>OX335686.1:8867442-13667442 GCA_946894065.1 Acleris literana | reverse complement strand
TAATTCCCCGAGGACCCACTGGTGGGTAGTGGGTCCTCGGGGAATTTCTGTTTACCCGTTCACCCACTGCAACTTTGTGCATAAGGTAGAAAAAATATATATCGATATGACACATACGTGTCACTTCTTTATAAATTCAGTAAAATCAATCATCAAGGGTACCTATGGCCTATTTACGTCGGTTTTTCAGCACATCCTCAAAAAATTGCATTCTATTTTGCACTTACAATGCCGAGCTTCCATACGGAATTATTGAATAAAACAAATTAAGTTTGGGGATCGAGGAATATTAGTGTTATATTTCAGCACCTGTTGCCTTGCTTATTTCCTCCGACTTCTTCCAAATGCCCTTTTTAAGTATTAGTATCACCCGCTGAGCTGAACACTTGGGAACTCATTTTTGACTCCCTTCATTTGAGCATCTTCATAATCTGATTTGCAGTAACTAATGTTAACATTTACCTTTTCTTTAATTAGAACGAAAAATGGAGTATGCGTTGCTTCTGACTTATCCGGTGGTTAGGTACCCAACATAACTTAAAGGCGGCACATTCGTAATTTTTTTGTTAGATCACATTGGTTCTATCATGAAATACCTGATGAATCGTGAACAATCGGTAAACATCTGAACGTGTCTTAATGCGAATTAGTAACCACCTTGTGTTTTATATATGTGTCACTTTAGGTTTACCCTTGAAATATCGACAAACTTTTAATGGAATATCAGTTCAAAGTCAACGTTTCCTATATTTTCATTTCATCGACTATTCATTAGCTCGAATGATTAAATTGAGTATTTTTAAATCACTGATTTTTAATTTTTGGTTATGTTATTTAGTAGATAGTTTATTTTGCAGAACTTCATTTAATATTTTATTATTTCATATTTTTTGAATCTTGTATCTTGGAAAATCACTTCAATATTTATCATTCCACAACTGCAATGGTTTATGTGCTGGTTATCTGGTAGCGTTTTATTTTAGGTGGGGTCGCAGTTCTAACCTAACCTAACCTACTTTTCTGGCAGCGATTTATTTTTATTGGGATCGCAGTTCTAACCTAACCTAACCTAACCTATGTTATTATACTCTCAAACTTTGTAGTAAAATATTTTTTGTTAATTATGTAATCGACTATGAAATAAAAGACTTTTACAATAATACGTCAAAGAAATAAACCGCGATACCTATTTAGTTGTTCTGTCTCTTGAATAGTTTATGAAATGTATATTTAAGCAATTAACAATGCTTGTACTGTCCTTCTAATGATTGTTTTAATAGGTATGTAATGAATAATCGATGAAGCCAAATTACTCCGAGAGAAAATATCAGTACTGAATATTCTATGAATCGTTTTCGGTGAAATGAAATTCGATAAACAGTTTGCCGATATTTCAAGGGACACCCGTTACTTTATTGGATCGTTTCTTTAAAAGAAATATGTTTTATCTTGTTTGCCATCATCGCATACTAAAAAGTTGATCGCAAGTGTCTGTGGAACTTTGAATTCTTCAAGCATCTGTAATATCAATTCTTTCAAAACTTTTGTTCGATAGGAAACTAGGTGCTTCGGGAAGCTCATTACTTCTGCTATGATTTTTCAAATAACTTTCTTAAAATGTTGTACAGGCAAACGGTCTCCTCACAAGCAGATATTAGTCTCTCATATTACGTTTTTTTTTCTTAACTAATTTCACTCCTTGTGTTTAACAAGATGTATTTCGCCAGTATCGAGTTTTTAGACAATCGCCATGGACTTATTAGAGAAACAAGTCCATGGATATCACACGCGCGGACAATTGTTCGGTTAAAGAGATTTACTCTGGTGGACTAAACAGAAGCACATGGGGTTAGCTCCACGCGCTTCTGTCAAGTCTCTCATATTACGTTAAATGTCACAACCACATATTATGAGAGCACCTGTCTAATTCATAACTGTCAGTCGTGACATCTGGTAAGTTAGGTAGACTTTGACGAAAACGCGGCAAATATTATTGTATGTCAGTGAAGTGGTTTTCTTCACTTAATAATATGTAATGCATTTTTTTATGTTACTTTTACTTGATTTTTATGTTTAGATACAGATGAGAACGGGTATAACGGTAGAAAGTTCTATTTCACGGCGCCCGGATTAATCCGGTGAAGCATCACTCGGCCGGTTTAAGCCGGATTATTCTATCCGGCTCTGTTTACGCCAGCAGCCACTGATAGAAGCGATAAAGCAGGTGGAATGTGTGTCTCATTGTAGCAATATTATTTAAATTTTAGTTGAATTGTAGTTATGAAATCGGATTCAATGTTAAAAATCGGAATTTCTAGATGAAGAGTCACGCAGAGAGAGAAAGATTATGAGAGGAAAAATGTTCAATGCTAGAAATAACGGATATCATGCCATAATACAAAATAACAAACTAATTATAAATGGAAAAGTAACTGAAATAAACCGTCTATCACCAAAGCAAACATCTGAAACAACTGAAACAAAAAATAATAAAAGAGAAACCGCTTCTATACATAGCCCCACACAGCAAGCTAAAACAAGCAATAGCGAAGAACTGGACAACAATTTATTTCGTAAACCAAGGAGCTCCTTTTAAAATACTTTTCCAAAATTTTCAGAGTATCTACAATAAAAAACATCTCTTAGAAACATTTGTTAAAGAAGACACATCAAACAATGCTATATGCGCTTCAGAAACATGGCTCACTCAAGACAAACAAATGACGATAGACATCAGCGGCTACCATATAGCAACATCATACTGCCGAGAAACCCGCGGAGGAGGCGGCGTATGCATACTCCTCCAGGATCACATCAAATCCAGCCCATTGGATGATATCACGGCTATGTCAATTGAATATGTTTTGGAAATATGTGCAACCAAATTAACCGATTTTAATATTATACTGATAACTTTATATTGGAATAAAAGAGAGGAAGACCTATTTTATGATAGATTAGAATCAATTTTAAAGTACATAAACATAAAATATCCAAACTATAAAATTGTACTAGGTGGTGATTTGAATATAAATATTTTAAAAAAAGATACAAAATCAAATACATTTTTGAATTTCATGCTAGAATATAACTTCACGCAAAATGTAAAAAAACCTACTCGCATAACACAAACAACCTCGACATGTTTAGATTTAATATTTACGAATTTCAAAGATAAAGAACTACGAACTGACGTGGAAGAGTTGGGTTTCTCCGACCACTCTGGCTCTACTTTATACATAAACTTACCAAATAATAATAATAAAACATCGTCGACGTGGTATGCTGAAAAACGAAGCTTCAACCATAGCAACATTGAACAATTTAAAACTCGTCTCTGTGAAATAAACTGGCAAAACATAATTACACCTAGCAACAGTGTAAATGACAATTATGTAATGTTTATTAATATATTAACAGATATATTAAACTTTACTATACCCAAACGCAAAATAAAACTTAAAGAAGACTTAAAAAAACATTGGCTAACAGTAGGTATTAAAATATCCTGCCAAAATAAACGATTACTTAAAATATTAACAACAAAAACTAAAGAAAAAGTGTTACATAACTATTATAAAAAATATGAAAAAACTCTAAAAAGATTAATAAATTCATCAAAAAAAATTCAATATATAAAAAAAATTAAACAATCTGATAACAAAACAAAAACAATGTGGAATATAATAAACGAACGTACAAATAAAAAACCTAAAAAGGATAAAAATAATATACAACTACTTATTAAAAATACTCCTACCTCTGACCCAAAACACGTCTCTAACGCGTTAAATAGTTTTTTCGCAGCTGTAGGCGACAGTCCCAGCGCTGTGCCGGGGCGCCCTGTTACTCAGCCAGTAGTAAACACAATGTTCTTAACTCCTGTAGAGCCCGACGAAATATTTAAAATAATTAAAAAACTTAAAAATAAAAACAGTTGCGGAATCGATGAGCTACCTCCGCGTTTAATTAAGCAATGTGCAACACAGTTGGCTGCACCACTATGCACTCTCATAAACCAATCCTTTAACGAGGGTGTCTTCCCTGACCTATTAAAAAAAGCTATAATAAAACCCATCCATAAGAAACATGCAAAATCAGACCCAAATAATTATCGCCCAATCGCCCTCTTACCTACAACGTCAAAAATATATGAAAAAGCAATGAGCAAACGGATATATGGATTTTGCGAAAAATATAAAATATTCAGCGAATGTCAAAATGGATTCAGAGAAAACAAATCCACCACTTTGGCAGTCATCAAATTTACGCAACAGATCTTAAACATCATTGACTCAAAGCAGTACGCTGTGGGCCTACTGCTGGACATGTCCAAGGCCTATGATAAGGTGCAGTATACAATACTGCTTCAAAAATTATACCAAATAGGGATCCGGGGATTAGCCCACAAATGGCTCACATCATACCTTAGTAAAAGAGAACAATTGGTGGAAATTGAATTCTTTGATCATATCCGCAAACAGATAATTAATGTTCGCTCAGATGTTATAGCAACGAAGGCTTCAATTCCACAAGGAAGTGTAATCGGATGTTTGTTGTTTCTTGTGTATATTAACGACCTTCCAAAAATCATAAATGAGACCTGTGTATTATTTGCAGACGACATCTCTATACTCACCGCGTGCCAAAGTAATAATAATATAAATGAAAATCTCCGTTCAACTTTAAATAAAGTAACGCACTGGCTTAAAGATCATAACTTAGAAATAAACTTCAATAAAACGAAGATAATTTCATTTTACCCGCATCAAAGAAAACCTTTAGAAATAGATTTCACGTTCAATAATACAGCAATAGAAACTGTAAATAATTTTAACCTTTTAGGAATAAACATTGATACTCACATAAATTGGAAGCCCCATATACAAAAAATCTGTAATAAAATATCTAAATTTACCTTTTCTCTCCGCGAAATAAAGAAAACCACCAACTTTGAGACGGCTCTGGCCACTTACTATGCGTACGCGCACTCCTGGCTCAGCTACGGAATCGTCCTATGGGGAAACAGCACGGATGCACCGTCACTATTCACCCTACAAAAAAAACTTGTACGAATATTAGTGAACATCACGCAAACTGATAGCTGCCGACCGTTCTTCCAAAAACATAAATTACTGACACTTACTAGCATTTACATTTTGGAAGCCTGTAAGTTCGTACGCAAACATGACGAATTCTTTAACAACCGAGACGACCTGCCCACAACACGACCAATACGCCATAAATACAAATTATTATTGCCCTCCTCTCGCTTAAAAATCCATTCCTCCGGTCCCGTCGTAATGTCAGCCAAAATGTATAATAACTTACCTGAAACAATACGTAAAGAAAAGAATCAACACCTATATATAAATAAACTAAAAAATATTCTATATGAAAAAGCTTACTATAATATAACAGAGTATCTAAGCGATAAATTATAATATAATAAATAAGAGTATAAACATAATAAACTATACTACACCGAGTAATTATTAAGAAAATAAACAGATAGATATATAGGTAAATAGAAAAATGGAAATATTTACATACATACATACATAATCTCACGCCTTCGTTCCCAGAGTGGGGTAGGCAGAGCTACAGAATATAACAAAATATAAAAATATATAATATTGATTAATTATTAATTGGATAGTCCTCCTCTCTCTTATATTGCTGCGCCCAACAGGGTTCATAGTGTACGAATATCACCTATGTAAGTGTATTATGTATTATTATGAGTGCAATAAATAAATAAATAAATAAATAAATAAATAATCTGTTCAAAGTGTACAAGGGCCATTGATTTAGGTACTACAATTGTCATGCGAGTAAAATGTCACAATTGTTTGCCAAACAATATCCTCATCTCTCGGATTTCTTACAGTCTACGTCGCTTTAAATGGCACTGTCTCACGGGGGCACTATTCTATTCGATAGAAGTATACTGTTTTTGGTATGTTATCGTTTTTTTTTTAATTTGGTCGCCATTACTGTTAAGTAAATATGACCCACCGTAGCGTTGACAATACCCATAGGTTTTACCGAGTAGGGTAGGGCCGTTGATTTTAAAACAACACAACGGCATTTCGTATTGTAAATAATTGACAACATTTCAAAAACAAAAGCATTTTTGGTTTTTCGCGTTTATAATAGCTGGTTAAAAATTTGACTACCCGTGTTTCTCGGTTTTGCTTTATTTAACTTAAATTCGTCGTTAATAATTTATTAAAGAAATAGTCATTAAAAAGACCGTATACATAAAGTCAGGAATACAGATGTCGTGATCTTAGCACGATATAAAATAAAATAAAGTAACTTTAAACAGAAACATAACTGACTGTCTTGTCATGTCACTTGTCAATAATAACAACTGTAACAACATAAATTCGTCGAATTTAGGCAGATTGCGGCTATCCGCTTATACAAATCCGTTAGTCACTTTCATTTTAAATAGCGTATATCAAAACAATAGTATTACGAGAATCGAAAGCGTGTCGTTAGAATCAAGTAATCCGTCAGACAGATAAAAAATTGACGTGACAGTTGTATATTTTTTTCAATTTCTATGGTAATAAATGGACTAAGGGCAGTATACTTAATGTATTCCTAACATTCACAATCCAATTTTTTTTACTGCTTTTCCTAAATATAAAATAAAACTACCTACTGCATAAAAAAATCCAAAAATATTTTTACTGTAATCAGCTGTGTAAAATCTATAAACGGTATTTTTATTTACTACCTTAGCACATATGAATTGTTGTCAATTGTTCACTCAGAACTCAGACGAAGCTTGTACCTTGCTTGCTTTGTTGTACCTTGTCGCAGTAAAGTATTAAGGTAAGAGTGTTTTGAATTTAGTATATCAATAACGGCGTACACACATTATTCCGGGCACAGATTGATCATATTTTTACTGATTACTTTTAATTTTGAAATATATAAATAAATGAATAAATGATGATTTATTGTCAAATAAAGTAAAGAAGAAATACCCGGCATTCATTACCACATAGTTTCAACAGGTAGAGGTTAGTGTTTCATTTTTCGAACTTTGCAATTATTTGTCTAAAAGACCAGTAATCAGAATTTGTTGCATGCTTTGACCACTTTTTGAATCAATTTTCATGACTATGCAATTCTCCAAAGCCGCAACAGACAGAAATAATGATGATGATGGGCGATATCATTAGTGTTTGACATAGGTAAGTTGACTGGTTTTTTGTTTTTGGAACAATAATAAGTGGTCAATTTGTGCGACCTCTAGATGTTTCTTTTTACCTTGAAACTACACATTTTTATTTTAATATTGTAAATGTTCAGGGCGCGAGCTGCTAAAAATATGACATTATTTTTCCATACAAATGTGAAACACGCTAAAGTAGGGATATACATTTTTAAACGCAAGAAGGAAATAACAAAGTATCATAAATCGTTGATGCCACTTCGTTTCAGAATAAATTGGTCATCGGTTCGAGAGTTAGAAATCTCAAGGGGATAATTGATTATGCGACTATTTTATTAGCCCTAATGTATTTCCACTACTCTACAAATTAGGGGATTAGCTCTCTGGAGAGCTATTGAGTCTATCGAGCGGCTTTTAATGTTCTGTGCCAGACTCACGGATTTCAGTACAAAATTAACGCGATCTTGAGTCCTTGGCCGAATGTGTTAATTTGGGAAAAAGATATCTACAATAATGCCTTCGTCCTTTTCTTTCTTACTAAGGACCTGCGTTTGTTTTTCTTATCATTTGTTCGGCCGACGCTCTGCCTGACAGCAGAATTATAACTTGATCTGTCTATTCGTAAGCATTATGCAGCGTTAAGTGCATATGATAGAGCGGCATGAAAATAATATTTACCTAATAATAGATCATTTTTAGGATTACAATGACTTTCTGTTCTCCTTTAAGTATAGTAGGTAAGTATTTTGGAACGTCGTACCCGTTGATGTCCTTTAGTTACAAAACCTTAAAGGTTTGACAACTGTCTCAGACAGAAAAAGTAATACCTAAGTTTTCAAAAAAGTCATACATACAAAATCTGATAATATATTAAGAAGAGTAAGCCCATTTTCGTTCTGAAAATTGTTTCGGAATAACTATACATTATAAAAATATGGTCTATAAGCCAATTATAGAAATAAAATTATAGAATTATTCGGACTTTTACCAGCCGCTGATTTCCACCATCGGACTCCTCGTCGTAAAGCCAGGTTCCATCAACATCACCTTGGTGAATAGCGTTCTTCCACCATGCGTTTCACCAGGCACTTTTTGCCTCGTACAGTGAAACTGTGGAACAAACTCCCTTCGGCGGTATTTCCCACCAGTTATGACATGGGTGCCTTCAAGAACAGAGTTTACATTTCCCTAATTGGCCGGCAACGCACCGACAACTCTTCTTGAGTTGCTGGTGTTTATGGGCGGTGGTGATTACTTCCCATCAGGTAGACTACATGATTGTTTGCCTCCCACTCCTATAAAAAAACCAGACCGGACCAGAGAGTTGGACCAGAACAACTAAGCAGCGGGCCGAGTATGGTCGCGTTTCTCGTTGTGGATAGTGGATAAAACAACTTGACCGATGCTTTATCCTTATTAATCCTGAGGAGATAACTTATGTTTGTGCTATGCATGCTAGGTTTGTGGGTATGGCTCGATTTGAGTATGGCGATCTCGGTCTCTCTTGATGGCGAGTCAGCCCATATTAACCCTCGACTCGCCTAACCCAACCCTCACTCCCATTCCCCCATTTTGGAAAACGCCGCGGATAAGTAAACGGAGGAAGGACTTTCTCCTCCGGCCTTTCAGCACTGGCTGGGGTAGTATCCGCGGGAGTCTATATTCTAGTTGGTAATAGGGGCATTGGTGTTTTTAGCCAGTGCGAGCCCGGCAGTACCTGGGTCCTCCATTCGCAGGTCTCCGGAAGGGATTTCACCTCTGCCCCTTCTTCTTAAAGTAATTCAAGTAAAAAGCAAACAAAAGCACGGACTTCTGTCTTTGGTCCTTCAGGCGATTACCAAAAAAACACCCTCGACTCGCAAGCGACACGGAATCTATACCTTCAGGGGGGTTATTATGGCATGGCTTTGCAGCTCATTTTACGATGAGCGTAAAGGACAGAGCTATAGCAGTTATATCTCTCCTTCTCCCACTCTTAGACTACGGTGACGTTGCTTACATGGACCTCTCAGAACAGCTGCTCGATAAACTTGAGAGACTCCAAAACGTGTGCATTCGATACATTTTTGGTCTGCGCAAATACGATCATGTCTCCCACTTCCGTGCACAGCTAAACTGGTTACCCATTCGTTTTCGCCGAAATGTTCACATCCTGTCGTTGCTTTTTAACACTCTTTTTAATCCTCGTTCTCCCTTCTATCTTTCTGAGAGGTTTGGCTTTATGGCCTCCGGTTCCCAAAACCGGTTGCGCTCGAAGGCCAATCTCACACTCGCTTTCCCGTCTCACAAATCGAAGTCCTATTCTAAATCCTTTTCAGTGCACTCTGTCAGGTTATGGAATCGGCTGCCGGCCGGCATTAGACAATCACAATCAGTTGATTCGTTAAAAGACAAATTGAAGAAGTTCTGGCTTGACACTAGCTCCTAAATATTGTATCAACTGTCCTCTACATAAGTACAGTTTATATTTAGTTTATGTAAGTTTAAGTATGTATATAGATGCATAAATATAGTATATTTGTATATCTATTTATGTAGATATTTGAATGTATTTATTTTTTATAGTTAGGTTTTATTGGTCAGTTTAATTTATATGCTATTTTTCTAAATTAAGTTGTACACTTGCCTATTTGATGCACAACCTTCACTTCTCTCAATCTCTCAAGGGTTAGCTGGAAGAGATCCCTTAAAGGGATAAGTTCGCCTTTGTAATGTTTTTTTTTTATCTTCATTGTATTGTTTTTGTTTTGTACAATAAAGAGTTTACATACATACATACATATATAGCTCTGTCCTTTTCTCTCAGCGTAAACTGAACTGCATAGTTAGGTCATAATAACCCCCCTGATCTAGTTTCACAGCGGACACAATTTTTCAACTTAGGCTGGCAAGTTATAGAATAGGTTGGCGAACTCTGATTTTTTTGCATTTAAGAGTACTTTATGATACCACAAAGTTGAAATAATTAGTAAGTAGCCCAAACAAAATGCATTTTGCGAGCGTTTAAAAAGGCGAAATATTTTACACCTTTTACGCCAATTCCCGACTCGGTAAACGATGTTGTGGTAACATCCATTATGCAGCGGTCGGGAACCTAAACACGATAAATAATTCCCATAGCTAATCACTACGCTTGACACGTGTCGGAAAAAAGGGATGGGAAAATAATTACCATTATTGTGTTGGCTTTGACGTTTTTTTTTTCAAGTACAGTCAAATCGAAATAGAGCACGAACTTTTAGAAAAGGGAGTTGCTGTTTGTAATGCTGAGTTTTGCATATAACAATTACTTTTTAACCGTCTGCGCCACGCCAAGTAAAGTAATGTGTTTATTAGCCTATATATGTGTGTATGTTTGTTCCTTTGTGGCGCTCTAGTTTCTTATGTCAATCGATTTGTCTTAATCTTGTGAATGTCACTTAAAGATATGACAGTAATAAGAATTCAACATGGCGGTAACCAGACGCCATGTCGACGAACTATGACAAGTGGGATAATATTGAATAAGTATTTAAAGATCATTTTAGGTTTTTATATTTTGGGTTTTTTGAGTTTCGTTTAGGTTTAACATGTTTTAAAAGGAATTAGGCGGTGTTTAGTTCATCCATAGTAAGTGTATGTATGTGTAATACAATAGTTATAGAATAGGAATTTACAAAGGAGAACTTATAATAATGATAAATAGGTATTAACATAATCATACGTATTTGTTTTCTCTGAACAACGACAGCCAAAATTATACTACACCATCAATACCTTCCACTGCCATTTCAAACTACAACCATTTATAATTACAAAAACATGTAAAAAAAAAACAACGTCCGTCCTCGCTTAAAAAATATGAATATTGGTCCCGTTTTCAAATAGGAAATGAGAGAATGCGAGTTGGTGATTTTATCTATTTTATATAGGTGTAGGTACTCAATAGCTCGAATTGATTACACCTATATACATATAAAATATAATTATATATAAAATAGATAAAATCACCAACTCGCATTCTTACATATTTGATATTACAGATCATTGGTCATTCAATTCAAAAGATTATTTGTTTTCATTTGTTTGTTGTGGTACTTGTGGTTCTAAAATTATTTTAACACATATTTTGCCTCTCGCCCAGAATAAATTAGTTTGAGGCAGAGCACAATGGCAAAATATGTGTTAAAATAGTTATAGAACCACAAGTACCACAACAAACAAATGAAAACAAATAGTCTTTTGAATTGAAAGACCATCTGTAATATCAAATATGTAAGACAGGACTAAGGTTTTTGTTTTGATTGTTAGTATCCTTCTTGGTAGTTAACAAATGCGCAATTGCTTCTTTGTCCGTTTGTTCCTTCTTCGCAGTACGTTAGTACTGCATTACAGCATTACTATTAACTATTAGTGAGCCTTATTGTGAGGTGACAAGATTCACAAATGGTCAGTTAACTGTGTTGCTGATACAACAACGCCTCAACTCAGGTGCGATATCACATCGATCGGTTGATGTGTTGCACCGCAAACACGGAACAAATAAACACACTAAAGCAATTAGTAATGATCGTTTTCTCTTACCACAATTTACACTGGTAGAAAAAGCGGGTGAAACGTAAACAGGTTAGTTATTTATATTATTGCTATTTATTTCATTACTTAATAGCCTACAACAAGGGTGCTCAACCCCAGACCCGCGGGCCTCACCGTGGCCCGCGAAACAATTTTAAATGGCCCGCGCAAGTAAGTTTTGGAATACGTAACAAATCGCACTTATAAGAGTAACTGAAATAGGAATTGTCAGTGGCCCGTCGTGAACGTCTGACCCCACCGTCTGGCCCGACTCTTAAAAAGGTCTTGGCTTACAATGTCCCACTGCTGGGCAAAGGCCTTCCTCCCTTCCTTCCGAGTAGCCCTATCTTGGGCAGGCTACCATCAGTCTTAATTTAAGGCATCAAGCTCATCTTGTCAACGTCGCCTAGGTCTGCCACGACGCCGAATTCTATCGCGTGGGACCCATTTTGTACACACTTTAGCCGACATTGTCTGTTGTTTATTTTGTTTCTTAATTAATAATGGCCGGAAAATCCACTAGTTGGCGACCTGCGACATTTGAATTTCAACTTTGTACATTCAGTATGTGTCAACAAAGGATGGAACCATGTCCGCAAACTTGTATCTTGGTCCTTAGGTTAAGCAAAAATGATACGTATAGCGTAGGCAACAGGGTTTTTTTGGTAATAGCTTCTGTTAGTCCTCAAATATAATTATCGTTATTAGGTGTTGTGTTGCCCGCAACTTATTCTGCATGAATTTAGTTGTTTACGATGCTTTTGGGGACTGTTTCGTATTTTGGTATATTTAAATTAAAAAACAAAAACATCCATGTATTAGGTCAATTTCTCTTTGCCAACAAAAGTAGTGAGACCAATGTATTGCCACTAAATACACTCAGTAGCAAAAATAACGGGTCAGAGTGTGTTTTTATACCAACGAGGCTGTTTCGAAGCCTTGGTTCCTTGCCAGGGGTTATTTTGAGTGAGGTTTAATGGTGGATACTCCGAGGTTCAATAGAGGTCAAAAGTTTTTAAGATACCTAACTATTCGCACAATCAATTAACACCACAGCGAGAGAGTTTGGGTCAGCATTTGCATTTCCTTACATTTTATTGCCATTTTAGATGTTTTTCTGAACATGCACAATTCCGGCGTTAACCGCAGATTCAATCAGTTGGGTATCCTAGGCACTCTGGAAGTCCTGAAAGCATCCCCTGGCGAAGAACCAAGGCTTCGAAATAGCCTCTTTAGTATGAAAAACGCACTCTGACCCGTTTTTTTTGCTTCTGAGAGTACATTATTAGTAATGAGTTGGCAATTTTTTATACATTAACTTACATATCTGTTGGGTATTTAAGAAAACTGCCAAGTTAAGGCGATCGATCAAGGGTAAATATACTTGTAGTTTTCGGAGGTTTTCTCTTACTTGTGCCGTAAGACCTACCTCTATGCCAAATTTCAAAGATCTAGGAGATCCGGAAATACCCTATAGGAATTTGATAGCTTAGTCAGTCAGTACAAAAAATACGGTTCTCAGAAATTAATAACTCTTTAAGGGTTACTGATAGAACATTCATTTTCATACTAGGCTGTGAGATCATTGACCTAAGTAATCTTTAAAAAAATCAGGTTACTGGCTGTACTGGGAAAAAAGTTACGAGGGTGCGAAGAAGGGCTGAATGGGTTCGTGTAAATATACACACCGCAGTATCGCTCGGCTTTTTCTTCGAACTTGGCCGGACAGACTGCCGTGTGCCTTGATTTTAGTTCCTTTTGCAAATATATTAAATCAACTCAAAGTTTAGGCGCTCTTCCATCCTGTTTTGGTCTGCTCTTGTATTTGTTTTACTTTGATGGCTGGGGACTTATTCTACTTTGTCTCCACAGTCTACACAGAGACGGGATATAACATACTGGAACATTTAAACTGCGCCTAAAATTAAACTAGACCTATCTTTTCGCTACTAATAGAGTTTAACGGCTACGTATTTAAGCTCGGCTTGATGGCCTTTTAGACTAGCGGGCCAATCATGGTTGCGTTTATCGCTATACAGGGTGGAAAGTTCGAATGCCACATGCAAGGCAACTACCTAAAATATTGGAAATAGCACGTTCTGTATAAAGGAGACTTTCCTTTATTTTTAAAAACTATAAACTCTGCATTTATGGATTTTTGAAAAAAATTCTGTCTTAACCGGGACTCGAACCGGTCGGTCAAATGCGGTAAAATAACATGCCGTATTTTATGATGCAGATCGAAAGGGTTACCGATATGGTTCATTTATCTCTAAATAACTAACACGATCAAAATAACGAAAGGGTATGAATACTAGCAATTACCATTTAACTTTGTTTCACCCGTCACGGGAAATGTACCGCAGCTACCTTAAATATTGGAAATAGCAAATTTTACGCAATGGGGACTTACTTTTATTTTAGAAAATAATAAATACTGCATTTATGGATTTTTGAGAAATCGCCTCACTTAACCGGGTATCGAACAGGTCAAATATGACAGAAATAACATGCCGTATTTTAAGATGAAAATCGAAAGCGTCTTTCATAGCGATACCATGAATTAAATAAAGACGTTGAAAATTAAGAATTACTTGTACCTATTGTGAATTGTCATTACCTAAACATTTAACGAATACTGAGAAGACAAGATTGTCATTACCTAAACATTTAACGACCCTTTCGATTTTCATCTTAAAATACGGCATGTTATTTCTGTCATATTTGACCTGTTCGATTCCCGGTTAAGCCAAGCTATTTTTAAAAAACCATAAATGCTGTATTTATTATTTTCTAAAATAAACTAAGTCCCCAAAAATTGCGTAAAATTTGCTATTTCCAATATTTAAGGTAGCTGCGGTACATTTCCCGTGACGGGTGAAAACAAAGTTAAATGGTAAATGCTACCGATAGTATTCATGGCCTTCCGTTATTTTGATCGTGTTTGTTATTTAGAGGTAAATGAACCATATCGGTAACCCTTTCGATCTGCATCATAAAATACGGCATGTTATTTTACTGCATTTGACCGACCGGTTCCAGTCCCGGTTAAGACAGACGATTTTTCAAAAATCCAGAAATGCAGAATTTATAGTCTTTAAAAATAAAGGAAAGTCTCCTTTACACAAAATGTGCTATTTCCAATATTTATGCTAGTTGCCTTCCATGTGGCATTCAAACTTTGCACCCTGTAGATAAACAATAAACATTGATAAAACATCCGTCTCTTTCAGACAAGTATGAAAGTAGAGTGACAGATGATTTATGCTCAGCGGTAAACGCGACTATAAAAAAACCGAAGGGGCCCTAATATGGCTGCCTTTATCATTTGACAAAGTTTGGATAAGGCATCCGTCACCTTCTGACACGTAAATAAGTACGAGGGTGATGGATGCTTTATCCACATTTGACACGCGATATACCTAGACGCAGCGATACTAGGCTCCGCAGAGCCTTTTCCCACAACAGTTTACCAGTTTAAATATCAACAAAATAAGTTTTTCTATAGAAAAGTCAAGAACCTTCTGACCCCATCGGCCATCAGTCCTGCGAGCAATGTGCCCCGCCCACTGCCACTTAAGTTTGGCTATTCTTCGGGGAAGGTTCTTGAGTGGCGTCCGCGGACCGGGAGACGAGCTGTAGGTAGGCCTCCAACAAGATGGAGTGAGGACCTTGTAAAGATCGCGGGAACGCGGTGGATGCGAAAAGCACAAGACCGGTCTGAGTGGAGAGCCTTGGGGGAGGCCTATGTCCAGCAGTGGACTTCTGTCAGCTGACAAGATCATGATGATGATGATGATAGAAAAGTAGGATAGGCCCTCTACTCACATAATAGTACCTTAGTAACTTAGCTACTTCGAATAGAATTATTACATTCGGTGAAAAGCCTCTGCCAATTCGCAATTTGTTCTCGTATAGATATAATAGACCCTCAATAACACAGAGCGCAATGGCATGGCACCCTAATAAATTTTAGCGTTTAAGATCCGAAGATAAAGTAAGTGTAAATCATGTCGAGATAAATGTTCCAATACCTAGATAAAATATTACAGCCTTTTGGTAAGTAATAAGGGAAAAATTCTATTTAAAGGAAACTTTTAGTCAATACCCTGGACTGGCAATGAATGGGTTACGTTTACGAGTATTATTTAAATTAAAGCAATGCGGCGTCCAGATACAAATTTGTTTTGCGTATTACTTTTTAACCGACTTCAAAAAAAGGAGGAGGTTCTCAATTCGTCGGGATATTTTTTTTTTTTTTTTTTTTTTTTTTATGTATGTTCCCCGATTACTCGAAGACCACTGGACCGATTTGAAAAATTTTTTCGTTGTTCGACTGGGTATATTTTCTAGTTGGTCCCATTGTCACCACGTCAGGATCTGATGATGGGATCATGGAGAAATCAAGAGAACTCCTCAAATATTATAGGCACACCTATAGCGATTTTGGTATTTTTCACTGTAACTCATGCATTTGCTTTTGAAAAGTACTATATGGTGAAGTGGAACTGATGATGAAGACCACAGATGGCCACCGGAACTCCTTAACGGTACCTATTTCAAGGGTGGCGATAAGATATTTCGATAAAGGAAGTTGAGCGAGTATGACGAAGCACATTTAGGTTTAAATATGACTATGAAATTCCCGCGGCGTTGTCTGCGGCGAGCTTGAAATGTTCTATAGTTTCTTATTAATATTTAGAAGTGGAGCTACGTGACAGCATAAATAGGATCACTAAAAAGTATAAAATAAAATAAATGTTTAAAAAAACAAAAAACCGCCTTCAAAAAGCAAAAAATAACTTCTTTAAAATGGTAGGTAAATAGGTCAGTCCAACTGAAGTCGGCGTCCAACAATATTTTAACCAAAAGCAGACTTCAGTTGGACTGACCTATTTACCTACCATTTTAAAGAAGTTATTTTTTGCTTTTTGAAGGCGGTTTTTTGTTTTTTTAAACATTTATTTTATTTATAAACTAACTTAACATCTTAACATCTGTGTTTTATTTATTTTATCCAATCTTATTTAATTAAAACATAAAACACATTCAGTATGTTCAGAGTGTAAACGTGCGAATACGAATGTTAAGGAATTACATAAAAAATATTTTATTTTGAATTTTTTCTTTTTTCAAATGATTATTTGGAAAAATATTACATACCAAGTTGCTTTTTGGCAACTAGTTGTTTATCAAACATTTTACTATCGCTAAGAGTTAATAAATAATTTTCGTAATGAACACTGCATACTAATTCGTTTCTTTAGGTTACACACAACAGAAACAAGTTGCTGTGTTAGGTTAGATTAGATGTGTGTCAAGGCACGTAGTGCCTCATGTACACAGAAAAGGAGCTCCGCAAATGGGAGCTCCGTCGACCATGTCTTAAAATAAATGTTTTTAATTGTACTTAAATTAGTATCTTGTTCCCTACTGAATTAGAACAGAAATTGTATGCCATACTACATTTTGAGAAAAGTATGTTATGCCAATCGACAAATTAGATCGGCATATTGAAAATTACCAAGTAATTATATGTTAACAAAAGTTTGCCAAAACATTCAGTTGCGAAAACTTAAAGTGCAAAAAGTCGTATTGCCAAATGATCATTAGCCGACATAACATATGATATACTTAAACTGTTTGGGAAATGATACTTTGCAGTAAAATTTTCGCCGACTCATTGGTCAACCGAATCACTCCATCTAGGCCTCTATTCTTCTGGGTAAAAACCATATTGTCTTTGACTTGGCATCGTATTTTGATAGCTCTTATTTACTTGACAGTAATGGCATGTCGAGAGCAATATGGTTGGGAGTTCAATAGAGGCCCATATGACCTTTTCCTTTCCAAGTTCAACAAGCAAGCTGTTATGGTATTCTTGTCATGACTTGCTTACGGGTTAACGAGTGTTTACATTTCCACCGTTCTCTCCAATATTGCGATGCACGTCTTCAGGGATTTGACGGGATAAATGTTGTGTGCCGTGCGTATGGATCTAACGGTAGAGAGATGTCCGATGATCTAGTTTTACCATTTGCATAGGTCCAGAAGAGATCGTAACAATTGAAGTAAACGTAAAATAACCAGTCTTACGTGATATAACCTTGGGCCCGTTCTAGAAAGCCACTCTGCAACTCTGCACTCCAGAAATCCCACTCTTCAAACGTACCTCTGTTCCACAAAGCTATTGCAGAGTTGAAGAGGCAGACTCAAATGCAGAGTGTGGATTTGTGGATTTAAAAAGTATTTCTGTTCCACAAGACAATTGCAATGTTGAAGAGGCAGAGTTATATACAAAGTGTGGATTTGTGGATTTGCAAAGTATCTTTTAGAAACAGAATCTTTGCAGAGTTTGCGAATTACGCAGTCTTTTCTCATCATCATCATCATCATCATCATGTCAGCCGAAAGACGTCCACTGCTGGACATAGGCCTCCCCCAAGGCTCTCCACTCAGACCGGTCTTGTGCTTTTCGCATCCACCGCGTTCCCGCGATCCTTACAAGGTCGTCACTCCATCTTGTTGGAGGCCTACTTACAGCTCGTCTCCCGGTCCGTGGACGCCACTCAAGAACCTTCTGGCCCCATCGGCCGTCAGTCCTGCGAGCATTGTGCCCCGCCCACTGCCACTTAAGTTTGGCTATTCTTCGGGCTATGTCGGTAACCTTAGTTCTACTGCGGATATCATCATTTCTGATTCTATCACGCAGAGAAACCCCGAGCATAGCCATCTCCATAGCCTTTTGAGTGACTTTGAGCTTCCTTATAAGGCCCACTGTTAGCGCCCACGTCTCAGATCCGTAAGTCATCACTGGCAACACACACTTGTCAAAGACTTTTGACTTCAGACACTGCGGTAATTTGGACGAAAAGGTGCTGCGAAGCTTCCCGAACGCTGCCCAGCCGAGTCGGATTCGACGAGTGACCTCTTTCTCAAAGTTGGACCTACCTAACTGGACCGTTTGTCCCAGGTAAATATAGTCGTCAACAACTTCGAGCGGAGAGCCTCCGACTATCACGGGAGTTGGCGCGACATGGACATTGGACATGACTTTCGTCTTGTCCATGTTCATCCTCAAGCCAACTCGGTCGGAAACTCCACTGAGGTCAGCGAGCATTGCACTGAGGTCCTCCATGGTCTCAGCCATGACTACGATATCGTCAGCGAATCGAAAGTGAGTGATGTACTCGCCATTTATGTTGATGCCTCATCCTTTCCAGTCCAGAACCTTAAAAGCATCCTCCAATGCAGCGGTGAACAGCTTCGGAGAGATCACATCTCCTTGTCTGACTCCCCGCTGCAGAGGAATAAGCTTCGTGCTCTGGTCCTGTAGTCGGACGGACATAGTGGCGTTTTCGTACAGACACTTCAACACTTCGATATATCGGTAGTCAACTTGGCACCGCTGGAGAGACTGCAGTACAGCCCAGGTCTCGATCGAATTGAAGGCTTTCTCGTAGTCCACAAATGCAAGGCAAAGGGGGAGGTTATACTCTTCGGTCTTCTGTATAACCTGCCGCAACGCATGTATGTGGTCTACGGTACTATAGCCTTTTCGGAAACCGGCTTGTTCGGGAGGCTGGAAATCGTCAAACCTGCGCCCGAGACGATTTGTGATGACCCTCGACTGACCGAGTCCCAAACTAAGCTCTAGGCTTGTATTATGGGTACTAGACAACGATATAAATACTTACATAGGGCAATATATACTTAAATACATAGAAACCATCCATGAATCAGGAACAAATATTCGCGCTCATCACACAAATATCTGCCCTTACAAGGATTTTAACCCAGGACCGCTAGCTTCGTAGGCAGGGTCACTACCAGCTAGGCCAGCACGTCGTCATTTAGTATGTATCTTTCTTTTTATATAGTAAAAGACAATCGAATGACCGGTTTCTGTACACTCATACTTAAGTTCAATAAAGTCCGTTTCTGCTTTAATTTAGTCGTAAATGTAATTTTATATAATCAATTGTAAAGTTCGATTAAGCCTCAGCTAACATCCCACTCAATGATGAACGGAAATCATTAAAAAAAAACAGTAAAACGTAGTATTGCCATATTTTCCCACAATTGACGTTTCTCGCGCCATCAATTTGCGAACAACAAAACTTGAAGTGACATTACACCGCAATAAATATTGATAGAATAACCGCGTACAATAAAATGACGTCTCTTTTATCGGAAACTTGAGTGATTCACAAATAGTGATTTAAAAACCTCCAAGGAATAGCTTTTCCTAAGACACGAGTATCCTTCTAAAGTATTTCTTCCGCAGTTTTGTCCCATTTTTTATTGCCTATTTCCTAGAACTCCTTTACTATTTCTTCTACTTTTACTATTTCGTCCGCAGAATGTTTTTGCTACGCCCTCGTTAATTGGCACACTTTTAGGGATAAAACAAACTTGTATTATTATTAAACAATAGAGTCCAGTCTCTCCGGTGACGTCAGCTGATCTCACCTGATAAGATCACGCGGGTACAATAAATAATTAATTTAGAAGATCATGTCACGTAATATTAGTTGTAAGTATTCCGTGTTTTTAGGGTTGCGTAGTCAAACTAGGAACCCTATAGTTTCGCCATGTCCGTCCGTCTGTCTGTCCGCAGCCTAGCTCAGACTCTTAATACTAGAAAGTTATAGTTTGCCATGAATACATATTAGTCACGCCAACAAAGTGGTAAAATAACATCTTGAAAAAAATCCCTACACTGAGCATGGTCAGACATGCTCTTGCCCGCTTTTTGGTATTTATCATTGCGGAACACATACACATATTACATACAGATTCATGCGTCCATATTTAAACATTCAATTGATTCATTGTAATAACTAAATGAGAAGCATTATTGTTCGAGGCGTAGATGATCTTGAGTCTTGTCTTTGGATATATAGCATTGAGAAAAAACAACACACGACACGATTTCCGTTTGCCGCTAACAGAAAAGTTAAGTACCTACTGAAGAAGATTACTAAGTTAAATTGGGGGAAAACTGTATTTTAATACGATTGCAAATCCCAAGTACCCTTCTGCTTCGCCGTAGTCGGGTAAATATTAAACGCTGTTTAGACATCATCACTTCTCGTTTCTCTGAATTCACTATAAAAAAGGGTCAAATTACTATAGTAACGGTAATCTATCTTCCCTCAGAGTTCTCAACGCATTTGCATTCCTAGAATTGCTAAATGTGTTTTCAGAATTTGCAGGTTACCTTTTAATGTTTAGCTCACAAATAAATGTATAGGTACTTATTAATTACGTATCCTTTCTAACGGTATAAACAACGTCATTAATAAGTGGAACCCGTAATCTTGTCGCAGTGACGTCGCTTTTTTGTAGGGATTGAATGTTTATTTTATCGACCATCGCTATATCGATGTTTGTAGTTAGGGTACCTATTATTCTATCGAAACACCTTTCATCGAACGTATCATTTCGCAGAATTTTCATTTCATAGAAAGGCATTTCTCGCCGCAAAATCAATTTTTTTTTATTAGTCACAAATCTAACCTAACCTAACCTATGTAATTTATGTTTAATATATCCTGAAAACATCATGGTTTCAGCAGAAAATAGCGTTCGATGAAATGAAATTCGATGAAATGATACAAGCGATGAAGTAAAACTCGATAATAGCGGCCTTTACATGTAAAGTTCGGAACTTCGGACCGCTTGAAACGCCACGCGCCATTCCACGCGCCAGTCCGAACCGTACATTTTGTACTATTTTACTATTACAGTTTCATTTACACGTACGGTTCGGAGCGAAGATTGGAATGGCGCGTGGCGTTTCCCGCGGTCCGTTCTTTACGTGTGTAGGCCGCTAATGCGATTGATATTTTTCCTTTTAAAAGTCTAATGAATCTCAATATAGCGTAGGTATTAAAACTTCTTGATTAAAAATAAGTTGATAACCTCATTAGTCTTACGAGATACGATAGGTAACCTAAAATAATAAACAATTATGACTTGTTAGCCTGATTGTGATAACCTAACCTAACCTATCGCACTTTGAGAATGAAGGCGTGAGTGTATATATATTTAAAGAACTCCCGCGACTTTTATTTATCCATTCTTTATACTCACATTTTTAGTAGTCGTCTTTGACTTATTGTCAGTGACATGACATATAACTCTAAGGGCCTGTTTCAAAATCGACGAGTAAATTTATCTGCATTTAAAGTTGTCTCTCTCCTTGTCTATTTTTAAGAGTAAGAAAGAGAAAGGGCTAAATTTATCTGTCAAATAAGCTTCACTTGTCGATTGTGAAACAGGCGGTAAGTAGAATACCATCGACATTTAGATAGTCGATATAACAAACATTCAATCCCTACAAAAAAGTGACGTCAGTGCGACAAGATAGTCACAAGATGACGGGGTCTAATAACGAGTGATCACTAGGGTTAGGACTTTTAGTAGCATATCGTGGTTCTAGAATTCATGGAGTCGCTATTTCCTATATATTATAATACATATCACTTTGATTTTGACCTTCAGTATTTTAATATTTCAAAATTAATTTATTCATTAAACCGCTTAACCAATTTAAATGAGTTTTGGTATGGAGGATATCTCTGCTGCGAAAGCATTACAAACCAGAAAATATTAGTAGTTATGGAATAACCGAACTAAAAATGTATTTAGTTCATTTTGAAATATGACCATACTGAAGGTCAAAATCAAAGTGTCATGTATTATATTAGGAAATAGCGACTCCATGGATTCTGGAACCACGATATGCCACCAAAATTCCTAACCCTAGTGATCACCTAATTGTGGAACATAATAATATTTAAACCAATTTACCTTGATAACGGCTCAGCTTGTCCGTTAAGCGGCCTCACACCACTTATCTAGTAGTTAACTTCATCAACACGTTAAGCTGCGGTGACACGCCTCTCTGGGTCAAATTACTAACAATGGTCAGGTGACGCCATCGCATTTTCGTATTTATTTATTTTGTACGATTAATACTTACAGTCTAGCCAAACATGTTAATCACTGACGCCGAATGCTTGTACAGTCAAGGTTAAAAATAAATATCCACACAAGGTTGCAAAAATATGTACACATAGACCTTATTGCCATAGTAATAAGGTCTGTTTTCATATTTTTGAGACCTTGTGGTGTATACATATTAGTGACCTTGACTGTACCATTGAATAGGCAATTCCAATTAAGATACAAAGGGGTTTGGATAAAAGTGTTGTCATTTGTAAAAGTCATACATTTTCAAGGTGAGCGGCCATTCGTAAAAGTGGTAAATTATGATAGAATTATTAAAAATAAACATATTTTGTTATGTAATGTAATAGTCTTAAGCGCATCGGAGCCGAGATATTTAAATATTCATACTTGGGCCTTCTTTTGTACTAAAAACGGAATACTTAAATCTTTCAAATCTCCGCTCCGATATTATTTAACGCCATAAATTATATCTACGTGTATTTAGAGGTCCTCTAAATAACTATGTAAAAATTATCCGTGGCCGCTGAAAAAAAAAGACAATATTCTTCAAACAAATTTACCCAATGCCCTTTCATTAATTTTGTTTTGTATTACGTAAAACTAATTCAATTAAAATTATTTTATAATTTTACAAATTAACCGAAATAGAACCTTGTCGTTGTGATTGTCATTGTCATGCTTGTCCTTTGATCCACGGAGTTACGTACAATACACAAGTGAGTAAAATCTTTGTATTAATATTAATTTAATATTCAAAATCAATGGTACCTACTTAGTCTTAGCCGATTGTGGAAAGTGTGGTTGCGGAATTGTCAACAAGTTTTTAGAGTTGTAGGTAATTCCCTAGCTCTGCCTACCCTACTCTGGGAACGAAGGCTCGAGTTTATGTATGTATGTATTTGATTTCTATAATATATGTATACTTTTTAAATTAATAACATGTAAAATAAATACAGTACCGCTTACAATTGGATCGTCCAGTGGCGCCTCATATGGTTAAAAAGGAAGGTTAAAAGTTATTAAACTTTGTCAAATATGCTTTACGCTATTCTATATAAGTAGGTAATAACAAGCTATAATTTAAAATTTGATGGGTGCAGTGGGAGCTGAGAAAAACTGCTGTAACACAGACATACAACGCAATCTCATCATAAGGGCTCCTTCTTACCATTTAGTTACGGAACCATAAAAAGGATTAAACAAGGGAGAACAACCGGACATCGCATAATAACACTTTATTATCCCAGAGACCGTGAACACGCGTATAAACTGCTATTTTGCATTCTTTACAATTTGTGTCATAAGTAAATAATTATAACCTCCTAGGCTGGCTAAACGGCTCATAAATATATATTCGTGAGGCTCAAGCAGCTGTAATGACTTGCCTATTTCTGCTTTGCGTCCATTTTATAATTGCGTCCGAGGAAGCCAGAGCAGAGGCCCTAGCTAAGGGCCGGTACAGACGGACTGCATATGAACTGCAACCCAGTTGCAAAATGGCAGTTAGAGGGTAGTTCTGATGCAGTTGGTGTAACTGCATCAAAACTGCAAACCAACTGCGCAGCCCGCTTAGGTAGACATACGCCGCCTGCAAGCGGACTGTGCAGTCGGTTTGCAGTTTTAATGCACTTACGTGAACTGCATCAGAACTGCCCTCTAACTGCGATTTTGCAGCTGGGTTGCAGATCATATGCAGTCCGTCTGTACCGGCCCTAAGGTGCATTACGCTTACTAGCGTTTCTATTCGTTTCGTTTTTAAACCAATCGGGTCAAAGGGAGATCACGTGACTCATCATCTACAATTGAAGCGATTGGAATAAAAACGAAACGAATAGAAACGCTAGTAAGAGTAATGCATCTTGGCTAGGGCACTAAATGTTTACGTGATCGAAGTATCATAGACGTCTTAACTTTATCTCGTTCGCAATATTAGCTTTGGTCTCGCGATTTTGCCCGAACTGATTTCGGGATAAAACTGATTTTTGTAGTCTTTGCCATTCGGGAATAATGTATCAGTAAAGATTTTTTAACGGAACAGCAAAAATAAAAATAAAATTCCAGTAGTTCCAAACCCACATTACATTTATCAAAGATCATGGCCCATAAACTCGTAAGACCCACCATACTAAAAACAGGTAATTTTTTAGGTGAGTGGGACTTTGAATCTACCGTCAAGGCAATAAAGTTCAATTACGTTTGCTCGATAATGCCATTTTCAGTATATGAATATAGGAAAATAAACCTATTTTCATTGGAACACAGTTCAAATTAAATTGTCTTGATTATGTATATCGTATTGCACACTGGGTCTTACGAGGTTAATCCTACCCGGTCAAAAAAATTTTGCGTACATAAACCAAATTGGTGGTAAATTTTGCAGTTATGACCCACGTTTTATTTTAAGTAAATAGTTTTAAAAACACCATGGAGGTAACATGTAACAGTGCAAAGAAGATTGGCTATTAATATATCTTTGATTAGGTAGGTATATGAAATCCCTAATAATCGTTTTATTATTTCTTCTTTTATAATTACTAATGCGACGTATACCATTATAAAGTATACATATTTATCTTTAATTCCCGCCCTATTTCATTTCTGTACTCCTTGGGTATTATTTTCATACTAGGTGGACCGTTGCGATTTTTTTTACCTTTTTACCTGACTGCCAAAGGACGAGGGTAATGTGTTTATCAGCCTATATTATACGTATGTATGTATGTTTGTTACTTTGTAATTTTGCTTTTTATCCCAAAATAGCACTACTTATACCATTGCCTTTTCTATACAGATGGGACCTCTAGAACATTTCTCGACCCTGTATGATCTCTTGTAAAAAGTTTAAGTCTCCATACAATGCGTGATCTTCACAGCGTCGAGAACTGCAGTACTCAGACAATGTATTTGAGTTAGAAATTCTTGTGATTCCAACAACGTGACTGCAATCGAGATGCACGAGTTGACGCCATTATTCCAGGCCACGGAAGCCACTGAAAACTTTGAAGGTGAATACAATTCCAAACTCTGTACGTGGATTCACTCAGCAGAGAGTAATGGGTTAAAATCCTGTCAAGTGTGAATCGAAAGAGTTCCGCATCCACGTCTTATTATAAACCTAATAAAGTCTACTGCTTATCGTTTTCTTTTACGGCCGAACCCTATATTCAAACCGCGGACAGATAGAAAGAAAGAAAGAAAATAATTTTATTTCTGCAAATTTGATACATTTTTACTTATAGCTAACAGTCTGTACCTAAAGCTAATGGTGGTAGAACACTTAAAACGTAAGCTTAAGATGACTTGGCTACTTCTAGGTTTACTTCGGATTAAAATTTGATACATTGTGTATGGGCAAATGTCAAATTTTAACCCGAATTAAACCTTATCTATCCGCTGTTTGAACATAGGGTTCGGCCGTTAGTAACCATACGATACTGCACGCACTCGCATCTACAGATCTTTTAATTTGACAAAAACTGGCGTTTCTGTACTTTCATTTCTATTATCTTTTTTAGACGAATTTAAATCAAAATATCTCAAGAGTTTTTTAGAAGTTTTTAATGGCACTCCATTTGTTTTACGTACTTAATAGGGCTCATACAAAGGCGGTCTGGCAATGCCATTTTTTGAGTTTATCTTAATTATTAAGAAGAAGAAGAGATATTGAGAAAAGTTCTGAAAATATGTTTTTATTATCCCATAAAAAGTATGCAAAAAATACGATACAAAGATCTGCTGAACTGCGTTTGTAATCTTTTAATTCTATCATGATGATGTGGCTGGTATATTTACATAAAATAATAACAAAACTAAGGTTAACTGGAAGATTTTTGCCTTTGTACCTTTTCTGTTTGCGTTTACTTAGTAGTTTGCTATTTTCGTTTGTACTTAATATAAACTATTTTACATACATGCATACAAAACGTTAAATTTTAAAATCATAGAAAATAGCTCCTATCATGACAAAAATGCATTTCTGGCTTATTCAGGCGTTCCTCGAGGGTCTAATTTGGGGCCGCTTCTGATTTTAATATTTACTAACGACCTTCTTCACTCCATTTGATATGACTGCTTAGCATATGCTGGCAACCTATTCAAAAAGGTTATTGACATTGCAGATGATATTTATACAAAATCTTATATCTTGTAATGGTGCTGATAGATTTGAGCAATCTACCGATTGTGCTCAAGTTTCAGCACCATTAGAAGACATAAGATTTCGCGTGTCCTATTCTAAACCAAGTCGGAAACCCAGTCAGTTCGCTATACCGGTAGCATTGAATAATGTTTCGCGACAAAGCTCCCGACACAATCACGTATGCGCTAGTCTCTTATAAATTGTATTCCGAGTTTTCACAGCATGGTAAGATTAAAGCCAGTTATGGAGTCGACATTAATATTAAAATTCATTTCATACTTAATGAGTTATTGCATTCTTTAATTCAATTATTAATATAAATATATCAGGGGACAATCGCACACCAATTAAATACCTAGTCCCAAACTAAGCTCTAGGTTTGTACTATGGGTACAAAACAACGATATAAATACATATATCGAGATAAAAATACTAATAATATATGGTTTTTACCACCTAGAATTGAGGCCTAGCAAGAATAAATTACATTTATTATACTGATAGTAATCGTCTGTGTGTCAATTCTTACGGCTCTGTGTGTCTGTCTATGTGTATGTGCATCCGTCCATCCGTCCTTCTGTCTATCTGTGTGTCAGTTTGGCGAAACGCTACACTCAGCATAATCCAACATGCTCTTGCCCGGTTTTTATAACTTTTTCAAGCTTCTTGCCACGAAATACTTACTAGTCGGTCACTAACCCTACAATATGTTAAGATAAGTTAATATATAAGTTCTATATATAGCAAGAATTTAGTTGATGGTAATGGCGGTTGAGTTAAAAACAAGACAACAATATGTTAAAAGCCATTAGATTTTCTCGTTTTAATGTTTTGACCCGACTGTACGGATCGAAAATCGGATGTTCCAGTCTATTTCCTGAACTATTGGCTACTACCAATTCTAATAGATAGGCTGTAATAATTTGTCACTCGTAGCATAGGCGAAAGGCGTTTAAATTTTGTCTTTTAAAATGTAAAAAGCATTCGAATCGTTTTTGTGACAATTTCAGAACAATCAACTTCCTCGAAAATTCCATTTCTGTTAATTTATTATCATTTAATTTTTGTAGCATTTTTTTGTAGTTTTTGGCAAAGGTTGTATCCCTGTTTCTTCTTCGTTTATTATTTGTAAGTAGCATTTTACGATCATAAAATTCCCTTCCTTTTATAAATTTACAGAAATAAAAAAACCCCTCCCATGCATTATCCGTTCGATGGCGATTGTATCTGTGTGCCACCTTTAATAATTTAGAATCAAACTGGCTCAATGATTGCTTTCCAAAATAATTAGGGAATTTCCCCATTTCTTTAGTTAAATTGTAACAAATCAAAATGTTCGGCCAATATTACTGATAGTAGCTTGCCAGCAATAGTGGCAAATTTGAAACAATCTTTGTAAAATTTCTACCCTCTAACGTTTTGTTACATTCTAGGTTTTTCGAATTTCTCCATATAGCTTTATTAAAGTGGTAGTGACAACCTGATATATTTGTTTCTGGAAAAACTTGAATATTTATTAATGGCAATGAATAAGCAATGGCAATGTTTGTTGGTTTTTATTTGGCAAGAAACCATGTAGGTAATACCGGAATAATATTCGTTTCCTTATAATAGATTCCACATTTGATAAAATGGAGCTGGCGTGGCTTTAAAAGTTCAGTCTCCAAAATAAAAACCGACACTTTTGTAATGCTTAATTTAAATCTTGCTCTACATTTCCGATTTTTTCCAAATCTTTAACACGTTCACAGTCCCCAGACAAAATGTTTCGATTTCCTCGTACGTCCAAGAAAATTACTTCCATCGCACGTCCATGCTCCATGTATGGGTCACTAAGAAACGACCAGGTACGCACTTGGATTAGTATAATATATATTATAGAATGCTGCTGTCTATCCAACTAAAAATATTAATAGATAAATCAGAATTGTCTTTAAATTATTAACCGTATAAACAAAACTTTAATTATACTGATTTGGGTGCGTACCTGGTCGGCTATAGTGACCCATGAGCGGGGCACGGACTCGTGGAGATAGTTCGTCGTGACCCATGTATGGGGTACTGGACTGTGAACGTGTTAAACATTTTTTGGGGTATTTTTTATATTTTTGTTAACTAATTTATCCATTTCCTAAAAGCGTTTCCTGTACAGTATCTTCGACTGCTTTGCAGGTTGGTATGTCGACATAATTTTTTTTTTAGTGTTCCGAATTTAGATTCATACATGTTTTGAATACTTACCTAGATGCATAGAAATATCGTTGCTGTGACTGGTCTAATGTAACCGAAGCGGTACGGAGACTACGGTTCGCACATCGCCAGTTGGAAGTCTTTTGTTATTTGCACTCAATGATATTTTACATTAAGATACGTCATCTGCGCGCAAAAGCGTTCCTCGAAAAGGAAGGTAATTGCCTTACTATCGTTCAGTCGCGCCGTGGCCGCTGACACGCATTTTTATTACCGAAATGCAACAAATATAAGTCATAAAAAATGCCGTCTTATGGTTTTCCAGGCTGCCGAAATTATACTGTAACTATAAAAGGAAGAAAGGATGTCTCATTTCATTCGTAAGTACCATAAATATTTTTTACATTTTGTTTTACATGGCCATACTTTGTTTAATTTGCACTTGTGGCGTCATTGTCACCTGTGAAACATGAGGTACACAATTAGATATCGCATGAGTGCGATAAAGACGGGTAGCTATATGGCAGCCATGGGTGGGCACGCCGCGTCATTCGGGTGCGCAATTTGAAACAACTATTTATCTCTTCCTAACAATAGCGTTCGCTACGAATTGCCGTCTTTGTCTGTAGAAATATGGCAACGTAGCAACTGTCAGTAATTGGCGACGGTTTTCTAATGCGTTTAGTATGAGCACTTATATTTAATCGCTTGCCAATATATAATAAGGTTATACTTTTTGGATTTTTCAGGAAAATTAAATCCTTTTGCATTGAAATGTATGCTGACACGCAATGATAAAGAATATACGTACTAAATCGTTCTAAAATAGACAAAACTAAAACATGACATAATAAGCATGAAATAATATATTTGTATGTGGCTAGTATACATTTCAAGTATATAAGTCTCTTCATTAAATAGGTTACCTCCTTTTCAGGTATTTAGAATATTGTCTTTTTTTTGTATACTTATAAATTTTTGTTTTATCTTTTAAGTTTTATCTGTCTTGGTGTGTCTATGTTCGGCATAATGTAAGAATGTCAAGCAACTGGCCGGCTCAAGCATCAAAGTGCTTGTCCAGCAGTGGGACACTCATAAAGGCTAGGAAAAAAAACGTTTCTGGCAATTTCACACAAATATTGTTGTCTGTGAGTTAAACATTAAATTTAATACTAACTGCAAAAGTCCAGGTGGAAAAATCATCATTTTTTAAATATTCAACTCATACTTTATGGCTGCGGCTCCACTGAGGCGGAGATGAGCGGAGTGGAGCGGAGCTGTGCCAATATTAACCAATAGAATCTAAACTAACGTGCGCAGGCGCGCTCGCGGTGACCGCATGCGCCTTCTATTGGTTAATATTGGCACAGCTCCGCTCCGTTCCGCTCGTCTCCGCCTCAGTAGAGCCGCAGCCTAATACTTGTTGATTATTTTGTTTAGTTTTAGATATATGTTATTATATACACCTTTACCTATTTTGTTTAGTTATAGATAATGTTATTATAGAACCTTCACGCCTGTAATACCAGAGAGGGTTGGCAGAGCTACAGAATTAAGTACAACTCTAAAAACTTGTTGATAATTCCGTAACCACATTTTGCATGCACAATAAAATTAGGCTAAGATGTTTACCAGAGTACTGCCCTCCTTACGAAAAGTGCAGTAACTCGTATTTTTGTCAGAATTGAGTTGAATACATATTCGTAATCAGCAAAACGAGCTCTACAATTCCTTCTTTGACATGTTCCTTGGAAAAATCGGGATAATCAGTTTTCGGTAACGAAGAGTGCAGTAACTGTGAATTCTAAGAATAGTTTCCTAAACATAAGTGCAGTAACTTTAGATACTGCACAGGTTTTTTAAATAGTTTCATATCAACTCTAGTAATTGCTTAACATAAGAGCAGTATATATAGTTACTTCACTTATCATTAGGAAAATCCTCCTTTAATATTATGGAGTACACCTAGTCATAAGTGCAGGTAGTATAGTTACTGCGCTTTTGATTAGGAGGAACAATGCTAAATGTTGTTGTTCTATAGTTATTAATGCAGTAAAATGGCTTTTACTGCGGTTATGATAAGGAAATATAATCATAATTTAGTAAACATTATTAAGAATTTGTGTAGTATATCAGAGTTACTGCATTTATATTTAGGACAAAACTAAGTCCACCATACATTTTTCCCTTTGATTCTGTATAAACAAAACACCTGAATTTGTACAACCGTGTTATTAGTCTCTTACAAAAAACGTCATCTTTGAATCCCTAACTTGTTTATCCCGGTGATGACAGATATTTGGGTGCGTAACGATAGATATAAAAATATTTCATATAATATCAGTCGCTATAACGCTCATTTGATATAATTATTGAATCATATAACGTCAATTAATATATTTAAATACTTTAAGTATAATGCATATTTACTATAATTAACTTATGATATAAAATAATTTCATCTAAAGTACAGTTGGGATAACCATTTTTGTACGAGATATAATCATAAATTTACCAGGTACCCCACAAAATTTGGGATTGGTAAATGGGGGACGGGGTGGCGTAACTCGTACAGCAACTTGGGTAGATTCGTTAGGGCCTGGACACATGTCCACGGCACGGTGCCGCCACCGTGAGACGGTACGGCGTCACGGTGCCGTGTACGGCGCGGCGCCGTAGTAAGGAACGTTGCCGCGACGTGCAGATACACGGTGCCGTCATTCATTATAAAATGCAATATTAAGCCCAATGTCCTGCGCGTAAAGTTTAAAATAGTTGAAGCCGTTGTCACACGGCACCATGTATTTGTACGACGCGTCAGCGTGCCTTTCTACGGCGCCGCGCCGTACACGGTACCGTGACGCCGTACCGTCTCACGGTGGCGGCACCGCGCCGTTTCACGGCGTACGGCCCCGTGCCGTGGACATGTGTCCAGGCTTTTAGTTACCTTGTGACTCCACAGAGCGGTAATAGAAGCCCCGCGGTAGCGGGGCTTCGACGACTGGCCCTTGAACCCCTTGCCCGTGCTCAAAACTAAATGCTTCCAGAAATGTAGGTTATGTTAGGTTAGAATTGCGACTCCTGCACATAACAAAGTGCTCCCGGAAAAATAGTTTAGGTTAGGTAAATAATACAATACGATTTTTATATCAAATGATGTTTATACCAAATGATGTTTATATAAAATGATTGATTATGTCCTTTAAAATTATATCAATTGTTATTATATCAAATGAAATTATATATTATTAATTTTTATACCAATCATTACACACCCCAGATATTTGTGTGATAAACGCGATTATTCATTTCTGAGTCTTGGATGTTTTCTATGTATTTAAGTCTATATTTCTCTATATAAGTATGTTTATCGTTATCTAGTACCCATAGTACAAGCCTAAAGCTTAGTGTCAGACAAGGTTAATTTGTGTGAGGTTGTCTCCTGATGTTTATTTATTTTATTTTAATTGAAAATATATGTTTTGTTTATAAGTAATTCAAATTAATTAATCTAATGCAATTCAATATAATACATCAAAATTTCAGGTAAAATGTCCCGGAAAGATCAAATTTTGGCTATGGTGTTTGAAAACGATGTCACAAAAAAACGCGTCCCTGTTTTACCCATGAAGTCTGGCGACTAAGTTTATTTTAAATTTATACATTTCGAATCCAGGAACGGACAAAACCTCTTCAAACCAGCTTTTTTTACCATTTGAAATGCGTGTAAATAGAAGATACTGCGTTTATGTTTAGGAACGCCTTTCATCATTCTGTAGAAATCACTGCAGTAAACCTTTTTCCTAATCATAAGTGCAGCAAATCGGGTACTTACTGCAGTTATGGTTAGGGATTGACACATTCAAATAAAAGGTATACCTAGCGATTAATGCATTTATAAGTTATTTTACTTCATACTAATATCTTTTTAGATTTTATGAATAAATATCCATTCTGTACATGCTCACGATTATTTTGATATAAGTTTCATATCTGTAACTAAAATAGTTTATGAGATACGCGTAAAATAAAAATTCAATCATTTTACCGCTTTTACTCGAAAACTGCTTTGATCGAGATACTGCACTTTTCATAAGGAGGGCAGAGTACTAGTGACAGGTTGCAAGCCCATCGTCTAACAGTATTACAAGCCTTTACTTACACGGTACATTTATCCAGGGACCGGAACCGCTTACCCTTTAAAGAGTTTTGGATAGGGTATTTGATTGACTGGTTTTTACACACCCTAACGATGCGGTAAGGTATCATCGAGTTACCCCAATGAAAAGCTTTCCAACGCGATACAATTAATTCGACTAAGCACTTACCGAAAGGCTTGGCTGAACTGATTTTGATGCGGTTTTCAAAAAAGTATTTGTTACACTTAGTTACTTTAGTATTTTAACCGACTTAAAAAAAGGAGGTTGGTTCTCAGTTTGACTGATGTGATTTGATTTCTCCGTCAGTTATGGTACGATTTCAAAAAAATTGTTTGGTAGAGTATACTTCCGAGGTGGTCCCATTGTCACCAAATAGTAATCTGATGAGGGGATCCATGAGGTATTGAGGGAACTCCTCAATTATTATAGGCATACATATAGCAATTTCAGTATTTTTAGTAACAAGTCCAGCAATTGCATTCAGAAAGTATCATTTGGTGAAATGGAACTGATGATGAAGACCACAGATGGCCAACGGAACTCCTCAACGTTACCTATTTCAAGGGTGGCGATAAGATATCTCGATTAAGATAGTTGAGCTACTATAACGTAGAAAATTTAATTGTTTATATATCGCACCTTCAGAACAACAGTGACCTAATTCAAAATTTCTGCTTTTAAACTTCAAGTCATAATTTTATTATTATAGAGACCTAACTCGAAAACTAAAATTTCTCAGTTACGTCACTATTGTTTTGAAGGTGCGATATGACTATGACTTTTTCGCGACGTTACTTGCGGTGAACTTGAAATGTCTTAAAGTTTCATATCAACTAAGGAGTGGGACTACATAACAGCTTATTATGATCACTAAAAAGTGTAAAATAAAATAAATGTTTTAAAAAACAAAAAACCACCGTCAAAAACGCAAAAAATTACTTCTTTTAAAATCGTAGGTACCTATAGGTCAGTCCAACTGAAGTCGGCTTTTGGTTATTTTTTTGTGAGACGCCGTTTAAAAGAAATTATTTTTTGCGATTTTGAAGGCGGTTTTTTGTTTTTTATAATATTTTTTTTGGTTTACTTAGTCGGTCGGTTCGGTAGTCGGTTTTATTTATGACAGTTTATTCTCGATCGAGTTTTCTGTCGATTGATATTTATTTATTTATTTATTTATTTGGCTCACAAAACAAGTAACAGTCGAAAATGGTACAGAGTATTGATACAGGTAAAGTTTAGATCTAGATATTAGGAATAAAAATAAGTTTCTGTTGTAAGTCTAAGTTTCGAGTTACGTTAACAAATTAGGGTGGTTAGGGTGTACATACCAAAGGTGGTGGTGGTGGTGGTTGTGGTGATGACCGATTTGTATGTATGTGTGTATATACACATGTATATGTATACAATGACGACGGTTGAAACGCCCGAATATTTACCCGACAACTAATCCGTTGACAGATTGGGAAAAAGTAGCCGCCATCTTGAACTTTTTAGTTATTGGACTGATTGTTTCCAAAATCGATATCTAGGGATTTGTGTGGTCTCCGACAACAAATCCGTTAACAGATTGGGAAAAAGTAGCCGCCATCTTGAACTTTTTAGTTATTCGACTGATTGTTTCCAAAATGTTTCCGACAGCTAATCCATTGACAGATTGGGAAAAAGTAGCCGCCACCTTGAACTTTTTAGTTATTCGACTGATTGTTTCCAAAATCGATATCTGGGGTTCTGTGTGGCCTCCAACAGCTAATCCGTTGACAGATTGGGAAAAAGTAGCCGCTATCTTGAACTTTGGATTTATTCGACTGATTGCTTCCAAAATCGATGTTTGGGGATCTATGTGGTAACCGACAACGAATCCGTTGACAGATTGAGAAAAAGTAGCCGCCATTTTGAACTTTTTAGTTATTCAACTGATTGTTTCCAAAATTTATATTTTGGGATCAGTGTGGTCTCCTATGACTCTCGAAATTGACACTTGAAAGACAACTTAATACAAGATTTTTTTAAAGCTTTCAATGCTTGTATTTTTTTCTACCTGCTCTTATTAAAATGACAATATATAAATATATTGTTAGATTTTTTAGACGTTCCAAATGGCTACGGTTGTGAAAAACATTTTGACGCTATGGATATTTTACAGGGAACGCACCGCTAAAAGCTTAAAACAAGTTCATTACCATCTCTCCATCCACCAGGAGCACGTTTTATAAAGCTACAACTGCTACAAGTTACAATTTTACAGGTCTAAACTGGCAACACTGCTCAAATATCTGGTCGTCATTGGTCGAGGTTATTTCAAATGGAAACTTGAAACCTGTAAATTGTAATTTGTAGCTTTATAAAATTGGCCCCAGGGGCACGTTTTATAAAGCTACAAGTTACAATTTTACAGGTCTAAACCGGCAACACTGCTCAAATCGCTGGTCGTCATTGGCCGAGGTTGTGTCAAATGGAAACTTGTAATGTAACCTGTAAATTGTAATTTGTAGCTTTACAAAACAGGCCCCAGGTATAAAAAACGTCGGTTGTCTGCAAAGTTGGTTTACGGACGATAATTTTACGTGATAACGTTTGGCTTAGACGGAACGTGACAATGAGGCGGAACGTGACGCTTTTTCAGCCATGGTTTTTCGTGCGTGCAGCCGGCGTTCATCGATTTATAAGAAGTTATCACGTCAATAGGATTTTGGTTGTCCAAATATTGTCTTAAATAGGTATGAATTCGAACTTTATCTCTCGATATAATATGCATTAAAACAATGTTTCCAAGCATCAACGTGACAACGTTAGTTTCAATCACAACATCGCTTCTATAACGTTAATCTATGATCACGTGCTTTTTGTCTCGATCTTTCCAGTCATGAGAGGGATATTATGGTTGTCCTGTTCTTTGATGCACGTCATCATGTTGTGTCATGGCGTCTTAATTGTTACAACAATTTATTGGAATATTTTATTTTGTCTATTTATAACATTTTGTACATAGATTTTTTAAAAATTATTGAATATAGTTTCTATTTAATAAACGGAGAATAAAATTTTGATATTTGTAATCACGTAGAGTGATCGACGATACATGTAATTGGCCTAATTTGATAATTTCTTAGTTGTTTTAACTTTAATCGAGAAATCCTGAAACAGGTATAGTTTAATTTGTTACGAAGAGTAATTATACAAAGTTTCAAGTAACCAGCTCAATCCGGTAACTTATTTCCTTACTAACCTTGACCCCTCTTTTTCCCTCTTTAATTGTCATATCTTATTTTTTTATTATATTTATTTATTTGTTTATTTATTTGTCATGTCAATTTCATACACAAGCTTACAGCATAGGAGCCAAGACGCTCGCATGGTAATATATAAAAAATCAAGTTAGCATTACTTACACATAATTAATACTAAAATTCTTAATATTATACATTATTTTAAATCATCTAGGAAGCTATTATTATTAAAAAACAATATGACCTTATTAATAAATTGGCTAGGCGAGTCAAAAAATATATCCACGTCAGAGCTCTGCAGCACCTTGTCATTCAAGAGTGAGAGTGCCCGGTGAGTGGGAGTTAATATATAAACCTGGTCACCGTTTATTGAAACGTTTTAGTGAAAACCGCGTTAACATTGGTTCAGTGGTTTTCAATTGATGCGAGGAGAAATAAAATTAAACTGACAAAAAGAAACCAATTCTAAAAATTGTACAAATGTGTTCTGCTGCACATTCTGAGGGTCCCTGTAGTATTTTTGGGTAAATATCTCGAATATACAGATTTATTTCCTTCTACAACTTTATTATATGTAGTGTAGCATTACCGCTACAAATCGCGTTGGTTCGCGTTAATATCGCTAAATTATTTCGCCTTTTTCGTTTCTGAGCGTTTCTTTTTTTTTTTGCCACTAACACATTTTGCAGTGTCCCATGACTTTGCATTTAAAAATGAAATACTTAATGTATATAAGTAAAGGAGTTTGTATTTTTTACTTATTCGTCGTTTTATTTGCACACTAAAAATGATTTTACAATACATAAAAAGCTTGGCATTTATTTAAAATTTATTAAAAAACGAAACCTCTACTTTTTTTAAGTATGAAAAAACGACTGTCCCATCGTAAAATCCATAACTTAAAATTGGAATATCTTCATGATGGTCAATAAACCTATATGAACTTTTGAATTTTATTCTATGCTTAGTAGTATTAAGATTCATTTTTCATCTACTTTGTCGAGTTAACACCAGTAAATATGGTAGAATTTAATTTTTAACTGTTGTCCCAGGAAATGTTCCGAAAGTAATTTCCTATTGTGTTCCCCATTTTACTAGCTTATATTAAACTAAAAACTACCAAGACTTATTATTTGCGATGGGCAACACAAACAAATGTCACTTCCCACGCGGCCATGTTGTTGCGGTTAGTTGTCATTCAGAAAAACTGAAGAGAGCACGTGCGTAGGTGTTGTGACCAATATATTTCCTATTGTGTACTTGTGATTTTACGAGGTAGGTTAAATAATTTACTTATATTTGGTTACTTATTAGGATAGTTAATATTATTACGAACAGTTTGATATAAAGTCATAGAACATTTTCCATAAAACAAGCCCGGTTTTTTTTTTTTAAACATTGAACACGTGTTTTGTAACTTCTTTTTGTGTTACTTTTGCGTGGTAACATATCAAAGGAAAGCTAAGTTACACTAAGAGGAAAATAATAAAGGCTAGTTTTCATTGTTGTACAGGGCTAAAAAAATGTCAGAGCAACCTACTAAGATTTCTGGGGCTGAAAAGATGCGACGCTACAGAGAACGGTTAAAAATAAATAATCCAGAAAAGCTTGAAGAATAAAAGAAAAAAAATCTTGAAAGGATGAAGTCAAAATACAAATATAAAAAAATAAGTGAAATGACAGAAAAAGAAAAAACTATAATACGAAATAAATGGAAAAAACGTTGTTTTATTTCATCAATTTCACCTCTTCATAAAATAATTGTATAAAACTTAATATTGAGGTTCATTATACACATACCCTTACATTTCTTCCTTTGTTACCAATGGTTTTCTTTGTTACTGTCCCAACATTTGTACCGTCGTTATTTTCGTTTTATTTCATTTATATTATATAAAAATAAATAATTGGGCTACTAATAAAACACATGAAAACGCAATCATAATACAATATACAAAAACTTATTCAGATATGCTTACTTTACATAGAAACAAAACTATAAGGGCAATTTTAGGTCAAGGTAACACAGAAAAAGAATCTGTACCAACTTTTCAAAGATAATTTATAATTTGATAGAATATTTTCACACGATTACATTACTTTTATAGTATTTTTTTATAACACACCAACATTAAGGGATAAATTGTGCACCTTTTTATGATATTAATCAAAGAAAAAGTAACACAATAAGAACCAATATTCTCCTTACCCTCGATATTTTGCGATTTTTCATCATTTAAACCTATTAAAAAGCGGTCACTTGCACAAAATCTAAAACTTTATGAAATATTCTATCGAATTTCGTTCATAAACTATATGATTATTGATATTTCGGTTTTTTGTCAATTTTGAAAACTAGTGGCAAAAAAAAAGAGAAACGCTCTTCTCAGCCTTTTTGGTATTGCGGACTTGTTCATTGACCGGTTAGAGTTTGTTATTTCTACTGACAGTTTTGGATTTTGAATTCGTTTTTGTTAAATCCGTTCCTTGTAATGGTACTGTCATTCAATCTCGTACTCTCGCCTTGAAACTTCGGAAAATTTGATAGAGTCTCTGCTCTTCCTAAGTTTTATTATTGCATGGAGTCATAAGCCTTTTTCGAGTGCCGCGTCCGGTAATGATGTTACGCGAACGCCTTTCCTACAACGCCGTGGTGTCGATTATTGACCGATCGAGATAGTGCTGTTGTCTTCTGTATGTCCGGATAGCGGGTGAGTTGGTTTTTGTTGCCGTTCAGCTTTCACTGCCCCCCATCTTTAGGAAGCCTTTCTTCCGTCCTTTTCGTTCTATTTTGTGAGTAAAGGTGTTCTTTGCAGCACCTCCGCTTACCCCATATCACGCGACTCTTCGCCACCCAGCGGAAGATCTGGACGGGTGGTTTTGCAGATCACCGTGTGGTTCGCCAACGAGTTCGCTGGCAACGGCTCGTCGTCTGCGGTAGTGCCCGCAGACTTTTCCCGCTGCGTCAGTTGCGACGAACGCAGCGTTACGGCTATATCTTCGTACGGCGGCAAGTCGGCGACGACGGAAGTTTACAGGATAGTCCCACATTTCGCTAATTTTTATTAATATCTAAATTCTAAAAGAGTCCGCGAACTCTACCCTAACCAATGTAAGGTTACATTTTGGTTTTGTTTCGGCCGTAAATTTAAATAGGTATCAGGACCTCTTTTTACCGTTCATCACCTCAAATTGATATCCGTATTTCTTACTCTCCGAACTCATCAGTTTTAATCATGAAGCGCTTCTTGAACTTAATCTGATTCATTCTATCATAGTTCGATTTAGTTTTACCTATAAATTTTATACAAGTTTTGGCCTGACCGTGTTCTAAGGTGGACTTTTACCTTTATTAGGCGATGTGTTTTAATTTAAAAATAGCTTTATTTGCGTGACAATCCGCAGACCGTTTCATGATAATTCGTTTTGGTTACCAAAGTAAAGATCTGTGTCAGCCTGGTAATCTAGTTTTTATAGTTGCATTGTAAGTAATTTGTTTTAATCTAATCATTGTGTGTTCCCTAATTATATAACCTTGTTGAAATTCGTTCGGTTTTATTTTATTTTTTACAGGTCCAAATTAACGTGCTGTGGTTTTATCGCAACCATCCCGTGTAGTGTTCCGTTCCCCTATTTTTTATGGAGCGCTACAGTAGGTATAGATCATTACGCAGAATTTTACTTTTATTGAAAGGCATTATCACCTCATTAGTTAATTTCAAGCGGAACGTAACAATGAGTCACGCTTCTTCATGCGTGTAGCCGGGCTCAAACAAGGGCTCAAGGGTTACAATGAGGCGGAACGTGACGTTTCGTGCGTGCAGCTGACGTTCATCGATTTATAAGACGTTATCACGTCAAAAATATATACAAACGACAACCGAAGCTGCGACGTTGAATGAAATGTGTACACGGACAGAAAATATAACAGTTTTATCAGGCGACGGTAAACAAACTTCCAGAACTCTTTCATCGAACTCACCTGTCGAGATATCGATTTTGAAAGCGATCAGACGAATAACTAAAAAAATCAAGATGGCGGCTATTTTTTCCCAATCTGTCAACGGATTAATTGTCGGAGACCACACAGATACCCAGATATCGGTTTTGGAAACAATCCGTCGAATAACTAAAAAGTTCAAGATGGCGGCTACTTTTTCTCAATCTGTCAACAGTTTCATTGTCGGAGACCACGCAAATCCCCAGATATCGATTTTCGAAACCATCAGTCGAATAACTAAAAAATTCAAGATGGCGGCTACTTTTCCTCACTCTGTCCGCGGATTCGTTGTCGGAGACGACACAGATCCCCAGATATCAATTTTGGAAGCAATCAGTCGAATAACTAAAAACTTTGAGTTCTTCATCATTTTAAGCTTGGTCCAATTCCATAGTAAAGCGATGATTGAAATAAAGAAAATCAATTGAAATAAGTAGGTACGTAAGTGGAGAAATATTACAGTTAAATAGGTACTTGTAGCCGGCGAAAAGGAAATGTAAATATTGTGCAAGTAAAACACTACCATAATTATCACAACAAGACTCTATCCCGAACTAAAATACAATAGGTATTCCCACCAACGCAACCTCAGTGAGGCCAACCAATCACACGAATCTGCGTAACAGAGTCAACGGAGAGGGAAAATCGATAGGGTAACACGAAAGTAATACTAAGTGCTTAAATCCGAAACTCTTACGAAACTGGTAACCTCAATGGTAGTAGTTAACTAGTTCGAAGCAGTTTCCATATTGCTTGGGTAAGCCTATCGATAGAGTTACCCTAACGAAGGGAGAGCATATGATGTAGTTACCCGATCGATAGACTTAATCAAATAAGGGGGTTTTCGCGTCCCTGCATTTATCTGCATTATATTTATATTTTACTAAACTAAAGCAGTTCCAAGCATTATCTGTGGGACTATAATGAAAAAAATTGACAAACTCTTTTAGCGAATCGAGTTCATTTTCTGATAGTTTTTTTTTCTCTTTTTTGTGTGTATCACTGGCAGTAAGGGGATTACAAATTCGAGTCATTAAAAGCCGTCCTTCTTTCTCTCGTTAGCAATCCCCTTCTTACCGCCCTTGATGCACAATGTAGGTACTATTGTAATTTATTTTGTAGATATACACATTACAGACTACTGTGCATAGTGTCCGCACCGAGCTTATTGGGTATCATATACATAATAATATTACATTTAAATGTGTAACTACCCCGTTTTACGGAATCAATGTTTTAATTTAAGATGATTTGATTATCGGTATTGATAAAAAAATTATACCACTCGTACCTAGTTACCTACGTAGCAAAAAAATACATTGTCAATCATTTAAAACCCTTGAATACACGATAATCATCTTTTTTGGTAGGTATGATGATTGATGAACCACCTTTAGAAAAACCCGTACAAAAAGAACAGGTTATAATGCTATCACGCCATAACATAATATCAATGTGTCAAAAATGTTTTTTATGGCTTGTTAGCTAAGTACTTATGCTACCACAATAACAAGCTAAAGACATACTTTAAACGACCTTGAGCACCGAGAGTTCCGCACCTAAGTTGAATGAAATATTAGGAACCGAATAATTTCTTTTTACTGTTATAGTCCAGTAAAAAGACATTATTAATAATGTAATAATAATGTTATCGAATAATGTATTTTTACTGATATAGTCCAGTAAAAAGTAAAAAGACATTATTAATAATGTAATCATTATTAATAATTTAATAATAATGTAACCGAATAATGTCTTTTTACTGGTATAGTCCAGTAAAAAGACATTATTAATTATGTAACCATTAATAATGATGTAATAATAATGTAACCGAATAATGTCTTTTTACTGGTATAGTCCAGTAAAAAGACATTATTTGGTTGTCAAGTGATGCTCGGTGTTATCTTTATCTTTATCTTCTTTCTTTATATTATACTTAGTATAAAATGAAGTCGCTTCCGCTGTCTGTTCACTTAGATCTTTTAAACTATGTAATGGATTTAAATGCAGTTTTCAGCAATAGACAGAGTGATTCAAGAGGAATGTTTTTATGTATAATAAATTATGGATTATGTGCGGGTGTTACAGAAAACTCACATAAACCGAAGCGAAGCGAGGGCGGGTCGCTAGTTATATTATAAAAGCCACTTTGAACATAAGGTATCTTATGCTATTTTAAGTAAACAGAATCCATAACTGCAATTCTTGTACTTTGCTTCTTTGCCGTTATACTATTTTACGAACCACAATATAAAGTTTGTCTTTGGACAAGTTTTTTTTTCAAAAGACACCATAAGTGAATAAGTATTAGTGCAACTTTTTTAGATTCTCTGTAAAACATTAATAACCTTCTAGTGCATGTCAATGAGATTTTTATCTTTAGTTGTATTTTCGGTGACTTTTTTTTGCTGATGAATCAAAAAAAAAAACTAATGATGAAACCTTGTGCCGAGTAGGTACTGACTACTATAACTATTTCACAACAATGTCTGCTTGGAAATTTCACCAAAGATGGGCTGATGGGCAAAATATTTTTGCCCTGTTTCATATACGCAACCTGACCGGCAAAAATATTCTTGGCCTAGGTGTGTATTGCAAACAGGCCAGTAAATATTCTTGGTCGTTTTTTTAATTGTGCTACTGGCTAATTAATATATTTCCGTGAATAGATTCATTCCTCGCAGTACTTGTGAAAAGTGCTATGGCAGCCTGAGCGGAAAAGACAAAAGATGAACTTCTATACTCTAGACGGTCTCAACTTCATTCTCGCTCTTTACATAACTCGTTCATCTATTGAATACTTTCTCGCCTCGGCAACAATGTACTATATACCAAAGGGGTCTTAGTAGACAGACGGACGGATGGGTAATAGTAGTTTTTCCGTTCTTGGTACAAAACCCTAAAAGTACCTACTCGTATTGTGTTAATCAACCGTTTTTTCTCCTGTTCATGGGGAACTTGAATGGTCATTTACAATTATGATTGATATCGCTAATGTAGTTTTTTTTCGATGAATATTAATTTGTTGTTTGTTTTTTTGTAAAGGTTGGTTCCCCGTGTTGCTTTCCCACAACGACTAGCTTTTCCAAGCTCTTGCTTGTCGCTCCTTATTTCACATCAAAAAATGTTCAGCATCAACATACACAATTGAAAGATATTTAAGGATTGGTTTTGTAAATTAACGATTCGAAGTTAACGCAAGCAGTTAAGGATCTATTCTGAACTCACGCGAAGGTGTCTTAGAGTTTCTACGATTTTGGTAAAATTGATTAAAAAAACTAGTCTCCGTAATGTTTTTAGCAATATTTAAATTAATGGAATTGAAATAGCAATATTGATGATAAAATATGAAATAGGACTAAGTTTTTCCTAAAAAATTACGTGGGCAATATATATTTTATCAGGTTATTCCTTCATCACCTATATCACAAATCGGAAGAATACAAGAATTTTTGATCCACTGTTTTTCATATTTTAATACTCGTAGTAAATGTCATTGGAATAGTCTCATATTATATTATTACCACGCTCACGTCCCTTAATGCACTCATATAAAAGTTTAAAGATTTAAGAAATATAAAATAGGTCCTTTGAATCAGTAGGTCATTTTAATTTCACTCAAAAAGGTGTAAACGGTCACGACCTTTAAATATAAGCGACTTGTCGATTAAATCGAATGATAAAGTATTATTGCTGAAAAGACTTTATTTACATCCAACTAAAAATTAAAACGAAACGTATTTAAATTTAAATTAAACTAAGCCACTCAAATATTAATGATATATATAATAATCACCACTATAAAAAGAACACCCCCTCTAGCAGGTCCGCTCGCGGCATGGTCCCCATGACACTGGCTGCATTACCTCTCTGGATTATTGCTTGTAAATTGATGTTGTCAATATACAATTTAGAATTCCTTCAACGTCAAGGTAACATGAACCAGACGTGTTTAGCTGATGCGTTTGATGAATGCTGATAACTCATCATATTTTGCCATTTACCTATATTTTAATTAATTGAGTATTCAACTACATAAACATATATTTTGAGTCGTCATTTGCATTAGAATTTAAAACCAAAAAGTTTTATCATCAGATAAAATAGGACGATATCCGAAGTTTGGAAAATTAATAAGTACGTTTGAAAGGAAATGATTTATGCGAAAGGGCTTAGAAGTGAGTGATGAACCGAATCAGAACTTCGGAGAAGTTCCGCATTAACGAAGTTGTTAATGGCATTTTATAAGTTTCGCCTAAGAATTATATCTACATATTTTAAGCTAATATCTGTTCCAAAAAGGAGACGATTACGTCGAAATATGGCTTCAAAGTAGTGTCGTACATAACCTATATATGTCCAGTACTATTCTTGGTGGCAAAGGGTACTAATGAAGACTTTTATTGAAGATATGGGGTGTGAGGGAGAAGGGTGTTTTTTGAATGGGTTGAAAACAACCCACTGGGAACATATGGGATAATTATATACATTATTTTTTTATTTTTTTTAAATTGTTACCCCCTCTTGCTATTTAACTTCTATGCAGAGGAGGGTGACTTTTCTCTGCAGCTACATACACACACACATACACACACATACATAGGCGTACATTTGCCTGATTGTTGTCCCTTTATATCAAATCTGAGCAACAGTACACAAGTAGACATGTATTTCTAATTATTATTTAACCGTTTTCTTTGATCATTAAGTATGATAACAGGTTATTATAAATGACTCCTAATCTAACGTCCAACAATCTTAGTAATACCGTTTCATTCCAAGTTTGTGATCCGAACGCGGGAGACGTCGCACATAACAGATTTAATTAATGTAATTTGTTACTTCCACTATGTTGTGGTTATTGATAGGATTATTGTCAGTTCTCGTTCTGCTGTATTTCTATGGAACGCGGACGTTTGGCTACTGGGCTAAGCGCGGCGTCAAACACGACGCGCCCATCCCGTTCTTCGGCACCGCCAAGCGGCAGTTTCTCCAGCAGATCAGCTATGCCGACATCTACGATGAGATGTACTGGAAGTATCCCAATGAACGATTCGTGGGATACTATCTGACAACAACACCGCTTCTTATCCTCAGAGACCCTGAGCTCGTCAAAAGGGTTTTAGTGTCCGATTTCGGTTATTTCCACTCACGATCGCTGCACCCGTTGGATAAAGAACCAGAACCGATGTTAAATAACTTATTTTCATGCGAAGGTGATCTATGGAAACTGTTGAGACAGAGACTTACCCCCGCTTTTACATCTGGAAAGTTAAAAGCCATGTTTCCACTTATTGTCTCCAGAGCTGAGAAGTTACAACAAGTCGCTGCTGAGGCAGCATTGACTGGCACGGAAGTTGACGTCAGAGATCTCATGGCAAGATACACCACTGACTTCATAGGTGCTTGCGGTTTCGGCATCGACACCGATACTCTCAACGACGAAAATTCACTGTTTCGAAAATTAGGGCGTCGTATCTTCACCCAGACAACTCGGGATGTGGTGGTGGCTATTTTAAAATATATGGTGCCTAGTCTCTTTACCAGTTGTTACTTTATAGCTCCTTATGTGCAAGTAAACACTATTTCGCTGGTAAAGTCGATAATGAAAAAGAGGAATTATAAACCATCGAACAGGAATGATTTCATCGATTTACTCCTGGACCTTAAAGGAAAGGGAAAAATCACAGGAGACTCATTGGAAAAGAAGAATCCAGACGGCTCCCCGTTTTTAACTGAAATTGAGTTTGACGATGAATTGATGGCTGCTCAGGTGTTTGTGTTCTTTGCTGCCGGCTTCGAGACGTCATCGTCGGCGACCAGCTACATGTTGCATGAGCTGGCTCACCACCCTGAGTACCAGCAGAAATGCCAGGAGGAGATCGACGCTGTACTGGCGCGCCATGGAAACAAGTTGTCGTACGACGCTCTCAAAGAAATGAAGTACCTAGATATGTGTTTCAGCGAAAGCTTAAGAGTGTTCCCGTCTCTTGGTTATTTAATGCGTAAATGTGAGAAGCCGTATACCATCCCGGATACAAACATCACTATTGACAAGGGAGTAAAGGTGATTATTCCAGTGAAGTCCCTGCAAGCGGATCCACTGTACTTCGACGAGCCGGAGCGGTTTTTGCCGGACCGTTTCCACCCGGATAATGCTGGGAAGATCAACAAGCACGTGTATTTACCGTTTGGAGAAGGCCCTAGAGCTTGTATTGGTGAGTTTTAAAGTCATCTGTCATCTGTCATATGACGACGCACTAGCATTGTTAGTAGTGTCCCTGCTTACGAAGCTAGCGGTCCTCGGGTCAAATCCCTGTAAGGACAGATATTTGTGTGATGAGCGCCAATATTCTTTCCCAAGGCATGGATGAATCCTATGTATTTAAGTATATATATATATATCTCTCAAGCCATGCAACAAATATGACATGTAATTAAAAAAAATATCTTTGCCTACGAAGCCTAGAGCTTAGTTTGGGACTAGGTCAATTGATGTTATATTGTCCCCTGATATTTATTTATTTATTTATTTATTTATATTATATTAATTTAAAATTTAATACTAGAAAGAGTTGACGACGGCTTGAAATACCACTCACTCGTAGAAAACGTTGATAAAAGCTCAAAAATCTATAACAAATCAAAATTACATCACATTTATCTATCTGTGACACATGTACATTGTCCTAACTATAGATTCGGCGTCCCTTGGTGCCTTTGTCAAAACAATTTAAAGTTGTTCGTAACACATTTATTCATGGTTTAGTCATTCACGTTACCTAACAATCGGTTTCCTCTGTTATATTAGTCACAGTCCTGGTTTCAATTAAAAATAATGCCAAATCAGGGTAGCAAAATTCACGCATGCCTTTCTTGACTCAACTTATCCTGAACCAAATGCGTAAGTTTGTCTGATCGGAATAAAATAGCCTTATTATAAGAATCTAATTTATACCATTTCATTATAAAAATGTTTGTTACCTTAAATAGTTTATTAAATACTCCACCCACCTAACTAGTAACCACAAAGTGATGAAAGACAAGATGTTTTCTAAATATCAGTGATCATAGACGTCACTCAAACATAACGCTAACAAAAAATCTCAATGGATTTCATGTAGGTATATTGAGAGTATTTTAGCATTTGACCATTATCTTTTTACCTTCATTTAAAATTACCCAGCATTTCCTACATGACCTTTATTTCTGGAAAAGAATTGCTGCACACATTGCATTAAAGTTATTGATATAGGATCTGATACTTCCAATCATGAGTTTCTACACTAAATATTCGTGTCGACGTGATGATCCTCTTGAAAACCTCACCAGAACAAATATTATTATTTAACCATAGCAATAACAGTCGTTATCGAAAGAAACAACATTTAATAAAATTAAAACGCCTGCCGTCAAACTAAATTGCCAGGCGTATAATATAAGAGGTTCAATATACTGTTGATATAGCGGACATCATATTTGTAAAATGTAATTGCAGAGATTAATTTGAGAAGCCTCGAACTGTTGGTATTTTTTTATACATTATTAAAAAACAGGTGTCCAAAGGTAAAAATATTATTGTGTTTTTGAAATTCAGGCGAGAGGCTGGGCCACATGCAGTCGCTGGCAGGATTGGCTGCTATCCTCAGCCAGTTCTCAGTGGCCCCCAGCAAGAACACCCGCCGCCGCCCCATCATTGACACCACCGTCATGGCGGTGCAGAGCGTCCTGGGAGGCCTGCCGCTGTCTCTGACGCCTAGGAACAAGGCTTAATAAATCAAGCTCATTCTTATTATAAAGCCTCTGAATGCAAAACACGGCTATAGTCCCATTATTCCAGGTATAATTAAGGTTTTGAAAGTAGAATTTTATCTCTAAGTTCTTAAACGAGCTCGATAAAACGAAAAATACATTTTCGATATGACAGGTTCTGATCGGCGATTAAGATTGTTATCAGTTGCACCTAGGCTGATTTCTTATTCACTCAAGATAGTCCGTTCACGTTAAGAATGCAGTGACTCAGCAGTGCAACTAAAGGGTAAATGTGTATTCTCGGGTCTATATCGGTTGATCTAACATTTTTTGGCCTATTTTTGTTTCGCATCTCATATTTTTGCATACCAACGTTTCGTCTAATGATTTAAATGTCGAAAATTGTTTGATCGAAATTGTTTTGCATAATATTGTTTGGTCGAAAAATTGTTTAGTAGGTATAACATTTTTTTGGAATAACTTTTTTTTGTAGAATTATTTTTTGGTATAACGTTGACCGTGAGGCGAAGTCCGTGACCGTGTGGCGCTTCGCCCCTTGACACGATTCTAACCTAACCTAACCTATAGATTAGTTGAGACCTAGGTGTTTTATACTGGGAGGGGCTTCGACCAAACAATATTATGGATTTAGCCTTTTAGTACCTAATTAACATTTTCGAAAAAACAATTTTAGATCAAAAGTGCTTTAGAACAAAAAATATGTATGCAAAAAAATCTTTATGCTAAAAAAGAAGTATGCCATTCAATATAATAGGAAACATTTTCGACCAAACAATATTAGCACATAAAATTTTTGGTCAGTCGAAGGGCACCCGTGTATTAACAGTGAAGTTAAAATTCAATAAATTATATTTTTCTCAAACATGCTCGGAAATAACGGTTTTCCGATTGAAGCACATGGACGGAAAATGCCTCTTTTTACTCCTAGGAGTAAAAAACCCATATGAAAACACTTTCCGTCCATGTCCATATTGTTTTTTCAAAAGTGCTCTCTATTGCGTATAAAATCGAAAGGACTATGAAAGAAATCCCGTACACCCAACTTGTAGGGGCGCAGAGAGGGGCGGCGGCGCGGCGGGGCTCTGCGGAGCGGCGGCGGCGGGCGGCGGCTCGTTGTGCGTGAAACTATCTTAACTAATACTCGTATGACGCAAACAAACATTCTCTCCGAATTTCTCAAAGGTTTTTAGAAATACTTATAATCATGTATTTGTATAATTTCCTCGCATTGTTTGAGAAAAGCATTATGTATGCCTCGGCGGAACGAGGATTTCCTGACTCGTATTTTAGCAGGCCTCGCTGTTGCTCGGCCTACTAAGCACCTCATCAGGAAATCCCTTACTTTCCGCGCCTAGGCAACAATGTACTATTAAAAGATTAAGTTTAATGGATAAAAATAAACCTAATTTTGAGCGACCTGATTGGTCAGGGGGCGTGGCTAGGCCGGCGGACAACAATGATTTACTGCATTCTTAACGCGAACGGACTATAAAAGTGTAGAAAAAAAGTAGCTGTGAGTGGGAATTAGGGTACACTATCTAAGTTAGGTAAGGAAAATGTTCGCCTACTACTGAAGAAGTTTAGACACCATGTGGTTACGTTAAAAAACATTTTTTTAAGACGATTGGTGCTAGCTACCTACATAACCTTTCCGAGGGTTACACCGATATTTATAATGTATTCGTTAGTTAGTTTCACTTTTCGAAACGGCGTATCTAGATTGTGTAGAGACTGCAATTTAACCGGTTATTAACCGTTTTTGTATGAAAATAAACGGTTAAAACCGGTTATAACCGGTTATTTGCATTCCCTAATTGTGATTCAAGTATAAGATTCGCTGTTTTGTCTTAATGGGGCCCTGTAATAACGTTTAATTTACTAATCAGTTTATTAGTACGCCCTAAGACTTTGATATTGATAATATTTAAAAATAAAGCATTAAACGCATCTTTACTCAGATTTCTGTGATGTGGCCTATCATTGCGACTTGCGGCAGAACATAAAAACAATGTATCGGTTTAAAATAATATCAGAAGTAATTAAATAATTTTATCTACACTCATATCATAAACCCTCTATGATGCGTTCAGAAACCGCAAATTATGACCAGGATAATAATCAACTCTGTTGTTAGAGCAATTTTTTTATCTGCGGCAGTAATCTTATGGATTCATAAGAACATCAATTACGATGTTCTTATGACATTCAAATTTCGAACATCTGAAAAACAAACAAATTTAATTTGACCTCTATTCTAATATCAGTCGAGATGACGTTTAGTTCAAAATGAATTGTCAATTTGCATACAAATTTAACAAATGTCGCACGTAAGTAAGATATCAACGATATGAAAGTTGGAGCCGACTGTAGTTTGTCTCTGAATTAAAAAAAACTATGACAGCTGCCAGAAAGCTTTTCAATGTTTTCATTACTGCCATTACCGGTTAAAATTGAATATGCGGCTCCTGAATGCATCATGGAGGCTTATGATATGTGGGTAGATAAAGTAGTGTATGTAACTGTACATAATTAGGCATTAAAACACTTGTGTGATGTTATTATGAAACTCGCCTTCGGCTCGTTTCATAAACCCACATTCGTGTTTAATGCCCTTCATTATGTACAGTCACATAACCTACTATTAAAGTTAAGAAATAATAGCATATATTATATTATAAGAAAAAAAGTGGTTTTGGTATACTTCTTATGAGATAACTAATTACATTTTTTAAATAGAATGTCAGTCTTTTACTTTAGCGAAAACTAACAAAAACATTATAAAAATACAATGTCGGTAATGAAACTAATGAATACCTGTCAGTTTGTTAGCTATTTGATAGTAAAAAATACTTGTAGTATGAGTATTTTTTGTCTACAAATATACTTAAGTAATATTTTTTTCGCATGTTTTGCTTTGGTCTAGCATCAATAATACCTTCTCAGTTCGCGCTTACGCTATCGATACATATATAATCGAACTATCATAGTAGTACCTTTTTTTGCGCGACAGCAAAAAGTTATCCCTTTTATTTTTTTCCCAAATTGAATTGAATAATGGCTGGCATGGTCCTACCTAATGTTTTATTGTTATGAATTATGGATAGCAAATCTGAATGTTGTGCATTTTGTGTATTTCTCAAAAAAATGAGAATCATTATTTATTTTAGCAAATCACATCACATAGGTACTCGTATCGCAAGTCACATAATATTTTTCGCCAAGTACCTAAAATGATGTCAATTTTATATTTTACGATCAATGTGTTGCCAAAATCTCTTATCCAAAACTCTTTAAGGCCAGTCCACATCAGCACGGCGCGGCTTCGTTAACGTGAAACGGCGCGGTACCGTAGAGGCGCATGTTGCCGTGACAAATTACGGTGCTGCGTCGTGCAATGTATGGTATGGTGCCGCGTTGTGGAGATACACGGTGCGGTACCGTGTCGTGCAAATAGACCGTACGGTGCCGCGTCGCACCACGGCATCGCGTCGTTCCAAGGCCCTGCGTCGTCAAATGCCGTCCTCAAACTAAAAAGGGGCTAAATCCAAGTGTCTTGGGAGAGTGTGTGTACTGAGAAAACTTAAAAAATAAAGCTACAGATTATTTCTAGAAATTGATAATAGATATAGTGCATTTCTTTAACGCAGTCACTGCCACCGACGCATATATGCGTCACCGTGACTTCCACCCAATGCCCTCAACGCATATGTGCGTTCTTAAAGTAGGTAAGCCTCGTATAAAACAAAAGATGTAGCACCTGGCGAAAGTCCAAAAAACAAAACAAGATATGTATAAAATTTGAATCGTTGTCGCTATGATTCAATGCCATTCGTTATACGAAACCTCGCATTCAATCAATCGTTGGTAAACAAAGGCATCTCACGTGTCCCGAAGCTGTTGCGTAATAGAAACTCGTACTTTTCTCCAGATTTTGCTGCAGAGGAAAATGAAATGACGGTTCTGACATCGATTTACCTATAGTGATAAAGATGTTTAATTTACTGACCAAACATTGTTCAAACCAATTGTATAGTCGCGGTATGAAAAGTTTCGTCTTTTTGGACGTTAACAGCATTGAAATAGAGTCGAGAAGTGACGAACCTTTTCATACCGCGTCTACACCTAAACATGCAAGTACAATGTATATTCTTCTTATGGACGTAGAGCTCGTTTTGCATCTACAGTCGAGTGCATAAATATGAGTACACTTTAGTACCTTGTCTATTTAATGTCATGTTTAAACTGCCATATATGAATTGTCACTGCGGTTAAAGTGACAAGGTACTAAAGTGTAGGTATACATATTTATGAACTCGACTGTACCGTAAGTGCGCATTATGTCTTTTATGGGTTTAAGAGTTTAAAAGTGGTGAGGTGGCGTGAAATAACAATACCAATGTCGTCCATAAACATTTATTAATATAATTTATCATTGTCCATATTCCAATAGTAATAATACAATTATCATATTCCATAATCAGGAACGTACGATATAAGAAGCTACGTACAGAAGTGACTACTAGGCTGTAATACTGCATTCCCCCTGTCCGAGAGTAGCACAGTACATTAAAGATTCTTTATTATTAATATGAATAATTATATTATGACACATTCATATTGTTAAAATTCTATGTTGCCAATCGCAAACACAAGTGGCGCTGTTTCATAAAAAGGCTTAATATAGCGTCTTCCACCAAGTTTTTCTTTATCATTACTCCCTTAAACTTCTACAACATTAATGTTACATTTATATTTTTTTTCTATTTTGTATTTGCTACTCCTATTGACATAAGTTTACCACCAAGTTTTAGTAGCTACTGATTAAGATTTCTACGTTAGCTTAGTCAACTCTACATACATACATTGGTAAAAGTCGCGTCGGATGCGGCGCGCGCGCGCTGCCGGCGGAACGAAACCGAACGCAAATGATTGGCCGGCAGCGAGGCGCCCGGGCCGGCGCGAACGTCTGATTGGCCGAGCATGGCGTCGAGCGTACTGATTGGGCAATAAGGCTGGGTAATTGCCCAACCAAATAAGCGGACACTCGGCTCAATCAGATAAACAATAAAGTACTAAGAACAACCCAACAAACGAAACGCATGTCGAAACATTAGCGAACAATTTTGTATACAAGGTCCAAAAATATTTCCGAACTAAAATTTAGGTCCCTGTTTTGCTTCGAATCTCTAAATTGAAATGAATTAAGGTAAGTAAGAAGCCAAGAACGCAAAGGGTCCGTGTGTTAACGCAAGAGTTGTCGCATCCGATGCAGCGGCGGTCAAGTCGGCTGGAGGGAGCTGGTCGCCGCTTCAGGGGAGCCGTGGTGGGGGGGAGGGGCAATCACCCCCACTTTTGGAAGAGGCCCATGCGCTGACAGCGGCAGTTGGAGCCCCAGAGGTTGCAGCGGCACGAGGAGGAGTGGCAGCAGTCCCCGGGCCGGTGGTCGCAGTTGCCGCCCCGACGCACACAGGCGCGCCTGAAAACGTAGATCAGCGACGATCGTCTGAAATCACCATCGGATACTAAACTAAGTCTGTGCATTGGCAGCAGAGCAGTGGTTTTTTGTAACGTAGAGTCAGGGACATTCGCGGTCAACCATTTAAGAAAATGTTGGCTTGTTCGTCGCAGCTAGGTAATCGTAAAGCGTTCAGAGGGCCCTGCCAAGATGCATTGCGCTTACTAACGTTTCTATTCGTTTCATTTTTAAACCAATCACGTAAGTGATATATCACGTGACTTTTCGTATCACGTCATCTACCAGTGACGCGATTGGTTTAAAAACGAATCGAATAGAAACGCTAGTTAGCGCAATGCATCTTGGCAGGGCCCTCTGGTCGTTACGCGTTGAATGCGCAGACGAATATTGGTGGTGGACCGGGAATGCCCCTGAATGTACGTTAAAATAAAACAGAATGTTCGTGAAACTGTCTAGTACCTAGGCTGGGTCTTTAGCAGTGTTTAATTGGAAATGAAATATTTACTAATCATCAGCAACAAGAGTTGCTTCAAGTTCTATGTTTTCAATACAGTCAAGAATTAAGATACGAGTAAGTAAGTAAATCGGATTCTTCACTGCTTAAACAGATAAGTTGGTTTACAGTTGCATCAACATACAAAAATCTTTCAAGCAAATTGATGTAGTCCATTAGTGTATATAAACCCTAATAAGATTTTTATGCTACTAAATTAAATTCATATTATTTATAATCCTTATTATACTTCTTTGTGAAAAAAATAAAATTTTGTAGTATACAATCTCTTGTCCTTAAAGTATATTTAAACTTGAAAATAAAATAAAAAGTGACCGTTTTCTTTACGTATTTCACTTAAGGGTCTACCATGGGCAGATGACCTTCGATGTGAAGCTCTAAACTTTCAGTTTTTGTTAAAACCTATTTGCATTAACACTGCTGTTCTAAACTAGCTGCCATCTCAAATTTTCTTTTACAAGTCACTGATATCGAGATTTATGCTATCAAAGTTTGACATTTTTACTCCAAAAAAGTAGTTTTTTGGCCTTTATTTCCATATTTTTCACTTTAGAAAAAAACCTTCGATGATTTATTAGATATATTAATGAAGAATATTTAGATGTGGTTTCCATATCAATTGACGCCAAGATGAAAAAGTTATATCCAATTTCTTGTTTTTATAGTCATGATTTTAATAATTTAATAAAAAAAACAACCATGGTTTATTTTGAAATTCTGTTCAACAGAATCAAAGATGAATATATGGATAATTATACTGTATATTTTTATTAATTTATATTCAGTTTTGACTGAGTTATAAGAACTTAAACTTCATCAAAAACGTCTGTCATGGGCATGGTAGCCCCTTAAAGCTTTGCCACACACCCAACGTTGTTACGAGTAAGTCATGTATATGGAACTTATATCTCAGTGACGTTTGCAGTGTTACTTCAATGGTTTAAAAAGTTTATATCGGCCCAAGCTTGTTAACAGACTGACACATGACACGGCTCAATGTGTGAAAGCGCTCTAAGACCTCAAACGCTCCAAGAGTGGAGGCGGCTCGGCCATATTAGAAAGCGTTTCCAAGGCGTTGCAAAGGCGTTTTTTTTATAGAATCGCGCCGCCTCCGCTCTCAGTGCGGTTGCGGCTTTACTTTTTACTCTTATGGCACATTGGGTGGGTGACAAACAACAATCTCCGTGCAAAAAAAACAGTTATTTCTAAGAATTTAAAAACACCTTTTTGTGTTTGTATGTTGTTTATTATTATAATTTTTTCGATGTAATCAGACCGACCGAATGGTTTTCGTTCGACCCCATCCATAAAGATGATTCACGTTTATTAATGGATATCGAGTTTCCGAAATGTGTTTTTGTTTTCGTTTGGCCGTGGCCGACTTCGTAATAAACGTTATTGAATTATTTAATTGAAGTTTAGGTTACGTTATGAGTTCCATACTACCGTGATACTCATATTGTTTAAGATAGCCGTGAAATGTATTCCAATTATAATAAACGAGCTGTTACCCGCGACTCCGTCCGTGTAGAAAAATAAAATATAGCCTATGTTTCAAAATCGACGCAATCGTTTTTGAGTTTATTAAAACCAACAAAAATACAATTTTATTCTCTTTATATAGATTATCTTGTCATGTGAGGATAACCTAAAGCTAAGTATAGGTAGATTTACTAAAGCTGGCACGAATGGAACGAACAAAAGTAATGTCACCTATCACTGTGAGAGTGCCGTCCTTTAAACCGATGTTCGAATTTCAAACCGATAACCTGTTATTATTTTACACACTTTTATATTTTCGTTCACTCAATCCATTCGTGCCAGCTCTTGTGAATCGACCTGTAGATTCACAATTCATCTTAGAACGGAAACTAGTCTTATTTCCGCAAGTCTGATGACGTTCATACGTCATCGGTGTATGTACAGGGTGCAACGGAATGATCGTCTATAATTCTATAGAATAGGCAAGTAATGGATCTCGGCTGTCAATCTGTCGAGCTCAGATCATTGGATCGCCTGAATGATCATTGCAGGTTCACAGACTGACAGGCTAGATCCATTGACACGCCGCACTACTGAATATTGCAAATCAATTAATGCTGCACAATCGTGGATGATCCCTATAGTGTAGTCAGATTGTCTGTCTGTCTGTTAATAGGGAATATACATAGATTTTTAAATCACATTTCACAACAAAATATGAAAATACCGTAAAAGAGAATTAAAATTGAAATTGGCCTAGAAATGCGGATGATGGAAGCATTTTAAACACACAACTATTAGATAGAGAGATCCGATATGCACTGTGACGTCATGTAACGCGTCGGCCATAGAAAATTCATTTTAAATACTGTTTTGCTAGAAAACGATAGGAACAATAGGAACGATAGGAACTTTGTTGGCCTATATCTTGGATATTTGTATAGCTATTCAAAAAATGATTTTTGTCAATTGTTTATTCGTGAATCAGCTTTTATTGAACCTGTGAAAAGAAGTCATGAATAATCACTCTTACGTTTATACGGCTGTATCACTAAACAGCTATTTTTATATAATATGTCCTTTCCCGGGGCTCAAGCTATAAGAAAAAAATATGGCTTTCGAGGGAATTACGAAAACCGTGTTCTACGATGGCGAAGTCCCGGGCAAAAGCTAGATTCTAATCGGCCGTCTAACTATTAAAACTATATTGAATTTCCATTTTAAAATGTGCTTTTCTCGATTGCCAGTTACTTTCCAGAATAGGGTTTCCTATTTCTATTGGTTTATTAAGACAGTTAAATGAAGTTTTCTATTTTTAAAAGAGCAGTATAAAAGCCAGTCATTTTGTAAGTTGTTTACCTTTCGAGTACTTGAATCATCTAGAGGTTTTAAAGTCTTTTGTTGGATATCATGCAAGTGACAGACACACGCACGTAAAATCCAACAATTATTATTATTATTATTATTTATTTATTTATTAAACCAACAACAAAAATTACAAATAAACAAAAGCCCTGCAAAACTGTTTTAGTACAGTTTGACTGCAGGAAGACTTTAAAAGAACAGTACTTACTATAATCTTAGTATTATACAATGCTTAGTTCGACACTATAGGCAATGACACTATGTTAAAAAGTAATTCATACAAAATTTAATTATTATCAACCGCAATAATGTCACTATTCAAATATATTGTTTCGTAATTTAGTGTCAGTATTGGATTTAACGTGCGAATGCCTTATTCCTCTTATTCATAAATGTACAATAAACCTGTTTTACCTAAAGTATGTTATTTCTCTGTCCGTCAAATTCAAATGTCACAATGACAGAGAGATAAGGCCAAAGCATATTTTAAGCATTATTTATTCCGCGTTTAAGAATAAGACGGTATACACATTTAAACTACTAGTCTAGTCTAGCCTATTAGTCGGAGAGGCACCGTAAGATCCATTAGAGTAAAAGTTTGGAGCACCCTATAAATATCAACCCACGAAGGTGCGCCTAGCCACTTAAATAGACGTTGCACGGTTGCGTTAATGTTCGTAAAATTAAGTAGTTAGGCGCGGCAAAATGGATTGAATACTATACAGCAGGATTATGAAATATAAGATATAAGATAGAAGAGAAAATATAAGATGCTGTAAGGTAGAGCTACATAAGTTTAGTTTTGAAAGTGATGTACAACTACGAGACAACGACAGTTGAAGTTACTCTATGACTATAGCATAAGTATTTTTTTTGCTCCCGTTAATATTGAATTGCGGCTTGATTCGACATTAATTTAGAATTAGTTGGATTTGTCAGTGACACCGCAATAATACGCGCCTTACTAATTTTATTATTATTTAAACTATGTTATGTTTCACCTGCATCTTAATTCCAGCGATGTCACAAATCATTTTTACAATTTATATTTATGATAGCTATTTAAATATCAGGTTGGAGGAATTTGTTAATTATCATGCGTTTTGTAATATTCAACCTGACAAAAGTACAATTACTCTCGGCCAAGAAAGTGGTCTACCACTTTTGACAAAAGTTTCTGTGAGATCTAATTATCGCTATGGTTGACACGTGTCACTGTCATAATATTATTGCAAGAGAAAACCTCTTCTTCTCTTTAATGGCAGCCAGAGGGCTAGTGCCAATGTCAGTTGCGCAAGGGAAAATCGAACTTGTTGTATCATGACGTGCAATTGAACTTCAACCGTAGGGTGGCACGAGTAGACCACATTTTTGGCCGACAGTACAACTGCCGATTTAAATGAGTGTCATTTATATTTTCAATTAGGTACTTTTAAAGCCAAGTTTCAAAATGTCTATGAGTTGTGACCGAAATTCTTCGGAGGACTTACTTCCCCACATCCTGAAGCAACTGCAGATCGGCGGGGTCCTCTCCGTAGTCAGGCACGCTGATCTCCACGTCTTCGTCCCCTGTGGATCAGACGTTATTTGTACAAAGTGAAAGTAAAACATCATACGATAGGTATAGGAGCTGTTGCAAGCAAGCAAGTGGAGTTTAAAATCGAATAAAGTTTTTGTAACATGCTGTATTTTTAGTTTAATTTGAGTATGTAATGTGGCTTGTCATAATGAAGCAGGTCTATGGCTTGATTAAAGTTGTTGACTGTACATAAGATATAAGGGCGGCACGGCAGCCTATTGTCTAGCACTTCAAAAAAAGAAAGAAAGAAAGATTTATTGCCACACCAGTCTTAGCATAAAGATAATACAATATACAAATATTACAAATAAGAAAACGCCAACGACGAGTAAATCCGCTACGGTTAAAAGCAAGAAACAATGTTTTTTAATCTAAGCTAAGTAATCAAGGCGTGGCAAAGGGTCTGAGCGTCAGCATAATGCAGGACCAACTCCATGCATGTTTTTGAATCCCGTAGGGACACCACTAGCGGACTGATCTATATTAAAGCGAAAAGAAATCTCCAGTCTTAGGTAGGATTCGAACTTAGATTTTTTTTGGCAAAGAGAAGGCACGTGAGCACTGTGGCCACCTGATGGTAAGTGGGATCTGAGACCCATAGATATTTGAAATCACAAGACTACAATCACAAAACTGCAATCCTAAGTCTTTAAATGCGTTGCCAACCCTGAGGACGAAGATGGATTGCCTCTATGCTAGTAATTTCACCGGTACCGGATACATTCTCCTCTGGCCATCCGGGCCGATGCAGGTGCATTACCACTTATGCCACCAACCTACTTAAGATCCACGAAATTAGTGATCGCTTGCTTTTTTTTCTTTGCTTTGGCATAAGTGGTAAAGGGATCCCTATTGGAGCGCATAATTTTTTTACGCATAACGTATCTTTACGCATAAAATCGTTTGACCTAAAACGGTTTTTACAATAGAAATGTTTTTATTTTAATTATTATAAGAAACTAACCTACCATAACCTAACCTAATCTACAAAAAAGACGTTTATTAAATTCTTCAATTTAAGCCTTAAAGGGCGCTATGCGAAAAAAAAAATGTGAAAAGAAAACATGCGTAAAAAAATTATGCGTTCCAAGGGGATCCCGTGGTAAAGCGCCTGCATCGGCTCGGATAGCCAGAGGAGATTTAGGTTGGAATCCTACCTTTAGGTTTACCCGACGAAATTTTGTCGCTTTAGTATAGTTTAGAATTTCGTAACAGACGTCTCTGCTAAATTAATAATCAGCTGACTGATGTTGGCGGTAGACATGTGCGCCGCGGCGATTCGCCGCCTATTTTCCCGCCACCGCTCACATTTTTTCTACGCCACGTCGGCGGCAAATCGGCAGCAAATCGGTGGCAAATCGGCGCGGCGCACATATTTAGTAACGGTATTGCCAATAGACAGTCATTTCTACTTCAGACACTTCTAGTCCAGCGTGCTTCTTTTAGCTGACGTTAGCAATGATGATGATGATGATGATATATTAGGTGACCCACCTGGATCTATGTAGGAGGCGTGCGCCCACTCCGCGGCGACGAGCACCGCCGCGAGCGCCAGTAACAGAGCGCCGGCGCGCGGCATGTTGCGCGCGCGCGAGCCGCTGCTTGCCTGCAACAACCGCACAGTTATAGTGACGCTTTCCCACAAAATATCTTGATCAAAACTTATGCTTACTGGCTTTGAGTACAATTTGGTTTACCATCACTTGCTAGAAACTTTTCGCAAACTGATTAATTTCACAAACATATCACTGTAAATATTTCAGGATTTTTATGAAACTAACCTAACCTAACCTAATAGGGTTCTACAAGATGGTGCTGAAATCAACCCTATAATATTTACAGTTTCGGAAAAAAAAAGTTTAGCAATTCGTTGGATACCGTAAAATTGTACTCATTCGCTACTGACATTCTCACAAGCTCTCCGAGCCGTTGTGCATCAATTGTGTTCTGAATTATTGATGACTGTTTGCTTGTAGGTACAGTCGAAGCCATATTTTTTTTATACGTTCCAAAGGTGTTAATAATATGTACTTACATAGCTCTATGCCACACAATAAGGTCTATGTATACATATGTTTGACGCGATGGCGCGATATTAATGCTTTCAACTGCACCACTCTTCACAAAACCGCAACCTACTTAATTAATTTACCTATTTTGTTAATTGTCTGCGTGTATTTTGTAACCAATTATTGTTGAGTTGGCTTTGTCACTACATCCTTGAGTGATTTACTTGTCTGTATTTGCCTGCACACTGAATACAGTCTAATGAATACACAAGAAAGATTGCGGATCGTGGTGACTAGGCGTTTTAAGCAAGAAAAAGAATAAAGTTGTTTAACAGGCTGGCTGGCTGGTGGTTTAGGCAATCTGTGTCTTGTGGATTAAAAACTTGAATCAAGTGTGTCATTATTTTCTTGCGAGTTTTAACTTATAACAATGCCTTCAATACTATTTTTGTGGGTAAACTACATAATTCCGAAGAGTCATAATTCCGAATTGATCAAAATTCCGAATTTTCGTAATTCCGAACGCAATTTTTTGATAGAAGACTTAATTTTTTGCTATCGCTTATAAATAAAACCTACCTAACCTAAGTATGACAATCAAATTATGCATTTAATCTAAAATAGCTCCAGCGTATCATAGCTTTTGGAAAAATGAAAATTCGGACAAATGAACTTTCGGGAAAAAGTTATTCGGATTCGCAATACACAGAATATCAACAGCAGATTTCGAATAAAAAATAAGTTATAGGTATGTACATACATACATACATTAAATCACTCCTGTAACCCAGAGGGGTAGGCAGAGACCATTTCTTTCCACCTGCACTACGATCCTGACAAATTTCTTTCGCTTCTTCCACATTCATACATCGAGTCATGTAAAAATATCTTATACGGGTTGACAAGCAACCGCCACTTAATTCATATACACGCATCAATTTTAGATTTTGAAGTCTGTCATCAAGTTTGTCGTTGTTTAGGATAGTTATTATTGTTTGCGCAAACAACCTAAACAAATTCGGGTCGAGGTTTTGTATAAGTAAACAACATTTTGGCCGTTTAGAATAGATAATAATTAATTACATTAAACACTGTTGGCTTTGTAACCACTCTACTGGGCCTCTATTCAACACACAAGCATATTTGTTCGCCTTTATCGCGGTCGATAAAGCATCCGTCGCTCTCGCACTTATATAGCGGGCCTAGTATGGTTGCGTTTACCGCGTGACAAAATTTGAACAAAGAATCCGTCACTTAAACCCCACGTTGGGCGCCAATGTCACGGAAATACCGGATTAGGTTCCAGAACAGGAAGTGGCTTGATAAAAACAGCGAAAGTCCAGGGCAGGGATTATTTAATAAAATATCTTCAAAATGGTTATAATATTAAATTAAGGTAATAAGACACCTGGGAACAATACAGAAAGGAAACTTAGAATATATATTATAAAATTAGGACTAGATGAAGGGATGGTCTTGGATATAAAGATATAACTTATAAATTAGTGCAATAAACAGTGGCTGTATTAGGTGAAGGGGTCCTTTATATAATTCTCACATTGCTGTAATTATTCTCACATTATCTGAGTTGAAAGTTCATTTTGATTGAGTACTTGTGTATAGCTTGGGAGTTCGTGAGCGACTGAACTCGTCGTCGTGCGCAAGCGAACGTAGGATTTAAATGAACTCAAATTTAGAATTTAGAATAAAAATAGCCAGGTAGAAAGTTCCAGTACGACTTTAATTGAACGAGGTGTTACACATAGGTAAACACCTCGTTACATCTCGTACGTATATACGTGTCAAAAAGTGACGAATGTTTTATCCACATTTTGTCACACGATAAACGTAGCCATATTAGGCCCCTTGGTCAGAGAGTGACAGATGTTTTATCTACATCGATAAACACGGCCATAATAGGACCGCAGAACAAGAAATTGAACTATTCTCACTCATAAACGCCTCCATCATAAAACATGTAAGTAAATAAGTTTAAACCTTTACTTCAATATTTTAAGAATAATTTATTTAACTTGACCTCTATAAAACCTTTGGCTACACTAGCTCACTGTTGGCTTGCTGACGGCATTCGGCAGACATAACCATCCAAATTCCACTTGAACCTGGCAGTTTTATCTCCTGCTTCTTTTGGAGATTTGTTATTTAGAAAAATGATGTAATGTTTTGGTATCAACAAAATAACATTACACTGAATCGTAACTGGACAATTTACGATGCTCATGACAGTTCCTATAAAGCTGGCATATAGAGATGTGTATCTGTCTGGCTCCTGGCACAATTTAATTAACGCTAACAGCGTCGGGGCACAAACATGACGGGTTCATTTGGCTCAGGCTGGATGTTGCGTTTACCCCTACACACAACAGCTTAGCAGAAAACGATATTGCTAGTAGATCTTAGCGATTATATAGATTATCGCATCCGCTTGGTCGGGCTAATATATTTCCCCAGGGGCCGCATCTTTTGTTTCAAAAGAGCAGATACGTTAAAGACGACGGGAACCTAAAGTCACTGACGATCAATATGTTTATCTTTCAAGAACGTGAACTCAAATTGAAAAAAAAAAAACATTTCAAATCAGACTTTCGTCTAGGTATGTTTCAACAAGCAAATGCTGCCATCTTTGGGATACTGCTTTTGGGATTTAGCGTTTTAGTTTCTAGATAGATTTAGTTTGATTTATAGTTTTTATTTGTTTTATAAGACTTATCTTCATTGGATTGATTTTCAGCATTATCAGCTTGACTTTGCATATCACACATTTATTTATATCACGACGGTTTGGCCTAGTTGGTAGTGACACTGCCTACGAAGCTAGCGGTCCTGGGTTCAAATCTCGGTAAGGGCAGATATTTGTGTGATGGGCACGAATATTTGTTCCTGAGTCTAGGATGTTTTCTATGTGTTTAAATATATATTTTTCTATTCATATCGTTGTCTATTACCCATAGTACAAGCCTAGAGCTTAGTTTGGAAATAGGTCAATTGGGTGTCCCCTAATATTTATTTATATTTGTCCTTACCGTGGATTTAACCAGAAACCGCTAGCTTTGTGGACAGGGTCTGTGCTCACTAGACGAATGCCCGAATTTGATACATTTGGAACAGAAAAATTTAAATTTTAACCTGAAGTAACGAAATCTATCTGCAAATTAATTATTTTGAATGAGTACAGCTTGATGGAACATTAAAACAGATACTTAAAACAATTCGTCCTTCAAACTCAATCTCAAACATAGTTCTGTAATTACTATTTAACTTCACTTCAGTTCTGATTGATCTCGAATTTGTGATCTGTGGTAATTCTAATCAAACCCCGAAGAAGTAATTAAAGTTTTGTCTTTGAGCATCTGAGACTGTTTATGGATGTCGTTACCAACTCTAGATCAAATGTTGGAGAGAATCGAGTTTCAAGCATCTCGTTAGAACTAGAATTTAGTATTTCTGTGAGTAATAAATTTAGAGATGAGACTTAAGTAGTCCCGAACTTAGATTTGGACAGATTGGCAACAGCTAGAAAATGTCTAATGTGAGACATTTTCTAAGTATTCACAGGATAGGGAGTGGTAGAGAAAAGCCCAGTTTCGCCCAGCTGTGGGATATACATAATGAATGAAAAATAAATTTGTGACGGAATGGATGGAAGACTAACCGTAAGCTGGTAAGCCGAGGAAAATTCGTACTTATAAGTTCGAGAAAGAGTGTTAATAATTGTTTACAATCATTTTTAAATACTTAATCGACTAGTAAGAGGCTACTATGGACTAGCCGAGCTTAAAATTGAGAGACGCCATTACTCAGCAGTGACACTTATGGCATTAAAAATACTGTATAAAAATCGGTACCTACTAGGTATGGTTACACGCCGTAACAAGTGGTATAAAGAGCCAGCACTCAAAAAAACGTGAGCCAACCAAGAGAGATTTTCTCTTAGTTGGCATAAAATAAATACAATAGTTATGATATTAGTTATATCAACCAAAGCTTATAGTAACAGCAGCAAGTTTTTTAGTGATTCAACTTACATCTTAGTTGGTGTATCAAACGTCTTGTTAGGCTCATATGGAATCAAGACGCCTATGCACAATAATCACAATCTTGTTTGAAACTACCAATTATTTTTTTCAGTGAGATTTGTAGCCAGTTTATTCGCCAACAGACTCCACAAAACACGGCAGTAACTTATTCGCGGCGTAGTTATAAAAAGTTTCACCCCTTCCATTAACGGGAACTGGTCCAAAATCGACTTGCAAAATTCCAGGACATAGAAGTCAGTTAAATAAAAGGTTTTAAAATTATTGCACATATTTTATATAATTTCTCAATATTTTTATAGCTTGCTGGCACAGATCAGGAATAAAGCTACTGAAATACATCATACTTATTTAAAATTTTAATGTATTTAAATGGTGCTGTCGCATCCACATATTAATTGAATAAAATAACATTACCGTAGAAAAACATACCAACTCTGAAAGCTGCAAACTAAATTTGGCTTTAACAGCGACCAATAAGGTTGCGTTTTAAAAACCGAAGGGTTTATGATATAAATAATGTTTACTGTATATTTTTTTACGTTACTTGTCATGCCGCGGTGGCATACACGATAACTTTTTTCCTTTTATTACTGATAAAAAGAACAACAATGTAAAATTTATGACTGCTCCCGAACACCGCGCGTTGTTTTTCTTTGTTTAGCAAATAGCTTCCTGAATTTGATTAATATGAAAAATGACAAAAAAGGGGTTGGAAGTTGTAATACGGAACGGACGTATCATATAAGTACGTCATACTCACGATTTTAAAATTAGCATCATCATCTCAGCGACATTTTTTAAACAGTTCTTTAATTATCTTTCGCAGATTCCCTACAGAAAATTAAAATTTTATCCAACTTTCCATCATAAAGCACATAATAAAAGGTTGAGTAATAATAAGTGCATAAAAAAATAAATATTAGGTATTTTAACCCCCGTAAAAATTTCAGTTTTTTTGGGCTTTAAAAATCTCTTCCTATGTCGATATAATAGAATAGAATAGAATAGAATAACTTTATTTCAGACTACAAGGCCCATATTTACAAATACCTTACAGACTAGCATACATATCAATATATAACATAAAATGAACACAACTATTAATAAATTTTCGCGGTGTCTGCTAGACGGCGACCACGAAATCGCCGAAATAAGACTCCCCTCGGCCAGAATTCCTCCTTTAAAAAGGTCGACAGATCTATGGTCGGTACTCTCATCACAAATGACTTAAAATTAACCTTGTGGCGAGGTTCTAACCACTCGACCCTAAGAGTAAATCCGGTCTTAACTCGTACATACTCTACGAGATCTTTTGCCTCCGTAGAGTAATGTAATAATGTGTCCTTTACCACAGTGAAGTCAGGCGCCCAAGCGATATCTTTTACAACAAAGCGCAGATGTCTTATTTATTTGCTCTGACTTGGAGAAGATCACAAACAATACATAAAATATAGAAAAGACACAGGAATATAGTCGGTTTACTGAAAATTCTCTCCTTTTTGCTAGCGGTAAACAATTTTTCAACCCTTAATTAACTTTTTTACTTTCATTTTGAGTGCTAGAATTAACCTCAGGGCTTTTAAGGGCAAGTAAGGCTTTACATACTACATAATTATACTTACAGAGTGATACGGCAGAACTATAAGATATAATACCTTGATTCCCTACATTACTATTAAAAGATTTTTTTCACTTTTGCATAGTGCCTTGAAAAATTTGTTGCGTTATGGGGAAAAACACCGGATCGCACAGCGGTTGCACTTAGAAATAGAATTATGAATGCCTTAAAAAACGAATCGCAAACAATCTCGTATATTTGACACTTCAGCGATATGTCACAGCTTTCTCAATCGGATCATTCGAACAGAGGCTTACAAGTTGAAACAGAGATTCATACAAGCTTAAACTAAAAGCTATTTCCCTATCGCAACACCCACAAACCGGGGTTTCATTAAGGCAGCTTTTGTCCGTGTGCCCACGGGACGCCCTAGATTGCAGGATACCCACAGAAATGCCGATTGAAGTAAATGCCCAGTATTTCAATTAGGCTTTTGAAGGAATTGGTGATAGTGGAACTATTTTGTGGCATCTTTGGTAGAGCAAGTCTGACAAAAAGCAAGGTTTAAAAATCAGGACAGCGTTTTTAGTTTTCTTTGGTTTAGCCTATACACATATTCATAAGAAAGGTTTGTTACTAGTAGTCCATATTTATATTTGTAAATTATCTTAGTGTTATGTAACTAAGTTAATATACCCAATCTCTCCATGGCTGACTATGGGTAAGCTCAAATTCAGCTAAGCTGAGCTCACGACAATCTAGATTGCATAGATTGTCGTGAGTCTATGTAAAATCTCTAAAAATGAAATATATTATTTTGATTTCATTTATCTTGCTTCGTCATCAAACTGCTATTGAAAAGTTTCCGATTCAACAATAATACACATAAAATTGTATTAAACATAGCAATAATTCTTAGATACAAGGAGTATCATACCCTTCTAAGTCAAAACCGCGATTTTGCTGTAGTAACTTCAGTCTCATTACTAGCTAGTGGAAGGTACATTTCACTTTAACGATTGAACTACAGTTGGACCCTTTTTTGCTAGGGAGAGAGCATAAACGTGAATATCAGAACCCGCTGGAGAATAAAACAATAGTTCCCTACCAAGCTCCGTTGTTTCCTTACGAAATGGGCTCGGAAACGAGTTTTTGGCATAGAACGTGGTAATGCTGTCGGGAGCAAACGCTTCCACATGTCACGTCAGAACATAAAAGAAACAACCGCGATGCGGATCAAGCATTATTCTACTGTCTGAAGGAAAAAGTCAGCTTGCGCATAATAAATTTTATAATAGTACCTAGTTTTTTTCCTTTAGAAACTATGCAATTTCTGGGATCAAAGTATCAAAATGTGTGTCTGAACAAAATGACTATGTGTGTCAAATTTTATCCAAACCTAATTAGCCGTTCCTGCGTGATTGAAGGACAAACACCCAAACTGACAAACTTACACATTCAAATCAAATCAAATCAAAATATTTATTCAGTAAATTGGCCATATACGGGCTCTTTTACACGTCGGTAATATACAGTAAATCTACTAGCGCTTCGGACAAGACCATCATTGCGGAGAAGAAGCGCCGCAAGAAACTCCAGCAGAAGGTCATTTTTTCAAACATAAAATACAATAATACTTAAAAGCAAGTTACATTACAAGGTAATAAAGCAACAAATATAAATTATTAGAACTATCATATATAAAAAATATACAAATTCAAAATTAAAAACATTATAAATAAATGTAAAAATTATCAAGATTACATGTCAAATACATGAAACTAAAAATAATGACTAGGAGAACAACACGACGAGGTCTCTACGTCAAAAGCCTTTATTTATGAACCCAAATTTGAGCTGCCTTTAACATGCATAGTAGAGTGAAAATTTTACTTTGTTAAGCGAACGAAATCAACGATAATGTGTGTGGGTTGTCTTAAAGTAATGAGAAGGTATTCAATTGACAATAGCAGTCAATAAAAAAATACAAAAAGGATTTTGACTGCTATAATAAATGGAAAATATGTCAATATTGTTAAAAAGTCAAAAAAAGATTAGATGGTTTCATAAAAATGACCGCGAGGAAGTTATTACGTAAAAGTGTCTAGCGCCGGTTTGGACAGCGTGACAAATCTGAAGTGGTCTCTCACTTCAAAGCTTAAAATATACCTCCATTTACAGTTTAATGTTTGATCTAGCGGTGGGAACTTGATATCAGGACTAAAGATTTACCAAAAACGGGAAGACCACCCATTCATAATGAATTTAATGATCGAGACCGGAGGAAAGTGGCAAAGTTTGCACAAAACAAAGTGGGTAAGTCCCAGATAAGTCAGCTGTAAAATATGATGTTTCCCGTGGGTGAGTAAGGAATATTTTAAAGAAATACAATGTTCAACACTTAAAGCATCAAAAAGCACCCAAATATTCCGACAAACAGCTTGAAGAAATTCCAAAGAAGTGTAGGAAGTTGCGAAGAAAGTGTCACTATGCAGGCAGCACCCAGAATTGACTAAAAGAGCGTGAGGTTCACTTCGTACCGAATGATTCAAACCGTCAGAACGTCCCTATAGCTCGTCCAATGAGGGATTTTTTGGTAATTCTCAGTAGACTAGTTTACAGTGATGGGCGGGAAGCGAAATCACAGACTCAGTTGAAGCGCAGGGTACAAAAACAACTAATATACTAAAAAAAATAAAAATAGATGTTGTCCAACGTATGATGAAAACGGTAAGAAGAAAGCTACGAAAAATTTAAGAAGGGGAACCTTTCGCTACATTGTAATGATTGATTATCATACTGAATTTAGTTTATTTTTATATAATAAAAAGCTATATACCCCTAACAAGTGATTTAATAAAAAAATCAAACAAAATTGTAATTCTCATTACTTTAAGCCAACCCGTTATCATTAGTCGCTATGGCCGCTGCCGCCTATGGTAGTTTTTTCGCGGTGGATAAAGCTTCCGACACTTTCTCACTTACTACTGCGGGCCGATTATGGTCGTATTTATCGACGTAGATAAGCGTAGATAAAACATCTGACACTTTCTGACCAGTATGTAAGTGCGAGAGTGACGGAAGCTTTATCCACCGCGATAAAGGCGACCATAATACGGGCCCAGGTCAGGAACGTTTATCCACATCGATAAACACTACACGGCCATAACCTCCTGAAGTTCCTTGTACTAATAATATTACAAAATACGGTCATCTAAATGAAGCTCTAGTGCAAAGGAAGTAAAGTGGAATTTCTTTTGTTTTTATTTCTGGGGATCAAATTAGAAAATTGACTTTATTTCATTCACAATAGATTCATATTCCATTGACAAATTTCGTTGTATAGTGAGCCTTAGACGGTTAATAGTCCCGTAGTCAGCCAAAATTTGTTACTAATAATTATTACCCTAAATAAATACAATTAGTAAATTTCTCTGACTGGACTATCTTAACCTCGCAAAACTGTAGTTTACAACTTAGTTACTTTAAATTTTACCTGAGTATCCCACCGAAATTAAACAAATTACATCAAACGCTGACGCCGACGGCTAAAATTAACTAACTAAATACTTATTCAGTTTGCACAAGAAATTAGTCGTCTGAATTCAAGTATGTTTAAGCGTCCTATAATTAAATAAGTCCCAAAGTTAAAATAGCTTAGCGCAACGAAAGTTTTTTTAGATGCTATTTGGTAACAATATGTTCAACTTTTTTTATTTGGAACCTTATACGTGCGCGTTATTTGACACTTTTAAATTTAGCCCTCTACCTCAATATAATAATATAATTGCGTCTACGTCGTATGATTATTTACTTAACGCTCGCCATTACGAGTAAAATTTAAAGATAAAAGATAAAGAGACATTTATTCGAAACAATACGAAATTACACCACATAGACACAAAAAGAACAAGATAGAGAAATTGTTGCTCAACATTCGCTAGCCGTAAAGCCAGCACAGGTCTTCTGTTGGAACGGCTCGGCTTTTATTTTGGAGATAATGTAAATTTCAGTAGGATCTTCTGAAACTCCATGTATTTTGAGAGAACTTTATGAAACAGTTTCCCGTAAACGTTTTCGAACACATTTCAGCTGAACAACAAGTTGCATAAATGACGCAGTACAAATAATGCAATTCACAAAATTAAGATCTTCTGGTCTTTGTTTTAAATAACATATTACAACTACCCAATAAACTATTTCAGCGTTTGCGGGAATTCTATTATACTCGTATAGTTAATTCGCGGTTTCACCCTGTCCAGGGAATTCAATTAAAATGGCTGCAATGGACGAACTTGACACAAATACGTCACACGGAGTTAAATTGAATTCCACCGCAGGATTTGACATGTCCAAATTGTCCAAACCTTAAAGTTCGAAACAGGCAGAAGTTTGAGGAATTTGTACAGAAACGTCTGGGAAGTTTCTGCACAGCTCGGCTCGTGTCATGCAAATTAGAAATTAAAACAAGTAAAAAGTATTGTAAGTTGAATATGTATTAAAAGTTTCCTCACATCGAAAAATAAAACATGCTGCTTATGGAAGTTCTCAGATTTACGCGACTGGTAAATATTACAACAAAGCTTAAAGTTTTAGATTCGTCTAACTAGCCGTAAGTTAAGATCTGGAAAGGACTTGAAACTTCGGAGTTTAAAATAAATTTTATTTAAAATATTTGGAGATTAGGTAGGCTGAAAAAATTCAGTCCGGTATATAATTACTTGAATAAAAATTTAAAAATGTACTTAAAAAAATGAAATTGCTCGTTTAATAGACAAATTACATACCAATCGAAAGTATGAAACCTAAGTTTGGAGCAAATAATTATTACCGACTTACCCGATTTATACCTTCCTACCCAATAGTTATATGATGGGAACAAAATAGTCAACCTAACGTTTGCATATTCTATTTTAGGCTTTGTACTTTCGATTGGTATGTAATTTGTCTATTAAACAAGTAGATGCATTTTTTTTTAAAGTTCCTTTTTTAATTTTTAATTAAGTAATTATATACTGGACTGAAATGTTTCAGCCTACCTATTCGCCATATTACTTAACATATTAAATTTGATATAAAATACTTTTTATCGAATAAACTGCCCGGCGAAGGTCTCCTATTCGGATCCTCTACTATTATCATTTCTTACACAAAAACTACAGCGTTAGGATAACAGTAAGCGGCGATTTTCACTGAAACTTATCTGACATATAACACGAACGGCGGAGGCCAGCTAATTACGGGAATTCAACAGCCTTCCAATTAAGCGTAATTAATCCTATTACCGCTGTACATTATTCACCTCAGACCTGAGTTAGAAGTTGAACTCATCTAATTGATCATTCTCTTATTAACTTTGTGTTGCCTCAAATAGGCACGTTTTATTATTGTCACCATGTATAAAAGAAACCTTAATGCTTTGCAACATTCAAATTTTTAGACATCCCTCTACTAAGCGACTATTTAATTAAAAAAACAACAGAATTACAGAAAATCTACTACTTTAAATGTAAGCATATTCTTCTGAATGTTTAAGCCAATTAAAAAATATTAGAGTCTGGCCATCGAAACGTGATGCTGAAAATGACCGCGTTTAAAATTGTAGCTATAGTATGCCTGAATGATCTTCATTTAAACCATTTTAATGCTCTTGTCATTAACTTATAACTTAATACTTAATGACAAAAGCATCAACATTGTTTATATCTAGCCCATACAGGCATACCATACCCACAATTTTAAATTCCGCGGTCATTTTCAGTATCACGTTTCGATGGCCAGACTCTATTATATTTATTTATCTGACATATATTTTTATTATACGCTTGTTAATGAACCCTTAGTAATTTTAATAAAACGATGCTGAACATTTAAAACACAAGAACTATATCAACCGTGTTACTAAGTACTAACGTAAACTTTGCATTGGATTAATGAAAAACAATGACCAACATTCAATTAATTAGTTAAGTGTTTCCACTCACAAACGAACTTATTACCCTTCGCTAAACCTTGTACTAGTCAAAGGGTCTAGGTTGTTTGGATTACTACCATAAAATTAATGACAAATGGCCTATTTTTACCCCGATTGCCGAAGGAGGAAGGTAATGTTTTTGACCTCTATGTATGTGTGTATTTATGGTTCTTTTTTTCTTGTAAACACTGTACACATGGCCCGATTTCGACTTGCGTGTGACGTCACACTTGTCATATGGCCAGTAGGCCCAGCAAAGATGCACTACAATAACTAACGTTTCTATTCGATTCGTTTTTAAACCAATCGCGTCACTGGGAGATGACTTGATACGAAAAGTCACGTGGTCTACCAGTTACGCGATTGGTTTAAAAATGAATCGAATAGAAACGTTAGTTAGCGTAGTGCATCTTTGCAGGGCCCTCAGCACCATGATAGACACAGCGTTCTTAGCGCGGTTTTGAAACTTTTAACTTTAACATCGATTTTTATTGATAATACAGTAGAATCTCTAGGAAATATCAATGTAGTGTGCTTATTATGTAATAAAGAATCATTTAAAAAGGTTTTCAAATATTAGTCAAATAGCCTATTGATGTTGGCTGAGATGCCGGCTTCAAGACACGTCAGAAATGACGGAATTCTATTACTTGACGTTTACTTTGAAGTATTCTGAGACACATCTCAGCAATCAGTTTATTAATACGGCCGATGAAACGACAACGAAAATAGTAAATATTTGTACTTATTACTCTTAGTAAGAAGTTCATAACAAATATGTAGATGCGAAATAAGCACTTAAATGATCGCTGTAAATTTAATATAATATAATACGAGCGAAATTCCAACACAGCGTAAGCCAAGACAATGCAAATTGAATTTTTCGAACTCGAACTTGATATAATATTTCCTAGTAGTAAACATTTCTGTGAGAGAATATAGCTGCTCTTTAAATTATCAATACAGAATAACCAGGTGTTTTATTTACAAGTACTTTATACGTTGAGGCAAGAATCGCGACGTATTAAATTAAGATGGACAAAGTGTAAGTGTAAAGAGGAACAAAGTCACAGCGAATAATTTGTGTTGTTGCGAAATTTATCAGGAGAATTTCCATACACGCAAATTCTTTCCGAAATTTGTGTCTCATACACTGATACTCATTAATACAATATAATACAATCATCATTATCATCATCATCATCATCATCATCATCATCATTATCATCATCATCATCATCGTCATCATCATCATCATCATCATCATCATCATAATCATAATCATCATTTAAACCCACATTTTCACGCCACTTTGCCCGGTCTCTGCTAACGCCATCCATTTTTTGTCTCCCAAATATCATCATGCAAACGAGCTGATACGAGTACAATACAAGACAAACACCTACTCTATATTGAACACTACAAAAAACTAAATACAGAACAGTAAATTCTAATACTGATATTGATACTGATTTAGGTACTGTAGTTACGATACTTACATATATTAACAACCGCATATACATAGTTAGTTAGTCAAAGGATAATTGTATGCTCTATTAGTGACGTTCGCATGAGCTTCGGCCTCCTGCGGGAGTTCAATTAGTGTTCAATGCACTGACTGATGGAACATCAGAGCTGCTATTCAGTCCACCTCGCCATTATAACGCTCTGATGACACATTTATGCTACAAACGCACTTAGAATAGAGGCGGCGCGGTGCGGCGCATGCTCATACTGATAAAATAAATGTTTTAAATAACAAAAAACCACATTCAAAAACTCAAAAAATTTCATGCACATGTCATGTTTCACACAATACATCCAAACCTTTTTCGGACTTCCTCTACCCTTATAATAATAATAATCTTTTATTTAGCAGGTATGTCACCCACAATAATGTTAAAATAATACAAAATATAACAATAATACAAATACAACAAGACAGTTACAAAAATACAGCACATTAAAGTTGGTTAACAACTACTTGCGGTTCGGCTGCATGTGCCTTTGTAACCAGGGCAAACAAATAATATTTTTGTATAAATTTTCACCGGTAGCCTTTACTAGCTCGTTGTTCGACGTACGTACTCTTCCCCAGAAGGACGTTATCCTAAAACCTCTAATAACAAAAAAAACAGGAACCCTAGCGACCGCAAACATTGCAGATGCACTACAGAAACGCGGTTGTTTAACCAGTATTCTTAAGGCATCATTGTACTGTACTCTAAGGATGCTAAGAGCTTTCTGTTCTTGTGTCTTGTGCTATGTTATTATGTCCATAAATCCTCATAACTCTAGTTATGTCCTTCCTCGATCCTCATTACATGCCTATTATGCCTAAGACGATATTATTAAGCAGAGCCGTGAAAACGTTCTGATTTGCAAGTGAAGTTCCACAAAGGGTATCGGCGCTAGCTTCGTATCACCAGAAACAAATTGCCTGCATTACCTAATAACGTAACGTATCGCTTACATTATATTTTATGTGAACTTCGCCCGGAACGGTAGAACGTATTTCTGTATTTCTTGGTATGATTCCCGCTTTTATAATATTAATGTACGGAGAAAACAGTGAATTAGGCCTTAAAGTTACAGCGGGTTACCTACATGCTTGGAGCAACGATGTTAACATCACCTAACACATCATTCCTGCGATTACGTACTAAGGAAATTTAAACTTTCAACAAAATTAGCACTCTAATATGACTATATCAGAGTGCAGATTGACCTCGTCAAAATCGGTTCTTAATTCTATTTTGCAGGCAGGGTGAGGCTAAAAAAATCCATAGAAAATGCAGTAATGTTCCGCTTTAACTTAGTCAGATTTTTACGATTCTTGAACATGTTGTAGATATTACTAGTAGTAGGTAGTATAAAACTAAGTCTGTACGTTTTCCTTTCCAAGAAAATATCTTTTGGGAGCAAACAAATACAAATAAACCAACCGGGAACGTACAAACCTGCTTCTTTGTAATAACTACAACGGTAACCCATCGAAACATGCACTTTCTGCTAAAAATATGGTTTCAATGGTTCAGTACTCAATAGTTTTAATGCCTTTAGAAACTAAAATAACGGAATACGAAACCTTGATTATAATGACCCCTAGTTGTCCATTTTCCTTTAGTATTTTACACTCTCATTAAGACAAAAAATATTCCTACCACATTTTTGTTAAAAGTTCACTAAGGGAACGACTGAAAGAGAATTTAGCAAGAAGGCTGTTATAAAAAGTTGAGTACTTTGCCGGCACCATTAACTACACACTAAAATTTACGGTTGATAGCAAAAATGAAGTTATATTTCCTGGCAACTTGTTAACTTCTTTTTAAGATGCTATCTTTCTTTCTTTATCTCCTGGATTATTTTCAAAGTGGGTATGGTAAGACTCTATGCATATTCATTTCGTTTATGCTGTCGTTCTGTGTACTAAGTATATACCTACTCTATTTCATTACATTTAACAACAGTTTACAACAATTCCAAACAGCTATCAGCCCCCTTTCCAAACTCACAAAACAAGCCCCGGTACAATCTACACTCCACTCAAAATCAGACCGATTCCCCACTCCCAAGTCAATATTCTGTTTTGTAAAATAATACCGTCGCGTTATTTGAATGCAAAGAGGTTTCCAATGTCTTCGAGTAAACAATGGGTATGAAACGGATGCCGTCTTTGCTTATTGGCTCCTTCATATCTTGGAATATTTCCCTTCAGCGTCACCTTAATAGATTTGGACCCTTGGGCTTTTGTTTACGTAAACAATTGTGTACGTACGATGTCCTTGGTGGTTTTTTCTTATTATTTATTGTTATATGTAAACGAGCGAAAATTCTCGAAGTTTAATTTGAATTGTATTGTACTCATTCGATTGTGTGGAGCTTTTGTCCACCATACCATATATTAATACCAATACAAGCTTATTTTTGAAGTCTAGGGAAACTTCATATTTTTAGGCTCTTTTTAGATTATATTTGTAACACGAAAATAATTAATAATAATTTTTTTCTTCGCTCATGCCCTAAATACCAGAATTTCAAAATAACTTTTTACTAGATTACGAAAACACTGAATTGAAAATATTATGAACAGACCAGCATGGATACAGTTGATTTATCTCACGAAAGCGGGTTTACCATACCTGTGTGCGTAGCTGTCATCACTAAGCGACGCCGTAGTGTGGGTATACGTGTTAAAATTACAAGTATGGCAAACCGTCTTTCGTGAAATAAAACAACTGTACCGTAATTTATACTGTAAGTTACGGAATTTTAATAAAGTGAGAATCCAGTATTTTAAAATTCTGGCATTTCAGGAATGAGCGTAGATAAATAACAATCGCAACCGACATCTACTCGTAATCTCACACAAGCACCGTGACGTGTCAATGCCGTTTTAGTCATTGCTATGTGATATTTTGATTACTACAATGTGGACACAAGCCTTAAACAATTTATCGTTATAACAATTTTGCGGCATTGCTACATCGAATAGAAACTTTTATTCCTCGAAATCAAACAGTTTTCTAAGGCATCACGCCACAATAAAAACAAAACCAGTAGAACATTTTCAAACAAGGATACATTGAGCGGCTTTGTAGCCTTCACGTACACGCCACAAGCCTGTGTTGGGGCGTGACGTAATGCTGATAATGCTGATTGACGTTAAATCAGTCGTGGCTGCTCCGCCTCCGTTTGTACTGCAGGCCCTGCCAAGATGCATTACGCTAACTAGCGTTTCTGTTCGTTTCGTTTTTAGACCAATCGCGTCACTGGTAGATCACGTGACTTTTCGTATCACGTCATCTGCCAGTGTCGCGATTGGTTTAAAAACGGAACGAATAGAAACGCTATTTAGCGTAGTGCATCTTGGCAGGGCCACTTGTAACTCGAGCTCCTAAAAGGCAATTGTTAAACAACTTTTCTCAATACACTTTGATAGCGGCCAACTTCTCGGCAAACGGAGTCGCGGACAATAGCAAGTTACAAAGAGAAATGTCAAGGCATTCCAAGTGACGTAAAAAAGAAAAGCTGCACAGTTCCCCGCCATGAGTAATAGCCGGGATCCCTCAAACTAATGCCCGAGATGACGGAGGATTATGTACCAAGAACATTAATCTATTGGCTGTCTTTTGTGTCGATGATAAGGCCTTAGTGTAATGGTATTTCATCTCGTATAACAGTTATTAAGTACCTAAAATATTATATATTATCTATATTTTCTCAAACATGAAATGAAATATTGATGTTATGTTCCTTATGAAGTATGACGTTTCAGTCGCGGCTGCTAGGACAAGAGGTCGTTAATGGAATTTAATCGTGCAGGCCTAGGCCGGCAAAGTCCTCTTTTTTAATTTCCATTCCACATAAATTTGTGGCACAGGCATCATGACATTCTGCCACTATGCGTATCAAAAAAATAAAACATTGATTTTTTTGTTGTTTCTTTAATTGCATGTTTGAAGTTTTCATTTTATTTTAGTGTAAACATGGCGGCTGTGTTTATGAACAGGCTAAATAGTTTTTTTTTAATACCAAAGCGTTTGCTTGTTTATTTAAAGTACCAGGAGAACAAAGGTAATTAGGGGTGCGTAGCGCAACTTAGATCGCAGGCGGTGCGCAGCGGGGCCTTTATTGTTTAAAAAAATAAAAGTAAGTCTCTTTTGCGTATAATTTGGTATTTCCAATATTTAAGATAGATGCCGTCCATGTGGCATTCGTTTTTTGCACCCTGTATACCTAGAAGAAGAAACTGACTGGCTCATAGATCAACGCAAAACAGTCAAACCTTGCCGCCAAATTTCAGTTATATAATTAATAAGTGTAAGTTTAGTTAAGTAAGATCAGTTAGTGTAAGTTTTTTGCTCTACAGTGTGTAGTAGAAAATTATTTATCCGTGAAAATAGGTAGCTTCTCATGGGTCACTCGGCGTTAATTTTAGTTAGTGGCGAACAAAAGCATTTGAGCTATTGTAAAGAGTTAAGCATCACAATAGGGTCTATTTAATAATAAGTTAGGCTTTGAATGGTTAATTAGACAAACACACGTCGGCTCCAAGCCCTTTGACCTGCCAATAATTATGTTGGCCAAGTAACCGAGCGGAATGTAGCGACTATTGGGTACGGTAATTCAACGGAATCCGATTAATTACCCTGGTATCTGGTTATCAAAGGCGTGAATTTTTGTGGCATTGTTAAGCTGTCAAAGTGACGTTTCATTTATCGACTCTCAATCAGGTACACATCGATATATAAAACTTCAAAATAGATTGTTAGTACTTTCTTAAACCAAATGATGAAAAAAAGATGTTTTTTTTTTTATAAATAGCCTAAGAAACACTTTTTTTTAGCATTAACACAAATTTTGAACATGAAATAAAAAGCGGTTAGTTAATAAATGTATTGTTTTCTAACTAACTTTTACATTTAATAGTAATGTCAATTTCAAATTTTCATTTGCCCAAAGATTATGTAGAAGAGATGGCTTTTAGAGATTAGACCTGTCGTTTACCTCTACTTACCTTCCAAAACCCGATACATATGTATAGCGAACAGAATATGGTTTTTATTGTCTTAGTTAAGACAGGAATCAAGTAGTTTTTGCCACTCGCTCCCTCGGTAGCCACCGGTACCAAGGCCTTGTTTTCATTTTTGTGTTTTGTATTGTATTGTATCGATATTATTATTATGTATAACGGAATTTGACTACTAGTGTTATTGAAAAGTGCCACGAAAATTCCGGCCTCTGCTGATTATTTATTTTATTACTCGTACCTACGTGAATTATATTGTAAGCCGGAAGCGAAAACTGTCAGTTTTGGCAAGGTTTTGAAGAGAGATTACATGTGTCAAATACATAAACAACGTATTAAGAACGAACGTACGTACAGTCAAAAGCATACATAAGTGATCATTTATGTACCTTGTCGCTTTCAATCGTTTCACATTTTTGTATGACCTTAATGTCCACTTATTTATGATGTTGACTGTACGATTACATAAACATAATATATATGTACTACAAATACATCTAAATAACAATACATACATAAAAAAAATATGTATACATAATACATATAGTATGGTCGTACCTGTAGACCGTAGACATTATGCAGAGCCTTGCTACCGGAGAAAGTTGAGATAGCTCTTGCGAAGCAAACGTTTAAAAGAGAATTTGCTTCGAGCTTGCCTTACATGAAGCGGGAGCGCTTTCAGAATACGTATTGCCTGAAGGGCAAAAGGATCAAGTTTTGACGAATATAAAAAAATGCGTTGTCTAGTTACGTTAAAAAAAAATCAAAGTACCTTCCGAATTTTAGAAAAACCCACGTAATTGGCTAATTATTTTCAAATAGATGAGAACGCACGAACCTTTGACTTGTCTCTGTTTGGCCATTTGGCTGACTGGTAGAGAACGCCATAAGGCTTTGAGTCTGCCATTTGTACTTTCCTTCATTGTGCGATAGAGTTTAAATAAATAAATAACGCTGTAGGGATTTAAATTGGTAACATGATCCATAATAGAAAAAAGAAGAGATAAGTTCGCTTTTGTACGTTTCTATTTTGTATATATCCTATTTGAATTTCTGTGCTTTGTACAATAAATCTTTTACATACATAAAATAATAATAAAAATACATATATTTTCAATATAGTACCACCTGTCACCAGTCATACCAAGACAAACTTTTTTTTTATGGCGTGGAGGAATCAGACGAGCACACTGGCCACCTGAGGTAAGTAGGATCTGTGACTAGACATTTGCATTCTCAAGACTACAATCTTAAGACTGCAATCCTAAGACCACAAATGCATTACCAAATCTTAGGACTACGATAGAATACAATGCACAATACGTGCTTGGCGGTACGTTAAAGTATGTCACGGGAATACCGGATCAGGATCAGGAATCAGGGATTGGTTGGATTAATAACACCGGAGGTCCAGGGCAGGAATATTTATTAAAGGTCTTTTAGTTAGCTTTAAATAAGGAAATAAGGCACGTGAAAACAATACAGAAAGGGAACTTAGAGTTTATATTATAAAATTAGGACTAGATGAAGAGAAGGTCTTGGATATAAACCTATAAACTTACAATTAGTGCCATTAACAGTAGGTAATTGATGAAGGAGTCAACCTTTCGATAATTAATTTCACTGTTGTAATTATTTGACTTGGAATTTTCATTATTATTGAGAACTTGTTAATAGTCTGGAAGTTCTTGAGCGACTGAGCTCGTCGTGGTGCGTAAGCAAACGTAGGAATTAAATGAACTCAAATTTAGAATTTAGAATTAAAATAGCCGGATAGAAAGTGCCAGAACGACTTTAATTAAAAGAGGTGTAACACGTAGGTAAATACCTCGTTACAAGTATAATATTATGGTGGTAGCGATCCGGAACAACCCCCCACAAGGTCCCACCACCACTGAACAGTCTAAACACATATAGCTATAACACATACCAATTAAAGAAGAGATGTTATTTCGAGCTGACTAACACATGGAGGGCCCTTATGGCGTCGCGTGAGCCAAGATGTTTATGAAACAGTAGTCTGCATCAAATATATTAGAGCAGTCAAGGCGGTCGAACATATCTGAACACGATCTAATACTTTTAACAAAAATGACGTTGAAAAAAATGTAAGAACATTTGTTCCGGGTCGGGTCAAATGTCGGGTCGGGCGGGTTTGATGGCGTATGTAAAAACTATGCGAGAAAATCGGTCTGTCATCGACATACATAATTTTCGGCCCCGTATGAACGCGGTGTTGAAGTCTCTAAAAATACGGAAAATCGTGAAAGAACAAAAGAACGAAGTTGTTGATAATAAGGAAATATCTATTAGCTTTAATAGCCATGTTTATGTTTGTGAAGAATAAAGATGCTTATCTAGCTATCTATTTTAAAAGTGTTTCAATAAATACATGATTGTTGAAGGACAACGTACAGAATACTGTCAAGAGTGGCAAAAATTCAAACATTGACTGGATGGTGGAACTTTGAAGCTCTATAAGTAAGTATATTTGAAACTTTGGATGCCCTGGAGAAAGAGACAAAACTTCAAAATTCAATTTTTGAAAATAGAGCGTAGAGCGCTTGAATTGTCAAGTTCATCGGTTAATTTTACACGTTCTTGATTAAAATAACCCGGAGATTGAGCTGAAATAATAGCGTTTCCGGAACCCCTCAGCGTATCGTACCAGTGTCTATTTTAAATGTTTTGCATTATTTAAGGAGCCAAACACCCGCTTAGGAGAACAGCAAGGAAATTTAAATTGATTAAATTTGTCTGTTGCCTTATTGTTAAATATCGGCGCTCTCGAGTTGACTTTGCTGAAATTACTGCGTGTATATAAACTTAACTGGCTTAACTCAACTGAGTGTATACAAATTTATGTTCCTTAGCAAAATGTTAATTTTTAGAGATCCTTGCCCGAAGCGCTCGAGGACGGGACCTCCTAAAAACGGGAGCCCGTTGTTTCCTATTTTTTTTGGACATATTGTCAATGTGACGTATTGATTGATTGCGTCACAACACATTCTGAGCCAGAACCTATTATTCGTTGCTGGGCTCCGGTGCACACAAGGGTGTGCTCTGTTTTGTATAACTGCCAAGTTTTTTAGTCCACAGAATTGTTTTTATTATATAATTGTGCTGTAAAACATTGTTACTTTCGCTCTGTGTGAGTTATCTTTGAATAATTTGTTTTTCTTCTTCTTATATCGCAGGAATCGTAATAAACTGTGAAATGGCGACTACGTTTGTACGTACCGGGAGGTGCAATGTTTAAAGATCATACCACAGCTGATATGGGTCGCGAGAAACCGCTAACTAGTTGCGAGGAGCACAAGACTGATTGTATTGGAGATCTTTGAGAAAGATCGATGTCCAGCAGCAGAAGTGTTTCGGTTAACATTTTAAAACAGTAGGGTCAAGTGGGGGACAGTGTAACAAAAGAGTCACTTATATTTTTAGAAAAAAAAACCGTTTGTTATATCCTCTTCTTAATATTTAGTAGAAAATCAGCATATTAAACTTGAAATTATATCAAAATTAGGCCTACTAGGTAATTCTTTTTTTTTGTTTTGTGAGATCAAAAAATTGTTAAAGTATGCCCAAGGGGTGGGATACATTTTAACAGCCATAGTAATAATAATAAGTACATGGGGTAGGTACAGTATAAAACATTTTTTCCGTTTACCCGGCAAATTGACGTCTGATGACAGCTGTTTAAAATGGCAGCGTATGAAACTAATAAAACGCGTCAAGGCAGACCATAGACAAATAAGAGAAGGACAGAGATATTCCTTATGTTACACTGTCCCCCACTTGACCCTATTTCAATCAAATGAGCTACTTAAACTTGTTTTACTTCCATGACAAAACCAAAGATCTGCTAAAACCACATTGTGAGGTCCAATCCAAACAACGGAAAAAGGTTCTCCTGAAATTCTCTCAATGCCTAGGGAACGTAACGTGCATTCGTCAGGAGCCGTAATCATGTTCCTGAATAAATATCGGGGTACATAAAAACGGCCATTGGCGGAATAGTCGGCCTCCGGGTAAGATAAAGGAACGAGACCCGAAATTGGTCTTTTATGGCGGCTCACAATAGACGACAAGTTCAGTATTGTTGTTAAAATCATTACTATTATTGATATAGATACACTGTAGTTAATTTTTATTTTTTTAATTGTTAAATGGGACGTAATAATATTAACGTAGCATTCTGCCCTCCTTGGAAAAAAGGGCGTATGTTTCATAGAACCGCGTATTTATTAGTGACCTTATTTCTTAACATGGAGGGTTAAATTTGCTTTACCTATCAAATTGCACATACGTCCTTATTATTAATATGTGTGTATGTATGTAAAGGTTAATCTTTAGTAAGTAGACGAATATATTTAAAAATGTATCTAAATGTGGTTTAGGGAATCTGAACAAGGAATATAAGCAGACCTTTATAGCCTTATGAAATAACGATATATTGACGTTATAAATTACGCGGTCCTGTCGGTTCGTACGTTACTTAATTAAAAAAAAATAAGGCGCCAGAAAAAACGATACAAAAATAACGTTAAGAATACCACATTCGCAAAACATCATACTAGCAAAATATCATATACGCATAACATCATACTAGCAAAACATCATATACGCTTAACATCATACTAGCAAACCATCATATCCGCATAACATCCTACTAGTAAAACACGATATTCGCAAAACATGATATTTACATGAGTTGGGTTTGGTTAGGTTTATTTATTTATTTATTTTTATTAGGTAAGGTTATTCATAGAATCGTAGGTAGGTGTAGGTCATGTTAGATTTACAGTAGGCCCGGAGGGCCAAACCACCCGTAAATAAGAGCTCCGCTCCGCCAAGACTGTCTAATTCATGTCTTACTAATAATTATGTTTTGCTAATGTGAAGTTTTGCTACTATGATGATTTGCAAATGTCATGTTTTGCGAATATGATGTTTTGCTTGTATGATGTTTTGAAAAATATAATGTTTTGCGAATATGATATCCAACGAAGGAGGGCCTTTGATTTGAACTGTTATCGTATTGTTTGTGACTCGGCCGCCATTACTGTCAAGTAAATAAGAGCTATCACAACGTTGACAATACGATAGCATGTCAAAGGCGATATGGTTTTACCCAGTAGAATAAAGGCCCAGTATTTTATATTTCTGCCTTCGTTATCGTTCGCATAATGTAACTTATTTAACCCTTGAATGCATGATTTATTAATTTTTTGTCCCTAAAAAGTTTCTTGACTCGTACTACCTAGTGTGCTGATTGTAGGTAATATTTTTTCGGTTTTTTGCATCCTACATAATGCATTTAAGGGTTAAGCTCGAAAGAGTGGTTACAATACTGTTCTTACTGTTGTGCTGTGGCTAAGATATTAAACTACTAAGTTGGGGACGCGCACGTTCTTCTTTACTTATTGTTATGTTCTGTTAGATTAAGATTAATGTTGCTGCTTTGTCACTGTTTTTTCACTGTTAAATAATTCGAAGTGCTTTTGTTACGTCTCTATTCGCATTTATTTTGTTTGTAAGTTTTTTTATTATTTTACAATATAGTAGCAAAACGTAGTAAGCAAATCATGTACCTAGTTGATACATTGATTCACAAAAATATAAGTTTCACATTTTAATATTCGTATATTTTATGCGGAGGTGGGTCGACGATATCGCTCAACTAGCCGGACCCACCTGGACCCGCCAAGCTAAAGAGAGAGGACCTTGGAAGGAGTTGGAGGAGGCCTACACCCAAAGATGGGTACCTCACGCATAAATACAACTATTTAAATGAATTAAATTAATTGCAAATTCTATATTAAGGTAAACGCAGCTATCAACGACCCATCGAAAATCTGAAGGTATTACCGACGCATAAGTGTAATTCGAATTTTTAACGTTTCTGCGACTGTTTGAGCCACAGGTAATAGAAAAAATACACGCGTTTGTTCGTTGAGCATCGGATACTCTGAAGTTAGTGTGCGTGGCAGTGCGAGAAGGAGATAAAATACATCAGTTTCTGTGCGGCCGGCGTGGACGCAGGTCTTGTCGTACTGGCCCTTGTTCCTGCAGGTAAGTACCCAATATTTCTGCTTAAGACATTTAATGCATATTATTGATACCTACAATTATCGTGTAGTACTTTATGTATACATTTACTTATAAATTCTTGAATTTGTAATGCATTTAATTGAAAAAACGTCACTTTATATCATAAAACTTTAATTAAAAATAGGGCGGTGATAGCTTCTTCCATTTTACTAGTTGCAGCCATTACCGACCCATGAGTCGGTAATGGCCGCCACGAAGACTTTCGTTTTAATATATTTTCTGTTGAAATTTGACAATTATCCAAGCATTTGTATAAACCATTTTAATAACAAACAATCAGCCTTTGTATAAATCTATTAGCGTTATACAATAATTTGTGTAGTTTTCTTGTTTTTGCGTTGTAAATTTTTTGAAAATGACTACATTTTTCATAACTCGATATACTTTAGAGACAATAATTAATTAACCATAATTTAATAAAACTTGGTTTTTGTAGTTGAATGTTGTATTACTTTAATCAATCACGGTCTCTTTTACAGTCAGGAAACCACCGATCATAAATGTTATGTACTTTTCTTAAGTCGGTAATACATTTTACTATTATACCCTACATATTCTATTACCGACCCATGTGGGTCGGTAATAGTAACAATGAGTAACTATTAGCGACCCTACACAAATTATTAGGTATACTTAAGTATTTCATGTTAAGTAATATTATTTATATTGGTGTAAATTGTGGTCCAAGAATTGATGATAAATTTAATTGTTTTTTGAAACTTTTGGGAAATTTCAACAAGAAACAGATTACTTAATTCTGCGACAGTATTAAAACAGTTTGGTTTATGACAGTGTTTTTTTCTGAAAGTAGTCTAGTATAGTATTCATCGTATGAGATTATTTAAAAAAACTGCTATCTAACCGACGTTTAAATAGAAAGTGTCTAGCAGACTAAGGTAACAAGATTGGACCCCACGAGGGATTTAGTTATACTTTTAGGTGAGTAGTGGCAGGATCTAAGACCACTGAATGCTTAATATAAGCCTTCGATTTTCTTTTGTTTTGATTTATTCGCGAAAACGTAAGAAATTGATTCCTAGAACACTTTGGACTATGTCATGTGTTCTTTCTTTCTTTCTTTCTTTCTCAAAAGTATAACCAAATCCCTCGTGAGGGCTAATCTTGTTAGCTTAGTCTGCTAGACCCTTTTTAATGCGTTTTTATAAATAAAATTATGCTCAACACTACACTTACTTATATACTTTCATACAAAATTAATGTGGCAAACACGGCTAAAATACACGTTGTATTCCATTTTAATTTTCGCGACTTCGTAAATACTGTAGTAATGTTTTGAAATATAACGATTTCGAATACAATGTATCTCAACCGTAAGTGCTGCAATACTTTAGTTCGAAACCCTAAAGTACAAAAAAAATAATTAAAGTACCTACTAGTAATCAACCTTACTTTTTTGTGTTTCTTTGTAGACATGGATCAACCAAAGCGGAGAAAAAAATACACGGAAACACAACTCACCGATGCACTTAAAGCAATTGGTAACGGTTTGAGTGTATACGAAGCATCAAAAAAATTTGACATTCCGAAATCTACTTTACGGGACAAGCGAAATGGGAAATATAAAAACGAGAATTGTGGAGTTCAGCCGATTCTTACATTAAGTGAAGAAAAAAAGATTGTTGACTGGATACACTACCTTGGCAAGTTGGGATTTCCAGTTACAAAGGAACAGCTGTTAGAAGCAGTATCTAAACTGGTCAAAAACTTAGATCGTCCAAATCCTTTTAAAGATGGTGTACCTGGTAGATACTGGTTTGAGAGATTTATTAAGAGACATCCAACAGTAGCAAAACGTGTATCACAAAATCTTCCTACAAGCCGAAACCAAGTCACAGAAGCAGCTATACGTGCATGGTTTGATAGAGTAAACAATTACTTCACAATGAATGACCTGCTTTATGTTTTTGAAGATCCCAGACGTGTGTTCAATTGTGACGAAACTGCTTTCTTTTTGTGCCCAAAAGAGAAGGAAGTTTTGGTCAAAAGAGGTAGCAAACGAGTATATAATCGAGTTGCAAATGACGAAAAAGAGTGCTTGACTGTTCTCGTGACCGTTTCAGCTGATGGAAATCAAGCTCCACCAATGATACTTTTTCCGTATAAACGTTTACCGAAAAATTTAGTACCTACATTACCACGTGGATGGGGACTTGGTAACACCGAATCGGGTTGGATGAATACGAAGCATTTTATGAGTATGTAGCAAACTGCTTCTATCCATGGCTTGTGACAAACGAAATACCACTACCAGTTGTTTTGTTCTTGGACGGTCACACATCTCATATATCACTTCCACTATCCATATTCTGTAAAGAAAAAGGGATCATTTTGGTTGCTTTACTGCCCAACTCTACGCATGTGTTGCAGCCGCTTGATGTAGCAGTTTTCAGGCCAGTGAAAGGAACCTGGAGGGCTGTTGTCCATGATTTCAGAGTTAAAAATAACCACGCCAAGCTCAAACGAACTGATTTTGCTCCAGCCGTAAAAAAGTGTTTTGACCAATGTCTTAAACCTGAAACCATCAAAAGTGGATTCCAATGTTGTGGATTGTATCCATTCAATCCATCAAATGTGAACTACAGTAAACTATTGACAAACATTGGTGTTATCAATCAATCAAACCCTTCTCCAAGCACATACGTGAATGAAGAAAATTTTAAAAAAGATTTCGAGGCCAGATTGTCTCCTGTAACGCTGCAAAAATTCCAAAACTCGGGGGACCTATGGATGGGAGACCCTACTTATGAAAAGTTATTCCAATATTGGAAGAAAATTATTTCAGGAAACGACACTACTCGGGATAGTGGGCATATTCCGCAGCTAGGTGAATCGACACTTAGTAACAATTTCATGGCCGAAACACCTGATATATCTGAGGCAATTCTAAATTTTGACATAGCGTCCAATAATAACCTATTACTGGAACTTGAGCAAGGTTTAAGAGGATTAGAAGTGGCATCCAACTCAGCCTTGTTTACAGATGAAAATATTACCACGTCAGAGTCTACTGCAAGAATATTACCTGAACAGGAAGGAACAACTCAGCTTCTCATGTCACCTTCTCAACCAAACAATAGGTCTGAACTACGTATGCCCGAAATTGATGTTATAAACAACGAGTCAGTTGCACTTCTGTCCATTGACCCGATTTCACAGCCAGAAAATAACATTTTTTCTGAGAAAACTCCTGAATCGCTACAGGTAGTTACGAGTAAAGAACATGTTACATCATCCAAAGAGGCTGAACCAACAACGAGTAGCACTATAATTCCTACGCCATTTAAAGATATAGCAACACCTTTTAAAAATTCTCTTTATTTTCCAAATACTAATACCGATAAAAAGAAGAAAACAGTAAATAAAAAAATTACGCCTACAGTAGCTATAGCTGATGAATTTATGGAATACCAAAGGAGATTGATAAGAGAAAAGGAAGAAAAAGAAAATAAAAAACAAAAACGAAAACAGGACATTTTGGAAAAAAAGGAGCAAAAAGAATTACTTAAAGAAAAAAGAAAATCTGAAGCTTTAGATAAGAAAACAAGATTTATAGCGAAGAAGAATTCCTTTCAAAAAGCAATTATGCCCTTGAAAAAAAGTATCATTCCTACATCGTCCCACTCTGACAAGGATAAAGTAAGGTTTAAATATTCTGGTAGTACGGTGGAAAACAATGAAGATTCTCCTGTAGCAGGGCCTAGTACATACAAACCTGATTTTTCTTTGCATGCAAGAGAAACAGTAAAGCGTCGAGTACTTTTTAGCAGCGAAAATGAATTTAAGAAAGCTAAATATTATAATAGTACTTTAGTCGATGATGACGAAGACGAGAGAAGGGTCACGGTACATCAATCAAATTCTGCAAAGGAGACAGATAAACGCTGTAAATTATTTTTTAGCAGCGACTCTGATAATGAATCTATATTTTAAGAAATTTTAATATGTTTGTTTGATGCACTAAGGGCCACTTGCACAGAAAATTTACCACTGGGTTAACACACTAACTCGAGTTCAAATGATAGTTTTTGTATGAATCTGACGTTTAATAACTCGAGTTAGTGTCGTAACCCAGTGTTAAATTTTGTGTGCAAGTGGCCCTTAGTGTGACCCACTATGTTAACCAAATTGTTGCAATTTATTACTTATGTAATGTTTTAACTATGGCATTTATTTTAATTATGTTTAACTTTTTATTTTTCCCAAAAATGAATAGGATCTCAATAGCATTAATAGAAGTCTTAAAACTTCCTGATATAATAGATAATAGATATAAGAGAATTTTCAAGTTCCTCAAGTATTGTGTTAGTGTTGATTATTTTCAATGGTTATAATTATTAATCTAGGTAGGTAGATGATCATTTTATAAAACATACACTTGTAAAGTGTGTACAAAATTATTATTTTTAATTTCATAAAGAGTAGGTACCTAAAGTATTTTTATGATTGTACGTAGTAATAAGTCAGTAAATAATATTTTTATTTTGGATTCCAGTAGCATGAATAGGATCTCAATAGTATGTAAATAGATGTTATAGAATTTTCAAGTTCCTTAAGTATTGTTTTAATGTTGATTATTTTTGATACTGATAATAATTTATGTAGGTAGATGACCATATAAAACACACACTTGTAACGTGTATTGTTTTTTAAATGTTGTAAAGAATGTTTTTTAAATTTTATGATGATTAAAGTATTTTTCACCATTTCCAGTTGTATCATTTTTTGACAGTCGTTAATAGCTGCAAAAAAAACGTTAATAGCTTCACAGCCGTTACTATGGGTCGGTAATAGAAACAATCGTCTTACCCACTTTATTAATAGTTTTTCACAAGAAAATGCTTTATTTTGAAGTATTTTACGTGGTAAATATAAACCCAATATTCAATATTACCATATAAAAATAATAAAAATACTGTGATGGCTACCAATATTCCTAATAAGTATGATCAATTTTAAAATTGCCTTAGGAGGGTCGTTGATAGCTGCATTTACCTTATATAAAGTATAATTTTAATTTAATGTATTTATTTTTAAGAATGAAATGAAATTGTAATGCATGCACTTGTGAGAAATAAAGGCTTTATTATTATTATTATTATTATATTTTATGAATAAAAAACAGGAGATCTCGATATGCTTTATTCCTATCGCAGTTTCACAATTCGTTCCGGCTTAACTATTGTTATCCCGTATCTGACTAACTCAGTGTCTTATTAAAAACAAACTCGCAGAAACAATGTATTGAAGCAATATAATTAAATATCTGAAGAGGAATGAATGTAGGGTACATTTGAAATTTCATCCAATAGCTTGATATTTAATTTTCGAATACTCAATTAGCGGAGTTCATCAGTTATTGTGCTTAATTAATTGTTCCGTACCATTCAATCTATTCATTTAAATGATTTGACTGATTTATAACTGAAATTTTATTTAATTATTTCCAGTAAAGTAAATAATATTCAAGGGTTATATTGTTGTTCTAGTTGTCTTGACTCTAGACATAATTTCGTATTTAACTAGTTTGCAGAATGGGGAACATGCATGAATTGTTTAAATCGCAATTCTCAAGAAAATACGACAATACCGTAAAAGAGATTACCTAAAGTGAAATTAAAATTAAAATTGGCGAAGAAATACGGATGATACAAGTATTTTAAACTGTTAATTAGACAGCGATCAGACTTCTCTCAAAAAAAAAATCTCAACTGTTTGTTACATGAATCAGCGTTTATTGAAGATGTGAAAAAAAAGTAATGAATATTCCCTGTTACCCAGGCACATACGTACGTTTTGTCTTAGTGTATAAACTGTTATTATTTGCTCTTCTTATTTTCTTATTGATCAAAGAAAAAAAAAAAAAAACAATACGCAAAAAGATCACAATGTCGGTTATATCGTTCTTTTGAAGGCCCTTATCGTCAAATTGGAAAAAAAACTGACTTCTCTATCTCGAGCGCGATGCAAAAAGAGTAAAAGAATAATTGAAACTGTAACGATATTGGCCTCTTTTCCAAGAACAAAGAAACTGCTGTAACGAGTAACGACAAGATAAAAAGTGGTACGAATGTAAGAAATCATTCTGATATGTACAAAGCCTATTTAAAATAAAAAAAAGGGCAAAGGCGAGCCTAGTCTTTTCTTAAAGGCTTTCAGCGCACCTGCTATTCCTCTGGTGTTGCGAGTGTTTATGGGTCGCGATGGTCACTTACCATCAGCTATACAATGTTTTGTCCTTATCTGTCAAATTCAAATGTCACAATGACAGATAAGCACAAAACATTGTGTAGCTATACCACCGTTACTCAACGTTTATTAGTAAGGGGGTTTGTATATAATCCTATAGGATTAGTACTGATTATTGTTAATAAAGGTAGTACTTTGCCATCAGGGGCCTGTTTTATAAAGCTACAAATTACAATTTACAGGTTACAAGTTTCCATTTGTCACAACCTCGACCAATGACGACCAGCCATTTGAGCAGTGTTGCCAGTTTAGATCTGTAAAATTGTGGCTCAAAGTGGCTCGTTTGCCCGTCAGCCTGCTTTTACACATTAAAAAAAACATGCGAGACCATGCTGTGAAGGGTTCTGAAGCTTTGTCGACGTAATTTAAATGTATAACTATGCCAAATTACAGCTTTGTAGTACCAAGTCTTTGAGTAAAACCGCGGACAGACATGGCGAAACTATATGGGGTTCCTTGTTGACTGCGGAATAAGAAGTCTTCGCATTTACGTCGGCAGGGTGCTGGGTGTTTAAAAAGCCATTTTCTAAATCCGAACGTGAATATTGTGTCCATATATCACGCTAAGAGAGTAACGCTAAAGCCACGTTCAAAGTTAGATAAACTGTGTGATAAATACAAATCTTAGAGTTGCGTGAAAGAAGCATTATTACATTAGAATTAGCGGGTTCGATTTTTATGTTTGTGTTTTAATATACCTAAGTATTTCAAAACATTTTATCTCCTCGTAACGATCAATAGAATGTATCGTGTGGTTTTATTTTATTGCTAGCCAAAACTCAATCAATTTGGCAGTCGGTAGACCGCGTATTTTAATCAAACGTCGATATTTGCTAGATGGTATTGGGCATTTGTTTATACATTTTAACGGTATAATGGTGGTATAGGGGCAATTATGTTATATACTATTCTGATAAATAACTAGTGTTTGTTTTATTCGTGATTGCTGCTATTTTCTACATCTTAAAAACAAACAGTTAAATTGCTAACAATGTGTGCATAAGAACATTGTAAAAACACATACATGGTGTTCTCAACCTGTTAAATGCACAAGAACGTCGTTAAAGCTACATTACAAGCTACTTTACGCCTTTATAGAGCGTTACCGCAGTACTTAGCTAGCTATATGAAGTACCTTTACGAGTACATTTACATCTTTCATAAGTGTAAGGGCAGTTTTGTATGTTACTAGACACAAGCCTAGTCTGCGGCTCCACTGAGGTGGAGATGAGCGGAGTGGAGCGGAGCTGTGCCAATATTAACCAATAGAATCTAAACTAACGTACGCAAGGCGCACTCGACGTGACCGCATGCGCTTTCTATTGGTTAATATTGGCACAGCTCCGCTCCGCTCCGCTCGTCTCCGCCTCAGTGGAGCCGCAGCCTTACTGAGGCGTTTTTGGATATATTGGATAAGGCGTCTAATTTTCAATCGTGGATTTTGGTGCTTTAGAAGCGTTTCAGTCGGTTTCAGAGGTAGCTTTATCACATACCACATTATCAAAGTTTAGACCAACTTGCCGTTGTTTTCAGGGGCCAGTTTTTTTTTTCAGTCCGTTTCAGGCCACCTTCTATCGGATTACGACATAACCTGAAAACCCATTTTCAGGCGTTTTCAGGATCCCTTATGGGCCTTTGAAGTACATTTCAGTATATGTCAATTTTCCATTATGCGTGAAAGAGATAGCATGATTAGAAAGAGACAGCGATACTGAGAACCTTCTAAAAGCGTGTGAAAGAGATAACACGATTGGTAATAGACAGCAATACGCGGAATATTCGAGACCCGTGAGCCAAGGACATCGCGATTGTAAAGAATACAAGGTAGCAAGGCGTAGAACATTCAACCAATAAATATTTAGTCTGGATCGTCCTCGGCGGGGCAAAGTACATCGATCATTCCGGAAGGCATTCTGGAACGATCGGACACGGAGACTATAAAAAGGCGTGACGGTTGCGGGTACATTCAGTCTTTACTTGGAAAGCGAACAGTGCGAACAAGAACGACTCGAGCGATTATCTAAGTCTTCGAATTTTATTGTGCTATAATTGTTGTAATGGTTTAAGTGAGGGCGTTAATAAAGTCTACTTTTGATTTTCCGTGTATTCGTGCATTTCTATCAGTTACCTATCCCCACGTACGTAACAGTATATTGTTCGATTTAATTTCAGTATGTATTAAAAGTTCATCTCTCAAGCTTAATACGAGTTTGTGGTGTGCTTTTGGGTTTATTGAATATTTTATAAGGTATAACTAACAATAACCGAAAAATATTTTACAGAAACGTTTTAATCAAAATGATATTGCCAATTATGTTGCAAGAGGGCGCTAAAGTGACATTTCAAGCCACTTTACGCCTTTACGGTGCTTTATCGCAGTACTTTGGACCAAGTTATAAACTTTATGTTGTCTAAATTAGTAACACTCTGTATGAAACAAGTTTTGTAAAATACAAGACAACAACTTAAAAATAAAATTCTCATTTCCTCAAAAATGCAAAATAATAATAACGAGGAACAACATATGTATTAATATTTAACCTATTTAAGACAGAAGCACAAAGTTCCGTTATTTCTCTCTCTCTCTCTATTTTGTCGTGAATAATGATGATGATGTGGAATGGCACCTGTTTAAAAACATTAAACTCCTTTTTTTGGGCAGTCGTGTAAAAAGCTTCGAAGTAACCAATGAAAACCACCACCACCAGCAGGGTTATTCGCCTTAACAACTCGCTAGCGAGCTCATCCACGAAATTACACTGGTTCTGTCAGAGAACTGTTCTGTGAATTTGTAAGCACAAATTACACCCTCGACTTTGAAGCATGTAAAATTACACACTGACAGTATAACAGGTGTATCTTTTTAAATGAATGCGTTTTGTTGGCACTTTTTTTGTTGCTTTTATACTCGACAATCGGTTTATATATCTATCTTTCTATGTATCCATATTTATTCGTCGATTCGTCGACAAGGCTCGCTAGCGAATTGGAAAAGAACGGACGGTTCTTGGTTCGCATTTAACTTAGCTATAGTACCTACTTGGCAGATAAGAAGTCGATGACACTTTGCACAGCCACGATGTTTCTAAATATTGATAATGTGACAGCAGTATAACAATGGTAAACTTTATTTGTTACGTGTGAAGGAATAGCAATGAAAACCATTGCAATAATTTATTTGAATAAAATGTATCACATTTTCGATTCTATTATCGTTGATGCAACAAGCTTTGTAGATGTGAGTAATACAAAAAATCCGCTACCCTCTCCTAACTCGGGACCGTTCGTAAACCCGACATAGAATCCTACTCGTATGGCCGCGTACTGTGAAAGGCAATCCACCACAATTAACTTTTACAGCAATTGTTATTATGTACATGTACGCTACACGGTTTCGTTTTTAACCGACTTCAAAAAAAGGAGGAGGTTCTCAATTCGTCGGGTTTTTTTTTTTTTTTTTTTTATGTATGTTCCCCTATTACTCGAAGACCACTGGACCGATTTGAAAAATGTTTTCGTTGTTCGAATGGGTATACTTTCTAGTTGGTCCCATTGTCACCACGTCAGGATCTGATGATGGGATCATGGAGAAATCAAGAGAACTCCTCAAATATTATAGGCACACCTATAGCGATTTTGGTATTTTTCACTGTAACTCATGCATTTGCTTTTGAAAAGTACTATATGGTGAAGTGGAACTGATGATGAAGACCACAGATGGCCCCCGGAACTCCTTAAAGGTACCTATTTCAAGGGTGGCGAGAAGATATTTCGATAAAGGAAGTTGAGCGACTATGACGAAGCACATTTAGGTTTAAATATGACTATGACATTCCCGCGGCGTTGTCTGCGGCGAGCTTGAAATGTTCTATAGTTTCTTATTAATATTTAGAAGTGGAGCTACGTAACAGCATAAATAGGATCACTAAAAAGTATAAAATAAAATAAATGTTTAAAAAAACAAAAAACCGCCTTCAAAAAGCAAAAAATAACTTTCCTACCATTTTAAAGAAGTTATTTTTTGCTTTTTGAAGGCGGTTTTTTGTTTTTTTATTGTTGATGTGGACATAGAACTTTACGTACTTTTACTGTTACTCATACTAACGATGGTCTCATAGAATCGCGAATCTATTAGTGACCTTATTTATTAAGACAGGGGGTCCAATTTGCTTTGACTATCAAATTGCGCATGCGTCCTTTTTATTTAGAAGGGCAGCATAACACGTCTGTGTTGATGACACGTTATTATTCCGCGTAATTATGGCGCTTCGTGCCTTGAGGTAACTTTAACCTAACCTAATAGTAGGCGATCTGAATAGGAGACGACCTTCACCGGGCTGTTTATTCGATTAAAAGTATTATATATCAAATTTTATGTGCTAAGTAATGCGTGGCGAATAGGTTGACTGAAAATTTTCAGTCCAGTCCTTATACGATTAAAAAAAAACTGAAATGAACTTTTTTATTTATTTAGATTGCTTGTTAAATAGACCAATTACATACTTAACGAAAGCATGAAGCCTATAGAATATGCAAACGTTAGGTTGACTTTTTATTCCCGTCATAACTATTGGGTAGTCGGTACTAATAATTTGCACTAAACCTAACGTTTGCATATTGTATAGGCTTCATGCTTTCGATTAGTATATAATTGGTCTATTTAACAAGCAAAAGCAATTTTTAAAAAAACATTTTCTGGTTTTTTTCAATCATATAAGGACTGGACTGAATTTTTTCAGTCTACCTATTCGCCATATATTACTTAGCATATTTAATTTGATATAAAATACTTTTTATCGAATAAACAGCCCGGTGAAGGTCGTCTCCTATTCGGATCTTAGACCATCTGACAGTCAGACATGACAGTCAGTTCTGTTTCTGTTTAAAGTTACTTTATTTTTATTTGATATCATGCTAAGATCACTATTCCTAACTTTGTATATACGGTCTTTTTAATGACTATTTCGTTAATAAATTATTAACGACGAATTTAAGTTAAATAAAGAAAAACCGAGAAACACGTGTAGTCTAACTTTTAACCAGCTACTAACGCGAAAAAACATTTTTTTTTTTAAATGTTGTCAATTTGACGACGAAGCGAGGAAAACCGTATGTATGAGTCTTCTCTTATTTTCACAAAAATGAATCACCCTAATGGCCTATTCCATAATCGTAATGGCGTTAAGCTTACAGATTTACATTTTTCATAGCCAGGGTTGTCACCCCAAGCCATTATTACTGGCAAAAACAATTTAAAAAGGCAAAAACAACTGAGGCGCGGCTATAAAGAAAATTGATTTAAATTTATTACAATTTATTTATATTGCAGCATTAAAACGGCAAAAGTGATGGGACCCTTGAGGGTAAAGCGAATAAGTCGTAAATAGCAAGCCTTGCGGTGTTATTCCCTTACATTTATCTGTGTTCAATCGAAATCACCTTACTGTGTTGACTTGAGACTATAGTTCGCGTAGCTTTGGCTGAAACGAAGTATTAAAGTTGAACATAATCTTTTTCTCTCATCGTTATTGCCCGGACATGGGCGGACAGGGTTTACCATAAACTTGGACTTTTTGAGTAAAGTAAAGATTTGGGAAAAAAAAGCAATTAAAGTGTTGGATGGACTCGCGTATCCAAGGTCCCGAAATTATTTTGAATTTTGAACATAGGATGAAAATGCATTTTTTTTTAAAGTAGCACCACAACGCTGCCTCTCTGAGTTGTCCGGTATGTTACCCTAAAAAGCGAACAGGGGTCTCGTTTTGCAAGTTCGATCGCTTGAGCTCGACTTGGCTGCGACTGAGAATTCCCCAGCGAGCCGTATGTAGCTGAGATTGTTGTTTTTATTGCGTTTGAGTTTAATTGCTTTGTTTATGACGGGTGGTAACCCTGAATTTTCGGAGCTTTTATTTTAATTGTTTCATATTGAAGCGTGTTTTTTTTTTTATCTTAAGTTACTATTAAACATTTACCCTATTACTAATATACGTTGAATAACGGTGGTATAGCTATACAATGTTTTGTCCTTATCTGTCAAATTCAAATGTCACAATGACAGATAAGCACAAAACATTGTATAGCTATACCACCGTTACTCAACGTTTATTAGTAAGGGGGTTTGTATATAATTCTGTAGGATTAGTACTGATTATTGTTAATAAAGGTAGTACTTTGCCAATAAGGGGCCTGTTTTATAAAGCTACAAATTACAATTTACAGGTTACAAGTTTCCATTTGACACGACCTCAACCAATGACGACCAGCCATTTGAGCAGTGTTGCCAGTTTAGACCTGTAAAATTGTAACTTGTTGTTTTATAAAACGCGCCCGGCGGCAAATGAGCTATGTGTCATAAAAAACACATTTTGATATCCAATTGTTTTCAAATAAATTCAGTAGTTACATAAAATACTGTTACGATATACTTATTTATGATAAAAATATGAAAGCAAAGAATTGAAAAACCTGGTTAAAAATTAAAGTAATTTTCGGAATCAACCAATAAAACTAATTTGATTGTTGTTACGAAATGGAAGCGAAATGAGTTGTCAATACATCAAAAGGGATTCCTTGAATTGATTACTTTTCTTACCAAACAGAATTTGAAAGGCTTTTTTATAAACTTATTCCATTATAGCCAGCGAAATATAAAGAATTTCTTTTGAAAATCTTCTTAAGGAGGAAATTTCATGCATTCCGTTGAGCGGCTTCTTAATTCTGAGCCATGGATAAAGGAAGGTAGCGGAGAAGAACAAAAATATATTTATCGTATAACATCGTGGAAGGTTAAATTTATTGTGATCAGAGGGCCTAGTATGGCTGTGTCAATATCGCGTGTCAAATGTTGATAAAGCATCCGTCACTCTCGTACTTATTTACGTGTCAGAAGGTGACGGATGCCTTATCCACACTTTTTCACGCGATAAACGCAGCCATAATAGGCCCCCTGTTATATATATAAATACTGTCAGTCGGTTAGTACTATTTACTCTGCGGTTTATTCCATTATTATATTATCGTTATCTTTTTTATGATGCTCTTAACAAGGCGTTTACAGAGCACTTTATTTTATAAGGTAATATATTCACAGTTGAATTATTAGTTCATTTATCGTGCGTTCCTACTATATTCAAAACCGTGGATCGAGTTGTGACGTCTCGTTAAAATTTGACATTTGCTACGTACAAAATGTGTCAAATTTTAACGAAACGTCACTACTCTATCCACGGTTTTGAATATAGAAATGCACCATTACACCACCACCAGTTTAATTATGTGAAAGATTCTCGGAATATGATTAACGTAAGAAATTATGAAACTTAAGCTTGGCGATGCATATCTGCATTTGCACCTTCGACGATTTCGTTTCAAGGAGACACAGTTGCAATGGGACACAAACTCAAAGAGACACAAGCCCAAATAGACACATCAAATATTGTACTGTTGGTTACGGAAGTGGTTGGATGGAGATCGTTGATACGATATATTTAAGATATACCTATATAATATATATGTGGGCATTTTAGCAGACCTTAACTAAGTCAACGGAGGACGACGGAGCCGACTTCCAGGTTATTTTGGCCCATCCAGGTTATTCTGAAGAACTAACATAACCTAAACCTACCTGTTGATTTTGTCCAGTCTTTTCTCCGTAATCCACATACGTGAACAAAATAGGTGGACCACGGTCAATAAACCAATTACACGCAATTTTACTGTAGACATAGGTATTTTCTATTTTATTGATGTTTAGGGATTGCTGAATAGATTAATGTAAAAGTTATTGACAATATTTTTCCCTACGCGGCGCGGCGAGCGGCTTTTCGAACTGATTGTACTGTGCCAGTTTACAACTGTGTCCTTTTGGACTTGTGTCTCTTTGAGATTGTGTCCCGTTGCAACTGTGTCTCTTTGAAACTAAAGGCCTTCGACGAAGGCAGTGAATGATGTATGCCATTTGTAACTAGTTTGACTACGGAAATCCAACAAGCATTGTGGGCTTATATTTTTCTTAATTACTAAAAAAAATAAAAATCAAGAGGAAATAATTTACTTTGTCCCAAACTAAGCTCCAGCGGTGATAGAACTCTGTGTGGGGTCCTAACGCCGAGCAGCAGTGTTCGTATTGTTGTGTGCCGGTGTGGGGATAAGACAACCGGTGAAATTACTAGAATAGAGCCATTCATCTCAGTCCTCAGGGTCGGCAATTTAGAGGTAAGGAACCCTAAAAAACGATGGGTATAATCACAAAAGATCCCATAGGGTCGAATTGTATCCGTAAGGAATATAATACGGAAAAACTTGCATTTACCCGGGACCGCTAGTTTTGTAGGCAGGGTCACTACCAACAAGGCTAACCATGTTGGAATACGCGATAGTAAATTGATTTACTAAATATTATTTAATAATGAAACTACACAATGCTGAGGGCTTTTGTAAGAAGAAAAGTCACAAGTGCAATTAATTCATAGAAGCATATTATACTCTCAAGGGTTATAATAAGGTTGGAAGTGCAATACAATTCATATAATAGATGTGCCTTTTTTCCTTAGGAGGGCAGAATGTGTCTTCTCCGTCACGTTCCCACCCTCGTCCATCGGTAGTAATCATATTTTCGTTTCGTATGAAAGGAACCGACGCTCATAATGCGCCTGAAGACAGATATGAATTATTAATGCACCAACAATACCGGAAGGAATTCATTAGCGCTCTCTTTCGTGCTAACGTGTTGGGATTTGAGAGTGACAAGGATAGAATAATATTTTTCCTGAGCACTTCATTAAAACTTAGTTGCAAAATATTTGTATATTCTTGGGAAATGCTAACGATTACGTTACTAAAAATGTATTTGCCTTAGCTTTGAATGAATAAAAAAGATAAGTACAGTCCACGCTAGAAAAGAATTACATCATTCAGCACTAAATGAGCGTAGAGATCTGAATAAATCTTGGTTTTTAAAACGCTTTGCGAAGAGAAATAAAAGTTCTGAGAAAACATTTAAGTATATTAAAATGACCGGATGTTTGCTGCATTTATAAAGGTAAATAGGTAACTATAGTCTGTGTTCTGAGACAGAATCTACGGAAAAATATCACTAAAATAACTTGAAACATCTGAGAGGAAAAAAATATTTTTCAAAATGTCACATAAATAAATAACAATATGGTAATAAACTTGTTCAAAAAAGTCATATTAGGGATCCAGTATTTAAAAAAAGGGTATTTCGGTATTATGGCTTTATGATTTATGATACAAAGTAGTTTTGAGATTTAGACATTCGCACCTTTAGAACAATAATGACCTAATTCAAAATTTGTGCTTTCAAACTTCGAGTCATAAATTTATTATCATAGAGACCTAAATCGAAATGTAAAATGTCTCAATTAGGTCACTATTGTTCTGAAGGTGCGATATTGGTAACAGGGTATTATGAAATAAAGTCGTACTGAAACCTTATTTTATTCTTTTATAGGTATTAAATGCGAACGAGCAGGCGTGCCATCTGATGATATGCCGTCACTGTATCCCAATAGACGTCAGATATGTCAAGGGCATTGCCAAGTCAGTAAAAAAAATGCCTAGTTTTAAGGGTTTTTTCACCTGGACTTGAGACCCATAGACGTTTGAATTCTCAAGGCTACAATCCCAAGTCTGCTATCCTAAGATGCCAAATGCGTTTCCAACCCTGAGGACTAAGATGTAATAGCTTTATGCTAGTAATTTCACCGGTTGTCTTATCCTCGAAACACAACAAAGCTAACATTGCTGCTTGGCGCAGATAAAGGATATGGCGACCTAGCAATATCTAGCGACACCTTTTCGAACTGGCTCCTAGATAGGTGTTTTTATAGTGTTAAGGACTTCCTCGAGCAATGTAATAAAATGTAATAATTTGTAATAATTTGTGATCTTTGACATTTAGTATATTTTATAAATTTTAACTCTCTTATTTGTAATTTTAAATGTATTTTGTTATTTCTATATTGCATAAAATTAATATTTGCACGCTCGCTTGCAAGCTGGATACACTGGACATTATTATTATTTAAAATTGACTGTAACAACTTATGTACTGTATTCTGCAAATAAATGATATTGATTGATTGATTGATTGATTGTATCAACCAACTCGCCAGCGCCACCAGCGTCAGACAGCGCAACTAAAGTATTCTACATCGCGCTACCGAAGTTTCTCCAGTCGGTTGACATATACACCAGTTCCAACTTCATCCCAATGGACGGTCCCCAGGCATAACAAGGCTGGCGAGAGATCTCTCTATTGTCCTCTCTTTCTACATTGGTGACCACCACTTAACACACTAAACATCACTTAACTCAAGATTAACCCCCTTATTCATAAACGCACAGTAAACCTAGTGTTGTTAAATTATTCTTTGTATCTTTCTGTCAACTTCAAATGTCGCAATGAAGGACAAGGACAAAGCATATTTCAAGCACATTTTAGCTGTCGTACGCTCGTAAATGGAAGGGTAACTTAACTAATACGGCCCTTAGTCACAAACAACTCGAAATTCTGGCCCCGATTCTTTAAAGAAAGAAAGTCAATAAAGAACCTGCGTTAAGTCTTGTCGGGCGCACGGAGGCTCTGTAAATAGGGCAATTTAAGGCTAATATAGGTGTTGCTAGGCAGCCGTGAAATCGGAGGATACAGGCAAGTGAACACAGTGGTTTTACTTGAGTTTGGATAGCTGGAGCAAGGTGAACTAAATTTTTTTCTGGCATGTAAAAGGCAAACGAGCACACAGGTCATTTGATGGTAAGTATGGACTTACGGAATCTTAAGCTTGCAAATATATTGCCAACTCTAAAGATTAAGGTTGCATTCGACCAAACTGTAACAAAGCCTTACACCTAGATTAAGTGCTGAATAATCTCGGAGTAAGTCTTACTCCAAGTTTGGTGTAATGCGGCCTGAGATGAAAAGCCTTTATTCTCGTCATTTTATCGTTGTCAACAAGTACTATGAAATAAGGAAACTACTTTTTCCGCCCACCAGAGTTTTTTAACTAATACTGGTCAAGAAAAAGAGTTCATGGACAGGTAGTAAATTAAGAAGTCTATTAGTAATTGAACTACAGTCAAGAACTTAAATTTGGGCCCACCTTAGGTCCAAAGTCAATCCGACATTCTACAGTAATAAGATTGCGTTTCCTATAAGTTACAAATGATTTGGCTTCTTTAATAACATTGACGACTTCCAAGCCTATTTTTTTCAAATGTGTCGCAAAATTAAAGTTCGTGACCGTACATTTCTTATGCGAACTCACGATTGGATCACTTATATTCGCGCGTTTTTATCATGAATAATGCCTCTGGATTTTATTTACGACGTTATTAAACTTCTGTTTTACAGTAAGGCATATTCCAAAGTTCTGATTGCCAATGTTTTCTCATAAGAGTTGTTTCATCATCATTACCATAATGTCGGCCGGAACACGTCTACAGCTGGACATTCATACTTTCCCAAATATCTTCAACATGTACGAGTATACTAGTAATGTTTTTTATGTCATTGGCATTAACCTAAAATACCATCCTGAAAGTGCTTGCAAACCGCATGGACAGTGCATTATTATGGCACTTAGTCAGAAAGGGCATTGGTGTCATAAAATAAAGTGAATTGATATGGTAGTAATGGGTAGTAACTAAAAATTTAAATTTTATTCTAATATTGATTGATTGTTTTTAATTATAATTTCGATATTATCTTTTGTTGTGTTTTGTTACTATTACTATTATTATTTGACTTTATCATGACATTTATGTAAATTTATTGAATGTAATGTAATTTTGTTTTGATTTTATTTATTTTTATTTTTTAAGGTAACATTGCCTATAACATTGCCTATAACATAGATTAATGAACCTTTGTAACTAACTTATTATGGAATTTAATTCTGAATTAAACGATTATTATTTTAGATATTTATTTAATTTTCTGTACATTAGTTTTTTTATAACAAATATTCAAATATAAAAGTAAAAAACAATACTAATACAAAAAAATAGACATTATAAGAAACCTAACCTACGAGTGCCGCCGGCAGTGGGGCAGGGCTCAAGCTACCGGTGGTTAGGGCTGCAGAGAGAGGAACCTCCTCACAATACGTGCCGTGTCGAGGAGTACTGCCTTCTGTATCTGGCCCTTGATCCAGCCATCTAGCGAGAGTCTCTTGAGATGTTGGTCGAGACTCTTCGCTATAAGACCGTTTGCCGAAACAACTATCGGGACAATGATAGTCGAGTCAACATCCCACATGGCGGTCACCTCGTGAGCCAAGTCAAGGTACTTGCTGAGTTTGTCCTTCTCGGCCTTCACAAGGTTCTCGTCATGCGGGATGGTGATGTCGACGAGCACAGCCCGGCGTTGAGATCGATCTGTCAACACGATATCAGGCTTATTGGCAACAATAGTCCTGTCCGTGATGACAGATCGATCCCAATAGAGCGTAGCACGACCATTTTCGAGAACTGGCGCCGGTGCGTACGTATAGTACGGCACTTCAGACTCAACAAGACCATATTGAAGAGCAAGTTGCTAATGGATGATCCTGGCTACGAGGTTATGTCTGTGCAAGTACTCGCCGTTGGCCAAATGCGAACAACCGTAAATTATATGTCTGAGGGACTCGCCGGGGCAACGGCATGCTCGACCAATGTCAACCGTGCCATCCCTCAGAATATATTTCCGGTAATTGTTCGTCATTATGACCTCGTCAGCAATTGCACAGACAAAACCTTCGGTTTCCCCAAAGAGGTCACCAAATCATAGCCAGTTCACAGACGCTAAAAAGTCTACGTCGGGACTTGTTAGGGCCCGGTAGAAGCGTCCGTGTAGCTCCTTGCTCTTCCATACGCTCTTGCGGTCTTCAGTGCTCAACACCGTTGGTTTGCGCCAGTTCTCGTTTGCCAAAGAAAGAGGCGTGAGGCTCTTGTCTACTGCAACCACATCACGATGCATCCCACACTCATTGCTAAGGAAATAATCCCTGAGATTGCACACCTCGCGGTTGTGGAGATTCTTAGCATTTAACATGCCTCGACCACCACATTTCCTCGGGATGTACAATCTCATAACAGATGGGCGTGGGTGCAACATGCGATGTGATTTAAGCAGTAGACGGACCCTCCTATCCAGGGCGTCCAGCTCAGTCTGAGTCCACCTTAGTATGCCAAAGGAATATGTGAGCAGCGGCATCACCCAGCCATTGAAGGCGCGCACCTTATTGCCACCCGACAAAAGACTATTAAGAACTTTTGTCAAGCGGCAGAAGAAGCGCTCCTTCACTGACTGCTTGACATCGCCGTCCACAATACCCAAAGACTGTGACATACCAAGATATTTGTAGGTTTCAACTTCGGAGAGGGATCTGAGAGTCATTGTCTCAGAAAGCTGCAAATTCGACGAATTTACAACTTTCCCTCGTTGAACATGCATGACCGCACACTTATCTACACCGAATTCCATCTTGATCGCGTTACTGAACTCTTGTGTGATTTTCAATAATGCGATAAGATCTTGGCGCTTCGATGCAAACAGTTTGAGGTCATCCATGAACAATAAGTGAGAAATGACTTCAGCTTCTCTACGAAGTCGATAGCCAAGCCCAGAATCCGTCAGCATAGAGCTGAGGGGATTCAAGGCTAGGCAAAACCACAAAGGACTCAGACTGTCACCCTGGAAGATGCCTCTTTCAATCTTTATCAAGCTAGGCGAATCAGAGGGGACATCTCGAGCACCTGGTTGACGAAGGACTGTGACCCACTGCCTCATACACACACCTAAAAAGGACCTCAAAGTTGCATCAACTTTATACAACTCTAAGATCCTTTCGAGCCATGAGTGAGGCACCGAGTCATAAGCCTTCTTGTAGTCAATCCAAGCAGCCGAAAGGGCCATCTTGCTTCGTCTGACTTGCTGGCAAATGGCCATGTCTATGAGGAGGAGCTCCTTAGTACCGCGGGACCCAACCTTACATCCATTTTGAGCAGTGGCCAAAACATTATTTGCAATAAAATGTGCATTTAATTTTGTGCTCAAAATGGATGTAAGGAGCTTGTAGATGGTAGGCAAGCATGTTATGGGTCGGTAGTTTTTTGGTTCCGCGGTACTACCAGACTTGTGGAGCAGGAAGGTGACACCAGTTGTTAATAAAGGTGGCAAGGAACCAAGCTCAAGGGAATTTTGGAATTGCGTTGCTAAACATTCATGTGAGGCTTTGAACCATTTAATCCAGAAGTTGTGCAATCCGTCCGGCCCAGGACTTTTCCAGTTCTGAGCCATTCGAATTGCACAACTGACGTCTTCGGGGCAGATGGTAATAGGCCCCATTGGTTCAATAGCCTCACACGAGTGTTCAACAGCACGCATCCAGTCTCCTTCTGTGTGCACGACAGGCACCGACCAGATGCTGCGCCAGAAATTAATCATAGCAGCAGGATCCGGTAGGTGTCCGTCGCTCACACCTTGATCGGTTCCTTCCCACTTTCGGTACACCTTCCTCTGATCGCTTTGGAAGAGGCGATTTTGCTGGTATCTATCCACACGCTCTCTATAGCGACGAATACGGCTTGCCCACGCGTAAACCTTCTGCTTCAGGAAGTCGATACGTTCCGTGACACAAGCCATATAATGCTGGGGCCTTATTCCGGTCCCAGCAAAGGCTTGGTTCACGAAACGCATGACACGGGGGCGTTCATTACCCCCCCTGAAGCAGATTAGCTTTTCTATGAGAGTCCTAAACTTATCGATACGCCTCTCAATTCGCACTTGCCAAGCGGGGACAGACCCGCGAGCGCGCGGAGCTCGGTCGGTGTCCGGAAACATGACTCGATTATTATTATTATTATTATTATTAAACTATCTCAAACAGCAAGAAAAAAAAACAATAGCCTATTCGTATTACAATACGACTCTTAAGGAGCCGCTGCAATTTGCTCGTCGAGTATCTCCGCCGTTTATTCCGATCCTCGTAATGAACTCAGTCATTACCGGATTGGTACAGTCAACTACAAAGATATATAAAAGTTTGCACCTTATTCCATTGAAATAAGGGCAAAAGTGTATCGTACGTTTGTAGTCCACTGTACAAGTTCCCCCGTTATGGCAGCCGCGGAAATTTAACGTCCAGGATGGTAATGATATTACCCATTCGAAACGGTCCGGTTGTTTTAAGAACTTTGGTTTTGTTGTAAAAGATATTAAAGTGAGTTATTGTTAGAAAGGTGGGCATAATTGTGTCCGAATTTGTTTTACCGCTGCAGTCCATCTACGTTAAGTCAATTATTACGGTTCCAGGTATTTTCCGTGTTTAATTCTACTTTTCCTTGTCTATGGTGATTTTTGTTGCTTTATGCTTATCTTGACATCGACTTGAACAGTGAGTTTGTCTGTTGTTTTTTTAACATTGGAGTTTTACGTGTGGATTAGAATTTTATTCACTACTCTAACGAGTTGAAAGTAATTCCATTAAAAAAAATATTAGTAAATGAGACGACATGCGGGAATGGACGTCCAATATCAAATATGCCAACTGTTCAATTTTTGTTATACTATTCATAAAAAAAAAACAAGGACATGTTAAATGATAGCCCAATCAGAGAAATGTGCTTTTCTGAAATGTAGTTAAACGAAAAATTGATTAATGAAGGATCTTTTTTGATAACGACCACAAAATTCACTTAAGCGCGGTCCCTTCCTAAAATCTATATACCTATCTAAACAGAACCAAAACTCCAACTTCAATACTCTTTATTGAAAATTTTAGGTATCAAGACATAAGATTAAAAGTAGCTTCCTCTTAATTCGGAGGTTATATGTATAGAGGTTATATGTTTGAGTTAGCACAGTTATTTTTTACACATTCCTGTACGAGCGGCGTGTCCCTTGGATGAGCACCGATGAGTTCACCAAAGCGTACATTGTTAACAGGTTAGTGAGGCTGCATTATGTCTTCGGCTCTTATGAACAAAATTAATGGAGTATAAAGCGATCCAACTGAGTATAAAATTTAATAAAAAGGGTATATTTTTATTAGTTTTTTATAAAAAAAAAATTTTGCTTTGAACCAAGATGTCGTTGCGAAGAGTCGTTTGGAATCTCCTACTGTCCAGAAGTAAGTATGTATTTTACTTATTGGACAGTAGGTCATCCTCTTTAGATCTGCTTAGAAAAAAAAACATAGTACCAAACACAGATTAGAGTTTAGCCTTTATAACATGGTTATATGAGAGAGGCTCCAAATATATATCTATCTCTCTTTTTGGTATGATATTTTATGAGATAGATATATTTTTGGAGCCTTAAACAGCCATTTTATAGTATGTGACACTTAACGCGTCGCAGAAAAAGTATGCACGTTGCGTTTTGTATTTAGTAATTTCAGTTTATAAATCATGTTGGATTAAAACTTTCCATTCTAAAATTAACATGGAGTTTCAAAAACAATAATTTACATTTTTTTTCTAAAACATTCATGTAATATAAAAACAGAACAATGTTCAAATCTAAACGCAAACTTTTTAGTAAAAAAAAAAACAACGACTGGCAGGATTCAATAGCAACAATTGTGTTTTAATTTACCGCGTGAACATAAATAATGCCAGAAAATGAGTTCAAGCGAATCTGATTCGGAAGTAGATGGCACTCCTCGTGATTTAAAAGCTGAGGCCGAATTAGCAAAAAACAATTTACTTCCTCCAAAATCCAAGGAGAGATAATATATGAAAACAGAAAAGGCAGAAAAACAAGCCAACAGTTGGTCCGAAAATGTATTTTTGGCATACTTCAACCTTCTTCGCCAAACAATGCAGCCGACAAGTTTATGGGCTATGTATTCTATGCTTCGATGATGCACCCAATGATGTTTATTAAGCAGTGAAGGTAATATTTATTTTAATTTACTTACTTATTTAATTTAACTTGTTGTGATGTAAGTTGTCTGTTAGGCGGTTACAATAATATAAATATGCTATTAAATCTGGCTCCAATTAACAGAAACTTATTTTTATATTCTCGATTTAAAATAGTTTTTTTTTTAGTTTATTACTATTATGGGAGTTAATGGCGCCTGCCGAAGTATAGAGCTCTGTAATATTAAAAACAGTGACGTGGAATACCATACTGAAATAATTTTGGTAAAAGTACGAGAAACAAAAACAAAAATTGATCGCTCTTTTGTTATACACAAGGAGTCAGCTCATATTGTAAGGAAATACCATGACCTGCGCCCTAGAAATATGAAAAGTGATCTTTTTTTTATCAATTATAGTAACGGAACATGCTTGCGGCAAAACATCGGTCGTCATAAGATTGCCGTAATGCCTAAACAAATAGCAGAATATTTGAATTTACCAAATCCAGAGAGTTATACTGGCCATTGTTTCCGGAGGTCGTCTGCTACCCTTCTTGCTGACTCTGGAGCTAATCTCACGACATTAAAACGACACGGGGGGTGGAAATCGGAGTTGCGGAAGGATACATAGAAGAGTCATTAGAAAACAAAAGTGAAATTACAAGCCATATAAAAAAAATGAATACTCAAAACACACCAGCTTTCACCTCCCTGCAACAACAAAACCCTGACTCCGCAGCCATCTACCTCTCGCCAAGAACCGACCACTATTCCCCTGCCCGTAACATCATCGCAACCATCCACCTTCCCTAACAACCAAATTAATGTTTCACAGTCATTTACTGCCAGCCAAGAGTCCGTTAATCAAGATGTACAACAAACAAATATAAATGCCCCCGGTAAATCGATCACAATATCTATCAGTAATTGCCCTAATATGAATGTAACCTTCAATATTAATTAAATGATTTATTTTTCATTTTTGAGAAAAGCATTATACAAGCCTCAACCAGTAAGAGCCATCCTGGACTGGTATGTATAAAAGTCTAACTCATACTCGTCCAAGAACGCTCACTTACTGGTCTTTGCAGTAATGTACTATTACCCTTGCGGGTATGATTCTTGAAATACCTTTATTTCTTGGAAAATGTACTAAATATTTTATAGCTCTCCGTGAAAATATATTCCATTCCTTGTTCCGTTTTGACTTGGAGTAAAGCAAACCAAATTAGCTTTATTTTAGGGGAACCAGTGGCTAAGAATTTGAACCAAACTATAATGTATCCGGTGTATTAAGTACAACTTCAAATAGGTCAAGAACTCGACAATAACTTAAAGAATCTAAAATATTTTCCCCGAAATTATAAACCTTAGTTCAATCACCTCGTTTCCCAATACTTTTTACACCATCAAATAAAAAATCATTATTTTCGCGTTGAAAATTCTGAGCAATTTCGGGACGCCTACAAGAATTGTAATTACGTCGCTCGAATTTGAGACCTTGGGGAGCAAAATCGCTTTTATTAATGTTAAAGTCATTTTGCGTATTCGTCTCGAAGGCAATAACTGTCAATGTCCCAGAGACAGGAGACATGACAGTTTGATAGAGGTCCTTGATTTTTGCCTAGGAACACCTGTCTTTTCCTGTCGGGTTTTAATGAAATGGAGCGCGCGCTCCACCTGCTTTTCTGCCTTTTGGCGAGACAGGTCACTTTCTTGGGATGTCAATTTACAAGAACGTCATGTTCGTTTTAAGTCCATTTTGATAGACGACATGTTCTGACTTAGTCAACTTATTAATAGGTCCGGGAACCAGTAGGTGCCAAAACCATTTTTCAACTTTATACCATACACGCTGAACTAAATCATAACTCTGAAAGTAGTACCACAATCATCCCTGAAGTGTACGCTCTTTTGCCAAAAAAAACCACAAATACTTATGGCTGTATACAATTTTGTAGGATTGATTTCATATTTCTGTTTTGACTCATTTCCGTACTTTGGTCAAGTTGCTGGCAGAGAGGAGAGAAGATTGGAAATTACTCCACCGACTCGAGCAAAGCTCTTAAATTAAGAGAGAGAGAGGTTACACATGAACATTGAATGCGTAAAACTGATTTCGAGCTGGCTGTAATGAAGGCAATATCGAAAGTTTTTCTAAATGGAAAAAAGTAGATGTTTTTACACTACAATAAAGCAATATGGAAAATGTCAAAAGGATTAAACCTAATAAAAAAGATCTGAGAAAAAAGTCATACGCTTGGTATCATACATACCATTACTTCCTACGGAACTTAAAGAGGAGGAACACAAGAAAAATATGTTGAGTATTGTCAAAGCTACTGGATGACCACAATCACCCCGGAAATATTCGGCTGTTCAGGAGAAAAATATAGGACGAATAATCACATTAAGCCTTCAAGACTGATTCATCACAGACTGAATCGAAAATTGAGTAAACAACCAAATTTATTTCACTTCATATTCATTCATACTCATTTTGAAGAAGGAATCCAAGCATTATGGCATCAAACTTAGGCAAGCTGAAGCTCACATTGAAACCAAAAAATCTAGAAGTGTAGACTACTTCCACAAGCAACATTACGCCTAATGTTCTATGCACCAAGCTACAGTATGCAATGGCTATATCTATATAGGCTTTATGAAATAATGGATTATGCAAGATTGGATCACTCAAATATCTGAAGCTTTATGACGAGATAGCTATCTAAAGTTATGTCGTCTTTTGACCCTGCTCTCGAAGTCATTGGAAAAACCCGGAACTAAATACCTATTAACATAGACGCCGCCGGGCAAAAACTGGCCAACGGGGAGAACGGAATGAATTCATCATATTGGCAAATCAATTTACTAGGTAGGTAGGTACACAGCTGAAGCCACATATTTGCAATCCAGAATCAATGCTGGTGTGCTTTGCTTGATTAATTACTTCTTTTTATCATTTACTAGAATAATACTAAAATAATAGGCATCAATCCTAAAACGTCGATTTTTTTTAATGTCAATGTGGTGAAATAAATGTGTTTGATTTGAATTGATTTGAGATGAAAATACGTGCCCGCGTAGGTAGCAACATTGTTGTCTAGTGAAAATATAAAATAGTTTACAAGTCACAAAATAAAACAAATACAAATAATAAGAGCAATTCCGTTTTTCCGAAGACAAACTGAAGGGCCTCTTGAACTGTTTGAAAAGCAGAAAAAATAACTACCCAAGACATAGATATAAGAGAGTAGCTATAGCGAAGTCCTCATTTTATAAATACACAAAGTTTTTATTTAATTGGGAAAGGTAAATAAAGACAAACAAAGTTACAAAGTTACCAGTGGGCATCATTTTCAAAAACAACTTTTTTTATGGTTAGAGCCTTGATCATACTTGTAGATATATATTATCCTATTAACATTTAACATCACCTAAAGCCGTATACTTCTCTCATACATATCTCTAATTTCTCCCTTTTTATAATTTGTTAGCAAATCGTTTGAGTTACGACGGGTCAAACACTAAGGGTAAACGGAGCCGCCGCCGGCGCTCCCAAAGAGACCTATTTTTAACTTAAAATATAGCTGCATTCTCATTTTTGTCGCCCACGTATGAATTTTATTCGTCTCGAAGGCAATAACTGTCAATGTCCCAGAGACAGGAGACATGACAGTTTGATAGAGGTCCTTGATTTTTGCTTAGGAACACCTGTCTTTTCCTGTTGGGTTTTAATGAAATGGAGCGCGCGCTCCACCTGCTTTTCTGCCTTTTGGCGAGACAGGTCACTTTCTTGGGATGTCAATTTACAAGAACGTCATGTTCGTTTTAAGTCCATTTTGATAGACGACATGTTCTGACTTAGTCAACTTATTAATAGGTCCGGGAACCAGTAGGTGCCAAAACCATTTTTCAACTTTATACCATACACGCTGAACTAAATCATAACTCTGAAAGTAGTACCACAATCATCCCTGAAGTGTACGCTCTTTTGCCAAAAAAATCCACAAATACTTATGGCTGTATACAATTTTGTAGGATTGATTTCATATTTCTGTTTTGACTCATTTCCGTACTTTGGTCAAGTTGCTGGCAGAGAGGAGAGAAGATTGGAAATTACTCCACCGACTCGAGCAAAGCTCTTAAATTAAGAGAGAGAGAGGTTACACATGAACATTGAATGCGTAAAACTGATTTCGAGCTGGCTGTAATGAAGGCAATATCGAAAGTTTTTCTAAATGGAAAAAAGTAGATGTTTTTACACTACAATAAAGCAATATGGAAAATGTCAAAAGGATTAAACCTAATAAAAAAGATCTGAGAAAAAAGTCATACGCTTGGTATCATACATACCATTACTTCCTACGGAACTTAAAGAGGAGGAACACAAGAAAAATATGTTGAGTATTGTCAAAGCTACTGGATGACCACAATCACCCCGGAAATATTCGGCTGTTCAGGAGAAAAATATAGGACGAATAATCACATTAAGCCTTCAAGACTGATTCATCACAGACTGAATCGAAAATTGAGTAAACAACCAAATTTATTTCACTTCATATTCATTCATACTCATTTTGAAGAAGGAATCCAAGCATTATGGCATCAAACTTAGGCAAGCTGAAGCTCACATTGAAACCAAAAAATCTAGAAGTGTAGACTACTTCCACAAGCAACATTACGCCTAATGTTCTATGCACCAAGCTACAGTATGCAATGGCTATAGCTATATAGGCTTTATGAAATAATGGATTATGCAAGATTGGATCACTCAAATATCTGAAGCTTTATGACGAGATAGCTATCTAAAGTTATGTCGTCTTTTGACCCTGCTCTCGAAGTCATTGGAAAAACCCGGAACTAAATACCTATTAACATAGACGCCGCCGGGCAAAAACTGGCCAACGGGGGAGAACGGAATTAATTCATCATATTGGCAAATCAATTTACTAGGTAGGTACACAGCTGAAGCCACATATTTGCAATCCAGAATCAATGCTGGTGTGCTTTGCTTGATTAATTACTTCTTTTTATCATTTACTAGAATAATACTAAAATAATAGGCATCAATCCTAAAACGTCGATTTTTTTTAATGTCAATGTGGTGAAATAAATGTGTTTGATTTGAATTGATTTGAGATGAAAATACGTGCCCGCGTAGGTAGCAACATTGTTGTCTAGTGAAAATATAAAATAGTTTACAAGTCACAAAATAAAACAAATACAAATAATAAGAGCAATTCCGTTTTTCCGAAGACAAACTGAAGGGCCTCTTGAACTGTTTGAAAAGCAGAAAAAATAACTACCCAAGACATAGATATAAGAGAGTAGCTATAGCGAAGTCCTCATTTTATAAATACACAAAGTTTTTATTTAATTGGGAAAGGTAAATAAAGACAAACAAAGTTACAAAGTTACCAGTGGGCATCATTTTCAAAAACAACTTTTTTTATGGTTAGAGCCTTGATCATACTTGTAGATATATATTATCCTATTAACATTTAACATCACCTAAAGCCGTATACTTCTCTCATACATATCTCTAATTTCTCCCTTTTTATAATTTGTTAGCAAATCGTTTGAGTTACGACGGGTCAAACACTAAGGGTAAACGGAGCCGCCGCCGGCGCTCCCAAAGAGACCTATTTTTAACTTAAAATATAGCTGCATTCTCATTTTTGTCGCCCACGTATGAATTTTATTCGTCTCGAAGGCAATAACTGTCAATGTCCCAGAGACAGGAGACATGACAGTTTGATAGAGGTCCTTGATTTTTGCTTAGGAACACCTGTCTTTTCCTGTTGGGTTTTAATGAAATGGAGCGCGCGCTCCACCTGCTTTTCTGCCTTTTGGCGAGACAGGTCACTTTCTTGGGATGTCAATTTACAAGAACGTCATGTTCGTTTTAAGTCCATTTTGATAGACGACATGTTCTGACTTAGTCAACTTATTAATAGGTCCGGGAACCAGTAGGTGCCAAAACCATTTTTCAACTTTATACCATACACGCTGAACTAAATCATAACTCTGAAAGTAGTACCACAATCATCCCTGAAGTGTACGCTCTTTTGCCAAAAAAATCCACAAATACTTATGGCTGTATACAATTTTGTAGGATTGATTTCATATTTCTGTTTTGACTCATTTCCGTACTTTGGTCAAGTTGCTGGCAGAGAGGAGAGAAGATTGGAAATTACTCCACCGACTCGAGCAAAGCTCTTAAATTAAGAGAGAGAGAGGTTACACATGAACATTGAATGCGTAAAACTGATTTCGAGCTGGCTGTAATGAAGGCAATATCGAAAGTTTTTCTAAATGGAAAAAAGTAGATGTTTTTACACTACAATAAAGCAATATGGAAAATGTCAAAAGGATTAAACCTAATAAAAAAGATCTGAGAAAAAAGTCATACGCTTGGTATCATACATACCATTACTTCCTACTGAACTTAACCTCGTAAGGCCCACCATACTACAAAGAGGGAGTTTTTTGTGAGTGGGACTTTGAATCTACCGTCAAGGTAATAAAGTTCAATTACATTTGTTTGATAATGCCATTTTCAGTTCATGAAGATAGGAAAATAAACCTTATTCCCACGGCAACACAGTTCCAATTACATTGCCTTGATTATGTACATCCTATTGCTCACTGGGCCTTACGAGGTTAAAGAGGAGGAACACAAGAAAAATATGTTGAGTATTATCAAAGCTACTGGATGACCACAATCACCCCGGAAATATTCGGCTGTTCAGGAGAAAAATATAGGACGAATAATCACATGAAGCCTTCAAGACTGATTCATTACAGACTAAATCGAAAATTGTGTAAACAACCAAATTTATTTCACTTCATATTCATTCATACTCATTTTGAAGAAGGAATCCAAGCATTATGGCATCAAACTTAGGCAAGCTGAAGCTCACATTGAAACCAAAAAATCTGGAAGTGTAGACTACTTTCACAAGCAACGTTACGCCTAATGTTCTATGCACCAAGCTACAGTATGCAATGGCTATAGCTATATAGGCTTTATGAAATAATGGATTATGCAAGATTGGATCACTCAAATATCTGAAGCTTTATGACGAGATAGCTATCTAAAGTTATGTCGTCTTTTGACCCTGCTCTCGAAGTCATTGGAAAAACCCGGAACTAAATACCTATTAACATAGACGCCGCCGGGCAAAAACTGGCCAACGGGGGAGAACGGAATTAATTCATCATATTGGCAAATCAATTTACTAGGTAGGTACACAGCTGAAGCCACATATTTGCAATCCAGAATCAATGCTGGTGTGCTTTGCTTGATTAATTACATCTTTTTATCATTTACTAAAACAATACTAAAATAATTAAACGCATCAATGACGCATCAATCCTAAAACGTCGATTTTTTTAATGTCAATGTCATGAAATAAATGAATTTGATTTGATTTGAGATGAAAATACGTGCCCGCGTAGGTAGCAACATTGTTGTCTAGTGAAAATATAAAATAGTTTACAAGTCACAAAATAAAACAAATACAAATAATAGGAGCAATTCCGTTTTTCCCAAGACAAACTGAAGGGCCTCTTGAACTGTTTCAAAAGCAGAAAAAATAACGACCCAAGACATAGATATAAGAGAGTACTATAGCGAAGTCCTCATTTTATAAATACACAAAGCTTTTATTTAATTGGAAAGGGAAAATAAAGACAAACAAAGTTACAAACTTACCAGTGGGCATCATTTTCAAAAACAACTTTTTTTTTATGGTTTAGAGCATTGATCATACTTGTAAATGTTTATTACCCTATTAACATTTAACATCACATCAACAGACAGACGTATACTGACTTCTCTAATATATAACTCTCATTTCTCCCTTTTTATAATTTGTTAGCAAATCGTTTGAGTTACGACGGGTCAAACACTAAGGGTAAACGGAGCCGCCGCCGGCGCTCCCAAAGAGACCTATTTTTAACTTGACATATAGCTGCATTCTCATTTTTGTCGCCCACGTATGAATTGTTTGTTGGGGAAATTACACCAGTGTTCGCTGCGCTGAGGATTTCTTTTGAAGATTTAGACGTGGCTATGTTTGGACGCTGTGGGAATATTGTGTGCTTTGAGGTTTTTTTAGTTGCTAAGACTAGTTCTACGACAAAATACAGTGACTTGTCTTTATAGTCTCAAAAGCTAGCGACCGACTTGTAATCACCTGCGCTCCTTATCTTATCGCCATTATATAAGGGCCGCGAGTGATATATTATATATAATAACTCAAATCTCGAACTGGTACTCGAAGATTCGATAATATAAATTCGAGTACCTACCTACTATATTTTAAAGTTCATTTGCATTCAGTGTCAATGACTTAGTTACACTATAAATTACACTGTAAAAATACTTTTGCTTGAAAATTAACAAGAAAATTTCAGAAACTAGTAGGTAACTAAAACAGTTAGAAAGTTGATATAAGTGTACTATAACGTATTCAAAATTGATGTGTTACCAAAATTCCATAGGAACCCATCAATCACACCTAAAGATGTAAACATTCTTGTTTCAGTGAATACACGTGCAATGTGACAACGTAGGTAGTATGCAAATTGGTCATCCCTGTAGTCAGATTATTTGGGTATTCGGAGTTACCAGCTTATCACAATATTATAATAGCTATTTGATATGCCGTCGCATCGTTCGACAAAGGGCATTGGGTAAATTTGTTTGAAGAATATTGTCATTTTTTTTTTCAACTGCCACTGATGATTCTTACATAGTTATTTAGAGGACCTCTAAATACACATAGATATATATATATAATTTATGGCGTTAAATAATATCGGAGCGGAGATTTTAAAGATTTAAGTGTTCAGTTTTTAGTACAACAGTACGCCCAAGCATGAATATTTAAATATCTCAGCTCCGATGCACTTAAGAGTATTACATTACATAATAAAATATGTTTATTTTTAATAATTCTATCATAATTTGCCACTTTTACGAATGAAAATGTATGAATTTTACAAATGACAACACTTTTACCCAAACCCCTTTAGTACCTTTGATAGCTTAGTTGGTAGGTAGGGATGCTATAAGCTAGCTTAGAAGTAGTTCCAAGTTCTATTCTCAGTTAATGTGAGGCAATCTCGTTGGCAATGCAATATTATAGGGTTTAAGAGATGAGGAGTGATGATCATTTCAAAAACATATGGTTGTCATCAATGCCGTTAGAGATACCAAGTCATTTGTAACTTATAATAAACTGAACCTTATTGCTGTCAAATGTCAGTTTGACATTAGACCTAAGGTCACAAGTGTCTCTGTCTGTAAAATAGGTAAAAATACTTGTTTTCACTTGTTAGTATAAGTGTACACGTGGAAAAGAAACAACAAAGTTCACCAATTCCAGAATCGCAAAGAACCTCCAAACTCTAATTCGGGATGCTTCCCCGAACAATTTCCGTGTAATTACGTTCCTGATAACGTAACGCTTTCGTGCCCTTATCAAAGGCCTTTTGTTGCCGAATTATCTCTGATATTTCACAAATTCGAATTTAATCTTTCAACCTTTAGCTTGTAATAAAATACGCGCAAAATTTCAGCGTAGTATTTTTGAAATAGGAATTGAGTAGGTATTTGGAAAATTAGACAAATAATATTTCTTTAACTTCTTAGTTTCTACCACCTATTTCCATTCCATACTTTTTGTTAGTTTTTAAAAATCACGCACGTTGCGGTACGTTCAATATTCCCAATTTGTATGTAATGTATTATTATAAAGTTTCAATTTAAAAAAAAACCCAACCAAAGTGATCAAGAATAATATACATAAATTTTATCTTAACAATCTTTGCAAGAAACTATTTGATAGTTACGACTAACTTTACTCCGATAAAACCGCTTTAACAATATGCGGAATTCCAAATCTGCCAAGTTTTACTTACATAAATCAAGTTTAAGGTCGATGGTGAATGCTAAAAAGATTCTAAGGCACAAATGAGGGATAAAAAGTTTTTCAGCATTCCATTGTAATAGGAAAGAACTTGTGATTTAACGACTATTTGACAACTTCAAGAAAACCATTGTGAGACTACTGTAGAACTTTATAAGTTACTCTTGTCTTACGCTGTTACTTAATAGCATTGTTATTAGCCTCTGCCGAAAAAAAAAAACGGTCAAGTGCGAGTCGGACTCGCGCACCGAGGGTTCCGTATACACATCGAATCAGCGCGAGCCTAACTAACACGACCATTTTTTTAGTATTTGCTGTTTATTTCAGGGTTTGTAATAAAATCATACCAAATTTGACGCTTCTGTGTTTTACCGTATTTATGATACAACAAAAATAAAATACGTTAACAAAAAACGTTACCTGTAAGTGGACCTCCTTTATTATTTCTAATATTTCGCTTCGTTAGTTTATCCGTTGTAATAACAAATATAGTTTTGAAAAAAAAAAAACCGCTATATATTACTGTTCAAAAGACCCAGACCCTTTTATAAGTTAGGACCGGACGGAATGACGGCGTAGGCATATTAAGGTCCCTTCGGGTACGGAACCCTAAAAATCAACGTTAAACAATTTATGGAATGAGCCATCAAAAGAAAATACTTAAGATACATTTTATCGACCACGTAAAAGGTTTTTTTACTTGAAATCCCTTGATAGTAAACCCTACTTAACAGCTAACGCATTGAGCGAACTCAGCGCCCGTCTCTTGGGTCAAGAAGTTAAAAGAAAAACATTTTTCATAATATAATAAAAAGGGAACAAAAAGCTGAAATACCAAGGGTTGGTGGACTGACGGGGATTCGCGTATCCCCTTCTACGCTGCCCTTTTAACTTCTTAACAACAGCCCACACGGGTACTTTAAGAATAAGTAACAATTCAACTTGAACAGTGCTTTAAGAAGAATATTTTTAGGGAAAACATAATTTAATTTCGCAAGTCATAGCAACAACGCTCATACTTGTCTATCGCTGTCACACACTCTCTGCCATCTTTCAGGTAGTAGGTATTTTCAATCTAGAGCCAACGACGAACAGATGTAGCGAATAATGTTTTGCCATCGTTTTTTGTCGGATAAGTTCGTATTGATATTGCTTTCACAATTAGCTTATGGTTTCTACCGCCTAGAATACCGGCCTAGCATAGCATATGAAGTACAGAGTGTTTTTTTTAACTGGGACATTATGAGAAAATCCGAAACCATAGGAGATGCAGGTAAACTGGCCTAGCAAACATTAAGTAGAGGCGTTTATGTTGAAAAATTTTTTCGGGTAAGTTGTCCTTAAAAAATTAAATAAATTGTTTTTTTTTCAATGGAAATGTTTTATCCATTAATAGATATTTATTGATTACATATATACGGAACCCAAAAGCAGTATTTATAAAGTAGTCTGCGAACTTTTTCGGGTCGGTCGTTTCGCAAAAACTTGCCTAACGACCAACCTGCGTATTCGCTACAAAAACCCTCCGAGGAAAGCAACCCGCCCTTAATTCTATGAAGATAAACCGAGACGCTTTGTAAGTACTGAGTGTCTGAGAGGAAAGATAAGGTTGATAGGGTTGAAACTGAACAGGCACCTGTTTTTTATTTTAGTTTATACTAGCGTTTGCTTGTAATTTCATCTGCGTATAACTCGATTAAGAGGTTTAAGAGATCTTGCGTTTTGTCGTTTTTCTTTATTATTGAAAAGAGATTAAGTCAAATTCAGAGTTGTTCTGTAATCTATTACCCCGTGCAGATGTATTTATATATGTGTAATGCATTATTTTGGCTTTTATACACCGTCGGCCCGAGTAACCCGAAAGATTTTAACAGCGTGTTCCTGAACTTATTTCGCGTTAGAAATGTCGTATCAAGTTGGTTCCATTCGGACTAGTTTTTGAGATATATCTATTTTTATAAACTTAATTTATTACGAAAACTCCGTCGCAACAAGCTTTTTTAATTGCGACGTGGCTGCTGTTACGCTAATTACGTATTAACCGATCTTTATCAAATCCACGAGTGGTGGCAGGCGAAACTCACTCATAGGTACTTGAAAAACTTATGCAAACACAGATTATTATCGTCTGCGACGTCCTAAACTTAATTGAACTTCATGTACAACTCTTATGAGTGTCATTTATCCATCATTTATCAATGAATAACGACAAGACAGTATGAGTCTGTCATTGTCACTGTTTACATGTCAATCATCTGGAGAACCTAAAATCAGAAAATGATAAAAATCAAGAATTATTTACAGGCAAACCATCTACGTGTCATTTGCATCACATTGGTAATTTATTTAACTAACACGCAGCCGACAAGGGTGCCGTTACGAATGGTAGTGAAGTATATTGACAATACTGAAGTCAACGATGAATGAAACCAGGACGGGCGTAAGTTTAATATCCTATATTTTAATCAAACTTTGTGTAGTGTACGAAGTAAACTAAAGTTAAAGTGGTCAAGATCGGTCGGGAGACTGACTGTGATACGAATGAATGGAAAAACGAGAGGGAAATACCAAACAAATCGTAGGGAAACACAGTCCATACATTCAAAATTCAAAAAATCGTATGATTACAAAAAAACGAGCTGAGGCACTTCGTAAAAAAGAAAACTCTCAAAAGAAACTTTAAGGTTTACAAAACGCTAAGAACTACATTTCTCAGATGCGAACGTCGGAATCGCCAAGTTCTCGATCACAACGGCTAAATTCAATGAAGACGCACGCTTCACAAATGCGTAGCATTGAAAGTCCTACTGCTAGGGAGCTGCGACTCGAGTCTCGAGACTCTCAAGTGCGTGATCTAGAATCTCCTTCGACGAGATAATCTCGACTAAAGTCTATAAGGAGTCAAGCTTCAGAAAATCGTGCAAGAGACATCTACAGCAACAAAGAAACGACCACAATCTATGCAGACCAAGAAAAATTTACAATCGTAGTATTTTATTCGAAACAGATGAAGACGTGTTCAACAGAGCTATTTCAGATCTTGCGAACAAAATCTGTCATATTTGTAAAAAACCTGGTTATAAAACCAAATGCGAAGTATATTAGCTAATGATCTACTGCCACCCAATACTCCAGAAAGAATTACTGCTTGTAATAGATGTGTAAACTGCAACAAAATTCCATCTGTCGCAATTTGGAACCAATCATTGTCAAGCCGCGTTTTCACTTAGTGTTCTGAATAAACATTTGTTTAGAGCAAATGATTGCGATTCTGCACATGTTCGCTGAAACTAGAAAATAACCGTTTTCATTCAATGAGGAAACGAACTGTTGTTTAGAACAAAATCGTACCGAACTAAATTCGCTGGCGGAGTTGCGTTTTCACTAGTCGTCCGTCCAGAGCTCTCTGACGATTATAAAAACCATTAAAGTTGATTTGCTTTTGTCTAGTTCAGCGTTTGTAATGATCGCTATTTTATTAAAAAAACTTAAACAAAAAAGGTGACACTGGGTGTAAACATTTTTGAAACAGAGAAAATGAAGAAATGCCAGTATATTAACCGAGCTGAGAATTCATTCCGAAGCTGGACGTTTCTACAATTTCTGCAGAATAAATGAGCAAGAATTCGAAGATTTGTTGAGATTAGTCGAAAATGGTATAACGAAAAAAGATACACGTTTTGGCAGGAGTTTTAGAGGTTTCCTGGGCGTCTATTCAAGGCAGTAAAACTATATCGTCTTTTATCTGTTATGGTATTGTTTTTGACTCAGCGGCTATTACTGTCAAGTAAACAAGAGCTATCAAAACGTTGACAATATTATGATAACAGGTCAAAGACGATATGGTTTTTACTGCCTAGAATCCCGGTCCTGGTGCGCTTTCATATTTAGCGCTGAGTTTACAGCAATCATATGGGATCGATCGTTCCGGTCCCCGGGGAAGCGCTTGTCTTTGCCAAACCCAGCGAGCTATAATTTAAACCGCTGCAGATACTGTAACGAGTCTCTAGTGAACCACTTACACGTGATATCAATTGCAACAGTTTTGGTAACAGTTGGCTAGCGAGTTAAGACCTATTGATACAGATAAGTTGTGTTTTTTAACGTAATGCGATCCTATTTAACGTAATGTCTTCTTTTTTCTTTATATTTTTCTATTGTTTTTCTTCTGTGTGCGTTGAATAAATATTTTCTATTCTAATCTGACTAATCTCACGTCCCTCTAATATTATAAATGCGAAAGTTTGGTTCGTGATTCCTACACGCTGCAACGGCTGGACGTGGATGACATTTGGAATGTAGATAGCTTATAAGTACCTTGGATTAACACATGGGCTAAGTACTTTTGAGTTCGTTTGCCTTTCCGTAAGATAAATAAATAGAGATACAGATTTTCGCAAAAAATAATAATTAAAAAACTTTCAAGTACTTACTTTTTTCCTACGGAACAATATTCGTACAGAAATAAGACTAAATGTCACAATGAAACCGACTTGTAAAACATACGTTTGCGCGTCTGGATTGTGAAGCGGCACAAACAATATGAGACTGAGTTTGTTATCCTCAATTTGAAGTAAAAAACTAAAAGGGCATTCTCAAGGAAAATTTTGAGAGCAAAGCGCTGGGATGTTATTTTTGTTACTTATGAAGATACTTAAATCATCAATATCATTTTGGTCTAATAGATATGCTATTTACTATATTATACTACTACTAAATATTACTATTATATTTTACTATATTATATACGATTTGATAAGATCGCCGTGTTGGTGAGGGAAAAGTATTTTATCCCTAGGAAAGTGCGCGAAGCTATCGAAATTGGTCGTCATCCGAATTTTAACCGTGATGGTGGATGGTCGGTGCCTCCGAGTTGGAAAACGGTTTTGTATACTGCTCCGGTGGCAAGTGTGGACGCGTCATTAACAAGTGACGTAATTAGTGTTGTGTGCGACCCTACTTTTGAGAATTGCAATAATGAGGAAAACGGGGGTAGTTTCTCGCCGGCCACGCCGTTCGCACCGAGCAGCCGGGCTGACAGAGCGCAGGCCCGCAGTGTTCGTCGTGCTGCGGCCGCGTCTGCTCATGAATAGGGACTCCGGACGAGCCCGAAACATGTCGAGCATTTTTCGACATTTTTTACGTGAGTAACCCGGTGTGATCTCCTTAATATGTCTGAGTCTCACGGAAGTTTTATGTTTAAAGATATGCTATGTTCCGTCTTTTGTGTTTCTAGATAGTGATGATTTGTTTTAAACCAATACAGTAACAGCTAAACGTAGGTATATTCGTCCACATCCAGAATGAGCACTCTATTGACACAAAACATGTTAAGGAAACTGCACTTTCGAACAATTTAGTGTGTAAGAGTATTCGAAATGGCCCATCTGCTCAAAGATAGAATAATAACTATTCCTTAAAATTTGCGTGAAAAAGATTATTTCGCAGACGAAATCGCGGGCAATATCTAGTATAAAATATGTTTAATAACAACGTTGAAAGTTACTTAGGCTATTAAAAATGCACTGCTAATCATACTTGTTCTACTTTCAACAACTTGCCACATTAAAACAAAGTCAATAACAAACTATAAAAAGATATTCCAGTATCTGCACCTGAAAAAATAACAGTGAACCTACGAGTAATAAAAATATACCAAGCAATTACTTCGTTAGTCTAGCTTTCTGCTCCGGGTGGCATTTGCCTGGAAATTACCTGGTAATAAACTTGGGCAGGGGAATGAGAAATTAAGGGTATCGAGGTTGTCTGGAGTACGTCGCATCTGTAGAGAATTTTGTGGAGGACTAGGTACTTTATAATGTGGTACATTTAATGGCTATTAAAGTGTCAGCTATCGAAAGCCGATTACATTATGTTATTTAATTACACCCATATCACAAGTTCCCTACAATATGTTCATAAACGATAACCAAATAGCCTATATTAAGAAACCCGTACCTGTTGTATTTTAATGTTCACATTAAAGTATTGCATGTTATTAAAGTATCGGTTGTCAATGTGATTGCATCTTAATGTTCAAATTAAAGTATCTTTTACCGGCACAGGGCAATCACAGATACATGTTTCTCACATATTGTAGAAAACGTATAATATGCATGTGGATAAAGTTATGTATGCGGCTGTACACATAATTAGGCATTAAAACACTCGAGATTCTCATTATGCACCAGTCACATTAACTACTATTACCGTTTATGTGATATTACATAAGTATAAATAGTAATCCCTATTGGATATACAATGTCATACTCATACTTCTCGCCTGTTATCTACTTGCCTTCGTGTAATGTTCACGGCACAGAAAAAATATACATTTGGTTTTCAAGTATAATTTTATGTTGGATTTTGTTTTTTGTTTTTGCATAAAACAATGATCTATGTTTTTTTGTTTCATGCTCTTATAACTTTTACTACACACTTCAGTTTTTAGGGAAGTTTTTGTAAATCATGATTTTGATCGCGTAGAAAATATTGTCTTTCCCTTAAAGTACCCAATTGTTTTGAGCAGATTAATCCATTGGTTAGATTAGTAATAATTAAAGATTAAAACCATACGCATTTTTAAACATTTTCATGGCAAAATTACAAAATATGCATTTATATCCCGTGAAAATTGTAAATAAAAAGTTACACCGTGAGCCTCCTTCCTATCGCCAGAGATACAATTTCAAGAAAAGGGGTAATTAAACTATCCCACTAGCTAGGGGAATTTCTATCGCGCGGTCGCTGAATCTAGTACGGTTTAGAAAAACAGAATGGTAGTTCGTATTCGAATAGAAGTATATTCGAATACGAACTACCATTCTGTTTTTCTAAACCGTACTAGATTCAGCGACCGAACCGATCGAAGAAAACATAATAAACTTAGGTTCCTTTTATTTTGTTAGCTAGAGCTTGAGCTAAAGAGAGGCTTAAATAAATAAAAAGACTTATAAGTTCTAACAATAGATGTAACAGGTCTCACACGAATTTGAAAAATAATCTCGCTTCATCACAAATAATTTGTCTTTACAAGGATTCGAATCTGGACCGCTATTTTTATAGGACACTACGGATTAACCTAAACGCATCGTCAAAATGATTAGATACTTCTTTTACCTTTCCATTAACAAAAACACAGTTATTACTTTCAAATGTTATGAAATCTATTTGTATTTGTCCAATTCGCATACACGGAAAATAAACTTTGCCGTCACTTTGTTTCCCAGCTATTTGTTTACTAATCCAATGCTATCCAATCATCGGAATGGAGCCATGGAAATTTTATTTCTATCGTGATAGTACCACAAGGGTCGTAAATGGTAATAGTGCTACTAACATTACTGTACTATTTGAAATGAACTTCCTGCTAAGACTTTCCATATTTGCCACAGTATGGGGCTTTTTAAAAAGGGTGTCATTAAATTTCTTCAAATGCGGCAACGCATTGGTGATGCTTCCGACGTTGCAAATGTCCATAGGGGACCATTATTATCGTATTACTGTCATAACGATGACGATATGATAACAATGGCTGTAAAGATTAAGTAGATGAAAATCCCTGTCATTTACTCGCTAAAAAAGCTGAAATGTGACACGTAAGCGCGGAAGCTGCCAGGACTTTGGACATGCTTCCGTTTTGTCGGCCAGACGCTTTCGAACCTCTTGTATTCCTAACTTGTAGACGGAAATTTTCATTTAAAATTCATAAATGCAAGGTACTTCAATGAATAATAAGTTGGTAGTTCGGTGACTGTAAAAGGACTACTGTAGGTTTAGTGGTAGTATTATTGTATTATTGGGGGGTTGAGATGGGCCTTGTGTGCCACTTCGACCATTGCTGATCTTTTGTGGCGGCCCTTTGTTTAGAGTTCACCGCAAAGGCCCGTGGCTTCCAAGAATTTCCAGATGCTTTGGGCAGTGGTGTTGTATCTCTTGTGGGTCCATGATATGTCGCCCTAGGTAGATACTTCTGTTGCGCATTAGTGGTCCGTAAGAACAGAGGATATGCATCGCTGTCTCCTCTGTTTCCTGACAGAACCTACATGTCGCGTCTTGTTTCATACCCATTTGAAACAGATGTCTGTTCGAATTGCCGTGGCCAGTTAGGATCCTAGTCACTGCGCAAGTCTTTTCTCTTATGAGTTGTAGAATCTCTTTGAAGAACTTAGTGGTAGTATCTTCACCATCTTATCATTTCACCTATCGCCACGCAGCAGTATTTGTACTATTGTTTATTATTGGAGACCTAAGATTGCAGTCCTGAGACTGTAGTCCTGAGATTTCAAGTTTCAATGGGTGTCTGATCCCACGTACCATCAGGTGACCTGTGTGGTTCTGTGCCTTCTCATTGCCATAAAAAAAAACAATTTAAACTAGTGTGAGCCGTTAAACGAACAAAACATGTTAGTTTCCTGACATAGTAAGCAAAAGAATAAAGGTCGTAAAAGTGTTTATTTTATTACTACAGTACGTATATTTTATAATAGTTTTTTGTGTTTCTTGCGAACCTTTTTCTTGCGCACGTCAGCTCTGTAAAATAAGAGTTTCCGAACCGAACCGATACAATTCAGGTAACGAGTCTGCTCCTTTTTTGCTGCTCAGGTGTTGTTAGCATAATCTCTACTAAAGAACCGGAAAAAGCGATATTGTACGTGCAATGAAGATGTTTTTACAAAATATTAGATAACGATGTGAATTCATGAATGTTTATATTATATACACCGTGCCCGGGACGTACCCGAAGGATTTTAACCATTGATTCTAGACCCTATTTGGAGTATATAATGTGGTATAAACATGTAGTCCAATAACGAATAATTTTCGAGATTTTTATTATTTAAAAAACAATTCCATAGTTAATTTAATTTGAACTCTGTCACCTTAACTTGAAGCATTATTTACCAAGAAATTAATTAAATTAATTTATGTTGTAAGTTGATGATATTGCTACTTACAACATGAATCTTTCTTGGTAAATAATGCTTCAAGTTAAGGTGACAGAGTTCAAATTAAATTAACTATGGAATTGTTTTTTAAATAATAAAAATCTCGGAAATTATGCATTATTGGACTAAATGTTAACCACAATATTATATACTCCAAATAGGTTCCAGAATCGATGGTTAAAATCCTTCGGGTACGCCCCGGGTACGGTGTAGATGTATAATGATATGTATTTAGTATGAATTTATTAAATTATATATTTGCGTATTTATACTTAGTCTATACTTATCTAAGTAGATTTTGTTTCGTAGTTTAATTAGTTTAATTGAGTTCTAAAGCAATTAGTTCACACCGCCTGCCATGTAAAGGTCCTTGGCTTATTTCTTTTTCCATGGTTGTCGAGAAGAGATCGCTATTTAGCGGTAAGACCGCCTGTTGTATACCTAAATATAATTTAAATTTACCTACTGTTCCGTGTTTTGTCTTTTTGTAGTATTTGTATTGTATTGTATTGTATTGTATTAAGTGGTTGCCCCTCCCCCCTCCAGGGTATTAAACCTAACGATCTCCCCAAATCGAATTCCTTTAATGTAAATATAATTGGACCAATTTGTAAGTCAAGTACATTTTGTTACAAACTTCCTAAACAATTCAAAGATAACAAGTCCGCCATCTTGTCTTGTTGACTTTTCCAATAATAGGGTCTACGTGGATCGCAACTTTAAATAAACTTATGTTAAAATATTTCTTATTATAAAAATAACGAAGTGATTCGTCCTCTTTATTGGTCATATTAGTAGGGATATTTAAATCCTTATATTATAATCGAGAAAGGGTGTTTGTTGGTTTGTCCTTTTTTCACGCAGCAAAATAACAATCGATCCGTAGTTTTTTATCTCGAGAAATGACGCAGTTCCTACGGGAATAGAAACAATCGACTTCTACCGGACGGAGTCACGGGAAAAAGTTAGTTACTATTAAATATTTATAAACTAGTACAAAATATTTCCGAAGGATTTTTTTTTAGCCACCAACCCTAGAAACCCTGATGTAAAGTGATTGAAGGCTTTGTTTGTCTGTTTTTCTACCGTTGTAGGCTATATCCGTAGCTAGAGAAAGAACATTTCAATCATATATCACGTTTTTTTAAAATTCCTTTTACTATTCACTAACTTATTCATACATTATTTTGCGTACATTGGTAATATTGGTATCCCGCCTTTTGGCCGAAAATCATTTGGCAAAATGTATCGTTTCCCAACCGTATCATTTGCCAACGTGCTTTTTTTCTGTAACTGTAAATATTTCAGGATTTTTTTCAGTACAGTTAAGTACTTAAATTTGGAATCCACCTTAGGTCCAAAGTCAATCTGACATTCTACAACAATAAGGTTGAGTTTCCTATAAGTTACAAATGATTTGGCATCTCTAATGACATTGACGACTTCAAGCCTATTTTTTTTTAAATGTGTCGCAAATCAACGTTCGTGACCGTACCATTGTGTAGAACCCGGTTAGGTTAGGTTGGTTTTTATAAAAATCCTTTAATATTTACAGTTACAGAAAAAAAAGCGGGTTGGCAAAAGTTGGTTGGGAAACGATAAATTTTGCCAAACATATTTTTGACAAAAGGCAGAGAACCACGTATATGTATCGTATATGACGATACGAAAGTCAAAGTCAATGTCAACTTGCTATTAAATTTAAGTACCTACTTAATACATACGCTGATTTCAATCGCCATACATTTTCTCGATGACATGTTAACGTTACTTACAGGTAGATTCACTAAGTGCGGAGTTCACCAACAATTAAACGGACGATTAAGTCTTAATCAGCTGTTAATCAATACATTTGACACCCGTTAAACCGCTAATCGTCCGTTTAATTGTTGGTGAACTCGGCCCTAAAGCTAGCACGAATGGAATTTAATAATTTAACAAACGTAATTTCACCTATCACTTTGTGAGTTCCGCCCTATGAACCGATGTTAGAATTTCAAACAGAAAACCTGATATTATTTTACAAACTTGTATATTTTCGTGCCAGCTCTTGTGAATCGACCTGTACTTGATAGAAGGTAGAAGTTCGTTCTGGGTAGAGAAGGATTTCAACGTTAAAATATTAAGCTTTAAAATAGACCTTAAAGTAACGAAGAAGACCTTAATAGCATAGTTATAACGCTCATGATATTGGAGACCCAGTATCCGACTGACGCCAGAATTATTTATCGCTGAAATGAGACACGTTGCCTTGAGTAGAGTAATTGATGTTTAAGATACTATGTTCGGTGGTCCAACATGATGAAATTTACCGTGATAGTAGAAAAACTTGTCAATTTACATCTGTCGTGTAGTGTGTCTAGACGTTGTATTTGTACTACTTGATTTAGGATTAGTATAGTTTTCTAGGTTTCTGTTATTTGGCAAATTTAATTATTTATTCTATTTGAGCCTTTTGGGGTCGAAACTTTAGGACCGTGGGGACCAGCAGCACATAAATTTTTTAAAGATTTTTCGAAGCGCCTGGTCGACTCATCTCGTGACCAAAATGCTGGCCTTTATTTGGCACAAAGATTAAGCATTGCCATTCAACGTGGCAATGCTGCCAGCATTTTGGGAACGATGCCCACTGGCAGCGGTTTATTAGATTAGTGTAGTTTTAAGTTAATTTTAGGTATATTTTATTGTATATATTTTTAACAGTCATAAACTATTTTAGAAGTATTATTATTTATGTTATAAGTACTACTTTTATTTTGTTTTAATTATTGTACCTATTTTGACGAACATCAATGCATGTAAATTTTAATGTAGTTTATAATGTAATTGTTTTATGCAATAAATAAACTAAACTAAACTAATGAGCTAATTGTCATGCTCAGTCGACAAATTTGTCGATTCGACTAACTATGTCAAAGTAAAGTACAACTAAGTTAAATCTTCATAGACTTTTTACGATTTCATTTAACGTCACCTCGACGCAGTTCTATTGGCTGTCTAAAATACGTTCTTAAGCCCGTACTTTTTACAAGAAGATTTTATGTTAAGAAGCTGAATTTATTGGTATTTTCAGCGCGTTCTCAGAATGAAATTATGCGTAACATGGGGGTACATTTTATTTTTCTTCTCGGCCCGCATGCGTGGGGTGTCCTTTGACAGCTCATTATGAATAAATCATTGCCAGTATTAAATATTATGATAGACTTAAACGTATATTTTTTGTAGCTGTTACTTTCATGCAAAACGAATTTATAAGGAATGACATGACAAATAATTAACGATTAAAAACAAGACCAGGGGCCCTAATATGGCAGAGTTTATCGCGTGACAAAGTGTGGATAAGGCATCCGTCACCTTCTGACACGTAAATAAGTACGAGAGTGACGGATGCTTTATCCACATTTGACACGCGATATAGACGCTGCCATAACGGGCCCGCAGAACAGTTTTGTTTTATTCTCGGACTACTATCGGTTATCCACGTCACATAAGAGTTCAAAACCCAGGCCATAAACTAAACGCAGCCCGTAAAGACGTCTAAGACGTAAGAATTTTATACGAACCGGCGTTTTACGTTCATGCTTCATAAACTGAATCCTAAAATACCAGAGACTCGAAATGGGGTCCACTTAGTATAGAATATGAAGTTTACGGGCACTGGACACGTTAGATGTAGGCGATAAAGGCATATTCAAATGTCCTGGACATTCAGATGAAGTATTATATGAATCGCATGAAGTTTGCGTTTTTATATGAAGAGAGGAATATTCGACTGTATGACATATATCGAGTTCATAAATGTGTACACTTTGTAACTTGTCACTTTAATCGCTGTGACAATTAATATATGGCAGTTTAAACATGACATTAAATAGACAAGGTACTAAAGTGTAGACATATTTAATAACTCTACTCTAGCAGTAGGTAACACTAAAACTACAGTTGCAGTCACCATTGTTAATAATGAGTTAATATTTGAACCCAAAAATGCGCTTAAAATATCTAAAATGCCTTGTTTCTACTTAGTAATAGAAATATGTCAGTTAAAGATGCCATTAGCCTAATTCGTAGCTACGAAACTAGCGGGTTTGACTTCGAACCCCGCAAATATTTGTGTGATGATCACGTTTAAATTGTTCCAGAGTGTGATGTTTTCTAAATATTTAGGCTTTTATATCTAGTATTCAAAGAACTTATAGCTTAGTTTGAGATAAGGGACCGTATAAATTAACTGTAGAGCAGATTTTTAGTGAGATCCCAGGTCCACAACGCATTAAAGATGTTTTTTTTTATAACCTGACGTTTATTTGTCTTGAGATGAACAGCCCTATCACCTACGGCTCCAGCAGGCTTGCCTAACTCACTCGCAATCGCAATCGTTTTCATTTTGTCAGTCCGAAGGCGAGTCTGCTTTCGAAATGAAAAGAATTGTTCCTTTGAAGCCGATTGCGATTGCAATAGGCCAGCCGGTAAATTTTCGTGAGATTGTGTTTGTTACTTATTCAATTTTTAGCACAATTTTGACTAAGGTACTATTATTACTGGTGATTTAGTATTTATTATTTCCCTTTTAAATATTTTTAGTTTGGACCAAGCTTAATCCATAGTTGTATCATTTACATTAAATTACAATATAAAACAGTAAAATTAAAGGCAATTTACACACAACGATGTGATGACTTACGGATCTGAGACGTGGGCGCTAACAATGGGCCTTATAAGGAAGCTCAAAGTCACTCAGAGGGCTATGGAGAGGGCTATGCTCGGGGTTTCTCTGCGTGATAGAATCAGAAATGATGATATCCGCAGTAGAACTAAGGTTACCGACATAGCCCGAAGAATAGCCAAACTTAAGTGGCAGTGGGCGGGGCACATTGCTCGCAGGACTGATGGCCGATGGGGTCAGAAGGCTCTTGAGTGGCGTCCGCGGACCGGGAGACGAGCTGTAGGTAGGCCTCCAACAAGATGGAGTGACGACCTTGTAAAGATCGCGGGAAAGCGGTGGATGCGAAAAGCACAAGATCGGTCTGAGTGGAGAGCCTTGGGGAGGCCTATGTCCAGCAGTGGACGTCTTTCGGCTGACATGATGCATGATGATACACACAACGTCCGATAAAAAATCGAAGATTTGTAACCGTATCCAAAGTGACCGTAGTAATATCAGCGGTCGCGCGCTAACTCCGAGATATAGCCATACAAATTGCTCGGACCCTTTTTTTTAAATTCAATTGGACGGGGATCAAAAACCCTAAACCGGAACCCAGTTCTATTATTTTATTGATATCCTATTGTGAATCGTCTCATTTTCAAGATCGAAATGTCGTTTCTAAATAATCTAACTATATCTGTGTAAAAAATATCAATGTTGAGTAAAAAATTTTGGATGCACGAATTTCCTTTCCCCCTTTTTCATTCCTTTAAAGTCGGCAACGCACCTGCGTTTTCTTGATTTTGGTTAAAAATTTCAATAAATATAGGCAGCGGTTATTATTTTAAGTATTCATAACTATATGATCGCTTCAACAATTTCTTTATAGCCTTCTGTATATACACCATAAGAAAACAATCTCTTTGTAAAAGTTGAAGCAAATATCACAAAATAAGCGAAAAAATAAACGTACTATGAATCTGTGTATATTCATACAATAGAAGCTCTTAAGGTAACATTCAGTCCCTTACACCATCAAAACAATTTGTTTGAAAAAGTTGCCCTCATGCAACCAGCAAATCTATCAGTCAACATCTGGCTGAAGCAAAGATATACTCATAAGTGCAATAAAAGACGTACTGTGAATCCATATTTATACAATAGAAGCTCTTAAGGTAACATTCATTCCCTTACACTACCGAAACAATCTGTTTTTAAAAGTTTCCCGAATGCAACCAGCAATTATTCTACCTCTAGTTGAAGCAAAGATATAGTCATAAGTGCAATAACAGACGTAGGTACTGAGAATCCATATTCATACAGTATAAGCTCTAAGTCCCCTGCCTCACCGGGACGCCATGGCGACGTCGCCGGCCACCGTAGCCAAACAATTCATATTGAAAGAAGACAGCCTCACTCACTTGACGACGATTTGGCTACGTTAATTTGTATGGGATACGTGGCCAGCGACGTCGCCATGGCATCCCGGTGGGGCAGGGGACTTAAGGGGATTCGGTCACTTACGGCAACTTTCCTCGCACGACCACGTGCCTGGAATGCCCACATCCCTGAACGTCCATGTCGCTCGAACGACTATAATACTAAAAAGGCCACATGCCTTGAATGACCACATCCCTGAACGTTCATGTCGCTCGAACGACCATAATACTAAAAAGGCCACGTGCCTTGAATGACCACATCCCTGAACGTTCATGTCGCTCGAACGACCATAATACTAAAAAGGCCACGACACGTTCCTTGAATGACCACATCCCTGAACGTTCATTTCGCTTGAACGACCACTTTTACAAGTGTCGATGCTTTATAAAAATTAAAATGTTAGTGTCCCATATTCTGCTACGACACTTTGCTTTACGAACAAGGAAATGTACGAAAAGAGAAGTGGAGGAACAAGGAAATGTACGAAAAAAGAAGTGGACAAACAAGGAAATGTACGAAAAGAGAAGTGGACAAACTGGGAAATGTACGAAAAGAGAAGCGGTCGTTCAAGGATGTGGGCGAACTAGGAATTTGGACGGTGGTCAATAAAGGAAGTGGCCGTAAGTGACCGAATCCACTTAAGGTAACTAACATAAATGTTAGTTACCTTTAAGAGTTTGAAATGTTTAGGCGCCGGCTTAGGAATCTTTTGTTGGATAACCCAGTCTATTCTGTGAATGAGTATATGGAACTTGACTTATAAATAATAGGTATTGACTTTTAAATTCTCAATGTACTCCGTATTTGTGTTGACTTTTACTTTTTTACTATTATTATTTAACTATATTTCTGACGACCTCAATGTAACTGTATATAATTTGACATGTCATGTAATTTATACTGTGTTATATTGAGTAATAAAATCTGAATCTGAATCTGCATCTATCATGCAATACAAAAACACAAACAAACGGAAAAACCAATAATGCACTTCCAGGCTCTCCGAAACTGCAACTCGGCTAAAACGTGTATAGCGAGGTTTATTGATTTATTATTTTTATTGCTTGTGATTTGTAGAGACGAGATCGTTGTATTAAAAAAGCGCATTTTAGAAAAAAGGCAAAACTCTCTCGGTATCATTTTGTGTCCCGGAATAGGATCCTGGACAGGATCGTTGTTTGAATTACATTTATTTTTTAAATTATATTTCCATTTTATTCGGTTCTAGTGATACAATGAGGTTAATATGTAGTTAAATTAATAAGAAGTCATCTTTATTAAAATCCCCCATATTAGCTCTAATATACACGTAAGTATGTTGTCAATTTGTCATGATATGGCCCCCAAAAGGGCGTTAAAAATGTCTTACAAATCTTTTAAAACTTGAGACAAAATGTATCTTTTAAAACAAGTGGCCCATCCTTGGCACCCGACCAATTATTGACATCATGATTTTTTTCAATGTAATACAGGCGATAATCCGTCAATGTTTTAATTAATTGATAATTTGAATGTCAATAATTGGATGTTCTATCTCACTTTACGTTCAAATCTAAGACGATGAAATGTCATATATAACCCTGTGAAAATATTTATCGATTTCAGCACCAGTTCTGCAACATTTAGCGAACCTTTTTGCACCACACTCGTCCCACGTCAATTTATAGGTTTCAATTAAAAAAGGAGGATTAGGTAGTGGTTAAATGGATTAGTATCGGTGTCCGATGGCTAGCCCCTCCCTTAAGCCCTCCTATCTTGACGCTCAATGTTTTAATTAAGTTTAAAATTGGAATTTCAACAGGCATCGCTATTTCGTGAACAATGCGGATAATTTCTCACCAGCCAGCATTTAAAATTTCGTCTAAACGTCAGTCCACATTTTTAATCTTATCTGTGACAAAATAAACTAGCCACTTTATTGTAATTTCCGTAGCAATATTGAATGCTAAATAGGGGTTTAAAAACTATTTGCAATTATTTGAATGTACAACGTTTTCTCATGATACCCACTTCATAAATAAAACCGTACAAAATGGTGGGTATTTTGTACGGAATGGACGAAATAAAACGTGGAGTTCGAGCGTTAAATTTTTTGTGCCAAACAATTGTGCACACTTTTTTGTAAAGGCTTTGTTGCCGCAAACTGGAACTTTCGTTCAAAGCGGATTGAATTACCATTCAGATTTTTCGAGTTATACGAACGACGTTTAAAAAAAAGCACAGTTCACTCAAAAGCAATGACAACATTACCAATCCCATGGTCTCCAGCACGCACTACACAAAACACTTACTTAGAACTGCGAAGGCTGGTTACACAAATTTACAATTTTGAATTTAGAACTCGATTTCAAATTTTGAATATGGAAGTTCGAATTGGATACGTACGCGCGCGGTCGTTGTATGCGGACGCCACCCCGACTGGTCGGGAGGCGAGTGAAGGCGCGAATGCCGGCTGCGGCGCCGCGGAGCCCCTTATACACTGGCAACCCCTACGCTTGTCTGTGGGCGGATCTCATATAGAGTGGGTAGTGAGACATTTTATTTTTGGTTTTTATACTTAACAAAATGGACTTGTGGAAATTGATTTATTATTACTTTATCTTTGCATTATATAAGTTTGTGTAAGCAGACAAATACATGGCGACCGTGACTTAAGTTTCATCTTAATGTACGTTAATTATGATCTGGATTATTATTGTGTTGACTTTACGACTGCCGCCTAAGACCTTAACAGCTAAACTTCGAGACACTTCTATCGCTCGCCCATACTGATAGGCGATAATGATGCCCATGTCTTTAATGTTTTCATGAACAAGACATTTTGCAATACAGCTAAACGATCTAAACTTCTTGGCAATGTTATAAGATACCTGCTATTTAAAGTTAAGGTATAGTGCTTTCAGCCGCTGTCTGATAAATTATTAACAAGTGATTTCTTTAAAAATGTAGGCGTTAAGTTTTTGAGCTACGTAATTAAATGCATTTTCTTGAACGTAAATGCAAATTTTAAAATAATTTGAAATATATTAAATTAAAAAAAACACATTTCACGATACTAAATATTAATAATTCAAAAATATTTGCTAGTTTTAATATTTTAGTAAATACTTACTAATTATTGACAGGTATTTTTAGACAAATTCAAGTGAATTTTGAGGAATGACAACATACTTTTTTTTAGTTATTTACAAAGCATTTCAAAATACGTAAATATTTTTACTCGAACAGCTTCTTATAGACGTAGTAACGTTCAAAGATAATATTAAAAAACATACGGAAAATAAAATAAAAACTATCTACAGCGGGTAGTACAACTCTATAGATATCAGTCCAGCGTTCCCGTCACACCGCGCGTTGTCAACAAAATGTTATTACCACCATCTGCGGTGGCGCGTCTAAGCGGAAAAATTCCGGACGGAAACGAGCAAACCCGCTCGTTTCGAATGTATAAGCAAGTTGAAAGGGTTCTCTTGCCATTCCGGTGCAGTCCGGAGTTCCGATAAAACTACTAATACAGTCAACAGCATAAATAAGTGATAATTTATGTACCTTGTCGCTTTCAATCGTTTCACAATTTTGTATGTCATTTCAAACACGACGTTAAAGTGACAAGGTACATAAATGACCACTTATTTATGATGTTGACTGTACATTGAGTAGAAAAAAATATTTCCTCGGGGTTTCATTCGAAGGGTCTATAATTATTATACAGCGCGATTTTAAACTGGTGAAGGTGTGATTGAAAAGATTATTATTTACACCGATGAATGTTATCTTTTGGACCAACACCGGTTTATTTAAAGCGTTAAACAAATTGGTGCAAATTATCAACCATAGACGACGCACTTTTCCTAAATCAAATCTATTTTATATTATTAACACTTCGATACTCCTTTCTTATTAATCATAAAACGTACTTGCTACACGTACGTTTTATCGATAGGACGTTTACACTAAAAATGCAAATACAAATTGAAGACAATTCACAACTGATTACAATTCATTCATAAGCCTCTCGTTACTATAATGAATAAACCACTCACTGATGCATAGAAAAGCTTGCAGATGATGTTAATGACTCAGAAATATTATTTTGAACTACAATTCAGACAGGGAAAGGGCAATCATGTAGCGGACACTCGTTCTCGAGCACCTATAGTAGAGCAGTCAGATACAATATGATTTAGTAAGCGAGTTAAGTCATAAACAGGTATTTAAGCTTATCAGCAAACATTAAAGTTTCATTTTGCACGTGGTTTCAGAGGGCCTATATTGATTGACATAATTATTTTTAGTCATAATGTGCTTTAGGTCATAATCATCGCAAGTCATAACGTGTTTTTTAAAGAAACTGTTACTTTTTCAGGATTTTTATAAATCAAACCTAACCTAACCTAGCCTTGTCTACACGTTAGATATTTCAGAACTTCTGAAAAGTTAACAGTTTCAGCGATATAAAAAATTATGTCAAAAATTACATTATGACCAATAAAATTATGGGAAACAAAGGGCTCCCGGTTTCAGAATTAAAGAAGAGACTGAAAAGGATCCTACTTCTGACACCATTTCTCACTGTGAATAAACGAAACCATAATTGAACACTGAAGTCTTCACTTACTAAAATATCGTTCGTTTAGTATGATGGTTATTATATTTAGGCGTAAAGAAACAAATAAAAAACTAAACAACAATCTACTACGGATAGGCAAAAGGAACTATGGCAGTGTTCCGAAGCAAACATCATCAAAACACAAAGGGAATTCGAGCTCGGTCCCCAATCCGCAGTTTATATGTAAGTTACCGTAAAACGGGGTGAGTAGGGATTAAGGGGTGAGTAGGGACACAACCTAAAATGAAGCATATGCTACTAATTATAAGACTGAAATTATTTCCAATAGACGTTACGTTATTGACCATTTAATACTTGTTCTTATTTGTAACAAGTTATGACTTATTTTAGGTTGTGTCCCTACTCACCCCTTAATATCTACTCACCCCGTTTTACGGTGTATGTTTCATGAATCAAAGTTTTAAACGTATAACATGTTTAACCTATCGATCTACGAATCATAACAGAGTACATTTTTAATTTCCGGGTTCAATTTATTATAAATGCGAACGTATTTAAATTTATTTTTGAGAAGAGAAACTACACTACAAACGTACAAGAAAATGTTTCACAGAACTGTAACACGACTGCATTAATAGTAGTTTACGTGACGGTTGCGTAATGCTAATTACGCAGAGTCTCGTACAATACTTTATCTACACACATATTATAAGTACTCTTAGATGGGTTCAGAAGCCGAAAGGCAAATGACCAGCATTACCTTACCTGTGGTAGTAGGTGACAGCGATGACAGCTGTAACGTAATTTTGTAATTACGTTATTGAATATTGTAAGGTAATGAAATCCAAATTTGGAACATCTTCCAAAATTAACAGCTGTCATCGCTGTCACCTACAACCACAGGTAATGCTGGTCATTGCCTACAGGTTTTTAACGCATAACAGAGGACTTATGATATGAGATTAGATAAAAAATTGTAATCAATTTCAAAAACAATGTAACACCTTGTTTCTTGCCAATAAACAAAACCAATTTGTGGCCTGAGTTGTGTGCGTCACGAGCAAACCAATCGCAAATACTCGAGCACGGCTGCATTGGAAGAGTTCTATTGCATTTCCGCTGCAGTTTGAAGTGCCTTCGGATGCTTTGGGTATATTGGCTTAGGACATTGCGATCGATCGAGGCTTAAGGCGAAATGAGTTATGTGCAACTATCGGAGTGTGTCGGTAAGGCGAAATATTTTTGGTCGATTGTCTCTTTTCGAAAAAGCTCTGCTTTAGATTATTTTTGTTTCGTTTTCAGGAGATTAAAACCTCTCCGTACATGTAAGATTAGTAGGATTATATAAATTTATCCACACACATATAATAAGTCCTCTATTATGAGTTCAAAACCCGTAGGAAATGACCAGCATTACCTGTGGTAGTAGGTGACAGCGATGACAGCTGGTAATTTGTGATCTCATTACCTCACAATATTCGATAACTTAATTTCAAAATTACATTACAGCTGTCCTCGCTGTCACCTACTACCACAGATGCTGGTCATTTGCCTTTCGGCTTCTGAACCCATCTTAGAGTACTTAGAATATGTGTGTAGATAAAGTATTGTACAAGACTGCGTAATTAGCATTACTGTTGTAATGCTTTGCGGCTCGTTTCATAAACCACACTGTGTAATGCCTGTCATTACGCAACCGTCAAGTAAACTACTATTGTGACTTTAGCAAAATGTTACGATATTGCGGTGGGAAATACTTCGCCCAATCTGAGCCCCTAGACAAGAGGCATAACGTTATCGTAAACGACTTTCGAAAATTGTCAACTTTTATGGGTTTGATTTAAGCGTTCGACGCGACCGTCTGGCAGCTAACGTCAATCCTACTAAACTACTACTACTACAGGTAGATTCGCTAACGCTGGCACGAAAGGAATGAACAAAAGTAATGTCACCTATCACTGTGTGAGTGCCGTCCTTTGAACCGATGTTCGAATTTCAAACCGAAAACCTGTTATTATTTTACACACTTGTATACTTTCGTTCACTCATTCAATCCATTCGTGCCAACTCTTGTGAATCGACCTGTACTAACTTTTTCGATGATGATAATGTTCTCGCATTATCTTGTCTAGGGCCAGTGCGAGGACAGGACACGTGCTGCCATTCGTAAAAAGTATTATTATCATAGATGATATGTCGAGAGTTCCCGGTTCAAACCCAATTAGTATGAAACTAATTACGTTTCTTTTATCTAAAAGAACCCAAGACTATAAGCTTTGTTGATTATGAGTATTATTGTTTTTAACCGAGTAAAAATTTACTGTATTTTTTCAGCCAAACTATTCGCCATAATATTACTTACCATATAAAATTTGAATAAACAGCTGGGTTAAGTTCGTCTCCTATTCGGATCTTAGACCAGTAAGTAAGCTCTTTATTGCGCAAAAAGAGATTTTGTCACAAAAATACCCTTTTACAAAAATAAGATGTGTATTGTGTACAAAGGCGAACGTATCCACACACAGGTAACGTTTATTTTGAAGCAAAACATCGTGATACAAAGGAGACGGAGCATGAGAATATCTGCATTAGTCGAAAGGGAATTGTGTCCCAGATTATAAACGCCCACCTCACAGTAGGATTCATGGTGTTTCAAAGATACGCTCGCATTACTGTGCGATAGAGCTTTGGATTATGTTTCTTATGTGAACAATGCTAAATAAAAGCATACATAATGCTCTATAAGACATTCAATCGTTTTGGAAATATTTCATAAAACGTTCGCTGACTAATTTTACCAAAATTATATCTAGTTGTACTTACGGCTACAGTACCGTTTTAAACGCTGTCGAAGACAAAGTTAAATTTTGGGGTCCTAGTGAAAAAGGGTACAAGTCGACTTAACTTGTAATAAAAAAAGGGTATATACATGAACAGAGTATACTAGACTTAAGCCCTTTTTCACTTGATCTTCCGAAGACTTATATCCTGTTTCACTAGGACCCCAGAATTATAAATGACTGGGGTAAATTTTACACAAATTGACCTACTCTACCTACAAGACAACGTTATAAATACTTATATAGATAAATCACTAATTAAACACATGTAAAACATCTCAGAAGCAAATACCTACTCGCGCTCATCGCACTAATATTTGCCCATACCGGGAATCCAACCTGGGACCGCTAGCTTCGTTGGCAGGGTCCCTAACTTACTAAATAGTTTAAGCGAAAGTTCTTCTGTCAGATAAACCGAGTTAAAATACGGACATGACGAATAACTCGACTCGACTCGAGTTTCAATCCTAGTCATGTTAAGTTTGGATTTATTATGGTAAATAAATTTCATAGCTGCTTGTTGGAGCTGCTCGACGTAGTTCCGCAGAGCCGGCATAATATTGTTGCAGCTCGGAGGCATTACGCCATTGTGGAAAATGCAGAATAGACAGAATCTGCGAATTTCGCAAAATGAGGCAGTACCAAAGATGTTATTTTGTAACTTATTTTTTCGAGTTTACATATTTTTATTTGTTAAGGCACTACTAGGTAAACCTACCTGTCATGATATATGGAGCCGAAACGTGGACACTTACGATAGGGGTGGTTCACAAATTTAAAGTCGCTCAGCGAGCTATGGAGAGGGCTATGTTGGGAGTTTCTCTGAAGGATCGGATCCGGAATGAGGTGATCCGACAGAGAACTAAGGTTATCGACATAGCCTATCGAATTAGCAGCTTGAAGTGGCAGTGGGCCGGTCATTTGTGCCGCAGAACCGATAATCGCTGGAGTTATCGTATTCTTGAGTGGAGATCGCGAATCGGCAAACGAAGTGTAGGACGCCCTCAGACTAGGTGGAGGGACGATCTTCGCAAGGTGGATGGCAAGAGCTGGATGAGAGTGCCCACGAATCTTGCTCGTTGGCGGGCAATGGGAGAGGCCTATGTCCAGCAGTGGACTAATATAGGCTGATGATGATGATGATGATGATGATGATGATGAGGTAAACCTATCAGGAGCTAATATTCGCGCTCATCGCATAAATATTTGCCCATACCAGGAATCGAACCCGGAACCGCTAGCATCGTAGGCAGAATCACTACTTACTAGGCTAGACGCTTCGTCATCGGCGTACTAAGTAGTGGTAGTATTTTTAGCAGAATGTCAAATCGTCCCTTTACTTTCTCAGCCTCTTATCTGATCGAATAGTAATATCGAAAAACCACTCATGTTTCAAGGTTCATAAAGACTACTTTTCTATTCAAATATTCGATCAGATAGTAAGGTTGAGAAAGTAAAAGGCCGATGTTAAGAACTACACTCGGTTATCGCGATTTTCGTGATTTTCGCTTGCTAGCTGAGTGGTGCTCGGCATCCACTCCACTCGAAGATTCGACGACGATAGCTCATAACCCGCGAATGCTTTTAGTGAAGACGCTTCTTTAAGTGTAAAGCAAGCTCGAAAGTTTCATTCAAGTGAAAAATGTAACGTAGTTTATTAAGAGTCTAGTCTCATTCTAGCGTGGGATTGCTCTTAGTTTGTAACAGCTAATAGGAGTCAGAGGTTCCAGCCATTTAACAGTATTGCTCAGGTCGACGAACTTAGAATCGCTGTTGTTTTATAGATTTCTCCTATATTACCTCTAAGCACGGTAGTTTTCTTTTAAAGTTTACGGATTATGATTTGCTATTGTTAGGTTTTGGTTTGGTGTTCATTGATAATTGAAATGAAATTCTTTGTTTCAATAATTTTGGTGAAAAACTGGTTATACCTGACCTCAGTATTGAAGCAAGGACTGACCCGGTTATTCATAAACACATAATAAAACTATTTTACCTAAAGTACTCTTTGTCCCTTTCTGTCAAATTCAAATGTCATACTAAAAGAGCATATTTAAAGCACACTTTAGAATAGAATAGAATAGAAAACATTTCGCTTTTTTTTTAGGTTTTGCGCTTTTATGATTTAGGGGGTGAAAGTTTTTAGATTATAATTTTTCAAAAGCGGCTGATCTTTTTGGACTTGAACATAAACCTAAATAATTAATGTTTTAGTCTCGAAAAAAACAATTCATATACATTTTACGGGTCAGGCCACAAAAAGAGCATTCCATTAAACCCGAAACCAGAGTGTCCAACGGACTTGTGGTGACGACCGCTTTAAGGGTCCAATGAGATGTGGATGTTGTTATTTAATAGATCATCACCATCTTAAATTTCGTACAATTTTACTAACTTTAATGTAAAAATAATGGGACGTGATGTAAAAAAATGTTTTTATTTGAGTTATTTCAAATGTATAAAGCGATAACTCAAAAATATATAAGACAAGTGGCTTTGTGTTTGTTAGCTTCTGTCACTGCAGGAAAAAAGTATCCACTCAAAAAAGTTATAAAATCTATTATAAAAGTTTATTTACCTCAAAAGTTTCTATTTTAGTAACTGTAGCTAAACTTAATCAAATTATAAATTAATTTCCGTCTCAAAATAAAAATATTATTGAAATAAAAGGTCAGTATAACCTAATCTAACAGATACCAGAACGTAGACGTCATTTAAATATATTAAAAACTATGCAACTACAGTTACTACTGCGTTTCTTGGTGAAAATGCCGGAAGCTCTAATTACCTTCCATTTCTGAATTCCGACTCAAAATTTAATTGCCTGCAACGTAATTATGATTGCTCTGCTACAACGGAATCATGACCCATTTTGTACATTATTCATTGTTAAACATTAGCACAAAAAAATCAGTGAAATATATTTATAACACAAGGTTGTAATTATGACTTGTGTTTTTTGACATTAAATGATTTGACTTTGACTTCGACTTAACCTTACACATTCTGACCTAAACGGTGCCTCTTTGAAACCCATATGATTTTTTGCCCTAATGTATTGATTGTCTAAAATTTTTTTGCCTTACATCCGTTTAGGCTGAAATTACAAATTAAAAACATAAAAAAGTTTATTGCCACAATATACCTATAAGTACATTACATTAAAGTTATAAAAAAAACTGCCATTCATGTAAAAGTTAGAATTGGTTAGTTTTGCAAAAAATTATGGAACCCTTTTGACATTTAAAACCGTTTTCAACCAAACATTACATTACGAAAAACAGTGATTTTGCCACGCGATATATACCCGACCTACACTCTTGGAAAACATCTGACACAGGAACAAGTATCCTCTCAATATCCCCTGGAGAGCCTTGGCAGGGCTGCCAAGATGCATTACGCTAACTAGCGTTTCCATTCGTTTCGTTTTTAAACCAATCGCGTCACTGATAGATCACGTGACTTTTCGTATCACGTCCTCTACCAGTGACGCGATTGGTATAAAAACGAAACGAATTGAAATGCTTGTTAGCGTAATGCATCTTGGCAGGGCCACCTGCCTATTTCTATTGTGTATTATTAACCATATCTTCTTTGTAAGGTTGTCTGAAAGATATCACTATTTAGCGATACGACTATTGTAAATCCGTTTCTTAATGTTGTTCAATAAAGTGTTTTGTATTGTATTGTATTGTAATATCCTACCAACTAGATTTTAGTTAGTCCACGACGTACTAGTAATTGTAATGTTCAACTTGCATAATACCGTCCCTATGGGGCAAAGCACTTTAAATCATTAGTGCGGTGGGAGAAGACACGGGTTTGACGCGCCTTAGATAATTCTAATGCTGATTGTAACTCCTAAGAGTAATTGTGCGTATGACACGTCTTACGTCACGTTTAAACTTATAGTTATCCCCGAATAGAAAACTCACGATTTCCCATCCCATCCCATCATGAACTTTCAACTTTTAATAGACAACTCCGATTTGAAAAAGTAAAAAATTAGACGGAAAGAGAGGCAGAGGAAGACCAAGAAGAAATTACTTTGAGCAAATAAAAGAGAAGGTTAAGGTTGGGTCGTACAGTCAGCATCAAAAGTAGCTAAGCAGAATAACATGCTCAAAATGATCTAGACACAACGTATTCTCTTGACAATAGTGCCGAGCGTAGATCATTTTGACCTCTTCGGTTGCGTAGCTACTTCTGCTGCTGACTGTACCAGAAAGTCAATTGACGGAGGACCGGAGCGGTTGGCGATTACTCCACCGAAAAGAGAATGGCTCTTGAATAAAAAGAGAGCGAGAGAGATACTATTCCTACAGTCAGCTGCCTTCTTTGGCGTTACTGCAGTAGGTCAGTACCTACTACACTCGCACCCTGTTTGCCATCAGTGAGTATATGAGAAGAAAAAAAAACAATTGCAACATATTGTTGGTTTAAAACCTGCTGAATAAAAATAAATCTTATCAGATTTTATTAGTTTTTGACGACGCGTTGGCCTAGTAGGTTGTGACCCTGCCTACAAAGCTAGCGGTCCTGGGTTCGAATGCCAGTAAGGGCAGATATTTTTGTGATAAGAGCGAATTTTGTTCCGGAGTCATGGATATTATCTATGTATAGTAAAGTAGAGTTTTCGCTATATATTAAGTAACTATATCGTTGTCTAGTACCCACAGTAGGTACAAGCATAGAGGTTAGTTTGAGACTAGGGCAATTTAAGTTTTTTTTTATTTCCGTGATCCTACGTTATAGGTACTCTAAGTAACTCGCCGGAGGACTATATTTTAGATATTTCATTCAGTTAATAAACACGAGCAATTTTACACGTCATAAGTCTACCAGCATTTAAAAAGTCCGAAGTATAATTTTAGTACGTAATCTATATTAAGACAGAATCGGTAGATTTATATTTATCATTTTACAAAGAATACATAATGAATTGCATCCGATCGAAAGTTTGAAACACCAGCTACGATAGTGCTACGCCACACGTAGCATCATTATCGTAGCAATGCGACGTTTCATTGCTACGGTGACGCAACCAGTAATGGACAAGGACCAATGGGACGATTGATTCTTATTTTACAGAAAATAAGGATTATTCATTTGTTTTGCAAAGATCAATTTAGGACCGTATGAAATTAGAATTAAGAGTCAAATGTCCATCATGGTGCCGTCACCCTAGTACTACTATCCGCGTAGCACCGCGACTTTGTCGTGTCGTTTAATCATAATCAGCTTAAACAAGTACAGTATTATGGTCACCATTATCGTGGTTGATAAGATAAAGCATCCGTCATTTTCGCACTTACGTAATGCTCAGAAAGTGACAGACGTTTTATCCACGTTTACTCACGTGCTACGATTGTGTTCAGTGTTAATATCTTCATTCTTCTCTAGCCTTGCTTATATGCATATTAGTTTGTATTGCGTTGGTTCACCTCAAAGTTCTGTCTCTGTAATGTACTATTGTGCTTTTGTTAGTATTGTTTTAATTTTTAATGTTTGGATTGTATGATTGTGAGATGGGTGGATGTGATGCCTGTATGTTGTGATTTAGTTTATTTTCGTGAATGTCTAAAACTGTAATGTAATGTATCTGTAATGTGTTTATGTAATGTGGCAATAAATGTTTTTAGAATTTTATAATCCCGAACCCAGTGATCATGGAACAACAAATCTTAATTCAATTTTGACTTTAAATCACTATTAATTATTAGTTTTGTCAATCAAGAGGGATTTTTGATGTAAATATGGGGTTATGTTATGTGTTATTTCTATATAGTTTCACTGGGCCTAAACAAAACTTTTATCGATCCTTTTAACTATTTATATTATTATTATGCTACACGTCCTTCGTTTCAATGCTACTATCGAAGCTCTTGATTTAACACTTTCGTTAGCAACTTTTCAGCGACAAACAGGGCGTAATATTTGTAAATGATTAAATAATTTCACTACTTACTTATAACATTTTTGACTAAATACGGATTTTTAAAAAAAAACTCAGTTTTCAAACAAGTAAACCTTTAAAAAAATGAAATGTTTTTTTTTTTTACTAATAACAATATTTATTTACTAGGCACAATTACAAATTACAACCTTAATACACTTTAAATATAATACAAATGGCAAAAAATAAATTATAGCAAAAATAAATATTTCGTAAAGTTCAGACGCATTCTGTATGAAAAGTAAGGGTCAAATAAATGTTAATAACGAAAATATTAATAACTTGTTGGAAAAAACATAATTATTACATCTGACAGGCGTACAGACGATATGTGACAGTAAGCCCACTATTTATCTCTTTTGAATCACCACAATATATCAATATATGTCAATTATCAATAGATTTATGTTTAAAACACTAAAATGGTGAACAAATTGTGCGCCAGTACAGGCATCATTTTAAATTAAACAGCAAGGCTTATTCTACTTAGCGAAATCTTATTGCCGTTGACGTGTTATTTTTACCAGACTGCCGAAGGAGGAGGGTAATGTGTTTCACAGCCTATATATGTATGTTTGTTCCTTTGTGGCACTATAAAAACTAAACCCGTTATCCGATTTTGATGATTCTTATGTCAATCGATTTGTCTTAATCTGGTGAGTGTCACTGAAGATATGACAGTAATCAAAATTCAATATGGCGGCAACCAGACGCCGTATGACAAGTAGGGTATCGTTGAATAGGTTAAAAATCATCTTTAGGTTTCTTTCATCATTTTTCATTTTGAATGATCATTTAGGATTTATAACGATTTAAAGTTGGTTAGCAACAGTCGGGTTTTGAAAGCTTGTTTTTTGTTAAAGTTATTAACGGCAAATTATGGTTTTACCCAGTAGACCTTTTATAATAGGTAATAATATACATAATTTTCATCGAAGCAACGATACCAACGCTACTTCGTATCAGGAGTACACAAAAAATACGCAAACTATAGACGTATTCCGACAGTTTGCCGTTGCGACAAAGTGTGCAGACGCTCTCTTTTTCTATTTTTTATCTATCTACGAGTTATATCAGACGCGGCGCTAATGGACGTTCAAATGAATGTCCATATAAGACGTTATCTATGAAAAGAGACCTTATTGTCGATGGCGCGTCCGCCATTATTAAAAATGCTCCGATATAAATACAACGTCGCGTGATGCAGCGCGGCGTAAGCGCCATCGTCAATAAGGTCCCTTTTTATAGACAATGCCACATATAGCTTCGTACCGCCGGCCATTAACAGATTATCTTTCACATCTACGTTGCTATATTCTAAAGTTCGATAAATGTGAATAGGTAACGACTTCGACATTTATAAACGGAAACGAAACGAAACGCGCAAAAAATATTATCTAAAGGAAAAAGAGCAAGCCTCAAAAAAGAGTAGCCCCACCCATAAAGATGGTATCCACAGCCACATAAGCGGTCCAAAAAAGATCTCCGACCCAACCCTTCCATTGTCGGGCAAAAGAAAGGAAGCCCGTAGTCTGTAAGCATGCATGCGTCAGGATTCCCACTCCGCAACTCACATAGCTATAAGCCTCCCCCCATCCCAACCCTCACTCCTATTCCCCCTTTTTGGAAAAACGACGCGGATAAGTAATCGGAGGAAGGACTTTCCCCTCCGGTCTTTCAGCACTGGCTGGCGTAGTATCCGCGGGAGTCTAAATTCTAGTTGGTAATAGGGTCATTGGTGTTTTTAGCCCGTGCAAGCCCGGCAGTACCTGGGCCCTGCATTCCCAGGTCTCCGGAAGGGATTTTCACCTCTGCCCCTTTTTCTTTTTCTAAAGTTATTAATTAATAACAGCAAACCAAACCAAGGATTTTTGTCTTTGGCCCTTCAGGCGATTACCAACAAAAAAAACATCCGTAAAATAGATTTTTTACAAACTACAACCGTTCGTGAAAAATTACCTAACTGATAGTGAAAACCGCATGAAAATCCGTCACAAACTTTTTGTGTTTGCGAACATGCATACAGACAGATGAGGTGGGGGACTGTTATTGACGCAATCACTATATTCCGTGAAAGAGTATAGTGATAAATAGGTTTAATTGATTTCTTGTTTTTGTTTTATTTATTACCTCTTGACATAATCGTTTTAATTTGATTTGGTCTTTTTATTCAATATATTTTTTGACATTTGTGACTGTAGCTAATCAGCTATATTTTTTATTTATTTAATTCTTATTTTTACATTTTGACTGCGTTTGTTTATTTTATTCCATTATTACTTTTTTTTACATTTTGACGATCTTATTGTGAATTCATTATTATTATGTGACATAGTTAAGCCAAACTTAAGTGGGCACATTGCTCGCAGGACTGACGGCCGATGGGGTCAGAAGGTTCTTGAGTGGCGTCCGCGGACCGGGAGACGAGCTGTAGGTAGGCCTCCAACAAGATGGAGTGACGACCTTGTAAAGATCGCGGGAACGCGGTGGATGCGAAAAGCACAAGACCGGTCTGAGTGGAGAGCCTTGGGGGAGGCCTATGTCCAGCAGTGGACGTTTTTCGGCTGACATGATGATGATGATGATGATGATGTGACATAGAGTAATGTAATTTTCAATATGAAATAAATGCCTACCTACCTACCTACCTTTATATTAATATAATATTTAGACTTCACTTTACTTCAACTCTCAAAAAAACTGCAACCATTAAGTGAATTTATAGCCATCTCGCTAGTAAAGAGCTATAAAACACCACTTACTTACCATGTTCGGAGCTTTAGCAGCCAACTTTAAAGTAAAGTTTCAACAGGATGCTCATAAAACTAAATGAACGGCGAGACTAGCGCATAGAGTTCCTTTTTCCATATACTTTATTAATTTTATTACGAACATATTCTATGGCTTTCAGTTCTTACGGACTCCGCGACAGAGTGCAGAAAATTGCACCGACAATATTATTATCAACGAAACGTAACTAAACAACCACCACAAAAAGTACAATCAATTTCGAACCCTATTAAATAGTCTTGAGGTTAAAATTTGCCTAAGTTGACGTTACACATGTCTCGTTTTTTGTTAGGCGTTGATGATATTGTGTCGCCCATTTTCATGTAATTGAATTGATGTTGTATACCCTCAATTACCCTCCTAGTTTACCGTGGGGGTCCAATCTGCAATTTCTGATAGTCGCATCTTCTTCTCATTCCGATGGTATGAACAAGTAGCACCAACATAACCTCGGCAAAAAACCATAACAAAGATCCGTATTGTAGTAGTTTGTTAAGGAACTGGTCAAGTGCGAGACGGACTCGCGCACCGATGGTTCCGTACCGTCACACAGTTGGTACAATAGAATACAATACAATACAGAACACTTTATTGGAACAGCACATACAACAAGTAACGAATATACAATAAACTAAAATACAGATTACATAATGAGTCAACAGGCGGTCTTATCGCTAAATAGCGATCTCTTCTAGACAACCTTACAAAGAAGAAAATACAAAATAGAAATAGAAATAGGCAGGCGGTGCAAACTAAATTAAACACTTAAAAAAAAACATACAAATATCCCTTAAATAAATACATACAGGTACGTAAATAAGAAATATATAAATACATAAATACAAAATAAAAGATAAGGAAAAAAAACTATGGAAGTGACAAAAGGTATTGTTTTAAAAGATTCTTAAAAATAGGAAGTGATTTAGCCTGTCTCAGTTCCAAAGGAAGAGAGTTCCACAACCTAACAGCCTGAAATGTAAAGGAGTTATTGTAAACTAAAATATTACAATTATTATTATCATATTACGATTTTAATTCGGTTTCGAAGCGAATCAGCGAGAACCCATCTCTCACTTGACCATTATTAGTATTTGTTGTTTTTATTAGGGGTTTGTTATAGTAAAAACCCCTAAGAAAAACAACAAATTATCTCTTACCGAATTTGACGCTTCTATGTTTTACGACACAGTTTACGGTCCAGTACAGCTTTGAATATGTATTTACTCTCTTAATCTGAACTAGTTTAAAGTTTTTTTTAACCTAAATGTAAATGGGATCGAACCCCTACAACAGACTGACGTTTTTAAACATTATTACTTCACCTTTTTTTTTTTTTTTTTTTTTTAATTAATGGCTTTCACTCCTTGTGTTTGACAAGGTGTATTTCGCCAGTATCGAGTTTTAGACAATCACCATGGACTTATTAGAGAAACAAGTCCATGGATATCACACGCGAGGACAATTGTTCGGTTATAGAGATTTACTCTGGTGGACTAAACAGAAGCACATGGGGTTAGCTCCACGCGCTTCTGTCAAGTCCCTTCACCTTTATTAGTCAATGGCGATACGAAAGTCAACGTCAATGTCAACTTGCTGTCATTTTAGTACTAAATTTGGACACGGGGCGCTGATACCAATTGCCATAGATATATTTTCTCAATGACGATACGTTATTGTTTCTTACTCGATAAGTTGAAAAATTGTAGGTACACATAAGGCGAAAGCATCCTTGAATAAAATATACATTTGCACATAGAAACGTTTAAACATACATGTACACATAACACAAGTGGGTATATATACGTTGATGAAGTGGCTATTCATTGCAAAGCCTTCGCTTGCAATGTTATTAACGACCGTTTGCTACCAATTTTACCACTTCTCCGGGCGTTCGAAAGTTTTTGCTACGCGATATTTTTCAGCAAAACTTTTCTATAACAGAGTCATAAATTTAGCACTCGTAAAGTGGTAAGATTTAAATTTTTGAGGTTGCTTGAAACTACTATAAGTATCCTACAACCTACCGTCAAGCAGCAGTGTTCGGATTTCTGTGTATCAGTGTGCGGATAAGACAACCGGTAAAATTACTAGCACAGAGGCATTCCGTCTTAGTCCTTTGTCTTAAGATTGTAGTCTTCAGATTGTACTCTTGAGAATGCAAATGTCTATGGATCTCAGGTCACATTTAGCACCAGATGAGATGAGATCCTCATGTGATAATTTGCCTTCTCCTTGACTTAAAATAAAACGGCTGTAAGTAAGTCCTAGTTCTAGTAGGAGATCCGAATAGGAGACGATATGGACCGGGCTGTTTATTCGATAAAAAGTATTTTATACCAAATTTAATATGCTAAGTAATATATGGCGAATAGGTAGGCTGAAAAAATTCAGTCCAGTATATAATTAATAAAAAAAATAAAAATACAAATTACATACCAATCGAAAGTATGAAGCCTATAGAATATGCAAACGTTAGTTTGACTATTTTTTTCTCGTCAACCTATTGGGTAGGCAGGTATAAACAGGTAAGTCGGTACTAGTAATTTGCACCAAACCTAACGTTTGCATATTCTATAGACTTCATACTTTCGATTAGTATGTAATTTGTCTATTAAACAAACATTTGCAATTTAAAAAAAAAGTTCTTTTTTTTTTTAATGATATAAGTACTGGACTGAAATTTTTCAGCCTACCTATTCGCCACATATTATTTAGCGTATTAAATTTGATATAAAATACTTTTCATCGGATAAACAGCTCGGTCCAAATCTTCTCCTATTCGGATCTTAGACCATTATATCATTCTCAGATCAAATATGATATGAAAAAAAAACTCTTTCTACTTTATCGTGGGATCTGAGTCGCTATTGCCTAACGCACTCGCAATCGCAATCGGCTTCAAAGTGGAACAATTGTTTTCATTTTGTATGCAGACTCGCCTTCGGACTGTCAAAATGAAAACGATTAAGATTGCGAGTGCGTTAGGCAATAAGCCATCTGGTTTGTTTACATTTTAAAACACCAAAATAAATGGAGTATCATAATTAAGTGACTCTCAAGCTCATTACATTATAGAGGAGCAACCAAATACCCCTTTACCTATTAACAAGTTAAAATCTCGGTATTGTAACAAACAAAGAATAGTTCATATTTAAATAAAATTCGCAAACTACGGTGAATGCACAAATTACAAGTGTATTCCAGCTAAACGCGGTGGGAATTGCGAAAAACTTTGTCACGCCAGCGGGCTCCCTCGCGAGAAACTCATAAAAAACAAATTAGACAACCTTCCCCAAGGAGACTCATTAGAGACAAAATGTTTATTTTGGCATCCCGCCGGAACTAGTACGTTAAATACAACATATATGCTGTAAAATAACACGCAATTTAAATAAATGAATACATAAATATCAGGGACAATCTCACACAAATAGACCAGTCCCACACTAAGCTCTAGCCTCGTAAGACCCAATCCTATTTTACTAACATTGTAATTGCAACCTTGTTGAATTAATTATAGGGTGCCTTTTATATTAGGCATTATGTCCTCAAGCTTAAAACCTGGGGATTCAGGAGGCTATGCTTGTACTATGGGTACTTGGCAACGATAAACTTACTTATGTAGAAAAATACATAGCAAAACATCCAAAACTCAGGAAAAAAATCCGCACTGATCACACAAATATCTACCCTTACCGGGATTTGAACTCGGGACCGCTAGCTTCATAGGCAGGGTCACTACCAACTAGGCTAACGTGCCGTCTGTTTATATTCGTCTATTTATTGTATTTGTTTGACTTTCTGAGGTTCTCAATTTCAGTAAAAATCTAAATGTTTGTCCTGATTTTAGCTTTAACATTCACTACTAAGTTGGTGCGATTGTCTGTATTAAATTTCCTTTTCTATTATATCGAATGCAATAGCTATTTCATTATATATTGTATGAGGCATTCCTTTGATTTTATTGCCTTGAAAATGGTAGGAACTTGATTAAAAATAAAGATATTGTGAATGTTTAACTTATAATAGTTATTGACTTACAAGAATATGTTTCGTATGTTTTATTGAAAAATACCTTTCTTCGTTCAAGCGTACTCAGTTCATTCTAAAAAAGTTCGATATTGGTAGGTGTTAAGGAGATGAGTAATAAATACATGCAATTATTGCATACCGTCAGTGAAGTCATCATCCTCTACTGGTTTGCCACCTTCATAAATAAGGATTACTTTTCATCTTCACTTATTTGCTTCTAAAAAGAACATCAGTTTAAAAAACATGATTATTAATACTTTTTCCATTACAACGGGTTTTAATTATACTTTACTGATAAATATTTCGCAGAACTCTGACGCTTTGAACTGCAGAGCTCAGCTTAAAGGTCAAGTAAAGGCCAAATGGCAAAAATACAAATAACTTGTCGAATTAATATCTGACAGGTAAATGTAGACGAGCTGTAGGTACGCCTCCAACAATATGGAGTGACGACCTTGTAAAGATCGCGGGAACGCGGTGGATGCGAAAAGCACAAGACCGGTCTGAGTGGAGAGCCTTGGGGGAGGCCTATGACCAGCAGTGGACGTCTTTCGGCTGACATGATGAGGTAAATGTGTGTCAGTAATGGCCGAACCCTATATTAAGATAGATACAAATTTTACACAGTTTGTCAATTTTTAAACCGAAGTAAGCCTTATCTATCCGCGGTTTGAATATAGAGTTCGGCCGTTAGTCTATTTCCGCTTTATAAATGCCAATACGATACAAAAATACATCCCAACTCGGCTGGGGCTCTATTCTTAATCATATCGATGACGTCGTCATATGAATAACCTCGTAAGGCCCAGTGTGCAGTAGAATGTACATAATCAAGGCAATTTAATTTGAACTATGTTGCAATATAAATAAGGTTCATTTTCCTATCTTCATAAACTGAAAATGGCATTATCGAACAAACGTAAGTGAAATTTATTGCCTTGACGGTAGATTCAAAGTCCCACTTGCAAAAAACTCCCTGTTTGTAGTATGGTGGGCCTTACGAGGATAACAGCTATTAATTGGACCACGCATAATAAAATGAATTCATCCTTATTATAATTAAATAGATTCATATTCGTAATCATTCATCGTGTTTTACGAAATTAAATCGTTTTTTTAATATTTTTACGCAGTTGTCATTTTGAGGTTACTTCCATTTTACTATACACTAATTGTCCATACACGATCACTGAAAATGGCGATAATCCTCCATTCACAAAAAACGTGATTGGCTGTTTAGGGGTTTCCAAAGTTAATTAAAAAAAATACTTTAATCTCTAGAGATTATAACGAGCTTTAGTCCCGTGTGCAGAGGCTAAAGTAACATTTTAAGAGTATTAGAAGTGAAAAATAATAAATGAAATGAACAACCCAAACACACAGGTGGCACAGTATTTGCAGTCTAAGGGCCGTATTACACTGATCTTGACTAAGATGCGTTCATCAGTCTTCAAATTGTAGTCTTGAGGATGCAAATCGTAATTGCTTTGGAAAAACCTCGTATCTCATATTTCGTGACGTACGATTTTAAACTTAAACGTGAAGAGAATTAAGTTCAAACTCATACATCTCGAAATATCAGTTACGAGTTTTTTCCAAAGTAGTAACGAAATGTCTATAGGTCTCAGTTGAAAATTACTTGAAGGTGTCACGTTTGAATTAAGGTGTCCATTGTGCTCATTGGCCAAATCCTTGCCATATAAAATTACGATAGTGATGATTATTTGGATCACGATCTCCGAAATCTATCTTATTAAGCGTATCACGTATTCGTGACGTTATTAATTAATTTCCCAGCACAAACATTGATCCAATTACTAACTAATACCAAGGCTTTGACGTATTACGGTACTGTTTACTTCATAGGAATTTGATCCTTATCGAAGTTTCTTGTTTGCGGTTATCACGATTCCAGATATAATAAGCCTGCCAACATGAATCGGTTATTCGAAAGATTTTGTTGTTACTTAATAGAAAACTAAAAGAAATAAAGCAAAAATTAAATTCACCATGATTCGTGTAATTTGACAAGGCGATGGGTCCAAACATACAAACTAACACCTTTTGCTCCACCATCATCATCCTAATTATCGTGTCAACAGAAACAAGTTGATAATAAAGATAAAAGACGTTTATTCGGAAAGTAGATATCAAAAACTTTTACACGTCAAAATCTACCGTTGGCTGAAGTACTGATACTTAATGCTACAACATCCTCTCAAAAGTCCATTATTAACTCAGCGGACAATAAAGAAGAAAAGCTAAACTTGAGTCTTTAGAGTGTCAGTTGCGAGAGCATAACGGTAACGTTAGAATATGGCTGAACTAAATGTAGAATGCTGGGTCCTGGACTCGTTACTAATAAATGTTATTATTTCTTATTTCTTAAGTCTATTGTAGCGTTCGCATTCAGCAGCTTCCAGCGAACTTTATTAGATCGCCGATCCTCCTTGTTAGAGACCTGCCCTCCCTCCGTCTGCAGTATATATGAACTGAAATAAGATAGGAATATCTTCAATGTTTGTTACTATCTGTTTTTAAATAACACTTGGAGGAGTGACGGTGATATGTTTCAACGACCCTAATAAATAATCATCATCATCATCATCATAAACTCACGCCTTTATTCCCAGTTTGAGGTAGGCAGAGCTACAGAATTGCCAACAACTCTAAAAGCTTGTTGATAATTCTGTAACCACATTTTGCATAGTCAGGCTAAGATGTTTACCAGTGTATTAGTGACAGGTTGCAAGCCCATCGCCTCACAGTACTAGAAGCCTTTATTCCCTTAGTCGACTCTTACGACATCCACTATTACTAGTACTATTCTAAGCCGGCAACCACACAGCTTTATAGCCTAATAAATAATATAAGCATTTAAACCAGCGGTGGGCAAAGTACGGCCCGCGGGCCAGCTCTCCGGCCCGCGAAAGGCTTTTATTCGGCCCGCCGCCGGTCCTTCGAAATAATTAGTATATGGCCCGCGATAATTATATTTTGACGGTTAAGCCATATTAAGTACAATAATAGATGTACAAGTAAAGAAGCCAGCTAGTCTAGCCACGTAGTTTAATCAAAATGCATTTTTGCTGCAATTCTGGCCCTCCTCTGAAATTTCTTTTACTTTCTGGCCCCCCATGAAAAAAGTTTGCCCACCACTGATTTAAACTGAAAAAGTCGCTTGTAATAAGATTGTGATTGTTGTGAATAAGCGACTAGACGCCTAACGAGACGTTTGAAACATCAAATAAGATTTTAGTTAAATCACAAAATAATTTACTGTTATTACTACCAATTTTCGTTGGTACAATACGAATACAATTGTAATACGAATATCATATCTACACTATATTACGCAGTTCGGCAGATCTCTATATGATTTTTTGTTGTATTTTTGTAGGTAATAAATTAAATAAAGAGAAAATCTAATTTGATCGGCTATAATATTTTCCAGCGTACATACATTCATAGACTCACGCCTTCATTCCCAGAGTGGGGTAGGTAGAGCTAAAAGAATTACCAACAACTCTTTAAAACTTGTTGATAATTCTGTAACCACATTTTGCACAATCAGGCTAAGATGTTTATCAGTGTATTAGTGACAGGTTGCAAACACATTGCCTAACAGTACTACAAGCCTTTATTCCCTTAGTCACCTCTTACGACATCCACGGGAAGACAAGGAGTGGCACTATTCTAACCCGGAAACTACACTAGTATTAAAAAAAACAACAAAGCTTTAGCGTGCTCACCTAAAGGTCGTAAAACCCACAAACAATTGGTTTAATAGCTTGTCCATTGTGTTTTGTCTCTAGAATCTTTGCAATATCAGACAAAGACGCAACACAAGAGGTCTATTAGGTATCCTTTTGCCGTTTTGTTTCAGAACTGTTTTATTTGTCCAAAAATATCTTGAGGCAACCGGTCTATTGATGTGGTATGCACTCTGCGTGGGCACTTATACTTTTCTATACTATCGTTGAAAGGTCTGGCTTCTACACTGTCACTGAAAGATCTGGTTTCTACATTGCCGAGCGCTCCTCTCTATTTGCTTTCACAGAAATCGAATTTTACGCGCCAAATACAGTGCACAGTACAGTCGACGTGAACGTGAAGCTATTTGGATGCAGATCGTTATGTGGTTCCAATAGTTACATTAATGGCTCTTTATCGAGGCTTGTGTGTTGTTAAGCTTCGTTATCCGATTATAAAGGGCGGTTAAATGGGAAATAAATTAATTTAAAGTACAGATTTGCCTGATTCGTTTCCATTTTAACAATTGGGGTGATGATTCATGTTAAACTTTACTGTATACTCTAGTAATATGGATTGAAAATCAAGAAATAATCAGCGCAAAGTGAAAACAACGACAGACCTTGATTCACATTTCTGACTTTTTTAAATGCTTTGATTGCGGTCGGTTAATCCCATATACATTTGAACCTTAAAAAAACGGATCGAATGGCAGCATAAAAAAAGACATCTAGCCTATTTCAGGAGCTCTTGCAACTTGGTGGTCTATGTGATATAGCGTAATCATTGCGTCATTTTGAATCAACATATAAAACTAAATAGCTCTCTTCCCAACACCAAAAACTGGCCCGTGACTTTTGATAACATACAATGGATGGCGGCAATACGAGTTTTATAAGATCTAATGTAGTCTAAGTATGATCTCGGTATAAAAGTTTCTGTCAAAAATTTCATTTTTGGGACAAGCTTCTGTTGCCGACTGTACTTTTTTTGCAAAATCTTTATCAGCTTATCAAGACCAACTATGGAGTCCTAACACGGTGGGTCTACGGTAAGAATAGCGAAGATCCTGTCGCCACCTTCCCACTCCATCATCAGAACACCTCTTATATACCATAACATTGCGTCCACCGCATCGGGTTTACATACGTGGTCCAAATTTCAGCCCATTCCGTTGACGGGAAGTGGGTCAAAGGGCATTGGGTTTTGTTTGAAGAATATTGTCTTTTTTTTTTCAGCGGCCATAGATGATTTCTACGTAGTTATTTAGAGGACCTCTAAATACACATAGATATATATATAATTTATGGCGTTAAATAATATCGGAGCGGAGATTTTAAGGATTTAAGTATTCAGTTTTTGGTACAAAAGTACGCCCAAGTATGAATATTTAAATATCTCGGCTCCGATGCACTTATGAGTACCTACATTCCATAACAAAATACATATGTTTATTTTTAATAATTTTATCATAATTTACCACTTTTACGAATGGCCGCTCACCTTGAAAATCTATGAATTTTACAAATGACAACACTTTTACCCAAACCCCTTTAACTTGCAAGATTCACTGTACGGTCAAGGAAATGAATTCGCGTAACTTTTTCACTCTTGTCACATTGGCAATAAGAGTCAAAAAGGTACGCGAAAACATTTCCTTGACTGTACATATATACATACATACATACATACATACATTGCAAGTTAAATTAAGGCTTGTAAAAAGCATGTTGTGCCACGCTTACAAAACATTATATCAACAAGTTGATTGTTTTTACGTTACATTACGCAATAGTTCCACTGACAGTAACATGGTAGGTGGTTTTTTGTCTGTAACTGACCACAGGAGAATGAAAACGTACCTCCATTTAACAATTGAATATAAAAAATCTACTATTTGATGCCTGTAAAACGCTGGCAACTATACCAAACCAAAGCTCTTTGAAAAGCTTTTCAGAGTGGGTAAATTTTAACGAACACTTTCCCCGTCCGGCCGTGCAAATGAAATGGGTAAAATGTAACTATTTGAGGAATGGACTTATTTCTGCAGAATTCATTTTAACATTAATTTAGAATTTTTCCTTATTGTATGTAAATACTTTATTGTACAAAAGAAAAAAAGAAAAACAATAGGTACCACGAAGATAAAGAAAGGATGAAAGAAAACAAACTTACCCCATTAAGGGATCTGTTTCAACCCTTGAGAGATTGATAAGAAAGAAGAGTTGTTGTGCATCAAGAAGACTTGTTTGTAATCACTGAAAGTAATGATAATATTTATTGGATTATTATTGTCACCATAAATTACTTTCCAAAAGTTTGAACCGATTATCAAAACAATTATTATTGTATTAGGGGTGGGATATCCTTAATAGTAATTTATGTGACTGGTGTATAATGCCTAATTATGCGTACAGTCGCATACATAACTTTGTCTACATGCATGTAGTTTTCTACTGAGAAACCTGTATCTGTCGTTACCCTGTACCTTAATGTACCTGTATCTTAATATGCAACTACAGCGATAACCGATACTTTAATCACATATAATACTTTAATTTTAACATCAAAGTACAACCACAGACACAGGTATACTTAATATAGGCCATTTGCTTATCGTTTCTGAACATATTATCCTCGTAAGGCCCACCGTACTACAAACAGCCAGTTTTTTGTCAGCGGGACGTTGAATCTACCATCAAGGCAATAAAGTTCAATTACATTTGTTCGAAAATGCCATTTTCGATTTATGAAGAAAGGAAAATAAACTTTATTTCTATTGCAATACAGTTCAAATTAAATTTCCTTGGTAATGTAATTCCTATTGCACACTGGGCCTGACGAGGTTATATTGAAGTTATGATATGGATAAACGATATTTAAGAAATTAATTTCTCATGGTCATAAACTTTTCAGCAATTATAGGTACAATCGAAATGGTTTTTCTGTGATGTTCATTTATTTTAAAGCCATCGCATAAAGTTTTTATAGCTTTATATTTCTAGTAAACCTGCAATGTCGTCACACGGCGAATGTAGTTCATTTTTTTAGAATTTAAAAGTTTCAAACGGTGTTTAACTTAATCCGGCTTCTTTTAAAAAGGCCTTTTGCGTCATCTCTCAATACAGAATATTTCCGTAAAAGAGCTCTTTTCCGCATGAAACTTGTAGATTCTTTGAAGATGTCCGCGGTAGTGTATTACATTCTGAGCCAATATACAATATCCTGTTATTATGTTTACACATCACAATGTCAATGCGGCCTTGAACTTCCCTTGGGCATCGCTTTTGACGTCATATTGGAGACTTTAAGTACTGGTAAACAATCGGTCTTGACTGTAGTTGAAACTATAAGCAATCACTGTTACAAGTAATATTTTTTTCGGCTTTAATACAGGGTTACTTTTGCCCCCCGCAAAAATTTAATATGATTTATGGGAAGTAATAAGAGACTGTTAAGTGGAAGAATATTTTTTTCCTTTTGTAATGTACATTTTATAGCCACTCTTGTTGTCTCAAATTTATAGGCGCGTTTGGTCAACGTAAGCACGTCATGCCTTGCGCACCTAACTGCCTGTTGCATACTGAATAAATGCCCACTTCTTCTATTTAATTGATGTCTTCAATGAATTGTCACAGTCAGTCGGTGGGTCGGACGCGCGTGGGACAAATGCAATGACTGTTGTTTCATTATCTACCTAATTACTTGCTCCTAAATCATGTTTATTAAGCAAGATATCACATTACCAAAACCAATGAACCAAGTTATTCAAATGTTCCCTTACTTTTATGGTCCGTGGACCATTCGTCTCATTAGGCGTATTAAAAAAAAACTTATTTACAAACATTCAGCAATAATTAAGAGGGGTTGGATCTTAAAATAAGTAGTCTTGTTTGAGGATAACTGATAGGGTTTTTTTGGGTTGTTTTTAAATGATATACTTAAAGCAATTTTAGCCGCCGAAGATAAGTTTTTATTTTTTTGACTTCATTGAATATTACGTGAAACGAAACGCACGGCAGCAATTTTGGTGAGTGTTGTTTACATACGAATCGCACGGTGGCAATTTTGATAAGTGTTTTTGACAAATAAAACGCACGGCGGCAAATTTGGTAAGTTTTTGACAAGTTTTTTTTTACAAGTTATTCCATTGCTTTGTGGAATACGTGAAAATGCTCTTTGTGGTCTTTTCTGCGTTTTCACCGACTTCGCTACGCCCCTGGACACCGATTTGCTTCCACTTTATCTGCTGACTTGTGCTTACGTTTCTGGACATTGATTGATTCCTGCATATTGACCATGGCTCACCTACCGGACACCGATATTTTGGATCCCATACCTGGACCTTCTCGCGCTGAAGATCCCACACCTGGACCGTCTCGGGCTAAAAATCCCATGCATGGGCCTTCTCGCGGTAGACCATCGGAATTGGAGGATGACGACGAGTGGTTCGATGATGACGGCCAATATATTCACCACAATTTGACGATCGAGGAGTTGTTTCCATGTGGAATCTTATAATGGTTTATACAATGTTTGGTACAAGGGAGCAATGCGTGGCATTTTCTGAAGAAAATGGCCCGATGCTTAAAAATAAAATATGTCGCACTCATAGGACACCTATGCGGATTGCTGCAAGCACCAAATACTTTTAGATCCTGGTTTTGTACAAAAGGAAACTGTAAGATAAAATCCAAAAAGTCAAGGACCATTGCTACCTTCTTTGAAAATATCAAAATTGATTTGCCAACGGTATTTTATCTTATCTATGCATTCTCACAAAAGTGGAGCTATAATCAAACCCTTCATGAAGACCCATACAAAAGGGATAAAAATCAAAATTTAAGCCAAAATACCATAAATGACCTATTTAATTACTGTCGGGAGACAGTAGTAATCTACCAAATTGAGAAACGGGAGTACACAGGGAAAATTGGCGGCCCCGGTAAAATGGTCCAAATAGACGAATACAAATTTGGGAAGCGGAAGTATAATCGAGGTAAATTTCATTAAAATTATCTTTTTTGCTTTAGAATGTTTGTATTTCACTATTTAGTGAATTTAATTAATATTTTTATTGTTGTATGACGCCATATCGAGGGTCATTGGGTCCTCGGAATGATCGAGGACGGCTCCGAGGATCTCAGGCTTGAAGTGTGCCCAGGCAATCTACGTTCTGCCGAGATATTGGTGCCCATATTACAAAAACATGTCGAAGAGGGCACCACAATTCATACTGATTACTGGAGAGCGTACGATTGTCTTTCAGAGTATGGGTACATATATAAAAAGGTTAATCATTCCGACCTGGAAAGCCCATTTATCGTACCTGACGGGATTCACACTCAGTGGATCGAGTCGCAAAAAATTCTTTCGCAAAGAAAATTATAATAATACGGAAAATTTCGGAAATGTTATGAAATATGAGAAAGACCCATTTACCGAATGTTGGAGGTGCATCAAATGTATTTACAATAAATGAATGATTAAAATTATAATTTCTCTTCATTTTGTGGGTGCTTTTTTACACCATATATACCAAAAATCGAATAGGAGCACCCCACTATCCGAGTGATCTTGTCTATCCTGAGCTGAGCATATTTTCTGTTTTAAAGTTCAAATTTGTCACCGAACCGAATTTGTCAACCCCGACTCCACGTGGTCTTTGTGATCCCTACCCCTAGAGTGTATATTAAAGCCCGGAGGCGCGGAGGGAGGCAGCCATCAAGTGAGCCGGAGCGGCTGAGGTTGGTCGCCTAAGGCGACCAAAAAGCCGAAACTACGGAGGCGAGCATTGGTGCTGCACTTTCTTACGCCAGGGCGGCGGGGCTGCGCTTCCCGCAGCACGGGAGCCGCCACGGAGTCCACCTCATCCTCCCCCCCTCTGCATTACAATCTATGGCACTGGTATGAACTTTTGACCTTAAATTAACGATGAATAATTCAGAAACCAACCATCTCCGCGGGGGGAAAGTTGGACGGGGGGTTTCGATAGGCGATTTGAATATTTGTAAACACCCCTTTCCATCATTTTAGTGAAAGTAACACACTCGGGTTTAATAAAGAACATGCACAATGCACACGGACCGTCATGTCATGTCGTGTCAAATAAATGTATTTTTTTGACGTCGACTAAAAAGTTTCTGCCTTCAGTATTTCTTTTAAAAAAGGCGGCGGCAGTGAGGACGGTAAACAAGAAGAGTGACCATATATTTTTCTTATGTTTGGGAAAGTAGAAAAAAAAATGGCCAAAATAGATGTATTTTTTAATTCATAAATTGATTGTACTGCTGTTCTGGGACGATGTGGCAAAATTTGTCGGGTGGTCCAAAAGTAACCCTGTATAACTAATTGTAAGGTATGGCTTCACTCAGAAAAGTACTGCAGGCTCTTAAGTTGCCTGCTACGATAGATTACTACTTTCGAAAACTGATAATATGGACAAAATTGACATAAGCGCTTAACGCGACCGTCCAGCAGTTTCCGACAATCCTATACATTTTCTTTGACTTCTATTATCGTTAACGTTCGAAGAATGTTTCAACAGTCTAGGCCTGAGGATATACACTCTCTGATTTTTTACAGGCAAAATGAAGTCCTGTCAAAGCGTATTAAAAACATTATAGCGTTACTCATGGTCTAATAAAACAAGGTCTTCTCTTCCGAAAAGGGACACTTTCTACGTCATCACAAAGTTGCCACTTGATTAACCACTACCCTAAAATAAGGATAAAACAATATTTTATGTTAGTGTACGATTTTATTTCAAAAATATATATATCACGAATAATAAAAGTCACGAGCATAATTTACATATTTACTTTCATTTAATGTTTTATTTTAATATTGTATATAATTTATGCATGAAAATAACTAACAGGTATTTTTTTTAAACATAAAGGTTACATTACAATGTGGAATTACAACAAGATACTACAGGCATCACCGGATTCAACAGATCAAACCGGCCGGTTACAAATTTGTCAACTTGATGTTTCCCGTCACACTATTCGAACCTATGGGAATATCATATTCCCTCTCGCTCGGTGTCATGACGCTAATGACACGCCAATGATTTTCAAACTATTGCGGTAAAAGTAGTCGATGACTTTTTTTATAAAATGCAAAATGGTTAAATGCTCTATTAAAAGCCCAGTCGGTTTTTATACTTTTCCACCAAAATAATCGCTTGCCGAGGAGTGGTTGCGATATTGCGGGCCTAAAACCACGGTTAAATATGGTGAGTAGTATTTTATGTCCTATTCTACCTAAATGAAAGGAAGCGCTTATCAATATTCAAGTTCTCATAATCCATAGCCCTATAATAATAATAATAATATGGATCAAGGGCCAGATACAGAAGGCAGTACTCCTCGACACGGCACGTATTGTGAGGAGGTTCCTCTCTCTGCAGCCCTAACCACCGGTAGCTTGAGCCTTGCCCCGCTGCCGGCGGCACTCGTAGGTTAGGTTTTTTATAATGTCTATTTTTTTGTATTAGTATTTTTATTTTACTTTTATATTTGAATATTTGTTATAAAAAACCTAATGTACAGAAAATTAAATAAATATCTAAAATAATATTTATCCTATAATAATATTTGTTCTATAATATTTAGAACTTATTTTTTACTTTGTTAGGAGTATAATCGTATATTTACCATTAAATGGCCGGTGGTCAAAGCACATTGCTCGTAGAACTTATACCCGTACCTACGTCAAAATGCAGCAACACGTCTATACGTTTTTTTATAGAGAACAGTAAATGGTCAAAACGTAAAACCTATATACAATGATAGTCTGTCAGTTAATATATACAAGCTTATATTTTAAAATTACCCCGATTTTAAAGTTTGGAAATCTTCGGTTGACGGATATGACGCAGTACGTGTCCACTCACGTGACCAAGGTTTCTCGGAAGAGAATACCAGGCGAAGTATATTATTGTACCATGGCGTTACTCTACTTTGGTCATAGGTTTCGTTAACAAAGGGGTTCAGACAAAGTGGTAAGTGTCTTACGTATAAGGGTGTCAATGGAAATGTAAGATGTAAACAAAGCCGAACGACTCAATTCACCATTATTACTCCATAATCACGTAATTTATATTTATTCATTTAATGTACTTAAATAGAAACATGCTTTATGTAATTTTGAGATTGTGTATGAATGAAACAGTACTAATTTATTTACATCTTTACCCATTCCATTTGAGACCGACTTTACCTAAAAGCCGGTTAGGTAACCTCATAGTTTCATAATACGTCCACAAATTGAAAAGAGAGTCGTTTTAGAGTTTTATAATACGCCTGGTGCCTCGCTCCTTTAAAGCACTTTTACACTACTTCCTAGAAAATAGTGTCCGACAATATTGCTGCCGAAGTGATCGTAACACTATATAAAAGGTTTCCGGTTGCGCTCTCGCCTGTGGAACCTGATAGTCTTTGTTAAAGAAAAATCTCGTACCATACTTATTATCAGGGTAAAATACGGTAATCGCTTTTAAGGCTTTTACTTAATAAGATTATCAGCCACATCCTCATTATCATTAGTTAAGAGCTACGCTTTTGTCGGTGGAGCCACTGGGATAATTTCACTCGAGAAAGGAACAGGCAAAATAGAAGGAAAAAAATGTAAAGTGCTTTTATAATTTACGTTCTTTGTAATTTTGGATTACGAAAATTAACGCCACTTCATCCACGTTTATGTAATTATAAGGATAAGTGGTGTTGATTAAAGTTTTTTTATGTAATTATCGATAGACGTTTTCCTACAATTGTTTCCGCGAGAATTCCTTCTTTTCGAAAATTTTAATTATATTTTATCGTTGTGCACCTATCTATAGATTGTTAAGTTAATATAGACTGAAAGTGATAGAGTTTTTTAACTTAAAGAATAATCTAAAAGAATTCACACGTCATCCTCAGAGATAGATTGCTCAATAATACAAACTCAAAATAAATAAATAGTCCGAAGCATTTTAGTAAATTACATTTGACTCATTATTCGAGCGTTTCAACCGCCTCACTTTTGTGGACATATTTTTAAAGAATTGGGCGTATATTTTGATGCCGTTTTTGGATATTTGTTAGGTGTCCAGTAAACTTAGATACCTAACCAGGAACGAAACGAAACCTGCAGCCAATTCTACAAAAATTTGACCACAAAAGTGATTCGAAGTAAACGCCCAAATAATGACACATAAACTCATGAAAATATCTTCTTTCTTTCTAAAATAGATAATATTCTATTCGTAATAAGAAGATCAATAAAAATATATACCAACAACATTGAACATTCAGAGTACAGAATCGTCGGAACGCGTCGAGGAATCTAATAAGGGTATTTGAGAGACGTGGCGCGTTTATCTCTTAAAAGATATTCGTTTGCCGTGTAATATTGATTTATTCCTTCTGTGGATAATGTATTGAGAATTTAAAGCACGTATCCGTACAGCAGCACAAGAAACCGAGCGAACAAGGTACCTGGGCACAATACTACACGGTGAAACCTTATTGTTTTTTAAGGGTGTGTAATGTTTAGTACAAAAACAAATAGTCTAATTTTAATTTTACATAACACGAATTGCATAATTTCGATCTATATAATAAACCAACGATATAATAATCATGATGCATAAAACGAAACGCATAATTTCTAAAACTATAATGTTCATAAATTAAAAAATAAATATTTCTTACGGCTTTCATTATTATTAATGTGGTCACAATTCTAACCTAACCTAACCTAGTTAGAAGAAATTGACTAAAAATGAATAACTACAAGAAAATTATAGTTATAATAAATGAGTGTTATGTTACACAATTGGTTTTTATGCTAAACGTTCATTATGCTTTTCGTGGTTAGTTAAATGAAATTATACAAAACGTTTTTAGACTAATTGAAGCGCACCCGTTTTTTACCTGTTATCGTATTGTCAACGTTACGACAGCTCTTATTTACTTGACAGTAATGGCGGCCGAGTTAAAGGCAATATGGTATTACTCTGTAGATTAGAGGCGCTGGTAAAAGAACACACTTCATAATTTCGTCGTATTATAATTTGTTATTGTTGTGTTTAAACGCCCAGCCACACCGCTTGCGTGACTTGCACGTGCACGTGCGCGTTCCCTTTCCACTGCGTTGTATAGTGACATGATGTAATGAAAATTCATACTATACAACGCAGTGGAAAGCGAACGCGCATGTGCACGTGCACGTCACGCAAGCGGTGTGGCTGGGCGTTTAAATGCCAGATCTAGTTTTCTGTTATGATAGTTATGATTATCCTGTCATTTATGATAATTAATCATTTCGAATTACAGCATTTATTTGTGGAAATTTAACTAACGCTAAACTAAGTAAGTAAAAAAAGTTTTAATTTTTTTTACTGACTGTTGAGTTTTTGCCTTTTGGGGAGCGCTGGGAGATTTTAGACGTGTAAAAGTGCCCGTGCGATAGAAGTCATATATAATGGTAAAACGCATGTAAGATATATCAAAATACTTAGACAAAATAAATGTCCAAAGAATTTATTTTATTTTCAAAAATAAAAATGTAAGAGAGCATAATGACCGAATTTATAATAAGAAAGAAAATCGGGCGCCAGAATAATAACTCTATAAAAAAAATGTGTATAAAAAATGCGCAACTCGAATCTTCAGTGGAAGATTGTCCCAATCTCAAAGAAGGTATATAATTACTTAAATAAATAGTTTTTCATAGTATTTTTTCTATTTAATGAATCTTTTATCTTCATCTTGTAAACACAACTTGGAAGAAAGAAAATCGGGCGCCAGAATGGTAATTTTATAACAATTTACTGTAAAAAAATTCGCAACTCGAATCCTCAGAGGAAGATTGTCCCAATCTCAAAGAAGGGATAGAAATCAATAAATATTTCTCATAGTCTTTCTTCTATTTTCTGAATGCTTATCATCATCTTGTAAACTCAACTTGCAAGAGCGTTCACAACAAGATACAAGCTAAGACGTGGGAGTCAAATTAGTTCCCCTGTATAATTCTGACCTGAATGACGTCTCCGGGCCTCGCCAGTTCTAACTCGGGTAATCCTATTTATAGCCCCAGTAGGCCTGAAGTTCAGACTGCAACTTGGCACGATTAGATTTCAGGTGGCGTGAATAGTGTGATGCAGTGACCTATATTTCACACAGTCGGATGATAAACTAATCTACTAGTGTCAAACTACCTTAGACATTCTGATTGCGAATGGATTGTTGTCTTATGTTTGGTGGTTATATTATTCTTTGGTGTTGTCAACGCCAAAAATATATTGATTTAAGGTCTGTTCATCCTTGCTTGTCTTATATAGTAAACAACTTTTTAACCTCAAAATGAACCTTTTTTGGCTGAAACAGCTCTTTTATCGTAAATAAAGTAAACCGAGTTAAAATTTTGGACATCACATGGCCAATGTATTGTGTCTGTGATTGCTTTATTTTGTTTAAAATAGCTGTTTTAGCCAAAAAAGGTTCATTTTGAGGTTAGAAAGTTGTTTACTATATAAGACAAGTAAGAATGAACAGTCCTTATATAGTTAATCATTGTTGTATGTCAGTATAATTAAGTGTATAGGGTGTAACATTTAAATCGGTCAGTATGGAAAAGTCAGAACCTATAAGACATAATTACGAAGATCTGTTCTTAGCAACCATGTCATCGATTTTAGTAACAAGAAAAACTACATCCATACTTTTTTTTTTTAATTGTACTCAGCTCGGGAATCGAACCCGGAAGTTTTGAAAAATACGTTTAGGTGTAGGTCTTAAGTAGTAAACAATACATTTTTTAATTTTAGACATCATGTTTCATAGTAACATTTACTGCTTAACGCATTCACTGCCACCGACGCATATATGCGTCAATGCGTCACCGTGAGTTCCACCCAGTGCCATCAACGCATATGTGCGTTCTTACAGTAGGCAAGCTCCGTATAAAACAAAAGATGTGGCACCTGGCGAAAGTTCAAAAAACAGTACCTACTGGCAGTGAATGCGTTAAGACCTACACAATCGATATCTAAATAGAAATAGTGTTATGTAGTTTATTTTTCAAAACATCCGGGTTCGATTCCCGAGCTGATTACAAGTTTTTTTTTAAATGTATGAATGCAGTTTTCCTAGTTACTAAAATCGATGACATGGTTCCTAAGAGCAGATCTTCGTATGTCTTATAGTTTCAGACTTTTCCATACTGACCGATTTCAATGTTACACCCTGTATAGTACCTGTGTATCCTGAGTACTTACTTCTTAATAATATATTATCTTACTAATATCACAAATGCGAAAGTTTGGGTGTTTCTACTCAATCATGCCGGGATCGGGATGAAATTTAGCAGATATATAGATTATATTATACCTAGTCTAGAATAGCTCATAGGTTACTTTTTATCCCGGAAAATTGGAAAGTCCCCGATATATTTAGTATAATTTTATCGCTAGACATAAGGTATTTTTTCCAGCAACTTTTTCAGGACTTGTAAGATACAGGTAGGGACGATCCTTAGGAAATTCCGAAAAGTTGTCGTATGAATAATCATGGGACCCAAGACATTATATTATAACCAAAAAAATATATGAAAAGCAACGGCTCCCAGCAGTACGACATTAGTTTCGTTTTTCATTATGATTCTTTACTGGGACTCTTTTAATGCAATATACTGCATACTTATGTACAGTCAAGGAAATTGATTTCTAGACCACTTTGAACTATGTCAAAGTTACACTGTAAATAAAATCACAAGAAGTCTCTGACGTTTTCATTGATAACGTCACTTTGACATAGTCCAAAGTGGTCAAGGAATATTTTCCTTCACTCTACCACCAAATAAGAGAGGTGCCTCAGTTGTGAGAGCTCTCCGTGGCAACCTTGTTTCTAGTTTATTAGAAAACTAGCTAGTGAAGTTAATTAATGAAGCAAGTTCGTCGATATTTCACGCCGCATCGCGCGGCGTGTGTTTACTGCTTTATAATGCTCAAAGGCTGTAATTTACGATGTAGCTCCGACATTGCTGATGAAATGCAGCTATGTTGGGATACTCTGGGTTCATCTGGGATTCTGTTAATCTCATGTGATTGAGTCATTAAGTATGCAGTTTTGATGTGGATCCGAAGCGAGGTTAGGGAACGAAGTAGTTTTTGATTATTTGGTAATAAATAATTTAATATATTAGTCTTACTTTCGTGCATGTTAACGCTCAATAGCAAAAAGAGTATTTACTATAAGTTTTATGTCGTTAGGTGTTTTTTTTTAGAACAAAAATGTCTCTTTGAGTACAGCCTCTTTAGAGCTAGCCATAAAAAATTACAAAATTTTAACTCTCTTAATATAATAAAAAGATTAAAGATCTAGATTCAAAGCAACGGTTTTGAATAAAATGATATTTATATTTACCGTGTTGTTTGCAAGGCGGGCCAGTCCCGCGAGTTCAAAAATACGTGTTAAATTTACGTGAATAAATTTGTGCACAGTCACCAGCAATAATACATTATCCAACATTGGGCTCAAAAATATCTGACACGTTTTTGTTGCTAGAGGCATAATATCGCAATGCAGGATAATACATTATTGTTGGTAACTCTACGATCACATGATTTTTTTTTATTTGTACAAATATTTTACTAAGCATATAAAAGCATCCTGAAGAACCGACGCAAATATTAAAATAATGCTTCAACTGCTTTTATTTTTCCTCTACTCGACCAACAAACATATAAATAGATTAACACCCGTCAAATAATTCAAAGAGTAAGAGAAAGAAAGAAAGAACGTTTATTTGCTTCTGTTATATCTCCCCTATGTATTTGGCAGGGGATAATAAGCCCTATAAACACTATAAAACGTTGAAAATAAATGAATGTCCAGTGAGTTGAGCCTTCCGCTTCCGCAGTATGGCGGTCACTCTGATTGATTGTGTGACCTTTTATCGAACTGGAGCAGGGACATACGCGGCTCGCGACTCGCGACGGAACCGTCGGCTTATTCACGTCTTGACGCTGAAACAAGTTAAATGATTGCACGTTCTGTTGGTACGTTTTGTTTGATAAAAATATCTTATTTATTTTTAAAAGCGTCTTTACATACTTGTTTTACTTTGTTCACTTTCTTCATATTCTCATTTCGTCCACATTCTCATCTCGGCCACATTCCCAATTAGTCCACATTCCCAACTCGTCCTCATTCCTAACTCGTCTATAACCTAACTTAGGACTGTAGGGATGTTCGACATCAATTGGATGGGTCCATATTGACTCATATAAAATTGGTCTTTAGATTTTTTATACAAATAACGATTTGTCTATACTCATCATTTCGTCGAAAAATTTTGCTCATCCTTTTTTAAGTCATAATTATCGCAACTCATAATGCATTTTTTTTTGAAACTGTTACTTTTTGAGGATTGTTATAAATCTAACCTAACCTAATCTAATTTTATCTACACGTAAGATATTTAAGAAATTCTGAAAAGTGTACGGTTCCATGAATATTGGCGTTATAAGTTCAGATGAGTATAAGTTCTGATCATTAGTATTAAAAAATATTATGAAGAGTATGAAGAGTGATCATTATGATGTCAAAGGTATGAGAAAAAAAATCGGAGTTCGGAGAATCGGAGTTGCAATTTTATATGAACTTTGGCGCACCCCAATTAGATCACAGACACACCAACATTGTAAAGAGCTATACACTAACCCTCTTGTTCATAAACACAATACGTAGCTTAAAATGTCCTTTATCCTCATCTGTCCACAGAAAGTGACAATGCATACTAACTAAAACGGGATTATACTGCTTTTGTGAATAAGAGTGTTAATATTTAAACATGATTTACTGGACACTCAACCGGCCTGCATGCATATACATTACAGATGTGTAATAGCACTCTGAAAATTACAGGATAGATCCATATGTACTTTAAGCACTTACATAAAATTATTATAGGCAAACAGACCAAGCAGAAATTTTGCGTAAGTACACAATAAAACACCGCCTCTATTCTAGGCGGTAAAATCCAAGTTGTATTTGACCTGTTATGGTATTGTTTTTAACTCGGCCGCCATTACTGTCAAGTAAATAAGAGCTATCGAAATGTTGACAATACGATACATACATACATTAAATCACGCCTGTTTCCCAGAGGGGTAGGCAGAGACCACTTCTTTCCACCTGCTACGATCCTGCAAAATCTTATACGCTTCTTCAACATTCATACATCGAGTCATCCATGCACGTCGGTTTCGGGTACTTAAGTTTTGGCCCTTTTCCAGTATTTCTCCATTTGATTTAAAAAACTACACCTAGGGCAATACAATACGATAACAGGTCAAAAACGTTTTTACTGTTCGTTTTGTTGAATTGAGGCCCAGAAAGTTAATTTCAAGATCTCTTAACAATGTTGCTGCCATTTAAGGTCAATAAAATGATGAAACTAGGTAATTTTTATTTTCTTTTAGTTGCAGCAATTAATTAATTAATCTATATATTTAAAAAAAACCTATCTCCCTAGGTCACGCCATGACGCGTGAATTGCTGGACCGATTTCGCTAAGTAATTCTTTTTTTGTTGTGTTTGTTATTGTCAGGAGAAGGTTCTTATGAAAGAAAAAATTAAGAAAACTGCGCGTTTTTATTACAAAAAACCACTGGGAAAGTCGGGAATTTGCAGCGGGGCGAAGCCGCTGGCGAGTCGCTAGTTAATAATTAATGCCGAAGTCCTGCGCTTTTGTCATTAATTCTACCGCGACTTCATACGCATATTATCTATTCATTATTGGCTATTTTTTATATTTTTTACTGTTAGAAAATCATGAGTTGACTGTTCATTAGTTAACTGCTCAAAATAGGAGCACAATTTGTTGCAGAACAAAAATGGTTTCTGCTGCCCGCCTTGGCGAGGCCGTTTGCCTTGCCTTCAAGAGAAACTTAGTTATAACTCGTCTAAGAAATACCCACTTAAATAGAATAAGGGAGTAAAATTCTACTTTTAAAGGTAGAAAAGGGCTTTTACGAGTTTACGTAAAATAATTAGTCTTAACTATTTTACAAGAACACTACAGAATTTCATAACGTAGGGCGGTGCATGGCATTATACTGGCAAATTATAAGGATTGGAAAGGAAATTTCCACGAAAAATATAAATTAAACTGTTTTTTTGTACGCCTTTTATTCTGAGAGACACAATACAGGGTTAGGTAGATCAAAGGGGACTATTTTTATGGCACAGAAGGCTAACGAGCACACAGACCATCTGAAGATGGGCTCTGAGACCCGCAATCTGAAGACTACAATCACGTTGCCAAACCTAAGGAATAAGCTAAAATAGGTCTCTGTACTAGTAATTTCACTGGTTGATGTGTATTAAGTATGCAAAAAAAGCGTAAATAGCCAGAATAAATTAATACTCGTAAATAACAAGACTAAAAACATCGAACTGCGCTCCAAAACTGGTATTGCGGATGTGGGTGCTAAGACCGCTAAGCTTAAGTGGGACTGGACTGGACACGTCTGCCGAATGCATGCGGAACGATGGGCCAAGGTTGCCACCGAATGGACCCCGCAAGATGGCCACCAAAAAGGAGATGGCGGGATGACTTAGACGCGTTTCAAAGCGAATGGCTGGAGCATGCACTCAATCGGGACGAATGGCGGAAAAAACGGGAGGCCTTTGCCTAGCAGTGGGACACCCAAATAGGCTAAAAAAAACAAGAGGCAATCTCATTAATCATCGTGGTTTTTCTAATACACTAATAATTAAAGCCCTAAAGTATGGTTACCCTACATTTAATACCCAATACTGTCATACCTGTCCCTCGAAACTAATTTAAACATAGTGGTAGGGTAACCAAATCAAGCCAAAAAATTGGGATAAAGTTAAAATTAGAAAAAATATACTTTTAATTAAATTAGCAGCATGAGACTTAGGAGAGGGGTTTAGTTTAGCGAAGATGTGCGTATAACATTGATTTTGTACCAATTTGAAGTCACCCGGTATACATAAATACATGCGTAAGAGTAAAGGGTACCTTAAATATTAAGACAGAACCTCCCATCCTTTAGTTTCCATAGGTAAAAACTAAAGCACTGTTACGACAAAACCTAAATAAACTCAGTTTACTCAGCCGACATCTGTGGAATTGTTCAAACATTTCCAAGCTGTATTTCTTGCAAAAAAGTAGTTACAGAAGTTTATCCCAGTTTGCAACTATGCACTATGCACCTTGAGGTTGCCCGACAATGAATGCAATGGATTAAATCCTCAGGACTGGCGCATTCATTGAAGACAATAGACCGTTGAGTGCATTCAATTGAATAAAGTCCAATTTGGATGCTTTGCGGTATTTGTTGGACATTTCTGTTGGAAACGCCTCTGTTTCAGCGCATTGTTGAAATTGTTTGCTTTAACTTGCTTTATAAAAGCGGACGAGTGAAATAAAACTTGATATATAAAAAACAAGCTCACGCTCCGTCCAAATTCCCGGGATAAGATAAAGTACTCTTATGTTCTTCTTCAAGTTGTTTTCATATCTAATTTCACTCAAAAATTTTTTGCTGTTAAGCTGTGAAAGCTGAGAAACAAACAAACAAACAGTTATTTTTTTTATTTATAATATCAGTATGGTATGGAATAGTACGGATAGAATAGCTAAACGTGACACATCCTGCTATTCTATTCATGTATCTTTGAATTCGAATGAGAATCTGATTTTTACCACTTGCTTGACTTAACTACTATATTAATTTTAACAGTTAGATGCATTATTTGCTTTATCTCTATAAATTAACGCTCTGATGCATCTCAAGTCTTTCAAGATCGTGCTCGACCGTCCTGCGGGGTGACACTTGGGGGAGGCGAGGCAACTACTCGTAGTAGCAGGCGCTTCCCTTTCCCGCTACCCCGCCCGCCCCCGCTGACGCCTAGATACCTCTTCCCCGCCAATATCTGTCACCCTGCGGGGCTATCACACACGATTTCGAACTGGTGGTGATAACGATGCGATCTAGCCGATTTCGAACAAAGCGACTACTACAACTCTGATGTGCCGATTCTGCGCTCGTTTGTGGGTGGCTCACGTAGCCAAAGACAAAGACAAAGACAAAGACATTTATTGCCAGAACATAGTAAATAAACAGATCTTCGTGGAACAGGATGAGCTTATGTTCTACCTTAATTAGGCATGCAATGTTATAATACAGATCGTTTTTCATCAAGGAACTCCCGAACCGAGTAAAAACATTTTCCCAATAGCCACCTTGTCATTAAATGGTCAAATTTATTCAAGGGACATTTCTGTATTACAATTGGTAGTTGATTGTAAATTTTAATTGCCATAAAGTAAGAATTAACTTTAAAAATATTACATTTAGACCGAGGCAAGTACAGTTTATCCTCTATAAGTAATAAGTAAAAGTAACGATGATTATTGCCCCCATCTATGTCAAGTTATTTCACCGGTTGACCCTGACACGGGACACCGAAACAGCAGCGTAAAAACTCTTTCTAGACAGTAAGTTAGTACGCCTAACTTTGAATAAATAATGTTATTCATTTCATATTCTGTCTCTTTATTCTAACATACCTAATTTATGTCCTGACATTGAAGTACCAAATTAGTCTGAAGAAACTTCGATATAAATACTAAATGAATTTGATACCTACTTACGTACAAACGCTCCGACGGCTTTAGAAGGCAAAATGAGAAATTACCTAAGTAATTCATGATATAATTATAATCGCCTGGTTCTATTCTTACAGCAGCGACCTAGACGCATTATCATCGTCGCCTACGCATACATTTATAAATGACTTTAGTAGACTTTATTAACCGTTAAGTTGCTGTATAATTAGAGCCGATTTTTGATCATTAGTTAACTGAACTAATGGTTAAAATTCGAAAATGTGACACATTTTGTTCAGATTTAACAATGATTTTTAAATCGCATTTCGTAACAAAATATGAAAATACCGTAAAAGTGATCACCAAAAGTTAAATTAAAATTAAAAGAAATACGGATGATGCAAGTATTTTAAACTGTTAGACAGTGATTAGCCAGAGAGATCCGATATGCACCGTGACGTCATGTATCAGGTCGGGCTATATACACTCCATGTTAAATTCTGATTTATTAGAAAGAGATAGGAACAAATTATTGTTGGCTTATATCAGAGGCCCCAAACTTTTTTGGCTCGTAGTCCACTTGGCAATTTTTTCGGTTTTGGATGGATTACTCCACTACCATTAGGTAGGTGAATATTAATTTACGTTGCCACGTAAAAACTAGAAACTAAGCAAGAATCTTCGGGTTTTTTGCACGGCTAACGTTGGACGTCTAGTCGGCTAAAAATTTACCAAGTCTTCAATTAAAATTTAGCGCGGAAAAATATTTTTTACAAAATAAAAACGCAGAGAAAATTAAAACATAATTTATATAGATTGATATGTGTATATTTATATTTATAAGGAAGTATTACGTCACTAAGTAGGCGCCTACTATCAGTGTATGAATATGGATTATACCATCAATGGAAAGCCAAAATTAAAGTCACGGCCTGTTTACATAGGATCTACTATTGGACCCCCATTTTCCTCTCATGGACCCCCATTTATTTTGGGAAGTAATTAAATGGTCAGCCGTTATTAAAATTGATTCGCAAAAAAAATGAGCAATTAACTCATTTGGGCAGCATACAAAGATTTGGCTGGCTGGAAGTTCAAGATAGCGGCTCCTCTTCTCATTCTGTCAACGGATTCGTTGTCGGAGATCACATAGATCCCAAGATATCGTTTTTTTTTAAATATGTCGAATAACTAAAAAGTTCAAGATGGCTGCTACCTTTTCTCAATCTGTCAACGGATTCGTTGTCGGAGATCACAATAGATCCCCAGATATCGATTTTGAAACAATCAGTCTAATTACTAAAGAAAGAAGAAATAATATAAAATGCAAAGGAAACCGTTCGTCTCGAAGCGACACTCGCGTCTAACAGCACCGCCATGTCCGCTTAGCGGTCTCGTAGAGGCGTGCGTCTGTGTGAGTGCGTCGTTTAGAACGTTTGTTCGTAGCTTCTTTACTGCCTTATATCTATACTGTGCCCAAGCGTTGGTATTTTTGAGGCTAGTAGTAATTACAATTTAAGTTTTGTCACACAAATTTAGAAATCACAATCACACCCTAGATTAACCAAAATTTGTATCATAAATATGGGGTAGGTTAGGTTAGGTTCGTTTTTATATCAGTCCCGGAGGGCCAGAGTAACCCAGAAATAGGAGCTCCGCGTTAGCGGAGCTCCGTCGACTCTGTTAAATTTGTAAATTTGATGGTGTGTTTGGCATATGTGCGTTGCCGGCACGGCAGTAAATTTGCCACCTGTTTTTTGATGAACAAGATTAAACATTTTGCTTACCTACTGATTGCTTACCAAAATTTGATTATCCGTGGGTCGCTCAATGCAGCTCAAATATTTAATTTGCTGACCAAAATAATTTAGAGCAGTTCAGTATATCATTAATTGCAGACAGATTTATAAATGTTTGCTACCCATAAGTTGCTTACCAAATAGCTATTTTGGCGGACCAAATACATATTTCTGTTCACCAAAATTGGAATATTTTGCTGATCGATTAAATGATACCCATTTATTTTTTCCGCTCACATGGCCCATTGCAGATCGTCTTCGACCCCTGGGGGTCGATATAGACCACTTTAGGGTTCACTGGCTTATATCTTGGTAATTTTATAGCTATTCAAAAACATTTTTCTCATCTGTTTGTTACATGAATCAGCTTTAATTGAAGCTTTGAAAAAAAGTCATGAAAATTCCCTATTGGTTACGATTTTTAAGTATTCGTATTTTTAACTACAGATCTAACAACGGGCCCTTAGACAAGTATATTGTCAAATGCTAGAGCAAGTGTGATAGCGAAATACATTCGATATCTAAAAGTAAAACAGTCTCTAGAAATAATATCTTAACATTGGACCCGAACCGATTTGATACGCTCTAATGACTATATAACATGTCGATCGAAACAAGTTCATATAATAACATGTCCGTAACGTCTTCGCTACCCTTATCGCTAACGAATAGCGTACTTTGTCACTAACTTGTTTCGCTGGATAGAGAATAGCAATAAACGTGTCAGATGATGTTGAGCCTAATATTGGCTGACATATTATTATCTACAGCCCCTACAGGAGACTGTACTGTACATATTTACACATACAAATGTATACATAAAGCCAAAGCATTTTAACACTGTACGTCAAAATTTTCCTCTAAGTACACAATTAAAGAACAAAGCCGTGTAAATCTTTTCAAAGAACCAATTATAACTGAACAAAAAAAAACGTAAATAGAAAGTTACCTTTTAAACAACGCGATGAATAATGTAAGACCTTATATTGTAAACAAACTCAGTCGGATTAGTTCTACATTATTGTACTTACTTACGTCTTATTTAGTAAACACTTTTATAACCTCAAAATGCATCATTTTTTGCTAAAGTGCCCGTTTTCAGCTGAATAAAGCACCTATTGACCACATTTTGCACACCATTTTCCTGATTTTGCATCATGAATAGTTTTTTTTATAAATTGTTATTTTAGGTGAAAAAGGAGCACTTTGAGGTTTAAAAGTGTTTATTCAATAAGACATGTCTATTGGAATGGACCATACATTTTCTGTCGCCTATTTAATTCGTTTTTTTTGCTTGGTTGTTTACCTTCGGGTTCCGCAATCAGACTTGAAACTTTTTTCTGGTTTGCTAAAGCATTTCATAAAGAATACCCATTTAACCAAATATTAGTGACGGTCATTTAACTGAAAATTACATTAGTGTCAAATGCATATTTTCACTAGGCATTTCTTGAGTATATTTTAAATAAGCTAGTTCAAACTATACGAGGAAACACATAACCATACATAATATACATACCCTCATACATACAAACATACATACATACATGCATACATACATACATACATACTTACATACATACATACATACAACATATTATTACATACAAGTTAAAAACATAAAACATTACCCTTCTTTGGCAGCCAGATAAAAAAACAGTAAACCTTTAAAAAAAAAGTGATTGAAACGGCGCCTGATCGTTTTAATGATATCTGTCAGTTCGCTCTATTCTGTACTCTATTCATTTCTTGGTTAACCCTAGCGGTGTAAATCAGGCACAAATGTCAAAAGCTTCGGCAAAGGTCAGTCGAGAAAAGCTCTATTTGTGGCCTTTTGTTAAGCTAAAAGTCATTTAGATTTAGAAGGTAAAACTGCTATTAATATTGAAAGAATGATAACTATTGAAGACTGTTTATAAAAAGTAAGTCAGACTGTCGTTAGAACTCTAATTTGAAGTGTACTCGTACGTACAGTCAACATTAACAATAAAACATTAAGTACCTACTGAAAATACTTTTGGTTCGAAATATTAATTGTATTGTGTAATATAAATTCTATCGTGTTATGTTATGTTCATTATATTTTGTTTATTAACACCATGATGATGATGATGATGATGATGTAATTTATGTTCGATGTGTGAATGTGGAAGAAGCGAAAGAGATTTGTCAGGATCGTAGCAGGTGGAAAGAAGTGGTCTCTGCCTACCCCTCCAGGAAACATGCGTGATTTAATGTATGTATGTATGATAAAAAAAAGATTGTTATTCAGTAAGTAGGCCGCACGGGCACTTTCACACGTCAAGAATCTACCAGCGCTTCCCAAGAGGAGACCACTGCTGAGAAGAAACGCCGCAAGAAATTTAGCAGTCAGTTATTTTTTAAACATATTACAATGGTTACTACTATGTATTGTAGCGCTCCATAAAAAATAAAGGTACGGAACACTACACGGGATGGTTGCGATAAAACCATCAGCACGTAAATTTGGACCTGTATAAGTAAAATAAAACCGAACGAATTTCAACAAGGTTATATAATAAGGGAACACACAATGATTAAATTAAAACAAACTACTTACAATGTAACTATAAAAACTAGATTACTAGGCTGACACGGAACTTAGCTTAGGTAACCAAAACAATTTAATATGAAACGGTCTGCGGATTGTCACGTTAATAAAGCCTTTCTAATTTAAAACACATTGCCTAATAAAGGGTAAAAGACCACCTTAGAACACGGTCAGGCCAAAACTTGTATTCAATTTATAGGTAAATCTGATACGAACTATAATAAAATGAATCTGTTGAAATGCAAGAAGCGCTTCATGATTAAAACTGATGTGTTCGGAGTATTATGAAACAGGGATAACAAATTGTGGTGTTGATCGGTAAAAAAAAGGTCTAGAAACCTAATAATATTTATAGCCAAAATTATACCGAATAAATAACCATAGGTAGGTTAGGGGGGAGTTCGCGGACTCGTTTTTGGGATTTAGAAAATAATAAAAATCAACGAAATGGTGACTATCCTGTGAACTTCCGTCGTCGCTTGCCGCCGTATGAAGATGTAGCCGTAACGCTGCGTTCGTCGCAACTGTCGCAGCGGGAAAAGCCTGCGGGCACTACCGCAGACGACGACCCGTTGCCAGCGAACTCGATGGCGAACCAAACGCTGTACGGCCAAACCAGTCGTCCAAATCTTCAGTCGGGGCGAAGAGTCGCGAGATATGGGGTAAGCGGAGGTGCTGCAAAGGACACCTTTACTCACAAAATTGAACGAAAAGGACGGAAGAAAGGCTTCCTAAAGATTGGGGGCAGTGAAAGCTGGACGGCAACAAAAACCAACTCACCCGCTATCCGGACACACAGAAGACAACAGCACTATCACGATCGGTCAACAATTGAGACCACGGCGTAATAGAAAAGGCTTTCGCGTAACATTACAACCGGACGCGGCACTCGAAGCTGGCTTCAGTTAAAGAGAAACTTGGGTTGAGTAGAGACTATCCAATTTTTCTGAAGTATCAAGGCAAGAGTACGAGATTGAATGACAGTCCCATAACAAGGAACGGATCTAACAAAAACGAATTCCAAATTCAAAACTGTCAGTAGAAATTACAAACTCTAACCGGTCAATGAACAAGTCCGCAATACCAAAAAGGCTGAGAAACGAAAAAGGCGAAATAAATAAGCAATAATTAACGCGAACCAACGCGATTTGTAGCGGTAATGCTACAATTTGTATTAACACCCAAGAAACCATTTCCTTTATTTTTTTTCTTTCTGTAGGCAGTTACTGTAAGTTTATACTGAGCAATAAAACCTGAATCTAAAAGTCAAACAAAATAAAACACATTATTTGATCAAATATCTACTTATTCGTATTATAACTCTAATACCCTTTTTTTTTATAAGAAAAAATATTGAACGTTTCTCGCCACTCCAGTTTAAGAATTAATTGTCCCAGACGTAGAACTAATCGCGCCAACCAATCTATCTAGACGCACTTGACATCTTCGTATCGTCCACCATCTTTCTTTCTCAAGTGGGTAAGTACCTAATTTTTTTCAATTTGTTATAAACCTTCAAGACGTTTCAATTAAGGCTACAAAGAAGTTTGATATTTGTTGGGAATCTTCTTCGCTTCGCTACACATGGTTGAGATGTACGTAAGAGTTGTTAGGACGAACGCTCGCTTCTCCATAGAAACTAACTTTCGTTTCACTTTAGATATATAAAGGTGAAACTTGGTCAATTTGAAGTGAAGAGTTTGAAGAATAAATTTTGTTACCAAAAAAGATTCCGACAATATTTATTTTTGGTTTTAGTTACATAAACAATTGCCATTTAATTATTACCTTCTGCAAAACTTTGACTACTAAGTACATGCCTACTATATGTATGTATGTATCGGATCAAAAACTGGACTGTAGCTTCTCATTAATGAACACCAATTCTAATAAATGAACAACCCCGATCATTCTCTGGGTGTGTATGTTATTGAGCTCCAATTATTGAACACTTTAATTGGGAATCAATTGCAACAATTTTATTACTTTATAAAAAGTTTATGTAACCTATCCCAATTTACAATAAACTCGTAAAGATAATAATTATGTGTATGTGTGTGTATGTGTGTGTGTGTGTGTGTGTGTGTGTGTGTGTGTGTGTGTGTCTGTGTGTCTGTAGCACCGTAGCTCTTAAACGGGTAAACAGATTTGAATGCGTTTTTTTTAAACCAGGTTTTCTAGCGGTGGTTCTTAGCAAGGTTTCAAGAAAATACGTTGGGCCATTGAAAGACATATCAGCTGGGAAAGAAGGGCTCACCATTATTATAACGGGGGTTTTTATATATCTAATTGAGAATAACGTATCCAAAACGCGTGTTTTGTTTATTCATCAGAACCATGAATTTAGTGGACCACCCTAGTTATTTCAAATGTTAATTATAAGCAGACATAGGAATCCAGGGAATCCAATTTTATGACAGGTAGGGCGTTCCTATATTGATAAACTCAATTATCGATGCTTGTTTTATATACTAGTGATCACTCCAAGTTTTGCCTGTAAAAACATTTTTTTATTAAAAGTGTAAATATTAAACAAAATAACAACATTGTCCTCTTCATTTTTCAAAAAGATTTGGAAACTTTACTCACCATTTTTTTTTTCTTCATTGTTGTCCAATGTACTATTGTTAAAATAAACGATCAGAATTTGTTCCAAATTTTCAGGCATTAAACCTCTCCGTCTTGGCTGATAAAAGTGATAAATCTATTTCAGGTGGCTAAATGACTTTTCAATTTCTGTGGAGGTAATAAGGGCAGAACATTTTTTTGAATATGCTGTGTGAACTTCATACTTACTCAGAACAATACTTACAAAAAATACAAACAATGCTGAGGGCGATCACTAGTATATGGAAAAAGCATCGATAATTGAGTTTATCGATATAGAAACTCCCTACCTGTCATAAAATTTTGCCTCCTGGATTCCTATATCTGATTATAAGGTTCTTATTTTAGGCTGTGTTTGGCGAAGAATAAAATTTACCTATACCTTATCTTATTAATATTATTATCCTTATAGTAAGATTTAAATTCACAAACATTTCTTTATTTTCTGATTAACGTCGCCCCCAAACATCATTACTTTCATTCTTTAATCGTAAATTATTACGGAAAATAAATGAGAAAGTTCTCTCGTTACGAGAAATTACAACGCACCCGTAATTGTAGCAGAATTGGGGTAAATCGGGAGGAACAGGAAACTCCTGATTTACGTGGTCCCGAGCACGTAATTGTAATTTAAAATGTTTATCGTAAACATGTTGACTTTGCTTCTGGTAAACAGAGGCTAATAATTTAATTTATACGGAATCGAAGGTTGAGGCGTCGAAACAACAAGGGAAGCTTATGATTTTGCAATGGATTCATTTCTGAGTAAGAAAGTTAACACCTGTTGATAAGCAAATTATGCGCAGTGATCGGAATAGGTAGAGTATATTTACCTAAAGTCCGTAAAAGGACATAATATAGAGTGATTACAACCGGGTGACATATAAATTTATTTTTATTGATTTCCGGATTTCCGGTATTTTTCTGGTACTAGTAAATGTAATAGCAAGGAAATCTCCAGTTTAGGTCTCTGTTTTACGAAAATTAGGTAAATACACTCTACCTATCAATTAGATACTAAAAGAAACGAGTTACAGGCCCTTTTTATAACAAACTAACATAAAATATCCCATAACGTAAGTAAATTTTACGTACCTATATTTAGCATTAAAGATACCGGAAATCCGGAATTCAATAAATATAAATTTATATATCACCCGGTTGATTGATTATGAGCTTTACTAAAGTTTGTCTACTAACTTAATTTTTCAACGTTAAAGATGCGATTTCGGGTCGATGAAATCGATGAATGAACCCTTGCTCGAAAATTGGACATAGTTTGGGTATATAACCAGAGGCACATTTTATAAAGCTACAAGTAACAATTTTGCAGGTCTAAACTCAGTGCCTCCAGTGAAAAGGGGAATAAGACGAGTTATGCCCTTATGTTTTTATTACACCATTAGATTCAGCGTGTTCGGTTGCGTATTGTGACAAAAGGACATATCTCTAGCTATCCCCTAACCTCGATTTTTCGATTACGCTATGGGCATAATTCATCGTTTCTAAAGGCATATGTCTACTTATCTGCAATTTTTTATCAGTCTAAAGGTGCAAGTGCTATTAACTCAAAAAAAACATCCAACCTAAAGACACGTCTGCAGTTATTTTTTTTACAAAAAGACACAACTTGTGTTGTTCCGTAATAACGTGGACATAAATAGAACTAAGACCGACTATTCCCTTATAGCACGACGTACCTAAAGGCATAATTCAAACTATGTTCTTAATGCACAGTGTTCATAAAGGCATAACTCGAACTATTCCCTTGTAGTATAGAGTGCATAAAGGCATAACTCGAAGCGTTCCGTTGCCCCGCTAGCCGCGATTGGTCATATCCGCACTTAGACCACCTTTCTATTGGCTAGGTTGCTCTCAAAGGAAACACTTCGTTTTATTACTTTAAGGTTTTGTATGTTTATTTAGATTTTGGGGGTACACTACTTATTATCAAAAATATTTATTTATAGTTTATACGTGAAATAATTCACTTTAACTGAGCATCTCTTCAAAACGGTAAGTTAATTGATAAAAAATTACTTAAACTCGCCGAGTTTTGAATCCAGGAGTAAGTACTAGTTTGCGGCTCGAAAGTTAAAAATGCATAGAGAAAGAAAATTAACGAATTTAGTGATTAATCCTCCCAAATTGGTAAGTACCTTTCTGAATAAAATTATACTTACAAAATAAACAGATATTTAGCTGTTATGTTAATGATAATGGGTAAATATTTAGATACTTACCTACTCGTTATGAAATCAATTATTACATTGGACTACAAAGTTGTGTCTAAGTAATTGATAAACCATATGACTGCCTTCCAATTTGTTTATTATTTTATATTTTAGGTATAAATGTTATGATTCGGCATTAGTGATAAATTTATAACATAAGTAGGTACCTAGTATATCCATTCGCTTAGAGTGTCGCTACACCTACACACACTTGTATTGATTGTAGTTAGATACCAATTTAAATCGATGTAAACTGCCAAATTCACTTGCAGGTTCGCGGTACGTTTACGCGGCGGCATCCTTTGACAAGAGGCGGTACAATACAAAGGTGACGAGCGACGACACTATCTAAGCGAATAGATTAAATATAAATAACACCAATTTGCGTGTGTGCATTTCATGCGATTACAGCCTTTGTTTTGATCTGGTTTAGGAATCGGGACTCACGCAGAATTAGCGTTTTTTGTTTTTGAGATGGGTTTAGGTAAATCTTTGAGAGTAACGGTAGTTAACAACTTTACAGATCCCGTCCGAACCAGCAGTTTATCAAAACTGGAATGACACTGGACAACATGGCGATCAGGAGTTACAAGTACTATAGTAACCTTATTCTACGTACCTACACGTTAATGTTTCGTAGTTTTTGAAGATGGTTTTGTTTTTTGTTAATTTTCTTTTTTTCTTTGTGCTTATTGCAGAGTGAGCTTATTAATCTCCACGACCTTGGTATTGTTGAGCCGGAACGCATTGCATGTGACGTAAGTATTTAGGCTTATATAAGTGTATAAAACCTTCAGGTTTATGCACCGGAGCGTAGCGAGGGCGGGTTGCTAGTTACGGTAATAAACATAAAATTTATAAGACAAACCTGACATGAATTTTTTTAATTACGACGGCGAGTAAAAACCACTGTTTTCTGAATAAATGTCTTATTTTTAGTACAATTTTGGTTTACTTTATGGCATAGTTGTACCCATATACATAATATATTTGCTTGAATAAGTCGTGTTATTCCTTTATTTGTGAAAAATATGGATAGAATAAGTATTGTTATGACCATAGAACAGTCTTAGTTAAGGGAATAAGTCGTCTTATGTCTTAAGGTATCACAGAATTGACTAACACAATTCATGTTATACCGTTATGCTTTCGTGACTAAGGGCATAACTCGAAAAAAACTTGAAAAAAATATGTATAGAATAACTAAATGTAAAAACAATATCCTTTAAACGAAAGCTATAAACTATACCTAAAGCCTGAAACCATAAAAAAATCGAATATTAAACGCTAAAGACCTAAAAACGACGAAAGAAATGTTTTTTGCCTCTACTGAAAAGTAGCGATTTTGAGTTATTCCCTTTTTCACTGGAGGCACTGAACTGGCAACACTGCTCAACAAGGTCGTCATTGATCGAGGTTGTGTCAAATGGAAACTTGTAACCTGTAAATTGTAATTTATAGCTTTATAAAACAGGCCCCAGGTATGTAGGTGCTCGAAAAAAGAAACAAACAAAAAGCCCAATATTCCCTGACTACAAATAAACGATATCTTTAATGTACCTACACAAGTCTGATTTAATTTTGTAAAAATGTACAGAGCCCGGAAAATGTGTCTGCGTTGCATAGTCCTCCACATAGTGTCTAATCTCGCCATTGTCCTTACAAATTAAAAATAATGCCCGTTTTTACTTGGGTATTAAATGCCGAACATGTAATAAAGTCTAGCTTTTATATTTAAATCTCGGAAGCTGGTCCTAAATCACTTTTACATTGAGCTTACAAACAGTACAGCCACTTTTTTAATACCCATCGGTTTTTTATCGCTATCCTATTCTCTCTTGCGTATGGTAGTATATTTGTTATTCGTGTTGCTTAGGAACACAAAAATTGCTGAAAAAGTTGTGAAGAAACTGGGAGTATAGGGCTTCTAATTTTTCTATTCAACAAGGTTTTTGACGTGTTGTGGTATTGTTTTTAACTCTGCCGCCATTACTGTCACGTAAATAAGAGCTATATTGATATTAACATTAACAATATATACTATTTTTTCCACGACCTCTAGGAAAAAAGATACGGAATCATCTATGGAGAGTGCTACCGTCAAAAATTTTAAAAGACGTTTTTTTTTGTATGGGCTGTACTTTTTCCGGTATATTTAAATCCGGTCAATTGCGGAATAGCGACAGGCAGATCCGTATTCTGCAGGGTCAAAACCCTCTAATAACGTTGTCACCCCAACTGTTACATGATTTGCCGCTTGCAATAGTTTATGCTCGTTTCACACGAGGGCAGGGTAGTGAGGCAGAACAGGTGGCCCTGCCAAGATGCACTACGCTAACTAAAGTTTCTATTCGTTTCGTTTTTAAACCAATCGCGTCACTGATAGATGACGTGATACGAAAAGTCACGTGATCTACCAGTGACGCGATTGGTTTAAAACGAATCGAATAGAAACGCTAGTTAGCGTCATGCATCTTGTCTAGGGCCTCAGTCGGACAGAACAGTTCGAAAGACAGTTTGCGTTCAAACATTGGCCAGCCTGATAGAAGTTTGCGAGCGGCGACGACATAGACGTCAATAGTTTTACACTTCGCAAGTCCTCTTTCTCTTGCTAGCGATGGAGCGTCGACGAAGACAACGTCAATATTTACGTAAATATCTCAAAATTGCAGCACAAAAGCTCTGGATGAACTAATTGAAATTGTTGAGAGTGAAATAAATAGGAAAGAAAAACTTTGTTACAGAAACTGGATAGCAAGAAGGCCACAGCTTGGTTGTTTTTGTACATATACCTATATATGTATAGCTTAAGTTATGTAATACAATTACAGAATTTATCTAGTTGGTAATTGTTGATCGAAGCCTAGCGCCTTCAAAACAAACACGTACAACTGTCCTGCTCTCGCTCCACTGTATTGCCCTCGCGTTCACACGAGTGCAGTCTCAAGACAGTCGAGCGATAAAGGTGGTGGGGGAAGCCAACTGCCCCGAAAAAATAGACCGGCCGGTTATTAACTGTTACTGTCTGGACAGTTCTGTTTTGTCTCGGCGCGTGCGTTCAAACAGTAGCAGTACTGCACTGTCTACTGCTCTGCCTCACTGCCCTTCCCTCGTGTGAAACGAGCATTAGAGACGCGTTTTTCAGTTTTGGGCCTAGTCTATTATGGTTATTGAGATCCAGATCGCGGAACACTACCGATTTTATCATATGTGGCCACTTAATTGATTCACCTGTACCCTTGTCAAAAACCGATTCCTGGGGCTGTCATAAAATATTTCCTGGCTGTTTTAAATAACTTTACTTTGATGTTATTTCCAACACCAATTGCGTCGCTCGAGTTCATGGTAATTGAGATATTAGGCGATTTTGTGAAAAATATAAATTCTCGGAACAATTTAACGAACGCCGAAAAAAATCTTTTATACCTACAATTCAGTTAACAAGACTCTTTGACAACTTTAATTGCCTGTTAAGAGGATTAAACCCAAAAAGGTTCGTAATATTTCCAACGTTATTAAAACATTAACGATTTAAAAAATACTTTTTTGTACTCGTCGATTAAAATCTGTGTATTAAGATTTCATAGAGAATACTGCAACGTCACTCTTTTCATCGTTTTCATGTTGCTTCCGAAATAACCGAAATAACTGTTTCGATACGCTCTAGACAAACGAAAAAAAAATGAAAGTAGAACTTCGTATTTCAATAATATGTGTCCTTGTTTAAGGAGACTCGATCCGATACAAAATTGCCAATCTATGGCGTTTCGGAACGTAGCAGCGTCGCGTCATCTGTCAAAAATCTACTTAAACTTGCTGCTGTATCCAGGGCATAAAAAAAAACTACGCTTTGTGATTAGCTAGTATTTAGCCAATCACAGCACACTACTGCAACATTACGGACGCCGGTGGTGTGATAACTTTTCTTTTCAAAGCTAAGCTTAAAAAGTGAAAATAAAAACTAACCTCTTAAATTATTAATTTTAATGAACTCGTCCAAAAAGTATTGTTCGCAATATTATAGTGTCATAATCAAGCTTTTTAATCTCGTACCTTACTTAGGCCTCTCCTCTACTATAACACGATTGTGAAAACTACTATTTTAAAGATCGAAAAGGGAACGCTAAAACGGTTTGGTCATTTAGAAAGAATGGATGGAGAACTATTATAGTAACGAAAGAGGCATGGCGAGCGAGTGTAGAGAGGTTTTTTCAGGTAATTTTTACTAAAATAATGAGACGTGAACGGTCCATTAACTTTGTTTTATAAAAAGCTGGCTTAAACCTTTACTCATAACTAATTCTCGTCGCCTTTAACTATCAAGTTTGGAAGGGTCTTTAAATCACTCATGGACGGCTCATGGTTGGATTGGATGTGATATATGTAATATAATGGTTTTATTTCCGAAACCGTAAACATTTCAGGATTTTTTTAAAGCCCTATGTATAGAACCCATTAGGTTAGGTTAGGCTTGATTTATAACAATCCTGAAAAGTACATATAATGACCATTATGTATTATGACCCATTATATATTTTGAACTTTATATAATATATTATGATACGTACCCAAAATATCCAGTTACCAATATAGCCAAATGTATCCCTTTATGTTTCGTCGTTCCGCGTATGAAGTGATTTAATCCGGCGTCATATTTCGACCGCCATTTTGTAAGCCGAAACGGAAGCGCTTTTCCCCCGAAGAGGTTGTGAATAAATCCGGAACTACTTCTATTTGAGCAAATAACAAATAGGTTTAAAGATCATTTATTCTCATTAAGAATTAACAATTCACTTATTATGAGAACTTAAAATTAAACATAGATGTTTTAAACTATAAGTATAAAAAAAAGAGGGTAATTCTATACATAAAAAGAGGGTAAATCTATGCAACACTCCGACCGTATTCTGCAATATATGTCTGAATATCTGGTGAAAACATGCCAATATCATATTACAAATACATCAATGCGTTTAAATCATACACTATTAAACGAGAAATGTTTGTAAATACATATTTGCACTCACGTTCTCGAAAACGGCACTAACGATTTCGATAAAATTTGCAATGTAAGGGTTTACGGGAACGAAAAATTTATCTATCAAGTTGTCATTTTCGGAAAAATTTGCCCAGGTACTTATTTAGAAACCAAGTAAAGATTAACATAAAAAATTTGTCTGTCTGATTGAATGTTAAAAACAAAGGACCGTATTTATAAACTGACATTTTGGCGTGTTACGTCTTGCCAGCCTAAATCTGCAATTAAGCCATTAAACAAAACGGATTCTGACTAAGATGCCGTCTCATGAGTCAAAGAAAACATCGTAATAGAAAAACCTGTATATCTCGTCACACTGACGACACTTTATTCTAGGTGCTGAATGTTATAACTTATCGACCGTCTCTTTATCGATATTTGTAGTTTATATTATGCATGCAGCAATGCCTTTTTTTTGGCTTTTAAATCTCTACTCAATCTCAATATTAGATCAATGAGTTTAACCCCCAGCGTAGGTATTCTTGATCAAAAATAAATGAAGTAGATAACCTCATTAGTCTTACGGGTGCTACGAATCGATGTCTATAGCCACAAATTTTATATTATTAGTAGAGATGGGCCGACTATAGATTTTGCCGACTGGCCAGTCGGCCGACTAATCGGTTTTCAATTTGCCGATTAATCGGCCGACTAGTCGGCAATGCCGATCGTAGGATTTTGCTAAGTTCGGGTGAACTCGGAAACGTTCGTTTCGCTTCGTCCGTCACGTTATTTGTAACCTACTCCTACCATGCGTTATATAAATATAAACATAAACCAATTTTCTAGTTCTACCTACCTACGGCGGTATGTGGATGTAACTGATTTTTGTTTTGATTTCCTATATATAAATTGTTTCATAAGAATATTAAATTGCATAGGTTAAAAATGGTTTAATTTATATTTCCTACAGGCAATAAAGTGCCGAATACTCGGCATTTTTTGCCGACTAGTCGCCGACTAATCACCGACTAGAAATGATGCCGAATAGTCGGCTTTCCCGACTAATCGTCGACTAGTCGGCCCATCTCTAATTATTAGGTGATAGTACAGTCAAGGACTTTAATTGTTATGCCACTACGGAACCCTGTCATAATGACAGCGACAAACCACATGACAGAAATTACGCTTAAATGAATGATTAACGTTATGCGACAGGGTTTACTGTTGTTAAAAGACTAGTCTTGAAAACTTTCAAACCTTAAAGACTGGCAAACCTTGAAGGTTCAAGCTTTGAAGCCTTACGCGTTGAAGGTTTGAGCTCAAAAACGGTTCCGAACTCTAACGACTCAAGCTTTTTACGAGCTCTTAAGAAAAAGTCTTTAAGACTCGGGCTTCATACAGAGCTCAAGCTTTAAAAACTCGGGCCTATTGAAAGCCCTAGCCCCCAAACCTCGAAGGCCTGAGTCAAGCGTTAAGAGCTCAAATAATGAGCGTTCTAGGCAGAAAGTATTATTGTGTGTGTATTTATTTAAGAATGTTATTACTATTCTTTAGAAATACAAGTTGCTACACCCTTAACCAGTTTTTTCCCCGGCTAACTCAAATTTGGTTCAAGTAGCAACAACTTCGCCGTAAGTTCATATTATTAAATTACAATGAAATGTTGTTTTTAAAACATTGAGATACCTCACATACGTTCATAAAGTGACTGTCGAGTGGAAATAGCACATTACAGAAAGTTATATTGAAAATATATGACATTATTTGATATATATTGTTAATAATATCTGAAAAGTAATGTAATGTCATATATATATACAGTGTGCCCGTGAGGATTGCAACTTGCGAGAAATTTTAAGCGAGTATTCCTGACAATATTTAAAGATTAAAAAGTCACTCATAAAATTGATCTGCGACGTTAAAAGTATTTTACTTTACGTTTAGAGGTATTGTTTATCCAATAATTGATATTTTACAAACAGAAATGCGATAAAATCCGAATTATTTTTTTCTTTTTTTCCCTATTTCACAAAATTTTATTTAATATTTTTTACTTCTAATGACCTCAGGATCACCCTGTATAACTATTAAATATGGCATAGATTGATCTAATTTGTTAAAAGTTTTTAAGACTTATAGTGCTTCAAACCTTATAGACTTAAACCTTTAACGCTTAGGAGGCTTTAAAGCTTGATGCTTACAGACTCGAGGTTTCAGTGATCGTAAACAGCAGCACGAACTTATTAACTTGAGGCTTATATGGTCGAGGCTTTAAGGTTCGAGGCTTCTAGACTCAGCAGTCGCGACTCGAGTCTTGTAGTTTACGCCTCAAAGCTTAAATTCACAACACTAACAGGGTTCCATTGTAGCATTACAATTAAAGTCCTTGACTGTACCCGAAAGACCGAGCATCGCTCGGGTTGAAAATGCATTTTCCCGAGATGACTAGTTAACAGATCGATTTTCCGCCCCCGTTGACAGTTTCAGCGATATAAAAAATTATGACTATCAAAAATTATGTCAACAATTACATTATGACCAATAAAATTATGGGAAACAAAGGGCCCCACAGTCCACGTATATGTATAACCTAGACCCTATGAGCTAGGTAACTCGACGTTTTATTTTAACTTCAAAGTTAAAGTTATTATCAGATAAAGTACATCCCTGCATTTATAAACCAAATGATCCAGCCGATGCAACATTGCAGCACGTCATTAAAGTTAACGATTCGAAATATTGACCACAATTATTATTACGACTTGAATTTCCGAGATCAAAAACAATAAGTTGGTCGAATGGGTTTTAAATCGTTTAATACGCCTACAATTATTACACGCCTTATTTGACGAAGCTTTCATCTGAAATTTAATGAACACAGCTAAAAGCGTAATTCATTTTCGATTTAAGTCGTAACCTAAAGCTCGGCAAGCCTTTCGGTAGCGCTAAGCTTTTTGTAAGCCCTCTCATCATTTAGCCTAACAGGCTTTTATTAAGCTCATCAAGGCCAGAGAAATATCGTATGAAAAACAAAATGGCTGCCATTAACTACGAATATTACGTTTTTAATAATGTTTATAAATCACATGTTATTTTTATTTCACATTTGTTTACGAATACATTACCTTGGCATAAATATGTATAAAGACCCAATTTATTAATATTTTGTGTACATTAACAGTACTTCCTTTTGGGATCATTAAATAACAATAGAAATGAAAATATCTGACGACGCGTAGCCTAGCTGGTAATGACCTGCCAACGAAGAATATTTGTGTGATGAGCGCAGTGCCAGATTAACCCATTAAGCAAAGTAAGCAGCTGCTTAGGGCATCATGAGTCAGGGAGCACCAAGATCTCAGATCAAAAATCAGAAAATGGAATTAGTCAGGGGGCACCAAGATCTCAGATCAAAAATCAGAAAATGATATTGGAAATTTTATTGAAAAATACTTCTCGAATGTCGATGTCACTTATAAGAAAAATGACATTGTGTCGCAAGCTTTATAAAATCGCAATCGCTTTACGGATTTGTAAACAAAACTCTTTCGATTTCAGAACGAGACTTTCAATTTTGGTTTTTTCCGCGGGAATTTTTATCATTGTCAGTCAGCCATTGTAAATACCTTAAACCCTTAATACCATTGTTAATACCTTATACCTTATACCTTATCAATAAATACCTTGTTTTTGTAAAACCTTTAATTTAAAAAATCCGGTATTTAGAAGTACGTAATTGAACTTGTATGTAACTCTTCTTGCTGGTATATTTTTGATAAGTTTATATTTTATTTTTCAGTAATATTGTCTGTTATCTAGATTTTATCAATTGTGTGTTTTTATTTTTATTGGATCACCTCAAAATAGTAATTTTCTAGGCTTGCTCGAACTAATTAGTAAATTTGATCCTTTCTTAGCAACGCACATCAGAAAACATGGTAACACGGGTAAGGGAAATGTATCTTATTTATCTAAAACAATCTGCGAGGAATTGATCACAATATTGGCACAAAAAGTTCATGACGAAATTATAGAGCAAGTAAAAGATTGGCTATTTCAGCATTTCAGTCGATCCCACACCGGATTTAACTCACACAGACCAGCTGAGTATAGTTCATTTAAAAGACGGACAGCCAATAGAACGTTTTCTTACATTTCTTGAGATAAAATCTCATCTACAGGCGAAGAATTTGCTAAACAAACATTGAGTACCTTCAAAATGTGTACCAACTAGATTTTACGAAATGTAGAGGTCAGTCATACGATAACGCTGCAAATATGTCCGGTCGTTACAATGGCATGCAGCAAAAGATTCTAGAAACTAATTCATATGCAATATATGTTCCGTGCGCAGCTCATTCACTTAATTTAGTAGGTAGAAGCGCCGTCGATAGCGGCTTTCTGCTGTACATTTTTTCTCGTTAGTTCAAGCGCTATACATCTTTTTCTCGGCATCTACAATAAGATGGCAGATTTTGGAAGATCATTTGCAGAATCAAAATGTGCTAAAGTCTCTTTCCGAGACCAGATGGGAGGCACATGCTAAGGCAACCGCAGCTATTTCAACGCACATCAGAAAACATGGTAACACGGGTAAGGGAAATGTATCTTATTTATCTAAAACAATCTGCGAGGAATTGATCACAATATTGGCCCAAAAAGTCCATGACGAAATTATAAACCAAGTAAAAGACTGGCTATTCAGCATTTCAGTCGATCCTACACCGGATTTAACTCACACAGACCAGCTGAGTCTCTCTGAGCTCTTTCCGAGACGATGGGAGGCACATGCTAAGGCAACCGCAGCTAATGACAAACAAATTATAGATGCGTTAAACGCTATTACCATAGATTAACAACAAAAAGGCGATGCAAGAAGAGAAGCAGAAAGTTTAGCTAGCAAACTTCGAGAATTGGAGTTTGCTTTCATGTTAGTTATGTGGAACGATATTTTGCAAAACTTCCAAAGAGTTAGTAAAGTATTGCAAATAGTTGTGACGCTAGAAACATGTGCGAATCTTTACAAATCTTTGGTTGACTACCTGAAGGAGTTGCGAAATAACTTCGAAAGCTTAGAAACCCGCGCGAAGGAAAAGTTGCTAGATGTAGATTATAAAATTACACGCCAAAGAAGAAGGAACAATATGCGTAATGATGTTGCAGCTTCTGAAGTAAATTGAAATCCTGGAGACCACTTTTTACTGTATCATTGATAGACTATAAACAGAAATATTGAAAAGTGGAGAAAATTATCAAAAAATAGCAAGCAGGTTTTCATTTTTAAATTCAATCCCTGATTCCAGCAAAATATGTGTCCCAATCAAACCAGAGAATACCAAGAACAGTACTAAATTAGTAAAATTATATCCACAGGACCTCAACACTGAATTAGCCACAGAAATTCAACAATTTCATTCATATGTCGCCCATAAAACGATTTCCAGCGATGTGCCTGCTAAAGTTTTGACGTACGCACAACATTATCAAATAATTCATGACGACCACCTTACTTCTGCATTCCCTAATGTAGACACAGTGTTACGTATATTTCTTAGTTTGATGATGACCAATTGTTCAGTAGAGAGATCTTTTTCAAAGATGAAAATACTGAAAAATGAAAAACGTTGTACAATGAGGCAGGAAAGGATAGATGCTCTAGCTATATTATACATAGAATCTGATGTTCTACGGAAACTTAATTTAAATGTTGTTATTCGAGACTAACAACATTTATTTGTCATGATGATGATGATGATAATGATTTGAGAATTTGCGTCCCTCAAAAGTCGCAAATTAGATTTTATATAATATAGATAAGTTTAAAATTAATATCTTTGGTTTCCGTTCTTCTTGTCCTTGTCTTAAATAACATATCTTAAAGGTTTGGAAGTGTAAGCGTACAGTATTTCCAGATTCTTAATAGTTTTCGACTGGCTATCACTATCGCGCTTACACACGCAACTGACAGTATATTTGTCACTCGTGTGTCATAGAAAAACGAAGATTACCGATAGCTACTAGGAAAATGGTTGCACTGTACAACGTACAAACAGAATATTTTTACACACGCACACTTATGTAAGTATGTAAGTACTTTATTGCACAAAACGTAACAAAATACAACTATTACAGAAAAGGCATGTATTAAGGCGAACTTATCCCTTTAAGAGATCTCTTTCAGCTAACCTATGGGTGATTGACAAGAAAATTTATTGAGTATCTATATGAATATCATATGTAGATATAATTCATTCGATTGAAGAACGGCAATCGAAAGTATAGTTTGACTACAAGCGATCAGGAATATGATCGGGTGTGTAAAATAGGGTCGCAGGGGGCACCACACGCGAAAATGCTTAGGGCACCACGGAGGGTTAATCCGGCACTCTGAGCGCGAGTATTTGTTCTGAGTCTTGGGTGTTTTCTATCTATTTAAATATGATGTGTCATAATTCCGAATTGATCAAAATTCCGAATTATCATAATTCCGAACGCAATTTTTTGATAGAACACTTAACTTTTTGCTATCGCTTATAAATCAAACCTAACCTAACTTACGCATGGCGATTAAATTATCCATTTAATCTAAAATAGCTCCAGCGTAACAAAGCTTTCGGAAAAGTGAAAATTCGGACAAATGAATATTCGGAAAAAAGTAACTCGGAATTTTAAGGTGTTCCCGCATGCTCTATATAATTATGTTTATCGCTGTCTACTACCCGTAGTTCAAGCTTAGAGCTTAGTATGGGAAATTGTTGCAAGTCGGTTTCAATTGTATGAGGACAGCTCTATTTTATCCTCGTTTAACGATTGCGGACAACACTAGCCTCCAGTAAGAACAATATGGCTGAATCGTGTGCATGTTTTTCTTTTTCTCGCTCCGCTTTTCATTATAAAAAGTTCTTGTGAGCGCTTTGCTGTGTTGTAACTATATTAGGTATATAATATGCTTGGATTGTCCTGATGCTTAAGTTTTGTTGAGTTGATTTAGTTTTCTTTAGATTTTGAATTGTGCTTGCAACGGACACTCCTGCCACCGCCGCTCGTGACAGAGATTTCTTGGGACTACGAATGTGAATCGAAACCCTTTTACAGTCCTCTAAAAATCGAAGCTCCAACAGTGTGTTTAAATAAATATGAAACTTTCATACCGACAACCTCGTATTTTTTATAAATCCTTGATAACCTATACCTACAAGTGGCTTTAAGTTGGATTTTACTAACAGTTTCACAGCAACAAGCGAATCCTTAATAGGCAACAAATAAAATACGTTCAGATTGAGTTAATTCAATATAGTACCATAATCCTTAATTACTTCTTCCCAGCCTAAGAAAGAGTAAAAGAATCAAGGATAAAGGCGTGTCCTATCTCATTTGGTCATCGTAAACGTGGTTAACAAGAATAAAATTAATTAACTTTGGCAATTAAGCACAATGAAAATCAAAACAAGAAGGAAAAAAATACAAAACAAACTTTTATTTCTCCGTCCCATCCTATTCACCCGAATGTGAAATGCGGAAGGGTCTCGCGGTATCCCTTGTACTTTTAAATGGCCCTGTTGGAACGCACCGTAAAAAGTAATTAAAATCAGACGTTTACAAGACTGTTGAACTGTATAAAATAAACGTAAAGTTTGCGGGCTTTGAATTGAACTTTTTTTATTAACTATCAATAATGAGTTTGCGTTTGACATCAGTCTCACCTGATGTTAAGTGACGGAGTGAGGTTGTTTAGGCCTATGAAAGCATTTTTCAATATTTATTGAAGACTAAATACTCTCGCTGAAATTGACGCAAGTCAACCGACTCCATTTGCATGAGGGCATCCTTATTTTGCCGTAGTTTATGGCTTTGGAATAACACTAGTTAGTAACAATATGGCCGAATTGTGTGCATCGTATTTTTTTTTCTTCCGCGCCGCATTTCTCATAAAACCTGCTTTTGGTGTTATATATATATGCTGTGTATTATGCTAATATATGCTTTGGATTTTCCTGAGAAGCTGAAGATTGGTGAGTTGGCTTTGGTTTTCTTTAAATTTGAATCGTGCTTTCTAGGAACATACCGGCCGCCGCCGCTCGCTACAAAGATTTTACGGAAAAGATTCGAAGCTCAAACAAAAATTGAAAATAAAAATTTTAAAATGGAAAATTGAAAAGAAATTTTGATAATTCAATATAAATTGGGGCAAAACTACCACAACCATGATTTGGAACAAAATTAACGCTCACGTCATGGCGCTTGCCTGAGATTTATGTCAGTTGCGAGAATTATATGATTTTTAATTACCAGGCAAGTAGGTAACTTTTTTAATGATCTCTTCTTAGACATATAATACTCTTTTAAAATTAAGTTAATCGTATTGTTTTTAACTCGGTCACCATTACTGTCAAGTAAATAAGAGCTATGGTAATGTTGACGATACGATTGATATCATAGCCGTGTGTATGCAATGGATTTTTATAAACTCCCAGAGAAACTATTCCTTAAGATGCCTTTGCCTATATGTCATTCATTTATCACATTTTGTTTGTGTTGTGACGCCTTTAAGAGTGACCTTGGCCACAGATAAGTCTGGAAGTCTGTTGTTTGCTCGAATTTATATATTTTTCTCGTAAGTTTCTTTTATTACCCTGTTTTAGGCCGCGCTAGACAAAGGCCTCCTCTCTGCCTTTCTGCTTGTCCCTGTCCTGCACGGCTAGCACATGTTGTCCGCGATTTGTTTGTCGCTCGGATCTCCTTTCTTTGTACTCTGTAACGTTAGAGATGCACTGGGGTGTGATTCTCTCAACAACGACGGACGGACGGACGAACTAGTAATTGTCCAAGCGGCGAGTTTAAGTAGTCCCGTCAGAGTGAACAAAAAACATTTTAGCGCGTGTATTCAATTTGGCAGTATGAGTTCTCGAACGTATAAGGCTGCCTAATTGACAATGCCCGCGCTAAAATGTGTTTCGTTCGCTCGGACGGGACTACTTAAACTCGCCACTTCGATTCGCTCGTCCGTCCGACCGACCGCCGTTTTTTGAGAGAATCACCCTAAGCGACAAAAGAGAAAATAGAACTTGTGCTTACCGTGCTGAGCGCACTCTCGCTATCTCCTTTTGGATCTAGATACCTCTGCCAATAATACCTACGTGTTGGTAGAATTTTCGGTCCGTCAAGACCGACCGTTCAGGCGGTAAAATCCACAACCTTGACCTGTTATCGTATTATCAATGCCGGTACTGGCTGAAAATCCGCGCTGTAGATGTCTGACACCTCAGCATTTTGCTGAGCCAGTCTCCGTTTTACCGCCGCGCCGCGAGGACACACAATGCGTGCTATCCCTGTTTCCTTCACAGTTTTCTTTAATCATTTGTATATGTGTCTTATGGTTAGCAAATAACTTGTACTTATTCTTCTTCATCTATTTTGATAGCTATTATTTATTTGACAGTAATGACGGCCGAGTTAATAACAATACAATTATGGTTTTTACCGCCCAGGATAGAGGCCCTGTAGTCGTGCATGCAGCAGACATGTTCAGCCCTGTCCCAATTTAACAGGCCGCCTTTTTAACTACGTTATGTTAAAAATAGTTTCTGTAATATACTGCTTCACACCCAAGCCGCGACCATCTAGGGTGATGGAACCAGTAATGGACAAGGCACCAATAATGGACACTTGATTCTTATTTTACAGAAGATAAGGGTTATTCATTTGTTTTGAAACCATCAATTTAGGACCATTACTGGTGCCTGTCAGATAAAAGTGTCCATCATTGGTGCCGTTACCCTACGTAAATTTAAAATTTGGAGATATAAATGTCCTTAGGTAACTAATGCACATGTTATCTCGAACGATAGTAAATACATAAGTAAATTATAGAGAAGTGAATGAAATTTAAAATGTCTAACACTATTAGAGCTTTTTTACAATAAACTTTAACCTAAAAATAAAATCGATTTAGTAAAAGTGACGCAGATCAATTCTTTTTTTAGCTTACTGATATTTGACGTACATTATTAAGTGTATTACGTCTTTAATAGGTAATATTAAGTGATTTTCCGTCACTAAACTGTCGCAAGTTTTGTATAATTTAGTAATGGAACACAACGATGTAACGTACCTAATCACAGTACAAAATAATTTTACAGATTAAGTTTGTCAGAAAGGACACTCGCTTTATAAACGACTGTGGCGTTCAATATGATAATGATAAGAATTGTTTGTGCTATAACGAATGTAAACACAGATCAATGTATCAAAGGGGTATGAATGAATAAATATTATAAAAATATCTCGCTTTTTTTTCAAACCCTTTTCTTGCCCCGTCTAGCACAGCACGGCTAGCACAAGTTGCCCGCGACTTCTTTGTAGCTCGGATCTCCCTCCCTATCTAGTCCATAACGATAGAGACGCACTGAGCGACAAGCGAGAAAATACAACTTGTGCTACCCGTGCTGGTTCTGATGTTTTTGTATTTTTGTTTTTGTTTGTTAATATATTTTTCTGTTTTGTGTTAGATGTAAGCAAATAAAAGTTTTTTTCTTTCTTTAAAATAGAGCGTTTATGAAACTATTTCCATCCATTTTGTACTTCAAATCCATTTTTTTGCTAGTAGACATTCACAAAATTCAGACCAGCGTTGAGGCCTTCTGAACGAGTATTAAAATATGGAAACATGGATAAAATCCCTCACCCTCCTCATAACTTCTCCTTTTCTATTTATGTCAGAGACGAATACACTTGACAAAGACGGACAGACATAATAGAATCGCGAGTGATTCTTCAAGGGTTCCTTGTATAAAATTAAAATCAAAATCAAAATATTTATTCAGTAAATTGGCCACATACGGGCTCTTTTACACGTCGGTAATATACAGTGAATCTACTAGCGCTTCGGACAAGACCATCATTGCGGAAGAAGCGCCGCCAGAAACTCCAGCAGAAGGTCATTTTTTCAAACAAAAAATACAATAATACTTAAAAGTAAGTTACATTAAAAGGTAATAAAGCAACAAATATACATTATCAGAACTATCCTCAAATAAAAATATTACAAATTCAAAAATTAAATCCATTACAAATAAATGTAAAAAAAAATATATTACATGTCAAATACATTAAACTAAAAATAATGACTAGGAGAACAACACGACGAGGTCTCTACGTCAAAAGCCATAACTGGAATAAATAACTGAGCAACAAGTCCTTGCAGACGTGAACAGACCGGACCCCACAGACAGCACCCGTTCACGAGTATGACGCATATCTCAGCCATCGCCTCCCTCAACCATGTGTTCGGGAAGGTGGCGACCCGATCAATGACGCCGCCGTAAGCAAAGACCTTTTAGCGAGCATGACGTGCTCATGCTGCCGGACAACATAAAAGTAATATTGTGTGATATAGCTGTCCGGCGAGAAACATCACAGTGTGCTCTCATTTAAAAGCGTCTTGTACACACAAGAACTAATAAAGATAAAGTACAAAAGTAAACATACAATTTCGTGTTTGAATACACAGTTTGCTTAATATAAATCAAAGGTATGAAACCCTGTAAATAAAATTAAAATAGACCTTCTCTTTTACGAGTAATCTAGTTTCACTTCGCCTCCCTTAGCCTCAAGTTTCGACATTGTGGGTTATGAGTTACAACTAGTAACAACTCGGCAACTTGTTTGCTGACGACATGTCAAGACTTGATAACATTCGCACGTTAAAGGGCGGAGGGTGACAATCTGACATTGACGTCTTAATACTCGTACACTTTGGCTATATAAAAGGCTTGATTATTTAGTTTTCAAAAGAAATAATAAGTATAACTTCTTCGTCCGCGTAAAACTCCCATAAGTATGGTAATTCTCTGAGAAACTGTGTTGCAATAGAAAGTATCCTTTGTGAATTTCCGGGTCTTGAAGGTCCATTTCCGCACTTTTGAAAATATTTACATTTAGTATTTTTTTATAATTTTTAGTAATTACAAAATGTGATAAAATCACACGTAGTTGAAACATGTATAAAAAGTTCATAAATAATATAAATATGATTGAAAACTCCTCTCGCATTAGCATTTATCAACCTCAGTGTCTAAAATTGAACTTTTTATACATGTTTCAACTACTTGTGATTTTATCACATTTTGTAATAATAATAAAAAAATAAACTTGGGGTTGGATATGAGGCTATTACATATAATTTAAGGTATATTTTACAAATAATGATTCAACCGTATCATATCTGGAGGAGCCCAAACTTGGTATGTTTTGAAATTGTATTTAATTTTAATTTTAAACAAGTGACTGAAATATAATAATGTGATATATTTTTAGAATTGGCTTAGTAAGCCCTTTCATTAGATACAACACACGATAGGTTTCAGAACAAAAACATTTTTTCCCATACAAAAAAAACGTCATCTCCTTTTTTGTTTTTATTTTCGTGCTACGGGTCAAATTGATTTGTATAGCCTAAAGATTAATCATTCCGATTTTCATGCTTTTAACACCATTTGCAGCATTTTTTGGCGTACCGCTAGCACTAAAAAAAACACTGTACCCTGCGGGCAGAAGCTAGCAATGCTATAATATTAATAATATTTACCCAGCTTCGCTAGTTGTCATTAAAATTATGTACAGTCACGAACTTAAATTTGGGATCCACCTTAGGTCCAAAGTCATTCTGACATTCTACAACAATAAGGTTGAGTCTCCTATAAGTTACAAATGATTTGGCATCTCTAATGACATTTACGACTTCAAGACAATTTTTCTTGAAATGGGTCACAAATTAACGATCGCGATAGTATCAGCTACAACAACCGAAGGGTCTGATTGGATTATATCGCGGTTACTCGGAAACCTTTGAGATCGTTATCCTTTGAACTCTATTAAATTTATTTTTACCTCAATACTCGGTTTAAGAGGTTTATTTGACAAATTTGTTCAGTAATTTTTTGCTTCGTTATTTAGTAAAAATGGTACTACTTTAAATATACTTTAAAATCATAACTGATTAAATCAATTGAAACTTTTGGGAGCTGATGATTGTTATATAAGCACTTTATATTTCTAGATATGTTCTTCACAATGTGGCATCGCTCTGGGCTTATTGCTCGATTACAAGATACTGTAATTTTCTTTCATAATAATATGACAAAGACATTGTTTACAACGTATCCAAAACGCTGCTTTCGTGACGTCACGTCGCGGCGGTTGGAACATTTAAAATTGACAGTTCGTCAATGAGGATTCTTTCTCTTCTTCTTCTTAGTCGATGCGCTCTTTACAGAGCAGTCGGGATCAACTGCTAAATAGTACTACCCGATACAGATGTCGCTCGCTGTATGATATCTCGCCACTTCTCCCGGTTTGCAGACATTCACAGAGGATTATTTACCTTACCATTAAGGAACGAACACGCATACTCATACATCTCATTCGCCTGTACTTTTAATTACTATAAAATCTAGTAAATAATTGTAAACCAGTATAATAAAAATCACTGGAAACAACCCTAGGATCCCTGCATCGTCTCCCATGGGAGCCTAGGACCGCAACAGAAAAGCAAAGCTATAAATTTCACTGACAAATAATTTAAACTTTGGATTGAAAAATTGGTCCTAAGCCGTTAGTAGAATCGTCATACGCTCTGGCTAATGGTGACCACTTCTCGTTTAGTCCACACAACTTCTGTTTCTGACCACTTCTGAAAATGACCTCTTCTTTTTTCGACCTATTCTGGTTTTGACTACTTTTTGATTTGACCACATCGTAAATAAAACATCGTCTGTGATAACCTTTTGGCAGCCAAGCCAAATTTGCAAAAAACACTTCCTTCCACGTTAACGCATGTTTTGTTTAACAACTCGTCGAAACTAGGGATTGCAAGGTAGTGCTATCGATAGTTACAAATCCTCCCCACGCATAGTGACCAATATTTTTTAATTTAAAAACGCGTATTAACCAATACGCATTAAGACCACGCATAATGACTAATACGCATAATGATCAATATTTTATTCGCAAAATAACCAATTTGCATATTGACATTCCCTATACGCAAAATGACTCTTATTGTCATTGGGACAAGACTGAAAAAGGTACGCGAATACATTTCCTTGACCGTACGGTAACCTCTTTCGTTTATTGCTGTCGACGCTGTTATCTTTAAAAGAGGTTTTACTTCCTCTTTATCTAAAGTAGGTACTGGCCACTTATGGATCGTTTTCTCTTTTGACGTCTATATGATATTCATGTCGGTTGCGTGATTGAAAAGATGGAAGAGAATTTTATATTGCAATTCTGTGAAAACCAAAAAGGATTTCAAACTTTATTACATGGTGGACATCGACATGGTGAGTCAATCGAAAAAAAATCTGGGCAACGATCACGCTAGATGTCTTAATCTAAGATCAAAAATTAAAATCTAATTACTCATGCTTAGCTGATCCAAAATATAATATAACTTTCGCTACGCGTACTCAGTTAAAAAAAGATGTGTGAGATGATTTTTCGTCAATTACACGAATGATCGAAAGAAAAATTGATGCTCTGAGAAACGATCATTCGTTAAGTCTCATCGTGCCAACCTCAAAAGAAATACAAGATTCGCTTTATAGTGCTCGCAAAAAACATATGTATTTAAATAACTTGAGGACGTGGTGCAAGTACCTGAAAAACTTGGAAGCGATTTTGTACTTTTCGAAGAGGAATATATATTGAAAACAACATAATATTTTGTCACAATCAGCTCAAGAATACCTACAACTGTTTATTTCCGAAAATGCTGACTACTATGGTGACGGAACGTTTAAAAGTTGCCCGCCGCCATTTTATCAGATTAATAGTATTCACGTTAACCTAGAATCCAGTACAAATTCAACAAACGTAATACAAATAATCTACGGTCTCCCTAATAAAACGGAAAGGACATGTTTACACTTATCAAAGAAAAATTGAATATAAGCATTCAACATTTTACTTGCGACTTTGCGTTAGCCGCCATCAATGCTGTGAAAAGAGTGTTTAATAAGATTGATATTAGGTACATGCTGCCATTATCATTTTCCGTACGCGGTTTCGGAAAAGGCAAAAAATCTTAAACTCAACAGAAAAAAAATATGAATATTGTTACGTTTAATTAGCAATTTGCCGTTATTACCAGCGGAACTTATTAAAGAAACATCAGAAACATGGCTAACCATTGTTCGTCGGGCACCAGAGAGTAATAAAATTAAACAATTTATAAAATATTTTGAAAGTGAAATGGTTTTCAAGTTATCTGTGCGGTCGGCCCCAGGTGGTAAAACTCGATGGCGGCAATGGAGATTGGATGTTTTCTGGTTGTCGCCCGGTTACTAGAGGCGTCCCGCAGGGTTCGATTCTGGGGCCACTCCTTTTCACTTTATACACAGCGGACATTTGTGCAGTAATTAGGCACTGCCTATACCATATGTATGCCGACGACACACAACTTTATCTATCGTTCGACCCTAAAGATACTAAGACCGCTGTGGAAAATTTGAACAGAGATTTGGCAAACATAGCTGCTTGGTCAGAATCGAATACTTTGGTTTTAAATCCTAAAAAAACCAAATTCTTTATTTTCGGATCTCCTAACCAGGCACGCAGTATCTCTGTTCAAAATCCCGCTGTGTCTATTGGAGATGAACAGATAGAGTGTGTGTCGGAGGCACGTAACCTTGGGGTGCTGATGGATGGAGGTCTGCGCTTTGAGAATCACGTACTGGAGAACGCCAAAGTCTGTTTTTACAGGCTAAAAATGCTATACCACATACGTGATTTTCTAAGCGTAAGCCTTCGCATAAAACTGTGCGACTCATTAGTCCTCTCCAAGCTTTCTTATGCGGACCTGGTGTACGGGCCGCGCCTGCTAGCTCGCACGGAGCGTGTCGTGCAGCGCGTGCAGAATGCCTGCGCTCGGTTTTGTTTTAAGGTGCCTCCGCGAACGCGCGTCACGCCCAGCCTTAACGCCGCTGGCATCTTAAAAATGTCTCTTCGTCGAGAGTATCACCTTGCCACTCTTCTTTTCGGTATTATAAAAACTAGACGGCCAAAATACTTATTCGAAAAACTGAAGTGGCGAAAATTTGACAACATCGCATGTCGCTCAGTGAGTTGGCCACTGCGTATGCCTATGCACAGGTCAGCTGCGTTCCGTGGAAGTTTTAAATACACCGCCACCAAGTGTTGGAATAACTTACCGCCACCTTTTCGTAAACTCATATCCGTCAATTCTTTTAAGATCATACTAAAAAAATACCTTTACGAACATCAAAAAAATTTGCAATCTGGTGGTGGACGAGTTGTCCCAACTTATTTGTGTCAAGTAGTGCTCTAAATTCTATAACTTTATTTATTTATTTACATTTGTGCTCGGTTGGCCTTTTGTATATATATATATATACATATGTGAAAATTTATACGTATTTTTTGACTACACCATACACATTTCACACGCTACCTATAGTATGTATTTATGCATTTTATTCTCTTTTCTTTAATCTCGTGTTCGCTACGAACTAGGTAGGTACACACCAGGGTTTGGCTGAAAACCAGCGCTGTGGCTCCGGCTGCAGCACATGCTGAGCTGAGTCCTATTTGACCTCACACTACAGCGCAACGTCTCTAAATTCGCTTCTAGTATATAAATGTTTGTATGTTCTATCCTTTTACTTTATAGTTGTATCGATTAAAATGTTCGATTATATTTGTTGTGTTGCAGTGTGTTTTTGTCAAATAAATGTTGTGAGTTTGAGTTTGAGTTTGAAAGTCAATGCTTAGGATTTTTTTCTCCAAATGTGATAAGCGGCGCAAACAACCAGACTAACAATTCCATTGAAGAATGGAATTATCGCTTAAATACGAGAATGCCGCATACACCCACATTCATTAATTTTATTTGGAGGTTGAAAAAAAGAGTCCATTGGACGCAAATAATATGGGATAGAATAATAGTAAATAATTTATTACTTAGCACTGAAAGGAATGATAGAAAAAAGAAATAGATAAATTTTGATAGGTGTTATAGTAAATATTTGAAAGAGTTAAAAGTGGAGGTTTGTAGTAAATCAACATTTGGTTAAAACGTGGTTAAGTACCACGATCGATCACGATCGATCTATTAAGTTGCTACAATGAACGCCACCGAACAATCAACTTTTTGGAAGCACGGCATCATCGATTGGCATATAATATTTCGGAAAGAAACCCTAGTTTATTTTATATACACACATCAAAAATGTCCAGGGATGAAAAATATCCTTACATTGGTTAATATAAAAAAAAACGTGTTATGGATTGTCCATAAAGGATTTGAATACCTACGACTACGAAATACTTAGTCTGTTTGGTCAAAACGTCTTTAAAAGTAAGACTTGCTGAAATGATTCAATCACAGCATGGCAAAGATCTTGTCCTTCTGGACTGCTATTTATATTCCTTAAATAAATGTCCGAGAGCTATATCATAAGATGAAAAAGATTTGATAAAGTAAAAAAACGCTAGACCGAACAATCACGCAACTGGCCCTGAGGACTGTTTAAAAAACCTCATTCACTCGCTCAAATGCAGAGCAAACATCTAATAAGTCAGCTAACTAGGTACAAATTATACAGACGTGAATGAATTATCCATCTGAGACCAGTGGCCTGTTCCAAGTAAGGAAGCCCTACATCTAATCCTTCATAAGTCCAGAACCAAGAACCAACCCAAAATACAGCAACTTGTTAAAAGACGTGGTCATTTCAGAAGAAATATTTAAAATTGACAATACTTAGACCGTTTTTGATGGCTGATTAATTGGCTGACAATGCAGAAGGAATATATTTTTTTTCAATTTCATACACTACTACGTTGCTAAACCAGTCTGCGTTTTTAATTATGAATGGGACATTTAAATGTTGTCCAAAACCGTTCCGGCAATTATACTCAGTACACGGACAGGTGGTCCCCGTCAAAGTATCCTTGGTCTTTGGACTACTCTCACACTAAACTGAGACATGTTATTATTACTTGCTTGAGCTAGTTTTTTACGGCTCCGAGGCGTGGACTATTAAGGAGGACACTCGTCGACGACTTGAAGCTTTAGAGATGTGGTTGTACCGCAGAATGCTGAGAATTAGTTGGGTTCAACGAGTGACAAATGTAGAGGTGCTATGCAGAGTTAAAAAATCCTACCTGGGGCATATTCTCCGAAACAAGCGATACCAACTGCTTCAAACTATTGTTATGGGCAAGGTTGAAGGGAACATAAAGACCTGGACGGGCGTCGCCACGGTCGAAGAGCTGTTCCGTTTGGCGACAGATAGGAATCTATACGCAGAGCTGATTACCAACCTCCAGTAGTGGAGAGGAATTTGAAGAACAAAAGAACTAGTTAGCCAACAGGTATCTAAGTAAGCATGCGGTCAACTTTTAACCACTGCTTTGACTTTGAAACAATAGCAATGAACACTAAAAAATGTCTTCCTAGAAAGCCGACATAAATGTTGTTATTTTCATTTGTACCCAAATGTGTAAAAACACATTCAGTCGGCAGGGCTAGTCAGAAAACGTACAGAGTAAGTTCATCCACTGGTTCCATAAATATTACATAACCGGAAATAGATTTCTTCTGAAAACATGGTGAATGTGGAATAGTCTCCAGTCCAGTGTTTCTCAAACATAAAATGCCTTTTTAGCATGACATATTATTATGCGGTGAAATGCTCTTTGAAACCGAAAATAAACAAATGTAGTAAAACGTGTAGTAAAGTAAAAAGTGTGTAAAACGAGTAGGACATAAAGATAAGATGAACTTGTAGACCGATTTATTAGGATTAGCTTACGTAACAGATTTATAATTACACACCTCTTCTCATTTACTGACATGTAGGTACTATTGGCTCACCGATATAGCAAAAGTCGTCACTCTAAGGAAGTGGAAGTGGGCTGGACACATATGTCGCAGAGATGATGGAAGATGGGGAAAGGCTGTGGTTGAGTGGAGACCCAGAACCGGGCGAAGAAACGTTGGCAGACAGGAGATGAGGTGCTGCTATGAGGTGGCAGGAAGGTGCTGGATGAGGAGAGCACTGGACCGAGATGGGTGGCGAGCAATGCAGGATGCCTACACTCAGCATTGGGTGGCTATAGGTTGAAGAAGAAGAGAGAGAAGAGGTACTATTATAGTAATTCAAACCAAACGTGTATTGTATAGAGGTACATAATATTGTTTTATGATGTAATGTAAAAGTATTCATTTCCATTTTTTTTTAAACCATTAAACGTCACATAAGGAATTTTGATCATTTGTGTACTACGCACAGACCCAAAATTCCACAATTTTCTGAAAAAGCGAATAATTTTAGAAGAAACAATAAAAAGTGACGATTGGCCGTTTTCGATAGCTCATTGATTAGTTGACACCGCAGAAAGATTTTTTTTTCAATTCAGACAATACATATATATATATATATAATATAGTATAACGTTGCTAAACCAGTATGCGTTCTTAATTATGGATGGGACATTTAAATGTTGTCCAAAACCGTTGCGGCAACTATACACAATACACGGCCACATAGCCCAAGTCAAAGTACCCTCAGTCTTTGGACTATTGTCACACCAAACTTAGACATCTTACTGTTACTTGCATGAGCTAGTTCGCCAACAGGCATCTAAGTTTGAAGTCAACTTTTATCCACCACTTTGAGTTTGAAACAGCAGCAACGAACACTACAAAAGTGGTACCTTTCATCTGAACAACTTATGAAAATGTATTTCAAGCCATTAAACAAAATGTACCAAATTTCAGCCTAAAACATATAAAAGTTGATTTTGAAATTGCAGCCATTAACGCCCTTCAACAAACATTGGAAGCATGCGGAAAAATATGACTTGTACAAAATACGTGACGGTTCTAGTTATATTAGAAAATGTATTGCAGTAATCCATCTTCCCTCCTTTTCGATACTGGAAGCATGGCGTAGTGTTCAGGCAAAAGCGCCGTGCCTAAAGATATTGACGTTTTCAACGCTTATATGACATCGTCATATAAGCGTACAGTACAAGAATAATATCATGTTATAATCAACGACATAGGACTAATAATGTTTGCGAGGGGTTGCACAGCAAATTAAATAAACTTATAAGGCCGTGCCCACTTCGTTGGGCCATAAACATTTTTTTTGGCTTAAAGCCAAGTACACTCACAAATAACGTGGCTTTCTATTGGTAAAAAAAAATTCAAAATCGGCGCAGTAGAATCAAAGATTACCCTGTACAACGTTACAAACTTTACCCCTTTATAATATTAATATAGAAGTATAGATACCAACATTTACTTCATGTCATTTCAGTGTCAAAAGAAGAAGCTAAATTACAAGAATTCACTATTAGGTAAAAACAAAGTGAAAAAATGAATTCCGCCGTTTTTCGTAAGAGATGTGAAAACATAGTGGCTGTTGACACCAAAATTAACGAAATCGTCAGCGACTTTTTTACAACGGAAAATTTCATTGCAACAGTGTTTGCATATATTATCTTACTTAAAATACTGATATAGGTAATATGTCCCAAAGCCAGGGAACTTTTTATTAGTCGAGATAGAAGTTTAGGACAATGATTTTGTGATAAAGAAGTCTAGAATATTGTTTATTTTTGTTATTATGTTTTATTTAGCTAATTATTTCATTTTCTCGTCTTATTTTTATTATTCCGCCGCCATGGCCGCCGGGGACTAGGGTTCGGGGTTGATTATTTATCATATTTTTTTTCAATTGTTGTGTTTAAGGTGATGTTTATATTGATAATTACTGTTTAAAGGCCACTAGTATCCGAGGGACAATGGGAGCTGCTCCTGCAATACATGTAGGACTACCCCAATCTGGCTAGGGGTTCGGTTGTCATCGCCGGACCCGTAGCGAAAATAAGAAATAACCAGCAGTGGGAGGAGATGTCGTCCCGGTTGAATTGCCTAGGCACCGGCGCCACTAAAACTCCGAACAAGTGGAAGTACGTAAGTAAAACTAGTTAATTTTCCACAAATATAGTATGTGTATAAAGATTTCAAGACAATGTATTAAAAACAAACATATTGGATATTTCTTTCTTATCTAACACTATTATTGCAATTCTTAATGATCATCGTTCTAGTATTGGTACAATATCAAATACGCCACCAGAAAAAGGGCTTGTGTGCTGCGGCAGCACGCGTTTAGGACGGGGGGTGGATCAATGCCGAAAAGCTGGCCGAATTGACGGAGCGGGAGGAAATAATTATTTCGCTCATTGGAAGAGTAGCGGTGCATGGTGAGGAGAGCGTGCGGATTCCGTTCGATGTAAGTTTTTTTTTTAATTAATCAGTATACTTTCAGGAAAAATTAGACTGGAGTTGATGTACGCTCTGGTAATTCATATATGAGTAAATCCGACATTCACCAAAATTTAGCACATTCACCGCCGTTGTAGCCTGTAGCAGCATTTTTCCACTATATAAAGAAAAGCTGCTACAGACAGTGGGCCCAACTACCGGGTCGTAATTTATCGCTGAAAGTTATTTACGCGGCGAAGCCGTTAATATTGTTTTAAACATGTTATTAAATTCAATAAATTTGAGACTAGAGATTAGATGAATTATTTTATCAGAGTTAATATTATAGGATCTGCTGTTCACTATGCCCCACACCACTATCTTCCCCTCCGCTGTTGCTGGCTTTCGGCTTTTACCGCCCTTTGTCGACACCGTCCCCCGAATGCCCGTCGCCGAGCCAGGCGATCGATGAGGTACCAGAAGTCGTGTCGTCACTACTTCTGGCACAACCTGTAACTGAGGCGCTACCGCCACCGTCGCCGCCCCCAGCACCACCACTACTACCGCCTGCCAATCGCCGGCGACGGACAGGTGAACACTATTTTAATTCATTATTGTCTCCGCAAGCTAACCCTCAGGGGGTGACAGCAATCAGTACAATATATTCGTCTCAGTCAGAAATGAATATTAGACTAAGTAACTTTATTTTCTTTACTTTCGGGAACAAGGAGAGTCTGCAAGGAAATTCATATTTATTTTAAACAAATAATCTCGCACACCAATGGTCCATTGCCATTCAAATTCAAATGATTTATTTCAGACCAGGTCCATATATTGTTAGTAACATCTAGATACTTAAAAGCTAAGTTATTAATTACAAAATTGGTTTAATACGTATAGATACTGACTGCCATGATTATTTGACGTACGTCAAAGCAGTCCTGAGCAGTCCAATCCAATGCCACAAAATCGGGCAGCTCAACCTACCAGCAATCACCTTCAGAACATTCTGACTGCCCCTGACGCGACCCATCAAAGACGTAATTTTTTTACGCAATACCGCGTGGAATCCGTTCCTGTGCGTCTCAGCGAACAACAAAAAAAGGAGTAAATTTAAATTTAATTTTTGGTATTAGGACACAATACACTGCTAACATTGTAAAATTTACTTATTTTTTTCAGATCAGTGAAAAGTGCCCGTGGCACCCGAATGGGTGTCACAATAGGAAGAGCGGCGGCTCAGTATAGAGGCTCAAACGGCCGCCGCCATCACTGACTTGGTCCGGACGATAGGCACCGTAAGGGCGCAACTTGTGGCGGCGGTGCAGGAGGTGGCCCAACAGCTGGCCCGAACAAATGAAAAGGCTGGCCAACACTGAATATAATTAACGAAATCAGGTCTGCCATACTTGTAGTTGTAACACGTATAGACACCCACACTACGGCGTCGCTAGCTAGAGTTTTGGCTGCAGGGGGGGGGGGACACACTTGACCAGTTCCGATGAAATTTTCAGCGACTTTTTACAACGGAAAATTTCATTGGCGCAGTGTTTGGATACATTATCTTACTTAAAATACTAGTAGGTAATATGTCTCAAAGCCAGGGAACTTTTTATTAGTTGAGATAGAAGTTAAGTTAAGGGGAGGAGGGTTGATTTTTGTGAAAGAAGTCTAGAATATTGTTTATTTTTGTTATTATGTTTTATTAAACTAATTATTTCATAACATGTTATTTTTATTATTCCAAAAGGCTTCGGTCAAAGTAAGTGAGCTTATAATAAGTATTTCTATGTCATTTGTATATTGGTAGTTTCCGACAAATTCATTGGAGCCAAAGAACTTTACACTTGGGGCTACCTCTCGGTAACATTCCGTAAAGAACGTAGACTTGCACGCCAATTTAAAATCTGTTATCTACTCTATATCTATATCTAGCATAATATTATAAATAGGAAAGATTTGATTGTTTGTTGGTTTGCATTGAATAGGCTCCGAAACTAATGGACCGATTTCAAAAAATATTTCACCGTTATCCCTGATGAACAATGAACATAGGCTATGTATGTGTGAGTCTCAGGCAACAGCTATCAGTAATAAAATAAAATAGTTTAATCTAGTAAAAGCAAGGACTTCTATTCCCATATACATTTATTATTATAGATATTTATATTATAGGTTTTTTATAACAAATATTCAAATATAAAAGTAAAATAACAATACCAATACAAAAACAAAGACATTATAAAAAACCTAACCTACGAGTGCAGCCGGCAGCGGGGCAGGGCTCAAGCTACCTGTGGTTAGGGCTACAGAGAGAGGAACCTCCTCACAATACGTGCCGAGTCGAGGAGTACTGCCTTCTGTATCTGGCCCTTGATCCAGCCATCTAGCGAGAGTCTCTTGAGGTTATTATTATTATTATTAAGGAATTATGGAACTAAAAATAAATATGATTAAAAATATGCTAATTAGGATATGATCGACTATAAAAACAAGATTGCGAGAAAAAATGCTATTAAAAAGCCTGCGATCGATGACAAAAGCGAAACATTTTCGTTATTACATAAAAGCCGAATCAACACATTTTACTAGTTGAAACAAAGAGATCGCGGAAAAACGCGAATACCGAAAGTGGCACGGGAAAACGATAGAGCGGAAGCTGTCTAAGAAATCTGGCAGAGTACTGGGTGTCCAGCAAGAAAATTTAAATTTGAATTTCGAATTTTTCGGGAATGTCACGGCCTACGAGATTTAAAATGCCGCCATTTTGTTCATAATTACTGCGGATTTTTTGTTAACCATGAATCGTTGGTCTGGTGAACATCGAGCATTTGCCATCAAGGCTTTCTTACAATGTGGAAAATCTCTTACGGAAGCCAGAAGAAAATTTTGTTCGCATTATAATTTACGAAAAATTTGTGCAGCACCGTCTATTCAGCTTATACGGTTGTGGATTAAGAGGTTTGAAGAAAATGGATCCACATTAAACAAAAACTTGCCTGGCCGTGGACCTTCAGTTTCCACCGCCGAAAACATTCAAATTATTCGAGAAGCCATGTATGAAAATCCACGTCGCTCTGTTAGAAAACACGCATCGGTTTTGGGAATCAAAAAGTCATCAGTGCACATTATAATTAAGAAGGTATTAAAATTCCATCCCTACAAAATTCAAATTGTGCAAAATTTGAAACCCGACGACTACTCTTCAAGAATGGCTTTTGCTAAGCAGATGTTACTGAGATTTCAAACCAATTATCGCCTTTCCAATATATTTTTTAGTGATGAAGCCCATTTTCATTTAGACGGTTACGTCAATAAACAGAATTATCGTTACTGGGCCCCGAACAATCCACAAAACAAGCATTCGAAGTCGCTTCACAGTAAAAAAGTCACCGTATGGTGTGCTAAATCAGGTGCGGGAATTATAGGGCCGTATTTTTTTGAGGACTCAACTGGACGATCGATTACTGTTTCAAGTGAAAATTATTGTAAAGTGATAGAAGATTTTTTTATGCCATAATTGAGAAGCTGTTTGTTTGCAAACAGAAACACCTGGTTTCAGCAAGATGGAGCTGCTCCTCATACCGCCAGGGGACATCCATTGGCCTGCGAGGTCGCCGTGTGATTATTTTTTATGGGGATACTTGAAATCTAAAGTTTATAATAGTCAGCCTACAAATTTGGATCAACTTAAAGAAAATATCGGGACTGAAATCAAATATATTTCATCAGATTTGTGCAAACGCGTTTTTGAAAATCTACGCTTCCGCTTAGAACAGTGCGTTGAGCAAGGTGGTCAACATTTAGACAATATCGTTTTTAAAACATAAATCCGCAATAATAGTTTAAAGGTTTTTGCTATTGATAGGGTTATAAGTCATGTACTTTTTTTAAAATAAATTATTGAAGTTTAAAGTTTCTTATTGGACACCCTGTACATAGCTCTTTTTCAAACGTAATAAATTACATTACAAAGTATTTTTCTTTTTGTGATATTTATTAGTTTTATGATGATCTTGTTAAATTATGTTGGACGTATCTAACAGCCATGTTTTTTGTTGTAACACCTCTCTGTATTTTTCAGGGGTAACATGTTTTTAGAAAGTAGTATCCATATTTTAGGTAAACAATATGTACACAGGATTTAAATATATCGGAATATATCCTCAAAGTGTCCATAAACAAACGACCTCTATCGCTGCTTATTAATAATAAACATTCAAGAGTATTATAAGTCTCTTTGACTATCACCCTATTATTACATCAAGCTCATATCTAGGTAACGCGTTTGCTACGCTTAAACTTTATTTCAAAATATTTAAGGTTGTTTTTAAATGCTCAACTATGAGTAAAATAGGAGTTTGCGAAAGTAGTTAGGCTACATAACGAGCAAAGCCTCTCACGTGTAGGCGGTAATCTTCAAGTTGCAGCCATTTTATAGCGACTGAATTTAATATCATCCAGGTTAAAATAATGGAATTTGCAAATTGGTGAAAATGTAACTTTTGGTCTTGAATTGCAAAGTCACATATCATTTTCTATAAGCTCCCAAGCGATACCGATGATCGACTTCGCTTTGTCAAAACAATACAAAAATAAATTAAGGAACAATGACACACAAGCCGAAGACAACAATAAACATACTTATTTAGAGAAATATATACTATAATGAGTAGGGACACAGAAATAATCCAAAACTCACGAACAAATACTCATGATCATTAATAAAATGTAGCCCTTTCGAGAAATGGAGACCGGGACAAAAGTATCGGATCCTATTTTCTCGGATCCAAATCAGGCACCTTGCATGAACGCCTCTTGACTTTCAATAGACTGTCATTATATGCGTAACGCTTGGGTTGTCAGTGGTTATAGGCTGCGATGATTTCTTCCCATCAGGCCTTTTAGGGTTACAAATTTCTTGAATTATTGGATATTTGGCAATTGAATCGAGAGAACTAACTTTTCTAACTGTTACCTATACTTGGGGATTAAATTTTTTGACTGACTATTTAAATTAACGTAATATTCGCCATACATTTATATTTGGATTTATATTTAAGGTCTCTAACCCAATTAAAGTTTCACAGGTAACTAATAACTCTTTGATAGCACTAGCATACTCTGATAGTAGATTATTTTAAGCAAAAAACCTTTGAAAAATATTTCTTTTGATTCCAAGTATCAATGAACTCATATGGATAGTATTAACATTTCAGGTATTAAGACTAGGACGAGCCTAGCTAGCTATGCTAGGTTCAGGCAGACCAAGGCAGTGTCCTTAGTTTGGTGAGTCGAGCTTGTCCGCGATCATTTGCAGGATTAGCCCAGAAAAGTTACGATTTCTCTCTATGGTGACACACATTTACTGATATATATTCAGTAAACAATAAATCCATTGTTGATTTTGAATAAATTATGCTTTGATGTTTCCCTAATTTAATCAATAACACAGCTGCCCTTCAACATAAATTCCAGCTTCCCCAACAACAGGCATGAATCTCACGTTGTAACATACACTATTCCGGGCCTCCACAGGAAATATATAAGCGAAGATTGACTAACATGAATTCACGAGTGAAATAAGTATTGTACTAGTTTGTACTAGTATACAGATATTAGTAGCCTTGGATGTAATGAATCAGCGGCAGCTCAACATGACTAACTCAACAAATGCTCATCATCATCATCAGCCGCAAGACGTCCACTGCTGGACAAAGGCCTTCCCCAAGGTTTTCCACAACGATCGGTCCTCTGCTGCTGTCATCCAACGGTTTCCCGCGACCTTTATCCGATTGTCGGTCAACCTTGTGGAAGGCCTGTCGACACTTCGTCACAACAAATGCTGATTTTATTGAATTCCAAATAACTCCCGCATGCGCCCTGTGTCATGCCCATGTCACATAAAGACGCTTGAAGAGTGCTGTTTCAGTATCAGCGTGTGTTTGTTATTTTTTCCATTTATTGTTGTTGTTGACCTGTTGGTTCTCACTTAACGGTCACGTTATATTTAGTCAAGTAGTTTAAACATACTATAAGGAAATGAGATTTTATGCTACCTAGAGAAAAAGTATTATTTATGTAGTAAAATTGAATTCCGTCAATACATAATAAATAATTAAGATTTAAAAAATTATACCATGTCAAACTGTCAAAACACAATCACAACTTAATGGTTCGTTTTAATTATTGTGTTTTTTATGCGTAGTAATCCCTGATAGTGGTACAAATCAATAAAACAAATCCATGATAATTTTATATCAATAATAATAACTTCATTTTGTAGAATAAAACTAAACTCCTCGAAATATTCTTAAGGGCCCGTTTTATTTGCAAGGGTGTTTATATAGTTACGAAATAGCTCTCACTTTGAAGACATTTGGCAACTTGTATTATTATTACGTTTGTTATTATAAGCCCAAGCTTGAAAGTTTTACAATAGAGCTTCCTCCGTATAGAAGTCTTCGGCGTCCATTTATATAATAGCTTTGGCCGTAATAGTCCAGATAACTTAATGTTTTCCTCGGTAAACGTGCAATTTTTCCAGATAAAAGGTCGCTATTGTACTGTACTATTGTCTATTTACCAAGTTCCAGCAAAATACTCGTATTAGATAGAGAGCGTATATGACGTGTATTGTTTTACCGTGAATTGTGAGAAAATTAAATACTATACACACATCAAAAGTATCACTAGACCAATTTGATGTTTTGACTCAGTAGTGATATGCCTATATTGGAATGTTCAAAACTGTCTAGGGATAAAAACCGTGGCCGTAATACCATAGTTACGGAATACCAGATTGCCGGATACACCAGATTCTCTGAAAATCACATTCCCAAATTACCACATTTGCTATTTATAGGTACAGATACGATTTAATATCGATTTCCAAACGACCATATTTTCAATACATCTTGGTTACGATACGTTAATATCAAATTCTCAAATCATGGATTTTGAAAAAACAGATTTAAAAAAAAAAAAAAAAAAAAAAAAAAATATTTATTGCCTTACACAGATACACATACAAGAGAAGAGGAGAAGATACATTTACACAAAGACTTAAAAATATCCAGATATTAAAAACCCTGACATACATCAAATCTCACATTCTTTAGTACATCCAATCGTCCAACCATTCGAGCAATTAAATTTAGAGGAAAAACACAGTTAAGATAAAACTAAACTAACACTAAAAAATATTATTATTATTAATTTAAATTTACAACAGCACAAACACAACACAAAGGCAAAGGGCTCGGGCTCAGCATTGAACTGCGCTTGCACACAGCGCTGATTTTCAGCCCGCGCCGGCTCATTGGGGTATAGCACATTTGTAGTAGGTAGGGAATTTAAATTTAAATTTATTTTAATTTCCGCAGAAGCAGATATTCGATAAACCAGATTTTCATAACCATGGCGAGTGGGCTTTACTTGTGGTAAACACATATCTGTGTCGCCAAGATGACATTTGTAATGTCTCCGTATTTTCTCTTCTAAAATTACGTACAATTTTAGGTTAATTAAAACCTATCTGTAGGTTTTGTCTTTATTTCAGAAAGCTTATTACGGCCATGTTTATCGCGTGACTAAACGTGGAAAAAACATCCGTCACTCTCCTACTTATATACTTGTCAGAAAGTGACGGATAGGCCCACAGTTCTACCTCATAAATTTACTACTTTATTTTAGCGTACTTCAAAATAAAAATATGTTATATCACTATGAATAACTTTGCGTTTTTTCCGAAGATCAGACATGCTGACGGTACTTTGTGGCAGTTAGCGTCGTGGAAACAATATGCACAAGTGACTTGAGCGACGGCGCGCTCGCGACTGATCGCTCTATCAGACACGCACACTACCGCAATGAGCATGTACACGTTCAACCACTAATTAAGCCCACTCGCCATCGTGAATTGCAAGAGCTATACCTACAATATTTGTTCTCGAAACAATTTGACCTCACGTTATATTTTATTCCGATTTTCAGTACCTACTCCCGGCTTTCAAAATACGAGCTCCCCATAATATCAGATGTACGGTCAGGTGCAAGTAAACCTAATTATTCCATTTAAAAAAATCTAGCATAGGCCTGTAATGTACCTAACCTAACCTAACCTAACCCCCCTTTGGTATGTTTGCTTGACCTATTTTGGAGTGACCACTTGTGTTTCAAGTGTTTTGATAAGAAGACACAATCATTGACAGTGACATTATGACTGTGTAATAATTTACATACATACATACATTAAATCACGCCTGTTTCCCAGAGGGGTAGGCAGAGACCACTTCTTTCCACCTGCTACGATCCTGACAAATCTCTTTCGCTTCTTCCACATTCATACATCGAGTCATGCATGCACGTCGGTTTCGGGTACTTAAGATCCGGCCCTTTTCCAGTATTTCTCCGATTTGATTCGAAAAAGTACGCCTAGGGCGGCCCCTTCCGACCCTCCCACTCACTTTTGCTATGTATATCTCTTTCGTCAATCTTCTTTCATCCATCCTTTCCAAATGACCGAACCATTGAAACATGCCCTTTTCAATCTTAGTCACTACATCTTCTTTTAGTCCACATTTCTCTCTGACCTTTTCATTCCTTACTCTATCAATCAGTTTCACACCACACATACTACGCAAAGAGCGCATTTCAACTGCGTTTATACGACTTTCATGCTTGTCCTGCCACACCCAACATTCACTACCATACATCAGAGTAGGGATCAACACTCCATTGTGAACAGCCAGTCGCGCTTTTTGTGAAACGCCCCTTCTGCTCACAAAGGAGTACAGGGCCCCATTAATTTGGTTTCCCGCATTCACCCTCCTCTCGACATCCTTCTCACACTTACCATCTCTTGTAAACATACTTCCCAGGTACACAAATTCATTCACTTGCTCTACTAATTCACCATTTATATTGATCACGCACTCAGTCATCTCCTCGTCCTTCTCTATCACCATGACCTTGGTCTTGGCAACATTTACTTTCATCCCTTTTTGCTTAAATCCTTCATTCATCACTGTCACCATCTCCTGCAACTCAAGTACCGATGGAGCAAGTATAACTTGATCATCGGCATATAAGAGGCATTTGATTAGCAACTCTTCCATACACAAACCCTTATCATACTCTTTCAAATCTTGCATACAACTGTCCATGAATAGATTGAACAGCCATGGTGAGGCAACACAGCCCTGTCTAACACCTCTAGAGATATTAAACCAGGCCGAGTATGCCCCATTGATCCTGACACAGGCTCTGGAGCCCTCATAAAGGGACCTCAAAGCCTGCACCAGGTTGCTGCTCACTCCATACCTAGACAGCACCGTCCACAACTGCTTTCTATCTACCCTATCATAGGCCTTTTCCAGGTCCACAAAAGCACAGAAAACCTTTTGGTTGACAGCCAAAAACTTTTCAGTGATAGACCGTAGTGAAAAGACCTGATCGGTACATCCCATTCCCTTTCGAAATCCTGCTTGTACATCCCAGATTTTGTCATTCGTAACATTCCCTTTCAAATAAAATCTTCGCGTATACTTTGCCGACAACACTAAGGAGGCTGATACCGCGGTAGTTTTTGCAGTCTTGCTGTGACCCCTTTCCTTTATACAGAGGGACGATAACGGCCTTGACCCAATCTTCCGGGACTCGGCCGCTACTCCAACATGCATTGAAAAGGCGGTACAACAGACTACCCACCACACCATCTCCTCTCCTCAGCATTTCTATCGACACTCTATCACAACCTGCCGACTTTCCCGCTTTCATACTTTTTAAAGCTTTCACGATTTCACTCATGCTAATCAGACTTTCATCTTCGCTATTTACATCCTTACTCATACTATCTGGCTCAAGGCAAACATCTTCGCATTCAAACAAGCTTTCAAAATAAGTTTTCCATCTATCAAGCATTTTTTCTTCCTCACATATCAAATCTCCACACTCATCCCTCACGGCGCTTAATTTAGTTTTCTCTGATTTCCCCCGAGCCGATTTTATCAAGCTCCAAAAGAGTTTAATATTCGACCGGAAGTTGTCAGAAAAACTCCTATCATACTTTTCATTCAGTAACTCTTTCTTTCTAGCCACAACTTCTTTCACTCTTTTCTTTGATCCATTGTATTCTTCTTTCTTTCTGTCGCTTAGATCTTGTGCTGGCTGTACAGCTACAAAATCCAACCAACACTTTTTCTTCTCTTTCACTATGTCATCTACCTCTGTATCCCACCATTCTGGACGTTCATTCTTGCTCTTTCTTCTCTTTACTACACCGCATACTTCAATGGCCGATTTAACCATGCCATTTTTCATAATCTCCCATACATTATTTATATCATTCTTTACGTCACCGTCATTCATCTTATTAACACATTCAAAACATTCTTTCAGCTTCCTTACGTACTCATCTTTTATAACTTGATCATTGAGTTTCTCTACTTTTATCCTCTCTAACGCAGTTGTCGGTACGGGAACACGATGCCGCCAACGTGTGAACAGACCCCTTACTCGTGTTACCACTAAGTAGTGATCTGAACCTACGCTAACCCCCCGAAATGCTCTCGTATCTACAACTTTGTTACGCAAACGTTCATCCACAATCATCAAGTCTATCATAGACTTCTCATTCTGACGTCTCCACGTATACTGATGAATCTCTTTGTGATCAAACAGAGTGTTTGTCACGCAGAGATTCTTAGCCAAACAAACATTGAGAAGGCATTTGCCATTCTCGTTCACTCGCTCATCACCATACTTACCTAGTACCGATTCATAACCATCCCTTTGCACGCCTGTCCAACCCTTAAAATCGCCTAGTAAAATAATCCTTTCATTCTCCTTGCATTTGGTTGAAACCTCATGCAAACTTTCCCAAAACTTCTCCCGTTCCTTTTTGGATTTATTCGTATCGGGGGCATAAGCCCCAATTACGAATAAAGACCTACCTTGAGTCTCACCCAGAGAAGTCTTGGGCTCACACATTCATGCTCTTGTATACATTCCGCCATTCGCTCTGTGAGTACGATACCAACTCCCTGACGACCGTGCTCGGATACCGGGACCCCGGACCACAATGCCGTCAAGGTTCCGTGCGTGGACGTACTCACCCCTTTTTTCTTCGTCTCAGTCACACATAAAACATCTAGTTTTCTTTCTTTCATCATCATACATACCTCATCTACTTTATGATCTATCCCTCCACAAACATTCATCGTAGCAAGGCGGCTTTCAGCGGCCCGCTTTTTGCCAACCCCCCTACGAACACGGCGTGACGCGTGGCAAACGGCATCGCCACCGTTCCGATCCCCGGAGGGATCTGAACATACACGCACTATTTCGCCCCCCCCAGAGTACGAAGGGCTGCCCAGGCTAGGCCTGGGGAGGGATTCTCTGGCATTGCCAGTACCCTCCTGGTTATTACTCTGGGGTAATAATTTACAGTTATAAAATAAGTACCTACATATAATAATTTACGTATTGTGAAAGCGATGAAGCTAACCTTTCCACCAGATGTATTCTATACCCGTGGATCTAGCCTACGATCACGATGCCGTGAAATTTGTGCCATTATTGTACGTTCTTCTCCCAAACTAACGTCAAGAAACTTAAAACGCAATTCGGAATGAATATTTCCATATTTAAATATGACTACGAATTTGAGGCACAGCTAGCAGTCAAAAAAAAGTTTTTGGGAATGATACAATTAAAGGGTGCTTTGACCGACGATCTGATAAAGGTCGCGGGAAACCGCTGGATGATAGCAGCAGAGGACTGATCGTTGTGGGAAACCTTGGGGAAGGCCTTTGTCCAGCAGTGGACGTCTTGCGGCTGATGATGATGACAACCATTACCTAAATGAAATATGGAGGCTGAGCAAAATATTTTTAACTACAGAAGGCCGCCATTTACTCATCTTTTGAGAATTTTGGCATTATTACTCCAACCAAATCCAATTCCTGAAGCATATTTGTCAATTGTTTCGAAATTTCCGCACAATAAACTATTTACTAAATTCAAACAATACTTCGATGTTATGGTGAGTGTGGCCTATAATTTCCGAAAATCATTTTTTCTTCGTGGCAATTATTCCGTCCCCATATTTTCCCAGTGGCAATTATTCGCTATGTTTTATTTTCCATGGCCATTTTTTCATAAAATAGTTTTTTTCCATTCCCCAAATTTTGTCTTTTTTTTAAATCCCAATGTTGAACATAACATAACATAACCAGAAGCTTTTTTTCAGATATTTAATTTTCCTTTTTCACATGTTTGTACATTCTCCTATAACATCGATATTAAAAAGGATTAAAACCTTATTTTCATTAAAAAAATCTAGTCCTCACCCTCGTATTACAAATAAGTGACGTTCACGGCTGAACAAATGAATAAGTAGATAAAAAACTTTCAGATGCCTTCTAACTTTTAAATAAACTCTGCCATGAAGACAAGGTTCTTGGTAAGTTGCTGTTCAGGTGTCCAGTCTGTAAGTAATCTCGGAGGAATAATATTAACATCCTGTCCTTTTTCAGTAGGTATTTAAACCTATCTATACCACCAATATCTCTTCCGACCTCGACACAGGCAGAATCATCATAATATTCATCATATACGGCAATCATTCTCAAAACTTGAATTGGACCTACTTATTCAGGCACTTCAGATTAAATGAACAGGTTTGTATAAGTACGAGAAATTTAAAATGACAATTGACATTGGCATTACTGATTGTCTTAATACGCTATGATATCTTCTAACATATTTGTGAATTAAAATAAATTATGGAGTCTAAAGAAGATGATACGGCAGGACAAAGTACAATTACGAATCAACCAACTGCTTTCAGTTTTATTGAAAGTAGACACGGCGGATTTATTTTAGTGAAGTCAGGTCGAAGGCACTATTTAAAATGGGTTAATAAAGATTCTGGTACTTCTGTGTGGACCCGTCATAAGAAGTTATGTACTGGGTCAACCGTCTTGGACGCCGATGAAAGCCGCATCACGAGGGCGACGGAGCACAGCTGTGTCCCAGATTTTCAAAGCATAGAGATTGAAAAAAGCATTATAAGGCTGAAAAAAAGAGCCCGTATCGATTGCAGGGCTATACCGCTTTTATACAAACAACAGATGAGTAAGTTCTTGAGTGATGAATACGTACATAAGCTGCCAACGTTTTACAACAACAAAAAAATACGCTATATAGAGCTTGTCACGAAAGTGCATCAGTATCGTGTTGCAATAATATTCAGATCCCTGCAACTTTAGCTGAGGAGAGGACTAGCTTTGTATGAATGACGTTGACATGATAATTTTTGTAACTAGGCAAGCAAAGGAGTGGCTGAAGAACTGTACAAATTATTTCTCAGATGGGACTTTCAACGTGGTACCAGAGCCCTTCACACAATTGTACACTATACACGCGGATATAGGTTCGACCCCTGAATTTACGAAGGTAGTCCCGTGCATTTTTGCATTACCCAAACAAATGCACGGAAACTTATGTGAGATTGTTTACATCCATCAAAGAACAGATCCCAAACTTTCAGCCGGAACAGATCAAATCGAATCGAAACTGCTGTGATCCACGCAGTAAAGAGCGTATACCCATCTGCAAAAATCAGTGGATGTTTCTTCCACTATTCGCAGGCTATATACAAAATAGGAGAAGCGTTAAATATTCTGGAAAGTCCTGGCGGATATAATTATTTAGCCAAATGTGTTGCTCTGGCACACTTGCCGTCACTCAAAATCCATGAGGGTTGGTTCGCTGTTATGTCGGAGGCACCGAACGTTCTAAATATTGACAAATTTAATACCAAGCAGTGGATAAATGTAAAAATGATTGAATTCATGTCTTGTTTTTGCCAAAGGCATCGGACGAATAATGTCACAGAAAGCTGGCATAAAAAAAAATAAGAAAAAAACGAAAATCCTCTTACTCTTTTCTGAACTAAAAGTTGAAGCTGCAGGCGTGAATTTTACTGTAAAGCAAAATCAAGTGCGTGCTGATATATTCCGCAAAAGGCATCAAAAATATTGTGAGATGGATGCTACAATTGAAAAAATTGTAAATAATTATATCCAAGGCGAAATTGACCTTAGAAATGCATAGCATCATTATCCTATCTTAAATATTAGTAGATGACCCGAACTTTTTTGAAAGTTGAGATGCCAATATTTTATGATTTAAGAAGAAGCAGTGATTATTTTTAGTTTTAACATATGACTTTGTTAATTTAATAACACTATAACAAAATTATATTATGAACTTACATACTTTATTTTAATTTCGCATACTACCTACCTCTCTTAATAAGTAGTAATAACAATAACGACAGTAGTTCAGGGCCGGTATTCTAGGCGGTAAAAACAATATCGTTTTTGATCTGTTACCGGATTGTCACCGGTTTGATAGCTCTTATTTACTTGACAGTAATGGCGGCTGACGTCATAACAATACCATAACAGGTCAACAACGATATCGTTTTTACCGCCTAGAATACCGGCCCAGAACATAATCACAAGATCCCAGACGGTCAAGTACAGTCGAGTTCAAAATCCACTAAACATTTTAGTAATCTGTCACATTGATAAAAATTTGACGCACCAAACTAATATTAGTGACCAACGACTTTTGAATTCGACTATATTACCAATTCTATTAAATACTTCTGACTAATTATATTAACGACGCTTATAAGTGTTAGCAGAAACAATGTGAACACAACCTCCTTAAAATCTTGTAAGGTTTAATTTCGCTCGTTAGTATCGAACAATTTGGCGTATGAGTGACACTAGCGTACCTATTTGATATACGTCTGTCAAAAGATAGTAATAATGTCTAGGGTAATAATAAAATTAATGAACAAGAAAATTACTTACTATTAAAAAAAAAATAAGAAAAAAGTAACAAAATTAATCAACACTATTAAAATATGTTTCACAAGAAAATATTATCCTAGATATTTAAAAGAATGAAATAAAAAGAAACAGAAAAATAAAAAACTATTAAAAATAGGTAACTGGGGAAAAATGTCACTGGGAAAATAAGGGAACGGAATAATTTCCACGAAGAAAAAATGATTTTCGGAAATTATAGGCCACACTCGTTATGGTCATAAGGATAAAACGACAAACTCGATTCGGTGGCACCAAATGGTAAATTCAAAAAGCTGTTCAAAGCCCATACTTTATTAATTTATCACATTGTTAAAAAATAATCCATACTCCAAAATATTGTAATCCAAAAAACGTTCTTCATTACAAGGATAAAAAAAGGAATATAAACAAAATATTGCCAAAGATAAATTTATAAATAATAAAATTTGACACTGCACAAAGAATGAAATAATTGTTGAAATTTGCTTGGAATGCATAAGTAGGTACATTGAGAACACACGAGTGTAATGATTAAAGAGAAAACAATATAAGTGTTTATTTCTTTACTTGTAGAAAGACATTGTGCTTTAATCCATCAATTTGTTTACATCTTGAGTACCTAGGTCAACAACATAATAGATCTGCACGAACGAGAACAAATCGTCTGTAGAACTAGAACTGTTGCCAAAACTTACTTCGAAAATGTAAGAAGTCTTCTTGTTATCGAAACAGTTTAATTTTGCAGTATTTAGGTTAAGAAAAATAATACATTTGTGTAATAAAAATGATGATGATATTTTCAATTAATTTTATTGCCTGACCGTACTTTTGTAGGAACTTTTTAAAATACACTGAAATAAAATATATTTTTGGAAATCTAGGTCTAGCTACAGGAATTTTATATATTGAACTTTCTGTGTGTCGGGAGTACAGTAAATTGACAATCCGGTATTTACGTAAAGTCTGTTCCTATTCAGACTGCCAATGGCAATAACAAGTATACCTAACTGTAATTGTCTTTAGATAGAGGAGGAAATAGTAATGAGAATAATGTTACATCTAATTAGTTTATTAAAAAGGTTGAATATATATTCATCATCATTATCGTATTATTATGCTGGGTGCGACAGAGACGAAAACCTCACTTATCAATCGCCTCGCAATGATCGCGGACAGGTTTTACTGTCCCTACATGAACCGTTGTTGTGGTTTGCATGGCCCTTACCACAAATATTTTTTTAATGTGTGTTCTAACAACTAGATTATAAGAATGTATATGTATACCACTAACAAATATGAATCTAAGACATTCGAAATAAATGAATTTGAATTTGAATTTGAATCAATCAAATCTATGAAACCTCACTACATTTTCAATGTCAGAAATACCTAGTTCGAAAAAAATATCTTTATGACACGAATCTGTCAGTGTAATGGTGTTTTCAGCGAATATTAAAATGTGAAATTAATGTGTGAATATTAAATAGAGATTACTACCTTAAAATGGACATGATGACCATGATAAACTGTAAATAAATATACTATAAATAAATAATATGACTAGGCTCAACCTTCAAAAGTACGCTAATATGGAGTTGTAATGGTAAATTGATTTGTTTATAAGAGTGACGGAACGAATAGGAACAGACTTTAAGCTATCCGCTTTTTAGAAGTGGTCTCTGCCTACCCCTCTGGGAAACAGGCGTTTTTTAATGTATGTGTGTATGTATCCGCTTAATTGAATAACTGGTGTATCAAATATTCTGTTTTTTGCGAGTGTGGTATTTACATAATCTGATGTTTTTGGAATGTAGTACTAACGGGAGCATTAGTTTTGAGAATATAGTATACTGAAAATCTGATATTAAAACGTAACCGTAATCTGATATTTCGCAACTATGGTATACAGCCACGAGCGATTTTTACAGTGTGCCTACAAACTGTTACGGGATTATATTTTATAAATAATCCCTTTAACTTAACGATGAGTGTATTGACCAAAGAAACTTCGTGATCAGGAACCTACTACTATTTTCAAATATTTAATTTTCAAAAAACGTCCCTGTTCCAGAAATACAACGATACATGAACAAAAAATGAAACGCAATGATAAATGATTCCACTCTTTAGCAGTTATAATAAAAAACAAGAAAAACGAGAGTGGACCTATTCGTAAGAGCTAAACTAAGACTACGTATAGTGCAAAGGTAACGGTGAAATTCGACACACTCGGATTTACACATCTCGAACAAAAACAAAGGGGCTGCCGATTATGCAGAGCACCAGTTTTAGGGTTCCGTAGTCAAACTAGGAACCCTTATAGTTTCGCCAAGTCCGTCCGTCCGTCCGACTGTCAATATGTCCGCAGCCTAGCTCAGAGACTCTTAGTCCTAGAAAGCTGTAACTTGGCATGAATATATGTACATATTACTCGCCAACAAAGGGATAAAATAAAATCTTGAAAAAATACTACACGTAATTCGGGGATGTTTTTTTTTCTCGTCTATCCCATAGTGTGAGGTGTCGTTGGATAGGTCTTTCAAAAATATTGCGGATTCGTGTGAACAATTTTTCGATTAAGGGATCCGTTCAAAAAATATTAAGCTTTGAAGCGCTAATTTTTGTTAGAGTCAAGTGTCCCCGCCCCTACAGACAAAACGACAAAGACAAAAAATCTGAAAAATATCTTAAATGAAAGTACATATAACGAATTTTAAAGGAAAACTATGACGACTAAGTAGACTTGATTGGTTCCTGAGATAAAAGTGACTAAAGTATTTATACCTACTAAAATGACCTAAATAAGACAGCACCAAATAACTTTAAATAGAGAATTACTTCATACTTGGGGTTTTTTGAGATAGTTTTTGTGTATTGACGGCTTCGGAACCCTACACTGAGCATGGTCAGACATGCTCTTGCCCGGTTTTTTGTTTATTAATGACTCAAAAATCTGTGATAGTTTTTATAAAATAATACTTAGTCATGTAATACGATCTAAGTAGAATTGGCCCAGGACAAGCAATTTAAAAATACTATGAAAGTTAAACATAGAAAAACCCTTTAAAATGCAACCGAGTGAATGTAAACTATGCAAATGAAACGCAAAACTATGAGCGAAAGTAATCCTTAGGACTCGAAGCCCGTCACGTTTCTTTCTTTACTTTAGATTGCGTTTGAGTTACAGCTGGGGAGGTTCTTTTATTAGCATTTTCAGTCTTGCAGAGATTATGCTATTGTAAATACGCTATTATGGTATCGGTAGGAGTATTTTTCAAGTGTATTTTTCGCATGTAATTAGTTAATTTTTGAAGTTACATTTCGAAAGTTTTTGTTTAGTCAAGATCACGGGAAGGTTCTAAATAAGTTTCTTTTTCTAATTAGTAATCCTCAAACTTTATGAAATTATGCTAAAAGAAAGAAATTTTAAACCTGTATTGATTTCTGAACAATCACACCGTCACGCTCGGGTTGGTGACGCTGAATCGCTTACACTCGGCACTAGTTGTTAATTAATTGTTTATCAGCTGTTTACGACGAACGACGATATAAATAAATAAATAAATATCATGGGACAATGTCACACTAATTGATCTAATCCCGAACTAATCTCTAGGCTTGTACTATGAGTACTAGACAACGATATAAATATTGATAAGAAAAATATATAGGTACTTAACTTAAATACATAGAAAACATCCATGTCAGTATTATCAAAATTATATGATCGCAAGGGAATATTTGTGAATATCGTGCGTAAATATTTGGAATAACATTAATTGTTGATATTATTTTCGATACCGTCGTCCATTGACTAATTTTGACAACTACTAAATATGCCACCATGACAGCCACGGATTACTTTTTTTCAGCCAGTGTTCATATGTTCCAAAACGGTGACATGTTTTGATTTAAAATATAACCGGTGTTTGAAACTGGTGGGACTGGAGGGACCAATGAGGAGACTAATTTCTCGTACTGCTTCATCAGTTTACATTGATAAGATACGTAAGAATAAGATCATAATCCATAATAATTTTATAAATGCGAAGGTAATATTACTAAATTAAAATGTTTTGAGGCAAGATTTAAGTCGTGCCTTGCGTGTTTTTTTGTATGTTTTTATTATTTATATTGTACATTGTACAATGATAGTTGGCTCTTTTCTTAATTATATACTTACCGCGAACCTAAAAAAAATACGGACATAACGTTGCACTAAAAAGAAGCATGAAAGGTCGGCACTTTCGTTCGTTATACACGAGCACGACTTACCGCACGCACATGGATACACTAGGTATGACAACGCGACGAACCACAGCACGAGTGACAGGTTTCTTGTGTTCGTGTATACGAACACAGACAGCCATTTTGCATGCTTCACTAATGATTACATGAAGTTACGTACTCGCTGGCCCAGTTGGTAGTGACCCTGCCTACAAAGCTAGTGGTCCTGGGCTCAAATCCCGGTAAGGGCAGATATTTGTGATGAGCGCGAATATTTGTTCCTGAGTCATGGATGTTTTCTATGTATTTAAGTATATATTTCTCTATATAAGTATTTATATCGTTGTATAGTACCCATAGTACAAGCCTTGAGCTTAGTTTGGGACTAGTTCAATTGGTGTGACATTGTCCCCTGATATTTAATTATTTAATTATTTTGTAGGTTCGTGATACTTACTAGGCATTTACAATATTTGTGAAGTGTTTATACGAACCATATTCATCAGTCAATTTATAATAAAGATTATCACTAAATCTGATCATATTTTTCATCCACATTTTATTAAGAAAACAAATAATTTAAAGAATATATAATGTGAGATTATTAATATAGAACCAAGGCAAAGGTATGCCCACATTAAGCATCTTATTTGTAACCACTAGGCAATACTAAAAGTAAGAATCAAAGTTTGTGTTAGAGTTGGTACTTTTAATAAGTTTTTAAAATTAGCAATTTTAATAAGTTTGCGCAGTAACGAGTTTCTTCAATATATTCATAGGCAAAGTTACCAAGAGATTGGAAAATCATCGTTGACACACCTCGTACGTAAATTAGAATATAAAGTTTCTTTCGTACTGTTACGCCGATGGCATAAGGCGTTGCGTTTTTAATCGTTAATTTTGGTGCTTTAGAAGCGTTGTCAGCAGGCTGAAATATCGTTTCAGTCCGTTTCAGAGGTAGCTCTATCACATACCAGATTATCAAAATTTCGACCAACTTACCGTTGTTTTCAGGCGGCTGAAACATGTTTTCATTCCGTTTCAGGCCACGCGTTATCAGATTACGCCATAACCTGAAAACCCATTTTCAGGCATTTTCAGGACCCCTTATGGGACTTTGAAGTACATTTCGGTATATGGCATTTTTTCCACTAAGAGTGAAAGAGATAGCATGATTAGAAAGAGATCAGCAATACTGAGAACCTTCGAGAAGTGTGTCAAAGAGAAAACACGACTAGGAAGAGACAGCAATACTGAGAAGTGTGTGAAAGAGATAACACGATTAGAAAGAGACGGCGATACTGAGAACCTTCCAGAAGCGTGTGAAAGAGATAACACGAAATGAGACAGCAACACGCGGAACATTCCAGACTCATCCAGACCTGTGAGTCAAGGTCATAGCGATCGTAAAAAGAACAAGGTAGCAAGACGTAGAACATTCCAGTAACGAACAGTCTCGATCGACCTTGGCGGGTCGAAGTACATCGATCATTCCGGAAAGGCATTCTGGAATGATCGGACACGGGAGCTATAAAACGGCGGACACCGGTTGCGACGAGTCAGTCTTTACTTGGAAAGTGAACAGTGCGAATAAGAGCGACCCGAGCGATTATTGTGCGATAAGTAATTGTTTTGTAACGGTTTAAGTGAGTGCGTAATTAAAGTCTACGTTTGATTATCGGTGTATTCGTGCATTTCTATCATTTACCTACCCCCACGTACGTACAGTACCTACATCTGAAGCTCCTAAGGTTGGTAAAAGTCGAATTAAGTTTTACTTTTATGATGTCTGAGCAATTTTAATAGTTTTGTAATACTAGAATGACTGCCAACCAAAAGTATTTTACGTAAGACTCACGAAAAAGCTTCAAATCGTAGTTTTGGCAATGCAAATAGCCACTCAATATCTGAATTCCTAAAAATAGGGTTGAGTAGGGTCGAAGTGCTTATTGAAATTTACAATTGATTGACACCTCTGTTATCGGCAGTCCCATACCAGTACAGGAAAACCGTTTATTCAAATGTCGTTTTCACCTGTCGAATTCATTAAATATCTCTTCCGGCACCTTTTGTACGGAATATCCAGATTACATGTGCTCGAGGTATTTTCACTTTATATGATAATTTTACGTATGCCTTACGAAGCATTTTACTAAGCGCCACAGACTAAACAATTACCTTTATGAATGAGTCCTAAGTTTCAGATTGTAAATTTGTTGTTATGTTAGCTTTTAGTCTGTGGCCTGTATTTTTGTTTAGGAAAGGTAAAAGTAAGTTAATATTGAAGGTAAACTTTGAAGACGAACTTTGTGTGGCCAGCAGCGATAGATAAGTAGCTAAGGGGTGCTTAATAAAGGCAGGCGAGCAAGCTCATCCTAATAAACGTGGGCGCAATTTCACGCTCCAAATGGAGCTGTAAATACATGTAACTTATTAAAAATGTTCATGTTTCTTTGATAATTAGGAACAATTGAGTCACGTGAGTAGGATTGAATAAATCATTAAGGAGAATGTTACGGTTGAACGGATTAATATTTTCAGATGACGTCAATAAATAAATAGATCTAACGAAACATTAAAAAAAAAAACCAGATTTCTTGAGATCCATAGGTTGTTAGTTACAAAAATACTTAAAAAACTACGTTAGTACATTAATATTAAAAAGTTACATAAACTTAATAACTCCAGCTCTTATCATTTATTTGACCAAAACACACTGCAACACAAAGAATATTACAAAAAAAAAGATTAGAGCAAAATTAGAAACGTTGTACTGTAGAGTAGTCAAATAGGACTCAGCTCAGCATGTGCTGAAGCCGAAGTCACAGCGCTGGTTTTCAGATGAACCCTAGTGTGGCACTATTAGGGTTCCATATCTATTCAAAGGGTGATACATGACCCTTTTACTTATGCTGCTCTGTCCGTCCGTCTATCACAAGGCTGTATTTTTTTTTACCGTAATAGCTAGAAAGTTTTACAGTCTGTGCATTCTAATTGCTGCGTTAACAAGAAATAATAAAAATGAAATGGTTAAAACCCTTTTGGACGGTTATTTTATTAGTCTTATTCCTTGAAAGGGGTCCATATTGGCTCATATAAAATTGGTCTTTAGATTTTTATACAAATAACGATTTGTGTCTATACTCATCATTTCTTCGAAAAAAATTGCTTATACTTTTTTACGTCATAATTATCGCAACTCATAATGTATTTTTTTAAGAAACTGTTTCTTTTTGAGGATTGTTATAAATCTAACCTAACCTAACCTAATTTTATCTACACGTAAGATATTTAAGAAATTCTGAAAAGTGTACGGTTCCATGATTATTGGCGTTATAAGTTCACATGAGTATGAGTTCCGATCATTAGTATTAAAAAATATTATGAAGAGTATGAAGAGTGATCATTATGATGTAAAATGGTATGAGAAAAAAATTCGGAGTTCCAATAATCGGAGTTGCAATTTTATATGAACTTTGGCACACCGCCTTTAAAGAGCTATTAAAAAATTCAGTCACTGTACATAAGATATTTTGAATGTTTCCGTCTTTGTTGTATTTGCTTGCAGTGCCAAAAAAATAGCGAAAATGTTGCGAAAACAACAAACCACATTCAAAAGTATTTGTTAATGTAATGGCTGAACTAGCTCCTATTCTTGGACTGGTTACATCAAGTTTCCAGTGGATAGTGGGATCAAGCTGAAAAATACCCAGTGTCACTACACAGCTACAGTCTGAGAGGGAAGAGTTCCAGTTATGGCGGCGGTATTCGACCGGAGTTGTGTGATTTCCAGTGATCGGAATAGGTAGAGTATATTTACCTAAAGTTCGCAAAAGGACATAATATAGAGTGGTTGCAACCGGGTGAAATATTAATTTATTTTTATTGAATTCCCGATTTCCAGTATTTTTCTGGAATAAAAATAAATTAATATTTCACCCGGTTGTAACCACTCTATGTTATGTCCTTTTGCGAACTTTAGGTAAATATACTCTACCTATTCCGATCACTGGCTGATTTCACACACAAGGCGAACTTCGGGACAGCTATCGTGGAAATGAACAATGCCAGGTTTCAAGATGCTTTGGCCTAAGAGAAAATTGTGACGGATAATTATAGAATTGGGTTTATTTGATGTAGAAAAATATTTAAAACAATGCTGTGGTGTAAGTGTTTCTGAAGGAATTGTCTTAATTTTACTATACATTACATACATTACTCGCAAGTTGTCTTATTTATAAAGTATCTTAATAGATGGCTCTATTTTTCGTACAAGTTCCCTAAATGTGTAAATAATAAAATACTGAATTTAAATCTCATACAAAACAGATCCTATCAACATACTTCGTATCCGCGAGCTTTTTTTTTAAAAGATTTTTAAGCCAAGATCTGGCATTGTCCTTTATGACTGAAATGTATTATACTTATTTAGTACATTTTTTGTATTCTTTTATTTTTTTAGTTAACACCATAATAAAAAAAGTGATGTCGTTTTGAATAAAAATGTAAAAATAATAAGTATATTTTCTTAGTTAATAAGGTATATTATATTCATACAACCACGGACTGGGCATGAAAAGCATTAAATTTAAGTTTAACTTGCATGCTTTTAGCCAGTACAGTGACCGTATTAGGTGCGAAAATCTGCCAAGTTTCAGGCAGAGAAAAGGGCGAAGGATTTCGTAACTTTACAAAGTATGAGTACAATCAAAGTCACTTATCTTACCTATACAGCCATCGCATTCGCAGTCTTTACATGCCAGTGGCATAAAGGTGTGTAGATAGTTTTGACGTCTTACGAACGTATATATAATATATTTAATACACCGACCGCACCAGTTTTATCATTCATTAATTTTGTTAACTATAACTAACAGGGGCGATGGAAACGCTCGTTTCAAACCGATTAGCGTCTAAATCAGTGACATCAATACAAGTAACAGAAAGAGGATTACGAACGACCCTGCACCCACGGAATACAGAGGAGGGTGATAAATAGACAGTCTTATTCTTTAGCTCACTTAGTGCTATATTTTTATGAATCTCACATAACAGGACTATTTGAAGCCGAATTAATAAGAGACAGATATTTCTTGACCAACATTTATACTGGGACACGGTGTCCCCTAATTTCACCGACTGTCATTTCACAGAACGTATCATTTTGCAGAATTTTCGTTTAGTAAGCTATTTTCTGCTGAATCCGTGTTGATTTCAGACTATGTTAAATATGGTTCACGTAGGTTACGTAGTGTTGATAAAGACTCAAGTCCTCGGAGTCTCCAATTCTAAGACTCGACTTAGTTTTTTAGACTCTAGTCATTGAATCGAAGCTCGAGTTCTTTTAATCTTGGGAGGGACTTGAGTCTTCTGTAGTCTTCCATAGAGACTCAGTTTTCTATAGAGACTAGAGTCTTTTATAAAGACTTGAGAGTTTTCTTTTAAGTTTTAGCTAGTTCCTACTTATTGTTTAAAATCATTTCATGTATTTATTTTTATTTTTGTTTCAAACCTTTCTGGAACATGCATGACATCGTGTCGATTTCATTAGTACGTCATCTTTCATATATTTGAATAGAAACTTCAAAAGTGAGTCTTCATTATAGAACTCGAGTTTTTCTGATGCACAACTACAGATGAAAAAAAAACTTTAAAAAAAATCGTATCTTTTATAGTTTTTTTTCATCTGTGCATCAAAAAGACTCGAGTCCTATAATGAAGACTTGAGTCCTTTCTAAACCTTGAGTTGTTATTTCAGGACTCGATAAGACTCGAAAAAGGACTCGACTCACGACTAAAAAGACTCGGAAGTCTTTTAAGTTCAGAGTTCCGTAAATATGACTCGAGTTCTTACAATGTAGACTTCAAAAACTCGAGCCGTTATCAACACTAAGGTTAGGTTAGACTTGTAACTATTACATAATAACCTCAAATCCACACAGAAAATAGTTCAGCAGAAAATAGTTTTCTACGAAACGAAAATTCTGCGAAGTGATACGTTCTATGAAATGTGTGTCGATGAAACATGGTACCTGGGACCGAAGAGGTAATTTCTCCCATCCGTACAAGATAACTATATAATTATATAGTGTTTTCAATTCTTGGCGGCTCGAGAAAATACAGACAACCAAAGACTGACCGCCAAAATGCTGGAATGGAACGATTTCAAAGCTAGAAACAAATTTGACGTGACTATCAAATTCGGACTGATTTTTATGGTAAACCAATGTGCATTTCATCGAAGTCGGTACGAAATGTTGCAGTCGGTTCTGCCATTAAATACTTCAAATTTCAACGAAAGGTGAGTTGATTATTTAATTAAATACCTAACAATTTTTTTGTTTTTAAAAGTTCTTTTCAAAAGTTATTCATAATACCCTAAAAGTATCTGCTTAATATTAGAGATCAAGTAAAAACTTGAGTTTTGTTGCAGATGGCTTTTCTGGCGGTTAAGTTAGATTTAATCGATTTGGAGCATGCCGAGGTGAAACGACGGAGGAAAGAAGGACAGAGGCTGCTACGGCGGCATATCTGTGGAACTCAGCTCCGTGATACAGAGTTCGTATCCACTTATCGGCAGACGAAGATAATGGCTGCGGACCTTATCCAGGAGCTGAGTCCTTTCCTCCCGAGTTCTCGCGAAGACCTTAATTTTGAACGCAAAGTAAGTGCCCAATAAACATTTCGCAGAGTAAGTTCTTAATAACCTAATATTTCATGCTAGCAGATAACCAAGTTTTTGACCAATTCTAACATTTGTTGCCCTTTTTCATACAAAAAAAATAACATTTTAATCGGTCTGAGCTTTTTGGCATCCGGCTCAGTATAGAGAAGCGTGGGCCAAATTGCCACCCACGCTTTCTCGCAGCCTTCAGCATCTCGGGCCATCGATCAGGTGGTGGAAGCCCTGAACCCCCCACCATCCTACGAAAATAAGTAAAGTTTCCTGGGTCTCGGCAGGAACGGAACTCCGTAAAAAACCGGTAAATAACTGTATCAATTATTTGCATGGCTATAATTTTATTTTATTAGCAAGAAATAGTTGTTTGTTTTTATTTTCGGACTGCCGGGAGTAGTAGGATGTGTGGATGGCACCCACATTGCCATCATAAGGCCCGAGATGAATGAAGAAAAAATTTTCAATCGAAAACATTTCCACTCTTTGAATGTCCAAATTGTAATAGAGACTGTATTTTTTACATTTTATTTATTAAAAACGTATAAAATAATATTAAAATAGTAAAGAAACCATCGTTATGAAAATGTAACTCAGACAGTTAAGACTATTGATTTTGACCATTGATTTTGAATATTAAATTAATATGATTACAAAGTTCTTAATCAATTGTGTGTTGTATGTACGTAACTCCGTGAATCAGTTTATATTTTATATTTTTTGTAGATTTTAGATTGTTGTAGATCTGTGACGCGGATCTCAACATTTTCAGTGAGGACGCGAGCCATGGTGGGTCGGCGCGACAGCGCGGTGTGGGGTAACCATCCCCTTAATGCCTACCTCCAATCGCTTTACCCAGGAGGAGAGACAGTGTGGTAAGTAGCAAGTAGATAAGTCGATCATTGAAATTTAGTTTTCATTCATTGCTTTTTTTGATACAATGTTCTAACTAGCTAGGATGTTTCCTTAAAATTCTCAACTAATTGGCATCGTGTCGCTGAACATTGTCATAACTGGTATATAAAAATTGAAACATTATTAAACGCAGACTGTTATGATTTTTTGAATGTTACTAACATTATCTTAAAAATATAACTCATTTAGACCATTTCTTTATTTTAATAACGTGTGCATTTAAAGAAGCAAATAGGTTCTTTAGCACGTTCCAAGTAAATTCCTTTCATTTCTAAACATAATCTTGTTCGTTTTTGCATTTCACTTCTACAACGTTATCAACACTGACGTGTTTAGCCTTTTCGTCCTGTTTGGGCGTCCTCGGCGTTCTTCATAGAATTTCTCCCCACAAAAATCACAGAAAATAACAGCCTTTCTAGTTAGAGCCGCTTTAGGTTTGCGTTCCCTAAAATATAATAGCGGCCTTTACACGGCACAGTTTGGACTGCGTATCTGGGACTGCGTTCCGAACCGCTGAAACCGTCGGTCCGTCCGATGGTTGCGACCGCCCATCAAACTGTCAGGACTTTATTAGGACCAAATAATTATTAATTTTTATTATTTATTACACGTACGGTTCTTAACGAAGATGGAACGGGCGTGGCGTTTCCCGCGGTCCAAACTTTACGTGTAAAGGCCGGTAATTAAATTCTTTAATTCAATTTATGCTTCTTTATTAACTACAAATGTATTCTATAAATATGTGTGTGTGTGACTACGAACCACTGGAAAATTATACCCACAAAATCGGTGTTTTTAAACACCTCACTTTTAGTACCGCTGCTGTCGTTTCAAGTAAACATGTGCGCCGCGCCGATCCACCGCCCATTTTACGCCGGCGGCCGCTGACATTTTTTCTACGCCGCGTCAGCGTCGGCTTAAAATCGGCAGCAAATCGGCGCGGCGCACTTGTCTAGTTTCAAGTATTGGTTTTATTTCAGGGGATTCTGGTTACCCACAACGGGAAACAGTAATGACGCCCATCGTCAACGCTGACCCGGGTACTCCTGAGGCACGCTACGCGGAGACGCACGTGCGAGCTCGCAATTGCGTCGAACGTTGCTTGGGAGTACTCAAGGCGCGCTGGCGATGCCTGTCGAGTGCGCGGAGGCTCCACTACACCCCGTTGAAATCCGCAACAATTATAAACGCATGTGTGGTTTTGCACAATATTGCCCACAGGGCTAATTTACCGGTGCCACAGGTCAACTCAGGGTGAAGAGAGAAGGATTTTGGCAGAGCTCCAAGCACGGCAGGAGAGTGCCCAACCCACCCTCAGCGCCGGGTCAGTGCGGACCTAATAAAAGGCCGTGTAGCACGAGCGGCTCTAATTCGAAATGTAGAAATCCAAAATTCACATTCGGTTTTTAAAACCAAAATTATTTATTCGGTTATTTACATTAATCTTGGGCGTTTGTTAAACCAACAGCCTTTATTCCATTATTCACATTCATTTTGGGTCACTATTCGATTTTTCATTTTCAACCAAAAATATTTTTATTAAAATAAACGGGTTTAGAAATATGCATTCTTTTAAATTTAATTTGTGTTTTACGCACTCACTCCCAATTTTTTTTTAAATAATATTTATAGAAAATAATTTACAATTTTTTTTCCGCCTAAACATTTATTGTTTTGTATCGCAGAACTAACGATTTGATTGCGATAAACCGCTAAGCACTGTAAAATAGAGCCCCTGCCTTATTTTTGTTAGTCACTCTCTGTAGATTACCATCACGTAGAAAAGAATTTCGCATAAAAACCAAGGTCAAGATCCTCGGTAATACATGTTTACGTTTTCTTTATGTTCGCTTTCCGGAATGGGAAGGCAAAGTTTCCTGGCGTTTATAGTCAGGATCTAATGGTCTTTTTTCACGTAAACATGAACTAGAGTAGATTACGGCATTATGCGTTGGATAGAGATGCTGAGTTGACTCCTATGACCACACTACAGGAGCTAAACAATAAAAAAAAAATGTATCCAAATTGTAAATATTTATTTAAGTAAACAAATAAGTAATTTAGGTAAGACAATATCTAAAAAACTTGCAAATAAAATTTAAAACTAAGCTTAGATTTTTAATGCTTTAGTTTAGTTTATTTTTTATCTTTAGTCTTAGATTTATTCTTATTTAATATTAGTTTTAATTTTCAGTTATTGTTTTATACTTAATGCATTAATTTATATCGTTTTTCAATAAATATTAAATTCAGCTAAAACTAAAAAGCTTAAACTAAAAATGGCCCTAGCGGCATGGTCTCAAAGATGCTGGCAGCATTTCCTCACTGAATATTTAAAGTTATGCGTTGAGCGAGGAAACTACCAGGTCTTTGGTCTCCCGTGACGTCAATGAGCCCTTTCGAATTATCTTTGCAGAGGCTTAGAGCCTCACGGACCAAGGGTATCGACGATGAATGGAATAAAATATATTCTGGGCTGAGACTTTCAGCCGCTTCATCATAAAAACTTGAATTCAAAATTCAAAACTGAAATTAAAATCTAAATTCTGAATTTTGAATCAGAAAAGGGATGTTCTAGCAAATAAAAAAACATCTCAATTCGAATAGTTTCATCATGCCTTAGCACTTACATTATTTTTAATTTAGGAAACAAATTGACATCATTATAATTAAGTCGAAATGAGAATATTTCTTATTATAAACGTTGCATGCTCTTAAACAGTATTATTTGTTACATATTTTTTTAACTGCAAATTACCAAAGCTATGCTAAGATAGACCTTTACGTCGAAGGTTAAAGGCATAACATTGCACAAGCATTACGAGCGGTCAGTCTCTACGTTGCTACGTTTTTTCCCTTTCTTTTCTTTGGATCACATCATTATCAAAATATTGAATATAAATCGGACCCTGTGTGAAAAGTGCCTTACAAGATGACGTGACTGAGATAATATCAAATATAGACGGACTGACAAACGTTTCGTGTGCATGTTCCTTGGAGTTTATTCAGTTTATTAAATTTGTCTTCTGATACGTGACTTTCTTTAATACGGCTCAGTAGGTAATCGCTCCACATAGCTCAGTGAAGAATTCGGAGCGAAAACAAAACGACGCAACTCAAACACGAACATCAAACGATTTAACACTTCATGTCAATTGCGTTCTGATTGTAAACGCTACATAATTTTTTTTGGAGATGTGTCGTTTTTTCTATTTAAACATCGAAATGTTTACGCAACAAAACCCCGCTGAAAACAAGTGAAAGTCATGCGTGAAGAAGAATGACGGGTCCCGGAAAACACCCCGTATGTACTACTAACCGCTCTAACTTGAAACCTTCGCACTGAGAATCTAAGAAAAAGACTGAATATCTGATCGAATGTCATGGGTCAAGTGTTGCTGGCCGGTGTAATATATTGTTTCTCCTATGAGATAAACTGTTTTTACCTTCCTTTCCATGGGAATTGAGATGGATAAAGTTAGCGGCGCGGACGTTAAGGGGTTTCCGGATTTTGCGAATAAATCTTGTTTTACTCAAGGACTCTTCAAGTTAAGAGGGTAGTTAGAGGAAGAGATTTTACTGCGAAGCTCAAATTTGTAAAAGTTTTTGAAATTCGTTATATTTTGTATATTTTAACGTTAGCACGATATTACTTTGAGGAGGTCTTCAATTTTATATTCCCTTTGGGTCTTACAGACATATAAAAAAAAAACAAAATTCAAGCAGAGAATAATAAAAAAAAACCGGCCAAGTGCGAGTTGAACTCGCGAGGAGATGGTTCGTGCATACGTTTTTTTTTTGATATAATTCAATGCAAGCAATGAATTATATTTAGTCTCGGTAGTTTCGGAGATCAGAGGGGGGGGGGGTCAATTTTCTTCTTCTTTCATTAATAAAATCAAAACTATTTATTTTACAACAATAACAAAATACATATTTGAGATCCTCATAACGAGCCTTTCATTTGATATATGACACAGTAAGGTTTGCATTTTTTTTTTAATTTCTTAATTTGTTCCCCGAAAATGATTTAAAAAACAAATTTATTTACTTTACACATCTGTGTTCGGTCATAGGATTACACTATCCTACCAAATTTCACCTAACTTGGTCCAGTAGATTCGGAGCAAATTGGCTGTGACAGACGGATGGGCAGACAGACAGACGCACGAATGATCCTACAGGGTTCCGTTATTTCATTTATTGTACGGAACTTTAAAAACTGATTTTTTTTTAAATGAAAAATGGAAAAATTAATTCTTTTTGTTTTTGTTTGAATAACAAACTACAGAGTGCCCCGGGACAAACTAGACTGTTAGCAAACAATCCCAGGGAAAATACCTTCGAAATGTGTACCTTGTTAAACTTCTTTGCATTTAATTAAGAAAAAGCTCGCTCCGTCTTTTTTTCTTAATTGCCGAGATTTTTCGATATCGGATTAATAAAATCTAGATTTTACTAACTTTGACAATATTAACTTAAACTAAAGTTGAGTTACTGGGCTGAGATTCTAAACGGCAAAACCTGATTGCTTTTGACGTGTTTCTGTATTTTCAACGTTTTGATAGCTCTTATTCATTTGACAGTAATGACGGCCCAGTTAGGGTGCGGCCCCACTGAGGCGGAGACGAGCGGAGCGGGCGGAGCTGTGCCAATATTAACCAATAGAATACAAACTAACGGGCGCAAGACGCGCTCGACGTGACCGCATGCGCCTTCTATTGGTTAATATTGGCACAGCACCGCTCCACTCCTCTCGTCTCCGCCTCAGTGGAGCCGCACCCTTAGTCTGTTTTATCGAGTTGAATATAGGCTCTCAGCCATGGCATTAAGGTATAGATATTGTAGTAAACATGTGACCTTTTAAATGTAAGCAAACAAACAAACCGTTGCTTTTATCGTTATTATATTTTTAGATCACCTAAAGTTAAAACCTCAAAACCAACATAAAATATTTAATACTTAACAAGATACTCGTACCAATCCAAGCAGAATCTAAAGACCAAATATTTACCCGAAAATTCAACATTTTCGACGTCAAACAGTTCAACATCACAAGTCATTTTAAATTTAAAAATACTCTCAGAGGTTTAAGCAATCAATGTTGGGATCTCCTGTAAGGCTCCTATCCCGTTCCCACTTTGACGTAGCCAGTTGCCCTAACTAAGCTCGTGAATAATGCAAGACGGGCCTGTAACTGTGTAATGAAAAGAATTCGACGTTTAGAGGTGTAATAGTAATGAAGCTGGATTTATATGCCATTGCCAGCATTTGTTTTTGATGTATAGACATTTATATTTTGTTTTCAATAACGGTTAAAGGTCATAGACAGATTTACGTTACCGTCTTTCCTGTGGACTTACCCGAAGTTAATGTTTTTAAGGACTAATTTATTGGCTGAACCCAAATGCTCATAAGCGCCGTCAGGTCTACTTTAGTCCTAGCAAATAAAAACATAACTTATATGCCTTTAACTATTGACCACAAGAGAGACAACTTGTGTTTTTGCGAGTGTGTATGACCCTTAAAGACGATGATTTAATTAGCTGGAATTTGATTTGTTTAAAAAAAAATGCCTCCAAAAATATACGACGACACGGTAACGCCTACTTGGTTTCTACGAAGCTAGCGGTCCCGGGTTCGATTCCCGGTATGGGTAGATATTTGTGTGGTGAGCGCGTGTATTTATTCCTGAGTCTTGGATATTTCTGTGTATTTAAGTATTGGTTTCTTTTTTTAAGTATTTATATCGTTTAGTACCCATAGTACAAGCCTAGAGCTTAGTTTAGGACGAGGTCAATTTGTGTGAGATTTACCCCTATATTTTATTTTTTATATGCATACATTATTAATAATATATTTTTATTATCAACCTACACTCGATTTAGGTCATAATATGCAAAGGTCAACTCGCTCAATTAAAAAAGAACATTACTAAGGTATATTTTAAAGAAGACAGGCCTTTTTGTAATCGGGTTAAAAGACGCCTAATTAAACAACTGTCTTTTACCAGTTTTTGCCGAGTTTGTTCATTAAACTTCGACATCCTGCCGCAAATTAATATTCAAAGAGAGTTTAAACTGTTGTCTAATTAGCTTTTAGCTAATTAGTGTCTTAGGTAAGAAAGTCATTGAACTGTTTGAGAGCGGTATCGGTGGTAAGCATCGTTTGCCAGACTTCTCCATATTCATACAAAGTGGTGCTGACGAACTTTGCTATCTCTAATCTAGAAAGACAGTTTAGAAAACGTGTTGAAAACAATAAAAGTATAGTTATATCTGGAATCGATAGATAAAAAGACCCTTTTAAAATGTACCGTTGTATGGCACGGCACGTTTTTAACGTCACGATAAAGTAAAGACTTAAATGCATGGGCTTGTACGGTGATTCTTTCAATTTACCATTCACGGTAAAAGCATGCTAATCCACCATTTATCACGACTGTTCATGACGGTACAGCTTGTAAGGGCGTTTTCACTAAAAAGTGTACCCAATTAAGGACAATAATTAAGGAACTTTAACTATGTCAGTTTTGTGACGAAAATTAGCTATACATTGACGGCCTCAATGTATGGCTAATTTACGTCACAAAACTGACAAAGTTAAAGTTCCTTAATTGGGTACACTTTTTATTGAAAATGCCCATAAACGTCGATTAGACGGAGTAAAATATAGAAACTTTGCATAAAACATTTGAACATAACAAACAAAAAATTACCACTGGTTTTCTCCCGTAAATTAATTCTGCTCCCATAGCATAAACAAACAAGCTGAATGTAGTTTTAGTAATTTAACAACTCCAACAGTTGAAAGCGAATAATTTCAACACCAACTCGAACTGTAAATTATGAGTACCTTCTTTCCACGCCTAGATAACTAAATGAAACAAGTTTCTAATTGTTTTACTTAATTTATCTCCACCGAGACCTCCAGCGTAGTTAAAATAAAAGAGAACTAACTCAAAGTAGAAATGCAATACAAATTGAATCTTATAATCCATCTACACAGCATAAAAAATGTTAATTACATTTTTACTTGCTTCTTTTTTCCTTTGAACGAGCCTTTTGTTCAGCTTTGCATTCCAATGCCCCTTAGTTAGTGTTTTTCATTATTTTGTTCGGTAAAATGCATACAAAGTAGGAACGCTGCAATAATGACAGGACGTGGTCTACGACCAAAGTCGTTAAGTAAGAATACTTTGATATTAAATACTAGTACTTATTTCATAATTACCGATCCTTATGGGCTCCAAACCTAAAGAACGGTAACCTATAACCAAGGCTGTGGCTTCCATCCACCGGTCTTACACTTTAAAGGTCTGTATCTTTTGAAGCATAATAGAATATGTGGATAGCGAGTATCCTATCATACATCCATACACTAATAATACTAAATAACCTAACTTATGCTATAGATGTCGATGAACCTATCCTACAAAACATTTCCACATTTTTAACTTTCGTGACCTTAATTGACAACAGGATTTTTTGAAAATGTGTTTGATAAATATCATGCGTACAAGTTGACACACGTAAAAAGACCCCTAAGTGACCTACCTGCGCAGTGAGCAAATTACGGACCAAATTGGTGGGCGCGGCGGGGGGAGCGTAAACCGCTTCGCTTTGCTGCCACGCTATTGGTTCCCAGTAATACACTCTTATCTATAATTGGTTTGTTATTAGACACCATGCGCAAACATATCCCGTCTTCTAGCCGCTCGGAGCTCTTTTTACGTGTGTCGACCTGTAATGCGTATTGGACAAAAACAATTGTTTGTTTTAAGTCTAGCACTAGGTAGCTCTGACCTAGAAACCGTTAACCGATAGCAAAGTATGTACTAAACTGCCAAACAAGTAGAGACAAAAAAGAAACAGTAAAAATTGGGAGTCGCCATCGGCCAAAACATGCATTTTAGCGCTGGATTTCCATTCTTATTTCATTTTAGAAGACTGTATTTCTCGTCGATTCCAATTATGTCATAATACTCATAATATCATAATAATATTGGTATCTAAATATGCAGAAGTATTTACACAGCGGAAGGGCCATAATTTCAGAGAGATGTGTATCTAACTGACACGGCCGGACGACTCCGAAATTACCAAAATGGTAATTTTAGACCGACTCGATCGAGTCGGATGTGCCCGCGATTCCACGGGCGACTTGCCATGATGCAGATGAGGCGTTTCGGCAATCAACATATTCAGCTCCTAGAAATTGGAGCGAAATTGACTCGTATTGTATGTGTATTGTGTATCATGTAACCTGGGACTGAACATGTTTAGGAATACTTTGTATTTTGTTAGATGTTTATAGTCTTATGTTTTTACTTTAACAACGGATATATCCTACTAATATTATAAATGCGAAAGATTTTGTGTTAGTTTGTTACTCCTTCACGCTGCAACGGCTGGACGGATTTGGATGAAATTTGGAACAGAGATACCTTTTTTTTAAAAAGAAAAATTAAAAGTTTCCGAGGAATTCACGGGTATCGAAATCTACGCGGACGAAGTCGCGGGCTGAAGCTAGTTGCTAGTATAGTACATCGCAAAATCTCACGTACTGTGCACTCCTATTGACGAATTTTACCTGCATTTAGAGATCGTTTTAATCTAGTTTACGGCTGTACACTTACTTATGATATTAGTTTAGGCACATACGCCAATATTTAAATTACAATTAAAACATATAAGTAAGATTATAAATTCACGAACAAAAGTTTGAAGATTTTAGTGTCCCTTGAGTTTCAAAGTCGGCTAGTTACTTATAACTAACACCGATACATTTAAAAAAAATAGGGTTTTTGTCTTTTGACGACATGATTTGTTTCACCAATAATACCCAGAAATAATCAAATAATCAAGAAAACAACAATATAGCGGTACATACATATAGTTGAATTTCTTAATTAACCTAAGGATAGTTTTTAATTTGACACCATATTGTTATGTTGTAAACTAAAAGCTACTATTAATTTTAATACGGATCGACGAAAACTTATTGGTTCTTGTCAAAGTCATAGAAAGAAAGAAAAAACATTTATTTGCTTACATCTAACACAAGTACAGAAAAATAAATTAACTAACTAAAACAAAAATACAAAAGCAACCAGTGCCAGACGGAGCAAAATGGCTAGTTTGTCTGATATGTATGGGCACAATGGGCAGTTAGATATAATATATGTATATAACTTATTAAACTATCGTGATAAAAAAACACTCATAGACATTCCAATAACATAAAGGCTACTTATGATCTTGTTTAGTCTCAAGGCCGAAATCTGGCATTAAATCATGTGACCGACGCAATGGAAATAAAATCGAAACGGACCGACACCGAGCGTCGTGCTCAAAATAGTGTTACATTTAGCGTCAGAAGAAGACCGACCAAATCGGAAAAATGTCACCACGGAACGGAAATTTAAACTCGGCACTTCTATTAATAAAAGGTTGTTGAATAGTTTACGTAAGTAGCCAGTTTATATATTTCTGTTACGTCACATCTAACGTCAGTACGATTTATTATTTAATTTAGTAGCTAGGTGAACTGTAGTTTTGAAACTACATTGCCTTTGAGTTGGATATGACAAAAGGACCAATGCGCATGGAACGCAGGATTTATATGTGAAAAAAACTATTTTGTTAAAATTGGGTATGATATAATTTAGTTTATCTTTTTGGAAGTGATCCTGTCGACGGAGCTTTCCAGGGTCGATTTCCGGTAAGGGCAATTATTTTCGTGATGCGCCCGAGTATTATAATTCTGTTTATTGTTGTCTAGTAAGTTTATATATTACAAACTTATATTTTAGTTTAGGACTAGGTCAATTTGTGTCTCCTGTGATATTTATTAATTACTGAATATAATCTAAAGTAAAAACAAGAAAAGTGAAAAGTTCTGAAGTAAAAAGGTCAGGGAGAAATGTGGACTAAAAGAAGATGTAGTTAGTGACTAAGATTCTGTTGGTGTTGCCAACAATTTGGAAAGGAAGGATGAAAGAAGATTGACGAAAGAGATATACAGAGCGAAAGTAATAATTGGTCGCTTGTAACAAGATTGTGATTGTTGTGTATATGCGTCTTGATCCCATACGAGCCTAACACGACGATAGATACATCAACTAAGACGTAAGATACATCAACTAAGACGTTAGTTGAATCACTAAAAAAATTTGCTGTTGTTACTATAGCTTTGGTTGATATAACTAATTTCTTAACTATTGTATTCGTTTTTTGTCAACTAAGTGAAAATCTCTCTTTGTTGGCTCACATTTTTTTGAGCGAAGGGTCGGAAAGGGCTGCCCTAGGCGTACTTTTTCGAATCAAATCGAAGAAATACTGGAAAAGGGCCGAATCTTAAGTACCCGAAACCGACGTGCATGCATAACTCGATGTATAAATGTAGAAGAAGCGAAAGAGATTTGTCAGGATCGTAGAAGGCGGAAAGAAGTGGTCTCTGCCTACCCCTATGGGAAACAGGCGTGATTTAATGACAAAAACCAAAAACTGACATGAACCCACCCATCTATCTGTACAAGACGACTGTCTTAAACCGTTATGTTTATTCTCAGTGTCTGAATGTTATTTAAACTACTTCGTTTATTTTATTTACTGTATCTTCAATTTCCATTAATTTGTTAACGTGCAATAAAAGTCAGTTACGGCCTAGCCAGTAAAGGGCCATTATTTTCCCGCCTGTAAAGGGTTATTATTGTCCGTAATAGAGTTATTTAATTAAGGAAAGTGCTGGAGCGGCTGATAGGCGCTAAATTGATTTCAAACAAAGTAATTTGTTGCAGGTTCACACTTCCCCGCTTCAGAAGGGCTACACTGAAGTATTAAATTCGAAAACTCAGCCACCCCATCCTGTTCACTCGCTATTCGGTATTAACTCGAGAGAACAGGCCGGAGTCGAAACATCGCGGAACTTTAAACTTTTATTTTCGTTGGGAGATGGGACGATCCTGACAATAATGGTTTTTCACAGCACTTCGAAACAAGTTATAAATAAAAATACTTAGGGATTTATATTTAAGGCGTCCTTAATACATTGTTGAGTGTTAGTTAACCATTTTAGGCGGTCCTAAGACATTTCCATGAAAATGGTGATCTGGTTAGCGGTAGATTTAAGTTAACGCCAGTTTTATAGTGATTAGTAAGACGTTGAATACTTTGTAAAGTCGCTCGGGCTTTTTTCTTAGCTATTAAAATATAAGGATTTTGGTGCTCAAACGTGGATATTTAGCCATAAATGACTTGAAAGTTCACTTTGGACTATGCTCGCAAGGGAGATTGATACTTTGTTTGGCAATCAACCAATCACGTAATATCTTGGCAAAACCACCCGTCAGATTTGGCAAGTTTACATCCTTGGATACATAAGCTAATAAGTAATATAATAACCCTCGTTATACGTCTATAGTAGCTACTAAACTTTACGTAAGTATTCGACGTACTAAAAATGTATCTGCTTCCTGAATCAAATATATAAGTAATATTATATATTTTTACAGTAGTTGTCATCGCAAGTTTTTTTGTGTCACAGCGGTTGATAATCATTTTAATAAAATACAGAAAAACCAACGAAGCTTTAAAATATTTAAAAATAAATAAGTGCTTACTTCAGGACTTGAAGCCCTGAAAGTTTGTCCTTAGAAAAAAGTTCTCGATAAGAAAAAGGTAGGAAAAACTTTAATTAAATATTAATAACTGCGAAACCTTTTCTTAAGCAGGTACTCGTTATAATCAAGCAGACTTTTAAAGACGTTATTAACTTCCAACAAAATAAAAAATGTTACTAAGGAAAATGTTCTTTATAATATTACAATTCATTTTATTTATGTCTCTTATATGTTTAACTACAGCATGCTATATAGATAAGTATCCAGCAACAACGACAAGAAGTGTTGAAGTGCAGAGAAAAGGATGCGACATTTGGTGCAAGTTGAAAAGAATAGTTCTCTTTATCGTACAACAGCTTCTATCTGATGATTAAATCAGCATACACAAACATACACACAGTATCACATCACATGCCACTTTCCTCCTTCAACCAAATATTTTATTTTTAATTGCGGCGTTACCTATGAAAAGGGACCTTATTGTCGATGGCGCTTGCGCCATTATTAAAGATGCTCCGACATAAATACAACGTCGCGTGCCGCAGTGCGGCATAAGCGCCATCGACACTAAGGTCCGTTTTCATAGATAAAGCCACAATTTATTCCTTTTTCACTTTGCATGACCTGTTTATTAACTGTATATACCGAACATAAAAATCACATTTTGAACCAGTTCACGACCGTCCCGTCTCTAAGGTCCTTCCCGTCTGAAAACCAGCGCCGGGCATCTCTGCCCAGCATAATATGCTGATATTAGAACCCATTGCTTAACATATGTAGTTTCTTACCCCGCGGATAAGTAAACGGAGGAAGGACTTTCTCCTCCGGCCTTTCAGCACTGGCTGGGGTAGTATCCGCGGGAGTCTAAATTCTAGTTGGTAATAGGGGCATTGGTGTTTTTAGCCGGTGCGAGCCCGGCAGTACCTGGGCCCTCCATTCCCAGGTGTTCGGAAGGGATTTTCACCTCTGCCCCTTTTTACCCGACTGCCGTAATGTGTTTCACAGCCTATAAATATATGTATGTTTGTTCCTTTGTGTCATTATAAAAATTAAACCCGTTGTCCGATGTTGATGATTCTTATGTCAATCGATTTGTCTTAATCTGGTGAGTGTCACTGAAGATATGTCAGTAATCAAATTCAATATGGCGGCAACCAGACGCCACATTGGGCAAATAAATAAAAAAAACGTCGACCAAGTATGACAAGTGGGGTTTCATTGAATAGGGATTTAAAAATCATCTTTAGGTTTATTTCAACACTTTTCATTTTGAATAATCATTTGGGATTTATAACGATTTAAAGTAGGTTAGCAACAGTCGGGTTTTAAAACCTTGCTTTTTGTTAAAGTTATTGCTAAAGTAATTCAAGTAAAAAGCAAACAAAAGCAAGGACTTTAGTCTTGGGACAAAAAAAACAGTTTCTTAGTTACTTTTTTTCCTAGCCTATAAGAGGTACCCACTGCTGCGCAAAGGCCTCTCCCCTTAATCTCCATAAGTCCCTATTAGTAGCCTCTTCCGGCCAGTTGTTGAGGAATGCGTCCAAGTCGTCCCGCCATCTGCGTCTAGGCCTGCCCCGTCTACGTATCCCATTTTGCGGCACCCGCTTGGTGGCCACGCTAGCCGACCGGTCCGGGTGCATGCGGCAGACATGATCGGCTTAGTTTCTATAAGCTTTTATTTTTTCTCTTAACCTTACTTTGTTTTTTGTTTCTTTTATATTTGCTTTTAACCTTTGACTTGATATAAAGTTACATTTAGTGCCCCACACGCCATGACTTCATATCAAGTCGAGGATTACAGTGCAAAATAGACCTGAGTATTTCTGACGTAAGGTTGAAATTAGCTGTTGTTTTCAGCTGTCATTGGCGTTGATGAAACTTTATTACTTCATTGACGTGGCGGCGAGAAGGTTAAGGTTGTGGCAATAAAGATTATTGTTATTCCTATAAGTTTTTTATGGCATGGAGACGATAAACGAGCACACAGGCCACGTGATGGTTAATGGGATCCGTGACCCATAGACATTTGCATTCTCAAAGCTATAATCTAAAGATTGCCATTCTAAGACCGTCAATGCCTTGCCAATACTGAGGACTAAGATCGCATGCCTCTTTGCTAGTAATTTCATCGGATGTCTTATCCCCAAACCGGAACACAACAATGTGAAGATTACTGTTTGCCAGGATGTTAAAGGATGAATGGTGGTGGCGATCCGGACGGAACCTGCACAAGGTCCTACCATCACTAAAATAAATATTTTTAAATAAGCGTATTCGTAGGAGAGCCGAATAGGAGACGATTTGCACCGGGCTGTTTATTCGATAAAAAGTATTTTATACCAAATTGAATATGCTAAGTAATATATGGCGAATAGGTAGGCTGGAAAATTTCAGTCCAGTATATAATTTAAAAAAAAAACTTTGTTAAAAAAATTACAACAGTATGAATAGTAGGAAATCCGAATAGGAGAAGATTTGGACCGGGCTGTTTATTCGATGAAAAGTATTTTATATCAAATTTAATACGCTAAATAATAAGTGGCGAATAGGTAGGCTGAAAAATTCCAGTCCAGTATATAATTAATAAAAAAATTAAAAATTAACTTTGTTTAAAAAAAATACAATAGCTTGTTTAATGGACAAATTACATACCAATCGAAAGTATGAAGCCTATAGAATATGCAAACGTTAGTTTGACTATTTTTTTCCCGTCAAACTATTGGGTAGGCAGGTATAAACAGGTAAGTCGGTACTAGTAATTTGCACCAAACCTAACGTTTGCATATTCTATAGACTTCATACTTTCGATTAGTATGTAATTTGTCTATTAAACAAACATTTGCAATGAAGAATGTCAGTAGGTACGCCAAATCGCTTGAAACTTTTTAGCAGTAAAGTCTATAAATAAACAAACATACTACTTTTTATTTTATTCAAAAAGACTCAGTAGTTTTGATTCTATGAACGTTTAAAATTTGGGTCAATAATATTAAAGCGCGCGGGGGCCATCTTGCTGGGGTGACGTCATCGCTTAACAGCGGTACGCGCCCTTATATGAAAAAGTAAGTTTACAGGGCTATAACTTTTTAACCGTTATAAGTAGCCAGTTGAATTTTTACAGAATACGTGTTATTATAAAATCTATCGTTTAAAATTGTACAATGAACAATAAATCAAATCTCAAGAGGGGTCCCCATACAAGAAACATGAAAATAAATCAATTTTTTTAGCATTTTTATAAGGATTGTATATTTATAATGGCTTCTTATTTTGATGCTATTTTGAGCTTAAATTGTAGTCTAATTTTACGACTAAATAGCAATGTCATGTAAAACTGCTACAAATATGTGACAAAACTGATTTTATCAACACGATATTTTAAGCGGTTGTATTTGTATAATAGCTTTTTATTTCGGTGTCACATTAAGTTTAGATAATAATCAAAAAGTGCCTAGTTTAAATCAACACGATCGATGTTTAGGTAAGCGGTGGTTACTTAACTTTGGTGGTAGGCCTTTCTTTACAAATTTCGTGTTAATTTAGAATTAATATCGCTACTGTATAAAAGAGTGAACTGTAAAACATGAATTTTTGATTGACCTAGCAGTAGTTCTGATACTTCGTATATTCATACGAATACATCGGCGCTACCAAGTCGATAGACGTACCCACCTACAACACTCTCGCTTTGCTAGGTCTAGGCATTATTGCCACTATCCCAAAATTTAAAGTGCTTGATTATTATTCTAATTTTATTTAACCAACTTATTCGACAAACATTACAAATAGAAAAGCCGGCCATTGACAGACAGTTAGTTATGTAATACAAAATAATAAATAAACATAGCTGCCATAGTAACATCAAAACGAATTCGTAAAAATATTACGACTTACAAAGTTAAGCAAGTACAAGTGTAGTCTATAACAGGATGGGTGACCGCCTAAAACATCGTGTTGATAAAATCAGTTTTGTCACATATTTGTAGCAGTTTTACTTGTGATTGCTATTTAGTCGGAAACTATGAAAATTAGACTACAATTTAAGCTTAAAATAGCATCAAAATAAGAAGCCACTATAAAAATACAATCCGTATAAAAATGCTAAAAAAAATGATTTATTTTCATGTTTCTTGTATGGGGACCCCTCTTGGGATTTGATTTATTGTTCATTGTATAATTTTAAACGATAGATTTTATAATAACAGGTACTCTGTGAAAAATTCAACTGGCTACTTATAACGGTTAAAAAGTTATAGCCCTGTAAACTTACTTTTTCATATAAGGGCGCGTACCGCTGCTAAGCGATGACGTCATCATCCGTGAGCGCTAGCCGCCTGGTTTCGAGCGCCACATACGAAGTTTAAAATTTAATATCTCGAAAACTATTTGACGTATCGAAATGATTTTTTTACAGCTATTTTTAGTTTTTAATGAATAATACGGTAAGCCAAAAATCGAAACTGGCTGACATTCTCTATTTAAAAAAAAGTTCATTTTTAATAAAAAATTTAATGATATAAGTACTGGACTGAAATTTTTCAGCCTACCTATTCGCCACATATTATTTAGCGTATTAAATTTGATATAAAATACTTTTCATCGAATAAACAGCCCGGTGCAAATCGTCTCCTATTCGGATCTTGGACCATATATTTGCTACACAAATTATTAGCATAACTTAATGACGTATGTATACTTAAGTATAGCTAGTAAAACTTAATAGAATTACTTGTTGGAAATAATATGAAGAGAATCTAGCTTTTCAGTAGAATATTTCATAAGTCCCACTTAATTTTAAGAACGTAAAGTGCTAAGTTTTATGTTCGTAAGGGTTAATAAATTGAAAGCTTTTTAAGTTTGTTTTAAAATAATGTGACGTGAAGTAGCGAACGAGAGGGTTTAAATAAAATTGGACCGTGATCACTTGGCAGTTTTATTTTAAAATGTTACACATGAGAAAACGACATCACTTCTTTAATATACCTACAGGGCTGCAAGAACAACGTTATCCTATCCTATCCTATCCTACTAATATTATAATTGTGAAAGTTTGTATGTATGTTACTCTTTCACGCTGCAACGGCTAGACGGATCGGGGTGAAACTTGGCACACATATAGGTTAGGCCCTGGAATAGGACATAGGACAGTTTTTATCCCGTAAAATTGGACCGTGCCCGAGGGAAAAAATCTATTGTATTATCCACTAATCCCATTAATGCGAGTATCCTAATCCTACTAATGAGACTTTGTCTATATTAGTCATTATGTTTGACGTTACAGTGCCATAAAATACTACCGGTCGCCGATCATTAAATATTATAAATGCAAAAGTTTGTGGGTTCGTTTTTTACTTCTTCACGCTGCAACGAATGGATGGATTTAGATGAAGTTTGAAATGGAGATAGCTTAGGTAGGTATAGCCTGGATTGAGCCTGGATAAACACATCATCGCAATCTACGCGGAAGAAGTCGCGGGCAGAAGCTATTTACAAATAAAAATTATATTTTTTTGCGATTTTAGAAAAACTACCCCTAAGGGGTAAAGGCAGGTGTAGAATTTTGTAAGTATGAGAGTTTTGTCATTTTTGAAGTTAGAAACGTTAAAATTGGTATATACTTAGGCTACTATTTATGTGATTCTGAAAAAAATTACCTAGGGGCGCAGAAGTAGTATATCGAAGTTGAATAAACTCATAGCTATGAGCAATGATAATAGCTGTAATATACAAGGAGTAAGATCACTAAATATTCTTTATTCTTTAAAAACTAATTGGGCACTTACACCTACTATAATACTTTACGCACTACCATCTAAATCATATAATTTGTTCAGTGTGAAATTGTGCGACTTTAGTTTATGCATGAAAGTACAGCAACAAAGTTCTTCGCAGCGTCGCGGACGCTGGGAGTTAAAATAGGAGCAGCAAAGCCCGCTCGCGCTCAATGCGCTCATTCATTGAAGAACTTCGTCCTTATTGCTTTGTTTGGGTATTGTCAGTTTGTATTATTCAAATACAAAAATTGTGATAAAAAATCTGCAAACCATTTTTCTTTTTGTTGTATCATAAAAACGATAAAACACACAAACTTCAAAATTTGGTTATACATAGTACAAACCCAAAAAAAAACCAACAAATACTGAAAACCGGTCAAGTGCGAGTCGGACTCACATACCGAGATTATTTTTATCGACTACGATTTCGGCCAGAGTGATTCTGGGCGCTGGATGAACCTACCCATTTACATCCTATACTACATAATATGAAGTACATAATCATATATTATAAATGCAAAGGTTATGCGTGCGCGAGTTTGTTACTTCTTTGCTAAAAAGGATGGACGAATTTGGTTACATACAATTAGGAATAGAGTTTGTTTAAACACTGGGTTAACACACAGGGCTACCTTGAATCCCGAAATAAATCACTGTTCCCCTGGGATGGCAAAATTACTAAGTCTACGCGGACGGAGTCGCGGGCAGAAGCTAGTTAATTAATAAAGAAATTACTAAGAACTAATAACCTTTACATTTCAAGTTAAATTAATATTGTAATAATGTAATGAAATAATGACTTTATTTTGTACGAGTATTATTAAACTATGCAAGTATTGTATACAATTGAATTGATTGTGTTGTGGATACAATTTAAATAGTTCTAATACTGATTACTGCCTGCTAATGCTGCCAAGACTAAGTGGCTAAGGTTCCGTGAAACCGATGGATGCGTGCGGTGCAAGACCGGTTCTTTGTCGTGTTACGTGGTCTTCCGATAATTCGGAAGACCAGGTACCAGACGTTAATGAAAGATCAGAGAAAAAGAGAGGTAGATTAGAGAGAAAAGGACAGCAATATTAAGTCAGGGTCTGGGTATTTATTTAACACTTAGGCTTTCTTCACACAGATAAAATAATTATTACACATAAATTAAAAAAAAAAAAAAAACCCTAATATCACCAGGGTAAAGTTAAAGATTTAGTGGTGAAGGTGAAGGTAGTTCCTCCGGGACTTCCTTTAGTACGCGTCCCGGAGTCGTCGGACCAGGAACACCGCTGGCGCTGTAATGCGGGGCGCTAGAGGCAGCGGCCCTGGTGGTACACGAAGGTAGGTGGGCCCGAGGTGGGACCCGTCAGAGAGAGTAGCGGTTCCCGAGGAAAGCAGGAACCTCGTAGATGAAGGATTCTTGAAGCGTAGGGCCCGACTTGGCCACACTCAAAGTCGACTTTTAGTATGAGGGAGATAGAGGCTTCTAGGGGTCCGACTTGACCCTATCTTCAGAGTTTCTAGTTACCACTTTAGAGGCTGAGGGAGAACTGATCGCTCTAGTCCGAGCCGCCGTTTATAAACCCTGGTGATCTAGCTTTTTAATTTACAAATTCTAAATTCATAAAATTTCAAAGTTATACATGCCAGATATTAATTCCATGGTTAACCAGCGTTTTAACTCCATGGTTCAGTATAAACCTAAGATATCGTCTCTGCCCGTTGTCTAGACAATAAAGATAACAAGCACTGTCAAATGAACGAAAACAAACAAATCATTGAAATTTTAGCTGTAAATATAAAATAATACTGTTAAAAACACATGAAACAGAAAGGAAAAATACAGGTGAGCGTTATCAAAGTTCGTTCCGCCGTAGATTTTAATATATATAAGAAATAAGCGTCCCAAAAATCTATCGGTCGAACTGTGAACTAAATTTTAATGCGTTATAACTATTTTCAGAAATAGAAATATCCAAAAAATGGACCGTGTCTTCAAGTAAATGAGATATACGCAATAAATTAGAAATAATCAGGACTCAGAGCCGAGTAACGCAGGTACCATGTTACATCTTGTGGCAAGGGCTTGGGGGAGGCCTATGTTCAGCAGTGGACGTCTTTCGGCTGAAATGATGTGATGATGTGATGTCACGTGACGGTTTATTAAGCTTTGGTCATTAATACCCCTGTAGTTGCCGGGTTAGAATAGTGCTACTCCATGTCTTCCCGTGAATGTCGTAAGAGGCGACTAAGGGAATAAAGGCTTGTAGTACTGTTAGGCGATGGGCTTGCAACCTGTCACTAATACGCTGGTAAACAACTTAGCCTAATTGTGCAAAATGTGATTACAGAATTATCAACAAGTTTTAGAGTTGTAGGTAATTCTGTTGTAGCTCTGCCTACACTCTTCGGGAACGAAGGCGTGAGTTTATGTATGTATGGATGATCAGATCATTGATATCATTAATTAAAGACAAACCTCATATAAATTACATAATTATAATTCATCCCAATTCTGATTGATTTATTTCTCGCTTAATCTAATCACGCTTAAAATAAAATATTTGTATTAAGCAAACATTAAGAGATATTAAAGAGACATTTCTTGTAATGTTATTGACAATTCACAGCAAAAAAGGGGTGTTCTAAGTACACCCTTTTTTTATTTAGGGAAAACAAACAGCCCTTTTCTTATCTGTCTGAATAAGCGAATCCGTATGTTTTCAAGGATTCCATACCGAAATAGTATCCTGGCAGCCCGGTTGGCGAGTCCCACATAACCGTCTTGGGTCCCCCAGACCCGGGTAAGAAAAGACCACCTTAAGAGTTAATTAAAAAAGAAAAAATAAACGATTTTCTATTTCGTAAGTACGAGTAAATATCATAAAGTGGGGACCTATTTTATTAGTAACATTTTTTATAATTAATTTAATATGGACAATTCTAGAAACAATGATAAAGTCAATTACAAATAGCCCAATTGTTTATTCTATCCAATAATCAGAACTCACAAGTGCGTGAAAATAATGATGTCTTTCATTATTTCCGTTCATATTAATTACGAATGAGAGCGAATATAACTACAACAATAATAACGCTTTATGAATTATTGTATGATTGGGGACAGTATTATTGCTACAGCTTTGTCAACGAAACATTATTGACCAGGAGCTGTAAATGAAATAATTATTTAATTTTGAAATAATAAGTTTCTTAATTGATAAATATGAGTGATAATGAAGCGTTATTTTGGTATTAAATATTGTTGATGTCGGGTTAAATAATGTTTCATTTCCTTAAAGAAATTATACTTACAATTATCTGCTGACAGACTTTCGCCTAACCCTGTAGATAATTTGATTTGGAAGTTTAGGTTCTAGAAGACGATGGAAATTCATTTTCAATCAGACTTAATAATCCAGGACGAAACTCAAACCGTAGTCACATAGCTTCTAATTTGTCTTATCACAAGGACGTTTTGTAATGCTTAATACAAATAGCTTAGTAATTAGAGTCATCGGTCAACTCCTGAGCTGACTCTGTCTGTTTTTTTTTGCTATCATTTAATGTTTGCATAATTCATGGTTCAGATGCCTAAGATCGCTTAAAGCGGTTTCCTCGGAATCATGACGTAATTGGTAAATGACAAATGATCTAGTTTTTGTGGCCGTTTTCTCTTGGTCCTATTATATTTGTCCTACTGACTTTCGGCGGAGCTGTTTCCTCCTGTTTCTGGGTGGTTTGCCCTTCGGGCATCTGAAGAAATCTAACGAACCTAACCTACTTACTTTTACAACCACAATTAGTATTTGGTGATCAAATCTAGGTGCTATTTTTATGCAATAGGACAAATATAGTAGGACCACGAGGAAATTATATTGCGGATAATGTTTTCAGATATGTAAGAAGTGATAAAAAACAAATCCTTAGGAAGAAATAAAAATAAAGAAAAAACATTAATTCATGACAAAGAAACAAACAATAAGGAATAAAATGCGCACATACAAAAGGCTTTTTATAACGAAATGATTCCGATTCAGAGTTATGCTGGCATTAGCTTTAGGGCCTTCATTTTTTTATTTAGCTAAGCTTCCTCGCGCACTAGCAGTGACCTCACCTCCCCCGCCCAGCGTCCGAAACAGTCGCGCCTAAACTTGTCATATAGCTACCATAAGGCAAACAATAATATGTATACCACAAAGTGAAAATTGCAAGAATGTTATTTTTTTTCTCAATGCTACTTTGTATTTGTTTATGTTGTTTTTCATATATATCTAGTCTACCAGAAGTTTTGAATAATGACCTAATTATAATTACATATTTAAGTTCTGCATGTAATTACTTTTTAAGTATATAAGCTTATAGTGTTTAACTAAAATTAGTTGTGCGATTAGCTTTTGGTAAACTAAAAAAGAACTACTAGAGTTAGGTAGTACAGAGTTCCAGCAACAGTAGGTAGTTGTAATAATCCAACAACAAAGTTTCTACGGCGAAACAATATTCTCTCAAGGAAACTACACTCACAACTTGTGTGATTGTCTGTAACTTATGAAGTGTAGGGGTTAGCAGTTACCTCAACTGGTAATTATCTACGGATAAAGAGCTCTGCGGTAGAATAAATCGTCATACCCGTTTGAAATCAAAACTTTTATAAAATCCATTTAGAAGTTAAACGTGTTCAGGAGTCCGATTCTATTGACAGTCGAGATCAATAGTTTATATGCGAGATTTTTTGAAAATTGTAGTTAACTGACATTTCATCTCGAATGAAACTTCATATCGAATGGCACAAGAATTGGGGTCCTGACGTATTATGATAGTTTGAGGCCAAGTAATATATTTTTTTTAAAAAGCTATTACGCACGATAGGGCGTAATGGTAAAAAAAGGCCCGCGGGTATTATTTTAGATTTACGGTCGATTTTTCTAGCATATTAGGACACTATTTACGAGCAAGTGTGATGAAAAATAATAAAATAATATCCAAGTGATATCATGTACATGGGCTATGAGAATGTAAAACTTAGATATTTTAACTGAATTCTATTGGCGGGCAGGATTTCTTGATATGATGGTGATATTTACTTTATACTGCCTAAATATAGTTACAATGGCTTGTGTTATTAAAAGCTGTGCTAAATTAATATTTATGGATTTACGTTTTAGAAGAACAGGGAGAATGGTGTAAAATTTTACTGGGGTGAAGAACACAGAAGGCGGAATTATCGCTCACGTATTATAAACGTATTTATCTACACTCATATCATGTCCTCTATTATGCGTTCAAAACCCGTAGACAATGACTAGCATTACCTGTGGTAGTAGGTGAGAGCGATGACAGCTGTTAATTTTGGAAGATGTTCCAAATTTGGATCTCCTTACCTTACGATATTCGATAACGTAATTTCAATATTTCGTTACAGCTTTCATCGCTGTCACCTACTACCACAGGTAAGGTAATGCTGGTCATTTGCATTTCGGCTTCTGAATCTTAGAGTACTTATAATATGTGTGTAGATAAAGTATTGTACGCGACTCTGCGTAATTAGCATTACGCAACCGTCACGTAAACTACTATGTACTATCGCAGAAGATCGTCATGATATTCAATCTCACAGTGAACACAATAATGAACCTTACGCTTGAAACGCCTTGAAACCCTAGTAATATCTAATATTATAGATGATTTGAGGAATAATCGTCGTCAAGATATTCACGCAAAACTCTATCAAATTTTGCAAAGTGTCACTATTGAAAGATTGTAATCCCAATGTAACTTCACTGATGCCATCAACAAGTGCTTTGAAGCGATTAATAAAGAAAGAAAAAACATGGAAATTTATAATCCGCCAATATTTTGATTACTATACAAGAGGATAAGTTACTGTTAAACAACGAATTTGTGGTAATAAAAAGTGCTATTTTCAATAGCACCAAAACGATTACTGGTACAGTGGTAATGGTATGCTGGATTATAGATGGTACATTTAAAAGTATACCAAGTATATACTTACAATTACATATACAACATTAATTCGCGCATTGTAAGTGATAACATGGCTACAGTGCCCTCTTTGAATGTTTTTTGCAGCCACAAGGACAACGTAAAATCAAATGTATGATTTATTTGAGTAGTTATTTTAGTGAAAATAAGATTGAAATGAAAGCGGAATATTGTATAATGGATTTTGAATTGGCTGCAATACAGAGTTCACGTCAAAACTTGGTCGGATGCGAAAATTTAAAAATTCCACAATTGTTCAATGACTGGAAAAAAGTATATCAGATCATTGTAAACCAAAAGCAAAATGGTTTAGAGATAATTATGCTCATGGTAAATATAAACATAGTATATTATAAACCTGCAAAAGTAAATTTAAACATAATAAATTAAACTTGCCGCGTACCCAAAACAATACAGAAGCTTAGCATCATAGATTGAATAGCATAATAAATAAACACATTGCGGGATTTTATCATGTTGCAACAGAAGTTGCCGCTGAATCTAATATTGCTGAAGGAAAAATCGAAAGAATTCTGACCGGAGAGCCAAGTGCAAAAAGAAGAAAACAACAGAAATTAAAGGAAGGTGAAATAAAATCCACTTTATGAAATACCTATTGAAGAATATGATATAATAGAAATACTGAACGCTATCAGTGCCCACTTAAATCTTAAATAAGTATTCGTAGTTCAATCAAGTTAAATGTATGCTTATTAAAAAACTTATTTATTAAGATTGTTTAAAAAAAACTATTTTTGTCTGGTAGGGACCTAAACGACTATTATTGTATTCGACATAATATTTACAGAAGTCAAAATTAATACAATTAAAAAGCGGACCTGCTAGAGGGGTGTTCTTTTTATAGTGGTGATTATTATTTATATCTTTACAATCCTAAACGACTGTAATTAAGGGCGACCGCGGAGCTTCTGGTCTGCTTACGTGAAGCGCTTCGCCATGTGGGTAGAATTGACCTAATTGAGTTTTAGTATTTTATTTATATTTAATTCAAACAATGATTAGGTCAAACAGTCATTAGAACTTATGACTATTAGGTCTAATAATAATTATATATAATGATTATTAGTTTAAAGAATAATAGAGCATTTAATATTTATTACAAGTAAACATTAAAGTATATAACTTTAGGTCTAGTGATGAATTAGGTCATACGAGTTTAGTTGTCATGACTTTATGGCTAATGAAAATTATATCAAACGTTGGTATGCCTAATGAAATTAGCTTTTATAATATATGCGGTCTAGTGGGGTGAACCTATTTAAATCTATTAATCATTTAACATCTAGAAAATATTCATAAATTGAGCTTTATTTTCGTACCCATCATTTAACATTAGTCCCCCATTTCACTTACCGGATAATAAAGAGGCACAGTGACAATCCGTTATACATATCGGGAAAAATACTCGTGGGATTTGTTTTAAGAGGCCACCTATGGTGCCACGCCCCCACAAGAATAAAAAGGGATGGCTTTATGTGCTTCCGCGCGAAGAATGTGACATGGAGATAGTTCGCTCGCGCCTTGACGGCAGCGTTAAATTCAATTAATCGCTGTTTACATTAAAACCACAGCATTTATCGAAAAAATGTTTTGCCAGGATTAAGAAATTACATGTCCTCAACTATTGAATCGAAAATCATCGTTAAAGATTATAGGGTTTCGAAGATTCAACCAAAAACATTCAAAATAGGTGTCATGTTTGAAAAATAAAAGTATCGAGGATTTTATTTCTAATCGTGTTTTCACGTTCGACAGTCTCAAGGAAATATGATCAAGCTTAATTTATCCAAAAAACAGATAAAAAGGCGTTATGGTTATTGGGATCCAGATCGCGGAACACTCCAGACTTTAGCATAGGTTCGCCTGCCTAGAGGCAGTGGGTTACCTAAAGAATATTGTCCATGTAAATAATATATTTTTTTGCTTATTGAAATATTATTTATTTAGGAATAAGTTCGAGGTATTTCTAATAAGTATTTCTCCCACATGCTCGGAAATGTTAACCTTACTGTTATCAAATCAGCCCGCGAAGTTCTAAGTTCCAGGTCCAGGCAAAATTAAAAAAAAAAACAAAGTTATTATTTACCAACGGCAGCGGCCGCGAAAAATGTTGAATGTGAATGATTTACTTTTTAAAACCATGTTTGGACTAGGATAACTATCTCCAAACAGCCAAACACTCGTGCAATCAAAATTCTTCCTTGCACTTATATTTTACTTTTTAAATGTCATAGACTAAAAAGTTAAGCCTTTTCAAACAGCATTTACAACGTAGGTATTTTAAAGTGTGTCAAATAGTTTGACATTTTTTTAATAGAAATTGCGTTCATAAACAAAATATATTGCGGAAATAACATAAACGCGTAATAAATGTTATAGTTTAAACTATATTATTCAAATTGAATTTATTACGTTTAAATAATATGTGATTTTATTTAATGCTTTATTTCAGTGTCATACTAAATCGTACGTTTCTGTTCTTTTTTTCAAGGAAATGTTGGGACTGTGTTTAATATTATTAACAATTGTGTTAAATTTCCTCACATCTTGGAGAAAAGCACTATACAAGCCTCGACCGGGAAGGGCGGTTGCTGGACTCGTATATATCGCGGCCTCGACTGCGTCTCGGCGACGCTAACTCTACTCGTCCCGCAACGGCCTATTTCCCGGTCTGTGCAGTAATGTACTATTATTTCTCTATATATTCACATACATTGATTTTGCTTAGTTTTATTTAGTTAGATATATTATATCGTTCTTCAGTACTAGGTCTGATATTCTTTTTCTTTACTAGGCCACTTCCTACTTCACTGAGCTTAATAAAAACTACGCAATACTAACTTTTTTTACTCCCACTCGTATACCTAAGTCCAACTGTTACCAAGTAGCCATTACGTAAACCATCATGTAAACCCACCACCTGCGAACACTTTGCTTCTTTTACATACCTAACGCTCTTATCGAACGTAACAATGCCACATTGTTTCCCAAACCCTAGTTAGTATATAAAACAAGCTCGATTTCCGAAACAACACATTTCAGGCAACACTGGTATCCGAAAAAGGAAATCAGTTCGCGATTTTCCTAGCAACGATGCTTTGTAGTTTGAGTGACTCAACCTAATATATACAAAACACCAAAATGGAAAGTAAGTACAATTAACGAAGTTAAGTACGAAGTTGCTGATTCTTTTTAATGTTACGTATAATGGCGGGAAATGGCAAAAGTAACGTCTTTTTTGGGAAACAGGAAATAAAACAACAAAGGAATATTTTTACATTACAGTGAAATATTTCGTTAATTCTTTTGTAGTAAAAAAGTTTTGTAAAGTATTTCCATTTAATTTCTTGCTATGCTTGTGGTTGAAATTACTTCGGGCTCTGTTTTAATAAAATGGCAATCTGCTGAGTACCCTATTCCATGTTACGACTGTTTCAACTACTTTTGTCTATTCCAAGCTATTTTCGTTTAAACAGTGTGTCTGAATATTTTAATATCTTGAGAAAGGTTCCGAATTACAGAATTATTAAAATGTCTGGGACTCTATTTGACACGGTTTAATTGTTATTGAAATACAGTGTATTACCGGCATGCGGGCATTTATTAAATCTGCCGATAATATGTTGCTCTAACAATTGTTTGCAAGTATTATCAATTAAAAAAATAATTAAAATAACTTCACAATTTATTTTCTTAGATACTCTCCATTTTTAATGTAGTGCATGTGCTGCGTGTTCATCATAATAATCAAAAAATATCCGTCGACTGTCATTTAAACTTGTCAAATTGCTGTGCTTTACATTGCTGGCAATTAAAATTTTGTTACAAAGTCAACAAAGTCTGAAAATTTGTTTATTAATTAAATTAATGTCATGGTTACGTTACAGATATACGTTATTCTAACCTCCTTTAAAAAAAGCCAGGGTGCTGGTAACACACGGTATAATTCAGACAAATTCACACGAATTACCTATTAGCCTTACTTGAGTTACTTGTTTTGTTGTGACCCGGTCATCAAGTCTGCCACTAAGTTAAGTTCCTTTAAATTCTATTCCTCAACCGCGTTTTATTCTAATGCCATATTAAAATGATTAGTAGATTACGTATACACATTGTTTTAACTACGGTGCCAGTATTTAGTACAATAATTCGGGAGTTTGAGACAAGGCCAATCGCATTCATCGAGTTGTATATTACATATTGTCTAAATCATATCGTGAGCGGTCAGTCACTATGAATACTGTTTACACTATTAATTAGCGTAGCAATATTTAAAAAAAAACAGGGGCTGTATGGTAAAACAATATTGCTTTTGATGCGATATGGTATGGTTTTTAACTAGGCCTCCATTACTGTCAAGTAATTAAGAACTATAGTAACGTTGACGACACGAAACACGTCGAGAATAATATTGTTTTACCGTGTCGAATAGACACTCAACAACATGTATTTAGTATTGCTTGGACAATATGAAATACAGGGTCCTTTTTAGTGTATTAATGAGCAAAACCATTTCAGAAACAATCTTCACGTTCTCGTTGTTACTAATAGCAGCTTCTGCGTACAAGTTTTTGTCGTCGGGCCCCGATTCAGAGCCTTCTTTATCAATACTTTACACCCATGACAAAATTAGCGATAGAGTCACGCAGGAATGCCTCGTGGAGATGTATCCCAGGAATCTCTACAGATACCCGTTGCGTATCGACCGGAATGACGTCCCTTGTATTATTCATTGTGTCCTAAAAAAATTCAACATTATGTCGAACGATGGAGTTATCAACATCAAGAATTACTACCGGAGGGTCGCAGCTATTCATAAATATGACCCAAGGATTCTTATTTCGGACGTGGGAGACACGTGTGCGCAGAACATCAACAGTATGAACCTGGACCACGACGTTTGTAAGAAGGCGAAAGTTTTCAACGACTGTACACAGCTGTACGTGATTTCCTTGAGGGATTACGATTGAGCTTTAATTTAACTTTAGTTTGGCTTGTAAACGTTTGTATTTATTGTATTTTATAAAATTAAATACCGTCTCTTATAGAGCCTTGTATGATATTCCAGTTTTACTTAAAGAATTGAAGATATTTTGAATTTGGAAGTAATGAGACCATTTTATTAAGATTATTGTAGTGCGTTTCAATCATCCAGATTGATTATTAGAAAGTATTTTGTAATGAAAATGCTTTGAATAAAATTGATTTTATTGTATGTAGACTATATGATGGAATTGACTTTATATTGGTATACAAAAGATAGAAATTCATGGTGCATCTACGGATTTAATAAAATAACGTCTCTATTCCTATTTCATTAATTAAATTGTTTTCTTTAATTTACTAAGATCTATGTTATTAAGAGACAAATGGTTCTTATCGATAACCTTTACTGTTATGTTATGGAAAGTAAGGATAATTTTTCTGCCATAGTAACTGTTTCGGTTCCGGGGTTATTTATATCAGCGTGGCGTCACTCACTGCACCAAGAATAGTCCCTTAAGTGAGGCATCGTACGATCATTCCAGATGCGAAGTAGATATTACGAGCCCTACATCCCACCGCCCCCCCCCCGTCCCCGTCCCCGTCCCCGTGTGGTTGCCGAGTTAGAATAGTGCCACTCCATGTCTTCCCGTGGATGTCGTAAGAGACGACTAAGGGAATAAAGGCTTGTAGTACTGTTAGGCGATGGGCTTGCAACCTGTCACTAATACGCTGGTAAACATCTTAGCCTAATTGTGCAAATTGTGGTTATAGAATTATCAACAAGTTTTTAGAGATGTTTGTAATTCTGTAGCTCTGCCTACCCCACTCTGGGAACGAAGGCGTGATATTATGTATGTATGTATGTACATCCCAGCGGGGCTAACAAATTTCTATGAAAGCAGTATTTATTAAATTAAATAATCAAACGAAGAAGCTGTACTGTAAACTTCTAATAAAATTGAAACGAGTGTAGGTTTTCGACGTACGTCGGGGCAGAACCAGAATAAGTTTTAGTTGTGTGAAGTATTTTTGTTAAATATTGAGCGTTTTATTTATATATCTATTGATTTGTTTACGTTCCTTATGAAACTGACTAACTAAAAACGTTTATTTTATAAAGTATTGTTCGGAAATTATGAATCTAAAGCTTTAAACTCTTAGTTATACTGGCTGAAACCCCTATGTAGAATTATGGGTACCAAAATTATTCTTAATCCTTTGCCACTTAAGAAACTACATACATGCAATTTTTTATGGCCACTTGTAAGGCCATTTGACCGTGAATAAATAAATATCAGGGGCAATGTTACACCAATTGACCTAGTCCCAAACTAAGCTCTAGACTTGTACTATGAGTACTAGACAACGATACTTAAATAGAGAAATATATACTTAAATACATAGAAAACATCCATGACGCAGGAACAAATATTCGCGCTCATCACACAAATATCTGCCCTTACCGGGATTTTAATCCAGGACCGCTAGCTTCGTAGGCAAGGTAGGGAACAAAGAAACCGATGAAATAGACAAACTTGTGAATAGACGAACTGACTTATATTTATTATGTTCATTCGACTGCAAGTCACCGAGCGAAAGCGGGTGAAGATAAAACAAGAAAATATGATGAACCAGAAAAAAATATTATAAAGAACAAAAGATTAATTATGGCTTAAAAGCATGCAAACATGGCAACACTATCAAACGTATTAAACGTAATTCGGTCTGAAGTTCTTTTAATTAGGGTCTTAATAATGCCAGTTATTGTGTATGCGAATACGATAAAGATATGAAAACCATTGGACTGAAGCCGTAATCAGACTGACAGCAGATGTAGTGAACGTGAATGACCGACTTTTATGCGCTGCTTTGGTCACTAGTGTCCCTAGCCGTCGTTACTAATGGATGACTGGTTCAGTAGCCCAGCTATTAAAAACTAGTGTATTTGGGAGAAAAGATGTCATTGAAAAGGTGTGCGCATGAAGCAATCAACTAGTCGTAACTAGCAACAGTGGCCCTGACCAATTCCTCATTTCCACCATGACTTCAATGCTTTTTTTTAAATTCTAGTGGAGGCAAACGAGCTATTAATGTGATGAAAAGCAATCAAAGGAAGTAACTAAACTAGTTATGTCCATATGTTTTATTATTGTGACGAGAGATTTATTTGAAAAGAAAATAGAGTAACGCGTTTCTTGCAGTGCTAGCTTCTTCTCTACAGTCGTCTTCTCTCGGAAAGTGCTGGTAATTTCAGACACGTGAAAGTGTCTACAGCTTACGAATAAAGATTATCATTTTCATTCTCATGTTTAATTTTATTTTTGGACTGCTTTGCGTTTCACTCCAGGAGAAAATGAGGCGGGAGGAAGCGATGTTTCATGATGAACACTGGTACCATAGTGTACAGTCAAAAACTTAATTTGTCACTTTGAAACTACAATTTAGCTGGTTATGAATTTCGAGTCTTTCGATAACCTTCGGGAAGGGAAGATGGGCGATTGAAACATATCCGGCTTTTACTTTTGATTTACGTATACTATTTACTAATTTACCTCTCCCTTACTGGACATTGGCGAAATCACTGCTGAATACCGCAGTAGACCGCCATAATTAAAAAAAATAGAAGTAGAAGTTATGCATTTCCGAGATTGCACGAGGAAACACAAACGGAATTTGATGACAGATTCATTTGAGTCACGTCACAGACCATAATTACGTAACCTTTGACGTCCATAGATGAGGCAATGAAAGGAGGTAAAAACAAACTTTATTTCCATAGAGCCACATACAATTATCGTTCAGAGCACAGAATAAAGACTAAAGGCCTAAACCGTACTAAATAAGCAGAAAATACATTATTTCTTTTTACTTATGGTTTTTATAGTGAGTTGGAAAGAGATGAATATATAGCTGTTCTTTCGTTTTTTGGGACATCGTCACAAGTAAGGCGTGATTTGGACCTATAAGTACCTATAGTATTTGGACCTATAGACAAGGAAAGACAAATCCTTCCTATAGGAAGGACAAAGAAATCCTGTGTAAAACCTTGTGACAATGACGGTTAAAGAAGAAAAATAAAGCCTACTTTTTGTTTCATTTTTTCTCATGTAATACGTAATCTAATAAGAAGAGAAAGATAGCTGACGCAAAATACGTCTTATAGTCCGGTTTCTATGCTATACCTATGTTCTTATTCTGTGGTTCAGAGACTCGTCAGTATGTAACAAATTAACAATGTATATAAAAAAAACTTTTATTTTTTGGAAAATAATGTTAATAGCTTTGTTACGTAACAGTGCCATCTAAGTATAGGGCTATTAGGAAACTAAAATAATAAATGAGCTTTGAACAGGTCAAACAATGATATTAATAAGATAGTGTATGTTAATAAGCCAATTGACTAAGTACCAATTTCACCAAACGATGTTAAATTTAATCAATGATAATCGACTGTTAGTTCATATATTTTGACAGCTGTTAACGCTCTAATCGTCTGTTAAGTGGTTAACATCGTATGGTGAAATTGGTACAAAGCCTGTCCACAGAATATGTCAGTATTGTTTTTATAGTTGCTATGGCTACGTTTAATAATAATAATAATAAAGATAGTTGTTTCGGCAAACGGTCTTATAGCGAAGAGTCTCGACCAACACCTCAAGAGACTCTCGCTAGATGGCTGGATCAAGGGCCAGATACAGAAGGCAGTACTCCTCGACACGGCACGTATTGTGAGGAGGTTCCTCTCTCTGCAGCCCTAACCACCGGTAGCTTGAGCCTTGCCCCGCTGCCGGCGGCACTCGTAGGTTAGGTTTTTTATAATGTCTATTTTTTTGTATGAGTATTTTTATTTTACTTTTATATTTGAATATTTGTTATAAAAAACCTAATGTACAGAAAATTAAATAAATATCTAGAATAATAATAATAATAATCATTTATTTCAGATAACAAAAATCCATAATCAGTGTACACACAACAATCAATTAATCCACAAAAAAAAAAAACACAATAAAATAAAATTAGATAAAATAAAAGTTAAACAACAACCACTATCGGTAACACAATGTCCAATCAGCTACATATTCAATCTGAACACAGTCGTCATTGGTTATTTTAATAGGGTTGCTGTGCCCGCGTTTTAACAAAACTTAATCCGGGAAAGTTGCAGAACTCCAAAGTGACACATTTATTAAAGTTGTTGACTTACTGAGCCCTGGTGGTAGTAATGAAGGAATATATCCCAAGTCTATGAATAAAAGAATTTAATTTAATTTATTTATTTCGTTTAATATTATTTTTAGTACACTACTATGTACCAATTGCCTGATTTGCCCAAAGGTCAAATGGTGGAGAATGCCATTAGGCATTAAATTCACCTTTGGCAATTAAAATTGTATTTTTGCGCAATAAAGATTAAATAAATATGCAAAGATCAATTTCAAGTAATTAACACATACCTACCCTAAACATACATACATACACTCACGCCTTAATTCCCAGAGTGGGGTAGGCAGAGCAATAGGATTACCAACAACTCTAAAAACTTGTTGTTAATTATGTAACCACATTTTGTATAAACAGGCTAAGATGTTTATACAAAATGTATGTGTGAAGAATGAATGTAAATGTGAAGTATACATTAGTGACAGTTGCAAGCCTAACAATACTACAAGCTTTTATTCCCTTAGTCCCCTCTTACAACTTCCACGGGAAGACATGGAGTGGCACAATTCTAAGCCGGCAACCACACGGTTAACACTTAACAGTTTTTTTATTTGTGCAATAAAAAGTTTACATTTATCGCCTTTGTTCCAGCTCTCTTCCTCCTCCTCCTCCTGGCCGTCTGCGCACACGCACGCATCTCCGTCATGTACGCGCACGACAAACTGAGCGACGTCGTGGCAGAAGCATGCGTTAACGAAATGTTCCCGAAGACGAAAAAACTAGAATTCCAGGACTCAGATGAAGCATGTATCATGTTCTGCGTGCTCAAAAAGTTTGGCATCATGAATAACCTTGGAATATTTAATTTGGATATTTATAGGTGAGTCGACAATATCAGCATGTTTATATAAAATATGCGCGACAATGACGACGTCCTGACAGCTGTCATTTTAAAATACTTACGCATTGAAAACAGCAAGCATAGTATATATGTATAGTAGAATAAGTACAAAAGGCATTCTTCCTAGCAGAAAAGCGCTTAGGTAGGTTTATTGTTCCTAGATCTGTGCTTCCTTTTCTTTAGCATAACTCGTATTCATTTGCTTGCGTCTCAGCCCGTACAAAAGTCACCACCAGTTACCACAGGCGCACGAACATTTCGGCGAATAGCAAGTCGAGAAGTGACAAAGACCGTGTACTAAATCCAGTATAAAATAAATTTCATTTTATTCCAAGTCAAATAGAAATTAGGCTATCTGATAGGAAGTGATCACTGTTACCTAGAGACACTTGAGAACGAGTAATTGAAAAATGGATACTATATAGAAGGTAGGAATTGGAGGAATTTGGTCCTCTGGTAATCAATGTTTCCAGCTTGGGATTTGGATGGTTGACACGATCAGTAGGCATGTAGTAGGCATTAATAACAGGTTAATAGATTGCAAAAAGATGGAACCACTGACGTTTGACCCTCAACTAATGCTAAAGACGGTGGTAAGTAATCTATTTACAATCAAATGCAGTATAAGTATGTATAATTTGTGTTTGCTATTTCAGAAAACGAATACAAGTAGCGCATCAACTTGAGTCTGGCAATATTCTTCGAGATTCCGGAGCCAGGTGTGTGGAAAACGCAGAAGCGACCCAATACAAGCAGGATGTCTGCAAGAAGGCCAAAGTGTTTAACGATTGTACGCATCTCTACCGGATTTTGTTGAGGAAGTAAATGTTTTAATGATCAGATTCAGATATTATCTATTATATTTTGACCACGGTCTTGTCCGCACTTTTTTTTCACTTTACTAAATGAGATTGTTGCGACAAGCCGTGTCTTTTTATACTTACCAAATATTGTTAAAACCTCTTTCTTGGCAAAATTATATAAATAAAATATACCGAAAACGAATCTTTTTTATTTAACTTGGTTATATAAAAAAACCACTAATAAAAATTATAAAAAAGTCAGTACCTACTCGTACATGATTCAGTTACAAATCGTTACTACTTTAGAAAAAACTCGTATTTGATATTTCGAGATGTCTGAGTTTGAACTTCATTCTCTTTACGTTTAAGTTTAAAATCGTTACGTCACGAACTATGAGATACGCGATTTTTTTTCAAAGCAATGACGAAATACAACTTACAAGACATAAATAAAAGGATTGAAGTGATTAATGAGAAGCCATAAATGACGTCGTGGTATTTGTAGGCATGCAAAATAAAATTTTATTCCATTTAAATAGTTCAAAATAACGCAGTATATTTTTACTTTACCTATTTCACAATTAACTTTTAGTTCAAAAACCAATACGAAGCTGACTCCCACAAGGGATTTCTCAGGATATTTCTAGTTGAACAAACACGGCAATACATCAAAAGGGAGATTCACAATCAATTCCTAACATCTAATGAAATATCCGCCCGACTCGTGGAAAATTCCGAGCGGATTCTCGACTTTAATGCATTGTAAAGATACTTACCGGTTTTAAACTGAATTCTCTGTAGTGCAAAATAGAGGAAACCTGTACAAAACCGTATATTGGGGTAAAACCGTACGGCATTTTGTTAATTAATGATATTTTCTGTGCACAGGCCGTTTAATAAATATTTGACCTTTTTTGATTTTGGTGGTCCGGATTTTATATTCATCTAAATATAAGGAATCATTTTAAAGTTTATTTGTTTATGAACAATAAGCTACAAATCGACTATGATAAAGAGCGTGCATTAACTGAATATTTAAAACATTTTTACCGTCTATCGTTAGTACAAGATTCTCGATCTCTGCTGCACCTTTGTACCTTCGTAACATAGTCGCCATCAGCTGTACTGTAACTTCTAATAGAACCCAAACTAATATAGTGTACCGGTTTTGCACCAAAGTTCGTCCAAAACCGGAATAAGTAGAGGTTTCAGTTTTGTTAAACATTTTTGTTAATTACCTAATTACTGAGTTTTATACACATCTATTTGTTTACATTCCTTACGGAACTGGCTACTTAATTAAAAACATTTGTATTTGGGAATTAGTCACGCTTCGCTACTATTTAAGGGTGCGGCTCCACTGAGGCGGAGACGAGCGGAGCGGGGCGGAGCTGTGTCAATATTAACCAATAGAATATAAACTAACGTGCGCAAGGCGCGCTCGACGTGACCGCATGCGCCTTCTATTGGTTAATATTGGCACAGCTCCTCTCCGCTCCTCTCGTCTCCGCCTCAGTGGAGCTGCACCCTAAAACACTCATCGAACCGTTGGAAGACTTCAAACCACAGATATCACTTGAACCTAAAGGCGTCCACTGCTGGACATAGGCCTCCCACAAGGGTTTCCACAAGGACTGGTTGCGCGCCACTTGCATCCATCGGTTTTCCGCAACCTTAACCACGTCGTCGGACCACCTCGTTCGTCTACCCACGCTACGTATCCGTACTGCGTACGCGGACGCAACCTGAGAACACTTCGACCTCATCGGCCATCAGAGAATACTAAATTTTATCTAAACATATCGTAACTTTTCAATAATCATTGGATGCATTGTAGGGTTAATTGACACTATAACTATACTTATCCATATATCTTGTCCCGGGCTGAGAGAGGGTTTCATAACGAAATTATCTACTCCAACGATCACCACATCGATGATCCATATTTTTTCGCGCATGCTAATGCGCATGACTCGGGTAAAGCAAGTAGCTCGAGTCAGCGCTGGTCTTCCGTTGGAACCATCAGGTGAAACAACGGAAGGTACACCACATCATTATTTGAACACAAAACATACATTATAAAATGATACAAAAAACCCTAAAATTCATAAACTGGCACGCAATTTTCCATGCCCTTCTTTATATGGTAGTTACTCAAGCGAAAAGAAAATGAATATCGATAGTCACCACTGCATCTCTCGCGGTGACTTTTTTTATGGGTTGGAAATTAATGCAAATTATGCGATAGAAAGGGAAGCACAGAGTAGGCACGTTGGACCTACCTAACCACTGTTTTGCTAGGAAGACCGCCTTCTGTGCTTGCACTATTATGTATTCTGTGGCATAATTGCGTGTCCCCCCCTCCCCCAATGTCAGTTACCCCGCAAGGCGGTCGGACAAAAACTTTTCAGTCTATAATCGTCGCGATGGGTTACTCGTATTCATTAGGAATACTTAATTTAATTACACCCTTAATATTTCTACAAGACAGAAGTTATTTATAGCTCCAAGCAATCCTATTATTGCCCGTACAGCAAACACGTGTAAGTAAATAATCTCGTGTATTAATCGTCGTGTGGACTTCCTGTGTACTTTGACGGTATTAACTCATTTTGCCACTCGTGCCTTGAGGCTGTTCTGCTAATTGCTTTAGGTTAAAGGCACAGTTGAATTACGAGTCAAGTTATAAATATTATTTGACGCTCGTTTCATGATTATTATTTTTGGTAACGAATATTTATTTACGAACATCTCAATTATATACATTTCATTTCACCTCACGCTATCAAATAAAATTTTAGAAATTTTAAAATGCATACTTTTTTAATTTACTGTCCTAAAATATAAACATCATACTTATAATGATTACAGTGTTAAAAACAGAGGAAACCGAAGTAGGGAATGGGAATAAAATGAGTATTCGAAGCTACGTAAGTCTTATTTTATTCGTGAAATAAAGGTACGAGGGTAATTCTAAAAAAAGTGGCACCGTAACCTGTCAATGAGTTTTTGAATACAAAGTATGTTAGATGTTTGTTTTACAGAAAAAGTAAAAACATTCATAGATAAGCACAGACCTTTTACATCGAGGCCAAGCCATTTTATTTATTTATTCTCCTTAATTTTGTTAAAAAAAAATGGTAGGTACTATTTTTTACTATAACCTGTCTTGTCCAAATGAGACATGTTTCCGTTTTTTAGGTCTTTGAACTATTTGTGTATATTTTATTATATATATTTTACAATATATTGCAAGAAGAATATTATGACATTCAATTAGTTATGATATGGTTTCAAAAATATATGCTTATATATCAATATTAACACACGACAGTTTGTCCGGTGATGTTTTTACTTTAATCTGTGTGTCCGTGATAGTGTATATCACTCACATACGGAAAATAATAGGCACACCATAATCCTCGATAAACATTCGGCCAGTATGTGGCTCACCACTATACGAAACGGTTGGATACGATCTGTCATACTTTTGTGGAGATTAGTGATCAAATGCAGTAATCTGGAGTTTGTAACGGGTATGTTAACTTTTTCTTGTCTCAATTATTTAATGTTAACTGTATGGGACGTAATTAACTAATCATTTGAATGTGGTATTCTGATGTATCTACTTATATTACTAAAAGTGGAACGTTCAAATTATCACCGGTTTAAGAGTAAATGTCTTATAAATCTACTTTTAACTTTAACCTGTGCAACTTTAACCTGTAACTAGCATAGATTAGGTTAGGCACAGGTTAATGTAACTCTTGGCGGGTTAAAGAGACATATGTGCACTAATGTGCAGGTTAGTGTGACTATTGGCAAGCTAAAGTGAATAACTATTTTAAATAATTTTATTTTAATAACTTGCATATAATTTCCCAGAAAAACTTTACAGATGCTTTATCAAGCAGTACCCATTAACAGTGATCTACCAAAGTAAATGTAGGGAATTGCTTTTTTAAAGTAATTTGTATTTTAATATAACTCTCTTTAACCTGAAAACTTCTCTCTTCTAACCTGTCTAATGAAACTTTCACCTGCATCTCAATATTTCAACAAGCCATAATTCTTATATTTTCATGTATATTCCGTTCCCTTTTATAAATATGTAACAATTGGAACACCAGGAAGCTTATTTTAAGCAAAGAAGGTAAAAAAACACAACTTTTTTTTTGGAGAAACTTTAACCTGTCCGTGCCACTTTTATTAGAATGACCCACGAACGTTTGGCACGTGAGCACCGTGCGTGCTCGATCCGCTAGGGACGTAAGATAAAAAATAAATAATCATACATAAATACTAAACGTAGAGGCAACCGGGGACTTGGAACACGACCTTCGGGATATCTTGACTCTTGTTAACCAGGCTGTAATAAAAGAAATAAACTGAGTACACGAAAGTCAAAGTCGTGCTAGTTCAGGCACAGCAGTGATGTTTCGAGTGATCGTTACGTTTTTAGACATGTAGAAGGAAAATGAACAGGCCACGCAAGTGGGCTTATGATGCCGTGGAAATTAGTAATCTCAAGATAACGGTGTTCCCTTGTTTCACCGATACTAATTTCATAGAACGTATCACTCGTAGAATTCGTTTCTTAGAAAGCTATTTTCTGCTGAGCCCATGTCGATTTCCGGGGGGCCTAATATGGCTGCGTTTATCGTGTGACACAATATTGATAACACATCCGTCAGTTTCTGACACGTACATAAGTACGAGAGTGACGGATGCTTTGAAAAGCATACTTTTTCTACGCATAATGTATTTGTTACGCATAATTGTCGCAAGTCATAATGCATTTTTTTCTCGACATCGATTTTTTTCAGTATAAAGGTAAGTTATAAAACTAACCTATCCTACACCCTTTCAGGCTGAAATTACAGGATTTAATAAACATCCATCGTGTTGATTAGTTTGGTTAGGTTGATATTATAATTTATAAAAATACTGAAAAAATATCGATGTCGGTCATACTCCCTTTCAGGCTGAAATTAGAGGATTTAATAAACATCCATCGTGTAGATTAGTTAAGTTAGGTTAGGTTAGTTTTATAAAAAAAGTGAAATAATATCGATGTCGTGAAAAAAATGCATTATGACTTGCGAAAATTATGCGTAACAAATACATTATGACTAACAATAATTGTGCAACTAGACTCCTACCCACGTTTGACACGCGATATAGACGCAGCCATACTAGGCCACGGATCTAAAAAAAATACGAACGTAGCGTTACACTAAAAAGGTGTAAAGTATGCAAGGTCTGTTATTTCGTTCCGTCATACACGATCTACCGTGTCACAAATGCACTAGGTCTGTTAACCAGCCGCCATTACGCGTCGAGCCACAGCACGAGTGACATTTAATTTTACGCCGAAGAAAATGCCGCATTGTGTTGTAAAAACGTATAAAAACTACATTAGTAAATATAAAAAGCCACACGGTATCACTTATCACGTGTAAATTATGATTATTCGTGATATTTTTCATAAATAAGTTTAAATTACTCAGTAATTTCTGATCGCTTTCATAAATATGAAAAACGTAAAGACGGTTGAGTTTCATTTATATGTTAGTTAAAATTGGACGATTTATATGGCAACCCTCAAAGCACGCACACCCGTAAACGGACGGCCATTTTGTGTGCTTCACTCATGATTAGACTAGGTTACGTCCGTATTTTTTTAGGTCCGTGTAGGTACTGGGCCCGCTGGTTATCTTAAAAATGTGATTTATGTATCTAAGTTAGGTTAGACTTGTAACCATTTCAAGACAACCTGAAATCAACATGGTTTCAGCAGAAAATATCTTTCTATGAAACGAAAATTCTGCTCTGTGATACGTTCTATGAAATGAGTGTCAGCGAAACATGGGTAAACCAAAGATAACAAATGCATTGCCAATCATGAAGTCTAATATGCAATGCCTCTATGCAAGTTATTTCACCAGCTGTCATAGCCTCACACCGTAACAAAGTTTTGATCACTGGCTGCAGCTCTACGGCAGTTTAGCGAGGTTTTGTTATAGTAGATTGCACAACTAGGGTCTAAAATAAGCCATACCTACTTAGTACCACGAGATGGTTATTTTCCCGAGCAAAGCGAGGGAAAATTGTTCGAGGGGTACCTAATATGGCTTTTAGACCCGAGTAATACACTCTACTTTTCACTTCGATTGCGAGAAAATAAAAACATTACCTATACAAAGGTAAAAAATTTGCAAAGTGCTATCTTCTACGGCGAAAATATTGTTTTAATTCGGCGGCATGTTTTTTTTTAAAGTACTTTAACACAGATACAAAATATAGACACCGCAAATAAACGCCACTGACCGTGTGAGTATTTAGCGCTTCAAAGCGTTGCACAATCGATTTAATCATATTTTAACGATTGTAAAATAGGGACTAAAAAACACCTAATGTTTTGAGAAATTAATTCTGTTCCCTGGTTGGTCGATTTTAATATAGCTGTATTCTGGTTGGTTCATACCAAATACAAAGTTTTTTTTTTAAAGAGTTAATATAGTTAAAGAGTATGCGTACCAAAAAGAACCTAACGTTCCGATTGACAGTCGATGTGTATTGTGATAGGTTGATTTAATTTCGTGAAGTATTTTGATTGGTGGATTTAATTTGGTGAAGTATTTTGATTGGCCAAATTAAAATGTTTTGTACAAATAAATCATTATATTTTCCATTTCATATTTTCCCTAGGGAAAATATAAATATAATGTATTCTCTAGGGTTTACATGTACTACTTGAGTCTCGCTTGTTAAGTCTAATATGACACACTTTTTGAGCATGAGAAGTGAAAAGAATATTGTGAACCGCTTAAATCAGTATACAGTTTCAGTTCCGGGTGAGAACGTTTCTCACCAACTAAATAATGTATTATATTCTTGTGACAAAATCCTTATTCAATACCTTGAAAGCCTTTATAGATCATAGATATTATAAAAGCCGTTTTTCTGAAATCATCTTCTTTAGGGAGATATTCCATATTTGGAGGCAAATCTTAGGATATATTCAATACTAGGTAAGCGATATATTAATTGACTAACACAGCAAACTGTAAACGATTGGCAATAATACGGCTTAAAACTAATGAAAAAGATACTTTTTATCCTGTAACATTGATAACTCCAAACAGAAAATGTTAATCAAGTTCTACACTAATGATTGTTGACTTAGTTTATTTTTTAATGCCGTGTAATTTGCAAAGCAATGCCTTCATCAGCAAAACTGCCAGCTTTGAAAAAGTTCCTTTTGATTTAACGGTCATCTGTGTTTCCTACATAAAACATACTTAAAAGAGGGAAATGTTTGAGAAAAATAATCTTCTTTTAATCAAATACGATGTTTGCACTTCGTCTCCGTCAAACGAGACGCCGCCGAGTCTTCTACTTCTTAATTTCGTAACGTTACAAAAGGTTGATTTATTCCAAAATCACTGGCATTTTATTTATGTATAAGGAATATCTGGGTTTCTGTTCATGAATCTGATCTTCTATAAATAAAGTAAATAATTTGGCTAAAGTTAATAAATTATACTAGCTACCATCAATTTGGTGTTAATGCCTCCTCCAATTCAAGTTCTTTAGAATGAAAAAATATATATTGTTTGCGATAACGAATACCTATTCACAATCAAATTTCTTTTTAAAAGCAGGAGGGGTGGTGTGGTTCCAAATTGACGGCACGTACCGATAGCTCTGTACGAGTAATAAGAATTTAGGATAAAATGGGGGCGCTAAATTGAGCGGAAATTTTTCGAGTAAAATCGAGAATAATGTCGTAGTCACTTAAGAATAAAATAGTTCCTGTTACAACATTAAAATCTTCCTTTCAAGCTGTAGGTAGATTAACAATATACTTTTTAATGTCTTTTTTGTGTTCACATGAATCCTCGTCTACGTGTGAGATTACGAAACAATCGAATGTCGTTAGCTCGTTAGTCTCGATGGCACTATGAAACAAAATTGATTGACTGATGCAAGGTATATTATGAGTGCGACCGTAACACGAATGGTTTAGTTGCATCTAAAATGAATCACAGACTCACTGTTTAAGTTTTCTCAAGGCCAGTGCCTTTATCCTAGGCGGTAAAATCCAATTCGTATTTGACCTTGGTGTTGTTTTTAACTCAGCCGCCATTACTGTCAAGTAAATAAGAGCTATCAAAACGTTGACAATACGATAACAGGTCAAAAATTCATATGGTTTTTAACCGTCTTGAATAGAGGTAGCCACATTACTTAAGATGGAAGGCTGAGACTAGGTATACGAATTTGAGATCCTATTATTTGTTCATAGAGTCTGCCAAGTCTATCTTATGTGACAGCGGGTGGTAAAATTAAGTATGGCAATAAAAGAGCAGATATGTCATGACACTGTCATAATAGTTGACTATGGCGAGCGTATCGGTTTAGTATACGAATTATTTAAATGAAATTGGGTCATTATTTTATCTAAAACTGTCCGTAGCTATGTGAGTTGCATGGATTTATAAGATATCTCTAAAAGTAGGTACTGTACTTGTTAAATAAGTAATATTTTGCCGTACAAAAGAAAAAGGCTTTATGAAGACCATTTATACTCGCTTACTTATTGTTTTTTTGCTTTTCTAATGGGGTGTCTTAATCTATTGAAAAGCCTTTACCTAACTCGTCACTAACATCACAATGGTCTACCGCAACATTTAAAAAAAAATGTAGCTCCTTTAATAGTTTTCAAACCATCAAAAATAACTCAATGAACATATTTTAATTCCAAAACTTTATTACCAACATTTCAACCGCTCAACATCTGCGAAATGATAAACATGGCAATCTTCTGTATCCAGCACCAGATTGAGCAAGATTTCTTCGGAACGTCCTCCTCCTCTTCTTCAGCCCCAGTAGTTGCGGCCGTCGTTGCAGCTTCTTCTTGGCAATAAACAAAAGAGACGAGAAGAATTGTCAGTACTCCTATAACTACTAACTTGGATCCTGTTAGCTTCATGGCGTTGTCACTCTTTTGTTTTTTTTGTTGGTTTTTATAAACGTTTTTAGGCGTGTTATTCTACTTACAGTTGGGATCGAAATGGATGTGTTTCGGAGTTTTGGTAACTGCTATAATTATGATGTTTATCTGCACAGCGGAAATACAGGTATTTACTTTTTTACGGTAATTTGGGTAAGTTTGATATGAAACTGATGGCGTAATTTATTTTTTATTTTCGATTGCTTCGATTAAAGTAGAATCATTCATACTTTAGTGACGATTCTTTCATAAATTTGCATTATTAATCAATGCGCTGTTATTAAGTTTGTACCTTAAGATAGCTGAACTTAATGTATGTAGTGACTAGGAATCAGTGACTGGATATAACGTTTGTTATGAGGATCGTGAAGTTTTAAATTCCCATAGAAATTGCGATAACGTTTATCTTCCCTTAAACGATTTTTACGATTTTTGATCATGTTTTAGATGTACCTAGAACACCGAGCGTCGTTCGGGTTGAAAACAAATTTTCCCGAAGATGAAACCTGGACACATTGATTTTTCGCCCCCATACACAAACCCCTATATTGGAAATTTCATCGAAATCGTTAGAACCGATTTCAAGAACGTGATTACAATTGCGGCCTTTACACGTAAAGTTCGGACCGCGGGAAATGCCACGCGCCATTCCACGCGCCATTCCGAACCATACATTTTTTACTATTTTACTATTACAGTTGCATTTACACGTACGGTTCGGAGCGAAGATTGGAATGGAGCGTGGCGTTTCCCGCGGTCCGAACTTTACGTGTGCAGGCCGCTAATATATACATATTTACAAATATTGCTCGTTTAATGGTACCTATAGAGAAAAGTTTTCGGAGTTGACTGCCAACCTTCGCTAGTCGGAGAGGCACATTAAGAAGAAGAAGAACGGTAAAGATATAGGATAAGATGAAAAACTAGGTCTGTACTTTTCCTTTTAATAACAAATAAAAAAACGGAAACGTACAAAACTAGTCTTTCATAAATAAAAATCGTGGAAATTGGACTTGATTTAGGGGGTGAGAAATGTTATCGCCCGGAGCTAAATTCAAATGGATATTTTGACAGCTACGCAATTTAAGGGTCGGTTTGCAATCCTCGTAAACATTCTAGGGAAAGAAAGGAACGTGTTAAGGCACACCATCAGCACGGTGCGGCTTAAAGCGTATTTCCATTACACGGTGATCGTGCCGGCATTTCCTCTCGTTAAAAAACAATTTGCAACTATATACTGCTAATCACTTACTCGCTACTGCAATATTTACAGCTAATCACTTAGGCGATTTTCATTACATAATTTCCAGAACACTACAAGGAATGTAGATACTATTACACTGAATATACTTATAGATCGGAGGCGGTATGTATTTACCCATTAGGCTGCGGCTCCACTGAGGCGGAGACGAGGGGAGCGGTGCGGAGCTGTGCCAATATTAACCAATAGAATCTAAACTAACGTGCGCAAGGCGAGCTCCACGTGACCGCATGCGCCTTCTATTGGTTAATATTGGCACAGCTCCGCACCGCTCCGCTCGTCTCCGTCTCAGTGGAGCCGCAGCCTTATACCCATACACCGGCTCCGAGAAAGATCTCCGAAATGCGACAGACAGAGCGTTAGCTGTCGCAAGTTTCTGATCCCGCACAGTCTGATGGAAGAAGGACACGAGAAGAAGAAGACCCATAGATGTACCATAAATACGTAATTTTCAGCTACAGGCGTCCATAGCGATTTTTTCCGGTATTTAAAGGGAAGTTGGATGTTTACTCAGCTACATACGCTATCTACAGAATATGTGCTATAATTCGGTCAATGTAGGATCCCTGTGACAGCGGTATTTCGTAATTTCAAACACGTACAATACTCGGAAGCCATGCGAACAAAATGGGCACCTATTATTTTATCGAAATACCTTTCAACGAACGTATTATTACGCAGCATTTTCATTGAGAGGCATTTCACACCGCACGAGTTTTTTTTTTTTGTTACCTACAAGTCTAACCTAAGCTCACGTTATTAATGATGCAGAAAATAGCGTTGACTAACAAAATGAAATTCTATGAAATCATACAATCGATGAAGTGAAGTTCGATAAAATTATGGGATGGGACGACCGATGACGATTAGGGGTTCCCCTATGGAACCCCTAATCGTCATTTGACCTAATGCATCGTTTGTCCGAATTTTCATTTATCCTAAAGCCATTTCCGGCTGAATTTTAAAACATTTTAGTGTCGTCATAATACAACCCTAACCTAACCTAACCGCAGGTATTTTGGAGAACTTAAAAAGTTGTCTCACTCAGCTGAAAACTAATTTAGGACAAATGATAATTCGGACAAACGATGCGTTAGGACATACGTTATTAGGGATTCTGAGGGACACCCAGTTGGTAGTGACCTTGCCTACACTGCTAGAGGTCTCAGGTTTGATTCCCGGTATGGGCAAATATTTGTGGAATGAGCGCAAGTAATTGTGCCTGATTCTTGGGTGGTTTCTATGTATTTAACTAAGTAAGTAAGGTCATCGTTGCCTAGTACCCATAGTATAAGCTGAGAACTTAGTTTGGGGCTAGTTCAATTTGTGTCAGATTGTCCCCTGATATTTATTTATTTATTTATTTTAAATAAGTGATCAATCATTTAAATCACCGATCTTTGTCGCAAGGTTTGTATCAACGTATGTAGTATTTGCGTATTCAAAGAAACAAGTGTTATATTATCTGTATATGTGAGCTGTCACTGGGATCATTCTAGAAAGACTCAACTATAGTTAAAGCCTTTTTATACGAGCACTTTTGCACGCCAACGATATTAATGATGTTAAAACTAACTTCTGCCCGCGACTATCATTATTCCTTCGGGAACTTGTAAATTTTCCGGTATATAGAGTAGCCTATGTGTTAATCCAGTGTAGCTATAAGCTATCTCCGTTCCAAATTTCTTTCAAATCCGTCCAGCCGTTGCAGCGTGAAGGAGTAACAAACTAACACGCACACACAAACTTTCGCATTTATAATATTAGTAGAATTACTTAACGTAAATAAATTGTTGTTTTTCTCCAAACGTTATCGATTACAAATGGACTTTTCAGTAAACAGCGTGGTTTTTAATGTTTATCATTACTCCCGCCTACGCTCAATTTACATATAACTCCGTTGAAACTCGGTAGTCGGTAGCCGTACGAGGGCTGCCTTTTAGGTTTTGTCGTTTGCAAAACTCCCGTGATTATTAAAAAAAAACTAGCATCATCTTAAAATATTTGAAGTTAGAATTCAAAAACAAAAGAATGTCTCGAGATCGGCCGATTCGTTTTAGTACAACGTCGGTTCAAAGTTGACAAGTCGGTTGTGAAAATGGAAATTTCGAAGGAAAATTTACGTGCGATAATATTTTACAACTTTAAAAGGGGTTTAACGCGTCTTCAGTGCTTTGAAGAGCTGACTACGGTTTTTAAAAATGAAGCACCATGCATCCGGACTGTGGAACGTTGGTATTTGGAATTTCAACGTGGTTGCTCTAGTCTTAGTGATAGGCATCGTGAAGGCCGACCAAAAACAGCTGTAACCCAGGAAAACATTGATGCTGTACGGCAACTGATCGTCGAAGATCGCCATGCGACATACCGCGAGATAGAAGCTTCATTAAGCATTTCAGGGACCAGTGTTCAAAATATATTGCATGATCACTTAGGTGTAAAAAAATTGATCTCACGCTGGATACCACATTTACTTAGTGAAGACCAAAAAACGGCTCGCGTTAGATGGTGCCGCAAAACTCTGCGGCAATTCAACCGAGGAGACTCTAAACACGTTTATGATATTATCAGTGGTGACGAATCTTGGATATATGCCTACGATCCGGATTCTAAACAGCAGTCGACTGTTTGGGTGTTTCAAGATGAGCCAAAACCGACCAAAGTAATACGCTCACGGAGCACTTCGAAAAAAATGGTCGCCACGTTTGTAGCGAAAAGTGGCCACGTTGCGACCATCGTGCTCGAAGATCGTGCTCGAAGATCGTAAAACAGTTAATGCTGACTGGTATACCACTGTTTGTTTACCAGAAGTTATCGGCGAGTTCCGAAAAAATAACCCAAGACGTCGTATAGTACTGCACCACGATAATGCTAGGTCGCACACCGCCCGGCAGACAATTGCGTTTTTAAAGAACAAAACGTCGAAAATTTGGATCACCCGCCGTATAGTTCAGACTTAAGCCCTAATGACTTCTTCACTTTTCCACAAATCAAGCAACGACTTCGTGGTCAACGGTACCGGACGCCTGAAGAAGCGGTTGAGGCATACAAAACGGCCATTTTGGAGACCGCGACTTCGGAATGGAATAAGTGTTTCGAAAACTGGTTCGATCGAATGAAAAAGTGTATTACATATCACGGTGATTACTTTGAAAAACAATAAATACCATTTAACACTTAAATTGTCTTTAGTTTTTTCAAACGACAGAACTTAAAAGGCACCCCTCGTAACCGCCGTTATTAGTAACTTTCGAAATACAATATAGTTTTTTGTTGTTGTTGAGTTGGGATCGTTCTGCAACGATTTCTCTGTGTCTTGTTCTTTTTGTATCTATATAACTAAATATTTAAGTTTTGAGCAAAAACCGATTCTGGCATTATTTTTTATTATTTAATAAAATAGAGCTCTGTATCAATAACTGTTAAACAAATGTATTTTATTAAATCTAGGCTTTCTGAGAAACGTATAATTACGGATACGAAAAAGAAAACGATTTTATCGATGCGTTAACGTATAAGGATGCGTATAAGAAAAACTAACCGTCGTTGTCCTTGTTTAGACACTTCCTGAAATCGGGCTTGGAATATTGATTAAATAATTGCTAATCTTTAACAAGTTCAAAGTTACAAGTTCGCGAAACAGAATTCTATTCTTTTTTTAATTTTTAGGATGTGTCCCAGGTTAAGCCCATAGGGTACTTTTGTCCTTTAATTAATGTAAATTCAGCTTAAGCGGATCAATAACAGGGGACCTGATATTTAAAGTAAGTAAAAATAACATCCATGGCGGTGATACTATTGGTTACTTTCAAAATACTCCTTTATAGCTAGAGATTAAAGTGAAAAACGGATCGCAAACATTATTCGTCTTCTGATGTAATATAAACATTCATACACCAATAAGTATTCGCGAAAGAGAAAAAATTGCGAGAAATAATCAGCCGCTTGATTAATCTCGGCAATTATTAATTGCATAGGAAACCCATTAACAAGCACACACGTTGACTGAAAACGTGATACTTTCGTAATTCAACAAACTATCGAGCTCACTAAAGCCTCGTGACGTTATGAAACGTTTATTCTTTTAGTAATTATTCCACAACATGAAGTCAAATGTACCTATATATTATATGTGTTTCTTTTTGTTTTTCTCGGCGAAAAGAGCAAACGGTTTGGTACACGGAGGGCCACAACTACGTTTCGGCCCTCCATGTATATGACCCGTCCACAAATTGCGTAATTTTCAACCTCTGGTATACAGGTCTAATATGGCTGCGTTGATCGCGTGATAAAATGTGGATAAAATATCCGTCACTTTCTGACACTTATTTAAACACGAGAGTGACGGATGCTTTATCCTTATTTTTTCAAGCATAAACGCAACCATACTAAGCCCGCTGCAACAATGTACTTTTTTTCGGCAATATATTCGAATAAATAGAGATGTATTTACAAATTATTGCATTTTCATAAGGTCCAAAAGTGGATACATCGTATTCTAGTCAATTGTACCAGATATCCATCACCATGGACCACGCAGTATTATTTGCCACTACAATATTTTTTAAGTTTCATTTTTATCATTTAATATTAGGTCTGTAAATTGCAGCTTCAGAACAAAAGTGACCTAATTCATCAGCTTTCAAACTTCAAGTCATAAATTTATTATTATAGAGACCTAACTCGAAATTTAAAATTTCTGAATTAGGTCACTATTGTTCTGAACGTGCGAAATATTAAGACCTCGTTTCCTTAAAAATGGGTTTCTATTCTATTCTATAATATTCTATTCTATATTATATAATATAATATATAATATTCTAAATACTAGTAGACGATATGTAGACGATTTTCGATAAATAAGATGGTAATGATACCTAATGTTTGAACAATAATAAAGCCACAATTAAAAATATTACTTCTACTCGGTGTTGAAATTCAAAGGTAACTAATTTGGCTGAAGCCCGTCGAAATGCTGGCACGGCTTCGAAGTTAAATGTATATTAGCAAAATGACTGAACAGCTTAAATGAAGTGTCGGCGAGTGCATTAATACAAACTGAATCGTTGGATGCAACCAGTTGCCAACTAATATTGGAGCGACGTCAATATGCATGGTAAACAGGAAGTTAGTAACTCGGACATTCCATGCTTTAACTACCATCATAGGAATCTCTTATTACAAAACTGTTACAGAAATGTGTGTATATTGAGAATATTTCTAAATAAAGTTTAAACATGTTAGGTTACGTTGCACGAAATTCTAAATGAGGAAATTCTAAACACTGATTTTCCTGAATCAGGCCAAATAAGTTTGTATGTTTATAAACACTTTATTGTACAAAAGAAAAACAAAACCAATACAATGAAGATTTAAAAAATGTACGAAGGCTTGAGAGATTGAGAAAAGTGAAAGGTTGTGTGAAAGGTAGATGGAAATAAAATATATTCTACTCAAAAGACCTTACACTTGAAAGAGCTGTAGGAATCCTTAACACCACTTCAAACTACAAACGGTGCAATTTCAACTAACTAGAACTTGATAGTTAGCTCAACTACGTACTGTTATTTACTTATTGTTATGCAGTAATTTTCTTTACTGCATATTCTACAGTGGAAGATTCTTAGAAAGGATTATGAGGACACAGGTCATTTGCTGTTAAATGGGTGCTTGTATCCAGATATAGATATATGTATATCGCAGTAGTAACCTATATTAAGATTGTTTATATCGCCCACAAACCTAGTATGGCTGCGTCTATATCGCGTGTCAAATGTGGATAAGGCATCCGTCACTCTCGTACATATTTACGTGTCAGAAGGTGACGGATGCCTTATCCACACATTGCCACGCGATAAGCGCAGCGATATTAAGCTCCCAGATATAGATGTATGGCGGTAGAGCCTTTAATTTACCTAAACAACTCGATGATCGTGCAAGCAAAATTGTCCCATAATGTTCGGCCAAGCAACAAAGCCATCTATCTGATTTCTAACAAACTACGCTAGCTATATCCTTAATTTAGAACTTGAATTTGCATGACTGCATGAGTTATTTGTGCTCCCGACCTCCGTTATGCCTGACTGAGAAATTAAAGAAACTCTAGTTATATAAACGACTCAAAGGAAGTTAAATTACAAGCCCGTGCCAGAAGAGAAACCTTAGAATGTGTTTGATCAAAAACTTGCGATTCAAATTAAAAGTTATAATGGAATTTGAATGGTGGCCCGTAATTAAACTTGCAGTTTCCTGCTTGTTAGGTTTGTATAACTATTCTGAACTTTAATATCAATGTTGCGTAGTGGTTGCAATGGTTACACAGTAAAATATTGTAACTATAGTTAGATAAAGTTTTTAAATTTAACCCATATGTGCCAAGTGGGTCGTTTTCAACCCATTTAAAAAAAACACCCTCCCCCTACACAACCCATATCTTCAATTAGAGACTCATTAGTACCCTTTGAGACCAAAAATTGTTCTGGGCATATATGGGTTAACAGAAATTGTGTCACTAAAATTCTAAACTATATTAGAGCGAGAAAAAATCGTCGGTCTTAAGGAGGATTCGAACCTACATCTCCTCTGGCTCTTCGGGCCGATGCAGGCGCATTACCACTTATGCCACCAAGACCCTACTTAAGATCCACGAAATTAGTAATCGCTTTCTTTTTCATACTGGGATGGTATGCTGACGCCTATCGTTGTTTATTAACAAACGACACTCATGTTTCAAGTTACTCATGTTTGCGATTCCTCTGGTGTTGCGGGTGTTCATGGGTCGCGATGATCACTTACCATCAGGTGGCTCGCTTGCTCGTCTACCTCCATTTTACATAAAAAAAATTAGCATGAGTACATAGTTTGATATCCGATTAAGATCTTTCTATATGCCTGTATTTTGACGACTCGATGGCCTAGTTGGTAGTGACCCTGCCTACGAAGCTAGCGGTCCTGGGTCCAAATCCCGATAGGGCTGATATTTGTATGATGAGCGCGAGTATTTGTTATTGTGAGTCTTGATATATTCACTTAGTCAAAAAAATGCATAGAAACCTTAAAGTGGTTTAAAAAGAACGGCTTCTGTTACATGTATGGAACGCTTATACTCCAAATTTTATCAATGTAAGGGTAACGACATATAGCTGAGTGGATACCATTTTCTCAGCACTACTTTTCAGACACCGCAAAAATATATAAAAATTAAGTGGAATAAATGTTTTCTATTCTATCTTGTAGTTTTTGAGTGAAATTCCAGTGTCATACGGACGGATGGACGGACATAAAGAAACTATAAGGGTTCCGTTTTTGCCATTTTGGCTACAGAACCCTAAAATCTGTGCTGTAGGTTTTGTAGGACACACTTGGTAACCATTCGCATGTCCAAAGTTTTATTTCCCAACTGATTCACACGTCAAAATAAAAAAAATGTAGTCTTTAGGTAGGTTAAGTTTGTTTAACGATTTGGGGAAAAAATTACCGGTCTCAGAAAGAAATGCATCTTTATCTTATGAAAATTTGGCTAATGAAACAGTTGGGAAAAACAATTCTGACTAAAGATGGGTAACCCATTAATATTAATGAAATTTTTTAAACCATCCCAAAAAACACAAACTAAGCACAATTTAAATTATCTTATTTAGGAGTACCCAATTGTATAAGCACCGGCCGCAAAATAATTAAGGTTTTCTCAGTTTATTTAAGCTCCAAGTAAGGGCCATTAGCATAAAAGCGTTAGGAGTATAATTATGCTTTAAATTAAATTTCCTTAATGAACAAGCCATTAAACCCATTATAAAATTGAGTTTAGTTTTTTAATATTTTTATAAAATTGATGTCTCAGATGACGGAACTGTATGGAAACATTTATCCTTAACGCATTCACTGCCAGTACTGTATTTTGAACTTTCGCCAGGTGCCACATCTTTTGTTTTATACGGAGCTGGCCTACTGTAAGAACGCACATATGCGTTGAGGGCACTGGATGGAAGTCACGGTGACGCATACATGCGTCGGTGACAGTGAATGCGTTAATGATAGACCTTAGAGAGGGGCCACACGGGCGTTTTCGGTGCGTGGCGTCGTTGCCGCTGCGTTGTTCTATACATACGACATGCCTCACTATGCGTTGAAATACATGCGTCGGCGTCACTCTATGTTAAAATCACAAAATGTTGCGACGACGCAACGCACCGGCAACGCTCATGTGGCTTCGCTGTAATTACTAACCTCATTAAAATAGTAATAGTAGTTTATGTGACTGTACATAATGAAGGGCATTAAACAGGAGTGTGGGTTTATGAAACGAGCCGAAGGCGAGTTTCATAATAACATCACACAAGTGTTTAATGCCTAATTATGTACAGTTACATACACTACGTTATCTACCCACATATCATAAGCCTCCATGATGCATTCAGGACCCGCATATTAAATTTCAACCGGTAATGGCGGTAATGAAAAGATTGAAAAGTTTTCTGGCAGCTGTCATAGTTTTTTTTTTAATTCACTGTCAAACTAGAGTCGGCTCCAACTATCATATCGTTCGATATCTTACTTACGTGCGACATTGTCCAATTTTGTATGCAAATTGACAATTCATTCCGAACTAAACGTCATCTCGACTGATATTAGAATAGCGGTCAAATCAAAGGAGAATGGGCAAATTGGCCTATCGGCGGCCACTGGTGAAATTAGTGTCAAATGAAAGCTATGCTATACTTTTTGAAAAACCTTTTATTTGTATCTGTTTTAAAAAAGGAATTATTTGAACATAAGTCCGAATTCGATCACTTAAGACATTCAAGAAGATATTTTCTTACCAGCATCAGATTTATTATACACCGTGACTTATGATTTGTATACTTATTATATCTGTAAGTTGTACTTTATTGCCTAATAGTAAATAAATAACATATTGATAGTTGTTAAATACTTCACTTTGAGATGTTAGACCATCAATATATGTTGAGATTTCCCTTCTTTCCTAAACATTTGATATATTGCTGATCTAACATCTAATCGGGAAAACTACAAAAAGTATTGTAGAAGAAAATCATCTTTTATTCTGATTACAATTAAGTCAAGGTAATGAAACTTTTACCAAGGAACAGTAGGACTATACCACATCGTCAGATAAAAAAAATATCCTTGGCCGCTCATAGACCAAGTTCCATACAGATTTGCCCATTCTCCTATCTTTGTTTTTCAGAGATGTTCGAAATTTGAATGTCATAAGAACATTAAAATTGATGTTCTTATGCACCCATAAGTTTACTGCCGCAGATAAAAAAATTGCTCTAACAACAGACTTGATTATTATGCTGGTCATAATTTGCGGTTTCTGAACGCATCATAGAGGGTTTATGATATGAGTGTAGATAAAAGTAATAATAGTTTACTATTCATATGGTCATAGAGGTCAACCTGATGATGGTTTTAGAATCAACGTCATTCCTGTTAGTGATCCTCTGTCTGGTCACGCTTCCCATAGCAATGCCAGCCCCCTTGAGCGCTCGGACCATATGAAATATCTCGGAGTACTACTGGATGTACACCTCTCGTGGCGGCAACACATCGAGTCACTCAAGTCTCGCGTTCGGAAGTTAATGTTCGTCTTTCGCACCTTGCGGAGTTTTGCGTACCCTGAACTGCTTAGAACAGTCTACTTCGCTCTTTGTGAATCCGTGTTGGGCTACTGCAACTCGGTCTGGGGCGGAGCGGCAAAAACCCATTTGATCAGTCTAGAAAGAGCACAACGGTCCCTGTTGAAGGTTATTCTTAGAAAACCATCCCGCCACAGCACCAAAGAGCTTTACAAGATCGCTAAAGTTCTTACTGTTCGTCAACTGTATCTGAGGAAAATAATGTACACCTACGGAAAATTGCATGACCAAATCTTTAAAGCAGATACAAGGCGGCGCCAGCGTTGGAAAACCCCAAAAACTTGCACCAAATTCGCGCAAAGATTCCATACATTTATTTCACCACTAGTCATGAAAACTTTTACTAAAAATAATCACGTAAGCAGGGCCCCCAGCAAACTCCTACTAACAAAATGGCTTATGCCCCAGGATTACCACGAGACTGAACTCCTTCTTTCCGTGATAAAATAAGTGTCGCCAGGTACCTTTATACATTTATCCAATAATAATCATATTAATTATGTTCAAGTATCTATCTACACACGCCTACACATACACTCACACGCGCGCACACACACTCACACGCTCACACACACTCACGCACACTTTAGAATTAGATTAGTTAAAGCATTTAAATAAGAAATCATGTAACCCTGTATAACCCTGTACGAATTAAAACTGTTCTTGATACGTAATCGGGTCCTGTAACACAGGGATCCCTAGCACAGGACCCACTGTATTGTTTCTACTACTTGTAAGGTTTCATTTATGCAATAAACATTTTCATTTCATTTCATTTTCATTTTCATTTTCATATTATAAATCGATTTAATTATTATTATTATTGATTGATTGAAGTAAGTTGGTGTTGTGCAAAATTAATTACAGGATTATCAACAAATTTTTAAAGTTGTAGGTTATTCTGTAGCTCTGCCTACCCCACTCTGGGATTACAGGCGTGATGGTATGTATCAGGGAAGTTGCGGATGCCGATTATTTCACATCCGCGGATGTGAATGCGGATGCGGATTTTTGCAGGCTCACATCCGCGGATGCGGATGCGGATGCGAATGTTTAGGATCTTAAGATCCGATCATCCGCATCCGCATCCGCAACAATCAATGTTCATGCGGATGCGGATACGGATGCAGATGTCCAAATCTATGCGGAAGCTCCGCATTCGCGTATGCGAATGCGAATATTCGCAACATCCCTGGTATGTATGTATGTGTAAGTATATAAAGCTGTTCGTTTGTATGTACGTTTGTTTGTTACACTTTTACAGCTAAACTATGAACCGATTTTATGTACGAGTAAGTTTAGACATAGCTGGAATGCCGGGAAATATTTAGGCAACTTTTTATCCCGGAAAATTAGAGTTTCCGAGGGAACAGCGATAAACGACTACTATGGGGACGGAGTCGCGGGCAAAAGGTAATATCATATTTGGAAATAAATGTGTTTTTAGTCGATTCTACCTTCTCGGTTCAAGGCCTCTACCGAGTCTACCGATCAACGTTAAATTTTGTACAAAGATAGTACATGACGACGCGATTATTTAGCCTAGTTGGTAGCGAGTCACTACTAGTGACCCTGCCTACGAAGCCAGCGGTCCCGGGTTCGATTCCCGGTGAGGGCTATTTGTGTGATGAGCGCGAGTATTTGTTCTTGAGTCTTGGATGTCTTCTATGTATTTATTTATGTATTTCTATATACCAGTATGTTCATCATTATTTAGTACCCATAGTATTTACAAGCCTAGCTCTTAGTTTGGAACTAGATCCCTTGTATATGACCCGAATACATAGACTACTTCTTTTTTTACTTATCCCAAAAATCGGCCAGATCCCGAGACAAAAGCGATAAACAATTTATGCGCGGACAGCGTCGCAGGCAAAAGCTAATAAAGCGTATAAATAGCAAATAACGACCTAGAGTAGACTTTAAATTGCCGCAAACAAGACGTTTCTATGATAATGTTGAAAGTTACCCAAAACGTGGTTTGACTACGAGGTAGGTTTGAGAAAGTATGGGCGTTGGTCGTTTAGCCACTCTTTTATTTTATTTTCTATATTTCACTAGCTAGGGTGGAAAAACGAAAGCCACATGGACGGCAACTACTTTAATTATTGGACAAAGCAAGTTCTTCGCAAAGGAGGCTTTCTTTTATTTTTGAAAAGAATAAATCCTGCATTTATGAATTTTTGAAAATTAGGGGGGTAACATTGCCCACCCTTAAAACTATAACTATTTTAGTGGTAATCATCTTAAATTGTTAAAATAATTTTAGATCTATATAAGTAGTAGCTTGGTCCTGATGTAAAATGTAATCGAATAATTCAATTTTAAAGATGGTTTTGGGGTGGGCAATGTTACCCCCTAGGGCTAAAGTAACCCGAGTTTACGGTATGCCTTAACCGGGAATCGAACTGGTCAAATATGACAAAATAATAATGACAATACACACATAGGTTTTTTTAATGTTTTTATTTAATTTAGACATAAATGATCACTATCGATGACCCTTTAGATCTGTATCATAAAACACGACTTTATTGTTTTGTCATATTCGACCAGTTCGATTCCCGGTTAAGGAAGTTTTTTAAATAAGAAAATGGCTTTACTTAGATCTCATCTCGTCATTATGAGATCTTGTCATTATGAGATCTCGTTATTATGAGATCTTGACATTATGAGATCCTGGCACAAAAAATCGGAGTCTGCTTAGGTTGCCTGAATATTAAGGCAGTTTGTAGAATGGTTAGACATTCGATTTAGAGATTTGGCATCAATAAATAACTTATTAACATTAGCATTTGTACCTAAAAAAAATATATGCCATGCCACATTAACGTCGGAAGACCCCAATACCTACTTTAGTAGCATTGTTATTGGAACCTTATCGAATTACCTAACAATAAGGTGCCTTTTATATTTGGTATTATGTCCTCAAGCGAAAACCTGGTGACTCAGGCGGTCATACACAAGGCCGGAATCATTTACGTAAAAGGAAACAAACATCTGAAAAGAAACGAAACATGTTATTTTCTTTTTACGCAATTGTTGCATCGTTACATGAAGGAGGTTTTCCGCACAAAGTAAGGTTTTCGTTTACATAAATGTTGTTTTTGTTGTCTGTTTTTGTTTTCATGTTATTTTATTCAATCAATCACGTAGAGGTTTGTGACATAAAATTTGTTTTTTTGGGTTCGGTCCCGTTGGCCTTACTTGCATTTAGCCTTGGCGAGCAAAACGTCTCAGTAGTACACTGACCAAGTATGCAAAATGACTTGTTTATCTAATGCCATGGTTACAAAATTGTCTTAGTTTCAGTAAGACTTAGTTAGCAAAACGTCTAGGTTGTGAAATGCACAAGTAGGCAGAATGACTCAATTGTGTAAGGTCTTGATTGTTTTGTCTTGATAAGTGAAGATTATCCAGACCATTTACCTATTAAAACAAGATGACATTAAGTCGTTTTACATCCAAGTCATTCCGTCTATACTATGCCTTATAGCAATGAGGGCGTTTTACAGACCAAGGCATTTTGCTACCCGGACAAAATACAACTAAGGTGCTCTGCTCGCCAAGGCTAAATGCAAGTAAGGCCAACGGGACCGAACCCGTTTTTTTTACAATACTTCGCAAAAAAGGAAGTATTATGTTTTATGGTTTATATTGTAAACCAAAGTCTACTTTTCGATTGTTTTTATTTTAACTGATTCCTGTGTTAAATTTAAACCGACTCACAGGGTCCCAAGATACGGACTCGGCCTAGTTTCCGCAAGATATAGTACCTACCTTGTTTGTAAACCGTTTTTTTTTTAAATAAATTTATTCTTTATTAAGTACATACTTACGTACCTTCACGCCTAACCCCCTGTTATTTTCTGTTATTTTGTTAATTGGTCTACCCTCTTGCATTGTCCTTCCTTATTCTACTCCAAGGTTAACTCGAAGAGATCCCATATGGGATAAGTTCGCATATGTACATTATCTATATTGATGTAAACAGATCTTGTTATTGTTTATGAGCAATAAAGATTTTATAAATATATAAGATTATCGTAATGATGCAGACAAATCCCGCACAAGGCCCTTATCCAACAACCACCTAAATTCCCGAAATAATTACGATAAACGAAAATACCAAAAGCTAATCGTTTATACTCTCCTACGTATTCAAAACTTATGGTCACCAAAAGGAAATTGCAAAGGCGTTCAAGATAAGGCTTGCATAAGCCCACATCTGGCATATGACAAAGGAAAGAATTAGCACAATTCCTATTGTTCCTTTTTCTGTAATGTCTGAAACCGGCGGCTACTAGACTTATATCTCAGAGTGTAGCGAGACTTCGAGACCAAAAGTTGATCTCAGACATTTATTTCATTATTGCTTAACTGCAGAGCAAGCGGGAAGTTGCTTATTTTCCCTTGAAGTGCTTAGAAGTGAAATTTAGTTAAGGTGCGGATATTTTCTAAATCGTTTCGAGATAGATTCTTAAATGAAATTTCAGTATTTACAGCAGCGTTAAACTTATTTTTAAATTAATATCAGTTTAGTAATACCAACATTGAGAATTGATATATTTTGTAGGTTATATAAACAGATTAACTAATGAAATAAATTTTGTTATTTCTTAGTAGCAGAGTTTCCAATCGCATTTTTTCCCGAATTATGTTTTCACAGTCGTATTTTTTCTCCGACGCGGTTTTTCTGTTGCGTTGTTTCCCAATTCAGAATTCAGTTCCGCTTTCTCGGCGTTCCTATTGCTAGGTATTTTAGCCGTGCTGCAACCATGAATGCTCTGGTACCAAAACGCCCAATGTCTTTACAAATTGATCGCTATTATATTGCATTTATTACATCAGAAAGGATAGCCGTCTTGCAAAGAAAATCCTTAAAGGTTTAAGTACGCAACTAGAAAAGAATGCAAAATCTCTTAGAAGTGTCGCTGTTTATTTTCCAGAACAATGTTTGCCTCAAGGATTCTCGTCTGCCTGCTGCCTGGATTAGCGCTGGCCGTTCATCCGGTAAACTTGAATCGCCGTGGATCCGGCACTATGGTGGACTTTAGTGATCCAAAGGTATTTAGCATTCCAATTTTAAAAATAGGAAACATAGCTATTAAATAGAAACCTACAATATAATGGCAACCCCTTCTTAAGCAGCCCAACCAATTTTTATTGACCCTTGCTAAGAATAATTCCAATTAGACTAGTTTTCTTTAACCTCGTAAGGCCCAGTGTGCAGTAGAATATACATAATCAAGGCAATTTAATTTGAACTGTGATGCAATAGGAATAAGGTTCATTTAACTATCTTCATAAACTGAAAATGGCATTATCGAACAAACGTAATTGAACTTTATTGCCTTGATGGTAGATTCAAAGTCCCACTCACAAAAATCTCCCTGTTTGTAGTATGGTGTGGGTGGGCCTTACGAAGTTAAAACAACGCGCCGAATTGCAACGATACACAGATACACAGTCATGTTAAACTTATAACAACCCTTTTCTGCGTCGTCTGTTAAAATTCAAAGTTAATATCTGCCCTGCTAAAAAAGGCACATGTGCTATATTAATGGCATTGCATTTCCAACCTTATTATAAACCTTGAGAGTTTAATATGCTTCTATGAATTAATTGCACTTGTGCCTTTTCTCCGTACGAAGGCAGATAGAATGCCGTTTAAGAAAACAAAGGGACGTATTAAGGCAAGTCAAAGTTGAAAGTAAAACGGTCATCTCTCATGGGTATTGAAACGGATATCTTATCTACTCAAGATCGGGGGGCTACCATAACAAAGCTATGCAGGATGAAAAGGACAGACCGTGGTACGTGATTCTCGCTCTTTGACTCGACACCAATTATTATTAACCGGCCAGTTTAAGTTGTCCTGTCAGATTGTAAAAACAATATTTAAGGGCGAGCATTCTCAGCTTTCCCGCTTTACCGAGTGAGTCACTATCGACGGCTCAACCCAGAGTCGTTTTTAAGAGAATAGCCCCTCAGTCTATCAATCTGATTACAGGTTTGGTATTTGACACCAAAATCTGTATTAAATAACTTAAAATAATTAAATATATAAATATCAGTGGACAATCTTACATAAATTGCCCAATTACTAAACTATTAAAGCAAGTTAAACTCTGTTAATTATTAAAAGGTCTTGGGTTTGGATAAAGTTGGCCAGTCTTAAATTTTTAAGGGCCGTACTTATAAATTAACTAGCGACCCGCCCGCTTCGCCTCGGTTTATGTGAGTTTTCTGTCACACCCGCACATAATCCAGAATTTATTATACATAAAAACCTTCCTCTTGAATCACTCTATCTATTGCTGAAAACAGCATTAAAATCCGTTGAGGAGTTTAAAAGGTATAAGCGGACAGACAGCGGGAGCGACTTTGTTTTATACTATGTAAAGATCTTGGCTTGGCTTGGAGACAGCCGTTTCCAGACACGTCAAAATCATAGACAACTCGCACTGCTAGATCAGAACAGTAGTAACTCAAAATACAACTGTATTTTAAAATCATCTTTAATACAACTTCTATGAGCTTGACACAAAACTAACAAGGATTTTTAGTTGATACTGTTTTTACCTAGCCGTCCGAACTGTCATTTCTGACGTGTCATCATCATCATTTTGCCCTTATCCCAATCATTCGTGGGCGGCGCATGTCTTTTTCTTCCAAACATCCCTATCAGCCGTCGTGTCATCTCAGTATTCAGTTCCTTGTTTTTCATATAACTCTTCACACATTCCATCCATCTCTTCTTAGATCTACCCTTTCCACAATAGCCCCCTTACCCCCTACCCTTTCCACAATAGTTTTATGTTTAAAACTGTTCTCGTCACATGATTTTCATTCCTTCTTATAACATTCCCAGACCATGACAATCTATTCCCTTCCATTTCGGACGTGTATACGGTCCAAAAAAAGCAAAACCATATGGTTTATTTTATTATTGCGTTGATTCAGTAGTAGTTAATTCCCAGCATTATAGATAGTAGGAATTTTAATCGACAAGTCAAATTAGCTACTTTTATGAAGTATCAAAATGATGGCTTGTATGGTTGTACTGATTTGTTGCGTCACAAGTCTCTATTGTCAACTATTTATAGTTTCCGATTATGTGATTATCGTAAAGAACACAAAAGTAAGTTTAGCCTTTATATTCTCGTGTAAAGAGAGAGGGCAAAAAAAAATTAAAATAACTCATAATGGCTCATAGAAGATGATTTTAATATATAAGCATTATTATTTCTTTCAGTTGTAATACTAATGAAATATTTCAAACTACCCTTAACATCCCCAGTATTAAAATTGTGCAAAAATCTGTAGAGCTTAATATTTATGCAAAGTGAAACCTGTTCAACGACACTTATTTAAAAAAAATATTTGCTTCTCGCCTATGCTTTATTGCGTTGAATAAATGTTTATCTACACACATATCATGATATCATAAGTCCTCTATTGTGCGTTCAAACCCTTAGGCAATGACCAGCATTACCTGTGGTAGTAGGTGACAGCGATGACAGCTGTTAATTTTCGAAGATGTTCCAAATTTGCATCTCATTACCTTACAATATTCGTAACGCAATTTCAAAATTACGTTACAGCTGTCATCGCTGTCACCTACTACCACAGGTAAGGTAATGCTGGTTGTTTGCCTTTCGGCTTCTGAACCCATCTTAGAGTACTTATAATAGGTGTGTAAATAAAGTATTGTACGAGACTCTGCCTAATTAGCATTACAAAACTCGTGTGATCTATTATAAAACTCGCCTCTGTAATGCCTGTCATTACGCAACCGTCACGTAAACTACGAGTACTATTAATATTCCATTATCATCTCATCCATCGTCTTGACGTTCTCGGGTGTCCCTCAGGTTGGATAATCTATTCCGGAAGGTATTATTTTACTCGAGACGGGAGCAAAATTGCACTCCGGCCAGTTAACGGTGCAGTCTCCGTAAACAACTTCCATGTGTCCTATAAGAGCATATTGCATAATAAAATTGCACGCTGCGTCTAGGATGAAGCTAAGGTGCTTCAACGATGTATTTTCGCGAAGTATCAATTTGAAGCACTTTTTGATTTTACGTGCAAACGCATTTTCAAAGATAGTTTAAAAAAAGTTTGTTTATGAAATAATTCAAATGACAAAAGAAATGGTGATGACGATGATGATGATGATGATGATGATGAAGTAGCAAATGAAAGGATGTCATTTATTATCAATCATTCATCACAGGTCGCTAGACAAAAAAAAACAATGTTATCTCTGCCACAACACCCTACATTTTCTGTTGGTATTTTTAAATGAAATCAATTTTTAATACAATTGTAGCTAACAAAGTAAATCACGTAACTTCAATATAAAAAAATCACTCAGGGATAGCAAGATTCAAATTAAATTAACTTTTATCGACGCCGTTAAAGAAAGAGTTTATAGTGTTCCTTTAAATATCTGTTGGACGAGCAACTTACCTACTTGGTTACACGTTAAACACTGATTATAATATAGATGTAATAAATAATTAAACAACATCATATTTGGTCGGATACGTTCGTATCTCTCTTGCTTTCTTTGTTAGCTAATCTTTGGGTACTGGAACTATTCGATAAAGTTAGAAAAATACGACGTCGTGTTTGATTATTTGCTATTTAATAAGGAACAAGATTTAATTACTTTATTTACATCCAACTAAGTACAGAATTCAACATTAATACAATTAAAAATTAAAACTAAACGTATTTAAATTAAAATTAAACTAAGCTACTCAGTACTCAAATATTAAAGATATAAATAATAATCACCACTATAAAAAGAACACCCCCTCTAGCAGGTCCGCTCGCGACATGGTCCCCATGACACTGGCTGCATTACCTCTCTGGATAGCTAGCCCAATCCTTTGGGAGAGGTAAGCACCAGCTCTAGGATCTCCGGAAGATTCTATGAGCCGAGAGGACAGGGCTTTAATAAAGCTTTTCATACCAGCTTAATTGTATTTTCAAGACCTTCAAGACCTATCACTGTTGTATTTCAAACCAGGTACAAGGCCACTTAGATGCCTTAGTCCGCATGGCCCAATCCTGCGTAATCAAGGTCCGAGCCTCGCCGAAAGACGTCCGAGCATACTTCACCAACTCAGCTCCTTTGACAAGATCCGGCCAGTGCTTCGCGGCATGCATGCTAGAGCAGAGTGACGTCATCAACCATGGCAAGGTAATGGAATTGGCATGGCTACTACTAAACATAGGCCTTCAATCAATCAAATTGATTGAATCAATCAATCAATCAATTTATTTGCTAAAATGCGTTACATAAGGTTTTAAAAATAGTTTTACAGATCAGGCATTCCACAAAATTCTTCACTATGATCTGTCGGAAAAGTGCCTTGCCAATTTGATGTTTGCAACTCTCAGAGCTGTATGGGTAATTCGCACTGCTAGATTAAAACATCATCAACTCAAAATCCTTGCTAGTTTTGTTTCAAGTTCATAGAAGTTGTATTAAAGTTGATTTTAAAATACAGTTGTATTTTGAGTTACTTCTGTTTAGATCTAGCAGTGCGTTGTATTTCTTCTGCGGATCCCCTTATTTTAGAATTGATCCCGCAAAAAAAAATCCAAGCATATCTTTCGATTGCACACTTGAATTACCGATAAACTTTTCATAGATAATCAAATCTGTTATAGACCAAAAAAAACCCAGCTAACTTCAATTGACAGCTAACATGTAGCTTAGATAGGAGATACTATTTATACTAATATAAAACAAGCGCAGTTTTTTATCAACATGCGTACGTGTACGGTATTGTATACGCACACGATATATTATATGTATACGCAGATACTATAAGGAAAAATTACCAATTATCTATTTGACCTTGATTTTCAGGTGAACCGCGAACTCCTCGTCCATCTAACCAGCCTCGTGAACGGAAAGAACTCCCGCGTCGTTCGGAAGCTGAACAGCGTCTCCAGAATGTGCCTGGACAGCATTGAAGGCATGTCGGACCGCTGCCAGCTCGCGTCCACATACAATGATTGCCTCAACGAGAACATGATAGAATTTGCCTTCCCGCTTGACATCGCTGAAGAAGCGGTCAGAAAGATGCCCTTCCATCTAATACAACCTAAGTAAGCGGGTTAAAATATTTTTTATTGATAATTCGTTTGCATTTATTGCTCGTATTACATTGACACATTGTGCCTAACGAAATGGTACCAAACTGTTGACGATCAATGCTCGCTTATTCTTACTGTTAGGCATCGTTCACACCAAACGTATTGTCCGCCGACGACTGTGGGCGCGCGTTAAGCTGTTTATCGCTTTTCCTTGTATATTTAACTTCTCGTTAACACTGAACCGACATTATACGCTATTACAGCAAAACATACAGACAATGAGCATGCTCTCAGTCGGCGGCGGACAATACGTTTGGTGTGAACGATGCCTTAAGTATGTAATTTTATTATATTTGGGTCATTATTTGGGCGTTTGTTCCGAATCACTTTCGTGGTCACATTTTTGTACAAGTGACTTCAAATTTCGATTTCGTTTCTGGTTAGGTATCTAAGTTTTCCGGACTTCTAACAAATATCCAAAAACGGCATCAAAATATACGCAAAATTCTTCAAAAATATGTCCACAAAAGTGAGGCGGTTGAAACGCTCGAATAATGACCCATTTATAACCTCACCAGAGATATTAAAATCTTTAAACGAGGCCATTCTATTTTAAATGTTTTCTTGTGGGTTATTCAGTCATTCAAAAGAAGTCCTATAATATTTAGTACAATAATATTATTAGTAGTATTTTAGTGGTGGTAGGACCTTGTGCAGGGTCAGTCCGGATCGCTACCACCATCGTATCCATTAAACCACCGCCAAGAAGTAGTGTTTGCATTGCTGTGTTCCGCTGTGGGGATAAGACAACCGGTGAAATTACTAGCATAGAGGCATTCCATCTTAGTCCTCAGGGTTGGCAACGCATTTGAAGTCTTAAGATTGCATTTTAGAGATTGTAGTCTTGAGATTTCAAATATCTATGGGTCTCAGATCCCACTTACCATCAGGTGGCCTGAGTGCTCGCGTGCCTACTCCTTGCCATAAAAAAAAACAATAGTATAATAGTACGTCCGAAGAAGGCTCTGACAGGTTCGATTTTGAAGATCAAAGACTCAAGGACCAATCTAACCAAAAAAGTTGAACTAAAAATATTGAAATAGTTTCAGTTCGTTTGTACCATCACGAACTTGCCACAAAGATATCGTAGTTACAAGAGAAAAATATGCTGAAATTAACTATTGTTTTCTGCAGTAGATTTCTAGTCCATGGCGGAGATGCTGAATGATTTAATGGTTTAAAGTAACTTTTTGGTTAATTTTGGGTGACTATGGTGGCTTAGGCTTAGTATCTGTCGCTTCTGTAAAATAGTACAAAGTTAGAAAGCTGATGCTTCCGAAGAAGGCATCGGTAGCAATATTTAGCAAGTAAGTTACATATACAAGAATTACTTAGTAAAATTCACCCTGCCTTTTTCCTAAAAGCCTAAATAAACTCAACGCTTCTTAGTTTATTTAGGCTCTAAAACTGCTACTTTAGAAATTAGTTAGTTCCACAAAATTTAAATGTATCTCGTTTAGTTTTACTTAGAAATCGGTGAACTGTCTAAATCTAAATGTTTGTTTAGAGACTAACACACAATACTTAAGGGATCCTTTACTGAGTAAATGCACTCCGTTCAATACAGCTTTGTGATTGGTCCTTTTTGACCGACCTTTTGTAAATGAGACGATTTGAACCACCCTGTGCGTTCGTGAGCACTGTGAGACCTCATAGTGACGTTTGTGAAAACGGGTGTATGTCTCGTTTCACATCAAATTGCCTAATTGCAAATGACATCTTAATCTATAAAGTTAGCTACCCGTTTTGAAATTTTGTGGTTGCAAATTTATGGGCATTTCATGTAGAAATACAAATTAACGCTGTACAAGTACCGACTGGCATAACTAAAATAAACATTTAATATATAAGCGAGCTAACTGCTTCCCGCGACTCCGTCCACGTAGAAATAGTTTATGTATGTATGTAAACATTTTATTGCACAAAATAAAAACAAAAACAATACAAAGAAGTTTAAAAAAAAAAGATTGTGCAAAGCCGAACTTATCCCTTATCTACTCGCGGTAAAAAGTATACCTATGCCCTTCCTCGGGCTTCAAGCTATCTCCATACCAAATTTCATCGAGATCGGTTTAGCCGTTTAGCCGTGATGGCATGACAAACAGAAAATTTACTTTTACATTTTTAATATTTGTATAGATACATAAATAGAAAGCATACAGCAGCAAGATACTACCGGTACTATTAAATTCAAAATTAAAGCTAAGTGAAGGAGATAAATATTTAGTTTCAAAAGAATTGTAAATCCTGTGTATTTAAATAATAAAACAGCTGTATAAATTACCTTCCTCGAGAGAAAGAAGTTCCTAAACTTTTGTATTGTAATTTTCTGTCGTATAATAATTAGGTAAAGTTTAAATATACATATGAAATTCTCAACTTGAGAAAAATTCGGATGAAAAAGTATACTTAAGAAGGAAAATATTGATAGCGAAAGATGTTACATTAAGTAATGCCAATCTTGCTCTCTTTTATTGCTTCTTTTAGAATATTTCTGAATTCAAGCAATTCTAATTGGATAAGGAAAAAATTCTAAGTTCGTCTTTATTTGAATTGTTTGCAGCAAATAAATTTCAAAGAATCATTAAAAATATGTTTGACAATTTTAAGCATTAGCTAATGACGGAAAAAATACTGCTACCGGCTTCATAGCTTGTATTTCACTTTATTTCTATCAGGTTTAACAGGTATGAAAATGATAAATTTTGTTTCTTTTTACAAACAGTATTACGAGTATAGAATATGATTAGGAAATATGACGTTGTTAAGCAAACAAATAAATTACTTTAAAAAAAATGCTCTATAAAAATCTACTGTACGAGTAGGTAGGTTGGACGTCGTTATACAATTACGAATGTACCGAAAATTGTTGAGAAATTAATTTATCAACCCTCAGATCAGTCCATCATTATGGTTTGATATTTTTTTGCTAAATAACCGTCGGTTAATTCGTTATTCTATAATAGCATCCAGTAAATCCAAAAACACGATTCTATATTGTCTGCCATAAAATTAAAGTTTCGTTTTTCACAGTCACGCTTTTCATAATAATTAGTGTTATTCATAATTTTCAAATCATAATATCAGAAAATATAATTTGCAATTCCAATTTACGCGGGTCTTGTCGAAACTCATGAAAAATATTTTTATAACTTTTAAAGGTTATAATGTTATTCATATTGTTATTATATTAGATACTTGTAATGTTTTTGTGGCCATAAAAAAAAACCTAACAGAGTCGGTTTTGCATTGATCAGACTTTAGGTAATGAAACCTAGAAATATGGAGGAATGGAGTACTTAATGGAGTTTCTTGCGGCGCTTCTTCTCCGCAATGATGGTCTTGTCCGAAGCGCTAGTAGATTCACTGTATATTACCGACGTGTAAAAGAGTCATGAGGCCAATTTACTTAATAAATATTTTGAATTTTGAATTTTGACTAAAAATAATTATTACTTTAGAATATAATGCCCTAAAATAATTGTGAATAATTATCGATATGCCTTTGCACGCATAGTTATCAAACTTTAGAACATTACATATAATCTTTAAAATTATACATCTTTAATATTAAAATGATTAAGCGTGATGCGCGCGTATGAGCATAAATAATATGGAGATCATTTTCTGACTTTCAAAATTCGATACAATAAGTTTATGGGTGACAAAGGAATCCCCAAAAAACACTAGTTACTAGTTATTTATGGATTAAACAGATAAGTAACGTGTAATACATTTACTTTAGGTCAGAAATTTTATTTTTGTGACATTTTTTTTGTACATTCCTCACTAACGACTACCAATAGGGAACATGAATGGATTTTTTTAATCGCATTTTTCAACAAAATATGAATTATACCGTAAAAGAGATCACCAAAAGTGAAATTAAAATAAAATCGGCCAAGAAATACGTATGATACAAGCATTTTAAACTGCTAATGAGACAGCGATTAGACCGAGAGACCAAATATGCGACGTCATGTAAAAGGTCAGCCATATAAACTCCATGTTAAATTCTGTTTTGCTAGAAAGAGATAGAAACAAAGTTTTGGTTATTTTTGTAGCTACTCAAAAAATGATTTTTCTCAAATGTTTTTTACATGAATCAGCTCTTATTGAAGGTGTGAAAGACATGAATATTCCCTATTCAGCGAGTCTACGTTAAGCAGAGAAGAGATCCTATTACCACCTTCCGACTCAATCATCAGATCAGTACTTAGATACTATAACATTAAATTGTCCTCAGTGTAAAGATCTAAAAATAAATTTGTATGTTGATGTTTTCGTTTTATTCTAATAGCCGACCCTCTGTATCTTTATTTTTAAAATTCTTTTTTTTATTGTTTCAGCTTGCCAGCTGAGCTACGCCAGCCAACTTTTTAATACTTTGATCCTTTTTAAGTTTATATTTTTTTATTTTATACAAGTAAAATGTTGTTAGTAGAATCGTTTTTAAATAAACCCAACCCAGACCTAACCTTTTCTTAACCCAATATTTTTATACCACGTAATGGTACTAGATTTATTTATTTATTTATTTATTTATGGTTTATTGGAAAATCAACAGCGATTACATGGTGTTTCATACAATAATACAAATATCAACAAGTACAGCCAATTACAGATTTTCACATATTTTATACAAAGAATATTACGTACCGACGTTAGGGTTGCGTAACTAAACAAATTTTACGTTAAATAATTGTGCTTAGTTGTGCGTGTGTGTTTGTGTGTGTGTATGTGTGTATGTGTGTATGTGTGTGTGTGAGTGTGTGCGTGCGTGCGTGCGCGCGTGCTTGCGCGTGCGCGTGCGTGTGCGTGTGCGTGTGTGTGTGTGTGTATGTGTGTTAGCCAGTAATTGTTATTGGTCCAGCAAATTCACTCTCACTCTTGATTTAAAGATAACATTCGAACAATTGAATATGTCAATATCTGAGAAAAGCATATTATATTGTCGAACAATACGTGTTAGGACTGCGTTTTGACTATAATTGGTTCGGTGGGAGGGATAGATAATGTTAAAATGATACTGTGTAGCATAACTTATTAACATTAGCCTAGGGAGGAACCCCATTGGTACATACATACATACCTTCACGCCTGTAATCCCAGAGTGGGGTAGGCAGACCTACAGAATTAAGGTCTGTTCATCCTTACTTGTCTTATATAGTAAACAACTTTCTAACCTCAAAATGAACCTTTTTTGGCTAAAACAGCTTGTTTATCGTAAATAAAGTAAACCGAGTTAACATTTTGGACATTACTTGGCCAATGTACTGTCTGTGATTGCTTTATTTTGTTTAAAACAGCTGTTTTAGCCAAAAAAGGTTCATTTTGAGGTTAGAAAGTTGTTTACTATATAAGACGAGTAAGGATGAACAGACTTACCTACAACTTTAAAAACTTGTTGATAATTCACAACCCCATTGGTAATATAATATAAATAAATAAATATCAAGGTATACTTGATCTCACACAATTTGACCTAATCCCGAAATTAGCTCTATATTGAACATTGAGGAGAAACAAATACTTGCGCACCCCACACAAATATTTGCCCATATCGAGAATCGAACCCGGTATCACTATCTTCGTAGGCAGGATCCCTACCAACTGGGCTAATAATAAATAGTAGTAGCATACAAGTAATGAAGTCTTTAAAACCTGACAGCATTTTTTTAATATATTTATATTACAAAACAATGAAAAACGCAAGCCTCGCCCACCGAGAGCTTCGTACACTTTCATCATCATCATCATCATCATGTCAGCCGAAAGAGGTCCACTGCTGGACATAGGCCTCCCCCAAGGCTCTCCTCTCAGACCGGTCTTGTGCTTTTCGCATCCACCGCGTTCCCGCGATCTTTACAAGGTCGTCACTCCATCTTGTTGGAGGCCTACCTACAGCTCCTCTCCCGGTCCGCAGATGCCACGCGGAGTGGCAGTGGGCGGGGCACATTGCTCGCAGGACTGATGGCCGATGGGGTCAGAAGGTTCGTACACTTTGGGTGGTTTTAATTTTCGTTGGCACTAATTACCCCAAATAGATACTCGTACGTAACGAAAGAAAAAACATTATCCAAAAAAACTAAGCATTGTGTATCGTACATTCTGTTTACATGGTAGATAAAATTTCTTAGACCACCACGTTCAGATCCAAGAAATCACTCGACATTAGTGCCTTGTAGTCGTAGTGTAGGACGCCCCCCGGCTAGATGGACCGATGACCTGAAGAAGGCAGCTGGCAGTGACTGGATGCAAAGGGCGGGAGATCGCGCGCTGTGGCGCTCCTTGGGGGAAGCCTATATCCAGCAGTGGACTGCAACAGGCTGATATGATGATGATGATGATGATCAGTGCCTTGTAGCTTAAAACAAATTTGTAGATCACAGAAAATAAGAGAAAAAGTTGTTGTCAAAAATGTCATTTTTGGGACAAGCTTTTGCTGCCGACTCTACTTTTTTTGCAAAATCTTTATCTGCATATCAAGACCAAAATATGGAGTCCTTACACGGTGGGTCTACGGTAAGAATAGCGGAGATCCTGTCGCCACCTTCCGACTCCATCATCAGATCACCTCTTAGATACCATAATATTGCATTGTCTTCGGGTTTACATATGTGGTCCAAATTTCAGCCAATTCTGTTAACGGGAAGTGGGTCAAATTTAACTTGCAAGATTTGACCCGTACATACATACAAACTTACATACATACATTGCAAGTTAAATGCTTGTAAAAATACAGAACTAAAGAATATCGTGTTATTTCTCGCTCTTTATCCTGCTCATCATAACAAATGAATATCTTCACAACAAACATGAGGACATAAGAAGTATGACAGCCTTCAAAAAGATGAATTTAGTACCTTGTCGCGTTTGCTTATCTGATACATTTGTCAGGGAGCACATAGATCCCCTTAAACCGACACGGTAGTAAAAAGTGAATAATGTTACAAGGGTGAATTTTGGGTACACGTATCCACATCGGTATTACGGTATTAGAGATTACGGATGAGGAAACCTTTGCGTTATAAAATATTACTTAAGGTGGAAAACGCACATAGGCGGCAGCGGCGAAGCTTTATCTTTAAATTTTTTACCTGACTGTGACTGAGGAGGGTATTTTTTGTGACCGGGGCTCTATTCTAATCTGTAAAAACCATATTGCTTTTGACATGTTATCGTATTTTTTTTGACTGGACCAAACAAATACAAACAGTGTTTCTTTCGTATTTATAATATTAAGTACGGATGGATGGTTATTCAACATTTGTCGGCGTCGGGTTTTAATACTCGCCTTTTAATAGATGTTTACGTAAGTGTTGCACTAGGAAAAGTGTCGCTACACGGCGACTTTAAGCGGTTTTAGCACTGGACCGCGCCGCTTACGCTCCGCGGGTGCCTTAATGCGTCTGCACCTTTATATTTGCGGGTTTTTTTGAACAGAGATGTTTCCGTGCCATGTCTTTAATAAATAACATGATGCAGGGTTTTTCCTATAATTATGTCTTCAATTTAATGATGAACTTAGTACCTTTAATATAAAAAAGAAAAGAGTATACTATTTCCTGCAAAAGGAACACTTCAGTGTTATATGAATTTAAGTTACTGGAGGATTTTTATCATTTTATACGAGCTATTCGATATTCAATGTTTTATCTTTTACGCGGTTGCATGGCATTTTTAATAAACGAAGCGATACCGAACTGATATTCCTGCAGCAACAGTTATCCGACAAAATCCCTTGTTTTGCTTTTTCCCACATCCCACATCAATTTGCAAACAAAGGCCTCCGCAAATTGAAAGGGTTATATACTTTTTATACATTATGGATGCTCGTCGGTTCTGTAACGAGCTTCCGGATGACCAATTTGTACCTATCATATCATACAGGATCCCAACTAAATGAGGTAAGGTAATACAAAGGTCAGTTATCTTTCACCGTATGTACCGTTCGAGTATATTTCTTCAGTATTTATTCAATGTAAACGAATCACGTACAAATAAACGATGCTTCCATATTCAGTCCACTGTCGACATGCGCCCTTTTATCGAGTTATTATATTCAATATACTTTTACATATATAAGTATGTTTACACGAGGTCGTGTTTTCCTTGCTTCTTGAGGAGGCATGTCACGGCCGAATCATCAAACAATGTCGCCAGATCATCTGTTATTTAATCATGGTTTGGAGAACGTGTGGGAGGGGTTTTGCCATTTTACTCAAAGGAACGTGTGTCATGAAACAATACTTTGTTATTTTATGTGATTGTAACAACTATTGTTTGTTCACCGTTCCAGTAGACTTAGAACAAATTGCATTTCTATCGAATGTATATTGTAGTTAAAATCATACGACATTCGATTTAGTGGTGGTAGGACCTTGTGCAAGTTCCCTCCGGATCGCTACCACCATCTCATCCTTTAACCTACCGCCAAGCAACAGTGTTTGCATTGTTGTGCTCCGGTTTGGGGATAAGATAACGAGGGAAATTACCAGCATAGAGGAATTCCATCCTAGTCCACAGGGTTGGCAACGCATTTGCGGTCTTAGGATTGCAGTCTTAAGATTTTAGTCTTGAGAATGTAAATGTGTGTGTGTGTGTGTGTGTGTGTGTGTTATAGATCTCAGTTACTGAGAGACTGACCTATTATCTAACTATATAGTGCGATGTAGATGAAGATGCGAAGTTTGTCAGGAATCTGAGAGATGTCGCTTTTGTTGCTTGGCCAAACATAAGTGACATTTTTTTTCGCATGACCTATCTAGTTGTTTAAATCAATGTTTTTAATAGGTGATAAAAAAAATTGTCTTTGCGTGTCATATCCATGGACTTATTTCTCTAATAAGTCCATGGGAGTGTCTATAAATAACTCGACATTGGCGAAATACACCTTAACAGGAGTGAAAGCCATTAATTAAAATTAGAGTTAGAAAATGTTTTCCAAAAACATATCTGACCCAACCTATCTGTACCTACTCGTACACATATTTTCCTCGCTTTTGTTGAGCAATTCGCAAATAAAACCTTTTAATACCCCAGACAATATCCTTGGATATCGTGTCCTTATTTCCTAAAGGGAATTATTTGTAGAGCGCGACGGCCTTCGTTTCATATTAGGTTGTTTGCTCGGGAACTGAAACAGCTGCAAACATATATTATATCTTGGGACTAACAGGCGATTAGGCACGAGGAGATAAATCTAGGCTAATAATGAAGAATATTACAATCAAACCAGAACCAGCAATGGGCAAAGGACTAATTATGGACACGGATTCTTATTTTACTCGTACAGAAGATAAGGGTCATTCATTTTCATCTCACTAGCTCGGAAAGCTATTCTATCTATTGAGAAAATCGCTTTTTATCCACATGTGAAGAAAGAGTTTTGACATTTGAAGGCAGCTTATGATATTTGACAGCTAACAAAACGAAAAACGTTAAAAGTGCTGAATTTTTAACATCACAATTAATGAATTGCATCGAGTAAAAAACACTAAATACAGTCTTACAACTTTATTTTAATTCATAAATATCAGCATTCAACATTAAATTCTTGTTGTAAAAACGGATAAAATGTTCTGACAGTCCAAGTACATAGTACATAGTACGAACAAAACGCATACGAACTAATAAAAAAAAAAGTCAAAACTTTTCAATTAAGCCGTTAACGTTAAATATTCGCATGTTTTTCTAGTTTGTTTTGTTATTAAAAATGAGTGATTCGAGTAACGAAGACGTATTAACACCTGTGGAATTACGGGAAACCGTGCAAAATGCGGAATTGAGCTTATTGCCTGAAAAATCCCGTTTATAGTACAAACATTTTTTCTTAATTTCCTCACTGTTGTGAGGTGAAACGTTTTGTGTTATACACGGGTGAAAAGTTATTTAACGTCTCGTGTGTTGAAACACTCGCAGGTAAAATACAACTTTCCCCCCTTGTATAACAAATAACTATTGTTTTGCAACAATCAATTCATAACCTTTGAATTAAGAGTGGAGTGTCCATTATTAGTGCTCTCAACTAACCGTGTCAAACATTGGTACCATTATGTGAGAACCTGATTCCTCTTCAACCTGGAACCCGAGGTATCCGTGGAGCTGGCAAGTCCTCTTGATGTGTAGACGACAAGCGAGGTTATGTTGGAGACTAGGTGGATGGCATAAATAGCACACGCACGGGTCGCGTCAAAACTCCAATTTATATTGTCATAATATAATCGTAGCTTGCACCCTTTAACAACTACTACTTACTAACTTAATGGATAAATATAATATAAATAATATTATAGTTTCGCACATCTGGTGGGCGTAGCGGACAAGAGACAGGAGAGAGATCGGAAGGAAGCTAACACAGACTATCCATAGTGGATGCAAAAGGTTATTGACATAGATTTAAGGGGCATATACACTACTCAACAATTCCTAGGTGTAGGCGCCTCCGATCGTACAGTCAACATCATAAATAAGTGATCATTTATGTAACTTGTCACTTTAACGTCGTGTTTGAAATGTCATACAAAATTGTGAAACGATTGAAAGCGAGAAGGTACATAAATGATCACTTATTTATGCTGTTGTCTGTACCTATTTATTATCAACTAACTTTTACCAGCGACTCCTTCCGCCGTTCTGCGCGGAAGTAATCGCTAATCCAGAAACTACGATTTTCTGGGATAAAAAGTATCTTGTGTAAACTATATGTCTATGTATTATTCTATATCAAATTATACGTCAAGCAAATGAAGCGTTGAATTATAAAGACGGAACCAACAAACAAATGGGTAAACAAATATACACTTTCTAACTAAGAATATTAGTAAAGATACGGATTAATTAGAATAAATTTCGTTTGAAAAGGGCCGAATCTTACAAACCCGAAACCGAAATGCTTGCATGATTCGATGTATGAATGTGGAAGAAGAGAAAGAGATTTGTCGGGATAGTATCAGGTGAAAATAAATGGTCTCGCCGACCCCTCTGGGAAACAGGCGTGATTTAATTGCGATTAATAATATAATTTAATATAATCTCACACAAATTGTCCTACTCCCAAACAAAACTTTAGGCTAGTACGGTCACGGACGTTTATTTGTGAACCATTTCAAGTAAAATATGCTTGAAGTTGTCCATGTTATTAGAGATGCCAAGTCATTTGTAACTTATATGAGACTCAACCTTATTGTTGTAGAATGTCAGATTGACTTTGGACCTAAGGTGGGTCACAAATTAAATTCCTTGACTGTACCTACTTGGGTACTTATACTTATCAGTCAGAAACAAATACTCACGCTCATCACACAAATATATTCCCATAACTGGAATCGAACCCGACCGCTAACTTTTAGGCATGATCACTACAAACAAGGCTAAATGCGTCTTCAAAACAGGTTGTAACAGGAAGTTTAATTCACCTAAAATAAAGCAAGGTTTTCAGTGTTGTATTTCGGCTGGTGCCGGTCGAGAACTCGGGATGTAAAACAGGGATAACTTTTAACGAGCGTCCTACCTTCGTCACCTTGCTTCCGGCGGTAATCACAGTATAACACCGTGAAGTCTCTTCATTTGGATACTGATTTTAGATACCTGGCCGCTGTACACATTGGGCCAATGCATTGAGCCAAGGTATTGGGCCAAAATATCGAATCACGTTTACACATTGACGTATTGACTGCATTGGCGCTTTGATAAAAGATCCTTTGATGTGTGCACAAAAACCGATACTAGCCGGTTGACCGGCCAGTGTGGTCGCCAACTACAAACAAGCCAATGGCGTAGCCAAGTAGTCCTCTACACGTTGGCTCAATACCTTGGCCCAACGCATGGGCCCAATGTGTACAGCGGCGACACATTATCCTTAATCATGCTCCTTCATTCCTTCATCATTGCAAATTAATGTTCATTCTCTTAGGTCGGTTGCCCACAGCTTCTTTTTGCAGCGATGCAGTCGCGATACCGTAGCGTATAGTTAACGTTACAGTATAACACCGTGAAGAATCTTCATTTGGATACTGATTTTAGATACCCGGCCGCTGTACACATTGAGCCAATGCGTTGGGCCAAGATAATAGGTCAAAATATGAAATCACGTTTACACATTGGCGTATTGACTGCATTGGCGCTTTGATAAAAAATCCTTTGATGTGTGCACAAAAAACCGACACTAGCCGGTTGACCGGCCAGTGTTGGTCGCCAACTACAAACAAGCCAATAGCGTAGTCAAGTAATCCTCTACACGTTAGCCCAATACCTTGGCCCAACGCATTGGCCCAATGTGTACAACGGTCATACATTATCCTTAATCACGAGATTGTAAATTGATGTGCCTCAGATCACTTAGGTCGGTCGCCCACAGTTTGTTTTTGCAGCGATGCAGTCGCGATACAGTAGCGATACAGCCGCGATGCAGTCGCAATGCTGTCTGCTGCTTTAACGTATCTTTAACGTTACTTACTTTATAATAGGAAAAGGTTCTGCGAACATCACCATGTAAATAAGTTAGAATAGAGGAGTGAATTAAATAAATGACTATAGGTAACAGATAAAATCTTTAATGCAGAGAATGTGCCAAAACTAACCAGAAAGTAGCATGAGTTCAGTTACATCGTATTTGATATTTACATAAGTTTGATAAATATTCTGACTAGTTCAACAATTAATCAAATGAGACGTTAACAATGCAATGTACTTATAATTGTTTTTTAAGTGCAAGAACTATGCAAATAACCAATTGTTTCGAGTTTTCGTACGAAAATGTAAGTGTCTAGCAGATAAGTCTATAGAATTGGACACCTCGAAAGTTTGCATTTAAATCAACCGGTAAGGTAATTTTTTGCATTTATTTAGAAACTTTTATTTCCAAATCCATGTTGATTGTTGCCGGATCCCTGTATATTTTGACATAAAGATAAAGCACGGGACCCTAAATAGGTTAACTGTGTATTATTTCATACTGTTTCCTTATTCTATGAGCAATTTAATTACTTAAAAAAAACTATATTTATATTTACAATTTATCGTTGTAACAATAAATACCAAATCCTTTACAAAATTCATATATTTCTATTAGAATAATAAGCGATTTACAATATTTACAACAACTATTCAGGGGTGGAATTCTCTCAACAACGACGAATGGACGGACGAACGAGTGAATGTCCAAGCGGCTTCTCGAACGTATAAGGCCGCCTAATTGAGAATGCACACACTAAAATGTGTTTTGTTCGCTCGGACGGGACTACTTAAACTCGCCGCTGCGCTTTCGGTCGTTCGTTCGACCGACCGCCGTTTTTAAGAGAATAACACCCCAGGATGTTTCATGATGTTACTGCTAAATAATATATAAGTAGGCCTTTTAATCTTCTGACAGCATAAGTCCGGAATTCAACTGCGCCTGCGGCTCACAGTGAGCAACGTACAAAATGTACAGTGCGATAGCTCTTAGAAGGTGCTTCGGGTGTGTACTTGTCTGTCTCTCGCTCTCATATGATCTTATTAAGAGAGAGAAGTACAAAACCGAAGCATCTTCTAATTGCTCACAGACTGTACAACGCGGTCACAGTATCTGTCACTTCGCTCGAATGCTACGCCGCTCCCGCTTCCCCTTTCACCTCCACACATCTAACCCAGCACGGGTAGCACAAGTTGTATTTTCTCGCTAGTCGCTCAGTGCGTCTGTATCGTTACTGACTAGATAGAAAGGGAGATCCGAGCGACAAACAAGTCGCGGGCAACTTGTGCTAGCCGTGCAGAGCGCCGATATGACGTCACGAGGCGAGATGCACAGATAATTATAGAGGAGACTTAAGGCCGAACCCTATATTGAAACCGCGGATACATAAAGTCTGTTCCTATTCAAACTGCCCATGACGAGAACAAGTATACCTGACTGTAATTGTCTTTTGATAGGGGATGAAATAGTAATGAGAATAATGTTACGTCTAATTAGTTTATTAAAAAGTTTGAATATATATTCATCATCATCATCGTATTATTATGCTGGGTGCGACAGAGACGAAAACCTAACTTATCAATCAAATCTATCAAACCTCACTACATTTTCAATGTCAGAAATAATTTGAAAAAAAAACATCTTTATGACAAGACTCTGTCAGTGTAATGGTGTTTTCAGCGAAAGTGCTTTTCATCAAAAAATACAATATTAAATAGAGATTACTAACTTAAAAAGCACATGAAGACAATGATAAAGTGTATAAATAAAAATATGACTAGGATCAACCTTCAAAAGTATGCGAATATGGAGTTATAATGGTAAATTGATTTGCTTATAAGAGTGACGGAACGAATAGGAACAGACTTTAGGCTTACGTACTTCGGATTAAAATTTGACACATTTAGTATGGGCAAATGTCAAATTTTAACACGGAGTAAGCCTTTTCTGTCCGCGGTTTGAATATAGGCTTCGGCCGTAAGGGGACTTGTAGTACTGTTAGGCGATGGGCTTGCAACCTGTCACTAATACGCTGCTAAACATCCTAGCTTATTTGTGCAAAATGTGGTTACCGAATTGTCAACAAGTTTTTAAAGTTGCAGGTAATTCAGTAGCTCTGAATACCCCACTCTGAGATTACAGGAGTGAAGGTATGTATGTATGTATGTGTTGTATGTAGAATTTAGATACTCCTGCACACGCACGAAATTCCGTTAGTGTACACATCAAGAACAATGGATCCACGATCCACGTGGCTCGATCTTACTTTGAAATAGCATAATACTTTGTTTAAACTAATTTGGACTATAATGTGCAGGTAGTTAAAGTTCCCGAGAGAGAAAATGATAACTTAGCTCATATAGTAAAATAAACTATGACTTTGTTGCTTTTTTTTTGTTCACAAAAACACAGTACTAGTAACTTGAACAATGTATTTCGACAATCGATATTTTAATATGTAACAGTTAGCTATATAGAATTAAGAATATTTGAAAACATTTTCCGACGTATGTTTGTTATCTATACTTTTTACAAATTGATAAACTCAATGGCATGTAGTATTCGAAGCATTCTATATTCTATTGGTGACCAAATTGAATTTAAAATGCTTAGGCTAATTACTATACAGTTAGCCGCGTTCTTTGGTATTACGAGTGCTAGGTACTTGGTTACCAATGGTTTTTATGAATTTATTTAACAACACTATGTATTATATTATAATTTGTGTATTAGTACAAGTAGAAGTATAGGTGTACCAGAAATATTGAGTTTTTTGTCACTGGTCAAGCTATACCTAACGAACTAGAAGTAAGTAGATTATCATGTTATCAATTCACAACAGAGTAATCACAGATAGGCTTTTGAAATGCAGATTTTGTTGATATAATTATGCAACACTTAATAATTATTAGCCGTGTGGTTGCCGGCTTAGCCGTGTGGTTGCCGGCTTAGCCGTGTGGTTGCCGGCTTAGCCGTGTGGTTTCCGGCTTAGAATAGAACTACTCCATGTCTTCCCGTGGAAGTCGTAAGAGGCGACTAAGGGAATGAAGGCTTGTATTTACACTGGTAAAATCTAGCCTGTTTGTGCAAAACGTGGTTACAGACAGAGTTAACAACAAGTTTATAGAGTTGTTGGGAATTCTGTAGCTCGGCCTACCCCACTCTGAGAATGAAGGCGTTAAGTTATGTATGTATGTGCTTAAGGATTATATACCGTATCGTTCATTGCCCGATTACGTCAAACAAAAGTGTGTGCGATGGTAACAGATAGCCTATAATGATGACGAAAAACCATGTGACCTTAATCTTCAAGTGTTGCAACCCCACATGACCTTGCAGCTGGGTCGGTCAGGATACTTGGTCTTGAGACCAGCGATGATCTTGAAGTATTGCTGGGTGTTGGCGCGCTCGGCGCGGCTGTGGCGAGCCGGCGCCTGCGCAGCGGCGTGGCACATGAACCCGCCGTCGAGCACCACCAGCCGGTACTCTTGGAGACACAGCTCTAGCATCTATGAATTAGAAATTTACTCAAGTCTCCAAGTATTTTTGAAATGCAGGAAGCAAAAGAGCACACAAGCCTGCCTAAGGCACATGGACAAGCCTGCAAGAACACCAACCCTAATTGCTAGTCATTTCACCGGTTCTCTTACCCCCCTTACCGGAACATAACCTGCCTCGCAGCAGGTTAAAGGGTAAGCTAGTGGTCTTTCCACACTGCCTTATAATCCACATATTATTTTAAGGCAGGCATTGCACTTGCAAATTGCCTTATTCTGCAGGTTCTCGAGGGAAACATTGATATTTTTGAAGACCAAGTGCTAAAGAGAGTTAACCTAGTAAGGCTCTGTGTAATTATTTTTTACATAATATCGCCATTGAAACAAAGATCCAGTACAAAGTAAATAAAGTAGAGTTTTCCTTTTTTTTCACAGATAATTAAATGAGACAATTGACTCTAATGGAATAATATGTTCATATTCCATTGACGAATTTTATTGTATGGTAGACCTTAGGAGGAGAGTTAGCTTACCTGAGTCATTTTGTCCTGTCTGCCCTCCCACGATAGAGACTCGCTGTACCACGGCTCCTTCTGCGTCCCAAAATAGAGAGGCTCCCATCTATGGAACGGATACTCCCGACGAGCTATCAGCATAGGCTGTGAACAAAAGCTTTTGTCAATTCCTTGGTGATTATCGGCTGAAAGAAAAACTTGCAACAATCTGCAACATTTTAGCGTAGCCGACTCGGGCAAGAAAACACGAATACACTTAGGTGTCAAGGGGCGGGGCATTTCGTTTTCAGGCGCCTGAAATATGTTAAGGCGAATTAAGAGCTGCTGCATACTGGGCCATCGTTGACAGCCACAAATTAGCCACAAGTGGCCGTCACCATGGACTTTATTGATACATTTATGTTTGACATTGGCACAAACTGAGCGTTAGAGTGACCGCAAGTTGCGTGACTAGACAACGCTCGCCTGTGGCCGAGATGAGTGGCTTAACTTTTGCGCACACTTGACCACTGACACCGCTTCTCCCCAAATAATATATTGTTGTCACATATAGGTACACTAGTAGTGGCAGCAACCTGAAGCTGCGAATACCACTGGTGGCAGCCACTAGTCATCGCCACTGATGACACAATATGACGCAGCTTTAAGAACAGATAAAAAAAATATGAAGCGCAGAATATACATTTAAATTGCAATAAATGACAGAGTTTTAAAGTCACAAAGAAGGCCTTTGCCAATTCGTTGAGAGTACGATCTGTACGATCTTAAAAGAGCTTGTTAACGATCAATTTGAAAAATGAAAGATTTTTTAAATCGCTCTTACTTACAAAGTTCACTTCAATCTATTGTTGAATATTCCTTTCCGACTATTTGATAAAAGAAACGATCCAGCGTTCCATCCCATCGTGTTCAATTACTATTCCGCCCGTCCCATCTTCCTATTGTCACTTGCAAATGGGCACCTAACTCAATTGTCACATATCACCCTGAACACTGTTACTGGTTTTGATTTGTGTAGGTACAAGATAAAAAGTGGATTCAATCCAAAAATATTGCATTTAGAAACGACAGTTGCTACTTCTGTTTGACGAGGATCAGGTTTTACGTGCCTTAATACATTTTTGAAGTGTCTAAAAGGGTTTGGGTAAAAGTTTTATCATTTGTAAAAGTCACATTTTTTTAGATGAGCGGATATTAGTGGAAGAGTGGAAGTGTTAATATTATGATAGATCTATTATAATACAATTTACGTAATGTAATATTATAAAGTGTATCGGAGCCGAGATATTTAAATATTGATACCTGGACGTACTTTTAGTAGCAAAAACTTAAACATCAAATACCTCGGGTCCGATACTATTGAACTCATAAAATGTTATATATTTATACGTGTTTAGAGGTCCTCTAAACGACTGAGTATATCCATGGCCGCTGAAGAAATTATTAATAAAAATGATATTTACAATCCTACCTGATGTCCTTTCGATATAGGGAACAGATTCAACTGAGATGTCATACTAACGTACATATACTGAACTTTGCTTTTTGTTTCATAGGTATTTACTATTAATGTTTATCTACATCCATATCATAACTTCCCTACAATATGTTCAGAAGAAATAAGCAAATCGCCTATATTAAGAAACCTGTATCTGTGGTTGCATCTTAATGTTTACATTAAAGTGTCGGTACCTAAACATTAAAGTATCGGTAATACTGTACCACTAACTTGAAAATGCATGCCATATCTCTACATTAGGTATAAATAAAGTTTTTATTTTTTTTATTTAAGCTTTGGTACAACAAACAAGTTAACCGTAACATTAACTTAATAAAAATACAGGCCATATCTGAACATATTATAGAAAACTTATGATGTGCATGTAGATAAAGTTATGTATGCGGCTATACATAATTAGGCATTAAAACACTCGTGTGATCTTATTATGCACCAGCCACATAAACTACTATTTTCTAACCTTCAAACTCATATAAATTGAACAAATAAAAGGCGTGGGCGGAAAGCCAGTATGTTACCAAATGACGCATATGAACGCTGCCGAGCGGTAAGCGTAGGCGTTACGCCTGTGTGGGCCACCGGGCATTCATGATGCAGCCACTTGCATACACATGTACGTATAGGTCCAACCGTGATGACGCAGGGTGGTTTGGGCTAATTACATGAGAGATGCGTTGTGGGTGTTTCGGGATACAGCCAAAACAATAGAGATGCTCGAAATGTATTCGTTCAAAAGAGCCGTAAGAGTAGTTACGAGTATTTGGCTCATCGACATGGTTCATTTTATTTTCGTTACCTTTGTTCCTTGGAGGTAACCGTGGCCAGATAACTGGTTATCTGTGAGGATTTTTTTTCTTCCAGTATAACTGGTTATCTTCGAGGATTTTATTTTCCTCATAGATAACTGTTATTTTTAACAGTTATATTTAAAGAAAATCTATTCCTTGGAGATATCTAGTTATGTCTGAGAATTTTATTTTCCTCACAGATAACTGTTATATTTAACAGTTGTCTGTAAGGACGCTTTAATTGCCCGCCCTATTTTAGTATTTTTTAAATATTCAAATGAACATGTAAGATAAAAATCAACCAGAAACAGAAATCAAAGTGTCCTTACAGATAACTGTTTAAAAGAACAGTAATCTGTGAGGAAACTAATAATCCTCGGATAACTAGTTATCTCCAAGGAATAGATTTTCTTGACAAATACCTGTTGTTTTTAACAGATATCTGCGAGGAAAATGAAATCCTTACCTACAAGTAACAAGGCGTTCCTTCCCTTTACTCGCTTGACTCAAACGTCTAGCTTGAGGTCCTAGAGAAGACGCATATCGCTAACGTAAAGAATTTTCGAAAACTGTTTCAACGCATGGAATCGACATAGGCGCTCGACGCGACCTTCGTGCAGCTTACATACTTACGTCAATCTACTCTAATATAATGAAGAGAGAAGATTTATATTTTTTATATTTGTGTTTGCTGTGTTCGTATCACGTCATCTACCAGTGTAGCAGTGACATGATTGGTTTAAAAACTAAACGAATAGAAACGCTAGTTAGCGTAATGCAAGCAGCTGATATAACTCTTTTATATCACTCATTTGCGTGCTACTGATTTCTATAGAGCAACGATGTTTTAGAACGAAACCTTCGCAAATAGGGCACAGTCGGGGCTTGTGTGATGCTTTCTGTACACATTTTTCCTACGCGATGGGCCATCTAGGCCAGCGGATAGCTAACAGCCTATATTATTAGCGACAAGAAATCTGCGCCAATTACTACACGCTAGCCTAGTGCATTGGACCGCCTTGAGATTGAATTTCTATTGAATAGATGGTTATCACTATTGAAATGAATTTGAATATGTGAACACACGTTTGCAAGCAAATATTATGCATTTTAAATAAATAAATAAATAAATATCAAAGGACGATCTCACACAAATTGACCTAGTCCCAAACTAAGCTCTAGGCTTGTACTATGGGTACTAGACAACGATATAAATACTTATATAGAGGAATATATACTTAAATACATAGAAAACATCCACGACTCGGGAACAAATACTCGTGCTCATCATACAAATATCTGCCCTTACCGGGATTTGAACCCAGGACCGCTAGCTTCGTAGGCAGGGTCACTACCAACTAGGCTAGCGCGTCGTCGTCAACGTTGTTTTACTTTGTATGTTGCCTTTTTACCATTTTGTATTTACTTATTGAGTAAACTTTTATCACTACATACGAGTATTATACAACAAAGTCTCCCGCCGCGTCTGTCTGTATGTTTGCGATGACCTTTAAGAAAAGACTGAACTGATTTTCATGCGGTTTTCATCATCAGTTAGATAATTTTTCACGGAAGGATTTTGGTAATAATACATTTTGGTTTATGTACGGGTGTTACAGAAAACACACATAAACCGAAGCGAAGCGAGGGCGTGTCGCTAGTATTAAAATATAACGCAATAGTCTTACAAAACTGTATCAAAATTTCGACCACAGAATCACTTTCTTATAATTATAAAAGAAACTTTTCAGCATAAAAACATTCATAAGTCAAAAACTACTAAAACAGTAATTCTATTGAACTCTTGTAATATTTTAACAACTTTACAAGATCACATAATTTCAAATGCCTAACTCCACCAAACTTTCATTAGCGCCCTATAAAATAAAGCCCGTTTTAAAAAGATCTTCAGTTTCCAAAGTATCCGGCGTATAATTCGCTAAAGTGTCTCGGTTAGGGCGCTCCCTCATAATTAGTAAGCAATTAGGGACAGGGGTCGGGGGGTCTAATTACATCTATACGTTGAGTGCCAGGCACCTTGATTTGCACACAAAACGGATACTATTTTGAGTTCTCGGCGCTGCAAGAGTCATTGCGGGCAGTACAGAGGGCCCTGCCAAGATGCATCGCGCTAACTAGCGTTTCTATTCGATTCGTTTTTAAACCAATCGCGTCACTGGTAGATCACGTGACTTTTCGTATCACGTCATCTACCAGTGTCGCGATTGGTTTAAAAACGAATCGAATAGAAACGCTAGTTAGCGCAATGCATCTTGGCAGGGCCCTCTGTTGTTGCATATTTGATCGAAAATCTAGCGATCGTAGTTAGAACCTACTTAGCTTGTTTCCTTTAAAACTCGTACCAATTTTGTTCATATTATGTCAACAACGAGTCAATTACAAAAACTCATTGATACTGCATTGAAAAGAACCCTGCGAAGTAGAGTGAAGGCATTTTGGGAGCCCTTTGTTTCCCATAATTTTATTGGTCATAATGTAATTGTTAACATAATTTTTGATAGTCATAATATTTTAAACCGCTGAAATTTTAAACTTTTCAGAAGTTCTGAAATATCTAACGTCTAGACAAGGCTAGGTTAGGTTAGGTTTGATTTATAAAAATCCTGCAAAAGTAAGAGTTTCTTTAAAAAAACACGTTATGACTTGCGATGATTATGACCTAAAGCACAATATGACTAAAAATAATTATGTCAGTCAATATAGACCCAGGCATTTTTCTCCTCTTTTCCACACAAAATAAACAGTTCATCAGTCCAAATATGTTAAATGGCAACATGGCTCGGGAGCATGCCATTATCGTTCTGAAATTGGAACGTGTAAAGTTAGACATGCACTGAAGTTGGTGCATTGAGGAAGTTTAGGTTAGCGACAGACTGACGTTGAACGGAAATGGTCCACCAATACTGCCGCTTCCCCATGATACCTATTCGGATTTTAGGAATAAAGCAAACATGAAGCATATTTCTACAGCATGCTCGCTACTTTTAAATTCTTTGATAAGCTATTTATGATAGATGTGGCCTTTGAAGCGCATTTTCCGGAACTTATGTGCGGGATTCAATTTGTAATTTTCCACATAGTTGTCGATCCGACTTCAAGACTTACCGTGCTAAGTTCTTGGAGCATTTGCTCAAGTTGGCTGCCGTGTGGGAGAATACGAACTATAGAACGATGTTTCAGAATTATCCGGCCCTCGCACAAAACTAAACTAAACTTTGTTGGAAATGAACAACCAATCGGAACGCTCTTTTCGGCGATCAATCTAGCGGATGCTCAAGTAAATGCTCAAGACTATGAGCATCTTTAGCGCGAAGCTACTATTAAGTACATTGGCTTACATCACCGGGGGTGACTTATGAAAAACAAACCCGCGGGTGGTTTGCGTGCGAATGAGTATGAATTATGCAATGGAAAGGTAGGCGGAGAGTAGACACGTTTCACAAACATAAACGCTGTTTTGTTAGGAAGACCGCCTTTTGATTAGTAATGTTATATACCTATTCAAAAATTCAAATTCAGTTCAAAGTATTTATTCAGTAAATTGGCCACATGAGGGCTTCTTTACACGTTTGTAATATAGGTTGAATCTACCAACGCTTAATATTTAAGAAGCGCCGAAGAAACGATTTTAATCGAATACAAAAGAAAGTTATTTTTTCAATACTTAAAAAAAGCAAGGTAACCACGTATTTTTTTATAAAAACTAGCACAAAATAAAAACATAACAAACGTAAGGCTGCTAAAGTATTAAACTAAAAATAATAACTAGGAGAAACAAGACGAGGTCTCTACGTCAGAAGTAATAGGTAACTATAACAACTGACTAAAACAGACCCATGCAAGTGTGAACAGACCGGCCCCACAAACAGCACCCGTTCACAAGGTTGATGCTTACTCAGCCATCGCCTCCTTCATCCATGTGTTCGGGAAAATGGCGACCCGCATATTATGTGGCATTATGAAGGTTGATTAAGCTTTTCTACCGACCTCGGTGATTATTGTCTCCCTCGCGACCACTAATTTTCTAAAAAATTCTTGATGACGACTTCTGCAAAGCTTTGATGATAGTGGGTCGCACTGTTCAGCCCATGTTTGATTCTGGGAATGCTGTATTGGTAAATAGTGGTAGCAACCAGTTCGATGTACAGAACAGAACAAATGCTAATGTCAAGACCGCTCATCTGAAGAGGACTGGGCTGGGCTGAACACGTCTGCTGTATGCATCCGGAAATATGGGCCAAGGTTGTCACTGAGGGTACCCGCAAGATGGCCACCGGAGCAGCGAGACGCGTTTTGAAGATGCGGAGGCATGGACTCAATAGGGACGAATAGCAAGAAAGAAGAGAGGCTATTACCCAGCAGTGGGGCAATGTGATAGATGAAAAAATGTCGTTAAATGAATACATCCTAAGGACCTTGTAGAGTAAAGCAACTGATAAAAGTGAGGTGTCATAATAGGCGGGTTTTTTCAATCTGGTCTTACATACCTCGACGGAGGAGGGTGCTGGTCTCGTCAGCCAAGTCTGCAGTCCGGGGAACCGCTGGCAATGCGAGCAGAACTTCTGGTGGAAGTACATGGCGCGGTTGGATGACATCAAGCGGACTAGCCTGTTGGAAAACAAAGCTGATGAAAAACAATTCATTGGAATGTACTTTAAACTTAATAATACGGGTAGGTACCTAATGAAAAAATAGACCTTTTAAGAAACTAATTTCGCATATGTTACAACGCACTAAATTTATTTATTTTTAATTCTGTGAGCCTTTTGGTTAAGAAACCTTAAAACGGTTAAATGAATTTTAAAAACCATAGTACGAATAACTGACCTCAAGGTATTTCACAGATATTTTAAAAATCTGATGCGCGGTCATTGTATGGCCATTAAATATCTTTTTGAGGTTAACTCAGTTTTATATTACATATACCCGTAAAAATCAAAAACTCTTTCTAAATTGTTAAATAAACGAAATGTCAAAAATTAGGTGTGTATGTTTGTTGGAATCCCAAATAAAATAAAATTAGGTTAGGCGCTTAAGTTTGATTAACAACGTTAACTCAAATCATTAAAGTTCTATCTGTCATCAATGTCGTCATAATTAGATAGAAAATCGAGTATTGTCAAAAAAGGTAAGTTCTTAGCGCTAATACGTATAAGACAAGCTAGGCTATGGTTACTGCTAAAAAATTGTTCCAAATAATGTAATTAAGCACTGTACTTGAGTGAGTATCCCTATTTTTTTGTTGATTTCTGATTTCTGTGGACAATATTTTATAAAAGGCTAAACAGTCCCACTTCTTAGTAAGTAATAACTTTTAGCACTGTAGTGGTTATTATTATAAAAAAATCCCCGTAATACGTACATTAAATGAGTCAAATCCTTAACAGAATTGAAGAAATCGCGTCAGAGATCGACACCTTTCAGATCCCTTATATTGACATTTTCTATAAGCTATAAGTATGCATCTAACAAATACGTTGCGTTATAATTTTTATTGCATTATTTATATTTTATTATCAGTGTCATGATTCATGGGCCGCTGTGGACCGTTTCATATAAGCAGCAACTGAGCCTATTAATAGGGGTGTGTCCTGGGTAAAAAAGTAATAATTTTAATTAGTCCGTCAGTAAGATTATCAAAAAATATTGAACACGTATTTTTCGCTTTTTCAAATCAATCAAAATTGACAAATATAACGCGCAGCAAAGTTCGTGAGTGGGGGCTCGTGACATCACAACGTGGTATAAAGCTAAAGTGTGCCACGGCGTGACGTCACGCGAAACGTCAACGCACTTTATCTTCGTCATTATTTATTTAATTGACAAAAGAAAAAATACGTGTTCAATATTTTTTGAGAATGTAAAAGACGGACTAATTAGATTTTTTTGGACACTAGCCTATTGACTTATTTTATACTGTAAAACGGGGTGAGTAGGGATTAAGGGGTGAGTACGGACACAACCTAAAATGATGCATATGTTACTAATTATAAGACTGAAATTATTTCCAATAGACGTAACGTTATTGACCATTTAATAATTGTTCTTATTTGTAACAAGTTATGACTTATTTTAGTTTGTGTCCCTACTCACCCCGTTTTACGGTACTAATTTTAATAAATGTTTCAAACGCTGCCAACGGGACCCTATTAAAAAGCCTCCGCTGTCCGTCTGTTGGCTATAACACCAAATAATAATAAACAATATAAATTACAATCCGGAGGCCTCCATTAGTGATTTTTTGTAACATGTATTATTTATTGGAATTATCCATGTATTTTTTTTGTAAATATTTTGTACTAATAAATGACTTGTGACTTGAAGACATTATTTATTTTAAGTATAAATGTTAAAAAATAACACTAATAAGTACTTACTTAGTTTCTTGTTTAGCGCTACCAAGCAATAGTAGGAATGTAAAGAAGTTACGAGTGCGTATAGTTTTGGTCGTTTATAAAATAACGGATTAATCCACAACGGACTTAATTATTCTGGTAAAGTGAAAACAAAAGCGAAGCAAATAAGTAAAATCTAGGTCACTAATGGCCCATTTTCTCTATCCAATATCCAAAAAAAGATATCCCATAACTCTAAAAGCAACATTAACTAGGTAAACGACAAACCAATTTGTTTATCCAATAAACTCGCGAAAGGTATTCGTAATACGGCTAAAGAATATTTTTATTACATTTCGAAGGAAACAATGTCGACGCAAGCTATGCAGAAATTGGTTTTATCTACTTCCAAGAACGTTAATACAACAGTAATTGAAACCTTTGACGGAAGCCCGGGAATCTGTGGAGTTAATCTGACTGAAACGAAAACGTAATTTTGGAATCAGTTTGTAATCCCCTTGCGAAATAATTAAGGGATGAGGTTGGGTTTCCAGGTTTAAGGGTTTAAGGATTGTTGTAACCGCTTTAATGTTACGAGATCACAAACAAATAACACTATCATTATATATGTGACAATTTGTAAGTGTTTGATAATTGGAACTTATAGGTACGAGTAGGTACAGTGAAGGGTAAAATTGCCATAGAAATAAGGTCCGAAAAACATATTTTTGAGAATTTGTGGTGTTTACATGTTGGTGTCCTTGACTGTACCCTGAATTAATACATAGACTACCTTTTATCCCGAAAAATAAGAGCGGAATAGCGTAACCTAGTGAATAATAAATCATAGAAAGAAATAAATGCAATAATACACTACACAGAAGACACACAAAAGAAAACAATCAAGAGAGAGATTCATCATTAGTAATTGTGTATTTTAGAATAATATTATGTGAAAGTTTGAAATCATTCCAATACAACTCCTCTCCCCTCCCAATAGCGTATTGCATGCAACAAAAACACCAGAGTTATTAGAATAAAAATTACGATTTTCCTCGAATTCACACCAATAATCAATAAAAACGATAAAAAACAAAAAACGGCCTTCAAAAGGTTTTATAAAAAGTTCTCTTATTGTTTGTATAGGCTTACTTAGTATCTTAGTTTGTTTGTTTACTTGATTAGTCTAGGTCGGCCCGAAAAGTTTAAATTTCATTAGAACTGCAGCCCTTGATATGGGGGACCAAGCTCTTAATTTTATTTTATAACGCGAGTTCCTAAGACTCTTAAGGTTCTGTATTCTCGGTTTTGTATTACTCCGAACAATCGATTTCCCGCGAGGTCTCAAGACTGTCCGTCCTGTCCTCCACCTTGTGGGAGGCCTGCCAACACTTCGCTTTTCAATCTGCGGTCGACGACTTTTTAAAAAACCAAATGTATGATTTAGAAAAAATGTATACTAATAATATACGTTTTTAAAATGCCAATATTAAAAATCAATTGATGGAGTAAAATCGCGTTTTATTATTATTTGTGAATCCCTAGAGCCGTTTCTCAAAGTGCGATCCGCGGGTTCCTGGAGTTCCGTAAAGACTCCGCCAACGGCTTCGCCGAAAAAACTGAAGAACAATATTTTGTTAAGTATCTATTTTTCAAAACCAGGTTTTGCAAGTTTTGGCGCTGCGTAAAATATTTCTTATTTAAAAGGTTTCTGTTGCTAAAAAAGTTCAAGGCCTGCTACTGTAGTGTTGAGAGTGCAACTACCCTTCTGCAGGATCTTTTGTCATTCAGTTATCTGAATATGCAGGTTTCTTTGCTATGATTTTCCTTCCCCATAGAAGAGTCGGTTACCATAAAAAGTGCTTGGCTTAGAAGTAATTAATTATAAAAATGCATTGGCACTGTGGCCGACGGGGTTTAAACTCAGTACCATGCGTTTATGAGTCGACACCTCAAGCCACTAGGCCACCGAAAATCATTGTTATGTATGAAGGCGACTCCTTAAATTATATTACGCCCACGAATATGTATGAGACTCGAGGGGTTTAGGTGGCTCCTCCAATTATATTACTGAATTCGTAAAAAGTATGGAGATTCTCGGATCCGAATAACAAATAAGGAATCCAAATCATACCTACGGCGAGGAATATTTTGATGATACGTTAATATTACTGCTACTCAAGCGTGAATAGCATTGGAAAAAACTTGAGTCGTCCGTAACGAGAAATTTAGGTTTATTAAATTGTAATAATGCTGCTTTCTGATGAGTTGTCTGAAGTAGGTAATGCTAAGAAATCATGCAGATAGAAACAAGGAACAATGAAAACATCGCAGACCTATAAATAGCGGGCCAACAGGTGGGCGAGCCACAGAAAAATCCCATCCATCTTCTAAAATACCTCTACTTGTCAACTCACGTGTCTTTATCCCGCGGGATCTCCTCCCCCCTCTCGACCTCAAAAAGAGGCACGACGAAAACAGTCTTCAAGAATACACAACCGTCGTCTCTTTTCTTGTCCCCCATAAGTTTCCTGACCATCCTCATGAACTTCAGCGCTAATCCGTCGCTGGGCACCATTTCTATGTCCGACACAATAAAATAGTTGGTCCTAGACGCATTTCTGGCGACGTTTCTGCCTACATTTATATGGTAAATTAAGTTATTGTCCTTTTTGAATGTAGGTATACTCGATTCAACACTAGAGCAATCATTAAACAATAAATCGGGAGCATACACCCTTCTTTTCGCCATTCGCATCATCATTCTTTCAATTTTGTTCTTCCTCGCGCGTTGTATATATTCGTATCTTGTCCTGTTATCCAATTTCCTGTAATTTTCCACTTTTTTCTGCAACAATTCTTCCAATGTTAAGTTTGATGTAGTCGTTGGTATTTCCGTAGTTACTATATGTTCTTCTTTGCTCCGTATTTTCGGCGGGTGTCGCTTGGGATAAAATAGGTGCAAGGATACTTTCGACATTCCTGGATAGCAATGACAAAGGTGGGACATGATCTGTATCGCTATATCTAGGTCATAATTTGGCACGAATACAGATAAACTGATAGGGCCTTCCCAATACCTAGCTATTTCGACGATATGGTAAATATATTCCGGTGTGGCTTGTGTGGCGTACGTAACAGCATTATATTGGCTGTAGTTCGTAAACGCAGTGCCTTTAATAGCATTATAGATGACTCTATAAGGACTTTTCACACCTATTTCTGGAGTTGGCATGACGTGGAATGTACCCCATTTGAGAGTTTCTGGGAGACCGTAATTAAATTGGCAGTAGCTTTTGTTTTCATTAGGCTGAAGTCCTTTGAGGAAAGCACCTGGTTGGTAGTCAAAGTCACCGATCCTGGTTTGCTTGTGTTGGTGACGATGATGCCTGTAGTTGTATAGGTGCAGGATGATGGTGATAGTGATGATGATGGAGGCGATCAGTAGCAGAGTCGGGTGCCGCCTCGAAAGCCTGTAGGAGTATGCGCCAAATATTCGCAGGCATCTCGTCATGTTTATCTTTCATTGTTTTGATTCTCGTTGCTTGTTTAAGAACATTTTCGTTTGCGTTCACTTCACTATTACTTACGCCCTTCTAGCATATTTCACTTGTTTTTAACTGTTTCGAATAATATAATTGCCTGATAATAATATCATTGTACTTTTAGTTTATTTGTCAGTAAAGCATAATGAAACTTTGAAACGTACGTGGTTAAACACTGTTTCACTTTAGCGCTGATGCCGCAGTCATGCAAAATTATTGACAAAACTTTCACAGACTTAAACAATTCTTCCAAAGAACCGGATATGGAACAAAACAACAAGTAAAATTGCAACGGTGGACGTTTTGAGGCTAAAAACAGTTAATATTTTATAAATACACTGTTTTTTTGCGAAAAACAAAGGTTTATAATTGTCTTGGACATCAGGTACTTAATCACAGGTCGTTATTGCACATATTATTGGCATTTTAGAGCCAAATTTACTTTTCGCGACGGAATCATATATTTTGACAGTAATTGCGCGCGCAACTCCTAAAATCAATATTGCCTCCATGCTGGTTTGCTAGGTTCTCTATGTCGCGTTGTATGTTTTCTATTACGAAATTTCTTATTTAAGTACATTGTTTTCTTCGTTTGTACAGGAGATACTTTTGTTGTGTGTTGTCTGGTTTTAATTTAAACATAAATAAGGTAATAATATAAGGTCTGTTCATTCTTACTTGTCTTATATACTAACTTTCTATTCTCAAAATGAACCTTTTTTGGCTAAAACAGCTTTTTTATCGTAAATAAAGTAAACTGAGTAAACATTTTGGACATCACTTGGCCAATGTAATGTCTGTGATTGCTTTATTTTGTTTAAAATAGCTGTTTTAGCCAAAAAAAAGGTTCATTTTTAGGTTAGAAAGTTGCTTACTATATAAGACAAGTAAGAATGAACAGACCTTACATAGGCTAGGTATACAAGCAACGACATTGTTTTTTGTATAATATTTTTATTTGATTACAGATACAATAAAAATGGTTAAAAGGGTTATATTTATATTTATTTATTTAATATTTATATCAAGTGTTTAAAGGTATAAAACTAATGATGATGGCGGCGGATAACTTTTAACTTTATGTAGGTAACTTTTTTATTTATTAATATTATAATTTATAATAACTCTTTCAAATATCAATAATAAATTAACACTTTCGAATCACACATTTAAACTATATAAATCATTTTTTTTGTCTTCACTTACTCGACCATCAAATTCTTATATCGCAGGTTCGTTTGTCTATCACAATAAAAATATCAAATTATGCAACTGTTTCTTTATTTTGCAAAAACCTACATCTTTATTCGTCGCAACATCGTTATAATTGTGTATATTATTATGATCTTTTCATGTATCTTGGTGCTACGTGTCTATCTTTTTAGTTCTCAGTTGTCTAGGAATTTAGACGCAGACGTATGATATAATTAAGTTATATAATTTATATTTATATATTGTAAATACATGGAGTAGTCTCAACTTAGCTCTAGAAAACCGTAACTGGATTAGTTACCAGGAAATTATTTATCTCCTCTCTCTAATCGCCTGTGGAATTTTTTGAAGTGAATCAAAGCAATTTCCGCGATGTTCCAAGTTTTATTTTTCCAGTAAATATTCAGCTGGAAAAATGAAAGTAAACATTCGAGAAATTGTTTACTTCGCGTGTAACTCATTTATAGAGCCAACTTCCGCTTGAGCGTGGGCGGCAGAGCAGCCATGGAGTTTCAGTACTTCAAATTGCACGACTTCGAAGTAACGTGTCTATCTCAAATATACCTGGCAATATTCGTGTTATTTAAAAATACCGGTCTAGTGCAAATTGGGCTCGCTCACTGATTTATACTCGTCCAGCAACCGCTTGGTTCCCGGCCTCTGCAATAATATACGAACATCAGATTAAGTAAAGAAAAACATCGTCTCAGCATTGCTGAACTTCTTGGGAGCTCATTTATAAATTGACTGAATCGTGCTTGACTTTTAGACTTGCCTGAGCACTTGCGGGGCTCCCTACTTATTCAGGGCTGGATACAAGTTGGTGATGTCATTCTTGTAATGATATGAATATTTCAGAGAATGTTTGAATCACACGCTCGTATCTACCTAGAGTCGCCGTCAATAGAACTTGCAAAACATGTAAACAAAACCAAACGAACCAACTCACCATGATTACTCGATAACCACGTACTTTTAAAGATCAAATGAGGTCTTTCCAATGATTTATACACTAAGGTCTGTTCATTCTTACTTGTCTTATATAGTAAACAACTTTCTAACCTCAAAATGAATCTTTTTTTGGCTAAAACAGCTATTTTAAACAAAATAAAGCAATCACAGACAATACATTAGCCAAGTGATGTCCATAATGGTTATTCAGTTTACTTTATTTACGATAAAAAAGCTGTTTTAGCAAAAAAAGGTTCATTTTGAGGTTAGAAAGTTGTTTACTATATAAGACAAGTAATGATGAACAGACCTTAGATAATTATTTTCATATTAAGTTTAAGATGAAATAACTATTCATTATACGTTATTTTCAATAAAAACACGCTTGGTGAATATTTGAGGTTATGGGTCAAATGTTACTAATTTGATGACATTGTTCACAAGTTCTATTGATGGCGACTTTAAGCAGAAACACGGTGGGTAGGGGAACTACTGATACTTATTCCTGCTGCATTATGATAATAAGAACAGATGGGCCAACCACTAATTAACAAGTCGGAAAAGCCGACAATTCGGCACTTTATTGCAAAAAGATAAAAGATAAAGATAAATTTATTGACTAAGCAGAAGTACTTCCTCGCAGCCACCGACCTACTGCCGCATTAATGTTTGTCAAGGGATAGATTATGCTCTTGAGCGCCGTGATGATGAAGTGCTAACAGGAATGTATGCCTATAAAATTGACAGACGAGCAGGTGAATCACCTGATGGTCAAAGATCACCGCGAGATATGAACACCAGCAACACCAGGGGCATCGCAAGTGTAGTTTCTTAATAAGTTTATTATTTTCATCATGTATACTCGAAAATCTAATTAAAGACCAAAATCTGACAGTTCTCATCGTGATTATTTCGTTATTTTAACATTATTTCATAAAAATATGAATGAGAACTCATATAACCAGCAATATCAGGGTAAGTTTTATTGATACAAATACCTACACCTAAACCAACATGCAGTAATGCCAGTAATCACAGCGAATGTGCGCCGGTTGAGGTTAGGATGCTGGTCTTAAATTAGATTTTCGAGTATAGTTAAAAATTGAAACTTTGTAATGATTCTTATTATGACAATGGCTATTTGTATGTCTTCAAATACAAAATAACCGTTTACAAATCACCGTTGTATAATTATTGTAATTAATGAATCTTAATTTAAATGTCAAAAGGACTTTTTTCGGATATCCCAACCATAAAACCCAGTTTAAGTGTAAGTATAGGTATCCATCTAGAATACTACGCTAATACTGGTGCACGCTGTAGGTACTTTTTAGGGTTCCGTACCCGAAGGTAGAATATTAATATGCCAACGTTATCTGTCCGTCGGATACACTATAAATAGTAGGAAATCCGAATAGGAGACGATTTGCACCGGGCTGTTTATTCGATAAAAAGTATTTTTTATCAAATTTAATATGCTAAGTAATATATGGCGAATAGGTAGGCTGAAAAATTTCAATCCAGTACATAATTAAAAAAAAAAAAAAAATTAACTTTGTTTTAAAAAATTGCAATGGCTTGTTTAATAGACAAATTACATACCAATCGAAAGTATGAAGCCTATAGATTATGCAAATTAGGTTGACTATTTTTTTCCCGTCAAACTATTGGGTAGGCAGGTATAAACAGGTAAGTCGGTACTAATAATTTTGCACCAAACCTAACGTTTGCATATTCTATAGACTTCATATTTCCGATTAGTACAGTCGCCATCAGATATATTGTAGCGGGCGAGGTACTCAAATATTTCGGAGCAGCATTACTTTTCAATAAATTCGTTACACTAGTTATGGTCAATAACACCAGAACATGCAATTTGTCATAAATATAAGAGCAGCGACTTTTCAATAAATTCGGAACGGAACGTAAAAATATCAGAAAGCACAGAACGTCAAAGGTATCTACGCAGTCAGGGTGATCATAAAGATCGGAACATTTATGGAAAATATACCTTAAGTCTGTATCACACAGTTTAAATTCGTTACTATAATTATTATGCATGTCTAACACACGTGTACACGTCACGAGTAGATTCGAATTCCAAACAAAAGATAAATACGTCATGCCAAAGATCGACATGCATAATAATTATAGTAATGAATTTAAACTGTGTGATACAGACTTAAGGTATATTTTCCATAAATGTTGCGATCTTTATGATCACCCTGCCTGCGTAGATACCTTTGACGTTCTGTGCTTTCTGATATTTTTACCTCGTTATATATTCCGAATTTATTGAAAAGTCGCTGCTCTTATATTTATGACAAATTGCATGTTCTGGTGTTATTGACCATAACTAGTGTAACGAATTTATTGAAAAGAAAATGCTGCTCCGAAATATTTGAGTACCTCGCCCGCTACAATATATCTGATGGCGACTGTATGTAATTTGTCTATTACACAAGCATTTGCAATTAAAAAAATATATATATTTATAAGTACTGGACTGAAATTTTTCAGCCTATCACCACATATAATTTAGCGTATTAAATTTGATATAAAATACTTTTCATCGAATAAACAGCCCGGTGCAAATCGTCTCCTATTCGGATCTTAGACCAAAAGGGCTGTATCTTTTGAACCGTAATAGATGAATGTTTTTTTTTTTAATATGTTATTACGCTGGCCTCGTTGGTAGTGAGCCTGCCTACGAAGCTAGCGGTCCTGGGTTCAAATCCCGGTAAGGGCAGATATTTGTGTGATGTATATAATTATATATTTCTCTATATAAGTATTTATATAGTTGTCTAGTACCCATAATACAAGCCTAGAGCTTAGTTTGGGACGCTAAACGTAGCCGTCGCTACTGCCCAACGCACTCGCAATCGCAATCGGTTTCAAAGCGGAACAATTGTTTTCATTTTGCCGACAATCCTTCGATTTTCAAAATGAAAACGATTGCGTTTGCGAGTGCGTTAGGCAATAGCCTCTTAGGTCAATTGGTGTGACATTGTCCTCTGATAATTACAGAAAGTGATTTAGGCCAGGATTACACCTGTAAGTTATTACGTAAGTTTTGAGACGCAACTATGGGTAAGAGTGAGTGGAAAATATCTGCATCTCTTTCTTGCATATAGCTTTGTTTCGAAACTAACGTAATAACTTACAGGTGTAATCCGGGCCTTAATAAGAGTCTCCATACAAGAAACGTTTTCTTCTACGTTTTTTTCTAGGTATTTTTATTTTAGTTTTATCGTAAAAACGGTAAAACATAGAAGCTTCAAATTTGGTAAAATTATAGTAGGAACCCTGAAGAAAAACATCAAATATTAAAAAATGGTCAAGCGTGAACTGGGCTCGCACTGATCCTATTCGAAATCGAGTTCAAATCGGAATATAATAATACATAATATGCGAAGGTACGAAACCCTCGGTACGCGAATCCGACTCGCCCTTGACTGGATTTCGAGATTCTCTTTACTGCGACGTAATCTTTGGAAGACCGCTTATCGACAGCAAGTTTTTAATCTAGATAAAGTATATTTTATTGCTGCATTTATTTGTAACTAAACACATTATTTTTATCGCAAATGTTTTACTAAACAAAAGGTCGTTGTTAAATCAATCAAAGTAACAATATAAACTTGGTGGTCTGTTTATTTTCTATCTATTTGAGCATTTATTTCTCTATATAAGTACGCCTATCGTTTTCTAGAACGTATAGTATAAGTCTTGCGCTTAGTTTCCGAGGAGGTCAAAATTCTCCCTTTATTTATTATTTTATTTAACGCCCGTATTTTGCGAAGGCAATCAGGTTATTTTTCCAAGATGAGATTTATTGTAGTTGCCTTCGCTCTTCTAATAGTTGGCGTTAGTGCCAGACTTGAAGATGATTATGCTTATGGTAAGTTTTGTGTCAAATTAATACATTTACATTCACTAGCAAAAATACTGGTCGCGTAGTACTAAAATTATTTTCAAAGTGACCCGTTATTGCAATATCGCCAGTGTAGTTTGTAACTTTTTAGGGTTCCGTCGTCAAACATGGAACCCTTATACTTTCGCCATGTCCGTCTGTCCGTCTGTCCGCGGCCTACCTCAGAGACTACCAAGCTGTAATTTGGCATTGTTTTACATTTAAATAACGCCGACAAGGTTGTAAAATATAATTTTGTTTCGGCTACAAGTAACGCAATGGTTTATTTTTACATTATGACATCCAGTGAGATATCAATGTATAGTTCTTAAAAAATCATTATGTACATGTTTTTACCAGTTTTTAGATTTGGGGGACCGTTTAGGAAATATTATTTTTAAACTAAAATTTTAACTACATAGAGAAGTGTAATTTACGCAAGAGTTGTTAAATCAAGTGATAAATATCTGAAATGAAAGCACATACGAACTTACATGGAAAACTATCACGACTAAGTAGACTTGATTCATCATCATCATCATCATCATCTCTGCCGAAAGACGTCCACTGCTGGACATCCCCCAAGGCTCTCCACTCAGACCGGTCTTGTGCTTTTCGCATCCACCGCGTTCCCGCGATCTTTACTAGGTCGTCACTCCATCTTGTTGGAGGCCTACCTACAGCTCGTCTCCCGGTCCGCGGACGCCACTCAAGAACCTTCTGACCCCATCGGCCATCAGTCCTGCGAGCTGCTGCCACTTAAGTTTGGCTATTCTTCGGGCTATGTCGGTAACCTTAGTACTACTGCGGATATCATAATTTCTGATTCCATCACGCAGAGAAACCCCGAGCATAGCCCTCTCCATAGCCCTCTGAGTGACTTTGAGCTTCCTTATAAGGCCCAGACTTGATTGGTTCCAGAGATTTCAGGATCTAAGCAAGTATTTAGCGATGTTTGTGAATGCAGCCAGTGTAGTTGGTTTAAATTATATTTACAGTATGCCACACATTTAGAAAGGTTGTATGAAAGAAGAGTTACGAAAGAGCTATGACGAGCGAGAGTAAGCGGAGATGTCGGTAGGGGACGTCCTAGACGGACGTACGGCGATCAGATTCGCGATGTGCTGAATAAGGGCCAAATCAAAAGCACCCGAAACCGACATACGTGCATGAAGAGGTTGATAAATGTAGAGGAAGCGAAAGTTATTTGTTTAGACCGGTGCACCTGGCGTTATATAGTCTCTGCCTACCCCATTGGGAGACAGACGTGAAGGTATGTATGTATGTATGTATGCCATACATATAACTCATAGGTTACGTAACTGAAAGTAACATATATTAACAGAATTCCTCAATAATAGAAATGGAATTTGGGCCACCAATGAAATCTCTTAGGATTTGATTGATACCACACTAAAAAGACAATAATACTATTTTTTTCATAGATAACGGCGTAGCGACGAACAAGGTTGCACAAGTCATCGAGGGTATCAAGCAACGCATCGCCAACACTGGGCTGGACCCCCTAGTAGTCCGGAACTTCTCCTTTGAAAAAATCTCTCGCCTCGGAAAGTAAGTCGATCGCCTACGCAAAGAATGTCCACAAAAAACCGACAAATTATCTTTAAATTTACTTGCAAGACGTATAGCGGAAAGACCAAAGCACGTTAATTAACGCCTTAAAAATGATATCACAAAATATAATTGAGTGTCTGTTGCAGCTCTCGCATATGGGTCAAGGATCTTCAGGTCCATGGATTAAGCAACATCGTGGTGGAGACTTTGTCCTTCGACGTGACTACCTCTCAGCTCAAGCTAAGCCTCGTCTTACCCAGAATTTCATTCTCTGTGGGTTAGTTAATTTGAAGTGACCTGGGTTTAATACTGCTTACTAAAGTGAAAAGTATTAGATCATCATACCACACTCTAAAGAGTTGGTTGTTTCTTGCAGCAATGATATTTTTGGCAATAAGCGTCTTTTTATCATGACATTGAGCACACAGGCCACCTGATGGTAAGTGGGATCTGTTACCCATTGACATTTTAAGACTGCGAATGCGTTGTCAACCGGTAGGACTAAGATGGAATGACCTCATCTATGCTAGTAATTTTGATTCCATACGAGTCTAACAAGATGTTAGATACTTCAACTTAACTGAAGGTAATGACAAATAAAGTTGCTTTCGATGATATTTCTAATAGTAACGATCATATTTCACCGATCATCATCATTCATCGTATTGTCTTGACATGTGTTATTTCCATTCTACCATATTATCTTAGCTATGAGAATGCTGGCCCACAATGACCCAGATTAACTCATAATAGGCCGAATTCGAAGGAAATACCCAAAAGTGGGCATTCAAATAAAATGCTGCAGAAGTAGAAGGCGATCATAGCTATTTAATTTAATTTATGTCAAGTGTTTCAATTATCGTTATTTTATTTTATTTACTACGTATTGCAGAATCAATGGGAGTGGAAATGGATATAATCGGGCACAAATTATCAGCTGAACTTAGTGGCAGGTTGGTGCAATGGTTTTTCTTGAATCCATCTTGCTAACATATTTTTAGGGTACGGAGGAGTTAGATGAGCATCTGGCCACTTAAGTGCTTTCTGCCGCCAATAGAAATTAGCAATCGCAAAATTTCAAATGCTTTGTACTAAGATGCCATAATGCTAGTAATTTCACCAAATTGGTTGTCTTGCCTTCGGCGGTAAAGCTGTTGGTAGCTATTAGGACGGGTTTTGCATCAGGTTCACCGTACCTACTTAGTAGTGCAATATTGGTAAGGGGAAATATTACATGATGATAAATGAACAGCTCCACAAGCCATCGCTGTGGATGAGAATAAAGCATCCGTCAATTTCGCACTTACATACACGTGTTAGAAAATAACGGACCTACATAAATTGACGCCAATAAACGAGGACCATCAAAGGAATGCTGGTGTGGTAATGACTTTATTGTGTGATGAAATGTTAGATCAAAACAAGGTTATTATGCGAGGTAACCTGATGAAGAGTGATCACCCATGAGCACTTGCAACTCCTGTAAAGAAATAGCAGACGAATTGCCGGCCTTCAACAAAAAATGAAGTATGTTTGTCTCATGAAGTAGAGTTAATTGCTACGTTTGTTCAACAGCGTGGAGGTAGTCGGGGCGCGCGTCATCACCAACCATCTCCTGAACATGAACTTCAACAATGGTGCCATGGTACGCAGATCCGAAGTGGATTGCAGTTTACATAGCGTCAAGGTAAGTGAACGAGGAGAATTAAATCTCTCTTTCGGCAGTGCAATTTTTCGATAGAATCCGACCAGCGAGAGGTGGTGACACAAAAAAAATGTCGGCAAATTCAAAATATCACTAGCTGGTGGCACGAAATGCATAGCGACTGGATAGGTACTCATAATGTGACAGCTGGTTTCTTAGGTCAAATTGTTGCCATATGAAGAATTTGGGAAAAATGCTCGTGTCACCACTCGCTGGTCGGAATCTAGTTGTCGTGGTCGTCAATTTGATATTAACTGTCTGCTCGAGGTGATCTATTGTAGCTCTGTGGGGTTACCATGACTTACTAAACCTGTTCAGTTTAGCTTGAGAGAAAGGAACAGAGCTGTATAACTGCTATAGCTCTGTCCCTTTTCCCCAACCTAAACAGAACAGAAGCCCAGAAATCAATTTGGTTTCTTATTCGTATTTGCAAAATGATACTATAATTACGCGCTCAAGTGTTAAAACACACATGTTCTTGAGTTTAGATTATGTATCAAGCAAATTTAACCACTTAGTAATAAAGTCATTCTCGAGATACCCCATCAAGCGAGCAATTATTGTTTGTTTCCAAGAAATCAATGATTGATATGTATTACTCATTGATTTCTTGGAAACAGTTCTAACGATTTAAACAGAAAAATGAAATAGATGTTTGTCGGGTTTAGAAATCGATCTGACAAGTATGTCGTTTTCGGGAAAACTCGTTTTAAACCCGAGTGAGACGCTTGAAGTTCTGCTAAGTGCACAGAGTTGTGCGCGACGAGGCGAGGCCCGGTTGTTGTTTATAATCATCATCATCCTCCTGCCCATATACCATACTTAGTAGGGTCGGCACAACATGTCTTCTTCCTCTCTCCTCTATCTGCTCATAACTCAAAACTCACACCTTCCATAGACAGATCATTCTTGACAGTCCATCCACACCTTTTTTGGTCTTCCTCTACCCCTATGTCAGCAAGTAATGCATGTTTTCAGTCGAGACTGCACGTGCGCGTGCAGGGCCGCGACCTGTCGGAGAGAGTCAACAGAGCGATTGCAGTGACCATCCCCAAAAAACTCCGTTCGAAAAAGGTAAGCTTCTACTAAAGGACTTCCAAATTAAAGCATTTTTTTTTTATTAAAAATATTGATTCAATAAATTGGTCACATGAAGGCTCTTTAACTTTGCGAACATTACTTATTTTGAGTCAGTTAAGGTCAATGACCGTCTACACAAAAAAAAAAACTTGGCTTCAAACAAGATTGTGAATGTTGTGAATTATGAGTCCTGATGCCTTTCGAGCTAAGCAAGACGTTAGATACGTCAATTTAGACGTCAGTTGAATCAATAAAGAACTTGCCGTTGTAACTATCAGCTTTGGTTGATGTTACTAATATCATAACTATTGTTTTCTTTTTTCTCAACTAAGAGAAAATCTTAAGTGTAAAGTGGTTTAGAAGATATTACAAAAAAAAAATACAAAAAAAGAGCCACACCTCTAGTTTTCAGTTGAAGAATAAGTTTAACGATAAGCTGAAACTAAGGTGGGTTCAAATATGACATTGACAGTATAGAAATTATAGCACCTAGTTAATCTCTATTGTTTCGCCAGTATAACAACTATTTCCTCATTTTCAGCACGTTATCAATGGCCTCCTTTCAGCTGCGACCCGCAAGGTACTGGACAACGTACTATGAATGTCAAAAGTTATATGATGAAAATGATGATTATGAAAAAGCTTACTCTAAAAGAAATACAAATGTTTATTTTGTAATAAATTGTTCGCACTGCATTTTTTTTATTTTCTCCATTTGCTTGGATTTCTCGAACGATTCTAATCAAAACTACACCAAACGTCTGCAGGAAAGAAAGTTCTCTTGCATCTTCTGCTGTACACCGTTTCATTTCGAATACGAACCTATTGATAATGAAAACCTTTCAAAATTCTAATCAAATTAACCTCAGCAAGAACGACATCATGTCGCAAATTAAATTAAATTCGGCTTATTTACCAAGGACTCGGCAAAACTAAATATCGAAGAAAGGTTAAGTGGAAAAGCGAAATGGTTGTTCTTTTTGCGAGCTTTGGCAAGGGAAAGTGACCACTGCACACCCGGACTAAAGTCGAGGTTTAAATTATGTTTTATTATGTTGAAAATGTATTTAGGTAAGTACTAATTTATTAAAAATCATAGTTGTTGATAGCGATTGAAACAGCCAATGTTAAGAACTGGTAGCGGATCGTACTGTCACAGTATAAACAGTAGTTTGTCTTTAAACAAAGATACAGTCAACCGATTTGATTCCTAGGCCACTTTGGACTTTGTCAACATGACGCTGTAAACCAAATCATAGTAGAGTGTGGCGATGACTTTCCGAAAATCGAATTTTGCTGCAAGCGATATTTCCATTCGCAAAATTTACCAGTCTTTATTTTTTTCAGTAGCTTATTTTGCCTAAGATTTTTATCTCAAATATAAATTACAATGGTGAAATTTGCGACTGGAAAATAACCAGAATGGTAAATATGTGACCAGGAAAAATTAAGAATGGGAAAAAAAGACATTCGGAAAAATCACGAATCGGAAAAATCGCGACTGGAAAAATTGCTACCTGAAAAAAAAAGATTTTTGGAAAAATATCGCCACACTCTCATAGAAAGTCTCTTACGCTTTGTTTGAAGACGTCACTTTAACATAGTCCGAAGTGGCCTAGAAATCAAATTGTTTGACTGTACAGTCACAACACGGTATTGTTGAGCCAATTTCCACGGTTCGTATTGTAGCCGTGTAATGCATATCGGGTTTATTTGGTTATACTTGTATATCCAGAATGTATTACTCGGCTAAATTATGAAGAACAGCAAATGGCTTAACATTCACGTGTTGCGACTGCACATCGCTCGGCTTGCATGTGTGCGCCCATCGACCTAACGCGCCGCGAGCCACCACAAGCAAACTCATCAGGACGGACCGAGCCGGTTTAGTCGGAACCGCGATCACAGATCCTACTTGCGCCTTAACTTTTTCTGGAATGTGTACTCGTTTACGTTCTCCATTTTATAATAAAAAAGGCCCTGTCCTCCCGGCTCATAGAATCCTCCGGAGATCCTAGAGCTAGTGCTTACCTCTCCCAAAGGATTGGGCTAGCTGTCCGGAGAGGTAATGCAGCCAGTGTCATGGGGACCATGCCGCGAGCGGACCTACTAGAGGGGGTGTTCTTTTTATAGTGGTGATTATTATTTATGAATTTAATATTTGAGTAGCTTAGTTTAATTTTAATTTAAATACGTTTAGTTTTAACTTTAGTTTTGTATATAAAAAAGCAAAATAAATTCGCCGACTATATAAAGTAAATGTAGCTAAGTATCTATATCTTTACGTTTAGATGTGTTTTAATTTAAAAGTCCGGGAAGGAAACGGTAATTACAAAACCACGTTTTTTATAAAAAAAAGCCCTGCCCGCGTTTTCTCCTGAGGAGTTGCGGTCTGTCACTCGACCCCTCCTTCAATTACCGTTCGCCGAGACCCACCGAGACAGATTTATATTGCGTTTTTTATTAACATTGAAGCCGGCCAAGATGTTCGCTTTGTTCGTTTTCTGACTCAGAGAATCTTCAGCTAGCTTGACAAGGAAATATTTAACTTAACCGGAAGGTAAAAACACACAGTCTACCTAATCATTATTAGAATGTCATTCATTATATCGAACTAGAGGACGCTCGCGACTTCGTACGTGTAGTTATTTTCCTGCGACTCTCCCTATTTTAGGCTGCGTCTCCACTGAGGTGGAGACGAGCGGAGCGGAGCGGAGCTGTGCCAATATTAACCAATAGAAGGCGCATGCGGTCACGTCGAGCGCGCCTTGCGTAGGTACGTTAGATTAGATTCTATTGGTTAATATTGGCACAGCTCTGCTCCACTCCGCTCATCTCCGCCTCAGTAGAGCCGCAGCCTTAACCCCTTAAAAATTCCTTCTTAGGATATCCAAGGATCATTCCCACCTTTCAAGTCCCCAGGTCCAGCCTTTTCGGCTGTGCGTTGATCGATCAGGCAATTTCTTCTTATATATACAGGGTGTCCCAGAAACCGACGTCAACCCGCCTAGGGCTGATAGAGCAGCTAACACGCTATCTATTTAACCCCTATGTAAGTTCAGCGATTTTTACTAGTTTCGTAAATATTGATCATTTTAATCTGAATTTTTGTAATTTTTCCTTATGTCCATGTCACGAAAAATCATTAATGTCATGTTTTATTTCATAAGTTTTTCATCATTATTTGAATCATAACGAATCAGTGAAGTGTTTAAACCTAGTATGGAAAAACAAACTTCATGCGATTACTTTAAAAAAATACTAAAAAAACGGGCGAATAGGTTTACCACTGAAAAACTTATTAAAAAAAAATGAAATTAATTATTTGTCGTGACATGGACATAAGGGAAAATTACAAAAATTCAGATTAAAATGATTTCACTAAAACATAGTGCGTTTATGAACAAGGGAATAGTGTAAAACTCGTTCTTTAAAAAGCTAGCAACAAAAATAAAGAGTTAAAGGGACGGATTGGTGTACCGGACCATTGAGAAAACTATGGTTCCAGCCTTGCCACTTGTAGGAGAGATTGCACGCGCGCGCGCTAAATTCAATGGTCCTATTGAAAAAGTCGAGTATATTCTGTATGTGATTCATACCCATTTTATTTCGAGCTGAGTTTAATTTTATCCGTTTTCTAGTGAAACACACAGTAATTGGATTCTATACAAACCACGCAGCACTTGTTTAATTAAAAAAAATACTGAATCTATTTTATTCATGCGCCTGTTAAATACACGGTGGAAGTACTTGTATGTTACGTTACAGGTTAGTGTAATGCTTGTTGTGCAGGATAGTTCAATGCGTAATTCAGATTTTCATTAAACTTAAAAGATCCGTCATAATTACACTAGATCTCTTTAAAAAAATGTTAAAAAACGTCCAAATTAGTTCATCCGTTTAGGAGCTACAATTCCAAAGACAGATATACAAACACACACGTTAAACGTATAAAAAACACGTTAAATAAACTAAAATAGTAAATTACGGAATTTGACTATAGTTATTTGTTATACAAGGGGGGTAAGTTGTATTTTACCTGCGAGTGATAATTTGAAACACGAGCTAGCGAAAGGATTCTATGATTGATCACGAGCGAAGCGAGTGGTTCAAAAATAAAATCCTGAGCGTAGCGAGTGTTTCAACACCAGACGTAAAATAACGTTTCACCCGTGTATAACACAAAACTTTTCACCTCACTACAGCGAGGAAAATAAGAAAACGGGTTTTTACTGTCAATTCACTTTGCTTGCTCAATTCCGCATTTTGCACGGTTTCCCGTAATTCCACAGGTGTTAATACGTCTTCGTCACTCGAATCACTAATTATTAATAACAAAACAAACTAGAGAAACATGCGAATATTTAACGTTGACGGCTTAATTGAAAATGACTTGAGTATTTTTTTTATTATTTCGGATGCGTTTTGTTCGCACATCGACTTACTTGGACTGTCAAAATTATATCCGTTTTTACAACAAGAATGAAAGGTTAATGTTGAATGCTGATATTTATGAATTAAAATAAAGTTGTAAGACTGTATTTAGGGTTTTTTACTCTATACAATTCATTAATTGTGATGTTAAAAGTTCAGCACTTTTAACGTTTTACGTTTGGTTAGCTGTCAAATATCACTTAAGCTGCCTTCAAGTGACAAAACTCTTTCTTCACATGTGGATAAAAAGCAATTTTCTCAATAGATATCAAACAAACAAAAAGGGCTTTCCGAGCTAGTGAGATTAAAAGATTTTTTACTATAACAAAGCCTGCTAACACGATGTAATACTAAACGCCTATAAAAAACTCTCCCTATCCTAAATCCTTGAGAATAAACTTATCCTCGCCTGTTTAAGGTCGTCCCAAATCTCAAGCAGCTGTATTCATGTAATACTCAGTGTAGCATATCGTCTTACTTGGAATTGATGCCGATAGCCAGGACTCGTTGACAAGACAAATATGTTAGGGTTCAATGGATAACATAGAATTAATCTATCTATCATAGAAAGAACCTAGTTGTTTTTATAACAAACTTAAAACCTCACAGCACGAGACCCGTCACGCCACACGCTTATTATACATAAAACACCGTACGACTGCTTTTCGTGGCAGCTTTCGCTTTCGCTTTATTAGAAATTTAAAATCAGTAGCTACCTTTAAACACCATTTCAATAATTATTTATTAGCTTCCCAAATATCAGGATCATAAGATCAGATCACACACACACACAAATAAGATACTATGAGGTAGGTTTTATTATAGTATGTATAATTGATCTCTCTAATATGATCTAAATCGTAGCGATATTATTTTAGGTATTTAATATTTTATTTTTAACGCTATCGATCGCCTTACTCTCCCTGAGGGCCCCGCCAAGATGCATTGCGCTACTAACGTATCTATTCGTTTCGTTTTTAAACCAATCGCGTCACTGGTAGATCACGTGACTTTTCGTATCACGTCATCTACCAGTGACGCGATTGGTTTAAAAACGAATCGAATAGAAACGCTAGTTAGCGTAATGCATCTTGTCTAGGGCCTCTGGTCTCACTGAACACCAGCGTATGTGAATGTATCAACGACATTCAGATGCATTAAGCTGAGCGGAATCCATTTTGGCAGTAATAAAAAATAAATGTATAAGGTTAAGACATTTTTATGCTTGTAAACTGTTTTTTTTGTGCCAAATAATTATTTTTCATTTCATTTTTCATATCTAAATTTTTTTGGTTAAATTTTGCACTGAAGTAATAATGAACTACTAATAATTTACTTACCCGTAAAACCTAAATTACCAACATCAGTATCTCTGTCGCATTGGCATACGATCGCTATGTTTTGAAATTACTTCACATATTAAAATAACGTTTTAGCTTAGCTAAGAATAATGTTAAAAAAATAATCTTATGGAATGTTTCTATCGATAGACTATTAACAGAGTTAGTGCATCAGGAAAATCGGCATAATTACCTTACGACGAAATTTTGACGCTTTTACCAAATACGTTTTAACGTCAAATAATGTTTTAACACTGACGTAGAGATTGTTCAGCGTTGCTTTTATACTCACATTACCCTGAAAGAACCCAGATAGCAACAAAGTCTTCGCGTCTTATGTAGAACGAGCACTTTGTTAGAGCAAATGGACCAAGAAAGTTGTTTGATCACAAAACGAGCGTCGTTCGAACACGTGTAACAAAGGTCGAGAACAAATGAATATAAATTATGTTGTTATACGGTGATGTGTATGTTATAAACACCAATTTCATCAGTGGGCCTATAATGGTCGCGTTTATCGCTGTCGATAAGTGTAGATAAAGCAACCGTCACTCTCGCACTTTTATACTTATCAGAATCAGAAAGTGATGGGTGTTTTATTCACATTTATCACAGCGACAAACATGACTATAATAAGCCCGTATAGTGGATATAAAAGTAGCCAACAACAGAATTAAATGCAGTAGAGTAAAACAGATTAATTAATTAGATTAGAGTTATTGATACATTCATTAATGGTAAAGGAAATTACATAGCGTTCATACTGCATGGGTCATCAGGGTTTTACTAAGTGATAACTAGTTACAGCCGGTGTCAAGAAGCGAAAAATCTATGCGATTATCACGGCAACAGACGTTTTACCAGATAAATATATGGGTTGTTTAAATAGAGCAAAATCGTTTCAATATGCTCTTTGAGATGTTGACATATTGTCAACGTTATGATAGCTCTTATTTAATGGCAGCCGAGTTAAAAACAATACTATAACGTGTCAAAAGCCATATGGTTTTACCGGGTTGAATAGAATCCCTGGACAGATAAATATAGGACACGATGTATTATCCCCACATTGTATTCTAAACGGGCTTTCATAAATTATGTACACAAACGTCTTCATTTTAGGCCATAAATTAAGGACAGAAACGTCTGACAGTCCCAAAAGCCCCCTCTTCAATTAGTACAGACTAACGCGTTTACACGTAGACGCTGTACGTCGACGACATCATTCTATAAAATAGAACCCCAGTTCTGGCAAGTTTGATATTAGAACTTACTTAAGAGTTGCGTTTTTGTATGTAGTAGTAAATCCAACACAATAACGATGTATCACTAAATTCACGCACACACGTCAAAGGCTCGTGTAAGGTACAATATCAGTGACGTTGTTCGTCTATTTGAACATGTTTACACAGCCGTTTACGCGCGCAAACGTGAAGTGCTTTAGATATATCAAATGTCTGCAAGCTTCCGTATTGTTCCATATTATTAACAATATATCAAGTACATCGTCGCTTTGTCACGGGACAAAACATGTCCAGTCTTAGACGAAAATAGATAGCCTATTGTGCCTCTTTTTGTCGTCTCATATCTTTCAACAACAGACACGTGCCACTTCTTACATAACAAAGATGTTTACGCAAGCGTCAATGTGAAAATACAGCTATTATCAAAGAATTCTTACAAAATCTACTTTGACAGACATTTAAGTCTGAATGGCAAGTCTTCTTAGAACGGCTTTGATCTTTTGAGAATTTGATTTTATATTTTTTTCTTTTAAATATCTTTTTGTGCGATTCTCTATAGAATTGACAGACTTCTTATTTTTGGTAAAATTATTTAAGTATTTTCCTTGTTCTTTTTTGGCATGATATTTTTTTTTTGCTTTAGGCTGTGTTTATAATGAGACGTCAGATAAACGATGATACTGAAATTATCTAAATTTCCGAAAGAAACTCGATTTTAACTAGGGCAAAGGTGTCTCAACTATTACTTGCTATCGCTAGCAAAACACAAAGTTTCCAGTTTTCATGCTTCATACTTGAGGAATCACTTCCGTAATGCAACTTCGATCCGGAAACAAGCACTTTAAGTTCGCAACACGCCACAGCGAACTACTTTTGGGAATACCAGTCCCAGCCCTGATACCCACCCGACCTGTAGTCATGAAACATTCTATCTTCAAGGAAAATTACAAAACGACTTTTGTAAAACCTCTCTACCGTGTAAAATTTGCCAATATAAAACATAAAAGAACTAATGACACATTCAATCTAGATGGCAACGGTAGTGTCAATGCGAGTGATAAAAAAACATATTCTAATGTAAAGTTTAAAGATATACAAAAGTATAGAATACTTCCAGGTGGATGTGAGGTGCTTCAGCATTACGATGTAAATTACCGCTTGGAAGACTGTTTTTATAATATGCCGGAGAATGAGAATGATGAAAATTCTACCCATAATAATGGCAGTAAGATTAAATCAAACAGTACAATCGAGCAAGAGTCAACCAAAGATGATGTGGGCTTTGTGGGCCCAATTATACTCGTAAGTACATCATTGGACATAACTTAGGTAGAGTAAATCCGGGATAGATGCCGCAAAGGGACAGGCGCCTATTTTTCAAAAACCTATCTTCCTAAAATCGCAGCAAAGAAATAATAGGCTAAATAGGGAGCGCAAGGGCCACACACCTCAGCCCCCGCAGGCCGTTGCGAGGAAAAGACGCGTCTCACTTGCGTATGTGAAAATATTCGAGATGAGCGCAAAAAGTGCCTCAAATTTTCAAACAGAAGTATTTGCAGTTTCATAACTTTATAATGAGTATTAACTTCTGTTCTGTGTTTATTGTATCAATATACTGGTTCATTAAGGAAACGAAATATTCATGGGAAATTGATAGTTTTGAAATTAGGAGGCCTTTTCAAAAGCCTTTCTTTGGCATCTATCCTGGATTTATCCTAATTATAACATTTCCTACCCTTTATAGAAATTACGACTTCACTTAAAAAAAAAGAATTATTGAGCTCTTACCCTTTTCTGTCACATATTAACGTGTCTATGTCTCGTTTAAGAGTACTTATTTTAGTCATGGGTTGTTTGTCTATCTGTTTCTGATGCTTTCACGGCTAAACAGCTGAACAAATTTCGTTTAATTTAATTTTCGTTGGAATTTGGTAAGGAGTCAGCTTGAGTCGGGAAAAGACGTAGGGTAGTTTTATCTGGGAAAATTCGTTAGTTCCCTAGGGAAATGTGATATATACAACCTCTACGCAGATGAAGTCGCAGGCAACAGCTAATAATTAATGAAATAAAGATTTAAGAGAATTGTGACCCGACGCTTGAAAAAAATCCATACAAATTTTGTTCCGGGTGATAACGTTTCTCACCCCCTTGTATGTAAATTTCCAGCTTCACAATGCTCCTAATTTAAACATAAACAACTTTACTAAATAGAAAACTCTCTAACTAAAATTGTTTCTCTAAGGCATAGTTTAAATTATTAAACATCAAATGAAACACAAAGCATACCACTCGGCAACGTGCCCAAAATGAACGCGCAAGATGTTACCACGTCGTTGAGCTCAATTTTTGAGCAAAAATGTCTCAGCAACGAGATTACCGAAGAATATTTTAATATTTTTATTTTATATTCACTGTTTTATATAATGCTAAGTTGCGTATTATCATTGCCATAAGCAATATTTAGAAATATGACTGACTGTTGAGTTTCTTGTGGCGTTTCTTCGCAGCAATGTTGTCCCTTGGGAAGCCTCTATCTTCTGTTAACACAGTACTCACACCTTTCCTAGACAAGTCATTCTTCACACAGTCCATCCACACCTTTTTTGGTCTTCCTCTACCCCTAAATCCATCCATATTCATTCTCATTACCCGTCTAGTTATGTGACCTTCGTCCCTCCTCATTACATGCCCGTACCACGCAAAAAAACGATTAAGTCAAACTTCAGTAGCTCGAGGACAAACTTTTCTATTATATGTTTTGTATTATTGTGTCACATTTTTGACTTATTTTATTCGAAAACGTGTTTTGAACGTATTTGTAGCAAGAACCCCTAATACTCTCGTTGTCACACATTGTTTTAAGTATGGTACCCTCCTTATCATAAAGGAGGTTAAAAATCAACTCTCTGCACTTATAACATAACGCGACGCCACGTGCGGAACCAACGAATAAATGGAATCCAGTTAAAGCTGGCCCAAATCGAGGGATATTAGTTCGAGTCCCGGCGGAAATAGCTAAATCTTTCCGACCGGCTGACACAGATCGAGTTTGGCTACACTGTATCTTATCTTTATAAAAGACTTTAGAAGGATAGGAGACACAGGAAAATATCTCTTTGAAAAGATAAGTATGCCTTTGTGCATGTTTTTTTTTTCTTCAATATTGTTTCGTTTTTTCTCGTGCAGTAAAGAGTTTATATTTAATCACATAAAGATGGGTTTATGCCTGATCCATGTCTCAAATGGCGATTCTTTATTATTGACACAGGTATTTGTGGTTATTTTTACCCGACAGCGGCGGAGCCCAAAAGGAGGGTTATGTTTTTCACCGTCATGTATGTACTTATGTATGTCCAGTTCTATGTTCCCCGCTACAGCAAAAACGGCTTGGACGATTTTGACAAATGAGGTATCATTGGATTCGTCTTCGCAGCGAGAGTGTTATAAAATACCTAAACTGTTAAAATTGAAATAAAAACAATGGCCAAATGACAATTATTAACATATGTAGGTATATCGACGACAGTATAAAAAATGCAGTCGGGTTTTTAAAGCTTGCTTTTCATATAGTTATTAAAGTTCTGCGTTTCTCTCATGAATGCACTCAGGAAGATCAAAAAAACGTCATGGTTGAGATAAATAAAGGGAAAATAGACAAAAATGGGAGGGGACAAATATAACCTTTAGGACGCGTCCCCATCGATCAATAAACCAGACATATCTCGAGCTTCAACGGTAGGATGTAAATGCGAAATGGCGTACAATCATAAAGGCCTACAAATAAAACAATTATTCTGCACATACACCCCTATCGCTGAAAGCAATTAACTCCGCGTACAGATATTGCTCCTATCTATGGCTTAATGCCTGCGATCTGTGACATAATTATGGTGCGTCATTTTATTATTCAAAAGGTACCTTGTCTTAAACAGCAACGTTGCCTTGCCAACTCTAATGGTAAGTTTAGACTACGACACTATACACTGAGTGTACAGTGTAGGTATAGTGTCGTGGTCTAAACTTACCATAAAGGCTACAATGGAATGCCTGTCATTGCACTGCCCATTTTAGCTGCAGCGAAATAACCTTACAGACTTTGTTCTAGTATAAAAATAAAATAAAATAATTACTTTATTAAATTTAGTACAAACGGGTTTGTTATACTTTCTTAAATCTAAGCGTGATTGTCTTAAATGACTAGTTAGTTAAAATGTTGTTACTTACCTGTACTAGCACTGTAATTACCCAGAGATGGGCATTATGGGCCGGTGTGGATAAGGAGGGATTCACATTGGTGCAGCACAGCAAACCACGTAGGAAGCCTCATAAGACTCGGTGTGGTACTGCAGTAACGGACTCAAATTCCGAGCTGCGGGCAGCTATACCGAACACGGCGCTCTACGTGTCTCGCCTGCACCACTCCGCAACAGTAGACGACGTGGTGGAGTACGTTCGTCAGAAGGTTGGATGCAGCCTGACGGTGTTTCAGCTGCGGTCGCTTCGCTACGTGCATTTCAGTTCGTTTGTAGTGCGCGTGCCGCGGTTTATGCTGGGAACCGTCGAGTGTCCTGACTTCTGGCCGAAAGGTGTCGTGTTCCGGCGGTTTCGGGGCAACCTACCGGCAGCGACCATCACGCCAATTTTGGCAAAACAGATACCCGCTGTTCTGTCACCTCGGTGTTAGTTTTAAGTTTTATATTGTTATGTATGTTAGTCTATAAGGTATTTGTAACTATGGGCCTCGTTGCCTGAAATAAAATTTATTATTATTATTATTATTATTATTCGAATAATCATTCGAATAAAAAATAATTCGTAATATTTTTATTCGCAAATAATTTATTCGTCGGATAATTTATTTGCGAATAATTTATCCACGATTGAATCATTCGACTACTTTTCGAATATTGAAAAATTTATTAATTTATTAGAAAAAATGGAGCAGGTATAATAAGTAGTACCTAATAATTATTCGTGGCAATTCATTCAACGAATAAGAATAATCATTCGAGAATTTCATTCGTTATTCGCGAATAATTTGGTTATTCTTATTCGTTATTCGTCACTCGAATAAATTTTGCCCATCTCTGAATGTACCTATATAAAACTATATTATAGTCTTAACAATGAAAGTCCCCAAATCTTATCTTGCAGTGTAACCTAACCAGTTGGCCGATCACTCAGCTGATCTTTAAAATGATCGAGCAATTTGTCGGCCTAACCGCTCCCTCGGTGAGCAAACTACTTAGCCCCCAGCTCAACAGGATTACTGTTGTTTTGAGTTCTGTGGCGATACGATAGTTCATCAAACTTCTCAACAATGTTTCCTATTTCCATAATACGACCATCTACTCTTTGAGGTTATAACAGTTTCAATGCATAACAGATATTTTTTTTGGAATTATACCCTACCGGGGTCCTAATGAAAAAGGGTATAAATTGACTTAACATACATACATTAAATCACGCCTCTTTCCCAGAGGGGTAGGCAGAGACCACTTCTTTCCACCTGCTACGATCCTGACAAATCTCTTTCGTTGAATTAACTCGTACTAAAAAAGGGTAGGTATATACAAGAACGCAGTTTACAAGACTTAAACCCTTTTTCACTTGATCTTCAGGAGGGTTATACCCTTTTTCACTAGGACCCTAGGCCGTACTTGTGGTAAGTAGACCTAATATAATAAGTAGACCAAAATACAAACACTGCTAACAGAACTAACGTTTCTTTTTTCTATCGACTTGAAATGTAAGGAGTTGACATAAGCGGTTGACGCGATCTGTCATCAGCTTACGTCAATCCTACATTTTGTCGATTTTCGATAATTGCTAACTTTCCGTTATGCTTCTTGACTAAGCTACGTCCCAAGTAGAATTCCAAAAAATAGAGCAAGATATTTTTATAGTTATAGTACTTTTTGCTTGTGTCATTATTTTTGACCGTCATCGCCATAGTAAACTTATAGCAAAAAATTGATTTGTACTTACCTTCGATTTTTGGAGGCGATGTAATGCCTTACAGGTTTTCAAATTTTAAGCAAAGAGACACTTTGGAGTGTGATGAGAACATAGGTTTCTTCTAACTCGGAAAGCTGGGTGGTTCCCAAGGGGATAGACGAAAACGGTAAATACATTTCAACGCTAGGTAGCGTAGGAAAAATGCAATTCTCTCTCTCCATATCGTTAGGAAGCGTCAACGACGTCATTCCTTTGGCGATATAATTAAATCAGATGATCGTTATCTCCGCGCCTTATTATGCGTATAGCCAAAATATTTCATTGATTTCTAGCGGTTTCCATTCACGGCGTCTCGCCCAACTTTTATTTTTGTATACATTGACGCAAACACAAAGACAATTACGACGACGCGACGACGCGTTAGCCTAGTTGGTACTGTTCCTGCCTACGAATCTAGCGGTCCCGGGTTCGATTCCCGGTAAATGTAAATAATTGTATGAAATGCGCGAGTATTTGTCCATGAGTCTCGGATGTTTTCTATGTATTTAAGTATTTATTTCTCTATTTAAGAATTAATATCATTGCCACAGTCAAGTGTAAAAATATGGGAATACGCAACATCTCAAAAATATGTCCCATTGCACCTTATTCCAGTGCAATAAGAACTTCATAACATTTATTTATTTATTTCAAAATAATTACACAGTATAACAGTATAACACTACAACACTGTGAATTACATCCTAAATATATATAAATTAACAAAGACAATCAAATTCATAATAAAAATAAAAACACTTAGATAGAAGGAAAATATTATTTACACCGAAGAAACGCGGGGGCATCCATCTTCTCGCATAACTTCAAACATTCAGTACACACAACCTTCCATCCACTGGCAAATACATCAAAATCTGGGGCAGACTCTGCAAGCGTGTTCACCAAATGCAAGGCGTGAACCAGTGGCGACCTGGGGGCTCAGACAAGATGCACTACGCTAACTAACGTTTCTATTCGATTCGTTTTTAAACCAATCGCGTCACTGGTAGACCACGTGACTTTTCGTATCACGCGTCATCTTCCAGTGACGCGATTGGTTTAAAAACGAATCGAATAGAAACGTTAGTTAGCGTAGTGCATCTTGTCTGAGCCCTCTGGTGTGAGCTAGAGTGCGCGTCGCAGGCGCCGCTAGCAGGTGGCGGCAACGTGGACGGAAGTCAAGTCGGAAGTAAAACATGTTTATGAGAGGATTCTTTCGATATATAATTTCGCACTTGTAATCTATGGGTACAAGCCTAGAGCTTAGTTTGGGATTAGGTCAATTTGTGTGAGATTGTTCCTTATATATATATTTTTTTTAATTTGACGGCTTTAGCAACCGAAATATTGTTTAACAGAAGACCTAAATTAAGGTCCATTTACAATGAATGCATTTTGTCTCCAAGGAAATGGACGAAATTCTAGAGCCGATAGGGATGCGTATGCGTCGTGGATCGAAAGCACTATAGCTCTCAAGCATCTTATCCTCGGCCTCTATTCTACGCGGTAAAACAACATTGCTTTTGATATGTTATTGTTACGTTTTCAACTCAGCCACCATTACAGTCAAATAAATAAGAGTTATCCCAAGTTGACGATACAATAACATGTCAAAGGCACACGGTACACTGTTGGAAATTACATAACATAATCTCACGCCTTCATTCCCAGAGTGGGGTAGGCAGAGCTACAGAATTACAAACATCTCTAAAAACTTGTTGATAATTCTATAACCACAATTTGCACAATTAGGCTAAGATGTTTATCAGCGTATTAGTGACAGGTTGCAAGCCCATCGCCTAACACTACTACAAGCCTTTAATCCCTTAGTCGTCTCTTACGACATCCACGGGAAGACATGGAGTGGCACTATTCTATCTCGGCAACCACACGAGGAAATTACAAGCATGATTTAATTCCTGAATTTGTCCAGCATCGTTCGGGCTATGCATTCGCATTTCTGCTTACATTAAGAGCTGACTTGATGATGATGATTCTTACTTCTTGCAGCCTCCCGAAACCTGGCTCCGCGTGTACCCTGCTCCCGCTATCACTGGAGAGTCCGCCTCGTCCCTGGTCTTCCGGTGCTTCACCTGCCAACTCGGCCTCACTGCCTGTCTCGTGCTCTGGACCGTCGTCTGGGTCTTTATCATACAGTCCAACGAAGGTACGGCATAATAGTTAGCTTTTTCAGATACCTGCACAATACCCGTATTAACGTATGTAGCTTGTGAGCGAATATTAACCTCGTAAGGGCCACGTCTTTCGTTAGTTCGAAAAAGAATCTTGTGTCGGTCAACTAAAGTCAAGAGTCACTTTGACAAATATCCTAAATTTAGGACGTTGGGCCTTACGAGGTATAGTGGTGATAGGACCTTGTGCAGGGTCCGTCGCGATCGCCACTGTATTGTTTTACTTTATTTATTTAACCTGTATTGCAACAAAAAAAAAACAAATGGCGGACTTAATGCCTACTGGCATTCTCTACCAGTCAACCAAATAATCATACAGAAACTAAAACAAGTGGTGAACAGAAAAAAGATAGACTAGAAAACAAAGCAAAGAACATATTTACAAAACAATAATAAGAGAGGTAATGCAGCCAGTGTCATAGGGACCATGCCGCAAGCGGACCTGCTATAGGGGGTGTTCTTTTTATAGTGGTGATTATTATTTATATCTGTAATATTTGAGTAGCTTAGTTTAATTTTAATTTAAATACGTTTAGTTCTCATTTTTAATTGTTTTAATGTTGAATTCTGTAAATATTATGTTCATTTAATGAATAAATACTTCAATATCTATTAAATAAAACTCACTCAACCGTTACAATCTTGGTTTATTATTATTACTGACCATAGATTATACAACGATGTTTGTTACCACAGACTATACTATTATTGACTAATGGCCAAACCCTATGTTCAAACCGCGGACAGACATAGACATATTGTATGGGCAAATGTCAAATTTTAACCCGAAGTAAGCTTTATCTGTTCGCATTTGTGTTCCGGTGTGGGGATAAGACAACCGGTGAAATTACCAGCATAGAGGCATTCAGCGTTACCAGAATGGGGGTTTTTTTCGCAATTCTGGGGAAAAATTTAACTTTTGGGGAAAAACTGGGGAAACAGAAAATTTGATGAAAATGTTGGGGAAAAAAAAAAACAAAATGGGTAAGGTAGAGGTTTCTTACAAAACTGCGGCGGGTGCACAAATTTTGAACCAACTGACAAAATGATACAATTATTCAAATCTGAAAATATATATCAAACAGAAACAGGTGATGAAGAAAGTGTGGAAGTTCTTGATTTTTTTAACCTAACCTAACTAATAAGAGCTATTTCAATTTAAACGTATCATATAGGGGAATATCAAAATACTGCATCTGGCAACTCTGGAGGCATTTCATCTCCGGGTAGTTCTACTAGCGTTTCAACCGCTATCACTTTCCTGGTCGCATTATTCACCATTTCCCTGTAGGATCGGATTACCATTTTGAGTTGTTTTGAAGAATGCCTGGACTCCTAGAAAATAACCGAAAATGGTAATCCGAACCTACAGGGAAATGGTGAATAATGCGACCAGGAAAGTGATAGCGCTTGAAACGCTAGTAGAACTACATTTCTGTTGTCTATCTATCGTAGTGTTGAGAATGCAAATTTCAATGGATCACTTATCCTACTCACCACCAGGGGGCCTGTGTGCTCGGTTTCCTTCTCCTAGCCATATGACAAAAAACTAAATGTTTCATCGTTAGGGAGAAATTTGTCATGAACTATCAAAGTAATAACACAAATGTTTCTTGTTTTTGCCAAACTTTGTGCTAGATAATCGTAACTTAAGTCTCAGAGGAGCAATTTACTCTACGTAGAAAGTTCTTTGTTTTCGGAAGTAGACCCGTTGTTTGATCAGTAGTTAACTCAACTAATTGTTAAAAGTCGAAAAAGGAATCGATAATTTGACACATTTCCTTGATATTTAACCGTTAGTTAGGGTTTTTAACGATTAGTTAGTTTAACTACTTATCAAACAACAGGCCCTAAGCCTAAATATTTTTATTACATTAATTTCAAGGCGTTTAATTGTTTGTTTTGCAAGGGAAATAAATATTGAATTAATATAAAATTAAACTTAATCTAAAAATGGCACTTGCCACATTGTGTCAAAGATGCTGACAGCACTTCCATGCTTAATTGCTAAACTAATAAGTTAAGCGAAGAAAATGCCAGGTCTTATGACTCGTATATCTTTTTAATTAAATAGAAATGTAATAAGTTGCGCTATGACCCCCGCGGGCCAAGAGTCGATGCCAAATCTTGTTGAATCGTTTTTTTTTTTTTCTTTAGAGTCGAAGATAGACAGACCTACATATAACGGTGGTGTTTTTCAGGGCCATTTGAAATTGAAGTAATGGAAAATTTTAGTAAAGAACAAGATCAACTAGTCATCGACTTGGCAACAGAACTTCGCCTGGTAAGTCAGTAAATATCTTTCGCTCTTGCAGGCTGCGGCTTAGTCAAAATTTATCACTTTTCGTTTTTACGGTTCCGTAGACAAAATAGCTAAGAGGGAACCCTTATAGTTTCGTCATGTCCGTCTGTCCATCTGCCCGTAGGTAAGTCACAGATATTTTACTTAAACCTACAAGATGTATGTTGATGACATTTGGAGTATAGTTGTCTTGTTTTAAGCCGCTAATTAATTCGTTAGTTAAATAACCAAAATCAATATTTATAGGGGGGCACGGCACTCATAGATATAACAGAAGCCGGAAAATAATTTCGGAGTTCTTTGAAAAATACTAAGGTGTTTAAGCAATTTTTTTGATTAAGTGATTTGTTTTGGAAATAATCTCTTCGAATTTTGAATAAATTGTGCCCCTTCATCTTTTAAACCGTATTAAAAAAAATACAAAGGTAAGGCTTAATAAATACTTTCAACGAAAATTATATTCAACATGATCAGCTATATCATTTTGGGGTAATTCCGGAAAAATTGCGCTTCTCAATAAAAGGACGTTAATGCCATGAAGATACGCTCTTTTGCTGGTGCACTTTTTACCATCTTATTGTTTTTACATACATTTTATAAATTTTCATAGTGTCGCATCAGCCGCACCGCGACCGGCGCGCGCGTCTGTCGCTCGGCTGCGACTCACGGAATTTTCAACTCGCATACGCATAACGAGCCAACGCTGTATAAAAAAATAGATATCAGTAGAATTTTTGGATGCGCCCATTGCAGTTTAAAAAAAGCTATATGTCTCTTTTTTATCGCGAGCCAAAAGCAATCTGATGGTAAATGGGGTCTGATGCCCATATACAGAAACCTTCACACAAATGCATTGCCAACTCTGAGAAGTAAGATTGAATATCCCTAATAGCTGGTATCCTATCGCAAACACTAAAAACGTTTGCCAGGTGTTTAATTTGCCATAATTTTCATTTTATTCTGAACCCAATAACTTTTCAAAATGTTTAATGAGATACTTACAGAACCTGTAGGTTAGGTTAGGTTTATTCTATAACAATTCAGGAAAGTTAAACGGTTTCAGAGAAAAATGACTTTCGGACAAATGAAAATTATGGCAAATGAAACAGCTGGCAAACGTTTTTTAGTGTTTCAGATAGGTAACCCTAATAGCTCTATCTATGATATTCAATGGCTCGCTGCAGCGCTCACTCGCTAATTAATCATCCGCTTACAACAATTCGTATATTTTACGTCTATTCTACTACGTAAAAGGCGTACAAAGGCGTTGCTTAAGGTATTTATTTGGGTTTAGATAGCGCGCATCTACCCGCTAACGCTAAAAGGACGAGTTGCTGGGCGGCGAGGCACTGTTAATATGCTACCTACCTACTTATTACATTAAGTCATTTAAGATTCTCAATGTAAGTGAAGTTTGTATATCTTCTTATTGAGAAATAAATATTCTTAAACCCGAACCCGATTTACTATGAGTAATTTGAGCTTACTTATGTTGAGCATTTACTAAAGTACCTACATAGCTACAAGCTTCTAAGCTTACGAAACAAACACGTGTATATTATATAAGACTACTCTAAGAAGCATTATACTCGTATAATTTTCGCAGGAAATATCTAAAGCATATACACAAAACACTATTAATCAACAAGATGGATGAATCCGAGTCATATCTCAGCACTGCTTTTGAATGGGATTAAAATGTGTTATTAATCTTAAGTTCCATTCCACGAAACAAAGGTTTTTTTATACATAAATTAGCGAGAGCTTGGAATAGCTAAGGTACAGTTGCCATATAAATTAGAATAAGTTTGATCAATATAATTTCGCAGGATAATCTTACACAAATTAACCTGATAGACCGGGAGATACTGACACAAAATTTCCGGTCATTTGTACCAGTATGGAGACCCTTCAAGGGTCTAATTACGTAATGACGAAAAAGAAAATGATGGTCATAGCGCTGGTAACGGCGGCCCAATCGCGTAGACGTTAATCGAACGTGTCGGATAAATTACTAAAGTCGAACGATTTGTACCACTAAAATTCTTGTGTTTTCCTATAGTCGATGAAAAAAGAAGTAGGCGGTAGCGTAATGCCATACTTCTCCGGTGCTGCTTACAGCCCGCCATACCGACGAAAACACGTTAATTAAAAAAAAACAATCCTACCATTTGTACCAGGCTAATTTTTGCACAGCTAATCATCGTCGAGTAGCCGTTCACGAAAATCACCATGCCGTACTTTTCCGGCGGTTCCAAATGGCCGCCATACAGCCGCAAAGAAGTAATTTTTTTTTTGCTTCATTACGCAATTAGACCCTTGAAGGGTCGCCATACTTGGTGCAAATGACCGGAAATTTTGTGTCAGTATCTCCCGGTCTATGAGGCCCAAGACAAGATGCATTTGGCGTTGGTTATCGTTGTAAAAAAATGTATAGAATTGACGTAAGCCGTCAGACGGTCATGTCGAGCGCCTCCGTCAATTCCATGGGTTACTAATGTCTTGCACAAAATTTATTCGCACATTTTCGTTTCGCATAGCAACCATTGGCACAATCATCATTTCGCACAATTGCTTTTTGCCTACATTTCTTGGCACACTATCATTTCGCACAATTTTCTTTGGCAGAATAATACATTGGCATAATGTTGATTAGAACAATACTCCTATGGCCGAATAATCGTATCGCCGAAATTGTTATGGCATAATAATCATTTCCCACAATTTCATTGGTATTAAATAAAACGCTTCGCATTGATGTCATCCTAAGTAATCAAGCTGATTATACACACATGGGATTTTTGAAGGCAATAAATAGGTGCTAATTTAAGATTAGCATAGTTATTTTAGGAATATTCCTATCTGTCTTTTCTTGTTTTACATGTCTTATTAATTATATAAAACAAAAATTACAAGCTCTGTTTTTCTTTAACTGTCGTAACCCATCATTTTTCTGATGCAGACGCAGTTTCAACCTAACCCAACCTAATTTTCTGGCAGCGATTCGGTTATGTGCGGGACGCAGTTTCAACCTAACCTAACCTAGTTTTCTGGCAGCGATTCGGTTCTGTGGGGATGTAGTTAACCTAACCTAACCTAACCTAACCTAATTTTCTGGCAGCGATTCGGTTATGTGCGGGACGCAGTTTCAACCTAACCTAACCTAGTTTTCTGGCAGCGATTCGGTTCTGTGGGGATGTAGTTAACCTAACCTAACCTAACCTAATTTTCTGGCAGCGATTCGGTTATGTGCGGGACGCAGTTTCAACCTAACCTAACCTAGTTTTCTGGCAGCGATTCGGTTCTGTGGGGATGTAGTTTTAACCTAACACCATCAACTTTGCAACTCGTTATACATTGGGATATTGTGCTATCGTACAATTATACTGCAATAAACTCAGCGGAATGTCTATTGTCCTACAGAAAATTCTGCGATATTCAATTCGGCGGAATGTATATTGTGCTACAGAAAATTCTGCGATATAAAATTCGGCGGAATACATATTGTGCTACAGAAAATTCAGCGGTATAAAAGTCGACGATAGTAGTAGTATGCTATCCAAATTTGTGCCAAATGAATATTATGCGACATAATAATTGTGGTAAATATATAATTATGCGATAGTATCATTCGGCTGAAAGTAATTGTGCGAAAACGGTTATGCGAAGTGTATTTCGGACAACAGAGATTGTGCAAGATAAGGGGTACCCCCACTAGCTTCCAAGGCTTCACTATCAAAATTTCATAGGCTAAGCGTCATCAAAATGATTATTAGTATGATTATTTTTCATCACGGCCATATTTTCACTACAATATGTGGCCGGCAACTATTGGTGTCTTACTTGTGTGTTGGAGAAAGACACCAATAGTTGCCGGCCATATATTGCAGTGAAAATATGGCCCGTTTAGAAGCCCCTTTATATCGACTGCTGAAGCTGCTGAATCGAATGTTATGAAATTTCATGCTTCTTATTAGTTTTCGTTTTTTGCTGATAGTACATCCGGCAGCAGTTCAAACATGACGTTAAAGTGACAAATCACAAAAGTGAGCAGCTAAGGCTGACCGTCCTAGTAAAAGGAAGAAAAACTTTAAAAACACAACTACCACTACGAACGAACGAAGGCAATTCCGAGGTCCCGTTATTTTTTCTATACAATCTTTGCTTTAAAGTTCGTTTGTTTATTTGTAGGAACCTATTTTTACTTTGTTAAAGGAAAGACGTCATTTATCAAACTTTTTTATAATCTCTTTTTTGAAATAAGAATTACTGTCGCCCTAGATAAGGTGCTATTCTCTTACAAAATATGTCAATAATAAATTACATAATTAACGAGTCATAATAAGAAGTCAGTGAAAATGGCCATTAAAGTTAATCCTCCAAATGATTCTAGAATTAATGCATTTAAATTCTAGTTGTCAATGAATAATCAACATTAGTACTCTATATATTTAAAAAAAAGCGGCCAAGTGCGAGTCGGACTCGCCCATGAAGGGTTCCGTGAAAGGTAAATTGCGGTTTACGATTTATGACGTTTTAAAAAAAACTACTTACTAGATCTCGTTCAAACCAATTTTCGGTGGAAGTTTGCATGGTAATGTACATCATATATTATTTTTACATTTATCATTCCCTTATTTTAGAAGTTACGGGGGGGGGGACACACATTTTTCCACTTTGGAAGCGTCTCTCGCGCAAACTATTCAGTTTAGAAAAAAATTATAATAGAAACCTCAATATCATTTTTGAATACCTATCCATAGATACCCCACACGTATGAGTTTGATGAAAAAAAAATTTTTGAGTTTCAGTTCTAAGTATGGGGAACCCCAAAAATTTATTGTTTTTTTTCTATTTTTGTATGAAAATCTTAATGCGGTTCACCGAATACATCTACTTACCAAGTTTCCACAGTATAGCTCTTATAGTTACGGAATAAAGTGGCTGTGACATACGGACGGACAGACGGACAGACATGACGAATCTATAAGGGTTCCGTTTTTTGCCATTTGGCTACGGAACCCTAAAAATAGCTTCTAACCAGAGTAAGCCACTCTTTTCGAATCATCGCGTCAGTTCTACCGACTCGAGAGCTATTTATTCTCATTTCTAATATAAAATCCGAATACGGTAAATGATTTGGTTACAGAGTTCAATTTCGTAATTTTAAGCAAAGTTAATAAAAAGCGGTCGAACATGTTACTACCTTGTCACAGCTATTGATACACTAAATTCAAGCCACTCTAACATTAATACGTTATTGCGACAAGGTATTAGTACCTCTACTTATGAGTTCGACCGTATAATCTTTTACCATATAAAGTAAAAGCGGCATAACTCCAAAAACAAACGTTAAGCAAAGCACGCCTAATTCACCGAGATTGATAGGTACAGAGATTGTCAATATGCCTACAAATTTTCCATCTGCGTTGATTGATTACCCCCCTAACACCTTTCGCCCAAAACTCCGTATTGTGTCGATTTTGTATGCGGACGGGCGAGCGTGGCGCTGGATGCGTTAATGGAATGCTCGCAGCTTAATGCTGGTTGGTTTTCCAATAAGAAATTTATTTGATTGGTTTAATGGTCCGGTGGTATTAATCCGCTCACTGTGCAGTTGTGGGTTTATATAGTAACCGCTAGAAGCTCGGTTTGGATGATAAACTGTTGGTTGGTTCGTTGTGGATAAGAAAGAAAAACGTTTATTTACATACATCCGACATAATGTCAAAAGACAAACTAATAAACGAAAACAACGATCACAATTTTGTAAGAAGCAACCACATGCATGCAAGTAGCATCTACATCTGGATCTTATCTTATCTTATCTTGTCGGTGGGGTCCTTACGGATACACTTCGACCCTATGGGATCTTTTGTGCAATTACCCCTCTTTAGAGCTTAATCCAATGCCCCTTCCAAAAAGCGGACAGTGGCACTGCCATTGCACTCCAATGGCAGTGCCATGAAATCGTCTGTGTTTGGGTACCCACAACCGAGGATTTTCATTCTTACTCTGGCGAGGGCATCACATTCACACAGTAAGTGTTTCATGGTCTCCACCTCTTCGCCGCACATTCTACATTTCGTGTTGTCATAAAGACCCATGTTTGTTAGGAATTAATAATAAACCGAACTATTTAGGTAGGTATGTGCTGTGTGCAGTCTCAGTAAGCATCCGGAATATTTCAGGCGTTCACTTGATATATGAACCATTAGGAAGGTTACATATAATAGGAGAAATACCAACGCAGCTCGCGTTCCAACAACAATGCAACTCCCAAATAATATAACTTATTGCGACAATGTGCATGTTTGGTCCGTCTTAAACTGAGCCACAGAATGATGGCAGCTATGCTTTTAAATTAATTGACTCACCATTAAATCGTTATGAGAAACAATAGCTAATTTACTTTACCAGATGTTACTCGTACCCCATATTGGTTGGAACGACTCGGGCAGGGTATAGGGGCGATGATTCTTCCGTCGAAGTCAACACTTGACCGAAGGTTTCCATGGTTCAAATGGTGGTAGGGGTAAGAGAGATAACCATTTTGTTAGTCAGTTGCAATCTAATTCAATTAGGTAAAATAAGACAGGTATATATATATGCAAGATTAACTTCACTTATACGCAGCGTAACACACGTTCACATTCATTCATACATTCATACAGATAACCCTTAAACTAAACAAGATTTATCAAAACGTACATCGATGAAATTATGGAACGTGACGACCATCACATGTCGACGGCGTATCATGAACGCCTAACTGACATTTTTAGATTTTTAGATTTTTATGACTTTTTTTCCACCTAGAAGCTCGGCTCTGGTGAGCTGAAATACTGCCTTTAGAGTAAACTGCATGTCACCCTGTAACTTTCGGGGAGGGAAGATGGCTGATTGAAAGATGTCCGGCTTTGTACTTTTGATTTATTCTATTTACTGATTTACTCACTTGACACTGGCGAAATCACTGCGAAATACTGCGTTGGACCGCCATTATTAAAAACAGAAGAAGAGTATACTGCAGCAAACAGCTGTCTACTGTCAGTAACTGACACGTTATGACTTCGGTTTAAAATTAACGTCCTTTATTACGAGAAAAGCAATCTTGGACAGACACGGATGCTCCTTTGTTTCAAAGAGTTATGCATTTATGACTGTTTTATAAAAGCCGTTGGTGAAATATTACAGCCGAGGCGATGTCAAGTCGGGTATTATCAGGTTTTGGCTGCTTGCCAGTGAGGAAATTTAAGTTACGGAGACTAGAATGTTATTATTTTTAGGCTTCTGTGCAGAAAAAGTTGAAAAAGGAACCCTTATGGTGCGATTGAGCTCGGTAGTCGATTCGAAATAGTAATAAGTTTTACACTCATTATTTTTTTTTAATTTTATTGCAATTGGAGCCGAAGTTACGGGTCGAAATCAGTTCAAGAGGGTAATATGAAAGGGCTTTGCATATTCCGTAACTGTTATTAATTTGGTTTTTATTGTTTTTTACACACACTGTAAAATTACCAAAAACCTCCAAAGAGCCTTTAAAGCTCTCTGCAACATGCCGCTTCGCTTCGCGTCGCTTATTCCGCTGTCTTCGCTTAGATCTTTAAGTAGTATTACTCAACCGATTTTTATGCAGTTTTCAGCAATAGATAGAGTGATTCAAGAGGAAGGTTTTATATAATACATTCTGGATTACGGTTACTAATGTCTTGCACAAAATTTATTCGCACATTTTCGTTTCGCATAGCAACCATTGGCACAATCATCATTTCGCACAATTGCTTTTTGCCTAAATTTCTTGGCACACTATCATTTCGCACAATTTTCTTTGGCAGAATAATACATTGGCATAATGTTGATTAGAACAATACTCCTATGGCCGAATAATCGTATCGCCGAAATTGTTATGGCATAATAATCATTTCCCACAATTTTCATTGGCATAATGTTGATTAGAACAATACTCCTACGGTTGAATAATTGTTTCGCCGAAACGTATAATAGTCTTATTAATTATATAAAACAAAAATTACAAGCTCTGTTTTTCTTTAACTGTCTTATCCCATCATTTTTCTGACGCAGACGTAGTTTCAACCTAACCTAACCTAATTTTCTGGCAGCGATTCGGTTCTGTGGGGATGTAGTTAACCTAACCTAACCTAACCTATCCTAATTTTCTGGCAGCGATTCGGTTATGTGCGGGACGCAGTTTCAACCTAACCTAACCTAGTTTTCTGGCAGCGATTCGGTTCTGTGGGGATGTAGTTTTAACCTAACACCATCAACTTTGCAACTCGTTATACATTGGGATATTGTGCTATCGTACAATTATGCCACAATAAACTCAGCGGAATGTCTATTGTCCTACAGACAATTCTGCGATATTCAATTCGGCGGAATGTATATTGTGCTACAGAAAATTCTGCGATATAAAATTCGGCGGAATACATATTGTGCTACAGAAAATTCTGCGGTATAAAAGTCGACGATAGTAGTAGTATGCTATTCAAAATTGTATTTGGCTTAGAACTTCAATATCGTCCGTGATGTTTTAGCAAAATATAAACGAATTTGAATTTGAATTAAATTCGGATGCCCTTCGAGCTGCCCCGCAATCTTTACATCAGGGTAACGACTCTTGCGCGGTATATTGTGGAACAATTTCTTTTTTGTTCAATAAAGAGTTTACTTATTTACATTATTCCACAAGCTTTAGGTGTAAAAAGAGTTACAAACACTTTTAAACAGTGTCCCTTTTCCGATATAATTTTGGACTTCAGCGTCCCTTTTTTGGACTGTAGATTAAAAATAAATCTGAACGAACACATGTTGGAAACCCTTTTACGAATCTTTAACATAACCGATACAAAAGATCCCACTATCTTATTCAAGCAAAAAATATTTAACGACATTTCAATAGCGGCTGGGTATTTTATTGGAGACAATTTCTTTCGAGTCGTCGAATATTGACGTTAAATGAAAATGAGATATTCGCCTATAAAATATTCTGATTACATTCACTCCAATACACGTTCGGGAATATACGTTACGAACCAATTTTCGAGAAGGCAAATTAAATTTGAATATATTTCAGAACGAAATCTGTTCGGTTACTTAGGTTTGGGACAAGCTACTCTAGAAAAATATAAAAACGGTTCATATTTAGTTTTTATTGGGTCTTTTATTTTTCGAATCGACAACACTACTAGTGTCAAACGAGGAGGCAGCTATTGATATACAACTTGACACATAAGTCGTAATACAACCAACGAAAAAAACACAACACAAACACGGGAAGATGACGTGATACGAAAAGTCACGTAGTCTACCAGTGACGCGATTGGTTTAAAAACGAATCGAATTGAAACGTTAGTTAGCGTAGTGCATCTTGTCTGAGCCCTCAGCTGTTTCATACATTTTGGTCGCGGTCGTATTGAACTTTTGTATGAAACAGCTGTTTTTTTTAGTGATTTCAGAGTTGGTCCCATAATGAAAGATGTTCATATTTCCGGGTAGACCACCTTGGTGGTAAGTTGTATGACGACTTATGTGTCACCCTGTATACCTACGCGAAATATTTCGGTACACGAACAAAGTGAGTTTTTTTCCTCATTGTGATGTGTTTTCATTACAAACTAATCTGACAGCTAACACGCTGCCAAATTATTATTATTACTTATATTATCAAAAATACTATTGGTTTGGATAAGTTATTACAAACTCTAGCATTGAAGATACTCTAAGTTTTACTTTGTGTCAGATTACAGTTCTGTCTTCAAAGTTAAAACAAACTTTAAAATATGAAACGTTTTCTGTCTGAATGATAATTTTAAATAAACTATCCATATTTATTAAAGCAAATGAACTTTTCTCTTGTTCGTCAGCATTAATTAATTAAAAATACTGGAACTCCGTTAATGTTTAAGAACTAACCTTGAGGGAAAAATGATTTTAATTTTAAATTTTCTTGAGATATTTTTATCGTTCGTCCCTAGGGCTTCCAAAAGGTACTCGATATCGATGCATATTACTTTTCTAGAAATTGTCGGTTTCTCTCGTGGGAATTGTACCTCAGAGTTCTGTATTGAGGAAAATTTATATGCAAATAACGTGCCCGCGAGTTCGTTTGCGATAAAACTCGTTTAACGTTACCCTTTGGAACTATTAAATTTACTTATATCATATATTTATTAATGTAAATAAATTGTGTAATTTCAAACGATTGTGGATGCCATGCATTACCTGTGTGCCCTGTGTGTTAAATTTTATCCAAATACGTTCACGTCCAAGCGTGATTGAGAGACTAAAAGCCTAACATGGTTTATCCTTGGTTTACAAAGACTCATTTCACTCGTATCACTTCGCAGTATTTTCATTTCATAGAAAACAATTTTCTGCTGAACCCGTGTTGATTTCAGATTACCTTGTGATGGTTACAGGTCTAACCTAATAGAAGAAGATCCGAATAGGAGACGATTTGCACCGGGCTGTTTATTCGATAAAAAGTATTTTATACCATATTTAATACGCTAAGTAATATATGGCGAATAGGTAGGCTGAAAAATTTCAGTCCAGTACATAATTAAAAAAAAAATCTTTGTTTTAATAAATTGCATCGCATATTCTATAGACTTCAAACTTTCGATTAGTATGTAATTTGTCTATTAAACAAGCATTTGCATTTAAAAAAAAGTTAATTTTTAATATTTTCTTTATTGATAATTATAATTACTGGACTGACAATTTTTAGCCTACCTATTCGCCACATATTATTTGGCGTATTAAATTTGATATAAAATACTTTGTATCGAATAAACAGCCCGGTGCAAATCGTCTCCTATTCGGATCCTAGACGATAACCGAACCTACACGAATCATATTTAAGATCATATTTGAAATTAACACAGGTTCAGCAGAGAATAGCTTTCTATAAAATTAAAATTCTGCAAAGTGATACGTTCTATGAAATGCGTGTCTATAAATCAAGGGGCACCGTCCTAACATTGATACGCTTATCCTTATATTGTTTAATATTACACATTAAAAAAGTGTATTGTTTATTCTGTCTTCATCGATCGACATTGACGTGAAATTCGCTACAGACATAGTGTATATGTTATGGACCAAATGATAAATCAGGCATTTTTCATAATGACCGGGCACTATGAAAAATGCCCAATAAGAGAGGGCAATTTGATAATAATTATGGAAATAATCAAATTGACTGGGCGTTATACATAATGCCCATTACCTTTTGGGCAGAGCAATAGAAACATATTTGCATTTTTCATAATGACCGGGCACTATGAAAAATCCCCAATATGAGAGGGTAATTTGACCATCGATTTATGGGGTTTTATTACCCCTATGGTTAAGAAGATATCCATGGTTAAAGCAATATGTCGACGGGTCCCCGCTGCGCGGGGCCCCTACTTCTGGGCGGTATGCCCTTCGGGCGTATATAAAGACTAACCTAACCTAATTTAGTTATCAAATTGCCCATTTGTCACGTAGCAATATAATAATAACCAGGCAATATGATAAATAATGAAGTTTAGATAGTAATTAATCATTTTGCCTGATAGAGCTAGATATTATTAATAATGCCTGCATTAATCACTTGGTCCGTGACATATACATTGGATACTTTTTATTCTCGGATGCCTGGTAGCGATCCCGGGTTCAGTACCTTATAAAGGCAAATACTTTTGTGAAGGGTACGAGAATTTGTTCCCATGTCAAATATTTTCTATGTATTTTAAGTATGTTTAGCGTGGGCTTTGCTTTAGGTTTTGCAAAAGAATAGGTTAATTTGTAACGTGCATATAATATAGACTCAAGTCTTAAACTATGAACTGAAAACTTCTTTTTACTATGCGCTAGGCAATAATCACTAAAACAACGAATTTGCGGTAGCACCCTCTTGAGATTTCATTGCCATAAAACGATTATAGCCATAAAGAGGCTTTGTTTCACCCGTGCTACATTCCCTGGCCACATCAACGAAATTCGACAAATATTCGTATTAAAGTATTTTTCTTCCTTTATTTTACCTAAACTATTTTGCCAGTGACTTCATTCGCGTAGAATTCGTCATCTTGTCATCCCATGGGTACCATAAATTTTCCGGCATAAAAAGGAGTCTATGTGCTTTTCCATACTATAATATATGTATATCGGTGCCAAATTTCATCCGAATCCATTCTACAGTTCTGATGTTTGTTACTCAATACAAACATCCAAACTTTTCGAAGACCTATTATTCGATAAATGATTACCTAACTGACATAAACTAATTCTATAAATATAAGCTTTGAATTATTATCATTGTTTTGTAAATTTGATATTTTATATTTTAACTTTGTAAATTTGATATTGTATTCTGTAATTTGACATTTTATTCTGTAAATTTGACATTGAAGTTTTGTAAATTTGGCATTATACCAAATTTTTTGTAAATGAGCATGCTGCATGCTATAATGCACGCTATTTGTACGCCGTCAGGCAAAGCATAGTGAAACGAATTAATCTATACTTAAGACCTTTGTAAACCTATGTTTGACAAATAAATAATTACTTACTTACTCACTTACTTTACATTTATAGCTTTTGCCCACGACTCCGTCCCCGTAGAAATCGTTTATCGCTGCTCCCACTGGAAGTGTTGAATTTTCCGTTATAAGAACTATCCTATGTCTTATTCCAGGACCTAACCTACGAGTATATGTGTGCAAAGTTTCATCCCGATCCGTTCAGTGGTTGAGTAACAAACATCCAAACTTCAAAACTTTCTCATTTATAATATTATTATTAAATAAATAAGAAGTAAGATAGTAAAATAAATAAATGAAAAGCAAGCTTTAAAAACCCGACTGCATTTTTTATATTTTCGTCGATAATAATTGTTATTTTGACATTGTTGTTAATTCAATTTTAACAGTTTTAGGACCAGAGCTCATAAAAAATTTAAAGATCTTTCCAAGCGCCTGGTCGACACATCTCGTTACCAAAATGCTGGCCTTTATTTGGCACAAAGATTAAGCATTGCCATTCAACGTGGCAATGCTGCCAGCATTTTGGGAACGATGCCCACTGGCAGCGGTTTATTAGATTAGTGTAGTTTTAAGTTAATTTTAGGTATATTTTATTGTATATATTTTTAACAGTCCTAAATAATTTGATTGCGTTGTGACAATTAATATTAAGGCGGTTAAACATAATATATTAACTAATATTATTAGTTAAATTGCTTAATAAATTAATATCAATAAAAAATGGATTATATGCAGACAAATAATAAGCGGGTCACTTATTTATTCGTCTTGTCTTTTTTTTTGTATGCCACAGCAGCAAATTTTAGCAACAACTCATTTTTGTGAAAAAGAAAATAAATTGTTTATTTTAACAGTTTAAGTATCTTATGTCACCTGGGATAGTGAAAGGATTCTAATCATACTACACACATCTAAATGGGCTCAGGCGTTAAGAAGTTATGGTGGAATAAAGAATCGTTCATGCATAAGTACATGAACCCTGAAATCATTACACTCTTTTATTTGGGCAGTCGTGTAATAAAATTTGTAAGATAAAAGATGCCAACACGAATTATCGCCAAAGAAAACCGCCGCATCTAGAGAATTGTGGCAGTTACCAATCACCATGGAACGTTAGGCAGTCAGCAGAGTTCTATGAAGGCATAATTCTGCTTAGGTATTTCGATACAAATACCTTGTGATTCTCACCGCAAACATTTCCAAGATTGTAAGCGATTCCAATACTCCGTTACCACTCCAACAAGCCTTGTTCGACTGAATTCCTATCCGAATTATAGTGTTGTCCTTCTTGCTCTCGTGTTATAGGTCTATTGCAAGAAAGAGACAGTGTTCAACTTTGTTATCGAAGTCTCCCGATTGTGCCGAATTATGCGGTCAGGATTTATGCCCGGGATTTGAGAATTACAAATAACATTTAATTTGAATGATGACGTGTTGTTTCCCAAATGCTGAAACTGATTCAATCTTTGTTGAAATAATTTATTCATTTGAATAAAAGTCTTACAACATTATTAATAGTAGAAATAATCTTATTCATGAATTCAATTGTTTGCATTAAGCATTTAATTTTCATCACCATGTAATCTGTCTACCTGGGGCCTTATTCTGCACTGTTTTTACATCTATTGTTTACGTATTGTTTCTATCGCCATTAAGTAATAGGTAATAAAAAACAGGGCGCTATTCTACATTATCTTTATCCCTATAGTTGTCTTACTGTCAATGTTCGTATAGCTAATAGAAAGATATCTATTCTATTCTACTATCAAGAAAATAAGAGCTATCGTAATGTTGACAATAGGATAACAATAGGGGAAAAGATAAAGTAGAATAACGCCGTGTTTTTATTGCCAATGACAAACAAACAGGATGTCTATTCTACCGGGTATAGGTAAAAACTTAAGTAAAGCTCGTATTGCATGTAGTAAGTAGTAACACATCTACATAGACCGTTCGACATTCTATATTTGAAATTTGACGTAAATTCCGTATAACTTTTGTACACAACTACATGCAAGAGGAGCTTTACTTAAGTTTTTACACGACTGCCCCAAAAAAGGAGTGTAATGTTTTCAGGGTTCATGTTTGTATGTATGTATGTATGTGAGATTCTTTATTCCACTATAACTTCTAAATCCCTTGACCGATTTTGATGTGTGAGGTATCGTTAGAATCCTTACGTCATCCCGGGTGACATAGGATACCTAAACTGTTAACATTGAAATAACAACAATGGCAAAATGACAATTATTAACATATGTAGGTATATCGACGACAGTATAAAAAATGCAGTCGGGTTTTTAAAGCTTGCTTTTCATATAGTTATTTACCTACATTGTTTTTGACGTGTTATGGTATTGTTATTATCTCGGCCGCCATTACTGTCTAGTAAAGCTATCGTGACGTTGACAATACGATAATAGCTCAAAAGTTTATGAGCCGTGGTGATTAACTGATTACTTCCCATCACGTAACCATGCTCGTTTGCCTACTTCTCTTATAAAAATTAAAGTAATATTGCTTTCCCCAGTAAAATAGAGGCACTAGCAGACCACCTATCTGATGGAAAGTGTAATGGTCACCGCCGGTTAGAGGCTTAAGTGATGATGATGATGATGATGATGTCCTCCTAGACGTATCCGACAACGGCGAACCCAGCTAGGGAATGCAAATTAACCGGTTATTAACCGTTTTTGTATGAAAATAACCGGTTAAAATAGGTTAAAAGCGGTTATTTGCATTCCCTAAACCCAGCTAATTCCGAAGGAGTGAGCGAAGCCACAACTTATGTGTTGTCAGTCTAGAAGAAATAAAAAAAAAGTTTTGAAAATCCTATATTATACACGGAAAATAAGAAGAAAGGTCATCCCAAATCCTTATTGTAAGCGCAAGAAACGTCCAAAAGCGTCAATGTTTGACATAGGTACGAGTAACACGGGATAACAACTATTTCAATCCATATAGATGAGTAGGACTGGTAGAAGCACCCTTTTTGATAGGGTAACTTTAGACAGGGCATTTCCGTACCGCGTCAGATTTGGATCAGAGGAATATACTGTTTGTGAGTTCTTTATAGATATGATAGGTCGAAATATCGGTATGAATGGCCACCCACTTGTTCTGTTAACACAGGAACTTCAGATGACCGCTAGATTCTGAATTCGATTCGCAAATATCTCTTGGTAAAGTGATATTTTCTCATTGCAAACTTAGCACTTAAAAGCACATATATAAACATCAATTTGATAACAACTCTGTGTCCAAAAGTCTAACGAAAATAAAAGTGGTTGTTGAGGTATCACCTAGCGTAAAAAATCATAAGGACCATCCCACTCGTCATAACCATAGATTTAACTAAGTTAGTATAGCATATTTGTTACAATCACTTCAAAATTTCTTTCACACGACTAGGTATTGCCCAGACAGAAAAAAGGCCAAGAGTTCAAAACGTTCCAATTAATAAATTGTCATAACATAGAATGTCCAACTATACAGGGTGCCTCTGAACTTGGGGCTTTAAATGCAACGATCGATTCTACTCGCTAAACTGAACTACTTTTGTTCTGCAACATTAAAAAATAACTTACGTTTAGATAACTAATTGATGTTAAAGTCTAATTGTAAAATCAGTGTGTTCAATCATGGCCATATAATCACTTTCTCATGGTACGGGGCGACATTTCCTTGGTACGAGGGTGAAAGGAAAATGGAGAATTGGATTGCGTACATTGAAAATTACATTTAACTTGTATGAAAAAATTCAAATTTAAATTGGGCAAATTTTTAACAACTTACAGAACAAAAGAAGTTCGGTTTCAGGAGTAGAAACGATCCATGCATTTAAAGCCCCAAGGTCAAAGGCACCCTGTAGAAAACATAACCAGATACATGCTCAACTGTATCTCAAACCTTTGAAACTTAAGAAATATCCGACAAGATACATGACAAACCGTATATGTGACGTTATCTATGAAAAGGGACCTTATTGTCGATGGCGCTTCCGCCATTATTAACGATGCTCCGATATAAATACAACGTCGCGTGACGCAATACAGCGTAAGCGCCATTGACAATAAGGTCCCATATGTATTTCATAGGTAATGCCACATATGTGTCGAATCTTAAAGATGTCCAACTACAGAAACATCCGAATAAAAATTGCACATTTTAAGTCAACACCTGAATATTAAAAGCCTCACAGTAGTTTAATTTAAAATGACATTAAAATAATGAATACAAAGGTACTGTGGAGAGTGAAAGTTGAGGCAACAATGGCGCCACGAAAAAGCAAAAGATGAGGGAAAAGCAGCAAAGCTTACTAAGATATAGTTTGCAATATTATAATCAGTGATCCGATTTCACGGTGCAACACGAGGAGATATTACGTGAAATTCAAAAAGAGTTACCTGTGATTTATGGTTATTTATTACAGTGTTATGGAACTCCTTCAAAATTGATGTTTGGAAACGACGAAATTTTATCTTGCGTGGGCTGTCAACAGGCGGACCCGCTTGGACCAGTCATTTTCAGTTTGGCTATCAACCCAATTATCTCACAACTTACTTCGGATTTAAATATTTGGTACTTGGACGACGGTACTTTAGGGGGAAAAGGATCTTCTGTTCAAAATTACCTAAAATCTATTATTGACCGTTTTTCTGAAATCGGCCTTTCTCTTAACTTTGAGAAGTGTGAAATTTTCGTTTCTGAGAGCATTTCCCTCGACATTCGAAACGAAATTATTTATTTATTATTTTTAATTCGCTATTGCCGAATATCTCTATTTTGTCTCGTACCTCTTTGTCTTTACTTGGAGCTCCAATTTTTGAAGATGCTATCCCCTCTACTCTAAATTCAAAATTAAATAAATTTCATCAATCCTCGGATTTACTTTTTAAAATAACTCCTCACATCGCTTTGTACATCTTGCGACTATGCCTTTTTACTCCAAAATTTATTTACCTTCTTCGCTGCTGCCCCATTTGGAAATTTACTAATCTCTCTTCAGATATTGATAACGTTTTGAAAGTAACTATTAGCAAAATTTTAAATATTTCTTTTTCACCTTCCAGTTGGGTTCAGGCTACACTCCCTGTGAAGTTTGGTGGTCTTGGTATTCGTACCTCTAGTGACCTGGCACTCCCTGCCTTTCTGTCTTCTGTCCACAGCACTTTCGCCCTCATCGGTGGGATTCTTAATGTTCCCAACCTCACCGTTGAACAGATATCGTGTTTGTCGGATGCAGAGAAGTTTTGGAGTACCAGTAACCCCGGGGAAATTTCCCCTGTCGAAAAGACCAGTCAAGCCGCTTGGGACTTAATTTGTGTAAAATCTATTCATTTCAACCTCTTAAGTTGCCAAATTACTTCCGAGCGGGCCCGTTTGTTAGCGGTTTCCGAACCAGAATCGGGACACTGGCTTCATGCCCTTCCTTCTAGGAACCTCGGGTCACTTTTGGATAATAATTGTTTGAGAATTGCCATCTGCCTTCGACTCGGCCTGAAAATTTGTGAACCTCATCCTTGTAGCCGCTGTTCTCAGCCCGTGGATGAACTGGGTCGTCACGGCCTTTGCTGCCAGATGAGTGCCGGCCGTTTTTTTAGGCATGCGTCGCTCAATGACCTTGTCCGTCGGGCCCTTATTTCTGTATCTATTCCCTCAATTCTGGAACCCCCAGGTTTGTCGTCTTCGGATGGAAAGAGGCCCGACGGATGTACTCTAGTGCCGTGGCATCTGGGACGGCCTTTAACATGGGACTGTACGTGTGTAGATACGTTAGCCTCGTCTCATGTTCAAGGCTCCGCTGGCACTCCTGGATATGCATCTAACAATGCCCAAATTCTTAAACGCCGCAAATACGCCTTTTTAATTTCAAATTATGTATTTGCGGCCCTCGCCATCGAAACTTTTGGTCCGTGGTCTTCTGATTTGAAAAAATTCGTCAAGGAGGTGTCGGAAAAACTGGTGCATGTCTGTGGCGATCCTCGGGCCGGTTCCTTTTTTGCCCAAAGGCTGAGTCTAGCGGTGCAGAGAGGAAACGCTGCGAGTGTCTTATTCTCGATGCCACAAGTGAGTTCGTTGGAGGGGTTCGATTTGTTTTAATTTATTTTTATTTTAGTTAATATTTTATGATATGTTATGATGTACATATGTTGTGTTGATATATGTCACATTTAAATTTAATTTTCACTTTAAGATATCGAGTGGAAATCTTAATATGGATATGAATATGACCAAAATCCTGGGATCTGGTTCGAAAAGAAATAAATTGATTATACGTAGCGTAGTACTCGTATATCTTTTATTTATATTCACTAAAGCAATTGGCAGATCAGTTTCAAACAGAGTAATTACCATATTTTTTTTATATATAGTGAAAATATTTGTTCCAAACCCAAACGTTAAAATGTTAAGGAAATTGATTTCATGTTAAAAAATAAAAAACCTTATACTCCTTCAATCACATAAGTCCCGGAATCTAAGGACATATCCATATTAGCATAATGTTTAAGGTTTATAATTTGCCTGTACGTTATTACCTACATACTACTAATCGTTTAAGGCCTTTAGAAGCCTTGCTTTCATTACCCCAGTTAAGAAATACATTATTCCCCTAATCCAACATTGATGCAAACCGGGTAATAAAGAGTACACGGGTTTAGCAGATCCGTCAACGTCAAGCGCGAACTCTGATCGTGTTAGGGGTAATCGGGGTGTAAGATTGATGATAATTCGACGGCAAACGGGTAAAACATGGAACTGACTCAGTTTTCTGCGATGTTTCATGGAGGCCGGAATTTTCGTGGCACTTTTGATGTGCCATAGGGACTTCTCGTTTATCGACTTCTGCGGGCCGATTACGGTCGTATTTATCGACGTAGATAAGCGTAGATAAAACATCTGTCACTTTCTGACCAGTATGTAAGTGCGAGAGTGACGGAAGCTTTATCCACCGCGATAAAGGCGACCATAATACGGGCCCAGATATACATATTTTATCGATACATTTTAAACACAACATAAAGTTTAAAAGTAGAGGTAAACAACAGGTGATCTTATCGCTAAAGAGCGAACTCTTTCAGATAACTTTTGAGTAGTTGAAAATGTGAAATAGAGATTTGCAATGAACACGATAGCAATTCTTGTTGCAATTTCTTTAAAAAAATGTTTAAAAGGCATAAGAAATCCAAAAATTATTAACAAGAAACAATATAATATTATTATTTTAATTTTTGCCGTTCCTTGCATAAAGACGATTTTTTTCTGATTTAATAAAAAATGTACAGTTTCAGATTTTTCCCAATACTTGTAGTATAAAACGGTATTACTTGCCAAATTCCATAATTCTAGGTCAACGGAAAATACCCTATAACGTATATATACGTTTTTTGCGGAAAAAACGGCCGTATCTTTTTTTTACGTTAACTTAGAAGTAAGATTTAATCACAGCTTCAAGGGACTGTAGACTTGAGTAAATAGTTTTAATTATAACTCGGTACATCCACGCGTTTCCGAGATAAAGGGTCTTGACAGACAGACAGACTAACGGATAGCAAAGTGACCCTATAAGTGTTCCGTTTTTTCCTTTTGAGGTACGGAACACTAAAAATAGGCTTTCTTTAAAAAAAAACACATCCGAATCGGTCCATCCGTTTGGAAGCTACGATACCACAGACAGACACACAGATACAAACGTTAAGCTTATATCATCCCTCTTTTTTTGTCGGGGGCTAAACCAACCAATTCGTGCTCCAAAACGTTCATGTTTATTTAAAGCAATCTCGCAAAGCTGCTGACTTATACTGACACTTCTAACAGTCTGTCCCGTGGACCCCGCACTGCACATGTGAGTGATTGAATTACATAAGGCAAAGGAATTTTCTCGAATAAAGTTGACTTAATATTAGTAAATAGGGAATACGCATGTTTTTTTATAGCTTTAATAAAAGCTGATTCATGTAAACCGGTGACAAAAAACAGTTTTTGAATAGCTATAAAAATAACCAAGATATAAGCTAAGAAAGATTGGTTCCTATATCTTTCTAGCAAAACAGAATTTTACGTGGAGTTTATATGGCCGTACTGCACGATGACGTCACCGGTGCACTTCGGATCTCTGTCTAATTAGCATTTTAAAATGCTTGTATCATCCGTATTCCTTGACAGATTTTAATTTTAATTTCACTTTTGGTGATCTCTTACGGTATTTTCATATTTTGTTGAGAAATGCTATTTAAAAAACTCCATGCATATTCCCTATTAATCAGTTTTTTTTATAACCCTCAATTTGTAAATGTGTGTTTACTTGTTGTGTCGCTACTTTATTTTACAAGTTTTCAATAATTGTAGCTCTAAAAAGGGCAGCATAAAAATAACCTAACTAGTATAAAATATGATGTTATGCGTTCCAAAAATAAAACCATGCTCTCAGATATTTAGACGATTTGCGACAAAGCATGATATTCGTCCAGAACAGTAAACACGAACTTTCTCAGAATGTTTGCATTTCAAAGAACCACAAGAAATCCGTAAAGTACTTTCGCTGGATCTGTAGGAACTTTTATTGCCATGTAAGACACTTTCTATTTACAATGCACGATTTATTTTAAGCCCTTTACCGTGCCAGAAGATTTACATACGTCTAAAGTTTAGTAAGGAAGGGATGAAGAATTTGTTACCAAGTATTCGAGGGGAAAATACTGGGTCTATCGTATACCATAAAAGTAAAGTTCCGTTTTTTAGAGTCCATGACGTTTTTTGTCATAATTAGTGTTAATCATAATGTTGAAAGTTATAATAATAGAAAGTATAATTTACAGTTCATCATTGTTATATTACTTGTCATAAGGATTGTAAGGTCTAAAGTTTTTATGCATAAGGGTACCTAACATTTGCAAGAATGTATTATAATGTTATGTCGGCACATAAAAAAAATTGAACCTAACCTAATAGAGTCGGTTTTGCACTGTTCAGACTTGCTACGCTCACTCACTTCACTGGAACTGTGGGCAATAGAGCGCATGAGCAAAAACAGTTACGACTTTCGAATGTATGCCCTAAAATATTGATTGAATAATTATCGATATGCCTTTTAACATCAAATTAATAACTTTAGAAAATTATAACATTTAATATTATGGATCATTAACGTTGGAATTATGAAGCGTTATGCTTTCCAATTTTTATGACTATCGACACTTATGAGCCTAAATAATATGGAAATCAATTTCTGACTTTCAAAATTCGATACAAAGTTTATGGGTGACAAAGGGATCCCGAAAATAATTTTTGATGATTCAGAAAATACTTAATAGTAGGAGATCCGAATAGGAGACGATTTGCACCGGGCTGTGTATTCGATTACAAGTATTTTATACCAAATTTAATATGCTAAGTAATGTATGGCGAATAGGTAGGCTGAAAAATTTCAGCCCATTATAATTAATTCAAAATTTTAAAATTAACTTTGTTTTAAAAAATTGCAATAGCTTGTTTAATAGACAAATTACATACCAATCGAAAGGATGAAGAAGAATAGGTTGACATTTTTTTTCCCGTCAAACTATTGGGTAGGCCGGTATAAACAGGTAAGACGGTACTAATAATTTGCACCAAACCTAACGTTTGCATATTCTATAGACTTCATACTTTCGATTAGTATGTAATTTGTCTATTAAACAAGAATTTGCAATTTAAAAAAAAGTTCATTTTTAATAATTTTTTTAATAATATCGCACCTTACAACAATATTGACCTAATTCAAAATTTGTGCTTTCAAACTTCGAGTCATAAATTTATTATCATAGAGACCTAACTCGAAATTTAAAATTTCTCAATTAGGTTACTATTGTTCTGAAGGTGCGATATAAGTACTGGACTGAAATTTTTCAGCCTACCTATTCGCGACATATTATTTAGCGTATTAAATTTTATATAACATACTTTTCATCGAATAAACAGACGGAGCAAATCGTCTCCTATTCGGATCTTAGACCATAACTACCTGGCTATTAAAGACCAATATGAATTTACAAATTACTATAGTTCAGGAAATATGATTTGGCCGTCTGTTATTTACTTTTTGATCTTTTTTTCTGCGTTAAGACTTACCGGACCTAACCTTAACCTTAACCTTAACCTTTGAACCCGCCGTCCTGTTTAAAGAGCGACGGCAGTTTTACGATTACCTTTTGTTTGATATTACCAAGAAGATCTTAGTGAAGATTACATACGGCCAATTCATATTTTCTGAACTGTAATAGACTAAATTTTTAAAGGGCGTTGGGTAAATTTGTTTGAAGAATATTGTCATATTTTTTTTCAGCGGCCACGGTTGATTTTCACATAGTTATTTAGAGGACCTCTAAATACACATAGATATATATAATTTATGGCGTTAAATAATATCGGAGCGGAGATTTTAAAGATTTAAGGATTCAGTTTTAAGTACAAAAGTACGCCCAAGCATGAATATTTAAATATCTCGGCTCCGATGCACTTTAGAGTATTACATTACATAACAAAATATGTTTATTTTTAATAATTCTATCATAATTTACCACTTTTACGAATGGCCCCTTACCTTGAAAATGTATGAATTTTACAAATGACAACAATTTTACCCAAACCCCTTTGAACTAACGTGAGACCTGATTTATCATAAAACATTAAAAACGCGGGCCCGCTGATAAAGGGTCGCCAATAAGTTCGTAACATGTAGGACCATTCCCTGTTATTTAATACGATATCGAAGCAAGACCTGCATAACTATCTACAATATGTACGGTATAACTCACTCGATGCTTAATAAACAAACTCTCAGAACTGTATCCTTTCTTACTGCGGGTTCCCATTTGTCGGTTGTCGAATCCGATAAAATGTCGAATATTCTACAACATATGAGGCTGTTCATATTTGTCGGGCCGCCGGATTCATACAATACGTAACACCCGAAATTTCGTCGGATTTCCGACAACTGGGAACCCGCACTAACTTGCAAACATTCTTTCCTACAAAAATATTTTGAGCGAGTTAGCAAGCGAGTCATAACACGACGCGTCGGTTTGTAACGTTTTGGTATACGAAGTGCGCATTGTGAAAGTATGTAGCACTCGGAACATCCCGGCAGATGTAATATATTATACCCGAATGTTGCATATGTGTGTGTCGAGACCACGTCAGTCTAATGTATCGGAAGCTGACGGTGCGCGACGCGGTTCACAAGCAATAAATGTTTGCGAAAACTTGTAAATACATACCAAGAGACAATGACCAAGAATAACGTGAATACTAGAATTTTACATATATTTTAAGTCAAACATTGTTCGAACATATTCAACATATTAGGTTACAATGGTTTTTATATCATTCTAACTCTAAAAAACTATGAGAGAAATCTCGGAAAGTCATTCGGGAGTTGCTGTATCAAAAAACAACGAAGATTGGATTGAAAATAACCATCAATCCTAAAAAATAACCTCTGCTTTCCTTTTGGGGGTTATTGCACTGCGCCGGAACAAATAAGGTTCAAAAAATATAGTAGAACCCTGGATTTGGACGTGTCGTATTGCATAGCAAAAAATCGCAAATTATGAGACGTCCAACTTATTAATAATAAGGGACATGTTTTTTAAGGGACATGAATGACATGATGACCCTGCATACGAAGCTTCGGTCCCGGGTTGAAATCCCGGTAAGGTTAGATATTTGTGTGTTGAGCGCGAGTATTGGTTCAGTCTCTTGGATGTTTTCTATATATTAAAATATGTATTTCTCTATATAAGTAAGTATTTATCGTTGTCTAGTACCCATAGTACAAGCCTACAGCTTAGTTTGGGACTAGGTTAATTTGTGTGAGATTTGTTCCCTGATATTTAATTATTAATAAGTTACTGTCGGATGCGAGAATGAATTATAAACTGACGATGACTATTACATAAAGGACATGTTAGTCACAGTGCAGATTACAAGATAATTTTACGCTGCATAACAATAAAGAAAACTTGTCTCTTGCTCTTAGTCTATCAACAGCGGTCGTACTCAGCGACCTATCGAGCTTGAGACTTGAGACACCATAAAATATTCAGCTTCTGAGCGAAGCAACGGTCGCAGATATGCGTCTGCGTTGATGTGAAGAAAAATATCAATATAAATATCAACTCACGGAAAAGTGGTAACCATAGCGGATATAATTATCAGTACTTAAACTAAATTAAACGGGCGCAGTTAAGGGCGGTTTCAGAGTAGCGTTCTTTTACGCTCGTAAACGCGCGAATTTGCCACACGCGCATCTCGTACGAGCGTAGGCGCGCTTGTAAGGCCGTTGACGCGCGAGTAACGATAATCTGACACACTGATTCGAGCGAACACGCTGAAATGAGCGTGTATACGCGCTTTCGGCTTATTGAAGCGCGAAATGTAGCGTGTGTGTAAGCGCGCATGTCAAAACTAGCGTAAAACGCGCAAAAATACGCTAGTCTAAAGCCGCTCTAAGATGATCAATTCAACTGGGTCAGTATGGAAAATTCGAAAACTACAAGAGTTAGGGTTTATCTCTCGTTAGGAACCAAGACTTTAGTTTTGGAAAAAAGATACGCTGCATTTAAATGTTAAAACATGTATACGAATAGAACCAAGAAGCGTTTTCCCAAAAAGCATACACACCGTTGTATTAAGTACCTAAGTAATTGATAATGCAAGTGGTAAGGAACTACTAGCATTTAATTTTAAAAATTTAAATACAGTATGAGTTTTTTCCAATCTTTTAAATCAGTTTATAATTTTTCCGAAATTGCCCTGGTTTTTAACAATTCTAACCCTAAATCTTATAGTTTCTGAATTCCCCATTCCAATTGCTCACTCTGTATACATATTTTTTATGACACGTTCTTTTTGCAGACTTATACATATATCACAGATAATTGTCAATACTGAAAATAATGTAGTTTTTTATTTTGTTATAACCAATGTTTGTGTATTTTGTTACACCCACAGCTCGATTTTCAGACATAGGTACGTGAATTATTTCGGCCGATCCGAGTGAAATATCAGCTGTTACAGTTACCGGCGTAAAATGTATCTGACAACTGGCAGAAAGACAGACAGATGGACATGATAGTATTAAAAATGTTACGTTTTTACCATTAGTCCAGAAGTGCAAAAAGGCGTTAGGTAGATTTGGCAAACATTTAACATTTTTATTTTTTAAGGCACCTTCTAACCTTTTTTTATCCATATCTAGTAAATTCATAATTAACAAGTTTTTAGTTGTTGGTAATCCTGTAGCTCTGCCGGCCCCACCCTGGGAATGAAAGCGTGAGTGTATGTATGTATGTAAATTCATTATGGATTTTGACGACGCGCTGGCCTAGTTGGTAGTGACCCTGCCTACGAAGCTAGCGGTTCCGGGTTCGATTCCCGGTATGGGCAAATATTTGTGTGATGAGCACGAGTATTTGTTTCTGAGTCGTGGATGTTTTCTATGTATTTAAGTATTTATTTCTCTATATAAGTATTTATATCGTTGTCTAGTACCCATAGTACAAGCCTAGAGCTTAGTTTGGGACTAGGTCAATTTGTGTGGGATCGTCCCGTGATATTATATTATATTATATTATATTATTATGGATACCAAGCGACGGAACTTAACGTATGTAATAAGACTACATAACCTATGTAGAATGTAACGGTTGAAGCACAAATACATACATTATTAACTTACTTTTGGTCCAATATGGCTATTTTTCTTGCATTATAACTCCATGCCAAAATAAATATAAAGCCGAGAATTATATGCCCAATAATCCACAGAGCACAGTAAGTTAATAAATGCGGTGAAGCTTAGCACAAAATGAAGACGTAGGCATGATTTATGAATCAAACCAACGTCTTTGATTTATTACTGCATTACTAATATCAATTTATATTTTGACTGACGTTAAACCGTCCGATATTCTACAACATCGTTTAAAAAAACGATTTATAAGCCCAGTAAAATATATCGTAGGTATTTTTTCAAAGATTTATGCAAAAACCGCGCAAACTATTTATGTAACGAGATGAAAAATGTCTTTTGCGCCCTAGGGAAAATTCGGCTTCGTATTTGACAACATGCACGAAGAATAGAGTTATCTCACTTTTAAGGCAAAAATATAATAGAGCACGTTTTATCATGGCAAAGCTGAGTAATATTGGACGAGCACGGGCTTCGGGTCCTGAAATTCCCGGAATTCCCGCGTCAAGCTGTGATTTTAGGTTAAGTATTTAGTGGGAAATTTGGGTCGACAACATTTGGGTAAGGAATGCAAGGATTTGAAGGTACATATTTCTGTCGTATAAAGTTTTTTTGCGTAAGCTATACACACAACCTATTATAATAGAACAACTTCTCCTTTAAGCGGACTTATAATTAAACCAACTGATTTAATAAATCACTTCAAGGATGTGGTCTTTGGTTGTATTGTGAGGTCAACATAACAAGCTTTATATTGCTATCTTTCTCTTTATAACCAAAACGATTTCGAAATTTGTTTATTATAATACCGTTTTTAGACAGTGTTTAAATTAGGCTGAGAATGAAATGGGACGTAGCACACCTAACCTAACCTTTGAAGAGCGTAGCGGCGTAGCCGGTAGCGAATGCTACGAATTTATTAACACGTCTTAGAATTAGTTGACACGTGCAGCTTCTTTGTTTATCGCTTTGGATAAATTTGGATAAATACCTGTCACTTTCTGACAAGTATGTAAATGCGAGAGTGACGGGTGCTTTAGAGCCATAAACGCGTTCACCACGTGCTGAGTTGAGACCGCAATAATTACCACTATCTGTTGTTTCTTTTCCCTATTTTTATTTTATATTTATGTTTGTTATTGTTGTGAATAAATGTTTTTCTTTCTTTCTTTCATTTATTATGTACCTATTACGTAGGTATTTTGAACGGATTATGCGATAGACCACACAAATGAAATTTTTCCTATTCGTGATTCCCATACAATATGGATTCCACACAACCGCAGTTTACTCCATTCGTAATTCTACACATTCTATATTTTCACGCAATCGGAATTCTTCCTATTCGCGATTCCACACAAAATGAGTTTATCGCAACTGCAATTTACTCCATTCGTAATTCTATACATTCTATATTTTCACGCAATCGGAATTCTTCCTATTCGCGATTCTACACAAAATGAGTTTATCGCAACTGCAGTTTACTCCATTCGTAATACTACACAGTCGATATTTTAACGCACTCGGAATTTTTTCTATTCGCGATTCTACACAAAATGAGTTTATCGCAACTGCAGTTTACTCCATTCGTAATACTACACAGTCGATATTTTAACGCACTCGGGATTTGTTCTATTCGCGATTCTACACAAAATGAGTTTATCGCAACTGCAGTATACTTCATTCGTAATTAGACACAGTTATTTTCAAACAATGATAGCGTTTTAATCTGTACTATATTATTTCAATTCATTTTATTAGAAAGAGAGTTCCGCTAATATTACCTACAAGTTATAAATCATTATAAAACAGGCCACAGGTCAATTCATAACAGATGTTTATTTTGTTTTTTTATATTATATATTACATGACTCGTACCCAAATAAGAACAATTGAGTCGCTTAATCAAACTCGGATAAATCCATGCAAAACGACAACGCAATTTGCGTCTTTTTTCAAACAAGTTAAGTTTAAAATTCTTATACCAAATTTCGAGGAGATATCCGAGTTTAAAGTTAAGTGACTCAATTACAACTTTGGCGGTAAGATAACACGTCAAAAGTAATAACGTTTTACGGAGTAGAATACAACTCCAGACTCCAGAGATTTCGATTTTGATTTTCCGAGATTATTCAAATATTCATAGTTTTTCGGCTACAGGGCCAAAACAAATTTCCAGAGCGTCAAAGCGGTGCATACTAACCAAACTATAGTAGATAATACCATAGGGAATTTTTAACATGTCAGACAAACAAAAATTCCGAGCAAAACTATGAATATTCAGCGTTAAAATCAAGCCCTTTTCAAACTAAGGCCAACTAGTCTGTCAACTAGTTGTGCAACATATTCAAGCGCTTTGTGAAAAAATCCTTTGATAACGCCGACATGCAGCCATATTTTAAATAGTTTGGGAAAAATACTGCACGACGCTGTTTTGCATATTAAACGAATCTCTGTAGTTCGTTTATGAGGGATTGCGGACGGAAAATTATCACCCCTTGAAACGTTTAAAAAAGGACAATGTTTTATCTATACTCTATACCTACTAATATTATAAAGCTGAAGAGTTTGTTTGTTTGTTTGCTTGAACGCAATAATCTCAGGAACTACTGGTCCGATTTGAGTTAGTAGGTACTGTAGTAAGTTAACATTGTATATATACGCATGTGTAATTTACTACAGTACTAACTAATGTGCACTAGATACACGTACAGATAATATCTAATCTAAATGTAATTCATCAATACGTGAACTGATAACAATTACGAAACGTGCCTACCGGCACACTATATGTATATCATCACGCTAAGACCAATAGGAGCGGAGCACCAATGAAGAATGTTTCAACCTTCTACGTAAACAAAGTCGCGGGTTAAAGTTAGCGTTAGCCCAAAATAACTATTCCACGTGGACAAAATCGCGGGCAGAAGCTAGTGTAAAATAATATGATTACATTTAAAATAACAGATAAATCGTAAGGTACCTACCGAGTCTACTTAAAAAAGGTCTGTTCAGTCTTACTTGTCTTATATAGTAAACAACTTTCTAACCTCAAACTGAACCTTTTTTGGCTAAAACAGCTATTTTAAACAAAATAAAGCAATCACAGACAATACATTGGCCAAGTGATGTCCAAAATGTTTACTCAGTTTACTTTATTTACGATAAAAGAGCTGTTTAAGCCAAAAAATGATCATTTTGAGGTTAGAAAGTTGTTTACTATATAAGACAAGTAAGAATGAACAGACTTTACACCTCGAAAGGGCCTGTCTGTAAGATAAGATAAGATAACTGTCGCACTCACAGAATTATAATGAATTCAGTAATTTATTATGTTTATTATGTTTAGAACTAGGGCTGGTTTCGCGGCGGAATCAGCGGAGACGCAAAAGGCGCAAATACCGTCAATTTGATAGAAGTTACATAAGGAGAAAAAGTCCGGAAAAAAAGTACTAGTACATAATATGGATTATTTTTTATTATGTGGTATTTTTAAGCAGTGCATTTATTATAGTAATCTGTAGATACTATTCAAAAAAATAAAAAATAACAATAGTAAAAATGAACGGGCGATTTCAAGTTTTTGCCTTTTATACGAGTATTACATCTCACCTATAGCTTTTTGAACAGCGTCTTCTGGAGAATTTATGATGTGTTTGTCATAAACATAGTTTTTCCTTTAAGTTTGATGGGCCACTTAATACCTTATTAAATTGTCTTTTGATCAATAGTTAACTTTTTTTTATTTGAATTGACTTTGAGGTAGTTACATGGAATTTAAACATTGGTGTATTTACCATTTTTATAGAAATTTGTGTCCCATAGAAAAACCTCTGTCAGAGGTTAGATTGGAGAGACTTCCTTACTACCCAAATTAAAATCCAGTTTATTGGTATAACTTATCCGTAAGATGATATTCCTAACAGCATGAAACAAGTTGTGAAAATGGAAATTCAATTGTGGCATGGTAGAAAACGGCAAGCGAAGATTGTCAAATTGTGTTGTTAAAAAAGTTATAAAGTACCTGCAATAAATATTGAGATAACTTAAAGAATTCAATATGATTGTATTTTTATTTCATGATATAGTATGATATCTACAGATTACTAAACAAAAAACTGCTTCATAATTAGCAATAAATAAAAAATATATACCAGATAATACATTGCTACTTTTTTACTGAAACACTCTTTAATTGAGCCGTTTGGGGTCGAAACTTTAGGACCGTGGGGACCAGAAGCACACCGTTATTTTTAAAGATGTATCAAATCGCCTGATCGACGCAACTCGTGAACAAAATGCTGGTCTGTACTTGGCACGAAGATTAAGCATTGCCATTCAACATGGCAATGCTGGCAGCATTTTGGGAAAAATGCCCACTGGTAGTGGTTTGTTAGATTAGTGTACTTTTAAGTAAGTTTGTAAGTTCGTTTGTTTTTTATTATTTCTTTTCCACTTGTACTGGTCTCCAATTGAAAGCTAATTTAATAATTGCGGTCTGAAGATTGTAGTCTTGAGAATGGCTAGTGCGATCGTTTGCCTTCGCCGTGGAATTAAAAAAATGAGGTCTTTTTTTTTAATTATCAAAATTGTTTTTTATTTAAGAGAGAGGCAAACAAGTATGCAGGTTACATGATGGATAGTTTCGAGTATGGTCGCGCCCCAACAGCGGCAACATAAGAAGGGTTTTCGGTCCGATGCCGGCCTTTTAGGAAAATGAAAACTCTTTTCTTGAAGGCGTTTCGGTGTTTCCGCCAACGGGTTTTATTATTATTATTTTGAACTTGCCTTTTATGATGAAGAGTGTTGCCATTTGGTATGTTATTCCTTAGTGACGACACGTTAGCCTAGATGGTAGTGAAAAGTTCCGAACCTTTGGAAAGCGTACAGTCAGGGACATTCGCGGTCATCTGCTTAAGAAAATTTTGTCTTGTTCGTTGCAGCTACTTAATCCTACAGCGCTCAGGTCGTTACGTAAACTCCCCAAAACCTTTTTTCTTGATTGTTATTTTTAAATTCCACTCCGAGCTTTAACAGCTTTTAACCCAAAATTACTAAAAGGTTTTAGATTCCAACGAAAAGGTCTGGATTAATCCTAATTTTGAATGTAAATTCAGTCAGTTTTGCTTTGACCCTTAATAGAAGCTTTACAACATTTAGCATCTAAACCTTTATAGGTCAAATTTTAAAAAGAGCATATCGTAGTCTCATTTGATTTCGTCTATTCAATCTATATATAAAACCACTCGGACCATAGAGAGTAGAGTTCCGTCGCCGTTATAATAAACACAAAAAACTAAAGTAAGGCCAACGACACGAGATAAAGAATGTAAACAAGCTTTCAGGAGTTCAAACCATTTTTATTTGAAATCATGTCACTTCAAACGCAATCCAAACAGGAATGAACTTCACAAAATGGCGGCCATGATGTTGACAACTTCTGTACTGACAGCTGTCCTGTACCACGAATCACGCAACGGCAACCGTGATCGACCAACTAAAGATATTATGGTGTACGAGTAATAAGGACGGATATAAATAATTGCTTGCTATCGCAATATAACTCAGTAACGGTCATTTTGTTTACATTCTTTATCTCGTCTCATTGGCCGTACTTTATCCCCAAAAATCATGAGCTAACTTTCTATCGAAAGTTATTTGGGGCTATCTTGGATAATTTTCAACAGCTACTAATACAATTTATTGGTAGAGGTCCAAATAGTGATCGACGGTCGCGGATTATTCACTGACTAAGCTTAATAAGAACCAATCTGTAAAGAGGAGCCATTTCCCTGCCAACGAGGAATGTTCCTTAACTTGTTCCCCGATTCCCGGAAAACACACCTCTTAGTAAAAATAGAACTCGTAGGAGTTTAGCAGAAATAATGAATTAAATTATTTTACTCTCAATTCAAGGCTTTACAAGAACCTAAGACAAAGAACAATTTTTTCATTCGTCGTTCAGTTTTTTTACCTGTCAGCCTCACGTCACTCGAGCCGGCGGAAGTCCCAGAGGCCATCTCGATCCCTTTCCGTCGATTTAGTCTCCAGGGACGAATGACAGGGATGGAGCTAATGTAAGTTCGAACTTCGATTTTCATAGTAGGGCTTCTGTTTTAAAACCAACACCGTGCGCAATGCTGGACATTGACTAAGGAGTTCTAAAGCAACTATTACATTATAAAAAAATCCTTTTCACTTCGCATGCTCTTAAAATGTTACTTTAGTCTCTGCACTTCGGGACTAAAGCTCCTTATTAGTCCCTAGTGACTAAAGTTTTTTTTTTAATTTTCTTTGGAAACCCCTAAACAACCAATCCCGGGGTTTGAGATTGGAGGATTGTGTATAGGCAGTTTTTAGGGCGTGGAAATAACCTCAAAATGAGCTGAGCTGCGCAAAAATATAAAAAAAAACGATTTAATTTCGTGAAACACGATTGATGATTACGAATATGAATGTATTTAATTACATTAAGGATGAATTCATTTTATTATTCATGGTCCAATAAGTTTAAAATAGTTTTCAAGTTTGAACCTGTTGGCTAAATATAAAAGCATTGAAACCGCCATTTCACTTTACAAAAAAAAACAAGCGCGGAACAAACTTGCAAGAAACTTTGTTATAATAAATATTGTAATTTTGTACAGATCGTCGTTTTTTTTCCTCGCATGCAAAGTGAAAAGTGGTGTTTACCGCAAGACTAAACAACCATAATGACACTGGAACTATAGCCACCCTCGCTCAGCTCGCGTTGCTAAACAGCTCGTGTCATTATTTCTTGTTTTAGTCCCTTGTTGAACAATCTACTATTTCACCTCAGCGCCTTAAAAAAGCAGGTTTTGCTGTTTAAAAATAATGAGCATAACTAGATTCTGCTGCGAGTGTGAGATAAAAACATTTGAAGAACAGTGCTGCGTCAATAAAAATGGGCGGGTAAATATACATATGGTTTAATTTTTACTATGTTGCATTTTTTTACCTTTATGTACCTATTATGTTCTGTTGCTGCTGAGGTGAAAAGTCGCATGTGCAACACGACTAAAATTATTTGCATCTCGTGTCTTGGAATCACGCGCTGCACTCAGGATTCTAACATAGAATCCTACGGTTACTCGGAATTCAAAATTAACACTTGCAGCAAAACCCAACTTTGCTCTCTTGTTGCAAAAATAACTAGTTGATTTTTCACAACAAACCTAATGATAGTTCAAATGTCATTTAAGCAGCAACCGCGGCCGCAAAGGGGTCGCTTTGGCTTTGTTTACATATGCGTGAGCCTAACGCTAACACGGGATGTCAACCGATGCTGTACTTGACAACACCTGCCTAATGGGCCGCATTACACTGGCGGACAACAGTATATAATACGGTTATTTAATACAGTTGCTCAATCAGTAATTGGCGGTACTTTATTCGTAAATAAGTGGTGCTTAATTCGTAATTTCAATAATTTTCCAAGCGAGGTATTTTAAAAAACGGCGATTAATTATTTAAATTCCTGGATGGCGTCGCTAGGTTTGTACCGATGTAGTATTTATGTAAAATTATAGAAATAACTGTAATAAGTGATTATATGAGCTGCCACAGGCATCGTCTTAGAATAATCAGGGTATTAGCAGAGTAGTGCTTTTTACTTTTAATAGTGGCATATCATGCGGGTAGTTGGATTTCTCGCACTAGTGTATTTTACCCGACTGCCGAAGGAGGAGAGTAATGTGTTTCACATCCTATATATATATATAATTTGTTCCTTTGTGGCAATATAAAAACACAGCACAGCTTGAGTGGTTACCGATTCGCTTTCGAAGGAATGTTCACGTCCTGTCGTTACTTTTTAACATCCTTTTTTATCCTCATTCCCCACCCTACCTTTCTGAACGTTTTAGCTTTCTGGCCACTCGATCTCATAACCGCTTGCGTTCGAGTGACAATCTTTCTCTTGCTTTCCCATTTAATAAATCCAAAACTTATTCTAAATCATTTTCAGTTCACGCTGTGCGGTTGTGGAATTTATTTAGGCAGTCTCAGTCTGTAGATTCTTTCAAATCTAGGCTAAAGAAGTTCTGGCTTGACACTTGTTCTTAAACTTTTTCCTGCTTATTGTATATATTTATATATGTCTATATATTTTATCTATTCATATTTTTAGCAATTTCTTTTAGTGTTGTACTTATTTGGCTATTCGTTGTAATTAATTATTTCTCAATCGCTCAAATGTTAACTGGAAGAGATCCCTTAAAGGGATAAGTTCGCCTTTGTACATCCCTGTTATATTTTTGTCTATTTTATAACTGTTATCTCTTTTGTTTGTACAATAAAGTGTTTACATACATACATACATAAAAACTAAACCCGTTGTCAGATTTTGATGATTCTTATGTCAATCGATTTGTCTCAATTTGGTGAGTGTCACTGAAGATATGACAGTAATCAAAATTCAATATAGCGGGCACCAGACGACATATGGTGCAAATTAAAAAAAAATGTCGACCAAGTATGACAAGTGGGGTATCATTGAATAGGGATTTAAAAAATCATCTTGAGGTTTCTTTCATCATTTTTCATTTTGTATGATCATTTAGGATTTATAACGATTTAACGTTGGTTAGCAACAGTCGGGTTTTGAAAGATTGCTTTTTGTTAAAGTTGTTTATTATTCATTTTTTTTTAATTTACTGTTCCAACCGTGCGTGTTCAACCAATTAAATTAAAATTGTCTCTTTTAATTACTGTTTTATTTTGGTTTCATTGAAAATGTTGAAGCTGTAGTTTTAATAAAATGTAAATTATTTACCTTACTGATTATTAGGGCTAGGACTCTTGGTTGTGTGGTTCTACTTAGTCCGGCCATAAGTTCTGTTACTAAGGTTGAGTCAAATAAAACTAACTAATGTTATTTTGTTTATTTCAATACATTTAAAAATTAAAAGCTCAATTAATGTACATTTTGAAGAACAAATAATCATTTTAAATAGTCGCCGAAATTTCCGAGACGATTTTTTAACATTCACAGCCGGCAACGATGAAATTACGCATGACTTTTCTGTAAATTTCACTTTTTGAAAACGCTTAAAAGTTAATTTTTGTTTACCAAAGAACTGTTTTGTTTAATATTATAAAACTTCCTATCTTTGTGTATGTTTAGAGACCAAAATTATATTTTTCAACAAGACTCAATTCCAACTTATGAAGCAAGAGATTTGGTGTGTTTTTGTATTGCTGCGAATTCATGTGAAATCGTAAAGTCGATTTAATGAGACATCAAGATTGACTGGTGTACTGTATTTCTAATTCTTATTTATATACAACCTTGCCTTTGACAATACAATACAAAACACTTTATTGTACACCAATCAAAAACATTACAGATAAACAGTACAATTAAAAATAACACAGGTAAACAACAGGCGGTCTTATCGCTGATTAGCGATCTTTTCCAGACAACCTAGTAGGGATAAGGTGTCAAATTAAAATATTTTACACAGTAGGTGGTGCAGAACTTTGACCTTCAGTATTGTCATATTACAAATTAAACTAACGACATTTTTGGTTTATTCATACCTACGAATATTTTTTTGTTTTATACAGATTTTATTAAATGATTAGATTTTTCTGTTTCAATAATATCTTACACTTTGAGAATCACTAGGAACTGAATATTTTTGCAATGGTATAGGTATAAGGTCAAAAATGTTTGAAACAACCTCCTCTGCCACCACTGAAAGTGGTGTGATTCGACACTCGACTAACAACACCTAGTTTAAATAAAAACTTCAAATAGCTTACTCTCTTCTCCTCTTTTATGAAAAGTTAATTAACAAAGTTTTATTGAATCAACCCCCTCGACTTGTTCACTCATTTTATGCTCCACAATTCGCGTTTGAAATATATTCAATACGTTGCCAGTTGTGGCTTATCGATCTTCGAAGTTAATTTGATATTTCAGCAACCTAATTTACAATCAGGGGGTAACCAAACCATGACATACTAAAGCAGCTCAGTTTAGGTTGAGAGAAAGGGACAGAGCTATAGCAGTTATACAACTCGGTATTTTTCTCTCTGCCTAAACTATACTGGGGTGTGATTCTCTCAAAAACGCGGTCGGACGAACGAACGAGTGAATGTCGCAGCGGCGGCATTTTCAATTTGGCAGCATGGCTTCTGTCGATGAGATCGAACGTATAAGGCTGCCTAATTGAGAATGCACGCGCTAAAGTGTGTTTTGTTCGCTCTGACGGGACTACTAAAACTCGCCGCTGCGACATTCAGTCGGTCGTTCATCCAACCGCGGTTTTCAGAGAATCACACCCCTGCTTTTGTATGTCGTGGTAAACCCCTGGTCCGCAATTTACAAACGTAACAACGGTAGGAATACATTACTGATGTGGCACCGTAATGCAGATATTTTATCCAGCATTCCATCTTGCAAATTGCATTTTGCGGAGCTTGTGACAGTTTCATTGCTGCGAGATACACATTCCGTGATATTCCTGTTGCCTTCATTGTTTTCTTTTATCTTTGTATATTATTGTGTCTTTATGGTTGGTTAGTGAATAAATGTCTGTCCTCTTCTTTTTCTCCTCCTAGTCCTCAGTTGGCAATGGATTTGCAGATTTAAGAATGAAGTGGCCTGTCTATTCGTTTGCTTTCTCTATGCCATTTGCATAAATAGTTGAATTTGCAACTTATACTATACTAACGACCCGCCCTCGCTTCGCTTCGGTTTATGTGAGTTTTCTGTAACACCCGTATTATCGCCATTGCTTTGAAAAAACCTCGTATCTCATATTTTGTGACGTACGATTTCAAACTTAAACATGATGAGAATAAGGTTCAAACTCATACATTTCGAAATATTAGATACGAGTTTTTTCTAAAGTAGTAACGATATAACCCAGAATTAATTATACCTACATAAAAACCTTTCTCTTGAATCACTCGAACTAATGATGCAAACCGCATTAAAATCCGTTGCCGACAATTTTACTGATACTTTTGCGTGATAAGTCGACTGGAAGATATCCCTTAAAGGGATAAGTTCGCCTTCGTACATTCCTATTTTGTAAATATGGTATTTTTAGATTTTCTTGTAATATTAAATAGAATTTGAGCTATATTATACTTAATTTTATATTCGTGAGAATAGATTCGAATGAAACTTAAATTTATATTTTAATAAAAATGTTATAAATCTTTGATTTGTCCCGCAGTGCAATAGGACGTGTTTTACTTACCTAATGAGGCAAAGAGGCTAAACTATTGGTCTAGAAAATTACGTGCTTGATTCTATTATGTTCCTTACGGCTTTCTCCCTAATTAATCACATAGTAGTTTCTTATTACAATCTAATTCTTGTTTTGTGCGTGACAAAGTTTTCTTTGAATGGTATATTTTTATTATAGCCAAGGACAAAATAGTTTAAGAGTGAAATTGTTTTCAAAGATGGCTTTGGAGTTTAGGAGGTGTAGGTGACGTTCAGTATAGACTATTGTAAAGACTAGAATATGTGGGTTAGGCAGAAATGGACAATTAATTACTAACCGTTGTTGATGTAAGATTCTTAATTGGCATGTTGTCCTGCTGAACTACGCATGTTATTTCATACTATATTTATAGCTTTATATAATGCTAGACTAAGTAGTACCATTGTAATAAGAAATATGTTTAAAAAATGACTGAGTGCTGAGTTTCTTGCGGCGTTTCTTCTCAGCAGTGGTCTCCTCTTGGGAAGCGCTGGTAGATTCTTGACGTGTAAAAGTGCCCGTGCGGCCTACTTACTGAATAAATATCTTTTATCTTTTTTTATCTTTTTTATCTAGGTATCTATTTATAAATAGGTTTATAAGTAGTGTATTTATCTTTATTTTTTAGGAAACTGTGTAAAGTTGTAAGCCTTTTAAATTAAACACGTTATTTATTTGCTTAGGGTCCATATTGGCTCATTTAATTATTTTTACTCATAACGTATTGTAAGTCATAATCATCGCAACTCATAACGTATTTAGTTCAGCAACTGTTACTTTTTGAGGATTTTTATAAATCAAACCTAACCTAACCTAGTCTTATCTGGTTCTCCTATGGAAGCCCTAATCGTCATTTGTCCTAATGCATCGTTTGTCCGAATTTTCATTTATCCTAACGCCATTTCCGCTTAAATTTTAAAACTTTTTAGTATTGTTATAATACAACCCATTCCTAAACAAACCGAAGATATAATTGGAAAACTTAAAAAGTTGTCTGACTCATCTGAAAACCAGTTTAGGGCAAATGAAGATTCGGGCAAACGTTGTTAGGGATTGTGAGGGACACCCGTCTTATCTACACATTGAATATTTCAGAACGTCTGAAAAGTTTACGGTTCCAGCGGTATAAAAATTACATTTTCGGAGTTCCAATAATCGGAGTTGCAATTTTATATGAACTCTGGCGCACCGATTTGCTTATGTGGTTCGTACTGTATAGATAATCAAATTAGAATACCATCATACAACTTGACAACTTGAAGTCATCAAGAAGTCGTCCATAATAATATAACCGACCAATAATAGTAATCGACCAATCCGACATGTTAAAAGCAATATTGTTTTACCGCGTAGAATAGAGGCCTTCCGTAGTGTAAGTGTCTTCTGTATTTGACATGACGATAAAGAGTTTAAATATTTTGCTTTAAAGACAGTGAAACAACACACATACATTCAATCACGCCTGTTTCCCAGAGGGGTAGGCAGAGACCACTCCTTTCCACCTGCTACGATCCTGACAACTCTCTTTCGCTTCTTCCACATTCATACATCGAGTCATGCATGCACGTCGGTTTCGGGTACTTAAGATTCGGCCCTTTTCCAGTATTTCTCCGATTTGATTCGAAAAAGTACGCCCACGCAGGTTGGTTAAATCTTTATAAGGCCCCAGTTATACAGTTATGATACGTAAAATTCAAATACAGTTTCATGTTTGACACTTTCTATGGAATCATTTAATTTCAAGTCATTTTTCATGCAAAAACAACAGAATATGTATCATATTCTGTAGTATGTAAGGTTGAAATTCTAAATAAGTATAAGTGGTCGCTAAATCGCCTCTACCTTATAAAGGGTAGACATCGCAATCGATGCTCAACAGGGTGTTCAAATTTTATTTTTCTTTGTTCCAGATCACCCCTATCTCCCCGAAATGGCGGGAAGCCATAATGAAGCGCATCGAGATGGCGCGGCGGGATACCATGATAGCTGCTGGGCAGGGGGCCAAGCTGGACCCTGGCCTGTTCTGGGACCTCAGTGGGACGTTCTTGTTCACAATATACGTCATGACAGCGCTGGGTACGTAATTCATCGAATTTCACTTCATGGATTGTATCATTTCATCGAACGCTATTTTCTGCTGAAACCATGATGTTTTCAGGATATCTGAAACATTAATTACTTTGGTTAGGTTAGGTTAGGTAGATGTTATGATAAAATAATAGGTACCCAGAGTTCCCATATTTTTGCAGAGTAACTGGTCCGGCTGGACCTTGAACTGTTCTTAAACATTTTCCTAACGTTACTTGGTTATTTTTGCTAAGCTGGAGCAAGTGAAATATACACTGAAAATAATAATTGGTTGCTTAGATTGTGATTGTTGTCATTCCAAACTAACGTCTTGTCAGGCTAAGATGTTAGTTAAATCAGAATATAAGTTGGTTTAGTTATTTTCAGTTTTCATATAAAACTAATGCCATAGATATTTCATTCAATTTATGTCAATCAAAAGAGAACCCATCTAAAAATATAAGGAGCAAATTTGATATGAGAGATATGGGAGAAAAATACTGCTACGGGCTACGGCGTAGCGTTACGAACAATCGATGTATTACAAGGTTAACTGGAAGAGTTCTAATATGGTATAAGTTCGCCTATGTACATAGGTACCTTATTTATATTGACGTAAACATAATTTGTAATTGTTTATGAGCAATAAATAGTTTACATAAATATGTACATATTACTGGATCTAAAGACATTGACATTCATACATATAAAACCATTCCGTGAGTTCCGTGACTGTCTTACTGATATTCAACGCACAGCCTAAACCGCTGGACCTGACTTTAAATTCGGAAGGAATATAATATTCCTTTTTTGAGAGAAAAAGGGAATTACAACATACATTACAAAAGATATACTTGTTAACAATTGCATGCGTCAGGATTCCCACTCCGCGACTCACATAGCTATAAGTCTCTCCCCATCCCAACCCCCACTCCTATTCCCCCTTTTTGGAAAAACCCCGCGGATAAGTAAACGGGTACTTTCTCCTCCGGGCTTTCAGCACTGGCTGGGGTAGTATCTGCGGGAGTCTAAATTCTAGTTGGTAATAGGGGCATTGGTGTTTTAGCCGATGCGAGCCCGGCAGTACCTGGGCCCTCCATTCCCAGGTCTCCGGAAGGGATTTTCACCTCTGCCCCTTTTTCTTTTTCTAAAGTAATTAATTAATAACAGCAAACAAAAGCAAGGACTTTTGTCTTTGGCTCTTCAGGCGATTACCAACAAAAAAAAACAATTGCATGAACAATAGACGGGTGGGCGGGTATTTTTCCGGCGAGTGTATAAGTTACTTACGATTCAGTGGCGTAACTATAGGGTGGCAGAGCGGGCAAAATGCCACGGGCCCCCGGTCTGAGGCCGTGAACACAGGAGGAACCGAATATTTATAACATTTTATTTACACTAAGGGGGCCTCCCTTATCTAATGAACTAGCTTCTGCCCGCGACTTCGTCCCCGTGGAATAGTTACTTTGGGCTAACGCTACCTTTAACCCGCGACTTTGTTAACGTAGAAGGTTGAAACATTCTTCATTGGTGCTCCGCTTCTACTGGTCTTAGCGTGATATATAGCCTTGCTCGATAAATGGGCTATCTAACACTGAAAGAATTTTTCAAATCGGACCAGTAGTTGCTGAGAATAGCGCGTTCAAGCAAACAAACAAACTCTTTAGCTTTATAATATTGGTATAGATTTACCACGGGCCTCAGATGGTATAGATACGCCACTGGAACGATTTTCCAATTCCGAGCAATAAGGCAGATGAGAAAGTATGTCATCACTACATCAACCACCACTCGGTCTCGACATTTATTCTTAGCAGTATTCTATAATTACGTAATTATACAGGGTCGTACTCGATAAACTGTACATATTGAAAGGGATGAAATTTTAGGTTAATTTATAGGTAAAACAGTTTTTACAATTTTTTTTAGCCTCTGGTTTTTTTTTTACAGATTGTCAAACTTTTTAATAAAGTTTGGGTAATACTCTTATATGTGACGGTGTAACTTTTGATCTAATAGCCCAAAAAAGATAAAACAAAATTCATAGTTTTGACATTAGTTAGGTTTATAATAATTGATAACAATATTAGACCAATTAAAAAAAATAACTGAGTAACTGCTTTTTTTGTGGAAAATTACTGCAAGAATATCATTTTGTCTTCACAAAAATACGATTGTCTCAAAATTTTGCAGATGTTTTACAATTTTTTTTCAACGTTTTTAGATCTAAACTAACGAGGACTAATAATAAGCAAAAAAATTGCTGTAATTTATTTAAAAAATTAAGAAAAATAAAGTGGCTAAATTTTTTTTTTAAATTGTTTTACCGATAAATGAACCTAAAATTTCATCCCTTTCAATATGTAAAGTTTATCGAGTACCACCCTGTATAACCTTTTGTACACAGGTTTTGGCGCTCCCGTGCCGCAAACCGACCTTGGGAGATGTCTAGCCCTGTTATATGCCGTTGTAGCTGTGCCTGTTCACGTCTACCTGAGTAAGTACTACAGAGACAAACAAAACATTCGTCAATGTATAGGTATTACGAGTATGTTGATGATCTAGACGACGCGGGTAAGCTTTGTAGGTTTTGAATGTACGTACGAGCAGCGGTCCCTATTTATGTATATTTCTCTACATACATAAGTATGTTTCTCGTTGCTTGGTACCCATAGTACAAGCCTAGAGCTTAGTTTGGTATTAGCATAGTACCCAACGTAGTAACCCAGCTCAGAACTGGGTGACAATTCTATAATATTATACAATAACGTTTTAAGGAGTAGGGTTTTAAAAACTTAGGAAATTTAAGAATCAGAATCATGGAAAGGTTTACTGCCACTCACAACTCAGTAGTTTTACATATGAGTACGTTGCCTAGTGAATAGACCCCGTTATGGGTAAGGTCCGATAAGTTGGGCATGCTAACTCAGGCAATTATATTTTCTATGAAACTTTTCCGTTGTGGAACGAAAATTAACCATACAATTGTAGGAATACTTTTCCTCGCACAACGGAACTTTTTCGCCTGCGTTGTTTGTATGGTTATAACTACATTTTTAACTATGGTCCTCACCCTTATATTGTCGCAGAGACGTCGCCTTTTTGTAGGGATTGAATATTTTATCGACCGTCTCTATATCGATGTTTGTTGAAGTTTATATTATGCAACAACGCGTTTTATTTTTTGCCTTAAAATCTCCGCTCGATCTCAATATGGCGTAGGTGTTAAAACTTCTTGATTAAAACCAAGTAGATAACATCATTAATCTTACGAGATGCAAAACTTAATATAAATAATTTAGCTATTTGCAACTGCATGTGACATTGACAGAAAGCCGCAATCCCTAGCAGTTCTTTGGAATAGTGTTTGATTAATATTGGCGTCGAGTTTATTTGCTTAAAATATAAATTATTTATTATATTGTAATTATTGTGGAAAATCTACGATAAACAGTCTATGATAACGAACGAACACCTTCGACTTTTATTTATATAATTTTTTTTTATCACATTTTAGTAGGGATTGTCTTTGACTCATTGGCAGTGACATGACATATAACTACATACAAATACAATACCATCGACATTTAGATAGTCGATAAAATAAACAATTAATCCCCACAAAAAGCGACGTCAGTGCGACAAGATAACGGAGTCTACTAATACATAAACGTACTAAAACAAAACACAAATTTGAGAAAGGAACGATTCAATTGTTTTTTGAATGTATGTATACGGGTATAGGTGAAAAACTTAAGTAAATGGCCTCTTGTAGTAACACATCTGTATAGACCGTTCGACATTCTATATTTGAAATTTGACGAAAATTCTATATAAGTTTTGTACACAACTACATGCAAGAGGTCATTTACTTAAGTTTTTCACCTATAAGTAGGTTTTATTGGAACCTTTGCGAAATATTACGAACCGAATTTGAAACGATGTGTATCGAAGCAATCTCAATCGTTGCCTGGAAGAGGTCGTTTAAATGCATGATACACAGACGTTTTAGGGAAGAGCCTGCCAACGTGGGCGTAGATAGAACACGAAGAACCAGTTAACGTATTCTGAACTAATTTAAGTAATGAGAGTATGAATCATTTATGTTTAACGTCATTCATCCGGTTAAGGGGTTAAGGGTGACGGCTGAGTTATTTTTACCTTCAGTGTTTTACAAGATATTTTATAGAATGATTTTTTGGGGAGGGGAATATTCTAATTTAAAGTTTACGTGACGGTTGCGTAATGCCAATTACGCAGAGTCGTGTACAATACTTTATCAAACACATATTATAAGTACTCTAAGATGGTTTCAGAAGCCGAAAGGCAAATGACCAGCATTACCTGTGGTAGTAGGTGACAGCAATAACAGCTGTAACGTAATTTCATTACGTTATCGAATATTGTAAGGTAATGAGATCCAATTTTGGAACATCTTCTAAAATTAACAGCTGTCATCGCTGACACCCGCTGGTCATTGCCTACTAGTTTTGAACGCGTAATAGAGGATTTATGATATGTGTGTAGATAAAATAGTATTAAACACTAGTAGTCCGAAAGCTGGCCGCTCAAACTATTTAGGCGGTCAATAAACGCCTTATTCTACTTTGTCTTTACACGTTTTGTCATCTTACTGTTTTCAACTCGCTCGCCATTACTGTCAAGTTAATAAGGGTTATAATTACATAACCCTGTCGTAATCAGGTGACGTATTAACTCGTCACATAAGTTTGAGAGATGTGGTCTGCCACAGCGTTAGGATTCTACGTTGGTTTACATATCCATTTAGTTGGCTGTTCGTACATATGTACATAGTTATTTATCTTACTATCAACCTTTTAAGGTATCCATACATTTAAAAATGCATCTAAAACTACACTAATCTAACAAACCGCTACCAGCAGGCTTCGTTCCCGAAAAACTAGCAGCATCGCCATGTTCAATGGCAGTGCTTAATCTTTGTGCCAAGTAAAAGCCAGCATTTTGGTCACAAGTAGCGTCGACCAGGCGTGATAGTTCCTTAAAATACGGTCAGCTCCTGGTCCCCACGATTCTAAAATTTTACCCTATAAGTCTTAAATACGTAACTTCTATCAAGTAAATCAATACAGGCTATATTCCGCCTTGAGGATCTCTGCTGATTCTGCCGCGAAACCAGCCCTAATAGTTGTTCTGGGAAGGTGTTATGGCGTATGGGTGGTCCCCCAAGTTGCATCTAAAACCAACGGCCGGCACAACTTCCACAGAACAAATCATCTCATCAGGTATTTTACCATCGTCACGGTTAAAACCATTTGGTTCCAAAATAGCTTATTAAAAATGTGTAGTTTGTAAAGATGACAATGTTCTGTGCGATTCATTCACGTAAACAGTTGAACTGATTGGGATAAATTGATAGATAGTTTTACATTATATTAAATGTTGTTAATATTCGCCAGCTGTGATTCTGATGGGCTATATTAATTATTAACGGGGCATGGTGTTGGGTTCTCGAAAATTCCCAAGAGCTACCGAAGGGATTCGAACCTTCGCTATGGGCTCTTGAGGTGTTGAATTGTGAACAATTAGATTTGTACTTGGCCTCTATTCAATACGGTTAACACAATATCATTTTTGACCTGTTATCGTATTATCAAAATTTTAATTTCTTGACCGTAATGGCGGCCGAGTGAAAAGCAATACCATAACAGGTCAAATACGATCTAAAATTTACCGCCTATAATAGAGGCGCTTCACTGATTTAATCCTTAATTTGAGTATTCACCACCATGTTTTTTCATTATTGATATTTTTTTATGCTGATTCAAAATGAAAAAATTTAATTCACGTCCTTTTTTACCCGACTGCCGAAGGAGGAGGGTAATGTGTCTCACAGCCTATATATATATGTTTGTTCCTTTGTGTCACTATAAAAACTAAACCCGTTGTCCGATTTTGATGATTCTTATGTCAATCGATTTGTCTAAATCTGGTGAGTGTTACTGAAGATATGGCAGTAATTAAAATTCAATATGGCGGCAATCAGACGCCATGTTGTACAAATTAAATAAAAAAGTCGACCAAGTATGACAAATGGGATATCATTGAATAGGTATTTAAAAATCATCTTTAGGTTTCTTTCAACATTTTTCATTTTTAATGATCATTTAGGATTTATAACGATTTAAAGTTGGTTAGCAACAGTCGGGTTTTGAAAGCTTGCTTTTTTTAAAGTTATTATTTTTGTCAAATAAAGGGTCATGGAGCATCCACACTGACGCGTAAAAGTAACGTTGTGTAAACAAAAGAAAGGGTCATACTAATTACATGACCCCAATTTTGACGGACCGTAATTTACGCACCTTTAAGCTCCGGTGTGGTCGCATTCGCAGCCTTATTCCACGACTTTATTAAAGTATACAAAAATACACGGAATTGAATACAAGTCTTGAATGCGCACACGCTTCAATTTGACAGAGGTGACAAGATGGAATGACAGCCATAACCTAGACATTCCTAATCTATGATAATTATAAGGACGGCAACAGAAGGCTGTAAATATAATAACATGTAAATTTTTGATTAAAGTTATATGTTTAGGTCCAGACAACACAATTATTCTTGGGTATAACAAAAAAATAATTTTACGCGGAGTTGTTATCGACAAATAACTAACTAAAATCAAATCGATAATAACTGACTTTTATCACTCAGGATGAATTTTAGGCGTTCATTCAACAATTTATAAATAGGCCTTTTTTAAAATCTTATCAAACATCAAATGTGTGATAAGTAGACCCCGTTATCTTATATTATTCAACCAAGCGATTAATTTTTGCCTTTTAAATCTCTTCTTAATTTCAATATTGCGTAGGTATTAAAACTTATTGATTAAAAATAAGTAGATATCCTCATTAGTATCGTATCTCGTAGATGCAATAACCTTATGTAATGATTGTGGAAAAACTAAGATAAGCAGTTTTAACTAACGAACACACGCGACTTTTATTCCCATTACTTTTTATCACAACTTTAGTAGTTATTGTCTTTAACTCATTGTCAGTGACATGACATAACTTTAAGCACAATACCATCGACATTTAGATAGTCGATAAAATAAACATTCAATCCCTACAAAAAAACGACGTCAGTGCGACAAGATAACGGGGTCTAGTGATAAGATTACCTAACCAGAATTGAACCCGCCGCGTCATATCTGGTTCCTAAACCTGCAACCACTACGTCACTGGCTGTCGTTAATAACTTAAGCCCTACGAAAATTACAAGCCATTTTTGAAGTGTTCCCGCTTTCTCAACATAAGCAGATTCCAAGAGGGTATTATTCGACTTTTCCGCCCCTTGAGAATGTCGTTCATGAAGCAAAAACCGATTAAGTGCCAACAAATGCCAAGCTTAATTTGAACTCTAAACTAGAGATTCTAAAGGGTCCATTGCGTTGGACATTTGTGAGCACTTATTAAACGTTAGCAGAATGAGGACGATTTTAAATCAAGTGCGTGTATAGGAACTGAATAAGTAAACTCCTCGACGCTTCGGTCGTGTAACTTTAATGACGAACGCCGAATTTAGATATTTCAACAAGAAATCATTTTCATTTGTAACTTCTCGATACCTAACGCGTTAAGAAGGTACTTGAGCATTTACATTTTGATAACAGAAGGCGAATTATGGCGTATATAGGACGACGGGTATAGTCTAGTTGGTAGTGACCTTGCCTACGAAGCCAGCGGTCCTGGGTTCGATTCCCGGCATGGATAAATGTTTGTGTGATGAGCGTCGAGTATTTGTTCCTGAGTCTTAGCCGTTTTCTATGCATTTATGGCATAATGGCCCCACGTTGGGCGCCAATATGTGGCAGAGAGATTTCGTCACGCATTGCCACTTTGTACTCACCTCGTATAGTTTAGAATCTCATTAAAAGACGGTTACTTACATGGTTGTTTTTTGTTACTGAACCCCCCTGCCACAAGTATGTATTTCTCTTTATATGTATGTTTATCATTGTCTAGGCCAGTTTATGTGAGATTCTCCCCTGATTTATAATTATTGATTTATTTTAAACTGCCAAAACTAGTTTAAAGTTTCCAATCAGATAAAGGGATAGAGTTATAGGAGTTCTAGGACTCTGTCTCTTTCACTACCTGATTCTTGTACATAATGATTCTTGTATTGTTTTGGCTGTGTACATAATATATAATACAGCCTCATGGGCTACCCATCTTACATCCAAAACTTTTTTTTACCCGGTTGCGGCCTTTACTGTTAAGTGAATTGAAAATACGATAACAATATGGTGTAAAACAAAGTAGAATAGAGCGTAGGCCTAGTATTACGTCATTTCGTAACATAGCCAGGGCACAGTATAAACTCTACATCGTCTTTGTCGTGAGCATGGACTGTATAGGTGCTTAATTGCTGGTCGTAGGATCATGGAAAGTCGCTATTGCAAATCACACTTTGTGCGGAACGCCCCAAAACACCGCACACGGCGACCAAAATCGTGTAGACTGACTGACTTTGTTTATACATGAACGTGCAGTTAGTTTTTATAGTAGGGCTTTGTATATACGCGAATAGATGGTTAGGTTTAGTAATAGTTTTCTCGTATTTGTGTTAGCGTATAAGTAGTTTTTAAGTATGTAAATAGGCAGATAGGTTAATAAAGAATTTCGTAATTGTGTTATCTTTATTCAGAACCCCTGCCGGGTAGGTTTTGCCGTAGTTTACAGAACGTAAACAAACCTACCCGGCAGTACGCATGCGCCGTGGCTCCCCTCCACAAGGGAGGGCCACCATGCGGAGTGGGGATAGTCACGCCTGCGCAGTAGGTGTTTTCCCGACCGGATGGAAATGGCGGGAAAACACCTACTGGCGCGAAAACTGTCTTTTGTAAATATTTTCCTAGTTTGTAAGCAAATAGATAAGTTTTGTATACCGAATCGTAGCACACATAGTTCGTAAGGTTTTCCGTCGTATGAGATATCCCAAATGTATTAGATAGTAAGGAAAACGTTGAAAATAAAGAAAAGTGGAGGGGGGGACGGAGGCTCGGAAAATTTGTATAAAATGGGGACCCTCGGCCATAGACTTTGCACTCAAGAGCCACTCCCAGCCAGGGCAACATAGAAGAGCCTCCGCCCTCTCCGAAACGTCTGATCAATCCACCGAGTGTTTTCTTCGCCGAACCTGCCCTGCCAACCCCTCATGAACCAGTCATAGGTGCGAGTCCGCACATGTTGGTCAACTTCGAACCGGATTTCTGCGATATATTGGTCCTTCACAACTGAACAAAGAAAAGGAAGAAAATGCCGCCGGTAACCAGAAACGCTTCAGGAAGCCAGACATTAGGCCAATTAATGTTTGGTGGCGCCGGGGACCCATCCTCGTCGGACGAAGCAACCATCCCGTCTACGGAAACAACGGAGACTACAGACACTTCTACGCCCAAGGAGTCAACGACGACGTCACAATCACAGGGAATCGCCGAGCCGCCACGCCGCCCTGCAATTTCGACGTCAAAATCAATCCGTACAACGTCAAGCCGCCGTGCGCTTCGCCTAGCGCAGGCACGGGAAGAAGCCTTGAAAATAAAACTGGAACTCGCTCAAGCCCGAATCGCAACATTAGAAGCCGAAGAGAGCGAAGAGGACGACAAGACAGTGATGTCGACCTACGAAACGGAGCAGCGAGTCGACGAGTGGCTCGCGTCTAACCGAAGACACGTGCTAGCCATCGCCAATGAACCGCACCATGAAGAGGATCCCCAGCTGGCAACCCCACAGAACCAGCCGCCGCCGCGGCCGCCAGCTGATGCCAGGGATACGCAACCCGCCGCCGCCGGACCCAGCCACGCCACTGCCGAGCGTCATGGGCCCGGGGCCCGCCCCGCCGCCGCCACTGCCGAGCACGACGGGGCCACCGCACCTCTCAACGCCGAAGCTCTCGCCTACGTTCCAGTCTATGTTCCCGCGCCACCACAACGACGTTGCTACGAAGAAACAGGCCGCCAGCCGCCTCCGATATATGCCAAGGAGGAAGAACCGAAGAATAACTCGATGATCGCCCTCAGCCAACAGAACATCAGCATCACCGAGTTAGCTTCAGCCATCGCGATCGCCGCCCAGTCCGGTCATAGAAATTCATCGCGATACAACATCGACCTGCCTCAATTCAACGGGTCGTCTCAAGAATGGCTGTCATTCAAGGCAGCCTACGCCGGGTCCGCCACGACCTACTCCGATGCCGATAACGTAGCAAGATTAAGAAAAAGCCTGAAAGGAAGAGCAAAAGAAGCCGTTGAAAATCTCCTCATCTACAACGTCAACTCCGAAGAAATCATGAAAGCCCTCGAATCCCGATTTGGAAGAACAGACTCAATTGCACGCGCCGAGTTGGAACGCCTCAGAACACTGCCCCGACTCACCGACGCGCCGCAAGACATATGCATCTTCGCCTGCAGATTGAACAACACGATGGCCACATTGAAAGCGCTAGATCGCATACACTACCTACATAGCCCCGAGACTACGAAAGCCATGATGGATAAGCTCACAGCCGCCCTACGCTACAGATGGTTCGACTACGCCGCAACGCAGCGAAATGAAGAACCCGAACTCGTCAAACTGGCAGCGTTCCTACAGCGGGAAGCCGACAATTGTGCCGCCTATGCACAACCCGAGAACATCGACATCCACGGGACACCACATGCGAGAAGAATACAGAAAGCTTTCACAACCACAGAGAGGCCAACGTACAAATGCGCAGTATGCAACGAAGCGGGACACGAAATAGAAAAATGCAAGAAATTTCTTCAAGAAGACATCAACACGCGTTGGGAGACCGCCAAGAAACAACGACTATGCTTCCGATGCCTACGTTACCGGAGCAAGACGCACAATTGCCGACGCGTCAAGTGCGAGCAGGACAGCTGCGAACACTTTCACCACAAGCTACTTCATTATAAGAAGCCTCAAGAACGAAGCACCGAGTCCGTCGCCTCGACATGGGCCCCGGCCGAGTCACGAGCCTATTTGAAGATACTGCCCATAGAAATCTCGGGACCGGCGGGAGTATTGCATACATATGCACTACTGGACGACGGATCGACGGTGACGCTTATACATGAAGACATAGCGAAAGAAGCGGGCCTAGACGGGCCCACGGAGCCACTACGCATAGAAGCCATCACGAACGAGACTATTGACGCATCAAGATCTCGCCGTGTCACGCTCCACATCCGCGGGGTAAATCAAGAACATAGGATTTACGCCCGCACGATCAACGACCTTCACCTGTCGCCACAGTCGATCAAACAAGAAGATCTACACGCCTGCGAACATCTACAAGACATAGAAGGATATTTGAAGTACAACTCAGCGAAGCCCAAGATGATCATCGGTCAAGACAACTGGCACCTACTCGTGAGCAGCGAGACACGCCGGGGTCAACGACACCAACCGGTGGCATCCCTAACGCCACTGGGTTGGGTACTACACGGCGCACACACGCGCACCATCGGGAAGCGAGTACACGCTATGAACTGTGTCATCAACCAAAGCGACGACGATATGAATAAACAACTCGCCGAGTACTTCGCACTAGAGTCACTACTCGTCGAGCCGAAGCGACCGCAATCCGACCCGGAAGAGCGAGCCTTAACTACACTCGCAAACTTCACTACGATCAACAAAGATGGCCGCTACGAAGTCCCGCTACTATGGCAAGATGAAAATGTACTACTTCCAGACAACTACGACAACACGCTGAAACGACTTCATAATGAAGAAAAGAAACTCGACAGGAACGAAGAGCTCAAGAAACGATACCATGAAGAAATGGACGCCTTACTGAAAAAGGGCTATGCCGAGCCCGCACCGCCACACAAAGAAAATAGAGTGTGGTACCTGCCACATTTCGCCGTGATCAATCCAATGAAGCCTGAGAAAGTACGAATAGTACACGACGCGGCAGCCAGAACGAGAGGAGTTTGCCTCAACGATCGCCTACTCACCGGGCCCGACCTACTTCAATCGCTACCAGGGGTACTGATGCGATTTCGACAACACCCGGTGGCCGTAGGAGCAGACATTAAAGAAATGTTCATGCAAGTAAAGATACGAGAGTGCGACAGAGACGCACTGAGATATTTATGGAGGGGAGCCGACCGCGACTCATCCCCACCACAAGAATACCGGATGACGTCATTGATATTCGGAGCGACGTGTTCACCGTCGATCGCCATATACATAAAGAACACGAACGCACAGAAGTTTGAAAAAACGCATCCGGAAGCCGTGAAGTCGATAATACGTCATCATTACGTAGACGACTATCTACAGAGTTTCAAGACAGAAGCGGAAGCGATCCAGACAGCGAGCGACGTCCGCTACATACACAAGCAAGCCTGCTACGAGCTACGACAATGGACGTCGAACTCTACGGAAGTATTAGCCGCCGTCGCCGAGAAGCCCACGCAACCCGTAAACATCGACTTGAACAAGACAGAGATGAAAAACGAACGTGTACTGGGTCAAATCTGGAAGCCCGCAACCGACGAAATCGCCTTCAACTTGGACCTCACCCGATTGCCGCCCGACGCCCTCGACTCGAAGACACCGACCAAGCGCCACGTATTGAAGATAATGATGTCGGTATTCGACCCGCTGGGCCTAGCCACGCCCGTCACCATCAACGCGAAGAAGCTACTCCAAGAAGTATGGAGGCGCGGAACGGACTGGGACGAGCAGCTAGATGAAGATTTAACGCAACAATGGACCGAATGGACACAGCACTTGAAAGCTCTACGAGAAGTCGCTATCCCACGTTGCTACACACACTACAGCTACGCCGTAGCACGGGAGCTACACATCTTCGTAGACGCCAGCGAGACCGCCTACACAAGCGCCCTCTACTGGCGACTGATAACCGCCGACAACGAAGTGCACGTGTCACTGATAGCGGCCAAAGCGAAGGTCGCGCCGCTGAAAATCACGTCAATTCCACGCCTGGAATTGCAAGCCGCCGTCCTAGGAAGCAGGATGGCCGCCTCCGTCGTCGACGAACACGACGACAAGCCAACGAAAAGGACATTTTGGACCGACAGCCGCACAGTACTAGCGTGGCTACGGGCGGGAGCGCGCACTTATCGCCCATTCGTCGCGCACCGCATAGCCGCCATTGAAGAAAATAGTACGGTACAAGAATGGCGCTGGGTACCTACCAAGCTGAATGTCGCAGACGAGGCGACCCGAGAAGTACCGAAGGAGTTCGACAGCAAACATCGGTGGTTCACGGGACCGGAGTTTCTACGCGACGACCCGTCAACATGGCCGACGGAACCGTCGCAGCTACATAGCGAGAACACCGGGGAAGAAAAGGTCCATTTGATCGCCGAACACTGCAAACACAGCTGGCTCCCGGCCCCCGAACGTTTCTCACGCTGGGAACGCCTACTACGTACAGTCGCCAGAGTACTACAGTTCGTCGACCTGTGTCGACCCCAGCGAGCGAAGTCGTACTACAAACGTACAGCGAAGAACGAAAAAACCGATCCAGAATGGTCCCGCAACGAACGAAAACAGAAAAAGAAAACATCGTCAAGACACCTGCACGAAGCCGGAAATTACAAGAAGCTCGACGCAACTTATCTACACAAGGCGGAGCAACTGATCGTGCGAGCGAGTCAGCACGATGTTTTCACCGAAGAACTACGATGCCTACAGAACAACAAAGCCCCGCCCACAAGCAGCCGGCTACGCCCCCTGGCGGTCGAACTCGTCAACGGGACGATAACTCTGAAGACACGGATTGCCGCCGCCGACGGAATCACCGAGTCACAGAAACGCCCTCCGGTGCTTGACGGCAATCACACAGCCGTAAAATTGTACATAGACTATGTACATAGACAGCTACAACATGGCGGGGTAGAAGCGACGATCAATGAATGTAAGCAACACTACTGTATATTGCGACTACGCCCGGTCGCAAGAATGGTGCTGCACCGATGTCTGCCATGCCGGATCAAGAAATCACAGCCTGCGGTCCCGCCCACTGGGAATCACCCGCGGAGCAGATTGGCGCATCACGAGCGGCCATTCACCTATACAGGAGTGGATTACTTTGGCCCGCTAACTGTCACAGTGGGCCGGGGTACTCAGAAGAGATACGTCGCATTATTCACATGCCTCACAGTACGAGCCGTGCACCTTGAAGTGGTGCCCAGCCTCAGCGGGGACTCGGCGGTGATGGCGCTCCGACGGATGATCGCACGGCGCGGCTGCCCTACGGAAATTTGGTCGGACAACGGCACAAACTTCCACGCCGCGGACAAAGAGCTGCGCCACGCCTTCGACGAGGCGACGCAAGAAGAGGCCGCGAAGCACCTCATCAAGTGGCGCTTCATCCCCCCCAGCGCCCCATTTATGGGCGGGGCCTGGGAACGCATGGTGAAGGCGGTCAAAAACTCCCTCTACGCCGTGTTAGAAGAGCGCCACCCGAACGACGAAACCCTCAGCACGCTACTAGCCGAAGCGGAGTACACAGTCAACAGCCGCCCGCTCACACACGTGTCGGTGGACCCCTGCGAGCCCGAGTCCATCACGCCGAACCACTTCCTGCTGGGAGGTACCGCCAGGGTACCCGTGCCGGGTACCTTCGACGACTCAACATTGGTCGGCCGCGCGACGTGGCGAACATCGCAGCGTCTAGCCGACCACTTTTGGAGCCGCTGGGTACGGGAGTACCTACCCACACTGCAAGACCGGCGGGAGCCCCACGGCCGCGGGCCTCCGATCGAGGTCGGCAACATAGTCCTCATCGCCGACGGGACACTCCCGCGCAACACATGGCCGCGCGGACGAGTAGTCGCCGTGTACCCGGGACCCGACGGCGTGACACGCGCCGTGGATGTCCGGACCAAAGGAGGAGTGCTGCGCAGACCGACCAAGAAACTCGTCGTGCTACCTACCGAGCCAGGCGACCCGCACCACGAAGATATGCAACGCTCCGACGGCGAGCGATGCACGGCGGGAGAGATGTGCGGAACGCCCCAAAACACCGCACACGGCGACCAAAATCGTGTAGACTGACTGACTTTGTTTATACATGAACGTGCAGTTAGTTTTTATAGTAGGGCTTTGTATATACGCGAATAGATGGTTAGGTTTAGTAATAGTTTTCTCGTATTTGTGTTAGCGTATAAGTAGTTTTTAAGTATGTAAATAGGCAGATAGGTTAATAAAGAATTTCGTAATTGTGTTATCTTTATTCAGAACCCCTGCCGGGTAGGTTTTGCCGTAGTTTACAGAACGTAAACAAACCTACCCGGCAGTACGCATGCGCCGTGGCTCCCCTCCACAAGGGAGGGCCACCATGCGGAGTGGGGATAGTCACGCCTGCGCAGTAGGTGTTTTCCCGACCGGATGGAAATGGCGGGAAAACACCTACTGGCGCGAAAACTGTCTTTTGTAAATATTTTCCTAGTTTGTAAGCAAATAGATAAGTTTTGTATACCGAATCGTAGCACACATAGTTCGTAAGGTTTTCCGTCGTATGAGATATCCCAAATGTATTAGATAGTAAGGAAAACGTTGAAAATAAAGAAAAGTGGAGGGGGGGACGGAGGCTCGGAAAATTTGTATAAAATGGGGACCCTCGGCCATAGACTTTGCACTCAAGAGCCACTCCCAGCCAGGGCAACATAGAAGAGCCTCCGCCCTCTCCGAAACGTCTGATCAATCCACCGAGTGTTTTCTTCGCCGAACCTGCCCTGCCAACCCCTCATGAACCAGTCATAGGTGCGAGTCCGCACACACTTTATTGTAACAACACGACTTAAGTGACAACAAGATGGAAGGAGCAGTGAAAGTACGAGTAACAGATGAGACGCGTACAATTCTGAGACTGGAAACGGAACTTATAGGTAGTTGACCAACATAAGAAATGAACTTTGTGGTGCCAGCAACAGTCTTCAATCAAAGGTTTATCGCGCGGCTTGCATTGTGCCTCGACCGTACGCGCCGCAAGCGACCATAACCAAATGCATATTAAGTATCGAGCGATGCAACTCTAACGCCCGAGTGGCAATAGGTAACAGAAACTCCTAAAGGTACTATGGCTATGGCGAGACTGAACAGATGGCTCGATTTTGTTAGATTTGTGTTAGCGTCGTGAGTTGACACTCACGAAATACTTTAATTTCAGAAAAAATATTACGGACGAAAATATTAAAACATGCAGTAGGATTGTGTAAACCTTGCCTTTTGCTTGACTTCTTAGGATATTAACTAAGACCTCTGTAATGTGATTTTACAATATTGTTTGACAGTTCAGTATTAACTACTGTTTCTAATTTCAGTGATGAACGCGTCAACATGCGCAGTGGCACACATAAGTCACGGTATCGAGCGATGCCAGAAAAACCTCCATGGGAAGCCGGAACCTATCAGACCAGACAGCACGACCATAAACAAAGGTACTTAATTGTTCTATAATAATTGTAAGATTGCCTTTTCAAGTCTCGATTACATTAAAAAAGATATATAAAAAGAAACGTGCCTATTTATCTTAGTTACATTTTACTTACATTTATTTCAGTTACATCGTAACCAAAATAAAATAGCTGAACCATCCTATTTTTTTCTTTTAATTAGTTTTTAAAACTAAGTACAAATGCGGACTTACTAGTCATAATATTAGTATTCAACTATTCGTTAATAGAAAACCTTACCATTACTTAATAGCATTTTTTACCAGTCAACTAAATAATCATGCTACTGATCCTTAATCACATTTACCTTAATGCTTACAAGAAAGTCAACGTCTCATTAGATACTTTACGAACTATACTATCGAAAGTTGACACTTTAAATATTTACTTTAATTAACCAGCTGTCCGCTAAAATATCAGATATTGTGTCAAGTTGATTTTAGCAAGCGCTCGATCATTGAATAATGGGTACCATAAGCGTCATTAAGCTGGGCCCGGGGCGACCTCTCACGCGCGCCCTTGTCAGGGTATTAATTATAAATAGATTGGCCCGGCTTCTTGGTTTATTGCCAAATAATTTAAAAAAAAGGCACGCTCTTTATCCTGCCAAGTTTGCCAGGGAACGGAAGGAAAATACACAGGGTGCCTTCGGAGATGTAATCAGAAGTGATATGACATCGTTTAGAATAAAGTAGGAATGTAGTAAATTATGTATGAAAATGTCTAGAAGCAGAATTAACATTTTACTTAAAAACTAAAAAGAACAGTTTGGGCACCGCACTAATAAGACAGAGATCAAAAGACATGGTATCTCATGTCCCTCGAGTTCCCACTTCAACTTTGCTTATCATTTGACTACCTTTTACACATGTAAATGATTTCAAGAATCCGTAACAGAGGTCCCTGCCAAGATGCACTTCGCTAAATAGCGTTTCTATTCATTTCATTTTTAAACCAATCGCGTCACTGGTAGATGACGTGATACGAAAAGTCACGTGATCTACCCAGTGACGCGATTGGTTAAAAACGGAATGAATAGAAACGTTAGTTAGCGTAGTGCATCTTGGCAGGGCCCTCTAAGCCTGTTATCACCCGGCCCAACTTTTAAATAGGGTAACCATGATTTGTAGAATCAATTATTTTTATTGACTAAATTATTTATTTTGTACTATTGCTTTAAAATCACACACAATCAGCCTGTGTGCTCGTTTGCCTTCTCCAATTTTCAAACAGAACAAACTTTAACAAAACCAAACATGAAACCGATATTACAATGTCAGTAGGTAAATTTTAACCGTCCTTTATTCACCTTGTTCGACTGTTACTAATTACACCTATTTTAATAATGGGGTGTATTTCTGTTCTATTTTAAAGTAGCTTTTAATTATTTAAATGAAAGACCTTTATGCCAAGAGACTAAATTTAAGTAGAGCGAATATAATGTATAGTTAATGTTTTTAGAAACTTGATACTTCATAAAAAAATAAAACACCGGTCAAGTGCGAGTCGGACCCGCGTACCGCCGCACAGTAGGTATTGTTATATTTTGATTCCGAATCGAATCAACGCGACTGTAACCCTGAAGAAAAACAATAAATAGGTACTAAAAATGTTCAAGTGTATGTTGGGCCCGCGCTGATTGGATTCGGGATAATCTTACCAAATTGGACGTTTGTATGTTTTAACATTTTTACGATACAAAAAAAAACGTTTCATTTCATTTATTATTTGCTAGTAAATCCGCCATTTCAACACATATTCTGACGACATATATGATGATATCATATTGCTAAAACATTGTGTTATTGGATTTCGTTTTCAAGTCTACTTTATCATAAAAAAAGTAACTTATATTTTTATTAATTAAATAAGTTGCATCATACCGCACCGCTTTACCATTTACCAAATTAAAAAAGGAATAAGCTCTATAATTTTATTATGAACGTTCTTCTTTCTAATTAGCAAGCCAAAAAGAATAGTCCAACTTAATTTACATTTAAAATATTGTAAGGGATTAACAGTAATAACCCGACCTTTTGACATATGAGGGTTGGCGCGGACCCGTAACTTGAAACACATTTACGGACAAGTTTCAAATCTCGTCGTAAAGTAATTATGCGAACTGAACTAACTCCGTTTGAACTTTGGAAAGCCCACATTTGCTCCGAATATAGGTAACAAATTCAAGCATGAGTATTAAGGTAGGTAAATCTATACATATATATAAAAGGCAAACCTAACTGACTGATATATCAACGCACAGCCAAAACTACTGTACCTAGAAACTTGAAATTTGGTACAGGGGTCCCTTTCATGATGTAAGTGAGCACTAAGAAAGGATTTTCCGAAAATCGACACCCAACGGGAAGAAATAGGGGCAGTAGCGGGAAACTAATTCTACGCGTACGAAGTCGCGGGCGTCCTCTAGTAACTCATATTACTGTTATCTAGCATTTAGGATACCATGTCATTCTGTCGGGAACGTATCAAAATATATTAAGTGAAAAATACATTATGGGTTATAATACATAATGGTTCATAATATAATTATAATGATTTTTAAAAACTGAAACAATGTATAGAGTTGACATAAGCGACGGAGGTGTACACATCGATCTTACCCTTAATTTGACAATGTTCACCACAGTGCTATAATATTCACCTTTTTGTTTTGTATTGTTGCTAGTTTTTGATGCTGATTGAAAATCAAAAAGGATTTTAATTGAAGACTTTTTATTTTTGTCAAATGAAGGGTTAAGTTTGCCTTTTCTTTTCTTCCTGTAATTTTAATGTTTGTGTAATGTAGTTGTTTTAATAAAGTGTTTACATACATATACCTATACATAGGTATACATACAAGTCGTCAAGCGTTAAGTTTGATCGGCAATCTGCAAACCTGCGGCTAAGGGCCGATTTTTTAAAGAATTAACATAACTAATGGTTAAAATTCGAAAACTGAATCGAAACGAATTACAATCGATTCGATTCGATTGAATTGAATTGATAGGTCAATCGGTTTTTTTTTTTTTTAATTTCTGCCCCTTCATCTTTTCCCGTCACTCTGCCACCGTTTTGTGTTTCTACATTGTACGTTTTACAATATGAGTAAAATATAGCCCTAGTTATAAGTACCTATATAGCTGTAGTTTTTTTTGACAGCCGTCTACCGATACTGTATCCAGGTGAGGACTAAAAAACCGCTCCATAGCTGAGTTCTGCACCATTTTACTACTAATTTTGTCATTTTTGTTTTATTTTTTATTTGTTATTGTTGTTTGCTTGTTGTTGTTGAATAAAGATTCTTTTTTTTTATTTAACATGTGACACAATTGGTAAAATGGTAAATTTAACAATTGGTTAGTAATTTTAACCGTTAGTTGAGATAACTTCTAGTAACCAAACAATATCAGCCCTAAGTTAAATAAAACACGAACAGTAACAATAAACGTCGACACACGTTGCTTTAAACATGGAACCGTCGGTGAATCGCACGTAAACCGTCGTAATGAAGTGGAAAACACGCCTTTATTGCCTATAATATAGCACTTACTGCGCTTCAATAAACGATACCGCAGACTAATACCAACTGACAGTTTTATAATAAGATTAGAAGCCATAGACAGGATACGTTCGGCGAACGTTATCTTTATCCATGTTGTGATAAAAATAGTATTCATGCCAGACGGACGAGTCGAGCGCTTAAAGAATGATTTCCACCAAACGGCACGCATCGCATCGGATCGGAAAGGATACGAACGGATGCGGCGACAGCCGATCGCGTCTGTTAAAATTATTATTGTCTATTTATGACGGAGCCGATCTCGCGTTGCAGCATCCTTTCGGCTACGATCGCGTGTCGCGGAAGACGCCCGCGGTCAAGTTGCTGTGGGCGGCTTGGTAATATAGACTTTAAATACTGTGAACATGATTTAATATCGTTTAAAGACTATAAAATTATTTGCGTTCCGATCCGTTGCGGGCCGTTTGGTGGAAATAGTGCTTATGTCAATCCAGAGGCATAAGAATAAACAATAACTACACTTAGAAGCGAAACTCCCGGCTCCGGACGCGCGCTCGGCGCGTTAAATACCTACCGCCAGGCGGCACCTGAGGTGTCTAGTCAGTCAGGGGCGTCACAGACGGAATATATATGTATTAACCAAGATATTGTTATTGTGTCTTGAATTGGTTTTCGTATTTGTGTTGAGTTTAGTGTTTATGGTTGAACTAAGATAGTGTTTTAAAAACGAATTAAAAAATTGAAATTAATGGTCGGGAAAGGAACGTAAAAAGTAACTCCGGATCCCAGACTATACTTAAAACTTATTGAGCTTAAAAGGTTGTTTATTTATAAACTCGTTTCTGTGTTTTATAGATGATTAATAACCACATAACTCATACATTTTTTTGGAGATAATCTTTTCATCAAAAATATTATTACCTAATTTAACGAAAATGCAAAAAACTCATTTTGCAACAATGTTTCCACGTTGAAAAAAAACATAAATAACATTTCGTGACTAAACTTGTATAAAACATCCATAAACTGATTAAAATATTTCACAAGTGACCGCCCTGACTTTGGGCGCGGAAGACAGAGGGGCGTAGCGGGGTGAAGGGTGAATGGTAGGTATTTAAAAGCGTGGCATTTGGGGCCTGGTCAAAGGAGATTCGCTTCTACGTGTAGTTATTGTTTATTCTTATGCCAGAGGTCGCACTTTTGGTGCCGATGACGTCAATTTGCATACAGGGTGATTACAAATGAAAGACTAGAATTGAAAGGTTGAAATTTGGTTCGAGTGTCGCCGAACAAGTTCCTCATAAACCCTTATTAAACTTTCTGAGTTCATCGATACTGACATCGAGATGAATAGTAGCAAAAAATCATCGAGTAACATTATCATTCAAAAACTGTTTCTATATTGTTAGTATTATTTAATAGTCATAAATGCTATTCTGGCATTGACATTCCTAAAATAAATTTAACTCAAATTGGCACTTTTAGTAATACATGGTTAAAAAAAAAATGTTGCTGCCGTGATCCGTATTTTGATTGCGATTAGGCTGTATTTAACTCTAGTTATTTTACCGCTTTTTATTTGACATTATTTATTTATTTGTAAGTACAGTCGAGATCATAAATATGTATGTATACATAGGTACACTTTTAATACCTTGTCTATTTAATGTCATGTTTTAACTGCCATAGGTATATGATTAGTCATAACGATTAAAGTGACAAGGTACTAAAGTGTATACATATTTATGAACTCGACTGTACCAGTTAAGGGTCTACCATGGGCAGATGACCTTCGATCTGAAGCTCTAAACTTTCAGTTTTTGTTAAAACCTATTTGCATTAAAATTGCTGTTCTAAACTAGCTGCCATCTCAAATTTTCTTTTACAACTCACTGATATCGAGATTTATGCTATCAAAGTTTGACATTTTTAATACAAAAAAGCAGTTTTTTGGCCTTTATTTCCATATTTTTCACTTTAGAAAAAAAACCTTCGATGATTTATTAGATTTATTAATGAAGAATATTTAGATGTAGTTTCCATATCAATTGACGCCAAGATGAAAAAATTACCTATATCCAATTTTATGTTTTTATAGTCATGATTTTAAAATGTATAACAAAATAACCATGGTTTATTTTGAAATTCTGTTCGACAAAATCAAAGATGAATATATGGATAATTATAATATACTTTTTCATAAATTTACATTCTGTTTTGACTGAGTTATAAGAACTTAAACTTCATCAAAAACGCCTGTTATGGGCATGGTAGCCCCTTAATACCAGTTAATTAAAGTCATTATGACGTCATCGGCACTGAGTAACTATATTAATTTCACATTACCTTAGTGTTTTCAATGCATGAAGTCGCGACTCATTAAGACATCACTCCAACAACTTTAACGATAGCGTCGATTTCACACAAAAAAGTTGACGGGACTGTAGATTACTTGCTCGCACGAACCCAATTTGTTGAAATAACTCAGATACTCGTAGATTCAAACAATATCGTTACTGCTCATAGGTCTTCTATTAAAGTAAATGAGGTTGGAGTGCCTCAAGGGAGTATCCTGGGTCCACTGCTTTTTTTATTATATATCAACGATTTACCGAATGTAACAAACTTTGACTGTATACTCTTCGCAGATGATCTTTCTATAGTTATACCATGTAATAATGCTTGTTCTTATAATAAGGACATAACTGACACCATCGCTAATGTCATAAAATGGTTACATAGGAACAATCTAAATGTTAATCTACAAAAGACCACATTTGTACAGTTCGTAAATAAAAATAGGAAAAAGCTCTCCCTAACGGTAGCCGTTGCGGATCAAACTATGGAAGAATCCAGCCAGACAACATTCTTGGGGATTTGCATGGATGATAAATGTTCCTGGGCTGGGCATATAAACAAACTTTGCAGTAAAATAAATGCGTTTGCATATGCTCTATGGAAACTTACTAAGATAAGCACCAAACAGGCTGCATTACAGGCTTATCATGGATATGTTTGCTCCCTGCTCAGATACGGCATCGTTGTTTGGGGTAACTCTAGTCATGTAAAACGTGCACTGATAGCTCAAAAACAGTGCATTAGAGCAATTTGTAATGCTGATATCCTAACATCTTGTAGGCCGTTATTTAGAATTTACAACTTCTGACTGTACCAAGCATGTACATAATATGAAATTTGTTTATTCGTCAAACTGCATCCAGAACTTTTTAAAACCAGCAAAGACATATGTAATTTTAATACAAGGTATCCAAATCGCCTCGTTGGTCCTGCTCAAAAGATTAAGTTGTATGGTAAGAACGCATATTGCATGTCCATTGGCATCTATAATCGATTGCATGATGAAATTAAAGAATTGCCTACTAGACTATTCAAGACTAAACTTAAGAGTTGGTTAGTGCAGGAATGCTTTTACAGTACTGAAGAATATTTTGATTACTTTAACCATTGACTGTGACTTTTTAATTTAATTTTATTTTATTATGATTAAGTATGAATTTATCTTATGCATGTATAAGCGATCAACCCATGTAGTCCTGAAGCATTTTTTAACATTGCTTTAAATTGTATGATTATGATATTTTTGCATGCCAGATACTGGCAAAATGTGTGTGACTTTGTCCAACTGTAACATCTTTTGTACCACATTTAGGCAAAATAAAGAGATTTGATTTGATTTGTACTATGCAACATCAAGTTAAGGGGGAAAACATTTACTCGTAAAAATATGTTTTCTATTTTATATAGCATACAGTACGGTAAATCATGCTAAAAATCATACAAGTTCCCGTTTTCTTTGCAAGGGGATTTTTACGTATTTATAAACGTAACATTAAGTATGTCCTGCTTAGGGATTATTAATTAAAATCCAACATTCGCGTTTTAAAATTATATTCGAACGTTACAGTCACTTTTTCCAGAGTTAAGCACGCTCGGGTAAAAAAAGGGTCGAAACAAGCCGGTCATTGCTGCGTCAGAGTTGCCACTGAGCTAACATAATACTAATAACATTGTACACTGTCTGGCGCGTCTGGCACATTTTAACTCCATTATAACACTGTACTAAGCCCTAGTATTCTACGAAAGTACTAAAGGCTGCTATAGAAGGCATTAAGGATCGTCTTTATGGCCACAACGGTGTTCCCGACGCCGACCGCAGCTTCTTGTTTTACTGGTTGTTTAATTAAGTTAGGATGTTGATTACTTATCTATACTTATACTTGTATACTTTTTATATAAAGCTGATTATGTAAGTTTATTTATATTTGGAGGGTAATCTCCGGAACCATTTACAAGATTCTTTTACCATTTGAAACTACATTATTCCAGGCTATGTATTATGTATATTATTTAATCCGGGTGAAGTCGGGGCAAACCGATAGTTAATTATTAAAAAAATACAATAATAATTTTGGAACAATGGGGAAAGAGAAATCATCACGGTTGTCATTGTGTTTCACATATCAGCAACACGTTAACTGACCTGATAATTCCCACATGGTCATTTAACAGTAATGAAGTTAGTACTTACCTTACTAAACATTTTAAGTCCAAGCAAAATAATAGCGATAGTATGATAGATGGCACAAGTAGGGATACGAAAATTGCGTTGCATTCTCAAATAGTCAAATGCGCAAAAGTCGCAAAACTAAGGGAGGACTAAGGGAGCGTATTAATAAAGTCAACTTTCTTGAGATACCCGTCCCAAGATACGTCAAAGTAAACGTTAAGCTACAGAAAACTGTCATTTTTGACGCATCTTAAGACGAGGTTTACAGTCGAGATCAGTTCATTAAATCCCTCGTCCCTTAGGGTAAATCTTTATTGCATCACAACAATGCGAACACCACTGCTTGCCTGTAGGTTAGCGAGTTGTGGTAGGCAATAGGCAATAGCTAATTTCAAGTGAATAGCACCCCAGTGATTGACTTTAACCGCTCATTTGCTTGTTTAATTAGCTCAGGCTTCTGTTTGCAGAGAGCCCGAACAGTAGCGTGAATTCGGACGGAAAAACAACATGGCGGCGACGGAAGCTTTGTGTAAGTGCAATAATAGTAGATTGTTCAACAAGGGACTAAAACAAGCCATAATGACACGAGATGTTTAGCCACGCGAGCGAAGTTTTGTATAGTATATATATACAGTATATACACTACCTATACAATTAAAATTAGAATACCTAATTAAGAACTTATGTAACCTATTTTCTACTTAAAAGTAGAATTATTAAATATATTTGTGTCGTTATCTATGTAAAGGGACCTTATTGTCGACGGCGCTTACGCCGCACTGCGCCACGCGACGTTGTATTTAGATCGGAGCGTCTTTAATAATGGCGGAAGCGCCATCCGCCATAAGGTCCCTTTACATAGATAATGATACATTTGTGTACACAACTACAAAAAGAATACCTACCCCCTCTAATAAATCCGTTCGCGGCATTGTACCCATGATGCTGGCTCTCTAGGAAAGTTAAAAAATTACATTAAACTGAGATTAATGTAAACTACGCCATGTAGAGTCAAAGTCATGGGCGTTTTCCAATAAAAGTGTACATGAACATTTTTTTCCAGAATTCGTTTTTTTTAATTTTTCCTACTCAGAATCGTTGATACTATCGATCCTCATACAAGAAAAAAAGTGTCTCAAATATTCCATTCCAGATCGTCACATTTTTGTATGCAGTCTTTTTTTATTTATATGGTCGTGACGCACTGGAAGAAAAAACTTGCATAGTAAAATCTGCGACACTTTTTTTTTGTATGAGGATCGATAGTATCAACGATTCTGAGTAAGAAAAACCAAAAAAAAACTAATTCTGGAAAAGAAGTTAATGTACACTTTTTTTGGAAAATGCCCAGATACAAGTCAAAAATCGGTCAATGCATATAGAGTAGAGTGGCATAATCTTTGTTTGCCCTTAGGGTGTATTTTTTGGTCGAAAAATTAATTATTATTAACAATCTAACCCAACCTAACTTAACTGGTGTTTTTAAAACTCTGTCATTTCAGCCTAAACTTATGTTAGGCAAAAGGATTTTACACCAAACAATACATTAAGACAAACTAAGTACCTATACGTTTCAAAGAGATATAGGTAGTCAAAAATATCTACACGCCATAATACATATATTTAACGTGACGGCCGTTTAGATATTAGTGCTTTTGACTGTACTTACACTGATGGCCCCTTTACTCGTGTGTAAGTGTGACATACAAAAATGTGCTCTCTAAGGTATAAATGCTCATCATACGCTGGCCCATGCTGCCCTCTTTAGAAAAAGGGCGTATGTCTCATAGAATCGCGAATGTATTAGTGACCTTATTTCTTAAGACAGGGGGTCCTATTTGCTGACTATCAAATTGAACATGCGTCCTTTTTATTTAGAAGGGCAGCATGATGGGCCATCGTGTCGAATGGCCATTAAATATCACCTGTGTGTTTGTCTCCAGCGTTTGGTATCGGTCCTGACGACGGGTCACTGCGTCCCAATAGTCTCGGTGGTGTACTACGCAACTGGCGTGATAATCTTCGGGGTGCTCCGCCAAACAAAGCTGTCAGATGTCATGCTCTTTCCCATACAGTTCACCACTGGCGGAGGACTTGCTTCAGTAAGTACCTACCTTCTAAGATATATGTACAGCTTTTTTTAATTATAATGGCTAGTAAAAATATTTTATAGCTTAACTTGTTTTTGCCATCCTCATGCGTTGTCCTCATCCAGTCATTACAAGGTTAGCTGGAAGAGATCCAAGAAGGGTATAAGTTGGCCTTTGTACATAATTTATATTCATATAAATAAGTGTTTTTTGTAAAGCAATTTCTTTTTGTGCAATAAAGAGTTTACTTAATTACTTACTTAGGTACTTTCACTCTTTGATTTAACAAGGTGTATTTCGCCAACGTCGATTTCACCATTCATCATTGTAATGTGGAGATTAAATGACACTAAATTAGTCGTGGGATGACAGGTGCGTCGTGTCTCAAATGAAACATAGAAATGGGTCATACACAGATTTAGGTTACCGTCTTTCCTGTGGACATAGCCGAAGTTAACGTTTTTAAGGCCTAATTTGCAGGCTGAACCCACATGCTCATAAAGCCGTCAGTTCTACTTTAGTCCTAGCAAATAAAAACATAACTTATATGCACACAAGCCTTTAACTATTGACCACAGGAGAGACAACTTTTGTTTTTGCGAGTGTGTATGACCCAAATGGGAAATATAAGCGAACATTTCGGCGAGAGTGTGAGTGTGGCGTAGCACACTACACTATGGACTTATTAGAGAAATTATTTAGCCCAAGGCTATCACACACACGCGAGGACAATTGATCGGTTAAATAATGTTTTCTCTTAATTTTGGCCTAAACATGAAGCACAAAAGGATTAGCCCCACGCGCTTCTGTCAGATACCTATAAAGCTTTTTGCGTTAAACTTTAACCTCTCAAAGTTTGTAATTGTACTGATATCTTAGCAAAATCACTTTAAAAGCATGAGGATGCTGGTAAGAGTAAAATTGAGAACACATTAGAGTCATGTAATGAGCAAAATTAAAACGATTATAGGCCTATTGGACTATTGTTGCAAATTAGGACCATAGTTGTTTCGGTTTATGGAACGCAGTTTTGGTCCTGGTGTGATACGTTCATGTATCAATGGTTTCAAATATGGATATGACTTTACATTCACAAGTAAGCATTGTACGTACGACGACAAAAATGCACTCTGTATGGGGACATAGAATATGCGTAGAAACTATTAACGGTAGTGACCGCTTAAAAATATGGTTTTCACTTCACATCACCTATTCGGAAAGGGGACTTTTCTTCCCTGCTAGGAGGGATCAAAGTGGCACTTTTCTGTTCAAGGACAATTTGTTGCCAAATTTGATAATTGTTGTTAAATTTGATAATTTACTGTTATTAAATTTGATGATTTCAGCACTTTTAGAGAGTATAATTAAATTTGTTTTATCAGTAACAGCTTTTATTTTCCTCATAGGTGATGTGGAAAGCAGTATGTGTCACACAGTAGCATAATTATTTCCACTACGCTCAGGATTCAATGTACGCCCTCGCCGTAAATGTCATTTTGCTCCCTTGTGACACAATCTACTATTTTCTAGTTACCTGTCCCACGTCATACCTACACTTTTTTGCCAAGCTGTAGGTCCCAAGCAACAGTGCAATAAAGGATCGACCATACCAAACCATCAAAAAGTTCATACCAAACAATCAATTTACGCAACTTCAGCTAAGTTGCGGGAATTGAAGTAATTTCATGGCGTTCTTTGGACATGACCGGTGTGGAGTATGCATAAAGGACGCGCTGAAAACCTAACGCAGTACACTTACCCTATCCAGAGATGGGCATTATTCGAATAATTATTTATTCGAATAATCATTCGAATAAAAAATTATTCGTAATATTTTTATTCGCGAATAATTTATTCGCGAATGATTTAATCGCGAATAGTTTATCCACGAATGAATCATTCGACTACTTTTCGAATATCGAATAATTTATTAATTTATCAGAGTAAAATAGTGCAGGTATAATAAGTAGTACATAATAATTATTCGTAGCAATTCATTCAACGAATAAATTATTCGAGATATATAAGAATAATCATTCGAGAATTTAATTCGTTATTCGCGAATAATTTGGTTATTCTTATTCGTTATTCGTCATTCGAATAAATTTTGCCCATCTCTGACCCTATCATGGTTGCATCGACCTTGTTCCAGGTGGAGAGTCATTTCCGCATTCTATACGGGCTCTACGTGGAAGGCGCTATGGCCCTCTTGTCTATGGGCATCACAACTGCGCGGCGGTTCAGCGGCAAATCAGTCAATAACATGACAGTCAAGTACCGGCTCTTCGCATTCGACCACGGCGGCCAATGAGACAATACTCCGAAGCATACCTAGTCCGTTCGTAGTCAGTCCTTAATGGAGAAATTGATGACAAAGATCGATAATCGATATATGCAAGCTCCCTGGGTTACCCGGTGGGCCAGATTCGTCAATCACGGTCGTAGGTTGGCAAATATTTTTCAAGTTTTAAGCGCCTCAATGAGTATCGCGAATTATCTTGCCACAAACCATAAATAGCGAAATCGCCGTGTGACATGCTCGTAGAATTGTTTAGCTAAATATAGCACATTTCACCGAAGTCTTATATTTAAAACCAAAAAAAATTTGATGAGAAAAGTATTCTATCCTTTACAGTGCTTTTAGTGGTCACATTATTTTTGTTCCACTGCTGTTTGCTTTCGTCAGAAATCATTTACCACGAGTCGGTACCCCGCAAAAGGAGGTCATCATCGAGGGGGAAGGAGGATATCTTTAGATGCCCGAAGATCAAACTGCCCAGAAATAGTAGCAATTGCCGCGAGGCAGGGCTCCTATCAATGGGGTCCACAAGTCCGGAACTTTAGATATTATGGCAATAACTAGAAAATTGCGGCAGAATTTTAAGCCTAACATGTCGTGCCCCTTACGGCAGCCACTTATTATTACTCAGTTTGTTGTATTTTTTTGTTTTCAGCAAGATTAGCAATAAGCCTTTAAAATAAATTGATTAGGCATTAGGATTAGGCAGACAGCAACTAGTTTGCCAACTGGTTGGTCGACAACGTGCGGAGGTCGAGCTTGGAAATATTCTGACTTAAAAGTACCAGTTGGCAAACCAGTTGTGTCGCTCCTAAATGACTGGAATATTGCCGTACACAGCTAGAAGGCAGTATACGCATAAGGACTTCATGCTCTTATTCTTCCTTTTTCTTTTCTATGGCAGAATAATACCTTATCCTTATACGTCAGGACCAAGGGCGACAGCCATTAGTTTTCCGGCAATGTGTGTCACGCGGTGTGTGTACGTAGAAATTTTATACATTTTGTGGCTATGTAAGTTATTTATAGTCAAGAATGTACTATGCATATTTAAAGAGGATGTATGAATATAAAAATGAAACAAATAATCATGTTATTATTTTATTTACCAACCTACAGACTAGTCAACGGCTATATACAGCTTTCTTTGATTATTTTTCGCTATGGATTCTCAGTACAGCTGTACCGAGAGTTTAATAAGTATTTGAGACATTAACAATAATTTGGTCGTCAACAGATTTGGAAACGAAAACGTACTCTGCGGTTCAAGAAATGAGTTAATTATTGCTATCAATAAACGTATCACAGAACTTAAACAAATACTTCGCAATACATGAAATGTAACAAAATATACGGATGATAAAAATTAAATCAAATAAAAATACTATATAATATTGCCAGAATATTATACAACTTGAATACCCGTCAGTCAGTGAATAGTAATTTATTAAAATTAGTAATTGGAATATTTTTCTAAGAAACAACCTTATTATAGGCCTTATTGTTGAGCCTCAAGACATACTCTCCTCACGGTCAATCCCCTAGCTACGACACAAGCTACGTTTGCAGTTAAAAAGTGGTACACAAAGCTAATTTAAAGCGTCAATAACTTTATTAATGTCTTCATTGGCCCACAAAATTTATAGCAGACGATGAATTGCAACATATGTGAGATGAGAAAGATACTTCCTTTAGCAACCAATAGTAGGTAGTCTGTGAGCACGTAGGTGCTTTGGGTTTGTACTTCTCTCTCGCTCGCTGTTAATAAAAGCTTATGAGAGCGAGTGAGAGCCAAGTGCACTGTAAGTGACCGGCAAATTCATCCACATCTCGTGCATTTGTGTTGCGACAGATGAGTTGGTGATGCAGTCTTGCTGTCTCGAAGATCGAAACAACCACCACGAGCAAAAGAGACAGAAATACATACTTGCTTTATTTATCTTACTCGCACTATTGCTATTGAAGTTTTGACAAATCAAAAACTAGCACTTTCTGCAAGATTGGTGTTACGATTAAGTAATATACTTCTGAATTTTCAAGGACTCGAACTGAAATTATTTTCATAGACATTTCAGAATACAGCAGTATATTTATTGATTACTGGCTCTGGCAAAATTTCGACTAAATAACGAGATTGTAATCAAACGATCCCTCAATATTCTGCGGCGAATAAATTTAAAGCTTTTTTACATTGTGCCTGCTAACAAACATGCCTGAAAACGATCACCCGTACCGTAGCGAGAGCATTCCATTTCTATCTATAATATATACTCATCCTAACTTATCTTATGAGGTTAACAAACTTCTAACCTAAAAGACTACCTTTTAGAACTCAAAACTGCCATATTACCCTGAAAAAAAAAACAAAATGAAAGCGAGATAATTTTTCAAATATTGTCTGAGGCTTTATACAAGAGACATTAAATGTTTTATTTATACACTAACTTTTAGGTTAGACGTCAGAAGTTTTTTTGGGAAAAAAATTATGAACGGTACGTCGCGTTTAAAAAAAAACACAATTGACCAAGAACAACAAAAAAATGAAGCGTTGGCATCACGTGCATTGTAAGACTCATAAGACAGGATAGTTTGAACTAACTATAGCAACAAAACTACGCTTTGCTCCTCTTAGGTTCCTTTATATCTTCGGATGGAGATCCTTCAGTGGTCTCAGTAGCTTCAGTGGTCGCGGTAGCTCCAGTGGCTCCTGGGATGGACTTCTTATCCCTCAGTGCCTCTTTAACGTCGTCTACCTTGCTCTGGAACTCTGATACTGATATTTTCTTACCTGGGAATGTGGACATTAATACATTAACTACCGTTTCCTATATTCAATGGATCGACACGATCGTGAGAATTCGCCTCCGTCCAAAATTAAAAATATATAAATTTGTCTATCTTCCCGAAAAGACAGATAGATTGAATACTGGAAACGACCGGAAAAGTTTAGTACTTCGCAAGGAAAGCGAATTTAGGAAACGCTTCTTTGCATTATCTCGGTTATTATTCACCATTTAGGTAAAATAGGTTCTTATTCGCGGTTAGAATTATCGACTAGTTGGTCCAAATGCCAAATTTTATTATCCGTACAAACCCTACTCTACTGACCCAGGTACTAGGTAGTTTAGAGACGGTGGTCGCAAGCTATCAGAATTTATAATATACAAGTTTCAGTTCTACTTGGATAGAGAGCGGGATTGTATTCCTGTTCGGGCAGTTTCCAAGAGAATGGCACTAAACGAAGCCGTGGACAAAAGCTAGTGTTTGTAACACAAGCAACTCGAGATTTTGGTAATAAAAACTAACACTACTAATGATAACGTACTACCAATGATACTACAAAAATACTTCTCAGGTCTGCAGATTAATTAAAGAACTGTCATACTCATAAAGTGACGGACTATTGTGACATATCTCTAATGGAACTCAAATCTAATCTCTCGACTAAAAGGCCCCACGAATTTCCTATATCAACGCTCAGTTATTCGTTTTATACCACACACTACCAGTTTCTCTTGACCTTCACGGATAAAACTACATAAAAAGAAATACCTGCAAAACTTAACACTTAATACAGCATCATCGGGTGCGGCCATAGATAGGTATGTATCTGTCTCTAAGCGATCCCAAACTGGATACTAAAACCACCTCCGTCACACTTTTCACGGTGCGATACTTTACATATAATTAATGATATAGACTCCGCGCCGCCATGCGCCGCGACGACTGCCTATCCGTTTGCAACTTTAGTTCAGTAGCAGCAGGCTTGACAGACCCTCAGTGAGAGTTCTTGGTGACCTCTGGATTCTACTTCTTTGCTATGAGGCCGGCAAAAAGGCTTAGTGTGTCCGATTTGACCTCCAGGTGCCGGAAGATCATTCGAAAAACATGGAAGTGTGTGGTCTAACGAACTGGCCATAACTTTGGTGCGACGGTGGCAACGGCAACAAACAATCAACATCCATTTAGATGATGGAACATGCCACAAGTCATCACGGCATTGATTGGGAGATTTCTAGGATTTTCCCGCCACCGAAATAGCCGTAATGCAAATTTGTGGCCAGGCTGTTCATGTAATTGGAATACAGCGGGTTTAACGTGCGCTCGACGTCCGAATACCTACTATTTAAGTATGAATAGGGAGCGTTATACTGCCGTCCTACCAAAGAAGGTGGCTAACTGAATAGTAATAGTATAAGAATTTTAAATTTAATGTGGGTGGTATAGAGTAAATAATGCTTTGTCTACTACATTGCAGTTAGTTGCCTACTTTGGTAGGACGGAAGTATACGAGTGCGAAGTGGTTTTGTTACATAACACTAGCTTTTGCCCGCGACTTAGTTTGCATCAATTCATTACTATTCACTCGAGATCGATTTTGCCGGGACAAAAAGTAGATAACCTGTTTTAATCCAGGCTTGGGTATTAATTATGTACCCCAATTACAGGCGCAATGTAATAATTACATAAGATGTGTGATTAAAAGCCAAAGATTCCTACAAACTTTCACATTTATAATATTAGTAGGATAAATACTTATGTACCTATTTATAATTACGTATTAAGTCACTGCGCGATGCGCCGGCGTCAAACCCGCTGTGTACCGAAACCTGAATACAACTAACTACATTTGGCGAACCGTAGCGTAATACAGATTTTATTTCGCATAAACTTACTTCCCATCGCAGAATTTTTAAGTCTAATCTAATCTAACCTATGCAATATGTCCCGGTTTAACGTAATACGTCTGTGCGAAATAAAGGTTTATAAAATGATACGTTTGCCAAACATATTATGGGTCAAATTAAGAGGATTGTGAACCTAATTTCCATACAAAATGAGATAACGTTTCACTGCCCTTAAGGCCCCTATACATGTAGAAGCCGATCGGTTCAGGCCGAACTGCGTCAGTTCCGCCTGACCGGATCGAGTGGCCACACATGTAAAGACCGATGTGTTCAGGCCAAACTGCGTCAGTTCCGCCTGACCGGATCGAGTGGCCATACATGTAGAGGCCTATCAGTTCAGGCCGAACTGCGTCAGTTCCGGAAAGGCGCCCATACATGATCAGTTTCTCCAACCGCCAATCGTTCAGGCGGACGGATGCGATTTGCCTTCAGGCCAAATTACAAATACTATTTTGCATCCGGTCGGTTAGAACTGAAGGTAAAACTGATCATGTATGGAGTTCTGCCCGGTCAAGCAAATCGTTCAGGCGGACCGATGCGATTTGCCTTCAGGCCAAATTACACATACACGATGCTTTTTTGAATCCGGTCGATTAGAACTGAAGGTAAAACTGATCAGGTATGGAGTTCTGTCCGGTCAGGCAAATCGTTCAGGCGGACGGATGCGATTTGCCTTCAGGCCAAATTACACATACACGATGCTTTTTTGCATCCGGTCAGTTAGAACTGAACGCAAAACTGATCATGTATGGAGTTCTATCCGGTCAGGCAAATCGTTCAGGCGGACGGATGCGATTTGCCTTCAGGCCAAATTACACAAAGACGATGCTATTTTGCATCCGGTGAGTTAGAACTGAAGGCAAAACCGATCATCTATGGAGGCATTTAAACCTAGTTCGATCTTATCTTTGAATCCGCCGGAGATATTACGAAAAAATAGGTATATACGTTTAACTTCCTCAGAAAATATTTCTTGAAAAGAAACTTATGAAAAAAACAAGAACTGAAACGAAAAATCGTAAAGATCGCACCTGATTTAGGGGATGAGAAACGTTATCCCGGAGCTAAATTTGTATGGAAAAAATTACTGCTACGCGCTTTAAGCGTCGGTTCTCATCATCTCAACGGATACCATGTCTTATACCGATACCCAGTAAATACGCGGGGCTCATTGGACTGACCGAATCCGAACTCACATAGAATGGCTTAGTAGCAGGCTTCTATTTCTTTACATTCATTTATTCATTGCGCCACCTAAAAGAATTCTGCATGCTTCATTTTCAATAGCATAATCATAACAAAATAACGGGATAGAATCATATTCCAATTCTATAAATATAGGCTGACTTTTTACCAAATCATCATTTGACAATCTATATCATTTTACAAACTGTCAATTCGCAAAGACGTACGAGGGTTGATCAATAAGTTTTTAGAATCGGTATAAAAAATGGGAGATATGTAAATCGTTATATTTTAATTGGAATATGCACACTTTCTATATTTACAAACATTTATTAACGTCATTTAAATGTTTTATTTTACCCCTATAAAAATATTTTTACTTTTGGAGGTCAAATTTTGTACCTTAACTAAGTCATCATCAGCTTGTGATTTTTATGTAGTTGTTTTTGAACATTGGTGAATGAGAAGTAGTAGTCAAAAGTTAGGGCTAAATAACAGGGGGAGCGGTTATCAGTTCTGAACTTAGGTCGGAGAGCAGCATCCTTGTGAATTAGATGGCTCTGAAGAATAATTCCTGCCGAATATACGTAAAAAAAAAACAGCACTTTTTTTATTTATTGTTTCCTTAACTATACGGCAGAATAATGTTATATAACTCTCCTAGGTTATTTGATAATTGCTAAAAGCTAATATCACAGTATTTATTTGTAGGCCTCAATAATCCCGGAAAAGGCCGAAAAAGCCACCCTAAATTTTGGTGACCGAGCTGGAAATAAAAAAGTCCACTGCAAAGATAACTTGTTTATTCTTAAAATCATAATGATAAACCAATGTTTCAGTTTCAATAACTTTTTTTTTTTATTAGGGCATCAGGACTTTCTCCACACCGCTCCAAATAAATATAAAACTAACTCTTATTTTACCCGTCTTGTAAAATTGTTCATACAGATGTTTTTTGTTTAGCTATCACAGAAAAATAAATGAATAATGTTAAAAAAAAAAACTCTAATTTAACGTTGATTAGTGCCATGGTATAGTCCACATTAAAATAATATCATTACGAGGCTGGTTCATACCTATTCTAAAAACTTATTGATCACCCCTCGTACTTCCCGCCACATTTTTTTTAATTTGTTTGTGGTCATTAATCTAACCTAACCTTACTTATTAAATAAGCCCATGTAACCTATGTAATATGCAATGATAGGATCTAGGATGCAAATTGAGGTATGATGATGATTTGGTAAAACATTAGTGAACCCTTTTGAACGCCTTACGTCAAATACAAAATGTGTCACTCATACACCAAACAAAATAGTTCATATGAAACAAAGTCTCTTTTATTTAATCTTCAAGTTGTGTCGTTGTGACTTTCAGATGACGGACAGAGTCTACTTTGGCGTTCAATACGTTAAGAGTATTTTTTAACTGACCTAGTTTCTTGTTTTATCTGTTATCATCATGCGACAACATGATGGTGATTTGTTTGGGGTCAGCCTAAGAGCGCTTTTGTGTTGTATCGTTGTGTGTTGTTGATATCTCAACCTCATATTCTCATTACCTAATCATTTCAATTTAAGCTAAGTTTTTTCAAATTTTCAATCATTTACTGGCATTCTCAGAACTGATTTTACAGTATTGCTGAGTAGCACTCTTATATAGGGTTAGATTGTTTGTCCAGAAGCTAAGGTCATGTTGTATAATCACTATTTACCTATAACTGGTACTTTGGATGCAAATAATTGGGTTGTAAACGCTATGTAAAATTAGGTAGTCGGGCGCGAATAGTTCATTAAATATACTGCCCTCATAACATAAGTCAAGAAGCGGTAACTCAAATTCAATAGCCAAAGCAGATTCAATCCTCTTCTGTGAGTAATAAGTTTGCAATTACTTCAGGAATTTTGTCTGAGAAACCGCCATTATTTTGTCTGAGCGGGGCAGTATAGTATAATTATTCTAGCGGTGTATACTGGTTTAAAAATATTTCGAAGTTTCACGACGCGACTTTGCCAGAGTCTCTATTCCACTTTGTTCTAGACCATCTTGTTTCTGTATCGTAATGATATTGTTGACATTATGTCAGCTCATTCATTTCATAGCGAGAGTTTCTACAACGTCAAAAATATGATTACGACACATCTACGAAAATCGGATCAAAACAAATTGAAATACATACCCAGAGACAATAGCATGATGGTGTAGGGGATTCCAATAAGGATAAAAAATGAAACAACAATTTAATCAATAATTTCATGTATTCGACACATTTCATACATTGTCTTAAGACCATCATACTATGTCCCTTCAATAAAGATATAGCGTAACGCTTAAAAATATTTTAACAAATATATACAAATTACGCAAAACAGGACATATTTAGCGGTTGAATTCGACCAGTATTATAACACTAATACCCGTTTGCACCAACTTTTAAAGAACTCGGACACTCAAGTGATTCTTCAGAGAAATATAACTGTTCTGAAAAAACCGCATAAGCATCGTAATGTCATACGAACCTCACAAGACCTACTCAGCGTAGGTTGTAATTAATTTAACTACGGAAGTATGTATTATCTGGCATTACATTTTTCGGGTGTAGTTAAATGTCACTTGAAAGTATTTAAGTTCTTTTTAAGAGTTAGTGAAACCTGCTATAAGACCGACTCAAAAATAAATAAATTTTAAGATTGTATACACTACATTAAAAATAATATCACTACGTCAAAATCCCTTTAAACTTCATACAACTCAGGGTTTTCCTCTCTCTGTTTCGCCATTCGGTTCTGGTACCCTAGTGGCCCCTTAAAGTTCCTATCTTCATCCCTTCCCTCCAATTCCCTCTTACGCAAATACGCTTCTAGTCCTACCGTATCATTGGGATCATGCATAATCGTAAGGATACATATAAAAACCGACACCCCAAAACCAATACCGAACATCATTTTGTTATTCTGATAAGTTTCTGCGAGGTTCTCTAAAAATGTCCAAGTTTTAGTTTTCTCGCGTTGTGTATCCTCCGGATCGCGATTAGCTGTGTGTATGTTTGGACCTGCTTTACCGCTAGATTTAGATTTTTCTGGAAAACAAATTGGCCTTATAATGCGCGATTCGAACCCGCCAAGATATTTTTTGGCTAGATTTCGTCGCTAAGCGTGAGGTTGGAAGCGGTGCGTGATTTTACTACGGCTCATTGTTTTTTCTTACCATCTCTGTCATATGAAACGCCGTGGATCTGGCCGGGCGTGTCTTCTTCGAGCTCTGCGTAGGCGTATATGAGGACTTTTTGTTTTTCAGACAGTGCTTTGGGAACCTAAAATACGTAACAAATAATGGAGCATTATTTGACAGCACGTAATTGATGAAGTAAATGGACGTTTCTTCGGCGATTTAACCGCCGTCATTGTTGTCTTGAATATTATTAGAGATAAAAATTAACGGGCAAGTTTATCTAACATAATATAACAAAGTTGCTGGTAGTTATCATTATTTTCGTTCATATATTAAGACAACAATGACGGCGGTGGAAACGGCCAAATATTTACCATAAGGGCCTAAAAAAATTAAAATTTACGAATGCGCATTCCTCTTTTTTAATATTTACAATACTAACCTAACTTATAATTGCCTACACAATAGATATTTAAATTCAATACATCGGCAGGCCGGTGACACTCCGCGCTAACGCCTACAAAATGTGCGGCCACCCCAGGGTGGCTAATCAGTTGAGTGTCACGCGAGCGCTCGTCTTGACGCGCGCCGCCGAACGCTGCCAAAGTAATTCCAGTTTTTGTTTGAATAGGTACCTATGGCTACTCGAAAAGCCAAAAGGTGCATGGCATGCGGGTGCTTAAATAATGACAGGAATATCGACTTGTCATTATTTAAACCGCCTAAGAATATCGAAAGCTAAGATTCTTATTAATATTATTTATAACTTCGATCTAGGTAGGTAAGTTACGAGTAGCTGTACTTAATTACTGACACAATCATTACAGTTTTGAATTGTCGACGCAAAAAGAGCGGTATCTATAATATTATTTATTTTATTAACGACCCTTCCGCAGCATCGCAGTTTTCGACTTATTCGCATCAACAATCAATTACCTACTTACCTTTAAGATCGTTCAGTGTAAGTAGATCTCCCAGTAATAGTGACTGCCTACTAAGACAAGGTCCGCATATACTGGTTATTAGTTAAACACAGGTGTGCAACAGTATTAGCACAGTCGGGGATCAATGAAACTAAAAACTAGGCATTTATCACATTACAGAAAATTACAAAACAAATTAAATTAATTAACAAACATTTTGAAGTTTAAAACAGCACAATACTACGATAAAACTAGTAAACTACGTATTATTACGTAGATAGATAGGGAGATCCGAGCCAACAACAAACAAGTTGCGGACAACATTTGCTAGCTCTCCAGGCATGTACAATTTTTTTGGGCGGAGTCAGTAACGCTCGTCACGGGCGAAATAATACAGACTCTCGCGGAGCAGATTTAAGGTGCATTTTGCCTCGTTAGGAGCGCCCCCACTATCGATCGTAGAAATGTAACCAATGTCACTTCCGTACCGTGCACTTGTATTATTATCGTTAACGCGTTCTGACTAGATTTAAATTCGCGTGTTTTCTGTCACAGGGAGTCGCTTCTGTACTTGTACTATTACTTATTCTGTGACATCGGCAACCATTGACGTATCGTAATGAATGATATTTGCTCAGTTTATTTTAACTTATAAAGAATACGGTGAACCAAAGATCATTATTTAACATAACGGCAATGTGATGTTTAGATTGATTACTGACCTGTATTTTAATATGGACGTAGTGGTCGCCGTAGCCGTGTTTGCTGACTAGTTTCATGCCCTTGCCTGATAATCTGATGAGTTTGTGCGACGAAGTGCCCTGCGTTATCTAGGAGACAGTAACATATTTTGCAATGAAATGGATATAAGAGATAAATGATTTATGAAAATTATATTAGGCAGTATGCTAAAGTTGACAGACTAACCTGGAGTGTGTGGTCTTCATACAAGCCTTGTATTCTCACAGTCCCGCCTAATAAGGCTTGGGATACAGATATCTGAAACGCAAAATAAATAATTTACTTACACCTTAATCACTGAAGGCTTCCTTTGGCATATAATCTACACATTATATGGATCCTTTAGGACTAGAGGATGCATTGTATTATAAACTCTCAAAACTAGCCAAATTCCAAATTATAGCAATCATATAGCTGCTCCCTGTACCTTTTGCTGCCTGGAACTTTGCAGGTTTAGACTTATAGTATGGCCTCAGGGCAGCTAAAAATCTTAGATAGGTGAGTACAAGAATGTGGTGAGTTGAGAGTGAGGAGATGATAACTGTGGTAAATTAAAAAAGCGGTGAATTGGGAATATAATAAATAGATAAAGTGATGAGATGATAACGTGTTGAGATGATAACGTGGTGAGTTGAGAACGTGGTGAGATGAGATTGTGGTGAATTGAGACGGTAGTGAGATGACCACGTGGTGAGATGAAAACATGGTGAGATGCGAATGAAGAATGTATTGAGAATTCAGTATGATTATCACAAAGGTTACTCACCGTGCAGTCCGTATGCACGTCCGGCCCGTCTCTGCGGAAGTAGTCGGAGCGGTCCACCTTGAAGGTGACGAAGACCTCAGTGTTCCCGACAGACATGCGCACGGTCTGGCCGTCCTCCACGCCCGCGGGCACCGGCACCGTCACTTTCTTGCGCTGTACCTGTAGGTAGGACATTCACGTTAAAGCATTGCAGGCGAACCCTTGATCTTCCGAATGCTATACCCCTGCCACACACTCATCGAGTGGCACGAGAAGTAGCGAAGAAAGGCGGCAGTAGTGTGGCCACGTTAGTCGTCATGCCCACCGCTCCCTGTTTTTTCGGTTTTTTGGGCGCGAGTCAATGGACCTAGTGCGAAACGTCGCGAATAATTGCGCGAGTAGAGTGGTGTGTGGGCAGAAAAAGCGATGAGCAGCGCGAGGAGAATAGTGTGGCAGGGGTAATACAGTCGACAGATCATGACGACAACATTCTCAGGACATGTGATGCCTACTCTAATAATCTTAATAAAAAACATCTCGCTAAGAGACACTAACCATAGCGCTGCGTATCGAACGCACACTCAATGTGTACAAAGTTGTTTCTGAAAAATCTGCCGCATTCTGCGCTTCCGCCTTGCTCTCATTCGCTTCCGTCGCGCGTCCATTTTGCGCCAGAGTTGCTTTTATGCAAGTATGTTTGCTGACGGTTTAAAATTACGTACCGAAATGTAGTCATTCTCGCCGTACGTCTCTTGTTTTTTTTATATAGAGCCCGAAACGCGCGCCTCGGGTGCCTGCTGGATAGGCTCTAACGCTTGGCAGATGTAAGTCATATTTTACATAAAAAAAGTGAAGTCGAAGTGTGCGTGATTCGTTCTATGCTTCGTATTTTGGCATGGGCATAGATCTTAGCGTATGTGGCACGCAAAACGGTATTCAAGACGTTATGGTAAGAGTGACGGAAATAATTAAAATAACTAAAATTGGCCTACATACAGGCGTTAGATGGCAGTAGTGCACAATACCTTAGAATCACCAAGATAGTTTCCAGTACAAAAAAGTAAAGTAGGATTCTTTTGTCTTGCTTACCGACTGCCCCTTCCCTTCACACTCAATGCAAGGGAATTTTATTAGCATCCGAGTCCCGTGGCAGTGTCGGCATGTCGACCGCATCACGAAAGGACCTGAAATCAAATTGGTAAACTATAAATTTAAAATTCTATAGTCTAATGAAATCTTTCATCAACCCAAAATAATGAAATCTTGCTAAAATCAAATACCAGAACACAAGATTTCATTTCGGAGCACCCGCAGACCTTTGGCGAGACAGACAGATGTACACATAATTATATAACTATACTCTTAGTCCACTCTAAATCTTACTGCCCTCTATTCCTTTAATGTCAAATCTGAGCTCCTATATTGAGAATGGTTTAGACATTTAGATCACTCAAAGATAAGCTAATTCCTACCTATTCCTACTAGTGCACTTTTATCATATTGCGTCATCCAGAGTCGTATAACGTGCAATGATCTGTTGGTGTACGTAAGACGGTAAAATTTTCTTCTTGCCATACTAACCAAGGGACATCTTGGACTGACAACTTTTGGAATCTTAAAAATGCAAATGATCAATTTCTTTAGTGTCCCAAAAGTAATTTATGTTATCACTTGCCATCTTTATATCATAAAAACCAATTGGTGATTCCATAGGCGTTTCAACCGCCGTCAGTCCGCTGTCGTAAGTATTTAAGAAATAGGCGATAATATACTTAAAATTCGATCAATTGTGGCAAGAAGTACGATAACAGTATAGCTCTGTGTGAATGTTAGCTGCTTGGTGTAGCTCATTCTTTCAATATTTATGACAGCAGACTGACGGCGGTTGAAACGCCCGTGGAATCACCCCAATCTAGATGAAAGACAAAGAGAACTAATGTAGAAGTAGCAGCAGGTATACGCGAGTTTTACCTTCTTTAGCAAGGGTAACCCCGTCTGCCATCGTTTCTGTTAATGCATGGGAAATATAACTTGTCGGTGCACCATTCTCATCATTTTGACCATCATCATTTGCATTATCTATTTAATTAATTGTTGTATTTAATTCTAAGGCCGATTCTATCAGTATCTTAAAATACATTAGTTAAGTTGCTAGGCTAATTCACATTTAGTTAGACCATACCTCGTGAAAACGTCTCCATGCCTGTCCCGTTACAGTATGTGCACTTTATGGATTTGGTGCCCGGTTCACAGCGACTGCCCTGGCACTTTGGACATGTATCTACGATGTTGATGTTGACATCCTTGTTAACCCCACGTGCTGCTTCAGTGAAACGAAGATTTACAATAATCTAGAACAGATTGAAATAACTGATTGTTTAATTGTTTGATAACCTAAAATTTGAGTAGAAATTTTAAAGACCCAAGATGCAAAAAAGTCTAATCAATTGTAATTGTGAAGGTTAGAAGGATAATCAATTAAGAAATTTTATGCAACAAATAATTTGGTATAAAATTTAATTAACCCCATAAGATCCATTTTAAATTTCATTACTATTAAAAATCTCGTGTCATCCACTCAAATCAGAGATCACTGTAATAAATGCAAAAAAATAAAATTTCTGAATAATACTTACTTCCTGTGAAGCTCCAAAGCCAAATTGACTCTCAGCGAAGTCACTGAAAGCTTCACTTTTGAAACCAGCGTCTCCAAATATTTTCCGGAACAACTCCTCGGGATCTATGGTGGCTTTATACTGCCATTGGTGTGTGAAGCCATCCGCACCACCTGGCCCACCACCCATCCCCATTTGCTCGGAGGTTGTGCCAAACATGTCATATTGTTTACGCTTGTTGTCGTCGGAGAGAATCTAAAATATGATTACAATTATTTTGAAGAAATTGGAATGTTTTCCGTCATCTCCTAACACTTATATGGAGATTTAAAAAAATGATAATAATATATCTTTAAAGCGCATTTTATAAAACCTCACACTTACAGTTAAATAATCATAATAAGACTGAACATTTAACAAGAATCTAATACTGGCACTAGTTCAGATTCTTTTTGGTTTATGTTTTTGTTTGATAATTTGTTTTTCTGTACCTGTGTTAGATATATGCAAATAAACATTTTTAATTTCTTTCTTTCTTTCTTTATAAGATCTAATAAATCTAAATCTTACAGGAATATTTCAAAATGAACTTCAAGACAGTTTTCCATTTCTATTTCTTCATGCATCCAACTTTAAAACCAAACCTAACTGTTTTGATCATAATTACATCATGTTATATGTTATTAGGTTATTTGCTTAAATTACACAATTCTCACTTTTTTTTACAGCACAAAAAATACTGAGTTCTGGTAATTTATCATTTAAACAAATTAAATAAAAATGCAAAGAGGAAATGAAAATTTTTTATGGTCCCAAGGAATATGAGAGCGTAAAATTATGATTACATGGCTTATCCAGACTGTACGCATGCCATATTAACAAACTGATCTCGACTGTAATGCTCATCTCAAAATGCACCAAAAATGATGGATTTTTATAGCTTGATGTTTATTTTGACATATCTAGCGGCTTGTGTTATATCAGATTGAAATTTTAAAAGTTCGGCTTATGCTAGGTTAACACTTAGTTTCAAAATATTTGAATACAGCTAGCTCATTTCAAAGGAATGACAACAGAACTTTAGTAACATAACTTTCCATTTCAATGTTTTGGCTCAAATTTTATTTATATAAAAATTCTTATTCAGAGTTAAATGGGTGGTTTTCAAAAAAGATACCTAGTTAAGGACTCATATTAAGAAACAGTAACTTAAGACATGTGTAGTAATCAAAATTAGCCATATATTTTTATAGTGCCCTCATACATATGCCAATAGGCAGTATCTCAAATACAATAAACAAACCCGATTCAATCCTCACCTTTAGTAATGTGGTCACAGTTGCTACAGGAGTTTTGTTTGAGATAGCACCATTTGTGTTATAGTATTATAGATAATTTTCGTAACTCACACGACTTAAGTTACTGTTTCTTAATTTTAGTCCTTAATTAGAGTTTTTTTTTCGAAAAACACCCATATATTTACTACGTAACATAGAATATAAATACCTCATAGGCTTCGGACACTTCCTGAAACTTCTTCGATGCCTCAGGGTCAGACTTATTGGCATCAGGGTGGTACTTCTTTGCCAGTTGATAGTAAGCCTTCTTCACCTCTTTAGCGGACGCGTTTTTAGACACCCCAAGCACCTTGTAATAGTCAACCCGAGAGCTCAAGTAGTTTGTAGTGTGAATGGACCGATGTTTTGGAATACTACCAGAATGATCTGAAGGATAAAGAAATGATAGAGGTTATGTTTAACCAACGTCCAAAAATCAAAGTATTTTTACGAACAAAAGTTTTGTTGATAATATATAACGCGGCCCGGCAAAATTTAGCTTAAAGACCTAATTATTATGATAAATAAAAGCCGGGTGATGTAATAAAAGCATGTCAAACTTACAACTCAATCGGTTGTGAGTTAATGATGCAACCGCTAGCGCAGGGCCTCCAAGAAAATTTTGGCATTTAATACATTTATGAACAAACCGACATTGGGTTTTGGTGATATTGTTACTAAACACTGCACTAAAAGTTTTCGGGTTCAAAAACCCGATGATACTCCGGGTGGGAGCCATTTTGAAAGAATTGGGTCAAAAACGTCAACTGTCACATTTTTTTCATAAGCTCCAGTGTTTCCAGGTGAAATTTTAATAAGTAACCCCTAGCTTGAATTTAAAAATCTGCGAATAAAATAAAATAAACATATAGGTTAAATAAAGGTCTATCAGAATCTCGTGAGAAATTTAAATGTAATACTGTATGTAAACTATCGTCCAAAACCCGAAATGATCGTCCAATGCAACAAAAAATGTTATTTTGTATATAACAGTTCCGTCTTCTTAATATAGCACAGAGATAGAAATTTTCATTTTATCAAAGAAAAAGAAAAGTCATACATGCATAACCTTCCTTCGGCCAAACGAGTACAAATAATCAAGGTCTAATACGTATTCCTGCTGAACTAGAATACGCATTATATTTTATTTTCTGTTCATAGTATTATATCAATCATGCTGAATTATGGAAATTATCCGTATTATCTGGGTTTAAAGCATGACCAAAGACTACTATATACATTATGACTGACTATTGAGGTTCGTGGGTGCAGCCTACTTACTGAAAAAAAACATTTTATCTTTATCTTAAAAACACGTTATTGCTGACCTCTCTCAATCGATTTTTCATACTTCATAAGTCCTACATAGATGGGCAGGTACTTAAAGCTCGAAGGCCGTTTTCGCCCGTGATTACTTGTAGAAGTTTGCGTATTTAAGGTGACACACGGGCGAGTAAAGTCGCCGAGCCATAATTTGTACGGCGTATTTACTCGCCCGTTTATCTGGGACTATTTAAACATCCCATTCATTTCATATATAAAGAAGAAGAAGAAGAAAAAACGTTTATTTAGACATCTTACAAAAGGACAAAACAAGTACTAAACAAAGAATACAAAGAGCATATGGCTGACCTAATGCCAGATGCCATGAAATGGTCCCAGCTCAGCATGTTGCCAGTAGTAAAACCAGCGCCGGTCTTCCGCAGGGACCATTTGGTGACCTCACGGCAGAGGCCCGTTTCACGAAGCTACAAGTCACAAATTACAAGCGGAACTCTCTTTCTCGTAAAAGGAGTTAGAAAGAGACTTCCGCTTGTAATTTGTAACTTGTAGCTTCGTGAAACGGGCCTCAAGCCACACACTACAAAAAAAAAACCAAGATCAGAAAAATAACACTATTACTAAAAAAACTAATTACAGTGTAGATTGGAGAATGTAGCCAATAATAATATAACTAACCAATAAAAAAATCAATTACACATTTAACCATTAACCCAAAATTATTATAAATAAACAAAAAGAAAAATAATTAAAAATACAAAAGAAATAAATAAACCAAAAAAATGAGCCCCCACTCCCGAACTTTGATGCGTGTTAATCGTGTTATGCCGGCACTACACTACGCTATTTTGATTGATTTGATAAGGGTAAAAATACGTGTTCCATATTTTTTGATAATCTTACTGACGGACTGACGGACTAATTAGAATTATTATTTTAATTACCCAGGACATATACCTATTGCGCGGACCGGACCCACTTGTGGCCCGTTTCACGAAGCTAAATAAAATAAATAAATAAAATAGCCTTTAATTTATTTCTCAAATTTTTGTACAGATCTTAATTTCTTAAGTATGAGTATATTTATATATTATTCTTGGTTACATGCAGATCTTGAATTAATTTAATTTTTATTATATAGCTTGTTTACATTTCTTTTCATAGTATTTAAGTATTTTATATCAAATTATAGAGCATGCATAAATTTATTATTGTGATATTCTAATATTAGTTACATTGTAATGTTACCATCTAAATCTAAACAATAATAGAATACTGAAGGTCATTGCTGGAAAGATGGATTCTTCCTTCCTAAAAGCTTGGATGGGCATTATTATTTTTAAATTATAATGGGCCAATTTTGAATAAAACAAAATAAAACAAAATTGAGTCCAATAAAAATAAAATCACTTATAATTGTTTGACCGTAAAATAAATTATTATAAATTAAACATAAAAATTGTTGGAATAATTAAGCAGTGTAATTCTAATTTAGGGCATAAGCTTTTTTGTTACTAACAAAATATGGATTTTAATTATCTGATAATAAATGATTATTATTTTTAATTTTTTTTTTAATAATAATAAGTTAAATATTTGATTATCATAACTACTGAATCATTTTGTATTAACTATTATGACTATATTTTATTTTTATTTATTGCTATGATGAGAACCCCTCTCCAGGGTAAAGGCCTCCTCCAGTTCTTTCCATGTTTTTCTATTTCCAGCCGTGTCCTGCCGCTGGGCACCTGCGGTGGTTTTTATGTCATCAGCCCAACGTCTGCGTGGTTTTCCTGGTTTTCTTTTTCCTTCAGGTCCTCCCCAGTTAGTGACTTTCTTCGTCCATCGATCGTCTTCTAGTCGGGCTATGTGCCCTGCCCATTGCCATTTTAGTTTTTTAGAATGTTGTAAGAAATCTATCAATTTTGTTTTGTCTTATTAGCTCACCTATTTCCGATCACTGCTTATTATGCTATTTCTTATTTTGTTTATTTTTCTTAATTTTAGTATAGACCTCTCCATTGCTGACTGGCGATAATTTGTAACTTGTAGCTTCGTGAAACGGGCCTCTGCTCGCATTCGGCCTGTCTCGGATGTCTCACCGAAGTCTCACTTACCGTGTGTACTGCCGGCATAACATTGTTTTAAAATATGGTGGTATATTTTAAGAAAATCGATAAAGATAAACTACTGTTGACATCGCGATTTCTATATTCTGACAACACTGTATTCCTGGGCAACGGTAGGCAAGGATGATATATAAACAAAAAATGAGCTTAAAATGCCAATTATTGTATTCAACATTAAAATAAATGTTTAATTATCTGTATAATTATTACTGTGCGGTGTATTTAAAAACATAAGTTGTTTATCAAGTCGTAAGGATGGCTTCAGTAAGTGCTCGCGAACAGAAGATCGAACAGCAAGTAAGTATTATTTATTTAAATATTTCTAATGTAATTGAATAATAAAAGTATAGCGCGGCGAATTTTTTAGGTTTTGAACTTGTATAAGTGGTTAAATGTTTGTTATAGCGTCAAATTATGGAGCAAAAGATGAAGCAGAAAAGACAGAATTCTGGGATGGTTCAGGCAAATGATTTGAGAGTTGGTTCTGCAAAACGGCCAATATCAGGGAGCAGATCCCGAGAGCTGCACGGTAACTTATCTAGTATATTGGCTGTAAATTTCCTGTGTTTTTATTTGACCATGCATGATTGTGATTGATTTTCCTCATTTGTTTTATTACTTTTGTTTAACAACAGGCTATGATGGGCCGATGCAATTCCTTATGTCTCCAGTGAACCCTGATCAAGTAATACCCCTGCAAACTAATAGAATATCGACATATGATGGTAAGTTATAGGGCTTTTTTATTAATTTAATTTATGTGTATAATTTTTGCATGTTTTGTCTCGGATGCTTACATTTCTTGCAGCGCTAATTGAATTTAGAGTTTTATAGGTAATGAGCGAGTTGTGATTGGTCAATTGCATTTCTAATGAACCGTAGTTAGAACAGGCAAAACTAATTAGCTCGAGGATTATCGGGTATTTTAAAACAAGTTGAATTTTAGTTGGTTTTTTTCTAATTCTTGGACTGGAATTAAAAAGTTCTTATGTATATTACTTCTTGTGTTTAAATTGCATGGAGATAACATCTATTGATTAAATTAATCTTAATTTAAGCGAACTTTATCTAGTTAAGTGTGTCCTCCAGTAAGAACATGTTGAATAGTTGTTATAAAACAAATTAATATTTTTGGCAATTTTACCAACTTTATCATCATTAAATTATATATGTTTATAAATAAGTTGGATACATACACTAGCTACCTAGACGTATTTGTTGAGTGTTGTCAAAATGATTTAACACATTCAGCGCCAGCAATCGGCTAGAAAGGTACTCTGTTCATTTGCAGTTTTCTGAGAGGGATCATTTACGAGCATAGCTAAGCAGAGCAGAGATATTATGGATGTCTTTGAGGCAAAATTGTTTTGTAATGAATGTATCAAGGGGATAGCCGCAATTTCTGCTTAGCCCCATGGGAAAGAGGTGTAACATAATATATTAGGCATATTATGCATAATCATGTATCCAGAAGTACTGGGACCTAAAGTAAGATTTTAAGTAAGTAGGCTGATATATGTGATGAGAATTAGAGTATCTACCTAGATACAATCAAACTCTTTAATAGTGTAGCCAACTGCCTAGGGCCCTCATCGGTTAGGGGCCCTCCATCACTAGGGGCCCTGCATCACCTAGGGGCCACTCGCACCGTTTTTTTTTTAAAGGAAGATAAGTTTGAATTGCATTACCTATGGGCCCGATATGGTTAATCTGGCCCTGCTGAAATGTACAGTTACTTCTGAGTTCGACTGTATCATTGGAACAGTGGGGCAAGGTAAGGGAGATTAGCGACCCCTAAGATGTTTCATTTTTATTTTAATGACCTGATAGACGGCATCGGTAGTACGCATTGAGGATGTTTTGTTAATCGGGCTTGCGTACTTGTACTTTTTTTATTATGTGCTTGTTAAAAGTTTCCTTTAATTTCCAGGAAAGTTCAGTATTGCGTTTTCGTTTGTGGTATCGCAACATTCCGTGACTGCATACCCTAGACTTGTGAATAAAGTGAGGCGATACAATCTAACTATGCAATTTAAATGTGTGCGTTCTTATTTTGTACTACATCGTACCGGGGGATCGGATCGGGCGCAGTGAGTAAAGGCCTTAAGTCGTTCTCTAGGGCCCGTTGTTTGATCAGTAGTTAACTCAACTAATTGTTAAAAAGGGGATTAAAGGGAAGGAAAGGATTCGAAAATTTGACACATTTCCTTGAGATTTAACCATTAGTTACGATTTTTACCTATTAGTTAGTTTAATAAATTTAACGCGTGTATTTGTATTTCTGTCTGTACGAGCGTAGGTAGCTCCCAAACGAATGGACCGATTTGGACGCAGTTAAAAAATAGTTAGTTAAATCAGAATGGTTCTAAGACATTTGTACCACTGCTGCATTGCCGGCGAGGAAGCGATTAACTACCGACTATTTTCTCGCTCAAGCAACGAACAAAATATATAGATCCCGTGTCAATAAAAGAGACAGATATAGGTATTAATTTTTGCAATAGAAGTTGATTGCTGGCTCTACTCGCTTCCCGCTCAACGTTCAGGAGATAGCAGCTGTCAAAGAAGGGATCGCCATTATATCGTTATTTTTTATCTTTTTTATCGTTTTACTATACGATATTGCTCCAAGAACTTTGTTTTTAATCGATCAACTTTGTATGCCGAATTTTGTAATACTTAACAAAGTAACTGTATTATTATGGACCTTTGTTCCTTAGTAATAATAACCAAATATTGTCTTGTGAAACTGTGTCATATTAGTGTTTGTACTGGTTGTTATAGAAACCGTTCGACGCTAGGTGACTCATGGCATGAATCAATCAATCTACTTAATGAGAAAACACTTGTAGTATGGCTTGTATTGCCCTACTAAGCATAATGGCGATATCTCAGACAAAACATCTGTAGAAATTGCCACCTAGTTACAAACAGAAGAGAGTTGAATCTGCTTTGGCTATTGTATTTAGTTATTGCATTTTTGCTTAGGAGGGCAATCGTTTTGTGATTTCATAAAACCACATCGCACATAGAACAAAGTGCGGTTTACCTCGTTTTGAGAAAACCTACATGATGTTTGCCATGTAACTCTACCTATGAAAGGATTAATAGTAGGTATAGCATGACACAATTAATATGGTGTGCGTCATAGCTCTTACGCCGTTGACCTAGAGTCTATTATTGCTTAATCCGCGCGCCATATTAAATGTGTCTTGCTGTACATTTCGTCATTGCTTTGAAAAAACCTCGTATCTCATATTTCGTGATGTACGATTTTAAACATAAACGTGAAGACAATTAAGTTCGAACGCGAATATCTCGAAATATCAGATACGAGTTTTTTCTAAAGTAGTAACAATATTTATCTTAGGTTCTCTGCAATTTACAACAGGAACATCTGAAAAAAAATATGCATAAAGAGATTTTTCTCGAAAGCATAGGTACTATTTTTTTTATTATTATTCATTTCATTACCGAGAAAAAAATTATATCAGTTTTTCAAACCTTATTGTGTGACATGTCAAATGAAAGGGCTTGTTGTGAGCATCTCTTTTATTTTTTTTAATAAATTTTATAAACAGTTTAGAAGTTATTTAAGAAAACACATACATTCGCAATTTTTCTATGTTACTTTGAATACTGAAACTTGTTATAGGTTTTCTTGTAGTTTCAGACATATGTATGGGGGATGGTCAACTTATGCGTATTTTCTCAAATAACTTCAAAACTGTTTATGTTAAAGTTATAAAACAAATATATTTGAGATGCTCACAACAAGCCCTTTCATTTGACTAGTCACACAATAAGGTTTGCGACACTTTTTTTTAAATTTCCTAATCTATCCCCCAAAAGTAACCCCCTTGTTCAAAATTCATTTATTTACGTTACGCATCCGTCTTTGAGTCACCGACTTACATATTTGTACCAAATTTCAACTCGATCGGTCCAGTAGTTTCGGAGCAAATCTGCTGTGACAGATGGACATATAGACAGACAGACTAACAGACAGGCATATGGTGTGGAGACGGAACCCTCTCCACACGAGTCGAACTCGCACTTGGCCGGTTTTTTTAAAATGGTATGCTTTTATGGTGGGGACGCTTTTGCCCAGCAGTGGGACAGGACAGGCTGTGTGCGTTTTTACCAGACTGTAGAAGGTATGTATCTCCGTTCCTATGTCCGCTCGTAACTACTCAACGGCTCAACCGATTTTGATAAATTCTTCATTAGATTCGTCTTTATGGCGCGAGTGTCACTAGGCATAAAATGTGGCGTTAGATTATGAAAAGGGAACTTATTGGCGATGGCGCTTCCGCCGCACTGCGTCACGCGACGTTGTATTTATATCGGAGCATCTTTAATAATGGCGGAAGCGCCATCGACAATAAGGTCCCTTTTCATAGATAACGCCACAAATTGTTGCAAAATGGCAGATTTATTTCATGCAATGACGGGACGACTTGGACGCATTCCTCAGAAGAGGCACCTAATTGGGACTCATGGAGAAAAAGGGGAGAGCCCTTTAAAGGGGAAAAAAAATAATGTTATGACGACGAAGACTGACAACAATGTTTCCTAAAGTAAAACAAACATTTTAAAATATCCATTCTGTAACCGAACTGCAAATGTTTATTGCATCATCGAATAAATGTTTTCGATCTCCCGCGCGTGTCGTATCAATCGTGTTATCAAAATATAGTTTTCAATCCACGTCGGCACTCCTTGCTACTCAAAATGACGTTGCATGGCTTTGCGTCAATGTACGTAGAATTGAGTGGTGGATTAAAAAACACTATACTTACAATGAATGCCGTAGTATTGTGTACCTAACAGGAAAAAGAACTAAACCCGATTATCGATGTATGTATGACGCATCATTACAATTTGTATATAGGCTGTGACATTTACATGTTCCTGATGAATCGTATGCCTACATTACCTACCTATCACCATTTAATAACAATATCCAAGAAGGCTAAGGTAGTAGGTAGTCGAAGTATTCTATACTCTATTGGGAAACACATTAAATTTAATTTATAAGGCAGTTATTGTTATTATACGGCAGAATTTGTACCTATTACGGCAGAATTTGTTAAATTCGGTCAAATAGTTCTCTTGGCGTCTGTATTTCCGAACCGATATAATTTGAAGGCCTCTAAAAAACGAGCCAATTCTTTTCTCTTCTCTCTTAAAGTAACCTTCTTACGTAGACTACAAAATATGTCAGTCACTCACAAGCCAAACATGTTTGCTATGCTATGCAAATTACAATTTAATGGATACGAAAACAAGTCTCTTTTAATCTTGAACTGTTGACGTAGCAGTCCTGGCTTCAGTGGCACGACTTTCATTAGACGGCCAAACCCGTCTGTGGCGTTCAAAATGTTAAGTGCAGAAAAAGTAGTGACGTATAACGTTATTATATCGTTGTAGAAAATATAGTTATTGGATATCGATATGAAGTTCTATCTTTATGATGAATATCGTTATGGAACCAAGTTTAATAACGTTATAGCGCGAGATTAACGATTAAATAAGTACGTTATCGTTAAATAACACTATTTGAAGGTCCAGTTGTTTTCTGCAGGCCTGACGAGCGGAGTGAGTCCGGCCGAGTCGTAAAGGTTGTTGATCAATATGGCTTCGTCTGCTGAACCCTCTCTAGGCTCCAGTATCGTATTGATTTTCCCTGTGAGGTCTGGTGGAGTCGATGCATTGCTTTCGAGGTGGATTTAACGCAATCGGAATACTTTAAAACATCACAAATCTCCAGCGTCTTATTTTTGCAAATCCGTTTCTTTCCCACAACATTTTTCGTCATAACAGTTTCGGGTGATTAACATTGTATCATATCATAACTTTCAAGCCGTTTGCAACCCAGAAATATAAGAAATATTATAAATGGTAGGTATTCATCTCTCCCCAGTCATTTATATTTATAATACAATACAATAGGTATTTACTGTTTATTGCACAGCACAGAGTTGAAACAAATGATAACAATTTATTGTAACGTGAAATCACAGAAATACAGAAATATTCTTAATTCTTAGTCACGATAACTTGAACTCATGATTTAGAACGTCACCCTTAATTTGGCAAAAATAAAAAAAGTCGGGAATTCAAACCCTTTTTGATTTTTAATCAGAAAAAAAATAAAAACACAAATCAAACAAAAAATGTGAACCTTATGGTATGTATGGTATACCATACACTGCCAAATTAAGGGTCTGCAATACTTAGTTGAGTTTTCACGAATTCGTCGTAAGCGGCTTGGTGTGATATTGTACCTAAAAGTCCCGAGGAGTGCAAATTGATAGAAAGCATAAATAAATAATTATAATAATTATTAGGCAACAATCTCGCACTAATTGACCCAGTCCCAAACTTAGCTCTAGGCTTATACAATGGGTATTAGACAACGAGAAACATACAGATGTAGTGAAATATCCTTTCACATCGTATTTTCTCGGAAATGTTCGTATTTGTCATAGTACTTCAGTCTGACCCATCAAGACAACGTGGGGGAACGTCGCATCGCGAGAATGATAAACGATATAGAGTGGTTAATACCAGAGTGTTTTTTTGTTAATTAAGATTAAGTTTGTTTTCAGTTCTTTTTAATAGTCATGCCGAAAGCATTAAAACCTGGGAAACTTTAAGATCGACAAGACTGAAATTATTTTCAACATTTATTTATATTTCTTCTTGTTTACCTACACCTAATTTCTATATATTTGATCGTGGTGGTTTTAACATCTCAAATCTCATTTCAAATATGTCACTTAATAATTCAATAATTCATAGACACGTCGGCATCATTCGGAAGTAGACGTGAGTTCCGAATTTTCACGATGTGAAAGGATTATTCACTAGATCTGTACATACACTCACAACACGGGATTGTTGAGCCACTAGCTTATCTATGGCTTATATAACACAACCAAGTTAAAATAACTTGGTTGTGTTATATGAATGCGGCCGTTTTTCGTTATAGAAACATGACCCTTTTGTAATGCCCAATAAAGACTAAGTTCAGTTAGAACCAATAGTGGCTGCAGTTTAAACGTAACCATAGTAACCATCAACCACTATTACATTATAACAATGACTATATAGACTTTATAGACTCGTAAGCAGCGTTCGGATAAAAGCATGGGCTCCGAGTTTTTCCCATGTCGAAACGGCGAATTTTTATTATAAAATAAATATGAGTTGGGTTTGGCTCATTATTGTATTAGGCCCGAAGGGCCAAAACACTCAGAAATAGGAGCTCCGCAGCGGAGCTCCATCGACTCTGTACTATATTTTGCGAATATGATGTTTTGAGAATATCATGTTTTGAGAATATGATGTTTCAAGATTATAATCTTTTGCGAATATGGTATTCAGCGATGGGGGGCTTATCTTATCTTATCTTACAGATGGGCCCTTTCGGATACACTTCGACCTTTAAGGATCTTTTGTGCAATTACCCCTCACACACTCAGCTGTTCGAATGTGCAGGTTTCCTCACGATGTTTTTTCTTCACCGTAATAGCATTGGGTAATGCTGTTAAGTTAGAAAAAACTCATTGGTACATGGTGACCGCGGGGGCTCGGAACTCGGTACCTAACGATCACGAGTCGACCCCCTAAACTATAGCCACCGACGCTCTAAAAGCGATGGAGAGCTAAAACCATGCGGGCTATTGACCAATGAAACTGACCCTTAAGAGGCCACCTATGCTAAAGTCTGGAGTGTTCCGAGATCTGGATCTCAATAACCATGACGCCTTTGTATCTGTTTTTTGGATATATTAAACTTGACCATATATGCTTGAGACTGTCAAACGTGAAAACACGATTAGAAATAAAATCCTCGATACTTTTATTTTTCAAACATGACACCTTTTTTGCATGTTTTTGGTTGAATCTTCGAAACCCTATCATCTTTAACGATGATTTTCGATTCAATAGTTGAGGATATGTACCTTCTTAATCCTGGTAAACCATTTTTTCAATAAATGTTGTGGTTTTAATGTAAACAGCAATTAATTGAATTTGAAGCTGCCGTCAAGGCGCGCGCGAACTATCTCCATCTCACATGCTTCGCGCGGAAGCACATAAAGCCATCCCTTTTTATTCTTGTGGAGGCGTGGCACCATAGGTGGCCTCTTAACCGATACTAACGCATGGCTGTTATATTGTAGCTATATGGCCTCCTTGTTGATTCCAGAGCTCGGCAACCAGATCGAAGTGCTGACCGTCGGCGATGATCACAGCGGTGAGGAGGAGGAAGAGAGCGTGCCTGTTTGTAGCATGGGCCGCGACCAGAGTACGGACGACGTGTGCGTAGACGCCGCCGTCGCGCCGCTGCATGCGCGCGTTCCAAGAGACCAATCGCCCACACAGGTATGTATATTCTGATTATTCTAAGACTCTGCCTGTGACAGCCGTATTTCGTAATTTGTAAAACTTACTATACTCACAAACGAAGCGTTTAAAACTAGGCGATTAATTATTTTTCATCACACTTGCTCGTAAATAGTGGTCTAATATGCTAGAAAAATCGAACGTAAATCCAAAATAATACCCGCGGGCCTTTTTTTTACCATTACGCCCTATCGTGCGTAATAGCTTTTTTTTTAAATATGATACGTGGACTCAAACTATCATAATGCGCCAGGACCCAAATTCTTGTGCCATTCAATATGAAGTTTCATTCGAGATGAAATGTCAGTTACATACAATTTTCTAAAAATCTCGCATATAAACGATTGATCTCGACTGTTACTAGAGTCGGACTCCTGAACATGTTTGACATTATCTGTGGTAAGTTATAGAAATTGATGTAGTCTGCCGCTAATTTATAAATACTGATTATAAACTGTGTGATTCCAAAATAATAATTAAGTCTTTGTGCACACATTAAAAATATAATTCAATAAAGAAATGTCGTCATCAGAAGAAATGGATAATGCGACTCCGCCGGACATCGCCAGCGCGGTTAAAGTTATTAGTGACAATCGTAAGTTAAAAATACCTATGATCTTTTGTCTGATTTTATTTCCTTTCCTCGCAATTGTGATGAAAAACATTGTATGTTACACGGGTGGTAAAGGAAATACAAAGCTCGAGTCATTAAATTTACCTATGGTCAACAGTGTTGCTATTTTATCAAACAGTTACCCAGGGGCGGATCCAGGGGGAGGTTATGGCCCCCCTTGAGCCATGATATCAGTTTGACTTTTAGTTCTGAGCTGTAAAACTTAAAAAGGTCGTGTTCGTCGTATTTTGTAAGAACCTTCTTTTCGGAACCTTAATCCATTATTTCCAGAATTCTGTATGCGAATGGATTTTAGTCATTGACGAATTGAAAGACAATGGTACAGTCAACAGCATAAATAAGTGATCATCATAATAAGTTAACAAAAAGTGTTTTACTAACAACTTTTGGCGTGCTAATCGATTTAATTGTATGGCCACATGTGCAAGTCGAAAAGTGAACATGAGACCGCCTTTTTAAGTCAAAAAAATGAGAATTTTACTTATGCCAGAGGTTTTGGCCGCGCTTCGTTTCTGAAATGATAATCTTATCCGAAGCGCTACTCGATTCACTTCATAATACCGACTTGCATAAGAGCGTGTGGACAGGAAATAATGAAGGGACGGGAAAATAAAACCGTTAATGTCAATTAAACGAAAGCTATTATCCTTACTTGTATTCACTGATAATATGGGCAAGATCGAATCGATCGATGAAGGTAAGAACCATATCGTGTTTGACCTGTTATGGTTATGTTTCGGCCGCCATTATTGTCAAGTAAATAAGAGCTATCACAATGTTGACAATACGATAACAGGTCAGACGACATGGTTTTTACCGTCTAGAATAGAGGCCCATGTGCTATTACCATACGTCGCACTCAAGCGGGCAGTTTGGTGGCATGTCAGAATGATAGATAAGGTTCACAAATCAATCAATTCACTTTCAAGTCAGAATAAGTATTTGTACTTAGTATTTGGTACCTAGTATTTGTAATGTGCATTTCCAAATATCTTAGCAACTAAGGTAAAAATGATCACTTATTTATGCTGTTGACTGTACGTTAGTTAGGTGTTTATTTTTTTATATCCATTCAATTTTAAATAAAAGTAAGATTGAATAGTATGCGGTATATTTGATTTAATTTACTTAAGTAGGTATATTATGCGTATATATATTATTAATATTTTTTCAGCTATTTATGTGTTTTTTTGTGGCCACTTAAATGGGCTATCAGTTATCACTTCAAAGAGTATTTACACATTAAAGATTAATAAATGATAACGGTAACTAATTAACTATGTTACAAATACTAAGTACATTGTAATACTCGTAAGTTAAGATTAGAGACCTTACTTTGCCCCCAAACTGCCCGCTTGAGTGCGACGTATAGCTATTACATGCCGAACCTAGACAAGATGTCTCTTAAGTTATAGTGGGAGAGTTATCTTGCTATCGTGCTTCTTTCTATATAACAGTACCTGGAAGAGCGAGCGTCGCTCGGGTTGAAAACGAAATTTCCCGAAGATAACAACTCCACAGACCGATTTTTCGCCCCCGTAAACTCCTATATTTCAAGTTGGAGCCGTTGCCGAGATTCAGATTTTATATATATATATACAAAAATTGCTCGTGTAAAGGTATTTGATTAGATTTGATTTTGAGATTTGAAACAAATCATTAGTAAAATTAATGATTAATTCTATGACACATTGACACATTAATATTACTTCTCTTTTCGCTTTTATGTTGTTATTCGCCTTATTTCCTTTATGGGAATACCTAAATAAATTCATGCCATGTACCACGAATTGTGTAGTTATTTAGGATTGCCCCAAATACATACCTATCGTGCTACTTTCAATACCCGTAACGGTGCGTAGCCCAATAAGGTAAAATTATATAACTTAGCGTTTACCTAGTTGGTAGTGGACCTGACTACAAAGCTAGCAGTCCTAGGTTCTATTTCCGGTATGGGCAAATTGTTTTATTTAACGTAGAAATCTTCAATGACTCAGGAACAAATACTCGCGCCTATCACACAAATATTTGCATATTACTGCTAGCTAGGCAGGGTCACTTCACTACCATTTAGGATGTTCGTGTATTTGACTTTCAATTTATGCAAACGGCTAAACAGGTTTGGATTAAAAGGAGACCATATCCTGAAATAAGACCTTTTTATCCCGGATTTTTTTATAATCCCTGTGGAAATAAGGTTAAACAAGTTCAACGCAGACAAGTACAAGTTGAAAAAAAAAGATTTGATAGATTTTACACGTGTAAAATTGCCCGTGAAGCCTACTTACTGAATAAACATCTTATATATTCTTAGGGATCCGTAGCCAACAAGGAACCCTTAAATTATCGCCATGTCTGTCTGTCCGCGGTTTTACTCAAAGACTTTTAGTACTACAAACCTGTAATTTGGCATAGTTATACATTTAAATTACTCAAACAAAGTTGAAAAATAAAATCTTGGAAAATGTGTTTGTCGTAACGGCTCCGGAACTCTACACTAAGGATGAGCCGACATGCTCTTGCCTGTTTTTTTGTCTGTAAGTTATAGTTATGTTATGTTATTATAAACCATTTTCATTTGTAGGCTGCAGAAATCGAAGGCTCGGTAGAAGGGGCAGTGGAGACGTTTGTGGTGACGCCAGCGAGACACGGGACCCTGTACAAGTGCAGAATAGCCCGCGACAGGAAGGGCATGGACCGAGGCCTCTACCCCACATACTTTCTGCACCTCGAGAAGGACTATGGGAAGAAAGTGTTTTTGTTAGCCGGTGAGTTCATATTGGGGTTATTCTCTAAGGCAGCAATTCCCAAAGTGTGCTGCGGAACTTAAAAGGTTTGTAAACAGACGCTTCGCATAGCTGTCAAAATGCAAATTTAACTCCAGGCGATAACCCCTAAATCATATCCAATTTCCACGATTTTTGAATATGTTATAGTTGTTACGAAAAACTAGGGTCGTATGTTTCCTTTTTTGGGATATTTTTATTTTGTTTATTTTCAAGAAATATTTTCTGCTACAGTAAAGACCTTTTTCATAATATTAAAAATATATTCAACAATTGAAAAAAATTGACTAGGTTTAAGGAGAGAGAAACGTTATCGCATTTTGTATGGAATTTTATTGCTTCACAGCTCTCTTAAGGCTTCTGTGGAAAATTCACCAGGGTTCCGCGAAATCTGTAATAAAAACTACAGCTGCAATAAAAATACTCACGTGTGGACGAAAATATTTGATGTGGGGTTCCATAAAATAAAAGGGATTTGTGAGTGTTTTGCTACCTTAAAAGTTTGGGAACCCCTGCCCTAGGGCAATAGCCTGCCTCGCAGAGCATTTTACACATCTTTTATGCGCGTACGTTAACACAATTTACGTTGGATACTTTTATCTTTATGACTCGTTTAACATATTCAGTTTTATTATCTAGCACGAAATAGTTTTTTTATACGTTTTGTTGAAGTTAAACTTGAAACTATAAAAAGAGACACTATTGTACATGGTAATCAAACCATCACCTCTTGTCTAATATAAAAAATCTGTCTCCTCTTTTGTTTTTAGTTATAAGAACACATAAAAAATTTAGTTTAAAAATATATATCCGCGCTCGCTGACGTGGCTCTACGGAAGAGGAAACAATTTCTGTGACTACTCTCACTATTTGCATATGTATAGGCTCGAAATTTAGCCTCACCTTTAGTCGGCGTCGCGCTAACCAAAAGCTAATATCTAAAATATCCCAACAGCACGCAAACGAAAAAAATCGGCAACATCCAATTACCTGATCTCCACGGACCCCACCGAGCTGACGCGCGCCGCCGACAGCTTCGCCGGCAAGCTGCGCTCCAACCTCATCGGCACCGCCTTCACCGTCTACGACAACGGCCAGGCCTGGCGCAAGCACGAGGCGCGCGCGCGCCATGAACTCGCCGCCATCGTCTATGTAAGTGCTTTAATAATATTCTATGATACCTGCGCATACCCGAAGGCCCTGCCAAGATGCATTTCGCTAACTAGCGTTTCTATTCGATTCGTTTATAAACCAATCGCGTCACTGGTAGATGACGTGATACGAAAAGTCACGTGGTATACCAGTGACGCGATTGGTTTAAAAACGAAACGAATAGAAACGTTAGTTAGCGCAATTGAGCGCAATGCATCTTGGCAGGGCCCTCTGCAGATTCACTCTGGAATAACACCATACTACCGTGACGTTTGTAAGAAATCAGGTACATAAGAGTTATCGTAACGTTAACAATACGATAACGTGTCAGAGGCAATATGGTTTTACCCAGTATTGCTGTAGATTAGAGGTTCGGAGAACATGCTTGCTTATTTACACGGGGGCCAAACCTCACCGCTGCGAAATCTGTAATAAACGGTTTAGGCGTCGCTAGACTTTCAATGATCTTAAGCTGCTTCATCCCTTTAATGATAACCACAATCTAAGTTTTTCTATGAAACTTGAGTGATAAATATACTGTCAGTTGCAAGTGCAGCTGGGAGTGCTGTCTACTGTACACTGCAAACTAAACACTTAATCGACACCAGATGATTCACATGTGTGCCGGCGTTTTAGGTTCTTTTCGTCAAGGTCCCTAGTCGTATCCATTTCAATTGGGAAGGTCAAACCTTCAAACGAATCTGACTCTCCTCATATAACGTTTCGTTTCTTAAGGAGGGTTAGCTAAAGTTTGAAGGCGATACACCCCTCCTATGGCATGAACCTTTGCATTTGCCTTTAGTTGTATCCATGCGGGAATTCAGATACTGTACTTTCAGACCATGGCAAAACGGCAGCATTTTTCTTAGTATGGCGATCACACAAACCACCTCATGGCCCATAGAATGCAATCTCAAAGATTACAAATGCGCTGCCAACCCTGAGGTCTAAGACGGAATGCCTCTATTCTTTCACCGCTTTTCCCTGAGATCATATCAAATTTTCTATACAAATAAATTCCTGTGCCCTAATCAAGGAGTGGCAAATTTTGTTCTTTATTAGTAGTATTTTTTAATAAATTTTGCCTTATATTTTTCCAGGATACAAACGTCCTAGGCTTTAAAGGACCTCGCAAAATGACCGTTATCCTCCCAGGTATGACTCCGGACCGTCAGCGAGTCACCATAGCGCCGCAAGATGACAGCGAAACCCTCCTCGAACGGCTAAAAGCACAAAATCTCGATGATATAGTCGTCCTACACAACAAAACTCCAGTCTGGAACGATGAAACTCAATCCTATGTTCTAAATTTCCACGGAAGGGTGACCCAGGCAAGTGTGAAAAATTTTCAAATCGTACACGACTCAGAACCAGATTATGTTGTCATGCAATTCGGACGTATTTCCGAAGATGTATTCACTATGGACTTTAGATACCCACTTTGCGCTTTGCAGGCGTTTGGGATCGCGCTCAGTTCCTTCGACAGTAAGCTAGCTTGCGAGTAGGATGGGAATTTTGGCGAATAGTATTTTCAAGTTGTCAATTGAATTGACTTTTTGTCTGATGTTCGCCACTAGTATATATGTATAAATGCGTTTTTTGCCATTAGTTTAGCTCTGTATTTTTGTATTTTATCGTTTTACAATCCACAATGAATTTGATTTAGATGATGATATTTATACACAAACGTTGAGATAACTACACAATGTGTTGAAAAGCGTCCACATCAAAATAAATTAACTTGAAATATTTTTTACATAACCCTAATATCGCGATCTTGACTAAAATGTAGGACATTTATAGACGTTCGTTTTTCTTTTGGCCGTGTCCACTTTAGAAAATCGAAGAATAATGGCGTCTGTGTTCTGCCGCCAACAACATTATATATATATATATATTTATATTGATTTTGCTCTACTATGTTTTACTATATTAGAGCAAAATCAATGCCGGCCAAACGAAAAACGAACTACTAATCCACACATATACGTTTTCCATTTTGGTGTGGATGAGGTTGTATAAAAAAACGCACATACATTTTGTATAGGTGCTTCTGGTTACGTTGGTTGTGTTCTATGTTTAGTTTTCATCACTCGGATGTTGCAGAATTAGCATCCGTCCCTGTCGCAATAGACTATTTAGACAGGGATACACTAAACAAACTTAGCTCGCTATTCACAAACGAAATAGTTATAGTTAATTATTAATTTTGCACAAATCTGAAGTGAAACGTTTTGGTAGTATTAAATACCTGTGAATATAAATGAAAAATCGTGTTGAAAAAGTATTAATAATTTATTTAATTTAAGAACTGTTTTTGAACATTATGTTAGTTTAAATTGAGGCTGTATGAATAAGTATTTTTCTAAAAGTTTCGTTTTTATTACACGCTTTATTGATATCACCAGAGCTCGGAATAGGTAGTGCCTATTTACCTAAACTTCGCGGGAGGACGTAACTAAGAGTGGTTACAACCACCAAAAATAATTATTTCTTATTATTGAATGCAAGATTTCCCAGGATTGACTGTATTACTCTAAAGGTTAATACATTTAACTTTACTTATAAATCTTGTTATATTGCATATGAAAGACTGTATCGTTAAGTATAAGCACAAGTAAAAAACGTTTTTTTTTTTATATACATGCAAATTAAAAATAAAATATTTCTTATAACCAACGAGACTTTAAACAACATGTGGACTTGTGAATAAAAATAAAATCAAACACCCCTAGCCATTTTTCGGAATTTCTTTCTGAACGTCGACATCAGAGATCGGACAGCATCTTGATCGAATGTTTTTGCGACCCTGTTCCAGTCTCGACGAAACTTCTCTTCAGAATCAGCAGAATTACCACTTTTACGAAGTTTCGCTTTGATTATAGCCCAAAAACGTTCGATTGGCCTAAGATTAGGGCAATTTGGTGGATTCATGGTTTTTGGTACAAACTTAACATTTTTCTGTTCATACCACTGCAACGCCTTGGATCCATAGTGGCACGACGCTAAATCGGGCCAAAATACAGTCGGGACACTGTGTTTCCTAATCATAGGCAGAATTCGTTTGTTGAGGCATTCTTTCATGTAGAGATCAGCTGTCATTGTAGACGTAGTAAAAAATGGACTTCATTTTAGGCCACATTCACAGATTGCCTGCCATACCATGATTTTCCTGCCAAATTTCTCTGTGAAAATAGACTTCTGAGATTCACTAATATCTGAACTTTTGTTTACTGTATAAAACTGAGGTCCTGGCAGTGATGAATAATCCAACTTCACGTACGTTTCGTCGTCCATTATTACACAAACGTTTTTGTTTGAAAAAATAGAGTCATACGCTTTTCGAACTCGTGTCTTGACGGAAATTTTCTGTTAATCACTTCTCTTCGGCTGCCTCTGCTTTTTATATGTCTTCAAGTTATTTCTTTGCTTTGAACGTTGGACCATTCCTGCAGATGTACCCAATTTTTTGGCAATGTCCCGGACAGACCTTTCTGGATTTTGTTTGTATGCCTTTACTATTTTCTTTTCCAAAATGGGGTTTTAAGGACCCGGTTTTCGTCCCGATTTTTGCGTGTCGCTGAAAGTAAACTCTTGGCCATACTTTTTAAGGGCAGTTCGAACTGCACCAACACTTACATTTTTAAGTTTTGCCAGCTTTCTTAAAGTGATTCCTATTATCGTACACCATTTGTCCACTATAGATTTTCTTTTTTCTGGAGTAAGTCCACGCATTTTTTATTTCAAACAAATATCGTGAAAGCTATATATATGAAATAGAAGCTGACATTCAGAAGTACACATTGACAGTAATTTGAATTTAGAATAGTATTGTTTTAACTGAAATAACGGGTTGGCTTAAAGTAATGAGAAGGTATTCAATTGACAATAGAAGGCAATAAAAAAAAGACAAAAATAATTTTGACAGCTATAATAAATAGAAAATATGTCAATATTGTTAAAAAGGAAAAAAAAGATTAGCTGGTTTAATAAAAAAATACCGCGAGGAAGTTATTACGTAAACGTGTTTAGCGCCGGTTTGGACAGCGTGAAAAATCTGAAGTGGTCTCTCACTTCAAAGCTGAAAATGTACCTCCATTTGCAATTTAATGTCTGATCTAGCGGTGGAACTTGATATTAGGAATAAAGATTTACCAAAAACGGGAAGACCACCCATTCTTAATGATCCAGGCCGGAGGAAAGTGGCAAAGTTTGCACAGAACAAAGTGGGTGAGTCCCAGATAAGTTAGCTGTAAAATATGATGTTTCCCTTGGCTGAGTAAGGAATATTTTAAAGAAATACAATGTTCAACACTTAAAGCGTCAAAAAGCACCCAAATATTCCGACAAACAGCTTGAAGAAATTCCAAAGAAGTGCAGGAAGTTGCAAAGAAAGTATCACTATGCAGGGAGCACCCAGAATTGACTAAAAGAGCGTGACGTTCACTTCATACCGAAGGATTCAAACCCTCCGAACGTCCCTATAGCTCATCCAATGGAGGATTTTTTGGTAATTCTCAGTAGACTAGTTTACAGTGTGGGGCGGGAAGCGAAATCACAGACTCAGTTGAAGCGCAGGGTACAAAAACAACTAATTAACTAAGAAATGAAAAAATATATGTCGTCCAACGTATGATGAAAACGGTAAGAAGAAAGCTACGAAAAATTGAAGATGGGGGCCTTTCGCTATATTGTAATGATTGGTTATCATACTGAATTTAGTTTATTTTGATATAATAAAAAGCTATATAACCCTAACAAGCAAGTGATTTAATAAAAATAAAAAAAACGTAATTCTCATTACTTTAAGCCAACCCGTTAAACCTAAACCAAGGTGTGCTTATACTTAACGATACAGTCTTTATTTATTTATTTATCTTGAAATAACAATCAGTGATAAAACAATATAATATAGATCAAATTGAATCCAAGGGAGCCTGAAATTTGATCTTTTTTAGTTGATTTACATAGAATTATAATATCGTATAGAATGTATTCAACAAAAACAGATGCAGCCGACACTTTAGCCGTGTACTTACTACCTGCAGTTTGCGACCCTGATTTATAAGTTAAGTTAAATGTATTAAGCCTTTAGAGTAATACAGTCAATCCCGGGAAATCCCGCATTCAATAATAAGGAATAATTATTTTTGGTGGTTGTAACCACTCTTAGCTACGTCCTCGCGTGAAGTTTAGGTAAATAGGCACTACGTATTCCGAGCTTTGGATATCACTGATTAACTCATTAGAAGACGGAACTTGGACCGAAATTGACCATTATGGAGTTCCTATGGTTACCTTCCGTCTCCATACCAGCTCGATTGGTTTGACAACTGAATTGCATAAGTATGCAATATTTTAAGTCAATCCAAAGATCGGAGGCCGCATTTTGAGCTGTTAAATTCTGCCAAGTTCGAGTCAGTTGCAGGGATTGAGGTATATAAGTGACTAGCTGTGCCTGTGCCCACATTTTTTTGGGTTCATATATAGCCTACAACACTCACAAATAACTTGGCTTTCTATTGGTAAAAGAATTTTCAAAATCGGTTCAGTATTTCCAGAGATTACCCCCTACAACGTCACAAACTTTACCTCTTTATAATATTAGTATATATATATATATATCTGTCCATCCAATTGCTTGCAAATTGACAGATTGAGTATAGAAGGCCCAATAAAAAAAAAAAAACGATTTCCTAAACCAAAATCCATATTTCAACATATTAGTTTGACAATTCCAAATGCAGAAAGGTTGCCACAGTACTAATAGTGCGGTTCATATCGATATTTTTTAAAAATATGGCTTGGTATACCAAATACATTTACCTGTTCATCTCTGTGATTTATATTTAATTATTATTTTTATTTCTCATCATTAAATGTCATACATATCTGGCAACACTTTACCTGTCAAACTGGTCCGCTGAATGATGTGTTCTGTTTTAGATTTGGCATAAAAGTGAATCTAATAAAGTATTTAAACAAAAATAAAGTATTAGGACCGTAAGTCGGTTGGTGTTTTCGATTTGTTGTCTCACAAGTTGTATTGGAGTAATTTTATGAAATCATGACAAGTTTTTCGTCCTAGTCATTTAAAAGTAGTTTATAATTAGTTAAATATGTTAATGAATTGTATTTATCACGTGACGTTTAATTTTTTACTGTTTACTCCGTAGCTGTAGCATTTCATTGAAGCGCAAAACACGAAACGTGGGCGCGGGCCAGTTCGGGAGTATGGCTGGTCCTTTCGCCTGTCTCTATATCAGAGGTTTTCAAAGTGGGGAGGCGTCCTCCAATGCGAGGCACCGGCATAGGGCATTGCATTGTAATAAGCAGGGTCCGTAGTTTTCATAACACGGTACGACGAAAGCGAGCGATGGATTCGACGTTAACATTAAAATTCAACTCCTACTCCTACTCATTCTTTTAATAAATTTTTTAATTATTTTTTTATCAGCCTGGTTAAAGCTCCTTGGTAATTAAATGAAAACAGTGCTAACTCATATCTATTTATTATAAAACCCATAACTCATATTTTTCGATGACACAAAGGGGACGTTATAAAAATGAGTTTGGGAACCCCTGCTCTATATGATCGAAAACACACGGGTCCATAGAAGAAATACTAGGCGACCCGCACCCGCGTTCAGCGTGCTTTGCGTTTGAGTTTTCAAGTCTCTGAAAGCCGAAATACGGTATAAATACGTTATACGGTAACTAAACTCACGGCCCGCCTTACCGCTTCATTGTTAATATAATGACGCAATCGTGCTATGTCACATTGACTGGTGGGAGTGGTGGGGCGTGCCGTGGTGGGTTGAGAACACTATTAGCACGGTATTCATAAATTGACCTTGAGCGAGTTGCCCGGCTCAAGACACGACAAATCACCACCATCATCATGATCATCTTCGTCGTAATTTCATGCAAGACGTCAAATGCTGGACATAGGCCTCCCCCAAGGTTTCCCACAAGGACCGGATCTGCGCCGCTGGCATCACAAGGCAAGACATCGCATGGCAACCTTGGCCACGTCGTCGGTTCATCTTATTGTAGGTCTACCCACGCTGCGTCAAATCATACAAAACTGGTGTTTCTGAGGCATCTTGAGCCGGGATCTTATGGGCCTACCACGCGCACAAGCTTCACCCGGCCGGTTTGTACACGGAACACGGAGCGTGTGGTTGGTAAAACTGTATCACGCGGCAAACCCACGGCGCGGCTTGCGCGATTTTCGACTTGCTTGAAATTCGCCTGCGCAAGCCCGGGCTGTGCATACTTGTCTGTGCGTGTGGTTGGGCGTTCAGTGTTCAAGCTACGGTCGGGGCTCGCTCGTCGTTCATTGGGAAACATTGTTTCCACGACAAGGATTTCGACAAGAATGTGGCTTGCGCGTACTTAACTGTGCCGTGTGGTAGCACACGCAATGTTCAGTTTTTTCGTGCGAGAAGCTTGCGCAGGCCAAACTGTGGTGATGCTTGTGCGTGTGGTAAGCGCATTACTCAAGTTCAAGTTCAGTTTATCGAGATATTCATATAGCTTGAGTTTTGTATTATTTGTGTTATGTCTCAGGTTGTTGAAAGTGTAACTCGGCCACGCAGTATTATCTGTTCTCTGCTCTCGTATTATGAACTGCTATTATCGAAACAGTCAAAAATCTCTTTGTTCTGTTATGCAGAAGACGTTTACATTTATAAGTTTAGTTTAGTTTATTTATTTCACGATTACAATATAAGTTTACATGTCAAATTTATCGTTATGAATGTCGTAAATTCCAGTATTTATTAAGAGTACCGATTATTTTATCGAAATACCTTTCAACGAACGTATCATTACATTACGCAGAATTTTCATTACATCGAAAGGTATTTCTCGCCGCATGTTTTTTTTTTGTAGTCTAACCTAACCTACGTAATTAATTTTTAAGATATCCTGAAATCATCATGGTTTCAGCAGAAAATAGCCTTCGATGAAATGATACAATCGATGAAGTGAAATTCGATGAAATGGAATACCATTTAATTTTAACCACAAGAGGCGTCGAAGCGAAGCAAAAAGTAACAGGTTTAATTTATTCTATAATAAAAACCAAACTGGACTATTACTGCTGTAGGTTTAAAAGTCAATATATTGTCAAATATTTGTTTACAACTTAGGGCCTTATCACACTTGCGTTTTGCGGTTGAGTTGAAAGCGAGGCGAGCGCGCAGCGAGTGCACAACGAATTCGCTGCGTACTCGCGGGAAAATCCCAACTCTAGACGCGGCGAACTCTCTGCGCCCTCGCCTCGCTTTCAACTCGCCCGCAAATCGCAAGTGTGATAAGGCCCTTATAAATATAGCAGTTCATAACTAAAAAGAGACATTACGCATTTATTGTCATGCTTAATACATTTAACATGAAGTCACAAGCGTTTTCAAAACATTGTTATAGACATCTATTTTAACATTGTTTTTTTATAGTCACGACAATAATTAGTCTGTCCACTGCCTTAACTCATGTTTTTGACTGTCTTTGTGTTTTTAAGAACGTTTAAGAAAATATATCAATGAATAGAAACTAAATAAATGTGTGCCTATAATAGGATATGTGTTTAGATAGCTATTTAAAAGAAAAAATAAAATGTTTGTATTATAAATAAATAGATAACTTAACGCGTCATTATAAAAATATGAGCTTTTTGTGTACTTAGATGTTAGTTATATGTATTGCATACATCGGTCGACTTTAATGAACGTTGATAATCTAATATAAACTGTTTAGGATTCAACTACACTATTTATTATCTACCTATATTGTAAAGTCAAACTTTGTAAAACTTGATCATAGTTATTAAGATACCAATGTTTCTCGGTCTATTCGGACAGTGTATGCCGATATTTGTTGTTAAATTTCAGTATTATGAACTCTCCATTGCAGTTCGATGCGTCCTAGGTCAATGCCAGTGAGGTACTTTTTTTTTAAGGAAGCCTCACTTGCTTCTCAAACTGACAAGTAATATCATTTTCAGCACTAAAATCATGTATGCTAGAGTCGTTGCCATGGAGGTATTATACTATGGAATGAGCTATTATGCCAATATTATAGACCAAAAAAAACATTAATACGTTTTACTATTGCGTTCTCAGCTAGTTTTTGTAGGTTTGTGGTTTTAATACTGCATTGCACGAAACTATGTCACTTTGAGCTCATTTCTAATGTGTAATACTTCTATGAGTTCGATCTTATGAGCTTTGTATAGATATCTAGCTTATTCATATAAAACATAATAAAATCATGTTTGACACATCTTTTATCGATATACACTTGTGTCGAAACATAACTGTACTGATATGTAACACCTTTTCATGTGGATTGAGTGATAAAAGTCCTGGCCTATTACTTTTCTCAAATTTGAAATATTACTTTTTTTATTCCGGTGTGAGGGTAGGATAGCCGAACAATATAGTAATAAGCTGATAAGAGGTCAATGCTGACAACTGTCATCTCGGTACAATCATCTTCACGTCCACCATACTATGAAATTTGTCAATGGAATATGAGCCTATTGTGAATATCATAGAGTCAATTTTCTAATTCGATGGTCAGTCATAAAAACAAAGGAAAACCCATTTTATTTCTTTTGCAATGAATCTTTATTCCAATGGCTGTATTATGTAAATTTTTTTAGAATGTAACCTATTCTTGTAGGTTCTTATCAGTGTGAACTTTGCTATTGAAATTGAAACTACCGGTCAAATTCATACTGTTAACTGGTCTCTTTTAACTTTGGCCTTGGCAGAATCAACGTTAGTATCTATGGAGCTATATTCACAAACATTGAATTGAACTTATTCTTGAGTTGGTTATAATTTGTACTGGGATCAAAGGCGTCAGGATTAACCTCTAAAGGTTGACGCAGACATAACCGCTCTGCACCGGATCGGTACGACACATTTTTTAAGTTAATGTGAAAACAATAGACTTACAGAGCCTCGCGTCGTCCATCGAAATATGAATCGTACTAACACAGATCAAAGCTCACTTTTCACTGCCCCACTTTTGAGCTGATCCGGTGCCCAGCGGTATGTCTGCACCAACATTTAACGGCTTAGTACGTAGCATGTGCTGTATAGGTATTCCTTCTTAGTTCTAAGAGTTGGTATCATAATATTTTTTTAATGACTCAATTTGATATTGATAAACAAAAAATCTATATGAAAAGGTGTATTTTATGGATTATTATAAATTCTGGGTAATTGTGCCTTTGGTAAAGTAATAATATTAGGTATAAGGCAGAACTTCACAATCTACTTTTATTATATTTCAAACATTGAACAGTCAGTCAAATATGTTTCTAAAAATCACAATTTATTTTAATGTAAAAATCGATTGAGGAAGATTATCTTATGTGTGCCTTTAATTTTCATTCCTACTTTGTATTTTGTACCTGATACGACATATTGTTAGATCCAGTTTAGGACCCTTAGGAGCTTGTAACACGGAGTTGGTGTATTAGATTTAGAAAACTTAGTCGTATGTATTGATTAGATTGTAGATCATTGTTTGCCACATTAGTAGGGCAGAGTGTCTTGCTCATGAAAATATGCACAAATAAATGTAATTTAAGCACATTTTCTTTGCACAAAATATATTCAGCAAAGTATTGAAATGCAGTGGCGGATCCACGGGGGTGGTCAAGTACGTCATGACCACCCCCTTCGGCACTGGTAGATACGGGTCAGAAAGTAAATGGTCGTGTGGCATTATCTCGCACTTGACCGAACTTCTGCGTTCAGCAGTTAATGACCACCCCCTAATCTGAAAGCTGGATCCGCGCCTGTTGAAATGGATCTGTTTCTCACACACATATTCCTTCAACTGTGGTAAAATGTTCACTGAACTTAAAATTGCAGGTATTGACTATTATAACTATATCAACTATTATCTGATTACAAGTCCCTATTTGTGATACTGTAAATATTATAATGTTGCATACATGTAATGTTTATCAAGTAATTTTAAGCTTTGACTTGTAAAATTGCATTTCGTCCAATATGATTATTCATTTAAGTTTTTGATAATTGATGTACCTGTTTGATGGAGTTGTGAGGTCTAAGATACTCTTGGGATCCTTAGAATGTAACTTTGAACAACCTTTCAAAATGTGTAGTCATGGCTATATTATTGTACCAAATAGCATTTTTGCTACCAAGGCTGAAGCTAATGTCAAGTAAAGGACATAATCGCGTATATATAAGCTCTTCCTGTGTATTCTCCAGGTCACTGATAAGTTGGACCTCTACGGTCCTAACTTTACGGTACAGTAGCAGTAGAATCTTTACTGGGAGCTTATTTCTAAATAAAATTACAGTCAAGTCAGAAATCCACCTTGTGGGAAGTAGCTTAGCTAACCTAACTGATAACTATGACAAGGTTCTACGGGGATGCAAATTGGAAGGTACAAAACCTGCGCCTTCTGAATGGTTGTTCAATAGCACTACTTATAAGGCATAAAACTAAAGACAATATCAACAATGGATAACACTAGTGGCGGATCTTCAAGTACAATCTTCCTCGGCGTTTTTACGTTCATTCGAACAAGTTCAAACGTCCAGGCTTGAACCTTTATGTGCTCTAAAAATTGCTCTTGGAGACCCACCTTTACGTGTCGCGTATACCACAAAGTCGGCTCTTCACGTTGACTAATGTGTTTGTGCCAATCAATACATGTGCCTGCCTGCGGTGTGAAAGCGAGGACGAATTCCTCCCATCGCCCTTCGATATTTGGATAAAAACATTGCGCGCCACAGTAGGCACCTATTCGCCAGCTCTGGCCCACCTACCAAACCTTTTTCATAATGGCATATACGATTGTCCAATTACTTTAGCACACACATTGGCTAACGCGACAAGAGCCTGATAGGATTAAACGCTAAATGGAATTTTCTGTAGAAAGTACTTACTTATTCCAAAAACAAGTTATTTATTTCTTAATGCAATTGTGTTGCGTTATCATTGAATGGAAACAAAAACTCCCGAACAGAATTTTATTGGATGTCAAAAATCTTGCACCAAAATGATAGTCTTATGTGGTTTTATTCTTAAGTACACTTGCTAGGTACTGTAAGTGAGATTTGATCCTGCTAATATTATGTTACTTGTAATTGAATAAACTAAGGTTATTCTTAATAACCCAAATAATTATTTTGAGGCTCATATTATAATACCCAGTGTAGATAGTCCTGTGATGTGAATATAATTCTTTTCATTACTTTACATTCCGTTTTGTGATATGAAAATCATGGTTTGTATAAATATAAATGGATTGATGCAATTATTTTGTTGTTTTATTAACATCTACCCATCTTCTACCTTTTTGTGTAGTTTTGGCTAGCTAGATAATATGAACTTTGTCCTTTTCTGTTGTACAGTCAGTCATAAAAAATATATACACATGCCCAAGACACCAAGAATATCTACACGCCCCTATGCTACCAACAATAAGGTCTATGTATACATATTTGATGAGATGGCTGTGCAGATGTTTATGCTTTCCTCTGTACTGTACCTAGTATCTGTCCACTACTTTAAACTGGGGTAAGATTAATTTCAAAAATATATACATAACTCCAGAATTTAATAAAATACATTATAAAAGTGAATGAGTTCGCCACTTCTCATTCAGAGTAACTTATAGGGGTTGACTGTATTAGAAGCTGGGTTATTTTGATTATACCTGTGACGACACACCGGTGTAAGTTTGCAATATAATAAATAATATTATAGATAGCATTAAATTATGTCAAAAATGAGTAATTATTTGTTTTGATTAAGTGATAAGTTTGTATTCTACAGAGACATTTACTTAACCGATGGAATGTCATCCAAATTCAAATATTCTAGTATCCAATTTTGGATACTGGGACGTGTGAAAGGTAATATCTTAAAATTATTGGTGCAATTGTTACACATGATAAAAAAAGTTATACCTTTTGCAAAAAAAAACAGAGGCATATGGCATAGTCATTTACTGTTACAAAGAGCTACATAAGTACCTTCTCTTGTGTTAAGGCAGAGAAAGGCATTTCAAGTTTTAACCCTACTATAAAGTAATAAAAATCATTCTAGTAAATAATTAATACATTCACTGCCAGGCACTAGGAGTGCTAGACTTTAGCCCGTAGCAGTATGCACTGTCGCAAAAATCTACTGTGTATCTGACTATGGAGTCTTCGGTGCTGAATGTGTTAATAAATAAAATTGTGTTGTGATTAATCATCAGTAAAGAGATTTCAGCAAAAATTTTGCCCTTCAAAAACAAATACTACCAGAAAAGTCTCATATTAACTTGACTTCACTATACTTCTTTTAATGCACGAGATTAATAATGGTCAATTTCACACAAATTTTCTAGGCAATGATACAGGTATAATGAAACATAAATGATACCGAGAAATATCTGTTTAAGTATCCTCTTGTAATCAATTATTTATGGAAGAAACAATTGTTTTAATTTTCTAATTTTGACTTTGCCTAAGGCAAGAACATGAGCAAAATAACAGTCACGCTAATATAAAAAAAACGAAGTATACCTTTTCATAAAAAAACTAATTCAATTAACATGGTCGATTCCGAGTCCAAAATAATACTTGCAGTCTGCCAATAAAAATATTAAGTATATACATAAAACCACTAGGTTACCATGTTTGTCATGCTTATTGTTCAGTTCAAAGTAAATTAAGACAAGCTACTTTATTGCTAAACGATTTTACTGGCTTGCTGGAAGTCTGCTCGTAAACCAAGCGTAATATGGCGGTTCCAATCAATAATAAGTCAAGGTTGGTTTTTTACTTTTTTATTTTCAGCTTACATACAAAAATTATTCCGTCTTAGCGGCTGCGGCTTTGGGTTTCTTCGCCTTGATGGGCCTCTGGGATCTGAGAATAGCGGAGGCGCGGCGGAGCGTAGCCTTGGACAAGTCGGTGCGGTAGTGGTTGGCTTTCAGCAGCCTCTTTACCTTGAAGAGAGATCTCCTCGCGCCAGCTTTGAACTGCCTGCGCACGGTATTCTTCACGGGCTTGTTCGCGGCCTTAACCTTCTTATACACAACTGTGAATCCTTTCCTGTCAGGGTTCTCAACCACGCCGACGGCTTTCTTGTGGATCAGACCGTTGTATCTGAAGGAGTTGAGGTTAGTCACATTGTTGGGCTCCTTGCTGAACGGCTTCTTAATGTTACGCTTCTTCACCAGGAAGGCGCTGTTGTTGCGGATGATCATCCAGTTCAGATGGGACGACATTTTTCTAGTTTTCTCGTAAAAACTAGCTACAGAAACAACGTGCTCACGACGTGTCCGTAGACAAAAAGGAAGAAGACAGTTGTCTATGAATTATACAACTGTCAAATTTAGAGTTGCCGTATCATAATTTGCTATTCCCTTTCATTTTTATACCTAATCCATAATTTTTATTAAGGGCCCCATACATGTAAAGGCCGATAGGTTCAGGGGCACTACTTTGAAATTCGACGCTCGCAACGAAGCCCGCAACGCAGATCGATCGAACGTTGAAGGTGAATGCTACCATGAAGTAACTTCGATTTGTTTACTTACGTTTCGGAGCCATAGACCAACTTTCGATTCAAGAGGAATTGAGTTACTTGAATGGAAAGAACGAATGGATAAAAAGTATGCGTTACACACATAGCGGTTAAAAACCGGTAATCAGATTTTTGTCCTAAATCGCCAATTAACAATTTATAGCTTACTTGTGCAATAACACACAAAGTAACAAGGATAGTTTAAGAAAATAAAAACACCAAATATGCTTGTAATTTATTATTTAAAAAATATTCTGACGTATCACTAAGTGTAAAAAATAATCTATCTATCATATCCATGTGTCAAGCAACGAAATTTGTTTTGTAAGTTTTATTTTTATTATTAAATTAATTTTTATTAACATCCCAATATTTGATTATTATATTATAAAACAGTTTAACTCGAGTCAAGACTTGGTGGTATTAAATTTGTATTGTATTCTTTAGTTAACTGACATATTTTTTGGTTCTCTTGCTTACTTACTTTAGTAGTTTACCTTAAGATTTGAATGAAAACATTGTACTTATGGATTGCAGCAACCATCATCTTCCTCCCCTGTTACCCACGAGCGATGTGAAATGCTGATTTTGCTCGTGGTTTTGTCGGGAGCGTGTTGGGAAGAGTACGCTCCCGCACCCTGTGGGAGCAAATTACTGTTACGTTACGTTAAACAGTCTCGGTGGGGCAGCCCAGTCGCCAAGACAATCGCAGAAGGTAAACCATCACGACATGGTTTTATTTTCTACTTTCCTGTGCCGGTGCATTCTGACTTATATGAATTCAAAACACAATTTAATACAACATTGTCTCATTTCCAGGGTAATGGTGCGGACCCCAATCGCTAAAAGAGGTCAACGGGTAAAACTTGCCCTGTAAGAATGTATGAGGAAGTGTCAGTTTCACTCTTGCACAATGACCAATCATCCGTACCCTAGGAACCTTACAGCTCCTGTCATTTCAGCACCCATCAAGTAAGCATACCTTTTTACTACTTAACAGAAATGCTTGGGGGTAGCCCCATATGATTCTGTTTAGTCCACCAGAATAAATACTCTTTAACAGAATAATTGTCCATGTGTGTGATATCCATGGATTTGTTTTTTTAATAAGTTCATGGTAATTGTCTAAAACTTATTGTTGGTGAAATACACCTTGTTAAATTAATATGTTAAAACAAGGAATGATAGCCATTGATTAGGAAAAAACCTTTGTACACAACCGCAAAGTCTATCCAAACCGACTGATCGCAGATATATCCAAGAAAAAAAAATACAGTATGTTTAAACTACTTGCAGAAATCGAAAGGGCTCGTTATCGTTGCAAGGGGGTTTATATATAATTTTAGGTACATTAGGTACATCATGGATTATCTGACTGTTATTATTTTGTGTGCTGTGTTTATTTCTAGGTAAATATATTGATCCTATTACATTTTTTATAATATTGTAATTATCTGTTCACATGAAGCACCAGACGGTGGTGGTCTGGCCTTTGCTCCTCAAACAGGCCAGTCAGCAAGGGCAGCTGCTGGAGATGGAAGATTCCAAAATCACCAAGTCAACCATTTGCCCAGAACTAACAAAATCAAGACAAGCGGTGCTCATTGACTCCAACATAAAGAAAATTAAATTAAATTCGAAAAAGATTAAAAGTTATTTTATTACATAACATGACACAAAATTGAATTACCCTCCTACTAGGTACTCCTCATTCTTCAGTACTTGCTAAAAAACATTACAACTTCCTATTAAGTCTAGCATTAGGTACCTACTTGGAATCATGAGAGATAGTCTTATTAATAGAACTAGCGTCAGGCCCTAGCTTTGTTCAGGTTCCAACATAATAAAAAATAGCCTATATTCATCTGGAATAATGTACTGTACAAATAGTGAAAGAATTGTACAAATACTAAAGTACCTAATAATTATTGTACAAATAATAAAGGGTTTAAACAAAATTACAAATCCACTCTCTCTCTCTCTTGATAATATAAGTATAGATGAATGGCCCTTTAATATAAATATAAAAGAAAAAAGTACGACAGAAATCTATGAAAAATACTATAACAAATGGTATGAGGACTTTTACAATATTTTGTCTCTATTTAAGCCTAAAAATGTACCTTAGTATAACATTATCTATATATATTTCATAACTAACATTGTTTTTGGCAGACATTATGTTGACCATATTGGCCATGATGACATTTCTCATCATGAAGTCAATAAATAACTGTGACTATCTATTTAGTGCCTACACTGAGACAGACTCAGGAACGACAATCAATGGAAATTGAAACAATTTAAGTAATTTCTCTATATACCTATCCAGGGTTAGGCTTGTAAGGTCTACACTCTGTTTAATCTAAGATGAGTCCTGTGACAGCCGTATTTCGTAATTTCAATCACTTACTATGCTCACATGCGAGGTACTTAAAAATAGGTGGTTAATTATTTAAGTTCCTGAAACGCGTCGCTAGGTGTGTACCAATGTAATATTTATGTAAAGTTAAAGAAACAAGTAAGTAATACGTAAATAATAACTAGTAACAAGTAAGTAGGTAATACGTGTTTATATGAGCTGTCACAGGACTCATCTCAGGTGAAATACAGTGAAGATTACAAAACGACTACGTAAACAAAACGACTTAGTTTCATAAGATCTTGGTTGCAAAATGTCTAATTGTGTAAATCTTCTTAAGGTATTCTACTATACCTTGGTTGAAGATTTGACTTATTTCTATAACGTTTTGTTAGTATAACGCCCAAATAACAAAATGTCCCAGTTGCAAAACGCCAACGTATGCAGAACGTACTGATGGTAAACTAGGTAGGCATATCGTAACAAATTCGAAACGTCTTAGTGGCAAAACGACTAGATGGTTTTATGACAAGGAAATCACAAACTGTAGTTTGTGATTTGTGAAGGAACTCTTTGAACTATTCATAGTTACTTAATTCGTTTAGTTACTTATTTTACATAGTTTCTTAAACATTTTTAGGGTTCCGTACCTCAAAAGGAAAAAACGGAACCCTTATAGGATTTGTTGTCCTTCCGTCCGTCCGTCCGTACGTCTGTCTGTCAAGACCGTTTTTCTCGGGAACTCAAACGTTGGGACGGGAGTTGAAATTATATGAAACAATAATTATACTTCAAAGTTAACGAAAAAAAAAGATACGGCCGTTGATGCCGCAAATACGTAGGTATATTTCGACACTCAACTCACTCAAAGGTAACTCGAGTGAATCAAAATTCATGCGGTATTTTCCGATGACATAGAACTATGAAACTTGGCCGGTAATACAGTCTTCCAAAATATAGGCACTAAAACTATACTGTTAAAATTAATGCCCTCTAACGTTTTTTTTTTTAAATGTATGTCTGTGTGCACACATAGTTTAGAGTTATAGTCCAGACCTTAAAACTCTTTCTTTTAGCATTATTAGCATTATGTAACTGTAACATGTTTTGTGAGCCTTAAATAAATAAATAAATAAAATAAAACAAACATTTTGTTATGCCTAATTATGCATTACTTCCAACCTAGACATTTTGCATCCTAGAGCAGGGCATTTTACAAAAAAGTCGTTTTGTTTAGTTGGTCGCTATGCAACAAAGACGTTTTGCTTACATAGAAGTTTTGCAATCAAGTCCTTATAAGCCTAAGGCTAAGGCCGCACAGATAGGAGGCTTGCTTAGCGCCTAGACTAGAGCCTAGCCTGAACCAAATGTACTAGAATCTTTGCAACCGGCCGCACTGCGCGCTTGGCGCCGCTCTAGGCGACCACGAACAAAAGCAACACGCTAGGCTCTAGGCGTTAAGCAAGCCTCCTATCTGTGCGGCCTTAGCCTAACCAAAGTATGGTTAAGAACACCAACAAGTACTTAGTAAATTGAAGTTCATCATTCAAATTGTCTCAGTGAATCATAAAGCAGTAGTTTTAAAATAAAGTTAAATAGTAAAACGGGGCTATTTGGGAATCACGAGGCTATTTTGGAACTAAGCAATCATAAGCTTTTAGTTGATATATATTTTGTCATGGCTATAATAGAACTGTAAAACTTGTATTCAGGCGAAGTAGTCAGTTCTAACATAGTCATGAAAAAAAAATTTCAACTAAAACTTTTTATTGCTTTGTTCCAAATAGCCTCGTGACTTCCAAATAGCCCCGTTTTACCGGTATAATTTTTGTCATAGGATAAACATGTTGAAAAATTCCCTTCACATGGTGTGATGTCTCGGACGACATACTATTATTATCTATTTATTTAAACTAAGATTAATCTATTTTGCGGCGGAGAAGACGCGGAAGTCAGCGAAAGCACCGGTCTGCATGTTGCTCTCGCTCGTGATGTCGTCGGCTGCAGCTCCCATCCAGATATTATACAGAATACTGCATTCAATGGTGATCCTGCAGATCCTGCTGGCCATCTCGGGGCTGTAGTGCAGAGCGCGTGCGGCCAAAAGGCATTTCCACCGCCCTGTGACAAATAAAATATATAATTAATTATAATTTCTGATTATCTGACTTTGGAAATATTGGTGTTTTAGTGGTGGTAGAGCTTTTGTGCAGGATTCATCCAGATGGCTCCCACCATCTTATCCATCAACCCACCAGTGCAGGAGCAGTGTTCGCATTGTTGTGTTCCGGTAAGGGGATAAGAAAAACCAGTGAAATTACTAGCATCAAGGCATTCCTTATTCCACCTTAGTCCTCAGGGTTGGCAACGTATTTGAAGTCTTAGCATTGCAGTCTTGAAATTGTACTCTTGGGAATTCAAATATCTATAGGTCTCAGATACCATTATCATCAGGAGGCCTGAGTACTCATGTGCCTTCTCCTTGTTATAAAAGAGAATGTTAATACATATATGCATTTAAACCTTTAAAAATGCTGAATGTTCTCTCAATGGTTGAGCGCACCCTCTTTTGTATGACATTATAGTAACCCTCAGGGGAGTCGTCTGTGGGGCCATCCTCAGTGGTCATCATGTACTCCCACAAGGGGTCATGAATTATACTCAGTATTTCATAAGAGAAGTATTCAAATTTTAGAAAAAAAAAAACTTGGTGCGTTACCCAGCAAGTGCAAAACAGCAGGCTCTCTCTTGGCACAGAGGCTTTCAAAATGTTCCCAGATATTGCCACAAAGATTCATGAGTCGCTCCACCATGTGAAGCATCAACATTTAAAATGGCATATTTGTCATCTGAAACAACAATATCAGTGAAGTTTTATTTTTTTTCATTTCACAACATCCCTTTACTCTATCAATACAAGAATTAAACCTAAAGCGATAGAGAGGGCATATATGAAAAAACACTGAGAATGCTTCCAGATTATCAGCGTTACACTGTAACTGTTTACTTAAAGTGTAATGAGATAAACATAACAGATTGTTGACTTGGCATATGCTTGTTACCAAGCTTGGCCTGACTTTATGTATATCAAATAAAAAAATAACATAAGAAATAATGGCATCATATTATCGAAAACAAATAAAATGAACAAGTTAATTGTCCTTTAATATAATTATATTGGGCAACCGGAAATGTTTCCGGTTAAAGAACTTCTCTTCATGCTCTTTGGGTCAAAGCGACTTAACTATGTACAATGTAAAGTAAAGTCAAATAACCTAATACCTTTTAGGATGACATTATGATGAGTGCGAATGATAATTAGAAAAATATAGCCATAGTATGTACTTACCCAGTTTTAATGATGCTGCGCTTGTTTGCGGGAATTGCTAATGGGGCAGAAAAATGGCAGCCTTATGTAACATCACACAGGCAACAAGTCATTGACCCAGCATCATATCTTCCAACCCTGCCCCGGTAATCTACCATACCATACAATTTTAAGGCAACTCGAATCTGTAATAAATCAAATGAAAGAGTTTTATCTCATTGGATTGGTCTGCATATTTGAACAAAAATAGGCAGACATTATACCTCATAAATAACAATACCAAAAGTAAACATATTTTCGTAAAGGATAAACATCGCTAAAACACTTTAAATACGTACCTAAGGGTTTTTTTGATTGAATAGGTTGGGTAGATGCCTCGGTTATTAAGTTATAGCCTCTAACACCACTCGATTTAATCTGAAAGTGTTGACGAATTCCCCAAAAAGCCTCGAGTGTATCCCGCCGCCAAATTCGTCATATGTACGTGCATCACTTTGCGGAGTACTTCGTTGAGCAAAAAACGTGACATCGTTCAATCTAAAATATAAACGAAACTCGATAAAATAAAATAAGCTTAGGAAAAATATTTCACAGTAATAAAACCAAAAATCACTCACACTCACGCAATGAAAACAATGGATCGAAGGTCAAACGATAACACTTTAGTTAACGTGAGATTTGACGTTTCTCCCCGAAGAACTTTGTGTCAAAATCCGAAACCGTCGCCGAAGTTCGATTTTCATAGTAGGTCAATAGAAGTAACCACGAAGTAACAATTGTCAAACGACGAACTTCGAATCCGAAGACGGGCCCGAAGGTGTTCATAGTAGCAAATGGTGAAATCGAAGAACGGAACTTCGAACTTCGAATTTCAAAGTAGTGCCCCAGGCCGAACTGCGTCAGTTCCGCCTGACCGGATCGAGTGCCCATACATGTAAAGACTTTACAAGATACCATACAAGAAAACCGTTCAGGCGGACGGATGCGATTTACCTTCAGACCAAATTACACATACGCGATGCTATTTTGCATCCGGTCAGTTAGACCTGAAGGCAAAACGGATCATTTATGGAGGCCTTTAGCTACGACGTGGTGAGGTGGGGGCGATAGGTGGAAAGTAGGGTTTGCAATCCGGATCCATTTTGTATGAAAAGATCCGGATGTTCGGATCCAGATTCGGATATTCCCATACAAAATGGATCCGGATTGCAACCCCTAGTGGAAAGGCTTATTAGGCACACCGAAGACGGGTCGGGTACAGTACAGATTGATTGAACGCAGGCCCGTGCGTGATGACTGTACATGGATGGAACGGATTCTCGGAACGAGTAAAATCAACGCGAGCCTCATCCATTCCACTCATCCAAACTCTTTTTTTACTTTCAAAAAAGTGGAAAGGTGACAAATTTAGACCAACAAGACAGCTACATCATAAATGTTAAAATGAGTTCTTAGATAGCACTATTAGAATAGTCTCATCTTCCTTATCAATTGTAGAGGTGATAGACTCATCTTTCTTGTCACCTTTGCGTTATGTATCATAGAGTTGATAGAGTTAAGACTTTAATTGTGAGAAAAGGAGTGACCCTATGATAGGTGATAAATTGATTTTTGGTTATTTTTTATACATTTATTTGCCCTGAGAAGCACAGTTGCAATAGATAGCAGAGTCAGCAGAGTTCATCATCACATCAGTAACCATATTATATTCATCTCCATCGATATATATCTTCGGAGCATACGCGCAGAGGAGCGACAATGTGTTCGCCTTGTATTGACAGCTGACCAAAGAGAGGAAGGATTTCGCATGTACGTGCGTATGAATATGACGTCAATTTATTCGATCTATACTATACTTTCTAAATAAAATTAAAAAGTCAAGGAATAGTGTGAATCAATCCGGTACTAAATCAGGTCGTAACTAACTTATTTTGCATTACAACACCTTCACACATTTTTGACAAACAATATATTGTAAACGGAAAACCTACAGACAATGAACTAAAATAAAAGTAAACTAAGCTAGCTAAATAGTATACACAGTTATAACGATAAAAATAATACTATAATCTTTGCAGTGCTTGATGTTTTAGACTTCATAAGCAGCTGCATTGGTCTGATTGCAGTGGCCCGTTTCACAAAGCTACAAGTTACAAGTTACAAGCGGAACTCATTTTTTAGCAAAAAAAGTTAGAAAGAGACTTCCGCTTGTAATTTGTAACTTGTAGCTTCGTGAAACGGGCCTCAGGTCACCTAGATGGAACTGGCGAATGTACAAAGGTTAAGTTGCGTTTATATTTCTGGAAGCTGCCGCCGTATCCTATTTCACGTGGGTGAGACGCTTCGCGCCTTGTCGCAACTCAAACCTGAGCTAACCTGTGTGGGTAAAATGAACCTAATTGAGTATTCGTTTTTCTTTTTTGGTTCAAATAAACAGTCATAAGAACTTATGACTATAAGGTCCATTAATACAAATTCAAAATTAAAATTCAATTTTAGTAATATTAGCGCATTTAATATTTAGTACCTACCAGTAAACATTAGGGTATATAACTTTAGGTCTAGTAATCGATTAGGACATACAAGGTTAGTTGTCATGAGGGCTAATGAAAATTATATCAAACGTTGGTATGACTAATAAATTATATAGCTTTCATGATATTAGATCTAGTGGGGGTTGTCGCGACACTCACGCGAAATATAAATATGTATATAGAAACACTAAGACTCTTTAGTAAGTTTGTCGTTTCCTATCTGTCATAGTTTTTGATTGTCATTTGTTTTTCATGGCGCGTTTTGTAAGTTCTTTTCTTGCGCCTGTGAATATATTATTATAGTAAAATCCTAATTTGTTGTTAATAATGTGTTTAAAGTCAGTTTATTATGTGCCTGTGTATTAGAGCCACATCAGAGGCGAGTCAGGAGTCACCAGCTAAGTGGATAATGCTTGTATTAGAGATAGCAATTTGTGTTGAGTTTGTATTGCCCTTATGACTCGTGAACAGATTTGCTCGCTGGTTGATCAGGCTTCCTCTTGTGGTTGTCAGTTGATGTAACCTTGTATCAGTGGTGATAAAGGCTGCCAGTTGAGAGCAAAGTATACCATGCGCTACTATAAGCATGAAGCCTCCGCGGAAGGAAGAGGTTACCCCAGACCTGTATCTTCGGATACAGGTAAGTGAGGGCACGGTGTGAACACGCAGGTTTATGTGAGGAACCTGCGGGTGTCTATCCGTGGCGTGAGTGGTGTTACCCCTGTTAAGCTAACCAGGTCTCGTGTTACGGAGACAGTAGAGTTTGGGCCTAAATGATGTACAATTATAATTATTTAGTATAAAGGTTTTCGCCCTCCATAATAATTCAGCATATGATGTGTTGTGTATCCTGCATAATAGAGATACATCATTCTATGGGGTTGGCGACAGGGGTGAACTAGTCGCTTTTATACATTAACATCCCAAATCCAAATCGAAGTTAATTCTAGGTTTATTTCTGAGTAAAGCGGAGTTAAATACTTATTCATGTTTTGGTAGGTGAAATAAAACAAAAATAAGAGTATTTTAAAATAATAAGAATAAGTAAACACCATCTGTGGCCCGTTTCACGAAGCTACAAGTTACAAATTACAAGCGGAACTCACTTTCTAGCAAAATGAGTTAGAAAGAGACTTCCGCTTGTAATTTGTAACTTGTTCCTTTGTGCAACGGGCCTCTGACAACGAATGGTAGGTAAGCTATTTTGAAGGGTTTTGTTTAACCAGGGGCACGTTTTATAAAGCTGCAAGTTACAATTTTACAGGTCTAAACCGTCAACACTGCTCAAATGGCTGGTCGTCATTGGTCGAGGTTGTGTCAAACGGAAACTTGTAACCTGTTAATTGTAATTTGTAGCTTTATAAAATAGGCCCCAGGGGCACGTTTTATAAAGCTACAAGTAACAATTTTACAAGTCTAAACTGGCAACAATGCTCAAACAGCTGGGGCTGTAATGGAAACTTGTAACCTATAAATTGTAATTTGAAGCTCTATAAAACAGGGGCACTACTTTGAAATTCGACGCTCGCAACGAAGCCCGCAACGCAGATCGATCGAACGTTGAAGGTGAATGCTACCATGAAGTAACTTCGATTTGTTTACTTACGTTTCGGAGCCATAGACCAACTTTCGATTCAAGAGGAATTGAGTTACTTGAATGGAAAGAACGAATGGATAAAAAGTATGCGTTACACACATAGCGGTTAAAAACCGGTAATCAGATTTTTGTCCTAAATCGCCAATTAACAATTTATAGCTTACTTGTGCAATAACACACAAAGTAACAAGGATACTTTAAGAAAATAAAAACACCAAATATGCTTGTAATTTATTATTTTTAAAATATTCTGACGTATCATTAAGTGTAAAAAATAATCTATCTATCATATCCATGTGTCAAGCAACGAAATTTGTTTTGTAAGTTTTATTTTTATTATTAAATTAATTTTTAATAACATCCCAATATTTGATTATTATATTATAAAACAGTTTAACTCGAGTCAAGACTTGGTGGTATTAAATTTGTATTGTATTCTTTAGTTAACTGATATATTTTTTGGTTCTCTTGCTTACTTACTTTAGTAGTTTACCTTAAGATTTGAATGAAAACATTGTACTTATGGATTGCAGCAACCATCATCTTCCTCCCCTGTTACCCACGAGCGATGTGAAATGCTGATTTTGCTCGTGGTTTTGTCGGGAGCGTGTTGGGAAGAGTACGCTCCCGCACCCTGTGGGAGCAAATTACTGTTACGTTACGTTAAACAGTCTCGGTGGGGCAGCCCAGTCGCCAAGACAATCGCAGAAGGTAAACCATCACGACATGGTTTTATTTTCTACTTTCCTGTGCCGGTGCATTCTGACTTATGTGAATTCAAAATACAATTTAATACAACATTGTCTCATTTCCAGGGTAATGGTGCGGACCCCAATCGCTAAAAGAGGTCAACGGGTAAAACTTGCCCTATAAGAATGTATGAGGAAGTGTCAGTTTCACTCTTGGACAATGACCAATCATCCGTACCCTAGGAACCTTACAGCTCCTGTCATTTCAGCACCCATCAAGTAAGCATACCTTTTTACTACTTAACAGAAATGCTTGGGGGTAGCCCCATATGATTCTGTTTAGTCCACCAGAATAAATACTCTTTAACAGAATAATTGTCCATGTGTGTGATATCCATGGATTTGTTTTTTTAATAAGTTCATGGTAATTGTCTAAAACTTATTGTTGGTGAAATACACCTTGTTAAATTAATATGTTAAAACAAGGAATGATAGCCATTGATTAGGAAAAAACCTTTGTACACAACTGCAAAGTCTATCCAAACTGACTGATCGCAGTTATATCCAGGAAAAAAAATTACAGTATGTTTAAACTACTTGCAGAAATCGAAAGTGCTCGTTATCGTTGCAAGGGGGTTTATATATAATTTTAGGTACATTAGGTACATCATGGATTATCTGACTGTCATTATTTTGTGTGCTGTGTTTATTTCTAGGTAAATATATTGATCCTATTATATTTTTTATAATATTGTAATTATCTGTTCACATGAAGCACCAGACGGTTGTGGTCTGGCCTTTGCTGCTCAAACAGGCCAGTCAGCAAGGGCAGCTGCTGGAGATGGAAGATTCCAAAATCACCAAGTCAACCATTTGCCCAGAACTAACAAAATCAAGACAAGCGGTGCTCATTGACTCCAACATAAAGAAAATTAAATTAAATTCGAAAAAGATTAAAAGTTATTTTATTACATAACATAACACAAAATTGAATTACCCTCCTACTAGGTACTCCTCATTCTTCAGTACTCGCTAAAAAACATTACAACTTCCTATTAAGTCTAGCATTAGGTACCTACTTGGAATCATGAGAGATAGTCAAATTAATAGAACTAGCATCAGGCCCTAGCTTTGTTCAGGTTCCAACATAAGAAAAAATAGCCTATATTCATCTGGAATAATGTACTGTACAAATAGTGAAAGAATTGTACAAATACTAAAGTACCTAATAATTATTGTACAAATAATAAAGTAATGGTTTAAACAAAATTACAAATCCACTCTCTCTCTTGATAATATAAGTATAGATGAATGGCCCTTTAATATAAATATAAAAGAAAAAAGTACGACAGAAATCTATGAAAAATACTATAACAAATGGTATGAGGACTATTACAATATTTTGTCTCTAGTTAAGCCTAAAAATGTACCTTAGTATAACATTATCTATATATATTTCATAACTAACATTGTTTTTGGCAGACATTATGTTGACCATATTGACCATGATGACATTTCTCATCATGAAGTCAATAAATAACTGTGACTATCTATTTAGTGCCTACACTGAGACAGACTCAGGAACGACAATCAATGGAAATTGAAACAATTTAAGTAATTTCTCTACATACCTATCCAGGGTTAGGCTTGTAAGGTCTACACTCTGTTTAATCTAAGATGAGTCCTTTGACAGCCGTATTTCGTAATTTCAATCACTTACTATGCTCACATGCGAGGTACTTAAAAATAGGTGGTTAATTATTTAAGTTCCTGAAACGCGTCGCTAGGTGTGTACCAATGTAATATTTATGTAAAGTTAAAGAAACAAATAAGTAATACGTAAATAATAACTAGTAACAAGTAAGTAATACGTGTTTATATGAGCTGTCACAGGACTCATCTCAGGTGAAACACAGTGAAGATTACAAAACGACTACGTAAACAAAACGACTTAGTTTCATAAGATCTTGGTTGCAAAATGTCTAATTGTGTAAATCTTCTTAAGGTATTCTACTATACCTTGGTTGAAGATTTGACTTATTTCTATAACGTTTTGTTAGTATAACGCCCAAATAACAAAATGTCCCAGTTGCAAAACGCCAACGTATGCAGAACGTACTGATGGTAAAACGACTAGGTAGGCATATCGTAAAAAATTCATAACGTCTTAGTGGCAAAACGACTAGATAGTTTTATGATAAGGAAATCACAAACTGTAGTTTGTGATTTGTGAAGGAACTCTTTGAACTATTCATAGTTACTTAATTCGTTTAGTTACTTATTTTACATAGTTTCTTAAACATTTTTAGGGTTCCGTACCTCAAAAGGAAAAAACGGAACCCTTATAGGATTTGTTGTCCTTCCGTCCGTCCGTCCGTACGTCTGTCTGTCAAGACCGTTTTTCTCGGGAACTCAAACGTTGGGACGCGAGTTGAAATTAAATCCATATATTTCAAGTCTACAGTCTCTTGAAGCTATGAAACAATAATTATACTTCAAAGTTAACGAAAAAAAAGATACGGCCGTTGATGCCGCAAATACGTAGGTATATTTCGACACTCAACTCACTCAAAGGTAACTCGAGTGAATCAAAATTCATGCGGTATTTTCCGATGACATAGAACTATGAAACTTGGCCGGTAATACAGTCTTCCAAAATATAGGCACTAAAACTATACTGATAAAATTAATGCCCTCTAACGTTTTTTTTTTTTAAATGTATGTCTGTGTGCACACATAGTTTAGAGTTATAGTCCAGACCTTAAAACTCTTTCTTTTAGCATTATTAGCATTATGTAACTGTAACATGTTTTGTGAGCCTTAAATAAATAAATAAATAAAATAAAACAAACATTTTGTTATGCCTAATTATGCATTACTTCCAACCTAGACATTTTGCATCCTAGAGCAGGGCATTTTACAAAAAAGTCGTTTTGTTTAGTTGGTCGCTATGCAACAAAGACGTTTTGCTTACATAGAAGTTTTGCAATCAAGTCCTTATAAGCCTAAGGCTAAGGCCGCACAGATAGGAGGCTTGCTTAGCGCCTAGACTAGAGCCTAGCCTGAACCAAATGTACTAGAATCTTTGCAACCGGCCGCACTGCGCGCTTGGCGCCTCGCTAGGCGACCACGAACAAAAGCAACACGCTAGGCTCTAGGCGTTAAGCAAGCCTCCTATCTGTGCGGCCTTAGCCTAACCAAAGTATGGTTAAGAACACCAACAAGTACTTAGTAAATTGAAGTTCATCATTCAAATTGTCTCAGTGAATCATAAAGCAGTAGTTTTAAAATAAAGTTAAATAGTAAAACGGGGCTATTTGGGAATCACGAGGCTATTTTGGAACTAAGCAATCATAAGCTTTTAGTTGATATATATTTTGTCATGGCTATAATAGAACTGTAAAACTTGTATTCAGGCGAAGTTGTCAGTTCTAACATAGTCATGAAAAAAAAATTTCAACTAAAACTTTTTATTGCTTTGTTCCAAATAGCCTCGTGACTTCTAAATAGCCCCGTTTTACCGGTATAATTTTTGTCATAGGATAAACATGTTGAAAAATTGCCTTCATATGGTGTGATGTCTCGGACGACATACTATTATTATCTATTTATTAAAACTAAGATTAATCTATTTTGCGGCGGAGAAGACGCGGAAGTCAGCGACAGCACCGGTCTGCATGTTGCTCTCGCTCGTGATGTCGTCGGCTGCAGCTCCCATCCAGATATTATACAGAATACTGCATTCAATGGTGATCCTGCAGGACCTGCTGGCCATCTCGGGGCTGTAGTGCAGAGCGCGTGCGGCCAAAAGGCATTTCAATCGCCCTGTGACAAATAAAATATATAATTAATGATAATTTCTGATTATGCTGTGACTTTGGAAATATTGGTGTTTTAGTGGTGGTAGAGCTTTTGTGCAGGATTCATCCAGATGGCTCCCACCATCTTATCCATCAACCCACCAGTGCAGGAGCAGTGTTCGCATTGTTGTGTTCCGGTAAGGGGATAAGAAAAACCAGTGAAATTACTAGCATCAAGGCATTCCTTATTCCACCTTAGTCCTCAGGGTTGGCAACGTATTTGAAGTCTTAGCATTGCAGTCTTGAAATTGTACTCTTGGGAATTCAAATATCTATAGGTCTCAGATACCATTATCATCAGGAGGCCTGAGTACTCATGTGCCTTCTCCTTGTTATAAAAAAGAATGTTAATACATATATGCATTTAAACCTTTAAAAATGCTGGATGTTCTCTCAATGGTTGAGCGCACCCTCTTTTGTATGACATTATAGTAACCCTCAGGGGAGTCGTCTGTGGGGCCATCCTCAGTGGTCATCATGTACTCCCACAAGGGGTCATGAATTATACTCAGTATTTCATAAGAGAAGTATTCAAATTTTAGAAGAAAAAAAAAAACTTGATTCGTTACCCAGCAAGTGCAAAACAGCAGGCTCTCTCTTGGCACAGAGGCTTTCAAAATGTTCCCAGATATTGCCACAAAGATTCATGAGTCGCTCCACCATGTGAAGCATCAACATTTAAAATGGCATATTTGTCATCTGAAACAACAATATCAGTGAAGTTTTATTTTTTTTCATTTCACAACATCCCTTTACTCTATCAATACAAGAATTAAACCTAAAGCGATAGAGAGGGCATATATGAAAAAACACTGAGAATGCTTCCAGATTATCAGCGTTACACTGTAACTGTTTACTTAAAGTGTAATGAGATAAACATAACAGATTGTTGACTTGGCATATGCTTGTTACCAAGCTTGGCCTGACTTTATGTATATCAAATAAAAAAATAACTTGATGCCAATAACATAAGAAATAATGGCATCATATTATCGAAAACAAATAAAATGAACAAGTTAATTGTCCTTTAATATAATTATATTGGGCAACCGGAAATTTTTCCGGTTAAAGAACTTCTCTTCATGCTCTTTGGGTCAAAGCGACTTAACTATGTACAATGTAAAGTAAAGTCAAATAACCTAATACCTTTTAGGATGACATTATGATGAGTGCGAATGATAATTAGAAAAATATAGCCATAGTATGTACTTACCCAGTTTTAATGATGCTGCGCTTGTTTGGGGGATTTGCTAATGGGGCAGAAAAATGGCAGCCTTATGTAACATCACACAGGCAACAAGTCATTGACCCAGCATCATATCTTCCAACCCTGCCCCGGTAATCTACCATACCATACAATTTTAAGGCAACTCCAATCTGTAATAAATCAAATGAAAGAGTTTTATCTCATTGGATTGGTCTGCATATTTGAACAAAAATAGGCAGACATTATACCTCATAAATAACAATACCAAAAGTAAACATATGTTCATAAAGGATAAACATCGCTAAAACACTTTAAATACGTACCTAAGGGTTTTTTTGATTGAATAGGTTGGGTAGATGCCTCGGTTATTAAGTTATAGCCTCTAACACCACTCGATTTAATCTGAAAGTGTTGACGAATTCCCCAAAAAGCCTCGAGTGTATCCCGCCGCCAAATTCGTCATATGTACGTGCATCACTTTGCGGAGTACTTCGTTGAGCAAAAAACGTGACATCGTTCAATCTAAAATATAAACGAAACTCGATAAAATAAAATAAGCTTAGGAAAAATATTTCACAGTAATAAAACCAAAAATCACTCACACTCACGCAATGAAAACAATGGATCGAAGGTCAAACGATAACACTTTAGTTAACGTGAGATTTGACGTTTCTCCCCGAAGAACTTTGTGTCAAAATCCGAAACCGTCGCCGAAGTTCGATTTTCATAGTAGGTCAATAGAAGTAACCACGAAGTAACAATTGTCAAACGACGAACTTCGAATCCGAAGACGGGCCCGAAGGTGTTCATAGTAGCAAATGGTGAAATCGAAGAACGGAACTTCGAACTTCGAATTTCAAAGTAGTGCCCCTTACAGGCCACAGATATCGTGTTCAACTTAACTAGTGTTGTACCTACTGCTTTGCAACGGCGCTGCAACGGCGCTGCAACGAAAGCTTTCCTTGTCGAAGTTTTTGTAAAATTATTACTATACTGGCCCGCAAAACTAACTAACGTGATACTTAGTTTTGCGAGCCATTGTATTTATAAGTGAACCTTTTTTTTAAATTGATATAAAAATACGTCAATTGCCTACCGCAACCATTAGACAGAACGGATGGTAAACTGTTATGTACAATACAAGACTGCCCATTCAAAATATTTACGCAGTAAACGACAGACTTCAATATCTAACCAATTGCATCTATGGATAAAAATATATTAAACGTAATTCTCCCTTGAATCGAGGAGTTATGTTAATGCTGGCAGCACTGATTGAGCACATACCATAGACTGCTACCACAGAATGGATAATAACAGTGTTGCGCGAAGAGTAGTATAACGAGTTGTGTCAATAAAATTTTATCATAATATTACTATTCATGATAAATTTATTACTCCTAAAATATCCAAGTTTTAGTAAATAGTTGAATTGTATTTTATTTATCATAGTTATTTTTGGTCACTATCAATATTTGTCTATGGTTTTTACCGTTGTTTCTATTTTATTTGGCATTATGGTGATATGTCAAATTCCGAACTAAACTTGTCTGGGACATTTCGTGTTGGTTCTTATTATATTACATCTTTTTCTTTATTATATTTACAGTATACGTTTTAGTAAATGTAGTTCATTCATAAAATTTGTATGTGATTTTGAACCAAGTGCCAAATTGATGTCTCGACGTTATTGGTATTATGAATCGGGCTGATCAAAATATAAACAAAGATATGATCGATTTTGATCTGATTGACGTGGAATCTTTGGATTTATCTGATGATCAAACATGGTAAGAACTTGTATTTCTTGTTTCTGTTAGTAACCTGTGCGGTTCCGCTGCGCAACATATGTTTTTTTATGGGTCAGGCATGCGTTGCCCGTTTGACATTTCAACTTCCTACTGTTACAAATTTGGCTGGTCGCACTCGGTTACGATACGATATCCAGTTTAACTAGAGATACTTCTTAGTAAACCTGTAATATAGCACTTGATGATTCACGGGATGATGTAAAGCAATATTTTTTATTTGTAAATATTAGCAGCAGAAAAATGTAAACATTCTTGTTAGAATAGGGGGTAGTTGTTGCTTTAAATGCATTTCCTTTCATCTAAGCTCATTACATAGTGAGATGAATTTAATAGAATAGTTACAAAATGCTCTGAAACTATCTAGTTGTTTTGTAAACAGATAGTGTAAGACCTTGAGTAACAATGCTGTGATTTTTACACAATGTTTTCATGTAACCATGATTTCAAATATACAAGCTTAAGTTAAACCTAACATGAAATTTGTTTTAATAGCCTGTTGCAGTTTGCCAATGTTTAGTTACTATGTGTTGGCAACTGCCTTGTGTATATTATTATGCAAGTTATTTAAAGCAATGAGTAAACCGTTGTATTTTTAAATTGAAACTTATGTAACAGTCTGTTAATACATTTTAATCTTGTTTTGTAAAATTGAAATGACATATGTTTTTGATTGTTATGTGATCATACTGCAGCACCTTTGACACACATTGTATATCCCGTAGTATGCTTTAGGCACGGATCCATGCTCAAAATTGGGATATCATTTTGTACTTTTTTTTAAGCTTAATTTAATTTTATGAACTATAAATCATAATCATAATCAGAAGAGACTGTTGTGATCACACATTGTGATTGTTTACTTAAAGTTTTTCAAATCTGTCCTCAGATATTCCATCTTATTTGTGAATTGTTTAGTTAGACAGTGCTTTCAATTCAAATGCTCAGTAATATCTATAAAACATAGTTTTGTATTTGTTGTGTAGTTGGCAGGTAGGCAGGAACTTATTAGCTAATATTATGTTAAAGCTGTTAATCGTTTTCTGTGTATTCAAAGTTCCCTAGACTGCAAAAGTTGTAATCTAGTACCAATTCTCCATATTAGCATTTGGCGCAATGAAAACATTTACACATTCAAACAACATAGTTATTAAATCAATTTTGTATGGAAATCAGGGGATCTGTTGCTAAAAGTATTATTGAACCTGTGTCAACACGTGTAATTATAGTAATTAATTAATTATTTCTTCATGAACATACATTAGGAAATTATGTAAAACTACATAATTATGTTTAATTGATGTGTAGTATGTTATCACACATAATTAGATAAGGAGTTCATTGTGTCCAATACACAGTTGCATTTAAATAAGTTTGATGTTAAATAGAGATTAGATTAGAGATATAAATGTAATGGAACTTTGCCTTTTAGGGTTCAACAACACTCTTCTACGGAACTCTATTACTAAGCCTCGGCCATCAGCGGGATGTATCTTGTGAACCGTAATAGTTATGTGCTTGAATATTTTACAAAAGAGTTATTACAATGGCTGCTATAGTAAAAATAATAGAAATGAAATAATGTTAAAAATTGAAGGGTGAAATACCCCATACAAACATGTTTTTTTTTGATCGATTTTTATTGTATGGCAGTAGGGAACTTTTATGTGCAAATCCAACACTCACTTTGCCGGTTATTTTTTACTTTAGATTTATATGTCTCATTACTGTTGATTATTCCGAAAAGACCAGAATTTCAAATTATCAGATCCTTAAACCCCAAAAAATTTTAAACAATATAAGTATTATTAATTATTTTTGTTGAATATATTGCATCTGGTGCTTTAGGAATATGTTATAGAGTGTAATCTAGCCTATATCACAATTCTGACAATGACAGGTGACAAGTGATATTTCAGTGAACATAGTGTAGCTGATATGAATCCCAGTTATGTGAAACTTGTTAACCCTTAACCAGGCTCACAGATCACGTGTCACAGTAGAGTTTTAGCCTGACTAACATACTAGTGGGTACCTACTATTGAGTACATTATATGGGAAACATGAATCCCTTAGCCTGGTTAACTCTGCAATGTATACTGAACTAGCTTCTGCGCGCGACTTCGTCCGCGTAGATTTAGATTATCGTTATTCCATTGGGAACTTTTATATTTCCCGGAATGAAAAGTAGTCTATGTGTTAATCCAGGGTATGAGCTACCTCCATTTCAAATTTCATCCAAATCCGTCCAGCCATTGCAGCGTGGAGTAACAAACTAAGACACACACACACACACAAACTTTTGCATTTATAATATTAGTACGATTGTCACCTATCACCTGTCATTGTCAAGATGGTGAAAGGGAGGCAAGTGTCCTATGACTTGACAGAAGCGCGTGGAGCTAACCCCATGTGCTTCTGTTTAGTCCACCAGAGTAAATCTCTTTAACCGAACAATTGTCCTCGCGTGTGATATCCATGGACTTGTTTCTCTAATAAGTCCATGGTGATTGTCTAAAACTCGATACTGGCGAAATACAACTTGTTAAACACAAGGAGCGAAAGCCATTAATTAAGAAAAAAAAAAAAGTGTCCTATGTATTAACCCGATATTAACTTAGTATTAAACATGTAAATAACCCTAAATATTTTAAAAATCTAGTTTTGTTTTAGGTTGTACATATCTCCTCAAGACTCCGGAGTGAGTTTAGACATAGTTGACTGGCAACTCTCCTTCGATTGGCCGTTTGTTGAAGATGAAGTATACCTTACGGCTGAAGCCGAACTTTACCAGCTGCTCGATTGCATACTCAAAAGTAAGTGCTTAATACTAGTATTACGAGTTTCCGTTCTCTTGTTGACTAGAGGACACCGTAGTATTCATAACTGACTACTCTCTTGTGTCTTCCTGGTCGATTTTCAAAAATGCTTGCTCAGTACCTCCATGGTACCTATGGAATATTCCTTCCTAATGCCGAGTCCCTGGGTCCAGCTGATTAGACTGGTCCTTGTCTATCTGTCAGTCCAGACAGAAGCGTTTTATATAGAAGATTTGAGCTTCTTAGGCAATTTGACTTGCTTTATACAACTACGATTTTTATTACATTGTAAAAGGAAAGAATCAAGAAGTGATGGTATGAATATCGAAACTAAAATATAACAGCAGTTGTATCAATAAAGACAAGTACATTTGTTTGAATATGCTTAAACACGTCTGGTTTTTCTTATGTTTTTTTTAAATGGACTAAAACGCGTGATTACTTTTAGCTAACGAGCGAAATATTACTTAACGTTAGCAATTATATCTCAATTTAACTTTTCTTGTAGCGTGACGTGACTAACAATAATTTTAGGGTTCTGCTCAAAAGTGGTTCGATTGTTTTTTTTAATTATCTTCTTTACATTACATAATATAAATACATATAAAACAAAATCGCTTCTCGCCGTCTGTCCCTCTGTTTATACCTACGCTTAGATATTTAAAACTGCGCAACGGATTTTAATGCTGTTTTCATCAGTGGATAGAGTGATTCAAGAGGAAGGTTGTTTATGTATAATAAAATTAATAAATTTTGGTTTATGTCCGGGCTTTACAGAAAACTCACGCAAACCGAAGCGAAGAGAGGGCGGGATAACTAGCGACCCGCCCTCTCTTCATAGTTATTGATAGTCCACCCTGGTTTTAGTGGTTTTACTTAACATTTTGTCTGTACAGTCAACAGCATAAATAAGTGATCATTTATGTACCTTGTCACTTTAACGTCGTGTTTGAAATGTCATACAAAATTGTGAAACGATTGAAAGCGACAAGGTACATAAATGATCACTTATGTATGCTGTTGACTGTACAATATTATTAATTATACAAATATAATTCTGACACGCCATGATCGGCGTCCCATAAACCTTAATAAGGTTAGTCAAATATCATGTTGCCTTTCGTCTGCATAATACCGCGTGACTAACAAAGCGATTAATATTGCGTAAATTTAGTTGCAAAAGTTCCTATTTAAACTTTATTGAATTTTTTAGAACTTACGTACATGATATTGCATTATGACCCTTAAGTATTCTGTACTCTCTGTGAAAATAGATTTTCGGTTTTGTGTGAAATCGGTACAACCTCGAAGATGTTTTGGAAATCGTGCGAAACGATTGTCTGCTGCTTACAAGGGCACAGAAATAACCCTAAATCTCGTAAAAGAGTTGTTATTATTTTGTCGCCTATCCTGTTTAGCTGTCTTTGTGTCTATCTGTTCCGTCTGTGTGATTCATAGCTCCCAAACGGAATGACCGACCTCAATACGTTTTTTTTAAGATAGCTGGTTTATTTGGGATACTTCTTAGCCTTATTTGTTGAAAATCGGTTAAGCCGTTCTAGAGTAAAGTGAGAATCTGAATTACGTCGGGAAATTTTAATTTATTTAAAGCTATTTATATGCGGAACCATTTTCATTCACAAACTATTCATAAACAAAAAGCTAATTAAAAGTAAATTACGTCTTATCGTGATGAAGTTGACTAATGCTACTATTCAAAACTAGAAGAGTATAAGCATCGAGCCTTAAAGAGCTACTTAAGACCTTTCGATTTTAAACCACTTAATAGGCGGGCTCAGCTAACAGCTGATCCGCAACGATCGTCGCGCCTCATAAGCTTCAAACAAAGATCCGATTTCCACGTATTATAATACAGTAATCGCGGATAAAAGTGTTGTTGTTGAAAACATACAGTTAGCGACTCGCCCTCGCTCCGCTTTGGTTTATGTGAGTTTTTTGTGACACCCGTACATAATCCAGACTTTATTATACATAAAAACCTTCCTCTTGAATCTCTTTAGTTTTTGATGAAAATTAAACTCCGTTGCGTAGTTACATACATAATCTCACGCCTTCGTTCCCAGAGTGGGGTAGGCAGAGCTACAGAATTACAAACATCTCTAAAAACTTGTTCATAATTCTATAACCACAATTTGCACAATTAGGCTAAGATGTTTACCAGCGTATTAGTGACAGGTCGCAAGCCCATCGCCTAACAGTACTACAAGCCTTTACTCCCTTAGTCGTCTCTTACGACATCCACGGGAAGACATGGAGTGGCACTATTCTAACTCGGCAACCACACGAGGCAAGGAGGGTTGCGTAGTTTTAAAGATCTAATGATGATGATGATGATGATGATGATGATGATGATGATGATGATGATGAGTGGGGACGCGGCCGAAGCAGGCGGGCGGTCGAGTGGCTCTCCATTCATTCCGCCCAGTTCCCCTTTAAAGATCTAAGCGTAGATAAAGACAGAGGAACAGACGGTGGGAAGTGACTTTGTTTTATAGGTACCATGTAAAATTGTAAAGATAAAAGTCTTACGTGAACGACTGACTTACTGACTGACAGGCAATGCACAAGCTGAACCGCTGAACCTAGAACTTGAAATTTGCAGGGAGTATTCCTTGGGTACCCTAGGGGTAAAAATGTACCCCCAAAGGGAAAAAATAGGGGAGTAGCGGGAAACTAATCCTGCTAGCTAAAAGTCGCGGGTATCCTTTAGTATCTAATCAATATGCACTATTTATTTTGGTAATAAATTAAAATATTTAAAATAATATATTATGCCTCAATAATACCTACTTACTTAATTAAACAACTGAATAGAATTGAATGAAATTTGGCAAACAAGAAGTCCGAGCCTAGATTAAAATATAGGATACTTTGTATCCCGGGATGTTTGTTTTTTTATATTTTTCTAGGAAAACACGATAAGTGAGCTCTATGCGGATGAAGTCGCGGGCGTGTCGCTAGTTATTAAAAAACCAGTTGCAATCTCACGCAAATTAGGCATAGTCCCAACAAAAATTAAGTTCTAGACAAAGGTAGAAGTCTGAATGAATAATAAGAATCCTCATGCAGTCGATTTTCGAATCTCAGTAATTGACAGACAGTAAATTACCTACCTATTACATCACGTGCTGATCTTCCTTACTCGTATTTGATATCTATCATAGGCGCAAGAGCTTCAATTACCTATGATATTAAAAAAAAATCTTCTCGAAATCAGTTACAATCGATTATTTTGGTGAATTCTCGAATGAGATTTAAAAATCGAGCCTCATTATCTTTATATATTCTTACTCTAGTGCTGTAATAAATACGCATAATACACAGTCTAATTATTCCTCGGTCAGACTAGCTAGACAATTTAAAAATAAGAATGGCTAGGTCGTGGTTTTTGCTCGCGACTGTAGTCCATTCAACACGGTCCATTCATGATACTGACAATCGTTTCAATGCCATCCCGATTATCCAATTGCTATTGATGTAAATGTATAGCAAATAATTAAGTACACATCTCACAGTTATTTTAGTATTTTGCAAACAACACAGGAAAATATTGAGTTAAATTTGCTCATTTTAATGGATTTAATATTAAGATGTTAAATGTTAATCACTACATAGTATAAAACAAAGTCGCTTCCCGCTATCTGTCTGTCCCTATGTATGCTTAGATCTTTAAAACTACGCAACGGATTTTGATGAGGTTTTTTTTAATAGATAGAGTGATTCAAGAAGAATGTTTTTAAGTAAAATAAGTTTTGGATTATGTACAGAAAACTGGCATAAACCGAAACGAAGCGAGTTAAAATAAAAAATAAAAAATTTGTCATAGTTTTCCCAAAGATACATACATTTCTTTAACAATGAAGGTATCCTTTGACCTTCCTCAGTATTATATCCTTTCAAAACCTTATCGATCAGTAACTAACGTCTAATATTTAGTTCGTATTTTTATTATTTCTCATTATTACTCACGGGAATGCAGATACGATAATGATTCACATTAAAATACGGTTCAGTCCTCAAATACACTATGGTATGATAACAAACAATAAAGGCATTAACAATAACGATATGATAAATGATTAGCGCATAATCATAATGATTATTTTATTATTCATATCTTCATTATTATGATGAAGGTGGCCTTCCGTGCATTCGTTCAGTTATCCTTCTCGAGTAGTAAACAGCCTATAATGAGAGCACACTCGACTAGGCAAAAGTCATATCTTGTCTCGTGTTCGTAGTTTGGACCCCGTGCAGGGTCCGTCCGGATTCCTTCCGCCATTTTAGGCTCTAAACCGCCAATGAACAGCAAGTGCTCGAAGTATCAAATATTAGGGGACAAGGTCAAACAAATTGACCTAGTCGGCTAAGGTCTAGGCTTGGAGGATACTAGAAAATGATAAACATACTTATATAAAAAAATACATTGTACATACAAAACATCCAAGACTCAGGAAAAGAAACTCGCGCTCATCACACAAATATTTGCTTTTACCCGTACCCTTACCATAAGTTACAATTACCGTCCTCGCTAGACGGTCGAATGCTTTGTCCCTCACACTATAAAATTTCCGTGAGGGACAGAGCATTCGACTCTCCAGCGAGTACGGTAACTCATGGTAAGGGTACCGAACCTGGAATCGCCAGGGATGTAGACAGGGTCATTATCTAGCAACTAGGCTAACCACGTTGTCAAAGGTATACAGCCAAGCAGCAGTGCTTGTTCTCAGGGTTGTTAACAGATTTGCAATTTGGAGATGACTTATTCCCTTCAAACTCTTAGCTTACTATTAATTCGTCAAGAAAATACACCTATGAAGCCCAACTTTCTAAATTCCACACAAAATCGACTCTATAATGAGTTGCAAGCACTAAATGCGTAAAAGGTTCTAATAACCACTAATCGATGTCAGGGAAGTCTAGAGAACAGGAAGTCCGCTTGTTTTCCCATAGTAATAGAGCGTCCTCATTCAAGCACGCGTGACGTGTTTTAGTGTCTCGGTGTAGAATAGCTCTTAGGTTTTGCGGCTATAAAACATCTAAGGCTTGGCTGCAATCATAGAAAGATAAAATGCGCTGAACCAACTGGTTTAAAGCTATAAGACTATAAGGAATGATAATAGTGTAACGTAGGTTCAAGCAGTACCCTGTGGAAATGGAAATGGAAATGGAAATGAACTTATAAGGTTTATTTTAGTACCGAAGTTTTATTTTATGTACGAAACACCACCATTTTGTATGGATTTATGTTCCGACATCGTTTTTTTTAAATATCATTAAAACTTGCCAATTGCATGTTTAATCCGTATTAAGCAACATGCAAAGCTTCTTGGTACTTACCAACTTTCTTGTAGATGACGCTTGCAAGTTTAGTGATTATATTAATTGTACAGTTTTCCCAATTTTACATCAATAAATAAAAATAAAGGTGACAATCACACAAATTGACCTAGTCGCAAACTAAGCTCCAGGCTTGTACTATATAGGTACTAGACAACAGTAAACTCATACATAGAGAAATACATACTTAAATACATAAAAAAACATTCCAATCCTCTACAATAAATACTCACAAATCAAATAAAAGCCAAAAAATGAGATGTTGTTGGCTTAGCTTTTGTAAGACGCCCGGATAAGGCTAAGGGCCTGTTGTTTGATCAGTAGTTAACTCAACTAATTGCTAAAATTCGAAAAAAGGAATCGAAAGTTTGACACATTTCCTTGAGATTTTAACCATTAGTAACGTTTTTTGACCATTAGTTTAACTACCGATCAAACAACAGGCCACAAGTCTTACTTCTGTGCTAGAGCAAGACGTCGAATTTTGCTAACTTAAAAGTTAGAAAACAGCAGTCAACTTCTGCATTTTTTATTGCTAGTCTTGTCCGAGCTTATCTCATTCACAATGTTCATTATAACCAGTGATCGGAATAGGTAGAGCTAATTTGCCTAAACTTGACGCATATTCATTCATGCGTGAGAGAGATGGGAATACATTATTGAATGAACATGCATCAAGTTTAGGCAAATTAGCTCACCTATTTCCGATCACTGATTATAACACATTCATAGTTGACGCATGGCAATAGCAGTGAGCGTGTTAACACTTGCACTCGCCTTTCGCTTCGCAATGTGAAATGTAATGAAATTGGAAACCCTAGCCGTTCCATAAACTTAGCGTATAGGTGTCCTATGTGAGCAAGTGTGAAAATAATACGGCAGTTCCACAAGTGAGGAAGGGAAAACAAACGCCATCAAACGCTACCGTTTGTCCTGTCAATCGACAGGTCGTCCCAAGTCGTCCAGCGTGGTGCATACAAAAATGTTGAGCAATTTATTGCCTTGTCATAATAAACCTAAAACGGATATCAATCGGTAAGCATGAAAGTTACAATGACAATCATAATGACAAGGTTCTAAGTATGCTCAACATGTTTATTTTTATCTTCTAACTTGCCCCCAAGTGGCAGATTTTGTATTCGAAATTGCTAGCATAGAGACATTCCATCTTGGTCTTCAATGCATTTGCAGCCTTAAGAATGCAAATATCTCCATACCATCAGACGGTTTATATGCTCATTTGCTTTCACCTTGCTATAAGAAGAACTATGACAAAACAAAAATCGAAATGCGTCGATGAGCTCTTCGTTTGTCTTTACGCTAATATGTTTTAATTTCGTCAGCTGTTCGACCCTCTAACCTCGAAGTCCTCGAACGCTAAACTGAATTGATAGTTCTTGCGGTTTTGTGGGACACCTAACCACAAAATAAATTACTTTGCGTTGTCCATCTGAAATAGACAAAACAACATCATGGCTTTTTAAACTCATTCGACGGACGTACTGAGGTGTTTAAAAAATTAACTTAAAAATGGCTTCATGTCAAACAGTCGATCGAGTGAGCGAACACATGCGAACGGGTTTTATTTTAAGCTACGAAATCAAAAAGGCACCTTGTTAAATGTTTGTACGCTCTGACGGGACAAATAAAATTCGCCGGTTAATGAATCGTCCGTCGAGAAAAGTGAGTCTTTTACAGAATAACTTATAGCTGGATGTGACCATCTTTATCAAGGTGATCGTCACGCTCCATTAAAGAAAAGGGATGGCTTAAATGGAACTTGAGATGGAAATATTTTTCGCGCGCCTTGATTACTGATGTGCCAAAGGAAACTTTCCAAAATTGCGGAACATTTCACGGAGGAAAAGGGCATTGGGTAAATTTGTTTGAAGAATATTGTCATTTTTTTTTCAGCGGCCACGGATGATTTTTACATAGTTATTTTGAGGACCTCTTAATACACATAGATATATATAATTTATGGCGTTAAATAATATCGGAGCGGAGATTTTAAAGATTTAAGTATTCAGTTTTTAGTACAAAAGTACGCCCAAGTATGAATATTTAAATATCTCGGCGCCGATGCACTTAAGAGTATTACATTACCTAACAAAATATGTTTATTTTTAATAATTCTATCATAATTTACCACTTTTACGAATGGCCCCTTACCTTGAAAATGTATGAATTTTACAAATGACAGCACTTTTACCCAAACCCCTTTTGGAAACTTCTCACAATTTTGTATGGGGATTGAAACTTTCCGTTTCTTAAATTTCAATTTCCTATATTTCTAGTGAAAGTTTCCGGAAATTTCTTAGAACTTTTCCAACTTTTTGGAAACTTTGCGCAACTTGCACATCAGTAGCCTTGATGGCAGCGTCAAATACTTTAAAACCACAACATTTTACCTCTCTTCATACGAGTTGAGTTGAGTTGAGTCGAGTTGAGTCGAGTTGAAACTAGAAGTTTCCTTATAACGTGCTAGTTCTATATTGATATTGATTTGCTTTGAGATGCCGTCAAGTACGTCTACACGACACCCATCGTCGAATAACCTTGTCTATCCAAATGCAGTATAGTAAGTAACGGCAAATAACATCTGACGATTAGGTACCCTTTTCCTTACGTCCACACTTTACGTTATTTCTCTGTTATCAGTAGGTTTTATGCACAATCTGTTATTTGGAAACCAGCAGTAACTCGTAAATTTCGGTATGTTTATTAAAATATTTTACTTATACGATTACGATGTGTTTAATAGGCATGGTTAAGGCCGTTGCCTAGTTGTTTTTTAATAACCATTTCCAAGAACCTTATTCTTAACTCTACGGTAAATGCAGAGACGTGATTTGTGCGTCACGTTTTTAAAGCATATCGTCCACACCAAGTAAGTCCGTGCGTTTACGGTGCGTCAGCGTATTTTTAGCAGCGGCGTGGTCGATCCTTAAAGCAAATGTTTGAGTAATTTGATTTCAGAAAATATGAACAAACGTGTACGTGTTTAAATGAATACGTTATAGGTAATAAACAATATGCTTCCATTTTTGACGAGCATTTTGGTGATTCACCCAGCCTTGATTTGTCTTTCTAAAATTTACACAAACAAAGGAAATGTATCGAAATTAATCGTTTGTTGTTATTTTTATACGAGTGAAGTGTGTTGTTGGAATAAGTACTACCTATGTGTTCATTAAATAGGTTAGTAAATAATAATCAAAATTAGTTTGTTTGTAAAGTCTATCAAAAATGGGTACATTCCTTTCTACTATGACGCTTTGGGGTAAGTGGATACTTGATGCTTGAATAAAATAAGTATCTAATTTAATTTTCAATTACACATTACTGTAACGAATAGACGAGTCCAAACACCACAATTTCCCGATAAGTGTGATAAAATATATTTACAAATAAAATCGATAACGATATGTTGTTTAGAGCTTGATTAACTCCAAATCACTGGCATTTGAATTTTTCGTCTTTTTGAGTGAGAGAGAAACTTTTGAGTTTAAAAGTTTATGGCTAAACTTAAAACCAGGTAGGTATGTATTGGGCCAGCTGTATATAGGTCGCGGACAAAAGCTAATAAATGATAAACACAACCATGTTCAGTTTACATGTTCCCCTTTTTAACAAGAGCGACATAATGTTCCGTTCAGGAAGCAAATCCAACCGATGTACTTAACCAGTTGACAATGCATTGCATCTCCTAAAGGCACCTACGCATCGATTACCATACGAAGCTCCCTCCATATATCGTTAGCAACACTACGTTTCACTTTTATACGACACAGCCTTAAAGGTCACCGTACGTAACGGTAATAAGGTTTGAAATTAATTGACGATTGCGTGAGTCAGTTGATGGTTTTTTGTTTTTCATTGGCTTAAAAATTATGGCTTCATTGAGTCATAATACGTAGTGAAAGTGAGACCGGGAGGTTGCTTCCGATTGTAGCGGTCTTAATACTGTTTCCGTGCAAAGAGTCGATGTTCATCAATAGAAACAAGTCGCAATGTGACGTTCTTGCTTTTAATACTAGGTTATGAATTCAGTCAAAAATGCGTGACGCTTTGAGTTGCGGCGCGTTTATTGATAAAATAGTATAAGAAGGCAACCATCTGATTATAGGACTGACGTCGGCAGATTATTTGAGATAATCATGTATTGCGTGTGTACAGTCAGTCATAAATACGTCTATACTTCTCCAAGAAGTTAGAAAACTATACGCCTTTATGCCACTGACAATAGAGTCTGAGTTTACAAATTGACGTGATGGGTCTTTAGATATTAGTGCCTTTGACTGTACAGTTTGTTGTTATACATAAGTCATTATTAACCTCGTAAGGCCCAACGTGCAACGTCCTAAATTTAGGACATTTGTCAAAGTGACTTTTGACTTTAGTTGACCGACACAAGATTCTTTTTCGAACTAACGGGACGCGGCCCTTACGAGGTTGTTATTTTAGAATTGTACAACGTCATTCTGTTTGCCTTAGAGTTCACTAATAATATACTATGTGCTAAAACTTTCTTTGTTGTTCTGTAGTTAATAGATGTAAACGTAAAGTATTCATACAGACATTTGCAAGTTTCTTCTATAATTCATTATTAAAAGACCCTATTAACTGTAAAGCCCATAAATGGTCGAACAGTCGTTAAAATACAGCAGTATGTGAGAGCGAGACAGGTGTGCATTTATTACTTTCACATGTGGTCGTGTCCCGATCGAAGTGACAGTGACGACGCATTGTTCTGTATATGGGACACGTTTGTTACTGACCAAAACATTAGCTAGGTTTCCAACAGTTTGCCTTTCAAGGGAGCAAGTGGGTCCGAAGTAGTGTTGCCAGGTCAAGTCCTACGAAAATCGGGACTAGGCTAGTAAAAAATCGGGACCTGGGTTTTTAATTTGAGACAGTACAAATAATACCTACACTACACTTATCGCGGTGGATAAGGCATCCGACTCTCCCGCACTTATATGCTACTGGTCAGAAAGTGACACATGTTTTATCCACGTTTCTCTACATCGAAAAACACTGTGATAATAATTAAAAAAAAAACTGTTTATTTCATTTGATTACATTACATTATTTTAAACTTAACTACTAATCTTAAATATTAAAGATTTTTCTTAACTAATAACACTTACCTATCTTCTGTTATTGTTCTATTAAAATTACACATAGGTTAATATGCAATAGGTACATGCTTAGTTTTATAATTTATGGATACACTTTTTTTTTTCAATTTTACTTACCTAATATATGTCTCTTAACTATATTTTTGATTTGGCCTGCAGTTTGACCTTCCATTGAGCATGATAAATCATCAGGAAATCGATTTAAGGTACTTGGGAGAAGACACTTCCACACTCTTTGTCCATATTCATTGTTGCTTTTTGCAACCTCAAATTTCGAAATATTTTGTAATCTACGTAACTGTTTGGGCCTTGCTTTTTACCCACCAATAGGCCCACTGTACGAGTATAAGTGGGTTCCTAGTGAAAAAGGGTGTCTTCTGAAGATCAGGTGAAAACGTTATAAGTTTAGTATGCTCCGTATATGTATATACCCTTTTAATAATACACCCTTTTTCACTGGAACCCCGATTGTAAATGACTTTAATTAGCAGCGAAGATTCAATGTAAGATATAACATTGCCCGGTCATATTAACACCTTTATAAATAGGACCAAGGTAGTGCTTGGCGACAGAGTAAGACCACAAAACAGATAGGTACAGAAGTAAATCACATGTATGTACTTCACTTTTCATACCTACGCTCGGCGGTCGCTCTAGGGTTGTCAACTATGTTATGCACAAAACACTATCGTGGTAGTGGCACTCGTATCTAGTTGTAACAAAATAATAAACCTACCTACTATTACAATACAAAAAGTTTACAGAGCAGAAACGTACAAAATTTTACGTTTGTCAATATTCACTATGGAAATTCCCTAATAACTTCTAAAGGATTACCCTAGTTACACAATTTCCATTGCCTCATCCGTTTTAGACCTAATTTTGTTCCATAATTGCACAAAAAAGTTCACATACGCGTGTCTCAAGCGGATGTCACTCGCGCTCGCACTGGTCCCAACCGGTCCGAGATATCGTGTCCGTGAGCAGTGTCTATGTGTGCGTTGCTCCAGCGCACTTTGTATGTAGATTGACTTCTGTACCTATCTATTTTGTGGTAAGACAGATGCTTGGTCTTTTATGACTTCTATTTTCGACGGCGCCGAGTCGAAAGCTACTTGTCCAGTCGTACAGGTGTTTATTTCGATATAAGATAACTTAAGTATAATTAATTAATCTTTACATAGTACCTATAAAACAAAGTCGCTTTCCGCGGTGGTCTGACAGTATTTGCTAACTTCTCCTAAACCACTCAACGGATTTTGATGCCGTTTTTATCATCAGTTAGATAGTTTTTCACGGAAAGTTGTAACAAAGTGTATCAAATTAACATACAAACTGTCGCATTTATATTAGTCGGATATGTAGTAAATAACCAAGACTCGGGAACAAATACTCATCACATAAATATTCACCCTTACCGAAATTCGAACTCGGGGCCGTAAGCTTCGTAGCCACGGTCGCTACCAACTACTTACCTAAATTTTTATAATCGACGAAGGCGCGCCTCGCCTATCAAATTGGCAATGCACGGTTGCATTAATATACGTAAAATTAAAAAGGTGGGGCGCGTCTTCGAACACAATATGCCCGTGTATTTTTAATGTGATATCTCGAATTCTCATTGGTTACATCGGTTTTCTATATGGCCTAAAGAAGATAATGGCAGACCTCGTTGAATCTTTTATGAAAGTAGCCGCGGGCAGTCCAAACCGCAGCTCTTTGGGCTTCGGAAAGTTGTGACCTGAATCTAGAAAGTTATATTGAAAGGTTTTGTATTGAAACATTGTAAAAACAGTATTATTTTAGTGCCGCTAGATCAAGGAGTCTGCATATAATTCTTCCGTAAACTTCTGTAACGTTATCCTATGTTATGTTTTTGCTTGGATTTCAAATCACTGCCCAGTGAAGATAGAGAGACTATTTTTAGCCCTTCCTTCATTTTCCTTGCAATGCTAACAGCCTAAACATATTGGCCAACTATTTGTATAAAAAGCTATTTATTTAGGCTGCGCTTAAGAAAATCTGTGATAATGAAAGTTACTAATGAGGATAATATAACCGAGATATTACGAAAGGGAAATAATGCGAATGGAAAAATCACTCCTATAAATCAACTATGATTGACCGCCAGTTGCCATAGGGTCGCGATGTCCAGTAAGATCACCTGGTAGGATCCCCTACCTACTAATTTTGTACGTGGGGGATCCTACCAGGTGATCTTACTGGACATCCCCCATAGGGTCAGTCCCTTTTAATTCAGGAGAATTGCTGTTAATCAGGCCCTTTACTTCCGACATTGTGTTCAATTTATAAGGAAATTAAGAACCATGGCATTTATACCGTTGACAATTTAACATGAGAGATGTTTGCAAATTGGAACAGGATAAATTGTTCATTGTTGATGGTTCTTTAATGACTCATGATGTAATGCTTTAAGGTGTACATTAACTGATAAGGTGTGTTGTGGATTGGCTGAATATTTTTGTAAAGTTAATGGGTTTTTTAACCCATGATTTGGTACTGTTTTCTTGCTTCCATTATTATTTTGGACTTGTCATTGCTTAAACTAATGTTACAACATATTAAGTTTCTGTTAGATGTTAAACTACCTATAGTCTAATCGGTTTCCGAACGGGCTTGGAATATTAAGTAGAAGTCTTTATCTAAGGCCAAAAATGTAAGGTTTTATTGTCTCCCAAAAATCTTATTTCATGCTAATATTATAAATGCGAAAGTAACCTCTCTTTGTTTGCTACGCTTTTACAGCTAAACGCTAAACCGATTTAAATGAAATTTAGGGTATCCCATCGCAAACACAAAGCGTTTGCCAGCTGTTTCATTAGCCATAATTTTCTTTTCCCATAATTTTTATTTTATTCTGAACCCAATAACTTTTCAAAAGATAATGAGATATTCTTACAGGACCTGTAGGTTAGGTTAGGTTTATTTTATAACAATTCAGGAAAGTTAAACGGTTTCAGAAAAAAATGGCTTACGAACAAATGAAAATTATGGCAAATGAAACAGCTGGCAAACGTTTTTAAGTGTTTCAGATAGGTAACCGAAATTTAGTTTGGAAGAAGTTTATACCCCGGGCTTTTATCTGGCTAAACTGCACAATTCCCGAGGGAATATCAAACGGCGGACGTAATCTCAGATACAGCTAGTTCTCTATAGGTATATACGGTTGGATACTTATAGTAGCCCTGTACTTATCTCTTTTCTATTTTAGTAGTGTGAAAGGGACACCGGGAACCTGTCGCGGCTAAAAGTATTCCGTGACCTTATGCATGTGCATGCATAACTGGCAATGTTTTCTATACATATAGATTTATTTTTATATGTATTAAACGTGCCACTTCTCAGGTGTAACAATCTTATGTTTCATAAATGCTGAGAGTTATACTGATAAACAGAACAATGCTCTTACTCATTTACGTTTGAATAGGTCGCTTGGGTTTTAAATTAATTGACACTACGAATTCGGGGCCAAGAATGTGATAAGGTAGGGTGATGACACCAGTGTTGGACACTTAGCTGACACGTACCAGTAATACGCTTAACTCTTAATTCAAATTTCATACGGTCGTAAATTGATTGTTGCAAAACAAATGAATCACCCTTATCTTCTGTAAAATAAGAATCACTGCTGAATCAATGCTGTGACATAGTGCTGAGTGGCGTCAATTTCGACGGCACAGAATCACCCATGGCAACATTATTCTTTCCTTCTATATTGTTTTTGTTTTTATTTTTGTGTTGCCATCCCTTTTTTTATTTTTTTTATTATGTTTTTCTCTGTTCAGTTTTTTTTTTCTGTGTTCGTCGAATAAATGTTTCTATTTCTATTTTCTATTTAAGTGTCCTGTCCATCATAGGTCCTTGTCCATTACTAGTTCCGTTACCCAATGTTTTGTTTAGAAATCCTGACACTCAATATGTTGTTTCACATTATTAACTACTAGCGACCTGCTCTCGCTTCGCTTCGGTTTATGTGAGTTTTCTGTAAGACATGTATATAATCCATTAATTATACATATAAACTTATTGATGAAAGCCGCATTAAAATCCGTTGTAGTTTGAAATATCTGAGCGTACATACAGACGGACAGACGGCGGGAAGCGACTTGTTTCATACTATGTAAAGAAACTTCAGCTAAATAAATCTTGTACAGAGGCAACAGTAGACTTTAGATTTCTCTGCAGGCTGCAGTTCGTTTTCCGGGCGAAATTAATTTGCTTGAAACGAGATTATCAACAGATATCTATCTAATCTTATCAATTGCGATTAGGCTTCGGACGATATTTATTTATCAAAGCCTTATAAATATAAAATTTGATTGGATACTTTCCCTGTTAAAACAGAGAGTTAAATCCCAGCTGGTTTTTGGAATTCGGAATCACTGCAATATTTTATTCCAATCCTCTTTTAAGCCAAACTGAACATGACCTGTCGCTACGCATTGTGTTACCAGAGGGTCCTGCCAAGATGCACTACGCTAACTAGCGTTTCTATAAGATTCGTTTTTAAACCAATCGCGTCACTGGTAGACCACGTGACTTTGCGTATCACGTCATCTACCAGTGACGAGATTGGTTTAAAAACGAATCGAATAGAAACGTCAGCTAGCGTAGTGCATCTTGGCAGGACCCTCAGTTGAAGCCTTTTTAATTTGCCACTTTTTAAAGTTATACGAATATAGCTTTGTCGTCGCGCTAGCCTAGTTGGTAGTGACCCTGCCTACGAAGCTAGCGGTCCTGGGTTCAAATCCCGGTAAGGGCAGATATTTGTGTGATGAGCAAGAGTATTTGTTTCTAAGTCTTGGATGTCTTCTCTGTATTTAAGTATTTATTTCTCTATATAACTATTTATGTCGTTGTCTAGTACCCATAGTACACACCAGCTTAGTTTGGGACTAGGTCAATTTGCGTGAGATTGTCCCTTGATATTCATTTATTTATTTATAGCTTTGCATTGAGATTCAAACTAACCACGAAATCGGATCTATGTTTATCGTTTGACCATATTGTTTTTGCTGTAAGAATGTTAATTGCGTACCTAGTTGGGATACGATAACCCACATAATTATAGGCTGTCGCCATAGTAATGTGACTTGCATACTAAACAGTTACTTAAGCTGTTTGCATTATTATTTCACGCCTTGCTCTTGTAATTATGCATATATATACTGTATATACTATACTCTATTCTATATTACTATATCTATCTATCTATCTGTTATCTATCTATACCTATATCTTTCTATGTATAATCTATCTTCTATCTATATCTATCTATCTATCTATCTATTATCTGTCATCTATCTATTTCTATTATCTATCTATCTATTAATTATTAATTAATAATATTATAAAGAGGAAAGATTTGTATTTTCGTGTGTGTTTTTAATTTATTAACATTATAGTTTTTGAAATTATGCATTTCGTTTTATGCATCATGACTATTATGTCGATGGTTAATTATACAGATTGAAATTATGCAATTCGTGTTATGTAAAATGATCATCAGACCATTTGTTCTTATGCTAAATATTACAAACCCAATACTTAAATATCTTCGTAAGGCCCACCATATTACAAACAGGGAGTTTTTTGCGAGTGGCACTGTGAATCTACCATCAAGGCAATAAAGTTCAATAACGTTTTTTCTGTAATGCCATTTTCAGTTTTAGAAGATAATAAAATAAACCTTATTCCCATTGCAACACAGTTCAAATTTAATTGCCTTGATTATGTCCATCCTATTGCACGCTGCGCCTTACGAGGATATGTAGAAAATATCAGACCTGCGCTCGTCACGAATATTTGCTCTTACTGGGGATGAAATTCAGGGGGCCGTTTCTCAAAAAGTATTAGTCTAATAATATTTGTGTTTTGTCTCATTTTTTAGTTTTATTTACGAGACAAAACACTAATGTTATTAGTCTAATAAGTTTCGAGAAATGGGCCCCTGGACCGCAAGTTTAATGTAACGTTTACTTTTGTTCTAGATGAGAATGACCCTATCGAGATGGTGGACAAACACAAATTCGACTCACGAACCTACGTGAGGCCCAAGAAAAGGGCCCAGCGGCCAAGCATACAGAACATCGTCGAAACCAGCCCTGCCATTACCGCGAACCAACCTAATAAATACTTGACCTACAACAAGTATACAGCTCTCCCTTTGAGTAGTCCTATATTAAGGCTAAAGACGTTCAATGTGGATTTAAATACGGACAACAGTAGTGCAGTGAAGGATTACGCGATAAAAAGAAGGAGTTTGGTTAGTGAAGAGGAGCTACAGGTAGGTTATGGAGTTTTTATTTTAGAAGTGATATGTCAAAGTGGAAGTGTGTTATAACAAAAACGTCAACCTGGTTGGTGCCGGTATTTTTAATTATAAATGGTTCTTGTAGAATCGAAACTCCATAACAGATTCTACCGTAATAACATAAAATTGCTTGTAGGTGCACTATATTGTTTTTAACCCACGAAGACACGCCATTTAATATTAACCTGCATTATTGCAAAATGGAAGCTGATATAAATTTGACCCATTTCTTTGTCTGTCTATTCGTCTTTCGGCGCCGGAACGAATGGACAGATCGTCGAAGAAATAATACCGCATTACGATCTGCGGTGATAGCTAATTTTATTAGAGGTTGTCTTTTCGTTTTTAAATGTGATCTTGTTATTTTTGCTCGTAAGTTATTTTATTAGATATCTTTAGCTGTTCCTCGCAACGAATTGAAACTTAATGGTATTACATCAAGACAATTCCTATTATCTCTTGATAATCCCTATCCCCTATTGGGGACCTATTGAAAAAGGGTATAAGTCGACTTAACTTGTTCTACAAAAGGGTATACATACATTATTATACAGGTTTTATTTTCGAACCGGTGGTAATGCTTTTTGACATTCATAAGTTCATTATATTATGCCTAAATTGAAGAATAATAGTACATTACTACAGAGGCCGGGAAGTAGGGGGTTGCCGGCCGAGTTCATATAGACTAATTCATAATTTTTTTTAAAACAAAAACTACAATGTCAAATACTAGGAGTGCATAAATATTAAAAGTAACCTACAGTGCTCAGTCATCCGCGCTGTGTCGGATGCGAGCCCCCGCCCGCCGCCGCTGCGCCGCTGCGCGGGCCGCACCGTGCTACATACACCGCCTGCGATCTAAATTGCGCTACGCACCCCTAACAACCTCTGCCCTCCTGGTACCTGGTGCCTTTATGCAAAAGCTTTGGTTGGAAGGACGGCTAAGTATATTTAAAAAAAACAGCTATTTAGGCTGTTCATAAACACAGCCGCCATGTACACACAAAAATTAAAAAAAAATTACTTCCTGGCCTAGGCCTTAAATTTTGTATGAAATTCCTTTACGGTTCTCTCGAGGTGTTCCGCCCGCAACGTGATACTTTGAGGCCTAAAATAACTAACATAACGCCAACATTCCATTGCATGTTTGAGAAAAGAACTTTACCTTTGATTTTGACATAAACGGAATATAGCCTTAAGCCCTTTTCTCTTCAAGAGACTTACACCCTTTTTCACTAGGTTATCATCGTATTATCGTTACCAAAACGCTTGTGAACTGAATCCAACGTTTGGGTGACGACTGTGGCTAGTGTATTTACTCAGCTGTAAATATAGTTTGGTAAATAATGGGGTCGTGTCGTGTGAGCTGTGCAATTTGTTTACTAGAACAGTTATCCGTCGTTAGCTGGTTACAATTATAATTATATCTCGTAGCCGTGATGCGGAAGTGTGATGCATTTGTTGACTTATTCATCGGCTATGATCGGAATAGGTATAGCTAATTTACGAAATACACCTAGCGGATATAGTCGTCAAGTGAGTCGTGTCCCATGAAAAAGGCGGCAAATTAAAAAATCTTACATGTGTCAACACGGATAAACTCATTAACACTGTAGTTATTTTTAATTCGTATTATTCCTATTTTTTTTAAATTTTCCTGGTTTAAAAGTAGCCTGTGTGTTAAACCAGGGAATAAGCTATCTCCATTTCAAATTTCATCCAAATCCGTCCAGCCGTTGCAGCGTGTTTATAATATTAGTAGGATTACTGATTAGTAGCATATAACTTGTATGTATGTAAAACACCTACATACAACTTATTATCCGTTTGACAAATAATAGTGTTGCTATTTTAAGAAATCAGCTAAGTGGTCGTGTTCACCACTCGCTTGATAGACTACCACTCTTCGAGTTTTTTTTACTCGACTTCTCCAAAAAGGAGATGTAACTAGCGGTCCCGGGTTCGATTCCCGGTCGGCTAATATTTGTGTGCTGAGCACGAATATTTCTAAGTCCTAAGTCTTGGGAGCTGTCTATGTATTTAATTATGTTTTACTCTGTTACAAGTGTTTTACGCATTCACTGCTGACATTATTTAACGAAATTTCTCCAGGTGCCGCATTTTTTGTATTATACTAAGCTTGTATACTTCAAGAACGCACATATGCGTTTAAGGCACTGAGTGAAAGTCAGGAGAACGCTTATATGCGTTGCCGGCAGTTAATGCATTAACGTTGTCTAGTACCCATAGTACAGATACCGTCACGTAAAAATGCCGCTGAGCTGTCGCTAGAGGGGGTGCGTTTGCGCATGTGTACAGGCGCCAACTTGCACATGCGTGCGCGCATAAGCATACCGGCGGAGTGTTCCCCGCCCCTTTCATAGGTACCAACGATTTCGTCGACAAATACGCGACTGCGCAGATAAATCGCCAGCGGCCTTTTAACGTGACGGGAACTATACAAGCCTGAGCTTAGTTTGGTCACTAGGTCAATTTGTGTGAGATTGTCTTCTCATATTTATAACATTATTTTTTCAGTTGGAGGACGTCGACATGACACTAGTTTCCGAAGGTTCTGAGCGTTTGTCGGACCAACTGCCTTCCAAACCCATCAACATCGACCTGTCACAACCTGCCAATAACCTGCACAATACCTTCAACAAGTAAGTATTTCCTTCGTCATAAATCAACTTTGCTCATAATAAAAAAGGGTGTAAGTCATATGCGGAGACTACTAGACATATACCCTTTTTCACTTAAATCTCAGAAGACTGAACCGCCTTTTCACTATTCTGCAGAAATTTAGTCCCAGTCCACATTTTTGATGAGCCCTCCCAGATACACTTCGACCCTTTGGGTTCCTCTTTACACAGTCAGCTGTTCAAATAAGTTTCTAATTTAACTCCGGAACCCTAAAAAGAGGTCCAAGCGGTTTAAAGAGGTAAAATATTAAAAGAAAAACAGTCTTTAAAAATAAACAAAGTAATGACTGGTCTCGAAACAGTCTATTCGGTGCCAGCATCTAATATAACGTAAATGGCCATAAAGCACTGTTGAAATATATCAAAGCTAGTGACAAGAAACCAATAACCCTGCAGTTTAGTGGTGGTAATGGCAGGACCTTGTGCACCCGTCAGGATCGTTATCACCACCTTACCCGTTAACCTGCCGCCAAACAGCATTTCCTCGGTGAAACTGCAAAACAGCGTAAGTAACATTTTTAATGAGGAGTAAAATGCACCTTTTTTCTAAGATGTTAAGGTTTAATTTGCTCTATAATAAATTTGTTTGTTACGTGGTTTTGCAGTATCACCGACGATTTGCATTGTTGTGTTCCGGTGCGGGAGTAATGACAAGCATAGAGGCATTCCATCTCATTTTACCTCAGGGTTGGTATGGCAACGCATTTGCAGTCTTGCCAATGCAAATGACTTGGGTGTCAGATTCTACTTACCATCAGCCCCTATTTTAACATCGTGACAATGACAGGTGACAGGCGACATTTGATCTGAATCCCAGTGATGTGAGAACTTGTTAACTCTGCAAGCAGTGTATACCATCATAATTGTCACCTCTCACCTGACAATGTCCGGACAGGAGGAGGAAAAAAAAACTTAACAGTGCTTTTATTAGGTAAATAAATAAACTATAGAAACTAATACTTTTACTTCTGGAAAAGAAAAGGTAAGCGTTGTTATTCGATTATAGAATGTTAACTAGTCACCTATTACTTTCATGACAATTTGATGACTTGACAAAACCAAAAAAGACGTAATACCTACTCGTAGAGAGCGAAAGTGCAGTCCGATGAAATTTGCCGTCATCGGCCTTTCTTGTATTAGTCACTTTCGTATTTAACTAGCGGCTTGATTCCCATACAATCTGATGAGTTGTGATCTTCGAGGTTATTAAAGTCCACTCCATCTCACTTCTCTTATTTAGTAAACACTTTTCTTATCTGTGGTGGTGTGGTGGCGGTAGGTGTGCTAGCGGCTGTAACGTTATGTTCTTATTACGATATCAGATATGATAAAGGTATGAGTTTCAAAGGAACATCTTAAGAACAACAAAATTTAAATAGGCCCCAATTCTAGTGATAATTGTAATAAAAAAATAGTCAATACGAAACGTCAGCTCGGTATGTTTTTTTGTATATATTTGGCCCGACATTTGATCTCGAACGACATGAGAATAGGAACTTTATTATTTAAAAAGCATTAAAGTATATGACCTATACTTCTATCCCTTTTACAAACTTGAATTTGACAGGTTTTATAAGTTAAAAATAACCGGTCCCACCAAATTCATGAATTCGAATGACGTTTGAAATTCTCTATTTCCAGGGGCTTAATGAACATAATTAACGAGCGAAGCAGCCTGAACATGTATCAAAGCGGAGAGTCCTTGATGAGAATGTCCCCTCCAAGCCTCGTGTCTTCCCTGCTAATGGAGAACTCCGGGAACTTCAACCATGAGTCTTTGGATAGCAGGAAGTCTTTACCTTCATATAGGGATTCAGGTATTATTAGACTAAGTTCAGTAGCGTACTTTTCAGGTCAATATTTCCCTAGCTTGCTCGTTTCGTGATTATGTAATACTTACTATATATAGTCTGTGTCAATTGGAATTGGCAAAGATGCAAACAAATTAGTACTGTTTGACACATAACCTTAAATATTCATTGAGTGTGTTTTTATTTAAAATAACGTATTAATAGGTATGTTATCTTAAACTTAATGTGAAAGTAATGATCAAGTGTATAAATCTTAGCAAATACCTTACTTGATCTTAATGGTAAATTAGATCGTTCGGTTTTGTTTACATCTTTGCCAATTTCAATTGTCATATACTTGTTCCTTGACTAAACGGTACGTAACTATGTATGTAGGTAACTTTTTTAAAATGTTTATACTTAGTGTATCAAAGTTTCGTTTATGCATAAAAATATAATCTCAATAAAGTATTATTATAATCACTAACTGTGACTCTAATACAGGTACATTTTTTAAGATTTACATTTATTTGGACGGCTCAGTGGTAAATCTGCTTGCCTTGTCAAAGAATATGGGTTCATCCCCATCAGAAAAATGTATAAATCACATGTAGACTCCATTGCAGTTTGATAAATTAAGCATTATAGAATGAAAATAATAAAAGCTAACAATCAATGTACGCTAACTTATTTAGTGACAATGACTCTCAGTGACATGTCAAAAAGCCTGGCGTAAAATGTAAGATTAAGTAACCATGATATAATGATACAATTTCAGGGGTACCCCCATCTGGCCGAGAAAGCATAGACCCAATGATGACAAGCATGACGCTCAGCATTCTTGACGAAAAGGACATGAGCACGAGCTTCCTCTCACAGACCACCTACCCCGACAACGACAGCCTCATGGACTCCCTTCCTCCTAGCCTTGTCAGTTCCGTTAACTCTTCCTTCGTCGTCTCCAACACCTCAAAGAACCGCGACAGCATTGAACCCAGCAACATCTTCAGCTCAGCCACATTCACCCACTTAGAACAATCCGAAAAACTCCTAACTGGTCGACCTAGGCACCAACCGTTCAACCGCTCACAGAGACGAGACTCTGGCATCAGAACCTCAGAAAGCTACACCAAGTCTAAAGAAGAAGCGTGCCAAATCGAGCCTAGCAAGATCTTAGTAGAAAATGGAGATAAAAACATGCCGAATACTACTAAAGACATGACGGAAACTGTAACTTTGCACTATTCGAATATGAAATTCAGACGCGACGAAAAGGAAAATTTGAATTCGACTTTTCAGAAAGACGATGCTTTTTATCAGGCTATGAACGTACAGAAACCTGTGGATGTTGGGAAGAATAGTATGAACGTCACTTTGGATAAGCAAGAGTTGAATGAGATTATTCAGGCGCGGCAGAAGCTTTCCTTAGCGAGGAAAGCGTTGCCTGAACCTGAGAAGCCGAGTCAGGTGGACACTGTGAAAACAATTCAGCTACCAAATCAGACTGTTATAACAGTGCCTCGGCAGAGTATGGAGAACGCGTCAGAGCTGTTGTCCAGAAGAAGAATGAACGCAAGTTTGGACAAAGAAGAGTCTGCGAGGGAAGCTCCGAAGAGGAACGCGACGTTTAAGAAGGTCTCGCCGCGAGCGCAATCCCTGGACGCCACGGTGGTGTATGCCCGGAAAGAAGAAAATGAACTTATTGACATCAATTTGGCTACTACGAATCTGATCGATTCTGGCGACAGGACGTTACGTGAGGTAAGTTTAGAATTAGAATTAAGCTTTGTGGTTTCTTTAAAAGCCTCTCGAAATGTCGAAATATTTTACATTATAGTGATAATTGTGAACATACGGCCAGTGTAAATTTATTTGTCTAACTATGATATTTTTCTTTTCTTTAGTCGCATTTTGGGCTTGTAGGTGAGACTATTATTTTCACCTCAATTATTAGGAACGGTTTTGATCCACCTAAAGTTGAACCGAAGTAATAAATTTTAATTAACTTAAGAGTTTTGACGAATTTTGACTTAATTAATCAAGTTTATTATTTCGATCACAATTTTGTGTGAAAAAGGGTATGTGTCTGGGTAGTATCATTATTTGCTTCTCTCTCAATCTACTACTGTACATTTCTTTGGTTCGCTATATATCATTTCACGTCCTATCGGCTTAATGCCTATTAATGAGGTCTATTTATTTCCAGAATTGGGGTTCGCAGGAGCGTGCGATGGTGTGTTCGAGCGAGAGCACGGACACGGGCACATTCAGTTCGTCTAGCCCTCCGGAGAGCGTTCCGGAATCACGATCGACGCACGATCCGCGTAAGTTGTCCCAACATTATATCATTCATTAGCGGAGCGGAGAGGAGTAATGACCAGACAGAAGTTTTTGTGTCACGTATAAAATTGTCCTAGTATCTACTATGAAATGTCACTTTGTAATAAGTATTTGGAACAGGTATCGATAAATTGAATATCGGAAGGAAGTCCCTAGTTAAGACGTTTTTGTCACAAAAACTTCTATTCCTGGTAATGACCCAATCTTATATGGTTTGACGTAGTAGAATAGAGGCTCTTCTATTAGATACTATATCACGTGGAGTTCCTGTTTAATATTTATACAAACAAATAGATGAAATAGATTAATATTTTTCCTTCTGTCGAAATCTTCCAGGTTCACAAATATCATCAACCCCTGTTGTCGCCCACCGCAAGGCCTCTAAAGATCTCCTCGACATTCACTCAACGATATCTCCCATCTACGACATGGTCGGCGACAAATCCTACACTCTAGCTAAAGTGACCAGCGCTAACTCAACTATGGATAAAACGTATGACACCAACGCTACAGTTATAAATAGTGCTACTATGGTCAAAAAGTCGGCGAAACGGGATATTCTCGCGGGGAAGGTCAGCCCTGAGAAGAAGATGTTTGGACCCAGTGTGCCTGTCAAGTCCATTAGTACAGGTAAGTTACCACGGATGAAATAGCCAAACATTTATTAATTTATTTATTTATTTACAGTATAAGTAAGAGGCTTACAGTAAAAACCAAGGCACCTTTTACTTTAACTTAATATAACACAAAGTTAAAAGAAATAAAAGAAAAACAGAAAAACATCTACAAAAAAGATTAAAACTTAGGTGGTTAAAAGTAATACTAATATGTATTTAATTGGTCTCATTTGACATTACGCAGCGTTAGCACTTCAGTTGGCCTTGTTTGCCAAATACGTAATGGTGATATGCCGAATGAGAGCAACAAAAATATTTGACAAATGGGTGATTCCACAGGCGTTTCAACCGCCGTCAGTCCCCTGTCATAAATATTGAAAGAATAAGCTACACCAAGCAGCTAACATTCACACAGAGCTATACAGTTATCGTAATTCTTGCCAGAATTGATCGAATTTTAATTATATTATCGCCTATTTCTTCAATACTTAGGACAGCGGACTGACGGCGGTTGAAACGCCCGTCGAATCACCCAAATAACAACCAGCTTACCTTAAGGTACAGTCAACAGCATAAATAAGTGATCATTTATGTACCTTGTCGCTTTCAATCGTTTCACAATTTTGTATTACATTTCAAACACGACGTTAAAGTGACAAGGTACATAAATGATCACTTATTTATGCCGTTGACTGTACAGTCGACCAAATTGATTCTTAGACCACCACGGAAGTCAAAATAACGTAATAAAAATCGTAAGAATCCTATGACGATTTTATTTATTCATTCTTAAACATAGTTCAGTAGTTATGTAGGAATTCAATTCGTTAACTATCAAGTAATTATCTTATATTGTACAGTCAAAGTCATAAATATATATGCATATATTTGGCAGTCTGAATATTAGTGCTTTTGATTGTACCGATACCCTTTCGAATACACTTCGACCCTTACGAGTACATACTCAGCTGTTAGAATGTGGAGATTTTCTCTCAATGCTTTTCCTTCACCGTTAAGAGGCCACCTATGGCGCCACGCCCCCACAAGAATAAAAAGGGATGGCTGTATGTGCTTCCGCGCGAAGAATCGCGCCTTGTCGGCAGCGTTAAATTCAATTAATTGCTGTTTACTTTAAAACCACAACACTTATTGAAAAAATGTTTTGCCAGGATTAAGAAGTTACATAAAATCGTCGTTAAAGATTATAGGGTTTCGAAGATTCAACCAAAAACATGCAAAAAAGGTGTCATGTTTGAAAAATAAAAGTATCGAGGATTTTATTTCTAATCGTGTTTTCACGTTCGACAGTCTCAAGCAAATATGATCAAGTTTAATATATCCAAAAAACAGATACAAAGGCGTTATGGTTATTGAGATCCAGATCACGGAACACTCCAGACTTTAGCATAGGTGGCTTCTTAAGTTAGGAAAACTTATTGGTATACGGCAACTGCTGGGGCTCGAACTTGGTGCCTCGAACAAGCCAACATAATAAGCTATTAGGCCACCTACATACTAATAATTCTTGTCAAGTACCGTAAGATGAGCACAATAGAGATCCGCAAGGAAATAGAAATACAATGTAAAATAATGAACAAGTATTAAATTGACAAGTCTATTGGAACCTTACGTTAAAATCTTAGTCATATAATTAGTAGAATATGCTTTACGCGCTAGCCTAGTTGGTAGTGACCCTGCCTACGAAGCTAGCGGTCCTGGGTTCAAATCCCGGTAAGGGCAGATATTTGTGTGATGAGCATAAGCATTTGTTCCGAGTCTTGGATGTTTTCTATGTATTTTAGTATTTATTTCTCTATATAAGTATTTATATCGTTGTCTAGTATCCATAGTACAAGCCTAGAGCTTAGTTTGGGACTAGGTCAATTTGTGTGAAATCGTCCCTTCATATTTATTTATTTTTATTTTATTTTATCTTAGGCTGTATTTCTATTTACTCCGCGAATCCCTATTCATCCCAATTTCCCAGTAATTCTGTGTAATAATTAGGTATGAACAAAAATAAAATGGTGGATTTTTTTAAGGTTCCTACGGAGTAGTACAGGCTCCGATTCCGGTGCCTATAGCGAGAAAAACTGGCCTTCCCACCTCAAAGCTGAGGCAGTACAGCTCACACAAAGAACTCAGTAGGATACCAGGTGATTATAACGGCTTGATAGTCCAGGGATGCCATAGTTATCAGGACAATGAGGTTGGTAAAATGACACATTGTGTTTTATTGATAGTGTTCATAAGGTTCAAAGTTCTATGTTTTTATAACACTCCTTTGTGAGCGGGATTAACTATATCAAGTGGATAAATCTTTATCACAACTATCAAAAACGACCTTTTTTGGCAGATTCTTCAAATTCAGAAAAAAATGACAGGCTTCATTTTTTACAAACTATTGTAGTCTTTAACATACTAAGCAGTTTTTTTTAAATAAAATTTGACTACTGGAAAAAAAACACGGTCTTGGTCAAATAGTTTAGCTACCACAAAGGAATTTAGCCTGAATTCCGACATTTCTAAAGTTTCCACAACAATGCTCATAATTCTGAAACAAATAGAAATCTCTGAACATACATGGCGGTCAATTCGGTAGCTATGAAGGTCCTCTACCTCTGACCTTCAGTTGACCTTCAGTATAATGAGTCACGTAAGTTACAGCACGTCGGTGATCCTGCAAGTTATTTTATCTACACTCATATCATAAACCCTCTATGATGCGTTCAGAAACCGCAAATTATGACTAGCATAATAATCAACTCTGTTGTTAGAGCATTTTTTTTATCTGCGGCAGTAATGTTATGGATTCATAAGAACATCAATTTCAATGCTCTTATGACATTCAAATTTCGAACATCTCTGAAAAACAAAGAAATTTGATTTGACCGCTATTCTAATATCATTCGAGATGACGTTTAGTTCGAAATGAATTGTCAATTTGCATACAAAATTGGACAATGTCGCACGTAAGTAAGACATCGAACGATATGATAGTTTGAGCCGACTCTAGTTTGTCTCTGAATTAAAGATAAACTATGACAGCTGCCAAAAAACTTTCCAATCTTTTCAGTACCGCCATTACCGGTTAAAATTTAATATGCGGCTCCTGAATGCATCATGGAGGCTTATGATATGTGGGTAGATAAAGTAGTGTATGTAACTGTACATAATTAGGCGTTAAACACTTGTGTTTAATGCCCTTCATTATGTACAGTCACATAAACTACTATAATTAGTTAGTTCCGCGGTGTAGTAGTATCACCACCAACATGTATATCGGGCAGGCAACACGAGCACCGTCCCGCGCGTGCTGCCGCGCGCCAGCAGCATGGCGCGGCGCGGCGTGTACGCCTCCAACCCGGCGCTCAGCCCCACGCAGCCCGCGCCGCCCGTGCCCGTCGTGCCGGTCATTCGGCGGGACTCCTACACGCTGGACGATGAGGTAACACTAACATTTATTTATTTCAGGAAATGCAACAATTACAATAACAACATAACTCCAGTAAGTTCGCACTTACACCACCATATCATGGTCTCCAACTTTGAGGAGCTGTGTGGAGTTGGAGTCCAAGATATGGTGGTAGTTTTGCGCACTTACTGGTTTTTAATTTTTGTACGGCAGAATTGGGCAAACATTTTGTGCCCGCCGAGATTGAACAGCCGAGTATACTGCCGCACCCTCCTTTATTAGGAGGACTATTTTGATTCACATCAATTATGTCTTATTTTTACAATACTTTTCGACTGAAACCAAAACATAAGTCTATTTTTTTTGTAACTAGACAAATTGTTACTATAAGTGCCAAAAGTTATCCTAATTAGAATTGGTGGTTGTCCAGGAGACAAACCACTATTTTCATACAAAATAGATAGAAAAAATTCTAAAAGTTATAAAAATAGTTTTTCTACTGGATTTAATTCTATTTAATTCTGTTATAAAAGCACGTAATTTAAAAAAAAAACTCGATTAATTTTTCTTCAAACTTTAATCCCCCGCAAACGCAAAACTTTAGTGACAAAAATGGTTATCAAAAGTCCCACTTAAACCCAATTTACCTACTTAATTTTCTCCACATACATACATTAAATGACGCCTGTTTCCCAGAGGAGTAGGTACTAGGCAGAGAACACTTCTTTCCACCTGCTACGACCCTGACAAATCTCTTTTCTATTATTTCAAACGTTTATTACATTTAATTGTAGGAGCACATCTCTCGCCCGTTCCTGGCCAACCCCCCCGCGCTGGTGCGGCAGGGGACTGAAACGTTACGCCGAGAGCGCCCGCTGAGCCAACTAGTCCCGCCGAGAGATGTACGTACTAAGATCTTAATCTGTATACAGTTATTGACCAAAGAAATTTTGAGTGCGTATTGGTTACCAAATATATCGAAAACGAGGTGGATCAAGGATTTCAATAGGAAGGTTTCCTATGACCTCTAAACCCTGACCTCATCAGACCCTGCGTCCAGGATTTATCCTTGGTCAAAGTGTGTGTAAATATGATGTGAAAATAGGTAACAGTTTCTGGCTAGGAAAAATTATTAAAGTAACAGGTTGCTGTGAAAATTAAAATAACCAGATGTCCTTTTCTTGTTCAAATTTTCGATATAAATGTATATTCATATAACTGACCCGACAGACTTGGTACTGTTCATCTTAAAAATTATCCCTAAAAACATAAATTGGGCTATTACTATTACGAACATTAAGAAAAAAAACAACTAAATCTGTCAAACCGTTCTCTAGTGATGCGCTTACCAACAAACATCGATTACTGCTAACGAGTTGAAGTAATGGTTTCTATTTGTTTTAGATGAAATGATTGGGTAAACTGTTAAGCGTTTTCAATTCGTTTTTGAAATTGGTCTATAAATTAATTCAAATAAATTCACTATACAGAAACGTTTTAGTCACGCAACCGGACTCCTAACTGATATATTTGCGGCAACCTATAATATAGCCTTGAATGCGCTTGGTATTTGATATCTGGGTTTTTTCCATACTTTACAAACAATCAAGTTTAGATTAGATACATTTTGTGTTCTACTAAGTCTGCTGCAATTGAATATTCATGTGTAACCATTGTCCTCAGTATTTCAGAAAAACTCATGCTGTCATTGAATGCTAATACCCATGTTTTTGTGTCAAGGTTTTGGGACCACCCAATCAAATAACATCTGGTGCTAATCTGGCTAAAATGTCTGTGTCTAACTTCATGTCTATTTGTCATTGTCATAACTTGTCATTTACCATTAATATGAGAACAGTAAATAACTATAGGTCTATGTAAGTAGCAGGCGTTGTTAGTAAAATAACAACACAGATTGTATGGATTTTAGAGGAATTAGTTGTGACTTGACGCCATCTAACTTTTCCAACGACCATATCTTCAGGAGTTCAGTACCTGTAAGCTTATATCTTGCTTTTTTACACAGCTTCTGACACATAGATAAGTTTCTGAACAAGATACTTAGCAAGACATGTACAAAATTATCCAACAAAATAAGATGTCGTAACTCTTATAATTATTCACCATTGCTTGACGATGCGCTTAGCCTAGTTGGTAGAGACTCCGTCTACGAAGCTAGCGGTCCTGGGTTCAATTCCCAGTAAGAGTAAATATTTGTGTGATTAGCAATCCTCTATTCATTCCATAGTCTTGAATGTTTCTGTGTATATAAGTATGTATTTCTCTATAAGTACGCTTATCGTTGTCTAGTACCCATAGTACAAGCTTAGTTTGGGACTAGGTAAATTTGTATAAATCCTCTCATATTTATTTATATGTTGATTATCAGTATTTATTGTTCTCATATTCTGCTAACAAATAACATTGTGTTTGTGACGTCAGCTGCGCGCGAGTTGCATCGGCGTGCCCGTGCCGCGCAGCCAACAGGTGTCTGTGAGTATCTTCGCTAACGTCTAACATATAGCTTGGCAAGAAAACTTTTGAAGATGGAACTGTTCTGAGTGCAATTGGCAACATGATCCAGTTTTTACCAAAAAAAATGTACACTGTTGTGGTCAAAAAATTCAAAATTCAAAATATTTATTCAGTAAATTGGCCACATGAGGGCTCTTCTTTTACTCGTCGGTAATATGGAGTGAATCTACTAGCGCTTCGGACAATACCCTTGCGGAGAAGAAGCGCCGCAAGACACTCCACTTGGTAGTTGCCACGAGTGTATTGTTGTTTCAACTGTCATCACGTCAAATTCTTTTTGCCAAGCTATACCAATGGTTCCTGGCGAGGGCTAGGCTCAATGTATTGCACTTGAAAACCCGGTCAAGTGCGGGTTGGACTCGCGCACCGAGGGTTCCATACCGCGCGAAGCTTGGCTTGGTTTTAAGTATTTGCTGTTTTTCGTTATTGTTTGTATTATAATCATACCAAATTTGACGCTAGTATGTTTTACCGTTTTTACGATACAGCAAAATTAAAAATACATAAACAACGTTTTTTTTATCAGGAAATCCTTTTTATAACACAGTTTTGAAAAATAAAAAACAATCCGCTAGCTTATACGGTTTAAAATATACAGTTCTTTTTAAAGTAACGACAGACGGAGGGACGGACGGACGGATGGAAAGCATAGACTTAGTAATAGGGTCCCGTTTGTCACCTTTCGACTACAGAAGTTTATTATTAGTTATGGTTTTAAACCCTCTTGTTGTGTCACGGTGTTGCAACTGTACCTAATACCTTCATAAAATGTGTAGCTAACAGTACTCCGTCTTTTCATTGGAAATAATAATTAACGGTTTAATTCGCAAACGTTTCTTTAAACAACGAAGATAACACTGTAAAATATGTGTCGTTTTTTTTTTCTTGTTATTAATTAATTAATTATTAATACTAGATACAATCGAAACCTATTTCTATTTATGGATACTTTTAATATAAAAAAGAGTAAGGAGAAAAAAAATCTCAGTACAAATTTTATATTTTAATAAAGTATTATCTTAAAATCAAAGATTGGTTTTTCGTTGTACAAATAAATACGCAATGTATGGCATATCATATACCTATATGACGTTCGTGTATACCACTTAACGGAAAAAGGTGGCCACTTTATTCCGTTATTTAAGTTATTCACTCATAGGTAATTTGTTATTAAATTATTTCATTTACCCTATAAATTGTGTATTCATTTATACAACAAAAAACCATTCGTTTTCAAGACAATACTTTATTTTATTAGAAAACACAATAACAGTAATTAGGGCGCCACTAAACGCTCGATGTCTAAGACGTTTTTAAGTTAAATACCATAGCCTTTCTGTAGTAATGTAAAGATTTTGTAACAAATGCATAAAAAACGCATAAACGCATAAATGCATAAAGTGGCTGGTGGTGACTGGATGGCGAAAACGGGAGATCGGACCTTGTGGCGAACCCTGGGGGAGGCTTACGTCCAGCAGTGGACTGCAATAGGCTGAAATGATGATGATAAAAAACGCTTGGAACCATTGGAATCTACAATTGTCATACATGAACCATTGCTAACAATGCTTGCTTATCGAAATAATCTAATGAGCTAATACTCATTTATTAATCCGGGTTTTTACAACAGCCACCGGGGACGCGGCCATATTCGATAGCTGGTGCGTCGCAAATTCGAGGTCCCTCCAGGCCCGCGTCTGTTCCGGGTCCGAGACCTGCAGGTTTGTAACATATCAGTACTGCCCTACTAAACTAATAAGCAGTATTCCAAATTTAATAACCGAAGCAGTTTTAATTCTCTTCTGTTAGTAATAAGGTTGATATTGCTACTGGAGTTTTATCTGAGATGCTGCGTATTGGATTTGCAGGGCAGACTAGGGTTGGGACTTTTGGTTGCATATCGTGGTTCTAGAATACAAGGAGTCGCTATTTCCTAATTAATATAAAAATACCACTTTCAGTATTGTCATATTTCAAAATTCATTCTTGTGTTAAATCGCTAAAACAGTTTAAATTATTTTTTGGTATAAAGGAAATCGTCGCTTTGCGTTACAAACAAACAAATATTAGTAGGTATGGATAAACCGAACTAAAAACGTATTTCGTTTATTTTGAAATAATGACAATACTGAAGGCCAAAATCAAAGTGGTATGTTTATCATTAATAATTAAGGAATAGCGACTCAATGGATTGTAGAAACACGATATGCCACCAAAATTTCTAACCCTACATATCAGTCATATCACACCTCGTAAGGGGCCTTGTAAAAATAATACATAAGACTGCCATTGAAATGAAGATCTAGTGCAAAAGAAGTAAAGTGAAATTTCTTTTGTTTTTATGACTAATTATGAAATTGGAAAATTGACTTAATTTAATTCACAGTAGATTCATATTCAATTGACAATTTCGTTGTATGGTTGGCCTTGGGAGGCAACAGATAGGGAAATCGTCTTTCCATAGTATCTTTGTGCAAGTTTTTTTTGTATCGGTACAGAATGAATGTTACTTTTACTGTTAGCTGTTTTATTAGTGCGTCTACCTATTTTTTTTTATCGTACCATGCTATTTCAATTTGTACCTTTTATTTTTTTAACCAAACAATTAGGTTGACGCTCTAAACCAAATAAATTATATGTGGGTCAATCAATTTTTTCACCCACACATTTCTGTCCTTTGCCCACCGTTCAGATTTTAATAAATAAAATAAAATCTGGGGACTTCTTTTAAGTGAAATTATTTTTAAATTGTAGTAATATCATTAACTCCTTTCATAAATCAAATTATAATGTATTGTTTAAAAATGTGGTAACTCAGTTGACAATTCACTATTTATCATACAAATTCGCGGACAGTAACTCAGTAGACACGTAATTACCCAATTTTCACACATTTTAGAAATTAAGATATGGGTAGGTATTTGAAAAAGATAGATTGATAACCTAGTAAAATGACTACATCATTAAAAACGAAAATAAGCAGTGATATTATATTTAAAAACAAACATGTTTGTTGAAATCTGGTAAAATAAAAGTGTGGGTAAAAAAGTTGATTGACCCATCTGCGAAAAAAATACTTATGTTTTTGTACCGCTATAAAAAACGGAAAACCTGCACAAAGTTAGTAAAGAAAGACGTTGCCCTAATTACAGTGATTTTTAATTTTGAAAGATTCTCGGAATCTTGTTATTTTATCTACTAGACTTTGGATACTTAAATTGAATTAATTTATTCAGTGAAGATGTGTTTAATATGGCCGATTAGCCGCATTATTTGATCATTGGCATCAAGATCATCGTAGTCGTGTAGAAGCGTCGGAAACAACTGGCGGGATGTTTTTTATATCGTTAAATGCAATCGCAATTAAAAGTAACATCACAACCTAATACAGTATTAATTATCATTAACACTAACATAAAATAAAACTGTATTTTTTTCTATCAAAAGTTTTGTCAATACTGTTTTATTTAATGACAGATTACATGCCCATCTATCAAAGGATCTTTTGAAACCATCTTCAACATTAAAGCTAACATCGGTGAACGTGATCTGGGCCTCTATTCAACACGGTAAAAAACATCATTTTTGACCTGTTGTCGTATTGTCAAGATTTTGATAGCTCATATTTACTTGACAGTAATGGCAGCCGAGTTAAAAACAATACCATAACGGGTCAAAAACGATTTGAATTTTACCCCCTAGAATAGAGGCGCAGAGCGTAAAAAACGACAGGCGTATTTACTGTCCAAGCATAAATAGTCGGGCGATTGCGTTTTGTTTGGGTCTGTTTTTGCAAAAACGAGAATTTGTAATTCGGTCAATGTAGGATCATCAATATAACATTTCGTTATTTCCAACATTAAATATACTCGCTTGCAAGGCATATAAAAAGAGGTGATTCGTCATCATTATCTTGCCCGTATTGAATAAGGCTTATTCCAATCATCTTTGGTTGGCGGAGCATGTCTTTTTGTTAAAACATCCCTATCAGCCGTCATCTCAGTATTCACATCCTTCTATATCACTCTTTACACATTCCATCCATCACTTCTTAGGTCTCCTGTTTCAACTATTATAGCCCCTGATTACTGAATATAGCATTTATGGAAAAAAGTGTATAACGAGTTTATATGAACTGTCAAAGGTATCATCCTAGAATTGACCTAACTATAGTCTGTATTCTGTGTCATTTTAAGATCAGTTTCGCCGTGAACCTGGTATCCTATCGCAAGTTCTAACTTTTGTTTCCCAACTGTTTCATTTGGCTGAAAATTCATGACTTGAGTTAGAAAAATACCTACGGAACTTGTATGTTAGGTAAGGTTTGTTTTCAGAAAAATAGTACCAATTTTGCTTAGGGCCGGAAAGTAGGGGGTATTTTTTTTGAAAACGGATTACTTATTTAGATAATTTTAGGCACAATAACCCGCTGCCCGCAGCCCCCTACCGCCCAACGTTGCACCCAACTTTTATGAAATTTATATTATATGTTCAGAAGTATTTTATACGCAATAGAGAGTATTTTTAAATAAGATATCGCAGCAGACAGGAAGAGAAGCCATCCTTTCCGTGCATTTGGACAACCAAAACAGTTGGTAACTGAAATTGGACCTCGTGATAGGAACTAACAGAGATGAGCATGCGGTGAATTGTATTGTGTATGGGGTATAGCGGTGGCGCCGCAGCCCGAGCCCCGGCCCGCGTCCAGCGCCGAGCCGCGCGCCTCCGCGCTGCCGCGGCCCTCCCGCCTGCCCGCGCCGCGCCGCGCGCTGAGGTAACTGTTCATCTATTACCCGACTGTGGCGAAGCCCTAAAGGGTTATGTGTTTCACCAGTATCTAAGTATTTATATACGTAAGTCCGTTTCTATGTCCCCGCACTCAGCGCGTAGTGTTATCGTAATATTATGGACAAAGTGATACCATTCCTATATAGATAAAACAAACCGAGATGAACTGTTTATACTGTGCTAGTGGTTAGTTTCAGTAAAAGTTGACTCAGGTAAGAGTCATAGGGCCAGCGCACACGCGCCGATGGCAGGGGAGTTTTCCCTTTAGATTTCCTCCGCCGCAATCCGCTGCGATGCTCCGAGGTCGGTCTCAAACCATTGAAATTTATACCTTATTTCAATAGGGAATATGCATGGATTTTTTAAATAGCATTTCTCAACAAAATATGAAAATACCGTAAAAGAGATCACCACAAGTGAAATTAAAATTAAAATCGGTCAAGTAATACGAATGATACAAGCATTTTAAAATGCTAATTATACAGAGAGATCCGAAGTACACCGGTGACGTCATCGCGCAGTACGGCTATATAAACTCCACGTGAAATTCTGTTTTGCTAGAAAGAGATAGGAACAAATCTTTGTTAGCTTATATCTTGGTTATTTTTATAGCTATTCAAAAAATGTTTTTTCTAACCGGTTTGTTACCTTTTATTGATGCTGCAAAAAAAAATCCCTATTGAAATAGCATTAAATATACATTGATAAATTTAATATCCTCTGCCGTCCCGTGCGCCGGTTTGCGCAGGCCATTACTCTTCGTCTCCTGTGGCTTGTTTCAACTGTGTGAAAATGAGAGACCTTAGTACACTCGGCATACGGCAATCATGATCAGCCAAATTACATGTAAGCTTAGCTGGTACGAGGATTAAATCGGTAATTATTTATTACGTAAGGTTAACTCGTGTTTTTTTTGTTCCAGACCACCTTCAGTATATTCCGTGGCGCCAACTGCCGATGTAGACCACTACTGACCCCCCCAGCGCCAGGCGTAGCCCCAAATCTAGCGCAACCTAGACCTAAAACCTAACCCGACTGAACAGTAAACAGGTGTCTTCGAGAACCAAGCGATCTTGTGTTATATTTTCGAAATGTTTTAACAATGGAAGTCGTTTTTGACGCGTTTTTAATAATGTAGCTTATCATGATTCATGACCATTTAAATTTTAAGTAGAAAACCTTAAAATCGCGGGAAATTTGCCCTTTGAATAATACGTTTTGTGCCCTAAATATAAAGTAATAATAACCATATGAAAATCAAGGGGCGGGCGCCACGGTCTTTGCCGAATTTGTTGTCGTATGGCAACACCTTGCTGTTATGTTTCCTTAATAAACATTCTCATGACAAAAATATATCAGATAAATTGGCATGACAAATAAAAAATATCAAAAATGTGAGGTTGCGTAGTTGTTTTTAATGTTTTTCTATGCAGAGACAATAACTCGTATTTTTTTAGGTATTTTTAGGCGTCGTTTCGTGTTAAAAAATGGACTGATAAATACATCTCATTCATTAAAATACTTAAAAATCATACGCATTTCAATTTTTTTAAACAAAAAAATATCTAATGCGTCAGAATTTATGTCAAAAATCCGCTTTTCATAAGCTGAAAAGTTGTTGATTTGAAGACTTGACAAATGCTCTCTATGTCATCTGTAGCCTCAACTCCTATCTCAATCCGACCGGTTGTCAAATTTTCATTGTTTAATTTTGGACAATACTATAGTAGGTCAGTACAGACGACCAATAAACTCCTTTACCGCGTTGCGACTTCGTTTGCAGAGGGCCCTGCCTGATGGTAGATGACGTGATACGAAAAGTCACGTGATCTAACAGTGACGCGATTGGTTAAAAACGAAACGAATAGAAACGCTAGTTAGCGTAGTGCATCTTGGCAGGGCCCTCAGGACGTTATGGACGTTATGGTTCAAAAGTGCTACAGGAATTTCTAGGTCGACTATACAGTATGTCTTTTTTATTCATAGCCATCGACTGTCTATCCCTATCACTCCTTTGTCGCATCCAACAGTTTATTTAATATTATAAGTACTAGCATACAGCACCATAGAGCCTTACAGACAGCACGGCTAGCACATGTCCGCGACTTATTGGTCGCTCGGATCTCCCTTTCTTTCTAGTCTGTAACGATAGAGACGCAATGAGCGACAAGCGAGAAAATAGGTACAACTTGTGCTACCCGTGCTGATCAGAGATATGTAAAAACTTTGAATAACGAAATATTACCTATAATGACCACTCCATGCCTTCCCGTGGATGTCGTAAGAGTCGACTAAGGGAATAAAGGCTTGTAGTACTGTTAGGCGATGGGCTTGCAACCTGTCTCTAATACACTGATAAACATCTTAGCCTGATTATGCAAAATGTGGTTACAGAATTATCAACAAGCTTTTAGAGTTATTGGCAATTCTGTAGCTCTGCCTACCCCAAACTGGGAATAAAGGCGTGAGTTTATGTATGTATGTATGTGTACCTATAATGACATTTCCTTCTAACTCATTATGAGTGCCATAAATAAAAAAACCGGCCAACTGCGAGTCGGAAACATGAAAGTTTCTGTACCAGTCTTGTATGGGGGTTTCCTTTAATTTTTTATTACGGTTTATGAGATACAGCCCGCTGACAGACGGGCGGATGGACGGAAGGAAGCGGGGGCTTAGTAATAGGGTCCCGTTGATACCCTTTGGATACGGAACCATAATTAAAGGTCAAACATGCGTCTTTTGTTCATGTGATGATCCGGTTTCTAAGCTAGTATTTATTCTATGGTTTAATGACTATTCATGTTAGAAACACAAAGAAGGCCGATGGCTCTGAATAAGGTAGACTTACACAAGTTCAAAATAACTTTGGCCTTCACTTGGCCTTCACTACCTGCGTTTGTTTTGAAAATCTGGACTTAGTTGGTGTTAAAAATCTTGACCATGCGACGGTACACGGTGTTGGAGCGAGGCGTGGTTGAGAGCGAACCAGCCGGTATAGCACCATCTCGCTCGTACATAAATTTTGGGCGTCTGTACACTGTACACGCTTAAGTACGTCAGATATTGTTAACTCGTAGGTATGTTATATTTTTATTGACTATAGGGCGTTGTTCGGCGTTGTTCTCATCTGTTGTTGTAGTTTACTGACAGAGCTTATTAAAAGAACCAGTTATATAGTTTATAATGCTCTTTGGTCAAGGTTGTGGAGAATAACATAGCATGCCTCAAACCAACCCGTCCGCTGTGTTCAAGGGTCGATTTTATATTACTACTAGTTGCAATCTGTAGGTGTGAAGTGGCAACATTGCCGCCGCTTGTATAGAGGATTTGATCAGTGTTGCCATGGATTGTGGATAAAAAAATCCCCCAGGCTTATCTAAGACGACGTAGCTCAAAATTTCAATATTCTTACCATAAATGTTTGGTACAAAGACATACAAATTAAGATATTATTATTCCTATATTATTTACAAATTTAATATTTAGTGTAATAAAGCATTAAATATCGCGTTAGTAATTTATTTGAGAGTAAGACGTTTTGCATTTTGTTTAGAGATTGTAATCATTTAGGGACGTGTAATTAAACAGTGTTTTGCTTTAGATGTAAAATTTTATAATAATGTTTTATACTTACTGATGCTAACTTTGTAAAGGTAGTCGAAATATCAATGAAGCAATGTTAAGCACAACATGTATTTTAATATGGTTTTAACAAGTTTAGTTTCAAAATGAAAGTAAAGTATTAGCTAAAGCTCGCACAAATTGTAAAAAATATTTTTATTCCTTGTACATTATGTAAAGTCACATCTTTCAACATATACACTATTTATTATATATTTAATCACTGCATAACTTTTCACATATCGCTAATTTACTATAAACTAATTTACTGGACTTTTGCCATATTACAAAGCTTCCTATTTATCCTAAGACTATTTATTGTAATGTATATTTAGATGCTACAAATTCGTTTTAAATATTTATCGCATCGATTCCTCCGGCCGTTAATTACCTAGAGTAACCAAGAGCTGGTACTCAAAATGGCAGTGCATATATTTCGGCTTGCATGCTTTTGTAAATTTGTTAAAATGTGTACAGTGAACGATTTTTGATACCCATGTTTTTCAATGTATAAATCCAGTGTTTCCGCCGTTCGCATCGCCTCGTATCTGTTTCCGCTTTGCGGTTGGTTTCGACACGTCGTGCCTTATTTAGGTAGTGTAAGGAATTTTGTTTTCATTTTCTAATAAAACAGTATGTATTTATGTGGCATTTTTATTTATAGATACCCTTAGGATGCTGCAAGATGGAAAGTTGCATTTTAATTTCGTAACAAAGTATCATAAAGAGTTTCAGTCTTCCTGGGCCTCTATTCTTTGCCGTTAGACAGCATTGCTTTTGACGCGTAGATAGTATCGTTTCTAGCTGGGCCGTAATGTCAAGTAAATAAGAGCTATCAAAACGTTGACAATACGATAACAGTTCAAAAGCAATATCGTTTTTACACAGTTGAATAGAGGCCCTGTTGGTTGGTTTTTTGATACTACTTAATATGATATCCTACAAGCTACAAGTCTCGTCTTCCGATTCCCTCCTTGAAGAAACTTGCATTGCATATCGCAGGTAAAGTGACTTAATTCAAAATTTCTAGATTTCGAGTAAGGGGGTCTCTATAATAATAATTTTGACTCTGAACTCGAAAGCTTAAAATTTTGATTTAGGCAGGCTTATTATACTTAATTCTAAAGGTATGATATTACTCTAGTAATCTAGTTGGACCCGTAAAGTATCATTCAGGTAAATAGAACCAGTTTTCCAGATGGGTCATTCCAGAATGTTATAGGTACCTACGTTATAGGTAATCATAGTAACCATCTATACTTAGTTTATAACTAAATAATATTTAAAACTAGAAGCTTGTTTATTATACGGAAATTATTCACATGCCCGTGAGCGAAACGAATCCACATGTAAAAAAGATAAGTAAGACACTACGTAATAAATAATTATTATTATTTAGCGGGACACTAATAATCTCAGTGCAAGTCATACTTTGATAAGGTCTATCATAATTATAACCAGATGATTTAAATTTATTTTTTCATCTTGGCGGTGCACGAGACAGCTATTCCCTTAAAAGCCTCAAAAATATATCTGTAGTTGACTACAGTGTATTTGCTTGAATAAATAATAAGCATTAATTTGTTGCTGATAGGATAAACATTAATGTACTTCCAGTAATGTCTTCCTTATTTTCTATGGAATGCAAGGCATATTATAGACTGTTGATCATTGGAATTAAGTCTATAATTCATTGTAAACAGCTGTAATTAGACATTAATTTTCCCTATGTGTAATTAGTGACATCTATCGAGTTAATGAAGTAATCGTTTGATGAATGTCTGTTAAACGGAGTCCGAAACATAGTCAGTTACTCGTGGTAAGCTCAATCGAATTACAATCGATATTGTAACTACAGCTGTGTTGCCACAGTTTATGATACTTTAGCTCAACTCGGACATAATTCGACGCTAGCGCCCAACTGTCACTATCGTAGTGTGTGAAACGAAATCGCACGTTACGTTATGTGAGTGTGCGACGTCGCGAATGCTGTCTGTGCGAGTAATTTTTGCTTTGTACGTTTTTATTTTTATAAATACCCGATGTAAATGATGTGATTATTAATGTAATAACCTCAAGTGATAACAATTGTGATATAACAACGCGATGGCCCTCAAAATACGTTGTGTTTTCTTATACTATGTGATCCAGTGCAATAGCTCGTCACTACGGTTGTTTGTCAATGACGTCTGCGTTTAGCGCAGCGAAAAGTGGAATTTTAGTTTGATTGTGACAACTAGTGCAAACATAAATAACACAACTTGTGTTAACCGTTGAGTGCTCGGAAAATGGATGAGTGTGTTCCTGAGAGGAGACTTCTTTTATCATCGGGGGCCGTCAAAGGTGCCTCATGAAGAAAGGGTTAGTTTCCCTGTTTATGTTTACTTTCAGTCGCGCGCTTATGTGTATGTAGGAGTGGCATCGTGGCTATTAATATATAATTACAGCATCAATGCCGTAGTGAAATAACCATCCCGTACATGTAGGTATAGGTTATGAATAGTAGAACGTATTGTTTACTATAGTATTTCACTTAATCTGTATGACTTATAACTTTCTAATAATACTATATAACTTGGAATTTTATCTATTTCAAGAATACTAGTTGCAGTTTCAAGATTGAGGCTGGGATGTGTTATTTTTCTTTTGTTACTTTCTCTTGTCCATTGAGTGAATGGTGTGAGGGAGACGAATAGATCGGTGTACGCGTGGGTGCAAAAGAGATGGCGCTCTAGTAGAAGAGTTCACTGAGCAATATTATATTTAAGTATCTAGATATGACATCTTCCCTCTATTACCTTATTATTCAGATACAGTAGGTATTTGAGTACTAGAGATAGTACTACTAATAATACAATGTGTGGGACGAGACAAAGGCATTCATTAAGAAATTGTATTATACTCTCACCAATCTTAAGGTCCTATTATTTTAATTGCCAATATCATGTTATTTCATTGTAATACTGAAGTGAAAAAATCAGTATCAAATAGCGTATAAATAAATTTATTTCTTTAATGTAGGTTTTGACCTAAAATTTTTTTTTTTGTATCAACGTTTTGTAAATTTGAGATTGATATTCAAAATGCTACTGTTACAGGATCTAATTAGGTATATGAAATTAGATTGAAAAATAATCACAATGATTTTTTTGTATTCTTTTTTTTACTAGGTTAGTAATTAATTACTAAAATGGAGTTTTAAAAATCACAGACTAAATGGTTGCTCTGTTTTCAATAAATTATAACCTAATTTCCTGGATTTTCTTTACTTTTCTTCAATAATATGCAAAAACAGTTAATGACATGTAATGGTTATAACCGGGAAGTTTTTTATAACAATTTCACTTGATGGAAACTGAATTACTAAAAACAAACGGAGATTTTTGTGAGTGGGAATTTGAATCTACCAGCAAGGAAATAATGTTCCATTACCTTTGCTCTAAAATGTTGGTCTCAATTTTGAAACAAATAAGAATGAACTTTATCCTCATTAAAATATAGTTGGAAAACTAAATTGCTTTGATTATATACCTCCTATGGTACACTGGGTTTGATGAGGTTAAATCCCCCAATGTTTTCCAAAATATGATACTAAAAATGTCTTTTCAGTATTCCCAGCTTCTTAATAGGTTTCGTCTGGCTATCGCTATCACACTTGCACTCGCAACTTACAGTATATTTGTCACTCGTGTGTCATAGAAAAACGAATATTGCCGATCGCTATTAAGAAAATGGTTGCACTGTACTATTAATCCCCTCCTATGCGGAACGGTATAAAATTCCAAATTTGATTCTATTTAATTTAGTACAAAAAGATAATATGAAAAATTACCCTTAAACAATGTCCTAAAAAGTGTTAAATATTTTAGACCAGTAAATTCAGTTGTGATATGAATAGAAAAAGACAAGGTTCAACTCAAATATATACTCAACTAGTTAATGTTAATTTAATCAATATTTTATATGTAAATTTTTAATTATACTTTTGAAACATCCCATTCTATGTTAATAATCTAAAAAACGTTATTATGTTGATGAAGAACAAAGAAAAGTTGCAGTTGTTCATTTAACACTGTTGTAGTACATAATTTAACTTAAATATGGTTAATAAAATATCATTTCCGTAACTACATCCACAGATAATAATTAGAAAATTGGGTGCTGCAATTTCCTAGCGTACCATACCTTAACTTAAATTTATATTAGTTATAATTTTAAAAGTTGGCCCTGGTATAAAAACATCAATTAGAAACTTTCATGAATTTAGGCAACTGCAAAATGCAAGGGGCAGGGGCCAAAAAAAAATTATTATGCTTCACCTATATTGCAAAATCTGCTAACATTTATGAATCAAAGAAAATAGTGAGGGAAATAAAAACACTTATTTACAACAACACACTGTAAGAAGAAGAAAGGAAGCGGTAGGTATGTATTTGTGGAAGTTAATTAGTTAAAAAATTGATGAACTAGGTATGCATAGCTGTAACAAATAATTAATACTTAAACAAGAAAATAAATATCAGAGGACAATCTACAACATTATTATTATGATTAATTATTTATTTATTAAACCAACAACAAAAATTACAAATAAACAAAAGCTCTGCAAAACTGTTTTAGGACAGTTTGATTGCAGGAAGACTTTAAAAGAACAGCACTATAATCTTAGTATTATACAATGTTTAGTTCGACACAGTAGGTACCAGTTAAATAATTCTAAGGCAGAGTATCTAATAGATGTTTCTTTAGTTTTCTCTTAAATATATGTTTATTTTGCTTGAGACGGATGTTCTCAGGTAAACTGTTAAGAATATATGGCAGGCGCTTTTTTAAAGTTCTGTCTCCATAATAGTTGTTGACTCCAGGCACATCAAACTTACCACTTGGACACCAATCTCGTACCATGATTGTGATCAATTCTACTCAGGTCTTGCTGCCAACTCTCATGGTTAATAATAGCTAAAAGGTATTTGTGCTTTAAAGTGACGGGAACTATCTTACATACTTTGAACAGTTTTCGATAATTACTTTTACAGTTATTTTTAATATTTTTAGAGACAAGAAATTTAAAATAACGCAATTGCAAGCATTCTAGTTTATCTAAGTAAGTTTTGAAAGTGAGATCATAACAATTGACAGCATAACCCAGTACTGAATACACCGATGCAAAATATAAACATTTTAAAGTACCAACCTAGTCCCAAACTAGGCTCAAGGTATTAGACAACAATAAACATACTTACATAGAGAAATAAATACTTAACGATTTCGGGAATGGGCAGTCGACGTGTCAAAATGTTCAACGGTTGGAAGGAACAGGGGTCAAAATACCTATACGGACTGGGTGTCTATGTGGCAAAACCTACCAATATTAAAAATCCCGAGTGTTAAAATGTGCTCATCACACAAATGCTCGTTTGCCTCCTAAACCATAAAAAAAAAATTGCCCTTACCAAGAATCGAACCCAGGACCGCTAGCTTCGTAGGCAGCGTCACTACCAACTAGGCTAAAAATGTCAAACAAACAGAAACTAAAAGCAATTCTTATTAACACATTGACTGCTTGCCGGTTGTTTGATGTTTTTGTGCAGCCTTTTAAAGCAAAAAATTATAGGCTACACAAGTCACATTTGCAACATTATGCTATGCAGTACAGTCGAGTTCATAAATATGTGTACACTTTAGTACCATGTCACTTCAATCGCTGTGACAATTCTCATAATGGCAGTTTAAACATGACATTAAATAGACAAGGTACTAAAGTGTATACATATTTATGAACTCGACTGTTCATTGCAAAATATCAAAATAATGTAGGGATCTTTTTAATTCTTAGACATCTTTGATGTGTGTATATCACTCCTGGGATACAGTCCAATTCAATAATACTAAGCAAGTGCAGGGTATCATTGGATTTTGAACTTGGACTTCATATAGCTTTTGACTTCGAAATTCATAAAGTTGCTAAAAATGCTAAGACAGGATCACAGTCTGTTCAGAATGAAACAATATCTAGGATATGAATAATGTGCCCACTTACATACATATTTAAGTTAATTAAAACTCAATTTTTGGTCAGCTGGGTAAAAAAATATACTGAACCAACTTTATACAATATTTCATAGCATACCTATAAAACTCCCTATCAGATATAGAATTTATGTCAGTGTATTGCTGAGAAGAATAAAGTGCATTTTTATCCGCTTGTATCTAATTGGGTCAATTAGCCACAATGACCACTCGTCCTTATCATCTTGTAACAAACAGGTATTGTACGAATAATTCAATATTTATTTCATCGGTTTTTAGGATTCCGTAGTCAAACTAGGAACCCTTATAGTTTCGCCATGTCCGTCCGTCCGTCGGTTGGTCCGCATCCTAGCTCAGAGACTCTTTGTACTAGAAAGCTGTAATTTGCCATGAATATACAGTCACGCCAACAAAGTGGTAAAATAAAATCTTGAAAAAAAAATTCTTTAGTGTAACTACGTAACGTGGGGATGTAATTTTTTTTTTCGTGTACTTCATAGTGTGGGGTATCGTTGGATAGGTCTTTCAAAAATAGTGTGGGTTTCTTAAAACAATTTCTCGATTAAGGTATCCGTTTATGAAATATTAAACTTTAAAGCTCTAATATTTGTTAGAGTCAGGTGTCCCCCCCCCCCCTACAGCCAAAACCACAAATACTAAAAATCTGAAAAATATCTTAAATGAAAGCACATATAATGTGGGGATGTATTTTTGTTTTCTCGTCTACCCCATAGGCGGTGTCGTTGGGCAGGTCTTTCAAAAATATTGCGGGTTTGTTTTTCGATTAAGGGATACGTTTATGAAATATTAAGCTATAAATGAAAGCGTTAATTTTTGTTAGTTGTCAAGAGTCATAGTTTGCGGTTCTCCCTCACCATTAAGTGACCCACTTGCTTTATTTGTCTCTAGTTTCCATAAAATAAATCTAGAAGTATATAAAAATTTCATGTTTTTGCCTTTCTTTGTTTATTTTTTTGTTCAGTAAAGCGTATTTGTATTGAATTGTGTTGAGCCATTCCATACTAATCCATACTATCATCAATACTAATATTATCATGTGAAAGTGACTGTCTGTCTGTTTGTTACGCTGTTATGGCTAAACCGCTGAACCAATTTTGATGAAATTTGGTAGGGAGATAAGTCGAGTCCAGGGGAAAGACATGGGATACTATTTATTCCGGATTTTTTTATAGTTTTGGAGGGTAAGTATAGTGATAAACGACTTTTACGCGGACGGAGTCGCGGGCAACAGCTAGTATAGTATTAATAAATAAACATTATACTGCCCTCCGAAATAAAAAGGACGCATGCAACTTCATAGTCAAAGTAAATTTAACCCTCCACCTTAAGAAATAAGGTCACTAATTACATTCGCGTTTCTATGAGACTTACGCCCTTTTTTCTAAAGAGGACAGTAAAGACCCTCTAGGTAGTTCTTCCTTCTGCCAAATTATAACCCTTCTTCAGCAGTCGGGTCAAAATAAAACTCATTTGAACTTAGAGTATCAGCACATATGTCTACGAGTATATACCTATTTAGCTGTCAATATTTCACAATATTAATCTAGGAACTCCAACCAACCAACTCATTTACTGTATCTTGGACCCTAAGAGAAAGTTTTAAACGTTTATACATTCTTGGCTGGTTACGTCACGCATACCTCCACCTTGCACTGATGTAAAGTAATGCAGTCGACATTTTTCGGAGTCACCTCCCTTGACCTCCATTGGTTTGGTAGGTATGTCAAGGGCTTTGGGTTTTGTTTTACTCTGATGTAACATGGAGAATTGGCCAGAAATCTGTCAATTGCGTTACGTTAACAATATTTTTATATTAGCTTTACGCACCCCTATTTACCTGTCTGCCGAAAAAGGAGGATAATGACTTTGTTCTGTATGTATGTATGGTTCTATGTTCCTTCGTAAAGGCTAAACGGATAGTGTATTAAAGGTCTAGTGATACCAGGAAACCCTGTGCAGTCCCCAGTGGCCATCACATATCAATATTTTTCTGTAACATATGTATGTTTAGAGGATTTGTTCCTGATTCGTCACATTCCTAATTGGTCATATTCCTAACTCGTCATATTCCTGATTCGTCATATTCCTAAGTTGTCATTGTACAGTCAAATAAAATCGCATACATGTGCTTACAGGATTAATAACTTTAGGACAGATTGTACTAATGAGTATATGACAAGATGTAAATAATAAAGAATGACATTATCTTCATGATAGACACGTAACACTCATCTTTTAATTATCTAAGGAGGTTCTTATCATTTACCACAGACGACTCTATAATAAGATTTCGCAGGCAAATGTACATGGTATGACGAGTTAGGAATATGACGAATCAGGAATATGACGAGTTAGGAATATGACCAATTAGGAATATGACGAATCAGGAACAAATCGTTTAGAGGTTTGGTAACCGATGCTCTTATTGATTCAGCTTCTGAAGCTCAAGTCATTTACTGGTACAAAATAGTACACATATTCGAACTTGCTCAAATAAACGTGAAAACGACGAGCTAGCTCCACGTACAAGGAGCATACCATTATGGTGAAGAAAAAACATCGTGAGGATGGGAGTCTTTTTGATGATAATTTCATAAATCGTGTCTAAATTCCGCTAGCACCAGCAAATGGCATTTGTAACCCTCGATTCAAAAATGGACTGATTATGGTACGCGATGTTTTAACATCCTTTATAACATCGCGTGTAACTAACAATGTTTTCAAATCTTGTAAGTCTTAACTTATAGTCGGTGCCAATTGAAATTGGAAAACATGTAAACACACCCAATCGAACCAATATACTATTATCACTCGATAATAACTTGCTTTTAAAGATCATGAGGTCTTAGCAATGATTTAATATACTTGATCTTTACTTTCACATTAAGTTTAAGATAAAATACCTATTCAATATACCTTAATTTAACAAAAAAACACGCTTGATGAATATCTGAGATTATGTGTCAAACGGTACTAATTTGTTTACATCTTTGGCAATTTCAATTGACACAGGTTATACTTCTATCGGATTGACTTGAAATTTGGCATACTAATGCAATTCCGATGACAATACAATAATTTGGTACCATCGAGCTGGCATGATAACGGACGAGACGGAAGGTGGTCACAGGAACTCCTCAATGGCTCAGAGTAGATCCGTAAATTTAGTATTCATTTGACTCGTCTTTTGATAGTGTGTTTATTATTAGTGTTAAAAGCTTAGCTTCGGTCGGTTCTTAGCTAGGTTTCATGAAAAACGGATAGGCTGTTTAACAATTGTCAGCTCTAAAGTGTAGTGTAGGGGTTGCCATACTTGCCATTATATCGTGTTTTTTTCTATTTAATAGTTATTCTATTAAATAAGGCAAGGTGGGGCAAGTGCGTCTACGGGGCAAGTCCGTCTAACCAACAATATCTCCTAAAAAACATATGGTTTGTCGCACTTACCCCGTTGACGCTCTTACCCCACCTGACGGGGAAGTGCGTTTACGGGACAAGTCCATCTAACCAACGATATCTCCTAAAAATATATGGTTTGTCGCACTTACCCCGTTGACGTTCTTACCCCACCTGACGGGGAAGTGCGTTTACGGGACAAGTCCATCGAACCAACAATATCTCCTAAAAATATATGGTTTGTCGCACTTACCCCGTTGACCCTCTTACCCCACCTGACGGGGAAGTGCGTTTACGGGACAAGTCCATCTAACCAACAATATCTCCTAAAAATATATGGTTTGTCCCACTTACCCCGTTGACGCTCTTACCCCACCTGAACTTAGATAGTTATTCTATGTCGCATTTCACTAGGCACTTTTGCCTCGTTCAGTGACACTGGTGAACCAATTGCCCTTTGCGGTGTTTCCTAATAGTTAAGACATGGAAGGCTTCAAGAAAAGAGCTTTGGTTTCCCTACAAGTCTGGTAACGGACCGACAACCTTTCTCGAGTTGCCGGTGCTCATGCAAGGCTATCGCATATAAAACAAAACTACAAATTAAATAAAAAGATTTATAATAGATTATTGTGTGAGATAATTATAATTGATCATTACCTACGTATTGTCCTTTAGCTAATCCGACAAGGCCGTAGATAAAATTGTCAATAGGTGTAACCGGTTATGAATAAATTACACCTCGTACCTATCACGTCGTGTGGACTACTTAATTAAGTATTCGTGGTCGTGGAACGCTTATTAATGCTGTAACTTATACTAATAATTGTGGTTTCTCCTATCAATACATGTCAATAATAGGGTTGGAATGTTATTTTATAACTGTATGATTTCTGAGATGCGATTTTTTAATGTCTGCGAATGCTTTACGCATCTGTGTGGGTAAATCAAGTTGCATACTTCTATTATGTTTTGTTTAATCAACGCATGAGGCTGTTTTTTATAAGCCGAATTGCTTTAAAAAATAACTAAGTTTTTGATAAACTAGCTCTGTAGTCTGCTGTCTACCGCTGTTTGTTTTTACTCGACTGCTTTAAAAGGAGGGTTATGTTTCCGAGTGTTTGTATACGCGGCGCAGTTTTAACATACCTACATAGCTGACAATACTAAAACTCGCAGTCATATTTAAAATTTTGCTTTTCAATACACTTGTAACTTGAGTCAAAGCCAAATCCATTATAAATAATAAAAACAGACCTCTAAGTTACCCTTCATCGCATTTGAAAATCATCTCTAAATCAAACTCTGTTTTATAAAAAAAAGAACAGCAATCCATAATGAACGTAGTTTCCTGCCGGCGTTAATTGCCTTAGTTAAGAGTTAACTATGGCGTTGCGTCGATAGTCAATAGTGGGTAATCAACGTCGCACGCGCACATTTGTGTTGAGGAAACTCGATTACTAGCTTCTCATTGATTGTGCGGGATTATAGGGTGAATAGGTTACTAAGGAAACCGTAGAAAAGGTATCTGTATATTAAATCTTCATCCTCCAAGGGCAAGAGTTAGTTCAGAGCAAACCCATCTATCTAATATAAATAAAAATGAATGTTCGTCCTCTATTTATCCCTAAACCATTGATCCGATTGTGATGAAACTTTGGTGGGTTTTTCTGTGTATGCTTGCAACGGTTCCTCGACCAAGAAATCTATGAAAATAAACATTCAAATTACTAATAAAACCTAGTTACTTTTAAAATAGACTTCTTCGATACGTACAGTCATAGTTGTTTGTAATACTGTATTATTATCGTAGCATATAATGAACAGGTATAACATAACTACAGAGCTTTAACGGTTCTTTTCAGTACCTAGTGTTCTGTTTGGTTTTGGATGTGCAGGTAAACATATCAAAGGACTCGTGCGAGCTTCATGTAACATAATAATAACAAATAAATGTCTTGAGGCGATAAACCAAAATACAAATAAAGTGACTGCGGCATAAAATTAAATTAATAATATAGGAATATTTCACATAAATTGACCGATTCCCAAACTAAGCTCTTAGATTTGTACTAGGTACTAGACAACGATAAACATCCATATATAGAGAAATACATACTTAAATACATGGAAAATATCTAAGATTCTGGAACAAATACTCGCGCTCATCAAATCAATATTTGCCCAATAATCGAACCCGCTAGCTAGCTTCGTATAGGCAGGGTTCCTAGTAACTAATGTGTCGATGTAATGTCACATACGTCCTTTCCTTCATTAGTCCAATCATAATCCTGAAGCCTTTACAATCCTTCATACTAGTAAGAATTAAATCACATTATAAAGACTATTTTTAATGACAACTGTTTCGTAACAGTAGAAAACAATTATTCCGAACTTGGTAGAAGGGAAATCAGTAGCGGACATCGGACCACCCAGTTTTATTTGTTTTTGCTTTTAACTAGCTGCTTTTGAGCTCTACCCTGTCCCCCTCTGCCGGTGTTATAACAGGCGACAGCGGGGGGACTGTTGGGATAGAAGGGCTCGTTATTGGTTGGTGATGCACTTAGCACTTCAAACACGTTACTGTTGGGGCTCCAGGGCATTTCTTTTTGTTACTGTCGACCTTTTCGAGTGGTTGCTTATTGAGGTCAGACCGAGTGTTGTCAAAATGGATAAGGGGTCGTCGGAATGATGATAATAACGTCAAGAGTTTAGGAGTCATAGGAAATCAATAGAATTATTCATTTCCTATGTAAGTTTTTCCGAAGAACTTTCTGGACCCGGTAAATGTTAGAGCCGTTTTTGAGACTTACCTTTTATACAGTGCTGGTCACATAATTAGGGACACTTGTTTTTTTCCCATACAATTGCCTACAATATTGACTTTTCAATTTTGACCACCATTCAAAAAGTTATAAACTAATTTAATATTTGGTTACACTCATCGTTCATTAATGAACTAAGGTTATGGACAGCACTAAGTTTTTAAATCCCTATAAAATATAAGGTTCGTTTTTAACAGTAGTTCATTGTACATCAATTTAAACCTTAGTTAATGATCTAAAGTAAAGTGTATTTAGCAATAAAATTGGTCAAGAACTTTTTGAATGGTGGTCAAAATTTAAATGTCATATTTGTAGGCAATTGTATGGGATATAAACAAGTGTCCCTAATTATGTGACCACCACTGTATATCTTTATCTTAACATAATATAAAATGAAGTCGCTTCCGCTGTCTGTTCCCTTAGATCTTTTAAACTACTCAACGGATTTTGATGCAATTTTCAGCAGTAGATAGAGTGATTTAAGAGGAAGGTTTTTATGTATAATAAGTTTTGGATTACGTACGGGTATTACAGAAAACTGGCATAAACCGAAGCGAAGCGCGGGCGGGTCGCTAGTTTTTATATAAATATACGAAAATCGAGTCGTTTCATGTATATGTTTTCCTGGCATAGCTAAGTGGACTTACTGTCCGTAAACAAATAGAATGTTTATTTACTTCAAAAGCTCTCTTCCACACTAATATCCTTCTAAATTAACAATATTATCTTCATATTTCCGCAAAGCGCTTGAATTGTTAACAAATTCGTAAACGATTGCTATAAATCGCCAAAATGGAGTAAGACCGTGATTTGGCACCGCGCCCAGAGCGAGACGCAAGACGCGGTTAATCGTTTCAACTATGTGAACATGTCCCCTGGAGAAGCCTACAGCCGCCATCTGCTTTTAGTTTTCGATTTAGGATTAGTTCACGATTGTTATACCTCTATGTTTTATTTGTACCTAAGGGGTAACGTGTATTTATATTCAATAAAGAAAAGATGTTTGAATTCATGTAGGTATTTTTTAATTAAAATTACTGCGGATTTTTTTTATTGCATGGAGAATGTAAAGAACGTACAGCTAGCCGGCTGTGAGACCCAAAGACATTTACAATGTCAAGACTGCAATCGTAAGACTGCAAATGCCTTGCCAATCGGTGACCCTGGCGCTCCGCACAGCTACAAAACCAACAAAATTGCTTTTTATTGACAATTTATTTTTCTGTAATACCAATTAGATCTGCTTATGTAGGTATGCAATCGCAAACGCCAACTTAGTTACCTTTCTTGACGGAGAAAAATTATTAAAGACCACTAAGCTAGCACATCCCAATCATCATTAATATACAGGGTGATAGGCAGAACGTTGGACAAACTTCAGGGACTTACTCTCTAGGTCATACTCATCAACTTTACGGGACCGACATCCAAATCGCGAAAAAAAAAAGCTGTTCTATACAAACTTTGAGAGCTAAACAGCCAAAATGTACGGAACAGCTGTTTTTTTTTCGCGATTTTGATGTTGGTCCCATAATAAAAGGTGATGAGTATGACCTAGAGAGTAAGTCCCTGAAGTTTGTCCAACCTTCTGCCTAACACCCTGTATATCAGGAAACGATGTCCTAGTTCCAAACTAAGTTATTATAGGCTTTTGCTATTGGTACTAGACAACGACAAACATACTTATATAAAGAAATATGCATAAAATTGCCAAGACTTGGAACGCGCACTCATAGTCCTCATCATTATCAGCCCGTATTAGTCCACTTCTGCATGCATCTTCAGCTTCTCTCATCCAACCTACACCGGCACACAAACACAAACCTCATTACACAAATAATTAAACCTTATTGACAATTAAATCCGCTATCGCTTGATTAATAGGCTTGCAGTAAAATAAAAACAGTAGGCATTTTAATTCGAAAATCGTTTCATCATAATTATTCACTACTTTTCACTTCATTATTTTATAGTTCCTCTTAAAGATTCAGAACGATATCGCCAGCTGCCTGAACGCATGTTAAATCTCGCTCCGAACACACTAACCGTTGTTTTATGGACTGTGAACGTTTTTATGGTTCCGTTATAAACTATTAATCCCTCTGAGTCGTTTTTGTGGTCTTTGTGAACTCCACGGACTTATAGCGTAACGGCGTGGTTAATTACAACAATATTGACAAATCGGACTTACGATTTATCCCAAAGGCGTCTGGTGTGTCAAAATACTTTTAAGCCCATGAATATCATGGATTGATCTTACTCAAATTGCCCTGGTCCCAAAAAAAGCCCTAGGCTTGTCTTACGTAATACACAAAAGAATATCGTTTGTAACTTGATTACGCTACGCACATGTGTATACTTAAATAAGAAAAATAAAAAATGACACCGGACGATCTTACAAACGTTTACCTAGTCTTCAAATAAATTCTAGGTTTGTACTATGTGCACGATGCAACTAAAAAAATATTAATAAATTAATACCAGGGGACAGTCACACAAATTGACCTAGTCCAAAACTAAGCTCTAGGCTTGTACTATGGGTACTAAGGGATTTGTACCCAGGACCGCTAGCTTCGTACGCAGGGTTACTACCAACTATGCTAACGTGTCGTCGAATAAATATGATGATGATGTTGAAATAATTGTATCCCTTATCAGGGGCAAAGCGCTCGTAAAAGAGAATTCCATTACTTAGTTACATACTTGTTAAATAAATACCTACTTAGGCTAATTAGATACATTGGAATTAACCATACTTAACGTAAATATCTACCCTTGTACCAGATCACTAACGGATTAACTGGCTTCAATGAAGTTCAATGATATTCCATCATTTATGTTGATCCAAACATATGGCGGCATTTTATGTCACCTTGGGGCTTGAGTACTGATGCTCGTTATGTTTTGATGGCTTCCGATCCTCTGTTGTGATGACATCACGGGTTTCGTGTATAACACTAGTATAAGTAATGATACTTTACATCACGGAATGTAGTAATTCCGAATCTAGTAATATAGTTTATATGAAAATTATTAACTTTGGTTAGAATCATTACAAAATAATTACAGTTGTAGGTTTTTGTACATGGGGAATTTAAAAAAAATATCACCCGATTTATTTTTTCGCCCAGTTTTGGAAAAATATTGGGGCCGCTGGGACCATCGATCTGAACAAGACAAATAGAATTCCTGATTTGTCCCCAAAACATATGTATGATAGTTGTCAGTTTTGTTACCATGAAATGTTTTAGATTTTGGTAACAAGATCGACACCAAGGAACAAATGTTTGGGAACATATCGGAAATACTGTTTTTTCTTGTTCAGAATGGATCCCAATAAAAGAGCAAGTTTTTTCAAAAAGGGGTTTGGGTAAAAGTGTTGTCATTTGTAAAATTCATACATTTTCAAGGTGACCGGCCATTCATAAAAGTGGTAAATTATGATAGAATTATTAAAAATAAAAATATTTTGTTATGTAATGTAATACTTTAAAGTGCATCGGAGCCGAGATATTTAAATATTCATACTTGGGCATACTTTTGTACTAAAAACTGAATACTTAAATCTTTAAAATCTCCGCTCCGATATTATTTACCGCCATAAATTATATATATCTATGTGTATTTAGAGGTCCTCTAAATAACTATGTAAAAATAATCCGTGGCCGCTGAAAAAAAAAAGACAATATTCTTCAAACAAATTTACCTAATGCCCTTTGGAGAAATACTAAATTAGGTGCTATTTTCTTGAAACTTGTCTTTTGGATACAGTCTAATAGCTATCATGGGTTATTCCTTCCTGTTACCACCTGTGTTTTTTCCCACCTAATGGGTGGGAAATTCTTATAGAAAAATATTTCAAATATTTAAGTGGTAACGAGAGGGAAAGAAACCCCAGTTGTTACCAGTGGTAACAACTTGGTAACGTACTAGAATTGATAGAGTACTAGTCTATAAGAAGTCTGTTTTTTTTTCTCTATTTTTATTACTTCAAAGAGAATCCGAAGCAGTTTTATCTGCATGACAAATTAAACTTGGTTAACTGATATGTGAAAAAACCACTAGCAACCCCACTTACCGTAACGGGAGACTTGATAGACGATCTGGTTTATTTTTACCCCTGTATCTATCCCAACAGTTTGTTAGGGATATCTATAAATATGTTGGTCGTGTAATGTTGGTACAGCTGAAATAGTTCATTACAAAACAGATAGCTATTTACATTCCGGAGTATTAACGAAGGGTTTTGTTTTGTACATATTTATGTCGTGAATACCCTAATACCTTTAATTAAATATATTAATTAAATATATTAATTAATTAAATAAATATTACCTTTGATTAAATATATTACACAAATTATCATAATTATGACAATCAGTTATTGTTAAGACTAGTAAAGGAATATGTTTGTTGGAAACCTTGTTGATTATGACATGAGTGATATCATAAAACTTGGACTGAACGATGTGGCTAAGGTTGCGGGGAACCGATGAATGCCAGCGGCCCAGGACCGATCCTTGTGGCAAACCTTAGGCGGGGCCTATGTCCAGCAGTAGACGTCTTTCGGGTGAAATGATGATGATGATGATTGATGATGACGATGATGATGATGATGAATGATGATGATGATGATGATGATGATGATGGTGATGATGATGATGATGATGATGATGATGATGATGATGATGATGATGATGATGATGATGATGATGATGATGATGATGATGATGATGATGAAGATGACGATGATGAAGATGATGACGATGTTTACGATGATGATGATGATTCTTTTTGGCATACAGAAATTCGCAGAAAGTCATTAACAAGTCAAGAGTTATGTTAAGTGTTAGTGTAACTATTATTGTAACTAATGTTTGGCAGTGAAAGTTGGGTATGACAGAAGAAACATTAAAGTAGAGTTAATGCAGTAGAAATGAAAGCGTTGAGAAGTAGGTATGGTTGGGGTGAATGTGTGTAATAGGATTAGGAACAGTGTAATAAATAAGAGAACGTTGTGATTTAAAAGAAGATGTGACAAGGATTAATAAAGGAATGCGGAAGTGGTGTAGTCATGTGGAGAGAATGGATGAAGTGAGATTAACAAAACAGATATATGAGGCAAGAGTGAATGGGAATGTTGGAAGGGGAAGGCCAAGGCCAACGTTCCTCGATCAGGTCGGGGACGTATTCAGGGGTCAGGTAAGGAGTAACCTAAACCGACGCACGTGTATGAAGAGACTATGAGTGCGGAGGAAGCTAGAGAAGTTTGTCTGGATCGTAGCAAATGGAAGAAAGTGGTGGACTACCCCTACGGGAAATAGGCGTGATTGTATGCGTATATAATTGAACCTTTTATAAGTTTAATTAACTTAATTGTCCCCCTTGAAATGTTTACAAGCAGTTAAAACTGTATAAGAGTATAAATAATTAATAATTATTCGCAGTGTTATTAAGAAGGTCACAAATACCTATTTATAACTCTGCAATTAACCACGGAATTGATTTAACCATTAACTACGGGAATGAGTTATGCTACTGCTTTATTAGATTTAATTGAGGTTGCTTAGTTACGTGTCATAAGTCACGTACCTAGTATTTGTTCAACAAATATGTATCATATACTGTTAGCATTAAGTACTATAGAGAACAGCGAATCAACAGCAAGTGGGTTACAGGAGGCCCTGCCAAGATGCACTACGCTAACTAGCGTTTCTTTTCGTTTCGTTTTTACACCAATCGCGTCACTGGTAGATCACCTGACTTTTCGTATCACGTCATCTACCAGTGACGTGATTGGATTTGAAAATATAATTTACATATGTTTTTGGGAGCTATCCAATGATAACTCGTTCAATATTATGGTGTAAAAAACATATTTAACATTTGCTTTACATGCAACGGAGGTACAGTCAAGTTCATCAATATGTATATACCACAAACTCTCAAAAATATGTACACAGACCTTATTACTATGGCAATAAGGTCTATGTGTAGATATTTTTGCAACTTTGTGCGGATATTTATTTTTGACCTTGACCGTACAAGAAAAAAATATGTTTTCTTGATTTTGTTTTACAACTTTGTCGGCGTAATGTAAATGTATTACTTTGAGAAACTACAGTTTTGTAGTACCAAAAGTTTCTGAGCTAAACCGCGGACAGACGGACAGACGGACATGGCGTAACTATACAAGTTCCTTTTTTTTCGCTGGGAAAATGCTAACTATAAGTATTCCTAGTTTGACTTCGGAATGCTATAAAAACTGGGAGTACCGTATTAATTGTCCGGTTTTTATTTTATTGCACTTTAGTGTATGCAAAATTATAAAAATGTTTTCTGTTATTGCTATTTGATTATTTAAATAAGACATAAGCTTATCTTGCTTGAAATAACTGCGCTAACTCATTATCGCATCTTAATTATAGAACTCGATAGGAGCCGATAACTTTCGTGTTATTATGTTAACAGTAAGCAATGTGCGTCTTTATCACCTAATGACGATTTTGTTGTATTATCCGATCGATAATTTATTATAGTTAGAATATTATATTTATCAATCTTCCTATAAGTTTTTTTGAATCGAGAGGAATCCCCTTTTTTGTTTTTATTATAATGGCATGTAATAACAACAACAGATATATATCGGTGGTTAAAATGGCAATTGGCGTATAGGACAATTGTACAGAAAAAATTAGATGTCCTTTACGCCAATTGCCATTTTAACCACCGATATACAGATACTGTAACGTAACTTAAGTTTCCGAATAAACTATGTTTAATTTAATAAATAATACAACCTTGAGCCGGTCAGACGGACAACATAGTATAGCATCCCAACACTCAAATGAAATAAGTTTCTGTCAATAAATAAATTTTTGGGACAAGCTTTTGTTGTCGAATGAACTTTTTTTTGCAACATCGTTATCTGCTTATCAAGACCAAACTAATGAGTCCCAGCACGGTGGGTCTACGGTAAATATAGCGAGATCCTGTCGCCACCTTCCGACTCCATCATCAGATCAGCTCTTAGATACCATGATATTGCATCGTCATCGGGTTTACATACGTGGTCCAAATTTCAGCCCATTCCATTGACGGGAACTGGTTCGAAATCGACTTGCAACTTTTGACGGACAACTTACAAACATACGAACAGTGCAAGTTAAATAAACAAGTTTTTAAAAACCCCACTGTAATTATGACCTGTACGTACCTATGATTAGATAACCCGGTAGGGTTGTGCGCGCTCGTTCACTGAGCTGATCGCTCCAAACTATTACAATCGCTCTAATGCACTAATTCGGTCTTTTAGTTCTTTTAGTACACTAGTACACTGAAAGAAACTGGTCTGTTCATGCTCCTTTGACCGAATGAATGGCCGACTTTGCTGTCAGTATCACTTACTGCTCTGCCTGCTCTGTTCAGCAGAAACTTTACGGAATATTTCGTTCTAGTACAGTGACGGGAATTAATTGTTTTTGGCTCTTAGTACTACACAACACTATAACCCGGGGTGGGGTGGGTACCAAAGTCAGTGTTCACGAGAAACGCCAGATGTTTTAAACGATGAAGTCTAGACTCAAGCGATTTTGCATAGAAATCGACGTTATACCGTACCGTTCAATAATGGTTGAAGCATTGGTGTTATTCCAATCGGCTTTGATCGACTAATCTACCCGTAGACCATTCACAGATTTAGGTTACCGTCTTTCCTGTGGACATACTTACAGTTAACATTTTCAAGGCCTAATTTTCTGGCTGAACCCACATCTGCATAAACGGCGTCAGGTCTACAGTCCTATTATATGCAAACAAACCTTTAACTATTATTGACCACAGGAGAGAAAACTTTTGTTTTTTCGAATGTGTATGACCCAGAACAGCTCAGACTCCGTCATTCAACGTTAGCTTTGACTAACCTGCTAGCCTATTATGGTCATGTTTATCGATGTGAATAAATGTGGATGAAACATCTGTTTCTTTCTGACTAGTATGTTAGTATGAGAGTGACGGATGCTTTATCCACCGTGATAAAAGTGACCTTAATACGGGCCCAGAAACACGCGGTTTTATCATGTAAATTGTTAGTTCTTATCATATATGCCTGTGAGGAGTGTGATTTGCAAATATGTGCCTCGTTGCCTACATGAAACGTTTCTACTTTCTATTCTTTTTACCCCTTACCAGAGGGCCCTGCAAAGATGCACTACGCTAACTAACGTTTCTATTCGATTCGTTTTTAAACCAATCGCGTCACTGGGAGATGACGTGATACGAAAAGTCACGTGGTCTACCAGTGACGCGATTGGTTTAAAAACGAATCGAATAGAAACGTTAGTTAGTGTAGTGCATCTTTGCAGGGCCCTCTGCTTCTAAGTAATCAAGTTCCCATCGTTTTTTTCCGCTGTGCGGGATAAGATAATCGGTGAAATTACTAGTAATTAGGCATTCCATCTTGGTCTTTTGGGTTGGCAACATATTTGCAGTTTGAAGACTGTAGTCAGACAGACAGTAAAAAAAACTCCGCGCGGCCCTAACACGTGCTCGAGCTAAATAAACCAAGTTCGATATCGAAAAAGAATAACCCCACCGGCTATTAATTTTACGTCGACTTGTGTATGGCATTAGATTCTATTTTTGTATTGCACCAGTATATAAAAATAGCTATGAATGAATACGGATATAGAAATAGATCCCGTCAGGGCCTTTATTCTGCTTTGATTTGGCCTATGGTACTTCAATATTGTAAACACAATGTGATTGATATTATGACTGCTTTTACAGTAGGTGAATTACATACGAGCTGTCAGCGATATGATAACAGTATCGTAACAAGGTGGGCTAATACAATCCACACTAATATTATAAATATGAATGTAACTTTGTCTGTTTGTTATGCTTTCACGGTTAAACTGCTGAACCGATTATAATGAAATTTAGTATGGAGATACCTTGAACCCCGAGGAAGGGTACTTTATTCCACGGGTAGCGATAAACAGCTTCTAAGTGGACGGAGTCGCAGGCAACGGCTAGTGTCGAATAAAGGTCTTAATGCCATCTCTTTATAGGTATGTCAATAAGTTTGTTACATGTTATGTTTTACAAAAGTGTATGTCCAGTTTAGTAATATTCTGATGAATACTGATGTTGTACGTCCGAGGTATGTCTTATTCCCATTGTGATAAGAGTGAAAAAGACACCTACGTCTTTCAGTTTCCTTTACTGTACGTACACTTGAATAAAGAATTCGTAATGTTGAACGTATAAATGCAAGATAACTTGTCCCTCTTGTTATTTTTGCACAGACATAAATATCATATTCTTTACTTTATATCTCGTAAAACTAGACAATCCCCAAGAGATAAGGGTGTAACAAGGCTGTTGCAACCTTCTTTTTTGGTTTCTTTCCCGGCCACTCTTACATTTCTTTTATTGATCTAAATCCTTCAAAATTCAAAATTATTATGATCGATTCAGATATCGATCAATATTCACTCTCTTAGCAACATTCAGAAGTAACATACAGGGATCTCGGGTTTCATTTCAACTTAGTATCAATTTATTATTTAATATGCATAAATAATTAAAAGTGTGCTTTTATATGCATAAATAATTAAAATACAATAAAAGGAGGTTTGAAAAAGAGGTTTAATACAACAACCCGTCCCAACATCACCAACGCCGTCACCCATACTGTCAGAAGTGGGCATCAAATCCTACACAGCTAACGTTGAGTATGTAGTTATATATGTACATGACTTATATTCGTATATACCTTCAAACATGATAAGTCCGCAGACTGAATAGAAATAAGCTAAATCACATCCAAATTAGGATGTTTTCATACAAAGTCATTGATCTTTTACTTGAAGATTCTTCACCCCAAGTTTACGGAAAAATATGTTCCCTCTGGACATCGAACGACCCTATTTAAAACCTCATAGGGGTGATATTGTGTTCTATATTTAGCCCTCGATTGATGGTTTGTTTCGGGAAATAAGGTGTTTTTGCGATGCGTGGCTTAGGGGAGTCTCCCTTTGCTGGAAAGTGATTGAAAAGGTCACATTTGCGTTCTCGGCTAAATAAAGGACGCGGGATTGTATTCGTTATTCCTGGACTGATTGCGTTCTATTCATAGAACACCTTACCCCCTAAAGGTTGTTCCGCGTGTTGCTATTTGTCTTTGAGATCTTACTTCAAAGTTTTAATGGGGCGGGAAGCAGCTTCTTATTAGTTAATAAATAAATGCGGTGATGTAATTTTAAAAGAGTGTTTATTTAAAAGGGTTTTAAATTGATGAAAGTGTGGTATTTAGTGTGAAGCGCATATATTTGATATAATTAATTAAAAAAGCTGTGTTTTTAACAATATCTGAATGCCTATTGGTAACACTGATAGTGACTGTAATGCAGTTATTTTTGGCTCATAACATAACCTACCTTTTTTAGGGTTTATTTTGTGAAAAAAGACGACAAGCAAGCCGGTCATCTGATGGTAAGTCGCCACCGCGACCCCTGAACACCAGCAGCACCAGAAGAACGCAAGTGCCATGTTGGCCTTTTAGAAAAAAATTACATTTTTTATCCAACTGACCTATTGATATTGTTCACTTCTCTAACACCTTATTAATAATAATATCTCCTGTATCTATGACGTGTTGACGTGAAAGACAAACAAACCAGCACACACGAATTTCTAGTATCAGTTAATATTTCAGTACATTCAAGCCATATCCAAACTTAACATTTTACGTACACTTCATGGCAAATTAATGAATAATCCAGCGAACAAGGGCAAAGAAAGAAGTTTGGTTATTTGTGTTGGGAACGAACTTGTAACTTGTAATGTTAGATTAGGGATTCCCAACTCGCGTTTAGGTGTCATGAGCTTGGATTAGGTAAAAGTTTGTGTAATGGCTTTTGTGAATTTTTGCTTCGAATTAGTTGGTTCGCGTTTTATCATCATATTTGACCTGTTGCAATATAATATAATCTAGTTTAATATTACAAACTAGCTGCCGACCAGCGCGTGAATGTCTTACCCGGTGGTTTTTTTTTCTGTCTTTCAAACCTGGCCCTGACGTCTTGATTCAGTCGACGCGTTAGCCTAGTTGATAGTGACCCTGCCTACGAACGAAGCAAGCCAACGGTCCCGGGTTCGATTCACGGAATGGGCAAATGTGTGATGAGCGCGAGTATTTGTTTCTGAGTCTTGAATGTTTTCTATGTATGTACTCGTAATTATTTCTCTATGTAAGTATTTATATCGTTGTCTAGTATTCATAGTACAAGCCTAGAGCTTAGTTTGGGTGTAGGTCAATTCGTGTGAGATTACGACGGTTTAAAAAAAAAATTGGTGCAGTCGTTCGGAAGTTATGCGAGTATATACATTTCGGTGATTCTATTTTGTTTATACAGATATATTTTTAGATGCAAAAGTGAGTTAGTTAGTATGCGTGTCTTTTACGCGTTTATATAAATTAAAGAATTGTGACATTGTTTGAATCTTAGCCCAATGGGAAAGGACAAGTCGCAGGCAAAATCTAGCTTTCTCCTTGTCTTGTTTTTGTTCATTGTCACAAAGAACACTTTGATATTGCCGTATAATTTAGTTTCTCAGAGATTTGTTCGAAAATGTAACCTTAAGGATAGTTTCTTGACCCAGAAATTGCTTAGGTCAAAATTTACGTAAACATCATTAGAGGCATTTTAGAAACCGCGAATGTCTATGTGGATATCTTATCTTATCTTATTGGCGGGGTCCTTACGGATACACTTCGACCCTATGGGATCTTTTGTGTAGTTACCCCTTCCTTTTTTTTAGCACTTAGTCCAATGCAGCCTCTACCCCTTCCAGAAAGCGGATAGTGGAGTGCAATGGCAGCGCCTTGAAATCGCTCGGCTCTGGGTAGCCACAACCGAGGACTTTCATTCTTACTCCGGCGAGGGCATCACATTCACACAATAAGTGTTTCATTGTTTCCACCTCTTCGCCGCACATTCTACAATCTGTGTTATCATAATGGCCCATCTTTTCTAGGAGATGTTTAACCCCGAAGTGCCCGGTAAACACTCCTATAATATATCGGAGTTGTCTTCTGCTGAGTTTCCAAAGTTTATTGGTCCAGCTCTGGTCAACTCCATCTATGAAGAGCTTCGCATGCCCTAAGCCTTCCGTAGTTTTCCACTCTTTTAGGTGATTTACTAGGGAGTTATTGTTCAGGGCTGCTTTTATGGTGCCCGGTGATGGTGCCACAAATGGTTCAGGTCCGACGTAAGCGCCCTTGGACCCTTCCCTTGCCAGCTCATCCGCGGCTTCATTTCCGGGAAAGCCTTCGTGTCCTGGAATCCACATCAGTTTCACCTTGTTGTGCCTACCAAGCTTGTTTAAGGCTTGGATTCCATTGTAGACTAGTTTTGAGTCTACTTTAGGCGCTGTCAGCGCCTTAAGTGCCGCTTGGCTATCACTTAAAATAAAGATAGTTCTCTCCTGTGGCGGCCTATCAATATTCTCTTGTGTGCAGGCAATTATCGCATACAACTCCGCCTGGAAGACCGTTGCGTAGTTGCCCATACTTATGCTACTGTTATAGTCTTTGGCGTGAATACCCGCCCCCGTACCGGAGCTCATTTTTGAACCATCCGTGTACCATATCGCGTTATCTACCTCTGATAGGTGAAACCCATCTTTCCACTCATCCCTTGTCGGAATGTGGACATTGAAGTTCCTCTGGAATATATACTTAGGCTGCATTTTATCGCAGCCCATCGCCAGTATTCTGTTTGGAGCAACATTGTGTGCCATTTTAGTGTGTCTGGTTCTAGGCGCTGCGTCGTTCCACAGGCCAGTCTCTTTCAACCTCTGCAGTGACTTGCATGCCTCAGACTGTATGGCGATATGCAGCGGTGGGAGGTTTAGTAGGACCTCCATTGCCACCGTCGGCGTCGTTCTGAATGCCCCTGTTATGGCCATACAGGCCACCCTCTGCACCTTAGTAAGAGAGTCCTTGCATGTCTTTAGTGTTGTTCTTGGCCACCAGGCCAAGCAACCATACATAATTATGGGTCTTACCATCATAGTATAGATCCACTTTAGTACTTTAGGGTTAAGGCCCCATGTCTTACCATATGCCGATCTGCACATTCCAAACACTCTCAGCGCTTTTGTTATCGCGTTGTCTACGTGCTTTTTCCAGATGAGTTCTTTATCTAGTGTGATACCTAGATATTTTACCTCACCTGACAGTCTTAGTACCTCGCCAAACAGCTTTAGCTGTTTCACATGTTTGAGGTCCCGTTTCTTAGTAAATGGAATCACTACAGTTTTGCTGGGGTTGATGGATAGCTGATGGCTAATGCACCAACTTTCTACCTTTCCCAAAGCTTTTCCCATGATTTCCGATACTGTTTCCGGAAACTTCCCGTTAATAAGTATCACGAGATCATCTGCATACCCAACAGTTTGTAGTGGGCCAGTGTTGAGTTCCTCTAGAAGAGAGTTTACCACCAGACTCCACAGAGTTGGTGAGAGAACCCCCCCCTGGGGACAACCTTTTGTCGTAGTGGCGAATAGAACGTCGCCCAACAGACTTGACTTTATTAGCCTACTGTTTAGCATGTTGCCTATCCATTTACATATGGTTGGTTCAATGCCGTGCCTAGCAGCCGATGTGTTTATGGCTTCGAACGTAGTTCTATCGAATGCTCCCTCCACATCGAGAAATGCTGCGAGACAGATCTCTTTGTTCTCGAGGGCATTTTCAGCTTTATTCACTACAAAGTGAATCGCAGTATCCGTGGATTTGCCCGGTTGATACGCGCATTGCATTTTGTGCAGTGGATGCCGCCTTAGAGGTCCATCCCTTATGTGCCTGTCTACCAGCTTCTCTAATGTTTTTAGAAAGAATGATGATAGACTTATAGGCCTGTATGATTTGGCATCACTATAATCTGCCTTGCGGATGTGGATATAAACAACATATTAATTATAAGCGTGGCCAGTTATCTGTGGAATTTAAGCAGAGCGATAAGCGGCGCTCCTTACGTGACATAATGAATAATTAAAACTTAACACGTTCACGGCCAAATACTCTATATCGGGCTCATTAAGTATAGACACACAAGAGGCTGGCACTGACGTAAACAAGCATACGGCCCGTCTATAGGTATATAGATCACTCTATTTTTGTATGTAGTATGGTCATGCCAACATTATAATGCCAACATAATAACTTAGAACGGGATTGACACCAGTGTGGTCAACTTTGTAGCTATATTTCTCATATTTCTAGCAAAAAAAAATTTATCTTCCGTGTTTTTAGCTTCCACTTTGAATTCGACTTTCTAAACAAGGCAAAAAATGAGACAAATATTTTTCACTTTTTCTTAATTTTTTCGTTGAGGCATTGATTATTGTCCAAAATGAAAATTGGTCTGAGATTCTTTAAATTTGTTCGGATTTGGGGCCATTTCTGATTCTGACCATGAAAAAGTGAACATATAAGTAAGTAATAAATGCGCCGTTTTACATGAAAAATATTTCTAATAAGAGTTGGTAACACTGAATGACGCACACGTGTTAGTGTAAGATAAAATTAAGAATGCGATCGTCATCTATTTGTGCATGCTTTGCTTAAGTTGCGCTTACATGAGCAATTGTCGTCTCATTCTAATCTGACACCTAATTAGATTAAGACAGCTAGTATACACATGTGAATAATGCAATCCCAAGATATGTGATATAAGCAGTAACTGCAGTCAGCTGAGTTGCTGACGGGGAGGAGAATAAGGAGTAAGGAGGGGAAGGGATGTGGGTCTCCGGCGCTTTATGAAACAGATGAACAGCAGTGATAGAAGCACTTAAAGTATTAATGGCCTTTAACGCATTCACTGCCAGTACTGTTTTTTGAACTTTATACGGAGCTTGCCTACTGTAAGAACGCACATAAGCGTTGAGGGCACTGGGTGGAAGTCACGGTGACGCAAATATGCGTCGGTGGCAGTGAATGCGTTGAGAGAGTTACCTGTAGCCCCGGTTTGACAGACCGTGCAACCAGCAACCGGCATTGCTATTCAAACGATCATTTCAACACAAAACAGTTTTATATAAGCTCTCATTTGTTTACAAACCACGTTTAACAATTTCTTATCGCAGCGATAGCGTTGAAGTTTCATTTGCTATTTTTTATCGGAATAGGCAGTTAAAACTAGGCCATAGCGCGCTGGGGGGGTAACACAACCAACACACTTCTTGGTCGCGCAGCACGTCTTCCTTTAACTAGATCACACCGAAAGAGACACACTGAGCGAGAATAATTAAATTCTGTACTGGTCCAAACGCAATGTTATGGTTTCTTACCGCTGTGTTATCTCGTTCAGTTACGCAGTGAAAGTGAATTCTTACTGGCGGTTTGGACCCTCTGCTGTGACCTACAGACCTCGATATTATATGTGGTATATCATCTACTGAAGACACAGAAAGAGTAGGTACTTTGCCCAGCACTCTTAGGAGTAGTCTCAAAATGAGGCTTAAAAACGACTGTCCAAATTGTTCAGAGCCCTGTGTTCGCGTCCTACTACTGGCAAACTTTATGTGATAAAGAATGATTGTAACTGGGATCCTGTGTCTTGTTATGTTAGTGATATTGCCTGTTAGGAATACTACTTTGGGTTTAGATAAGTGTATTTGTTACCACGTTTTTATTACTTGCTTTCTTGTCTGTTTTTTGTCAGTTCGGTATGAACTTTGCGATCGGTTTAAACTTCCCGATGTACCAGATCCTTGACACTTTAGTTTAACGTAGTTCCTAACTAAAGCATAATGCAATAATGATGATATTATTAGCTTCACGCTAAATAAGCCTATGTTTAACTTGCCGAGTTGCGTAAAACTAACCGTTATAACCTATAACCTATTTTTAGCTTTCTCATTTTCTACCAAACATAATAAAAAGGGAATGAGCTAATATGAAAGCGATAGTTTAATGTGATGATTAAATCAGGTTTAAGTGTGGGTTTCATCAACAATTAGAGGTTTATCAACAGCTGTCTTAGTTAAATCCTTACATGTACGAGAAATAGGAATAAAATATTTTATGCTTGTGGAATTGGGCGTACCTGTGGGATATTATATTCATATCATAAATATGTATTAAGTTCCTCTTGGACGTTGAATACAAACATAATATTACTTGTTTCGTTTTTGTCAATATTAAGTCTGTGGGCGTAAAAAACCGCTCACCTATCCTATTGTTTACTCATGTAACAACACTAGGTATTCAAAAAAAGTGGTACTTAATAGTAGTAAGGTAAAAAACGTGTAAAGAAACTGTATGTCAAATGTAAATACGTTTTTATACGAATACCGTTAAAGGTCACGTCCCACCTAGTATGAAAATAATACCCAGGGAGATGTTTGAGAAAAGATAAATATGTATACTTTATAATGGTATATGTCGCATTAAGAACTACGAAGACTGAACTACCCACATTAAGTAGGGATTTCATATACCTAACTAATCAAAGATATATTAATAGCTAATCTTTGCACTGTTACATGTTACCTCCGTGGTTTTTTTTAAAACTATTTACTTGTAATAAAACGTGGGTCATACATAACTGCAAAAGGGGTTTGGGTAAAAGTGTTGTCACTTGTAAAATTCATACATTTTCAAGGTGAGCGGCCATTCGTAAAAGTGGTAAATTATGATAGAATGATTAAAAATAAACATATTTTGTTATGTAATGTAATACTCTTAAGTGCATCGGAGCCGAGATATTTAAATATTCATACTTGGGCGTACTTTTGTACTAAAAACTGAATACTTAAATCTTTAAAATCTCCGCTCCGATATTATATAACGCCATAAATTATATATATCTATGTGTCCTTTAAATAACTATGTAAAAATCATCCGTGGCCGATGAAAAAAAAATGACAATATTCTTCAAACAAATTTACCCAATGCCCTTTACCACCAATTTCGTTTATGTACGCAAACATTTTTTGACCGGGTAGGATTATGGGCCAAGATTTTATAATTAAGTGTTAATTACATATATGTAGGTATATTTTAAATTTAATACTCTGAACTTATCTAAGAATGATTCTAAGTAATCAACATTCATTGTCTCGACATACTTTACCGTCACCTCCTTCAACGCCAGACTTTTTGAATTCCATACAAAATGGACTCGCTTTGTAGGTTGCCGGCCCTGAAGCTAAAAGTTTCTTTCGATTGTATTAAAACGTGCCGTGCCATTCGATGCGCCCTTTGACCTGTTTGACAGGAAACGCTACTTACAATGAAAAAAGCGACTTTAATCGTGTGACTGTCGCTTTCGGGTAATAATATTCTGTTGTCATCACAAAAACTACGCATTTTTTTAAATAGCATTTGTTAAATAACATAGTATTATATATTTAATTTATTGTTGTGTTTTATGGAGGGCCGAAGACTTGCCACATAATAATCTATCTATACTAGGGTATCAAAATGGCGCGGTGTGGCGCGCTCCAATACATCAAACTCCTTTGCCACACTTAAAAACGCTTTTCAGTATGTGAACGCGCCACACCGGGTCACCTCCGCAATTAATGCGTTTGCGGCTTTAGAAGATTTGTGGGGAAAATGGTACAGATGTACGACATGGTATTTGGTTGGATGAGTCCGTATTCGTCTTGTTCTTTGCCAAAACGAGAAAGCAAAATAAATATGAACGACGCCCAAAAACGATGTCGTAAAGTTATTTATTACGACGCGTTAGCCTAGTTGATAGTGATCCTGCCTACGAAACTAGCGGTCCCGGGTTCGATTCCCGTTATGGACAATTTTATGTTATGAGCACGAGATTTTTTTCTATGTATTTAAGTATTTATTTCTCTATATTATATATAGGTATTTATATAGTTGTCTAGTACACATTGTACAAGCCTAGAGCTTAGTTTGGGACCAGTAGTCTTATTGCAAATCGCAATCTTTTTCATTTGACAGTCCGAAAGCGAGTCTGCTTTCAAAATGAAAACAATTTGTTCCACTTTGAAGTCGATTGCGATTGCGATTGCGAATGCGTTAGGCAATAGGCAAGCACGTCAATTCGTGTTAGATTGACCCCTGATATTTATTTGTTTATTCGCAACATCTGTATAGGAATTATGTGCGTATTTTTTGAAAGACATAGACATAAGTAAGACCTATTAGTTAGTGGGCTATGGATGGATATTCTCTGATAGCGACCTGACGACTACATTTCACTAGCTGTCTACATGAACCACTATACCGAAGAGGAGACTTTAAAGCCAAAGGCCAGCTCTCAAGGTTGAATAACGAAGTACAAGCAAATCTCTGTGGCTGGCAAATAGGTGGAATCCCCGGGGACTGAATAACGAACCTGTAGCCCAACCTTGGACTTAGATATGAGGCTGAAATGTCGTTAACATCGCTAATATATCCTCGTAAGGCCCACGTAAAATTTCGTTAGTTCGAAAAAGAATCTTATGTCAGTCAACTAAAGTCAGAAGTCACTTTGACAGATGTCCTAAATTTAGGAAATCGGGCCTTACGAGGATAATGTCTATTTTTACTTCATGTTGTCTTGTTTACATGACGAAAGACGAATATCGTTTAGGAATATATGACTTTGTTGGTAGATAATTAGTATAGACTCAAGATTTTTGAGAATCCTAGTATTGTAAATATAGCTTCTGTAGTATTTGTGTATGGCATAATAGTAATAAGATTCTGGTTTATATCAATCTCAGATAGGGTTGCCAACTATTTATTGGGCAATTATAGTATTTTCCAGGCCAAGTTGTAAATAATATAGTACACGGAAAGAAAATATAGTATTTTAAAGAAAAACCTATTAAAAGAGTGTAGTTCATTAAAATTAAATATAATACACTAAATTTACAATTTATTTACTGACCGAAATATAGTATTTTTACGTACTATGAATATTTGTTCTACAGATATATAATACGCAGAGACAAAAAATAGAACAAAACGAAATATAATTAGCTACTGCCCGCGATTTCGTCCGCGTAGATATCGATTATCGTTATTCCCTCGGGAACTTTCACATTTTCCAGTATGAAAAGCCTATGTGTTAAGCCAGGGTATAAGCTATCTCCATTTCATGTTTCATGAAAATCCAGCGCGAAGGAGTGAGAAACAAACTCACAAACTTCCGCATTTATAATATTAGTACTATTATATAGTAAGATAGTACGTCAGGCAACACTACTCTCCAAAAAAAAACTCAATGAGAAATCACCTTCATTGTACTTCAAGTGTCAGGCTTGAGATTTTTTACGGATTTTAATTGAATTTAGTCATTGTTTAAAAAAAATTACATAAATCTGCCTTCGTTAACAAATCAAACAACAACAATCAATTATTGTTCGTCTGGTTAAGATAAATAAAATTGTTTATCTTTTTAATATAAATAAAACTGTTATTACGAAGTTATGTAACCAGGAAAATCGTAATATACAGCTAATAACTTAGAATATACAAGCTACGGATAATAAAGTTATTTATAACATATTTATCAATAAAATATAATGTATATAATTATTCGCTCACGCGTCAGGCAAAATTTGTTATGTAGAAATCTAGTTTATTAGCTTCATTCAAGAGTCCTCGCATGTCAGTAAAACCTTACCTTTCACTGTAATAATGACTTGACTTGACTGACACTAGTAATAACCAATACCGGCCTTGAGAAAGTCAGTGCGACACACGAGCTCAATGAATTTGTTTCGCTAAAATAAAAATAAAAAACAAGGTTAAAAAAACCCAACTCTTGCTAACCAACTTAAAATCGTTATAAATCCTAAATGATCAATTCAAAATTAAAACTGATGAACGACACCTAAAGATGATTTATAAATACCTAGTCAATGATACCCCGCTTGTCATAGTTCGTCGATATTTTTTCTATTTTACAATATAGCGTCTGGTTGCCGCCAGTTTGAATTTTGATTACTGTCACCTGATAACCACATTACCCTCTTCCTTCGGCAGTCGGGTAACTATCTGTAAGCCACAATAACTTTCTGTCTAAAATGTCTTTTATGTGTCAAGCTTTTAGCCAGACTTCTTTTACAGAGGCATCAGCCTATCAAGACCAATCTAAAGAGTCCAAACTTGATGAGTCCATATGAAGCACAGCGAAGATCATATTGCTATCCTCTGAAGGCCTGAAGCCAACATCAGGGGGTGATTATGACATGGCTATACAGGTTTACGGGGAGCGTAAAGGATAGAGCAGCTGCAGCAGCTATAGTAGCTATATAGCTCTTCTTTTCTCAGCGTAACCTGAAGTTCATAGCTGTCATAATAACCCTCTAGATCAGCTTTTAGAAACCATAATATGGGATCTGCTTAAAAATTTACTTGCGAGATGGGTAATGTGGAATGAAAGTAAAAGTTTGGAATAGTGAAAATGATGGGCGTTTCTTCTCGTCTTGGAAAAGAAGATTCTTAAAGCAGTTGTTGAGACTGTGCGTTGATATGTCTATTAGTTTCTTCGTTAATTTGCTTTCTTACAGTACTACCGACTTCGGCTTGTAGCGTTCGACTGGCTCTAGTTGTAAGAATTGCGCTCAGAGTATGTCTGTATGTATTTCATAGTATGTACGCCAATTTTTTTTTTCTTGTAGTAGACTTTTCTTTCGTTACTCATTCATAATCTGCTTATCTAGACCGAACTTATGACTCATAACCCAACTCGGTAGGTCTAAATATAGCAGAGATCCTGTCACCACCTTCTGACTCCATCATCAGATCAGCTCTTAGACACCATTATATTGATCGTCATCGGGTTTACAAATGTGGGCCAAATTTCAGCCTATTCCAGTAACGGAAACTGGTTCAAAATTGACTTGCAATTGGAAGATAATGAAAAGCTTGTAAAACAGTGCGAGTTAAATACAGGGTGACTGCGGGGTCGTGATCCTAACTTAATTTTCCCAACTCAGTACATGATTGAGATTCTGTTACTATAGTGGTTTGAGAAACAATGAAAGTTTACCATTTTACTAAAATAATAATATGTTTCCCTAATTAATACTAAAATTATGGTCACCTAACATTTTCATGTTAAAACCTATTTGAAAATCATCTTATCTGACGAGTCAGAAATTGAGTTACTATGATTCTGAATAAATAGACTTTATTTAATGTTTGTTTAAATAGAAAACAAATAAATTGTCTTAACGCCTTTAAATCTATTACGTTATGTTCGTAATGGTGTAGTGAGTTTTAGTTTACATTGTAGCTACACGACCAAGCAGTCGCCCTGCCTGTATAAGATTATAAAAAGAATATTGCCGGTAATTATTAAAGGGCTGTATTTAGGTATACACCTAATGACTAAGTTTAATCAGATTATTGCTCAATTAAACAACCGCACCGTGTTCTGATCTTTCGCACCGTTCCACCATATTTCACGGACTCGTTAACGTTTCCCGTCCGAGATACAAATGGTAGGTGAGATATAAATTATTTCCTCTCCCGTCTCTCATTTACGGGTGCAAGTTGAAATTAATCGTTTCAGGAAGTCAACAGCCGATGTGACGAGGGGACTTTGACAGTTCGCTGGGTACGCCCGAAATAAACGCAAACACGCTAATTCTAATGTCAAGGCATATTTTAACCTTAGCTGTGGGGGCATCTACTGTTGACAAGATATATCAAAGTCATAGAGACAGGAAATAAGTTTAAGACGTACGTTATCTAAGTATCTAAGAGTTTAGATTAGTGGTGGTAGGTACTAGTGTGCGGTCCGTCAGGATCGCTACCACCATCTTATCCTTTAACTATAGCCTGTTTCAATTGAAATTGCCAAAGATGTAAACAAATTAGTACTGTTTGACACGTAACCTCAAATATTCATCAAGCGTGTTTTTATTTAAAATAACGTATAATTTATAGTTAGTTAATAGTTATTTAATTTTAAACTTAGTATGAAAGTAAAGATCAAGTGTATAAATCATTACTCACTTGATCGTAATAAGCTCGTGATTGTCGAGTAATAATGGTAAATCGGTTTGTTTGGTTGTGTTTACATCTTTGACAGTTTCAATTGGCACAGACTATACTGCCAAGCAGTCCGTATGAATAATAAACTTCTTTGCTGAGATGCCTGCCTCAAGACACGTAAACAAATGCCAGTTTTCTATGACTCGATGATAACTTTGACGTATCTTAAGTTGGGCTTCTCAGAGAAAAACTGTTTGTTGTTCCTATTCCGCCTAAGATTGCAGTTTTGGCATTGTAAATGTCTCTGGGCCACAGAACCCCATGCCATCAGGGTACCGCGAAAGTTTAAAACAAAGCATTACTATAAGTAGTACAGTCGAGATTATAAGCAGCTGCACACTTTAGTTCTTTGTCACTTTAGCGTCATGTTTTAACTGCACGGCTAGCACATGTCCGCTTGTTTTTCGCTCGGATCTGCCTCTCCTTCTAGTCTGTAACGTTAGAGACGCACTGAGCGACAGCGAGAAAATACAACTTGAGCTATCCGTGCTGCTGCACTAGCAAAGGTGTAATAAATCCGACTGTACAATATTGGGAGATTATACCGACCGCTGATACAATCTTTTTTTTTTAATTCATCTTAATTTAGCTACTTACTGATCACTTTATGGGTCTTTTCGCAGGTGAACAAGGGTTAAAGACGTACTGTTCGATGATGAATTTAGATATTCGGCTTATAAGTAGGTTTGACGCTGCATAAAATGGCTGCTAGTTTTAACTAACTCTGACTTTCTTCGTGACTTTATAAAACTAGACAGCAAGCAATCGAATATGATTTTGGCTTTGTACCTTCCGATTCCGACCCAAGAGAAAGTGAAAGGTCGATCTTTGCATCCGTGTGGCCAATGACTAGAGCTATGTTTGTATGTTGAAACCGAAGTTTCAAACATCCTTTTTGATTAAGAGTGTTTTTGTTTCGTAAGTTTAGTTCGTTAGCTTGTTGCACAATAGCGCTTCCAAAAAAGACGCAACTAAAAAACTTGTAATCTTTTGATCTCTGCCAAAAAATACAGGTTTTATTTTGTATAGTCGACCAAGAAACTGCTTTACCACTTTTCGACTCTATTTGTATGACGTTAAGGTCCAAAAGGACTTTCTTGGTCGACTATAAACTTGAATAGTTCTGTTCCCGATTATGGCAAGTGAATTTACAATAGTTCACGATGGTTATATTTATAACTAGCTTCTGTCCGCGTAGATTTCGTTGATCGTTATTCCCTCGGGAACTTTTGAAATTTTCCGAGATGAAAAGTAGACTATGTGTTAATCCAAGGTTAAGCTATCTTCTATTTAATTTCATTTAAATTCAAAAAATCCGTCCAGCCGTTGGCGTGAAGGAGTAACAAACTAACATACACACACACACACACACACGCACACGCACACGCACACGCACACGCACACGCACACGTACTTTTGCATTTATAATATTAGTGAGATAATTAACAGTAAATGAAATAAAGTTTTTTACAAGTAAAATTAGTTACCTTGTGTTATTAATAGTTTCCTTGTAAAATGTCAAAGGAGGGTGGGCCAATTGGCCTAATGACCAATAAGGACAAGCGGTATGTCACTGGATAGGTAATTCCAAGTTGTAAAACTATTACTATGGCAGGTAGTTCGAATTCTTTGTGTGTAATAACTTATCGCCATGCAAAGACGGCGGTATTTCATAGTAATTATGCTAAAGTCGTCTATGTAGGCGTCCCGATGTTCCAGATTTTTTTTTTTAAACTCACAGTTATTTGAGGTTTCTCGCTACACAAAATCGTTGTAGAATTAAAAAGGATATCCGATGATATAGTGCTTATTGTTATTGGTTTCTTGGCCAGCGTTCATACATTTTTGCCCATTCTCCTTTGTACCTATTTACGTTCGTACGGTGACCCATTTTCATTGATCCTGTGTATATTTAATATTGTTGGAATGTAATTAAAACAAAGTGTTTTACTGTTTCTTATCTTAATGTTGGCCTTATCTTAAATATTTGATAAACATAAAGCTGCCTTTTAGCTAAATAAACACACTGGGATTATGTTTGTGTTTTAAATTTAAAATAAGATCAGGTTGCGCCACGATCGGTTACTAGACTTGGTGTTAATTTGTTATTACTGAATGAAGATAATAATCATATAACATAGATAATAAATCGAGGGTCTTTATTGTTTTCTTACAAAATTGACTCCATGTAGAATCGATTCTTGGTTCTGAACTTCTAATGATTGTAAATGTCCTCCCTTCCTCAAACTAATCTTGGAAGAAAGTTAATTGTAAATGGGCGTAAAGTCGTTTGTGACGTAACATAAATTAACTATTTCTGCTCTCCGAAAAAGTTAAAACGTGTTAAAAATATATATCTTCCAAATTGTAGACTTCAAAGTGATTCAAACTGGGTTCACATTATTTTAATTCTAAGAAAGACGTGGCGACACGTTACGTCATTTTACAACACTCTTAATATTTTCTGATAAATACATAAATAAATAGATCAAAAATCATTCGAATTAAAAAAAAAAACGCATTCTCACATCGAACCCGTTAGTCTAAACAAGCGCTTGCGTCTGTTTTGACGTTAGTTATTCCCATAGCTAAATAGATGGCGCCAGTAGTATTGAAGATCCACTGTAAACTGAATGATTCACGAATTAGTCATTTGAAAGATATTTCTGTAAAGTGAATGATTAATCAATAGTTTCAGTTGATGCTTATAGCGAAAATAGATGCAACAATTTGTTTAATATTATTATGGTGTTGGTTATTCTCGGATATGTACGTTTTGTATGCTTGATTTGGGTTAAATAGTCAACCAATGTGAATCATAAGCCACTATATAACAATGTTAAAGCGAAATTATAATTCAATTCTTATGAAGTCTCTCACGATTTGAATCGTTAAGTCACATTGGCATCTAATTTACACTGGTAAACATCTTACCCTGTTTGTGCAAGATGTGGTAACATAAAGAACAAACAGTCTAGCTCTCCCAACCCAATCTGGAAATGAAGGCGTGAAGGTATGTACTATGTATGTATGTATTGACATACTTCCAGAGCAGCTTATGATTGAAATTGGGTAACTGTACCTAAAAGTAAAACGAGTAATAAAAATATTGAGCTTTCTTAGAACCTTGTCATTGTGATTGTCTTCGTAATGCTTTATTATGACACGGCACTAAATAACTTAACATCTCGTTTTCTTACTGTACATACAGTTGAAGTCGGAGGAATACATAGACCTTATTGTCAGTGGCATAAAAGCGTATACATATTTATGTATTTTATGTATTTTAACTTAGTGAATAATGTATTGGTTTTTATTACTTAAATATTATTTTATTATAAATTAATACACGCAATTTACAAGTTAACATTTGATTTATATCTCGCATGATGCGCTGCGCAAGAGTACGTGCCTAATCTAAAATACCTTAGTCAATTCCGATCGTAATTGAACGCGGGCAGACATTGGTCGCAAGGTTACATAAAACTGCCTAACTGTGCCTAATTGATTCTTACTCCAGTACAATCAACGGTGAAAAAAATATGAAAAAAATATAAATAGTTTATTGCAAATATTAAACTCTACCTTACCATCCGCACTTAGTTGCAAAAAATGCGTGAGGTGTCGTAGGGCTAGGGAATAAAATTTAACCGGTTATTATACTTTTTTGTATGAAAATAACCGGTTATAACCGGTTATTTGCGCTAGGGCTCTATTCAACTCGGTAAAACCATATTACTTTTGTCATGTTGTATCGTCAACGTTATCCGACAATCTACTTAAAAAAAACGCAGCTGCAAAACATAAAGGGCCTCTATCCAACACGGTAAAAACCATATCGTTTTTGACCTGTTGTCGTATTGTCAACGTTTTGATAGCTCTTATTTACTTGACAGTAATGGCGACCGAGCTAAAAACAATACCATAACAGGTCAAAGACGATTTGGATTTTACCGCCTAGAATAGAGGCACAGTGGGGTTATTATGAGATTGCTATGCAGTTCAAATTACGCTGAGAGAAAAGGACAGAGCTATGATAACTGCTGTAGCGCTGTCCTTTACGCTCACCGTAAAATGAACTGCATAGCTATGTCATAATAACCCCCCAGTACAGTCAAGGACTTTAATTATAACGTTAATCATTCATTTAAGCGTAATTTCTGTCATGTGGTTTGACGCTGTGATTATGACAGGGTTCCATAGTGGCATAACAATTAAAGTCCTTGACTGTACTTATTCCTTAAGCGCCAAAACACAGCGAGATTAACACTCCCGAAGCGACTTCTTGGGAGTTAAGACTTCATTACCATAATAATTACAATTACACATTCATTCGACCTTGCGAGATCGTTCACGCGTCGTTTTCGCATTGTTTTATTCATGAACAAATTATTATTTGTAATGTTTACTTGGTATAATAATGATACAGATTTTGTCCCGTCTGCCATGGTCGTGTTTACCGATGCAGATTAACGTGGACAACACATCTGTCATTTTCTGACCACCGTGTAAGTGCGAAAGTGACGGATACTGTATCCACCGCATAAAGGCGATCATAATACGGGCCCTGTTATGGGCGGTTAACAGCGTGGAAGTAATAAATTCGTATAATTTAAAGACACAAAACTATACGAAACGCCCAAGCAAATATAAAAAAAAATACCTAGCTAAACTTCTTAAGTCTCGGTAACAGGAACTTTTGTTTATATAACCGCAAAAAAGTTGTATTGATGTGGGTTGGTTACTACATTTATCCTAGAATTATCTAATCTTTACGATATATATATCTTCTTACAAAATACAAAATTAAGTAAGAACGATATCCGATTTCGCCGCTCTTGAAGTGTACTCGATATGAAACACAACAAACAAGTTCTACTTACGAAGACGTGAAGGCTTATTATTAACAAGCGTTTGCCCGTGACTCCGTTCGCGTTGAAGTCGGTTATCGATATTCCCTGGGGAACCAATCAATTTACCTTGATTAAAACTACCATATCCTTCCCCGAGACTCCAAGCTATCTCCATACAAAATTTCATCGAAATCGTTTCAGCGGGTTAGACGTGAAAGCGTAACAAACAGTCAGACAGAGCTACTTTCTTATTTAGAATATTAGTATAGAATTCTTTTTTTTTATTAGGCAGGCAGGTAGGGCTACTGACATATGCCAGTATCCAGCTGTAACTCGATCAAGTATTCTTTGGGTAACCTATCACAAAGTCGAATTCTCGTTCCCATCGGTTTCATTTATCCGGAAATTAATTTTATGTAAGGTTCGTTTAACAATCCTTACAACTTCTCTACCTCTCTATATACCCTATTTAGTTGCCCACTACTGGGCAAAGGCCTCCCCCTCATTTCTCCAGTCATCTCTTGGTCTAGCTATTCCACGCCAGTCTGGTTTGGAATTATTCAAATCGTCCTGCCATCTTCTTTTTGGTCTGCCTCTACTCCGGCTGGATCTTGGGATAGATGTATGGAAAATGTCTGGAAGAGGTACTGGTCCAAGAAAAAGCTGATGAAGGGCAACCTTCCGGTATCCCCAAAGCGCAAGCTGGTTGATATGTGCATCCTGCCTGTTCTAACTTACGGCGCCCAGACCTGGTCTCTTACAGAGATTCAGAAGACCAAACTTAAGGTTTGCCAGAGAGCCATGGAGCGCGTTGTTCTAGGTGTTCATAGATCCGTTCGCATTAGGGACACCGACCTTCGCTCCCAGGACTCGAATTGCCGATGTGGGAAGGAAGACCGCCATACTAAAATGGAACTGGGCTGGAAATGTCTGCCGTATATATCCGGACCCATAGAGCAAGATCACATCTGACTTGATCCCTTAAAAATTAAACGGTAAAGAAAAACATCCTTGTTTTATGAAACTTTAGACAAATAAAAAATTCGACATAGTGATATCGGTAACCTTCTTTATACTGCTCATATGTTGGCCGGTTTTTAAAATGATTGGTTTATAATTGTGAGTGGAATGAATTCCCAGTGGTCTAGTCAGTTATACACCGATTTACCCTAACTGTTTTCTGTTTGCACACAAATACAACCCTTTCGTACCCTTCAACTCAAATCCTCTGGAGAAATATGGTTCGTTTAAAACACCAAAAATGTAAACATAAATCATGTGGTGTACGGATTGGTTGGACCGTTTAACCGTTCACTATATCTTTGCTAGGGATTTCTGTCAGACCTGGAGGCCCTGCCAAGATGCATTACGCTAACTAGCGTTTCTATTTCTTTCGTATTTAAACCTATCCCGTCACTGGTAGATCACGTGACTTTTCGTATTACGTCATCACCAGTGACGTGATTGGTTTCAAAACGAAACAAATAGAAACGCTAGTTAGCGTAGTGTATCTTGGCAGAGCCACCTGGTAAAAAACGACCACGAGTAAATTATATGTTTAAAAAAATGCATTACTAGTGTTAGAATCTCTTCGTCTATTCCGTCACCTCAGAATCATGCAATACCTTTAAGTCAATATAAGATAGAGATGGAATTAGACATGGAAACTCGCGTGATTTAATCATACCAGAATTTGTTTAACGTGCAAGGAAGCACCACAAAAGTTAGCTTTGAAAATCCGACTGCACTTTTTGATGTTGTCGTCGATATATGTTGAAAAAAAAACATTATTAGCCAACCCACTCCATGTTTTTTTAACTACCCATAAACAAAACGAATCTAACGACACCACATATGTTAAAATCCATCATCTGCAGAGAGTGCCAAAGAAATAGACATACATACATGTACTCGAAAAACATAACCCTCCTGACGCATTCGACACGACGTTCGACATATTATATTTATAAATGTTTTTATTATTTTACTTCATACGGTAACATACTATCAGATTTATCAGATATCATACGACCTTTATTAGATTACATTAAGTTCGATGTATTCTAAATGCATCCTCTCATGTTAATCAAAACTACTGCTTAAATCGAAATATTCATCGTCATTATCAGCCCGTATTAGTCCATTGCTGGAAAAAGGCCTGTCCCAATGCACGCCACTGCTCCCGATCTTCGGCTTCTCTCATCCAAGCTGCACCGGCCCATCTGCGCATATCATCGTTTTGCATCTTGCCCCAGGGCGTCCTACACGCCGTTTGCTGAGACGCGGTCTCCAATCAAGAACACGACGGCTCCAACGGTCGTCGGTTCTGCGGCAAAAATAGAAAATAGAAAGATTAAAATGTATAAATAAATACTCTGAAAAATACAAAACGCTCTAAAGACTACTCTTACTTTCTCAAGTAGTTGGAAAATCTTATTATCTAAGAGATATCTGCGAGCTTATCAATTGATAACATGGATACAGCGTATGTTATTAACGTAAGATGTTTATCTTTATTATCCAGTTAGTGTAGGTACCTTACCTACGTTAGATGTAGCTTAAATTATTATCTTTGATATAATAACAAGAATTTTATCGTAACTGCTATATTTTGATTTTACCTTTTAATAATTTCCACGGTTTACAAAATTAGCCGCAAGTTCTAAATCTACGTTAGCCTTCATTAACAGACTCCTAATCTATTGTAATATAATGTAATAACAAGAAGTGAATTTTTGAAAATCGATAAATTCTAATGGTAAGGGACTCTGAAGTTCAAAGATATTTCCAATCTCAAGATTGCAATCTTACGATGACACTCTCAAGTCTGTAAATGGTATGGTGCTGGTAGCGATCCATTTGGACCCTGCATGAAGTCCTTTCACCACTAAGTATACTAGTAGTAGAGTTTTATGAAAATTACTAGACGGAAGAGTTATAACGTTATTTGGGTGTTATATGGTGCTTAAATTAACTTAACATAGTGCCTATTTTATGTATACGTGTATCAAAATACATCAAAACACATTTATGTAATTATCAGTTGGCTTTTTACAGTATAAAACAGTGAGTGAGTAATACTTATATTATCGATTATAATTACCGAATTAGAAAAAAACCCCTTAAGGTTTTTTGTGAGTTAATGATAGCTGAATTCTTTTGCTTTGGTACAGAAGGAAAAACTATAATTCTACCACCATTCAACTTTATTAAACGATCTTAAATCTGTTACTTCCGTTTTGCATCACTTTTTAAACTCTGTTCATATAATTTTATGAACACTGACAAGGAGCACTTTGCCTCGACCTGAACCCGACGGGGTGTTTTTTTCTTATCGCCTCAGTCTAGACGTCGAGGAAAGAAAAAACACCTATGACGGCTGAAGACACGCCAAATGTAACAAAAAAGCTTCAATCTAAATTGTAATTGGATACTTAATGTAAGCTGCTGTTTACTACATTTTATTGCACTCGGGACCTCTGTTTGACATTGTCTTTGAATGGCGAGATCTTATATGAATTATATGACAAAAAGCTATTATATAAAATTCATGTAACGACATTGCTTTGCTTTTGTACATTGTCGGTTTGTTTGTTACTTTACTTTAGCAAATAACTGTACTTATATTTTTCATGATTTTTTTGTATTGGAAATTAAATTAAATATTTTGAACGTATTCCTTAGTAAATAAAGCCACAATGAAAAAAAAGCAGTTTATTCAGCAAAGAAACATTCATCATTTATTCGCGTAATTGACAACAGGTTTTTTGGAAAGGCGTTGTAATAATCATGCTCATAGGGTCTCAAAAGCATTTTATTTTCAAATATATGAAAAAAAAATGTTGATTATTATCGGTTTTTGCTACGCCCGCTTTGGACTAGTGGTCGGAATGACGTCATTTTGTTTGTAACCGCGTTTTGTTATTTTAAGTCTAGTACTAGCAGTGGCGTAGAAAATACCATGTGGCGTTTAAGCTCTTTAGTCAATTAGAAAAAAAAGTTTGTATATTTTCTCAATAAATAATGATCAACAAAAAAATTATGCTTTTGAGGCAAACTCTATAACCATAATTTTTCCACACCTTTTTAAAAAGTTGTAATTGCCGGAGCCTGCCTATAGAGCCTGTTTGTGTAGGTCAGTAAAATATCGGGAAACGTTTGGAAGAAGGGAAGGCACGAGTCCGCTATCAGTACGTAATTACTGATAATCCAGGCATTATAAAAAAATTAAAAACGTCGTCAGACAAACTTAAAATTAGCACACACTGGCCTTGGCAACATCAAGAATCGTCCTAACGCTACGATTCATGTTCACGCTATACCAACGACACGCCTGGTGTGGTCAAATTATATAGAATAGGGAATTTTCATGACTTGTTTCACATCTTCAATAAAAACTGATTCATGTAACAAACAGTTGAGAAGAATCATTTTTGAATAGCTATAAAAATAACCAAGATATCAGCCAACAAAGATTTGTTCCTATCTCTTTCTAGCAGAAACAGAATTAACGTGGAGTTTATTTGGCTGACCTGTTACATGACGTCACAGTGCATATCGGATCTCTCCGTCTAATCACTGTCTAATTAGCAGTTTAAAATGCTTGTATCATCCGTATTTCTTGGCCGATTTTAATTTTAATTTCACTTTTGGTGATCTATTTTACGCTATTTTCATATTTTGATAAATGCAATTTAAAAAAATCCATGCATGTTCCCTATTCCTCATTGGTGGCACTGAATGAAGGCTCGTATGCTTGTAGCAATCCATTGACAGGTTGTTTTATAATTTTTAAGCCGAGAGTTATTGCAGCGACGCAATGTCTCACGAAAAGCATGCGACTGCCGTGCCGCACCAGATGCGTGCGCGTAGACGTGAGGTGCGCGTGCGCTTTCCACTGCGTTGTATAGTGACATGTCGTATGAGAATTCATACTATACACCGCAGTCGAAAGCGCACGCGCACGTCACGTCTACGCGTGGCTGGGCCTTTAATGTGTTAACGTGTCAGTCACGGTGCAGATGTACCCACGCGCGACCTTGCCTCGGTCCGATGTTAATGAACCGCGCATAAAACAATCCACTTCCAAATTAGCACCTACTCTAGTGCTCCTAAGTGTTTGGATACTTCAAGCTTGTAAAAGGAAACACTAAAGTGAAACGATACGGTCTTCAAGGAATTCCAAGATTACAGAGTTGTTACTCAATGTCGAGCATTCGTTTGCGTTGTATGATAAGTTATGTATGTGTATCATTGTTAAACGCTTTGTCTGTATTAGGATTTTCTATCAAACATTTTGTCTGTATTAGGACTATATAAAATGTTAGTTGTTAGTCTCTCTAAAAAACAACGAATCTAAAATTCCATTATACTCCAACAACGTACCTACATATCTCACCTAAACTGGTATTGTGTTAGATCACCTCTAAGGGTAATTTTTTTGACCTGTATGTATGTATGTATGTATGTATGGTTGTTCCCTTATACAGGCTGAATGGATGGCTCTTAGAGTCGCGGGTGTCACCGGGTACTTTAAAAAAAAAGATATTGGTAAAATAAAAATTATATACATCTTAACTAACATTATATTGACGACATTATTCAAACAGCAGTTGGGTTTAAAAAGCTTACTTTTTGTTATTTATTTTTGCGTGGAACATCACTGAATGCAGTGCGTAAATGTTGCAATTACGCCTACTTGATGTCTCTTTTGTGACAAACATTTCATTAATGTCATAAAACTAGGTATTTGTCGGTATTTGACCGATATAAAGGGCATTGGGTAAATTTGTTTGAAGAATATTGTCTTCTTTTTTCAGCGGCCACAGATGATTTTTACATAGTTATTTAGAGGACCTCTAAATACACATAGATATATATAATTTATGGCGGTAAATAATATCGGAGCGGAGATTTTAAAGATTTAAGTATTCAGTTTTTAGTACAAAAGTACGCCCAAGTATGAATATATAAATATCTCGGCTCCGATGCACTTTAGAATATTACATTACATAACAAAATATGTTTATTTTTAATAATTCTATCATAATTTACCACTTTTATGAATGGCCGCTCACTTTGAAAATGTATGAATTTTACAAATGTCAACACTTACCCAAACCCCTTTCTACATTATTTACTTATTCTAAAGCAAACGTATTTCAAAATTACTAAGATTCCCAGTCTCGTTTGACCCTCCCAAGAGTTTTGACCCGTTTCAGCCAAAGGCATTGTGTCACTCACCGTACTATGCTCGATGCATTAGTAAATAAAGTTTTATCCCGCCGGGACAGGCGTTCGTCGGGAACGAACAACTTTTCTTTTAAAGTTACTACGATGAAACTTAAAATTGATTATTCCGATGACAGCCTTGGACAACGTAGCATTATGCTATTCTAATAAATTACAGGGTTTTCCCGTATATAAGCACTGTCCTGTGAGTTCTGTCGGATGTGTTTATTACATTATTGTTGACATCATAGCCTTCAATGGCAATTTGTGTATCAGAGCCATAAAAGTAATGATGGTACTTGTAGAGCTAGAGAATGAATCAGTTAATTTTGCACTTTAAATAGGAAATGACCTATGACGCTACTTAAACACTTGTGTCTAATAGGTTACCATATTTTAAGTCAGATTACAATTCATTTTGATTAATATTAGGTCATAAAATAAATAGCATCATTAAATTGTTGTATTGTTGATGTTTATTGGGTTGTCATATTTCGTCGATTTCGTGGCCGCCGCCGCCGCCGAAAGTGATTTATGTTCATTTTAAGTTAGGTATATATTGTTATGTATGTTGGTCTGTAAGGTATTTATGAATATGCGTCTTGTTGCCTGAAATAAAGTTTATTCTATTCTATTCTATTAATTAAATAGATACGATTATGTAAATCTACGTAAAATTATGTAGTGGCTCGGAGCTTCGTGAATTGATAAAACTTGAGATCGATTTAGTTTCATAAAGTATCGCAACGAATAAAGACGTGTCCCAGTTGGTGACGTATGCTAACCTCAATTCGGTTTCCTGGTTCATTCTTGGCAAATCCGCAACAGCACAAACAAAGCTCGCTGAGATTTCACTCAAAACATCTCATTTCAAAAGCAAAGCCTCGGATGAGCAAATTGCCCATATTCAACTGATTTCATAACTATAAATTGAAAGTTATGCGGTTGGTTTCGCGCTCGGCAGTTTCTCAGGCCACTTTTCCGACCCGTTGAAGAATTTCCCACGCCGCTTCCAACCTCCTATTCTCGTAAATAGGTGCTTGATACTCTATTAATAACTTTGTTATCCATAAACCGCTCGAGTCTTGAGTAGGCGGGTCACCGCATCTGGTTAATTGACTTTGAATATTCATTCTGGTTGCAATAATTAATATGGCTTCACGATATTTTTAGTTCAACATGCCAGGTGTGTTCTAAACTGCAACGGATTTAACTTATATTTAGAATTTCTTCGGTTAATATTGTTTACTTCGATATAATGTAGGTAATTTTTTGAGCGAACAACATACATGTAAATTTAATACATACTGACTATACTGTTGAAAAATACTTCTATATTTTTTACGAAACTTTAGATAAAAATAACTCTTGTCGTATAAATGTGCGGCTTTTAGTTCTTTGCATGTGTATGGTCACGGAAGTTAATTTGCTACCCATTTAAAAAAAAACTGCTTGAAGATGTCATTGTCAATAGAGATGCCAAGTTATTTGTAATTGATAGGAAACTCAACCTTATTGCTGTAGAATGTCAGATTGACTTCGGACCTAAGGTGGGTCACAAATTAAATTCCTTGACTGTACTTATACAATAGAATGTAATACATAGGTAGGTATTTGTTTTTTTGTTGTTGTAGAAGTTTTGACTTCTTTAAAATAAATCTGACATGTACCATGCATATCAATAATAAAGCTTACTTGGTTAAGCAGCTGTCGAATGTTGTTTTGTTGTCAGTTAGCTGTCTTATTTATTACTTAAAAAATATTCATTATACTTATCGCAAATAATGAACCAATAAGTAAACACTAAGTTTTTTAATCTCACCCTGTATACAAGCCAACGTTTTCCCCTCGAGAGTATCCCTATCCCTGAAAAGTAATTTTTCCTCGAGATGAGTTCGGCTTGCCGGAAGCGGCCGAATGCACCCTGCCTGCATTGTGCATGTGCAAACGTGACTGTACGCTTTACTGTTTACATGACACGATAACGTGACGATGGCGTGTAAAGTAAAAAGCTACGCGATTTTATTCGCTTTATTGTTCACGAAGACATCTATAGCTTAGAAGCGTTTGGGCCTGTACCTATTCTGGTCGGTAAAAAAAAACCATATGTGGCATTATCTATGTATAGGGACCTTATTGTCGTTTGCTAGAAAGAGATAGGAACAAATCTTTGTTGGCTTATATCTTTATTTTTATAGCTATTCAAAAAATGATTTTTCTCACCTGTTTGTTACATGAATCAGCTTTTATTGAAGCTGTAAAAAAAACATGCATATTCCCTATTGTTATTTATTTCCCCGACAAGTAGAAAGAGAGTTCTCTGAAGGCAGCGATTTTTCATGCGATGGTGACCGCTTACCATCAGGTGGCTTGTCTACTTATAAAAAAAACGATATTCTGGAACATAAATTCGCACGTGCTCCTCGAAGCTCCATAAATTTTATGTTAATGGGTCCAATTGTTTCTCCGTGAATGCTTAACAAACAAGTAGCCATACATGTGCAATACATTTGTAATGCGAAACGTTTAAACATGGTAGGATTGTTAAGAATTGTGACGCTTTACGGTTATAAATTAATTAAGTTAAAACATTCAATTAATAAAAGAAAAAACTGATTAACTGATCGATCAACGCACAGCCCCAACCGCTGGACCTAGGGACTTGAGTTTGGAGGGAATATTCTTCGGATAGCCTTGGGGTGCAAGAAAGGATTTTTGGAAATTATCCCCTAAGGGGTTGAAATAGGGGGAGTAGTGTGAAACTAATTCTACGTGTACGAAGTCGCAGACGCCCTTAATTGAATAAAATAAAAGTTTCATAAATAGAGTTAGGACTTTTGGTGTCAAATCGTGGTTCTAGAATCCATGGAGTCGCAATTTCCTATTTATTATAATTCATAACATTTTGATTTTAACCTTCAGTATTTTAATATTTCAAAATTCAATTCATTAAACTGCCAACCAATTTAAGGTCAAAATCAAAGTGTCATGTATTAAAATAATTAGGTAATAGCGACTCCATGGATTCTAGAACCACGATATGCCACCAAAATCTTAACCCTAGTCATAAAACATTCTGGCGATATAGTCCACAATAATGTCAGATAACATTAACATAATGTGAATTGAAAATATGCCCCTCCGCGCAAAGGGCATTGGGTAAACTTGTTTGAAGAATATTGTCTTTTTTTTTTCAGCGGCCACGGGTGATTTTTACGTAGTTATTTAGAGGACCTCTAAATACACGTAGATATATATGATTTATGGCGTTAAATAATATCGGAGCGGAGATTTTAAAGATTTAAGTATTCAGTTTTTAGTACAAAAGTACGCCCAAGTATGAATATTTAAATATCTCGGCTCCGATGCACTTAAGAGTATTACATTACATAACAAAATATGTTTATTTTTAATAATTCTATCATAATTTACCACTTTTACGAAAGGCCGCTCACCTTGAAAATGTATGAATTTTACAAATGACAACACTTACCCAAACCCCTTTGTGGTTCGAATCTGAACGCTCAAAGACTTGCTCAGATCCGTTATAATAGTCCAAAAATGGCTTCATCTAGTCGGGCCTCAATTACCGGCCATCGCCCTACATGCAATTCCAACCATTCCAAAAAAGGCTTTCCGTTAAATCCTTTGGAATCGTCCACGGGCCGTCGTGACGTCGTTACCGGTTCGTGTGAAACGACCCTAACCTCGTGCCCAGCTTGGGTGGCCATTGGGGTATTAACACATTAAAAATGTAAAACGTGCGATATTGACACAGATTCATGAGTTTCTTATCTGTGCAATAATTAGGTTCCTTAATATGATATTGATATTTGTTTTAGATAAGCTTTGCGTTAACAATGTTGTCTAAATAAATACTTTGCGTCTATTCATTATTCACTATTATAGGTCTATACTTATAATAACATGTAACTGGACAAAGTTTTCTTTACAAACTGAGACTTAAAATTAAAATTGCGATTGTTAAAAAGTTAAAACTATCACAACTTCTCATTGCTACAGGACTTAGGTGAGATTGAACTCTGTTAGTTTAAAAAAGACATCTCATAACAGAAACGTTATACGTTTTAAAACCGGTTAGAATACTAACAGAATTCCTTACAATAAAATGGCAAACGAGACGTGGCCACATGAAACAATAGGCACGCATAACCTTGCGCAGTGAGCGCTCTGTCCGTCTGCCTATTCGACCGTGACATCTGTTATTGAACTTACGTACTGCTGTCTACTTATCTGTACCATTATTGATATACCACATCGTTATCGTGGTCATATCGCCCTATCTACAGTCGAAAACATTATCAAGTTTTGCGATACGGTTTACCAAAATAAATGGCGCGTTGGAAATGCTAAATCAGTAGTTTGTACCTGATATTAAAGGAAATATAAATAGGTATTAGGTATCTACTGCTTTAATAATGAAGCTTTATCTGTTATGGTATTAAGAAGCTACCAATCAATTCTATTTCTTACTGATTTTACAAGGATATGGGATAAAATCGATATAATTCCACCGACAAGAGCTCTAAAGTGAATGATGATACGATTTTATCATCTACAAACATATCAAAGCCTAGTTTCATTATGATTCTACTTTGCCCTATTTAACATCAACAAACGGAACTTTTATCAATTCCGCCTCTCTATTTCTTTTCCTTTTTACAGACTATTTCCACAAATTGTTTCACCTAGCGCAGTATCTTAACCAATTTTCAGCCCATTAGTTCTTTTTGCCAGACGACGAAGTTCGCAAAAAACGGTAAGGGAGTTGCTTTATGGGGAAAGTAAGGTTATTACATTCCGCTGGGATGCCGTATACAATGCAGTCAACGGGGTCATTGGAATAATAATTAACAAAGTGTCAGCTTCCATGATTTCCACATAAAAGGGGCTCGATATTGTGTATTTTGGTACTGAATGTATTGCCACGTTCTCTGCCGGAGTTCATGATATCCATTTTAAATGAGTTCTATAAGGTGTTTTAAAATCTAAACGGAAAATGTCACAAAAAGTCCAAGTTAGTCCTAAAATAAACCTCTTAGCTTGACCTATAGATGGATAACAGACAATTAAATACATATTTATACATATGCAAGACGCGAATAATATTCATGCTCAATACACAAATATGCCCTAGGGGATCGAACCCGGGATGCTAGCTTCGTAGGCTGCAGTCATCCAACTAAGCTAATCGCGTTGTCAAAGTATGTCGGGCAGTACATAATGTGCTAGAGCAAATCGCACAGTGATCTAGGCCATTCGCATGTGGGTTACCGATAAAGTCGACGTTTTACAACGTATACAGCGCTGTTTGTGTTCACCCTGTTCATTCAATATTATGAAGATCCTAAATTCTTCAGTAGTTCTTGAAGAATATTAAAATGTCAAGCCCGAAAGTTAGGTTTAGGCTTGTACTAGTTAGTACAGTCGAGTTCGTAAATATGTGTACACTTTAGTACCTTGTCACTTTAATCGCTGTAACAATTCATATATGGCAGTTTAAACATAACATTAAATAGACATGGTACTAAAGTGTACACATATTTGTGAACTCGACTGTACTAGACAACATTAAACATACTTATATCCTCGTCCTGCCTAATGTTTATTAAGAACAAATGTTATTTATTACGTTCTGCCTGGTGCAGCGGTGATGCAAATTATCTTTATAAATACTTTCGTTAATAGAAGACAATGGGCAGGAATTGGAAGTGGCTTAATAATGCTTGGGTAGGACAAAGATATAGCGGAATACATTATTAATTACATAGAAACATCCAAGACTTAGGAACAAATAATCACCTTATTTTTTTATATACTAAGCTTACATACTGTAACAAGGCAAATAAGCTTGTTATAAGGTAGGTGTTGGATGAAATTTAGGAATTATATGGCGTTGCCAGCATGCAATGCAAATGTTTTAAACGAAAAATATGTGTGTGTTGTAATTTAAATGAATGATCATTATTTATGCTTTGAAAGGTAATTTACTAATTTATTACTACGAATCTTGTTATGTTTTTGCGAAACTGTTTTGGTCACCGTAGCGTTTGCAATTCCAATTTTGCATACAAATATTTATAACCAAGTGTCATGAATATAGCATAGAGTGATTATTAGCAATATTTTTACTACAATATTTAAGTAACTCGCAGATTAATGACACATTGAACTTCTTATCAACGCCACGAACACATAAAACTTCCCAGATAAAGGCGAGCCTCAATAACTTGAGTTTATTATACGAGTTGATATGTATATTATTTAATATATCCCCGGAATGTACGATTTGCAACGTAATGTAGAGTCATCAGTCCGCTCTAGGTAGTCAGAAGGCTGTTTGGATGCAAATCTCCGAAACTGCGCGTGACCTGACTCGGTAATCACTCAACTTTACCAAAAAAAAAAAAAAGTCTACTTTCTCTTATTCAATAAACAACCTTACCCATATTAAGATTGAGCTGAAATTAATTAAGTGCGAGTTGGAGTTGTGACTTTGAGAGCGTACAGTGGTATTGTCTTGTTTGAGGAAAAAAGGCTTTGTCTGTTCAATTATATAATATTTAGGTTTTAATCTTGTCGTGATCGTGTGTTCTTATGTTATTATCATGGAATGCTTGGAAGCTTGTGCAAACACACGGAGTTGTATCTTTTCCGCGGGCTTTTTTAGTCCAAAAGTATCCGATAGATGGCGTTATAAATCATCATTAGAAGTGTGCATTTATCAATCAATATTGCTACTCTGTTCCTTCAATGTAAGAATGTTTTTGTTTTATTGTAATGAATATTCTTTTAGGTGTGTCAGATAATTCTTTTAAAAAACAAATAAGTAAGTTCAAAAACTAAGAATTAACTTACTTCGATGTTAGTCAAATAATAATATGTACACACAAGAATTATGTGTGCAAAAGTTCACATTTACATATCCTCTTATAATGCTGTCCAAACGTGACCATTCTGTGTGTTTAACAAGCCGAAAGCTATTTGCCGACCGAATTTCATGTCTTCCTGAAAATTAATGAGAAACGCCGCTTACGACGTTTGCGATCGCACCTCTTCCACAATACGCCGACGGTGGCGCGCGACTTACTCCACGACTAATGACTACTGCGCGAAACAACAAACACATCGCCGTCCTTCTCTTTCTCACCAATCTACCCGTTAGACGTCTCCGTCCCACAACACCCGGAGCGGCAACGTAGCGTTTTAACCCGGATAAATTACATCCTATTAACTGCGTTCCGGTGCTCGATTTACGCTTTAATGTCGCCAAACGTAAGGATTAAAATTGCATAAGAGCATTTATTACACCGCTAATGTTTTATCAAGACTTTGTCGCGCCCGTTGTAACGTTCATTTTGCTTTGTTGTTGGTGTGCGTTAAGTCGTTCCGGTTTCGTTTGCGATTATTAATTTGCTGTCAAATAAAGGGGCCGCTCACTTGGGCGTGCGTGTCGGCGCGAATTTCTGCCATACTTCGGAATCGGTGATTATTTTTTTGTTGCCTTGACTTTGGATTCGCAGACTGACAGATATTTTAGAGCACGTTTTAGTTTTGTATCGTAGGTGGAATGTCAGTCTGCGTTTTTAATTAGGTGATTAAACATGATAGCGGTCGGTAGTTACGTCTTTAAGAAATGTTTCGAAACAGGATTGGCTAACGCAGTTAAAGCGTACTCTTTGCGGAAATGGTTAATTGTGAACGACAGTTTAGCCCATTCTTATGTTTACTAGCCGAGCTTAACCTTTAATTGAAGCGAACGATAATTACAAAAAAGGAAAAACAAACGAGTTATCAATTTATAAACATAGTCGTTTGAACTGCCATAACATAACACAATTAGGTACTTTAACATTTTATTGACAGAACGCAAAGGATAGTGATTGATTATTTTTTTGATGCAGAGTACTACTGTAGGTATTGTTCTGTTACGAGTCCAGGCTTATTCCATTACTTAAATGAACAGCTAGCGAGCAGCAAGCGGAACAAAGCCAACAATATCCATGTTAACATATGCCTCTCAGTATTTGTAACGCGTTGATTACAAAACATTTCAGCTAAATAAACACCTATCTCTTTGAATTGTACATTGTTTCCAACCAAGAGCATATTAGGCTTCCCACACTTTAGTAAAATAATATAATAAAGATTTTATCTCTCGTATTATTCCATTAGTCAAACTTTAACAGAGCTCGAACACAACTCGCAATGGTGGATCTTCTCCTTATTTTGGTATGAGAACTCGAATATGTCGAGTTTCGCTTACAGTTTTACGAGCGGAATCGGTTCGCTTTGATCAGATTTCGGAACATTTTTATTCAAGTCACTCTCGAAACGGATCGTGTACATTTGTAATGCATTAGGATTTTTATGAATATCCTTTGTACGCTTTACGCAGCTTTGTCACAGAGAGGCTTTGTTGCTACTGATTTGATTTGTAATTATTCGTTTCCAAAAAGGCCTCGAAACAGTCGAAACACGTGACTGTATGATTGGTGTATGTATGATTCTCGTGATCCTGCGATTTATTCAATCAGGTTCTAGAGGGAGATTTAAAACCTCCAATAGGTCACTATGATCACGTGACCGGTGTTTTGTTAACCACCAACGCAAATAGATGAGTGTTATAGCTTTAACATGTGTATCTATGTATCTATGTTCTGTCTGTATGATGCACCGATTCTGATGTGGTTTTGTAGAGTTATTTCAGTGGGGATGGATCTTAGCTAGTATTGATAAAAATCGGTTGGCCCGTCTCAGAGATGTCCAGCTCAGAAAGTATGGGGGGAATATGGGGGGTTTGTCTAGTTAATAGTTATTGAGAGCGAACTTATTTAGGGCCGTTGGGCTGAGCTGGAATGATGCTAGAAGAGTTGGATACAGGAATGCGTGGCATGATCCTTTGGAGGCATCGGAGCTTGGGGGGTGGAGTGCCGTAGTACAACAACAGTTTTTATACGTTACTACGGGAACGCCAGCTAAAGAGTTTCTATTTCCGTGGTAAATTTAATGCTTTGCTCATTACATCGATTCACGAATTGGTGTCCTTGAAAAATAATAGATCTATTCATTTAATAAGGTCATAAGCTAATTCTTAACTTAATATATCTGTTATCTGTGCTTATTTCATTATGATGTCTAATAAAACCAGTATAAAAATAAAAGTCAGTGTATAATTGGAGTTAGTAAGTTAGTCGGCGCCTATGCCCGCGTCAGTGTACAAATAATAGCGAAGAAAGCAGAAAATTTGCAAGTACTTTACTAATTAAGTTAATATGAATCTAATTAAGACTGAGAGCACTAATGTTCATATATCATCTAATTAATTTAATGCGTAGTAGGTATCTTCTTCTGTGTGAGTTAAATAACCGCCCACACATTTAGCTACCACAGGCTTGGCATTTAAAGGTGAATTTTCTTGAATAATTCATTGAGTTATTCCTAGTTACATCTTGTATTTTACGTCCTTTCCGTCAATTGAAAGGCATTTGCCTGTAGCTAAAGTTTGATGCTTAACTGACTAATTTAATTTTATTACTGACCCATTTCCGTCTGAATATAGAGAGCTTTTACCCTACTTATAGTTTGTTGGTACTCATGGTAAATGACAATACATTAAAAACATGTCAAGTTATACGTTCCTTGATAAGGAAAGTCCGGAGTATGAGGAAATAATCGTGTCAATTTGTCTTAATAGCACCACCAAAACTAGCATCATTTCGAATTGCGATGGCTGAAGTTGGCGGTTGGCCAATAGGGAATATGAGTTATGAGGCGAATCTTCAACTTAGCCGAATACAACGCTCCCAGGTTACACACACCTTTGACTATATATCTTCAGCAATATTTGCTTTGTTTAAGTTGAAACACATTTTTGTATTGAATGAACCTTAAGTAAATTGTGACTCGAGCACTGTTTACATAATGTAATCGGCTGTTTCCATAACATACAATTCGAGTAGGGCAAAACCTTGAAGATCTGTTGTCAATTCGCTTGTGGTCATACTTTGTATAGCTCGATGGGAAGCTCTGCCCATCGTGCCTATGATGAATAACTATGAATTTATTGCTGCGGGCCTTTACACACGGTTTACCCACGTCCATGCCATATTTCATAGTTAGTAGTGCCCATGTCCGTAAGTATGTATTACGCATAAAATCTTTACCCGTAAGAAATATCTTTGGACCTCACGGAACGGAGCTATAGTTGTTATGGCATGATCCAAGAGTTATAGCCGGAGTTATGGACGGGGACACGCCTCTAGAAAGCGGACAAGTGCGAATAACATATAAATCGACAAGTAATAGCTGCCATGTCTGTGTAGTGTGTAACGTTAGTAATGTGCCCGTCTGAATCACGGGTTTCTCAGGGTCTCAAAGAAGATCCATAATAATGATGAACAGGTTAAAAAACGTTGACTAAATTATATGTATGTTTACTTGGATGTTTACTCATTATACCATCCGAAACATTATCGGTTGCTTATAGTTCTTAAGTTGTGACGACGAGCTAGCGTGCGTTGCTATTATTTCACCATCCTGAGACATTGATAGGCGACAAGTGACAATTCGATGTACTTTGCAAAGTTAACAAGTTGTCACATCACCGGGATTCATATAAACTGCACCATGTACACCAAAATATTATCAAGATGGTGGAGGCAGGTTGCCAACCCAACTTTAATCTACTGAATGTACACTTTGGACTATGTTAAAGTGACGTTGACAACAAAAACGAAAGAGATTTCCTATGATTTGGTTTACAACGTCACGTTGATAAAGTCCATATTGGCCTACGAATCAAATTCGTTGAATGTACAAGTGAAAATATTGAACTAACCTTTTTGGGATTGTGGATTATGCATTTGACATTAACAAAAACGGATAGCTCCATCTAAATATTCATAGGCATCTAGTATTTAGTCAGAAGTGCATACAATAATCATTGCCAACCTCACGGTTGATTACAATTACGTTTAGTTTTCTCATTTCCAGTAAATACAACCGCCAATGTACATCAACGCCGCTAACTAAAATTTCATTTTATTTTTGACATATTACTGTGTCACCGGTACTGAAATTTATTTCAAGCCTCGAGTTCAGATTCGCTTTTCATTTCGTTTTTGCAACTATTTACTACTGGTAGCTATTGAGCACCTGATTAAATAAAAGTGCTGTAACGTGACTCATTTGTTGGGTGGGCGTTATCACCACGAGCACGTGACTCTTTCGGATAATTTATGCCAGTTTTTTTTATTTATTTTAGTCTCATCAGCAAGTTGATCACGCGGCGACATGTAGAACTGTCACTATCTTGATTTTTCTACGATTAGTGTCGCATGCCTTATCAATTTTTTTATAAAATGTTGAACGCTTTAATGTTATGTGGTTGCAATATGCATTACGACATAATTTTTTTCACAGTTACCTATTTCGTGCTCAGCTCAAAACGATAGTGGAAGATTTAAAAAAAAGTGTACCTAGTTAAGGACTAAACTTAAGAAATGGTAATTTTAGTCAAGTGAGTAACGAAAGTTAGTCATACATTCATATAGTGCCCTCATCAAAGGCGGTATCTCAAATTTAATAAACGAAGCAAATTCAATCCTCACTCGTTAGTAATATGGTCGCACTTGCTAAATGACTTTTGTCTGAGATACCACCATTTGTAATTTGTATAGCAATATAGTTAATTTTCGTTTCTTAATTTTTTAGAGTAGTAGAGCATTACAATTTTTGTTTTTAGTTTCGTAAGAAAAAATATACCTATTAGTGAATATAAAAAAAAAAGCCAATGTCAAAGTGAAACGCTGACCCACTATAGAAATGTCACAGGGATATTCTGTTTGACAATTTTTAACACTTGATTGATAACTTCTCTGCTCGGTCAGGGGTGCTTCTTTGGTCGGTCAGGGGTGCGTTATGATGATAGTACTATACTTCCACTTACAATTTGCTTTGAAATTCATGCATGACACATTTCGAATATGGAATGTCTCATTTTCTCTATACAAACAAACGCATTACCGCTGTATAAACAATATTTCTCTCAAATTTCGTTACAATGTTCACCTAATGTTAAAAAGACATGTGGAACATACAAACGTATAAATTACTAGATTTTGGCCTATAGCTTTCTATGGGAGTAAATTTTCAGAATCGGATCCGTAGTTCCAAATATTTTCCTCTACCTCTTTGTAACATTACCTAGTATGGGTAGTATTTATGCTAATAATTCAACTTAAGCTCGTAAGGCACACCATACTATAAATAGAGTTTTTTGTAAGTGGGACTTTGAATCTACCATCGAGGTTATAAAGTTCATTTACGTTTGTTATATAATGCCGTTTTCAATTTATGAAGATAGGAAAATAAAACTTATTTTTATTGCAATACAGTTCAAATTAAATTGCCTTGATTATGTACATCCTTTTGCACACACTGGGCATACTGGACGTATCGACGACAAAACTCACGACATGACTAGTAACTCTATAATTTACATAGGCATATCCAATTACTTTGCTTTTAAAAGAACTCGCTAGAATACAGCCGCTTAGAGTTACCATTGTAAGCTAAAACAAAAAGGTCAAACAAGCAAGGCCAGTGGAAAGGAAGTTATCGCTGCTTGGTACGGCTGAAGACGATATTAAAATTGCCATTAAATGTCGGCTTTTCGATCAGAATTTGAATATTTGAATTGGCTTTTCACTTTATTGTTACTTTGCTTTTGATATTACCGACCAGACTCTTATTTCCTTGATAATTAGTTAAAGGATGGAAACAACTTAAACAACACTTACCTCCTTTAACAATGTTTATATATTGTTTCTTGTGTACACAGGGCTTCTCAGCTCACTATCTATCCAGGACTAACGATAAAATTTGTTTGCCAATAATTATTTATATTTTTCATTTATGTTTATGAAGCCGTGTGTACTTAGTTTGTAAATGTAAGAAAATAACGTTAAAGTAGAAAATATAAGAAAAAGGCCTTTCAAATTGATTGTTTTTAGGCAATAACAACGTTCTACTAGTACTGGTAGCCGAAGAAGTTCTACTGAAATGTAGTCGTAAGGAATGAGTAATTTCAAATTCAATTAATTGACATTACGTCGTCTGAAGCCTTACTTTAAACTCATATAGGGACATTCTACGCTAAAATATCAAGTAATTGAATCGCTAATAAACTTTTAACTCAGTTTGATAGTTTGTAATATCTCCACAGATTCAAGTAAATCTGATTTGTAGAGGTCCCCATTACACTCGCAAACTGTACCATAAGGTCCAAGCTATTACCTACGTCAAGTTTTGAAGGTAGTTGATATATTACGCTTAATAAATCTAATGGAGTCGTAAATTACTTGAATGGCGTCTAAATATTAATTACTAGGAGCCGGTCAACGCGTTCGTATTGTTGGAAACATTAACAATGTCTCAGTTACAACTAAGTTGAGACTTCTAGAACGGTTTGTGTGAATGCGTCATACAATATTTATTCAGGTCTAATTTTAACTTCCAAAGCTGCTACTTACTCTACCTTTATTTTTCATTTGAACTTATGCCATAACGACAGTGCATTTTGTCATATAAGTTCGCAATCGTCTTGCTTTCTCTATTAGCTGGGTAGTAAAGCTGAATGAGAAAACAAAAGTGTGCAAGATTGTCCCTATTTATATTATATATATTAAAATACAAACCAATGTGCCATGCTACAAAGCTGAATAATTATTTGTAAACTAAAGTCAAAAAGGCTTACATTCGGCAGTCATAGTTCCAGCCATCTATGAAGTCAAATGACTCATTAAAAGTTCGCTTCAGCCACGTCTCGGCCTTTTTGGCCAATTAGCTGGCAAGGCGCAGCACTACATAGTAGTGCATAGACTACAAAACACGCTTCGATGCTATTAACTACCTTGCAGTTTATTGTGAACTACAGATTAATGTGTTCAAATCTTTTGTTTCAGGTACGTTACCTATATTCTACGAAACGAGCGCGCTTCATCGTATGGAATTTACAATCAGATTAAACTGATAAACGTAGTTAAATGACTTGTAAGCGGTCATTGTACTCCCAAGCTTGTTAAATCCTGTGTCTACGCCAGACTGTACCTACCGGCAGTTTTTGCACGGATTTGTGGATATGCACGTCAAACTGAAAGCGGATCGTGATGCGAGAGGAGGTAGGCAAATGTTTAACTTGCAATATCGGGGCTTACAGCAATCAATAAAATTGGACAATTTGATACAGTATTACGTGACTATGACGATTGATTTATATAACTTGAAATTAGTAACAAAGTCTCGTTCGTCGTCGTAAAGTCTGCAATCGAAAAAATTAAAGAGGAAAGAAAGCAAGTAGGTTGGGTCTTAATCCAAGATATGTAATGGGTATTTTGTTTGCCATATTTCGTACGAATCTGTTCAGCTGTTAAACAGTGAAAAATTGGGAAATTTTGATCAAGCTTTGAGATTTCTTTTCAAATAGAAAGAAACGTTATTTTGCTATCGTTACCTATAAATTAATTAATATACAATTTCCTAAACTGTTCCGCAACCTACAGGCTTATATACTTACGAACAAAATAACGGTGCAATATTTTTCTGAAATCGTTAACAAAGTCACCTGTTATTTTGCTCGCCAGTATACTTTTTCCTTCATTAACATAAATCCTGTCTCGCACACAACCTACACAAAGTCTTCTCGGCAACCATTTACCGCGAACCCCTAATAAAACATGAATTATGATTACTAAAACACTAATCTACTAAAGACTGGAGTTCCGTCGGAAATTAGTCGCCGAGAGCGGGGGGAGTGCATATTCTACCCGCTCAGAAACAAATCGGGAGATCTTGCATGATACTCGTGCAGTGTGTTCAACCCTAATATAAGCAGGATAGGACCGTTTTGTCTTTGGCTGATGAAACTGTGTTGCGACCGTTTGGTTTACAAGGGCAATATTGCACCCCCACTACGAACCTCCTCACTTTAATACCCCCCTCTGTAGGCTGGATCGTTGGATATGTCTAGTCCAAGTTCCGTGCACAAGTGGCGCATTTCATTTTCATGGAACTGAAGTAAATAAAGAGGGTTTTGTTAATTTGTTTTCGTGTTTTCTTGGATCTGGTTTAATACAATTTACTATTCAAGACTAACAGAAATGTTAAATGGAAAAACCGGTTAAGTGCGAATAGGACTCTAGCACCGAGGGTTCCGAATTTATTTCTCATTTGTATGAATTATTAGAACCCTAAAAAAGTCCTGTCGCCTTTTGATGTGGTGTTATTGTCATTAACTACAGCTTTTAAGTAAACAGGTGCCATTTCTTACATTTCTGTCTATCTTCCTTGTGCTTCTTTTAACCAATACAAAGTTATCCTTGTGTAGCTGCGACATTTAAGATCTGTTGTGTAAAAAACCTATAAGAGTACTTAGCAATCTCTCTTAAGTATTTATTGTTCTTGTTATATATAGATTATTAGTTAGTGTTTGTAATATTAAAAAGGTAATAAAAGATATCGTAACGTTGAAAATACGATACCATATTTAAAACAATATGGTTTTACCGGGTAGAAAAGAGCCTCAAATCGAATGAATGCGTGTATATTTATAAGAATTGTTATCAAAGTAGAAAATGCGATATCCTGTTTGAGAATGTCAACAATACGTATTGTACAGTTTTAGAGTGATTAAATGATACGAATCCTTATCCCATACGCCTACACATAGACATTAAGGCCACCTACTGAAATATATTTATAAATAAATGGCGGGTCTGTGTTAGACGGGACACGTGTATTCTCTCAATACAACCACAATTCCCTCCATCCTCCATGTCGCTTCAATAGCCACATGTGAGGTACTGTTTACACGTTGCGAGGTACGTGACCTATCCATTTCATATTACAGTCATACTGGTCAAGGAGTCGTGTTTTTAGGGTTTCATAGTCAACAAGGAACCTTTATAGTTTCGCCAAGCTCTTCTGTCTGCGGATTAACTCGGAAACTCTTGGTATTACAAAGCTGTAGTTTGGCATAGTTATACATTTAAATTACGGCGACAAAGTTTGAAAAATGAAATCTAGGTTTTTTTTACACCGTAGTATGATTGGATAGCTCTTAAAAAATCACTGTATACATGTTGTGACGACACGTTAGCCACGTTAGCGTTGGGTTTAATGACCCTGCCTGCGAAGCTAGTGGTTCTGGATTCGATTCCCGGTAATAGCAATTATTTGTGTGATGAGCGCGAGTAGTTGTCCCTCCCTCCCCTCCTACCCCCCATTGCAACAAGCTATCGCGAAAGCTGCTGTTTGTCGATCCAATCAAAAACCCAATCCAAAATATACCCTTCAAAGTTGTATAATTCTCATCGGAAATACACTTTCTTTGGTATTTTTTTTTATTATGGGTTTGAGCCGATATAACAAAACACGTGCTCATTATTTTTTCATGTTCTTAAACATATAATCAAACCAGTAGGTAACTAGCAATCAAGAATCTCTATAGAAGTTAGAGGGTTTAGTCTTCTCCCAATAGGTTGAAATTCGGCAACTAAAAAAAATACGTGTGTTAGTACTACTCTCTAACATACAGGGTGGTACTCGATAAACTGTACATATTGAAAGGGATGAAATTTTAAGTTTATTTATCGGTAAAACAATTTTTATTTTTTATTTTTTAGCCCCTGGTTTTTTTTTACAGCTTGTCAAACTTTTTAATAAAGTTTAGGTAGTACACTTACTTGTGACGGTGTAAATTTGATCTAATAGCCCAGAAAAGATAAAACAAAATGCATAGCATTGACATTAGTTAGGTTTATAATAATTGATAACAATATTAGACCAATTAAAAAAAATAACTGAGTAACTGCTTTTTTTGTGGAAAATTACTGCAAAAATATCATTTTGTTTTCATAAAAACACGATTTTCTCAAAAAAAATCAGATATTTTACATTTTTATTTAACGTTTTTAGATCTAAAATTAAACGAGGTATAATAAGCAAAAAAAATGGTGAAATATCTACAAAATTTTGAGAAAATCGTGTTTTTATGAAAACAAAATGACATTTTTGCAGTAATTTATCAAAAAATTTAAGAAAATGTAAAAAACCAGTAACTAAATTTAAAAAAAAATGTTTTACCTATAAATTAACCTAAAATTTCATCAAATCGGAAAATAAACCAAATCGGAGCCTGACAGTTGGGTACCTTTCCTTGTCAGTAGAATAAATCCCCAGGTGTTCAGTTAAACGGTGTTTTTTTTGTATCCTATTGCTATTGGCAAGTAAAAAGTTAAACTATCATCTATTCGATTGCTTCAATTGTAGAAAAAACAAATGAGGTTTGGTTTGGAATGAAAACCTTGTAAGCCGAATATGTTATGTAACGACTTAAAACATATTAAAAGCGACGTTACGTTACATCTGATTGTTACACTTGCTCACATTACTGGAACGAAAATAACGCGACAATGGGAACAGTTATGACGTCGATTTGACAAATATAATTATAGAATCATACAAAACACTTTTTGAAAGCAATATATTAATTGCTTTACGTATTTAGTCACGTGTATAACTTTGTATGTGTAGGGATTAAGCTACACTATAATCAACGAAGAAATCGATTGTTACTTGTTAGCAGTATGATATAAGGCCCGCATCATACGTACAATCAAGGAATTTAAATTGTGACCTACCTTAGGTCCAAAGTCAATCTGACATTCTACAGCAATAAGGTTGAGTTTCCTATCAATTACAAATGACTTGGCATCTCAATTGACAATGACATCTACAAGCAGATTTTCTTTGAAATGGGTAGCAAATTAACTTCCGTGACCGTACTAATAGAAATAGAAACATTTATTCGACGAACACAGAGAAAAAAAAACTGAACAGAGAAAAATATCATAAAAAAAGGATCGCAACACAAAAATAAAAACAAAAACAATATAGAAGGAAAGAAAAAATACAATCATAGGATAATGTTGCCATGGGTGATTCTGTGACGTCGAAATTGACACCACTTAGCACTATGTCACAGCATAAACCGCGACGCTGGTTTTCAGTGGCGCCAACGTGACACACGAACGAAGAGACAGTGTAAAATAGGTATTCAAACATTCAGAAGAGGCCTTTTCCCGGATGCTTAAAAATTCTTTGGGACCTATGAAGCGTTTTCCAATACAGGAAATTATTTCTTAAATGTCAATGTACTTACGTCTCACTCCTACCCACAGTTGGTATACGAATCTAATTTCAGCCCTTAAATACAATCTATATTTAGATTAATTAAAGCGACTTCATGAGGCAGCTTTCAACCAATTACACGGGTAATCCTCACTAGCGTTTGAATCCTATGCGTTACGAGAAATGTCATATGTAAGATGAAAAACAACATTATATTTTGAAAAATCCTGTTAGAAATTTTGATTATCTTCATACTTTTATTGAATCGTCATCCAATTCATCACTCTCTACGTAAAATATTATTATGTTTATTAATATTATTATTGTTTGATGTTTTTGTAAATGTTATTAAAGAGTGTTTGTTTGTTTTTAGTGGTGTTAGGGCCTTATGCAGGGTCCGTCCGAATCGCTACCACCATCTTATCCATTAACCCACCGCCAAGCAACAGTGTTCGCATTGTTATGTGGCGGTGTGGGGATAAGACGACTGGTGAAATTATCTACTAGCATAAAGATCTGAGGATAAGACAGACAGAAAGACGGACGGACGGACAGCGTAGGCTAGACAGATATAGTATGCACAATTAGGCAATTTATAAAGACATTCAAATCCTCCAAAATAAAATTTATATTCTGTAAATAATCTTCACCTTGTCTCCCAACAAACGTAAAGCAACAAAGTTGCGTTAAAGTCGTTCTTCACGATTATTAAAAGAAATCCAGTGTGGAGAAGTTTCTCGGAAGGCTTAAAGTATGCTGGCGTTAGCGATTTATCACTAAGATCTCTCGGCAAACACGCCGGTTGCTTGGGCGCGTTCGCGGCGCTTATTTTAATTTAATAAAATGTTATTAACATTCAGTCTCGAGTTTTCTTATCGACATTCGTTAAAGTTAGAAGGTGCAGTCAGCGAAAATGAGCAACCTTTGAACGTTTGTTGTGTTCCGGTGTGGAGATAGACAACCGGTGAAATTACTAGCAAAGAGGCATTCCACCTTAGCCCTCAAGGTTGCATTTGCAGTCTTAGGACAGTCTTAGGTGGGAGCGCCAAAGCTCAACTAAAATTGCAACTCCTATTATCGGAACTCCGAAAATGATTATTTTTTACCGCTGGAACCGTAAACTTTTCAGAAGTTCTGAAATATTCAATGTCAATATATAAGACTAGGTTAGGTTAGGTTTGATTTATAATAATCCTGAAAAAGTAACAGTTGCTGAAAAAAATACTTTAGGAGTTGCGATGATTAGGAGTTACAAATCGTTATTAGTAAAAATAATTAGGTTAACTAATATGGACCCGTCTTAGGTTTACTGATGGTAGTCTTGGGTACCTATCTTTACTTACTTAGTATAAAACAAAGTCGCTTCCCGCCGTCTGTCCCTCAGTACGTAAGCTTAGATCTTCAAACTAGGTAGAAGTTAATGCGCTTTTCATCAGTAGCTAGAGTGATTCAAAACGAAGGTTTTTATGGATAATTAATTCTAGATTATGTACGGGTGATACAGTTAACTCGCATAAACCGAAGCGAAGCGAGGGCTGGTCGCTAGTCTGATATATAAAAGAAGAAACTGACTGACATATCAAGGCACAGCCCAAACCGTTGGACCTAGGGACTTGAAATTTGGAGAGAGTATTCCTTGGGTGCACTAAGAAAGGATTTTCCAAAAATCCACGCCCAACGGGAAGAATAGGGAGAGTAGCGGGAAACTAATTCTACGCGTAGGTACGTTAAATATAATATAATGTTAAGTGTCAATTATTTCTAACACTTGGGTCTCTGATCCCATTTACGATCAGGTGGCCTGTGAATTCGTTTGTCTTCTCCTTATCATAAAATAAAAACCTTGTCATTATAAATTACTAGTTATTGCCTGCGACTCCGTCTTTTGCTATTCCCTTTGTAACTGTCCAATTTCCCGGGATAAAAATGAATTAGTTAAATTTGATAGATATGACAAAGCCACCTAAGTACTTGACTTCGTTGGGGCACAGACTGAACGTTTGGATTGGATTTATAAACCAATTTCTACTATTTCATTACGATAATATGATACTAACAAGAATGTTTTCAATCAGGCCTGTAAATTACGCAAATTGGATAAAAAAAGGTCAAACCTATATGTTGGCATGGTCGGTCGAACCATACCCATACTTTCACCTTTCACTTTTCTCAATCCCTTAAGGATTAGCTGGGAGCTCTAAGGGATAAGTTCGCCTTTGTACATTCTTTTTTAATCTTCACTGTATTGTTTTTGTTTTTATTTTGTACAATAGTGTTTACATACATACTTTAGGAAATGCTGTTACAGAAGGTGAATCGGTAATGATTCCTAACCTAAATTAAACAAGTTTTACTGCTCTTTTATCATACTTATCAAGACTATTTACAGGGTGAGAGGAAATTGCGTAAAAGATCCCACAGGGTCGAAGAGTACCCGTTAGGACCCCGTCTCGTTAAGATAGATAAGATAACCCTGACTTAAAGTGGCTGAAATGTGCCGCTTTTACCAGTAAGGGTGTAGGATGTTCTAGTATATTACCGTGTCTGGTATAGTATAGTCTAGTGGTCCCCACAGATTTGTTTATGATCGTGCGTACTCGTAATATTAGTAGTATTTTCAAGTTTCAACAACATGAAAGGAAGAAATCGCTATAAGGTAACTAAATTAAGTGTGAATTAGAGCTAAAGTAAGCTTTAAATATGTTATAATAGGGCGTTATCTTTGATTTTGACATTTGAATTTTATAGAAACTGTCAAGCCTTGTTGATAGTGCGACTGACTAGAACGTTACACAAAAAAAAAGTTGCTTATAACAAGATTGTGATTGTTGTACAGTCAAGGAATTTAATTTGTGACCCACCTTAGGTCCAAAGTCAATCTGACATTCTACAGCAATAAGGTTGAGATTCCTATCAATTACAAATGACTTGGCATCTCTATTGACAATGACATATTCAAGCAGATTTTCTTTGAAATCAGAGACAACGTGCACGCACGTGCATCTCCACACACAAGTATGGCAAACCCGTTTTCGTGAGATAAAACAACTACTTACCTACATAAGCGTCTTGATTCCATCCGAGCCTATACTCAAAAAAATGAGAACCAACCAAGAGCGATTTTCTCTTAGTTGACATAAAATGAATACAATAGTTATGATATTTGCAATGTCAACCAAAGCTGTTAGTAACAACAGCAACGTCTTTTGTGATTCAACTAACATCTTAGTTGATGTATCTAACGTCTTGTTAAGCACGTATGGAATCAAGACGCCTATGTATAACAATCACAATCTTGTTAGAAGCGACAATTTTTTTTTTCAGTGTAACAAGACGATGTATGTATGTATGTATTTCAACTAAGATGTATTAATTTTTTGTCAACGAAGAGGAAATCTCTCTTGGTTGGCTCTCAGTTTTTTGGGTGAAGCGGTCATGGTTTAGATTCCCGGTAAGGAAAAATATATAATTATAGCGGCCATAGTAATATGCCCTTTGCAAAAATTTCAAATGCATAACTATTATAATAGACGACGCGTTGGCCTAGTGGTAGTGAAGCTAGCAGTCCTGGGTTCAAATCCCGGTAACGGCAGATATTTGTGTGATGAGCGCGAATATTTGTTCTTGAGTCATGGATGTTTTCTATGTGTTTAAGTATATATTCCTATATGTTAGTATTTATATCGTTGTCTAGTACCCACAAGCGTAGAGCTTAGTGTGGGACTGGGTTAATTGGCGTGAGATTGTCCGCTGATATTTATCTTTATATATTTATGAATAAGAGTAGCCTGGCACACTTAATGGATACCATAAGTTTTCGTAAGCATGTTAAGTGGTCGTCCATAGATTAGCTTGTCCAGACTTTCAGGTGAGGTAAATAAACATATGTATAGCCCGTATGGAATTTGTAGCATCCGAATATTGTAGGTTAGAGGCTACGGCTGTTATTAATATCTAAATACAATACAACACTATCTACGTGGGTATAACGAGGGGGTTTGGATAAAAGTGTTGTCATTTGTAAAATTCATACATTTTTAAGGTGAGCGGCCGTTCGTAAAAATGGTATATTATGATAGAATTATTAAAAATAAACATATTTTGTTATGTAATGTAATACTCTTAAGTGCATCGGAACCGAGATATTTAAATATTCATACTTGGGCGTACTTTTGTACTAAAAACTGAATACTTAAATCTTTAAAATCTTCGTTCCGATATTTTTTAACACCATAAATTATATATGTATATCTATGTGTATTTGGAGGTCCTCTAAATAACTATGTAAAAATCATCCGTGGCCGCTGAAAAAAGAAAGACAATATTCTTCAAACAAATTTACCTAATGCCCTTTAATCCTTCTGTAATATTTGACGGGCTTTGCGGACGTCCCAAATTCTACGTTAGTTTTTCAGTCAGATAATTTTCCTGCTATAAATTGAGCTCTTCGAATTTAGATTTATAATAGGATTAACGACGTTTGTTTTGCTTCTACGCCTCTATTCTAGGCGGTAAAAACGATATCGTAGTTTTCCTGTTATGGTATTGTTATGACGTCAGCCGCCATTACTGTCAAGAAAATAAGAGCTATCAAAACGTTGACAATTCGATAACAGATCAAATACGATATTGTTTTTACCGTCTTGAATAGAGCCGCTGACTAGTGTCTTTTTATAAAGATTCTTGGTAGGTACTACATTTTCTTGTTGGAAAACTTCTTGTCTTTCATAAGGGTGTATATGTTTCGTTATTTTGCGTTTTATGTAAGTTGGCGCATAATACAAGTCAATTAAACATATTGTTATTGTGAATATAATATGTTTAGCTTCTATATACTTAATTTTACCAATATTTTCAATTCCGCTTAACCTGTTTATATGCTGTGGGTCCATTTTTGAGAAATCGGCGTTCGAAAGTCGAAAAAAATATCCCTTATAGTTTTCTTGAAGTTGTTGATTTTTTTATGTATATTTGTACATGTTTTGTTTGTGGTAGTTCCTATGTACTATTTTTTGTTAATTACTACGGTTAATGTAATAATATTCAAATTATTTACAATACAATACCCTAACAGGTTGTACTGAGGAGTAAATTTGTTTTGTACAGTACAGTACAATTTGTTTTAAGCGCTGTGATAATTCAAGACAAGGTACTAAAGCGTATACATATTTATGAACTCGACTGAACAAATGCAATAAAAAAAACTATTTTTATAATAAAATATGCGTTTTGCGTTTGACTTTAGTCGCACCTGAGGTTAATTGATGACGAGGTCGAGGGTGGCACACGCTTACCTAGAAAAAGCCTATTCACTCTTGCCTTGAAAACACCAAGGTTATACGATTCTGGGAATACAGACGCAGGGAGAGCATTCCACTCCTTGGCGGTGAGAATAAGAAATGACGCGGCAAACCGCTATTGTTTGTTGTCAATGGTGGTGCGTTTATCAATTTTGTCATATAACTAGCCGGTGACTTAGGCGACTAAAAACTATCGGTGAGCCTTGTCCTGTCTTTGACCTTGGTCGTATTTCAAAACAAGCTGGACAAGGTCCAAGTACCTTACTCCGCGCAATGCCTAGTAGCGCGCGGTGAGTTATAAGGTTATAATTATTTTCCTGCGCAACGAAGGGCAAAATAAACAACGAAATTTGACAAGAGTAATAGTACCTTTTACAACATTAAATCTTAAAGCAGTCATACATAATAAATAGTTCTATCCCTATCTTTCCCAGGAAACAAGCAGGTTTTTGCAGTTGTCCGGTCTCAAAACCTAAACTGAGAGACAGAAAGATATCGTGGAAGGCCCATCGTCCGATGACTTAGCACTTTCAGCGCCTAATACTCCGATTTCCATAGAAAATGGACCCGTTTTGGGGATTCTGAAGTTGTTCTTGTGATAATGCTCCTCAATGTAAACTTTGCTTGTGTAAGCGCTAGAATGCTTTAGCTTACAAATATTTACTTGTTTAATGTTGTGTTCTTAAGAGTTGCGTCAGATTACATGCTGTTTTGTGCAGTCTTAAATTGTTTTATAATAATATTTTGTATTATTACATTGACTTTTATGAACTGAAAATTATGATATCTACCAAGTGTTTGAGGTGTATGTCTTTGTTTTTAAGCAGGTGGATATTATCATACAGTCAATAAAAATATATTTTACCTAACATGGGCCTCATAAATGTCATACACGACCTATTACTAAAGATATTAGAGAATTTCAGATATTTCTGAGCCTTTTTGGATAAGAGTAATAAAGAGACCCAAATTCTTTACACAACTGACACTATATCGACACTTAATGTGTTAAACAATATCTAGAATATATATCAACTGTATAAACAAGAGATTATCTATCTATTGATTTATTACTGCCGGCCAACTATATTGTTGACTGGCTAATGGGTTACCGACGCGACTATCAGTGCTGTCAATAGTATTTGATTGGCCAGGCAGGGCTGATATAATTTGGTGCCGCGACCAGGATTAACTAAATTAATCATTATAGTGTCGATTTAAAAGTTAAACATTTACCCGTTGATTCAAAATTTAATTTGATCAGAAAACCAAAAAAGTGAAGACGAAGCGTCTTTTTTAGGATGGCTTAAAAAATTACGAACATAACTGAATTTCTCCGACGTGGTCTGATTTTCCACGAATTAATAACATTAGTTTGTTCTTTTAAAAACAGTAAGGAAACAATTTGGTGTCGCTTTTGCGCGTTGATTGATGTTGTTTGTCCACACGTCGAGGTAACCGGATGTCGCGAAGCGCATCCGCACAGGGGAGACAATACAGTGCGCCATCTAGTTAGAGCGCAAAATAAAACATCGCTTTTGTTTTTTCGTTGTTTTAAGAACGCCTTCGATTAACAACGTGTTTTGAGATATTTCATTTGTAGAAAACATCTTTAAAGCTGTTGTATCGTCATTTTGAAAACCGCTGAACACATTAAAAATAAACATAAATTTATAAGGATGAAATGAGTAATATTTTCAATGCGATTGATAAATAATTTAATCAACCGGTTTTGTGATTTAATTCGTGCGGAACGCATCTGACTTCTCACCGATTAAATAATCGAACCATGCGTAAAATAGTGCTTCCCATGGTGATCATAGAAAGGAAACCGCTCGCAAATTTGTTTGTCCCTGTCTACTAGTATGTGGGGTTCATGTATCATCACAGACATATACAAATACAACCCACTAGGATCTAACCTACTGCACGTTTAGTGCTTTGTAACATCCTGCTCGGGTGTTGCCTTATGGCGAACTCTTACCGTTATGCGATCGCGTGGCCAGCTCCCATCTATGTCTTACATATGTCCGCGTAATGATGTCATCCAACGTAAATCACAGTCTCATAACCTAGAATAAGACGCAAGAGATTAACAATTTTAACGCTCTTCAAACAGCTGTTAACGGTTCTTCTCCGCTGTGAATTCGCAATTCGTTTCGTCATCTGTTTATCATTCGCGAACCAGCGCCGGCCTCAAGTCGGTTCTGTTTCACAAGCAATGTCCGTGCGCAATCACCAATACAACAATTTTATGATCAATCAGCATTGATATTTGATATGCTTATTATGCTTCTTTTCTTAATAAAATTGTAATTGGAATGTGTGCCAATGCATTGTGCTAACGTTAGTTATGAGTATATTTTTATAACATCGTAATTCAAGATTAATTACGAGCAAGAATAACTTATACTGTGTAAACAAATACAGCATTCATACATATAAGTTCTGTGTATTTTGCTAAATAATCACGTTCCATTGTGCTTGCGTTCGGCGTGGTCACTCTTTCGGTTCGGCAACTATCGTATTTGAGTACCAGGCGGGCAGCGGACTATAGGAGGCTGGCAGGAGTTCGCAGGTCAAGGCGGTTCACCACGCGCCGTTGTCGCACGGGTCGACGACCGCCAGCCGCCGCCCGCCGCGCTTGGGGTAGGTCCCGTTACTCCTCCCGGCCCATATCCCCCTGGTACTCGACTGGCGCTTTGGTAAAAAAATGACATCGAGCACCATGCTTTTCCTGCCACCATGCTTTTATTATGAAAACGAAGATTGTTAGGATCATTTTGTAAGAAATACGCAGCAATACAATCAATAAAAAAGTTTACATCTAACGCGGTATTTTTTTTCTTTAATAAGCAAACAAAGATTTCACAGCAGCGCACCAAATATAAAATCTGTGGAATCAAATTAAGGAAGTTTATTACATGAAATGGCTCGATATCAGGCGGCCGCGGCGTAGCGGAGCGGCGTGTGTATTCGTTTTGTTGCTGGCCGCGTGGGAACAACACAGAAGCGGGGCGTTCAGCGAAGTCGCTTATCTTTGAAATATCGCCGCTGACAGCACGACTCGCGACCGAAGTGCTGCCGTGGAAAATTGTTGCCGCTCCTGCCCATTAATTTCGTTTAACCGTCATTAGTTAAACAAGCAAAGTCACTTTTCTGATGGATTCGAATGATTTTGCAAATATAGGGTACGTGTCAGAGGACAATGAAATATCGAGCAGATTATTTTCTTCGACATTGCGCATCGATCAATCTTGCGAAGTAATTTTGCTTGAGTTAGCTACTGATTTTACTAATGGATGCGGCATTGTTTTTTATAAAAAAATACCTACTAATAAACAAACAAAATTATTTTTTGCACTGATAAAACAGTTAAGTATGAAGTTACTCGACCGCAAAGTAAAATGGTATATATATTAGCCTCTAATGTCATATTTCTACGTAACATGTTATTGTGAGAGAGAGCCAGTTTGTATCGTACTCGGAATCGCTACAATAATTACCGAGTTAGTGGTCGGTCTGAGCTCGTTTTATGGTAATTTTACTGTTTTATATTGCAGGCTTGACTCGCGGCCGGGATGACGTACGTTAACAACTCAAGCGACCAGGCACGATCATACATCACCTGTCTTTACGCACACATACACATTACATCACACCACACCATACCGTAGCACTAACATCTAAAGCTGTGTCGAATCTTTCTCTTTTAACAGGTTTCCTTTAGAAAACTAGGGCATATCCTCTCGAGTTTTTAAAAGGATGCCTACTAAAATATTCCCTTTGAAAATATGGCACACGGATCAACTCTTGGCAGGAGCGAGTGGCAAGTTTGCCAGGTTATCTAGCGACTAACTGCTTCGGGAAATTGGTGCCTTGACCTTGTTCGTAATTTAAGTTTAAAGTTGGTCGGTTTTAGTGCAAGTGGAATAGGAAGTTTAATACCATAACGAAGTACTAAAACTGCTTGGTATATTTGTAGTTGTGCAATGATCCTAGAGTTATCATTCTCAGTAGCTGTAATCAGCCGGATGATGAATGCGAGGAAAACACGATAGATTGAAAGGTTTTAGCACTGTTGCATTACAATTAAATAGACTTACCCACTCAATACCAGGTTTATGTTTGTACGTGAACTGTTCGTTTCATGCAACATTATTTACAAGATCTTTAACATCACCAGCTTACTTACTGACACCTACGCGCTAAAATATTGGCAAAACAACATCTTATTTGATAACATCGCAAATACTATATTTAAGAGGTCTTTGATCAGAATGTACTTAAATAGACAATCCGCAGAACTATGGTTTCCGTGAATACGCTACTAGCAAAGTATTCCTGAATGCATTAAACATTGAAGTTTTAGTTGCACGCGTATTGTGTACGGCTCGTATTGTAGTTTCTATCTTGCTTGCACGTAATGCATGTGCATGGGAGAAGAAAGTAGATATCGAATTTGGGTTCGTTAAAGAATAGTATCTTTGGCGCGATTCCAGCGCCGCTACCGACGCTCGATACGTGAATCCGAAAGCGTTACTAATCTACGATTTGCTTAATAAACTTTGTTATGTGGGAGATGAAATTGATTGACTGACTTTATATAAGGTATGAGTCCAGGGCAAAGTAGGACGTTAAGGACTTTACAATGTAAGGTACACAGAAGGCAAATAAGCACACATAGGCCGCTTGATGGTAAACGGACTCTGAGGCTTATATGGACGGACGGTCTATTTATTCTATGTGGATGTTTTGCAATCTCAAGATTGCGAACGCGTTGCCTAGCCTGAGGACTAAGATTGTATATGTCTTTCACCGGCTGGCTGAAACGTTGCCAAGTGTAGGAAAATAAGTATCAGAATGTGTCTTGAGTCCTCATTGCCTTCCCTCGTTGCATCTTCACCGGATGTCTACTTTAGAAGTAGACTATAATTTCCAAATAATATGAAACACAATCATTGCTTCTGTTCTAATGACCTCACAAACGGAAATCCATCAATTATCTTACATTTTCCGTGCAAGCAATGATTATTGTACCGATCAATAAGCTGGGCCATAAACAATACTATCTCGTCTGCCCATAGACGAGGCCAACATAACTTTATGATTTATCTGTCAGCCAATCAGCATCGGCGAGTTTATTACAACATACTTTTTACTCTCACGATGAAGAGAGGGGAAATTTAAATGGTCTAATGTTACCGTAGACAATTATTGTTAAGAATGGTTGGTGCATTCTCTAAAATATGTTTTGCGTGCTAATCAACTTGATTGTCCTGTTTGAGAGTGGAATATTACTTACTAGTCTTACTTCTAAGAGTAATCGAAAAGTTCTGAATTTTAATCGCTTAATTTATACACAACCAAAGTATGTAAGTATTGATATTGATCCTTTTTGCAAATGTAAATTTAGAAATAAAAATCGCTGTAAAAATTCAGTTCATTTTAAATTTTGCTTTGTGTGGAATCAGACTTTTGGTGAAAACACTTACGAACACTGATTTAATTGTGCACAATAATATGAATGGAGCAGTTACAATTACATGCAATATTCAATTAAATAATTCATTTATCAGGCACGATCACACTGTTTTGCTGCTATCCCTAAGAGCCGCAGTTTTTGGCACCCTCAGCAGGGTTTCCAATGGAAACTTTCCATTGCGAGCGGGGTGGGCCCAGTACGGACTCCGTTTAGCAAACATCGGTGCTTTCAGAAGGTTTTGCTCGCGATGGAAACACTTTAAGTCACCGATGCATGGTAAACCGAGTCCGTACGGAGCCCGCTTCGCTCGCAATGGAAACCCTGCAGCCATAAATAAATACCACTACAACAGTATTATTAAGCTTGACCCACCGATTAACATCGTGACTTTAAATCAAAACAAGAAAGGGTCTTCTACGAAAGTAAATGCTTCATCTGTTTCTTACCTGCCAGTAAGTATAATTGGCTCCTTTACAAAAAAAGGATGCATCATATAAACGACCTTCCCGTTATCTTAGGTAGGTAAAATCTGAGTTAGCTTTTAAAAAGTAGATACACCCTTACTATTTAACCAACCAGTTTATCATATTCACTGCCACAAAGTACAAATCGTACGTAATTTGAACACTCCACGCGGGTCGTTGGTAGCGAATAAGTTATGGTAATGAAGGAAGCGGAATCTGCGTCTGCGCCGGTCTGCGACAAATGAACGTCGCCCTCCAGACGGATTTACATAGTGATGCTCCCGAGTTGCTACTTCCTCTAGCCGAGGATGTGATTAATGATATTGAGATGCTAGAAACAAAAGTGATGCAAGTTTATAAGAAAGGAAATTGGAAAGGTCTTGAAATTGGACAGGACAAAAAAAAAGTTGATGTATTGAGTAAAGTAAGAAATCTCTTGGAAAAATCTGAAGCAGCAATGCTGATATTCTGCACGATTGTATTCGCAATGCCTTCCAAAACGCTCAAAATAGTTCTGTTAGATGTCACACAGTGTCAATGTAATTGTATTGATGAAATTGGTAGTTAAATGACATTAGTAAATTTCAACATGCTCTTGTCCGGTTTATTTAAAGCGGCTCGTAGTCAGGACGGAGTCTAAATGTCTATCAGTTTCCGATGTAATGAAGGGAACTACTTTGTGTAAAGCCAGCTGCCTCCAAACGGATTGCTAAAACTCAATCGGATTTAATTTACATTTTGATTGAAAATCCTATCATTCTTAATACTTGTGTGAACGTAGAAATAATTAAAATGATTGTTTAGTTTTGTGAAAATGATCAGGAAGTGTATTTGGACATTTATGTTTATTACAACATTTGCGTATTCCAACGACTACATTGGATTGTTTCTGTATATCGGCGTTCGGATGCTCAATGCTCATTGATAGATAAGGTATGGTTTTCTATAGCAATTAAATTGTTAAAAAATATAAAGTTTTCAAGGAATGCGAAAATACACGTCACCTGTGCCACGTTTATCTTTAAAAAATCAAGACCGTGATAAAAATCGTTCAACGGGCCGTCATTAACACGGCGAAAGTGATTCGGCCATCTGAAGCTATGCTTGCATAAAACTGGAATGGTAACAAATTGGTACCACGCAGAATCGAAAGCGGCAAGGTCGGAGACCAGTCAAGCGGGTGCTTTTCTGCTCTGTGTCGCTACTGTACTTTATAATTTTAAGTAAGTCGATAAGTTTTTTTTTACAATTGGTCTTTCATAAAATAAAATTGACTTATCGACCTTATCGCATACTCAGCCGTAAGTCAGCGTGCAAAAATTGTACGCAGTGTAGAGTTTCATATTTTTTCTATCTTTTGTACAAAAACAACAACAACAATAGTTAACTCATGTGTAAATGAAATAATTAGCAAGTAAAATATTATATGTAGAAATAATTTATTATGTATTTTTTTATGTCAAGAAAAAGGCACGCGGGAACTCAGGCCACTTGATGGTAAGTGGGATCTGACACCCATCGACATTTGAAATCTCAAGACTACAATCACAAAACTGCAATCTTAAGACGTTGCCAACCTTGAGGACTAAGATGGAATTCCTTTATGCTAGTAATTGGTTGTCCTATCCCCACACCAGAACGCAGCAATGTATTATGTAGAAATAATTAAACATAAAATAATGTAATTAAAATGTATGACTTTCATTTGGTCGTGTCAAACTCAAAGAAGTCTGACAGTAGTTCTTATGTTTAATAACCATGCATACGATCCGTCTATTAGTTTTTGCAACTCTGTTAATTATTACAGCGTACCGCTTATTGCCGCCGCCATGTTAGTTTTCTTTTAGTTTAAATAATTAAACTTGGGCTGGTAATCATATTTGTAATCCGTTTTAAATTTTGTATTATCTTATCTAAATTGTTGATTAATTACGCTTAATCAAATCAAAAGATCTTGCGGAAAGAGTAGGTACGAGCATTATTAGTGGTAACGTAAAAGCTATAAAAAAATTATGACTTTAGAATATGACAACGATTACACTATCGTCATTATATCATAATTATGATAAAATTTCAGATTTGATCTAATTAAATTTACCTATTGTCTCAAAAAGCGCATGCAAAAAATGCAAGTAATTTATTTTAAATCGCATTCCTCAACAAAATATGAAAATACCGTAAAAGAGATCACTAAAAGTGAAATTAAAATTAAAATCAGTCAAGAAATACGGGCGATACAAGCATTTTAAAATGCTAATTAGACAGAGAGATCCGATGTGCACCGGTGACATCATTGTGCAGTTCGGCCATATGAACTCCACGGATAATTCTGTTTTCCTAGAAAGAGATAGGAACAAATCTTTGTTGGCTTATATCTTGGTTATTTTTATAGCTATTCCAAAAATGTTTTTTCTCACCTGTTTGTAACATGAATCAGCTTTTATTGAAGCTGTAAAAAAAAGCATATTCCCTATTATTAAAACACGACATTGTGTCTGTATTGTTAATCTCAAAAACAAATCTTAATATTATCTTACGATCCATCTTTGAGAAGGCATGTAATTTACTTGAAAACTTTGCGTTTGCGAGCTCGTATAATATTATGTAGTTACTGGGCTACCGTATCAGACGCTGTAACATTGTAAATGTAATAACAAAGACAGCGCTCTTTGGATTATGCGTTCCTAGTAATCACGTATTTGAATGTTATAGAATGTCTCGGCATCATTTTGGTCGGGGTCTTTTGGCTCTTTGTTATCGAATTGACAACCATACGATGGCACTCATTTACTTGACAGTAATGGTGACCGAGTGTAAAGCAATACCATAACATGTCAAAGTACTATGCTTTTACCGAGTAGAACAGAGCCCTTGACGGGTTGTTTATATAAATATACCAAAAAACATGTTAAAGGTACGTAACGTAAATTAAGCGATGACCTTGTGCAGGGTCCGTCCGGATCGTTACTATTTTTAGGCCCAGCCGCACCGCTTGCGTGACGTGTACGTGCGCGTTCGCTTTCCACTGCGTTGTATGGTATGAATTCTCATTACGAGATGTCACTATACAACGCAGTGGAAAGCGAACGCGCACGTGCACGCGCACGTCACGCAAGCAGTGTGCCTGGGCCTTAAACCTACCGCCGAGCGGCAGTGTTCGCATGGCATGATTCCGGTAAAATTACTAGCATAGGCATTCCATCTTAGTCCTCAGGGTTGGCAACGCATTTGCAACCTTAGGGTTGCAGTCTTGATAATGCACGTGTCTATGGGTATCAGATCGCATTTGCCATTAGATGGCGTGTGCTCAATTTCATAAAATACCAAAATAAAAAAAAACCAGGCTGGCCTCTCAAAAAAATATGATTATTGTGTAACTCGTGTGTAATAAAATAAGCGTCTTGACTCCATACAAAATCAACTTGCTCTTGTTATTGTTACTATCAGTTTACGTTAATTACTATTATAGCTTTTGTATTCAATTAACGTCAACTAAGGAGGATTCTATGGCAGAATTGAGAATAATATAGGGATTTAAGCAGTAGCACTCCCAATAAAAATAACTTCGCTACATACTGCTCATCACGCCTATAAGGAAAATACTGGTAAATAATATAGTAATAAGCTTTTATTAATACAATGCAGTAATTATATCACAACTCACGTTAATAGCATAACTATTGAATAAATGACGAACAAATTAACTATAATCGGTGTTTTATTGAATTGTAGAAATTGTCTACTTCGATAAATCCTCCTCTCATCTTAGGTACGTCAATCCTATAAATTTTATCGATTTTCGATAATCACTAACTTAACGTTATGCAACTTGACTAGTGATATATATTCGTCAGTTCTTGATTTTACTTTATATAACATTATTTAATCCTTTATTTACATCCAACTAAGTACAGAATTCAACATTAATGCAATTAAAAATTAAAACTAAACTTATCTAAATTAAAATTAAACTAAGCTACTCAAATATCAAAAATATAAATAATAATCACAACTATAAAAAGAACACCCCCTCTAGCAGGTTCGCTCGCCCCCATGACACTGGCTGCATTACCTCTCTGGATAGCTAGCCCAATCCTTTGGGAGAGGTAAGCACCAGCTCTACGATCTCCGGAGGATTATATGATCTTCCATCTTGGTCCACTTGGTCATGGTTTCCGCTGTGTGTCATGTGTGTGGTGGGACACCTGATTCCAATGGTAAGTGTACTCTTAAGTAATGCACACATGCCGTTTTACTTTCTCCACGCCATAAAAAAATGTTTAAAGAATCGAGAGACAAGAGAATCAAACCCTGCAATCGCAGTTGCAAAATATCGACAATGCTCAGTGATTTTACAAGATAAAATGCTGCGATCGGAGAAAATCTCAACCAGAATTGTTGCCCGGTCGAAAGCTCTTGCCAGCAAAGTTCGCGAGGCAAATAAATCTCTTCGTGGATAATATTATAGGAAAACCTTACGTTACAGGGAAAATGTGAAAAGCATACTTTCTATTGTAAAGTATTGGCTAGTTTAATACGTTAACAGCTATGTGTGGTAGCTAGTTTTGGGATATATCTCTTGTTGTGGGTTTATAACGGTTTGAATTATAATAACATCATGATCTAAGCCGAAAATTTGCCTAAAAATTGTCTCATCTCATCAATATCATAAATGCGAAAGTTTGTGTGTGTGTGTGTTAGTTTGTTACTCCTTCACGCTGCAACGGGTGGACGGATTTGGATGAAATTTGGAATGGAAAATTTAAAAGTTCCCGAAGGAATAACGGTAATAGAAATCCCCTGCATCATGGGATGGCCGAATAACGAATTGACAACATTTAAAAAAAAAAGTATCTTTGTTTTTTTGCGTTTATAATAGCTGGTTAAAAATTAGACTACCCGTGTTTCTCGGTTTTTCTTTATTTTATTTAAATTCGTCGTTAATAATTTATTAAAGAAATAGTCATTAAAAAGACCGTATATACAAAGTTAGGAATACTGATGTCGTGATCTTAGCATGATATAAAAAAAAATGTAACTTTAAACAGAAACAGAACTGACTGTCATGTCATGTCACTTGTCAACCATAACAACTGTAACAACATAAATTCGTCGACTTTGGGCAGATTGCGGGTATCGCTTTCACAAATCCGTTAGTCACTTTCATTTTGAATAGCGTATATCAAAACAATAGTATTACGAGAATCGAAAGCGTTTCGTTAGAATCAAGTAATCCGTTAGACAGATGAAAAATGGACATGACAGTTGTATATTTTTTTCAATTCCTTGTGGTAATAAATGGACCAAGGGCACTATAAGTGTATTCCTAACAATCACAATCCAACTTTTTTTACTGTTTTTCCTAAATATAAAAAAAACTACTGTATAAAAAAATCCAAAAATATTTTTGCTGTAATCAGCAGTATAAAATTTACAAACGGTATTTTATTTTCCTACCTTAGCACATATGAAATATTGTCAATTGTACGCTGACGAACTCGCGGACAGAAGCTGGTTACACATAGATTCGTTTATCATTGTAGTAGGTTCTCTCTGTTAGTTGGATTCCCCTGTAAGTCATGCGTAATACGTTTTCAAAAGATGTTCCGCAAAAACTATCATTCTTAAAGTACACTTCTCTGATTGTATTCACGATAGTTTCCTGTGATTATTTCACACAAAAAATATCTCCAAATCCAAAAACGATTACCTACCGATCACAACTTTACCTAAATCATTTACTGAACTTAGGTATTGTTCCGTTTCTTGTTATGACTCAAAGTGCTTGGCTTAGTGTTTAATACAGCTATAAAAGATACATAACGAGCTAGACGTAATAAAGTAGTGAAACGATTTGGCTGTGTTGATTCTTTGGCATTATTGTAAGTAGTTCTTTAAGCATCATACTTATACCACGTAGAGAAGGAACAGCAGGGGTAGATCCAGGATTTCATTTAGGGGAAGGAAGGCTGGACCGTGTTGTACCTCTGCTCTGGGTGCAAATCTTCGCGCTCATCACACAGTTTGCCCCTAGCGGGATCCGAATCCTCGACCCTGGCCAGTAGGCAATTTACCTATGCCCGTATCTTTTACAGCGGGTGTAACACTTTATGTAAATTCTCTATTCTTTACTGCAATAGTAAGAAGGATTTACAACTAAAAGGTGAAGGGATAATAAAACTGTTAGGTTTAAAATCTGCGGGTTTAAATTATTTTCTTGCAACCGGGTTCATAGTTCAAGATCCGAGGCGTATTGCGTTTACTACGCTTCAGTGTAATCCGAGCTGGGTAGTAGGAAAATAATTGAAAATGGCTGTCTTTTTTCGCCTTAGTCTCTGCTTTCCTCAAATCGGTGGTTTTGGCTGAGCATAATTTTGCTAGTGAAGTTATTAGCATTGCTATCAAGTTTTTAATGTGAATGTATTTGATTAACGCTTTCTGTATATCTATTTCGAGTCCATTTAATATTGTGTATTTCAATTCTCATTTGTTTTAAATAGTGAATCTGTATGTCTATTATAGAAAGTTACAGGGGGAAATCGTAATTAGTGGAGGGCAATTTAAATTAGTTTTTTCTCAAAAACCGGAACGGGAAACCGTCGTATATAAAAGTGACGTTGATTCATTAAACTAGCCTAAACCGAGGCATAAAAATCGAGGCAATCCGTATTTGCAGCCTTAGTTTGCTTCAGCAGCTTCAAGCTATACTACGCTGTGTGTTGTTAGCTTTTTATATCGTAAAGGTAACATTCGGCCTTGCAACCGCGACTAGCCCGACAAGTTCAAGCGCGACCGTCCTGCGGGCGGAGAGACGTTGGGGGGAACGGGGCATATAGGCGCTAGCGGCGGCGGGAGGTGCAGTGGGGAAGATAAGGCAGCGCGTCCATTGCCCCGCGAAACATTGCGCACAATTTGGTGCACGTCGCGCGTCGCTTACATCGGTCAATGCTTCATATTAATTCGTACGAAATGTTTTGTCCCTGTCGCTAAGAAGTGACCGCTACCGTATAAGAATAACAACGCGGTCTGCTGTCGCATTAGCGGGCTCCCTAATGAGGCCTCGGTAGTCTCGGTACTCACTCGGCCCACAATTCCCAGCTATTCCTGCTGTTGTCATTGACCTCGATTTTTATCGCGCAATTAATGTAGTGACATTCCTTGAAAATAATTGTATGCGGCAGGAAAGGTGTTCGTTTGTCGTTTTAGCCGGTGTTTCAGTTTGCACGGCTTTAATGTTGTAGTGTGGATTGATTAAGAATTTTAATGAGCGTCGCCGTGTTGAATTAAAGTAGGTACCTAACGCTATTGACTTGAGTTTTGTATCTATTGTATTTGAAAATGTATAATAGTCTTATGTTTTTTATTGACAAATGGAAATGCTTAAATAATTCCCACGAAGGATCTCTTTAATGAATAAAGTGTTGTCTCGTCTTCTGTAGAACAAGTTTGAAATAGATTGTACTTTAATCTCGCCCAAATCCATACATTATTTAATAAACGTTTGAATTACGAGAGCGAAACCCATCAAGGTTCCATTCCGACACTCTGAAAAATCCTATTCCAACAATTATTTCGTTCCAACACCGAACTCCTTTTTCGCAATGTAAATATTTTATTAGCAATTGGGTTGTCAGACGTATTTTGTGAAAAATTGTGGGTTGCAGCGAAGGGCCGAAGTCTGCCCCTCAAACGTTATTAACCGGCCGTTTAGTTAAGATAATTCATCAAAAGTAAATTACAGGGCCCTGCCGAAATACCCAGAACGTGTAGAGTTAAGGAAGGAGTTTGGAGTAGGTACAGCATGAGAATGATATAAGTATTGGAAAAATAAAGCTAAGAAACTTCTTTTAGAGAAGTTATGTGACAGTTGCTTACGATGTTCTCTGTATGATCATTCAAAAATCTAGGGTCAAGATATTGTCTTTTTTGATTAAGACATTTATTTCTCATTTAGTTTTTTTATATGTACAGTCACGAGATTAAATTTGGTACCCACCTTAGGTCCAAAGTCAATCTGACATTCTACAACAATAAGGTTGAGTTTCCTAAAAGTTACAAATGACTTGATATCTCTAATGACATTGACGACTTCAAGCATATTTTTCTTGAAATGGGTCCCAAATTAACGCTCGTGACCGTATTTTGTACGGTTTTAAACGCTTCCGAACCTTAGAAGATATTTACAAGAAAATAAAATTATTACTCATTGAAATGCAAACATGTTCGCCTTCAAATGGATAATTATTATTTATTAAATGTTATTTAATTAAAACTAGGATTGATTTCTAAGGTCTATTACCAATTGTAATAATGAAATTGTATCATTGGGAAACACTAACGAGATGTGACGGCTTTATGGCAAAAGAATGGAAATGCGGTTCCTTTAATATTCATATTATCGTCTTACATTATCATTTACACCAGTCATCTCGCATCTCGACTACTTTATACCTGCCCTCGGTAAGTGTAACAATATTTATATCTATTTAGGTAATTTCCAACGAATACATTTAATTACTGCACAATCAATGATATATTAAACTTAGCCGTCTATTTCTAACTAGGACATCTTCACCGAAACTCCCACGCGCTTCGAACACAATTACTCAGAACTGCCATCTGCCCGTTTTTCCCAGGATAAGGCCTTTGAAAAGCATTTGATTGTGTCCAGCGGGGAATCGCGAGGGTTTTCCTCGACAACTACACATTTCCGCTCCACTAACAAGTTATTAGATGTAAGTACCTAACAATAATGACCGTTCTGATAGGTAATAGATTTAAAATTTAAATTTCTCAACACTGCTAGTCCTCTTTTATTACTTCAAATCATTCAAATGTTCAACCGTTACGGACACAACCAACATTCCACTTGTAGAGCGAATCCTGTTAAAAAAATATGGCGGCGCCTCTTTGCTTTTATAGCTGGCCCATTCAAAAACTTTTTCCTTCCAATCTTCGCCGTTGAACACCAATAATCACAATTAACACCGATCGAATGCACACCCTATTCCCGAGACCTAAAATACAAAGTTGCATTGTGAGAATAATTCAATTTGCTATCCAAAAAAACACGCATCCACGTTTAGCCGTTAAGGTTCAGAATTCAGATTGCTTTGATGTTTTTTTTTAATAGTACGACGAATTGCAGATTTACCTGCTCTTTGGGTATGCTGTCAGTTGCAGACAGCGGCTGTCTTAGTGCGCTTCAATTTTTCTATTGCTTAAGTGATATTAAGTGCTAATGTTGCCCTATTTATTAGTTAAATGACGTGCGATTGTGGTCCGCAGGATATGTGTTTTTATCTTATCAGTGCTGAGTGAAGATTGCATGCACACGAGCGTCGCCGATTTCATATGTGCGGAACCGCTATATGGTGTTTACCTATTTATAACCTTGTACTTTGCAATTCCGTACACGTGTCATTCGTTTTGTAAGCGGATGTATAACGTTTTTGTTTTTCTAATCACAGCGTCGCTACCGCAGGGCGCCTTCACAGGATGTGGCGAGGCGTTTTCTGATAGAGAGATCTGTCTCACTCTCAATATCAAATTACTCGATAATTTAGTTCTTATAGTTTCCTCTTGACATGTTATAACTCTTCCATTTATTTTTCGTTCATAAACAGGTTGTTCAACCCCGTTCCTTGACGTCGACTTGGCGTAGGAACAACAGAACGAAGTTAATTTCTGATAAGACTCAATTTGTATAAAAATATTTGCCGTATCTCTTAGCCGGCTTGTTTAGCAATTGGCATATTAAAAGCCTCCGTTTATTTCTTGAATTGCTGTAATTAAACGTTGAATTTTTAAGTCTTCTCGGATTAATTAATTTTGAAACACTTTGATGTCTTTCAGGGACTGAAACTTTGCCCTGTAAAATCTAATTTGCCGTGGACAATTGGCGCCGTGAAATTTCTTAAGTTCATTCGCTCATTCTGAATAATTTGTAATGTTTCGAAGCGTGTTGCATATCGTGTTGCAAATCCGATAACGCGTGATATGACGGTATCAACGTGTGATAAACTGATAAGAAGTGGCAATGGGCTGGCGAAGCAAGCGGTGGCGGTACACCGAGGGCGACAACCTTGACGACCTTGGTCATCTGTTCAGTCAACTATGGTAAGAGGAAAATGCCCCGGCCGTATTAGGAAACCTTTGTCACCGCTGATTAATGCTTCCGAGTATCAAATAACGGTGTGAAGAACCTTTATTCGAAATGCGCATGAGTGGAGGAGAAATGAGGTTTTGGACGGGAGCGCCAAAGTTCAACTAAAATCGCAACTCCTATTATCGGAATTTTTATACCGCTGGAACCGTAAACTTTTCAGAAGTTCTGAAATATTCAATGTGTAGATAAGACTAGGTTATGTTAGGTTTGATTTATAAAAATCCTAAATTTAATTAAATGATTAAGTGAACCAATATAGACCCGTTTTGGACACTGGATTTTTCATAGGAGGCATTTGGGTCAAACTTAATGTAAAAAAAAACCGATTTAACTAGTGTAATTTGGTTTACAGATTAATAATTTAGCATAATTTAAAGTAAGTATTTAGTTTTTGAACACTGGTTTTATTATGTACCCCTAAACACCTTATTACTAAATCTTATACAAGTATGTATGTAAATACTTTATTGTACAAACGGGAAAATAACAAACAACAAAATAGACAGAAACACAAAAGGTATGTACAAAGGCGAACTTATCCCTTTAAGGGATCTCTTCCAGTTAACCTTTGAGCGATTGGGAAAAGTTTGAAAAAAATAAATAGCCAAACGTACAACAATGAAAGGGACTAGATGTTTAATAATTACGTTAATATTAAATAACCAATTTAAAGTTCTAAGAATAAATAAATAAATATGAGCTAGATCTTAGTTAAATAATTTAATACAACTCGTAACTGGTTTGAACCAGATTCTAAAACTTATCGTCTCACAGAGTATTTTGGAATCTCATTATGTATTAAAAAGCGCTCCAACTCCGTTCGCAAACGTCAATTCAATTAATGCAAGTTAGGTTACTGTCAAACAACACGTCCTGATTTAAAAAAGGCAAGACATTTTTACCTAAATAATTTAATTACACAACTTCATTATAATTTAATGTATTGTGAACTAAGGATTGTATGGTCTGAAAATGATTATTATATAAAAATAAATTTCGAATTGTACGTATGCCATATATTGTCAATATATGGCATGTTCAAATGTTGTCAAATCAAAGACATATTTACCGTAGGTAACATCGTTTCCGATAAATCGTTCTAATACCGTTTTATTTTTAGATCAAAGCCAATGCCTTCGAGACAATGAACCTACCGATTTAAATTATTGTTACGTAATTGTAAGGATTGTTGGCAATGAACTACGACGACAAATGGATCGACGATGTCGATTTGACGTTTTATTTTGGTCGTACTATAACAAGCTTGGAGTCTTGGACAGATCATACGGATCATGCCAAGTTTCAGCTACGAATTTACAGAAATAGGTGGTAAAAAAAATAGGAAAAATTGACGACTGTAAAAAAAAAATCTTAATTGAAAATAGAAATCGAAATAGAAAAAAATATTCGACGAGCACAAAAAAAAACAGAACTGAGAAAAACAACATAAAAAAAAAGAATGGTTACACCGAAATCAGAATAATAACAATAAAGAAGGAAAGGAAAAATGCAATTGTAAATTACGAAATCATATAAAAGAAAAGAAGTACCTAATCGATCGAAGTATTGCCTATTAAGGTTTATTTCATCTTGTGGTACCTATTGAGATATATATGTAATATAATATATGTATAAATAACGACGTACATACGGTATTACGGTAACGGCTTAACCATTGAACCGATTTTAATGTCTTTTAGTATGGGGATAGCTTGAACCCCTTGAAGAGATTGGATGCCGATTCCGAAAAATCTTACATATTTACAATTCACCACGGAATAACAATAAACGACAACGCGGATGGAGTCGCGGGAGAAAGCTACTAATAACATAAGCGTTAATTTAAACTGAAATACCACCATTGCTGCGATGCTATTTACTCAAGTCAAAGCAACTCTAAAAGCTTGTAAGGATCCATCGAGTGCTAATCTGAGCTCGACAATCCGTAATTCCGTATAGGTCGTTACTCTTGTTTGCAACAATTTAATCAGTTCAGTTCCAGAGTAATTAACGATCTCCGCCGTCTGATTTTACAATATTAGGAATTACCTTTTCGAACTCTAATTTCATGTTGGGCTCTTTTTGGAGGACTTTAATTGTAATTTTGTATTGTGACACGGTTCTTATGACTTTACCATCATTTGCTATAATGATTCGTTTGATATAATGGTTATGAATAATATTTTTAACTGTAATAATACTGACTGCCTAGCCTAATGTCACAGAAAATGTACACTTGTTTTATCAGCAAAATGTCAAACGATGCAATATGAATTATGTTGTTTCCGTAAAATGGAAAAAATAAATAAATCATAGTCTTGTATAGTATGTTATAATGTTGACACAGTACTGTCCAAATCTCGAAAAACATGCGGTTATAAGTTATGACATTATACTTTGACATAATTTTATTATGTCTAATGAATCATTATAGTAAATAAATGACTCATTTGTAGTTTTTATGTTAAATGAAGCGTTCTCTTTGTAGTCGTTGGCGGCGCGCGTATTCTAAATTAGTAATAAATTTTGGTTTATGAAATCTCGTAAAAGTCATCGTGGATCATAATAATGAAGTTTTCGATTGTATGTTTATTTTCAACGTGTTATCATCGCTTATTGGAAAAATATGACTAAAATGTTTTCAAACGCGAATAATTTACCATAGCAACTAAACTGAAACACAACCGTTATTTCATCATCACCTGTAATTTCAGTATGAAATAGTACATTTGCCTTTCTAAAAATATGTTAAAAGGCCGCAGGCGAATGCTTTAGTTGTAGGCAAAGCTTGAACGTCTATAACCTCTCAAAGAAATTGGTTTTGCGCTCATAGGTCGTCGTACTGTCCCCAGGGGGGGTTTAGCTTAATGTTTGTCTAATACAACTCTACTCTGGTCGCCTGTTTCTTTGATTTACGCGATGGGAATTCGGATGTGTTTTTAATGGTTTGTTTCTTTGCAGGCCACACAAAATGATGCTGGAGGCGAACCGGTAAGTTTATTTATATATGTATATACTAATGACCCGCCCTCGCTTTGCTTCGGTTTATGCCAGTTTTCTGTAATACCCGTACATAATCCAAAACTTATTATACATAAAAACCTTCCTCTTAAATCACTCTATCTACTGCTGAAAACTGCATTCAAATCCGTTGAGTAGTTTAAAAGATCTAAGCGAACAGACAGCGGAAGCGACTTCATTTTATACTATTTAAAGAAAGATATATTAATGATATTGTTATTAACTAAAGGACGCCCGCGACTTCGTACGCGTAGAATAGTTTACCGCTTCTCCTCCCCCCATATTTATTGCCATTGGGGTCGATTTTCGGAAAATGCTTTCTAGTGCGCCCCCAGGGTACCCAAGGAATACTCTCTCCATGTTTTTCTAGTCCCTAGGTCCAGCGGTTTAGGCTGTCCGTTGTTTGTTAGTCACTCAGTCACGGTACCTACCTGTATCTATATACACCCATAAAAAAAGTCTTTGACAAATTTGATGTTTTGACTCAGTAGTAATATAAAAAATATCCCTAAGCATTTTTGATGTGTGTATTTAGAAGATTATGATGGGTGCTTTTTGGTACAGTGCAACAAAAAACAACAATGTTTCACTTGACGCACATCTGTGCGCTTGTGTGATATTTAACGACAGTTAAATGTGACTGTTAACTATTTCTGCACGTTTATAGGTAATTTAATTAGTTTAGTTTGTTTATTCATCAACGTAATGTTACAATATAATATTGCATTGCGTTAAAACGTACAAAATTATGTTGAGATCGTCAGCATAAATAAAAATAACGTGTTGTGGTTTTTTTCATCACCAAAACAGTCGACAAAGATCAAAAGTAATAAAATCCCGCTTTAATATTTCAGATTACGTAAATTTCGTAAACCTTAGATATCTTTGTAATATATTCGAGCGAGTCAAATAATCGAGAACTTTTTTAATACTTAGAGATTGACAAAAATACCCCAGTTTTATTATATTCAATTTAAATAGAACAGTAGGCCGAACATTCTTATTTCTAAGTATCTGTCTGCGTGTGATTTTCCTGTCAGGTGATGTTCTATTTATTGGAGATGAAAAACTCAGGTTTATCTTAAATACTTGATCTCGATAGATAGTTACAAAACCAGACTATTTGTGATTCTTAATCCGTAACAAGTGAACGTCTTGGGTTCACACACATATATATTTTTCGGATAAGTACGAATATTTGCTTACTCTCGGATCTTTATGTACCTACATGTAAGTACACGTATGTGTATGTCGATGTCTAGTAGGTACTCATAGTACAAGCTGACATACATACATAATCTCACGCCTTCGTTCCCAGAGTGGGGTAGGCAGAGCTACAGAATTACAATCATCTCTAAAAACTTGTTGATAATTCTATAACCACAATTTGCACAATTAGGCTAAGATGTTTACCAGCGTATTAGTGACAGGTTGCAAGCCCATCGCCTAACAGTACTACAAGCCTTTATTCCCTTAGTCGTCTCTTACGACATCCACGGGAAGACATGGAGTGGCACTATTCTAACTCGGCAACCACACGAGGAACTCGGCAACCACACGAGGAACTAGCAAGGAGCGAGGAGGTACAAGCTGACTTAATTCATTATTAACAATTGTTTTCGTCCACGTTAGCTTTTAACCTGAAAACGCACAGAGAGCGGAGGCGACGCGATGCGGTTACGGATTTTAGAGAATTTGAATTTGTAAATTGACGTTATGCATCTTCTCAAAGCTCCCAAGTGAAGATACCTACGTCGCTATTGGCTAAGGCTATTGCAATCGAAATCAGCTTCAAAGTGGAACAATTGTTTTTATTTTGCATGCAGACTCGCCTTCGGACTGTCAAAATGAAAACGATTGCGATTGCGAGTGCGTTAGGCAATAAGCACTCTGGTCAATAAGGAACAGCGGCGAATGCGTTAAGATCCTCAGATAGGCTTTTGTTTATTTCAGTCTTTAGTTGATTAAACTTTGACGAATTCTATAGTACAGTTTCTACTCCAAGTGTTAACGACTCCATTATACAGGAGCTGCGAGCGGTCCACTATAGGTAATTAGTTACGCCTATCGGCCACTGTGCCGCTCATTATGGGAAATTTACAATTTCTAATCGAAGCTGTTCTAGGTAATATATGGTTACTGGTATCGGTTTCGATAGTTTCTTATTTTTAAGGCCCATTTTATCCTCGATTGATGGTACAAAACCGACCCTCGTGGAGATCCTTGAGGAAGGTCTATGGCTGATATTATGATAGTAAATTATCCTGAAGATGCTTTTACTGGTTCCCTCTATTTTTCATAACATTTATTGTCCCAAACTGTTTTAGCATAACAGACTTGGCATAATCGGTTTTCGCCGAATTGTTAACCTTATTTGGCATGTAAATGATTTAGTCCGAAATTATGTTTAGCATAATTTTATTCGGCATATTATCGATTGTCCGAAACTAACTTGGTATACCTACTTACATACTTAACTGCTACCAGTAAAGTAGGTTAGGTTATGTTAGAATTGCGCTCATAACAAAAACGACCTGATACCAGAAAAGTAGAGTAGGTTTATCGATTGTCCGAAACTTGACATACTTACTGCTACCAAAAAAGTAGGTTAGGCTAGATCTGCGACCATAGCAAAAACGAACTGCTACCACAAAAGTAGGTTAGAATTGTGACCTTATCAAAAACTAATTTCTACGTTCATTTTTGACGTTCGTCGATGATTCAGTCAAATAATGTTATGACAAAACATATTTCTGCATCGATAGTTTTCGGCAAAACAATTTTATGCTCATTTAATTTATGCGTAGACATGAAAAATATGACCGAATAATATTCGGACTAACGTAATTCTGCGTAATCAAACTATGCGAATGTAGATTCTGCGATAACAGTTTATGCGCAAAGCCTAATATGGCTAGGCTATATAGATTATGCCAAAAAGAATTATTACTTACAAAATTATGCCCCTGTAGTCATGGCCGCTGTAACACGTCTACAGCTGGACATTGGCCCCATAATAATTGCACCTCAATCGGTGCTTTGCTAATCACATTCAGCTGATTCTTGGCAAATGCATCGGTCTATGACACATTTAATTAAAGATTGCACGATAATTCTGGTTTTATTCGTATCACCTTCACCTGTGTTCAATCATTTAAAACAATTTATATAAATCAAATCAAATTCATTTATTTCATTACATTTAGACATTATATATAGATAGATACAAAGACTGCGTAATGGAAAGGGCGTGAGCACAGCTAGGCTGAATTTGAGCTCACCCGTGGTCCGCCATGGAGAGATTATATAAGGGTACATAATTGATTTTAACTGGTTACATAAAAAACTAAGCTCAAGATTCAATACAAATGTGAAATAATCTTACTCGACCAACTTTCCTTATCTTAAACTTAATAAAATGCATAAAACTGCTTAGATGGAATCATCAGCTATATTGTTATATCGGTCTGTTTGTTAATCTACGTAATAGATGGCTTTTAGGTATCGCACTGATTTTATTTTGGTCAAAGTTTTTAAATAGTCCTGAAAAATGTCCGCGATAATGGAAAATTACCCGGGAATCGAATAGGTAGTAAAACCACAGTCATGGTTAAATGCAAGCCTAATGCTAATTAATAATGTTAATACCAAAACACGGGTTGACGCGAGAGATAAAAAATAATAATTTTATAACTGTATAATCATAATCAAGATAAAAGACGCCATCCCTGTACTAACTAGTAAGTAGCTCCGCCGAGTATGTTAACTCCGTAGGGCTATAAATCACCGAGCCGGAGGGAGACACACAACCACCGAATATGTTTCAAGTTGGTACAGAACGAGACAGAGAGTTTTGTGAGAGCCTCCTTGAAACGCGGACACAACAAAGGGTATAATAAAAGTATAATTTATTTATCATTCTGTTACCTACTCTGTTGTATTATAAGCAAATCGGTTGCGAGCATTGAATAACAAATTAGATGTTAGGTTTTAAGCATAATTACTTATAGATATTAGTTTTGTTTACATTGTCTCCTTTATAAAGTAAGTTATATTTTTAGTTGCATTTATATACTTATCAAAAACTGTTTTGTCACGTTACAAAATGTGCTTTAGTTGTTCCAAGTTCCTATTCAGTTTGCGAAACTGAAACTGTACAGTCAAGGACTTTAATTGTTATGCCACTATGGAACCCTGTCATAATGACAGCGTCAAACCACAGAAATTACGCTTAAATGATTGATTAACGTTATGCGACAGGGTTCCATAGTGGATTGTACCTGCAAATACTTGCGATCCGGTTCACCAATGCTTTTTTTTTTCTACTAATTATCGTTGACTAGGTGTTGCCCGTGACTCCGTTCGCGCAGTAAAATAAAATATAGCCTATGTTCATCAGGGATAATCTAGGATTCTAATGGTGAAATACTTTTTCAAATCGGCCCAGTGGTTTTGGAGCCCATTCAATGCAAAGACAATTAAATCTTTCCTCTTTAAAATATTAGTGTAGATTAGGGTTGCCACCCGTACTTTATTATAAAGTATTGTACTCTATTTTAGCTTCCCGTACGTTATATTTTACGCAACACATAAAGTACGGCAAAGTACTTTATTTATGACATTCGGTTTTAATGGATATTTTTTCTATTAATTAATAAATTGAAACGAAATTTTACCTCAATGCAACCGTCAAAAACCCTCGACATAAACTTTGTCTTACCATGTTTGAACGCGATTGATACGTATTTTTATCGTTGCCAAAAACGGTGTTAGAAAGCAAGGTCTGATGAGTGATAACTTGATAAGAAATATGTATTTAAAAGTAATTCAAAAAATACTTTACACTTATCCTGCGTACTTTATTTTTCTTCCTCTTTTGGTAAGTAATACTTTATTCTGTTAAAAAAAAGGTGGCAACCCTAGTGTAGATGCAAAGTCAATCTGAATCAACCCCATTGTTGATAAGTCGAATTAAAAGCATACATGCAAACGAATTAGCAATATGAATCGCATATCCCATCTGGGATATTTTTATACATTTGACTTGTCTTTACCTTTTGTTACTTAGTTTGCCCTCTTTCGTCAAGACATACTTACCTACTGACGGGATTTTTTGCTCAGATCGTATCAGCATCCGGGATTATTCGACCGTTCCTGGGAAGGAATAAACTAATTATATGTAAGTAAACATAATGTAGAAGTTCGATTACCTTTTCGAAACAGAAATGTGTCGGATTCATCATCGGCCAGGAATTTCTTATGATGACGCGGCCAGAGTTTACGAGCTATTTTACTTTACAGCGAAAGGGGACCCGTAATTTTGATGCGATGGTGGGCTTACACTGCGTAAAATCCGACTTGACAAATAAAATATGTAAATAGAGATAATCTAACAAATTGTCCAAGTTCTAAACTAATCTCTGGGCTTGTACTGTATGGAGAACTATGTACGAGTTGATAAATATCAAACTCCAATATGTCCTTGCAATTTGGTATATGAGTTTAAAACTTAATTCGAACCAATTAAGTTTTAAATTCGTATACCAAATTTCGATACATACTTAAATGCATAAAAGATACAGGGCTCAAGATAAAACTCTAATAAGATAAAATATTTGCTCATACTGGGAAGTCAATCGCGTCGTCACAGAGAAATGACGCAACAGACGGCCATATATACATATTTGTTATATTTTTCACCATTTTGTAACTGTTCGCTTTGTGTTTAGTTCCGATTCCTCTTTATCTTCCAAGACACGAAAGAGAAGGAACGAAAGGTATAGAAAAGTAAAGTTTTGATTAGGCGACGTCACCTATTTATATCGGGCACTGAACTGACATTAGTAAAAAAGTACGAAAATTCCTTCTCAGGGACGCAAAGTTGACTTCTAAAGTCGAGAAACATTTACATATTTTTTAAGTTAATAGGCCTTTTGGTTCTTGTTATATTTTAATTAGGCGGTATTCTACATTAATATTTATGCAAATTACATATTCGATGGCAAATCTAGTTCATAAATTCAAGTTGACATAAGTAATGTCTCGGCGGATCAGCTTAATTGTTTGAAATATAGCCGGTGATGAGTGATCGACCGCCATTAAGTCGCCTATTAGGCCGCTACAAAATTCATCGAAATACCAGTAAGTATAAATATAATATTAATCGGTCGCTTCGTAAGCCCACCGTACAGCCCCGTCGGAACGACAAACAATGGAGAGACGGAGCCAACGGATTCCACGTAAAACCTTCCGAACACACAAAAAAGGTGCATCTATTTATCTTGCCCGGGCATGCAAGGGCAACAATTCGACTCCTAATTAAAATGGATTAGGTTTCTAAGCTTTGCTTGCTTAAAAGAAAAGTTTAAATTGGTCGTTTCGAAACTCATTTACAAATGTATTTAAACTTTAAGCAATTTTGAGGGACGTCCTTTTAATTGTTAGAATTGAAACTGTGTAGCAATTGATCCGGAATTGTTATTAAATTGAACCCTAGCGTACGCAACAGGACCTATGGTCTCGTTTGCGGGATTTACGTCACTATCCAGTAGACTACACGTCTATGGACGTCGAATCCGGTATAACATGAAATGCATGGCATCTGAACGGACCTCTAATCACTCGACGTCGCGCCGCAGTAAGTCAAACGATCGTTTTTTTACAGTTCATTTGCATAGCTACCCGTCTCCCTCGCGCGCAACTAAAAAGGCATGAGGTGACGGAGATGCAAATACTGTCGTGGTGACCTTCGCAACGTGCTTGCGCGCCGATACCGTTGCGTCCGTGAGAAGGAATTTTTGTACTGTTTTCCGAGGTCCGCTCAGCTGATGTTGATCTCCAATTTCATTCGACACACCACTGAAAACACTGTTTTTAATTAAAACATGAGAACACTGTTAAAAACTCCATGGTATTCTCGTAGCCAAGTAGATCTCATTTCCTCTTTAAATCATATTGTGCTCTATTTACGGTCGCTTCTCGTCACGACCTTAATTCAATGGACATTAACGTCGTGCTCCGTATGTCTCTAATAAACAGAATAACAAAACAAGCCAATAAAATTATCCATTTAGAAAATCGTGAGCATGCAACGTACTCCACATTTTAATGTCTAGTCTACTAGCCCGTGTCGTCTCACGGCATGACCGATGGTCCCATACGTCATCTCAGATCCGAGCTATCCGTATATTAAAATTCTTCTATGATGATTTCTAAAAAGATTAATCGTTTTATTTTCGCTGCCGATAGAGTCGAATGACATTGAGGTGTAAGATAGATCGTGTTCCGGGCGCGACGAGATTAAGAATCGTCATTTTGTTGACATTAATTTATCTTCAGCTGGTCGTTAGGTCTCGAGAAATTGAATGAGACTCGAAAATGGGTCACGCAATGCTCTATTAAGATCTGCAAGCAAACCGATGGAGTTTAATCTAGTTCTGAATTGATATATTCTCTTCATAATCGTGATAAACTGACCGCGATATGTCTACCTGTCCAGGAATGAGAATTATATTGTTCGTAAATCAAAGTTTGTGGATTTGTCTCATCTTAGTCTGTCTAAGTTTTGGTCATATTTTCTCGGTAACTCTGTGCAATGCTGTTTAACAGGTTATAATTAATGTTTGTTTAAAACTTAACGCGTAAGGTTCAAACGAATCGCCATTTGAATAATGTATGGTAATAATTTAAGATTGGTTTACAATCTATACTCCACTCTCCATCAATTATTATAAATATCTTAATTGAAAGAAATGGGTTTTGTAAAGTTGAAACTTCATCTGATCTTGGTAACTTATTTGCAATTCAATTTGTTATTGACTCTATGAATTACTACTTAAAATTCATCTTGTCGAAGGGAAAAATACAATTTCCCAGCGGAACAATAAAATCTAGTTTTCCTATCAATGCCGTAATATAGCGGACACATGTGTTGATGTTGAAACATTATGCGAAACAGATGAGTCGATACAAAAAGTTTGATTGGCTGAAGCCACCGCACGTGGCTCGGTCAAGGCGATCGGGTCTGTCTGTGATGCATGGGTTACAGACGTTGTGTGAAGTAACACGGAATAACAAAGTATTTATAACTCTCGTTAGTTTTTATAGTTTCTGATTAAAATTGTAATTAGGTATATCTAGTTCGTGCTCTTCATTTCTTGTGCGTCATCTTACATAATCGGTATCACTTCGATTTGCTGGTCCATCTTTAAAAGTACTTTTAAAACTAACACTTTATGATATTAAGTAGTATGGGTGAATTGGAAAGATGGAGAAATAACTTTGTCCAATAGTGAGATAGAGTGAGTAGTTTATCACCATATAAATGTCAAGTGTAAACAAACAATTGTACCTATATTATATTGCGGCGGAAAGTTTCGCACATTGCGAAAAAAAACTAGTACAAAGATATTTTTTTCTTTTCAAATATTTACTGAAATGAAGAAATACTTACGAGTTCACTGCATTTGAATGACGCCTCTCCGTTTTGGGTCTCTGCCATGTCAGTCAAATATCGCATTTTATCTCCAACATCAACGGAGATGACATTTTGGTTATTATACTACGTTCACTTGTTAAATTTTGCAATTTTTTACATGAATGAGTCTTTTTGTTGGTAACCAAATTTGGAAACGGTTCACTGAGCAAGTTGCCGGGCGCTCTTGTTGTCGTTTTGCTAGCAGCCGGAGAGTTTGTCACTATGACGCCGCAATATTTCACCGGAGCCCTAACGTAGTTTAGCGATGATGTCACCTTCGCGAGACTGATTCTGTTTACATAACTAACGTAGAACTTTTACAATGTTCCATTACATTAACTTTGTATTTCTAAATGAATGTCCTGTTTTCTGCGCATAAATAACAGGTTTAAGCTAACGCGCTCCAAATTTCCTGAAATAGGATCACTTTCTGCCTTAATATGAAGTAATACTTATTGTACCTATTTATCGTAACTAATTTAAATATTTAATTATACCTCGGTACTTTAAAGCGTTTAGAACATTGTCATCAAGTTACACGCTTGAGAAGTGACATCGAGATAAGTTTTAAACGGAAATTTCAAACGATTGGACCCTTCATCTTTTGTTCTTTCAACATCATTTAATAGGATTTAACGTATTTAAAACTTGTTAAGTAGTACTCTAATACTTACAGCACTAGAGGATTTACCGGTGAAATTAATCCTTTTTTTAATTATGTCTTTACTATAAAAGCAATACATTTATTTTTATCTTTAGTTGTTTGAGCTGTACGGTCAAAAACTAAAATTTTTATGTATCCCTTCATTAATTTGTACTTGTACATATTTAAATCAGCATCTAGTACCCATAGTTCTTACACTGGCAAGTCTAGATAGAGCTTGGGACGCATAATTAATATCCATTTGGTCACTAGAACATTCCGTGTTTTTTTGTCTTCATTCCTTAATCTTTGGTGCATCAACTACACAGAATTCCCTAGCGGCTTGGTCATCGCGATGAAAATAGTTTTTTTACGACGCATTTCATGACAGTTTATGTTGTTCGTTAAAATTTGTTTACTGTTTACGTGGCAAGTTAAGTGACGTTCACCGATACAATGCACGAGGTTAACAAAGAGAGCGGTCTCATTATGTTTTGGGTTTTTAATTTGAAACCATCCAATGGTAATGCGGACAAAATGTTTGGTAGAACTTGTTATTTTTCATATCTATATGGTGGTTCACTGTTTAAAAAAAGTGTAAAGAGTAGAGAGATGCAGTCACATCTTTACATTTTTAATACTTAACAAAAAGTCGTTTTCCGCCATTTGTCCCTCTGTATGTACGCTTAGATTAATCAATAGATAGAATAATTCAAGAGAGATGTATTATAAATTCTGGATTATGTACGGATGTTACAGAAAGCTAGTTGAAGATAAAAACAAAGGCTGTTCTGCACAATGGGCCTACGCTTTTTACTCTACGGCAAAAGACGGGTTCTGATTTTAGCAGTCTTTTATGTACCAGTGTAGTAGAAAACATACAACGTCATATTTGCTCGGAAAAGTCGTAATTTTCTCGCTTTCTCAGTCAGCTTCAGTATCCATCGATAAGCAAATTCAGAGCAAGAAGAATATTAACTTACTCGACAAAATAGGATGTCGTATGATTATTCACTACATCTGTAAGTGGGTGTAGGTAGACTTTCCGTCGTAGGAAACTATTATTCCGATTTTGTAAATAAATCTAGTTTAAGGATACATAAAAAAATGTTCATTGGTTTTTTTTTTTGCTTGTAGTGTTGTAGTGTACGTATATTCAAACATTACCCACAGTCACTTTTGTTGCTTTTGCTTTATGGTATGAACAAAAGAACATTATCGAATCGCTCTTCAGTCATAAGTATAATATAACCAATATACTGCCCTCCTGAGCCAATAGGCAATACCTCTCTCAGATAAAACTCCTATAGCAATATCAACCTCATTACTAAAAGGAGATAATTAAAACTGTTTTGATTATTTAATTTGGGTATTCAGAAAATGTTGTTATTATTCAAACAAACATACAATAATAGTGACTGGGGGCCCTGAGTAGAGTTAATATGTGGCATTATCTATTTAAAGGGACCTTAGTGTCGATGGCGCTTACGCCGCACTGCGTCACGCGACGTTGTATTTAAATCGGACCATCTTTAATAATGGCGGAAGCGCCATCGACAATAAGGTCCCTTTTTTAACCGACTTCAAAAAAAGGAGGTTCTCAATTCGTCTGTTTTTTTTTAAATGTTTGTTACCTCAGAACACTTCGACTGAGTGAACCGATTTTGACGATTCTTTTTTTATTTGAAAGCTAGTGCTTCCCGTTTGGTCCCATTCTTATCAAAATGAAGATGTGGTGGTGGAATCCATGAGGAATCGACGGAACTCTTCAAAATTTATAGGCACACCTATAGCGATTTTGGTATTTTTCATTGTAACTCGTGTATTGGAAAGCACTATTTGGCGAAGTGGAACTGATGATGAAGACCACAGATGGCCACCGGAACTCCTAAACGGTATATATTTCGATGGTTGCGACAAGATATTTCGATTAAGATAGTTGAGCGACTATGACGAAGCATATTTAGGTTTAAATATATGACTATGACTTTCACCACGGCGTTGCTTGCGGCGAGATTGAAATGTTCTATTGTTTCTTATTAACTGAGAAGTGGGAGAATAACAGCATAATTATGATCACTAAAAAGTATAAAATAGAAGAAAGCTTAAAAAAACACAAACCCGCCTTCAAAAAGCAAAAAAAGAACTTCTTTAAAATGGTAGGTTTTTAAAGAAGTTATTTTTTGCTTTTTGAAGGCGGGTTTTTGTTTTTTTAAACATTTTTCATAGATGACGTCACATATAGACAAGTAATAGTCGAACTGAGCGCACATTATAACTACTGATTTACGTGCAAAACACATTATTACGTAAATAGACGAAAATATACAGGAGAATTAACTATAGTTTTGTATTGTGCGTGTGTGTGTTGTATTTATTTATATATAAACATGGTTTAAATAAATAATAATAAATAGGCACTTAAACAATTATTAGGTACTAAATACTCACTGACCTACCAGTAGAAGCACCTCGGTCTCATGCCAATCATGGTTCATAAACCATTTTGTCAGAACGTTCTTAAAATAAACATACTAGGGTGACGGCACCAATGATGGATAGGTACTTTTAGCTGACAGGCACCAGTAATGGACACTTCACTCTTAATTCAAATTTCATACGGTCCTAAATTTACTGTCGCAAAACAAATAACCCTTAACTTCTGTAAAATAAGAATCGTCCATCATTGGGTTCTTGTCCATTTCTGGTTCCACCACCCTAACCCTCTTATTCATAAACGCACTAGCTAAATTATGCCTAAAATATGCTTTGTCCTTATCTGTTATTGTTAATTTTGCATCTGACAGTAAGTGTCAGCATACTTTAACTAAAATAGCCTTATAGTGTGTATATGAATGAGACGGTTAAACTTTGCTTTTAAATTTTTATTTGCCTCTCGGCATTACCCATCTCCCACGCATTATTTGAGGTGATATGTTGCCCTGCACCACTAACTTGGTTTGCTCGGCTATATCGAACGTCAACATACTCGAGTGCTTGTGTTTCCAATGAAGACTGTACTGTTACAACCTCAGACAACCGCCGAGGAATCAACAGGTCGCCTTTACGACTAATTCTTGGCTTTGACGAAACCTTGTTTGTAGGGTTAATTAATTTGCTTAGCTTTAATAATAATTTAAGGCACAGCCTTAGGGTAAGATTTAAAATATATTTTTTGCTTGTTTTAATAATGTAATTAAATACATCCGTTTGAGAACTTCTTGTAAAGTTCGGATCAATTTATTAATGTAATAAAACGTTTATACAATGCCTTGATCCTTTCCCGGTTAGAGTTGCCAGCTTAATAAACTTTGTTGTCTGTTAATAAGCTAAGCTAGTTGTTTTAATTAAGCTTATTGTTTGGTTTATGTATGGATACAAAGTGCCGCGAAAATTGTAATGTAAAATATCGTAATCAATATCAGAGGTTTATTGAACTAAACTCCAGGCTTATACTATGGGTAATAGACAGCGATAAATATAGAGCGATATATAGAGGGATACATACTTATACATAGAAAACTTCGAAGACTTAGGACCAAATACTCGCCCTCATCACTCAATTTTTTGCCCTTACCGAAAATCGAACCTGGGATCACTAGCTTCGTAGATTAGGTAGAGTCACTAACAACTATGCTAACGTTGTCCAAACAAACTTTGAAATAATAACAATGTCAAGAATAATGAATACCCATTTAATACTAAACGTAACAAATAGCTTTATAATAGCGGTGTTATAATATCTGTATTATAATACCGTAACCTTCGTGTATTATAATATCGTAACCTTCTTAATCTAACTTATGAATCAAGGCGGTTTAGAACTTCAGACTTTCTAAGCAGACCACAAGGTTTTAGTAATGAGATTATATTCAAGGATGACTTACTTTGATACCCTAATTACTAGGTACTGAATTTTATTAGGATTCCGTACCCCAAGGGTGTCAACGGGACTCAAATACAAAGTACCTATCTCTCTACTAAGGTTTGTCAGTCTGTTAGCGAGCTGTATCCCACAAACCGTAATAATAGTAATCGGAACAATCCGTTACTTTGAAAAAAATAAGTACCTAATGGCAGAATTGTTTGTTCATTCAGCATTTGGTGCCGGTGACCTAATAAGGAGTTTATATTACATACGATTGTCAGTTAGCGGCTGCGAATGAGTTCAGCACCAAGAACTCAATATCGAGCCCATTTTGTATAGAAATCTGAATGTGTTCATCCTCCTATAGATCCGGTATAGATGAATCCGTGCTCTAGAAAAACAATAAATATGCGATTTAAATGATTGACGTCAGTTACAGCTGGTCGTTGACCCCTTATTATAATTTCAAAACTTCCGATCCGCTCTACGGCTATTGTTTTTGCTTAGGATATCTACGAATCGCTTATTCAAGCTTCGGCTTTCGAAAGCTGCTTTCCCGGGTGTTTCTAAAAATAAAAATATCGAACGTTTTATTCAAAGAGATAATACATTTGTTGGAAATCTATTCAATATTTTAGTGGTGGTAGGACGTTCTGCAGGGTCCATCCGGATCGCTACCACCTCATCCATTAAACCACCGCCAAACAGCAGTGTTGCGATTGTTGTGTTCCGGTGTGGGGATAAGACAGCCGGCGAAATTACTAGCATAGAGGCATTCCATCTTAGTCCTCAGGGTTGGCAACGTTTTTTATGTCTTAGGATTGCAGTGTTGAGATTGTAGTCTTGAGAATTCAAATGAATGTGGGTCTCAGACTCAGATCCCACTTACCATCAGGTGGCCTAAATACTCGTCTGCCTTCTTGCCATAATTTTTTATGCTTGATGGATTGACACACACACAAATTTATGATCACATCGTAATTCATCATTATTTCGCATTTATAATATTAGTTTAATGTGATAAGATTTCAGTTTTTATTGTTCATTTTATTTCACCATGAAAATATTTATGTGTAAAATTCACATCGCCACTTTCACCATACTCTGCCTTTTATGGCCAATTAAATAAATCTGAATGATTAATACGTTGCGTTTAAATCGTTATATTGCTATGCGGATATTGCAATATGCTACGGTATTGTTTAATGTGAGATTGTCAACGAACTCTATGAAGTACACTTGTTATTTAACGATACCCCGCACGTTCTAATGCTTCAAGCCGCTTAATTTTCAGGACGTCACAAAGAAACAGACATGGGTACATTACATTATACACTCGAAAAACATTACCGTCCTTGGGCAGTCTGGCATACACATCTCATATGAACCGAGCACGACCACTCTTAGGGTATCCTCGTGTTTTAGCTTATTTTCTGCATTGTAGCTCCCACTATAAGCCACTAGAGAGACAAAGCATTCTGACAAGCGCCCTCGCACTCAAGGGTCCTCTGGCAAAATTAAATATTTCCCCTTTTTTCATAGAAATGTTGCGATATTTCGCCGCGGAATCTATGAGACGCGCTTTATTAAAAATTATCGCTACACCGTGAAAATACTTGGAAGTTTATACATTCTCTTAACGACATTGCTGTAATTTGATACTGTTTGATGTTTAATTTATGCCTCAAAGAACTTCTTAGTTCTTAGCGCATGTTTCAAACGATTATTATCCTTAAAACATGTTTGTGAGTCATCTCTAAATGTGTTATTTTTTTGTGACAAGAGCCATTTGAAATTATCGGAGATTCAAGTGCTATTACACAGTATGGTACCTTAATTTCTTTGTAAGTTACGCTATATTTCACTATTCCCTACGAAATCACTTAGATAAAAATAATAATTAAAGATAAAAACCCATCATCGTTATAGTGTGGGTCCTAGCCGTGATGCAAACGCTTCTAACGTTTCTCTTTTCTACGCTCAAATGATGGGATGACATTTGATCATGTGGTTTATCGTAACGCATGAAAATGTCATCCCATATATGTTGAGCGATAGAAAAGAAAAAGGTAAGTAGCGTTTGCATCTTTGCTAGACCTACTAAAGTACTAATTAGTGTCGCATTTTGACTATATTTGTCGAAAGTATTTTTGATATGTTTAATGAATTACCTATAATTTTTATAGTTAGATCATTGTTAATAACTCTTTTAATCTGCTTCCCCTAAACCATGACACTGATAAAGCAACAAGTCCTCTCCACATCCTCGACAAACTGTCGCTCCGGGTCCCATGGGCCAAAGTGGTGGAGGGAGAAAGGGGGGACATGTCGCGCTCTCTTACGCTATAATTATTTCATACCTACCTACTTTGCGTTTCGTTCGCGTTCGGAATAGACAAACAATCGGTTCGGAACGACGTCGTATTTTTCCTCCACGTCTCACCGGATGGGGTGGAAACTCGCTGCATTCAATAAATGCAAGATACGATGCAGTTGTTCATGGCGTATCTAAAAGATGATGTTATATTCTCTTAGCAGATACGGTTCGTTGGATTTTATTTCGCTTGCAATCGTTTTAGAAATACACCCCATTTACACCTCATTTTGATGTCTTGATGACATCTGTTACAACTAATGCTCTGCAAATTCACTTTGATCGTAAGTAGCTAATTTAAGACAATTATCGTTCGAACTTTGTCTTTCTTTTTACTTTGACAAGGGGCTTAACGAAATTTTTGGCTTAGACATCATTTTAAGGCCAGATAGTGACGGTTTTTAGGGTTCCGTAGTCAACAAGGGACCTTAATAGTTTCGCCATGTCCGTCAGTCCGTCTGTCCGTGGTTTAACTTTAGAGACTCTTGGTTATTAACTATGAAGCTGGTATAGTTATACATTTGCATTACGCCGACAACCTTTGTTTTGTTGACCTTTGTGTGATGTATGAATTAGATGCTGTTTTCTAGGTAAATTCATCCGCTTTAAAATGTATTTGTTTAGCATGATGAGTTGAACCCCCGGTAAACCTTTTTTCTTATAATTATTCTGCATGAAATAATGGGAGAGGAGAGACAGGGAGAGAACACCTCCAGGCGGTAAACTGTAGCTCGAGAACCATTGTTCACACGAGTATGAATTAAATGTCGTTTTCTAGGTAAATTCGTTCATTCATTCATCAATCGAAATGTATGCAGATAATTTTCACATACATAAATGCTGTCACTTTCCTACAAATTGAGAAGAAAGGTGAAAGAACAAACACTTTCACTTTTTCATGCAATGTAGAAGGCTGTATTTCAAAAACTCGTCATATGGATATAAATATAGCTTTGATGTTTAGGTAATTTAAGTAATATAGATTAACTTTTTTCTGTAAAATGAAAAAAAAAACACGACGGGCACTTCGGAGGGGAAAAGGGTGGACGAGAGCGGTTGGCAACCGCCATTTTTGATTCAGCGGGGTATAACAAGTATGAAAATACCGTTTCCCAAAAAGTAACACGATTTTGCTTCTAAAACTTCACTTCTTCAAATTCTGGTCTAGTCTAGTACATCAAATTCAGAAAAAGGAAGCACTAAATAAATGGAGTATATTTTGCTTTTATTCTCGTTAAAAGCTCCGTTTTCCGGCATCGCACTTAACGATACGATTATTGTTTGCGACGTCAACCGCCCGCTGCGCGACCGGCCCTTCCCTTCCTTTGACTTCTATAAAATTAATTAAGCATTCAGCTTCATAGTTATTGCTACTTCTGAATGTTAAGGCGTTAAGGTTTAATAATGATGCAATCGAGACGGCCATTACTACTTTTTATGAGAGATGATTGTAAACTCTTTGATAACTTCTTCACTGCAAGAAGAATATTAATGGTAACGGTTTTTTTTCAAGTGCAGCATTAATATGTTTATACGTGTTACATTAATCTTTTATCTAGTTGGCTTGGTTTAAGTGTACATTGTTTGCCAACAAATTTTTCTTCAGTTGGAATGGTCGTATCTCTCATTGAACTTTAGTGTCATCTCTCGGTTATTAACTTTATAGTATGAGAGTTTGATGGTTTTGCCAATTCGTAGATAAAAAAATACTTTAGAATATGTCATAAAATGTACCTTTTACTGTTAATTCGGTATTAATAACTACATTTATTTATAATAATTGTATGAGCTAAAACCCGTCTGGTTGCCGGGTTAAAATAATACCACTCCATGTCTTCCCGTGGATGTCGTAAGAGGCGACTAAGGGAATAAAGGCTTGTAGTACTGTTAGGCGGATGAGCTCTCAACCTGTCACTAATACGCTGGTAAACATCTTAGCCTTATTGTGCAAAATGCAGTTACAAAATTATCAACAAGTTTTTGAGTTGTAGGTTATTTTGTAGCTTTGCCTACCCCACTCTGGGATTACAGGCGTGAAGGTATGTATGCATGGATATATGAGATATTTTAGGGCTTTGTATGTAACATTATACGGCTAAATCATGGCTTCAGTTTGTTTGGTCTAAGCCAGTTCTTGCGAAACTGTTTGGAAGTTGTCTGCATTGTTTGGCCATTTCCATTTCGGTTCACCATTGTTCCCTTTTAATGCTTGACCCCAGGCATGGAAAGCAATGCCGAAATACCAAAATACCAGATTTTTCTCTCAAAATACCAGAATGTCAATTCTCGGGTCGTGGGTGATCGTGGATCTGCATGGAATGACAGCGTAACTTCTATGGAATCTCGAATAGGAATTCATCTCGATCGCGATGGAGAGTCGCCTCACAGATTCCTAATATGCCTAAAATCCAAAATTACCCAATCCTAAAACATCTGCAATTTGAACAAGTGATTAACCTTCGTTCATGACTGCTTTACTATCCTCTCTCTATTTATTTATTTGAGATTTTATAACAGACATTTTGCGTTTCAGGGCCTCTCTTCTATATTGCCTTTGGCATGTTATCATATCGTCAATGTTATTATTTACTTGACAGTAATGGCAGCCGACTTAAAAACAATACATAACACTTAAAGGCCAATTTCGTTTAACCTATTTAATTAGGGGGGTCAGAGGTTTTGGATTGAAGTCATTGTAAGAGTCAGTCGTATGCGTATCAGAATTAAGGCCTTATGGGACTGGAACCTTTTGGATCAACGTCATTATAAATTACGGGTATTTTAAGAGTGAGACAATTTGAAATTTAGGCATTATAGAAATGAAGATAGGCGTTATGAAATTCAGTCGTAATGAAACCAAGTCGTATTTCATTATTTTACCGCGGTTTTCCTGTAATCTACAAGAAATGAACTATATTTTGTATAATTTTTTTAAATTTTTTAGTTTCAGTAGTTTCAGAGATCAGGAGGGGATGGTCAATTTTCGTCTTCTTTCGTGAATAAAATCAAAACTATTTATTTTACAATAATAACAAAAATATATTAGAAATCCTAATAACGAGCCCTTTCATTTGATATATGACACAGTAAGGTTCTTTTTTTTATTTCCTAATTTGTCCCCAGAAAATGATCCTTTAAAAAAAAAAAAACTTTGTACATCTGTGTTTGGGCCATAATAGGATTACACCATCCTACCAAATTTCACCTAACTTGGTCCAGTAGATTCGGAGCAAATTGGCTGTGACAGACGGACGGACAGGCAGACGCACGAGTGATCCTATAAGGGTTCCGTTTTTTGAATTGTTTGTACGGAACCCTAAAATAGCAATTTGATTATGAAAACATATGGTTAAAACCAGTTTAATGGAGGCAGGATAAGTTGTTAAAAAGTTAAACACCAAGCCAATTACCAACTGGTAAACTGGAGCTCTAATGTATAATGTGTAATAGCTCCACGAAAAGTAATTCTGAAAAACGACCTTTAGCGTATTAAAAACAAGGTGCGAATTTAGTTAAGCTATGAAAAAGGCGCCACTAACTAACGAACCTGCGAAGTGTGATTGCGATAGCCAATTGTAATTAATATTGATATAAATGAGTTTCAGTCGAACGTACATTCAGTTTTTAAGTGCCGCAGGTTTTTATTGGTTTTTGTTATGGTTTAATATGACTCGCTAGTTTTATGTTTCGTTACTTTAAGTTGTTTCGTTGGTTAGGGTAATGATGTTTGTACCCCCATCATCATTCCTCTCAATTAAAAAAAAAAGATTATTTAATTGTTGTCAGTCTTGTTACCTTTTTTATTTGGCTAGGTTATTGCAATAAAGAAAACCTTCCTAAACGAAGAAGCCTCGACAATTAGCCGTATGTAGTCCTGGTCAGATTAAGTATGTCTCTGGGACCAATGTCGATTACGGACTTGCGCGATCTCTTAATTAGATTAAGCATCTTTCCTGGATACCTTATTAGAGTGGCACCAATCCCGGGTTCCGTCGTTTCAATGCATATTTAACCCGGCCCGGAATTTTATATGGTTTGAAGAATTTTATAAAACTGCCTTGGCTCACCGTTGAGGATAATCGGGAACATCGAGTGCTTTAATCTGTTAAAAACATATAAAAAATATATATCTTTATGAAAGTAAATATTTCTGTTTGTTTGTTTGTCTCCTATCAAAAACTACTGAAACATTTTAATGTGTATTTTATATGTTCAAGAGAATACAGGAAAGGATTAAATTAAAAAATAAACCCCTGAGTAAATAGTGCTTTACCATAAGAATAAATAATAACTACACGTAGAAGCGGCACTCCCGGCTCCCGACGCGTTAGATACCTACCGCCTGGCGACACCTGAGGTGTCTAGTCAGTCAGGGGCGTCACACACGGAATATATATTAACCAAGATATTGATATTGTGTCTTGAATTGGTTTTCGTATTTGTGTCGATTTCAGTGTTTATGGTTGAACTAAGATATAGTGTTTTAAAAAGTGAACGACTATTTACGGCAAAATAATTAGAAATAATTGATTGAATGAAGGAGTTTTATGAGATAATCTTAATATCATCAAAAAGTATTATTACTTAATTTAACGTAAATGTAAAAATCTCATTTTGCAACAATGTTTCCACGTTGAAGTAAAACATTAATAACGAAAGTGACTAATCTTATATACCACATCCATAAACCGATTATAATATTTCGCAAGTGACAGCCCTAACTTTGGGCGCGGAAGACAAAGGAGCGTAGTGGGGTGAAGGGGGAAGTAGGTATTTAAAGCGCGGCATCTGGGGCCTGGCCAAAGGAGATTCGCTTCTACGTGTAGTTATTATTTATTCTTATGGCTTTACTTTAAAGGCCACGAGGGAAGGAATATGTTGTATTGACTTGTTTAACAAAGTTATCCGTTATTTTTGCTATAAGTTTATATTTGGAACGTTTTTGAACTCGCAGACTGTAAAAACTAAATTAACTTCCTCCTTCAGTGTAACGTTTTTTAGCGACCTTGCATAAAATCATTGAAGCATCCATTACGTGCGGTACTTGATCCGAGATCTTTCCCACACTAATAATTACCTTTAACAATAAAGTTTATATTCCGCGCTAATGCATATCTGTCGAAATAAACGCTAACATCTCAATTTGATCGCCAGTTAACCAGTTATTAATGAAAGCTATAAATACCGATGCTAATTAATCTTTCGACGGTCGTTGCATTTATCGACGCATAGTGGCATTGGCGTAGAAAGCCACCTCGCGGTACGCATAGGGCGTAAGTCTCGTGACTGTGGTGCAAATAAATCTTCATAGGCTTGTAGCACGGAAGCGAGAACATTTGCGTTGGAGAATGTTATACGTATCTATTCGTTTTTTCTACTCCGTTCGCACGGGACTCTAATATTTATTCTCTCAAGATATTTTACTTTTTTGGAACGAAAAGTATTCTGTCTGAGTTGCGCGCTAAATTTCGTTACGATTATACAGGTGATTGACAGAAACAGCCGAACTGATCAGTCTCACTCAATCTTATCTTACTCGTAGTGTTTTGTGGTTAGTGTTGTAGCCAAGAACTTTATATCGGGTGCAATTTGTTCAGAAATCGAGGACCCCGGTCCTGATGTGTCGTTATACTATAAAATTGACGCGCATAATTGATTCCGGTAGATAATGCTCATTATCAAACCAATGCTAGAATAAAATTATAATAAGTAGGATCGCACTGGTGCTTTTGAAATAATATGGTTTGAGTACTTATTTTGTAAAACAACGTTTTACGTTTTGTTGGTGCTAATAGGTACACCATTATTTTTAACGTTAGTTGTAAAGGCTTATCGGAGATACTTGTAATGTGGTGTTGGTCTATTGTAAAAGAAAAATCTGCTGTCGGTGGATCACTTAAAAATATTTAATCAAATTGCCTGACTATTTAAATACTTTTTTTTTAAACAATACTCGTATAATCCGTAAGGCATGCTTTATCGAGGCACTTTTTACTTAATTTGCATTCGAGAAATGCCCAATACCTATTCAGAAACAAAAAAGTGGCCTGAACAAATCCCCGGCTTCGATCGTGAACAACAAACAATCAATTTAACTGAGAAACAAACACTTTCGCATTTATAATATTCTTTAGAATTCTGTCGTAGTTCAGTTCCAGTCTGATTATTTCCACAAAATGGCGGACGTTATGTCACAGTGCTACACTAAAGAAAGTGTAATCGCCAAACTCTGTCACCATTAATCCACCATGGAATGTAATGTGAGCAGCAAGGCATGACCATGGAGCCAGTGCATTTGTTTTCCTGTCTTGTTTGGCCTCAAGTCTAGCGCTGACTGATATACGGAACCCGTCCTTGGCCTGGTTCGTGCGCGGGGCAAATATGATTATTTAATACTAGATTCAGAATAGAGTTTAAAGGTCACACTGTTGTAGAGTTTTGGAGGTTGCTTGTTGCGCCAAGCAATTCCTCTTGTCGTATCATATTCTCGGGTCTAGAGAAGCACTCAATAAATTGTAATGCTTAAAGAAAATAAAAAGCCGCTGGAGCAATGTCCTTATCAGTATATATGTTCTACTTATGTCTTCATCGGATTCTTGCTACTTTCTCTTTGTTATCGGTTTAACTGCCCACGCTATCTTCCTGTACAATCCGATTCATCCTATTTACAGCATTGAGTATATCCTGCTGCTGCAGTGGTGCAATAATACTGTTTCCTGTGCATATATATTTTTACTTAACCATTAAAAAAAGATTCATACTTTACTGCAAAGAACCAATCTTCACCTTTTTATCCTCACTTGCCATTAATATAATTGCTTTATTTAGACTTTACGTAGATCGAGTTAGGACTCATTAGTTCTCGATAAGCTGATGATGCCCGTGCGAATAAAAGTACAGTTGGCAGCACACATTATTAGACTGCAAAGCTTTTCTCTTTCTAAATTTCTGGGTAGGAATAAAGTGAACGTGTCCCAGAAACCCCCAGTATATGAGCGTCTCCAGTTGCCCCGCGGTCCTAAATTCCGTCGAACGTCCCCTGGGACCGTCGATACCGACTTGGAACCGCGGCGCAGTAGCTCCAGTTTGTCATTACAAATTTGGGTCACAGTCGCACTTGATTAGTGTAAGATTTAAATTATATTAATGAGTTAAAGTTAATGATATAAGATGTATTGATTGTTGGGATACAAAGTTTGCGAAACACCGATTTTGGTGAAAATGGGATAATTTTGAAGATAAACTTTAAAAAATATAGAAAATCGTTGCTGTTGAAGTGTAACTGTCTACCTAATACAGCCGAAAAGTGTTTTACTGCCACGAGGCCACACACATTCCGCTTTTTTCTGTTGTTATTCTGTTTAGTTTTTGCTCTGTTATAAAATATGTGAATGTCTTTGTCTTTCTTGCACCCTTATTATAAAAAAACCATTGAAATCGGTTCACAATATAACACAAAAGCATAACTTAGTAGAGTTCAGAGAACGAAAAGTGTATCAATTATTAACAAACCTAAAATTGTTCTAACATTATATGCAGGCGGATTATTTTTGCCGTCATACACTGCAGCAGTTGCATTAGAAAAGTTTCGCCGGAGAATCATCCGTAGAGTAACCGCGAACGTTATGCTAATAGAAGTTTATTTTGGTACAAATTCTACAAAGTGTAAAGCGATATGAAACTATGTTTCGTGGCAAATATCATGTTAATTGCCCGTATGACGTTGTTCGGAACTGTGAAACAGTATTATGTACATGAAAACATGTATATTTCCAAACCTTGCGAATATTTCACAACCATAAGGGGAAAATGTTTCTGAAGCCTTGGCAACGTTTTTGTTTCTTGGTACGAGTTCGCAGACTTAATTGTAAGAAAATGTTGTTATATTTATACCGTTCGGTCAAGAGAAATTTTACAGGTCATTTTTGAGACTGGGTTAATTGGTGTGAGATATTCCTCGGTTTTGTTCTGTTGTTGCATTTACTTACGCCCATTTATTAGCATACTCAAGGAGAAAAACAGTCTTAATACTCTGGATGATGTTTTAGAAGATATCAAAAAGGAAAAATAAAAGTCGTTCGGGAACAGAAACCTAAAGTACGACATCGGCTAGGTATCTAAACTGCGTCGGGATGAGCCGGATATTGGAAGTACTCCTCTCTACTTTCTGCACTTTACTACTTTTTCCGACCTTTATGCAGTTTTTGCCGATCAGAATATCCGCTAGTATTTTTAATTGGTTTTTACCTTTTAATATTTTTACGTAGGAACGGAATCAATTTTATTAAATGATACGTTCGTTCATGCATGACGACGTATATAATTTATAAGGACTTTTTAAGTAAACGTGACCACATATATGATATACTAGCTGTTGCCTGCGAGTTCGTCCGCGTATAACTCGTTAATCGCGTATTAAATTACATTATGTCCTTCCTCGGGGCTCAAGCTATCTCCATACCAAATTTCATCAAAATCGGTTCAGCGGTTTAACCGTGAAAGCGTAACAAACAGTAAGTTATTTTCGCATTTATAATATTAGTATGGAATTAAATAGAGCTGCCCAAAGGGGCTGGCATGATTCAGAATTATTAAATTCTTTTTTTAAGTGTAAATACTGGTATTACCACTGGGTCCTCGTGTGGTTGCCGGGGTAAAATAGTGCCACTCCATGTCTTCCCGTAAATGTCGTAAGAGGCGACTAAGGGAACAAAGGCTTGTAGTACTGTTAGGCGATGGGCTTGCAACCTGTCACTAATACCCTGGTAAACATCTTAGCCTAATTGTGATAAATGTGGTTACAGAATTATCAACAAGTTTTTAGAGTTGTTGGTAAATCACTCTGGGAATGAATGCGTGAGTTTATTTATGGTTGTGTATACTGGTGTTTTTTTGCTCTTCTTTGCGTCCCACTGCTGGGCAAAGGCTCAAGGCTCCCCTTGTTTCCGCCATCCATCCCTATTAATAATTAAATAACAGATGAACGTAGGAATCACGCACTTGCCTCCCGGCCTGAGATAAGTGTTGTTTACAATGCTAATGATGCGTAGGCGCACATTAAGTCCTGTTATGTCATTTTACCTCCCATTACTCGTAATGAGAGGATCCGTCATTGGTTGTCGATTTCCGCTTCTCGATTTCCCGGGCTTAATGTGTGAATATATTATCACTATTATCTCTATCGATTATATAATCGAGCTATGAATATGATTGTACTAATCAATTAGTACTGGCGCATATGGCTTATAGATTATTTAAAGAATATATGATAAGCTACGCCTTAGTTAAATCTATATTCAATTACTGTTATGTAATAGCTATGGTTTCTAATCATTTTAAGTCTAAATCCACTTTCGAGTTATTATTCATTTGGAAGTCAAGACTGATAATCAATGTAACCAACTTAATAAAAAAAAAAACGGTCCTAGTCCATCATTTTACCTATCGATTTTCACTTCATCGATTGTATCATTTGATCGAATTTAATTTCATCGAACGCTATATTCTGTTGAAATTATGAGGTTTTCAGAATATATTAACCCTTTAAAGGGCAATTTAAAAGTCTGGCAACAAAGAACACTTACAACTGATAGTATTTGTTTTTTTTTATTTAAAGATCTTTGTAAATTCTTTCACCAGTAGAATGCTATATTATTATCACGGAGTATTTATTATACGCTACATTTTTATATTTCTACGCAAACGAAGTCGCGGATTACAGCTAGTCTTACTACTATTATAAATGCGAAAGTTTGGATGAATGTATGTTTGTTACTCAATCACGTTAGAACGGCTTAACGGATCTGGATGAAATTTGGCACAGAGATAGATCAGTTTGGAATAGCACATATATTAATCCCAGAAAATATAAAAAATTCCGAGGGAATAGCGCTAAACGCCTTCTACACGGACGGAGTCGCAGGCAATTGCTAGTAAGTTATAAATGTAAAAATTTTAATGGATGTTTGCATGTTTGTGTTTCAATTCAATCACGCGGAACGGCTTTTTAAGTTTTAATTGATTTGGCTAAAATTTATAACTCGGAAAATTTAATATATGCCGAGGAATAACGATAAAAAACTTCTACGCTGACGGTGTTGCCGCCAAAAGCTAGTTAAGAATACGCTGAAAACGTTATGGCTCTTTTACGAAATCTACCGCAAAAACCTCGAACAGTATCCATCAAACGAAACTCGCTTCTTAATACAACCCAAATATACCACCACTGTGCATTTATTACGCCTTGCTAAATGGAAATCCTCCGCTGCCACACCCCGAGAAATAAAACAAACCTTACCTCTCAACCAGTTAAGTCTTATTTCCAACATCCCTGAAATTCCATAACACCTCTATCTTAGTATAAGTGACATTCGTATTAACGCAAGCAATCCGCTAACGACTCAATGCGGTCACGCTACGGTGCATATTAGATTGATCGCCCCGAGCGCGAAAAGACAACAATATTCGATTTGACTTTATGGAGTGTGCGAGTTTATTGTAAAGGTAAACGATTTACAACCGTGGGGCGTGGCGTTAAGCATTATATTTGTTTTTGCCCGGAAAAAGCGAGGAACAATAAAAATTACGGCCGGTGTTTTGCGGGCGGGCGCTCTTCGTCCGCTTCTAAATTCTTTTTAGTACACAAATGCATGGATTAGATTGTGCTGTATTTACGATCGGGCGAGAAAATACCCCAATGGGTCACTGATCCTCGTAAATAATACGTGTAATACATACGTATTCTAATCATTATGTTTAAAGTGTTTAAACGACGGTTATTTTTGAAATTTATAACTATGAAAAACAATCCACCCGTGTCAATTACATTCCAAATGTAATTAGAATGATGAGAGAAAAATGTCCTTAAACTTAATTGAAAGGAAATGAACATAATTGAATCGATCATTATCATAACAAAGCCTCTAGAGAGAGATGATTGGGCATTTCAGATCTCGGTTGATCTCTTACGCCGCTCGGGAAGCTCGGGAAGCTGACGGTGCAACATTGGATTCGGAGCGTTTACAACATAATAGAGAACATTAGGCCGATCCACTTTTGACATCATTATCTGTGTAGTCGAGTGACGATAACCTGCGAGCGTAGTGCGTTCGGCGCTCCCGCCCCGCGGCGCGCGGCAGTTGCGCGCGTCCTCACTCGCCGCTCGGTCGTGTCCTCGCTCTGCGCATGCGTCTAGCAGCAAGCCCACTGAGGGTGCGCGGGGAACGCGATTTTGGCGGGTTTTCAGACGTGATGCGCTCTTGGTACCATCGCGGAATGCGCACGTGTGGACGTCGCGCGCCGGTGCATGTGTTAGAACCCCGCCACACCGAAGTCGGTGGCGTCAACTGTCAGTGATCACTTGGATTGCAGTGTTGGATTGTAGGATCGGAACTAGACGCGATCGCCTTCGCGGCTTTTTGTAAGAATCGCCCACATCGCCGGATGTTTCCATGATGTTGACTCATCCGTGACGCACTTGATAGCTGGAACTGGGAATTTTTAATGATGCTACCGAGCTTAATTTATGATTCGATACGATTCAGTACACAAAAAGTTACTTGTTGACACCTGGGGCCAATAAATAAACGATTTATGTCTTTAACGCATGGCCTGTCACATTGCGAAACGTAGATAAAATGAAAACGTTAAATTAGGACAGAGATGCGACCAATTAAACGTCCCTGTAGTTATTTTTATCGGTCGCGGATGAGAATAATGTTCGTCTCGTATTTGGTTAATGAACATTGAAAAGTTCACAGGTTTTATTAGGTTTATTTATACGTCGTTAAACTGGTCCACTAATTACTGTTTGTAATTAATGTAATGATACTTCCGAAGATAAAGTTAATTGAGGACAGAGCAAATTACCTGGGTGGCTACCTGGGTTAGAAATAACAAATAGCATTCCTTTAAATAAGGACGCGCACACTTTCGTAGATCACAAAGACCGCCCGAAATCGGCAAATCATTACCCTCCTCGTTTGTGTAGACCGAGACTGAGGGACACACAACACAGCAATCATTGCTTTTAGCTCTTATTTCCACAACATGTAGCTTGCTTCACTATTACTCCTTCACCGTCTGGGAATTTCGCATTTAAACTTTGTACGGTTTGCTTGTGTTTGTATTAAAAACAAAATGTAGTTAGCATTGCACTTTTGTATCCACGGGAATTACTTTTGGAATGCCAGTTTTCCCAACTCTAATCCATTCATTTACCAGTATTCTTCACTTTGTTTACACCTGACTTAATAATTACCTAGGAATTGTTTAAGCTTCTCTATAACATCCAAATATGCTCGGTGGTCAATTGAGTGAGCCCTTAAGTGTCCAGTGTCATGATTATGTTCCCACACGAAGGCTTCACGAGCTTAAGGGTTATCTTCAATGGACTTGTAAAAGCCGAGGATTCCACAAATTGTGGGAGCCCTGTCTACGGCATTACTCTCCTGTTTACCCTCTATAATATTGACCCTATTGTGTTTCTGAAGGGGTTTCTGACTCACGAAATCTTAAATCCTGGTATTTATTTAAACCGAGATTTGGGACTAGTTGTTACGGGTTGGCTAAACTAAAGTTTCTCTCTTTTTTGGTTGTAACCGAAACACAATGCAAACCCTGGAAATTCGTTGGGTTAGATAGGTTGATAAAACTAGATATACCGCGTTGTTTTGCTGAATTCTATGCACCACACCTTGGGAAGTCCACCAATAATTTAAAAGATGTCTTTGTGGCATTTTAGCAATTCAGTGACAAAGTACTCAGTGTTTGACCTCGACTTAAAACTAGGTTAATGTATCTCAGATGTAGAACAGTAAGGTTTTGGCTCGTAAAGAAAAATATGAGCTTTATGTATGACGTCCAAATTTGATTGCTAACCTTGACAGCGTTTTTGTGTGAGTACATTGTTGGCACCCGCATTGACGGTGGGCCCTGGGGTGACCGTATGGGGTAATGCTTTTTGTTTGTACCCTTGCACAAAATCTGATCCGCTCTCACGAATCAAACTTTAGAAGAATGGCAGACTAATCATATTTTCAAAATGTTGAAATAGGTGTTCAAATGTTTCGGACATAATATCACTTTCAATATTAAAATTGATGATCTAGTACCCACTTAGGGCGTCGTATACCGCAGTGTAAAGACGGGTGCACTTTGACTAACTCATTCCCGCCGGGTGGCGGCTAGGCGCGTACGCCGATCAATCACAGGGGAAAACATCCGAGTAATGGCCCCTCATGACCCTAAGAAAAAAGCCGCCATATCCTATTTACTCGGTTCGGCGCTAAATAAGGCAAAATGTATCCGCGAGGCCGTCTCGCTATTAATCATCGGCCCGTCCGGATATTTCGCAAGTAATCAGTTCTTGAATTAAGATTACACGTTCTGTTTAGGGCTCTATGCCATCACATCGGACGCTTCTTTTACTCAATTTGTGCCTTTTCAGAACGCCCCCGTGTGAACTTTAAAGGTTAAAGTTTTTGCCATGTGTATGTTTAATCTAAACTGATGATTTTGTTAAATTTGCTTTGTGATGGATCCAATAATGATCATTCTAGACTTATTTGGTTCGCGCTCCTTTAGTTTAGTCACGTCATAAAAACACTTAGTCGTCAGAACAAATGTTTTCCTGTTAAGCCAACTTATTACTGGATTTACCTCAAGGGATAAAGTCAGGGAAAGGATGTTTGATGTAGTTGATCCGGAGTAAACGTTAAATCTCGTCAAATAAAGATTCTCCAGTTTCAACAAATAATCCGTTTTGTTTTTCTTTGTCATGAGACATGAATACTAATTCTTATGTTGCATCAATCAAGTACGGCGCGACGTGAGTAACATCGTGGCATCTCGTTCTTAACTCCTCTGTTTGTTCCACAGAATTCTAATTGTGAATATTGACGATTGATCCTTATCTTCGTCGAAAATGTTCGTTCGCGGAGTTGATTGAAACTCTGCAACTAATTCGAATATTGTTTAAGTGAAGTGTACAGTGTAGAAAACAGTGATTTTGTGCGATATTGAGATTGTTTGACATTACGTTATCGTTGACATTGCTGGTATGCGTATGTGCTATGAGAGGCCCGGCTTGGTCACCGCCCTGAACGGCGCCGTTGGGTAAGATATTTTTTTCCATATTATCAAATATTTCTTTACCATCTTCTTTTCCTAAAGAAAAAGAAAAACAACTTGTTTATTTAATAATATTGCCAATGACATTTGTTGTTCCTATTATTTCAATCACATTATCGACTTAACTACAGCAATTTGGTAATTGAATTTCAGCGTCCAGTTTATATAGATCCCTATCAGTAACGGAACCATGGAAGTTTATTCGCAGAAGTTTAGTCGACGACGTAGCCAGAATTTCCAATTGTCGTTTCTGAATTCTGAATTTTATCATTTCACGGAAATTTCCTTCTGAGATTTCCTTTACGGAGCTCCATACCAATTGGAATAAGGAGTTCAACCAGGTCAAGGCATGACTCATTAGTAGCTTCAATGTGATGCATAAATTCTGTTTAGACTTTAATTTGATTTGAATCAATTATTTCTTTTATATAAGCTAAGTTCAATCGTGCTTTTTTAGCATTTACCTAAAATTAAGATTGAACAGCAGACAATTTCCTACAAAACAATTCGTATTTCGGTTCCTATATTCATCTTTCAAATCTATTATATCTTAGAACACTTGTAACGGTTGCGTTGTAAAGTTACATGATATGTGTACACTTCATTTAGCTTTGTCAGGGCTATGAGTATCTAGTCGGGTTAGCTCACGATAATCCAATAAGCTGAATTGGAAGCTTGAATTAACCTTCTTAGTTACCCTCACACAGGCATTGTAACCCGAGCGCCGCCGACTAACGTGCTTTACGCTTTACATACAATCGTAAAAATGTTCAGTAAAAGGAATTCACTATCAGCTAACCTTGGGGTCATACTGATTCTTGATATCGCTGAACTAATAAAATGCCGGAACGTTACGCCAGTTTAAATGGAAATAAGCGCTGCGCAAATATGCTTTATAAACTAAACAAATTAGCTTTTACGGCGTGTCGCGATTTAAAAAAACGGATAGTTAACCCGCGTTTGATTTGTCTATTGATGTACGTTAGTTAGGGATCCAAGCAATTTTATAAAATAGAGAGCATTTATAGCGATCGGTTCGATATCCAAGCCGTCAAAGATAATTGAATGAGCTGGTCATTTTATTTTAATACTGATTTATGACACTTTTGACCACAACATGCTATCCATTTCTAACATTAATAATGTTCATACGGTTATATAACGTTTGCGCTTTGTTTTCTGCGGCAGTAACCGTTTTACTGCTCGCACTTTGTCGTCGGGTATAACGCAACGCCAGTTTCAGTCGTTAATTATTGTACGGAACCACTTAACACTGCTGTTGACATTATGTAGCAGCGAATTTGCTCGCATATTACCACTAAGCTTGTTAAAATAACCCTAAATTGTTGTTAAATTTCATTGTTCCTGTGCTTATTTATTTGTGTTTTTTGTTTAACCGCATACCCGGTTGTTTGACTCGTTGAGGAAAATATACTTGTAAGTTAAGTTCCTACTTAAGTTAACCATTTACCGTTTCTACTTTATTATGTCATCCGGTCATGACACAATAAATAGTATGAATGACATTGCTATAGTATTTAATCCCTTGATTTTCCTATTGTTTCTTGTTAGTGAAGAAAGTATCGTTTACTTTTAGTATATTAGCAAGTTAAGCAATCTTTATCAGGCATTAAAATTAAACACAACTCGGAGACCTACTGCTACCAGCTGAATAATTGAATAGGTATTTGAATTTATTTGGCGTAAGTCGTTGAGAAATGGACGTTTCGCGCAGACTTGGGTTAATTAAGTAGGCATCGGGGGAGTTTTCTACCCACCTTATCGGAAAGTTTTTCGCGCCGATTTTTCAGCAGTTTGCTTTAATATTTTATTATTAATAGCTACTTTTCAACAGGCTTAATGTTTATTGCGGACGAAAGAAAGTTCGAAATAAAAATCTGTGGTTGCTAAAAGAAAATAAGTACACCGGATTCCCTTTTCATCCTGCAAATATTTCAGGTAACCCTAGGCACGGCAAATTGCGGACGTTATTTTTGTTGAGAACTTGCATCGTATCATCATGCATCTCGTGACTTTCCTTATTTGCATTTGCATATGACCCTTATACGAGGTCAGTGTAAGGCAAATGAGTTCCGAGGACGACCAGCCGCTTCCTCGCGTACGGGAAATGAAGACACATTGAATGAAGCTGATTGAGCGATTACAAAACACATCTACGAGCCGTAATTTTATGGTGATAGGGCTATTATTAGGGTATAGATAGTTATGGTGATGATCGAAGGCCGCATACGTAAGCATTGTGCTATATTTGAAATGGTTATTGGTTTGAGTGTCTTTTGTAGGTACGTATTAGTATAGGGCTTCAAATATTAACAGTTAAAGTTAAACCATTGTTGAGAGAGACATTCTTAGATTGATAAATGTGTATAACGCTTTATATTAAATGCTTGTCAAGACATTTAAAAAAAAAATCGAAATTTTACTATCCAGTGCGCTCGTTTTGTTTAGCAAATTTTCACAGTTCATTTCGCAAATTTCATCCATGTGACCTGGAAATTTCAGCAGCGTGCTTGTTTCGCCTATCTTTAGTAGTCATAAAAGTCTACTAACTTTACTGGTTAGATATGCTTGTAAAAGACTGGAACAACCGCAAAATCTTTGTTTCCTATCCTGTATGCGGATTATTTGGGAATATAAAATAAACAATTGAATGCGTACTTGATTAGAACATAGTTTATATTTCAGTTTTCAAGCCGAGATTTCCCTTTCTGTGCCTCGTGTGTGGCATAAACTTATGATTGCTTTGTTTCCCCCAAATATGTTGTTGACCTGAAGGGGGGTATTATCAAATTATTCCCTTTGTCCACCCGAGTGTTTGGACAATATATGTAGCAAATTAAGTTCCAAGCCTGGCCAGGTAAATTAGTTTGTTGTTTGGATTTCTCAATAGAGGAGGTATTGACTTGTTGCCTTTAGCTTATTAGGTTTCGTGGAAATTGGTTGAAAGGGATCATTGGCACTGTACGTCACGCTGTTGAATAAGAAGTTAGTGGAAACCTTGACAAAGGTCAAGAAGTCAAAATAACAATAGTGTTGGGGTGTTAGTTAAGGGTGTTAGTTATTCCCTTATATAACCTATTTCTACGCAGTTTTACCAAAGTCAAAGGCACCTCATGCGGCGTAATGACTTTAAGCGCGCGGAAAATCATAATTCTCGGTCGCTATGAGCAATGTTTGTTTAGAAAATAATATAGCTTTTGGCATCGAGCACACAGGCCACCTGATGGAAGTGGGCTTTAAGGTATATATACATTTACAATCTCAAGCACAAGACTACAAATCTGCCGTTATACCAAAGAAGGCGGCTAACTTCAATATAGTATTCGAACCATTCTATTCTCTATTAGTAACCACATTAAATTTAAAATGCTTGTACTATTACAATGCAGTTACCCGCCTTTTTTGGTAGGACGGCAGAAATGCGTTGCCAACCTTGAGGACTAAGATGCAATACCTCTGTGTTGGTAATTTGTGACTTTATCAACTGCTAGCGGCCCGTCTCGATTTCGCTAAAAAACTATAAATAATTTATAGTCCATCTCAAATAATGTACCTTCCAAATGGTGAAAGAGGTTTTCTAATAGATGCAGTGGTTCCTCCGTATATAAACCAAATTATAAAATCCGCTCATTATTTTTACAATAGAAATAAATAAATAAATAATGAAAGAAGATATAGATAACTGTGATGTTTTCAAGTATAATCCGCATATACCGTAGATTATCGAATTGTAACGTAGCCTCTATTATTATATCGTTCCGACTATTTCACAATAAATACCATAATGTCAGTCAGCATAAGCATATGTACAGTCACGAACTTTAATTTGGGACCCACCTTAGGTCCAAAGTCATTCTGACATTCTACAACAATAAGGTTGAGTCTCCTATAAGTTACAAATGATTTGGCATCTCTAATGACATTGACGACTTTAAGCCTATTTTTCTTGAAATGGGTCACAAATTAACGATCGCGATAGTACATGTATTCTATCTTCGTCGTCAGGGTTGGTAACACATTCTGAATCTTGAGTTTGAAGTAATTCTGCTTGTTTGTGTCTCGTTTGCCTCACTAACCCTATTCTACAATGTTCGGTAACGTTGTATAATATTAAAATAATTTTAATATAATTTAACATCAGCCAAGTGTGAATAAAATCGTGTGACGCCTCTGGTTGCGTATGTAAAGCGCTGTAACTTTGTATCAAGTGTTTGTACGTTTGCATGGTGACATTAAGAGTTCCAAAAAAACCGGCTTTTTGATAACAACGTTAACCTTGAGGCAAGGCAGCACTCGTCTGGGTGACAATTATGCCTTTTATTGGCGGATGTGAACGCGGTGCATGGTTCCGTCCGCTTGCATATTGTAATGCAAGCAAGCGCTCCATATTAAGTCCGTTTTATATGGAAATTAGGAAGGTTGGCATGGAATGTGCTAAAATTTGTATGATGAATATTTTACTTGAATCTAACTTTTTAATTAAAACATCATCGAGTTGCTATTTATTTGGGGTCCATCCCTATATGTCATTTCAAGGATTGACGATATCATGATAAGATTTATTTTGTAGGAAAAGAGTGTTATAGGTTATAAAGAAAAACTTAAGTAAAGCCGCTCTTGCATGTAGTTAAGTACAAAACTAATACGGAATTTACGTCAAATATCAAATGTCGCACGATCTATACAGACGTGTTACAACTACATGAAAGACGGACTATACTTAAGTTTTTTTACCTATACCATTATGTGACAATTTACGGTGTTTTATTATTTTTCTGTCTTTTGTTTTTGTAGCACTTTGCAGTAAATACCCACAGACATGTAAACAATAGAATTATGTGACAAGTCATGGTCATTTCTTGTTTATTTGTAAATAGACTTCGTCGGTAGGTATGTCGTTGATTTATTCGCCTATGAATATATTAACGACCTAGCTAGCGGGTCGGTAATTTAGTTAATATAAGTATTTATGTGATATACCATACGGTTATTGGTCTATATAAATGCCACTGGCGATTTTAAACACGATGATGATGATGTAGTTTTCATATCTTGCTTGGTTAGGTCACTACCAGCTACACTGAAGACCGGCGGTTTTTCGACGGGGCGATGCGATCTTGCGCCGTTCTCGCCCTACCGAGAAATCGTCGCTCAAAACGTTAATGTTTTAAAGTGTCCTAACCGTGTGGACAAACCATGTGAGTTGATTTGTTTTCGATGTGTGCGTATTTATCATATATGTGTCCGTAATGCTCAGGACACAATGAAAACAAACAAAACCGCACGGACATGTCGTCCATGTTAAACAAGTCGCCTCATTAGCATTTCTATTGAATAAAAGTAAAATAAGAATGCTCGGTCGTTTAATAAGCCGCATTTTGGACAGTTATGTTTCATTTCATGTCCCCTTTAGTTCAATTTTGACTTTAGTTTAAAGTTATAAGTTTGACGTGTGTGTGTGTCTGGAATCGTAGCTTTGAAACGGATATAACGGTTTTGACGCTGTTTATTTTTAAAGAAAGCTGTTTAGTTTATAATCGTTTTGTTGCCATACCAACACTAGATTAAAGTCAATTGAAATGTGCAAAGATGTAAACAAAACTAAACGAAGCAATCTTTATCATTACTACTCCGCTATCACGTTCTATATATAGATCAGCGGGCCTAGTATGGTTGCGTTAATCGCGTGACAAAATGTGGATAAAGCATCCGTCACTCTCGTACTTATATACGTGTCAAAAAGTGACGGATGTTTTATCCACATTTTGTCACGCGATAAACGCAGCCATATTTGGCCCCCTGGTGAGGTCTTTACACACTTGATAATTACTTTCATTTTTTTTTTTCAACACGTTGTATTTGTACTCGTGCATGTAAAGACACGTAGGCACAGATTATATACAAGTTAGTAACGTAGGTAGGTATGCAAAGCCAGTTTTATGGACACATTTTAGGTGAAAGTTTTAGCACACAATAGCCGTGCGTATTTAGTAAATTCGTATTATATGAAAGGAAATGTAGCGTGGCGAATGTTTTCATTTCCTGTCGCCACAAAAAACGTATTGAAACTTGCGCGTGCGCCACCTGTTGATTTAGGACGAATATGATCGACGAGAACATGTAAGAGCGCTAAGCAAAGGGGGATGATTTTTTGCTTACTAGATTTTGTACGCCAGGAATTTGTTTCTATTACCTTGGGAATAGTTGGGAACTATAAAATTGTTTAGGGTAAATATAATATTACATATCCTTCCCCGAGTTAGCAGCGAGTTAGACAGACAGACTCTCTATTGTATTACAAGTATGCACTTTTTTATAATTACTCCTTCCTAGGAACACTTTTATTTATGTTTATGTACTTGATATCCGTGAATGATTGACTCAAAATATTTGAAAACAATCTATTTATTTATATCCATTTCCAACACGACAATACAAATGAAGCTCACACGGAAAGAGCATGTCTAGTAACCTTTTTTTAATGAGATATTAATCTCAAAATTGCTAAAAACTCGATAAAACGCTTAAATTCGCTATGAACTACTATTTGGGTCATACACAGATTTAGGTTACCGGCTTTCCTGTGTACAGTCAAAGATTTTAATTGTTATGCCACTATGGAACCCTGTCGCATAGCGTTAATCATTCATTTAAGCGTAATTTCTGTCATGTGGTTTAACGCTGTCATTATGACAGGGTTCCATAGTGGCGTAACAATTAAAGTCCTTGACTGTACATACCAAAAGTTAACGTTTTAAAGGGCTAATTTTCTGGCTGAACTCTGAACCCATATCCGCATAAGCGGCGTCAGGTATACTTAAGTCCTATCAGATAAAAACATAAATTTTATGCATACAACTTTATATTGTTGCAACTTATATTAGGTATATTATGCCTTTAACTATTGACCACAGGAAAGACAATTTTTATTTATTCGAGTTTGTACGACCCATTTACCACGCAGTTATAGATATAAATCTTAATATAACTTTTACTTTTTCACTTCTAAAAATACATCTACACGAAAATTAAGTACAAAATTACATGGTTCCCAACTTACAAATCGCCATATCACAAAAAAATTACTAAGTTCACTAGCCATGTTCTTTCCGGGTACAATTCATATTTCAGCCGTTTGTAGCCACCAGTGTTACCACAGGTTTACATACTTAATAACAGTGTCCGAAAACATGAGTTATTCATGAACATGAGGTATTACTTACTAGTCGTTAATAATAGTAAATCTTCCAGCTGACGGCAGTGAAAGTGGCTGATGTCAGTAAACCATGTTTTTGCAGCCACAGTGCGCTCGTTAAGACGAGGTGCTCATTATACTTCAGTTAGTCACGTGCATTGAGCATATGTTTGTTTGTCTTGTGGTGCTGATAGACTTGAGCACATACGCTAGAATACTCGCCCAAATGAGCGTTCTGATGAGTTGTTCATTTCGAACAACCAATCGGAACGCTTATTCGGGCGAGAATTCTAGCGAATGATCGAGTAAATGCTCAAGTCTATAATAAGCAACTTTTGAATGAAAGTTTATCGGCCTGCACGCATAAAGTTCGGACCGCGGGAAACCCCACGCGCTATTCCAATCTTCGCTCCGAACCGTAGCGTACGTGTAAAATGCAACTGTAATAGTAAAATAGTACAAAATGTACTGTTCGGACTGGCGCGTGGAATGGCGCGTGGCGTTTCCCGCGGTCCGAAATTTACGTGTAAAGACCGCTTTTGAGTCCCAAGAAGATAGGATACTTTTTATCACGGTATTTTTTATAGTTCCCGCGGGACAAAGATAAAAGGGCTGTATGCGGAGGAAATTAAATCGAAGTCTAGTTTATTTTAACAGATAAAAAACAATCACATACTGTGATTTATAGGTTATAAGTCTAATGTTAACTAGTACTTACCTGTTTGTGCCGTTTGGCTTTAAAATGTCAACATAAAGATTTCATGGTAATAATATAAGCCAGCCTTGTTAAAGGGTTTGCGCTTTAAGTGAAATATAAATGTAATTTATCTTCCTTATTAAGTTATTTGATCAAAAACCAAACAAAGCTGAATTTTGAAATCTAAGGCGCTAGGCGTTTGAAATTTTACCTTGTTAATGTTAATTTCGAATTTTGTTTTATATAGGAATCGAGGACTCCGATCTTCAGGATCTCTACAAATATTTAAGCCACAAAAGCATTAAAGCTAGCTAGATTTTGATTGCAGTATGTATTCCTTCAATTCGGTTGAGTACTCATTTCAAAACAAACTAAGACACATTGTCCGTTGTTCTTCTGCCACTCATTGCACTTGTAGTCGTAGCCTTAGCCTTGTCAGTTTATATACATATACTTCAACGGAGCGTAAATAACAATAATAAAAAGTAATCTCTACAATTAATGTTCGCACGCGACCTTGGTAGATTGTATGCCACATTTCTCTTTATCTCATTTGCCATAGTAAATAGCGCATATCAAACACTATCAACATGGTCAACCGAATGTCCTTAAGATTAGTAACTATCAGTATGCATTTCACATACCCAACAACGTTATCAGTTATATTATATGGAAATGTTTATAGTATTTAGGTACTGCATAAAACACTTCTGGTGATAAACAGTATTTGAAAAACGCCAAGGGAATTCTGCCCTATTGCTGGGTAGCAATATCCCAAATTTACTAACCAAAGCAGTTTTAATTCTTTTCTGTTAGCAATAAGGTTGATATTGCTACAGGAGTTTTATCTGAGATACTGCGTATTGGATTAGCAGGGCAGAGTTATACTCCCTAATTCTTCAAACCATTCATTTTTAATCGTTATATTTTTGACATTCGCGCGTAACATCAAATCAGCCTACATAACAGCCTGTTAACGTCTTACGACTAGGTACAGACAGACTACCTATAAAAAAAAACATCGATGTCGATAGTCAACGATGCGCAACATTGTCTATGAAACCTGTGACTCCATATTTACATGATTCAAAGGGCGACTGCAAGTGACCAGTGAATAATGCAACTAAAGGAAAACAAACACTAAAATAAGTGGAGCGTTCGAATAAAGCGGTCACGACCTCGATTTTTGTTACACTTACACATTAGTGAAATAATAATGCCGATTAGTCTTGTGGTCTTGACCATACATACGTTGTTTTGCTGTGTTAAGGCCCAGCCACACCGCTTGCGTGACGTGCACGTGCACCTGCGCGTTCGCTTTCTACTGCGTTGTATAGTGACATATTTATTTATTTATTTATTTATTTATTTATTTATTTGGCTCACAAAACAAGTAACAGTCTGAAATGGTACAGAGTATTGATACAGGTAAAGTTTAGATCTAGATTGTCACTCTTCACTATGTGTGCCCATAATGGCTAATATGTAATGAAATAACAAAATTGAGGGTTAGCTATATTATGTCGTAATGAGAATTCATTCAACGCAGTGGAAAGCGAACGCGCACGTGCACGTGCACGTCACGCATCCGATGTGGCTCGGCTTTTATAGCCCTACAAAACCCATTAATGATCTAGCCTATGTTTAACATTTCCACGCCTGTACAAATGAATAGTAATTTGCATCAGTAAATCTCAAAACCACTTAAGTAAAGAACAATGTAACGTATAATCCAAACAATAACGAAACGATTCATAGTCAATATGATTCCAATGGTATATCAAGACTTCGTAATGCATCCGCCAAGGACGCGTATAAGGCGCAAACAAGTCGGTCAACAGGCATAATAAGTTACCTTAGTATGTTTATGTCTAGGATCGTGTGCTATATCGCTAGCCGTATTCAATTCACACATGGAAAGATTGCAAGTTTCGCTCGCAGATAGGTGGGACGAATGTTCTAGAGTTATCTGGAACTTTATGATTGCGCGTCTGGTTGATGGTTTTGCGTTGTAGCATAGTGCTTTAAGTGATGCTTAGGATATTTAGAAGAATCTTCAACTTAAGGAGCTACAGTAAGTAAAATTACCTTCAGTTAAATTGCCTTTCGTATTTATTTATATTTGGTTAATTCCGCGATAGGAGCATTTAATAAGGTATTATTAAGGATCACTTGTTAATGTTCGTAATGTCTGATCCACATTGATCCAGCGGCTCTATTCAAGACGGTAAAAACAATATCGTATTTGATCTGTTATCGAATTGTCAACGTTTTGATAGCTCTTATTTTCTTGACAGTAATGGCGGCTGACGTCATAACAATACCATAACAGGCAAACTACGATATCGTTTTTACCGCCTAGAATAGAGGCGCAGCAAAAGCATGCACGTAGAAGTACATTGACGAGTTGGTTTTCACGTTTGAGCCGAGAGTTATTGTAACGACGCAATGTATTTCTACTGTCATGCAAGCTGGACCAATGTAAATCACCCTTACGGCAGGTCTATATAGAGTAATTATATCAATTGAAAATCAATAGATACCTAATGTTGTAAACAGAATTATGCGTATCAGTGGAATTTAATTATCTCAAGTAGAACATTAAAATAGCTTCCCAATTAGCAGTATAGCGATAATGAACTGGAAAGAGGATCGCTTAGTTAATTCTTAGTAGTACCGATTAAAGTACTCTCATTTATAAATGACTTTCCTTTAGCGTGACGTTTTAAAATGGCATGTAATAATACCGTAACTCAACAGAGCTCACAAGCTCACAGATTAACTGTTAATGTACATTGCGTTTAAATGTTTACGAAGGTAATAATCGATGGAACAAGTGCACCAATGGAAGTTTCTAACGGAGATATGATCGTTTTACGAGCTACTCGGTACCGGGAACTGTTGTTTTGTTGTTAAACCAACCGTAATGAAATAGATAAATTATTATGTACGAGTATCATGTTTAATAAACAGCGCGTGTTGTGAAGTTCAGCGGGGGGGCTATAAAATAATACATAATCATTTAATAGCTCTCCGTAGCTCGTTTACTGAATTTATATTACGTTTGACTTCCTCTCGTATTTGTTGAATGCTACGCTTTTACGGCCCATGTTACTCCAATAAGGCTTGTTAATACCAATTTAGACAAGAAACAAATCACAAGAATTTTTGATAGTTGTCAAAAAGATCAGTCGGATATCTACGGAACAAGACAAGTTTATCATAATTGTCAAATAACGCCCATAATGTCTAAAGAGTCCTTTATCCAACAATGGGTGGATACGGGCTTATTAGGATGGATGGATATGTTTACAACCTTGACGCAGCTAAGGTATTGACACCAGTAATTGACAAGGATACTTTAATCTTATTTTAAACTAGCTTCCGCCGGCACTCCGTCCGCGTAGAAGTCGTTTATCGCTGCTCCCTCGGGAACTGTCCAATTCTCCGGGATAAAAACTATCCTATGTCCTTTTCCAGAACCTAACCAATATGTGGCCAAGTTTCATCTCGATCCGTTCAGTGGTTGAAGCGTGAAAGACGGACAAACATACACACTTTCGTATTTATAATATTAGTATGGATAAGACAGGGGTATTTATTTATTTATATTGCAAAAAGTGATTTAATCTGTAAATAAAAGAGTTAAGTGGCCATTAAAATAGCCTGTCAGCTAAAAGATTCCATCATTTTTATAGAATTTCACTTCATCGATTGTTTCATTTAATTGAACGCTATATACTGCTTAAACCATGATGTTTTTAGGATAATATCTTAATCTCGTAAGGCCCACCATACTACAAACAGGGAGTTTTTTGTAAATGGGACTTTGAATCTACCAGCAAGGCAATAAAGTTCAATTACTTTTGTTCGATAATGCTATTTTCAGTTTATGAAGATAGGAAAATAAACCTTATTCTTATTACAACGCAGTTCAAATTAAATTGCCTTGATTATGTACATCCTATTGGACACTGAGCCTTACGAGGTTAAACATTAATTACGTAGGTTTAGTTAGGTTATACCTGTGACTACCAAAAAATCACTCACGCGGCGAGAAATGCCTTTCGATAAAATGTAAATTCTGCGTAATTGATACCTTCGTTGAATGATAACATAATAGGTACCTAGAAAAAGACTTCAACTTCCTCACGATCTTTAAAAATCCTAACGCTCGTCACTAACATAAACATATATTCTCCCCAGGTACGACAAGTGGGACCGCGACCGCGACCGCGGCGGTGGCGCCGGCGCCGCGCCCGGCGCGTGGGCGGGCCGCGACCGCGAGCGCGACCGGGAGCGCGAGCGGCAGGCGCGCGCGCACCAGATGTCGCAGTCCCACGCCGCCGAGCCGGACGCCACCGCCTCGCTCTTCCAGGCACCTTCCAGGGTAAGTTTTGTAACACCTTCAGATTATCATCTATACACAGATTTAGGTTAGCGTCTTTCCAGTGGACATACCCGAAGTTAACGTATTTAAGGTCTAATTTTCTGGCTGAACCCTTAAGGCCCAGCCACACCGCTTGCGTGACGTGCATGTGCACGTGCGCGTTCGCTTTCCACTGCGTTGTATAGTATGAATTCTCATTACGACATGTCACTATACAACGCAGTGGAAAGCGAACGCGCACGTGCACGTGCACGTCACGCAAGCGGTGTGGCTGGGCCTTTATCCGCATAAACGGCGTCAGGTCTACTTTAGTGTTATCAGATAAAAACATAATTACATGCACACAAGCGTTTAACTTAATTACATGCACACAAGCGTTAAACGTTTTTTCGATTGTATTATAAATGCGAAAGTTTGGATGTTTGTTACTCAATCACGCCTGAACGGCTAAAAGGATCTGGGTGAAATTTGGCATAAAGATAGATTATAGCCTGGAATAGCACATGGGCTACTTTTTATCCCGAAAAGTTTATTACTTGACAAATGACTTTTATGCGAAGACGTGCGCAAAAGATATTATCTAAAAAAAAAAAGTGAATGACTGTCAGGACAGCACAAAGCCTAAACCGTTGAACCTAGGGACTTGAAAACTAACTTATAGATACAAAGAGTTATTGCCTGTAGTCCACCTGATTTGTTCACTTGAATAATTAAGAAGATCTTAACGAAGTTGACGGAGCTCCTCATTTGCGGAGCTCCTATTTTGGCCCTTCAAAATGGATTGAAAATCGACAAAGGGGAATCATATAAACGTTATTAGAAGATGTAAAAACCAAGTTACTAGATGTTTGAGGTACCTAACTCTAATAGTCTAACCCAACGGTCAGCAACAGGCGGACCGCGGTCCGTTTGCGGACCGAGGAAGGTCGAACCTTGGACCGCCAAATATTGTAATGTATTGCATACCAAGTATAAATTAATACATAGATAAGGTATACTATACCTTTATTAATTGACATAATATTTTTAAGCCACATAGAATCTAACTGAATACTTTTGTTTTTATCTGGACCTCGTCGAAATTTTCCCACAGTATCCGGACCCCACCTAAAACTACTTGCCGACCCCTGGTCTAACCTGTAGTAATTGCCGGACCAACATTCACGTGGGTAGATAATCCAATTAGTCAGTATTAGTACAGCATAACAGAATTAATATTGCGCGCGCGTCGAAGCGCTTACACAGTTGACCGAAAGTCTATTATTGCTTAATCCACGTGTCCTGCTGTACTAACCGACGACGCCTGCCGATAGAACTGTCCATTTTGCTCTAACTGGCTATTCTGGCTAACTATTTACCTTGACATTGACCCGTTGGTATTGTACCTAAACTATATGAGCGAGTTGTTTGAATACCTTGCTATGAATTCTTTTGTATCGAGTAGTTGATTGGTGCTGTTCCCTCGAGAGCTAGATTTTCCGGGATAAAGGCTCAGCCACACCGCTTGCGTGACGTGCACGTGCACGTTCGCGTTCACTTTCCACTGCCTTGTATAATGACATGTCGTAATGAGAATTCATACTATACAACGCAGTGGAAAGCGAACACGCACGTGCACGTGCACGTCACGCAAGCGGTGTGGCTGGGCCTTAAAAAGTATCCTCTGTCCGTTTCCGGGCTATGCACTATCCCTTTACCAAATTTTGTGTCGATCGGTAGAGGCCTTTACCTAACTGTAAGAACGGAACAAACAAACAAACTAACAAACACATTTTATAGGTAGTAAAGAAAAGGAGATGTCCGTTGGCCTGGACAAATTTCATTCTATGCATAAAATTCAATATCATAGATGTTCCTAAAATTCAATATCATAGATCAATCTAGGTCGTGAAGTGCGTGTCTTCTTTAATTAAATCCAATTACTGACCCGCCCTCGCTTTGCTCCGGTTCGAACATAATAGAAAATAGCATATATTAGTCAGAAATAATGTAGCCTAGTATACGTGAACGAATGTTTAAAATGGTAGTGACCCTTGCCTAACGATGTTAGAGGTTCTGGATTCAAATCCAGGTAAGGGCAAATATTTTTTGTTTCTGAGTCTTGGATGTTTTGTATTTATTTAAGTATGTGTTTCTCTATATAACTAAAGTAGTTTATCGTTGACTCGGTCACTTTGTGTGAGATTATCCCCTGAAATCTATTTATTTAAAATAGGTTTCGTAGTTCCAGATATTACCCCCAAACATACATACAAACAACCAAAAATGTATTAGTTAAGACTATTATAGCAACTTAATGATTACAATTGATACGCAAAACGCTAGATCTAAAGATGATCAAAAGATAATTTCTCGGTAAACGTATTCTAAGAAAGGTAGAGGTAAATTAACTTACTACGGACGCTCAAGCGTTTTGCATCGAACTAGTTAATATAGAGATGAGCTCAGCACGGGTTTCTGATTACCCTCGACACGAGGCTGGGTTCACCTTTAAGTTCTGAGAAATACTATACATGCGTTTTAGAAGCAGATTAATACATTACCACCGGTACTCGGAGACATTTTAGAGACATCAATTTGTTCCTTTTTCAAATTGTGTGTGACTGACTCTGAGCGCGGCACAGAATCTGAGTGAATAACAAAAAAGATCTTGATTATTCAACTAGTGTATAACTAGAAATCATTGAGTTTCAAGTCGTATGGCAGATAATTATTCAAATATGGCTGCGGCTCCACTGAGACGGAGATGAGCGGCGTGGAGCGGAGCTGTGCCAATATTAACCAATAGAATCTAAACTAACGTGCGCAAGGCGCGCTCGACGTGACCGCATGCGCCTTCTATTGGTTAATATTGGCACAGCTCCGCTCTGCTCCGCTCGTCTCCGCCTCAGTGGAGCCGCAGCCTAAGAATAGTATAATTATCGTCATATAAAACGGGCTCGTGGCGTCCCCAGGTGATGAATTCGAAAATATTGATGTCTAAAGCGAAAGAGTAGGCGTGTATGGACTTTATATTCTTATATGCGAATAAGCCTAGCTTTAGCCCTAATTTTTTATCCGTGGAAAATCTTTTTTTTCTCCTTTCACTTTTTTTTTTTTGGAATTTGAATTTCGAAAAACCCGCGTTTTTGCATGACATATTATAGCTATATTCCAAATTACGTTCCTAATTCCACGACTAGGTTTGACCTGTGTTTCTTCATTTATAATTTTAATATGTATAAAATGTTCTATGTACACGCAATAAGGGCGGAAGCGTGGGTAAAAGGTGACACTGGTTAAGTGTTCATTGTTTGCCATACGCGCACAGTATATTGACCTCAATGCTTTGTGCTATATTGTTACAAATGCGATTTAAACTTGTTATTGAAAATTACAGTTATATATAAGCTAAGCCCACTTTTCTTTGTTATGTTTTTACTCAAGGGAGATATTTTTTAGGTGTATACAGGGTGACTGCGTGGTCGTGATACAAATGATCACATCTGTGTTCTACACTCGAATATGAACAACTTTCACTATGGGACCTACTCTAAAATCAGGAAAAAAAAACAGCTGCTTCATACGTTTTGGTCGAGTACGTATTGAACTTTTCTATGAAACAGCTGATTTTTTCTTCGTGATTTCAGAGTTGGTCCCATATTGGGAGTGGTTCATATTCATGGGTAGAACACAGAGGAGATCATTTGTATCACGACCACGCAGTCACCCTGTATATGTATGCATGTCTGTCACTGTCTGGCCTCCTGTGGATACATCTTTATGGTTTTAAAGGAAGGTGATATTTTCGTCTCAAGTGTTACAAAGTACATGACTTATTTTGACTTACCAATAAGAGATGTTTATTTGAATAATAAGTTGGCGCGCATAAAAAATAAACCAGTCATATTTAAAATTGTAACTACGCATAATGTTTTTAAATGAACTTTAAAACTTGGATGACTATGTAAAACATATGGCACCTTAGCTACCTGATGATGGAGTCGGAAGGTAGCCATAGGATAGCACACGTAGCCCTATCGAGTGAGAACTCGTTGGATTGAACTTGATGCGTAGGCGATGCAAATAAACTATTTTAGACGTTTCCCCTGTCAGTTTTTTTTTTTGCTCAATCCTAATCAGCTAATCGAGATGCTCCTCGGTGGATCTACGTTTAGTACAGCAGAGATGCGACTTCCCCATCAGATCATATCTTAGATACCACAATATTGAATTATCATGTACTCCAAATTTCAGCCCATTTATTGTGACGGGAAGTGGTTCCAAAATTTACTTGCAAGATTTGACCCAGCAAACAGATGACGTAGCGTTTTGTTAAATAGAAACTTTAAAGTTTTAAATTTTTCACCAAACAAACGTTTTTGAGTAAGACACATAAACGATAATTACAATACATTGTTCCTACTAAATATTACAGGAATTAAACGTTCTTTGTTACGCATGTCTTTTGTTATTGATCCCAAACTGATACCGCAAAGAATGCAAACGTAGATGCACGTGCATGGTGCATTTAGTTTTTAAGTGGATGCGGACATGCGAGTCAGCCGCGCGATGCAAACACAACTATATATTGCATAAATTTATCATGTGTTTTATATAATATTCTACAATGTTCTACATACCAAATGAAAATCATAGTTGAAAGTTAGTTAAAAAAAAACAAAAGCAAACAATAAAGAGAGAAATAAAACACCTACATGACTACTTAATATCAGGGCAATACTCAGCGTTAATCCGCCGTTGCGCTCGCTTGCAGACGAACCTTGACTCTAAGTAATTAAAAACTATAATAACCAACCTAGAACTGGTTGAATCGTCGACTTGAGCGGGTAAAACCAGTATGAATTGCCAAGCTTCCTCATTTTCATACAAAATTTACCCGAAACCGTGCATTTGGCGTTGAACGAGAGGTTGTATTGTATAGACATGTACCAATTGAAAGCCAGATTTCAAAATGCGATACCATAGCGTAGAGCTGCAATAGATCACATACTCTTGATAATTACCAGTGAGCAATGGCAGATTTACCGAGCAGTCGCGTGCTGTGTTGCAGTAAAAGTGAAGTATGCCTTGTTGCGGCACGTGTGTCGCTATACAGCTACTATACTGTCTCAATGTAGCATGTAGCTGAGTAATGACTCTGTTGGGGATGTTTATGTGATTTAGTGGGCGGAAAACTACTAAAAATTTTAAACAAAGAATATGATTGTATGTTGCTAAAAAGAGGATCCTTTTGGATTATAATGTGGCTTTCCGTGGTTGTTTGAGCGATCTAATTACGAGTATGACTAATCATAAAGCGCCATTGATACGTATCTGTAATTTAGTTTCTGGAATTAACTGAACTGATTTGTACAATGCTATGTTGTATCCCAGTAATAGGCATTTTCGCCACTAATGTGAATTAAGGATATTGCCAAATAAAAAACCAAGTATGAAATCGCGCACATCTCCTTTGACCTCTATATTTTCCGACAATCAATACCACGCCGTCACAACACGCTAACCACTATTACGAAACCTTGATAAGTAAATAGACAGCGGTTCGTCGTAAAACCCGAGTACTATGTAACTTGACGTCACAGTTACTAGAAAACTACCAACACAATAAAAACACAAAGTCTAGAACAGAGCGCCGCAACAGATACCTTTATCTTCCACCCATTATAAAATGGTCTTTGATAACGCAGGCTCATTGAGCCTCATAATAAAGCGGGTGCTCCGACAGGGGCCAAGGTATTCTGGCTCGTATTGGCAATGTCAAGAGGGTTCGAGGCCGAAGCTTGTTTACGCGTCGGCTAACGTAATTACACTTACGTTTCGCTGCTTCCGTGGAAATTGCTGCCAAATTATATACTCGCTTACTGCGTATAAAGTAACTGTAGCGACGATGGGTTGTTTATTTTATCTCTTTAATTTACTTCTGCCTGTGGCTTTGGCCGCGTGCTATTTGTTTACAATATGTCAATCAATGACTTAAATAGCCATTTGTTTGTGAAATTTTATAAAAATTCTGAAGCTTATTTAAAAGTAAATTTATATCTCAACATCGTCACCAACAATATATGAGGTTTATGACATTAGTGGAGTTTATTTTCGATTTGTTTTATGATATGACGAACGAACATCCAACGCCATTTCTGTATCTTTTGGCGTAATCGCCATGCCACAGACAATTGCAAGCTCCTTTGTCATATAAATAAAAAAGACAAATTATCATCGCCCCTGATAGCCTTTTCAACCGACGATAAAAACGGAGGAGTTTCTCAAGTCGACGCGTATTTTTTTTTTTATGTATTTCATACGAACCCATTTCCTTAACAAGCGTTCTCTTGTTACTTCTAGTGCGTAACACATTACATCTCTCATTCCAAATTTAAATTCGTAAAACAAACACTATAATAACAGTTGAAAAGCAATCGGCTTATCAAGAGCGGGCGGTCGCGACCTACTTTGCGATACACGGCGCGTACGCTTGGACGAGAGCCCGAATGTGTCAAGTCGATGATGTTGGATCAAGGACGGGTTAACTCGAGTACTTTCCGAGTTTTCAGACACACAGACTGACTGACAGATGAGATAGACGTTTTTATTACTGATATTATACGATTCTTTGTTTTTAAATACCTAATCCCTTTTTTATGGTCACAGCATGTTTGATTTGATATTGACGCCACGAATCATGCAACGAAAGTAAGAAAGACGGGAAAATATACATTAATTGACACAAAAACGCCTCACTAGTGTCACGTCTCATCTGACCTCCGTAAACCTTGTGACACCAGACCAACTGTGTCGAAATACGTTGGATTCCAATGCTTTTAATTGGATATGGTGATCACCCTACTTTTTATTAAGAATAATAGCATATCAATAGCTAAAGCTTAAAAATATCAGGTTTCTAATCGTTGACCATTGACCATTTGCTCTTGTTTTTATGTAATACCAGTTTAATCTGCTGTACCTTCATATAAAACTATTTCGTTAGTGACTGCCTAAGAGACGACGCACAGCCTTAGTACGGAACTCAAAAACATGGGAATAATATTCTCTTGACTTCGCTTGTAAAATGATTTTTAGTAAGCCAACCTCTAACGGAGAAAAATATGATAATAGATGAATAATAGGAACGTATATTCTCGATTTCCTTTGTGTATCGAAAAGGATTGCATAACAGACTGCAGCTGAGTGTATCTAATGCGACGCTGCATACGCCTTGGCCAGATTTGCAGTGAAACCAGACTTGACAAAGGAAAGAACAAAGACACATAACTCATATGCCACCAATTTGTGTTGTTGGTTATTTAATGAATTATGTGAGTATTTTTGTCAATGCGACTGCTCAAGGAGGATAATGTTTTTCAAGAATATATCTTTTTGACAGTTTTACTTATTGTTCAGTAGTGATATTGACGATCTGAAAATGGTCGCGGAAAATGGCTGGATGAGCAAATCCTGCTGGATATGTGTGGGGAAGGCCATGTCTATCTAATTGTGGACGATGATGGTGGATAGATGATATACGCCAGAACAATCAATCTTCTTAATACCTTCTACCCACATCGCACAAACTGTTTCTTTCATAACATGTCCCGTGACTCATAGTTGTGTAATTACTAACTCTTGATAAATAAGCCCGCTGTAGGTACTAAGTACCTAGTTGTTATTAAATGTAAACATAACGTGTAATAAACAAGCGTGCTGGCCACATGGAATAACCGGTGACCCGATTTAATGTGTTAGTCGGTAGTGATGACTAACAATGGCGATCCAAGAATGGGTGACCAATCGAAAGTAGCCGGCGCCTTCAAGAAACTTGTTAGAATTTCATTGTCATTGACATTAAATGACTGGAATACTCGTACCTACTATAACCAAAAGTGAAGACAAACCATATACTAAGTCTATAAAAGCCTAAATATGACTAAGGATAAATAAAATTTATGGTTGACATTTAGGCTAATGTTGAAAATTTTGAACGCTAATGCCCTTTTCGACATTTGTCTCCGAAGTGATAAATGCCTTTTTACTTTGAGTAGGCGGGAATTCCCTCTCCTTTGTAAAGTGCTTGTAACCTTTGACCTATCAACTCCTAATTAATCAACATTATGGACTGCCATAAAACTTTTTCTGCTAAACTTCCAAAGATCCGCATCGACCGGACATGTGCTGCCTCCTTTTTAAAGATAGAACTTTTGATATCCGGAAATCGCATCATCTTTTTGAAGATCTTTTATGATGAAAATAGGCCAACATCGGAGAGTGGCGTGCTAATGAGAAAGGCTACACTCAGCAGTGACCATAGGCTGACGAAGAAAACTGATAGGAGATCATCTTTTTCAAGGAAATGTACCTACTAAAGCGGTAAAGGAGCAACCATTTGTCCTATAATGGACGTATATGGTTGATTTGGTGATGATGATGATGATGCACGCTTAACTAGAGCCAGGAGATGTAGACGCGACCTAACCCCAGCCTAAAATACATATTGGAGGGTAAACGTCGCGTCGTCGTCACGTTTTCAAGGCATTTTTCCGCCCACAGGTGTGGTCACGTTGAAAAGAACGCCATGCTACATTTTGCGATTTTGACGCAGCATAATTTAGGTATCTTCAGAGTATTTTAAGCTTCGGTGTGGTCGATTCTTTAAGTGTGTTTAGAATTCGACACAATATTTTACTTTACCTACGTACTTATATCATCACATACTAGTACCAACCTAATAATATGACCTTGTCAACTAAACAGCCTGGTCCCGACATCTCCCTAAAATGTCCTACAGGCTCGTGGATAAATTCAGGTGGGACCCGGCTTGATACTCAACTACTTTTTATGTAACAAGTAATATTTCATTCTCGTTCCCTACGCCTACGTATAAATATTACCTACCTCAGGAGTAATACGGGTTCGAGGGCGCTCCCTATGTTTAATCTATGTTTAAGATTTCAGGGAGCGGTTTAGAAATTGTAAAGAAGCATTTGTTAAACGGAGGTAAACTTAAAACTATGTAAATAAGTATATATACTTGGGAGCAAAGAAATCGAGCTACTTTCTATGGAAATTTAGTACTAAGTGGCCCGATTTCTTTGCTCCTAAGTGTATAAAAAAAGTATAAATTACAGGGGCCCTCATACAAGAAAGGTTCGTGTTAAGAACTAGATGTTTAAATTCAAAGAAAACACACTTAAGAACAAATTCAAACTTTATGTTTTACATTTTCCTCATTTACTTATTGTGTAACTAGGTATATTATGGCGCTTAAGTTATCGTGAAGATAAGCTCTTACGTTATTTATAATATGTAACTTCTCATAAATTGTTAGAGATAAAATATATTACGTCGTGTAACTTAGACATTATTTGTCTCGCGTAATTTTGTTTAATTTTTTATTTTAGTTCCAAGAACAAATAATAAAATACATATAAGGTCTACTTTGTCTCACGTGTATCCAACCTCGTTAAAAATATATGTGAGACTGTTGTTATAAGTGTTCATGTGCGTTGTAGCATACATAAACAATAAGTTCATTTTACGTACTTAAATCACATTTGATACTCGTCCATGTTATCGTAACTCACGTACCTTCGTATTTTTCGGGACTGTAATTTAACAGTTCCCAAAACCTTCATTTTGATAAATGAACTTACATTATATAATAATAGTAGAATAGATATACCTAAGACCTTTGTGGAACTCAAGCTTCAACTAGGTCAAGGTATCTGCGAGAAACCTTCAAGTCTAGAGATCTTCCGATCTTTCGATTATTTTCATAAATTTGCGCTAAACGTATTCCATAGGTTTCCTCCATATATATATTTTTTTATTGTGTTTGGTTGAGGAGCGTTTGTCAAGTATATAACATACTTTTTAGTTTGCTGTTGTTAGAAATTCCAAGATTCTTTTCACCAGTCTATGGTGTAAATAAATAAATAAAAATCAGGGGATCCCTATACCAATCTCTCGGTTGCTACCACCATCGTATATTTTACCCTACCGTCAAGCAGCAGTGTTCGCATTGTTGTGTTACGGCGTAGAGATAAGACAATCATAGAGGCATTCTCTCAGTCCTCAGGGTTGGCAACGCATTGATCCTACCATACATAGCCTGTGTGTTAGTTTGCCTTCTCCATACCATGAAAAAACGGATTCATACATACAAGATACGGAATGTACAGACAATAACTTATCCTAATGACGGCGTCAAGTCACGAAAGAGAAATTTCGTCTAAGATAATCATTCGCTTTCTGCGACAGGGTTTTATAGCGGCTCAACAATTAAAAGTCGTTGAGACGACTGTCCCTTATAGCTGTGTGTAGGTCAGATGAGTTCCAAATACAACCTAAAAAGCGTCAGTGTACAGAGAACAATACAAATACATAGTATTGCGGCACAGGCGGCGTCTAGACGGCCTCATTACTACCCCCCACCCGCCCCTCGCCCGATCCCCGTACCACGTTCAACGTTCTAATAGAAATATTACGCCGATCTGATGGTTTACGCTCTTAATAAACCGACGGGGTTAACGGATAACAAGTTAATTTATTGATTAGTTATATAATAAATCGGTTATTTTTTTGCAAACAGCTGCAATTACAGGTGAAGCAGGTTTTTAAAATCAGGGATAATTTTAAGGTCTAAACACTCTTAACTGTAAATCTTGGTTATTTTCTATGTATTTCTCTGTATGTGTATGTTTATTGTTGCTTAGTACCCATAGTACAAGCCTAGAGCATAGTTTGAGACTAGGTCAATTCGTGTGATATTGTCCCCTGATATTTGTATTTATCTATTTTTGTTTATTTTGTTTACAATTCAAACGTGAGAGTCATTCAGAAATTCAACTTTTCTCCTAGCCTCGGAGTCGACCACTATACTCGTTTATAACTAACCTACTCAGCCAACTAGATAGTCAAATTTTTGAAGGCGATCGAAGCACCTTAACACCCCTTTCCACAAAAAAAAAAACATGCGAAATTTGATTTGCCTGGAAAAGTCGTCAAATTAGATAGATCTAGGTTGGACTTGCGACTGTGATAATTTAAAACTTCTCTGAAACGATTATGGTAATATGTTATCATTACCCATGATCGGTACAAATTTTCTGTTACTTTCTATTACATTTTTAATGACACAATGTTTATTCAAAAGTTTTAATAAACATTTGTCGATATTAAAACGAACAAACGTTCATGTTTCAATATTGTTTAAAAGTTACTGAAGCGTGAACGATATTACGTTTACAAAGAAATTGAGGGGTACTCCTCACTGAACCAATCAAACGAAGTAAGTCGTCGACCTGCCAATTTTCTCTAAAAGATTCAAAAGAAATATATTTTCGCTAAATAAGAAGGTCAATGTGTCATATGAAGAGATAAAAAGATAGCGAAGAATAGAGAAAAATGCCAATTACACCAACAAGAGCGTAGCTTTTAAACGTAACGAAAACGGTTATACGAGTATGGTGACTCACATAAATACACACATCATTATTTTGATGTTTTTCTATGTATCGCAAATTATAAAAATAATGAAGGGATATTATTCATCCTTTTAAGTTTTTGATGTGTGTATGATAAGCGAAATTCTTAAAAAATATGCATTAGGGGAGATATGTTCATAACAGAGCCCTTATTATGGTCGCCTTCATCGCAGTGGATAAAACATCGATCACTTTCGCACTTGCATGCTGGTCAGAAAGTGATAGATGTTTTATCCACATCGATAAAGGCGACCATTTGCAGCAGAAAGCCTAGTATGATTGCGTTTATCGCGTGATAAATGTGGATAAAGCATCCGTCACTCTCGTACGTTAGTAGTTGTATGCGTGTCAAAAAGTGACGGATGTTTTACCCATAGTTTGTCACGCGATAAACGCAAGCCATATTTAGGCCCGCTGGACGCATTTATTATCTGGACAGTAGAGTACTACTCGTAGGTGTGAAGCGCTGTAATGTGGGTTTATTTTAAGAATGACGTGTTTTAATCTCCTCAAGACCGGCTATACTCGTGTCGAGGCCTAGTTACCTCTTTCTATCAGCCCGTCTGCCTGTTTAACTGTCTTTTACAATAAAAAGGTAATGTTTTACATTTTTACTATTACTTATACATTTTTTTCTTTGTCCGTTTATATTTTTCACAAAGACTGAGGAAGTATCTATAACCTTGTCCCATTAAAGCACAATTAGCTAGAAAGGATCTTGGTATAAATAATCGCGGGCCTGGAGGGTGGGATCCTTCGGGTAAGTTGAGCAAAGGCCACCTTCCACAAGGACGTAGACAGCTGGTTCATTGTTAACGAGTAGTTACGTTCAATACCAAAACCACTCATTACCATATTAAATTGACTCGGTATAGAGTCTTTAGGGGAGCCATTTACTGATAATTAGGTAATGGCAAATAATTATCCTAAAGACTTTACTGTTGTAGCTTGAATTATTGTTGTTTTATGTGCACATACGTGTGTTTAATTATCAGCCAGACCAAGAAATGTTAATAGAGGTCAGTAGTTATTTGCAGTTAAAATCCTGCGTTCGACTTTAGTTAATGTTATGTGTTCACGAATTAGATGAATATCACGTTTAATAGCCATATGTTTAATGACTCTCATTCGTTAGCTAAGTCACCTACAGCGCAGACCAAAGTCGAATACAGTCCCAATACAAATATATCGATTTTGTTAATGCAAAGTTAGTACCAGACAATCGACGGTGTCGCAAACAATACAAACAATCCACTTATTAGTTTAACCTATATACAAAGATCACGTAAACCTCCGATCTCTGATTGTACGCACCTGAGGCGACGGGAGTCACCTAGGGCGTCCTCTCGCCTCTCGAAGTCGCCGGGTCGACGCACTTACGCCGCAATATTCAACAAACTCGGTGACAAATCGTTACGGGGGATGACTTACAGCTTTGATGAAATCAGTTTGCAAATGCCCCGGGCGCATTGAACTCTTGTCATCGATGACCTTTTTCTTAGCTAATGACCGGCTGTCGGTGAAAAAACTCACGCTCACAAACCGCAAGATTTACATTCTCACGCGCGCATTATGAACGTGCGTTGTTTATTATGCTTTACAGACTTTTGAACTTCAGGAATGAATCTATTTCTGCTCACAATTTACTATTGTCGTTATTTATAAGTCTCAGTAGAATAGACCATGTAAAAAATATCAGCGTCAGCCATTTACGTGAGTGTTAGACAATTACAGATGCCCCCTGAAGTACGTCCTTTCCGTCGGCGCCACGGGTTGCCCCAGAATCGCAGGGCGTTGACTCTTCGATACCGGGGCACGATCCACAATCATTCGGACGTCTGGGCCCGGCTAGCGCTGTCCTTCACAAACGCACAAACAATCACAAATGCGTGAAAGAAACGACAAAGCGTGAAAAATATCTGGATGAGGCCGCATCTCCCGCGCACGTAGTAGATTTATGAACGTATACATACGTGCTAGTGCCGAAGCTTGATCACGTTAACAGAGAGGTTTATATCATTTATACAGAACATAGACGTACGGCACTTGCCGAGAGATCTGAGGTTTTGAAACGTGTCAAGGTTGGCACTCGGACGATTCTGTTTGTTTACCCGATCGGTTTAAAGTGACGTCTGCAAGCTTTTTTCAACTCTTTTGTTGTCTGATGCCCCAAATTAGTTTACCCCGTATCCCGCGTTCTCAAGACGTATTGTTGAAACCCGAGGTTGTGTGGGAATTGTGAGCGACCCGACCCTTCGTTTGGGCAGGTGCACTCACCCCTAAACGTCAACTGCACGTTTGTACCCCAAAGTTTTAATAAATTCCTACTGCTATTTGTTGTCAAAGCTCCGCTCAAAATATTGAAAACCTGACTCCCTGATTTCTATAATAAATGGACGCTTAGAGGGGATGCCTCGGTGCGTTGCGTAGTCGCCGCTGCGTTGTTCTACATATACTTCTAAATTAAAAGACATACGACACGATCGCTCTATGTTGCAATCGGAGCGTTGTGACGGCGCGACGCACCGGCATCGTTCGTGTGGCATCGCTCTTAGAGGTTAGAGAGATCTTGCCCTCATGTCTGTCTGTCAGTTCCGTACCGATAAAGCGTCACCAAACATGGATGTTGTTAGCATGTCGCTTAGAGATGGCAAGCGATGATCTCGGGATGAATCACGCTCTGTCGAGACCAGATGAGCGTGCGCTTACAGTGCACCCGAGTGTAACCGCTGATAATTATTTCGTGATGCAAGTTTTTTTACAACTTCTCGGAAATATCGCCAAAGATGGGGTCTGGTTTTGGTTCACCAAACAGTTAAATGAATCTGCCAAAAATATTTTGCCGGCCTGTTACCGGATTGGTCGACAACATTGTTTTCTAAACCAAATGACCAATTTTTTTTGTATTCTAGTGCTATGAAATGACCCATTTTGTTTCGTAAAATATAGGAACCAAATGACCAATTTTTTTTGTATTCTAGTGCTATGAAATGACCCATTTTGTTTCGTAAAATATAGGATGTTCTTTTCGTACAAGATAAATGTCATTCGAACTGGGTTATAATTTTCCAACTACTCGAGATTAAATTATATCAGAGATAATAGGGTACCTAATATTTAAAAAGTCAGTTTAAAAAACACAACGAAATCCGTGCAGGGGAAAATACCTCTTCATGTAAGAAAAATTAAATAGCAAAAATGATTTTGTCCTGTGATGTAGTTATACAAATATTTCACACCAACAAGTAAGTAGGTATTCACAGAACGGCAAAATAAGAGGTAAATAATTTGCTGGTCAAGAAATGTATAAAAGTTCAATTTTACGTCACGAGAAACCCAAGAAAAGCAAAAACGTTCTCTGAAAACGTGCTACACGTGCGTATTTAAATAAACTTTGGAGGTCACTGAAGCCACGTGACGTTATCTTTTAATAATTGAGTAAATAACTTTATTATGAATTAAATTTTACCTGTGATAGGTACGTGAATAATTTTTGTTTTACCTTGCGATAGTTGTGAGCACTATTGCGGCGAAAAGGGCAATTAAGGACTAAAAGTCCCTTGAGTGGTCCATAAATTGCGTATTTTCCAGCCTCAACAATGTAATATTCGTGTTTAGAAAGCTTTTGCGTAAAAGATAAACAGTTGAAGTTTTAGACATTAAGGCTGCGGCTCCACTGAGGCGGAGACGAGAGGACCGGAGCGGAGCTGTGCCAATATTTACCAAAAGAAGGCGCATGCGGTCACGTCGAGCGTGACTTGCGAACGTTAGTTTAGATTCTATTGGTTAATATCGGCACAGCTCCGCTCCACTCCGCTCATCTCCGCGTCAGTGGAGCCGCAGGCTTAAGGATTTACAATTTATTTATTTATTTAGTCGGTGGAAGAACTATACATCACTTAGTTCGTCCCTGATGTCGCCTGACATTATGCCTCTTTAGGTACCTACGAACTTGGTTACGCTGCAAACAAGATCGACCCATAAATATGTAAAAGTAAGGCTCGCCGGTGGCCGCTATAACTTAACACATTCACCGCCAAGTACCCGATTATCGGGTATTCTATGATGTTCCCACGCCGCACTACCCGATTGTCGGGTACTTAGTACTATTTGCCTCTACGCTGGCGTGTGGTTGGGAATTTGTTTCGTGGGCTGGTAGTGAATGTGTTTTTAGGGTTCCGTACAAAAAATGAAAAACGGAACCCCTATAGATCACTCGTGCGTCTGTCTGTCCGTCTGTCTGTCACAGCTAATTTGCTCCGAAACTACTGCACCGATTGTGTTGAAATTTGGTACACATATGTAAATTGTCGTGATGACCCGAACACAAATGTACAAAGTAAATAAATATTTCTTTTTAAAAAATAAGTGTCATTTTCAGGGGTAAATTAGGAAATTAAAAAACAGGTTTTGCAAACCTTACTGTGTCATATATCAAAAGAAAGGGCTCGTTATAAGGATCTCAAATATACTTTTGTTATTATTGTAAAATAGTTTTGATTTTATTCATGAAAGAAGACGAAAATTGACCATTTCCCTTCCCCTGATCCGCCAAACTACTGAGCCTAAAAATTACCTTAAAAAATACAAAATATACATAGGTCATTGCTTGTAGATTACAAGAAAACCTATAAGAATTCTACCAAAAAAATATAATTATGTATGTACGGAACCTGGTGGCACATGGCGGAACCACGCGAGTTCAACTTGCACTTGGCCGGTTTTTTTTTCATGATATTTATATATATCAACATTGTACACCAATTTAAATCTCGATGAGTTTTCAGCCAGCGGTGTAAGCTGGCCCGTCTACGGCTGACATTGAGCCGTTTTATTTAGGACGCGGCGGCGCGGGCGCGGGCCGACGATGCAATTTGCTACTACAAATTGTATTTGGACAAGCTTCTGGATGTTTAGCTGGAGACAGACTAGGTCTACAGAGATTTCTAGGTCGTTGTGAAACTTTGTTACTGGGCAATGTGTTTGTTTAATCGTTTGTTGTGATATCGATATACTTTTAGTAGGAGATCCGTAAGAACTTTTTCTTTCAGTATTTTTTTTCTTAATTAAAAATAGGTGTGTCCCTCCGGCATCCCTTATAATAACGTCCTAAACTGGTTTTCAACTGGGTCAGACAACTTTTTAACTTTTCCAAAAATACCTGCGGTTAGGGTAGTTTAGGGTTGTATTATAACACTAAAAAGTCTTAAAATTCAGTCAGAAATGGCTTTAGGATAAACGAAAATTCCAACAAACGATGCTTTAGGACATATGTGGCGTTATCTATGAAAAGGGACCTTATTGTCGATGGCGCTTCCGCCATTATTAACGATGCTCCGATATAAATACAACGTCACGTGACGCAGTGCGGCGTAAGCGCCATCGACAATAAGGTCCCTTTTCATAGATAACGCCAATGACGATTAGGGATTCCAATATAGACCCTTAAAAATAGCCTGGGGAAAATGTTTGGTGGCGACTCTACTGGGTCGTGTATGTTAATACGAGTATGTTTTATTATTTAAAAAATATATATACATACACTCACGCCTTTCCCAGAGAGGGGTAGGCAGAGCTACAGAATTACCAACATCTCTAAAAACTTGTTGATAATTCTGTAACCACATTTTGCACAAACAGGCTAAGATGTTTACCAGCGGATTAGTGACAGTTGCAAGCCCATCGCCTAGAAGTACTACAAGCCTTTATTCCCTTAGTCGCCTCTTACGACTTCCACGGAAAGACATGCAGCGGCACTATTCTAAGTCGGCATCCACACGGCTAAAAACCAAACGGTTAAAAAATATACGTGGTCGATTTTCCTTTTAACCTAATTGACATTAAATCTTTTCTTTCTGTGAATGTGGCCGACACGAGATCCTAAATCTCTACACGAGCCTCAAACATAATGACTTCATTCACAATATAATTATCGATACGCTTGTTATTATAATCATCCGCCGTACCAATGTCCACTTGAGTGACAATGGGCTCCCCTAATGTAACGCCACAATGGCGGTTCTTCCGCTTTTCGCTTCCAACTCCGGCGACCTTTTAGAGATTTCACTTCTGTGTCCAAATTAAGATTTCTGCTTCGATTTTAATTAGACGAGGTACAATGATAGGTGCCGATGCCAATTTGTAGAATAATAAGGTAACGTGATCAATGCGATGCAACTTTTGAAACAGTAAAAAGGTATCATTAAAAAGCAGAAATGTATCTGAGTAATTGTTACCTATCTAACAAAAAGTTTTGAATTTTCAAGATTACAATCTCTAGCCAGCAACCCTAGTACTCCAAATCCGTTGCCAACCCTGAGGACTAAAGGCCTCTATGCTATTCATTTCACCGGTTATCTTGTCTTCACACCGGAACACAACTATGCGAACACTGCTGCTTGGCGTCTAAAGGCTAATATGGTAGGCCAACCACTACTAAAACTTACTCGTATAGCCAGATCTGTGGAAATACTAAATTGTTAATACATACATTAAATAGGAAACTATCCTCATGGAACGAGTGAGAGATTCATGACGATGCTTTTGATATAGCAAATTTTTATTTTCCCTCGAAAACTTACAACTCAGCTCAGCACACGTCACACAAAAATGAGAGTTAAATTTATATTCGTATTGTTCCAGTAGCGGCTTGGCTAGAAATTGCTATGCCTACCAGAACCGTTGCGATCATTTCAAGATCTATTGTGATCAGTAGAGGTTGACGAGATACTATTTGCGAAAGTTAACGATTGTAGAAACCTGTCGAATTGTATGGAATTGACATAGACGATGCCACGACAGAGGCCTTAGGGTCTATTCACACGTACCACAACCACACCACATCGCAGCCACAAAAAGCATCGCTGCGATGTCGTCGGACGGTAATTTCTATGAAAATAAATAATTATATTCTCACGGACCACATTTTGCCGTCAGTGGTAATCATATATTTTTTGTCGCAACTTGTTTTTGTGGCTGCGACGTGGTGTGGTTATGGTATGTGTGAAACTAGCCTTAGATGAGATGCATAACACTAACGTAAACGATTTACGAAAACTGACGAAATGTATGGAATTGACGTAGCGCTCGACGAGACCGACCAGCAGCTTACGTCAATCCCATTTTCTATAGCTATAAACGTTCTCGCAGTGGATCTTGCCTAGGGCCACAGTTGACTTTAATTCTATACATATGGTTTGATTTCTGCAGTATTTTTTAACGTTTCCTGATTTTTACTTTTCTAGCCTTAATGATCGCTTTTAAGTACAGTCAGCCTTATGCTTGAACTGCTGTCATAATCTGTCATAGGCGTTAAAGCGACAAGATACGAAAGCCGACTGTACCGTTCATGTTTTCGTTGATTTACTGCCGGCCTGCAAACTCATTTAAAATGACTCACTACTCTTTCAAAATAAGTTTCTCTTTTGAGCGACTTCTTTATTTTGCGTATGATTTACGAAATAAAAACGCTTGTGCCATACGGTCTTAAAAAAAACTATAGCTCTACGATAGTATAGTCAAAGTCTTTAATATACTTACTTATATATGCACGTCCCTTAGACGTCACAAATATCTACACGCAACTCTATGTCACTGACATAGTATTTGACGTGATGGCTGTATAGATATTAATGCTTACAACTGTACCTAAATGAATATATCGAATAACTGATCACCCTATTTTGATGTGCAAGGTTTAATCTGCCGTCCTTGTCTATCAGGTGACGGGCAACAAAGACCGCCAGAGCCAGCAGATCCAGACGAAACTCGGCGACTACCAGATTGCGCAGGCCCTGATCGACGATCCCAGCAAGTCGATCGGCATTTGCGCGGAACCACCAAGCCCGGCGCCATGTGAGTACTTACTCTATTTAATAGTGTGTTAGGCGCGTTTTTGTATAAATCGTTGGAGTGGTAGATCCGTTTAGTCTTAAATAGTAAATGGCAGTATTAACGAAAATTATGAACTATCCATTTCTGATGTAGGTATATAAATTTGAACCGGGTGTTGCTGGTATCCTCGATATAGCTTAGGTTAGCTGCCTCCAAATGCGTGTACGTCTTTACTTTCATATTTAATTAATTAAAATCCATGAAAAATGAAAAACAAATCTATCAAAATTAGAATGTAGAAAATATAACCTTAGATTATTAAAAAAGGATCTGCGTCCTACACCGGGGGTAGTTCTAATTTTAATGGCATTAATAACCAATTTGACAAGAGTAATATGCGAAGATAACTATGACGGTGGTGATGAAGAATCACTCTCTGAGAAATTCGGTAGGTACTTTACGAAGGCTGAAGTAATTCTGGAGGCTGAAACAATCAAAACCCATAAACAGAAACTCTACCAAGTAGTTACAGAGTCAGAGTTGGTTGTTAAAATATTTAGAGGCGGATCGTAGGCCCAAGGATATTAGGGGCTTGGTCCCTTTGTTTATGTTTCTTTGCAGTATCCCCTGGGAGACCTATTTCATGATGTTTATGTTGATGGGCATGAGCCTAAATCTCTCTCTTTACAAGCCAGCGTTTGGGTTAGCCGCTTGCTTTAACTATATTTTCATTTCTAAGAGGCTATTTGACATTTATATCTTTGTTTTAAAGATTTGCCTTTTATACATTAGTAAAATGTACTTAAAATATACTATGAGTGCTATGACCTTATCTTTAATTCAGAGATTTGCATTTGACTAATATCCATCCATACTACTAGTTATATTAACATTAAAAATGCGAAAGAAACTATGCTTGTTTGTTACTGTTTAGGGTAGTTTTTAATCTGAAAAAGTTTACAGTTTCTAAGCGAATATTGGCAAACGACTTCTACGCGGTCGGAGTCACGGGCTACATCTAGACTTTTATAAAATAGGTTTACTGTGCCCTTATATATCGGCTAGAGTTTGGTGTAATATTTATCTTATTAAACCACGTTATTCTCAAAGAGCTCCTACATGCTAATAGCAGCGATCTAATTTGTTCAACGTATCGCTTAAACTGGATGGTGTTCGTACCGTTTGATCACGACGGACTTGCCCTCAAAGGGTTCAAAGATACACAGCCCGTTCAAGCAGAAATTCGATTTAATTCCGCACCGATTTCGTTGCGGCTCCGGCTACGGAATACCAAGCTAGGTCTGCACTTGATATGCCTTTAGTGTTGTCTGTGTGACTACAAAAGGTAAACGGAATTAATATATCGCTGTTACTTCACTCTGTTTTTGTCCGCGTACAACTCGGTTGTTGTCCCTTGGAAATCGATGATTTACTCAAACAAATGGAATCATATGACCTTCTTTGGTCCTCAAGCTATATTTACACCAAATTTATAAAAAATAAATAGATAAAACATATGGGTAAACTTATATTATTAGAAATTTCTTGAAGGAAACAAAGAAGCGACACGTCATGCCTCTTCACAGCTCTCTAGTAAGACTCCACTCAGTGGATATTTCCGGTAGGATATTTCCATAACGGAAGAACAAGTTATACGATACGCGGCCGGTTCTTTGCGGAATCTTCAATTTTTCAGGTAAAGCCACAAGAGATATCCGATATTTTTTCGGCCCAGCCCTCGTCTCCATTTGCATAATAGCTTATTTAGGTCAATTTGTATACCTGTCCACGTCCATACGCTCACAATGAGCTTGCTTCGACTCGTAGCCGCGCTTTCGAAACACTACCGTGATTTGATTAAGAAACTTTGGCTACTAACGCTATTTAAACTACCTTTTTATCGTACCTCAACGCAATTTTAAACGAAGGTTTACTTCGCGGTGTATGTCAGCGTAACGTTTATTTCCTAAACAGAACATTGCGTGTGACATGTAATATCGATATCGACTTCGACGCAATCTTAGCAATCGCGTTCGCGAGACCAATTTCAAATTGATAAAATTAGCGACACGATAAAGATCAAAACCTTCAAAACCAACGAAATTAGCATGGATTCATAATCCTCCCCATTATGTTAATCTTTATTAGTATGAATTTATCGCGGGGTACCACCCGCAATACTTAATATACGCCGGTCTGATTAGCATTTCTGATCTTACGTTTACACAACTCGAGCAGCGGTTTAGCTTCCAAAGGCGTTTCTTACTGAATAATAATAACTCGTAAAATATTGTTATGTGCTCGGAAATTGTCAGGCTTTGCATGGCGAGGCGGCGTGATAGATAATAAATGATTCAGTGCGCCTCCCGAAACGCCCGGCGGCGGTCGGGCGGGCGGGCGGTCACTCGCCGCGTCACAGTGACGAAAGGCCCCCCAGCCGTCACGAGTGACGAAATATTGGCCGCATCATTAGCTCTCCGCTGCCTTATGTTACGTCGTGGCCTTCGCTCTTCGCGTCTAATCGACTTACGAGCATCGCAAATGAAAGGTGCCGTCTTGTCATGCCTTTGACACGCTTTGCTATTAATCCTTATTACGTACGAGCTTTTTGTATGGGAAGCTGTTATTAAATTTTGTTTATATTTGAAATTATGTAGAGTTTATCTTCGCTTTCGACTCGCATGAAACTCAAATATTACAAGGCCGATCAACCACCCTGCAGAGCGAATTAATCTAAAAGCATCAGCTCCCTCAAGAACAGCGCCGCCGTAAAATCCTCCACCCCTATAAAACCCTGGTAATGATACCCCGGCAGAAGTAAATAATTGTAAGACAGCGAAAAATTCCATCCGTATATCGTTCAATTTTAACGACAACACTGCTACTCGGCCCTCTTAATTAAGACAGTTAAAACAATGTAACTTCAGCCCTTTGATGCGATGGAAATTATACATGCAAACTACGTCCGACTCTAGCAGTAAGAGAAAGCGTCTAAGATACGTATGCGGATATAGCGTAGGACTCGTATATTAAGAAGTAATCCTTTAGCATATAAAAAACAATATTGAAGAGAAGACAACCCTGCACCGGTGACGACGTTCACGATTCAATGGTCTAATACTCACATGCTAATAGCTTGAACAATTGCTATTTTGTTGCGTAACATACGTCTGTTTGAATTTGCGTTCAAAATATTGACTTCACTTACAAATACAGCGTCTTGACTGTCCGTTTCTCATTAGAGCTGACGTTTTGACACGCGACCGTCTTTGCACGAAAACAATTTTAATCGATCCGTTTCCATAAAGACTATTAGGAATGACGCGGCTAGTTTGGTCTATATAAAGGCTGTATTGGAGCTTTTCTACCCACATCTGGACACATTTAGAGTCACGCCCGCGCTTTAATATACCTACCCTTGACACTGAACTAGACACACTTTAAACGATTATGCTACCACGCGATTATCGTCCGAGACCTATATGAAACGTTTTCAAGTGGATCAAGAATGTCCATATTATATAAAGCCTTTTATAGAAACTCTAGGTTTATCGCAGTTCTTATAGAATCTAAGAATAGGTCTCCCTGAGAATCGCTGCTGTAATCTGTCTTCTGTCACTCGCATCCAGCGATTACCGACCTTCACCAGGTCGACAGTCCACCTTGGGGGAGATCTACCCACACTAGGTACGTCTACGTTTCTAGGTTATTAAACTGTTACTAAAATTTAGTGTTTATTTCCTATCTTCTGTTCACGACTTTATGTCCCAATATTCAAACCTTGGTTAGATTTAATACTTACGGCAAATGTCAAAGTCTGCGGTTTGGATTTCTACGTTAGTACCTATAAGTAAATTGTGTATGTATACAAAGATGAGGTAATCAGAGCGTAGAGAGCGGTTGACTCTCACTTGTAAAACGCGGAGGATGAATGAAACAATCACGGCACGCACCGCTTTTTAATTAATGCATTGCATTAACCTTACAAATGTTAATCTGAACGTGATAAGTGTCATTATGAAAACTACGTTATACCGAGTACATTGAAACTAAAATGTTTTGGTCTTGCGTTTGCGTATGTGCGTGTGAGCATGTAGGAATAAATGTCAGTCGCAACTTACTCAACGTGTGGGCGTCAATTTGTTGTAACTCATTGTTAAAGACTTTAACACGACACTTAAACACCGTATGCCTTTATTGATTTACCTAACAGTCTTATTTTTAGAGTTTCGTACCCGAAGGGAGCCGAAAGGGACCCTATTAATATGCCTACGCTGTCAGTCTGTCCGTCCTAACTTTAAAGAGCTGTATATTTTGAACCGTTATATATAGTGGGTTGTTTTTTTAGAACATGTTTTATTACGGCGGATTTACTCATTCTTTTTTAAAGAAATGAAATAAAAACGGATGTCCCCATACAAGAAACGTTTTCTTAACGTATCTTTATTTTTATTGTATCGTAAAAACGGTGGATGATTCCACGGGCGTTTCAACCGCCGTCATCCCGCTGTCCTAAGTATTTAAGAAATAGGCGATAATATACTTAAAATTCGATAAATTGTGGCAAGAATTACGGTAACAGCATAGCTCTGTGTGAATGTTAGCTGCTTGGTGTAGCTCATTCTTTCAATATTTATGACAGCGGACTGACGGCGGTTGAAACGCCCGTGGAATCACCGTAAAACATACAAGCGTCGAATTTGGCGAACTTTTAGTACGAATTCTGAAGAAAAACAAAAAATAATAAAATATGGACAATCGATTTCAAATCGGAATATAATAATACCTTCTGTGCATAGAACCCTCGGTGCGCGAGTGTGACTCGCACATGACCGTTTTTACCTTTTTACATAGAGTCACATCAGCTTAGCTCTAGAGCGATGACCTAGTTCGAGCGAAACCGGTCATGTGGCCACCGAGTAAACACCGGATAAGTAATTCAATGCTTCTGGACTGTGCCTTGTTTCGAGGTACACGGAATATTTACCCTATCCCCCTTACTTATAAACGTGGAATAACCTTGGATTAGCTAAACCATGTTTTGTCCTTATCTGTCAAATTCAAATGTCACAATGACAGATAAGGACAAAGTTTGGTTTAGCTACTCCATGGTTATTCCACATTTATAAGTAAGGGGGTATGTGTTTTGCGTACGGTGAACATTATATTAATGAGCTATAAAAGCTTTAGTTCTCTAAAAGGTTTTTAATAACTTTCAATATTTGTATGTATGTATGCCAGTTTAGGTCAAAACTTGCAAGTCAATTTGAATGGACTGAAATTATGACCCCAAATGTAAACCCGGTGACAATGCAATATCAGCTGTCTCAGCTGTACATAACGTGGTCTACGTTAGCTGTGTTGGGACCAGACCTTTAATAACCGTGTATTTTCGTGTAACGTTATCTTTCATAACGTTATATTGAACGAATAACGTTGTACTATAACGTTATTTGACGCCTTACCTGTAGCGGTATCCATTATAACGTTATCAAACAAAACGCTATACGAATAACGATACTTCGGTAAGCGCTATAATAACGTTAATAAACGTTATTTTTGTGTAACGTAATTTTTTAAATCTGCGTTTATTATTTGCATTTTAAAATGCATTTTTTGTGATAAAGCAAAGTATTTTAGCTGGCTATTTGAAAAGGGACGGAAAAAGGACGGAATATATGAACGGACATCGAAAGGGCTTTGGTTCCGATGTCTAAACGGACAAAAATCGTCCCTTCTGGGACGTCGGCCAGTCACGCAAAATGCCTACCTAAGGAGCGGCAACAGCGGGTCCATATTGGTTCACCTAATTATTTTTACTCATAATTATTTGTAAGTCCTAATCATCGCAACTCCTAACGTATTTTTTTCTGCAACTGTTACTTTTACAGGATTTTTATAAATCAAACCTAACCTAACCTAGTCTTATCTACACATTGAATATTCCAGAACGTCTGAAAAGTTTACGGTTCCAGCGGTATAAAAATTACATTTTCGGAGTTCCGATATTAGGAGTCGCAATTTTAGTTGAACTTTGGCGCTCCCGGCAACAGCGCGTAGTTCATAAGTTTCATAACGTTTAACGTTATTTAAGCTTAACGTTATTACGATTTCGTTACGGTGTAGAGTAACGTTATGAAAAAATATCGATATATTTAAACGAAATTTTGAGCACTAACGAAATATAACGTTATGATAACCATATTATTCATAACGTTTTAAAGGTCTGGTTGGGACTCATTAGTTTAGTCTTGATAAGCAGATAATGCAAAAAGCTTACCGATTTAATATGTGAGTTAACTAACCAGAAAAAATAAAAAGCAAAGACATTCATTTGCAGTTTTAAGATTGTAGTCTTGAGAATTCAAATCTCTTTGGGTCTCGGATTCTACTTACCGTTCAGGGCCTCTATTCAACACGGTAAAACAATATAGCTTTTAACGTTTTATCGTATTGTCAACGTTACGGTAGCTCTATATTTACTTGACAGTAGTGGCGGCCGATTTAAAAAACAATACGGTAACACAAAGGATTTAGGCGACTAATGTCTATATTGAAAAATGACGAGGTATAAAAATGTCGATACCCTATATAATGTCGAAAAATAACAAAGATTAGAATTATTTTTGTAAATGTCGACATATAACAATGACGACAGGTAGGTTTAGGTTATGTTAGTTTTGCAGCAGGCCCGGAGGGTCAAATCAATTATACAGTGTCGACGGAGCTCCGTTCACGCGGAGCTCCTGTTTCTGGCTGGTTTGGCCTTCCGGGCCTGCTGCAAGACTAACATAATTTAAAACTACCTAGCCCCTGTTCCACCTATCCCTTATACCTCCTCGTCTTAATTCCATTTCGACATTATTATACTTCGTCATTTTTTCATTTCGTCTTTATTATTACTCGACATTTTTATACTTTAACTTTTTTATGTTTGGAAAATCGGCATTTTTCAATATAGACATTAGTCGCCTTAATCGTCAAAGTAATGTTGTTTTACCGTGAAGAATAGAGGCCCATTGTGGCCTAATGCCATGAAGCGTGCCTACTTGTACGCGTGGAAATTATTTTAGACGCGATTCTCCATCGACGATTTGAGAACCGAGTAGTTATAGAGAATACCCCTGGAGTTTGATAAATGATTGAATGCTGAATGGCATTGGTCGCGTGACAAACGCCGGTGCGGTGACTGGTCGCTTGATAGATCAACTCGCAAAACTATTCGTCATTGCCTGTGTCTAGACACAAATAGAGGTGGGTTTTGCTCGCGATTTCGACCGTAGCTTTTATCTCTAGGGTTTGTCGTTGTAGAGAGACAACATATATATGTTTTAGTCAACTATTATTACATATACAAAGTTAACATAGAAAGTATTATCAAAATTGCGGTGCGGGCGAATATGCTAGCCAGAAGGTTCGCCAAGTGCAGCGAAGGTGTCAGAAGGCAACTGTTCATAAGTTTCTGCACTAGCGTCTATACAGTCTAATTATGGTCACATTACACCTGTGCTGCCGCGAGGGATATGCGCGTGCAGTGGGGACAACGACGCATGGCGCGCCATGTTCCGGCTGCCGCGCTGGTGCAGCGCAAGCGTTATGTTCGCGAGGAGCGCTATCGCCAGAAGGGCCATCTACACCTCCTCCAACACTCTGCTTTCGGCGGTAAGGGAGAGGGACGCGAGCCCGCTTCACGAGCGTTGGAGGGGCTACCATAAGCCTGTCATCGCGGGATCCGGGTGACCCGTAGCGCCGCCTATATAGTGGCTTAGTTTCTTTACATTATAGTTTCTTAGTTAAGTTTAAATTGTGTATTTTTTGCCTCTTTATGGAACCTGTTTTCCGGAATAAACTATTTCATTTCAAAATCATTACATTTTTGCGTGATGACCAAACAAAGACAAAAGATTGAAAAATAGTGATGTCAGTTAGGGACACCTACAGCTTGACAATCATACAATTATTTTATTAGCAACTTTTAGTAATCCCATAAATAAATAAAAGTTGTCATATCGCACATTTAGAATTACAGTTACGTATTTCAAAATTACAATTTGTCTTTGGATCATAACACGATATAGAGGCGTGTTATATTTTCATACTTATCTCTTTTGTGCTAAGTTCAAACATCATAAACTTTCTTATGAAAATATCTTTATGTACAGACACATCCGTTCCAGCATTATAGTGTAGATATCAAGCCAGGCCAAGAAAACGCGAGTCATCGTGACATTGATTTGTGCTTTCACTGCTAGAACGAGGCTCTGCGAGTCGTTGGGCAAGCAGAAATGGGGCGTGTACGGTCTATGTCATTACGCAAGAACTAAGGATGACTATTCTGCCCTCCTAAATAAAAAGGACGCAAGCGCAATTCGATAGTCAAAGTAAATTTAACCTTCAGTCTTAAGAAATAAGATCACTAATACATACGCGGTTCTATGAGACATACGCCCTTTTTTCTAAGGAGGGCAGTATTATAGTTTTTATTGTTCCCTAGAACGTTGTAGAATCTGAGTATGACTCCGTCTGTGCATTTTAGAGTCAAATATCTGAGAGATAGTTACCGAGTTCTCCCTCACATTTTACTACTAATACTGATAATTGTCTTGACGGATCGATTTTTGACCCGAAGAAACACCACACCCGCAATTGATGACAGGAATTTGATTTGAAGATTTTGTAAAGGTGTTCTAATAAAAATCATACTTAGTTTGTCTCAAAAGCACACTATTTTTTTCACTTGTTTTTGATTATTAAATTATAAGAAAAAAAACAAACAGCGTTCGCTACGTCCACTTTAGAACAGACCATGTGGCGTTGAAGCTCTTTTGCCATTAGAAGAAATTTGTTTAATCTATTTACTCAGTAAATAATGAACAAAAAAAATATTGTTTGCTTTTGAGACAAACTTCTATAAGCATGCTTTTTTTTCAAGAATCCTTTTACAAATGTATCAGTTGTCATTTATATAAAGCTAAGTCGAGTCGAGTCGACAAATTCAGTTTAATGATCCCTAGGCTCGCGTTTATTATGTGAAACATGCCACAATTTCAGTAGAAGTGAGTAAATATCGTTAAATATTAGACCATCGCTAATCCACAGCCGTGCATGCGACCGTACGCAAACAACGATAACACTCGAACAATGCATCAGTTAAATAATTCACATGGCCGCCCGACTTCCAACCTAACTCGCGATTCGCACTAACCAATTATCAACATGAATAACCAAGTAATAAAGACCATTATTGTAGATGCTATTTTCGGCGTTGGTTTTGTGGAAGTGCGATTAGGACCGAGCGTAACAGAGCCTTATCACGTAAGCGACGTTTTTACTTCACACAGATTGTCGCAAAAGTGAAGTGCGCGGAAAAGTATTCACAATATTACATGTTTTTAGGGTTCCGTACCCAAAGGGTAAAAACAGGACCCTATTAATAAGACTCCACTGTCCGTCCCTCTGTCTGTCTGTCACCAGGCTGTATCTCATGAACCGTGATAGCTAGACAGTTGACATTTTCACAGATGATGTATTTCTGTTGCCGCTATAACAACAAATACTAAAAACAGAATAAAATAAATATTTAAGGGGGCTCCCATAGAATAAACGTGATTTTCTTGCCGTTTTTTGCTCGATATTAATAACGGCAACAGGTAGACGCTTGTAATATTCACAGAATGTTTAGTTGTATGTTTACTTTAAAACTTAATAATTAAATTAAAATAAAATAAATGTTTAAGGGGGGCTCCTAACAAACGTGACTTTTTATAGATAATGGTACGGAACCCTTCGTGCGCGAGTCCGACTCGCACTTGGCCGATTTTTTTTTTACTTAGTGTTTCTACACCATCTTAGTTCGTCAGGGTTGGCAACGCATTTTCTGTTTGACGTTGCAAATGACTTAAAACAGGTGGACTGTAAACACATTAGACTCCAAGGTTGTGTGTGTATCGTGTTAAGAAGAATCCGTCAAAACTATTTCATAAGTCTTTCTCCTAGATAATTAGAACTAAGTTTTGACGTTTTTAATCAGCAGTGTTTTTAATAGCATTACTGTTCCATTATCCGACAAGATAATTTAACATTTACGCTTTATGTCAATTCTTCTTTCTGTCCACACCAACTAATCGACTAGAACGGATTTTTTTCACCTTCCTCATACGCAGCACCGAGAACTAGTCAACAGCAAGAAACTTCCCCATCGCCCGGTGCATTTTCAACGCCGTTAACGACCTACGATACATTCCGCACTTTATGCTTCTTTGATTAATGGCAGACACGCCGCGGATCGCGCGGTGCGTTGCAAATTGACTTGTCACATCATTGGAGTTCCGTTAGCCGAGGACCGCGGACGCGACAGTTCGAGACACGGTGAAATAAATAAACATCAGGGGCCTCACATAAATTGAGCTAGTCCCAAATCCAATGTCAATCCGTCCTCATCACAAAAGTAATTTTCCTTTACCGGAAATCGAACCAGGGACTAATATGACCAAATTGGGAGACTGATCTTTTTTTTTTCATGCGCTTATCCCAAGAACTTCGGCTCCATTTTGTGTAGAATAGTGCGACACTGGCACTTAATTAGTTAAGATTCTAGATAGGGAATGAAAAAAAAAACTATCATGCATTTTCCTAATTCAGCTTCAGTTTCTATTTCAGTCGCTGTTGTAACTGCGTCTATCACACTAAGCTTTAAAATTAAATTGTTTAAATTGAACACGATGTCGTCCTACCTACGCATTTTCCAGCCAATGCTGTTATGAGGAAATGAATGAGTGATGAAACGCTGCAATGCAACACCCGAAGATAAAATTTTGAATTCTTCTTTTATAACCACAGAAAATCGCGATGTCCAGCAAGATCACTTGGTAAGATCCCCTACCTATTAATTTTGTACGTGGGGGATCCTACCAGGTGGTAATGGACATCCCCCAGAAAATATATGGGTTTGTGTGTCAAGTTCAAATGTATTATTTCAAAGTAACCCAGTCTTTATTAGTAATTGTTTAGTAAGAAAGGAAAAATGTAATTGTTTTGTTAAGAAAGTAAAAGACAAAATATCATAGCAATATGGAAAACGATCATTTGAACAATATAGGCCTAGAGGCCGTTTTATTAAGTGTTAAGAGTGTCAGGCAACTTCCAGGCAGTGTTGCAGTGAAAGAAACGGCGCTTTCGCAGTTTCATAACTCTGTCCTTTTCTTTGAAAGACGCCATTAATCTATTTGGTAGTGACCCTGCCTAAGAAGCTAGCAATCCCTGGTTCGATTCCCGGTGAGGGCAAATATTTGAGTGATGATGTTTTCTATACATTTAAATATGTATTTATCTTTATAAGTATGTTTTTCGTTGTCTAGTATCCATAGTACAAACCACAAACCTTATTTTCGGACTAGATCAATTTGTGACTGTCCCGTGATATTTATTTATTAAAACTCATACATTTTCGTCGCATTGCATGACTCATTTGTAAATAATACGGCCACAGAACCTTAACACTTTTTGTATTTACCCTTGACTCTCCAAGACCGGGTCAGTCTGATCACTTCATCATGTAATTTGACGCGCTCGGGGTCTGGAATAATATCCAGCACAAAAGGAGCTTGGGTTCAGGAGTGAATAGTCCACAAAGAAGGGATTACCCTATTTCGAGGAATCCCAACTCGGCCTAGTGTCAGATTCCTTAAGCTAAGTTATTCAGTTTGCTTCGAGATTTGGACAAACCAGTACACTGCCGATCAAAAGAAAAAAGGTGGTCAAAAATTATGAAGTTTATATGTGCCATTATCTATGTAAAGGGACCTTATTGTCGATGGCGCTTAAGCCGCACTGCGTCACGCGACTTTGTATTTATATCGGAGCATCTTTAATAATGGCGGAAGCGCCATCGACAATAAGGTCCCTTTATATATAACTTCACATATTCGCTTACTAGTCGACAGTAAATTTAGCCAATAAAAGAAATCCTCCTGTCATTCTGTTTTGTTTGAAGTTTATTATGCAAACGTACTAAAGTGATTCAAATATCAGCCATTTTGAATCGCAATGTCTTTTTTCATTGACCATGTTTTACGTTATACCCGTAGACGTTTTTTTGCACAAAAAATACTATGCAAAGTGTATCTAAAAGAGTCCTTCGTACTATGTAAAACAAGATCACTATACTTCGGTCTTCAACAAACTAGCCTTAAGAGCCGGAAACGCACTGAGAGCGGTGGGGGGCGCGGTGCGTTGCGGAGGCGATTTTTGGTATGGGAACGAGCCGCACCGGGCCGCCTTCGCTCTCAGTGCGTTTGCGGCTTTACGCCTAATGCACACTGGCCACAAAACCGAAACGGAACCGGACCGAACCCAGATATTTTAATCAAAATTGAACCTTATCGCAATGTAGTGTTCCGGTTTAGCTTCGGCTTCGTGGCATTGTGCTTAAGGCGTTATTGCATCAGAAAATAACACCATAGCCCCGCGTGTAAATCTCCACTGTAAATATCGTGGTTACCGCTTCCTCGATGTAATCGATTAGTTTCGTCGTGTACACACCGGTGCTAATAGAACTAATTGGTATTGTGTCAACAATGTTTATTAATTATTATTTTATATGAACTAACGTGAAATGATGGTTGTTTTTCCCGAAGAAGGGTTTTTTTTAGCCTGTGTGGTTTTGTGTTGCTTTTTAGATGAACAGACGGCCATTTTGTCAAACGAGGAGTCGTTGATGCGTCTTAGCGTTGCTAGTGTCACTCATTAATTTAATAAAAAAACTGTAATAATAATAATCGGATTTAAAAATATGTATACTCACAGTCAGTCAATTTGATTTCTAGCCCACTATAGTATAGACTATGTCAACGTGACATTGTAAAACAAATCATAGGAAACCCCTTACGTTTTGATGGATAACGTCACTTTAACATAGACCATTAACCACAGTGGCTTAAAGATCAAATTGGTTGACTGTGCAATAACACATAAAATAACCTTCGGGTTGGTACTTCTCTCTCACTCGCTCTTATACGCCCTTAAGCTACCTGTCTAACCGACTTTACCCGAACCCGAAATACTTGCTAGGACCTCGTGCGCTGTACAATCGAATTCATTAACATAATTATATACATTCCCAAGACTTTAAGAAGATCCACACGCCTTTATGCCACTAGCAATAAGGTTTGTTTACATATATTTGGCGCGATAGGTGTACATCATTATTTACATATATAGACGAGAGTATCAGAATATGCAGGATTCCTTTTTAGACTTGTTAATAGTTACTCATTACTGTTTCTTTATTGTTTAAAGTAGCGATAGACATAAACCTTGGCTGTGTGTCCTTAGGTTTATAGCAAGAATAAAACAAACAAGGTTTTTTATTTCATGTTGGTGTGGAATTCTTAAGTCTATTGACTGACTTACACACGCTGTAATAAATTAAATATATTGCATTAACACAACAAAAACCATTCAACGTATATAAAAAGCGTTTTCCTGACTTTCACCAAGCTTGTCTGTGCCTTGAACGCGTTAGTGCGTTTTCATAATATGCGAGCTTGGTAAAAAAGCAATTAAAAAAACTGACAGTTCGCTTAAGTCCTGGGCAAACGAACGGCGGCAGCGAATGCGTTATAACATTTATAAATAACTATAGATTAATCATACAACCAATAAAAAAAATCGTCAAAAAAATATTATCCATATAAAACTTTTATAATCCTATAATTTAACTTAACTAAATCAGGGATCGTATACCGGTATTATTTTCATACAAAAATACCGGTATTCAATTTTGGTATCTCGCTTATTATCGAATATTTTTGCTCTTCAATGAATTTATTTAATAGATTAGTGTTATTACCTAAATTACAGTCGAAAATATCAAGGAAATAATGCAAATTAAGGAACATATTTCAATTTTAATTAATACCGGTATTGATACCTGAACTAAATACCTACTAGCTCCACAACTCTACGCACATATAAATCAGCAGTTACTGGATATGTTTGCCAGATGCATTTACACCAGCATCATTTAACAGCAATTCATAGCCGGCAACAATACGCACTTTCAGAACAATAGTGACCTAATTCAAAATTTCAGCTTTCAAACTTAAAGTCATAAATTTATTATTATAGAGACTTAACTCGAAATTTAACCTTTTCAACGCCACAGTCGGCTCTGCCGTCAACTAAAAGTCGTGCCACTGAAGCCACGTCGGCTACAGCCGACAAGAGTTCAAGATTAAAAGAGAATTTGTTTGGTAGCAATAAGGTATAATTTGCATAGCATAGGTGTGGGTGGCACATTTTGTATTCGACGTATGGCTTTCAAAAGGTTAAAATTTCTCAATTAGGTCACTATTTTTCTGAACGTGCGTAGCTGTCTTAGGGCCAGCGCAAATCGGCGGACGGCAGGGGAGCTTTCCCTATAAATTTCCTCCCCCGCAATCCGCTGCGATGCTCCGAGGTCGGTCTCAAAGCATTATACCTTATTTCAATTCAAATAGCATTAAATATACATTGATAAATTTAATATCCTCTGCCGTCCCGTCCGCCGGTTTGCGCAGGCCATTAGGCCGCGTCCTGACTTGTCGGTATGTTTGCAGTAAAACACGGAATCGGTAAAGGTTGCTAGGCAGTGGCATCTACCAATCAACGCGTAGCGTTTATACCGACAGTACTTTTAACTGCAAGCATCCTGCCAAGTCACGAAGTGGCCTTACCCTAGACAGAATAGAATGAGACATCCATAAACTACCGGCTATATACTCAAAAATTTGCTCGTGTAAGCGCACCTTTATTATTTTTTACTGAAACAAGTCTACAGTGCGACCAAAAAGAGTAGAAATTAAATGAGGGCGCCACTTTCTACGTAACTGTCACATTTTTGACGTAAAATTCGTAAACATGGCAACAATTTAGTATGGAATCTTTTTAGTTCCATTTTATTTAATTTCTACTCTTTTTGGTCGTACTGTATTCCATTGATCACTATATTCTTGTATTGTAATGTTTTGTCGTGCCTTCCCTGCACTATTTCGATACGCTCGTGATCTTTGTAAATGGACCCGCACATAACCTGCATCGAATATAAATGATTTGTCTGATTGACGACGCCCGTGCAAAAAGTATACAAGCTTTGCAATTAACTGTGCGGAGCGATGCAGGTGATACTTGATAAGTTTTTACAATGCGCTCGTTGAGTGTGAAACTGTAAAGATATGATAATAATACCTGAGGACAGGGGCTTTGAAAACATATAATTGATGTATTGATGATAGTGTTTAAAAAAATATTTTTATGATCTAAAAATACATTTTAAAAGATACCTATTTTGGTCTAGAACATTTGTTTGGCCTTTCAGGTTTTTAAAGAAAAGGACATCAACGGCCATAGCATTGTAAAATATTTACTGTACAAAAAAAGATCGAAACAACGCAACATGAATAAAGTTTTTTGAAATGTTTTTTCTGCTATACGTCTATTTTTGAATAAAATGGAGGTAGTTTTGTGGTTATCCCTATATAACCGTATTCGATTTTGGTATAATATTACGTTTCTCCTGGCTAAGAGGGATGCCACACGAGCGTTGCCTGTGCGTTGCGTCGTCGCCACTGCGTTGTTGTACATAATAATTAGAACGACATGCCACTCTATATGTTGAGACACTTTGCGTCGCTCTATGTTGAAATTACATCGTTGCGACGACGCAACGCACCGGCAACGCCCGTGTGGCATCACTTTAACTAACTAAATATCTTGAATAGCAGATGCCTTGCAAATTGTCTTTATACGTTGCTTTGCTTGCAAAATAAGAGCTCAAAAGGTGCTCCTGCTACTTTTGCAATTATTCAAATCACATTACTCAATATCACATATTAAAAACATTTATTGTATACAATTTTACATGATCATCAATAACAAAAACATCTTTCAATCTGAATCATCAATATCATAATTCCAATCATAATTACTACTATTATGAGATAAAATATTATATATTACGAAATACTTTGTTACTTTATTTACATTAGAAATAAATCAGAATATGTCATTTAATCATGTAAAATTGTATACAATAAATGTTTTTAACATGTGATATTGTGTTTTAGTATCAATTTCCACATTTATGTATTATTATAAAAATCCCGGAAATCCCGCATTCAATAAAAATAAATCATTTTTGGTGGTTGTAACCACACTTAGTTACGTCCTCCCGCGAAGTTTAGGCAAATAGGAACTGTCTATTCCGATCTCTGCTATTATTAATGTTTCTGTAACCAAACCAATTACCTGGTACATAATGCGATTGTTATTTGAAATGTAAATACATCTGATGAATCTATTGATCAGATTTTAATCCATAATCACAATGTAATCATTTCCGCTGTTCCAATCAGTGCACGCTCACTGGCAGTCATCTGGAATATATTAGTTTTAATTATATTAAACTAGGTATCTATTTACAAATTAACATTTCATTATAAATGCTATCATTAAAATACTACGAGTACGATATATTGTATTATTAACTTTATGGTTATAATGTAAAAGCATGTTGTTCTAATAATTAATAGCTCTACATTTTTTGTATTGTATAATCGTTGATAAGCCCTTAATCGAACTTTAGCAACTCGTCTGATTGCTATAACTATGTTAACTACATAAATAACTATAAGTTACACGATTAAAACATCCATTACCAGCAATTATACAAGATTACTACTATATCGTTTACAACTTTACAACGACAATTACAGCTTTATCTGTAGAATCTGATTATTCATGGAATAAACAGAAAGTGAAAGCGATGATGTAGGTTATTTAATAGAATTGACAATAGGAACAACTTTAAAAGGTATTCTATGAGTCATGCGTTTGTTTCAAAAGCAAACTACTTTTTTTCTTCACTTTTTTTTTTTCAATTGCATGCTTTTGAGACATATCTATAGAAGAGCATGACTTAAAGTATACTTTCTAAAAAAGTTCTTGTCGTCAATTTGACAATGCTAGTGTATACTTTGGAATTCCACAAATACGTTGCGATTACGTAATGCACGAGGGAAGAAAATGTACTTTTTTTGCAGCCAAAGTGTAGATTTACGTTCGGGGTCGACTCCATTTGTTCAAGCCTTAGTCAAACTCTGTTCGTGAAATAAAAATATGCCTGACAAATGTAGCGTTATGCTGCTACGTTTTTTTCCCCTACGCATTCCAAGGGTTGCTACGAACGCTACGCCGTAGAGGGCTAAAAGGCTGGATCCATTTTGTCTGTCTAACGTCTGAGAGTGAAACAGATATTTTAAAACATGGCAACACTGGGATAAAGGGATCCATACACAGGTTTATGTGGTCGAGTTTGGAGTAAAAGCAAAAAAAAGGATATTTACACCGCGGCCCAGACCAATCTACGTAATGGACGGGATGAGACGTTTAGTTATACGCGTGCGCTCCCGTGGTCAGTTGCAAAAGTTATATTTTTTAATCCTTGTGTTATTTGTGTGTAACATTTTATCGTATCGAATCAGATAGACCAATCAAGTACAAACATTTAACGACGGAATAAACAGAGGATGTGCATTGCTGTCTCCTGTCTCCTGACAGAACCTGCATGTCACGTTTTGTTTCATACCCATTAGAAACAGATGTCTGTTCAGTGACCAGTTAGGATCCTAGTCACTGCGTAAGTCTTTTCACTTTCGAGTTGTAGAATCTCTTTGGAGAGCTTTTTTTTAGCACCCTTAGGTACCCTAAAATACCGAAAGATCAGTATCCAGTTAGTTTATCGTGTGAAGTACACACGTGGTATGATATTTCGACCCTTCGTCAAGTTTGCACATTTGTGAACCGTTTCCATAGATTTATGCACAATTCTGTTATCGTTATTAATATTATTTTGCCTCCCTTTTGATAAGTGGGGGCATAAATGGCCGTTTACTGCACACAGTTAGGGACCTTTTATGCCCGTTCACGGTTTTAATGATTTAGGGTGTATTTCAAGCATATAAATTATGTTAAGACTTGTTATTTGTAAGAAATACTTGCGATGGCCATTTTGTGTTGTTTATTAGTAACTCGATTTTGTCCATGATTTCGTCCGCGTAGTGATCGTTTATTGTGTAGCTCTGGGGAAACGTATTCCTCCGGCATAAAAATAAATAAATATTAGGGGACAAGTCAAAATGATGTATTTGAAACTTAACTTTTATCAAAGTCGAATTTAAAATAACAATTTGATATTGTATATAATAATGCTAATATAATTTATATAAATAAGATGTTTTTCCGGTTCTAATCAAAGGAAGATCTTGCAACCGTTAGGTTACGTTACTTGACAATCACTAATTACAAAATAATAGTAAAGAAAGAACTAATTAAAAAAAAGTAAAATAGAAATCGTACAGAACTTCAGTACAGTGCATCTAGGTATTCATGTCTTGCAAGCTGGCCAAGTGTATTAACAAACTTTAACAGCTTATATAAAAGCGCGGCGGTCGCTCTTATAGCTTTACATTAAGGCTTTAAGAGTAAAAAGTGTCGGTTATGAGCCCTCTTAGTGGCCAGTTGGAAAGCTATGCACGTTACGGACTACCTGTAAGCTTAGTAAGGTTGCATTTTATCAAGTGAAAATAATATAAAATAAGCAAAATGGGCGATTTCACTAAAAAGCGTAACCAATTAAGGAACTTTACCTTTGTCAGTTTTGTGACGAAAATTAGCCATACATTGCGGCCGTCAATGTATAGCTAATTTTCGTCACAAAACTGACAAAGTTAAAGTTCCTTAATTTCAGTCCTTAATTGGGTACACTTTTTAGTGAAAACGCCCCAATACGTGTGAAACTGACTTAAAGCTATGGTTGTAAATGGACATGCACCTGTTTTTTTCCTTGGCCGACTGATCTGTCTTGACGAATAAACGTTAAAGACGTTTTTATTTCACTTATTAAATGAACACCATTAACACCGTAGCACAGGCGGACCAAAATGGGGGGATGACTTAGACGCGTTGAAAAGAGTGTAACGGGAGCATGCATAATAGGCGAGGGTTTCGCTCAACAGTAGGACACTAAGAAAGGCTAAAAATCGTATAACAGCATGTAATTTGGTTGTGCCACGTGACCCTGAGTTCTCATACTGTTTAGCTCTATCTGAATTATGGTAGTTACATTTGGTCTTACTGTCGCGCAACTTTTGTAACGCTTTGAAGAGCGATTACGGGGTTTATTATTTAATTACAGTTTTTTACGTATTGCCGACTATAATCGATAAAAGATCCATTTTGTTTCGAAATCAGAGTCCCAAATAAATAAGTTTTTGATTTTGCAGCAGATTTATTAGGGATAATTTATATAGCAATCAGTGTCGTGTACACCCTTCTTCCAGACATTTTAGCGCCTATTTTAACCCTTATTCTTATTACGACACGCTGAAATCAGGAAACTAAGATCCTGGTGTACCGTCTACGGTTACTTTGTATGCTAACGGGGTAAGTAAAATAGTGAAACTTGATTTTATCGACAAAAACCAAAGTTTGCTGTTAATTTTTCAAATTTGACTTTCTGTTCAGTTTTATAACTTACTCCGACCAAGTTAAAATTCATTTTATGTAACTGAAACCGTAATTTATAATCGGTTACCTTAACTCGTTAATAACTACCGCGCCAAATTGAGTCGAAAGTACAATTATTACTATGAAAGGGGATTGCTCGCACACCCTGTATTATAGTTATATGTATTGATATTTTAAATAACCACAAGCAAATCCGGGACGGTAAACGCAAGTAACATGACGCTTGTGATCCTCACTTTCGCCATTTACTTGTTGCCACTAGACAAGTATCTAGCTGACCCTCTGATCCCTTTCGCGTTGACATATTAAGAAAGCCACAGCTCGATAGAAAAATCATTCAGTAAACTATGATGAATATCAAAATGTCACATCTTTGTAATGTAGAAACGATCGAAAGGTTTTTGTTGTATATTTTTTTATCAAGTTCAAACAAAAGGGTCTTCAACTCATTCCCCAACTATTTTTCTAACCCTACGAAAACTGACTAAAATAAAAAGCTCCAATTAAAGATTTTGGAAGCCCATTTAAGTGTAATTTGGGACGTTGTAAAACGTTCGCGAAACGTCGTTAGCCGACCCCTTGTCAGTTTGACAAAGGCCGGCTTCATTGTTAAGCCTATCGTTATGGATACGTCGTACTATAAACATCTGCATGTTATTTACTTTGCTATATGAATGTCGAAGATAAACCGATACGAAACATATTCAAAGTTGGCGCTTGACTTGCTTCAAATACATCATAAACATATTATTGAAGCATTGATAATATTATATGAATACGGTTGGTTGGTTGGTTGGTTCACCAATTTAAGGTCGCTCAGCGGGCTATGGAGAGGGCTATGCTTGGAATATCTCTGAAGGATCGCATCCGAAACGAGGTGATTCGACAGAGAACCAAGGTTGTCGATATAGCCCAAAGGATTAGCAAGCTGAAATGGCAGTGGGCCGGTCACATCCGTCGCAGAACCGACAATCGTTGGGGCAGACGTGTTCTGGAGTGGAGACCATGGCTTGGCAAACGTAGTGTGGGACGACCTCCAGCTAGGTGGAGCGATGACATACAAAAAGTGGCTGGCAGCGTTTGGAAACAAAAAACTCAGGACCGAGCTCAGTGGCGTGCCATGGGAGAGGCCTATGTCCAGCAGTGGACGAAAGTGGGCTGATGATGACCGTTTAGAGGTATGCCACACGAGCTTTGTCTCTGCGTTGCGTCGTCGCCGCCGCGATGTTCTACATATGAATTAGAACGACATGTTGAAATAGTAACATTATGACATTTATGACTCTTGTTGCCTACTTGCTTCCTGGAGATAGTCTAAACTTCGCGGTGCATACGATCTACTCTGACATAAAATGTCCCAGCATTGTGCAAACATCTCGTTTAGTGCCACGCTAAGTAAGTTAGGCTACTGTTCTGTGCTAACGCACTATCCTGGCTTAGTTTAGTAGCCTTCTGTAACCCCGGTATAAATACTGCGCTCTCGGCAATTTACTAAATCGTACGAGAACAATTTCTAAAAAGAAGACCGTCGTACTATTTTCAATCTTTAAATGAAATCGTCTAGGATATTTATGTTTAAAATGCGAATGTAAAAATTACTGGTCATCCTCCAGACGGACCTTTTACTCTTATAATTAAAATGCATTAGGTAATGATATCTGCACACTCGTAAATGTATGTTTGTCTAACTGTGGAGTTGCCTGCTGTGAGCTCAGTAGGGACCCATCTAAAACCATGTTATAGTACAGGGTGCGGTAGCGTGAATTTGGGGAGAGACACAGCATAAATGTTTTTACTTGTAAAATACATTTGATCACACTCTACACTTCTGATGTTTTGTGACAATGAGGTCAAAAGTTACGTTTATTTTACCTATTCTCTCGCATACCGCGTGCTCGGGCACACTGCATAAGTTTGTAAGCTTCATAGTTTAAACCGAACAGCTGCTTTCGTAAACGTCTTTTTAAAAGCGGCTGCATACAAAGCTGACTTTATATTGTGTTTGCACGCCGCGTTGCTTTGTGCGGTTTTTAATTCGTCCCTGGTTGGTAAAAAATGTACTACTAGCTACAATTTTTACCATTGTCAAGAAATCTCTACATAGTATAAAACAAAGTCGGTTCCCGTCGTGTGTCCCTCTGTATGTACGCTCAGGAGGCCCTGCCAAGATGCATTGCGCTAACTAACGTTTCTATTCGATTCGTTTCTAAACCAATCGCGTCACTGGTAGATGACGTGATACGAAAAGTCACGTGGTCTATCAGTGACGTGATTGGTTTAAAAATGAAACGCAACGCAACCGGAGATCTATCAAACTACGCAACGGATTTGAATGCTGTTATCATCAATAGATGAGCGATTCAAGAGGCAGGTTTTTATATATTATAAATTCTGGATTATGTACCGATATTACAGAAAACTGTCATAAACCAAAGTGAAGCAGCAGGTCACCCAATACCTACAAATAACGCTAAAGTAACAAATCTCCTTAAAGATGTTACAGCAATCATCCACACGCAGTATATTTCCGAAGATCATCTGTTTCGTACCTCGATATAGCTTTTATCCGACGTACATTCCCAGTCGTTACACGAACTTATCGCCTGTCGAAACGCGAACCGATTGATTCTGAGGGGGAAATGACTCGGGAATGATGGCACGCGAGGACCGCCCCAGTTTTTATACAATTGTAAAATGTTTAATTTTGTTACTTTAACACGAGCAGAATTGCCATAATAACCTTGGATTTTTTAAAGAATATGTAATAAAGTAATACTTCAGCTTTATACTACGCAATAACCTTCGTTGCGATTTGGATTTAATATCGCTTTTACCCTAAATATTTTAGCTGGCTTGTATTTATAACGTATGTAAGTCGACTACAAAGATATGTAGGTATCCATTTTTGGACCTTATTACAATGCAATAAGATGAAAAAGTGGATAGATCTCTTTGTAGTCGACTGTACATAATATCAAAACCCGGTCACCTCACCTCCTCGGTGACCTCTTGTCAAGCTTGGGCTGGTTCTATTTCCCTGTACTTCGCTAACTTTATGTATATTATACTAGACTAGATCTTCCTTAAAATATAAAGATTTCCCTATACTTCCTTATATAGGCTTACATTACATATGCTTTAGGATATACTTATTCGTAAGTCAACATTAATTACCACTTAAGACTTTATCTTCTTGTTTTGTTTTTATTTCGACTTGCGTGTAGAATCAGGGTTTTCGTATTTCAAATATACAGAAAGTTCGTTAAGTATATAAACTGAATTTCAACACGTGATGTACATCTTAAAACGTGGTGAAGCGGACTTGTTAGAATTAATGTTTTGGGGCCTCCCCTTCTCGTTTTACTGTCTCATACTAAAAAGGCGTAAGTTCATTGGTGTTTTAACTGATTTAGATCGTTTTAGACCGGGTTTGTAGTAAATCTGGCGGGGGGCTCATAGTGTCGCGGAAAATGTTGCCTCCAGGCATCGCTCGGGAAATGTGTTACGCTAATCGTTTAAGACTAAATGCCTGTTTGTTAAGCTTCATCCGGTTAATCACTAGTGTAAAAAGTTTATAAATATAAATATCACTTGCCTTTATCACTAGTTGACGTAAGTAACATCAGTAGCGCTTTGTTGTTATACAGTTACATAAAATCCTTGTCAAAATATTAGTTTAAAATAGGGCGTTTTCACTAAAAACATGTACCCCATTTACGGACTAAAACTAAGAAACGCTTCCGTTGTTAGTTTCGTGACGAAAATTAGCCATACATTGCGGCCGTACATTTTGTGTCCTTAGTTTTAGTGAAAACGCCCATTAACAAGATTTGCACTATAAATCGAATTGAAAAAATTGTACGCGCTCAATTTTGCAAATTCGAAGTGAAATCAGTTGATGTTGGTGTTTATACAACGCGAAGTTTCTAGAAATTTACCCAAACAAGTTTACGATGAAAAATAATTTCGCATATACCCGTCAACATAGGTTTATTGTTTCGGCACCGTTCGCCATGTATTTGCATGCAGACGGGCTCTAGACTTACACGGTTAAATTTAATACAGTAAGAATTACACAGGAATAAAGTGCTGCTTATTAATGTACGTGAGCTTCGGGAATAATAAAAATGTTTTTGTACGTGATGAAATATAGATGGCATAGAATCGTGCGCTTAATATACTCGTACTGTGATAATAAGTTGGGTGTGCTTTGAATTTAATTTTGGAACTGGACTATAATTATATTGAGGATACGGTTTGTTTTTTGTGGAAGTAGTTTTATCATTGTACTGTTTGTTACACGTTAAAGCATATTTGTATGGTTACGTATCAAAATGGGAAAAAGGAATATTTTTGGTTAAAACACGAGATAATTTATTTTATTGATATTTTAAAAAGGGGTGTATAAAGAGGTCATTCTGAACTAGTTATATGATTTATTTAGTCTCTTATTTCCGAAGTTTATTAGTCGAAAAACCAGAAGTACTTAATCTAGACTTAGATAATTATCGATATTTTAATATTAAAATGTAGTTCTCAAAATAAACAGCTTTAAAGAAATTAATAAAAATCTTTGAAAAATTGTGTTCAAATTTGGGCAAGTTAGAAGGATCCTGAAACTTAAAAGGTCTTACTAAAAATAATTCTAGTGCTCAATCTTAAATACGGAACCCTTGGTGTGCGAATTTTAAGACTGCAATTGCGGTGCCCATCTTACTGACTCAGACGCGAAATGCCTCTTTGCTAGTCATTTCACCGATTGCCATACTCACACACCGGAACGCAACAATGCAAACACTGCTGCTTAGCGGCAAGTGATGGTAGCCACCACTACCTCATTATTAATGTGCAAGGTTCTCTTGTATCAAATAAAGGATTACAAGACTTTTTACAAAAATGCCTCTCTATTTTTCCGCGTTTTCACAGGTTCTTGAGCAAAACGTGATTGTGTCGTGTGTACTCGTTATACGGCGGTGCACGAGTCTGTTTATGCAGTTGGCGGTCTGCATACACAATACGCTGATGCACTCCCCCCTCCAATGCATTTTGCAGCGGGGAACTTTAACGAATTTCTTCTACGTGAATTATTAAATGTACTCCCGTTTCGGTCTTGAATATTACACGTCCATTTTCGGCAATACGAGGCCTTTAATTTTTGGGAGTTGCGTTATTTGTGGGATTGATGAATCATATTACGATGTTAATAAAGTGGCGCAGACTTGCGGCTTGGCTTTCGCAGGCTATCTAATCAATGAACTATGGATCAAAGCATTTATAAATGATAAAAGTATAACCGTTAAACGTATACTTAACAGCTGTTTTAAAGCAAACTGCCTCCTTTCGGAGGAAACATCCTCAAGATCGCTGGCCTCGTACCAACCTCGCGATGGACATAATTGGAAACGGCATATAAACATTATACCATACGATTTACGTTTCTGGCTGACAGTTTTTAATATTTGTTTAACTGTCCAGTTTCCGTAAAAGATGATAAACAATGACCAGAAAAGTACTGCGGATGTGTAGGAAGGTAAAATCGATTTTCGAGTCTTACCATGACGCTCTTGATGTTTGAGATATCATTTATCTCCCTGGCGTTTCTTTATATATATATATAAGTATATATAAAGGAGGCATAGTAGAGCTCATTTGGATCAAATTAGGTCATGGAGTACCCTGACCGAACATTATTAGTTTCTGAGATATTCATAATTTTAATCTGAATTGGTGATTTTCCCTTATGTCCATGTCACGAAAAATTCTTAACGTCATGTTTTATTTCAGAAGTTTTTTAGTGGTATTTTACATTATTAGAATCATTACAAATCAGTGAAGTTTTCAAACTCATTTGCCCGTTTTTTATAATCAAGTTTTTAAGTAATCACATAAAGTTTGTTTCTCCATACTAAGTGAAAAATAAACATGGGAACACGGATAGTTGTGATACACCTAAAATGGGGTCAGTGTTTGATAAATTTATATTATGGTCACAGTCAACGTTTAATAACGTAGAAAGAACAGCGTTTTTAATAACGTTCGTATCATTATCATCTCAGCCTAAAGCCGTCTACTGCTGTAGTTGACTCCCGTTGGTAAACTGGCGTGATCAAGAGGTTCACGTCATACACCTTGTTTAACATTTTTTTTCCCACAGCTTGCTCGTGAAAAATGTAAAGCATCAAATGCTAGCTCAAATACTACTTTCCTCAATCAAAGGAGGAGAAGGTCACAGAAAAACAGAGGACAAACGTTTTTCTATCGAATTAACAAAGTCACGTACTCAAACTAAGCTCAAGGCTTGTAAAGTCGCAGAATGAATAGGTTCGTCACTTTTTAACTCGTGTGTCAATGCACTGTTAAGTTCCAATAGTGACACATACCTTTTCATATCTTGACTATACTATAGGTACTAAACCAGTGATCCCCATAGTGGTCTATATCGACCCCTAGGGGTCGACGACGACCTGCAAGGGGTCCATGTGAGCGGAAAAAATAAATGGGTGTCCATGAGGGGAAAATGGGGGTCCACGATAGTGGATTCCACTTAAACAGGTCGTGACTTTAATTTTGGCTTTCCATTAATGGAATAATCCATATTCATACACAGATAGTAGGTATACACCTACTTACTTACGTAATAGTTTCTTATAAGTATATAAATATACACATAGATATCTATATAAATATCTTTCCGCGCTAAATTTTAATTTTGGCCTTTGACAATTTTTAGCCGACTGCACCAACGTTATCCGTGCACGTGACAAATATTAGTAAATATTAGGTAAACAGCCAAGTGGTCTACGACCCAAAAAAGTTTGGGGACCTCTGTACTAAACAAAGATAGTTACTAATGCTGTACAATGAAGTCAGTAGTGGTTCGATTATATTACTTTTAAAGTTAACATTAGCTTTTCACGCCGCGATGTATCCAAGGAATCCTCGGTCGGGTCGTTGATCGTGTTACTAACCATTATCCTAATTACTCACAAATATACAAATCCATAAAATCCGCCACTAAGGCCAATTAGCGGCGGAATGGTCGCGGGCTGCGCGCGCGCGTGTCAACGGCCGCAGGTGCGCTGTCATTGGTCACTGGCCGCCATTGTTGTGGCGGTTGTGTCGGCACGCCCCGCGGAAGCAACCCTAATGTAGGGTTACCGCTTAATTAATTTAATTTCGCGATTAAAGTCGCAGAATTAAGCCGTCATTTTTGTTTAATTTGAAGTGTGGGCAGATCTATAAGGAGAGATTATCTGGTTAAGGTCGCAATGTTCGCGTGCTTGGTTTTTGTAGCGATCTCTGGGCTTATATTTGTTGCGTAAAATGAACTTGATAAAGTTATACGGGAATCGTTTTTGCTATTTGGCTGCAGAACCCTAAAACGTCAATATTTGCCGAATAATCTAAAGAGGCTTTATTAGACTAATTCGACAAAAGTGGTAATTGTTTTAAAACTTTTGCGTACTTTTAATTAAAATAATGCGCCTATTATTTCATAGCGATAAGGTTGTTTAATAGACATAATGGTGAAACTACGTTACAATTAAAAGAAGTAACAAACGAAACTGTTATTTGCTTGTCGGTCTACGGTCGGTATTGAGATCGTTATCACCGAGTAATAGTATGTTATTAATGTTATTATCTTACTTTGTTGTTGAATAACCGTTTTAAGCTGCAGATTAAAAAGTGTATGTGAATTTATTAAGAGCTTAATTTCTGACATAATATAATATAAATGCGAATAACTCATAGTCAGAGATCGGACAAATGGGCGTCATTACTCGCAATAATGTGGACATGACTCCAAAGATTTTATTTAAAAAAAAAAAATTACATTAATTGACTACTTACCTGAAAAATAATTTTGATCCTCTGCAAGACAGTAATAATCTAAAGTAATACAATGATTTGTTATTGGGTAAATTTATTAAAGCAAATAATCTGTATTATTTATAAATTTCCCTTGGTTACTTTATTCCGTTTCACGGCTAAAATAAACCTATGAGGTGAAAAGCTCCTTTCGCAGTCCACGGATGTTAATGAAGCAAACTTAAGTAGATTAATATTAATGGCCTCTCCATACGTCTTTGTATTATTTATTTATTAGTGTCCTGCAAAGGATCAAGATTATAGTTCGGGTAAGAATTCAATTACTTTAATTTAATTAAAATCTTTGGAGTCATGTCCACATTATTGCGAATAATGACAAATTTTCCGATCTCTGCTCATAGTAGGGCCGTCGAGTTTGGCCTCCTATGACTGTTTTCTTGACATTGATTTTAATATCAGTGATAGAAGTACAGTCGGCAATAAAGTGTATCGTTAAAGATATTTTTTTAAAACACTTATTATATAGGAAAGTAATAGCCATAAACAGCTTCTGTATTAAAGAGCCTAAAGCAATGGCTGGTATATGCTAAAAGTAAATATTATTAGGGTTTCGCGTGGTATCGCAACTGGGTGTCGACTTAGGCAAACGTTAGCAAACTAATCTGAATGTTTGGTCTATACACACAACTCTACCTATATTACTTATGATGGTATTTTAAGGAATTGAGGTATGCATTTGTGGATATGTTTATATAGAGCATTGATGATAAATGATTATATGCTGGTATAGAGTTTCTTCTATGAGAGTCACTAAACAAAATAAACAATAAATTGCAATGGTTTTTATTGTAGGTGTGTTTCTAAATGAATCGTAAGGGCAGGCCAAATATAATAGCTTATTTTTTACCTTCTTACCTCTTTCCTCTAAATATTATTTCTGTTACACAGTACATTTTTATATGAATAATAAGTTAGTATTCTTCAATATTTACAGAGTTTTTAACTTAAAAACTTATGTAAAGTTACTTAACCGGCCATTGTTAGTGAAATATTAATTTTGCTTCGAAAGTTCCCTCTCTGTTTGCTACCGCGAGTGCTTTCAGTTAATAAATTTGGTGCGAAACATTACGTAACCGCCTCGTTTGTATCACAATAGTTTATTTAATACCTATTAACTACCTTTTGCTCGCGATTTTGTCTGCGTAGAAGTAGTTTATCGCTATTGCCTCAAAAATTATCCAATTTTCCGGGATATAGTACTTTCGTTTTTTTTCGGACAAATGAAAATTTCGGATAAAAGAAACAGCCGACAAAAGATTTTCGAAACATCGATAGGTTACCGTACTAGAAAGCGATATACTTATTTATATAGAGGAATACATACGTAAATATACATAGAAAACATCCAAGACTCAGAAATAAATACTAGCACTCATTACACAAATATTTGCCCTTACTGGGATTTGAACCTAGGGCCACTAGCTTCGTAAGCAGGGTCACTACCATCTAGGCTAATGTGTCGTTAAAGCAGCTTCATAATGTAGAAGCAGTCTCAAATTGAATCCTGCAAGTAACACGTGTCACTATAAATAATATCGTAGGTGTATTAACTTAGCAAATAAATCCTTAACATAGCTCATGAACTCTAATCCACGAGGCAGTGTTTATAATGGATCCTAAGCGTGTTACTTCCATCTTGAACGTCAAGGGTTATGAGATATTTTTAGATCAGATGCCTCGTTAGATGTTCAGGGGTTAATAGAACAAGAACTACCTTGAAAGACGCATTTTATTTGAAGTGTTACCTGATTGCTGAAGAGAGGTTAATGTTTTTGAGCTGGTTCTGTATGAAAATAAATACCTTATTGTATAATAAAAAAACTATCGACTAAATGGACCTTGGCTCTGGAAGTTACCTAATATTGTGTAAAAAAAATGATGGAAGCTATAAATAATTAAGTATTGAACTTTTTAGTGGTTGTAGGTAGAATCTTGTGTAGGTTCCGTCCGAATTGCTACTACCACCTCCTAACAGTCGTGTCTGTTGCGGTCCGGTGTGGGGATACGACAACCGGTGAAATTACTACTAAAAAAGGAATTCCATCTTGGGCCTTAGGATTGCAGTCTTGGGATTGTAGTGTCGAGAATTGAATTTCAATGGGTCTCAGATACCACCAGGTGCTCGTCTGCCTTTTACTTGTCTTTCAAAAAAAGCCTAACCCACAATAGTGCTGTGTCACAGTGGTATTTTGTATGCCAATTCTTATGTTAGGATTCATAACGTCACTGTGGCAAAGTTCTATGATGGTTCTAGTTTCCACTTTTCCGAGTGTACAAAGGCGGATTTATCCCTTTAAGATATATTTAGCAGTTCTTTGTTCTTTCTTAGAGTAGAAGCAGATCGGATTGTCCGATTTCAACCAACAATAATTATGTCGTTAGTTTTGTCTTATGGCCTGTTGTTTGATCAGTAGTTAAACTAACTAATTGTTAAAATTCGAAAAAGGAATCGAAAATCTGACACATTTCCTTGAGATTTTAACCATTAGTAAAGATTTTTGACTATTAGTTAGTTTAACCACTGATCAATCTGATTTGAATCTATTTACTCATTTAAAAACTTGAATTACTTCTAATACACATTAAACAATGGCAGTAAAAACTAAATGTTTTATAAACTGCGGAAAAACCCAGTAACTAACTCCTTGCCACAAAATAGATAGGTACAGAAGTCAATCTACATACAAACTGCGCTTGAGCAACGCACACATAGACACTGCTCACGGACACGATATCTCGGACCGGCTGGGACCAGTGCGAGCGCGAGTGACATCCGCTTGAGACACGCGTCTGTGAACTTTTTTGTGCCATTATGGAACAAAATTAGGTCTAAAACGGATGGGGCAATGGAAATTGTGTAACTAGGGTAATCCTTTAGAAGTTATTAGGGAATTTCCATAGTGGACATTGACAAACGTAAAATTTTGTACGTTTCTGCTCTAATAGTAGGTAGGTTTATTGTTTTGTCACAACTAGATTCGAGTGCCACTACCACGATAGTGTTTTGTGCATAAGCCATAGTTGACAACCCTAGAGCGACCGCCGAGCGTAGGTATGAAAAGTGAAGTACATACATGTGATTTACTTCTGTACCTATCTGTTTTGTGTCCTTGCTAAGTAAGACGGTAAATAATCCGCCCTACATTGCGACTGCAGCGTAAAACTTGTTATTACTTCTGCAACACAATTTTAATTAATTCTCGCTGTTATTCTCGTCTCTACATTGCCGGCAATGTCTCCACTACTGATTATTTGATTAATGGACAGTAGTGTAATTAGTAGATAGACACTAATGTCGGTCGATTGATGTTAGTATTATCTGATGATTATTTGTGTAGTTTAATAATGAAACATTAGATATATATAAGCCTGTAAACAAATAATTATACTAAATACCAAGAATACTATAGCGAGTCCTTTTTGTAAGAATATCTGGGATGTTGGCACCAAATAAGTTTGGTTCAGTGATTTTCGAAAACTGACAAAATGTATGGAAGTGACGTAGGCGCTCGACACGGCCGTCTGACAGCTTACGTCAATCTACATTATTTACTAGAGTGACGGAACCAGTAATGGACAAGAACCAATGGTGGACACTTGATTCTTATTTTACAGAAGATAAGGTTTATTCATTTGTTTTGCAACAATCAATTTAGGACCGTATGAAATTTGAATTTAGAGTGAAGTGTCCATTACTGGTGCCTGTCAGCTAAAAGTGTCCATCATTGGTGCCGTCACCCTAAGTCGAATTATTCACTTAGAAAATAAACTATGAAGGCTGAAGTTAAAGATGGTGCTCTTTTGTTGCGACTAAGTTAGTAAAATAGTGCTTGAACGCTACTTTCTGCGGGCTGGGAGTTTTAAACCACTTTAAAATGATTGTATAGTTAGTTCCCTGGTTCTTCGCTTCTGACGATTGTTATACGTTTCTTATCTCGGTTTATGTGGCTGTTTGGCTTTGCGTTTTAATAACGACATCGCCTTGTAAAACTGTTTTCTTTGTTAGTGTTATTCACGGTATTTATTATTTAGGTTAAATTCAGAATTGTAGAAGACGTTGTTTTTCGTTTCTATAATATTTTACTATAGGCTTGATGACTTAAACATTTTATATTAATGAATCTAAATCTTGTCCTTACTAATATTATAAATGTGAGTGTGTTTGTTTGTTTGTTCCGCCTTTACGATCCAACGCCTAAACGGATCGGCGTGAAATCTGGTACAGAGATAGTTCATAGCCAGACTACTTTTTATCCCTGAAAATTGGCCAGTTCTCGAGAGAACAGCGGTAAACGACTTCTACACGGCCGGATACGCGAACTAAAGCTAAATGTGATGTAAAGTTAAATGTGTTGGATTTAACAAAGTGTTATAGACACAGCATTCTAACTTGACGTAAATATTACAGTATAAGGGTCGTTTTCAAAAATATTGTACATAATATAAGGGTTATTGAAAACAAAATCAGAATCGCATCCTTTGTATAACGAAAGTTAGTCATACAAACTATATAGGTAACTTTCGTTACACAAAGGGACCAATTAACTTTTGTTTTAATTAAAGCTCTTAATTACGTACATTTTTTTTGAAAACGACCCATAAGAAAGCCTCTTTCAAACCGTTCCAAAATACATATTTAACTTTCCAATGTGTCAATAAGTTTAGGAGTTATTAAGGTTATAATGATTCTGCTAAAGAGCGATACCTTGGGGTACACCTTTGGCTCCCTTAGCTAAAAATTGCTATGATTTATTAATCTATTACTGGATATTTAATCCTCAATAACATAGTAATGTATTACACCATAATTCAAAAATATCTATTCATTTAAAATAAATTCCAAGCCACTAAATCATTTCCCATTTTTCATTCAACAACTTTAACTCTTTGTACTGAATTAAATTTGCTTTGGACCAAGGTGCATCTTGTCTTAAAAGTTGGCGTAGTTTTACTAATTTACGCATTAGCAAGTTTAATCTATATTCAGGACCGGTATACAAGGGGTTGGGGTTAAGTTCTGGGACACCTGTATAGTAATAAAGAATGTTCTGTGAAAATAGTTTCTATTAAAATTGGTTTTCTAGATTCGCTTCTGTTTTCAGCTCCAATATACCATCGTGGAAACCGATATCGTCTAACGCGATACCCACCAAGATTACACGCACGTAGTGTTCTCATATAGCTATCGCATCTCGTTAGATCGAGTTTACACCAGTAAACAGTTTGAGTACGGTATTTCAAGGGCTTGTTAATTTCGATAGAGGAGTCTAGGCAAGTTTATTAGTTTACCTAATCGTGTTTGCATATGTCAGGGAATGGGAAAAGGGTTAATTAGGATTCTCCTAATAGAATAAGGTGGCCTGACAAATATGATGCTTACAAACCCCTTAACTACCCTATTAACTTTACGTCAGTGCGTCCTCAGGGAAAATCCATTTATAAATCTTTAGAATATCTAAATCTAATATGATATTATATGAACTGAAGGCGGTCTGCATTAATTGTGCCAGCCGTTGATATTAAAGTTCTGTAGTTTTGTAAACGCTCTCAGGATAAACTCAGTATTATAAAGAGGTTGCACTTGATACAGGAGATTAGTATAGACATCAGCAATAATATAAAATGGTCACATTTACAGGGGTACAGCCAAATCGTGGCGTTCAGTGAATACTCTGCTTCTATAATAATCTTTTAGCCTTACCCTAGTTATTACAGGTCTACTATTCTTAAAATGAAAGTTATGTATGTAGCTTTGTGTGTATTTAATATGTGATTGCGTCCGCCTAGGACTAGTTTATCGCTATTCCCTCGAAAACTACAACTTTCCGGGAAAAAAGCGTACCCTGCTTCCTTCCACAGGCTTCGAGCTATCTCCATACCAAATTTCATGCTAACCTGTTTGGCGGTTTAGCTGAAAGTAACAAACAAACAGCTTACTTTCGCATCTACAGTACTGTTTTAAATCTGAACACCGTCTGCGGTAAGACTAGTAAGCGAATCAGGTAATGCAAAATAGTAATTGACCAATCACACGAGGGAAATTGAGCGTGCCGCGGCGGTTTGCGCTCGCGACTCAACGTTACGTTCGCCATCCGTGATTTTATTAAAGTTATCGCTAAAAAAATGACGTTCCACTTGATTACGTGTGATACGTTGTCGCATGTGGGACGTGGTTACGGTTGAGTTACGCTATAACTTGACAAAAATATTAAAACATTAACAATACAATACAAATAGTTTTTATTGAATACGACAAAAACAAAACACGAAACAGTGCACCTTAATTATAGACATACAATAGGCGGTCTTACCGCTAAATATCGATCTCGATCGATTTATTGACTGACAACATGTTACTCGAGCCAGGTTCGAAGCATAATCCGATGCCAATTTCTAGAACTACATAATCGTTCATCAATCCTTTTAATAAAGCAAAACTTAGTACTTGAGTATGAATGTATGTATGTAAACACTTCATTGTACAAAACACAGAAATTCTGATACAAAGAGTATTGGGATAATCCACTGAGATCACCTGTTAGGATCAACTAGGTGTGTACCTTAATAATGAAACAAATGCCTACTTAAGAGGTCTTGTGAGTTGATCTTACTGGACATCACGAAGTATTGAGTATGTTATATGTTTCTGTATATATTTCAAAAAGTCTTGTATTTGATGTAACGGCTTTGTATCATGGTTTGGCAGTGTGTACATACTTAAAGGCCAATCATTGCAAATGCGGCAAGACTGCAGTGTTTATAGCGTCTTACACAACAGATTTAATCTTCGCTTACCTTTGAGGTGTAAACTTTTAAGCGAATCCCCAACACAATGGATGAAGCTTAATAAAAATTAATAACGTATTCAAAAACCTTTCTATTTCATTTGCATAAAACACAATAATTCAAGCGGCGCCCGCGCGGATCACCGAACAATCTAGGCATCGTAACTTGGACTCCTTTGTCCCGATGGCAATCTCCATAAACCAGCTAAACACCTAGCCGAGATTCCCCTGCTTCCCCCCTGGGGCCAAGGGGAGGCCGGGGCCGCCGCCCAATACGTCCCCCCTCTTTAGATATGCGGGAGTTAAAGTGCCCTATGATTTTGCGACTTCCCCTAGTCGCTTAGGTGATCTTTGTTTGTTTTTTATTAATGTTATAGTTACCGTACATATCGATATCTTAATTATCAATTCGCAAATTTAAATTTAAGGTACTTATCGATATTAGAATAGAGATGTAGACAGTAATAAGCATTAATTACTTTTAACTAAGCAAACGTTAACTACCCAAAAACATAATTGGGTAGTTCTACTAGCGTTTCAACCGCTATCACTGTCCTGGTCGCATTATTCACCATTTCCCTGTAGGATCGGATTACCATTTTGAGTTGTTTTGAAGAATGCCTGGACTCCTAGAAAATAACCGAAAATGGTAATCCGAACCTACAGGGAAATGGTGAATAATGCGACCAGGAAAGTGATAGCGGTTGAAACGCTAGTAGAACTACCCAATTCAGACTGACTTGGCTTCATATAAATTCCCATAGAAGCTTTCATTTTAACACTTCATAAAAAGTATAGTGTTGTCATTCCACCATACATTGCACATGCGTGCAATGAACGTAAAATTGAGTAGTATACTACGCCCTATAGGGCGCGCCGTCGTGGAATGAGAACACACTAGTTGATTTGACCTGCCTGTCAACATCCCTATTACTATGCATAGTTTTTATAATGGATAGTGGGCATTAAGGGTTAAATCGGCTGTTTGAAGGAAGCGACTAAATTTATTTGTGTCGATTTGTTTAATATGATATTAGTTGTTTACTTCTTGCTTAGAAAAAGCTTTACCAATGGGAAAATTAAGTATGAATAAAGTGCTTATCTAAGTAATAATTAAACGGTCGCGTAGCAAAAAAACGAGGGTTCCACCCAGCTGCACAGTGGGTATTATTATATTTCTCTACCTAATAAAAAAAAATGCGCGAGCCGAACTCACACTTGACCGGTTTTTAGTATTTGTTGCTTTTTTTTTTTAAGTATATCCGCCGAAATAACATATATTGAAAAAAAAAAACGCTATCTGTACGGTTCAAAAGATACAGCCCTTTAAAGTTAAGATAGACGGCCGGACGGACAGCGCAAATAGGAACCCCTTTCACAGCCTTTGAGTACGGAACCTTAAAAAAAAGTTCTGTTAACTTAGTTAATGTGCGTACCCTGATTTAATTTTAATGTACGCTTCCACTAATGGTTCGGCGGGAGGGTTAACAAAGGTCAGACATTCGTTGAAGAGTTCTAGAAAGTTAATTTATTTGGTAACTTGCATGGGTACTAATTAGGTTAAAGGTCTCTGCCCACTACACCGTATCACATCATGACCGTAGAGTCGAGTTCATAAATATGTTTGTACACTTTAGTACCTTGTCACTTTAATCGCTGTGACAATTGACATATGGCACTATAAACATGACATTAAATAGACAAGGTACTAAAATGTACACAATATTTATGAACTCGACTGTACTATTACCGTAATAGGAACTTGTCAGACAAAAAAATATTCTTTGTGTTGAAAAGTACGAGACTATGCCTACTAGACCGTTCCGTCACCGACCAACATTTTAATACTAATTACCTTCCGGGCCTGATACGTTCATAGTACGGTCATGGTATGCAACGGTGTAGTGGGCAGAGACCTTAATGGGTCATACACATTCGAAAAAACAAAAGGTGTCTCTCCTGTGGTCAATAGTTAAAGGCTTGTCTGCATGTAAGTTATGTTTTTGTTTGATAGGACTAGAGTAGACCTGATGCCGTTTATGCCGATGAGGGTTCAGTCAGAAAATTAGGCCTTGAAAACGTAACTTTGGGTATGTCCACAGGAAAGACTGTAACCAAAATCTGTGTATGACCCATACGTTCAAGTAGCTACTTATGAGGTAAAGCTTCATAAATTGTATGAAACCCTTTCCTTTGGCAGCTAATTTAGTCTTTTTGCTATGGCATGGAGAAGACAAACGAGCACACAGGCCACGTGATAGTACCTAAGCGGGCACTGGGAACTGGAAACCATCAAATTCGCAATCTTAGTACTGCAGTTCTGATGCCAACCTTGAGAACTTAGAAGTCATGTCTCTAAGCTGATTTCACAGTTTGTCTTATCCCCACATCGGAACACATCAATGCGAACAGGCGGTAGGTTAGGTTAGGTTACAAAATGCCCAGCGAGACTGGGGTGGTCGAGAGTCCGTCATACCCCCCCCATTTGGCTACCGGCCGGGGGGACGATGCTTAACGACATATCCTATCCTTAAAAAAAGGTTAGAAAATGCCACCTAAACGTTAGTCAAAATATTTATATTAATAACTAGAGGACGCCCGCGACTTCGTACGCGTAGAATTAGTTTCCCACTACTCCTCCTATTTTAACCCCTTAGGGGATGAATTTCCAAAAATCCCTTCTTAGTGCACCCCTAGGTACATCCAAGGAATATTCCCTTCAAATGTCAAGTCCCTAGCTCCAGCGGTTAAGGCTGTGCGTTGATTAACAGTCAGTTTCTTCTTTTATATATTTAGATATTATCATCAAAAGTATGCCAAAATATGATTATGTTTTAAAAAATAATGAGAAGTGATTGTAGGTATGCTGGAGGAAACTGTGCGAAAAGTAATTCGGCCAAATGTTATTTCTGCCAAGTAACATTATGCAATACAAAAATATGACAATCAAAATTTTGCAACACATTAGTAAACCCAACACAAAAGAAGTTTTGCTTTTTACGATATGCGAGTATTATACGTACGTGTTTAGTCTGGGCGTCTATTCAACACGGTAAAAACCATAACGTTTTAGACTGTTATCTTATTGGCCAGGTTTTTATAGCTCTTATTTAGTTGTCAGAAATGGCGGCCACGTTAAAAACAATACTACCGCTTAGAGGTAGAATAGAGGCGCTGGTCAATGTGAGGCTTGTTTATAAAGTGTTATGTCTTTTTGTCCCCAGGCCCTCCTTCCCGGCGCGAAAGCGAATTCAAGAAACCGTCGCACGCGCCGCAAAACGGACGCGTGCACCACCGCCCCTTCGTACACAACAAGGTAACAATCAGTTATGATTTATTAAAGTGCTTTCAATCAAATAAACCCGCTTTACTACTTTGGCATACATTGATGCAATCGTGCAACGTCAATATAAACCTTACCTTGCAACAACGTCGTGGATTAAACACATTATATTTTACCTTTACCTCAGTTTGACGGGAACGTGGGAACGAATGGCGGGAAACAGAGAAAGCCCAGCAGTGAGATACTCAGTTGGGTTAAAAATGTTGAATCACGTCAGCGTTTTTGCTTACGTGTAAGTTTGTAGGGTGAGCCAAAGAAAGTTGAGAGCTCTTTGCTACCACGTAGCAGTAAATTTCAAACTAAAAATAGAATGACTAGGGTGATGGAACCAGTAATGGACAAGACAACAATGGTGTAAACTTGATTCTTATTTTACAGTAGACAAGGGTTATTCATTTGTTTTGCAACAATCAATTTAGGACCGGATGAAATTTGAATTAAGTGTAAAGTGTCCATTACTGGTGCCTGTCAGCTAAAAGTGTCCATCATTGGTACCGTCACCCTATGACAATGCAATATTAAGAGGATTTTGAATTTGTGAACCGATGTTTAAATCGCGTGGCTGTCAAAAAAAACATAGTAATGTAGCTCCGGGCCATAAACGTTTCTCACACCCTGAACAAAGTCCGATTTTCACGATTTTTAAGTATGTTGTAGTTATGAAAAACTAGGTCCGTACCGTACGTAGAAAATATTATCTTGTAAAGGTACATCTAGTTTTTCATAATATCTACAAGATATTCAAAAATCGTAGAAATCTGAGGTTTAAGGGGGGAAAACGTTATTTTGCGTGGATTTTTTTGATTCACAATCCTTTTAAGGTGTTTTAAGCCTAATATGATGAGCTGATAAAAACGGAAGGTTACAAGAATCTACATTGTAGTTAACTGATACCCGTCGAGTTGGAACTCGTTTAATTGGTCTCATTTCAATGAGTATTTGATAACAGTGTTGAAAAATAAAAAAGGGTTGACTATAAAATAAATATATTTTTAAACTTATGATCGTATGGCAACATTAAGCGAGATAACGTTAGATTAATACAACATTCTCGTTCTTAACTGCCCATTGTTTTAAGATCAAAGGGCAGAGTTTGTATGAATATTTTGTTTTTTCTTTCAGCTGCCATGGATGATTTTCTTATTATAGTTTACTGTACTTCTGAATACACATAAACGTGTAAAATGTAATGTTTTCAATAACATCGGAGACGAGATATTATAGATTTAACTTTGAAGTTTTTTTGAACGTCCAGGTATCAATATTTAAATATCTCTACTCCGATGAATTTAAGAGTATTACATTACATAACAAAATATGTTTGTTTTGAATAGATCCATCATAATATACAACTTTTACGAATGGCCGTTCACCTAAAAAAACATGTGACACAAATGACAACACTAACCCAAACCCCTTTAAGCTGGTAGCTAAAGTTAAGATAATAAAAAGGGTTCTACGAAATTCTTTAGTTACGTTCCGTAATATCATGATATTCGTGATCCCTCTCACGTGCGTAGTAAATCTAACCTCATCACCTTGAACTATCATAATATGAAGTACCGACGAGAACCGCAGCCGTGTTTTATGTAAAATATTCATCAAAACTCCCTCATCTATTGAATTGAAAGTTTGCAAACATATCCTGGTTATGAAAATTGTTAGCTGTCCGCAGTAAAGAGGTGGAGTTTGTTGCTTCCTCTTTGAAAGCTTTTACTGTGCTTCCTCCTAGCTAGCTATATTCAATGGGATATGAGTCGTACTCAGATTAAGGGACGGGCGGACGAACGAGTGATTGTCCAAGCGTCACAGTGAACAAAACACATTTTAACGCGTGTATTAAATTTGGCAGCATGACTTCTCGAACGTATAAGGCTGCCTAATTGACTATGCACGCGCTAAAATGTGTTTTGTTCGCTCGGACGGGACTACTTAAAGTCGCCGCTTCGATTCGCTCGTCCGTCCGACAGACCGCTGTTTTTTGAGAGAATAACACCCCTGTGGACATCCTCGAAGTTAACGTTCTTAAGGCCTACTTTTCTGGATGAACCCACATCCGCATAAACGGCGTCAGGTCTACTTTAGTCCTATCAAATAAAAACATAACTTATGTGCACACAAGCCTTTAACTATTGACCACAGAAGAGACAACTTTTTTTTTTCGAGTGTGTATGACCCATGTCGTCTCAACCAACGTAGTGACATCTGTAGCAAAATTTTCGATTCAATCTCCGTTACTTAAAACTTACTTTACATTTATAGATAAAACATTTTACCCACCGTAATCCTAGTGTTAATTACACTAATTATTAAAATAATTAACCATAACAATTCGATTACGATATAAGGACAAGATAGGCTTAAACGAAATGGAATATAGTAGCCCTGGTTATTCTTAAATCAAAATTATTTCAGACGCGCTTCTGCCCGCTATTTCATCCGCGTAGATGTCGGGAACTTTTAAATTTTCCGGGATGAGAAGTAGCCTATGTGTTAATCCAGGGTATAAGTTGTCTCAATTTAAATTTTCATCCAAATCCGTCTTGCCGTTGCAGCGTGAAGGAGTATCAAAAAAAACACACGCAAACTTTCGCATTTATAATATGGTACTTAGAAACGAGAAATAGTAATGAACCCATTTAAAATTAACTCTAGTCTAATATCAAAATCAAGTTTTATATAATAGCTAATAAAATACCTAAAGCTCCGTTATGACTAAATAAGCTGCAACCGAAGTAAACCGGCTCTCTGAGTTTGCACAAGTTTCAGTTTAAAAACTTTAGAACAAAAATAAAATACGGTAGCCCGCGAAGCTCGGCTTTCGTTGTAATAACTTTGTTTCGTAACTTTCGGATCATTGGGGATTGGTGTTTTAATGATGACGGACAAATTAGGCGTGACACGTAACGGAATAAAGGCTAGGCTTACTTAAGGCGAGCGTTTTAGAGGGAAACATGAACGTGAAAGTTGTTAGTAATGTCATTTTACCATTTAGTTCACTACTAGTGACCCGCCCTTGCTTCGCTTCGGTTTATGCCAGTTTTCTGTAATACCCGTACGTAATCCAAAACTTATTATACATAAAAACCTTCCTCTTGAATCACTCAATCTATTAAACCGCATCAAAATCCGTTGCATAGTTTTAAAGATCTAAGCATACATAGGGGCAGACAGAGGGAAGCGACTTTGTTTTATTTTATACTATGTAGTGATGGGCAATTAAATATCTAAAGGTGTTTGATTATCAATGGTGAATATAGTAGATCCCCTATTCTGCAGCGTATTGCGGTGGTATTTCCATTTGTTCCTGAGTCTTGGATGTCTAATATTTACTTAAGTATGTATTTCTCTATATATGTATATGTTTCTCGCTGTCTATAGCACCCATTGTACAAGCGTAGAGCTTGAAAAACTAAAATAACAAAGAGATTACTGATTACTATTGATTGCCGGAAAAGCCGAGAAAACAAGGTTCTATCCCTATGACATTTAAATTTTTGATATCATAACAGAAAATTCAAATCATTTAGTGCGTGTCACATTACGTTACAACAGGTGGAAAAGTACAGGTAATACATGTGACGCCCTGCGAGGGACCGCAACATAATAGAGCTACTACCCATCTAATTATCCTTATTCTAAATTATATTCAATATTACACATTAACACTATCTTGGCACAAATCAATACAAATTATGTAGCCGCTTCTGACAGTAATCGTTAAAATTATACCCAACTTTTTCTTAATCTAGGCTCGTCTAAGTAACTATGTCATTATTAGTTGGTCATATTAAAAAAGTCGTTAAGGTTATAAAAACATTTGTTAATTTAGAATATTTTTAATTGTTGTACAAATATCTTTGGTCTATCTAGGTTTTAATGTGATCGGGTAGGTGATTGTATATTTTAATCAAATTATATTCACACACCGCTCTCTCTCTCTCTATCTCTTTACTCTTATGAGCAATTAATTGATGTTACCGTCTTAATATGTCCCAGACTAATAAAATCTTGATTTGAACAAAACAACTCATTTAATTATTATTTTTCTCCAGAGCGATGGACCCGGGCAAAGCGCGGCGCCCACGCACCGACCACCTCCCCTAAGGATACCCAACGGTGTCCAATCACAAGTGAGTTTGTTACACTATACGTTCAAAAGTAAAAAAATCTAACAAGACCTTGAGAGTTGAGACACATCAACTAAGATATACATACATAATAAAGGATACACGAAAGGAACATGTCTACTAGACCATTGTACAGTCACTTTTTAAATGATATTTAAATCTCAAAATGTGGATTCGCAATGAATGACGACGCCGTTAGCCTAGTTGGTAGTGACCCTGCCTACGAAGCTAGGAGTCTCGGGTTCGATTCCCGGTCAAGGCAAATATTAGTGTGATGAGCGCTAGTATTTTTTTCTACCTTGGATGTTTTCTATGTATTTAAGTATTTATTTATCTAGTTAAGTGTGTTTATCGTTGCCTAGTACCCATAGTACAAGTTTAGATAGAGCTTAGTTTGGGAGTAGGTCAATTTGTGTGGGACTTTCCCCCGATATTTATTTATTTATTTATTTATAACTATTACTTATCAGTTATCACTCAGTCACAGACATAAATCTTAATATAACTTTTATTTTTCCACTTTTATAAAACTTCTACACGAAAATCACCTACGAAATTACAAATGATTCCTAGCTTAGTAACTAAGGTGATACATGTTCTTTCCGTGTATCATTCATATGTTATATGTTATATCACAAATGACCTTCTTGCTGTTACTTACTGTTAGCTTTCGTTGATATGTAACTAATGTTAGCTATTTCATTCAATTTATGTCGAGCGTAAAGATAACGCGGTCATAGTAAGACCAAAATTATCATATTTACTTAGTTAATGAAAAGCTAAAACAAATACATTTGCTCCTCGGACTAGCTGTCTGAGTACAGTGTGAAAAATAAAAACACTAGTGAATCTTACATGGAAAATCAAATAAAAACCGAAATATCAAACACTATGACGTAACACAGACACACACAGTGACAGTTTTTGTACCAAAGCAATTTCTTACACGTTTATGAATATCCTGTATAGTTAGGTCAAAGAGGTGTGCTAAAAATAGCGTTCGCAAAATACCTATAGTTGTTTGATTGATGTCTGTTTAGCTTGCGTGACGTGGACAAACGCGGGCTTTTGGAACATGTCGAAATAATACATTGGAAACACATGCTGGCCTATTGCCTAAAGCACTCGCAATCGCAATCGACTTCAAAGTGGAAACATTGTTTTCATTTTGTATGCAGACTCGCCTTCGGAGTGTCAAAATGAAAACGATTGCGATTGCGAGAATTGCGAGTGCGTTAGGCAATAAGCCTGCTGTTCACTTAGACCTGTGTTTGACGTTGATAATGTAGAAATAAAGCTACAGTGAAAATACCAAGGATGTAACACAATACAAATACTTTTTATAAAAAACCATGAAACCTCACGGAAAAGTACAGTCAACAGCATAAATAAGTGATCATTTATGTACCTTGTCACTTTAACGTCGTGTTTGAAATGTCATACAAAATTGTGAAACGATTGAAAGCGACAAGGTACATAAATTATCACTTATTTATGCTGTTGACTGTACAATTAAAACAGAAGTATACAATAGGTGGTGTTACCGCTAATGTACCAGTATTATTGTATTGAAAGAAAGATATAAAGAATAAAAGAAAGTAAAACATTTATTCGTGACGTATGACCGTATGACAAAACCACGGACAGATTAATACGCAAAAGAAGATTGTAGCCACGTCATGTATGCTGATGTAACTATATGTTGGCTTTTGGACATGATCTATCCTTATAAAACCATCGCGTTTATCACCTAGTCTTAAATCAACGCTAAATAAAGAGTCTCTACAAAGTATTTCGCGTTCGCTTGTAGCCTTGGTTAACGCTTAGCTTTTTTATAGCATTTATTACGGTGTTAAAGGTTAATTACATGGATGAATTGCTTTTTTTTTATTACTTAGGTCCAAAAAACATAAGCATATATAAAAGACACATTATTCTTGAAGTATGTTTTTTAAATTATTTATATACCCTTTTCTCACTAAGACACGGAATTGGTACTAAAAGAAGAATCATAAATAAACCGACATAATTCAATCAAATTACGCGCTGATAAAAACACTATAGGATAATAACGTCGTAACTGCTTCCTTCTAAAAAAATACCTAAGCAATTCGCTCCATCTAGAACTACGCAATTGTTGAAACGCAGTCGTACAATAACAATATTTTTACGGCCGCTAAGTCGTAAATCATATAGCTTGCCGTAAACGGGCCCTAAATCTAATCGCCTCGCTAAGGAGGCATTATGTTTTGTATATAAAACTACGTTTATATTTATATTTTGGCGTATTTCTTTAGTAAGTACAGGATTTTGTTAAACTTCACTGGTCAGCTGGCAAGCCAATTTTGCACCATGACAATGGTACAGGATCAGGAAACGGTAGTTTGGTCGTGATAAGCAGATGATAACTGTGAAAATAAATCTATAGTAGGCAACTGAAGCTTCTCCCACTTGTGTGAAACTTATTTCTAAATCATCTAGTACGTCTCTATTATAATACGGAATTAATAGATCAATTATGCTGTCGTTGTATAGTTTTTTCCTGTATTCTCTTTGCGTGTAATGTAATGTGTAATTTTAGTAATTAAGTTCGCCATTAGTACCTCATTAAATTTTGTATTGAGTTATAAAAACTGAATCCCAATTAATATTGCGTATTGTTTCACATATGTCTATTGATCCATGCTCCAAAGCACGAAAAAAGCATCGTTTCACAAACATGTTGCATAAACAATCAACAGCACTCAAAACCGAATATTTCATTTCATTGGACCTTTGTTCTCCTATAAACGTTTTAATACGTTAACGGGCCCCGTTGTGTTTATTTCCAGTGAACTTTTAGTCTTTTAAATTGTATTTACATAATATCACCGATCCATTTCTGTTTTCAGAGTGCAATCGACAGCTGTCAACCTCCCATAGAGAGCATTCTCAAGGTAAGCTAGCTATTTTCACGTGGGATATAAGAAGTGTCAATGTGTTTCCGAAGAGCGCTATATAGCTATATATCTCGGCCCTCTTGATTTCTCCGTTGCTGGTCAACTTAAGTTTGTTTTTAGGGTTCCGTTAAAGTTGAAAAAAAGTTTACCCGCATCTTTTCAAAGTTTACATGTCGCTTATCCGTAGGAGATTTTTCAATTTTCTGTTATCCTTAATATAAGAATTTAAAATACCAGTTTCTCAATATACTGGGATCCAAAAACGTAACTTTCTAATAAGATAATGTGTATAATTTCTACCCAATATTTTGAATGTGGTGTTTTGGGAATCTGAAAAAGAGCCTAACCTAACCTAGCGTAACCTAATCTAGTATTTTAAGTATGAGGAAACATTTATTTGGCTTATAGTAGCGGTTTGTAGTTTAGAATCGATGCCAAAGTTGCCGGAAGATCTTGTTGTTTTGAATTAGTTAAAAAGAACTCGCGATACTTAGGAACAGGTTACATACATTCATGTAAATCGAGAGACGTGCTTGTTTCGCTTTTGTCACAATGTGAATAAGAAATAATAAGGTACGTCTTTCACTTTCCCTTACTGTACGTTAAGTAGATTACTTATTAAAAATATCTTACTCACCTGATTTGTGTGAAGTTAACGCGTTTTTTGTTGTACCTTATATGCTGAAACAAAACGTAAGAATTGAATCCAGTTTCTTTGTTTACCCCAACATTTTCCCTTTTACGATAACTCGGGAAGTCTGGACTATTTACGTTATTTTATATTTTCCTTGCACGTTCCTTTATTTATTTACTCGGTGGCTCTAAGGAGTAATTGTTTAAGAGAAAATAAATGGTGTCTCGAAACAAAAGTAAATTACTTTTTCTATCCATTGGCACTCATTCTATGCAGATTTAAACCTTATGTAAACGACCTTGATACATTAATTTTAAGTAAACAATATATAAAATTTGAGATATTTTGAGTGTTTCATATAAAACTTTGTCATAGTAAAGTTTATTAAAGAAAGAAAAAAGTAAAGGAAGAAAGGAGTTTATGATAGGATATGATGATATAATACAACAAAAATTAATATTAACAAAAAGGAAAACTGAAAAATCCTGACACGTTTGCGACTAGGGTAATGGTACTAATGTTGGACACTTAACTCTTAATTCAAAGATCATAAGGTTATAAATTGATTGTCTCGAAAAAAAAACCCCTTATCTTCGGTATCGTAAGAATCAAGTCCTTCAGTCCTTGTTCACTACTGGTTCCATCACCCTATGACGTCTTACTCAAACCTCAAACCCCACTCTTTCTTAAACTACAGTAAATGAAAGGTAAGAAGTTAATCCTAACACCTGACACATCGCAGAGCAAATTAAAACCTGCTAGCTGTTGCCCGCGACTCCGTCCGCGTGGAAGTCGTTTATCGCCAAGCAAAGGCAGGAATCTTCCGGAAAAAAGTACCCTATGTTCTTCCCCGTCGTTTAAGATATCTTCATACCAAATTTTATTGAAATCGGTTTAGCAGCGTAGCCGTTAAGCGTAACAAACAGACAGACAAAGTTACTTCACATTTATAACCTCGTAGGGACCACCGTACTGCAAACACCCAGCTTTTTGTCAGGAGAACTTTGAGTCTACCATCAAGGCAATAAAGTTCAATTACGTTTGTTCGAAAATGCCATTTTCAATTTATGAAGAAAGAAAAATAAACTTTATTCCTATTGCAATACAGTTCAAATTAAAATGCCTTGATAATGTACATCCTATTGCACACTGGGCCTTATGAGGATAATATTATTATGGATTATGGATTAAATTTCAGCTTTCGTTCCGACCATATTCTATCCTTACCCCCTCACTAATAAAGGTTGAGTAACGGTTGTATAGCTATACAATGTTTTATCCTTATCTGTCATTGTGACATTTGAATTTGACAGATAAGGACAAAACATTGTGTAGCTATACCGCCGTTACTCAAAGTTTATTAGTAAGGGGTATAAAGTTTAAGGAGTTAGCTTATAACATTTGTTGATGTATAATAATGTATTTTCTCGCAGGAGATGAAGTCTCTGCCGCAGCCGCTGTCCGTGATAGCAGCCACGCCGAGAAAGGAACTCGACAACAAGTTCATTTTTAACCCCTACACCAATAAGGTAAACCTACAACACAAATAACTTGCCTCGTGAGGTTCACGATACAGCAGAATTTATTATGAAAAAGACTTAATCATTAAGCATTTTTAAATGTATTTAATTTGAAAATGAATGACCTAGATACGATAGTACGTTTTGATACACATGGGCACACCGTGATAGCATTTAAGTTTAAATAAAGAGTCGTATCTACTTGGAAAATGTGTACCTACTGAGCAGGAATTACCTAAAATGTGTGAATGGATTTCTTCTGCCTAAAATCCAATCAACTAAATAATATGCAAGATATCAAATCGTAAGATCAAGTGCTGTCAAATGATTCAACGATTGGCTTTTAAATTAAAAGTCAAACACTTAATGACTTAATATGAGTATGAATCAAACATTCAGAATATTTTACTTATTACATGTTTAATAACACTGTAAAACCCACGGAATTTTATTATTATAGTTAATAATAACAATTTGTAACCGACCCGCCTGTTATTTTTACACTTCCTTGATAATAAAAACCTGTTTTATGTAATTTGCTTCAATACAGACATAAAAACCATAAACGTGTAAATTTTATTAGAGAAAGTGTTAGATTCGAATCTTAGTGGTTTTAAATCACCCAAGAAATGTATGCTTTCATGATAATCATAGTTAAATGGTATGCTATTTTAAGTTGTTTTACTTTATACTCTTTATACTCTTTGTCAATAACTTTTTACGACGCCAATACTAAATTGAGTAAGCAGGTACATACAAATAATTACCAAAGTAATTGGGGACTTTGTTTGATCTTGCTAATTTATTAATATTTTTATATTCTGAGAAGGGTCTGTGTACAATCGGTAATACGAATAATACGCCTGCATCTTTGAGTATTAAAAAAAAGAAGTAATTGAGACTTCACTTGTTCTTTATTTGATTACTTACTACGATATGTTTATATGCTGAATAGGGTTTGGATGCCATTATTTTTAATAGATGTACGAGTCCGATTTACAAAGAAAAACTCGATGTAAATTTATTTTTGGAGCATACGTGCATAGCATCGTTTTATTACAAGCAAATACTTTTTAACCATTTTACTACAAATAGGCCAAAATTTTATTTTTTGGCCTCTTAAGTTTTAGTCTTTTTATATTTTCTAGTTTTATATAACGGCCATACCCAATAGAGATATCGTACATATTCAAATCCTAAATTAGGACTTTTGAACTTACTAATCCAAACTAAGATCTAGGTTAGCTTAACCCAAATGCGATAGTCTTCGGTTCTTAACTTGTATCATGTTCTTTAAATTGACGAGCGAAACGAGCGTTGCGAGCAAAACTTGAACGATTTTTTTTCATTCCTAGGTGCAAGAAATTCCTCCACTAACCAACAACGATCTCAAAACACCTCTTCCTAAACCTGGTAAGTGCATTTTATGTTTACTTATACATATTTAACTATGTCACAGAATTCACATTAAAATACTAAACAGTTATGAAGTCCTTGTTATATAACTGTTTTATACTATAGTTTCATCTCCTCGGATAATAAACAAAGTTTATGCAAGCAAGCCAATTAGTGCACCATCTCCTTTTATAAATGAAACTGAATAATTAAAAGTGCATCAAGTTTAAATCGAAAACACGTGCAAGACATTGATTTTTACGTTCAAGAAATCGCGATCAGTATTAGATCAAAATTATAACCTATTCCTAATCATTAAAGAGTAGTACCATATTTAAGGCATTTTTTTTTAGAAACGTTGTAAAATCTATCAATTGATTTATGGTTGTACCAACTATATGCGTTTCTGTTATTTTGAAATGAAACGGTAAAAGTTTACAATGTAATTTTCAATTTCAACAGATGTTATTGGCAAAAATTCGAGAAGTCGCGTATGTATCATAATTTTATTTTGGAAACTAATTAATATGTTATATAAATAATAATAGTAATGTGCTGACTTCGGCTACAAGGTACGCCTTCCAAAGGTCCGGGGACTCCAAATTAGAGTCTCCAATCGTCGGTGATAGAGACATCCTATCCCATAACTAACTAAACTTATTAGGAGCACACCACGTGAATTTACTTAGAAAACTTTCATGTTGTTAATTGAATTAATGAATTTGTTATTTACGGAGTATTTAACTATCACCGACGAAATAGTCCTGTCATTTTAATAATGTAATATAACTTATATCCGTCATCGATTCACCAATTTTCGTTTACACCGCAAAACATCCAATCCCTCACTAAAAACGCGCTGCCGACCGAAAAAATAATTTCTTTTATCACAAAAGCATTCCTTTGGTCCTGAATAGGCATTATTTTCGACTAATTGGTCCAAATACACGAAGAGCGAGTCAAACGTCATTATAACGTCAAAATATGACTCCCCTTGCCCCCCGTGACCTAATTTTTGCACCCCGGTTTAAATCCCTAGAACGGACGTATCCCTGTTAGCTCCTCTTAAGCCGGTGGACCAACAGTTGGTTAATTAAATACTAGACAAACTTTGCTAGGATTTTATATAATATTTGAATAGCGGTCGGTGGCTTATTGTGAGATAAAACGAAGGTCAGGTATCCGTGGAGATCTTTAAAGGTTGACATTACCGTGACTGTGGCAGACTTTACATTTGGAGGGTGTATTCCTCAGGTACTCTAGGAGTGCATTAAAAGAGGACTTTCCGAAAATCAACCCCTAACTGGAAGAAATAGCGGGAAACTAATTCTACGCGTGCAAAGTCGCGAGCGTCCTCTAGTTTCTATATATAAGAAACAAGTTGTAGACAATCAATAAAATTAGGTACCTACACGTAATGATAATCTGTAACGGTTGGAATTATTCTTACTTAGTTAAAGACACCACTTTTCACTATAAAATTAAGTGTTACATTCCTAATGTGTTTATTTTTAATATTTAGTTGACGTTAAAAGCATTGTATCATTTTTCACTATTTTTCCTGTGATTTTGCAACATTAATGCTATTTTTTCTCTGCTACTCGTATACATGTAATTGTAAACAATACATTTCGATAGCTATTTGACTCTGACCCATCTGTTAAGTTAGTTATTTAACTTAATAAAGAAAACTGCTATTACTTTTAACCGCTAAAGTTTAACCTTTGCCAATGCCACCGAGCCCGTTACGGCATAATCCTCATCAGGGCAACCGTTTAATTGGCAAGGTACCACGTGCCGTGTTGCCTGTTGCCTGTGATATAATATATTATTATGATACCGCGATTAGTTTGGGATTAGAATAGCTGTCAATTCATATGCACTGTGACGTAAGTATATGGTAAAACTGTCACCTCTAATCTCTTTCTAATCGCGGCTAGATAATATATATGACATATAGTGATCCTGTTGTTGTACAGTTGACTTATTAGCTGCATACTTTAGTACCTTGTCGGTTTAACGCCTTCGACAGATTAGTGAAGCAGTTCAAACATGACATTAAAGTGACAAAGGACTTAAGTGTACTTATAACAGCAATCGTAGTAATAACCAGACCTATAATAGATCTGAAAGATTATGAGGATAACGGCAAAACGGATTCAGTTGAAAATTGGAACACGGATCCTTCAACCTACCGCCAAGCAGCAGTGTTCGCATTGTTTTGTTGCGGTCTGGTGATAAGACAACGCATTGGTGGCCAGGGTGCTCGTTTTCCTTGTCATAAAAAAGCCCTGGATTAGTTAATAATAGGATCCTTTTTATGTCGGTGTATTATTTCTAAGGCTTAGTGTAAGCCAAATAATGAATGTGTTAATTTAATCGATTAATTACACTTGACTAAAACTGAAAACAGAACATATTTATATTCCTTTGATGGTAGATAAGTATATTTATACACAAAACCAAATTCCAAACAGCGCTAAACGTTGACCACACCAAACACAATCACCGATTCAGTAACCACACAAAACATGCAGAATAAAATAAATATGCTCCAAATTGTTCGCACGGCCGAATAGGCGAAAATAAAGGGGTTATGAAATATTAAGGGGCAGTTTACACGTATCGCGCCGCGCCACCTGCCGGCGACGGGATGAATATATTGTTTGAAATAACGACGTGTGTGCAAGGTGCACGTTAAAACGCGGACGGTTTTTAATTGGTTGATGGACGTTGCGTAGATTTCGAGTGGAATGCTCCAGGTGTAAATACTAAGCTGTGGATTTAAAGCTCTGATAGGTCGGTAAAAACGTTCTTCAGTTTTGTATTTCCAGTGTATACATGTACACTCGTACGAGTATGTATGTTTGGGCTGTCGGTGAAAATAAATACGGGGGACAATCTCACACAAATGAATCTACTTTAAATGTGATATCTGTGGTGAGATTCTCTCATAAACGCGGTCGGACGAACGAACGAGTGACTTAAAGTCGCCGCTGCGACATTCACTCGTTCGTTCATCCGACCGCGTTTTTGAGAGAATCACACCCCAGATATTATCACTTTAAAACAGCATGATATAATATAAATTAAACTCTTGTCTATAATTTCGCGCTAATCACAGAAATTTGAAAAGGAAGTTTTAGAACTTATAATGAAGAACAGTTTTATCTTAACTAACGACGTAGACAAGAAGATCATAATTAACTTCCCTCCTGTAAATGTCTTGTTATAAGCATGTAGATTGTAGATATCTTTATGTAGGTTATAGAGTACAACGACACGTGTGGCTAAATCGCTACGATGTTGCATGTTTTAGTAAACGTGTTAAAATAAGCAACTGTCGCAAGTAACAATTAAACCCACATCAATTGCATCAATTTTGTGATTGTTGGAAGCTTTACAACTACATTCGAAGACTGCCTCCCTGGTCCCTGTAACACTTTACCTATACGTTTTCTCCCAAAATCAATTTTAACCTGTTTATTTGTAACACAAACCAGGGCCGCACTCCCAAATTCCCATTCAAAATAGACACTGTAGGGGGTTCTCTCGCTGCGAAGGTCCGGGAAACAAACGAAAGCGCCATCAGGGTGTTCGTTAGCTGCAAACGTGATTCGGACCGCGACGACACACGAACGTGACTCGTAGGGGTGGCAAATTGATTCGTAGAAATCACGTCAATCGTCGATGTAAACAAAAAGTGTTTAAATCGTTACGCTACTCTTTAGTTGAATAACAAAGGGTAGAAATCAAGGTTATATTGTGAGTTTTAGAAGGTTATACGTGGTGAATATGTAGTACCTAATAAACGACATTGGTTTTTGTGGGATAAGTTTGTTTTGATCTTGTTTTCTCGGTTAACTTCAGTATACAGTGAGCATCAAAAGTATCTAAGTAGATTAACATGCTCAAAATGATCTAGACACGACGTCTCTTGACAATAGAGTCGAGTGCAGATAATTTTGACCTCTTCGGTTGCGTAGCTACTTCTGTTATTTACTGTACATCGATAAGCTAACTGAGGAGCAACATAAATACGAACTTATCACAAAATACGATGCCGTTAAATTATACAATACATTAAGTAATTAGTTACGTATCCTGCTGTTATATGCCGATAGGCAAAATTATATCAGACTAGCGACCCGCCCACGCTTTGTTTTATGTGAGTATTTTGTAACACCATTACATAAGCCACATGAACTATCTATTGATGAACACCGCATTAAAATCCGTTGAGTTGTTTGAAAAATTGAAGCTTAAATACAGAGAGGCAGACGGCGGGAAGCGACTTTGTTTTATACTATGTAAAGATATGTTACCTTTGAAGGTTTAAGACCTTTTTCCCCTGACTAACAAAACAATTCTGACCATCTAACTAGCTAAACGAAGTGAGCTAGAAGTATTCGCGCCCGCTAACAGAATGATAATGGGCAAGCCGGACCGGTTAATTACCGGATTTGCGATAAAGCAAACCACCCGGTTGCATTATTGCGGTAAGCTTACGAACGGCTTAACAAAGAACTCCATTTAGCGTCAATTGTTTACGCAAATCGCGAATCACGGCACCGAACTACTTAAGACATCGGTGCCAAGAATAGTGTTCTCGGGTCTATTTTGTATGGTTATTACGCGGGTTGGCATTGAACGTGTGGCCAGGCAAAGATTAAAGTCTTATTACTAGGTACAATTGTTTATTAGCTCCTAATTAGTGTGTTTTTTGCAAGTTTTTATTTAACTTGCACTGTTCATGTTTGTAAGTTGTCCGTCAAAAGTTAAAAGTCAATTTCGAACCAGTTCCCGTCAATGGAATGGGCTGAAATGTGGACCACGTATGTAAACCCGATGACGATGCAATATTATGGTATGTAAGTGCTGATCTGATGATGGAGTCGGAAGGTGGCGACAGGATCTCCGCTATTCTTAACGTGGACCCACCGTGTTAGGACTCATTAGTTTGTTCTTGATAAGCAGAAAACGAATTTGCAAAAATAAAAGTACAATCGGCAACAAAAGCTTGACCCAAAAATTAATTTCTTGACAGAAACTTAATTTTATTACCGCCGAGAATTTCTGTCGATAAGATCGAACGTATAAGGCTGCCTGATTGAGAATACGCGTGCTAAAATGTGTTTCATCGTGCCCTATAGCATTTAATAAGCCTGTTCACTTACCGCCTGTTTCAAAATCGACAAGTAAAGCGTATTTGACAGATAAATTTAGCCCTTTCTCTTTCTTACACATGAAAATAGACAAGGAGAGAGCCAACTTTAAACGGCAGATAAATTTACTTGTCGATTGTGAAACAGGGCCTTGCATTAATCTGAGTTTAAAGAGCTTATATAGATTCTACGTTATGTGCTATGAAGTTGAGACAGTCACTAAGTTAAACACACATAGATTATTTTAATATCTTGTCAGTGGTTGTCAGTGAGGAGTAATATGCTGGCTCGCAGATTCGCTAGATGCTCGGCTGAAGTAAAAATAACGCTTTTCAAAGCATATTGCCAGTCTTTTTACTCTGGCGGGCTATGGGTTCGGTATACCAAACGAGCTTACAACGCCCTACGCATACAATACAACAACGCCTTTAGAATGCTGTTAAGACTCCCAAAATGGTGCAGTGCTTCGGAAATGTTCGCCGAGACGCACACGAACGGTTTCCACGCGGTAATGCGTAAAAAAATTACATCCCTGATGGGTCGCGTCAGGGGTAGTCAGAATGGCATTCTGAAGGTGATTACTGGTAGATTTAGCTGCCCGATCTTGTGGCATTGGATTGGACTGGTCAGGACTACTTTGACGTACGTCAAGTAATCATGACAGCCAGTACATATAATATTAAACCAATTTTGTAATTACTAACTTAGCTTTTAAGTTTCTAGATGTTACTAACAATATATGGACCTGGTCTGAAATAACTAATTTGAATTTGAATTTAATATAAGAAACGGCAAAAATGATTCATAAAATAATTGCTCATTTACATTCCTATTTCGGAACAGCCAGCCACGAAACTCAGCGGGCAGAATCAACACAAGGTTCACCGCAAAAAATCTAGGCTGAAGCAATTTGTGTAGTAAGGGACGGATTGACTCTAGGCTAATTAAGAAGTGTTTTTTTTGACAAGATTTTATTAAAGGTATGTAGTTAAACAAATTACAATGGTAAATTTTGAACCAGTTTCCGATATTTAAATAATAACCGTGAAGAATGCAATATTTCGGTGTGAAATCAGAACTTCTAACTTCCTACAGCACAGGAATTACTCGAAAGATTTCAAATTGAATGTTACAGTTTCTAAAAACCGGTCCAGTGCGAGTCGTTCTCGCGCACCGAGGGTCCCGTACCGCCGTACAGTGGGTATTATTATGTCAGCACGAGCCCAACTCACGCTTGACCATTTTTAGTATTTGTTGTTTTTCTGCAGGGTTTGTAATATAATCATACCAAATTTGACGCTTCTATGTCTTACCACTTTTACGACACAACAAAAAAACGTTAAGCAAACATATTATTATTTCTTGTTGATATATCCGCTGTAATAATATAAGTAATAATAATAAGCCTTTTATTATTCCTTAGACATAGTTTTTACATGTTTGTTGTTAGTATTCATAAATATTCATAATCTATATTAAGGACCCCTGTCGGGTATAGGCCTCCTCCATGTTTTTCCATACCTCTCTATTTTTGGCGCTCTTAGTCCGGTTTTCCCCCGCTATGTTAGAGATATCATCTGACCATCTTGCCTTGGGTCTTCCCCTTTCCTTCCTTCCTTGGGATCCCGGCCAAATTGTGACTCAGTTGGTCCACCTCTCGTCTGACATCCTGGCTATGTGACCGGCCCATCTCCATTTCTGCTTTAGTATAAAATCGAATGCATCAGTGAGCTTCGTTTGGGATCTGACATCAGATCCCAATAATATAAGTATTACGGTTCATAACTTTAACAAAAAGCAAGCTTTCAAAACCCGACTGTTGCTAACCAACTTTAAATCGTTATAAATCCTAAATGATCATTCAAAATGAAAAATTATGAAATAAACCTAAAGATGATTTTTAAATCCCTATTCAATGATACCCCACTTGTCATATTTGGTCGATTTTTTTTTAAATTTGCGCGATATGGCGTCTGGTTGCCGCCATATTGAATTTAGATTACTGTCATATCTTCAGTGACACTCACCAGATTAAGACAAATCGATTGACATAAGAATCATAAAAATCGGACAACGGGTTTAGTTTTTATAGTAACACAAAGGAACAAACATACATATATAGGCTGTGAAACACATTACCCTGCTCCTTCGGCAGTCGGGTAAAAAGATACATAGCTCTTTAAAGTAAGGACGGACGGACAGCATAGGCATATTAATAGGCTTCCGTTGGGCTCCCGGTACGGAATCTTAAAAAGAAAGCTGTCATACAGTTAACGGAAAAGTTTTCCACATACCTATAGCTTATGAGATAGTTACCTCTATAGCGGTCCGCCGCTAGCCGCAGACGAGCGAAAAGTGCGAAATCACCGGCATTATCGAACGAGACAAAACGTTGCGGTGTCACGAGCGCCGCGATCGGCTCTCGCTAAATCGCATAATAATTTTATTAGCCAGCGTATGGTGACCCCGGCAGGTTTAATTATACCGAACCGAGTAGTTTATTGTGTTTGCGCCGGGAGCTCTCGTTTAATTGGTTTCTATTCTGTTTCGCTGCTCCTTCACGTGTGGTACAGTCTGGAGAATATTGAATCAGACGAAAGCTTGTTAGATGCGATTGTAGAAGATTCAATGCAGATAAATAATGTAAAACAACTGGTTTGTGCCAGTTATAAGATAAACGTGAGCAAAAATGTTTGTATGACATTCATTAAATGCACAAATCTGTGACGTTTAAATAAAAATAAAACGTTGAGTTGATCAAGTCTAAAGTATGTGTTATAATTAATGATTAATTTAAAATGCGAGTATTTTTTGAGTTAAAGTGATCTTTCTATTTATACTGCTAATTGTTATTGAGTTCACTAATGTTTTAACAAATCATCATTTGACAAACTATATCATTTTACAAACTTACAATTCGCAAAGACGTACTTCCCGCCACTTTTTTTTTTTGTGGTCTTTAATCTAACTTAACGTAACTTATTTCATAAGCCCATGTAACCTATGTAATATGTAATGGTTTAAGCACAATTACATTTTTGCGAAATGAAAGTTTGTCCAATGATGATTTGGTAAAAAGTCGGGATACCTTGTTATTGACACTCAATTCTTATTCAAGAAGATTAGATTTTGGCGTTGTAGTATTAATTATGCAATATCCTCTTAAGACACTACGTATTTAAAACAATAAATCTTAGCACGTAAATATTTCTAAAAAAGACTGTACATATCTACCACCTGGCGTCAGGGGTCGAGAAACGAGCGTTGAGTTACAAATAAAAAGGCAAAAAACGTAAAATTGAAACCGTACGGCTGTGCTGTGATACGCGCTCTAGGTATACTCGCACCCCCATACACTCCAGACCGATGAGAACGGATCATGGTACGTACAAATTTACATACACCGTGGCCTGTTTTCATTGCACTTGAATGTACTATGCATCTATGGGTATCGCGTCGTCAGGGGTCAAAAACCTGAGTCAACATAGCGCTTTTGTGATTTTTTACAATCGGAATCAAGCAAGGTTCTCTATGGGTTTATGTGAACCTAGTATTTATTTGTCTTTGGCATGGGCTAGTACTTTTTTATTTTGATTTCTTTGACAGCGTTGATCAGCCTTTATATAGGGCATTAATTAGTCTATTAATTGTATTTATAACGATTAATAATATCTCAATTTTAACACACAACATTGTGAGAAACCTAAATTGTGTTTCTGTGTTTATGCCTGAAATTCAAACGCAGATTTAAGTAAATTAAAATTACTATTTGTTGCGGATGAATTTGCATGTAAACGGAACATAACACGCGTTAGTGCCACGCAGTAGAGTCGCAAACAAAGGCTGACGTGAGCTCAAATAAATCCTAAATACAGAATGAAAACAGGCGACGCGCGCCTGAAATTTAAACGGTGTTCCTGCAAAACGAATTAAAAAAAAGCAAAACCGCAAACATTGTTGATTTTTTGTGATTGCCCATAAAATACATTTTCAAAGCAATCTGCCTCTAGCCACAGATTTATTCGTATCCCGATTTCATTTCCTAAACTTGTTTATTTATTTTCTAATACCGTTTTCAGTTTGATTTATACTTCAAAAAACTATTAGCGTACGGTATTGCCGTCTCTCTCCGGCGAGGTAGTCAGACGTGAGATGAGACTATTAGAGCCGTTCGATGTTGAATGATTTAGAATTGGCTAGACCTGCGCGTGACAACGACTGGTATCAGAGAGCATTTGTTCTATTTTTACGTTTGAGTCGGCAAATTGCACGGGAAGCCGAAAACTGCTTCCTCTTTTAGCAAAAAGAAAAGAAACAACATTTAACTATGATCGGAGAACGGATTAGGATCGGATGGACTTATGCATCGGGTTAGGTTAGGTTAGTTAAAAGAAAATTAAGCGTTTTTTGAATCCGGAGATGATTTGAAATTGTTCTAGATTGAGAATATGGTAGGTTTAGTTTGTACACGTACTTATTCATGATATTAATTCATAAAGTAATTTATTCGTAAAGGCTTTACAATTACAAGTGATTTTATTTGCTTTTTAAATAATTAAAGTATTGAAAGGTCTTCATTACAATACGAGTTGATGGTAATAGAATGGTCTAGATGATTCTCGAATATTCGTAAAAACCAATGTCATTTCCCAAGCATTTTGAGTTCTTCATTAACCAAGATACTATCAATATAAGGATCCTATTACAGTTTACAAGTTTTACGCCGGGCGAATCGTAAACGTCCTTTGCTCTGCTAGGGTTGGGGGGGGGGGGGGGGGGCTGTATGAGTTATGTATCGGGTTAGTTCTGGATACATTTCTCAGGGCTGTGAAAAAGGTGCTTGCTTTTATTGGCAGATTATGCGATGCCAGTTTTGGGGACTTTGCATTTAGCTGTGGGTGGTTTGTATTGATTTATGTATCGTGTTTCTATGGAGTTTTTATGGTTGCATTCGATATTGATGATGCTTCGGTACTTTCGTGCTTAATATCTTTAATGTGTGATTATGTAAGGCCCATGAAAATAATAACTGAATGATCAACGTAAATATGAAACAAGTTACACGTAAAGTAGCATCGAATAAGCAGCGATTTTTATAACTTGAAGTGTTACACTCCAAAATTAAAAATGTGGAACTTAATAAGGATCTTTTAATGCTTGTATTTCAAGCAGACGTGAACGGCTTTGAATGAAATTCGATAGACCCTTATTCTTTCGCATTACATAGTTTTCGAGAGAGAAACGATAACCGTTCTAAAGCGGACGAAGACGAGGAAAAAGGTAAGTAAAAATATATTTAAATAAAATACTTCACAAACCGGTAAAATGTTGACTTTGTCACTCGTTTATTCAAAGTATTATCGCGTTCTCAAGGTCGTGCCACTTGCGGTTCGTTGCGTAATGGTATTTGTGCTGTTCGGATGAAGGTCGGGTTTTGATCGCCGCTAAATACTTATTGCTAATTGTAATGAATCACTGAATTTTCATAAATCGAGTTGTTGTAAATTTAAATACAAAGAGAACATAGGTACCTTGCTTTTTCGGGGTTGATGGTGTCCTCCGCTAGAGCTGAGAAGCCATTTTTGATGGATTAGCTTGATGCCTTCAATTAGGACTGGTGGGAGACTTTCCAAGATAAGGCTACGTGGAAAGAAGTGAGGGAGGCCTTTGCCCAGCAGTGTCTTTATAGGCTCTTAAATACTTAAATAATAATAAATAATAATATCTACTTACTAAAACTCCTTCAGTGGTCTACCTCAAAGTTTTCAGGCAACATTCCCTATGTTGTTCTGCTGTTCTCGCGCCTTGCCATGTTTCGACCAAAGCACAATGTATGCTCCACAGGATTACGTTCCTACGTAAACAAAAGTCGCAAATGGGAGGCTAGATCCTCTCTGTCAGTTTGCGACATCAGAGGGCCCTGCAAAGATGCACTACGCTTACTAACGTTTCTATTCGATTCGTTTTTAAACCAATCGCGTCACTGGTAGACCACGTGACTTTTCGTATCACGTCATCTCCCAGTAACGCGATTGGTTTAAAAACGAATCGAATAGAAACGTTAGTTAGCGTAGTGCATCTTTGCAGGGCCCTCAGGAAGTTAACTCTAGCGCACACAGATAAATAAAGGCGTCAATTACATAACAATCTTCTATGTGTCAAATGTTGAAATGAGCATCTCTTTCCCACTCCAAAACAATTTGCGAAACCCGAGCGATTTCATTTGTGGTTGTTTACCGATAACCGCGGTACTCTAAACCGGATTATACCGGTATCCACTCGATAGATGGTAACCCTAATTCCAGAAGCGATTCGATGACTCTAGTGTTGATTTAATCTCTGAATACAGAAGGCCGGATACGCGTAAAATTCGTTTCTTCGCAAATACTCCTGTAGGGGTTGAATTTTGGTGCACCTGTTAGGTAAAAAAGGATTATTTCCTCCCAATCTGGATTAGGCTGTGCGTTCTCTATCAGTCTAGCACGTTTTTTTTAATTCATTGATTTGTTGAGTAGTAGATTTGTCCATAGACCTAGGACTGCTCCATAGACAGTTTGAGCTAAACTTACCTTTTTGAATTCAAGTTCAAAATTAGGAATTGTAGAATAGGAAAAAATAATATGAACATTGAAAGGAATTTTTTTTTTTAGTCAATGGGCCACATCAGCGCTTTTTTATCCTTTATGTTTGTCCGTCTGTTAACTACCTCCAAGTCCTTGAAGTCTAATTTTTAATTTCTTTCTTCTTCTTTCCACCTCTCCACGGACAGAAATCTAAGCGTTTTTATTCTGGAACACGCTTCAAACACTGCAATTTTAACGCTGGTTTTCCTGTGTGAAACACATGCTTGTATCACATCACATAATGATTCACAGCTAGTAATTAACAGCCAGTTGTCTCCAAAACAAAGCAACGTTTCAGATGCACTGGAATCAAAATGGACCATTTCACTGGTTCAAATCACAATGCAAGTAACGCTAACTGTCCCGCATTCTGGAAGTGAACTGCTATTCTGACGGACGCTCCAGTTAGCATTCCTTTTGAATGGGTGCCGTCTGTTCAATCCTGGCTGGACAATTTCATACTTTGGAGAATTTCGTAGAGTTTGGACGCCAATTACGTAGCCACTTAACTTATTTGAATCAGGTTAAACGCTTGCTGTGAAGTTATAAATATAAATTATTAATGTAATATTTATGAATCAAGGACAATGGCACAGTGCAACTGTGCCCTTGTCCTACCGAAGGTACGAAATGTATAGGTACAGAATAATTTATTGAATATTTTTAGAAGAATCTGAAAGACAAACAAACAATATAAAGTAATAATTCGAAGCTTCTAGTGCATTCTTAGCCTTATGTGGTTTCTTACACATAATTTATGTGGTTACTAAACGAAAACTAGAGGCTTTTAGTTTTTAGGTACTTAAGATTCGTTTTTTTTTTCTTTTGATGCGTAAGCTACTTTATCTAGTTTTAGAATAAAGATAAAGTGGCACAATGAAAAATCTGAATTCTTCAGCCACAATACGACCCTAACATAATGACAGCGTCAAGTCACGAGAAAGATATTACGACAAATTTAATCACTAACTTTCTGCGACTGGGTTCTATATTACTGGTTCAATATTTTAATGTGGTTGACTGTACCTTTTCCGATAAATAGTTTAGTCTAAAGTGTCTAAACATTGTATTTTTATTCTTTCTCATCTGAAGGTTAGTCAAGATGAGTTCCAAGATAAAGATGTTAAGTTATTGACTTTCTCATTTAGTTAATGCGTCCTTTATAACAGACAATTTTAATACCTACCTTAATTTCCGTTAAAGCTGGTAAATAATTGTGTCTGTATTCGGAGTTGCTAGACGTTATTAATCGCCTTGATAACTTAAGTGATTGCCGGGAACTTTTCGTTTGGATTCGACGAAATCGGGCCAGAAAGAATACCGCTATGGTATTCAGTATAAGCGTGTAGCGGGTACTTTATTAACGTGTTTGGTCAATTTGTTACATTCTTATATACACGTATCAAATGAAATCAAATGATAGAGGTAACGTTATCGAAAACATCAGCTGTTTTATATCTTAATTATTTAGTACGAACTACGATTAAGCTCCCTTTTTAACCATGACGCATTAAGAGTGTTATATTTAACGTGTGAATCTGTCTGTGGCACAGTAACTCCCAAACGAATAAACTAATATGGACGGTTTTTTTTAATAGTTAGCTCGATTTACAACGGTGGTTTCTTGCTAAATTTGATGAAAATCAGTTGGGTCCTTTATAAGTTACTAGCTCTTAAAGTAGCTAGAAGCAGAAGTCACAATTAGATGGGGGGTTTATATCTATTTCAATTAATATGTAATAGAAATCATTAATATAAACTAGCAGAGTAGAAAATTAAGTGGTATCAATTAATAAATTGGCATAGTTTTGCTTCAGTGTCTCTACAAGTCTACATCTATCCTCTTCCTAGCTTCTGTGATGTATCCATCTGCCAGCAAACACTTAGCTACGTTTTCATCGAGTCTAAGGATCTCGTTAACTACATCTTACTATAATTCCATCATAGCAACTAAGTTTAAAGAGCAGTTTGTAGGTAATACAAGGGTTGGATTTGCTCTCAAGCTCGACCCCGAGGATATAATCTACATAAATTATTCTACCCGCGCCAGTTAACCTCTTCCGCTCCCGCTCCGCTTGTGACTACGCTCCGAACAAACCTCTGAGAGGAACTTGTATTCATTTAATAACAATTTCTGCTTTATCTGCGGAAACTTTTTATTTCCTGTCACTCTTAAAAGTTTTGACTCAGATTAGTTAAGAAAATTAAGTGTATTTAACGTTGTCAGAAAATTTTGATGACCTTTTAACTATTGTCGCGCTGTGAATGGGTAATAGGATGGTACCTAAACTTAGAAAAAATCAACATCGGCTTACCCCGTTGCCCTCGGGGCATTTTCCCATCCGCCTTCTAAATTCCCGCTTCCCCTAGCAACAGATGTTTCATCAAAATGTCCTGTTTCTCTTGTTACGTTACAACATGTCCTTTGTCATTTTTAGCTCAACTGAAACGTCAGTAAAGTGATGCATTTACGTTGTGAATAAATATTGTAATATAAAACTCTTAATTGCCATTTAATCTCACAATGTGTTCGTCAATTTCGTTATTATCCTTTTATTGGTTTTGCCAGCACATACTGGTGATAATTTGCGTCAACTGCGGTGTGCGACTATATTATGAATACGATATTCTTTTTAATTTTACTGGGAATGTACACCGGGAACTTCCCGGGACGTGTTGAATTCCAGTTCTTTTAATGCGATAAAATTTGCGGAAAGTCCCGGAATAAAGGATTCAGATTTCCCGGCAGCATGCCCTAGAAAAAACCACACATGTTAATAACTGTAATCAAATGTTTCGATATTTCGATAAACAATGCGTTATTAAGTAATAGTTGGCGCAGCTCGCGGATGGTGAAAAGTTACAACAAAATGCGATTTCCACTGACACAATGCCTTCCTTTCCGCTGCGATCGCCAAGACGCGCCGGGAAATTGAAAGATCCGTGCTGTTATCTAAAAACGGAATCGCACGATCATTTTAATACGGTTTGATTCTTTTTTTACAACCTTTTAAACTGCTTTTATGGGCTTTCGCTCTGTGCGGTTATGTTTCCGACAGTTTGTTGGTTCAGCTAATGCGAGCTATTTCAAACTTGGGCCATGAATGTTACTAGATTATATAAACTTCCTTTTATATCGAACTACTTAAAAGTTAACTATTAACGCTGCATCTATAACTTTATTGGTTTAGTTAACGTTTATTCAGAAGAAGTGCAAGATATTCTTAACGGTTAAGTCTGGAGATTCTCGCCAAGTGGCAAAGGATGCTCGAAAGACTTGAAACGAGGTAACGAGACAGTTCTAGAGAAGCTTACGACATGTTTTATAAGTCTGCCCGAAAATAAAATGCTTTTCAGGATTTCTGTATCCGTCAGATTTTTTTGTTGAGATACATGGTAAAAAAAACCTTAAAAAAATTATTCTAAATTTAAATAATACTTTCCCAGTAATCCCGATCCATTAAGGTAAGATACCTTTAAAAATAGTTTCTTTCTGTTTATTGTATTTTACTTTGGCTTGCATCTATTTACCGTTTAAAAAAAAACGGACTTTAAAAATAGTTTAATAAGATTATGCAAAGATATATCAAAATTTTAATCACCTACATTCCGCTGAGGTCGTACAAGCACTACGGAAATAGTTCCGTTCGCATCACCGCTGAGTCGCGTCTCAATATGCCAATTTGATCGCGTAGCGCCATCTATCGACCCGCACACTTACCACTAATACATGGAGGCGCCGCGTTTGACAGCGGGTTGGCATAAGCGCTAATATCTATGGGTTTCCATTCTTAATTGTTAGCCCATCTTGGTTCTATATTGTTTTTATATTGTTGACATTATGGTTATTGACTTTACAGTTGTAGTGACAGCTGAGAAAAAATACTGCGCTGTTCAAAATGAAATTGTTTTTTTTACCTAGAAATTGGTACTTACTGTGATGAATGCCATTGGTTGCCACATGAGAATATAGTCAACACGCCAAACTACTTTTTGTCAAATTTTACTTTGCATAGTTACGAGTAAAATGAATCCCTGTGATGAAGGAACGCGTCATCTTTGCTTGCTTAGCTTGTAAACGTCTTGTTTGTGAAATAGGGGTTATAAATATCGCTTTTCGAGTGGGCGGCGCCCAACTCAAAGGCAAACAATTGATTGCTACAAAGCTGTTTTTTCTTTTGTTTTCCTTGACAAGGAAATTCTGAAGGCTTCTTTTGAAAGTAATTTCATAGAAAGCGAGCGTAAAGCGACTGGATCATTCCTCATACGGCCTATTTTCGTTACTGCCTAAACAATATTATTTCTGATCGTTTTGTAAATTACTGTGTTACGCCTTTTTCGTCCTTTCCTTTTTTGAAAAAGGAAGAGTTGGATTAAACAGCGACATAGATAAGAAAACGGAAAAAATTTAGACAATGACGCGGCTCTGGCGCTTATGCAGCTTCGCCTTCACTCGAACCATAGAGCACAAGGGTGGGCAGGCCGCCCCGATGCATCCCGCCCCACCCCACTCCGGGGGGTATCGTAACCCCCCTACTACGTACTACACCGTAGATGCGTCTATTTCGAGATGCTAGTACAACCGATACCTCTATCCGTAACTAGTGTATTGGTTTCTGTGCACCGATTTAGCCTAGTCTACCGGATAGCGCTTAAGGTAATCTGAATATTGAAGAGCCTAATGTAAACCGCTCCTTATCCTTATCACGGTATGTGTAACGGGTTTTTTTATTACGTTACTTTGTAACGGAAATGTGTTTTTTTACGCCTTGAACGCACTTTGTGTCGTTCTGAATATAGAATATCGTTTTCGATTTTTTTAACAGCAAACCAGTAAGCGTTGTTGTTTAATACAATTTTACCTGACACAATATTTATAGGGCCGGCACTACACCTGTAAGTTATTACTGTAAGTTTTGAAACAAAGCTATATGCAAAAGAGAGATGCAGATATTTGCCTCTCACTCTTACTCATAGTTGCGTCTCAAAACTTACAGGTGTAATGCCGGCCTACGAGTAAGTGGCGATGACATTAAAGATGAATGACGCTTACCTTAATTGGACTAATTAGATATATTGTCTGTAATTCTAGCTATATTTTTCCTTATGATTAAGTACCTGCGGTTGTTGTTAGAAATCTGCTTAGCAGGTCCTTCCATACTAATATTATGAAAGTTACACTTAGATGATTAAAATTTATTTTCAGCTTTGAAAAATGAGACACCTACCCGAACAAAGGCCAATTTTGTATTAAAGTCAATGAATGCTTGTGAACAAGCTTAAAATCCCGATTGGGAATAATGAGCGGCCGGTAGATGGCGTTATTGCGCGTTTTTCGTCCAATCCGGGACAAAGGAAAGGGGACGAGTGGGAGATCGTCTCCTTACGAGGTGCGCGGCGTACCGGGCGCGTCGTATTACTTCTCGTTTGTTAATTTTGATTGTATTATTCATTGAGGTTGACATGTCGGTGCTTGGTAATTTAGGAGATTAGGTCTAGTTAATTATTATATTTTATTCGCTATAAATAGAAACGTCGAGACCTTTAGTACGTACGTACCGTAGGTTTTTTTTGTGGAACGAATGTCATTAGGGATTTTTGTTTAAAGTACTTAAGGGCTAAGGAATGCAATTTAACCGATTTGTCTTTGTATGAAAATAACCGGTTATAACCGGTTATTCGCATACCCTATTAAAGACCCGGTCCTTTGCTTTCAGTAATTGCTTTGTTACTATTAGTACTCATCTGTTGGTCGTTTTCTGTTCCGTTGTCACACTTCCTTATCTAAACGATAATTATGCGGGTAACGTTATTATTCAATAAAAAAATATAATTACGTAAGTAATTTTACTTGCGTACTTGGTTATCACTATTTCCTGTAGAAGTAAACACTGGATCGTTTTAAATTAACCTCAAAATAATTTCATCTATCAACTCCTAACGTGAAAACACGATTAGAAACGAGATCCTACATAAATAGTTTTATTTTTCAAACATGACGCTTTTTTGCATATTTTTGGTTGAATCTTCAAAACCCTAAGATCTTTAACTATGAAATTTGATTCAATAGTTGAGTATTTACTATTTCTTAATCCTGGTAAACCATTTTTTTTATAAATGTGGTCGGTTTAGAGTTAACAGCAAAAATAAAATTTGACGCTGCAATCAAGGCGCGCGCAAACTCTCCAGCTCATGTTCTTCGTATGGAAGTACATAGAGAGATTTATTTTCATTCTTATGTAGGCGTGACAGCATATCTGGCCGCTAAAGAACAAAAACTAAATCCCGGTCCCCGAGAACTGAAGAACTCCGGGAGTGTGAACTCCCTACGTAATACTACGTATTAAGTCATGTGTGCCACGGGCTTTGTGTTTTACTTTTATATGTAGGTAAGCCGGTGATAAAACGCGCACCTAGGGTACCGTCTTGTGGATCGCGATGTGGGTGGGGTCGCCAACCATTGGTGTGCGATTATAAAATAGCAATTGGTGCTTTTTATTAAATTTCATTAATACTTGTACTGTAGTTAAGTAAGGCCCACTTCAAATTGTGTTAGTTCTAAAAAGATTTTTGTGTCAGCCAATTAAAGTCAAAAGCTTCCTAGGCAAATGCCTTACGAGTCTAACGAGGATAGGCTTCTGTGGTCATGATTCTGTTATTAATAGTTATAAAATTGCAAGTAAACTTGCAACCCAGACGGTAGACTAGATATTAACTGACTACGGGGCAGAGTTGAGATTAAAAGCCGGTGCAAAAATAAATATCTTTATGTGTTTCATACAAATAATACCAAGTGAAAATAATAAATGAACAATGTCACACAAATTGACCTAGTCCCAAAACTAAGCTCTAGGCTTTTACCATGGGTACTAGAAAACGTTAAACTTAATTATATAGAGAAATACATAAAAAACATCTAAGACTCAGGAACAAAGTTGCACTCACGCTCTGCCCAAAAATATCCGATCTCACCGGGATTTAAACTCAGGGGCCCGAATTATATCATCCGTCACTTTCGCACTTACAGTACACTTAGACACGACCATAATAGGCCCGGTTTCGTAGTCAGGGTTACAACCGACTAGGCTAACGTCTTTATCATGTTGTTACATGCTTAGATGCTTACACACACTTGCAACCGTAAATCCCTAGTGCTGTAACAACAAATAGTTATAAATTTTATCGACTTGCCGACGCACGCGCGTGGTAGGGGGACGTATGCGGGGACGGGACGCATTAAAATGCAGCGCACGCGTCCCCCGCCCGCCCGGCGCCGTGACGCTCGCGCGAGCGTTTGATTCGCGTGACGACTTGCTCTTACACTTGTTTTTGTGACCGAAAATAGCTTACGGTGTTATTTTATATGATAATTTCGGATTTCATGTGTTTTTTCTATATGTAAAAAAATGGAATGTTAATGTTAACGCGCGGTTTATACTACTGAAGGTAGAAACATGAAAATAAAGTATGTAGATACAACGATTACAACATGTTACAAAAAATAACCAAAAAAATATATGTCAACCCTAGTAAGGGCGCGTACATATAGAACGTCCGTTTTACAGGATCCGTTTTAACGGATCTTTTCACCTTGTAATCTTCTTTTTTACTGGATCCAGAATACTGTTTTGGGTGGGAACTCGTTCATACAACTACATACGCCATCAAATAACGGACCTGTAAAACGGATCGCTATGTGTACGCGCCCTAAGCTGTCATCGTCATCTCAGTCATACACAAATTCTATAACGTTCTATTCTACTGTCCTTTTTTCGTAACATGTTGTATAGTAATCTATTAAAAAGGGATTAACGGAAGAAAATAAAAGAATAGCGAAAGTTATCGCTGAGTGTCGCTTGGACTGCCAGTAAAGTGATAATAAAGTTTTTTTTATTAATTTAACTACATATGCATGAACCTTCTTTATTTTTCTAAACTAACTTTAATACCTACGTTTGTTTACGTGATATCTTAGAATCTTCTATGGTACAACAAAAATCAAACGTTTTGTTATTTTCTGCACGTAAATCATAAAATTGTGCCCGGAGTTCCGCTTACCTCATAACGGCGCGAATAGCAATCACACATCCGTACTTGTATGCACGTATTTAAGTGCAATCTCTCCAAGCTCCAATATGAAAGAAGACTCGCCTCCACAAGGACGCCTATCAACTTCCAACTCAAAGCAAAAAAGTCGTAACCGCATTCAAACAAACCAAGATCCTATTCCAACAACTTGCAAGTCCCAAAATCCATTGTCAAGTATTACGTCCTCCAATCGGGAAATGAAAATGTATTTAAATGTGATGAAAATTCAACTCTAAGAAGTTGTTCTTCGGTTTCATATCGCGTTACAACAGAATGCTCGACGGGAAATACCCAAACCCAATATCGGGTGAAATAAATGGCGACTGAAAAGCTGAAAGGCTGTGTTAGTTTTTTAATTCACAAGTTGGTTGGTTCTTTGCTTTTTTGCTTAGTTTTCGTCTTTAATAGCGGTCAGGAAAGACTGCCTTTGAGTTTGGTGAGAATTTTTCTTCAGTTATGATCTTCAGTTATGATTATGCTTTTCGTTTTAACGCCAACGGCACTTTGCTTTCTTTACCACTAATTAGAAGCTCTAAAATCGCGTAACATATGAAAGTGCGCGTTGTAGGCGTGTATACCGGAATCACTTTTGTGTGTTTTTACATATACTTACTACAAGTGGTGTAGCTAACACAATATACTTAACTTAGTATCTTCAATATTAATGCACCGATTTTCTCCTACTGCCATTGGGTTGGTGTTAAGTTCTTTATTTGAATTTTATTGTGTATAGTGCAATTCAGTACAAATAATAAAATCATTCATGCATTAGTAAATAAATACACGTCCTCGTCGTTCTTGGTCATTGTATAAAGTGGTGCGTCAATTTCAATTATACCTTTTATTCGTACATAAGTCAAAACACAGTCAAAAATGCATTCATAAAGTAAGCTGAATCACTTACTGACTATACTAGCAGTTCATCGGAATCTAACGCTTTTTAAATAATTAAATTAAAATCTTCTCCACGGTTGCATCTTCTTGAGAAACTTGGGCGAGCAAGCTTTTACCACCTCTCTCTAGACTGCTCGATAAAACTTTAATTGACTGTTATGTTGAAAACGAGCTGCTTAAGAACACTCAACAACTTAAATTGTTGAGCCACTATAGAACGTTGCCACAGAAAGATAATGATTAATTTAAATGTAATTTGTATCTCGTGACTTGACGCTGTCATTATGAAAAATGTAATTTGTTGACCGTACTAAAACTTGATTTATAAATACCCAAGCTATATGTAATAAGGAAAGTCCATCGGGATCGGCCGGGATCTTGTTTACTGATGTTAGAGTGATTTATTACTCGTGCCGAAGGTTGCGGGCCGCTGTTTCGCATTTTCCAACCGCTTTGTTTTAGTTTTTAACCTAATTTGAGACGTCATCCTTTTTAGAATTAGGGTCATTTTATTTAAACAGCACTTTATTCTGTCTACATACGTTATTGCGACGTAAAATTTGTCTATAGTTCGGTCAATGTAGAATGTTACATGTGACAGCCGTATTTTGTAATTTCAAACACTTAAGGGCCACTTGCACCAAAAATGTAACCCTAGGTTAAGACACTAACTCGAGTTAAAATTACAATTTTCGTATGAATCTGACCTTTACTACCTCGAGTTAAGTGTCTTAACCCAGTGTTAAATTTTTGGTGCAAGTGGCCCTTATAGGAATATACTCTCGCAGGCAAGGTAATATAGGTGATTAATTATTTTAATTACCGAACGGCGTCGCATTAATGTAATATTTACGAAAAGTCACAGGGATCAATCTTGATTGTCCCTACAATAAAGTGTAAGTTTACCTCTTATTTATGGTCTTATAAAACAATTGTAAACATATTTTTTAAGTTTTACCGTACCACGCTCTTAGTATGACATTGCTTCTTCAAGCACTAGTTAAAAAGCTTTGAATAATATGTTTACGCCCCTAACAGTCAATAAATAATAATCAATGGTTTCATGGCCGCACCTTTCTTTAAACCCTCGTGGATTAACGCGCCCCTGTTTCAGAAACGACGCTCTAAGTAATACTTATTTTCATCGAGATATTGACTGGGATTATCTATTGGATTTATTTTATCGAGTTCAATATTTATTTTGATTAACAATTCTTTTTTTTTTAACTGTCCTAAGACGTAAGGGGAGCTCTTTTATCAAACTCGTAATCTTAAATATTGATATCTTTCTATCCTTTTGATCACTACGAATAAATATGATCAAACTCAATTATGAAATGATCGTTTTTTGAGCGTTTAAATATCTCGTTAAACCTTTAAAATCGTAGAATGATTGTAATACTTACGTCATACGTCGCTCGCTTACTTAACGTATGGGTTAGGTTAGCTTTGTTTTATAACAATCCTAAAAATTCACGACAATTAATGACAACTTGGACAAATAAATCACACAAAAACATGTGGTAACTCTCAAAATGTACAAAATTTAACCCATTAACGGATGAATTTCCAAAAATCCCTTCTTAGTGCACCCCTAGGATATCCAAGGAATATTCCCTCCAAATTTCTGGTTCCTAAGGTTCCGCGGTTTTGGTTGTGCATTGATCGATCCGCCAGTCTATTTCTTCTTTTATATATCGATACCGTAAATGTCGAGTGGCGTAAAGGACAAATGAAGCTTTACGCAAATTGAAATATAAGGCATTGTCATTAAAGTTAAATTTGCGTAAATCTTTATTTGTGTTGTACGCCACTTAAAATTTAGATAATCGTCGCTTCACTTTATGATAAGGAAAAATGGCGGACTTCACCTCGCAATCGATTAAGGCATTCCACTCTACACGTGCCGTTTTAAAACTGTGTTCATCGATTATCCCTAGTACCCGTTTCTCACGCTGCGCCCTCAACTAGTAATACATTATGTTTCAATACGCCAAGTTTCTATTGGCCTTGTCGTCCCCTTGCTGTGGGTGCTAGTAGGGTGCGCAAGGTGGATTTTGCATAACCCCGGCATTCAGCTTGGGTTAGGTGTGGTTAGGTGCCCGACCTGTAATTTTCCTATTAAAGTTGACCCATAATTGTGTACTTAGCACTGAACGTGTATTGTTAAGAGTAAGTTATTGTGCTGTCGCCAGAAAAATAGCGTTTTTAATTAGTTTAATCAGTTGGTTTTAAGCTTTAATACGCTAGCAATTGCAGTACCTATAGTTAAAAAATGCTCTGATTATTTTTACATACATACATACATAAACTCACGCTTTCATTCCCGGAGTGGGGTAGGCAGGGCTACAGAATTACCTACAACTCTAAAAACTTGTTGATAATTCTTTAACCACATTTTGCACAATCAGGTTAAGATGTTTACCAGCGTATTAGTGACAAGTTACCCATCGCCTAACAGTACTACAAGTCCTTATTCCCTTAGTCGCCTCTTACGACATCCACGGGAAGACATGGAGTGGCACTATTCTAACCAGGCATCTACAGGGATAATAATTATTTTTAATTAACGTAAATATATAATTACCGAAATTGATTTGGACTGAAGTCATACAAAGTATTGATCCAGCTCACCCGCATGTTTGATGAACAAACAATTTTAATCTTCCGTAAACGCACGCATTAACACAACAGGGGGAACATTGTTAACCGGCTATACAAAAGACACGTCGAAGCCATCAACTAACTACCGACCTTACTGGCCGTTTAAACTCGCAGTGTTCTAATGCAAGGACAGCTATAATCGTGATAATTTTAGATGTGCAATTGTATTTAAGCGCGGCGGTCGCAAACACTGCCCGCTTAATTTTGCAGTATGATGTTAAATATTAGGGTGGCGATTTGCCACGCTGACTGAACTTTCCTCCCCTTCTTGTTTGATAGAGTGTTGATAATAACGTGGATAATGAAATAATTTTCGCTTTTTCCTTGAAAAATACGTAAATTTATCTAAAGGTCCAGAATTTCTGTGTATGACAGGTCAAATGCTTTAAATAAATTTTTAATCAACGCTTAGAAACTATTATAAGCGCTTATCGCTTACAAAAACAGTTTGAATTCAGTTTGAAACTGTTAACTCTCCGACTTATGAAATAACTCGTAAATAAAGTCGTTTAATTTGATAAGGTGTTTTATCGGCCCGAACAACACTTAAAGCGTAATCAACGTTTGCGTAGTTCGAGTCGTAATTAACATTAGTTATTCTGATAACCGTGATAACGTTCTGTTAAGAGTTTATACTTGACATTAACTTCGTCGGGTAATGACAAAATTCAATTAGTTGACTAACACTTCTTTATACTCTTGTTCCGAGTTGTTTTTCCAATAAAGTAAATAAAGACGGATAGACAAAAAGCTTAAATCTTTATGCTTGTACTAATATTGTAAATGTTGCCGGCTTCGAATAGTGCCACTCCATGTCTTCCCGTGGAAGTCGTAAGAGACGACTAAGGAAATAAACGCTTGTAGTATTGTTAGGCGATGGGCTTGCAACCTGTTACTAATGCGCTGGTAAACATCTTAGCCTATTTGTGCAAAATATGGTTACAGAATTAACTACAAGTTTTTAGAGTTGTTGGTAATTCTGTAGCTCTGCCTACCGTGGGAATGAAGGCGTGAGTGTATGTATGTATGTTAGTGTGTTTGTTTGTTTGTTCCGCCTTCAGGTCTAATGTGTGAATCGATCGACTTCACACTTTATATCCCAGAGACTAGGGTTACTAGATGAAAAAATCACAAATCCGGAGAAATGGCGTGATTTCCATTAAAAAATCTCGAGATTTTGTTGGAGTTTGAAAATTGTCTCTCAGCCGTAATTAACAAATTTAAAAAAGTCTACCAAAGTTGATTACTTCAATTATTTTGTCTATTAGGAAGATTATTTTCAGTTTGTTTTACTTTTTATTACAGAAATCTTCAAAATGTACTGTATTTTATTGAAAATTCTAAAAATCCTGAGATTTCCAAGATTTTCCAAAATCCGGCCGCAATCCTGAGAAGAGGCCAAAAATCCTGAAATCTCAGGATAAATCCTGAGATATGGTAACCCTACCAGAGACGGACTTCTTATCACGAAAACAACTTCGACAGTTGATTAAAATTTGCCGAAAAAATATTTTTTTTAATTAATAATTAGTTAGTTTTGGAAAATACCTTTGACATAACACGTACAAGTTAGTACACTAAGTATAAACGCGGCTGACTGTATTCAGTTCAAGTTAGTTTATAAACCTAATTGGTTTCTAACTAGACCAGCTTGTTCCCTATTCGAAGTTGTAAATATCTCTGTACCACCTTATTCGCTCCCCGCAGTTACTCGGCACCCAGTACTCGCCTGCGAGTAACTTAACAGGCGAAGTGGATTTGTTACTCATATACTTTGTAATTAAAATGAAACGGATCTTCTGGTTACCCTATCCTTTCCAATACTATCCAATACTATTAAATGCGCAATATTTGTATATACGAATAGGTAAATATATGTAGGCTCTAACTATTTTGATGAAGTTTGCAATATAGCGGTTTACGGGGGCGAAAAATCGATCTGTCAAGTTGGCATCGTCGGGAAAATTCGTTTTCAACCCGAGCGACGGTCTTCCAGGTACCTACTGTTTTTTTTTTGTTTTTTTTTATTAATTGCATTTATTTGAGGTTTGTTTGCTAAAAACTAGAGAAAAATGTTTTCTATGTATGTCTACATATCTACTAAGGTAAACGTCCGAGTGCTCGACGCCTTACTAGTATATGGCATGGGCAATGTATGTCAAAGCAATATGGGTTAAATTCGAACTAAGAAGATTCTTCATTCGAATTTAAGCCATGTCACTTTGACATAGAATGCCCATGCCATATACTAGTAAGGCGTCGAGCACTCGGACGTTTACCTTATTTGTTTCTACTTTCGTGAAGGTCAATTTGAAGTAAAAGGGTCTCGTGAACCCTTATATCTACCAAAAGTAAAGATAATGAATCTATTTAAATTGCATAGCAAATCTATGTTAATATAATTTATATATGCTTTGTGTCATTAATATGGGTGCATGTAATACCTGTTCTTTTTTTTAAATCTCTTATTTTGAAACTGCACAAAATCTGTATCAAACATATAATAGTAGACGTGTACTCGGTAAGGTACACCGTCAACTTACAGGTCATCCCAGTGTCTGAATAATAGTTTAATCATTTTACGCGGTTTCATGTGCGAACACAATAGATTAAAATGATCCTAGTAAAGTAACCACGTAAAACATTTTAATAACTAAGTAATATGTTTCCCCTTCAAAATCCACAAACCGAAACGCCACGGTTAAAATGAACGACGCAATTAATTTAATATAGAACACCGATGGCTTTTAGCTATTTCCCGGAGTTTCCTGCGAGGGCGGTCTCCATACTTTGTTGCGGGAAATTAGCACGCTTAATCGATTCCGGCCGAAACGTGTTTACCGCGGAAAACTTCGCACCTATTAACTTGTGGAAGCTTCTGTACAAACAGAAGTATTGGATATCTGTTTTTTTTGGGCAATACGTAAATTTACGTATAGCTTTTGACCGTGCGTGACCTTATACGCATTGTTAATGTTATTTCCTCGGAACTATAATATTTTCTGGCATATAAAGTAAATCCACGATATGGACGAACAAGTGAGCTAAACCTCGATCAAAATTCGTTCAGCTGTATATACGTGACTATCACGCACAGTCACGAGATAAAATTTGGTACCCACCTTAGGTCCAAAGTCAATCTGACATTCTACAACAATAAGGTTGAGTTTCCTAAAAGTTACAAATGCCTTGACATCTCTAATGACATTGACGACTTCAAGCATATTTTCTTGAAATGGGTCCCAAATTAATGCTCGAGACCGTACTTTCACGTTTCATCATCCTCCTGCCTTGTCCCACTCTATGTGAGATCGGCACAATATATCTTCTTCCACTCTCTATCCGCTGTTAACTCCGTACTCAAACCTTTGATACACATGTCATGCTTCACATATTTAATCCATCCAAACCTTTTTCAGTCCTTATTTCCATCTACATTCACTCTTCTAGCTATGTTTCCTTCGAAATAATAGAGAAGTAGTGAAGTAATTGGGGTGCTATGGACATATTGGACATGTTATGAGGAGGGCATAACCTGCCCATACCACACCAATTACTCCACAACTTCTCTATTATTGGTGCTACTTTCAAGCTTCCTCTAACATATATTTGGCATTATCTATGTAAAGGGACCTTTTTGTTGATGGCGCTTACGCCGCACTGCTCACGCGACGTTGTATTTATATCGGAGCATCTTTAATAATGGCGGAAGCGCCATCGACAATAAGGTCCCTTTTTCACATATAATTTCATAATATGATTCGACTTAATATCGATAGCTCAAACTATATTTACGGTTGTAAAAGGAGATAGATTGTGTTATAGTACCCCAAAAAGCATTGTTCGATGTTGTTAACACCGTCTATAAAATTCTATACTCACATTTTGTATACGCGTTTTTTTTTTTATCGCCGGAACCATCCCCAGGAGTGAAAGAAATAATTTACAGCTTTTTATTAACCGTTTCAAAGGCAGAGCAGTCGTTAATGTTATATTGTTTGCTTTTTAACAGCACTTTTCAATGGTTTGGCATTTTTTGTTCCCTTCTACTTTGACTTTATCTCATTCAATTTTCTGTTTCTCTAACACTTACGTAACAGACTAATTAAAGTGAGATAAACGCTACGAGTTGTTTGTGGGTTATCGTGTTGCTTCATGGGAAAAGCCCCTTATATTTCCCCGTCAAATTCAATCAGCATCCAGCGCCAAGGGAAAAAGCCCATAGCGTTCTGAGAACATAAATAATGGTGGATTCAGTGACAAATACGGTTGGCGTTTCTATAAGATACGACTATAGTAAAGGGTTAGAGCTAAAAAGAGTAGGTATACACACTTAAGAATTTTAATAATAATGGTTTTTGGCGTCGTTAAAAAATGATTCTAATAGTTATAATAACTGAATTTCTTATCAAAACTGCTGATAGTCCATGGTATTTAATCAACGTTCAACAACTTAAGTGGTTGAGCCTTCTCGGAACTCTGTCATGATGACAGCGTCAAGTCACTATAAATAAAATGCATCAAAATGTATTATTGGTTTTCTGCGACAGAGTTCTATGATGATAGGTGGGGACGCTTGACCTGAGCAGGCGGGCGGTCATTCCGCCCGGAGGGTTTGACATCTATAGTGACTACAATTAAATTTGTTGACTGAACGACATCGTAACTTTTATTAACTTGATAGCAGGAGTTGTCGTATCGTTAAAACATAAAAAATATAGAAAGTACGAACCTTAAAGTCAGATGTTTTGGAGAAATAAAAACATAATATGTTTATAGATTGTGTAAATGAGTTGTAAGTGGTCGTTATTTGTTTTATGGTCTCCTAAGATTACAAAAAGATGTATGAAACGACCTAATGAAAATGCAATATCTCACTCCATGCACCTTGATTGATCTCCCTTAAAATTAAAAAGGAGACGATCTTAAACCAATTAGCGTCATCAATATTCCGGCGGCAGTAAAGATCTGACATCTTGTTAATTCCTATCAGTAATGATTTGTGCAGTTAATGTTTATGGGTTAAGTAAGCGTTAGTTATTTATCCGGGGTTTAACTATGTTTATCATATTTAGCAGTTTCCTAGCTAATTTTATTTTATTTATTATGTTAATTATAGTATATTAATCTACATTAAAATATTAAGTACATAAAAAACATTAGTAAACGCTTTAGGTTTTTAGAGGCCGAGAAAAATACATGGAAATTTAAATTACTTATTTTGTTTATCCGCCGCATCTCACCAAATCTTACGGAAGTGGGGGAGTTTATTATAAGAAAAACACCTCACGTATAATTTGTACACCTCCCTAGTTATATTTAGAAGAGCCCAGTTCACAATCCCATCGTAATTCATTCAAAACTAAAACTACGGAGAATTGGCCGGACCGTGAGCTCGCTGAATGGCCCGTACAAATATTGGCTTATTTGAAGTTATTTGTACGAGTGCTCGAAATAGATCCGTAGTCGGGTTCATGGAATCTGTTCGATACCCGCTATGTTGTTAACTTATTCAACCGCGGATTCGTCGACGAGTTCTATAGCGTTTCATGTTCCAACACTTCCAACTCAACAAGCCTTCTGGACTTGTAAGACACTCGTTGGAATTACCAAGTACGCTATGCGCTAGCACTAGAAGCAAAGAGAATTATGCCATAGTAGATTTCGTTTGTACACTTATTAAAATTTCAGAGCAATATTTATGTTTCAATGCGTCAACTCGCTGTATTTCTGACCTCTGAGGATGATTTAAATATCGTTTCATAGTTTAGTAATAGAGAAACAACAAGGAATGCTGTTTGAGTAAATAAACGTGCAATATTACACCAATAGCCTTTTGGCATATGGAAAGGCAAACAAGCACACACCTGATGATAAGTGGAATCTGCAGCCCTTAGACATTTGCAATGACAAGGCTACAGTAAGACTTCATTCCTACGAGTGCCCATTCCCAAACCTGAGTACTACGATGGAATGCTACATTCGACAACGTACACTTAGACGCGATATTATTCAAGAGTCTTCTAACTCTTCCTCTTATGCCATACCATATTTATAAACCATGATAAACATGATGTACGTAAATTAGTACGTACAGTGACCAGTTTTTACTGCTCTAGTGTTTATTCGAATGTGTGAGTGAGTACATCTTCACCGGAAGCGTGGTCTTGTAATGAGCATTTACATACAAGTGTAGGGACACGTCAGAGCGAAGTTATGAGTGCTATGACGCAACCGATTGTAACAAACTGGTTACAATATTGACTGCGTTTATAATTGTGTAAAAGACTTGAGATAACAGATTCAAATCACATAAAATGAACATAAAACAATGCCACTTCACAGTATTTAGTCAGTAATATTCCGATATGTTTTATGTTCGGGTTCTTTGGTAGTCCTTCGTCAGATCAGTGTCCTTGACTGAATGCACTTTGCGCTGATTCAAATCAAATAAGCAACTCATATTAAATTTATTACTTTTATCATTCTGTGCCCTTTGGGCTACTACTTTTGTAGTAGCCCAAAACGAGAGAAAACGATAAAATGGCGTTATTCTATTAATTGAAATTACTCAAGCAAGTTATGTTTTACTTTAGATAAACATCTAGGGATATTATGTTATATGATACGTTTAGAAGACAATAAATCTCTTGTTTTCCTTGGTTACTAACTCTTTTATTATTCTTATGTGCAAACCAAACTACTATTAAATCTTCAAAATTTTAAATTATTTACTATAGGAGTACAACTTAATTGAGAGCGGGGAACGGGTACGATAAAGTTCATTTGGTCACCAATGTCCTCTCCCCGCACCTCATGCATACCTAAACAAACAAACTTTTCCAAAAATATCATATCTATTTTAAAGCGAAACCTAACAAAATGTACATCTAACGAACAAACTTCTAAATTGTAACTATTCTTATTAGAATATTCCCAATCGGGCCGTCCTCCCTATTCTAGCACTCTATAGCTGCACGTCGGCGTTGCACTCAGTGACGCCAGCCACAGGCCGGTCAGTATCCCCGCGTCGGCCGCCGCGTCACGACGTCACCGCCCACGTGTTACAACAAAACAATAACAATAACAAACAGTGGTAGCTTGTGATCATCTAGTGGTATAAGAGATGTTTTGAAACGGCATAGTTGTGCGGAACCGAGGTTATTTATGTTTTGGCCGCCCGGCCGGCGGCGTCTCGCCGAAATCGATGCATTGTTTATGCGTGTATAATCGAACCCCGAATCTACCCCTAAGTCTGTCTGTATCTACAGTGAAATTAGCTTTGCCTTCTAATATTCAGTGGCAGTCTTTAATTTTGATGTTAATTTTGTTTTGAAATTGGGTTTTTGGAAGTCAATCTGTTGCTGAATGTAAAATTGATTAATGTTTTTGTTTTATTTACTTGTCACTTAATAATGATATTTTAGTGATAAGATAAATAAGCATTTTAGTTGTCAAAGTAAGCAGCAGGTGCCAAATTTAAATGGATTTGAAACTTTAACCTTGTAATTACCTTGATATCAGACACTATGAGAGAGACAATATCAGAGACTATGACTAACAAAGACTTAAAAACTTGAACTAGCCAATTCATCATGTACTTACTTTATACCTAAAGTAAATCATTTTCTAATAAAAATATTTAAGTAATCAGTTTAAGACGCAAGTTCATTGAAATAATACGCACCCTTCTAGAATTGTATACGTGACTGCCGCATACGCTTTGCACCCGACCTATCGGCCGACTAGTCGCCCGACCCGCACAGAGGGGGCAAGGAAGAACTCCATGTCACCACCTGTCCATGGTAATAGGTTTCGGAAGACGCCGCACGCGCACGCATCTGCTGCCCGTTTCGCGCCAAAAACGGAACATGTGAACATCGGGACATGTTCTAAATACAAAATGGTTGGCTCAGTGTATCGATCGAGCCAGAGTTGCGCGGACGCTTGTGTGTGATCTGTTCTGTGTTTATAATGTGAAACAATGTTGGGATTGCTTACTTCGGATTTTGGTTATCAAAACCGATTAACTCTGTTGCAACAGCTAATCGAGTGCGGCGATGTTTTACTTGGACCTGAATTTGTCTATGGTATGTTTTTAAGTATAACAGAATATTGCATATTTATCTAAGCCAATAGATAAATATGCAGCGGGAAATACATGTGAGTAAGCTATGAGTCAACGTGTAAAACCGTTGTAAATGCATTAGGCATTCTCCAATAGTTCTTATATCGAGTCGTGATCGACGTCAATGAGAGTCGGGACGAAGCCGAAGAAACGCAGTTGGTTCAATTTTACGACCGAAAGGAGATTTCTTTACGAATTTAGAAGGCGTATTTATAGATGAAACAACTGTTGGTAAACGATATCTTGAGATACCAGATAGAAGGCCACTGTTCCTGTTGGAAATGCACGATACGTTTCTACTATCGGTATTTACAATAGTTGTTTTGTTATTTAAATAAGAACTTCTGAGATCTATTGTCATCGCGCTTCAAAGCATTAATCTATCTTTGATAAGCGAAAGGGACGACTGCATTTCGACTATACGATGTTTCGTACCCACGTGTTTTCTTTAAAAACTTCACATATTTGACTCGTTGATGTTCAAGTTAACTAAATTGACTTCTCAATAATTTAACCATATTTTGATTCCTGTGTGATTCACTGAAATGTATCATTCAGCGTATTCTCTTAATAACCCATCCAGTGTTGATGTATTGATTAAACATTACCGAGTACACAGTAACAATATATAATCGCGTGTTCCAATCGCCGGATATAACGCACCTGTTATAAAAACGCACGCTGGTTGTACGCCACTTGTACTTAAAATCTATGGTACTGCTGTTTTACCTCAGGAAACTGTTACTTACTTTGATGTCTTTAAATAATAAAATAAATAAATAAATAAATAAGGGTCACTTGCACCAAACATTTAACACTGGGTTAAGACACTAACTCGAGTTAGTAAACGTCAGATTCATAGGAAAACTGTCATTTTAACTCGCGTTGGTGTCTTAATTCTTAGTGCCGAGCCACACCGGATGCGTGACGTGCACGTGCGCGTGCGCGTTCGCTTTCCACTGCGTTGTATACAGTGTTGCCATATGCTGAACCTCAAAATCTGTTGTGAAATATTTCTAAATCTGTATAAAATCTGTATGGCATCAATTACCTATAATCTGTATAAAATCTGTAACTAAGCAGGGTTATGTTCATGGTTAAGGTCACCACGGACCAAATAATTATGATATTGACGACAGTTAGAGTCTGAAGTGGTAGTCCGGTGTTCGAAATTGGACCGTCGTATACTGCTGTCCCGCTCATCCAAGTATTTTTTAAGAGGAAATTGAGAGGGACGGCACAATACCTTTGTCGAATTTCGACCATCGGAGTACTCACTGCCCTTAATATTGCCAATTAACATGAAAAGAAAATTAAACCCAATTCAATATTAAAAAAGTGAAACGGCCAAAGCTATATTGAACGTAAAACTATAACATGAGTCAAGTTTCAAACTATCTGTATAAAATTAGAGCCAAATCTGTAATCTGTAATAGTAGCTTAAAATCTGTATAGATACAGATAAATCTGTATATATGGCAACACTGGTTGTATAATATGAATTCTCATTACGACATGTCACTATACAACGCAGTGGAAAGCGAACGCGCATGCGCACGTGCACGTCACGCATCCGGTGTGGCTGGGCCTATTACCCAGTGTTAAATTTTTGGTGCAAGTGGCCGTAAGAGGGGACTGTTGGTTAAATGATATTTCCCTCACTATAATCGATATCAAGTGTAAAATTAAGGGAATAGTTTAAGCGCGATTGGAAATAGGTACCTGTTTGATCTAGGCTTTAAACCTTTCAGTTTTGTTAGTAAACAACCCTATCCATCAAAGCTAAGCTGAAGTAGGTCGTAAATGTTTACGTTTAAAGGTAAACTACTACTATATACCTATCACCTACGCCGAAGGTAATATTGTATTTAATTATTAATGCCTGGTGATAAACAGTTAGAAGGTAAACTCGTAAAAAACGCAAAAAGAAGCTTAGTTAAATAAATATATATAGGGGTTGAGTGTCGTCTCGTTAAGCGCGGTTTATACAGAAGTGACGTGGCGAGGACGTGTGACGGTGTCGGATAGTCAAAGTAACACAATATAAACCTAAATAGTACGTAGCATAGCGTAGTTTTTGTCGTAAGGAGAATTTTTGTTTGTAGCGGTGGCGCGTCACGTCATGCGACACTTGTCGGCGACATGTCAAGAGAAGTCGAGCGACTTTACTTGACATATGGTGACATCCCGCGACAGGTGTCAGCTGCGACATCGGGCGAAGTCCAGTGACTGACTGACTGACTCCGCCTGACTTATCTGGCGACATCGCGCGACATGTATCGGGTGCGCCACATCACGGTGACGCGTGTTCCGCGATGTTGCTAGACATATCGTGCAAAGTTTCGCAAGGTCGCTCAACTTCGCCTGACGTCGCTGCCGATGTTATGTCCTTATACTTATGAGTCTTATGACACGCCGTGGGTGTCAACGACACCGAATGTGGTATCATATTAAATGCCAGGTCTCATAATTTACATAATAATTAAACACGATATTGGGTTTTAGGCATACAATGATATCCTTTACGCTGCACGCGCCGTTGTCTACGCCAATTTTGATCATCATTCACTAGTGCTGTCATATACTAGGTGCTTACCTATATCAATGTCGCTATTTATATTAATGTTGGTACTATATGTATCGGATGTAATGGTCGCCAAGTAAACATACCAAAGTTTAATCTAGAGTTTGTTTTCGATCGTGAGTTTGAACTTAGCAGCAACTAGTGCTCAAATTAACACCAGAAGTTTTGAATGTTCTTTTATCTAGATCGACAGTCAAGTTCTATCTGAAGTGTGACAAATAAAGAATCCCGCTGATCAACCCAAGACTGAATTCCTCATTCGCTGTGGTGCATTTGTCGTAACTCTGTCATCGCCTCGCTTTGAGATCGTTGTTTTGTAACATTAACCGACAGTTAAAACGCATATTTGTATAGCATAACTGTATTTGTATTTACCTAAAATGTTAGCTGACTCTGATGAAGGACCAATCCACAGTATTCAAAATTATGTATCGAAATAACAAACGAATCTTGGAATTTTAGGACTGTGTTAATAAGTCGATCTTAGAGTATGATGCTCGTTGCTACGTCAAAGTATATGTCAAGCTAAAGAAAACTATCTATATATAAATACAAATCAATTGCCACATGTATGACGAAGCATCACTTGAGCTTTGGTTCGACCGATTTGGCAGTTTTTTTGTTTGCATGAAAAAATAAGTTCCCCACGATTCTAAAAATCGATTCCGCGGAATCTATGTATTTCTCTGGGACACAACACAAGTAAATAGTATAAATACCTCATTAATTTAGTTTCTTTACTTAATTTCAACCAAGAAAACACGTGGTAATAGTTCGTCAGTCAATAGAAACAGAACACGAGATGTCAAATCTTGATGGTACTGTTTTGGTTGGCTGTTTAAAAGAGCCACGTGGTTTGATTTGTTTACATTTCGCTGCGTTCCTAAACAAATGAAGTATAGTAATAATAAGCCTTTGTCACTTAGGAATAATAGTAGTAGTGAAACAATTTTTCACATCGGATCAATAGTGCCATATTTACCTTCTCCAAACAAACTCACTTGGAGTTTTACCTCTTCATAATATTAGTGTAGGAAACAAAATCCCTACGGAAATGCTCGCGATGGACGCGCGCACGTATCACTGCTCGTATCCTTTTTATTGGTTATATTAACGTATTTGGGAGGTTTGTTATTGGGTAAGCCATGTTCTATCTATATTAGTCTACGTCTAGTTATCTTATTATTTAGGATGGAGTGGTAGTTAGGATATGAAAAGTGTGTGCTAAAAATGCCATATTATCTTACTTCTTACTAATATTACAATTTACAAATGCGAAAGTTTTGATGTTTGTTTCTCATTCACGCCAGAACGGCTGAGTTCTGAATGAATTTCGGAACACTGGCTGATTATAGTCTGGAACAGCACATTGGCTACTTTTTATGAGGAATTGGTGATAACCGAAGCTGATTGCTACTGTATGTATAAATTCGTTTCTTATCAAAATATATGTAGATACTCCTGCAGCAGCACTGCAGTACACGCACGAAATGACGTCAGTGACACACGCCTAGAACAATTGATCCACGTGACTCACGTTGATAGCGTGTGCATGCGTAGCGTGCGCCGCATTGAAATTCCGGCTTAATAAACCGCACTGCTAGGGTCAAAACAGTATTAACTCAAAATACAACTGTATTTTAAAATCAACTTTAATACAACTTCTATGAACTTGAAACAAAACTAGCAAGGATTTTGAGTTGATACTGTTTTGATCTAACTGTGCGTTAACAATAATTAGATTAGAAAAAGCGCGAGTTAGTGATCTATAGTTCTATGGTGATGCTAAAACCTGTTTAGATTGTCCTCCACAGCGCATGCGTGTTTACGGCGTGCAGTATTAATTACTTCGCTCATGATATCACCGGCACGCCATACAAATTCTGTTATACAATTCTGTTGTAGGTAAAACACTATTGTTCTCCGCGTTTTTTTCTCCGAATGCCTCTTTTATTTTTGCCTGCATTCAGTAAGACTTCCGGTTACAACATGTGTTTATACCCTCTTTATTGTGTGCGTACGAAAAAATACCACATCCGTTTTAATCGATGCAGGTTGTTATTATAAAAAATAGTCTACAGTACGATGTGTATAATAATAGTGTGACTAATGTAATAAAATTGCTTTTGAGCAAATGATAACCCGAGAATGCCCTTTTCATTGCCCAGTCGTAGACGGTCGTTTTTTTACACAGAATCGTCGGCATTTATAAATAACGCACGGGTTCAAATAACTGACTAGAAACAAGTTCAATGTCACCTTTATTTACGCCTCGCACAAAATGAACGTTTCCCTTGAAATTGTCCAGTCTTGCCCGCCAGCTTAATTGTCCAAAGCAAACAAAGAAATTAGAATAAAGCGCGGCCAACTTTTAACCCTTTCGCACAACACGGTACAATTTCTAAGAACGACATTCTTTTTGTGTTCAATAAAAGACAAAAGGGCTTAAATGTTTAGTACAAAGGAAAGAAAACGCTTGACCGGCTGTTATTGTGCGTCGACCGTCACGTCCGTCAAGATTGTACGTAACGTTCCCACAAATTACCTCGGATAGGGTTACCATATCGAAAAATTACGTAAACTAAAAACACTTCTGATATTATATATATGTACTTACTGATTTCGTCGCGCACTTTGGGCTCGCCGGGAGCAGTACTACTCACTCCTCGGCTTCATATAGCTTATATTTTAATAGTAAAGAATTTCAGAAAGTTGCGAAATTCGTCCGTAATCCGTTAAGCTTGACAAAAAAGAGTTTGGTAAAAATGAGGGCGATGTTCAGAGCGAAATTGGCAATATGAGCCAACTTTACTTTAAATTTGCTGCGTAATGTAATGATTGATATTTGTGAATATTGTTTTTCCGTCGAAACACTATAGCAATGTTAACCGACCGTTCATGATAACTCAGGTTGTCTCAGATATGCCTTGAAATATTGACTTGTTATGTTATCATAAATTTTGGCGTTTGACAACCCTATCGAGTCGCACAGAGGCCAATGACGATGGCCATACAATGAATGACTCTACGCCATCGACGTCGAATACCTTAACCTAACCCGTCCATTTCCAACGCAACAACGTACAACGTACATCCGTATTAGCTTATTAGTAACGGTAAAAATAACGTCACGGCAATAAATAAAGCATACATTAAATTTTATGATGGCACGCGCATTTTATTTTTATCTATACAGTTTCAAGGGTCTTTCTAAAGTGTATTTTACGATTTCAAACACCGAAACAAAGTATGTGTGATTTACAGTTTAGCTTAAGTGCTTTGCACGGTGTCAATTAAATCTGCTTGCATTGTTTAACATTCCTTTTTGTCTGAACTGAAGATGAATCAAATTGAAATCGTTGGACAATCCAGCCAGATTTGATTTCCCGTTGATCTTCATAACAACAATGCGTCGATGACGGATCGATGTACCAAATGATTGGCACATGTCAGTACTCGGACACTGTAGCACATGTGCCAGCCAGTGTTGTTTCGAGTCGGGTGTATACAAACAATGATATGGGTTTATAGTCTCTATATTACGGCGATATTGAAGGCCTTTGTCCAGCTAGACGTCTTTTGGATGACTATGATAATGAACACGAGGATGAATACGAATGTCTAGCTACCATTTGTATAAGTCCCCAAGCGAAGCTTAAGCTGTATTAATGTTGTGATTGGATTTGGTTATTTTTATTTGGTAGTTATTTTTGTTTTGGTATGGTATGATCTTTAATGGTTCACTTTATTCTCATTTTCCACGCTCTCAAAAGACGCAGAACGTTGACTAATGATGATTATATTGAGTTCATATAGCATGAAGCACGTTTTCTTTTCAATTTTGTATCCATGTTTGACCTATGATGACCTGCAACGGTATGCGTTTTTCATTCAATCTAGACAATTGCTTAGTACTTATTAATTGTTCACTGTCTTTAGTTGAATAACATGATCTGTACTAATCAAAGTTCTAGTTAAAGACATTTTTGGGAGTGGACAATTTAGTAATAAATAATGGATTGCCAAATTTAATTCTTAGTTAGCACGAATAGGGTTAGCCTAAGTGAGTTAGGGTTGATATTTAAAGTTAATCTAGATTTCATTAAAATGTAAAAAATCTACAATTTAAATTAAGTACTTGCTTTTGTCGATTATTGATTCGTTTATTATAAATTAGCGTAAACTTCTTTATAAACAACTGGCCAGGGACAAATTAACACCGAGAAAGTTGGAAATATTGAGGAACGCAAAAGCCTTCGCAGTAAACAGAATAGGCCCTAAATAAATAAATAAAAAAAACTTTCTAGAAATTGACGTGATGATACCTACCTATATAAACATTCATAATTAAGAATGTAAGACTATCAACTAGCTTCTTGATTGAACAGCAGCCAGGCAACCTTTTCTAACTACCAGTACCAGAAGAAACAATACGTCCATGACTAATTAACTATTACCTATTAGCAGTTAAAAGCGAACTAGCCCATGTAAACAAATCCCATGGCCCTACCGGCCGATTGCCGACCACTGACCGTCACCTAAGGTCACTGACCCCGACGGTCAAACACCTCTAGTCAACTCTACGTGACGACCGTAAAAAAACCTGCAAATCCCTGAAACTTTTTAATTCGAATAGTATACTTTTCGGGAATGGGTTTTCGTCTTGAAAGGTTATCTTTATCATGTTTAATAGAGTGGCGAAAGCTTATCGGCCGTCCTATTCAAGTTAAATCGCTTATTTATATTAAAGTAAAAGGATAATTTAGTGTCTTTTTATATCACAAGCTGAAGTAAGTTGGTGTGCGTTGATGAATTATAACATTCATAACACGCTTGGTAGCTGTGCTTTGTTTTGTATGTAAATTATTATGTGGTATTTGTGAAAAGGCTATGTTTCTTAGGTTCAAGTGAAAAAGGCCACAAGTCGCATATACCCTGTATATATTTATAACCTTTTGGTTAGGAGCTAAGTCGACTTATATAAATTGTTCTTACTAGGCCAAGGAACGTACCATTTACAATAGTAAAGTCAACTTTGTCCTTAATTTAAATATTTTGTACTTAAGTTTCTTAGGTATTCAGAGATGTTACTAAATTGTTGCTTCTATTTATAATTCGTCCTTTACTTACCGCGCTTAGGATACGTCAAGATAATAAATTACATGTACAGGTCGATTCACAAGAGCTGGCACGAATGGATTGAATGAGTGAACGAAAGTATACAAGTGTGTAAAATAATAACAGGTTTTCGGTTTGAAATTCGAACATCGGTTCAAAGGACGGCACTCACACAGTGATAGGTGACATTACTTTTGTTCAATCCATTCGTGCCAACTCTTGTGAATCGACCTTTAGGTATCTACAGGTTTAGAATATCATATCATTACATTAGCATATTACACAATTAATACCGGACTACCTAATCCATACAAACTAAACACGATTAAGAGTTGGCCCTGAATGTTATTTAAAAAAAAATTCGAGGGCCCTAACCTCCGGCCGCACCAAGGCAGTGTTGCCTCTGCAAACACGGCCTTTTCCCAAGCACCACCTATAAATTAACTACTAATACGCAGTGTACACTGCGTTTTAGGCCGGGCACACACAAGTTTGTTAGTAATAAGAAATATATGGTAATGAAAGCGGAATGCAATTGATTGATTAAGTCAACCGAAAGTGTGCTGATATTAAGTACAAATAACGATCTCGAAAATAACCTCATTCCTATGTCTCCGAAACTATATACTTATTGTTAGCAAGCTTCTGTCTGATGTTAAATTTCAAGCTAAGGAACTAGTTTCGTAGGTTGTCAATACTAAAACTATCAGATATAATTTCAACCTATTACAAAGGAAATAGTTAACGTTGTCTTAATTCACGCATAACGTACCTACTTAAATTTATAGTTAATTTGATTATACAGGCAACCTGGGGGTTTATTATGATATAGCTATGCAGTTCATTTTACGGCGAGCGTAAAGGACTGATCTATATCAGTTATATAGTTCTGTCCTTTTCTCTCAGCGTAAACTGAGCTGCATAGCTATGTCACAATAACCCCACTGATATTTTAATACTACGTGTTATATGTTCCTGAAGATACATAATACCTGCGGCTCTATTCAAGACAGTAAAAACAATATCGCATTTGAGCTGACGTCATAACAATACCATAACAGGCAAACTACGATATCGTTTTTACCGCCTAGAATAGAGGCGCAGAAGACGTGACAATTGACTTAAACATTGCAATTCGTCCGTTGCTATTCTTCGCAAATTAGGCTGAGGTAAGTAGTAGTAGGAGAGAGTTAGGAGTTAGAGAGTAGAGACAGTAGGTCCCACTGTTTACAAAAGCGACTCTAGCAAGCAATTATTCGCTATAGGATTTTTTTTTCTAGAAAGTAAATGATTTCCAACATCTTGTGTGCAACCGGCCTAACTTAAATACTTATACGGTGTGTGTACTCTCCTTTATTATTCATGCACTGCCCTGCTAATCCAATACGCAATATCTCAGATAAGACTCCTGTAGCAATATCAACCTTATTACTAACTGAAGAAAATTAAAAATGCTTCGGTTATTAAATTTGGGATATTGCTTATTAGCTTAGTAGGGCAGTGCAGTCCAAGGTGTAGCAACCAAGTGAATGCGGACTAGGCACGTTACAAATGACTCGCTTATTTATTTTATTTGACACTTGTGAACTTTTTATAAGAGTCTCGACATGTTTCTTTAATATATAGAGAGCTTTATAGCCTTTTTGCATAAAGCGTGTTTAAGTGTGAATGGACATTAAGAGGGAGTATTTAACGGTTCGGGTGTAAGTTATTAGTTAAAATAGACAGGATTCTTTGCTCAAAAACACGCCTTGTTATGTTTTATAGTGTGGCACAATGATATAATATAGTAAAAACAGGTAGATATGTTATACGCACTTCGATAGTGGCACCCTAAAACCAAGCCAACTGGTGCACCTTTACTTAGTCTTGCGCCGTCAACGGAGCCGTGAACTAGTCTGCAGAGCAACATACACTCGCCTGTTTCGCTCCCGGAAATTAGCATACCTTCCTGCTTTCACGTGTCATTTACGAATTAGTGTGTAATTGCAATATTTACTGATTATGTGTGCGTAAGCCGGGCCATTTTTACACGCGGAATACTATATAAATAAGTAACATATCTACCTCTTTTTAACCGACTTCAAAAAAGGAGGAGGTTATACGTTCCACTGTATGTATTTTTTTTTTAATGTATGTTCACCGATTACTCCGTCAATTGTCGACAGATTTTAATTTTTTTTTTTTTGGTTTGATAGAGTATACTTCCGAGGTGGTCCCATTGTCACCAAATCTGTATCTGATGAGGGGATCAGTGAGGAATTGAGGGAACTCCTCAAATATTGTAGGCAAACATATAGTGATTTTAGTATTTTTAGTAACAAGTCCAGCATTTGCATTCAGAAAGTATCATTTGGTGTAGTGGAACTGATGATGAAGACCACAGATGGCCACCGGAACTCCTCAATGGTACCGATTTCAAGGGTGGCGATAAGATATCTCGATTAAGATAGTTGAGCGACTACCTACAACGAATAATATTTACTTGTTGAAATATGACTATGACTTTCCCGCGGCGTTGCTTGCGGCGCGCTTGATATACCTAAGTTAAAGTTTCATTTCAACTAAGAAGTGGGACTACGTAACAGCGTATTATGATCACTAAAAAGTATAAAATAAAATAAATGTTTTAAAAAACAACTTTTGTTGAAAATGGTGTGGTCGCCGACTTCAGTTGGACTAACCTATTAGGTGCCTACAATTTTAAAGAAGTTATTTTTTGCGTTTTTGAAGGCGGTTTTTTGTTTTTTAAAACATTTATTATATTATATCATTGGTGTGGCACGTGTTATGATATTTACCTAAAGTTGAACCCAAGGGGCGCCTGACGCGTATAAACCTAAGCTTGAGCCGGTAGCAAGACGGAATGTGTGTGTGTGTCCCTTTTGTACACTCACAACACGGGATTGTTGAGCCACTTGCCACGGTTCGTATTTTGGCCGTATAATGCAAATCGGGTTTAGTCGGCTATACTTTTATATTCAGTATGCATTACTCGGCTAAATTATGAATAATAGCAAGTGGCATAACATTCCGGTGTTGTTAGTGTACAGTCAAAAGCACTAATATCTATACCGCTATCGCCCCTATATATGTGTACTTAGACCTTATTATCAGTGGCATAGGGGAGTATCTGATTGATTTTACTTACAAAAAAAATATTAGGTATATTCCACTATTTAATTTCATTGAACGCTTTTTTCTGCTGAAACCATGATGTTTTCAGGATATCTTAAACATTAATACGTAGGTGAGGTTAGGTTACATTTGGGACGGTCAAAAAGAACTCATGCGGCGAGAAATGCCTTTCGATGAAATGAAAATTATACGTAACTAGTGACCCGCCCTCGCTTCGCTCCGGTTTATGCCAGTTTTCTGTAACACCCGTACATAATCCAAAAATTATTATACATAAAAACCTTCCTCTTGAATCAATCTATTATAAAAAACCGCATCAAAATCCGTTGCGTAGTTTTAAAGATCAAGTGTACATAGGGACAGACAGACAGCGGGAAGCGACTTTGTTTACACTATGTAGTGATGATACGTTGTTGTATTATCTAGCCGCGATTAGAAGGGGATTCGAGTTGACAGTTTTACCATATACTTACGTCAAATTGCATATGCATTGACAGCTATTCCAATCCCAAACTAATCGCGGTTTCATAATAGCGTGTTTTGATAAAATAATATATACCCCTTGGGAATAAATAGATAAAATAAATAAATAATATCAAGGGACGATCTCACACAAATTGACCTAGTCCCAAACTAAGCTCTAGCCTTGTACTATGGGTACTAGACAACGATATAAATACTTAAATACGTAAAAAACATCCAAGACTCAGAAACAAATACTCGTGCCCATCACACAAATATTTGCGCATACCGGGAGTCGAACCCGGGACCGCTAGCTTCATAGACAGGGTCACTACCAACTAGGCTTTCGTGTCGTCACATATATTTATGACCTGGACTTTACAACGCATCAAATATTTAAAATTTATGTTTTTACACAAGTCAAGCTCTAATAAACTCCGCAGCATACCGGATGATGGTCAGATAATTTTGTCGAAATTGAATAATCAATCTGAGTATATTCAGTCACGGTCCGCGAGTTATGTTGATTGCCGTTTAGCACTTGTCTAGATAAGGTTAATTCCCCCGATTGGTTTAAGTAAGAAAGTGCAGATAAAGGTGGTAATGGAACGTTTATAAAACCGAGTCACGGTAGCTTTAATAGACAAACAACTTGTTAATAATTATAAGTATGATAACGATTGGAGAATTAATCCAATCGTTGTTTTTTTAATTGAGAAATGGAAGACGGAAGCGATATAGTTCTAAACAGTATATGAAATGTAAATGCATTTTTTGCTTTGTAATTGTAATCGGTGAAACTTTATTGCTTTTGACATTTCGCATCTTTAGAATAATAGTGACCTAACTCAAAAATGTTGTATTTTGAGTTACGTCTCTATAGTAATAAATATATGTCTCGAAATCGACAGCTGAAATTTTGATTTGGGTCACTATAATTCTAAAGGTGCGATTTATCGTATTGCTTTTAACTCAGCCGCCATGACTGCAAAGTAGGAAAATAATCATAATGTTGACAATACGATAGTGTGTCAAAAACAATTACAAAGCTAAAAAAGCATTTACACCTTATTCATGTTTTAAATGTGAAAGTTTGCAAGTTTATTACTCAATTACGGCAAAACGGCTGAACGGATCTGGAAAAAATAGCACATTGGCTACTTTTTATCAGACAGTTCCCTAGGGAATAGCGATAAACGACTTCTACGCGGAGTCGCGCGCAAAAGTTTTATTTTTGATTTGTTTTATTTATTGATAATAGTATATTCTCACACTTGACACTGATGAAAACCCCTGTTTGTTGGATGTTGGATGTTTGTTAATTACTACTACTAAAAATATTACTTATTGTAAAAGTAACACAATAAATATATTGTCACTTTTATACGTTGGACTTCAAATAAGTACTTAGATATTAGTATATTGCTATCACAACTTGGTTCCCTTAAAATATTACTCTAACACACACAGATTGGTGTTGTGGTGGTTGGTGGTTTACGTATACAAATTATTTATTGAAAAAGTTCAATTAATTTAAAAAATCACAATTCCCCAGTTTGCCTCGTGAAACATAATAGGTATCGAACTTGAATAATGTCCCAGCGATAAATAATATCCTTTGACGCCCACGATTTATACCAACACAAACAATATTGCACGTCCATGTTCGGTACAGTCAGCGACACGAGTAAAGCGCACAAACAGTTCAAAAGTTTCCAAACACGACTCTATTCTCAAGGGCGTAAGAGATTTTTACAAACAAACTGTGTATATACTTACGCTGCTGACTGTATCTACTTCCAAATATCTACCCCGCAGGGTTGTTAAACCCCGGGTATTTTTAATCAAGCATATGAATTTACAATGCAATTTATATAACCCAATTTTACGAAAACAAGTGAATTCTACGTTTTTTTATAAAACACTTTTATTTAATGTCGTTTCCTTTGTTACAGGTTTAGACAACCGGATATCACACTCAAGAAGTGCGACGCCTCCGTAAGTGTTAATTTGAATTTTAATTTCAATTTCACCAACAACTTATTCGTAACAGTTGATTACTGCTCACATACCCTCCCTAGTTGTTGATTAGTTGATAAAGTTGTCAAAATAAACTGACCAGCGACCAACTGCCGTACTCAGAGTTAGTTAATGACAATGTCGTTCCTTGGAATTTTTCATACACAATTTTGAAAAAGAACGAGTAATTCTCTCGAAAACCTAAAAATTCTCTGAGTGAGAGAACTAACTTTCGTACAGTAGTTGCCGACTGCTAGGCAACTACAGTTACCTCGCCGCATCGCGTTCGATGTAAAGAGCTACTAGCATCCGCATTCGATTTGTTATCTTTCTTTGATGAAAACCGACTTTTATATTACTGAATTAGAATACACACAGATAACATTTCTCTTTGATTTTACATGCGCCGCAGAAAGTTGATTATTTTTCCCGTAACAAACGCCTTTGTTACGGGATGATTACCACGAACCTTTAAATTCAAAATCGTCGTCATGGCGAATCCCTGTCGTGTCACTCGTGACTAAATCGACTGAAAGAGATGGAGCTAACGTAACTTCGAACTTACATTTTCAAAGTAGCATCTTAATTATCATGATAACCCCGCGTTTTTTAATCTGTGCCTTACTTATCATGTTTTACTTATCATTTTTAAACTAATGGTTAAAATATAATTATAGACAAACAATTGTCTTTTAAATAGTCCTAACGTAGCCTGCTAAGATGACAAAACAAAATTTTGAAGATTCTGCGTCCCGCGTTTTCGGAAAGGTTATTTTCTAGGATAACATTTAATTCTAATCTCCAAGTTCCAACGTACCTCGATCGACTGAATCTGGCACGCAATACGTAAACATTGCATGAAGTCTCATTGTTTCCCCTTGTGTTTATTAGCTTTGTTTAATTCTGGGAACTCGACAGTTCTTATAGGAGCGAGCTCAAGTACTTCTAGAGAAATCTGAGAAATTCGTCTTGCCCGAAGACTTACCACGGGTTATACAAAGTACCGCCCTGCCTTGTTAAAATAACAAAAAACATGAAAGATTTGTGTAAATAGAAATGGGCCCGTGTTATAAGTAGGTACATAGATGTAGTAAATAGACGTAGGTATTCAACGCTTAATCATATCATAAAGCTCAGTGGTTCGGTTCAGTCCTTGATAAAAAACTGGACTACTGAGACAAAAGGACGAAATACCATGTTTAATAAACATTGAATAGGTATTCATTACATCTGCTTTTCTGAAATAGGTACAGAAGATGGATTTTATTTTATTTTTATTGGTTGAATGCTTTTAGTTTAGAGCTCTGTGTGATTCGATAAAGCAGTTAATCGAATCAAGATATGGTTGAAAGAATTGAATATATGAAGTATTTGTATAATTTCAGTGAACCGGTGAACAAAGATCTCGGTCTATCGGAGAGCGACGACGAGGTCGCAGCCACCAGCACGAGGCTAGAACCGTGAGTTTTGTTGTTGACTCCCTTCCTCTAACTTTGAGCCACGAAGATTGAAAAGGTCGGCAGAGGTAGAATCCTTAAACGGTGACGGTATTTTCAATTTCCAGTGGTACCTAATATTTGTTTTTTTATAATAAAAATCACACATACGAGTATGTAGCGGGAAACGGGCATTAAGTGATTTTCTCAATCTAGGAAGCAGCAAGATATAGATTGAGCTGTAGAGTACCTATATAATTCGGATGATATACATTGTCTACCGAATTATATAGGTATTGTTATTAATTATGTACCTATGAGCTGATCAGATGATAGAGTTGGAAGGTGACCAGTAGCCCTAGCCAAGATGCAAACGGTGCTAACCTTTCTGTTTTTATATCGACTTGAAATGTATGGAGTTGTCATAAGCAGTCGATGCTATCTGCTATCAGCTTATGTCAATCCTATACATTTTGTCGATTTTACTTAGCGTTATGCATCTTGATTCGGGTTCCTGTGAACACTGTTCTTAACGTAGATCCATAGAGTTATAAATTAGCATGCACATCCTCTGCTCATGCGGACCAGAACTAACTAACTCGGGCAACATATCATTGACCCTCAAGAGATGCTACTCACTGCCCAAAGCATCGGGAAATCCCTGGACGCAACGGGCCTTGCCGGTGAGCTCTAAACAAAGAATTGTCACAAAAGATCAGCAATAGTTGAAGCGGCACGCTAGGCCCATCCAAACCCCTCCCCAATAATAAATATAACTTCGCATCAGGTGGCCTGTGAAACTTGTAGACTTGGTCTTGATAAGCTACCTTAACCGTATTGTTTGAAAAAACAAGGGACCGTCGTTTGCATTATCTTCTAATCCAACATTTTTAAATTCCAGAATAATCTCCCCACTCGGCTCCGGCGGCAGCCCGTCTTCAGCCAGCGAGTCCTCGGATTCGGAGTCCGAGTCGTCGTCGGCCGAGTCGGCGAGCGCGCCGCCCGCGCGCGCGCCCCCCGCGCCGCCCGCGCCGCCGCCGGCGCAGCAGCGGCCGTCGTGGTCGCTGTCCAACTTCGCGCCGCCGTCCGCGCAGCTGCCCGAGCCCTTCGACACGGGGAAGGAGCTGAGGCATGCGCTCGCCGATGTCAAGGGGAAGCCGGTGAGTTGTTCTTCTTACCATTTATCAACATTACGGGGTCACTCCCATTCCATTTTTGGAAGTAATTAGATATCAGGCTAAATGTTTTGTAAACGGTCATAGAATGTTAATTCGATGTACTCTAAAGAATAGATACAGTCCAATATACGACAAGGAGCGTGCATGAAACATTACCATAGAAAAACTGGACTGATGTGATTTATTTCTCGAGCTTTGCAATTAATTGCATTTTTTTTTGCGATTCAATGATTAAATTAAGTGGATTTTAAATATATTCGAAAGAAAATTAACTAATATATATATTTTCAAATTAAATAATACTGATAGCATTTTTGTTTACATGGGGAATATAGTTATAATGAACTTGCCAATCTAATTTAGTAAAATTTTAAACAATCCAAGTTTCCTATGGTAGCTTAGGCTCAGATTTACGCAGGACTTGCTTTTATTTTTTTAGGCTTGAGAGAGTTAAGTTCTTAAGTCCACATCACCGCATCTTATTCTTAAAATTTCCATCCGTTCAGCAAATATTGGTCTCACATATATTTTAGACTTGACAACAATGCAACATGATCTGATCATGCCCCTAGCTTATTGCGCGGAATATTTTCCCAGGTGTCAGCTTGCAGATAAACATTTCTCCGTACAAGGGTGCTGACTAAGGTCTTGTCTATATCCCAGAATCAACTTGCGAATCTTAGTTACAATTAGTTACCTTAGCAGTGGGTCGTGTTTATTTAAAAGTTTGATTTCAAATTACTACCCATGGAAGACTATTCGTTACAACTGCTTTTACAACGTTTCAACCATATTATTAACGAGAAAGTCAGTGTTCAACAAAGATGGATCAATCTCGCAATATTAAAGTGCACCTTACGTCGCTGTCTTTACAATTTCGAACGTAATCTGGCTTTGCAAATTCCTATGGAGAAACGACAGAGAATTCTGAATGGATTCTTAACGTTGAAAGATATGATGTGGAGGGCGATTGGGGCTCTGCACGGGAAAGTTTCCACTGACGTTCAGGTAGACTAAATTATTAAGTCTCTCCAATTGAATACGGTTGTTCAGGGAACCTAACTGAAGCTAATCGATACTATTGCCACTGTTGTTTCGGTGCAGTCTCACGGTTTTTTATTGATCTACGGTAAGTATGAAAAAAATACAAAGAGCTGACAAAACGATACAAGTTCATTAGTCTTTATAGTCCCAGTCCTGCGGAGTTACCGTAAAGGCAACTGCGAGTACACTTGCGTGAGCTTTTCTTGCCCGCTACACAGACTATCACTAACAATGTCACCTCACGGAACCTTTATGAAGAAGTAAAAGTGTTGAGCGTTGTTTTATTGTTGAACAGAGCCCCATCTCGGAGTTATCGGACTCTGAGACGTCGTCTCCGTCGCCGGGCCGGCAGCGGCGCTCAGTCGCGAAGCGCACCCCGGCCGTCTCCAGCGACGACGAGCAGACGGTGAGCCAAGCAACTCTTTACTTCATCATCATTTCAGCCGAAACACGTCCACTGCTGGATATGTCCAATCTATGCCTATGGGCCTCCCCCAAGATTAACCACAAGGACCGGTCCTGTACCACTTTTATTCATCAGTTTCTCGGTCGGTTGGTCAACTTTTTTTGGAGGTCTAATCTACTCACGCTTTACTACTTACTTTTTACTTTTTAAAACAGTCTATTTCAGTAGGATCAGTATGCTAAATGAAAAAACAAGAAAAATACGAACTTATCCGACGAAATAGAACGTTTTTATTATCCACTACATCTGTACATCAGTTTTGATACCTTCTGTTTTTCGTGCGCCCCTAAGGTAGCCAATGGAGATTCCCTCCAGGATTCAAGTCCCTAGGTACAGCGGGTCAGGATGTTTTTTTTTTGGCAGTCGGTCAGCCACTGGTGTGTTTTATATGTATAGATCACTAACAAACCTATTCGTTCCAGCCGTCCCCGCGCGTCGGCGCGGGTACCAAGCGCGGGCGGCCCCCGAAGGCCCGCAAGGACGAGCGGCCCGCCAAGAAGAAGCGCGGGCGCCCGCCCAAGGCGCGGCCCTCGCCCGCCGCCCGCGCCGAGCCCGACAGCGAGCCCGAGCCCGCGCCCGCGCCGCACCCGCTGCAGGATACCAAGACGCATATCTTTAGGAAGGTAAATAACTGCTCTACTTGCCAGTGGAGGCCTATCATGCTCGCGTTTATAATATGTATAAAGCTTGCGTCGCTCTTGCACTTACATACTGGTCAGAAAGCGACGGAATAGTGAACATGTATTTTTAACCAACTTCAAAAAGGAGGAGGTCCTTAATTGGACTACGTTTTTTTTTCAATGAATTTGGTGAAATGTATTTTTAGAATCGGAATGATTTAACTCTAATGACGCGTTCCAGGTTTTCACTCCTAAAAAGGGGGATGAATGCGGCGGCAAGGGAGGCAAAGGCGGCAAGGGCAAGGGTGGCAAGGGCAAAGGCCAGGTCACTATTATCGAGGTCGCCGCCGAGTCCGCGGATGACGACGAGCGACGTCACCGCGAGCGCTCCGCCGAACGTCGCCGCGAGGAGGCGTTGGCTCGCGTCTCACCACCACAGGAGCCTGAACCGATCAGGAAACGAGAAACAGAAAGGGTCAACAATGAACGGATACAAGAAAGGGTCTCTCTGGAAAGGCCAGAGCGAGCCGACCGCACCGACCGGCCTCCCACAGAACGTACCTCAAACGACCGGATACCGGAGCGACCAGACAGAGTCCCCGACAGAATACCGGACCGGACGACCGAAAGACCTAACGACCGGACAACCGATAGAACTAACGACCGGTTATCCTCCGACCGCCATCTCGATCGGTTTGTTCCGGATCGACGCTCTACTGATCGCCTAACTCCCTCGCGACATTCTCGAGAGAGGATATCATCAGAGCGTTCGGATAAAATGAGCGAGAAAACTTCCCTCGACCGTCTCTCTGTGGATAAGTCGTTGGATCGGCTATCCACGACGGCTGTCGTTGACAAGTTGGAAAGAATATCAACGGATAAGTTGGAGAGGGTGTCGAGTGATAAGCTGGATAGATTGTCCGGCGACAAATTGGATAGACTATCGGGTGACAAGCTGGATAGGCTGTCGGGAGACAAGTTGGGGATAGACAGGTTGGAAAGGATGCCGGATCGGTACGTGCGTGCGGAGGCCGATGTCGGTTCTGGTGTCAAGGGACGCGGTTCAGAACGCGCGGAAGAGGCTTCGTCTAATGGTGAGTGTTTTAAGTTAAACGCTGGATCTTTTTCATTTTGAAGACAGTGATCCAGGAATTTAAGGATTTCTTGTGGAATTTAATCGTTGTTTATGATGCTATATTTTACACCATTGTCATAATGGCATTTATGTAATATATTTCGTCTATCTGTTTGAGTATGAACTTAATAGGCCGACATAGACGGACTATTCCAATGGTGCGACTATAATGACATGACTTACGCTGAAAAATGTTGCGTTCTTCGTTTCTCTCATAACAAAAACCACATTACGTGAAACTTATCACATTGGGGGCAAAATTCTGGAGGAAACAAACCAAATCCTGGATTTGAGTTGTAATTGTAGTTGAAAGGAGTAAGTGTTGTAACGTAGTCGTGTTCGCAGTGGGTCGCGCGCGCACGCGGCTGCTGGTGCGCGTGCCGCTGGCGCGCCTGCGCGCGGGCACGGCGGCCGCCCTCGCCGCGCCGCGCCGGGCCGCCAAGCGCCGCGCCACGCCGCCGCCGCACCGGGTAACTATACTATGAACTTGCGTACTATAACACCGCTGACGTTCTATAATGGGCGTCGCCATGGTAATAACCATTACAGCATTGTTGTTACTATGGTTACGACGAGTCGCAATCATCACAGAATATATCAGCAATGGCTTTGGTAAACAATTAATATCGCAGGTTTTGTTATATTGTTTCAAATACAATTCAAATATATAAAAATACGCAAAACCTGAAAGATAGTGACATAGAATGCGTTATAATATTTAATTACTAAGAAACGATAAACAATAAAACCCACTAGCGTGTACGGTTGTATGCGATGTTCTGCATATGTGATATGCAGAGATCGGAATAGGTAGAGCTAATTTGCCTAAACTTGACGCATATTCATTCATGCGTGAGAGAGATGGGAATACATTATTGAATGAACATGCATCAAGTTTAGGCAAATTAGCTCTACCTATTCCGATCTCTGGTGATATGATAGAAGTGGCTGAACTATGAATAATTACAACTTTTTTATTTCCTTCTATTATATCTGCTGAACAACTATTTCAAAAGATTTACAAATACATTTTAGCGGGAACGAATTAAAAAATAATATGTTTTTTATAATCAATATAGGTGATCGTTTTTGTTATATCTAGACCCAACCCAAACTTTTACAAAGCACCATTGAATTTCATATGAATTGTCCATCAGGCGGGAGAGGTTGCCGCGACCAACCACGAACGGACGGAAGGACAAACGCCCATCTACTACTCGTACTTCGAGCGGTTGCCGGCTGACGTGCTTTCCGACGAGGAGCGAGACCACAAGTGAGTAAAATGATCAACACGCGACTACACGGTGAACAAGTTTAATTGTCGATCCACTGTAGAACCTTGTCCCTGATAACCAGTGATTAATAGTGAGGGCAATTATTAGTTACGACTTCATGCTGCCAATTATGACAATGTTCTATGGTGGCTCGATATTTACTCTCATCCAGCTCTTGAAGATCGTCACTCTTAGCTACAGAGCTATTGCTTTTGAATTTTTATAGTTTTTTTAAGCAACTGTGGATCCCCTTAGCGGAATGTAGATGATTAGTTTGGGCGTTAGTAGTTTGGTTTAGGTTCTTTTCTGAGGTAGTCCTTATGTCAGAGTTCATAGTTGAGGTGTTTCACCAATCAAAGTCCTTTATGGTATATACTAGAATAAGTTTGCGAAAACGCTTTCGTTGCGTGTGAAGGAATAATAAGAACAGCATCGTTAAACTGCTTTTAACATTATCAGTATTCAGAAACTTCATAGTTGTGCAACGTAAAAGGATTGACTTCTTACAATACAGTAACTTAGATTTTAGGGTAACAAAAGTCACACTTATTATAAAAGTCATAGTGACATTGACTGGGGACATCAGCTCATTGCCATCTGTACAATCAAGTTCAAAGTGTACAACTTTTCATATTGTGTACATATTTGTGAACTCGACCGTACAGTCTCCCAATAAAAACGTTAAAAATGTTTAAACCCTGTCATTATACCTTAATATAATTGGAAAAACGTACTTTGCATTCTATGTTTAGTTTTAATAAATAATGTTATGTCAATGAAGGCACTTAAGTACTCGAAATTTTCTTTAGGGTACATGATGGATGACACTGTAATCAAAATTAGGCCTTGTTTTAATCCGACGTAAGATCTAATTTTAAAAATATCTACATGGTGATTATTTTGTTTAGATATTACCTCGGCGAAGCGCAGCGGCTGCGAACGGCCGCGGAGCGCGAGCAAGAGCCGCTGCCCCGCGTCATGCTCTACCTCGAGTCCGTGCTGTGCTTCGTGCTCACGGGCCGAGTGCTGGAACTGGAGCTCGACACCAAACACGCCTTCAACATATACAGGGAGACCATAGAGTACATCAAGAGCATCCACTCTATGCCGCAGCGGTTCCGCGCATCGCCGCACTCGACTTTCAACAAGCTCGATATACTGAGGTGAGTCGATGTTTTTTATTATAACAGAGTACAACGATTAAGGAAAGAAAGATATTTTTGTTTTTTGTATGGCAGTAATCCGTCAATAACAGAAAGGAATTAAATTTTAACTTTTATACTTATAGAAGACCATACAAGCTTGTTCGAAAATAAATTCAACTATACGCCTACGCATACTTAGCGCCGTGAGCACAAATAAGTTTTATTTTTACCGCTTATTGAAATGTTATCATTCAAATAGAAATTTTATTTAGCAAAAAAAATTAAACGATTGAGTCAAACTTTATTAGAGGTAAAGTAAAAGTGAACACTGGCATATAAAGGGTGAAGAAGAAATCTGTATTTTTAATCATAATAAATGTGTACACTTTTTATACACGGATACTGCATGTTATTCCTACTCCTAACCTGTTTTTAATTCGTTGTTCACAGTCTGCGCGTGCAAGCCCTACTGTACCTACGCATGTTCAAGATGTACAACCGCGAAGTGAAAGAGTACGACAAGATTGTCCAGGAGTACCAGCAGAAGGTACACGCCACGCATGTAAATTACACTTTTATTTTACCTATTTTAGTTTTATTTTATTTTACGTACATTTTAAGTAAGTTATTCTTATAATGCTCTAACCGGCGGCAAGTTTATTGGAAGTAAAAAATGATTTGATTTACTCATAATTATTAATAATAAGAAGTCATTTGTAAAGTAATTTTAAATTTTAACAATCTAACGTACGTTGGGCATTACATGAATATATAATTTATTCAGGGTTCTATTCTAAAGTAACGGCCTGTCGCCTAAGTTAAGTTGTTAAAAATATGATAACGATATGGTTTTAAAACGAAGTGGAAAACGCGGCCCACAGTAGTGTACAGGCTCGCATTGATGATTGATGACAATAATTGATATTCGAAACAATTACAAGTTTTAAAGTTGTGTACACAAATGGGCGGCATTTTTTTTTCGTAGGAATCAGAAACTAAGTAAACATTCTGTATATGATTTTTTAATGACGACGCGTTTAGCTTAATAATAGATAGTGATCTTGCCTACGAATCTTGCGGTCTCGGGTTCGATTCCCAGGACATATTTGTTTTGATATTTTCTATGTATGTAAGTGTGTATTTCCCTGTATAAGTATGTTTATTGTTGTCTAGTACCCATCGTACCAGTCCAGAGCTTAGTTTGGAACTAGGTCAATTAGTGTGAGATCGTCTCCTATTAGAGTCTGTCTAATGAAAGCTGAACCTGGGAAAAAGCGGCAAATTCAAAAAATCTTGATATGGTATTACCGATCAATGAAGGAATAAACGATATTGATACTTTTATTATTTTATTTATTTTGGTGGGCACAAAGGAAGAGGAAACGCGTACTATATTTTCATATATATTATTACGAGCGCTATATTTTGATGAAAAGCACTTTAGGTAAAATACGATGACAGTGACTGGAGCACATTTGGCTTTTCGAAATATATTTGACATGAAAATATAGTGATCTGCACGTGTAGCACAAGTTGTATTTTCTCGCTTGTCGCTCTGTGCGTCTCTATCGTAACAGACTAGATAGTAAGGGAGATCCGAGCGACAAACAAGTCACGAGCAACTTGTGCTAGTCGTGCTGTTGATAGATTTCATTGATACGAGAGGTTTTCGTCTGTGTCGCACACAGCATAATAAAACAATGATGATGAGGAATATTATATTCAACCTTTTTAATAAAGTAATTAGAGGTAACATTATTCTCATCACCCTTACAACTCTATCTAACGACAATTATATCTTGGAGAAGAAGCGCCGCAAGAAACTCCAGCAGATCATTTTTTCCAATCATAAAATACAATTATTCTTAAAAGTAACATTACAAGGTAGTAAAGTAATTAATAATTATTTCTAACAACACAAACTTAGTCGTTACAAATGTACGCTCAATAACATTGAGTAAATTAAAAATAGTCACTAGGAGAACAACATGACGAGGTCTCTACGTCAGGAACGATAACTAAAATAACTAACTGGAAAACAGATTCTTGCAAGCGTGAACAGACAGGACCCCACTGACAACACCCGTTCACGAGTATGACGCTGATCTCAGCCATCGCCTCCTCAACCATCTCTCTCTCTCTCATCTTCTTCTTCATCATCTCATCTCTCTCAACTCTGCCAATAAGCATCTGAGTGTAGGCACTTGTTTTTTTACAATATAAAATTCATTTATTTTATTTCGGATAGCTTGGATGTCAAAGCTATCCAAATTAGACACCGTGGCCTTGTGAGGTCGCTTTTTTCCGGGAGTACTAAAGACACCGTTGTTTAATTTTCCCTCATTACTTATTCTTTTTAAAGATGAAACACTGATATCTGTAAGAAGAAAGAAAGTGTTAAATAAACAGAACACCATTTAGAAATACATTGTGTGGTTGCGCAGTACAGCCCCATTGTACAGTCCGACAGCCCTAAAAACATTTGGGTTTAGGTGAAATGAAATTGCATCGGTGAGGTTCTAATCGCAACGGTTTAAGAACAAGGAAGACTCATATAACCCGAACATCTTTTATATCTGGCCGATCAAAAATGACATTAAATAAATAGATAAGGTACTAAAGTGTACACATATTTATGAAATCGACTGTACAGTGTACATTTGGTTCATAAACAACAAAATGCTGTTTGCTCCGCACACAGAAAATACATATCAAATAATATGTTTATGATATCTTTTAACTAAACACCTCCTTATTGTTTTATTGAAACTATGAGTGTCAGTTACATTAATCATCTGTCTATTAAATTAATTTAATAAAATTGTGAATGCTAAGAGATTCAACATGATATAGGGACAGACAATAGGTACCTACACCTATTATATAGGGAAAGACAATGATAATTTTAGTAATTACCGGTCATTGAAGATACTTCTTCCAAATATTTCGTCTGAGTCTGGCAGGCTAACTCAGTTTTCTCAACCTCTTTCAGCTGCTTTACGTTTTCCAGCACACTTTTGTCAACGTGCACGTCCAGGTTTTCTGAAACGAATTTAATTTCGTTTAATTTCTTAATCTCATCGTATAATAGACAGAAAAAGGTAAATTAAACTTAGGATTGCACATAGAGAAATAAGAAGTATCAAAATGAACATGCCGTACTAAAGCCGTACTAACCTATAAATTTGGTCACCGTAACTAAACAATTAATTTTTTGCATCAATAATGCTTTTCTTTCTTCTTGTTTTTCTTTGTACTTCTGTATAATAGTATACAGAATCTCCCGGACACCGCCTCTTATCGTCGACGGCATGATTACTCCGTATTTTTATCAATTTAGATCTCGAATTGACAAGTTTCTAAAAACAACAAAGTCCAAACGACATATTAAATAGTGTTGCCAGACTCGTCAGCCAAGAAAAATCCAGGTTCAGCTTTCATTAGACAGACTATATTAACCCTCGACGCAAAAAGAGGGGTGTTATAAGTTTGACCGCTACGTGTGTGTTTGTCTGTGGCACCGTAGCTCTTAAACTTTTGGATGCGTTTTTATTTGAAAGCAGGTTTTCTAGCGATGGTTCTTAGCTAGGTTTCATAAAAATCGATTTAGCCGTTTAAGAGAGAGCTCTGAAAGAAGAGTTCACCATAATACCTATCTAATACAATTATATTTTATATTTAGATACGTTATGCTCATACTAAACGCACTCAAAACCCGTCGCCAATTACTGACAGTTGCTACGTTACCATATTTCTACAGACAAAGACGGCAATCCGTAGCGAACGCTATTGTTAGAAAGAGATAAATAGTTGTTTCAAATTACGTACCCGAATGACGTGGTGTGCCCCGCTCATGGCCGCCACAAAATATGGCGAAATAAACAAAATTTCGGCAGCCTCGAATAACACAAGACAGATTTTTTTATGGAATAAATTTCGCGGCGCGACTGAAGTAAGGCAATTTGCCTTCCTTTTTGAGGAACGCTTTTGCGCGCATATGACGTATCTTAATATAAAATGTCATTGATCTAATAGTTGAAATGTCGAGTAGCGCTATAGTGCGGTGTGCCCCCTCAGCCGGCGTGCGCGGAGTCGGTGTCGCCGCTGTCGCCGACGCCGTCGCCGGGCGGGTCGGTGGGCTCGGGCTCGGGCTCGTCGGGCTACTGCAGCCTGGCGCACGCCGTGCCCGCGCACGCGCACCACGCGCTGCTGCAGCTCACCAAGTACTACACCTTCCTCTACGTCGCGCACAATCTCTGGGAGCAGGCCGATTCCTTGTGCCGCCTTAGACCTAATCAAGGTATGTCACGTATTTTTTTATTATTTGGCGAAATATATTTTAAACCGAGCGATAAATTAATTGGTTTTGGGGTATAAACATGGATGCTTAAAATAATAACTGACATGGGGTTTTTTCAAAGTTCAAAGTGTTCAAAAAATATCATGCTTATAGTCTATAGAGGTTGGTCTCAAAAGCATTTTTTTTTATAGTTGCCTATTGCCTGAGATTTGTTTTAAATGTTTTAATGTTTGCTATGCCCGCTTTGGACTAGTGGTCGGAATAACGTCATTTTGTTTTATTGTAGTCTAGCACTAGCGTTAACGTAGAAAAGAACATGTGGCATTTAAGGTCTTAGCCATTAGCAGACATTTGTTTATTTATTTTCTAGGTAAATAATGAACGATTAGTTGTTTACTTTTGAGACAAACCTCCATAAGAATGTCTTTCTTTCAGAACACCTTTTAAAAAATTCCAGTTTTCAAATGTTTCACAGTGCTATAATTAATGTCATCGTTAAGCTGATAACTTCCTTATTTACCATGGAGTAAATACTTTTAGCAGCGAATACAAATGAAATGTTTGTTTACAGACCTATTTATAGCAGTCGACCGCAAGTGCGGCCCGCTAACACTCTTCTCAACGTTCCGTCACCTGGTACAATACGTGAGACACGCCATCTCTCTCCTCAAACATGCACCGCAGGAGTGACGCGCTGCCTAGCCACACATACTAAGGGATTACAGACACGTTAGCAGGCAAAGGGTTAATATAACCTGATGGAAATTCTCTGTTTACCATAAAGGTAATACAGTTTTAGTCAAAATATAAGTTGCTTCGAGTACCAATGAACCGATGTTAGTGCGGAAAATTTGTAGTGTTGCAATGTGCAGTCTTCTTCGTGTATATATCGAGATTTAAGATTGCATTATGAATTGTACTGTACTGTTATTTCTTTCAAAAAGTTCATTGTGTACACATTGAACTTGTGAACATGTTCAAGTAATACTGGTGACTATGGATGAGACTTATATTTTGGGTAAGTGTACTCATGGAGATTTTCACGCTCCGCTAATCGCTCGTCATAGGTGTTTTTGTTTAACGAGTTTATTTCAAGCAAAAAATAAATAAAATATGGTCAGTCGCGTTACGTAAGATGCGACTGCACTGAAATACGTGACGTAGAAAAGAATCGAATGTAATAGTGATATTTAGTGTAACTATTAGCCTCTATCGATAAGCCAATCGCAAGTAATTTGTCTGAAGATATATGTACGTAGATTCGTGTGATCAAAAGAAACTCGACGGCTGTCGGAGATGTTCAAAGTTGACTGAACGTACCTATTGCACTACGTACACATTTGGATTACAAACCTATTTTTAATTTAATTAAAACATAAATTTATTTAGTTTAATATTTTGGATACAAAGGGAAATTAGACAAAGAACGAACCTCATATAGATATCAAATCATTATTATTGTAAAGTTCCGTTTTTCAGTGAAATCTTCTCTAGAAGCATTTTCGGCACTAGGCAAACAACTTAAAACAATGAATAATTAAAATATATGTTTTTAAATGTGTTAACTAATTATTTATTTTAAATTTATAGTTAATTATTAATTTATTTTAAATTATTATTATTTATTTCAAATCTAAATCAATGGTTTAAATTAAACAATCAATTTTTGCGTCTATTGAAAATTGCTTGTAGATAGGATACAACTGAAAAAATAGAACTTTTATTTGGTGCATGAACCTATTTAAATTAATCTTCTTTAACCTTGTGGCCTCTCAGGGCTACTAAAAGATGTCCAAAACTTGAAGCCAAGTGGTTGGTGTCTCCACAGACGATGACCAAAAATGTACAGACGGAAGCGGTTGCCTAGCAACGAGCCCTGGTTACAAAACCGAATAAACTTAAGTGATAGAGTAATCATATCGTAAGTGTTTTTCGTTGTAGTACCTTCTATCAGAACGACGTCGTGAAGACATGAGGATTCGTTTAGTTCGGGACTTAAACGAAGATATTTCGAGCGTGGGCCAATTGAGTATATTCTCATTATGCATGGGATCACTTCTCTTGTAGAGTTTCGCAATAATTTTACTGGTTTTATCCGCGTATACTTTGCTTGTTACTGTGAGTGTGTTAGAATGAGAGCTTTAAACTAATTTGTTATATAAGCGGTTAGGTTACGGTTCGTATGGGACGGACGACGCGTTGTCTTATAATCAGAATCAGATGTGATTTATTTGGTCACTTTAAGACATAAATCATGTATATTCCTGATGAGAAGCAGCATCGTGCGTTAGCAGAGTTTCATATGAAACAACTCCAACTAAATCCGTATGTCTTTTCCATAGCAACATTGCGCATTATATCAAGCAATGTTCCTGAAACTTCTTCCAGATTTCAACTCAGCAAACTATGAGATTCCGCTAGGTCAGCCAACAATGTTAAAAGTACTTGTATAATATGTTCCTATATTTCGAGTAGCTACTGAACAATGTTTGAGCAAAATTGACTTGTCGTGTTATTGCTATATGGATCATATTTTCGTAAATACATATCATGTAGTTCGGTGACACTCAGGCGAGTAGGCGAGTTTAGTGGTGGTGATTCGTGATTCATAGAAAAGCATGTTTGGGACGACAATAATACTCTGTAAGGGAGATAGAGTAGACTCCGAAAAGTATGATCCAACCGAAGCAGGCGATCCGCAGGGACCCTGGAAGTCAACTGTAGAACAAAACAATTCGATTCAGAATAAAAAAAGTGCAAAATATATTTTTAAACTTGAACTTTTAAAAGGTACAATCAGAGACGAGAAAATTTCTATGAAAAGTGACGAATAATAATGATAAGTTGATCAATCGATTGTGTATTCGAACTAGAAGACAAGTGAATGTAAAATAGTTAATATTACTTTGAAACAAAAACACTGTAACAACAATGATTATATTTCTCTCGGTTGTTCATCAAATTTATGTTGTGATTGTACATACATAATAATTATTATATTATACATTTTGTAATGAATATACATGTTAGTGCCAGATAGGTTTTTGTATGGAGGTTTACAGCGTGCGGCGCTCGGGACAAAACGTTGTATTGTATGTAATTAGAACGACAAGACGATGCCTTGTACATAGTTTATTGTAAGAAATGTGTAGTTTTCATTTATGTTTTAATTTATATGTACACTATATTTACATTTAAGCGGACAAGGAGATATAACATAATAAAGTTTGGATAGGGAACTATATGAGCGTTCGGATGCGTGCATGAATGAGCCAGGCGTGGATTTTTTTAAATAAGACAGTTTGTATATTTTTAAAAAGTGGATATTGTAAATGTATGTAGAGGAGCTTGCAGCGATCGGTTAGTGGTCGATAGTTAGGTTAAGCGTTACCGGCGACAGTTACCGCCCGCCCGGCTTCCGACTATTGGTACTTACTACCCGCACAAATTATACATTTTAGTTGATTATTATTTATTGTGGCATTGTATAGTTAACTGCATACTAAGCGAAGTTTACTTAATTGCAACAAATGTGAGGCAATATTAGCAACTGAAGCGTTCAAGTGCCTTGAGAAACAGCGGCTCTTCGTCGCGACCTGCGTAGATTCGGCGAGGCGCTCGCTACGCTCGGCGTCGGCCGCCGATTAGCAAATAACGGGGCCTCGATCAATACCGTGCAGAATCAAAATCACAAATGCATCTCGACCGGAAACTCGCATCTATGTACTTGGTTTTTTTTTTGTTATCGTTCTTAGTTCTTAAATTTTGCGTTAACGCGGTGTATATTTTTTTTATATTGTTTTTTTATGTTGCTTATTTAATTTTAGGACCCTTCTCTTCGCAAATAAGTTGACAAAATGTGCTTGTTAAAGCTCTGACATGCATTTTCTGACATAAAGCTAGTGCCTATTATTGATTTAATAAATCTTTATATTTTATTAAGAAAAAATCGTATGTGTTAGATGGACATGAAACGTGTCATTAATTTATCATCACATATAATTTAAAATTAAACTATAACTGAGGAGTTATGCTGAGCACCGAATCAAAGGTCGACCAAACCTAGCAGATATTTCTGACCATGCCTTCAACAAATGCAAATCAAATTTTGTTGATTATCACAATGAACCCTAAAATTAAAGCCAAATTCTATTGTCATTTTTTTTAAATGTGTAGGTTAAAGAACAAGTGAGACGCTACCGAAGCGTCAGGCAATTGTTTTTAGAGAATTGTAAAATACTGTTTTTTCTTATTGTCGTAGCAATCTTGTGTTGATAGCATGTATAGTTTGTTTTTTTTTATATTCGCGTTAAGAATATGTATAAATTTGTTTTCTCTTAATTTTATTATTTGTGTAACTGTACCTTATGTTATTGATGATAGAATACATTAATTTTTATGTATGAACTTTTTTGTTTTTGTTTATTTTGCCTTTCCTTTTGTTTTCGCTTTTTGTGTGTTTGTCTCCGGATTTTTTCACTTTTATTCGTTTTTTTTTCAACGTTTTCTAATTATTTTGAGTATAATGGGAGATATTGAACTGGGCTACAGCTGTCTCTTTCACTCACCTCTGGCAATGATTTCAAAAATTCCACAGGTCGTTCATTAAAAACTGAAAATTATACATTCATTCAATTCATCACATAAAATATACTGATCTCGCTTTCACCTTTACTTGCGACTTTATTTAAATATGTATAATATTGTGGTGACTTTTTAATTTAACTAATAATAGCATAAACAATAGTTGCCTTTAAAAATATTCACCAAAAGTGACACCACCAGGCCCATCTGTGTCATGACAAAATGAGCAATAAGCTATTGTAATAAGGTCTATGTGCACAGGTGTGGTTATCAAATGCCTTAAAGCAAGTGTCTTTATAGCTGCCATTTTAGATTAATAGTGAAGAATAGCTATTGTGGATTCTGTGCTGGTTAAAAACAATTATTAATGTACAAATAACAATTATTAATATAATTAGTAGCTATATGTTTATTACAATCGCAATTATACACACGGTGTCATTTAAAAAACAATCATTGCTAGTATCACATAGAATGGTTTTCCTAGCTTTTCTTCAGTGCCTTGGACGCGTATGTGCGTTTTGACAATTTGCCAGCTTCGTATGAAACGAAAAATACGGCACCTGGATTAAGAGACCAATGCGTCAAATAACGAACATTAATTTTGCCGTTTACTAAAAATAAGTGGTTGCATAAATACGATTCAATATGAACTTCAACAATTGGTAACTTTAATTTAGACGACTTAATAAAAATATGTCTAAAATATAAAAGAACTCTAGAGTCACCAAACGTCGAAAATGACTATACTTGGTTTGTTAAGATATTTAACCAAATATCAACAAACGAAACCGATCACTGAAAGCCAGAGAAACAGAACACTTGAGTCTGCCATATATACCTACTTTGTGTCTTGTGCAATAATAAATACGTCAAAACGCGAATTACACTGGCAATAAAAATTGCAGAAATTGATTGCTGTCTTATAACTTCAGTTTTAGAGAAAGAAGCACAATTTTGTTATTTTTTTCTAACTTAAAAGTTAGAGTATAAGACAACAGGAAACTTCTGTAATATTTATTGCTAGTCTAAACCTTCGCTAAAGGACGAAAAAACAGTTTTGATTGTCTGTTTAACAAAGCCATGAGGTTTGTTTTTTTGTTTAAAGTTGCTAAACATATATCCTTATTAATAAACATGGAGTAACCGTGGAGTAGGAGAGCCGTGCTTTGTCCTTATGTGTCACTGTGATATTTGAATCTATTCATCATCATCAGTGAAATCATCATCATCGGCCGCAAAACGTCTACTGCTGGACAAAGTTCTTCCCCAAGCTTTTCTACAACGATCGGTCCTCTCTCCTGAATCCATTAGATAAGGACAAAGCATGCCTTGCCTCCACGTTTACTCCACGTTTTTTAACCTTTTCAAAAAACCTGATACAAAAGTCGTTTCAAATTTCAACCTTACTCAGGTCTATTTTGCACTGTATCTGTGACAACTATAAGCGTCGATGGCGTGGTAGGCACGACAGTACACGACACCTTTAGGTGTTCTTGGCGTTGAAAGGGTTAATAAGGGCAATAAAGTATAGTGGTTTTACTTCGGCTACGTCAAAAGTGTTTAATGAACCCACGAATGGCACCAATTGATAGAAATTACAGTCGCCAGGAATAACATCTTCGCCAAGATTAGATTTGAAAATATCTGACGTCTCTAGTACTAGAGGCATATATTGGAATATTTCAGTGCCCAATAAATTTAGAAAAATTAAAAAAATAAGTAGCGTTAACAGTTTACAGTTATCTGTTGATTACAACTGGAAAGTAATTAACAAAATAATACCTCCAACTTTCTAATATCGATAGTTGTTAATTTGTAGATTTTAATGAAATCTAAACAATTTATAATAAAGTACATTGAATCAAATTTTGTTCGGGGTGTTACCAGTATCAAAGTAAAGCAAAAAAAACTGCTGTTCTGTTGTGGTAACACCACTATAACCTCATGTTAGTACAGAGGAATCAATAACATCATGTGGAGTCACTTTATGGAACAAGGAGCAAGACCTCTATTCTGTTATACGGGGAAAACGAACGCCAAATGGACGGAAACCATTTTGAATATTGGAAATCGAAAATATAACGAAAAGGAGACATACTTTTATTTTTGTCTGCCGTAACTGGAACTTGAACTGGTAGAATATGACAAAGTAAGTCTCATGTGCGTAGAATTTGCTATTTCCAATATTTAAGGTAGTTGCCATCTATGTGGCGTTCGTTTTTTCCACCCTGTATATTGTTGAACTTATACTTATACTCGAAAATCTAATTTAAGACCAAAATCCTAACCTCGCCCGGCGCACATTCGCTGTTATTACTGCATTTTGGTTTAATTGTAGGTATTTGTATCAATAAAACTTACCCTAATATTACTGGTTATACGAGTTCTCATTCATATTTTTAGAAATAATGTTCAAATAACGAAATAATCAAAATGGGAACTGTCAGATTTTGGTCTTTAATTGGATTTTCGAGTATAGTAGCTCTTACTGTTACGTAAATAAGAGCTACCATAGCGTCAACAATATGAATACGATATAAAAGTAAGGTGGGCTAAAATAAGGCCCCAGTAGGCTTAGCTAAGTTGCATTTTGCAAGAATTTATGGAAAAATGTTGAATGATATAATTTTATAGGTTCAATAATCGGTTAAAAAAGTACCTAAATATTAACTATAACGTAGCCTTAAGTAGCACTGCCAATATATTTCTGTAAAAGCAGCACAGAATCCGCAATATCCATTTACCAGAATGCAATTTGTATCAATTAATCGTATATACATTTTACAGTCGTCGCGTCGTCGTGTCGTAGAACCGCTGCAAGCTCGTTAGGCTTCACGCACACTCGATTGTACAAACTCGTGTGTAACCAGCCTTTATCATAGTCATGCGCTTTTTGTATACGATTAGTAGTTGATTTAAAGTATATTTAAAAAATATAAAAGTTCAAAAAGTTTGGTAACATAGGACGCGGGTTAATTTTAACGGTTTTTGTTAAGATGTTAACGACTGTGCCTGAATAATTTCCAGAAAAACACCAGATAGCAATGATAAAATAGTATAGTTATAATAATCGGGTAGGTGCGAAACTTCGTGGTTTATGTCACAGTACGGAATAAGTTATATGCGCCTCGGTTACAACTCTTCGAAATAAAACCGTAGTGTCGCAATTCGCGGTTAAATTTCGTTTATAATCGACAAAGATGGCCGAGGCGCAAAATTTACTTCGTTAACTTGCAATAATAAGTAAGTAATTATTTATGAAATTTTATAATGTGATACTTCACTTGCAATTAATTGTAGCAATAACTTAACACCAAAAACAACACTCAATCTTCATACATTTTGATGTTTATATTTATTATATTCTTACTGTTTGTTGTCGAATCACCTCGTAACGGTGAGTATTAAAATAAGTAAATACAATGATAAATAGAGAAATGGGTTACTACCTCCGAATTTGAAAAAACTTCCATTCTTTTTCCAATTAGTGTGTATTTTTAAAACAAAAGGAGCAATTCCGAATAAATATTTGTACATAGAATAATAAAACGAAATTCTAAATACGTCGCAATTCAAATTCTAAATAGATGTCGCTTTCATAATGAACAATAGAGTAAATACACAATAAGTTAAAGTTTTTAACGCTTGTTAGTATCCCGTGTTACCTTCCTATTGTTCTCGGCATACCTCAAAAGTCACATAGTGAAATAAAAAATCGACTTCAAACAATCTACAACGTTGAAAATAACTCTAATGATATATGGAAATAAAGTTACAAACGTACGCAATCCATACAACAGCACCGATTGCTTCGTCACATGAGCTACGACTAAATTAATTTCGGAAAAGTTTGGGGTCGAAAAAACTTGCAGTCATTTTCATTGTAAGGTGGGTTTCCGATTCGTGATGGTCTTACCATGGGAAGCCATCTTAACCATGAAAGTAAGCAACGCATTGATTGAAAATAAGTACGTTACTTACCACCTAAAAATGCTGGGATCTTTTAGTAAGTAAAAGAAAAAAAACTGTGACAGGACATCCCGCTCTTCTCATAACATGCATGGTAATAATAGTCATATACTTAACGAAAGATAAGCAAACATTGAGTAAAAATGTGGTAGTCAGTTATTGCTTAAACGTGCGTATGTTTGTATAAAATTGCTCGATTTATGCGACCCAAGACGTTTATAAATTTCCGAAGTTTTAGGTTTACCTTAGGTGCGCTAACCCGTTGATGACAAGCATAGTACTTCGGGGACCGTATTAATATTGGATGCAGTGCGTAACTTTACGAAGAGTGCCTTCGCGTGGCGTATAATTCGACCGTTGGAAGAGGCTTAGGGAAATTATATTAGCAAATAAAGAAATGACAAAGCAATAGCCAATGCTGTCCAAAAGAAAAAGACAGTATAAGAGTAGGACACCCATATGTGCATTATTGCGCATTCAACGTTTTTGCTTTTGAGTATTGCCTTGTCGTTGTATAGTCGCGGTATGAAAGGTTCGTCACTTTTGGACCTTAACAGCATTGAAATAGAGTCGAAAAGTGACGAAACTTTTCATACCGCGACTATACATTCGCTAGGAATCACTGTGGAAGTGACTTTTGAGTACTGCCTCCTGTAGCCATTTCAGTGTTAGTTGTTAGTTTGTATGTGGCTGGACTTTTGACGTACATAGCCGTTAAGAATGGGGGATTGTATTTGTTTGTTTTAGAATTAAATAAAGTTCAAAGAGAATAGTCAAATCGTGCCTTAGCCTCCAATTCAGTTTGGACTCGAACAAAATGTCGCTGCTGTTTGAAAATTCGATTGCGATTTAAAATAAAGCTAGTGTAGGAAGTAAACGAAGCTTTGAAGTATAATAGAGTTTCGAAACATTTCTTTGTGTTGTGAGGACTTTTGGTGTGTTTATTTCGAATGTAATTTTTAAATATTTTTGTTTTGACGCAATCGGAACTTCATTCGTCGTCTATTGAAGGGTCGAGTGCACAAAGGCTATATTTTGTAAAGACTTTAAGAAATTATCGTTTTTAATAATCACTTAACACCTTTGTGCACTCGGCTTACGATTATTTGTTTGAAAAGGTTCGAACTCCATATTAGCGCACTGTATGATACGCACTAAAGATATTATACAATTGTTTAAACCCCTAACGCAATAATGTTATCGAAGTTTCTTTCTATTTGATGTTGTAATTGATTATATTTACATTTATGTAAGGAACGTAGAACAGTATATGTCGTAGCAATAATTTAAGTATGGCAATAAGTTAGTGCGTGCTTGATACTATACGACCCGACCCGGCTGTACGTACACCGCTTCCTTGTAAGTACCTACTATAAGTTAAACTATACTTCTCGACGTTTTCCAAATATATATTTTGTATCGCACGTGGTTAGAACTAGTCGTGTAAGCTGGTTTCCTCTGTACTGCGAGGGCGACCTGTTTAAGTCTATCCACACCATTCGTTTCTCCGAGCTTTACATACCTACTAATGAATTCCAGACCAATATTATTTTGACTTCTCGAGTCAAGAGTAAATTATTAGTGTAAGATGAAGTGCCAAGAGTCGCGAATTCTTCTTTCCTAAGTGCAATTCCTTCTCAATTATATCTATATATATATTGTATTGTATTTATATGTATTCGCCTGTCACCACTTCAGGCAGCACCATCGCCTATCTCGCTCCAGTACCTATGGTTTCTGAGAGATATTTTTAATTATTCCATGTAAAATTTTAACACTTTTTCCGTACACCAAAAAGTTATCTACATAACACAATAACAAAAAGAAAAAGAGAATAAATAAAAATATCCCATTAAAAAGCGAGAAAATGTAAAAAACGAACGAAGAACGCGTACTATTAATTAACAATAACAGCTAACGTTAAATATTCTAAATTTATGTTTTGTAGTGGATGTTTTATAATATGAATAGCGTAAATCATGACGCCCGACTTGTGTCGTTCGTAACAGTAGAGGCGGTCGGAGCTAATAGAGAACGCCAGGAAGAGCTCGGTGGTTTTCTATTAGGGACGGGCGGATTTTCATCGTCAAGTAGACGCGTAAAGTTAAGGGACAAACAAATTATAGTATAAAATTGTTTACCAAGCGCCTACCTGGCGTTAGACGGAAATATTATTTTTCTTAGATCATTATATTGTAAAATGGTAAAGTATAGAATATGCGCGAGGCGGGTGCAGCGGCGCGGGGGGGGGATTAAGAAGTTATTTTTTTACGAGCCGCGGCCGACGCGCACGCATCCTCATATTTGTTATGTTTAAGAGGAAATATCTATTGTCTATTCCAAGGGTTGAATAACCACCAACACTTTTTTATATTATAATAATTATAGAAATTATTATTGAGCTCGTTGTTTCTTTTAAAGACTATCCGTAGTTCGTTTGAGCGATTTCCCACCGATGACTATCAAAAATTATATGGACCTTGCCAAACATTTTTAGAAACAATTAACTCGTTCCGTTTTCCAACTTGTTGAATTGCGAGTGGTGCCCAACTGTTTCGCCTCGCGTGGAATGGGGAGGAGTATGCGGAGCTGACTGCCAACCTTCGCTAGTCGGAGAGGCACCATAAGAAGAAGGAACGACTTCTTCATTAACTGACTTTGAGTGTGGCCGTTAGAGTTCTCGCAAAGCGCTACATTGGGATAATAATATAGTACAGGGCAAATAAGACGTGGCGGTAAACGTGCACACAGGTAACGAGCTAATTATGATCGTGTATATCTGTAGATAACGTATCCGTCGCTCTCGCACTTACTTAGTTGTCAGAAAGTGACGGTTGTTTTATCCGCAGCGATAAACGCGACCTAATAAGCCCGCTTATGGCGAAACGCTGAGAGCCAGACTTTGAAATTCCAATCCTAGAAAACGAACTCTGATTAGCGGCAGATTAACGGGTAAGATGGTAATAGCGATTCGCCCGACCCTGCTCGGAGTGACACCCGCAGAGCTATAATCATCCACACAGATTTTGATTTGAAGTAAGTATAAGTTTTCGTTTACGCCGTCAATTCGTATTAGCGGCCTTTACACGGTACAGTTTGGACCGCGGGAAACGCCACGCGCCAGTCCGAACCGTAGGTTTTTTACTAGGTATTTTACTATTACAGTTGCATTTACACGGTCGGTTCGGTGCGAAGATTGGAATGGCGCGTGGCGTTTCCCGCAGTCCGAACTTTACGTGTGCAGACCGCTATTGTCTTTATATTCTTACCTACATTAATGAGTAGGAAGTACATTAGTACGGACGATGTTTGTTCGTTCAGATTTCCGAAGATAATAATTACCTATGTCCATTGTCCATGTTCTAGCTATAAACTCTACCACTGTACCAAATGTTAGGCGTTCAATGGTGAAGAAGAAAAACACGCTCTTCGCAGACGGAGCTGTGGGCGAAGACTAGTCAGCGGACGTCAAAGATATGTTTACATTTTTGCACATTATTTCAATCCAATTTGCAGGTAGTATTCCTTACCCTAGGGGTGCAATAATCGACCCCAACGGTGAAAAATAGGGGGAGTAACGGGAAACTAATTCGACTAGCCAATTCAGGGGCGTCTTCTAATTCTACTTATACATTATAAATGCGAAAGTTTGTGTGTGTGTGTGTGTGTGTGTGTTAGCTTTTCCAATTTCCAATAATCGACCCCCAACGGTGAGGAATAGGGGGAGTAACGGGAAACTAATTCGACTAGCAAAGTCGGGGGCGCCCTCTAACTCTACTTATATTCTACTAAGGGCCTGTTTCATAATCGACAAGTAAATTTATTTGCCATTTAAAGTTGGCTCTCTCCTTGTCTATTTTCAAGTGAAAGAAAGGGAAAGGACTAAATTTATCTGTCAAATATGCTTTACTTGTCGATTGTTTAACAGGCGGCTAATATTATAAATGCGAAAGTTTGCGTGTGTGTCTGTTAGCTTGATACTCCTTCGCGCTGCAACGGCTTGACGAAATTAGATGAAACTTGGAATGGAAATTGCTTATACCCTGGATTAACACATAGGCTACATTTTATCCCGAAAAATTTAAAAGTTCCCGTAGGAATAACAATAATCGAAATCTACGCGGACAAAGTCGCGGGCAGAAGGTAGTTGGTAATGGGTGCATAACGGTCGCTATAACAACTGTTGATATATTAATGGTCGATATAACGATTAAGGGATATAATGCACTTTTGGTACAACAATATTTGGCATATTCTGATATGATCTAGCTATCATCAGGTATAATGTACTTGTAATAACAACTATTAATATAACAGTAATATGGTATAATGTATATGTGATATAACTGTGTTCGGTATAACGCTCATTGGGTATAATGTAGTACTGGGATAATCTGGAAGAGGCCGGCGAAGCGCCTGAACCCTTGCAGATGTATACGTAGACGTTTTTATATCTTATAACACATTATATCACTAATAATTATATCATACGTTCATTAAATTAGGTAAACATTATATCAATCAAACATCTATTATACTTATTGAACATTATACACGATGAAAATATCTATTTTGTTGTTATATCAAAAGTTTATTATGCCCCTTGAGTGATTATATTCTATGAAATTATATCAAATTGTGTTATATCAAGAGAAAATTATATCAAACGTTGTTGATCTGATTGTGTAATGATCGGTACATTACACACCCGTTGGTAATAAAACAAGACTGTTGTTACTAACTCCGTTTATTACACGTCTCTCCGATTGTGTTTCTTCTTCTTCTTCTTGCCGCTGTCCCGGGACTCGATCAGCTGATCCAGCTCCTTGCTGTCGTCGCCGAGTCGTTTCTCGCCACTGTAAGTATATTTTTCAGATTAGTAATAGAAATATCTGATTACACAAATTAACCTACTTAGTGGTTCTAGTACCAAGCTAAGGTTGTTACATAGCCCATTTTGCACGTTTTTAAATAATAAGGTCGATAAGACGTGACATCACGTCATGTCCATTTGAATAATCAACGTTCGCAACCGTTTTTTTAACACTGAAGAAAAACACTATAAAATGGTCAAGTGTGAGTTGGGCTCGCGCTGCCTCGATTCGAAATCGAATTCAAATCGGAATATCGATTTATATTCGATTACAAATCGCGAGTCCGGCTCGCGCGGGCCCTGTCCCACCGCCGACGATGATGAACGGGAAGCGAGTGGAGCCAGGGATCAACTATTAATATGCGTTTCTTTTATTGACTGGGTACTTATATTTTTTGTTACGACAAACTAATGGAAAGAGCAGTGTGAACAACCAGCGATAAACTATGAATACATGTGTCTCCTTTATTGACACAGGATCTATATCTGTTGTTCATTTCTTGAGCGAGAAAATAGTCGATAGCTAATCGCTTCTCGCAGGCAGTGGGCCTATTTTCTGGTTACCTACCTTTTAACAGACACAAGAGCCTTGGCCTTGGTGTTGGCGAGCGCCTGGCCCCAGTCCATGTCTGACCCCTTAATGCGGTACTGCGCCAGGTCCTCGCCCATCAGCTTCGACAGCTCCTTGCGCTGCTTGCGCTCCAACTCCTGGAAACACCAGGGTTTCATCAGGCAAGTCACAGGTGCACGAGAATTTGGTGTCCATTGCAAAGTCGACGAGTGCATAAGTCTGTGCATAAGCTGGTATTTGTGAAAGCTACGCATTGTACATTAAATTGTGACCTGTCACGGTAGCATATTTCATACCCATAAGAAAATCCTGGCATTTTTGTTGATATTTTTTCCGACTGCTATTTTTATATGTCAATAATGTATTAATTTGTATAATTTCCCAATATTTATGTGATCCGTTAATACTTTTGTGGGGTTAATTTACTATCATATTATAAATTTTTATTCAACCTAGCCATATTTAACTTATACGTACTCTTATGTATGCATGCCAGGCAACGCAATGTACACATATTTGGGATTAAAACATCCCTACAAAGTCATTGATACCACTCTAATTATCGATTAGTTACGGGATAAAAAATCAAAAACACTTTGGACAGAACAACTACTTGCCGGCACTTCAGAAAAACTTCAAATTAGTCATTTCAACCTTTTTACAAGATTTTCTATTTAGACTTAAGGATAGTGAAACAAAAACTCTGCGTCAACGAGACTTAAACAATAAATAAAGGCAAAAATAAAAATAAAAAAACTGAATAAAAACGTCATTTATTCCTCAACCACCACCCCACCAACACAGCCACGCCAAAAACAATCGTTACCTTAGCAGCCTTCGTCAACTCTGCATTCAAGCTCTGTTTGACGGGCCCGTTGCCTTCCACCTCCGCTGTCATATCTTCGATGCCGATCTCCTTAGCCATGGAATCTTCTAGAACTGAGTTTATGCTAGCGTTGATCTTTTTACACGCTTCGTAGAATTTGGCCAGAATCTGAGAGCCGGGGAGGCCAAGCTCGCTCGCTATGTCATCTGGCTCTTTCATTTGGAAGCCCATTGCTACGAAAATAACCTGAAATAAAATAAAATACGTATGTCAGGGGAATGCAACCCGAACTGACCAGGGTTCTGTTACACAACGAATTAATTTATTGACCTTTTCTTAATGATTATTTCTTTTAAAGCTCTTGTCACGGTAATTAATTAAATATTTTTCGTATTTTTGCAAATTCAAATTGTTGTAAAAACAGTTTTTGGTAAGTATAATATAAAAATTGAGATGTCAGTTGATCAACCATGCTATAATAATAATAAAAAAACTGTTATTACCACGGCAGCCACGCCAGGTCGTCATTGCTTAGTTGTTGACTTATCAGTTCTTTGGTCAGCGCTACCGAGAACATACATACTACCAACCATTCACTAGTTCCATGGTTACCTGTTGCACCGCGTCCAGCTTGGCAGTCTTGGCATGGAACACGAGGTGCGCCAGGGGCGCCAGCAGGTCCGTGATGAGACGGTAGTCGGCCTGCTGCCGGCAGTACGACTCCAGCCGCGCCAGGTCGTGGTTGCTTAGTTGTTGACTTATCAGCTCTTTGGTTAGCGCTGGGGAGAAAGGGTATAAATATCATATAACTATTCAATTGATAAAATAAATAAATAAATAGAAACCCCTGCTTAAATGTCGATCATTCTTTCAGGGCAGGCCCAACCGATTTTATATTTATTTGTTTATTTAAACTTTATTGCACAATACAAAAAGTAAGTACAAAAGGCGGACTTAGTGCCTTAAGGCATTCTCCGGCAGTCAAAAAGAGAATAGTTGAGGAGGGTGCGAGCATTTCAGCAAGAGCCTTTACTTGTTTCCATGAAACCTTGCTAAGAATCATCCCGATTTAGCTATCTTTAAAAAAACCAACGTCACGAGATCATTGTCTCAGTTTTTTGCTCAGCGTCTAAAAAAACCTCTGAGCAATGAGCAAAAACTTCAACGGGCTCCAAGCACGTACATTTTCACTGGAGGGACTTCGTCACTGATTTCAAGTATTATGTAAAACTCGACAAAATCGCACTCGAAATCATAACTTTAAATGTTTTCACGGATTTTCATCAAGCCAAGCCAAGAACACTCTCGATTAAGTATGTATGTATGTAAAGTCCATAACAATTGACTTGTCTTATTTAGTAAACACTTTTATAACCTCAAAGTGCTCCCTTTTCGCATAAAATAACAATTTTGTCGTTAAAAATACTATCCATGATGTAAAATGGTGTGCGAAATGCGGTCTCTGGTGGCTTTATTCAGCTGTAAACGGGCATTTTATCCAAATATGATGCATTTTGAGGTTATAAAAGTGTTTACTAAATAAGACAAGTCTATTGGAGTGGACCATATGTATGTGCTCTTTATTGTACAAGAATAAAAAAGAAATAAAAACACAGGTACCTAATATAATAATAATAAAAACAAGTACAAATCCGAGCTCATCCCTTAAGGTTAAGTCACTTTTCTAAAAAAAAACTAAATCAAAATCGGCCCATCTGTTTAGGAGCCATGGTGCCACAGTCAGACACAGATACACACATCGACTTATACCTAAACACGTGTAAAAATAACCCTCACCAGGTAATGTCCGGTCGCTGCGCAAGGCCGGCAGCGCCAGGGCTCCGGGCAGCGCGCGCAGGGCGCGGGCCAGCAGGCGCGCCAGGCGCCGCGAGAAGTCCGCGCTGTACGCGCCCAGCCACGCGCCCGAGGTCAACGCTCGCAGCATGATGCACGAGTGTTCACCCGTCAGCTCGTTGGGTTTTTGACTATGATACAAATCGATGTAACGATAATGACCAGAGGTCGAAAAAAAATGTATTTTTTTAAATCTACACCCACCCCGTAACAGTTCCAGTTTCAGTTTTTTCAGAATATGTGTTATTATTATTACGACGGATTTACTGATCTTTTTAAAGAAAGTGAAATAAAAGGTATACAAGAAACGTTTTTTTACTATGTATTTTTATTATTGTATAAAAACGGTAAAACGTACAAACGTCAAATTTGGTATGATTATAGTACGAGTATAATTGATTCGTGTGAAATTGATGCGTGTGCGATCGTGGCGTCATTGCGCCGTGTCTTCACCAAATGGTCACAATGGAAGACCAGCGCTGGCTCTGCCAGCATCACGCTGAGTTGGGACCATTTCGTAGTAAATTATCTTTTCAAATTCTGTATGTGTCAATTAATGTTAATGTTTGTCATGAATAAACTATTTCTATTTCTATAAACTATTTCTATTTATATACAAGCCCTAATGAAAAACCACAAATACTAAAAAATGGTCAAGTGTTAGTGACGCTCGCGCTGATTCGAGCCGAAATCGAATTCAAATCAGAATATATTACCTACTGTGCGACAGTAAGGAACCCTAGGTACGCAAGTCCGACTCGCACTTGACCGGATTTTTTCAAGTTATTGATCAAAAATAGCGCTAAAGATAGTTTGAGTTGCGACCATAAAACAGCAGAAATATGACCCGTCCATCTATAACCCATTTTCCAACCAGAATTCAAGTGATAAAGCCCACCATTGGATTTCCAACAGAAACTATAGACTATCTTGAGACATTGGTTACTAAAATTAATTTGCCAAATTAAATTGTATCATTATTAGCATGTTTTTGAACACAACTCACCTAATATAAACTGGCACGAATTTCTGGGATTTCCAAAACTTAAGGAGGTCCGCGGTGAGTCCGAAACTTGTTCCAATGTAGTCTAAATGCTCTGCCGGGGCCTCCGAAAGGCGCTTCAGCAGAGTCGGCGGCTTTGCTCTGGACGTAGGAGAAAAATCGAAGGATTAATACTTAATCTTAATGTTGAGTAGAATAGCGGCCCTGACATGATAAATTGATACCTAGGGACTATCGTCTCGGTGTGTAGCGAGCCCGTGCGGCCCTCCACCTCCTCTTCGTCGGAGGGAGACTCGTCCAGGCAGGGGATCTCGCCTGAGTAATACGCTGCTAGCTGTTGAAGCGCGCGTTTGCCATACCCCATCTGTACGGGCGAATCAATGGTTACACCATGCGTAATTACTCATATAGATGGCAGCACTTTAGGTAAGACTATGGAATTCCTATAAAGTGCTGCCATCTATATCACAAGTTCAGAAATAAATTGATATGGATTAAGTCGATATGCACACTTCTCAAATAATCGTTTGGTAATCGGTAAGATTTACACGTCTTATATTTTAAAATTGTGTAGTCACATGATGGAAATAAAAAGAAGTGGCAAGTGAAAGTAATTTTAAGCTAGTGTTTTTGTTTTTTAGTGGTATAGGTGTGTAGCAATGAGAGCGAATTTTTCATCTGTGTTCAGTATGATGTATGTAGTGTTACGTCACCTCCCCCAATAAAGACGGACTTTTGTATTTAGGAAATTGTGGCAATATGTAGTCCTGTTTTTTGAAGGAGCACGCACGAGGAAGCATTTGTAGTCTTAGGATTCAATCTTGAGAATGTAGTCTTGAGAATTCAAATGTCTATGGATGCTGTACGGGTAATGCTCGTGTGCCTCTCCTTGCCATAAAAAAGCTATAGTCTTACGGGTTCGGGTAAACTCGGTTAGACTCGCATAAGTTCGTATGAGACCGAGTGAGAGAGAGACAAGACGAACAAAGATACATGCAAAGACCTATCTATGCTCTGTTCGGACTAGACTTTATACAAAAGTGCCGATGTTCTTTGAGCCTTACCCGCTGGTATGAAGGGTGGGTGGCGATCCGCACAACCCTGGCCCCCGAGAGCTTGGGGAAGTCCTTGTCCCCGAACTGTTCGCAGATGTTCCAGGGGATCAGGTCGCCGGCCGCCTTGCGACCGCGGCCCAGGTTATCGCGAACTGACCTATGGAAATACCAGAGTTACAATCCACGACTTAGAGTCAAACTGAACTTACGACATTAATTTGAAAAACAAACTTCCTCAGGGTTCGCAACGTATTTGCTGTCTTGAGATTGTAGTTGGGTGCACATGCCTACGGAAATCAGAGTCAACTTACCATCAGATGGCCTGTGTGCGTCTGTTTTCTCCATTTCCAAATAGAATACAACATATTAAATAGATCGCGTCATCACTAACAGGGAACCATAAAGTCGATGGAAGAATTACTTATATGAAAAGTTCGCTTTGAGGCAGCTGTCTGCTTTATGTAAGACTAGCTGTTCCGATGCTCACTTCGTTGGGCAATAAAAATTTTTTTTGGGTTAATATATATCGCCTCTTTACTTTCTCAACCTCGTATCTGATCGAATAGTTTCATAGGAAAAGCACTCATCTTCCCCAAATAATAAAGACTACTTTCCTATCTAACAATTCGATCATGTACCAGGTTGAGAAAGTAAAGGGACGATATGACACTCACAAATAACGTAGCTTTCTATTGTTAACAGAATTTTCAAAATCGGTTCAGTAGATCCAGAGATTACCCCTTACAACTTCACAAACTTTACCTCTTCATAATATTAGTATAGATACTTCGGGCATAGATGTGGAGGACCCTTGAAATGACCGGCATTGAGGCATTCTATCATAACCCTAAGGTTAGCAACGCATTTGCGGCCGTGAGTCAGTTCCGTGAAGGTTTTGAAGAAATCTTAGAGGCATCACGTACCAGGGAGGCATAAACTGGGAGGAATGATTAGCAAAGAGGCATTTCATCTCAGTCCTGAGAGTTTCAATACATTTTCAGTTTTGATTGTAACTACCAGGGCAGCATAGAGTCGGTGAAAGTCTCACTTGTCTGATATGTTTCCTTCCAAGCACATCTGCACAACGCAGAGTACTTCGGGCATGGAGGTGGCGTTGGGCGGCGTGGGCGCAAGCAGCACGAACAGGCAGTGGGCAGGCGCGTCCGCCAGGAGTTGCAGGTCGTTGGGGCTGTTCTGGAAGACACAGGCTGGTTATAGTAATACAAGAGAGTTAGTAATCTCAACTATAAGTATATGTAGTTTACTTTCTCTTTTCACTGGAAAAGGGTGAGTACATAACTTATCGTAGTTTATATAGGTACTCTGCCAAAAACTACACAGGTATGCAATGTCAACACCCCAGGTGTAAAACAATGTCAAATAAAAGTGGAGAAACAGCCAATAAAAAGCTGCATAGATTATGAAAAAAAAAACACAACGGTTAAATTAAATAATATATTTTTTTAAATACGAGCTAAAAATATAATGTATAAGGGCGATCTTACCCTGTAAGGGATCTCTTCCAGCCTAGTGAATGAGCAGGGACACATCACGAGGATAGGGAAAATTCCATATCACCCACAGAAATTCGTAGTGCGCATATTTTTGTATAAAAACATATTGATTTAAGTTTCATTGAAAAAGTGATCTGTTCGAAATGAAGTACTGCTTTTTATTTTTGTTGATAACATAACATAATTTAATTAAAAATTAAAATAATTTATCGTCTTTTTTAAATAATCGACATTTTAGATGGAATTGGATATTGTAATAACTCAAACTAAAGCATTTAGGTTGAGGCACGTCGACTTTTCCTCATTACTACTAAATTACGTCCATATCTGGCAACACTATCTGTCAAACTAGGCCGTTTAACCCTAGTCGCCTAGATCCGTTTAAGGTAATCTTGTTATTAAAAATTGGATTTTAGTATCTTAAAGATAGGGTTGTAATTCTGTAGCTCTGCCTACCCCACTCTGGGAACGAAGGCGTGAGATTATGTATGTATGTATGTAAAGATAGGGTTCTAATTTGATTGAAAAAAAAATAAAAAAAAAACAATCTCATGTAGATAAAATGGGAGCCCTTTGTTTCCCATAATTTTATTGGTCATAATGTAATTGTTGACATAATTTTTGATAGTCATAATTTTTTATATCGCTGAAACTGTAAACTTTTCAGAAGTTCTGAAATATGTAATGTGTAGACAAGGCTAGGTTAGGTTAGGTTTGATTTATAAAAATCCTGAAAAAGTAACAGTTTCTTTAAAAAAACACGTTATGACTTGCGATGATTATGACCTAAAGCACATTATGACTAAAAATAATTAAGTGTGTCAATATAGACCCAGATAAAATTAGGTTTTTCGAAACGTGAAACTACTTGACAGCTAGGCGCGCTAGAACTCGGTCACGTGACTACGATGACGTCATAACCCAGCACTCGATTCCTCCAAGGGTTACCTTGCTAATTGCGTAATAACCTTATAATGACTAGCGACGTATATCGCGACCAGTCTATGTAGGAACGCCTCGGCGGCCTTGTGGTAGCAGAACAAGGCGTCTCTGTTGACGCGGTAGAGGTCACAGGACGCTGGCGACGGCGCGCCCACGCCGACGGAGGGCGCGGGGGACTCCAAGCAGAGCAGGGAGTTGAGCCACGACTCTACTGGGTCGCCTGAACGGTAGCGGATTGGTTCTTCCAGCTTTATCTACAGAAAAAACATGTAATGTCATACATCAAGAAACAGACAATGGCACTGTCGTCAGGACCCTTTTTTCATTGCATACAGTAATGTTTCCGATGGCAAGGCTTCAAGTATAAAAGGGCGGTTTTGTAATGTCAAAACCTAATGTTAGCTCTGTTCTTTACTTTCATATGACAAAGAAAATAAAGCGATTACTTTAGCAATGTCCAATTTTCCACACCAAAATAAAACGGCTTACGGGGATGGCAGCCGCACCGTCTGCATCGTGCCTCATAGACAGGGTCCTAGAGTACCTGAAGGTGTGACTCACCGGGGCCGGGGCGTCGTGCTTGGTCTGCAGCAAGGCGAACAGCTTGAGCGAGAGCGCGCGGCCCGTGCCCTCGTACCCGGACACTGTCGACGACAGGAGCGCGAGCGGCGCCTTGGTAGCAGCCGCTGACACGTGGCTGATGGGGATAGCGGCTGCCTCGTCTACCAGGACCAGGTCGGCCGCGCTCAGCAGGGAATGGTCGTCGGGAGTGATGTACTTGTAAAAGTAAATGATTAAAATAGTTAAGAAAAAAAATATGATTTTTTACACAGGCCACCTGATGGTAAGTGAACTCTGAAGTAAACATTTGCAATCTTACGAAGATAATCTCGAGAGTTTAAATGCGTTGCGAACCCTGAGGACTAAGACGGAATGCCTCTATGCTAGTAATTTCACCGGTTGTTTACCCCAGCCCAACAAAAAATTACCATAGAAGAAATCAATTAAGACTAAGTGTATTTGACGGTATCCTATCGCAAACACTAAAAACGTTTGCTAACTGTTTCATTTGCCATAATTTTCATTTTATTCTGAACCCAATAACTTTTCAAAATGTTTAATGAGATATTATTACAGAACCTGTAGGTTAGGTTAGGTTTATTTTATAACAATTCAGGAAAGTTATACGGTTTCAGAGAAAAATGACTTTCGAACAAATGAAAATTATGGCAAATGAAACAGCTGGCAAACGTTTTTTCGTGTTTCAGATAGGTAACCGTATTTGACACACATTTGGACACATTTATGACAGGTTAAAGAACTGTAATAATAATCAAATGCCAAATTGTGTCACATAGGGAGCCACTCAGCATTATGGTTTGGCAAGGCGCTGCTTTTCAATGGTCCCTACTTGAATGGCCTCACGATCGCCGGCGCTTATATACTGACTGACTATTTCTTTTTTTTAATATATGAAAAACAATTGGCATAACTTCAAAAGTTACTAATAGTTCTTTGGTCTGAGAAACCATTCCATTACTAACACATCTCTCCACCCTGTATAAACTAGAAAATCACTCACCTGTATAGTCTGCCTCGAGTTCCTCGCCACATTAACCCTAACGATCGCCTTCTTAAACTCCGGATTCGTGGACCTCAGTATAGTGTAGTCTATGTGTTCCTGGTACAAACAGGCGTCGAGTCCCTTGAGCGCGAACTCGAACAGCGTGATGAGGTTCTCAGGGTGGGGGGAGGTGACGTAGATGTTGACGTAGCCGAGTGCTACGGCGGCTGCTACGGCGAGGCCGAGGCAGGCGGACTTGCCGCGGCCGCGGGCTGCCGTGAGGCAGTGTGGAGGCCTGTAGGTAAGGTACTTTATACTGTATTTATATGCGTATGCAAACTTTTTACTGCCTAAACAATTATCAAGTACAGTGGACTCCAAAGAGATACTTTTCAACCTTATTGCATAGTAATAAGGTTGAAAAGTGTATATATATAATGGTGAACTTATTTTTTATTTAAGCTACCTGGATGTTTTTGAAGCTAGCGTGTCTATGATAGCTATAAGGGCGGTCGCTTGATCATAGGTTCGACAGAGAGCGACGAGCGGGCCGGCCGGTGGGGAGTCAGAAAGAGACGACACTAGTTCCGTCAGCTTTGGGTTCACGCGCTGCAAAGTAAGAAGAAGAATAAATAGAAGATCAAAAAACATAAAAAGCACAGAGCGCTTTTTAACTGGCCTGTTAAAAAGAACAAAAAATAATAATATCTAAGGTCCGCAAATTGCTCAGGCATACCCTTCAAAAAACTCACTTAATTATGGTATGAGCGCGGTAAAAACCCAGAAGCACAAAACATACAGAAATAAATAGTAATTTTGTTATGCTAAATGATCGGTCTTTACGAAAATTGATTTAACTGTTTTCTATCACTCTTCTCTTCTTAAAAATAATTTACAGTGATACTCAATCACACCAGTAATTGAAAATCATCATCTGTGTCCTATTATTGCTGTCATCCAAAATTCTGTTGCATGCTTATATTTATTTTATACCTTTTTGTTGTACTATGCATAAAGCAAATAAATTATTTTATCTACACTCACATCATAAACCCTCTATGATGCGTTCAGAAACCGCAAATGATGACCAGCATAATAATCAACTGTGTTGTTAGAGCAATTTTTTTATCTGCAGCAGTAATCTTATGGATTCTTAAGAACATCAATTTCGATGTTCTTATGACATTCAAATTTCGAACATCTCTGAAAAACAAAGAAATTTGATTTGACCTCTATTCTAATATCAGTCGAGATGACGTTTAGTTCGAAATGAATTGTCAATTTGCATACAAATTTGACAAATGTCGCACGTAAGTAAGATATCGAACGATATGATAGTTGGAGCCGACTGTCTCTGAATTAAAAAAAACATTGTTCACGAAAATACAAAAAAAAAAACAAAAAAACGTTGCTCATACATTCGAGTTCATAAATATGTGTACACTTTAGTACAGTCAACAGCATAAATAAGTGATCACTTATGTACCTTGTCGCTTTCAATCGTTTCACAATTTTGTAGTACATTTCAAACATGACGTTAAAGTAACAAGGTACATAAATGATCACTTATTTATGATGTTGACTGTACCTTGTCACTTAAATCGCTTTGACAATTGACAACAAGCTACACTTTGACAATTGACACATATTTATGAACTCGACTGTAACTTTGTCCGCGTAGAAACTGTTTATCGCTCCCCCTCCAGAAAAAAGTACCCTATGTTAAGTCAACTACAAAAAGTCGTATTCACTTTTTCATTTTATTACATTGTAATAAGGTCCATAATGTTTGTGTAGTCGACTGTTCTAGCAGCATATTCAAACCCAAACAGTTACTTTCGCAATTATAATATTAGTATAGATTATGGTCATACCTCTGGCGTGACATTGACAGGTTCCACTTGGGCCGTCTTAGACGAGATCGGCAACACTGTGAGAGCATCGTCCAGAATCAAGCAGCGAGGGTTATCAGCCAGGGACAGAAGGAACCTCTCGTTGAATCTGTTCACTACTATGTCGTGGGCTTCCGTTTTGAATCTGATAAAGAACATGATAAATTGGGTTTTTTTATGTGCTCAAATACTCAAACGTTTATTACATTCCATAATGTGAGTTGGCAGTTGACAGGCTAACTTAAGCAAATACAGTAATTAATATGGTTAACTTAATTATGGACCCTGTAAATGCAAGTTGCCTATTGTGACAATTAACGGAATGGCAAATTTGGAACTATATCTAATAATTTGCCCTAATATACCCACAGATTGACAAAATTTCTGGGACTTTACCGATGATAATCTGACATTGCCATACTATGTTTTAACACGGACATAGGTAAGAAGTCTTAGGAATCATAGGTCTTTTTTTGCAAAATCGTATTTGACATCGTAAATTTTTTGATCAAGCCTTGGTCAAGAGTTATAGATAAAATTTAATAGATTTGACAAATTTATTTTATTAGACAGATGAACTATGCCATGTAAGGATCGTTTAATAGTAAAAAAAATCGTGACATCAAAAGTTGCTGCATTGCATTGTTTAAATTTGAAAGTAAAAAATTGGTACCTCGAGTGAACATCCATAGTAATGGAATGTAGTTGCCTTAAAGAATCCATGGTCTTGAGTAGAAATATGATGAGTCCACCACCTTCCACTGTTTCTATCGTGCGCGCCATCAAGTTGGGAGTGAGCGCTTCAAAGTCCTGGATTAAAAAAATGGTAAAATTGAAGGTAATGGTGATTGTTGCAGGCACTTGAGGAAAAAGATATGTTAAAATCAGCCAATCGGCAGGCATCATCCTTTATGTCAGCTGGTGACTGGTACATAAGCTCAATTAGAGAAGCAACAGAAAATAGAAATAGAAAACATTTATTTTGCTTAATTTTTATTTTTTACAGCATATTTTATTTTTCCGTAAAGGGAATTGATTTCAAGCTTTGATTTATTGTACTGTAACTTATTGTTGTATTGTTGTTGTGTTGTGTTATTGTTGTTGTGTATCTTAAGGAACATGAAATAAACATTGAATTTAATATTTTTATGCAATGGTATTATTGTGACTGACCATCACAATGCATTTTTTTTTAACTTACTTGTAACACACAGACTCCATAAGTTTGACCAAGCATAGCATGACTTTCTGAGTAATACCGTCCATGTATTGTGGTTGCCACTCTGAATGCATCAAACAGTGATTCTTCAGATACTTCCAGCTTTCCTGCCGCAATTTTCTTAGCTCGCTTACGGCCATGACTAAAATACAGGTTATTTTAAGAAGTTAATCAGAGTCATAGTATTTTCAACCCATGAAAGTGTGCCATGTGACCTAAATTAATGTTGGAATGTACACATAGCAAAACGAAACCGTCACCCAGAATGACCATGTGTGATAGTGACATTTAACCTTTCGTATGCCTAGTTCCGGATCCGTACCGACCCTGGTCGAATGCCTAGTTCCGTATTCATCACTAAGGGGCTTAATCGGTTTATTTGAAATTGGATTCTAGTAGCTTAAAGATAGGGTTCTAATTTGTCTGTAAAAAAACTAAAAAATTCAATCTTCCATAGATAGCATTCAGTTAGCTAGGAGCTTTTAAACTCGGTCATGTGACACCGATGACGTCATAACCCAGCAGACGACAGGTACAAGTATGCGAGCCTCTCCGGCATACGAAAGGTTAAAATCAAATTCCATAAATTGGCAAACAAAATATCACTGTGACACAGTTCTATGTTTGATCAGGGTCCTCAGGGTTGTACATAAAGTGGAGCAAAACTTTGTAGATTGAACATTGTCTTCAAGTGAATTCGACAGGGCAATTAACCTGATTTTAAGATAATACAATAATAACTATTGACATACATATTATACCAAGTAACATAAGCACTTACTTGCTGATAGCTTCATCCTTGTTTTTATAGCACCAGAGAACTGTAGGTCGTGATTTTACAGTGGATTTAACCAGTATATCATACAATATGGGCACCTAAAATTTAAAAAACCGTTTAGTAATCATAAAGTATACAATTTTATACAGATAGAGTTTTAGGTATGAGGGATCATTTCATTCAGAATAAATCAACAAGGGTTAAAAGGAGGTTTAACCCTACATAAGCCGAACAACAATATACAAAAGGTGCTCAATAATTTTGAACTTGATCTGTCACTAAGCATACAAGTAGTTAATGACTGTATTCAAATATAAAATGACTGTATTCAGATATAGAAAACCAGCGGAAACGCCATCTAAAACAACAAGAACATAATGGCGGACAATACTAAGGGAGCTGACCCTCAGAAAACCATAAAAACGCAATATAAACAAGAGTTACATTATAAACATTAGGTAGGCGAGGAAGGAATATGAGTCTCAACACAAAATCTATATTCATCGATAAACCTTCCTAAGATTGAACCAAGACAATTTCTTAAGTTTGCATGCATGAAACTACTAAAACTTTTCGCAACATGGACTTACTTGGTCTCTGCCCTTATCTCCGACCAACAGGAACATAGTACGGTGACCCAGCTTCACTCCATTTTCTATCATAACCCTTATGCGGTTGTCTATCTTCTTTTTCACCATTTTAAAGATATTTCAATCAAGTTTATAAACAAACACAACGTTCAAACCTAACCTCCAAACTCATACCGCAATGACATTTCTGTAACCTCAAAATGGATTTGATAGATTTCGTCTCATGACAGTTGTTGAGTTAATTTATTAAACGTATAACGCTTTTACATTTTATTACAATAAAATAATTTGTTTTTTAACATAACGAGAATAAATTAAATTTCATTCATGGCTTTTTTCTTATAAATTTACACAGCACACCCAATATAGGTATTACTTTAGAACATTATGGAGAAATAAAACGTATTAAATATTGCAAGCGGCAACAGCAGCGCTTCTATTAATAGGCTTTGTACACACAGTAGTCCATCTCGATACCTATTTTGAAATCCAATCGCTTATCGTCAAAAATAATATTTTACATGTCATATTGTTTGTCATTTCATCGTTATATCAAAATAAAATTTTACCTTTTCAGTTTTACAAAAACATATGTACGCTGAGGGTAAAATATATGTAATAATAATAACCTAGTAAGTAATTCTGTGGCCCGTTTCGCGAAGCTACAAGTTACAAATTACAAGCGGAATTCTCTTTCTAACTCCTTTAGCTAAAAAGAGAGTTCCACTTGTAATTTGTAACTTGTAGCTTCGTGAAACGGGCCACTGGTAATCTTTTCTGTATCTAAGTACCTACGCATCACCAAAAATACATTTCTGATCGCCGCTGCTATTCAGGCAGGCACTTATGATGCTGTAACTGCAGTTACCTACAATACAATGTTGTTGGAATTAAAAAGTAAAACCATTTTGCTGTTCTAGTCTGTTGCACGTCAGATTAGTCAAAAGTTCAAAACCAAACTACTTAATCTAGTCTTATTCTTTTAAAACGTTCTTACCTACTTAGCGATGTTTATTAAAAAACGGTGTGGCAGTTTGGTGTGGTTAATGGGAACGACCAGTTTTTGTTGTTACTTTGTTACAACATGTTTAACTTTGTTAATAATTCCCAATCAATTTAACTATTTAACTTTGTCAGTTTTGTGACGAAAATTAGCTATACATTGACGGCCGCCAAAACTGACAAAGTTAAAGTTCCTTAATTTCAGTCCTTAATTGGGTACACTTTTTCGTGAAAATGCGCAAGTACGGCGTACTTACTCGCCCGTCTATCACCCCTTTTACTTACTTTCATTCACCTGTAACATAAAAGCTACCTACTAAACCTACCTATAAATTTAATGTCCGAGAAGGCGCAATAAAAACCAGTACTTGGCTGATTGGTAACCTTAGAGTAATTGTTTTTGAAACTTAAAAAAAAACATCAAGATGTGTGATCGGTAGAATGCATTTCATTGCTAACAATTTTCTTGCAGGCACTTTGCTTATGCATTCTTAAACCATGATTGATTGAAAGCGTGTTGTGAACGCATCCTAACTTTTCTGTCAAAAGCTGTTAACGAACGGGATCATTTTGCTTGTATCAGGATTTTGGAGTTTTCTTGTATTTTGAATTACTTTCTTGTTATTTTAGACACATTTAGTTAATATGTGACAAGATCACCTTTTTTCACCGTCTGCGTGGCTGTGTACTGTGTTTTTGTGGATGGTAGAAGTTGGTTCTGTGTACCGCTATTATTAGACTCAAAAATGTCTAAATCACAAATAAATACGAAATCTAGCACCTATCTGAAGGATAAGGAAGCTTTTCTGAAGGAACTGAAGCAGTTTAACGACAGCAAAGGGTAATAATTTTCGAAAAAGTTATATTTATTTATATTACGGTTGTGATGATGCTTTCGTAATTAGCTTCCTAATAAGAACGTATTTTATGATAATTAAACGTATAAATGCAGTAAAAACCGTAATTATAACGTTCCCATTCATGTTATCTACTTTTTAATTATATTTTTTGCTATTTATGTTAATATTATGATTGTGTGTTATAATATAACCTAATTTTTATTATTTTAGCATACCATATAAAATTCCTTCAGTAAACAGCATTGACATAGATTTATATCTATTCTACACGTTAGTACAACAGAGAGGAGGTCTCAGCAAGGCAAGTATTAGTTTGTAGTTAGTCTTAAATAGGTAGGTAACTAAAGATTTGGTAAATAAACAAAATATGTGTTTGAAAAAGAATATTTCAAAACTGTGTGTGTATTATAAAACATGCTTTGTCTTCTGCAACGCCAGGGAGTAAATTCCTTATGACATTTTAGTTACATTTGCCATATCCTCCAGCCAAGTCTCTGCATACTTGTACAAGTTGAAATTGATAATAGTAGTTCAGACCTGACTACTCACTGTGTCTGACTACTCATTGTTAATTTTTTCGTTCCTAATTAGGTAATATAGACACTAAACGGTTAGGTAAATAGCCTACCTGAAGACATCCGATCAGAACCAAATTTACACAAATTTAAAAGGCGGCTTAAAAAACATCTACTTCATTTATTATAAAATAAATATAAACTAAGTTAGTATTAAGGAACCAATTGTTACTATCAAGTTTAAAAGGACTCAGCTGCAACTGTTTGACAGTTTTGCAGACTATTTGTTTAAGAACATTATGTAATTTTTGGTTAGTAAATAAACAATAATAATAATAAAAAAAAAACATACAAAAAACTTACAAACAAGGTATCACTTCAAAAGTAACAAAATAATGGAAAACTTCCTTTCTCAAGCTTTTTTAATCCTTTTTAAAGTACTTTTTTACCCAACTGCAGAAGGGTAATGTTTTTTAGAGTGTTCTTGGTATAGTAAATTCGTTAGTTAGGGCTGCCGCTGTTATAAAACTCAGGACTTACGAGGATATCAAATAATAACTGCTGCAGAACATATTTAAGAGATTATTGCAAAAAAAAAACTTTATTTACGTCCCCAAACAGGTAAACTTCTATGATGTGTGGGATTCATTTCTGCGTCCACTGCGGTTGCCGCACCCGTGCATCAATGGGTCAACGTTGCTGCGAAGAATATATGGAATGTACTTAGAAAAGTAAGTGAATCATCATTGCACTTGTTTTATCAGTTTATAAAGTTGAACATAGTCCGCAAAAATCTAATCCCTACTTATAGTGGGCTCTTTCAAACCAATATCACAGTGAACTTGTTAAAAGCCATAGATTACAGGAGTTTTCTGCTACAAAAAGCTTATAGACTGATTAGTCTGAGTCAACTGATGAGTTAACCATAGTTTACAACTTACAACAACTAGGAGTCTAAAACCAGTGAACTTTCCTTTATAGTACAGTCACGAGATTAAATTTGGTACCCACCTTAGGTCCAAAGTCAATTTGACATTCTACAACAATAAGGTTGAGTTTTGTAAAAGTTACAAATGACTTGACATCTTTAATGACATTGACGACTTCGAGCATATTTTTCTTGAAATGGGTCCCAAATTAACGCTCATGAACATACAATTGTTACTTCCATACCGGAAGGGTTTGCCACTTTTACTTTATTTCAATTAATCCTCCTGCAAACTGTAACCCTACATTCTCAGAATCAGACTGATGTCTATTGCAAAGTGGCAAAATACTTCTTGCTAACAATTCGCGGATGTGAAAGCCATATTTAGAAAATTATGTTAAGGTGCTAATTTACAAACAAATCTATTCCTACCGCAATTGTACTATCCAGCAATAAGATAGCTATGATTGTTCTCCCTAGATTCCTATGGTTGCCTGATGAATTATTTTTCATTTTAGGTATGAAAAAGCTAAGGGTCCGCCAAGTAGAGATGATGACAATGACATGGATGAGGACCTCAGGTCCACCAGGGGTCGAGGGAGGGATACTCCAAGAACCCCATATGGTGGGGGCACTTACTATACAGGTATGTTTTTTAAAGATTGATGATGATGAGATTGATGTTATGACAATACTGTAAGTATGGGGCGTATGGGTAATTTATAGTTGTAACCACATAATTAGAAATGCTTTCGTTTTTCCTATACAATTGCCTGCAAATGGGACTTCTCAATTGTGATAACTAATCAAAAAGTTCCTGACCAATTTTATAGTTATTACACTTTTCATTACTAATAAACCAAGGTATAAAATGATGTATAGTCAAAAGTCATAAATAATATTATACAAATTCCCAAGACGCCAAAAATATTTAGAAGCCCGTATGCCACTAACAATTTATACATATATTTGACTCGATGGCTGTTTAGATATGAATGCTTTCGACTGTACAATTTATCTCTGTTAATAACATAGCTTTCATTAAGTAAGGATTTAAAAACAACTTCAGCATTCATACAAAGTTGAAATTACTAAATATTTTATATTAAAATCCCTATAAAATAAAAGGTTTGTTTTCAACTATTTAAATGTTAGTTAATGTGATCTTAAAATCAGTGAAATACGATTGGTGGTAATTTGAACTCATATTTGTATGGAAAAAATATAAGCATTCCTAGTCATTTATTTATTTATTTAAAAATAATGTAATCATGTAGCCACCGCTCATCACCGCTGTATACAAGTCGAAATCTATTAGCCTTTTCCAAGAAGAAACGACAGGCAGTTGCTACTTGTTGTTACATAAACATTTCTGGGTATGACAATGGACATTGAAAATGTTACATAGAATTTTTTTAAGATTTTATTTTACCACTTTGTTGGCGTGACTAATATGTATTATTCATGCCAAATTATAGCTTTCTGGTACTAAGAGTCTCTAAACTAGGCTGCGGACGGACAGACGGACGGACGGACATGGCGAAACTATAAGGGTTCCTAGTTTGACTACGGAACCCTAATAAAAACCAATCCTGTTTTTTAAATGCTTCTTCTATTTTACAATATATTTAGCCTACAGTTATATCACTAAAGTATAAACTTATTTTGCAGCATCAGGCGAGCCCCTGCGCGCGGCTCAGACACGTGTCGCCGGACCATCAGAGCGCCTGGCCCTCTCGCTCCTGTCGCCCATGCCTAACGAGCAGGACTTCGCTGTCAACGTGTGCACAGTGCTGGCTGCCGACCACTCCAATCGGATGCCGCTGGGCACCATGCCACATATACTGGACTTTCTGCTGGCGCACGCTGGGGTGTATAACCATAGTGAGTATTCATCTTTGTCATAACTTAAAGTAAAGAAGAGACAGTACAATAGCGTGGTGGACGATCGACATTCTTGTCTATTCTTCGATAAGTTGTTGTTAACCATTGTAAGTGTACAGGGTGAAAAGTACGAACGCCACATGGACGGAAGCTAACTTACCTAAATATTTACCTTACGAAACTTAAAAATTACTACATTTTACCAAAAAAACTGTCATCTAGCCTGTTCGTTATCTTAACGAACAGGCTAGATGACAGTTTTGTAGTAATTTTTAAGTTTCGTGAAAAGCTGCCAATGATGAGTTCGAACATTTCGAACCAGTTAAATAAATTAGAATATTTTTTATTGCCACAACCTTAACAGTAACAAATAATAATAATTAAATGAAAGAATTAAGAATTAGCACACCACTAAAAATTAGCATACACACGTCGGCGTCATTTCCACAACTCTCCTCCAGTGAGCCTCCGCGACACGATCGGGCGCTCGTACTTCGAGGCGCGCGGGCGCTACCCGCACGAGTTCTGGCAGCTGCGCGCCGGCGGCGGCGGCGCGCGCGAGCTGGCCGACGAGACCAAGTTCTCGCAGCTCGGCGCCGACCAGCCCGAGCTCATGGTGCAGGCGCTCGCCGCCCACAACGCGCTCACCGACTGCCTCATGAACGAGTGCGGGGCCGAGGAGTTGGTCGAGAAGATTCTGGAAGAGGTATGTTGTTACTTTACTCCAATGAATGTAGAGAAATGAATTTATAGCCTTTTTTCAATGCAAAATTTTAACGCTACTGTCCAAAAAGGAAGGCATTCAGGTTTCTGTGAAATAGTGTAACTGTCGGCTTTCAGCAAGCTCCGCATGGCAAATCTAAAGCATGTCAAGGGCAAGGCTTTCACCATATTTTGAGATGTTTTTGAATTTTCCCCAAGGTACCACGTTTGGGATTTGGTTCATTTCAATCTTCAAGCACATATATTTCACTCACAAGCTAAGCACATTTCAAAAGCTATGCAACATTTAATTTAATCCATGTTGTTTTAAACTGTTCCTCTGACAGACAGTCTGACAGAGTGACATTGTAGGCATGACAGCTCATGTGGTTTGAGTCCATATTTTCAGGGTTGTTAAATAATAATTTTGCACAACCAAAATATGGTACAATCAAAAGCATTAATATCTACACAGCCAACCAATATATTTTTTCAAAGAACTTATTGTTATTTGCATAGGGGCGTATAGATATTTTGGCCTCTAGGGAACGAATGACTTTGACTGTACACTTTCTTCTATTAACTCAAAATTATTTTATTTCCTAGGAAGCAAATGAAGACTGGGTGACGGAACCGTCTGAAGACGACCAGCTCTTTGCCCCTGAACTCCAAGGCGGAGCAGCCTGTGTTTACACACAGAGGGTGCTCCAAATAGCATCCATAGTGCGTTCCTTGTCCTTCCACGAGGAGAACGCCCAGTACCTGTCTAAGAACACCACTTTAATACGTTTCCTGTTACTTTGTGCCAACTGCTGGGTCGGGACCCTTCGGCAGTCAGGGTTGGACGCCTTGGGGAATATTTCGTCGGATCTTATTATTAAGGTGAGGATATATTGATGTACTTATCTCTTTATCTATGTCAGTAGTCAGTACTTACGGCTTTATCGTTTTTTAATAAGTTTTTGAATTTCACATGTTGAGCTGCATGTTTCGTTCAAATCTTGCATGTCAATTTTGGACCATTTTTGGGATGAGTTGAAGTTTTGAATAAAGAGTGCAGTTATGGGGCTGGGATCAATAATCGAACTTAGTATTTAAAATTTTGGTGATTAAGCCAATGTGATGATGGAGTGAATTTCCGTTGTATCTACTTAACGTAGATCTGTAATTTGAACTGTATAAGCAGCTGCTGACTGTGCAAACAAAGGTACATAAGGCAAAAACAGCTTTGAAAGCTAATTTACGCTGTTTTCTACGATCTTAGGATGTCGGGTTATCCTTTTTTCCATATATGGGTGATTCCACGGGCGTTTTTCAACCGCCGTCAGTCCGCTGTCATAAATATTGAAAGAATGAGCTACACCAAGCAGCTAATATTCACACAGAGCCACAATTGCCACAATTGCTCGAATTTTAAGTATATTATCGCCTATTTCTTAAATACTTACGACAGCGGACTGACGGCGGATGAAACGCCTGTGGAATCACCCATATGTAGTTCACTGACTAAAATTGCTTTAGAGGTTACTCAACTGTTTCATTTGTTTTTTTTTTTTGCCTTGAAACTTTCAAGGATTGTTGTAACACAAACTTAACGCAACCTAGGTATAGGTTTTATATTTGAAACGTAATTGGATTCAGAAAAACCTTATGAATTTTCGGAAAATTGAAACAGTTGAGAACGAAAAATCGACCTAAAATCTTCGCTCACAGGACCCAGCCACATGCCTCATCTCCCGCCACATCTTGTCGACCATCCAGTCTGCCCTCGTCTCCAACGACAGAGCAAGGGTGCTGGCTGCCCTGGAGTTGTTGAACAAGCTGGCGCAGAACGAGGCCAACGAGGAGGCATTGCTCAAGTCGCTGGAGGCTAAGGTACGTGTAAAACTACACTGATGTTTAGTGGATGTGAATGTTTGATGCAAATGACCCTTCTAAGGCTAACCATACTACGAAATTTGGCAATGGAATATGAACCGTGTTCATTCTTACCTGTATAATATAATAAACAACTTTCTAAGTTCAAAATGAACCTTTTTTTGGCTAAAATAGCTGTTTTATCGTAAATAAAGTAAACTCAGTAAACATTTTGGACATCACTTGGCTAATGTGTTGTCTGTGATTGCATTATTTTATTTAAAATAGCTGATTTAGCCAAAGAAAGGTTCATTTTGAGGTTAGAAAGTTGTTTAGTATATTAGACAAGTAAGATCGATCATGGTATATTGTGAATGCAAGTAGCATGTAGAGTCAATTTAAAAATTAAATTCATAAAAAAGTCAGTCTTTGGATATATTAAACTTGATCATATTTCCTTGACACTGTTAAACGTGAAAACACGATTAGAAACAAAATCCTCGATAGTTTTATATTTCAAATATCATAGGGTAGAAGTTTTGGCCATCTTAAGACCGTTTTTGGCCACTCTAAATTTTAACTAATAAGTAAAAAATTATGAAATTACAAAAATATTTTTATATTTTATCTTAATACTTTATTCTTCAGTCTTAAGTATTTATTAATATTATTTTAAATATTACAGTATTTTTGAAACTCATTTTAGCCTTAAGTGGCCAAAAGGGTACAGTGGCCACAAACGGTACTTCCACCCTACTTTTTTCGCCGAATCATCGAACCCTACGATCTTTAACGATGATTTGTGATTAAATAGTTGAGTATTTATAACTTCTGAATTCTGATAAAGCATTTTTTAATAAATGTAGTAGTTTTAAAATAAACAGCAATTATTTGAATTTGAAGCTGTCGTCAAGGCGCGCGTAAACTATCTCCATCTCACGTTCTTCGCACGGAAGCACATAAAGCTGTAGGAAGAGAGGTTAATAGAGAGATCTCTCTCCAGGCGGGTGTTATGCCTGGGGACCGAAGTCCATTGGGATGAAGTTGGAAGTCGTATATATGTCAACTGACTGGAGAAACTTCGTTCGAGCGTTGTAGAACACTTTAGTTGCGCTGTCTCACGCTGGTGGCGCTAGCGAGGTAACGAGTTGGTTTGATACAAGTTGCCGTTAGATGTCGCTAGGTCGCCACACCAGCCCTCCTTTGAGACCGGAGATTGATGGTGATGACGTGCAGTCTGTGCGTTGAATAGCCGCTTGCAAGTGCCAGTAGGGGATGTCTCCAGTAGTGCTCGGAGCCGCGTTGGCGAGCGTAGCAGGAGAAGAGGAGTGAGTGGAGTACACAGTGAGTCGTGTACCTGCTCGTGAAGTACTCGTAGTAGGACGCAGTGAGTCGCGTTGTTGAATGAGAGTAGTGTGCACACTGTAGACACCAGGCATGGAGATATATCAGAATGCACAGTGTGCACAGTGCGGGTTGTCTGGCTTGCTGTGAAACTGCGTCATAGTTGCTTGAAGGTCGTCAGGTTGCGTAATTGTCCATTGTCGAGGGTCACCAATGTAGGAAGAGAGGACAATAGAGAGATCTCTCTCCAGGCGGGTGTTATGCCTGGGGACCGAAGTCCATTGGAATGAAGTTGGAAGTTGTATATATGTCATCTGACTGGAGAAACTTCGTTGGCGCGTTGTAGAACACTTAAGTTGCGCTGTCTGACGTTGGTGGCGCTAGCGAGGTAGCGAGTTGGTTGATACAAGTTGCCGTTAGATGTCGCTAGGTCGCCACAAAGCTATCTCTTTTCATTCTTGTGTAGGCGTTGCAGCATATGTGGCCTCGCACAAACAAGTTTTTGCGGAACGGAAGTTTGTAAAATGATACGTTCGTCAAACATACTTTTGGCCAAATGAACGGACCCCATATTTTACGTGTCCCCAGGTGTACAGTGACGTCTGCGCGTTGATCACGCTCCGTGACATCATGGTGTTAGTGTGCACGCTGGAGTGTGTGTACGCTCTGACGTCGCTGGGCGACCGCGCCGGCGAGTGTGTGGCGCGCCTGCCTGGGCTCGTCGCCACGCTCGTTTCGCTCGTCACTGTTGAGGTTAGTTGGTATTTTTTTCTGTCACATAATACAGCATTTTAATGAGTGTTCCAATCACAGTGTTGATGTACGTAATAAATAAATACATACATAGATAAACTCACGCCTTCGTTCCCAGAGTGGGGTAGGCAGAGCTACAGAATTATCTACAAATCTAAATAATTGTTGATAATTCTGTAATGTAACCACATTTTGCACAATTAGGCCAAGATGTTTACTGCGTTGTTTTTGTATGTTTGTTGTTTGTTTAGTTTATGTTGGTATGGCTTTATGTTGTGTAAATGATTACGAAATAACTAATTTCAATCAGCCTATATACAGTGTGACGTTGATTTTGTGTCAACGGCAGCAAATGTACGCGGTCTGCAGGCTTATTGCCTAACATATTCGCAATCGTTTTCATTTTGACAGTCCGAAGGCCAGTCTGAAAACAATTGTTCCACTTTGAAGTCGATTGCGAGTGCGTTAGTCAATAGGCCAGCAGGTGATAACTTATCTGGCTGGCTACTGCTACAAATGTTGAGATGTGTGTATTGTACAGGCGCAGAGCTACGGGCCGCGCGCCTGCATCCTGATGCGCGTGGTGGAGACGGTGAGCGGCCCGAGCGCCGTGGCCGCCGAGCAGGAGCGGCTCAACCCGCCGCCGCCGCAGGTCAGTCCTAAACACAGGGGCGTTTTGCCACTGGGACTTTGAATCTACCATCAAGGCAATAAAGTTCAGTTATGTTTGTTCGATAATGCCATTTTCAGTTTATGAAGATAGGAAAATAAAGCTTATTTCCATTGCAGCACAGTTCAAATTAAATTGGCTTGGTATATTCTATTACACACTGAGTCTGACGAGGTTAACCTCCTAAGGCCCCCCATACAACATTAGTCAATGGAATATGAATCTATTGTGAATGAAATAAAGTCAATTTTCTAATTCAATCATAATCATAAAAACAAAACAAATTCCACTTTAATTCCTTTGCGTTAGATCTTTATTTCAATGGCCATACTCATTAGCGTTAGCAAGCTGTAACTGTAACCGTAGCAGTTGCAGTAACGAGCTACTAGCGGAGAACAGGCTCGCGAGTAAAAGTAACAGTTACAGCTTGCTAGTGAGATCCCGGCTTAAGTTGCTGATAGACTTGAGTATTTACACGTCTATTCCCTAGGATGCTCGCCGAAACGGACGTTCTGATTAGGTGTTCGTAGTGAACAACCAATCGAAACGAACATTTTGGCGAGCATTCTGGATAAAAGATGTCTATTCAGTAATTCGGCCGCACGGGAATTTTTACACGCCAAAACTAACAGCGCTTCCAAATAAGAGACCACTGCTTAGAAGAAATGCCGCAAAAACTCAACATTCAGTCATTGTTGTGGGTTCCGTACCCGAAGCTCTTAAGTCAATCAATTTGTCTTAATTTTGTAAGTGTCATTAACGATATGACAGTAATCAAAATTCAGTATGGCGGCAACCAGACGTCAAATTGTAAAAAAAAAAAAAAGACTAAATACTATGACAAGTGGGGTATGATTGAATAGGTATTTAAAATTCATCTCTAGGTATTAATAACGATTGACGCTTGTTTTTTTTTAATTGTTAGCAGCCGCAAGCCGTCCAGCAACTGGCGCCCAAGCCGGCGCCCGAGCCGGCGCCCGCGCCGCCCGCGCCCGTCAACAACGTGCAGCACTCGCACCTGCAGCAGAGGACTATACAGGTTAGTACTGGCTTATACATCGTGTTTTTTTTTATTTGCGTTAATTTCGGCATATTACTATGTACCTACATCCATAGAAACCAAGTGGTAGATGGGATTTTTAAATATTGCTAAAAACAATGTTTTTCGTCTTAGAACAAAGTAATTAAATGTTGTATCTACGTTCATTGTAAAAGCCTTTTGAGTTAACTAATAATTAGTGTCAACTATGTCATTTTTAGTACCAACTACACCATACGCTGTTAACCACTTAACAGACGATTAGAGCGTTAACAGCTGTCAAAATGTATGAACTAACGGTCGATGAACATTGATTAAATTTAACATCGTATGGTGAAACTGGTACTTAACCATATAAATTACCACGATAATTCTATGACATTGTCATATTTGAAACGTGACCATCCATAGCAACCCTTTTGTAACGACCAATAAAGACACTAATTAATCTATCTCACTTAAGACGGTTGTGAAGCGACGCCTAAATCGCGTAGCTGTCAAAACTTTTCCATACTAATGTAGTTCCGAGCGATAAACATTTTCATCCAAACAGAAACAAATCTAGTCCAATTTTCAAGATTTTTGAATATGTTATAGATATTATGAAAAACTAGGTCTGTACGTTTCCGATATTTATTTTATTTATTTATTTCTTTCCTAGAAATATTTTCTTGGAAATGAAAAACATACAGACCTAGTTTTTCATCAAAAAATCCGACTAGTTTAAGGGAAGAAAAACGTTATCGCATTTTGTATGGAAATTTTTAGCTTCACAATCCTTTTAAGATGATGTGAAGCAACGCCTACATCGCGTAGCTTTCAAAACTTTTCCATAAAAATGTAGTTCCGGGCGATAACGTTTCTCAACCATCTACCTAAATGAAGTCCGATTTCCACGATCTTTACATATGTTGTGATTGTTATGAAAATCTTGGTTTGTATGTTTCCGTTTTTTATTATAGACAGATTTCACAACGGTAGCATAGATGTACTAAAACAGTTGAATAAAATGAAAATAAAATTATACACTATATACACAATAATAATTAGAATAATTAAGAACCAATGTAACCTATTATCTACATTAAACTAGAATTATTAAAATTATTAAATATTGTTTTTTATTTGTTTTCATTTATTTCTTTCGAAGAAATATTTTCATTTAATATTTTTGCAAACTGCACGGAAGAGGCACCAAATAGGGACTCATGGAGATTATGGGGAGAGGCCTTTGCCTAGCAGAGGAATACCCATATAGGCTATTATATGTTTATTTTGCATAACTAGTGCCCTCGCTTCGATTTATGTGAATTTTCTTTAATACAAGTAAAACCAGAGTTTATTTCTTTTGCGGCTTTGACGATTTAATCACGTTAGGCTAAATTTATACATAATATTTATGCTAAATAATTATGCTAAAATTAACAATTAAAAAAACCCACTTTTGTTGCTAGTTGATGACGCCCTCGTTCATCCTTGAGAGAATTTCTTGTTACTTTTGTATTGTATTTTATTTCAAAACGTCACTGGAGGTTACGTATAGATTACTAAACTCTTGTGGTGCCTCCGTGCCTTACTCCCCTTGGTGTATAAACTACTATTTTGTATAAATCATAAATAGATACCTCCTTGATTTGCAGGAAAACGAACATTTCGCGTCAGCCTGGCTCCGCTCGTCGTACGAGGCGCTGCCGCTGGGCGACAACAGCGCGTGCGACGCGTCGGAGCTGCAGCGGCAGTACCTGGCGTGCTGCACCAAGCTCAACCGCAAGGGGGTCATCGCGCCGGCGCACTTGGCGCGCCTCGTCAGGTGACCACGACTGCGTTCTGTACTGTAGTATATACAAGTGGAACTGACTTATGGCATCGTCTATAGTTCCCCATTATTAAACTTTTTTTTTGGAATATTTCTATATTCCATAATTACTTTAAGCATAATTGAGTTGATAAATATCAAACTCCAATATGTTCTTGAAATTTGATATACGAATTTAAAACTTAATTTGTTCGAATTAAGTTTTAAATTCGTATACTAAATTTCAAGCACATTGGAATTTGATATTTATCAACTCAATTGTCTATTGGCATAAACCCTTATGGAATAGTCTAGTTTCGCATACAATCACTTGGTGGAAGTCCGTTGGCCGACTAATCTTTATGCATAAGTTGCAAGGAATAAAAATCATTTCGCATAAAATTATTAGCAGAATGTTATTGAAGCAAAAAAATATTCTACCTTATTTTAGATTGAAAGACTTAATATTCAAAAGCTTATTCAGTTCAGCAAATAAAAAAAGTACTAACACCTAAGGCTAAGGCGGGAGCGAAGCGTAGCGTAGCTAACCTAACCTATCCGATTCGAGTTCTAACCTAACCTATCCGAGTCGCTTCTGCCCTGTCCCATGGTGCTTCCTCGCTTCGCTCGCTCGCAAACTGGCTTTAAAAAAAAAAACAATCATTTTCTACACAGAATTATAGCAATACGATCATTATGCTAAAGAACATAATCGTATCGTATGGGATTTGTTTGAAAATAAAAACATTTTTACCTTGCTTGGCTCTTGAAAGGTTTTTTCATTAAAAAATCCCCATGAATTTTAATACTAAAATAGGTATTTTGTCTTTTTTTTGGGTCCTAATGAACATTAGGGACATGCATCCCGTGACTGACCCATCATCCTTTAAAATGCTTCTACAATTACTATGCATTTAGCTGCCTTCTTTGGTATTACGGTAGCATAGAGCCCTTTCACGTGGCCATGAACATCGCAACGCGACATGAATGGATCTAATCACGTGGACGATGTGCTAACAACTACGAAATACTTTTAACAGAACGGTGTTTGGAGGCACGGTGGGACCCAACACGGCGACGCTGCCGTCCGGGGAAACGCAGCAAGTATACATCGGCATTCGGCCCAAGAACCAGCAGAAAACTGGGCTGCCGGGAGGTGGGTACAATATGACGGTCACCAGCGAAGCTGTATACACTTAAAACATTTACCAATATAGTCAAAAGCACTAATATCACATGTATTTACCTGTTTTATTTTTTATTATTTTAATGATCTACGAATAGTTTGAATAAATTTTCCACGTATCGTGTAAGTAAAGAAATAATTAATTTCTCTTCTAGGACCAGCGTCTCCAATTCTAAAAGCGCAGCTAACGAATAAAACTGCAACTGTCGAAGTTAAAACTGTCGTATCTCAGCCACAGGTTAGTATTGATGACTCCCTCATAATGATCTCGGGTTGATGACACTCACATAATCTTAGGCCCCCTGGGCCCAGGAGATATGCCTAAAAGTACTTTTCCACGCTGAAAAATAAAGGACAATCAATAAAATTACTAGCATATAGGCATGCCTTCTTAGTCCTCAGGGTTGGTAACGCATTTGCTAGGATCGCAGTCTTAAGATTGTAGCGTTGAGAATCCAAATGTGTACGGGTCTCAGATCGAGTTAGTAGTAGAATGGCTAGGTCGCAAAATTACATAATCGCAAAATGACCACATCGCTTTGTAGCCTACATGTCAAAAAGTCCAAGTCATAAAATGAACATATTGTTTTTTTTATTTTATGTCTGTCTTAGCAGAGTTGACGGAGCTCCGCATAGCGGGGCTCCTATTCCTGGGTGGTTTGTCCTTCGGGCATTTCGAGTTACCTGACAAACCTAATCTACCTATTAACACAAACAATGTCATTTTGCGACACAGACATTTTATAATGTAGACTAAAAGCGATGTGGTCGATTTGCGGAGTCGGTAATTTTGCGACTTAATCCTTTTGAGTCCATCCGGTCAGATCCCACACCATCAGTTGGCCTGTGTGCTTTATATGCCAAAAAAAACCTGACCATTTCCAGCCCCAAACCCCGTCGCACCCAGTCCTGTCGCTGGCGCTGGAGGCGCCGGGCAGCAGCACGACGCTCATCAAGCACCTGCTCGCCAACAAAGTAAGCCCCGCACCACCCCCGCAGCCGCAAGTAAGTCCTAACAATACTAACACGAATGTTTGTAGGCTTGCCGTCATGGAACGGGGAATAAATACTAGTAGAACAACTCCACATTTTTTCACAACTTAACAGGTATTTCCCAACATTTTGATTATAGAATGACATTCTCTGATGTAAAAAAACAGTTGGTAGGTAGTACATACGTGACACTATGTGCCCAAAAATTGTTTGGAAACCTGTTACCAAAAACGTATGAATTTCGGTTACCAAACAGGAACTTCCCATAGGGCGGTATTCCACTTGTCCAAGATCTTTGTCCAATGAGTATTTGCGTCTCACAGTTTGCTTTACAAAATGTGAGACGCATTGCACATTGGACAAAGATATCGGACAGGTGGAATACCACCCATACAAATGTTTTGTGACATATTACCTATTATTAGCTATTATTTTTTTATTAGGAGATTTGTATTGTGGCAAAATTTTGAGAAATGTTGTGACATGTAATCTTTTCGTCCTTATTTGTCTCATTATGGAAACGAATTGGTAAGCTAAAAATCGGGTGAAGGGCCTCTTCGGATCATATCGTGTCTCATCAATTTAGGTCCTTTCGAATAAACTTAAGTAACTTTTCTGCCTATTATACCCTTACATATTCAGTTGGACTATGAAAATTAACTCACGAAGAATTTCCTTCACCGTAAGAGCTTCGGTTGCCAATCGTCGGTGATACTGCAATATCGCGTAACTAACAAATTCGATAAGTTGCGAAATGTACCTTACTGACTTACTTGCTAAGGTATATTTTGCACCTTATTTAATTTGGTTAGTTACGTGGTATTGGAATATTACCAACGAAATGACTAGTAGTCGCTCGAAGAGAAAATGATTTGGTAGCGCGATATTGTCAATCTAAGTAATAATCTTCTTCAGTACATAAATCAAGTAGATGAATCGATTACATAAGTTTTTTATTGTCAATCGTACTTTGGTACAATACTTGTGTGTATGCTGTGCTTCTCTAGTGTTTATTCCCAGGGTTTATTAAGGTGATCGGAAAACCGGACATGTACAATTAAATAATTGACCTCCAAAATAAGTTTTTTAATGGTGTAGTCAGTTTTTATTACCACACTCGTACATACATCACATACATGAAGCACCTTTTGAAATAGAGACTTGTACCATTAATCGAACGCCTTAATTTCCCTTGTTTGAAACTGGTCTAGTTTGTAAGTAGGTAGAGGTTAGTAAGTGTTTCGAAAATGCTGCGCGTTTCGTAGTAAGTGTGTTTTCGCTAGTTTCAAATCTGATTTTGATGTTTTGAACGCCCTAATAGAACGACTTTTTAATCATCATCGGCTGCCTATCACTTTTACAATTGTTCCTAAAGGACAATGCCAGGTCTCCATAGAAGCTTTGGCCTAAGAAAAAATTGTGACGGAGAATTATAGAATTGGGATTATTTGATGTAGAAAAATATTTAAAACAATGCTGTGGTGTTAGTTTTTCTGGAGAACTTGTCTTCTTTTACTTTACATTACATACATTACTCGCAAGTTGTCTATAAAGTATGTTAATAGATGGCTCTATTTTTCGTATAAGTTCCCAAAATGTTTAAGTAATAAAATACTGAATTTAAATCTCAAACAAAACAGGTCATATCAACATCCTGTGTATCGGGATCTGCGGGCCTTTTTTTTTAAAGTGTTTTAAGCCAAGATCTGGCAATGTCCTTTGAAGCCGATGACTGTTAATATGTTTGAAGTATTGTGTAGAAAGAGGGCCTCTATTATACGGCAAACAATATCGCTGTTATCGCATTGTCGACGAATTGATAGTGGTTATTTACTTGACAGTAATGGTGGCCGAGTTAAAAACAATACATAACACGTGAAGAGCAATATTGTTTAACGTCGTAGAATAGAGGACCAAGGCCTCCTTGTCTATACTGGGTAAACCATATTACCTTTGACATGTTGTCTATTGTCAAAGTTATGATCAGGGGTCGTACTTTTGATGCCGATGACGTCAAAATGAAGAAATTTTACACACAGGTGCTCTGCTTTCATTTGGCAGGTGTTTAGGTATGTATTAACTGCTGGTACAAATAAAAAATGTACAAATAATAAAAAATACAGGTTATTCGCAATCAAAATACGGATCACGGCAGCATCATTTTTTTTTTTCACCACTCGTTACTAAAAGTGGCAAATTGAGACAATTTTCTTTTATGAATATCAATGCCATAATTAATTGTATTTATGACTATTTAATCATATAAATTTTTATTACAACATAATTAAAAACTGTTTTTTAATGATAATGTTACTCGTTGATTTTTGCCACTATCCTTCTCAATCAAATAGTTTCATTTACGTTTTAGGTATGAAGTAGGTTTCCTACGCGTCAATAGATTACTTAAACTCATTTTTACATCATTAAATGATTGACGACTAATGGTTAATAATTAGAATAAAACCATTTGGAATCATACTCTATGTAGCGTGAAGTCATTTCTGCCTCATCGGCATGAAAAGTACGGGCCCTGGTTATAATAGCTCTTATTTACTGGACAGTAATGGTGGCCGAGTTAAAAACCATCGCTATCGTAACATTGACAATACGATTACACGTAAAAAGCAATGTGGTTTTACCGAGAAGAATAGAGGAGATGTATTCTCAGAAGGTTGGTCGGCGTTCAGAAAGTTAAAGTGGGAATAAGAAACACGCTGTATGTGATGTTTTTAAGGACGAATGTAGTAAATAATCAAAAGACATCTTATTTTGTCAATTCAGTTCGAATTTGTCTTGCTTTCTCAGTTAGATCCAGTACCCATCGATAAGCTTACTGAGAAAGCATGATTAACACGGACGAATCTAATAAGATACGATGTTTTTTAATTATTCTTTGGCTACTATCATCACAATGAAACCCTGACCGATCATAGAACGGAGTCACAGTGACGTTATAAAACTATTTGTTTGACACTTCTTACGACTTGAATCATAACGTCACTGTGACGCAGTTCTACGGCGTGGGTGAAGGTTCCATTGTGGTCATTGTGCATCTGTCTGTACAGCAGTGTTTAAATCGTGAGGAAGTTAGTGAATATGATAGTTTTCGTGTTTTTTTTGTTGGTTTATCTTTCACCTGTTTATATATTTTCGCTATTTTCAGTTCTTATTTATTTGGGCAGTTTATTTTTCAGTTGTTTCTTTATTTATACTTTTAGAGAGGAAATGTGAGAGCAGTCGGAAAAATTGGTAAAGGAGTGGTCAAAATTATCAAATTGCCACGCACTTATAAGAGATTGCATGGTTTTAAATTGTTTATCGTGAGTTATGAGAGTTATTTTATAAAGTTGCGTTAGAACTTTGTAAAATTTGCACGGTCGTTTGTGGAGAGCTTGTATCTTTCTCATTTCTGACTACGTGTTAGAAAGAGAAACGCTGATGTTTTAATACGCAACAGATATTTTAGTAATCTCGGTTTCAAGGCAGCATTGATTCAACTACAACTTATTAGTTGTTACTACATTAAACCGTTTCATAGAGGATGCTGTTACGCAATAATGTGTTAACCCACAAGTATTTAGCAATAAAGTGTTAACCCTCAGTACTATCGTTGTGGGTTGACATTTTATTGCTAAATACTTGTGGGTTGACACATTATTGCGTAACAGCATCCACTGATAGGCGGACATTTGAAGTACCTAATAAAAGTCAAAGTCAAATCCAAATCATTTAATGTCAAAAAACACAAGTCATAATTACAACAAAACATAAATACATTAAAAAGTGAAGTATTTCTGTGTTTGCCTATCTGTTCAAAATCTGTTACGTAGAAAGTAGATAGATTGTAGTTTTTGATGTAGTTTTAAGTAGCATGCCAAAAACATAACTAGGTAGACTAACACTTAAGTTTTTGTTGGCATGCAGAGTGGGATTTGTGAGCATGTACAACAAAACTGATTAATTAAGATTTATTCAAAATTATTAGCAATGACCAATTTGAATTTTTTTCAAGATGATTAAAAAATTATAGAAAGAATCAAGTAGATACAATTACTGTATTAAAATGAAATCATTAAACACATATTTTAACGCATTCACTGCCGGCGTATACAGGGTGACTGCGGGGTCGTGACAAAGTAAACTAAAACTCTACAGCATTAGGAACATAACTACATTTAAGATTAATATTCAATCAAATGTTTCCCTAATTATTACCAAAATTACGGTCACCTAAAGTTTTCACGTTAAAAACTTAATAGTAGATTGTACAACTAGGGTCTAAAATAAGCCATACTTAGTACCACGAGATGGTTAAAATTGTTCGAGGGGTACCTAATATGGCTTTTAGACCCGAGTAATACAATCTACTTTTCACTTCGATTGCGAGAAAATAAAAATATTGTTTTAATTTGGCGGCATGTTTTTTTTAAAAGTACTTTAACACAGATACAAAATATAGACACCGCAAATAAACGCCACTGACCGTGTGAGTATTTAGCGCTTCAAAGCGTTGCACAATCGATTTAATCATATTTTAACAATTGTAAAATAGGGACTAAAAAACACCTAATGTTTTGAGAAATTAATTCTGTTCCCTGATTGGTCGATTTTAATATAGCTGTATTCTGGTTGGTTCATAATAAATACAAAGTTTTTTTTTTAAAGAGTTAATATAGTTAAAGAGTATGCGTACCAAAAAGAACCTAACGTTCCGATTGACAGTCGATGTGTATTGTGATAGGTTTATTTAATTTGGTGAAGTATTTTGATTGGCCAAATTAAAATTATTTTGTACAAATAAATCATTCTATTTTCCATTTCATATTTTCCCTAGGGGAAATATGAATATAATGTATTCTCTAGGGTTTACATGTACTACTTGAGTCTCGCTTGATAAGTCTAATATGACACACTTTTTGAGCATGAGAAGTGAAAACCCTATTTGAAAATCGAACGATCAGACGTAAGAAATTGAGTATGTAGGGTGGCCTTGATCCCGAATAAAATTAATTAATTCAATGTTTATTTGAATAAAAAACAAAGTAAAACTCTGAACTCACGTCGACTTCCGAATCCAATGAATTATTGAATTATTAAGTGACATGTTGGTATCAAATAGATAGAGTACTTTAGTTATCAGTGTCAAATGTCAAACCACGAGTTTGAAGTATATCACACCGAGATGTTAAAACCACCACGATCAAATATAAAGAAATTAGGTGTAGGTAAACAAGAAGAAATATAAATAAATGTTGAAAATAATTTCACAGGCTTGTCAATCTAAACGTTTTCCATGTCTTAATGCTTTCGGAATGACTATTAAAAAGAACTGAAAACAAACTTAAACTCTGGTATTAACCACTCTATATAGATTATCACTCTCGCGATGCGACGTTCCCCCACGTTGTCTTGATCGGTACTGAGTCAGACTGACATAACTAGCCACATTGATTGTAAAAATTAGTAACCCAGTATATGTAGACATAAATAATGTACCTACCCATTGAAAAAATGACTTGTAAAAACGTGTTTTTATCAATAAATATCTGAATCTGAATCTGAATCTGAAGTAGCATGACAAATACGAACATTTCCGAGAAAATACGATGTGAAAGGATATTCCACTACATCTATTGTATTGACGCTTTCAAATCTAGTACGTTATGTTCCTAATGGTGTAGGGAGTTTAGTTTACTTTGTTGCTACACGACCCCGCAGTCACCCTGTATAAGCATTTTCCTAACTTTTCAGTGTCTTAAACGCGTATATACGTTATACAATAAGTGCGCGTATATACGTAATAAATAACAATTGCGGCACCTGGCGAAAGACCTGCCTATTATGGTCGTGTTTATTGATGTGGCTAAACGTCGATAAAACATCTGTCACTGTCTCACTAGTATGTAAGTGCGAGAGTCACGGATGCTTTATCCACATGTATCCATCGCGATAAAAGCGACCATAATACAAGGGCTTGGCAAATAGACGGTAGTGAATGCGTTATCTATTGAATATTCTACTTAATCTAATTTATTATTACATTCGGGTGTGGTTATAGGTTGCTCAGAGACAGCAAAATCAGCAGAGGATCGTGGCGCCATCTAGCGGGATCGTGGTGCAGTCCAATCAATCGGTAAGGGATACAATTTTCATTTTGGTTATATTACTCATTTATTTCTCACATTATTACTGAGAATGTCTTCTATGTTCTAATAATAAATAATAACATACGGGGTAACGTGTCCCAGAGCTTGACGTAATTATTACAGCACTTACAATCCGCCCTCGCTTCGCTTTGGTTTATGTGAGTTTTTTGCAAAATGTACATAAACCAGAATTTATTATACATACCAAATTCCTGTTGAAGATTATTTGACTTTGAGATCTTTGCTAAAATACACATAGACATACAGACGCGACGGGGGACTATTTTATATTATGTAGTCAAAGGACCCCTTTTATAACGGTCCTGAATATATCTTTATCTTTGATCAAATATCAATATATGTGTCTATTTTATTGACACGGGATCTTTATTTTTCGTTTCGACAAACTTGTGGAGAGAATTCTCGCCGGCAGTGTGAACAGCCAGCGATCAACTATTAATATCTGTCTCTTTTATTGACACTATATCTATATCTTTTGTTCGTTTCTTGAGCGAGAAAATAGCCGATAGTTAATCGTTTCGTCGCCGGCAGTGGGACAACTGCCTCTTAAAAGAATATGATGTTCATGACATTTTATTTAAATTTGCTAAACTAAAAAAAATTTCAGGTTATGGACGTTGATCCTGAAGCACTCATTAAGTGCACGACCATCACTCCGGGCGGGGTTGCCAGTAGCACCCCTAGTATACAGGGTGACAAGGTAAAAAAAATTTTTTTTTTTTAATATTTCATTTTACAACATTATCAGCGTGTTTTAAATGTATCTTCTTATTTAAGAGCTATGCTCTTATCGGTGTAGGTCAAAGCAAGCTCTCCATTTTGCTCGATCCCAGGCCGTCTCCTTGATGTTTTGATACGACATGACCTTTACATTCTTTTTAATTTGTTCGATGTAATTTGGGTGATTCCACGGGCGTTTCAACCGCCGTCAGTCCGCTGTCATAAATATTGAAAGAATGAGCTACACCAAGCAGCTAACATTCACACAGAGCTATACCTACTGTTATCGTACTTCTTGCCACAATTGATCGAATTTTAAGTAGGTATATTATCGCCTATTTCTTAAATACTTACGACAGCGGAATTGCGACGGCGGTTGAAACGCCTGTGGAATCACCCATTTATTCATGGCCTTCCTTTAAATGTATAACTATGCCAAATTACAGCTTAGTAGTAACAAGAGTATCTGAGTTAAACCGCGGACAGACGGACATGGCGAAACTATAGGGGTCCCTGGTTGACTACGGAACCCTAAAACAGTAATTGTTTAAAAAATATGACTACTAAAATGTTATTTTTTCTTTGCAGATTTTTATCAAAACTGAGGACCCTTCAGGTAAAAATACATTGAAAGATTTTTGATTGTAGGTTCTAATTTTGATGAGTCGAATTTATTGAAACATGTATATTTTTATTTCAGCCATAAAAGAAGAACCAGTACAAATTCAGATGGATGAACAGACACAACTTACAATCGTACGTATATCACAAAAAAAAATTACGTCTGTCCTTATAACAGTCTGTACGAGGGACAGGTGACATACTGACAAACATACATACACATAGACTAATTAAATCTAAATGATTGATTTGTTGGTAGATTGGTTGTCGTAAAATTACAAATTTCGCTCATATCTAGATAATTGTGAAAAGGTAAAAAATGTATAGAAGCAAAGTTGTAGAAAATTTAACAGCTTTCATCATGTAATAGAAAAAAAATCCTACGGTTAGTAGTTTATGAGATATAAGCAAACATACAAAAACGGGAACCTCTTTGGGCCGTCCCTAGGGCTTACCTTCAAGGGATCCGTTGTCCAAACTTTCTGCTTTCGACTTTCCCAAACACACCCCACTTGTAAGCATTCATTTACCAAGCCGAAAAGAGTGGTTTTATGCTTGTTAGGCCTCAAGTTTAGGAAGCTAAATATACTCATTATTAGTAATTATAATAATTTTTTTATGGCCAGAAGGCACGCGAGCACTCAGGCCACCTGATGGTAATTGGGTTCTGAGACCCATAGACATTTGAAATCTCAAGACTACAATCTCAAAATTGCAATCCTAAGACTTCAAATGCATTGTCAACCCTGAGGACTAAGATGGAATGCCTCTATGCTAGTAATTTCACCGATTGTCTTATCCCCACTCCGGAACACAGCAATGCGAACTCTGCTGCTTGGTGGTGGGTTAATGGATAAGATGGTGGTAGCGATCCGGACGGACCCTGCGCAAGGTCCTGCAAAAATCACTTATCATCATTCGTTTGCCTTCTAGAAATCAGCGCAGAACAAAATGTTGGCTGATTTACTCGAAAAGAAATCCAACCCTCCCGTGCAAGTCGTCCAAATGGCGCCACAAATGAACGCCCCCACCATACAAATCACCGAGACAGGTCAAATAGTCCAAGTGAAACCGGACGGTAACCCAGTCATACAATTCAACGAAGGATTGGTTTCACAAGGCAGCCAGTACTTTCAAATAAAGAACGACCAAGGACAACTCATTCAAATCAAGAACGAACAAGGACAGATTATTCAGCTAAAAACCGACCAACTTCAAAATCCGTTGATCCAGTTCAAAAACGACCAGGGACAGATGCTACAGGCCGGGCAGCTTATACAGAGCGTTATACAGAATCAGCAACACAAGGGGGAGAAGGAAGAAGAGTACAATGAGCCTCCGAACAAGAGGATGAAGATCGAAGAGAAACGTGAGGTTAGTATTACGGCTGGTAAGGGTTTTTCGTTGTGTTGTCTTGTGGATAACGATAACGATACGTGCGTCGTTATATCCGAGTAGGGGAGAACAGCGTAAATAGGTAAGTTCAAATCAATCTTGACCGTTAATAGTTCTAGTGTAGATGGTCTGATTTGTTTTATAAAGAAATATTCCAAATATAAACGATAACATAATTTAACGATATTTGTTTAGCAAATACAGCCTTGGCCAAAACTATTGAGCACACCACTTTTTCCTTTGTAACTTATAAATAAAGTATTATTTTATAATTTCAAAAATACACAAAGATGTCAAATATAAAATGTGTTTGTACATGTTCAAATTATTAGTAGATTATCATTTTGGAATCTGAAGCTAGAAAAAAACGGGTTTTACAACAAAATGATTAATTGTATTTTTTCCACGGAATTACGGTTAACGTCAATAAATATGACTATTTTTTCCGATAGATATACAACTTTCTATAATATAAGACATAAATGCACCTTTTAAAGTTTGAATTTTGTATGAAAAACGCATCGCTGCTCAAGACTTTTGGCCAAGGCTGTACTTAATGGAATTAATAATTTTGACTCAAATATTAATTTCAGAAAATCTTGTGTATTTTCTTCTACATACGATTTTACTTTACGTATGTCCTGGTATACTAATAAGTACGTTTGTCTCTATATTCCTTAAATATTTATATACTCTTGGAAATTCTAAAAGGGTTTTCGACTTCGTATGACGTGGGGGTTGATTCTAGTAACAGTATTAGAGCTAGATCAAGAGCCTTTTACGATTTCGCTGAGTCACTATTGCATGAATATCAAAATCATATATCATACTCATATATTAACACGTTAACAGTCCCTATACAAAATGTTAAGCCTTTTTTTCACACTTTTGTCTTCAAACAGATGAACAGCAGCATTGACATAGATATTGTACTAATCTAAGTGTGTTACCTTTGTGACCCAATTATATTTTATATAAAGATACGTCATCTGCGCGCAAAAACGTTCCGCAAAAAGGAAGGCAAATTGCCTTACTCTTTATCTATTTATCTCTTTCTCACAATAGCGTTCGCTATGGATTGCCATGTTTGTCTCTGTCAGTAATTGGTCACGGGTTTTGAATGCGTTTAGTATGAGCATAACGTATCTTAATATAAAATATCATTGTTGTGACCCATATGTATGGCACGGACTTGTGGAGCTAGTTCATCGTGACTCTTATATTGGTCAATGGACTGTGAAGGTGTTAAACATCAACTAAATATTACCTACTCGTATACTTTTTAATCATATATATATATTATAAGCCTACGATGTCTAGATTTTCTCTATCGTAAAGAAGAAGGTACAAAGTTTTTCCGCCAGTCTCGGACTGTATAACCTAAAGTTTCTTGCAAGCTCCTATGTTTTTCAGAGCCCCCAGGAAAGCGTATCGAAGACTGCTGCCAATTTATACGCAGCGTTGGCTGCTTCGGCACTCGAAGACGAAGACGACTTGGTAAGTTGGTAGTTGTAAGGATAGAGACTGGCGCGAATACTACCCTCGTTTTTACGCATTGGATTGTTGATGTCAAATGTTTATTAATAGCAGTAAAATGTGCTGTCATAGAGAAATGACATTTGACAATACAGTTCATTAATTTAACAATGTCACGGCGATGATTCAAAGCTTGAAAGTTTGTTGAAAAATAAACCTTTTGTGTTTAAATATTTGAAACTTACTTATTTACTTTTGTGTTTCAAATTATGTACGTCGACTCCCATTTTTGATACTACCTTTGCATCCCTATAAGTACTTACGTACAGTTACGTATTGAGTAGTTAAAAATACTTTGCTTTTGGTAAAATCGGTAAGACTCGCATGAGAACAGGAAGCACGGTTGGCTTTATAAATACTGCACACTAGTTCTTTGTCACTTTAACGTCATATATGAACTGCTGTTCCAATCTGTCAAAGAAGCTAAAGCGACAAGGTACGAAAGTGCCCACTTACTTATAATTACGAGTACAAGGCCGAGTATACACACGAGGGTCGTTTTAAAAGTTTAATATTTGACAAAGTCAAAATAAATATTATTGATGTGTGTTTTAATCGATATGTAAAATAATATTTGAAGAAACGTTTTTAATGTTAGAATAAGGTTTACTTTTCTACCATCTTCAGTCTTTTGGTCGTCGTCGAACGACTATTATGTTTATTTAACAGTGTCGATGATTTGTTCCATGTCTGTGCAATAGCTCCGCGCGCGAGGAATTATTTTAACAGGAACGCTTCGCGCTAAGGTGTTTTTTGATGACCATAATGTGTTGATGTTGTGCCATATTTTATGTACACAGGGTGGAAAAAACGAACGCCACATGGACGGCAACTACCTTCAATATTGGAAATAGCAAGTTCTACGCAAAGGAGAAAAGAAAAAATCCTCTTCCTTAACCGAAAATCGAACTGGTCGAATATGACAAAACAATAGAGTCGTATTTTATAATACAGGTCGAAAGGGTCATTGATAGTGATCATTTATGTCTATAACACATACACCTTTAAAATAAATAGAGACCGTAAAAAAATCCTTGTTTATTGTTTTGTCATATTCGTCCAGTTTGATTCCAGCTTTAGGCAGGAAAATTTAAAAAAAAACATACCATTCAGTAATCATTATTTTCAAAAATAAAAGTAAGTCTCCTTTGCGAAGAATTTACTATTTCCAACGTTTAAGGTAGTTGCCGTCCATGTGGCGTTAATTTTTTCCACCCTGTATTATACGGGTACCTACCTATTATTTTATCGAAACACCCTTCAACGAACGTATCATTACGCAGAATTTTCATTTCATCGAAAGCCAAATCGCAGAATGAGTTATTTTTTTGGCACTCACAAGTCTATCCTAGCTTACGTACGTAATTATTAGTCATAGTCATAGTCATATTCATTTATTGCTTTATGTTGTACAATGAGGTCTTATAAATATAGTAGGTAGCTTCAACATAAACCCTGCAAGGGCACTGCACCAAGACACAATAATTTACTTTGCACGCCACTGCTCGGAAATGTGGCGGAAGATGGTCTGTTCTTGGTCCCCAAAACAATCAATAGTTGTACATTGAATGAGCAGGCCATCTATGAATTTAAACTGACCAAAAATGTAACATTGTTGGTCTGTTCCAATGAGCAAGTCGACCAATCACATCGGTCCGCTGATCACTGATTCGAACAATCAGAACACGACTTGTGCTGCATATGAAATTAAATTGGCCAATGAGAAGTCGTTTTATTTTTTAATAATATTCATCCCTTCACGGATAGGCAAAGGAATCAGATTCCATACAGCCATATATGTCTGTTTTTAATTATCTGAAATATAGTTCTGGCACGGTCTGAGTTTTCAGTTTAAAAAACGCCTTTGAATGACTGGCCACTGAGAATGGTATCGTTAAAAAAAAAGTAAAAATTGGCGGCAGAGCGTAAACATTTTAGTGTGTTGTAAATTTATTATAAGAATTGATTTTTATATTTCCTCGCAGTAGTCGTGTTATATTTCCTCGCAGTAGTCGTGAAAAACACTGTGTTAAGCCTCGGCCAAAGGTGCAATAGATGGACTCGTACTTTCGACTACTCGTCCATCTATTGCTTACTTTTTAACCTCTTCAATAATGTACTATAGATGTCTATTTAGAAAAATCATATTTACATTATAATATAACAGATGAAATTTAACAATTAAATCAAATCAAATCAAAATCATTTATTTCAGCCGTCTTTGGACCATAATATTATTACAAAGTGTTAGTAAATTAAATTAAAAATTTAACCCAATGTTAAAGTCTAACAGATTTATTCACTCTTGAAACGTAAAAATCTTCCAAATTATAAAAACATTTTGAAATCAAAAACTCCTTAGCTTACTACAAAATATGGACTCTTTTGTTATATTTTTGATTGAAATCGTATTTTATTGTAAATTTTCACACCCATGTGAACTGTCCCAGAGCTAACAATGTTTAAATTGGTAAAAGAGCTTATTAACTTATTTCTCTTCCTGAGGTTGATTTGACATGATAACATCATGGATTCAGCAGAAAATAGCGTTTGATGAAATGAAATTTGATAGCGATACAATCGATGAAGTGAAATCCGATTAAATGATGGGATATCATAGTATACATAATAATGTATGTTTAGAGAATCGCGAATAAACTTAACGTTACGTGGCTTTCTAGTACATAAGTAACTGCAAGCTTGACATGCCTGCATGGATCATGCTTGGGTGTGGATGCAAGAGCGTCTGCATGAAGATGCCTGCTTAAAATCATCATACAGACGCTCAAGCATGCTTGCGCGAGCAAGATAGTTTATGGAGGTTAGTCAAGCTTATATTTACGTGTGAAACCACCTTAAAACCCATTTAAATAGTACCAACTTTTTTTCTGTGAGCAGGTAAAAGGGCAAACAGTTCACATCAAAGCCAGCATTTGTCGTTTCTTTGAAAATCCGCAGTGTTCAAGTAATCTATCTTAAATTCATCATCATCTTAGATGGTCAATGCCCGTTTTAGGACGCGTCCGAGAGGTTTTTTATGACTGTGCATTATATTTGACGTGTCTTGAGATTGATATCTCAAGATCAGTTTGATACGTCTTTCTTACGGAGTTCCGGCTGTGTAGCGGCGAAGTTAAGTGCGTGTATGGTCATAAATCATAATGCTCGTATGAAGAATAGTTAAGACAAACGAATACAATAAGTATATAAGGAGATAAACTCTCACATATCGCCCTAACTAAGTTCTAGGCTTGTACTATGGGTACTAGACAACAACATAATTGAGTATTGAAAAGAAAGAATCGAAGATGCAATATACTTGTCGTTTCAAATTTCTTGTACCTATGTAGCAGGAAAGAAAATGGTACTTCTTAAATAGGGTTTTTAATAGTCTTTCTTTGGTGTCGAGCATGTTAGATTTTATGAAAGAAATATAGTGATACTGCATGATTATATTGTAATTCGTCTGAATGATCTTGATGAAAAACGTCACTGTTGTAAAATTCATCTTAAACCATCCTTTAATTACACATTAAAAATTTGCGGACAATTATTTGGTCCAAACAAAGTCAAACTTCGGCTTTAACATTAGCGTCATTATTCGGGCGTTCCAACCGCCTCCATTGTTGTCTTCAATATATTGCCGAAAATAGTGATAACGACCCGCAACTTCAACCGGTTTTTTTCTGGATTAATATGCAAAGAAGACAATCACGGTATAAAACCCCACCAATCTAGATATAAAAAATAAAATACATATTCAAGTTAGTTGTGTATTGTTAAGCAATTATAAGACGAAGTAAATTTTCACGTAAATGAAATCTTGTTAAAACTTTATGTCAAGGTATTAAGACTGATATTTCAACTAACCGTATGTGGTCGATATAGCCTCTGCCTTGATAATGAACTCAACAGCACACTCAAGAAGGTCCTAAGGTCACCGATTTCGGAAACTATAAGAAATTCTATTTATATGTATATCGTCACGGTCTACCGAATCGTTTAAAGAATCGAAAACCTTAAACGATTATTTTATCAGTACAGGATTCTACGAACGATATGTTAGACTTAAGGTGCACTTAAACGGGCAATTTTTAACGGCAATTCATAGCCTGCAACAATAGCGTCTTATTCTAATTTGGTGTATTAGAATGAGACGTCCGTACTATTCACGGGCAATTATTGGGGAGCCCGTTGTTTCCCATAATTGTTTATGGTCATAATTATTGATTGTCATAATTTTTATATTGCTGGAACCATAAAAAAAAAGTAACTGTTTCTTGAAAAAGTACGTTATGACTTGCGATAAATATGACCTCAAACACATTATGACTAAATATTATTATGGCCGACAATATAGACCGCAATTATTGCTCTAAGAATTGGCCGTCTAAGTGCATCTTAAGAGATCTTTCTTACCGCATCCTTCGTCGCAAGCATGTTCGTTTACTAATTTGTTTTTACGAATCTATATGTGTACTAACAAAATGGTATGTTTAGGTACCAGTAAAACAAGAATCAGGTGACGTTATGCAACCAGGCTTGGTTAGCGGCGGAAATGATAACCAGTCAGTTATCATACAGGAACCAATTTTACAGGTAATACTGCAAAAATCACTTATATATAGTTTCTGCCTGCGACTTCGTCCGCGTAAATTTCGAGTTTGGTTATTCCCTCAAGAACTTTTTATTTTTCCGGGATAGAAAGTAGCCTATGTGTTTGTCCAGGGTATAAGCTATCTCCATTTCAAACCTCATCCAAATCCGTCCAACGGTTGCAGCGTGAAGGAGTAACAAACTAACACACAAACTTTTGCATTTATAATTATCATTAGGATTAGTAGGATAGTCGTATAAGTATTATTAGTAGGATAACAGCTTCTGCCCGCGTCTTCGTCCACTTAGATTTCGTTTATGGATATTCCCTTGGGAACTTTAACATTTTCAGGGTTGAAAATTGCCTATGTGTTAATCCAGAGTATAAGCTATCTCTATTTCAAATTTCATCCAAATCCGTCCAGCCATTGCAGCGTGAAGGAGTAACAAACTAACACACACACAAAAACATTCGCATTTATAATTTTAGTAGGATAGGAGTTACTATTTAGAAGACGCTATAGTTACGAAACCGACGTGTCTCTGCTGTTTAAGATTAGCCAACTGCGAACTAATAATACCCTAAATTAACTTAACAGGTCCAACAACCAACTTTGCAAGTTCAACAACCAACTATGCAAGTGCAACAACCAACTTTGCAAATGCAGACTTCGGCGTTGCAGGTACGCTATGTTTAATTAATCGTATAACGAAGCTAGCGGTCCCGGGTTCGATTCCCGGCATGGCCAAACGTGTGTTAAGTGCGAGTATTGTGTTCCTGAGTCTTGGATGTTTTCTTTGTTTGTATTTCTCTTCATACGTATGTTTATCGTTGTCTTGTAATACAAGCCTCGAGCTTAGTTTATTTATCATCGTAAGGCCCACCATGCTGCAAACTGGCAGATTTTTGTGAGTAGGACTTTGAATCTACCATCAAGGCAATAAAGTTCAATTACGTTTGTTCGATAATGCCATTTTCAGTTTATGAACATAGGAAAAAAACCTTATTCTTATTGCAACACAGTTCAAATTAAATTGCCTCGATTATGTACACCCTATTGCACTGCACACTGGGCCTTACGAGGTTATATTCGACGATATAATGCTAGAACAAATCTTCCCATCTCTTATCTCTCTCTATCTATCCATCTATCTCTTCTGTTCAATATCTCGCCTATTCTAATTGGTCTCCTTGTATGCAATTTTAATTTTAATATCTCTTCAAAGATGCAGCAAGGTACGTTGCAAGTTCAGCAACCAATGTTACAAGTGCAGCCTATGGACGTCCAAAATATTCTAGCTTCGCAGTCTGGGCAGCTCATCCTTCAAGGTAAAAATCACTTTACCTAGAAATTAAGTATGTAATTATTATATTATTATTTGTCAGGATCGTAGCAGGTGGAAAGAAGTGGTCTCTGCCTACCCCTCTGGGAAACAGGCGTGATTTAATGTATGTATGTATGTAAAAACATCCTTTTTTCACATGTTTCAAATCTTACAAGTCCATTTTGAAGCAGTTCCCGTTATTGGAATAATATTTGGAATCCGTTTGTAAGCCTGATACAATATTAGTGTCTAAAAGCTGTTCTGATGATGGAGTCGGAGGGTGGCAATAGGATCTACGCTCTTCTTATCGTAGACCTAGTTAGGGTGATGGAACCAGTAATTGACAAGGCACTAATAATGGACACTTGATTCTTATTTTACAGAAGATAAGGGTTATTCATTTATTTTAAGACAATCAATTTATACCCTTATGATCTTTGAATTAAGAGTTAAGTGTCCATTACTGGTGCCTTCAGCTAAAAGTGTCCAACATTGGTGGCGTCACATTAGAACTCGTTAGGTAGATGATGACTGTGCAAAAAAAATTTAGTCTCCAAAAAAAGCTTCTGTCAAAAATTTAGGAAAGTATCTTGAGACATTTTTGACGTATCTCGAGACTGGGATCTGTCAAGATCCGTATTAGATCTTGAGATACGTCAAAAACTTGAAGTTTATTTTGATGCCTCCTTCGAAGGTCATCTCAGTTAAGATCAGTTTTGTTTTAAATATGAACCTTAGACATTTTAGGCATATTTATACAGAAACTTATTTGTCTTTAAAATGGTTTGTTTTCAGAAAAAACATTAACACAGCAACAAACGCAGTACGTCCAGCAACCAATGCAAATAATTGCTACTCCAGGATCCTCACAAGGTATTAAAAAAAAACTTTCAGTTGCGACACCGTCTAATTTTTAATAATGACAAGTTTCAATGGATGCTCTGTTGAGCACTACTTGTTTTCCAAGCTTTTGATTTGTACTTGACAACAATCAAATTGACTACCATATTTTTCATTTGAAAAATAGAAAATCATTCTCGGATTTATAATTTTTGCTCATCATCATGTGGGACGTAATACGTCCAATGATTTCCGTTGGGTGGTTTTAAAAAAAAGAACCTAGTTAAGGACTAAAATTAAGAAACAGTAACTTAAGTCACGTGAGTAACGAAAATTAGTCATTCATTTAATATAATGCGTCCTTACAAGCGTAATTTTCGTTACTCACATGAAAAAATATACCGTTTCTTAATTTTATTCCTTAATTATGTACACTTGTTTTGGAATCTACCCTTAATTGATTTCATTTTATAAATAGTAAGCAAAGTTTTTGTTGACAGGACTTAGCTATATCACCCAAAACATGCCTGGGAATATGATGCAGAAAACTATAATCATAGTGCAGGGCCCCACGGGAGGCGGTCCTCTCACTCTAACGGTAAGTTTCAAAATGGCGAACAGTTGTTATATCTTAAATGCACCTTTGTTTTTGTACATACCATGGTAAAGACGCGGATGGGTTGAAATGACAAGAATTCTGATAAAAAGTGATTGTCGTTTGGAAATTCCTAATTTGAACATACGTTCTGTCAGATTGAAGGATCTTAGGGTGATTGGTGCAGTGTAAAGAGGGTTGAATAATGTATTTATAATCGGCCAGCATTAATTGAAGTTCAACAAAGGATAAATATAAATATGTATCGATAAAATAATAATGATTGTTGGAATAATGTTGTTGTAAAAATTGTGGATTGTCGTCAGCTGATTTCATTTTAAGGGTTTCGAATCCAGGGGGTAATAACGGGACCTTTTTAGCCCTACTGAGTCTACTCTGTCCGTCTATCCTGTTTTTTTAATAAATAGAAACATTAGATAACAATACATAATTAATTTTAAAGTTATACAATAATGTAATTACATAAACAAGTTATAATTACTAAATTGCATTAAATCATTATCTTAAGACCTGAAAATGCATAGTTATTTTTATTATTCTAAAAAAATATGTTTGTAGTCTTGGGGGTCTCAGATGGCACTTACCATCTGATGGCCTGTGAGCTTACTGGCCTTCTACGTCGGTGATACTGCAATACCGCGTAAGTAACAAATTCAATACGTTGCAAAATGTACCTTAATGACTTACTTGCTAAGGTTTATTTTTCACCTTATTTAATTTGTTCGTTACGCGGTATTGCAGCACCATCGACGATAACCATATTATATAAACCTGATAAACCTTATCAAGATCTTATGGAACGTTCTGAAACTATAACAATAAGGGTTCCTGTCATTTCGACGAGTCCTCAGCACTTGAATTATTTTCCAACGAGAGAATTCTTCTAGTTAATATCAATTGTGAAGCATAACTTTTCATTATTAACTGTTGCAATATATTCACTTTGCAAATAAGGTTAACAACCCGGGCGGGCTGGACGAGGCGACGTTAAACAGCCTTATTACCCAGGCAACAGAGGCGATAACACAACAGCAAATCATTCAGGTTACCACGCCTATGAGATAGCTTCTGTCACTAATTACTAATATCATCGTTTCTTTGTCATCTTAATGTTTGGTTTGGTTTTTGTCGTTGGTTATTGTATGGGATGTTTTATTACCTGCCCTCACTTGTATCTGGTTTAATTTATATGATCACGAATTATGTAGCTTCCTGTTGAAGGAAAAAAAATCGGTTCTTTATTCCAGAGATTACCCCCAACGAACAGACACACAATTTTATCTCTTTATAATAATGAGCACATAGAAAGATAATTGAGATATATTGTAAAGAATTTATTTGTAGAAATATTAGAGACACTTTGGAGTTTCGCCATATTTTATATGAAATTCCTCTGTGACTGACTGACTGACTGACTGATTGACTGACAGAAAACTGAAATCTTAATCCGCTGAACCTAAGACATGCCCTAGTGGTATTTTTAAATCTATTTAAAAAGATTTTTCCACAATAACTTGTGGTAACCCCCCAACGGGAAGTAATAAGTGTAATAATAAAACTTTAATAACTCGCTGGCGTCCTCAAATTGTTTTATAAAACACCCATACAATAAACATTCCTTATTTCAGCTCTAAATCCATCATGATCACAGTTTCCGGCAAGCTCATACCATTTCGTTGCTTGGGTTTTGTTACACCATATTTGTTTGGCACTGCTGTTTTAATAAGTGCTACTGCGCTACGGTTAACTAGATGGCGCTAGTAAGCAGTAAAGTTACGTTAGGTTATGTTGATACAAATGTAGCGAAACGTACGACATTGTATTTGGCCGGAAAAGTTCGTAAGTTCTCTTGCTCATCGAGCAAGTAAATCGAGTAAGCGAGATGAATACAAACTTTTCGATTCAGTAAGTTGGTACAAACAGTATCACTGTTAATTGACCACTAGTGGGCCTTATGGTAAGGTAACAAGATTCACAAATGGTCAACTGACCTGTTGCTGATCATACATCTGTACACGAAGTGGAGAGTTGAGTTAGGACATTAAGGGCAGCTACTGCAACCCTTAACGCACCACGATAGTAACTATAGACCATCTCTAACTTTATAAGGTGCTGACGTAAATTTTGTTTTACGCTTATAACCTAAGAAGGAGATGGTACCCTAAGGCCATTTTCCCGTGGCCTTAAGGGTTTCAGTAGTTGCACTGACTGAGTTATCTCAACTTTACGCCATGTATATGAACTATTAACTTACGGCTACCAATGTCGCCTTGTTTCTTTATAATAAAAAAAACAACAAAGGGCCGAGTGAGATACCTGTCTGCAGATGGGTCAGAAACGTCAGTTTAGTTTAGTTGACCTTGAAGTATCTTTAAACGAGAATCTAAGAATATCGTACTAACACGGCACAAAATTAACAACTTTTTCAATCGGCAACCTTTGTCAAAATTTATCCTAATATTTTTTTTCAAAAGAGTTTCGAAAAAAATGGCGTATTTATCTTCATATTTGCTAATTTATCCTCCTAAAGGATGCTATACTTTGAATTTATCAGTTGGCCCTAACGCAGTAGCACTTATATGATTATATACGCGGCAAAAAAACGTGCCGTCTTGTTCTAGTCGCAAATAACCTTTTGCTAATCACTACTAACATGTCCTGTAAATATAAGGATCTATCGAGCTGTCCTTCCCCTCAGGCCCTCTAGTTAATTAATAACTTTAAAGGAGCAGGGTCTGAGGAGGGTATAAGAAGGCATGGTCCAAATCAATTCCTCTTGATATATTATCTGCGTTACCACAAAAAAGACGTAACTAGTCGTTTTGAATTAAATATGAAGATAGTGGAATAACAATAGGGCTACGAAACATTATTCTAGATCTGATATAATTATTATGATCTAGAAGTTCGAGCATTGTTTAATGTTGTTCGATTTATAATTACATCCCTTAAGTAGTAATTTAAAAAAAAAGTGCTGCTATCTGTTGTCACCTTGCACAGCTATTCAACATTAGTTTGCTATGCTGTTTGGATTAAGTTTAACACATTCACTGCCGACATAAAACCTGGCAATCAAGGCGATAAATGCTTTGAAAAGCAAAAATTACAAAATACGTTGCTGTAAAAAATGGTTTTAAGTTCAGTCTACCCTGTCATTATGACTTCCTTTATTTTGTACGTCATTTTTGTGGAATTTTTTTGATTATTACAATAATAAATACATTTATTCAAATAAATCGTGAACTGTTTGGACCATCTCTTCGAACCTAACCTAACCTACCCTCATCCCTTAACGTATGAGTGTTATTGTACAGAATTCTGGAGTGATACAGTCCACACAGAGGGTGATAGTCAGTCAACCGACTCTAGTGAGCACCTCCCAGCCTATCACGGTCGTAAAGACCGCTCTTGCGCAGGTTCATATGATTGTATTTAGCACTGCTTGGCTGGTTGTTGTATATTGGTTGGTTTACGGTTGCTGTGTAGTTGCTGCAGAATTGGGATACACCTTATTTTATTATATTTATTATGTCGCGTTTCTACTCGTTGATCTTTAGAGATCGATTAAAAACCATAAAGTACATTATTTTTTTAACATCGTGAGTCCGACCATACAAACAGGGAGATTTTTAATAGTGGGAATTTGATCTACCAGCTAGGAAATAAAGTTCAGTTTCCTTTGCTCTTAGATGCCATTTTCAAATTTAAAACAAATAAAAATGAACTTTATGGTGCCTTGCCTATGCCTTGATTATGTACCTCCTATGGCACCTGGGTCTCACGAAGTTAAATTTTAATATGTGTAAATAATTTGAGAATTGAATGTGGGTAAGTAAGCCTGTCCCCTAGGAATGGTTTGGTAATGGTTTTTAATTAACGATGCAAAAATATGGTGCATCCCAGTCAACCAGTTGGACAAAAACATCTATACACCACTGTACGGTCAACAACTTAAATAATAGAACCCTTTCGCTGAAATCTATTGATAAACTTTGACGTAATGTCTTTCTTGTGACTTGACTCTGTTACTATGACAGTGTTCTGTGGTGGTTCGAAACTTAAAGTTGTTGTATTGGTATTAATAGGTTTAGTCGGCTTAGCTAATTTTGCTGCCTATTATATAGTAGATTTGTTTAGATACTTAAAAAAATGTAAACAAACCAATCCACGTGGCTTTGCTAACCCGTAACGACACTTGATAATAAGATAAGCGATTTCTTTGGTTGCTTTCAACGCGAAATCATTTTTTCGTTAATAACTGTTATAAAAGCAATAACAATACTTAAATAAAAATAATGCAAGCTTATTTACTCTTAAATAAAAATAAAACTTTATTGTTTTTAGATCAGATTTTGACGTAGCAATTATAAACACTTATTGAAATTATCCCCAAGAAAACAGTAAAATGTATACACAAAAATAACATTAACCAAGACTACTTATAAACTAAGAATTATGGACCTAAAATTAAATAAATATCTACAAAACGCCCTCGTCGCCGTCGGAGATACTGGCAGCATTTCCTGAATAACAATGCTTATTCGCTGAGAATCCTTTCTCGCTGCCAGCTCTTCAGTCACCTGTGACTACTGATGTGCAAGTTGCGGAAAGATTTCAAAAAGTTGGAAAAGTTCTATGAAATTTCCGGAAACTTTCACTAGAAATATAGGAAATTGAAATTTTAGAAACGGAAGGTTTCAATCCCCATACAATATTGTGAGAAGTTTCCGAAATTTTCCTCCATGAAATGTTCCGCAATTTTGGAAAGTTTCCTTTGGCACATCAGTACCTGTGACGTCGATTAGACGCTCGCTATATTTTTTTACGATTTGTTAAATACCTAAACAAATCAAGTATAATAAGAACGATCTAGCGATAAAATGCTTAAAATCTGTATTTTTGGATTGGGAAAACTCTTTGGCTATGTGTGAAAAATTATGATTAAAAGTGTAGTGTTATTTATACCAAAAACATTTATATTTGTTTTTTGTCAAACAAACAAAAACAGACAATCAGACAAACAAATTGAAATGTAATTACGGTTCATTTGAGTATTTAGACCGATAATAGTTTATTTTTGATATTAGTGCTTTTCGTGTTTCAAAAATAATTTAGCTTTGCGGCGATTGGGTAAAGGTTGAGTTATGATAATACGCTAGCGGCTTGGTAATTCCTTAGAAAATTGTGTTTTAAATGCGGTAAGAGGTATTAATATATTTATGAAATAAAAACAAATGCGGTAGAGTTAAGATAAAATTTCTACTACACATAGAAAGTAGCAAAGTAGTCTCCAAACATTTTTAATCCTAGTATTTTCAAAGTGTTTTTGCATGAATACTCGTATCATAACTTATTGCAATATTTTTAGTAAATTATCATTATTGTAAATGTTGATTAGTCTTATTTTATTCGTATTTGCTAGTGCTAGGCTTTGGGTAGTGGCTTATAAATGATAGAATTTGGTGCTTGAATAGTTTTTCGCGTTGGCGGCGAGAATTTAAAATTAGGCATTTTTTCCGCCGAGTAGCTCACGGTGAGATTATCATCATTAGAGAGCGGATTTGAAGTAGCGATTACAAGTTTAATATGGATAAGACTAGTACAATTAAGTATTTATTACAGTGACATTGTTGACAGGAACTATCAAAAAGGTGCGTAATAAATAGGATCTATTATGTTTGAGCTGTATAAAACTCCTTTAATTAGAATAAAATATTTTTCTTTCCATATAGTTTGTTGCAAGAATAACATTTATTGAATTTAATTATCTATAAGATTGCATTGTTGTAAGTAAGTAGTAAGATAGCTGTAAGACCAATAAACAACATGATATCTAATAAATAAATCTATCGCTCTCTATCTATCTATCTAACCAATCTCACTAGACATATCCATATTAAACTTGTAATCGCTACTTCAAATCCGCTCTCTAATGATTATCATTTAGTAGATTATTTAGCCTCGTAAGGCTCACTGGTTTATTTGTCAGTCATTCTGGACTTAACTCTAACACAGGGTTCCAATGTCATGTTGTTTGATAGAATTTGAAATGGGCCTTACGAGGTTATCGGAAAGGGCGTTGTATAATCAGTGGCGACCACATATTTGGTAAAGGGCCTGATTTTTAATTCCCAGATAAACTTATTTGACTGTTAAACTTTTGAACGCTTTACGACAAATACATTCTATGCAAATTACAACTGAATTTATACGAAACCAAAGTCTCTTTTAACCTTCAACTTGTGTCGGCTGTGGCCGACGCCGGCGTTGAAAAGGTAAAGTGATCGCTTTCACACACTGGACAGAGCTGTGAATTTATCTGGACATTAAAAAAAACTGCCCTTTATGGTATTTTTTTATCATGTTAATTCTTCCCTATTAGACTTCTTTTGTTGTTCGAATACCTACTCTAAATTTTGCTTAATAGTGTTTCCAATTCGTAAGGACACGCCCCACAACTTAATGTAACAATTTTAGATTGCAGAAATGTAAGTAAAATTAATTAATAAGGCGCATCGTTATGGATCGCTGAATTTAATAATAATAACTACTTGTAAAAAAGGTGTCATTATTCGCTCGAAAGGTATATAACGATTAAAAATTTCACAGAACGCGCCCCAACTTACAGCAAGCCAACAACCAATAATAACAACCCAACCGCAACCACACAAGGCGCAAATCGTCAACCAACCGCTAGTGGTTACCCAGAAACAACCACCGGCGCTTATTAGCACGTCGAACCCCAGCCAGATTATAACCGGTGGTCCGCAGATAATACAAGGGAACCAGCAGATTATAGCGGTGTCTAGTAACCAACAGATAATTATGAACACGCCAATTAAGGCTGGGGTTCATAGGGTGGTGACACAGCAAGCGCAGAGGCCGCAGGTCATAGCCAATTTGAGCCAGATGCAAGCACAAGACGATAGCAAGGCTGGAGTTATTAAGAGTTCTGTGGTAACGGTGAGTGGTGCCTATTAACTTTATATCGTCTATTTACTTTCTCAACCTCGTATCTGATCGAATAGTTAGATAGGAAAGTAGTCTTTATTCTTTAGGGAACATGAGTGCTTATCCTGTCTAACCATTCGATCAGATACGAGGTTGAGAAAGTAAAGCGACGATATGGAAGTCGCTTATTGCGAAGTTGAGGTGGATATCAATCTACGAGTATCTAAGCAGCTGATGTCTTGTGTTAGTAGACGTTTTTTTATAATTACTTGTATTTGTCTTAAAGTCTGATGTCAATTGAAATCACGGGTCGTATACCGCTATTATTTTCATACAAAAATATCAGTTTTCAATTTTGGTCTCGCTTGTTATTGAATATTTTGAATTATTTTCAATGAATTTACTATTATATAAATTCATTGAGGAACAAAAATATGGGCCGACTAGTCGACGATTAGTCGGGAAAGCCGACTATTCGGCATAATTTCTAGTCGGTGATTAGTCGGGGACTAGTCGGCAAGAAATGCCGAATATTCGGCACTTTATTGCCTATAGAAAATATCGTCAAAAATGTCTACACACGCGATTTTCTTTTCGACATAGTTATAAAAAGCACTAGGTAGTTCGTTTTAATACTATAATTAGGGTTCTAATTGTTTTTTTTGTCGTGAAGAAAAAACGTAAACCAAACTGGTCAAAACATGGTAGGGGCAGGTAACAAAGCGCGACGGACTAAGCGAAACAAACGTGTCTGAGTTCACCCGAACTTAGCAAAATCCTACGATCGGCATTGCCGACTAGTCGGCCGATTAATCGGCAAATTGAAAACCGATTAGTCGGCCGACTGGGCAATCAGCAAAATCCGTAGTCGGCCTATCTCTATATAATAGTGTTAAGAAAATGTTGCGAATTAAGAAAGACATTTCAATTTTAATTAATACCGGTATTGAGCTCTTATTGAAGTGGACAAAGATCTAAACAAAAACAAACGAACCAATATAAAAGCCAGGTCTTTTCAATAATATTATACACTTTGATAATTACTTTCATATTAACTTTATGATTATGACGTTAATAATAATAATAATAATAATAATAATAATATAATAATATATCGGGGGACAATCTCACACAAATTGACCTAGTCCCAAACTAAGCTCTAGGCTTGTACTATGGGTACTAGACAACGATATAAATACTTATATAGAGAAATAAATACTTAAATACATAGAAAACATCCAAGACTCAGAAACAAATACTCGTGCTCATCACACAAATATCTGCCCTTACCGGGATTTGAACCCAGGACCGCTAGCTTCATAGGCAGGGTCACTACCAACTAGGCCAGCGCGTCGTCAAATAAAAACACGCTTGATGAAAATTTGAGGTTATGTGTCAAACAGTAATAATTTGTTTGGATCTTTGTCTATTTCAATTGACACTGAATTAACTCTGTATGTCTACTCTGGCTGGAATAACACCCGTGATATTCAAGCATCACAATCACAAGGTTTAAGTATCAGACGGTATTAATAACGTATTCCGTTGAATTTAACAGAAACCACAACAACCACAGATGCGTCAAGTGATCACGAGACAACCAGTTATGGTTGGCAACACTAAAATTGGTGACCGCGAAATGGTGGTCAACCAACCGGTCACACCAGAGGTAATTTATTTTATTACATTGTACATTTGCTGTTTTTATGCTGTATTAATATATGTTTATATTAAAATGTAAGTAATATTAGTTTGTTTGTTTGTACAACTTGAAATGTACCTATGTTAACATGTATATTCGGGTCAAATCTTGCAAGATTGAGTTGAAATTTGGTATACCTACGTAACTTCGACGACAATTCAATAATATGGCACCATCGAGCTGGTCTGATGATGGAGTCGGAAGTTGGTGACAGAATCTCCGCTATACTTAAAGTAGACCTACCGTGTCGGGACACATTCGATTGGTCTTGAAAAGCAGATAATATTTTCCCAAAAATATTACAGTCAGCAACAAAAGGTTGTCCCAAAAATGATTTTATTTGGCAGAAACTTATTTTTCTCAAAAATGTCCGGAAATGTTGACATTACTATCTACATATTGAGATGCGAAGTACATAGTTTTCTGACAGTTACCAAATTAAAAAATTAAAAAGTGAAAAGGGCCATAATAAAATGAGGGCACATCCAAATTTTATTCCAAGCATAACTTTTTTATCTGTGTCTGGAATAGCTTATGTTTTTTTTAAAACAAAAGCTTGCGTTTCTCCTTGTCATAAACAAAAAGGCGGTAAAGAGTGATGGTTTTTTCACGTGAAGTTTCTGTTTGTATGCAATTCAAAAAATGAGTTCAAGCGATGAAGATTTTACTCCAACACGATTTTTTTCTTGCGATTTTTGAGAAAAGCACTCGCAAGCTCGTCCGTTTAAACCAATACTCGGCCCGCAATTGCCTACTTCCCTGCCTAGGCAATAATGTACTATTGAATTCCGCCCCTACAACCCCTGATGTTTCCCAGAAGCCAGCAACCCCTCCGGCGCCGAAGCCGTCGGCGACGCCCCCGCCGGTCCCCAGCACTTCGCAACAGGACGACACGCCCTGGATATGCCACTGGCGAGCATGCGGCAAGTTAGTATACACTTTGAATATTGTATCATGTTATTACGTTCGCCTAGCTGGGAAATATTGATTGCTCTAGAGTGATATTATGGAATTATAGTGTAATTAAATACGTTGCTACGTTATTGAGGATTAGATATCAAGTTTCAGAATCACAAACTAACGATTTTTAGCCAAGGGAAGCGAACGTGTACCGCAAAGTAGCGTTTATTACTTACTAGTAAAAAAAAGATAAAAAGAATTTATTCAGTAAGTAAGGCATGGGCACCTTTACATGTCAAAAAATTTCCAGCGCTTCCCAAGAGGAGATCACTGCTGAGAAGAATACACAACAGTCAGTCATTTTTTGAACATATGTCATATTACAATGATTCTAGCATTATAAAGCTATAAATATTAAATTAAATATAATATTAAATAACATGCGTAGTTCAGCAGAAAAACATGCCAAAAATATTACGAGAGAGATAGAGGCAGAAAAGGAAAAATAAAAAAACACCTTAGGTATGTGTATATAAGACGGTGCAAGCCCCATTTTTTTTAATATGTTTTCCTACATCAACGGGGTCGTCTATATAAGATACAGTATCATGGAAACTTTACGAGGGGTGATCCAAAAGTTTTGAGAATCAGTAAGAACCATCTACATAATGATATTCTTTTAATGTGGACTATACCATGGCACTAATGAAACTTAAATTAGAGAAAAAAAATGTAAACATTATTCATTTGTTTCCCTGTGATAGCTAAACAAAAAACAATTTTACAAGACGGCAAAAATAAGAGTTAGTTTTGTAATAATTTGGAGTTGTGTTGAAAAAGTTTTGGTACACTAATAAAAAATATTGTTATTGAAAATGAAACCTTGATTTATCATTATAATTTAAAGGATAAATAAGGTATCATTGCAGTGGATTTTTCTATCTCCAGCTCTGTCACCAAAATTTCCAGGATTATTGAGGCCTACAAATAAATACTGCGACATTCTTTATTAGCAATTGAGTTCAAATAATCTAGGAGAGTTATATAACATTACTGTATCCTAATTATGGCAAAATAATAAAAATAAGCTGAAGAAAAAAAATTGCAAATTTTCGGCAGGAATCGTGCTTCAGAGCCTTCTAATTGATAAGGGTGCTGCTCGTCGACCAAAGATCAGAACTGATAACCGCTCTGCCCATTATTTAGCCCTAACTTTCGACTACTATTTCTCATTCACTAATGTTCAAAAACAACTACATAAAAATCATGAGCTGGTGATGACATAGTGAAGGTACAAAATTTGGCCTCTAAAAGCAAAATTATTTTTATAGTGGTAAAATAAAACAATTGAATGACGTTAATAAGTGTTCGGAAATAAAGAAAGTGTGCTCATTCCAATTAAAAAAAAACGATTTACATATCTCCCATTTTTTATACCGATTATCAAAACTTTTGGATCACCCCTCGTAATAATAACTAAACCAATAAACATATTGCAAAGTTAAAACTATATTCTGGACCAGTAGAGAAGGGGCTTTGTTATGCTGTACCTAATATTTATGTCAAGTTACTGCGGTGGTATTTCCGAGTGTACTCAACGAGTATACTCTTCTGAAAGGCCAGCAACGTCGCTGCAATACATCCCCTGGTGTTGCTGTAGTCCATGGGCAGCGGTGATCCCTTCTCATCACGTGACCCGATAGCTCGTTTTCCCCATCTAGTATAAAAAAAAGTTCTGGGACACCAGTGCACTAACGAATATTTGTTTCAGGACGTTCTCGAACGCGTCGGAGGTGTTCGCGCACGCGGCCCACGCGCACGCCACGGGCGGCGCGAGCGGCGAGACGCCGTGCCTCTGGCTCGACTGCGACCGCGTGCCGCGCCGGACGTTCGCGCTGCTGAACCATCTCACGGACAAACACTGTTCGCCGCAGGTATTACTTACGGTCAATTCATACCGAGACGCGACGCGACGCGACGCTGCGCGCACATATGACTCAAAATATACTTTATTTACTACACGAAAAGGTACACATTTTATTGTGAGAATTCAGAATACGTTTCACCACGCAGCATGAATTCTCACAAAGAAATGTGTACCTTTTCGTGTAGTAAATAAAGAATATTTTGAGTCGTATGTGCGCGCAGCGTCGCGTCGCGTCGCGTCTCGGTGTGAATTGACCCTTAGTCTAAAATCTTACTAATATTATAACTGCGAAAGTTTGTGTGTGTGTTAGTTTGTTACTCCTTCACGCTGCAACGTCTGGACGGAATTGGATGAAATTCGAAATGGAGATAGCTTATACCCTCGATTAACACATAGGCTGCATTTCATCTCGGAAAATTTAACAGTTACCGAGGGAATAAAGATAATCGAAATCTACGCGGACGAAGTCGTGGGCATAAGCTACCCGCGAAATGTACACATTTTGCCGAACGTTTGGCCGCCCAATATTCGGCGCTTCGGTCGAGACTGTAGACGAATATTCGGTATTCGGCAGAATCAATATTCATTGCATCTCTGCGAGTATAAACTTTAGTAACTAAAAAATTGTTGGTCCACAGGCTTTGAAAGCGATTTTCAACTCGCGTCGCCACGCCGCCGCGGAGGCCGAGGCCAGCAAGCCGGTGGTGCTCGGGTACCCGCCCAACGCGGCCCTAGCGGCCCTCAACAAACACGCCGCCGATATGTTCAACCCAAGGGAGCTCATGGTAAGACAATTACGTACTTTTTTTTACTATAGGGTAGTTCAATACCTAACCACCCGTTACCGTTAATAATAATATTGTTGCAATCCCAAGGCTGCAATCCCAAGATATGGTTACAATGTAGTCTTGATTGCAGTCTTGGGGTTGTAATCTTGGGATTGCAATCTTGAGATAGCAGTTCCGGGGATGGCAACAGTATGTACTAGATATTTATTGAATTTACTGTAAATTTATTTTATACAATAAATATTTAAGTATAAAAGTAAAATAACAATACGGTTAGCTTGTGGTTTTACAACATCACGAATACTGACAGTATTTAAAGTATTTAAAATTTATTACTAATACGACTAATTGTCAACTGTCTTTAAAGTTTCTTAAAATAATCTCCGAAATTAGCTATAGTGTGCTTAGCATTTGGTCTTGTTGAAACCGCACCGCTTTAACACCGATATAAAGCTAAGCGCAACTAATGATAAGTCTTATCATGCTTATATTATGGGCCAGGTGATTCCCTAGTCTAGACAGAGTTGTAGCCAACTATCGGGTTATAAAAGTACAGCCAGTAAAATACTACTCTAACTTAAACCGTAATGTCTTGAAAATAGGGTCTTGTGTAGAGAGAATCAAATAGAAAATATGAAACTACATATCGTCCCTTTACTTTCTCAACCTCGTATCTGATCGAATAGTTACATAGGAAAATCACTCATGTTCCCTTAAGAATAAAGACTACTTTCCTATCTAACTATTCGATCAGATACGAGGTCGAGAAAGTAACGGGACGATATTTTAAAGTGACGCACTAAGTCAAATTGTAAAAGGTCTCGTACTTAAATTAACTTTAATTATCTTTGATTAACCCTCAAATTCAAAATAAAATTCAAATCATTTATTGCATGTTACATTACGTTACAACAGTTGGAACTACAACTACAGGTATTTATGTGACGCCACAGAGGGCACAGCAACATTAACTTTTCATCTACCCTTTCATCACCAAGCGTAGGTTTACCATTTCATCACCAAGCGTCCTCAACCGTACTATGTAACGTAATTTTGATAAATCTACATCATACCTATTCAAAAATCGTAAAAATCGGACTAGGTTTAAAGGAACAGAAACGTCGTATTTCGTATGGAAATTTTAGCTTCACAATACTCTTAAGGAGGGTTTAGTTGTGTCCAAATTAAATGTCAGTCTTAATTTCTGGATTTAAGACTAATTTTAACTTTTTACTGCTCCTGAACCTGACTGTACAAGTTACCCTTACAATCGAAACAGCATTGAATTTCGTGACAGCAAACTCAGTCCGATATGCTATAATTCTAAATATCAATATCTTATACCCGTTGGCTACGGCTCTGTCTCGTGTGACGTCACCGTAATCGTACCGTAACCGTAACGTGTCCGTTTCCGTACAGCACCGGGCGGTCAGTCGCACGCCGGAACAACTGGTGAGCACCCATGTTAACACTGTGTTTGTTTGTCCGTCCTGCCGTACGAAACAAAACCGCAGTACATTGATAAGTAATACACATCGGAAATGTTCGGTTTATGCTACCGTGTTTGGAAATGCCAGCGATATGAAAAATCTCTCATTATGCTTTCTGACATAGTATTTTTTTTAATATGTACTGCTTATTTTGTCTGGTTATCGGGATCAATGGAGATCAATCAATCAATCAATCATTTATTTGCTAAGAAACATAATGTTACAGGGTGGTAAGGAACAATTATGTAAAACCAAGATTGGCAGGCAAAATAACATTCTACTTAAAGCAAGATAGAAATAAAAACATGTAAAAAAGATAAAAAAAAGATAAAAGAAATTTATTCAGTAAGTAGATAAGAAACCCTCTTGAAACAATTGAAGAAATTAAAAATATGCTCATACATTTTATATCACTAGTTATGACAAGCCTGGTCAAACATTTTACCAAAGTATTCTTCCAATTTGTAAAAAGGCCTTGTCAATAAAAACAATTTAACCTTTTTCGAAAATTCATTTAAATTAATAAATTTGTTTAATATCATTGTTTAATAAATTATAGATTTTAATTGCATTATATTCTAAACTATTCCTATAATGTACATAATTCTTGTGTATTGGTAATTGTATATAAAAATTATTTCTAAATGCGTACCTTCTTGATTCAAGTTCACTTTTTAACTTAAATCTAGTCTTATTTCTAAAAACAAACATGCATACTAGGTAGATATACAGAGATGTCACTGTTAATATTTCATGTTTTATAAATAATGGGCGGCAGCGGGCCAGTGGTTTTGATTTGCTAATGTAGCGTATGGCTTTTTTTTGCGTTAATAATATTTTATTCATATGTACGTTAATTACCCAGACCTCCAGACCATATCTTACAATACTTTCAAAGTAGGCAAAGTAAACAAAAAACAAGATGATTTTTTAATTATGTTAAGATCCACGAAAAAATAAAACGTTAGCTACATACATGATTGAACATCTAAAAGTCGTGCCCCTGACTACAGCCGACACTAGTTGAAGATTAATAGAGACTTTGTTTCGTTTGTATTAATTTGTAGTTTACCCCTCTGGGAAATAGGCGTGAATTAATGTATGTGTGGCGTGATATAAATATGTACATAGGTAGCATAGCAAACATGTTTGGCCTGTGAGTGACACGCCATTTTGTATTTGACGTTAAGGTTAAGCTATAAAAGCGATATTATGCCGTCTGTATTTTATTTTATAATTTATAAAAAAATAAAAATGTATTTTTGCCGATCCGATATTTCTTCAAAGCCATTAACTTCATTTTAAATATCACACTTTCGTATAAGAAACTTCTATCAAAAGCTATCCGATGTGTATCATTTACCGACGTGTTCTATACAGGGTGGAAATAAATACCACCTAGAGGGGAACTACTTTCTATATTGAAATTGCTCATCGAAGATAAAAAAGAATGCAGTTCCACTCTTTGCGGCGGTTTTTTTACCCAGTATGCGTGCAGGCTGTATTGTGCCTTTTGTTTTAGACAGCAGTTTTATTTTGTTTGTTGTTATGTCACCATCGTGCATCACTAGGCTTTTGTGAATCTGCACAACGCATTGTTAAATCTACTCTGTGGTCAATATGTTCCATTGTTTTGTTTTGATTCATCACAGGTTTAATTTTTAGTAACACTGTGGTTTTTTTACTGCTTATGTTATAGTTGTGTTCGTAGGTTGATGGATAATGTGTTTATGTTCTTAATTTTATTTTTGTGTTTGTAATACTAACCTAGACGGGTCACTTATTATTATATCACACAGCTAGAGGGTATTCGTGATTTCGTAGGAAACAACTCCCATTAGGGGTCGCTTTCCAGAAAAACATTTGGAAAAACGTTTTAATTTGAAATGGTTCTTTGTTTTCGTACCCAAACTGAATTAATATCCATACTGCAAGTAATTCCTGAAACGCCAAAAGAACTGCTTAAAATACCATACGAATAACTGATTAAAAAGTGGTACGTAATTCTTCGTTTCGAAACCAGCTACAAAATGGCCTTGGTAATTCAGAGCTACTTTTACAAAACAGATATTTGTGTTTCCCATTTCGAAAGCCGTTAGGAGTTATTGTGCATAAACTGATATCTAATGTCACAGATAGAATTGGTGGAAAGGGATAGGAATATCGTGGCTTTAATTTAAGAGTAGTGGCCAATGTACTTTAATAAAACAATAGACTTAAAAAAAGTTTAGCTATGTGATTCTAATAATATGTGATCCCGAAAAACAATTTATTCGGCTTTTTGTAGTGTTTATGTTGCATGTTATCATTTTAAACCACGTTAGAGACAATTTGTCTTTGATACGTTTTTTTATATCATTGATGTGTTTGACAGGACGAAAACGAAGGGCCGGTTACGAAAAGCATTCGCCTGACTGCTGCTCTGATACTCAGGAACATCGTCATATACTCTAATACTGGACGACGGTAAGTTTTAACTTAGTTATATTATAATTAGAGTTAGGACTTCTGGTGGCAAATCGTTGTTCTAGAATCCATGGAGTCGCTATTTCCTAAATATGATATTTTGATTTTGACCTTCAGTATTTTAATAGGTATTTCAAAGTTCATATACTTATTCATTTCACCGCTAAACCAATTTAAGAGGATTGTGAAGCTAAAAATTTCCATAAAAAATGAGAAAACGTTTTTCTCCCCTTAAACCTCGTCCGATTTTTACGATTTTTGAATATGTTGTAGATATCATAAAAAACTATGTCTGTAGGTTTTCCTTTACACGAAAATATTTCTTAGAATGAAACAAATTGAAAAAACAAAAAACAGAAATGTAAAGACCTAGTTCTTTATAATAACTACAACGAAAGGACAACGGAGAAACGTTATCTCCCCGAGCTACATTTTTATGGTTTTTTTTGACAGCTACGCGATTTTAGCGGCTCTTCACAATCCTCTTAAATAAATTTTGGTACGGAGAATATTCTGTGAAAGCGTTACAAACGAGAAAATATTAGTAGGTATGGAATTACCGAACTAAAAATGTATTTAGTTCATTTTGAAATATGACCATACTTAAGGTCAAAATCGAAGTGTCATGTATTATAATAATTAGAAAATAGCGACTCCTAGAGTCACGATATGCCACCAAAATCCTAACCCTAATTATAATCATAGCACGGATAGATCATCGCAAAAACAGATATGGAAATAGAACAAGATTCAATAGAGTCGTAATACCTAAGATTATGATTATCTAAAGCGGATATTATGGTAATATAACTTTTTTATTGTTGCATATCTGTCATGGTTTTGTCAAAGTGGCATTCCTGGAACAGTTTTGTGACAATTGAAATTAGTAACATTGTTTACTTATGGTTATTTCTAACTATTTTAAATATTGTGAAATTAGAAACGGTTAATAAGTGGATTAGGAACTAAACCGAGCTCTCTTATGATGAAAATGTCTGTGAAATATTGTATACAGCATGTGACATTCGTATTAAACAGTTAAAGAAAGAAAAAAGAATATTTTAAAAATACCTTCGCAAACATAATTATGGAGAATTTTGGGTTACCGATATAAATATAATTATAAATATAATTAAATAGTACTGTATATAATACGAGTCTATTAGTCTTGTTCTTTTTCGGGTTGGGAGTATTATGCGATGCCCTTTCCAAGCAATGATTATGATCATCCAACCCATGGCGCAGCAGTCATGCTAAACTATAGGTACAATTTAAGTAAAGCCTCTTCCATTTAGTTCTTACACACATGTAGACTGTTCGCAACATTTCATATTTGATATCGTCCCTTTACTTCCTCAACCTCGTATCTGATTGAATAGTTAGATAGGAAAGTAGTCTTTATTCTTTAGGAAACATGAGTGCTTTTCCTATCTATTCGATCAGATACGAGGTTGAGAAAGTAAAGCGATGATAGTTTACAACTACATGCAAGACTTAAGGTTTACCTATGTCAAACTTTAGAATTGCATCAGTCAAAGTAAGTCGGTGTAACTTCTTCCATACAATCATTTGTTCATTCACTGTTCTCATTCAAATATTCTACAGTCTTTATAAAAATACGTTTTGTTTTAGCCAACTCCGCTCCTACGAGGCACACCTAGCGACTATAGCCCTGAGTAGCGTCGAGGCGTCGCGAACAATTGCCCAAGTGCTTTACGATATGAACAACATCTGAGAAACGTAAAGGGGCTTATTGCTCCGTATAACAAACACTGAAACAGTTAACGCGTGTCGACATTTACGTCGATAGGTCATTTTGATTGATCTAAAAGGAGATAACTTTGTGCCTAATTCTCTTAATCTCTGATTAATTTTATTTGCCTGTGGCGTAGAAAGCTTATTTAATTAATAGGTATTGTGGCGGCTATAATATTGAACTTACAGAGGCGTGACAAAAAATAAGGATATTAAATATTACACTCAAATAAACTAGTGTGAAGTGGGCTCGTGAAGTAAAAGTACAAGTTGTTTGAAATAAAGTATTTGACTCTAAGTGAAGTTCGATTCTAGGAACTCTAGTTTGGTAGCCAAACTACATACATGAGTCTGTTCGGGTTTATAGCCAAAATGGTGGATTCAACGTGTTGGCTAGGCAGGATGTTTCAAGAAAAAAAACAATGATGTTTTCTGAAGCGAGAAGAAGTCGGCCGATTTTCTACAACAACAAAGTTTCGTAAGTTTTCATTATTTAACACATTTTTTTAGACTTACCTTTGAATGTGTAATCTTATTGTAATAATTGTTTCTATAAATATGATTTCTTTGTTGATTTGTATACTGTGAAATGTTCGAAATATCAGTAGAATGTTATCTATCATCAATCCAGATCCGAGTTAGTGGGTTTCGTAAGACCGGACGGTCTATCTAGCATTTATCATAGTCATTTTGAACCTTAGGTGTTTGTCATAGGGTTTCAATACCAACTAATAATAATAGATGTGGGGCGTAAAAATAAAAACATTAATGTGACATAGGCGTCGAAAGTTGCTATTGTATTCACTTTTCACTTACACACAGTATGAGAGAAAGAGACGAATATTTAAATGGTCACAGACCTAACTATACTCCCATTGTTAAAACAGGGCGTATCTGTTAAGTAACTCCTATTGCATTTACGACCTTTTGTTGATATGCAGTGAAAACCTATGGCTATGGTTTAAAAAACCGTCAAAAACTCACTTTAAGGGTCTCCCCAAATCTAACGACACGGAATCGGCTTGAGCCGGTAAGAAAAAGTTTTATGTCCGTGCAGTAAGAGCGAAAACGACGTCGTTCCGTTCGCAACGCCGAATCGAGCCGAGCGACGCCTTTTTCACTTTTTCATGAGTCCCACAAAAGTGTACAAGTCGCTCAATAGTCATCTTTTTCTATGAAAATAAATTATGTAAAAATGACAAATTGTATCTTGTAAAGGATAGGAGCTAGTGTTTAAAACAGGGATCGTATACCGGTATTATTTTCATACAAAAATACCGGTATTCAATTTCGGTATCCCGCTTATTATTGAATATTTTTGCTCTTCAATGAATTTATATTATAGAATAGTGTTATTACCTAAATTACAGTCGAAAATATCAAGGAAATAATGCAAATTAAGGAAGATATTTCAATTTTAATTAATACCGGTATTGATCCCTGGTTCAAAATATAGATGATTACTAGTTGTGTACGGCCAGTGTTATTATTTTTTAAGCTGTCCAACAATCGAACTCTGTTATATAGGGTCGGTCATTTTTTTTTGCAAATTGGCAATAGTACTAGCTAGTAAAAATGCAAATATTCCTGGCCCACCCTATACTTTATGGTAAGTGACGGTGGTAAGTCAAGAGGACTACCTATTCACTCTTGTTTTGTATTTAAAGCTACTTGCAGCATAAAGATACTCTTAAATCTATTTTTAGGCTCGAGTTAAGTAAAACTAGACTTAACTTGTTCGTGCAATCAAGTGGCCCTAGATCAGACCTTCAAATAGCGTTAATTATAAGATAACGTTAAAATTATATCGTTACATAACGTTATAAAACACGAACCCATAGCGGTATTCATCATAACGATATAAACTTCATATAATATTTTTTGTAACGATATAATAAGGTTATATTTCACCTCTTTTACTGCCCTTTGTCGCCAGCGACACGATTCTTTGATTTAGGGCATTGAAAATACAATATGGCAACATTGCGCAATTCGTAACGTTATTATAACGTTATTCTGGTTTTTTTACGATATTAATTTCGTTGTGATGTACCATAACGTTATGAAAATATATCGATATATTTAACCCTTTATAAGGTAGAGGCGATTTAGTGACCACATATAATTATTTAGAATTTCAACCTTACGTACTAAAGAATATGACAGATATTCGGTTGTTTTTGCACGAAAAATTACTATCTTTTAAAGGATTCTCTAGGAAGTGTCAAACATGAAGCTGTATTTGAATTTTACGTAGCATAACTGGGGCCTTCAATTTTTTTTAACACTTACTAAATATAGCGTTATGATAACGATATTTTTTATTACGTTTTAAAGGTCTGCCATAGATGCGCTCTGAAATAAGTCCAGTATAAATGAAGACTTGCTATTATTTATATAATAATATTGTAATCGCCAGTAAATCGACATTCTAATAAGTAATAATAATGATTATGTATAATATGATGAGTATTGATTAGAAGACTAAGCGTAAGATTTAGGTTTAAGCATTTTATGTGTGATGACATGAATAACATAATTTAAGGTGTAAATGAAGAAGGTACTTAGTTGGAAATAAATAAATGTGCTATGACGTGTTTGTTTTATTGTCTATGTACTGATAGACAACAGCACCCGAAACCAACGTGCACGCCTACTCGATGTATAAATGTGGAAGAAGCGAAAGGGATCTGTCAGGATCGTAGCAGGTGGAAAGAAGTGGTCTCTGCCTACCCCTCTGGGAAACAGGCGTGATTTAATGTATGTATGTATGTATGACTGACACACACATTAGTATTCTTTATTGTTGTTTTATTTTCATTTTGCTTTTGTTTTGTTTGTTTTAAATTACTTGTAATGTTTGTATCACCTTCTGTGTGTTCACCGAGCTGTCCCAACGGAAGACCAGCGTAGGCATCACAGCCAGCACATGCTGAGTTGGGCCCGTTTCACAACAATTACTTACACTACTTTTCCTTATTTTTTTATGTTATATTTATGTGTGTTATTGTTGTGAATAAATGTTTTCTTTCTTTCTTTCTACATACATACATACATACATAATCTCACGCCTTCGTTCCCAGAGTGGGGTAGGCAGAGTTACAGAATTACAAACATCTCTAAAAACTTGTTGATAATTCTATAACCACAATTTGCACAATTAGGCTTAGATGTTTACCAGCGTATTAGTGACAGGTTGCAAGCCCATCGCCTAACAGTACTACAAGCCTTTATTCCCTTAGTCGTCTCTTACGACATCCACGGGAAGACATGGAGTGGCACTATTCTAACTCGGCAACCACACGAGGCCTTTCTTTCTTTCTATGATAAACAACATTACTAGGCAGATAAGAAATCTATCCAGACAGATAGCACAACCATGAAGTTTCTGTATACTAATAACGAGATAGCAGTAAAACAATGCTGTCGTCAAAGTTATTTGGACCACGGATTTTTGTCGCAATGACTTCACAATAGGGTAGTTTGGTATCTTACATAATTAGAATCATTACGAATAACCGAAGTTTTTAAACCAATTTGCATGTATAAAAAAAGAAAAGTAATCACATAAAGTTGTTTTTTTCCACACACCGGAACAAAAATGCAAACACTGCTGTTTGGAGGTAGGTTAATCGATTCGTTGCGTCTTCCATTTTCGAAAACTTGGCTGTGGCGGGGAACAAATATTTCATGACACGCCAGGCATGTCATACGTCATAGGCATCGTCCTAATAGAACGCGATTGCGCGATCATCGCAAGTTCCGCGACAGTTTGTATATAAACTGTCATATAAACAGTCGCGCGAACTTGCGATGATCGCGCAATCGCGTTCTATCAGGACGATGCCATAGAATATGATGACACGCCTAGCGTGTCATCCGCCACACGTTAAAAACATTTGATTACGTACACACGTATTAGTGGTGGTAGGACCTCGTGCAGGGTCCGTTCGGATCGCTACCACCATCTTTTCCATTAACCGGTTCAGTGCGGATGACACGCCAGGCGTGTCATCAAATGTTTTAACGTTGTTTGTTCACATATCAAGAATAAATAGGTATGTAGGTGTCTCCTGAGGGCCCTGCAAAGATGCACTACGCTAACTAACGTTTCTATTCGATTCGTTTTTAACCAATCGCGTCACCGGTAGACCACGTGACTTTTCGTATCACGTCATCTCCCAGTGACGCGATTGGTTTAAAAACGAATCGAATAGAAACGTTAGTTAGCGTAGTGCATCTTTGCAGGGCCCTCTGGTGCAGTCCAGTTCATAAATATGCGTACACTTTAGTACCTCGTCTTTTTTAAGTCATGTTTAGACTGCCATATATAAATTGTCATAACGATAAAAGTGACAAGGTACTAAAGTGTACACATATTTATAATGTGTGTGAAGGAACGGACTGAAAACCAGCGCTGCGCAGACGCGGCTGCGCCCGCGCTCGCAGCACACGCTGAGCCCGCTCCTTTTGTCACACGACTGAGATAAGTTTAGAACATATTCATGTCATAAATTTTACTTTCTGTCAATTTGTAAATTTTCTTGGTGTGTGACAATAAAACATTTCTTATTCTTATTCTTATTATTAATGAACTCTACTGTACTGTCCCGTCTTCTCTTACCATAATGTAAGGTTACGATCAAACAAACATTATTTTGACTGAATGTTTTTTAAAAGGTTGATTTGGTAACTCCGGCGTTGTACAGATAATTTCGTTCAAAAAGTGGTCAGACCACGCGGGCACGGTTGTTGGAAACTTCCCGTGCGGTACTTAATGACGTTTTCATTCTGTTTTATAGCGAGCCGGAACCAACTTCTACCGCACTCGGTTTTAAACGTAAACAAATTCGCTTTAATCTGAAAGCTTTGCGTTTTATACGATCCTGTTTAGAAACCGGGTTTTGGAGGGTTGTAATTCTCCAAATGTAGTCCTACCAAATTCGGGAGTATGCTAATATTAACCAATCGGTATCGGCTTCGAAAACCAGACATTACAAATAATACATTTGAAAAATCGCGCGTATTACAGCCGTCTGACAATGCAATGACCAATGTGGCGTACCGTATGGTTTTATCCAGTAGAATACAGGGTGACTGCGGGGTCGTGTAGAAACATTAATAGTTTACGTGACGGTTGCGTAATGACAGGCATTACAACAAGAGTGTGGTTTATGATACGAGCATAAGGTAATGCTGGTCTATAAAGTATTGTACGAGACTCTGCGTAATTACGCAACCGTCACGTAAACTACTATTATCTACACACATATTATAAGTACTCTAAGATGGGTTCAGAAGCCGAAAGGCAAATGACCAGCATTACCTTACCTGTGGTAGTAGGTGACAGCGATGACAGCTGTAACGTAACTTTGAAATTACGTTATCGAATATTGTAAGGTAATGTGATCCAAATTTGTAAAATCTTCCAAAATTACCAGCCGTCATCGCTGTCACCTACTACCACAGGCAATGCTGGTCATTGCCTACGGGTTTTGAACGCATATAGAGGACTTATGATATGAGTGTAGATAAAGAAAATTAAATCTAACTACACCATTACGAACATAACGTAATACATTTAAAAGCGTTAAGACCTGTTTTTTTTTAAATAAACCGTTTTTTTTATTCACAATTATGGTCACCCTACAGACTCAATTTCTTACTCGTCCGATCGGTTGATTTTCAAATAGGTTTTAACATGAAAATGTAAGGTGACCATAAATTTTATTAATTTGGGAAACAAGGTTATTTTAATTAAATGCTTAACTTACTTTTTTCAAAAACCACCATACTAATAGAATCCCAATCATTTACTGAGTTGGGTAAATTAAGTTATATCACGGCCCGCAGTCACCCTGTACAGGCCGTCCGTCTTCTTATTACTATTTACTTGTGCCACGACTTAGGGTAGAAGTACCGGTTTTGGCCAACTTTACACCGTTTTTGGCCACTCTCAATTTTAACTATTATCTAAAGAATTATGAATTTGCACAAATATTTTCATATTTTATCTTTAAATTAATCTTCAGTCTTAACTATTTAGGAATATTATTTTTAAATTTACGGTATTGTTAATACTCATTTCGACCTTTAAAGTGGCCAAAAAGGGTACAGTGGCCACAAAGGGTACTTCTACCCTACTGCTAAAACCAAGTGGAGTACCTATTTATAGTGGCTTTGGTTTTCTCGACCTTGCTACGCGTGCTCGTAGACGTGCTACGCTGTAGGGCACGTAGCTAAGACGCAGCAATATTGCTACGTAAGGAGGTCGAAGGGGTATATGGAGAATCTATACATATAATAAAGTTGTATGAAATAATTCTAAGTAATTCAAGGTTAGAAATTCCAATGAATATTGTTAGTATAATCATACCATAGATACAGCCGTGAGATATTCGTTTTTAGGGTTCCGTACTAAAATGGAAAAAAGGAACCTTTATCGTGACACTTCGGTGTCTGTCTGTATGTTACAGCAGTTTTTCTTTAAAACTAAAGAAGCTATCAACTTGAAATTTGACATAGTTGTATTTGCTTGCTCGCATCTGTTTTTAGTAGAATATGAAATTATTTTTCTTAATATTCAAAAAGGGGGGTTGGAAAATGAAAGTGATTTGATTATAGCAAACGGGATGTCATTATGAAAGGGCTCAATCTGCTAATTTCAAAACTATTTTTTTTAATAACTATCCGTGCGTACTTTTTGATTTACTTATAGCCAAGAATGTACGAAAAAATACCGCTCCGTTTTGCATTTTCTAACCATATTATCTTAAATACGGAACCCTCGGTGCGCGCGTCCGACTCGCACTGGACCGGTTTTTTGTTGATAAGCTCACTGTATATGCCTAACATTCTGTCCTCCCAAACAGATCTCAAGTTACGGCATGTAATAGGATTATCCCGGACACGCCAGGAATCCTTAGCATTCCGGGCGACGACAAAAAAAAGCTTTTCCGGGTGATCGACAGAGCCATCCATCTTCATTGTCGCACCCTCAATTAACGCGTTCGCTGCCACCAAATAGGAATTACATCTAATTAGAACGGGCAAGGCGTGTCGGTGGCACTGAACAAAATAACACGTTAAGTGCCCACAATTTTATGTTAAAGGATCTCGGCTCCGCTTTGTATGGAGGTAATGAAAACTGGGACGGAATAGGAAGGCCGAGAAATTAATACGGCCGTATTAGGTTACACAATATATGCACCTTATGTGTTTCTTCCTTAGAGGTATAGAAATTCTTCGCGTTTTGTTCCGAACGCAGCTATTTGTCATTTATTTAGTGAACTATCATTATACAGGTCGATTCACAAGAGCTGGCACGAATGGAATGAACGAGTGAACGAAAGTATACAAGTGTAAAATAATAACAGGTTTTTGGTTTGAAATTCGAACATCGATTCAAATGACGGCACTCACACAGTTAAAGGTGACATTACTTTTGTTCATTCCATTCGTGCCAGCTCAGCTTTAGTAAATTTATACATGCGGTTCCATATATTTTAAATTTGGGGCCTATTGCATAATAAAGTTCAAGCCCATACTTCTAGTAAAAATCCATACATAACCACTAATAATATTAGCTTGTACTTTATTATGCAATCGGCCCTTGGTAGTAAAAAAACTTTGTTACTTAGTTCTTTTTTTCAACAATGTGTTTTCCGTCATCTTAAAATCTAAAGTAGATGTGTTTTATACGCATATCCTTATAATCTGTGATAAAAAAAAAAGATAAAAAAAGATAAAAGATGTTTATTCAGTAAGTAGGCCGCACGGGCACTTTTACACGTCAAAAATCTACCAGCGCTTCGCAAGAGACCACTGCTGAGAAGAAACGCCGCAAGAAACTCAACAGTCAGTCGTTTTTTTAAAAAATTACTTATACAATTATAGAACTTAACCTAGCATTATATAAAACAATGAATTTAACATTAAAATATATATATCATGCGTAGTTGAGCAGGAAAATGTGTCAAAACTCAGTATGTTCAGATGAACTCTTAAATTGTAATAATAATAGTATACATATACTTACCCATGACGGTGCAAAACAACCACATAGTTTTGATACATTCTCCTACAGAAACCGTGTCCCCTAGACAATAATTATACCTACAATGTTTAGATATTTTCCTGACTAAGCTATTACTAAGTTATTTAGGTGTTTAATTTAGGCCAAGCATTTTTATCTGTTAGATAGTCCTCGACCCTATAATAAGCTTTCGACATCAACGACTTTTTCAAGTAATTTTTAAGTGCTGGAAATGATAACTTTAAAACTTCGTCAGGTAATTTATTATAGAAATGAATGCATTGACCAACAAATGATTTATATACCTTACGGACACGAAATTTTTTAATAGCAATTTTATTTTTATTTCTTGTATTCAAATTATGTATATCACAATTCTTAACAAAAGAGTCTTGATTTTTAATGACATAAATAATATTCTCATAAATAAATTGTGACGCTACTGTCAAAATACTAATTTCTTTAAATAGTAATCTTAAGGAATCACGGGAGTTTAGGTTATATATGGAACGAATGGCTCTTTTTTGTAACACGAATATAGTCTGTATGTCAGCAGCTTTTCCCCAAACCAGAATACCGTACGACATAACACTATGAAAATAACTATAATAAACTAAGCGAGCTGTCTCAACATTGGTAAGTTGCCTGATTTTCCTAACAGCATAAGCTGCCGAACTTAATTTACCTGCTAGTACTGCTATATGGGGACTCCATTGCAAGTTTTTGTCTATAGTTATCCCTAAGAAAAGCGCCTTGTCCACCATCTCCAAACACACATCATTTAGAAATATACTAGATTTTACCGGTCTAACATTAGGCAAAACGAACCTAACACATTTAGTTTTCTTAGCGTTAAGTAGCAAATTGTTAATAGTAAACCAATTAAGTACTTTAACCAGCGTGGCGTTTATCCTACTGTAATCGACGGATTTTCGGTCCACCTTGAAAATTAATGAAGTATCATCAGCAAATAGCACAATATCACAAAGGTTATCTACCGTGGGTGGTAAGTCATTTATATAGACCAGAAATAAGAAAGGACCTAATATAGAGCCCTGAGGCACACCTAATTTAACAGTTGCTCCAATGGACTGTGTTTGGTTTACAACAACCGTTTGTGTTCTATCGCTAAGATATGAAGACATAAGATTTAGAGAATTATTTGACAGACCATAATGTTCTAATTTTAATATAAGAGTCGCATGATCTACGCAATCGAAAGCTTTGGAAAGGTCACAAAAAATTCCTATTGCATCACAGGATTTCTCCCAAATATTGTATATATATTTAATGAGTACAGATGCTGCATCAGTTGTGGATCGTCCTCTGGTGAAGCCGAACTGATTACTGTTAAGCAGTTTATTTCTATTGAAGTGACCTAACATATCTTTTAACATTAACTTCTCAAAAACTTTACTTAAAACCGGTAGAATAGAAATGGGACGGAAATTCGTTAAATCACACATGTCGCCCGATTTAAAAAGTGGTATGACTTTACTATATTTCATAAGATTTGGAAAAACCCCCTCTGAAATGCAATTATTGTAGATTAAAGCTAAGTGAGGTGCAATTATATCTATGACATGATGGATCACTTTAACTGACGCTCCCCATAAATCCTCAGTTTTTTTTAAACTGAGCGATTTAAATACCTTAACAATAGAAATTGAATCTACATGGCTAAAATCAAAGGTTACATTACATTTAGTAACATTAGCACAAAGTAGTTTTTGAGCTACAATCGCAGATGATTGAAGACATTTCGTTGTATTAATAGCTATAGTGGAGAAATAATCTTCGAACGCTAAGGCCACGTCTTTGTTTGACGCGATTTGTTTGTCACCCTTGTTTAGGGTGACTTGATTATCACGAGTTTTAGATTTACCCGTTTCTCTATTTATAATTTTCCACACCGTTTTTACCTTATTATCAGAAGCTTTGAGTTTAAGACTTAAAAAGTTTGACTTAGCAGTTAAGCAAACTCGCTTGAAGGTCCTCGAATAATTCTTAACGTAAACTAAGAAGTCAGCATTCTTGTTCTCCTCCCTCTCTCTATATAGTTCATAAAGCCTATTTCTACTTCTATGGATGCCTACAGTAGCCCATTCACTAAACTTAGTTTTTGACCCAGAAACAGTTTTCATCTTAAAATTGTTGTTAAATTGATGAAGAATTACATCAAACAAATCTTTATAAATACTATTTGAATCATTATTTGAAAAGGATAACCCACAGAGATTGCTCTCAACTTTATTTTTGAATAATTCTAAACGATTGCTAGTTATGGGTCTGTATGTTATTGCCTGCGGTTCTTGATGAAAATCATTTAAAAAAGAAGCCTTCTGGCCACTATGATCAGAATTAAAGCAATTAAATATTTCCTTATCCAAACACTCGCAATTACAATAAATATTGTCTAAACAGGTAGCACTTGAAACTCCTATCCGTGTAGGTTCAAAGAACAAATTACCTAAGTTAAAAGATTTAAATAAACTTAAGATCCTAATAGTATTATTTGAAGATTCCAGTAAATTAACATTAAAATCTCCACAGACAATAACATGCTTTTGGGTTTTACATACTAATTTTAACACATTTTCCATACTGGATTCAAATGTGCTAAAATCAGCTGACGGTGGTCTGTAAACACAGATAATTATGTAATTTTCTAATTCTATGCATGAGATTTCTACAAGCCTCTCTATGGATAGCCTAACAATATCTTTCCTTTCTTTGGATTTAATGGTACTTTTAACAATTATTAACGAACCACCATGAATGGTGGATTTTCTTGCAAAAAAACTAACTAATTTAAAATTAACGAAATCAAAAATTAATTCATCTGGTCTAAGCCAATGTTCAGTAATACACATAATGTGTACATTCTCAGTATCTAAAAATAATCCTACTTCTAATTCTTTGCTGGAAAACCCTTGAATATTTTGATGAACTATATTTATACTCAAAGGTGTTTCCGCTGTCCTATACTTTAGTTTAAATGATTAGGAATGGAATTTGTACCACTGTTATATCTATTTGGTTCTATATTAAAAGCCAAAAGTTCTACCAAAGTCAAAATATATTTCTTTGGCAAATGAATTTTTTCAGATGTTAGCGTGAGGTGCTTAATAAATTTATTTAAGTCGAAGAAATGATATTTACTATTATGACATATAGCATTATACATTAAAGAATTTAAGTATGCTATTTTATTATTATAATTGTATGGCATATTTTGTGAATATGGTAATGCACAAAGTATAATTTTACCTATGCCTGCCTCTTCAATAAGGTTTAATGTTGACAATAATCTACCTACACTAGACTTATCTATACCAAGACTGTTTCCTACTAGAATCACTAGAGTAGTAGAACTGTCATAACTTCCCTTTGATATTAAATGACATAATTGCATAAGATTTGCATTATGATAACAAAAATTTGTTACATTTTGTGTCAATTTGTTTCTTAACATGGAACCCATTCCAGACCCTATCTGATCCGAATAAATAATAGTTTTATTATTGCTAATTTGTCTAGGGGACTCATCTAAAACTATTTTTGGGGCACTTAGCTTAGAAGAATCAAGAGCCACATCTGGCTGAACCACAGCTGTTGGTACAGTTCCTATACAATTACAATCACCAATGCCATTATTAATTAAAGAATTAAAACGGTCTTCATTATATTTACTACTCTCCAGCAATTGTGTGAATGCCAGCATGTGCTCCTCGATTTCACTTTGAGCCGTTACGTATTTTATTGACATGTCCTCAAGTTTTTTTCTTGATCTACTAATCTCTGCATTTAATTTGTGAACATTTAAATCATGTTCAGTCCTATCTAAATCTAATTTATTATTGCATTTTTGCACCCTATTTTTCATAACCGATAACTCTAATTTCATTTTAGAATAGTTTTTGAGACACCTCTGACTTTTTATTAGCTTCTGAGTACGCCTTATGTATTTGTTTATGTAAACATATTTTTTTAATTTATTGTTACTATTGAAAAAGATTAAGTTCTTAATATTACTGTCCTTATTATCCTTATCACCTACCATCTCCTGATACAAATTTTGTGTAATTGAACTGTCATAACACTCACGTTCTCTCCGTAGATAATTTAACTCTTCATTAGCAGCACCGAGGTTTTATAAACCCCGTTCTCATAAACCCAGTTTTTTTTATTTAAATAAGCCTCTCCATATTAGACTTAAAAAAAAGTCTAGTCTGCCATCTTGAAATCCAAATTAGACGCCATCTTCAAATCCGCATCAATAACGGCGGTGAAAACGCCGAAGAATCGCCGCCTAATCATTTATCATTTCGTTGTCCTGCGCCACAAACTACTTCACTGCTCTTATGGTTCCAGCAAATATTAAATCGTAAAAAGAATAAAACGGCCCACTACTTTTATCTATGCACTTAGGAAAAGTGGAAAAAACCCTCGCGGCGAGAAAATTTTTAATGAGTGGAAAATTCTAATTATTCGAGATTGCTCGAACTAATGGCTCTATTATGAGGGCCTGCGGCAACTGGAGTGCTTTAATGGGTTGAGGGCCAAGAGTTCGATATGGGGTCAATTTTGTTAGGAAATCTAGGAGCTAGGTAGTGAATACATTAATAAATCTTTAATGAGACTCAAGTAAATACCTGTCCGTTTAAAAGAAAAGGGACAATATGGCGGATACTTTTTTTGTTCATTCATTTAGGAATACAAACGGATTGGCGGGTTACCTTTGTTTCGGCGAAATATATTAGCCAAATGTATCGTTTCCCAACCGTTTCATTTGCCAAGTCGCTTCATTTTCTGTAACCGTAAATATTTCAGGATTTTATAAAAACGAATCTAACCTAAACTATAGGGTTCTACACGATGGTACTGAAATAAAACCTGAAACAATTATTTAACATTGGGTTGGCAAATGAAACGATATATTTGGCAAACATATTTTTGCAAAACGGCAGGCTCCCGTTATTGACATTCAAATAATACTACGTTAATCTTTAAACTTTAATAATAAAGCTATTATAAATGTGAAAATGGTGTTTGTCTGTTTGTTAGATAGTTTTTTTATGATAAAGGGGGCAATTGAGCTGCCCATGGACACTGCAACACCAATATTATTATAAGTATTATTGCTCCAATTCGGACATAGCTTACTTATCTTGTAAGTCAAGTCAAGACAAGAGGGATTACTTAGACATAAATACTTATCCACATTCTTTAAATAGGGTATTTGCCTGATATTAAATTTCATATATTTATTTGGATAATATATAAATAGTATGATAAAATAATTCAAAATCAAATTTGAAATTGTTAATAATATAAAAAAGTATATAGTATAGCCTTTTAAAGTTTTTTGTCTATCTCTTTCTCACGAAACGATGTTTTGCGTGTAATTCATATGGCGGTTGAGTAATATGACGTCATATTACTGTATTTTCCTCTCTGTCTAAAAGCAAGTTTTAAACATTTATATCTTTCTTATTTTTAAAGATATTAAAAAACTATTTATACTAGGCTATTCGGAAGGTAAAAAAGCTTCAATTTAAATACTACTAAAAAGTAAGGCAAATACCCTATTATTATTTAAGTAAGTATAGATGCGAAAAATAATTAATTTGTTACGCCTTTACGGATCGCATCAACTGATCAACGTGTAATTTGGTTCAGAGATCGATAGACATAGAGTACTTTTTATTTTAAAATTCTACAGTTACCTAAATGAATTCATTGTCAAGTTCCAGCGATATAAAAATTATGACTACTAATAATTATGTCAACAAAGTATTATGCCCATAAATATGGCAAACAACGGGATCCCACTTTATTCCTTAACCTGTTTTTCTCCAAATAGCGCCGACGATTCAGCTCCAATCTCATATCTACAACCTTGAGCGGAGACGTGAAAAACGACGTCTCCAGGTTAATGATGATAAACAGACCTCATTCCCCTGGCGCGATGGTGGGAGACAACGGCACTACGCCGCCATATTAGGCGTTTATGAAACTAGGTATAATAGATGACATCATTTGGTCGCATTGCTTTGTATGAAGACACGTGAGTTTATTATAGTTGGATTAATCTAGGATGGTACCTGTGACAGCTTGTATAGTCGAAGTCATAAATATACAGGATGGAAAAAAACGTCACATGGACGGCAACTACCTTAAATATTGGAAATAGCAAATTCTACGCAAAGGAGACTTTACTTTTATTTTTGAAATCATTAAGTAATGCAATATGGATTTTTGGAAATTTGTCTGCCTTAACCGAGACTCAGAATAATAAAGTAGGGTTATTTACGGTTTTTATTTAATTTAAAGATGTATGTGTTGTAGATATAAATGATCACTAAAATGACGCTTTTGATCTGTATCATAAACGACTTTATTGTTTTGTCATATTGACCGGGTCGATTCCCGGCTAAGAAACAGGTTTTTATTCAAAAGTTCAATAGTACAGTACCTATTTATTGTTTTAAAAAATAAAAGTTAGTCTCCTTTGCGTATAATTTGCTATTTCCAATATTGAAGGTAGATGCCATCCATCTGGCATTCGTTTTTTCCACCCTGTATATACACGTTCCCAAGACGTCCAAATTATTTACACGCCCTTATTCCACTGAAAATAAGGTCTATGTATACATAAATTTGGGGCGATGGTTGTATAGATATTTGCATTTGACTGTACAATCGACAATGGTTTATTGAAACATTGATTAAAGCAACAAATCAAAACTTGTGGTGGTTAAAAATTCCTATCATAACGTTAAATAATCACAGTTTATGCATACTTATGCAAATGAATTTTCGCAATAATTTTGTTGACCATATTATAGATTTTAATAACTGATGTTAATTGAACACAATTATTCCGATACATTGCACATTGAATTCTGTTTTTGATTAAAGTAGATGGTATGCTTTAACTTCCCCGGAAACGATATTCATCTTGTTCCAGTTGTTAAATTTATATTTAATTGATATTTATTCCGAATTTTTAACAGTTCTCGGATTAAGTAGAGTCCATTGTTAAAATTTTAATTGTTTAAGATTGCTGAAGGATTTCGTTTAATAGGTTAATTTATGAAATCCAAGAACCAGAAAATGGGTTCATTCTAAAAGTAATTTCACGGAAATGTTTGACAACTTTATTATATGTGTCATTATCGATAGCAGCGAAAGGAAAAGCTTAAGTATTAGAACCTTGATCAAATAATAAAAAATGTGAAAATCGACTTGCATATAAAATACGAAAAGTACAAATTATATTTTCCCGCAACTCGCTCAGTGCGTCTCTATCGTAACAAACTAGGTAGAAAGGGAGATCCGAGCGACAAATAAGTCGCAGACAACTTGTGTGCCTTCCTGGCGGCAATTACGCGGTGATTACATCCATGATTGCTTTAAAAAAACCCAACGTTTTTAATTACCCTCTGCCGGCCGGTGGAGAAATGGGTTTTATGAGGGTAATTAAATTAAGAATGGTTAGATTTCGCCTGGCTTTAACTCGATTTTCCCGCGGGAACTTAAAGAATTTAAGCATGAAAAATATGTAAGTATGTCATTTCACGAGACTCAAAATTATCTTAAAAAACTGTTTAGTGGTTACGCTGTAAAGGTGTTACAAATAGGCGGATAGACAAACTCACTTTGTCCGTTTCACTTTTAGAAAACCTCGTGGGTGCTCCTTATCTTTAGATGCCTGTGCCTACATACCAATACATATATTTTAAACTAGTATTTCTTTTCTTTTGGTGTATTTACGTACACTTCGGTAGGTACATTCAAGGACTTTAATTGTTATGCCACTATGGAACCCTGTCATCAAACCACATGACAGAAATTACGCTTAAATGAATGATTAACGTTATGCGACAGGGTTTTATAGTGGCATAACAATTAAAGTCCTTGACTGTACTTTATTTAAATACGTAAGTGTGAGTATACCGTATTAATTAAGTTAAGCAAAAATATAAAAGTTAAGCCATTAGGGTGCGGCTCCACTGAGGCGGAGACGAGCGGAGCGGGGCGGAGTTGTGCTAATATTAACTAATAGAATATAAACTATCGTGCGCAAGGCGCGCTCGAATGACCGCATGCGCCTTCTATTGGTTAATATTGGCACAGCTCCGCTCCGCTCCTCTCGTCTCCGCCTCAGTGGAGCCGCACCCTTATGATATCAGTGTGTAACACATAACTTAACTTTTAAGACTAGGACGCACCACACACGCTGATGACTTTTGTTTTAGTTACTATGATTGTCATGATGGTCATGGGTGCTCCGCACCCACTATTTAACTGTCATGAGTGCTTGTGCCCCCGAGCACCCACGGAGCCGGCGCACCTGTATAAGAGCTACTCCAATGTATATTACAGCACCGATCTAGTTCCCATGGTTTTTTGTCGGGTAAGTTATTTATCTTGCTTTCTCAATTAGTTTCAGTATATATTTATATCCATTAATAAGCCAACTGAGAAAGCAAGATAAATTTAAACTTAGGTAGGTACTTCCTAACACACCTGGTCCCTTTTACCCCTTTGGGAATGATAAGCCCATATAAGCGGATGGAATAAGCTCACTCGAAGCAGAACGTAGCCATAAATATTTATATTTTATTACTATCCCAAGCCTTGCTCAAAACGATATGTCCCGCGGTTGTAAAATAAAACTGTCCATTTTTATTAGCTCTTATTTCTATGTATCGTATCTAATAAAAAACGGGGCAAGAGCATGTCATGGTTCCGAACCCGTTACTACAAACACAAACAACTATCCCCAAAAAACACCAAGTATGAACTCATTTTCTATTTAAAGTTATTTAGATGATTTTTAGTAGGTATTCATATTCACTTGAGTCGCTTGTATGTCAGGAACCAATCAAGTCTACTTAACCATGATAGTTTTCCTTTTAAATTCGTTAATTATGTGGTCATTACATAAATATTTTCCCTGACCGGGAATTGAACCTAGGACCACTATCTCCCTACTAAGCTAACGTGTCGTCTTATGATCTTATTTACTTTACAGTAAATGCGTACGAGTATTGGCACAAAATTGTATCGGTTTACCTGATTTACATTCCCTAGCTGCCACCCACTGGGCAACAATGAAAGTGTCACAGGCGATGAACGTGTTAAGGTCTCGCTAGGGTTGCCACCCGTACTTTATTATAAAGTATTGTAGTCTATTTTAGCTTCCCGTACGTTATATTTTACGCAACACATAAAGTACGGCAAAGTACTTTATTTATGACATTCGGTTTTTAATGGTAATTTTTTCTAATAATTAATAAATTTAAACGAAATTGTACCTCAACGCAACCGTCAAAAATCCTAGACAAAACCTTTGTTTTGCCATGTTTGAACGCGATTGATACTTTAAACGTTGCCAAAAACGCTGTTAGAAAAAGCAAGGGCTGATGAGTGAGAACTTGATAAAAAATATGTATTTAAAAATAATTAAAAAATACTTTGCATTTATGCTGCGTACTTTATTTTTCTTCCTCTTTTGGTAAGTAATACTTTATTCTGTTGAAAAAAAAGGTGGCAACCCTTGTCTCTGCATACGTAAAGTGATCAGGACGTGGACGGGACGGGGACGGGACGTGGTTTAGTACATTTTCCCGTCACGTTCCCGTCCCGTCCGTGTAATCGTTACGTATGCACATTCCGATACATTTTCTATTAAACGATATTTTAAAAATTCCCGTCCCGTCCTTGAAAAATCACGTTACATATGCAGACACCTTTAAAGAACCTCGCCTGAAACAAGTATTGGAAACTTTCAACAAACTGGAGTTACCTTGTTTAACAAAACTTCATTTCCTCGACCAACTGTAACACAAGTTGACTCGTGCACGGACTATCTTCCATTAAATTAGCCGTTACTTGCAGAATTTTAAAATTTCACGTTGCACGTAGCATAACTAAGTAGGAGACTTGCTCATTGTAGCATTCAGGTGGGAAGTAGGGTACGAGTATCAACTACTAAAGGGTTAAAAAAGGATAACGAAGAGATTTTATATTGTTTTGGTTAAAAAAAATACCTGTCTGCAATAAAAATATCAAATGAAAAGCGAAAAACAAGCTCTATAATCTATAGAAAATTGCAAGAGCAATGTACCTACTTATATAACTTGAATATTGGAAAAGGCATTCCAATCGGGGACAAGCTAACAGTGCATATTTTTTTTCAAGAAATATGTTTTGTAATTCATTGCTTGTCCCCGCTTGCAATTTCCAATAATCAAGTCAATACACTATTGATTTGTACAACATAAAAACACTCTTAGATTTCAAGATGTACAGTCAACATAATAAATAAGTGATCATTTATGTACCTTGTCACTTTAACGTCGTGTTTGAAATGTCATACAAAATTGTGAAACGATTGAAAGCGACAAGGTACATAAATGATCACTTATTTATGTTGTTGACTGTACACTGAAAGAATAACTTAGTCGCTTCTAGCAAGATTGTGATTGTTGTTCAAGCGTCTTGATTCCATACGAGCCTAATGTTAGATACATCAACCAACATGTTAGGCCCGATTTAGACCAAGCGAACGAACAAGAATTCTATGCATTATCTGTTACGTTTTCTTTGTAAAAATAAAGACAAAACATGTTCTAGAGCGCTCCTTCGCTTGGTCTAAACGCACCTTTAGTTGAATCACTAGGAGGTTGCTGTTGTTATTATCAGTTTTGGTTAATGTAACTAATTTAAGTCAATTAAAAAAAACTTGATTGGCTGTCATTTTTTTAAGTATTGGTAACAAATGAGTATGAATATGAATATGAGAAACAAAATAATAGTAACTATATATACAATACGTGCATACTAATAAGAAAAATCATAAATAAAAATATACATAGTCATATAACATTCACCAAAAGATCAGAAGTACAAAAAAGATTGACGCGACAGGCAAATAACATACGAGGGGCGGCTGAAAAGTTCTAAGCCTAAGGTATTTTGAGGTTGCATATGCGTTAGCGATACTGGCCACTTAAAAGACCATTTAAAAAGTTAATAAATAAAAGAAAAAAATGTCGTCTTTTGTTTATTACATCTCGAGATATCCGACGCTAAAGGTCATCATGTGTGAATTATCAACGCATATCACGAAAAATTGAGCACCGTGCAGTCATTAAGTTCCTCACGAAAAGTGACAAATCGCCGAAAAGAATTTTTGAAGAAATGTCTAGTATTTACGGTGAATCTGGCCCTTCTCATGCCATTGTTAAAAAATGGAGTCGACTTTTTAAACTTGGACGGGAGTCGATCGAAGACGATCCTCGCGCAGGAAGGCCAATATCGGTTGTGACTGAAGAAAATACTGAAAAAGTCAAAAAGTTAGTATTAGAGGATCGGAGAATTAAGGTTTGGCAAATAGCTGAAGCCTTAGGTATTAGTAAGGAAAGAGTTGGAGAGATTTTGCATAAACATTTGCATATGACAAAAGTAAGTGCTCGTTGGGTGCCGAAAATGCTCACAGCTTTCGATAGAGAACGTCGTGGTCAAACTTCTCAGGCATTTTTAGAATTATGTGAAGAAGGTTTAGATGAAGTTTGTTCCCGCATAGTAACTGTTGATGAAACATGGATCAGACAGTATGATCCAGAGTCGAAGTCTGAATCTATGCAGTGGATCGAAAAGGGTGAAAGGCCGCCAAAGAAATTCAAGGTTCAAAGATCGGCGTCTAAGCTAATGGCCACCGTGTTCTGGGATTGCGATGGCATTTTTTTAATAGACTATTTGGCGAAAGGCTCTACAATAAATGCAGTTTATTATGCTGAGCTATTAAGAAAAGTGCGACAAGCCATAGTCGAGAAACGAAGGGGCAAACTGAGCAAAGGCATTTTGTTTTTGCAAGACAACGCCCCCGTTCACACCGCTCGTGTTGCCAACCTTGCTCTGAAGGAAACTGGCTTCGAGGAAATTGATCATCCACCTTACAGTCCAGATCTGGCCCCTAGTGATTATTTTCTATTCAGCAATTTGAAGAAAGATCTAAGGGGAAAGCGATTTGGCAGTGATGAAGAGATGAAGGCGGCTGTACAGACACATTTCGACAGCCAAAATAAAACTTATTTTTTCAACGGTCTAAAAGCATTATTTAAAAAATGTAATAAATGCATTGAATTAGAGGGAGATTATATTGAAAAATAAAAATAGTAAAAAAAATCTGAACATTTTTTTTCTACCTTAGGCTTAGAACTTTTCAGCCGCCCCTCGTACTCCTTCGACCACCTAGAACACTATATGGAAAAAAGAATATAATATACGAAGGTGCTGAATTGTACAACAAACTACCAAAAGATGTCAAAGATGCCAAATCAATGATAATTTTCAAAAGAACACTAAAACAATACGTATTAAATAATAAATAAATAAACATAATAATAAAATATATAATATAATAATAGGTTGTTACAAAATCATGCACATCTTTTAAGGCTTTTCCAATTTACCTTACATTAGATAATATTATCCACACATAATTTATTATAAATCCCATCATATAACGAATATGTAATTAACCAATGGTCACACGCGTAGTTCGGTTTAACTGGCCCTACGCTCAGCATTATTATTGTTGCATAGCGCTTGCTGTTGCCAAGCGCCTTTTGTACTTTAGTCGTCGACCGCTTTTGCATGCTACCCTCTTCTAATTATATTTAAGTAAAAATATTGTTTTCTCAGTAAGTGATTTATGTAATCTTATGAGAAATAAATGTCTTAAACCATAAACCATAAATAATAGTAAATTAAGGGCCCCACGGATGCTCGGTGCAGGCTGATAACGAGGTGTGCTGACGCGAAGCAGAGTGTAACAAACATACACCGGATTGACGGGGGCAAAAATGTACCAGTGCTAGTGATTCATTAAATATCGACTAAGTTCATCGACAACTTTTTTCGTGACATATGGATCTTACATTTCTTGCGAAAGTAAGTCGTACCTTTATCTTCTATATCAGAATGATCAGCTTTCCATGAAGATAAACGATATTTTTTCAACCGCCTTAAAAAACAAAAAGGTTCTCAATTTGTCGGAATGCTAAAGAACATTGTTGTACTGAATGATTTTTTTATTCAATGTAATTTCAATGGTTGTCAAAAGTGACTCGAGTCCAGAGTCAATTTCAGATACCGGTTGTTTGTAGTTGCGATAAGTATAAATAAAAGAGGTTTGCACATAATTAACAGGTATTCAAACTTGGCAATTACTTATGATAATGATGATTAAAAATTGCTTTTTATCGATGTCGATAAACTTTGTCGACATTTAATGAATCACTAGCACTGGTACATTTTGCCCCCGTCAATCTGGTGTTTGGTAACAAAAGAGTACTTAAAACATGACAGCTGCAGAAAGGCGGCAAATTTTAAACTAATGTATTTTTTCATTAGTTTAAAATTTGCCGCCTTTCAGCAGCTGTCATGTTTTAAGTACTCTTTTGTGGCGCGTCAGCACAGAGTCGGGTTCATCAAGCTATTTTTTTAGATTTGTTTAACCTTTTGGTGCTGAACCTTAAATGGATGTCAACCGAACCTAAAGTTACAAGTGTATCGCGTTTATGTAAGGAGATTGTTCGCCCGCCGACGTTCAAACTGCGTTCAAGTAGTTAACCTAACTTGAACTTTAATTATACTTCACAGTTTCCACCGTGGTTGACTGGAAGGAACTTGAGGGTTTTAAGTCAAACTTCACCGAGGACGACAGAACGGAAATATTTCAAGTTGAAGAAATATTACTGCAACTTTTGAAATTTATTTCATGTACGATTTATCTTCTTTAGTATCAGAGATGAATATAAATGTTTGAGCTTTAGGGCGTTTTCACTAAAAAGTGTCCTTAATTTCAGTCCTTAATAGCCCTTAATAAAACGCCCTTTAACAAGTTTGCAATTAGAAATTTACTTTACATATTTACTTACAATAACTGTTTTTTTTAAATGATTAAGGGGTTAACAAACTGCAATGACGATATAATAAGTTACCCTTGTAATGGAACTGAGACGTGTCATTCATTTTATTTATTTCATATTTTCTGATAACTGCTATATTTTAACCTTGTCCCCCACTGGGTCACCGCGTCAATGTATCTGGATTTATCGCTCGCTTCGCTCGCTGTCCCCGTGTACAAATTGCAAGTCTACGTGACATGAAACTTTATCACGTGGGTATAGGGCTTTCTACAATGTCGCTGCCTGAAGCACCTGTGAGTTACTTACCTTACTTTGTAGCATACGTGATTGGGGTATACTTAAAAATAGTTATTAAAAAACTATTTTAACCCCTTGGCTGCCAGATACTGAACCTATTTAAGGTCTGTTCATTCTTATTTGTCTTATATAGTAAACAACTTTCTAACCTCAAAATGAACCTTTTTTGGCGAAAACAGCTCTTTTATCGTAAATAAAGTAAACTGAGTAAACATTTTGGACATCACTTGGCCAATGTATTGTCTGTGATTGCTTTATTTTGTTTAAAATAGATTTTTTAGCCAAAAAAAGTTCATTTCGAGGTTAGAAAGTTGTTTACTAGGGCCCTTACTAATAAACGTTGAGTAACGGTGGTATAGTTATACAATGTTTTGTCCTTATCTGTCATTGTGACATTTGAATTTGACAGATAAGGACAAAACATTGTATAGCTATACTACCGTTACTCAACGTTTATTAGTAAGGGGGTATATGTATAAGGAAAGTAAGAATAAACAGACCTTAGAGGGCATGGCAGAAGCCCAATTTTCGAAAATTACGTGCGTAGCTTTTCGCTGGTTATAATTTATGGTATTCTTTATTATTCGGCGTACCTACTGCTTAGATAGGTATTTATAATGTTATTTGGTACCTTTAATAAAACAACATAAAATTGTTATTTATGTAACTGGTACAGTCGAGTTTATTAATATGTATTCACTTTAGTACCTTGTCTACTTAATGTCATGTTCAAACTGCCATATATGAATTATCAAGAGATTAAAGTGACATGGTACTAAAGTGTACACATATTTATGTACTCGACTTTACTTAATGAAGCTTGCTAGCGTTACATATGAGCTTTAAAAGTTCTACGAGGTTAAAAAGGACTCTACAAAGTTTGTCAATTATAATGCTCTTTGTTAAGCTTATATTAATTTAATATTTTTACACTTTTTTTTTTAATACTTCTAAGATTTGGGATGTCATTTTTATTCTCTAAATGTCATATCCGGTACCGCGGTGGTATTGCTGTTAGCCATATCGTAAAACAGCGTCCAAATTAAATTTATTGATCTTTTCCTTTTTTTCTTTCAAAGCTCAAGTTATGGTTATTAATTAAATATATTTTTAATTTTCACACATTTCAATTGTTAACAAAACAGTTCACTGTTATTTTTTACGCGTAACCATGGTAATAACAATAAGATGTTATAATACTCATAAAATAACTGTTATTACCATGGCAACGCTCATTATATAACTGTTTTCACACTTCGGTTACGCTATACGCGTTAACGATATCAATACGATATGCGAGTAGAAAAATGTACTTATAAAACATTAATTCAGAACAATGATAGATAACCAAAACATGGTTTATTACTTCCTATATCATTGAAAGAACGCAAGCATCATTTGAAAATCCATTAAATACCTTTAATGATTATTCCATACGCACTGCTAGATCTGCTTATCTACAGCGCATCTACAGTATTCAAATAAGAATGTTAAAAGCGATTGTTCCACTAAAAGTCAAATACCAACATCGACACAACTATGACAGATTATTTGAATACTGTAGAGTGCTGAGTGTGTTTGATAAGGTGAAGCTAGCTATGATACTGGAATACAGAGATGTTATGGGGGAATTAGTTAAATATAGAAGATCTGATAGATTGCGAAATCTAAAAGAAGGAAAATTATTTATCACCTCAAGAAGTAATAACCTTTATGGCTTTAGAATTTGGTCAAACTTCCTACCTCATATTTTAAATAGTTTCCCTAAACATGTAATAGAACGCATAGAGGCTAAACCGGGGTCTACCAAAAACATTGTTAAGAGATTTCTTATGTCTAATAATTCTTATAAATAGTGTCCTCACTAACTTAGCCAAATAATCTTAAATTAATAAAGATTTTAGCTAAGTAAAAATTGTAAACATAACAGAAAATTGAAATAAACAGATTTTATTATTATTATTATTTATTATCAAAACAGTAGTAACTCAAAATACAACTGTATTTTAAAATCAACTTTAATACAACCTCTATGAACTTGAAACAAAACTAGCAAGGATTTCGAGTTGATACTGTTTTGATCTAGCAGTGCGAATTATATATTTAGTCAACATAAAGGCATATTCCGAAGCTTTTAGCGTCTTAATTACGCAATATCATTTCAATGTCTGCCTAGAAACGGAATTCGGCTCTCTACTTGATTAAATGAAGGAATAATTTATTGGGAAATTATTATTCAGGTGACATTCCCGCAAACGGTACCTCAAATTCCACTCTCGTATGAAAATTCTGTTTGTATATTTGCTGAATACAATCACTTAATGAATATTACAAAACCTTTTAAGTAATTTTATGTTATAAGCATAAAAACACTGTTTTGTGCTTTTTCAATCCACTGACATTTAAAAAAAAAAAACTAGCAGGGTTCTCTTAAAATTTATGTTTAAAGTAATGATAGCTGTTATACGGGAACCCTTTGAAACGCATACCTACTTTTTTTTACGCGTAATGTATTTGTTACGCATAATTGTCGCAAGTCATAATGCATTTTTTTCACGACATCGAATTTTTTCAGTATGAAGGTAAGTTATAAAACTTACCTAACCTACACCCTTTCAGGCTGAAATTACAGGCTTTAATAAACATCCATCGTGTAGATTAGTTAGGTTAGGTTGATATTATAAAAAAATCCTGAAAAAACATCGATGTCGGTCATACGCCCTTTCAGGCTGGAATTAGAGGATTTAATAAACATCTATCGTGTAAATTAGTTAGGTTGGGTTAGTTTTATAAAAATACTGAAAAAATATCGATGTCGTGAAAAAAATGCATTATGACTTGCGAAAATTATGCGTAACAAATACATTATGACTAACAATAATTATGCAACTAGACCCCTACCCCTGTTATACTAGTCTAGCAGCAAAGGCAGCCGAGTTAGAAAAAATACAATGATATTTCAAAAGCAGTAAGCTTTTACCGCGTGGAATAGAGCCCCAGGTCTCATGATATTGTATGTATGTATGTATGTAAACTCTTTATTGCACATAAACAATTACAAAACATTTTTGCATCACTATAGATAATGTACATAGGCGAACTTAATGACGACTTATTGATGCTCATTAATGAGTATGAGACTAACCACGGTCACACCCAAAATGCCAAAAGTATTTGATGAAAAACTAAATATATCCATTAAATGTATTTGCCAATGAATAGAAATGAAAGTCCCAGCGTTCGGAGCCTAAAAATATCATGGTCATGAATAAACTAGCCTCAATTCCACTGATTTGCAAGTCATGTCACTTTAATATGTAAACCCGGTTTTGGCGCCATTTCACCACCATTCGATGCTTAAATATAAAAGGCATAAACTCAAAAACAAATATTGTACAATTTTAAACTTTGTGTCAATTGTGTTTTGATTTTAAATCCATATTAGCAGTTTATTTTGTGTTAAGTCGTTAGAGACGATTTTTCATGCACAAGTTTAAAAAACCAGTCAAGTGCGAGTCGGACTCGCGCACCGAGGGTTCCGTACTTAAGATTTTCATACGATACCCCACATGACACGGTTAACTCAATTCAAAATTTGGACCGCCGTTCCTTGCCCTGTTGCCCTTAAAGACCCTGTTTTTTTTGTGATATAATGAATAATGTATAGTTTTCAGATTGTTCCCTACTTGTAGTATAAGACGGTATTACTTGCCTAATTTCATTGTTCTAGGTCAACGGGAAATTTCCTATAAATTTTGAATCCCTTAAGTGTCAAAAGTTTGATTTTTTCACAACTTTAAGGGACTGTAGACCTGAGTATATGGTTTTTAGGGTTCCGTAGTCAAATTAGGAACTCTTATAGTATCGCCATGTCCGTCCGTCCGCCCGCAGCCTAGCTCAGAGACTCTTAGTACTAGAAAGCTGTAATTTGGCATTTATATACATATTAGTCACTTTTTTTACTTTACCTCCCCTCCATGTAAAGTGGGGATGTTTTTTTTTTCCTCGTCTACCCCATAGTGTGGGGTGTCGTTCGATAGGTCTTTCAAACATATTGCGGGTTTGAAAGAATTTTTCGATTAAGTTACACGTTTATAAAATATAAAGCTTTAAAGCGCTAATTTTTGTTAAAGTCAAGTGTCGTCCCCCCTACAGACAAAACTACAAATATAAAAAATCTGAAAAATATCTTAAAGGAAAGCACATATAATGAATTTAATAGGAAAACTATCACGACTAAGTTGACTTCATTGGTTCTTGAGTTACAAACGGTTTAAATGTTTATACCTACCGAAAACTTATTTGCGGTGTTAGTAAACTGACCGCGACCTGTGTCGATGTATGGTGATAACAGTTTTCCAACGGCAAAGTTAAGTTTGTCGCGAGGTCTAATTTATTTGTAGTAACGGCTTCGGAACCCTACACTGAGCACGGTCCGACCTGCTCTTGCCCGGTTTTTTAATTTAACTCGATACCTCTACGCGTTCCCGAGATAAAGGGTCTTGACAGACAGACAGACGGACGGACGGACAGACGGACAACAAAGTGATCCTATAAGGGTTCCGTTTTTTCCTTTTGAGGAACAAAACCCTAAAAAGAACGAGTTAATTGTCTCCAAAATGTCTCTGAGGACGGAGGTAGCATTGTTGACATAAATTAACACTCTTGTGTTCGCCACTGTAGGTACTTAAGGTATCTAATACGATACAATACGAAAGTACAGTCAACAGCATAAATAAGTGATCATTTATGTACCTTGTCACTTTAACGTCGTGTTTGAAATGTCATACAAAATTGTGAAACGATTGAAAGCGACAAGGTACATAAAAATTGGTCGATTTAAATTTTTCATTTTAAGGAGCTATGGACACAAACATTGATTGATTGATTTTCATTGGTTCTTAAAGTTGGACAACAATGTTCTCGACCAATCATCAAAAACGCCGACAAAAACATTCTTGGTCTGTCTTTATAAATGACGTTTTGTGACCCCAAACAAGACCATCTATGGCCATATTTCCGAGCAGTGTTGTGAAAAAATCTTTCATATCCTTTACAAAACTTGTCCAAAAACATGGCTGCCGTAAACAATTGAACAAACAGTATATTTAACATCCGCAGGCTTATTACCTAAAGTACTCGCAATCGCAATCGTTTCCATTGACAGAGCGAAGGCGAGTCTGCTTATAAAATGAAACCAATTGTTCCAATTTGAAGTCGATTGCGATTGCAAGTGCGTTAGCCAATAGCGACGCAGGGTATACAATAAAAGTGTAGCTCTTGGCAATAACTGGCCAATTCGGTTACCGTCCGGATCGTTACCCGGGGCCGTGTCATCAATATCAATGTGCAATAGTGTCCTGGGTGAAATACGAGTCGGTACTCCGCCGGGTTCGAATTTACGAATAAATGGCCCTGTACACGTTGGGCTACAGTGTTGGGCACGGCGGCAAAATATTGACTGTAATTTACCATAAGTCTCATCTTATTGGTTTACACTTTGACCCTATGGGATCTTTTCTGTAACTACCCCTTTTTATATTTAGCGCATAATCCAATGCAGCATCCACACCTTCCAGAAAGTGGATAGTGGAGTGCAATGGCAGTGCCTTGAAATCGTTTGGTTCTCGGTAGCACCAATCAAGGATTTTCATTCTTACTCCGGCGAGGGCATAACATATGATTTTTAAAATAAAACGACTATTCTTAAAAAAACCGTACCTGAACTGAACTCGTCAGTTTGGTTCACTAATATTTGACCAAAAAACGTTTCACCAAATGATTCATTTCACAAACATATCATTAGACAAACCGCTTTTTTTTTCCGAAACTGTAAATATTTCAGGATTTTTAAAAAACAAACCTAACCTAACCTATAGGGTTCTACACGATGGTCCTGAAATAAATCCTGAAATATTTACAGTTTCGGAAAAAATAGCGGTTTGTCAAATGATATGTTTGTGAAATGAATCATTTGGTGAAATGTTTTTTGGTCAAACGACAGTTTACTTAATGGAATGAAAAATCTGTCATAAACAAGCATAAAAATTAAACGCGCTTCTTCACTAACTTGCATTTAAAACAAACAATGTTGAATTAGCAATTTTATATCCGCAGGGTTGCCAATCGTCCGGAATTTTCCAGTCATGGTAGTTTTTTCACTTTGTCCAGAATGTGTGAGAAAGTATGGTAGTAAACTCTAAGGCGTCTAGTATTTACACAAATTAAGAAATAAAAATACATAAACAAAATAAAATATTTGCTTTAAATTATAATCGATGTAAACGTTTCTTAAAGCACAGTCAAAAGTAAATTGTTGCCTAGGCGCGGAAAGTAAGGGATTTCCTAACGAGGTGGTTAGCAGGCCTGCTAAAATACGAGTCAGGAAATCCTCGTTTCCGCCGAGGCATACATAATGATTTTCTCAAACAATGCGAGGAAATGATACAAATACATGATTATAAGTATTTTTAAAAACCTTTGACAAATTCGGAGAGAATGTTTGTTTGCAAAATACCAGTATTAGTTAAGATAGTTTCACGCACAACGAGCCGCCGCCCGCCGCCGCCGCCAGCACCCACAAGTTGGGTGTACGGGATTTTTTTCATAGTCCTTTCGATTTTATACGCAATAGAGAACACTTTTAAAAAACAATATGGACATGGACGAAAAGTTTCTTCATATGGTTTTTTTACTCCTAAGAGTTAAATGAGGCACTTTCCGTCCTTGTGTTTCAATCGGAAAACCTTTCTTTCCGAGCATCTTTGAGAAAAATAATTTCAAGCCCCTGCTGTAATAGATGAGACAGCTGGACAGTTTTAATATTTGCAAACAAATCAGTTTTTAGAAGTTTTTTTTTAACTTGCACTTTTCGTATGTATGTAGGTATGTAAGTTGTCCGCTTCAAATCCTGCAAGTCGATTTTGAATCCGTTAATGGAATGGGCTGAAATTTGGAAACGGGGCCTCTATTCAACACGGTAAAAACCATATCGTTTTTGACCAGTTATCGTATTGTCAACGTTTTGATAGCTCTTATTTACTTGACAGTAATGGCGTTCGCGTTAAAAACAATACCATAACAGGTCAAATACGATTTGGATTTTACCGCCTAGGATAGAGGCGTAGAGCGGTTCTGCACTACATCCGATCCGAATCCGATCCGAACCCGTGAAAATACGGATCTATAGAGAAATTGGATGATCGGATTCGGATCGGACGTAGTGCGGAGCCGCTCGACAATGCAATATTATGGTATCTAAGAGCTGATCTGATGAAGGAGTAGGAAGGTGGCGAGAGGATTTCCGCTATACTTAACCTAGACTCACCGTGTTAGGACTCTTTAATATTGTCTTCATAAGCAGAAACTTTACAAAGTACAGTAGGCAACAAAAACTTGTCCAATTTTTTTTTTGCAAATAGGAGTTTTTCGGGTTTTTATGATCTGGCAACTAGGGAATGCAAATAACCGGTTATAACCGGCTTTAACCGGTTATTTTCATACAAAAACGGTTAATAACCGGTTAAATTGCATTCCCTACTGGCAACCCTACAGGTCTATTTCACGCGCCACTGGCCCGCCTAGATTGATGGCCCTGCATCAGACGTACTATCTGAATCTATTAAGCGATTCTATTTATTTCAACAAGGGGTTGCTATTTTGCATTCTTTATCTAGTCTATGACGCATAAAATTGATTAAAAACTGTTTAAAGGCAGTGAAAAGGACAATTACATGACTTCTACAGCTGCTCTACCTCCTTTAGGGCATTTTCACTAAAAAGTGAACCCAATTACTATACATTGACGGCCGCAATGTATGGCTAATTTTCGTTACAAAACTGACAAAGTTAAAGTTCCTTAATTTCAGTCCTTAAATTGGGTACACTTTTTAGTGAAAATGCCCTTTAACCTACGGCCAAGCAGCAGTGTTCGAATTGGTGTGTTCCGGTGTATGGATAAGACAACCGGTGAAATTACTAACATAGAGGCATTGCATCTTTAGTCCTCCGGGTTGGCAACGCATCTGCGGTTTTAGGATTTCAGTCTTAAGATTGTAGCCATGATAACGCTTAATGTCTATGGGCCACAGATCTCTAGGCGGAGATTCTAGACGGTAAAAACCATAATCGTTTTTGACCTGTTATCGTGTTGTCGACGTTTTGATAGCTCATATTTACTTGACAGTAATGGCGGCCGAGTTTAAAACAATACCATAACAGTAATTTCAAAGTCGATATGGTTTTTACCGCCTAGAATAGAGACCCAGAGGCCTAGCCAATATGCAAAAGCTACAGTCTGTGAGCACTTAGAATGTGCTTAGGGTTTGTACTTCTTTCTTACTCGCTCTAAATAAGCGTTTGAGAGCAAATTAGAGACAAATACGACCCCGAAGCATCTTCTAAGAGCTATCGGACTGTACTAACGTTTTTCTTTTCTATCGCTCAAAAAGTATGGGAAGACATTCTCGTGTGTAGCGATAAACCACGTGGTCAACTGACATATATTTGGAGTGATAGAAAACAGAAACATCAGTCTGCCTGTGTGCTCGTTTGCCTTCTCCATGATATTAAAAAAAAAAGCTTTTAGGGCGTTTTTAATTGAAGGAAGGACTAAAATTAAAAAACGGTTCCTACATAATATTATACCGTTGCGTCTCGAAAATTAACTATACTGCTATTATACAAATGGTTGTATTCTAGACAAAACCCCTGTAGCTTACTGGAAAATGTAAATAATTAATAATTTAATATTAAGCACTGTAATTCGCCGTCGCTATTGTTAATGACTAAGTAAAGCCCATTTAATCTTAATTATATTATTTAGTAAACGCTTTCATAACTAGGTAGAATGCACATTTAATATGTACAAAATATTTCTAATTTAACATGGATTATTTTTTGTAACGACTTTGTTTTTACCATAAGGTTATTATATTCTAAGGTTTTAAAGTGTTTTTCTACTCGCGTACTAAGTATAAACCGCTTTTATCGATATCGTTAACGATATTAGAATACCCCTATAACGTAATCGTTACCGAAGCTTGAAAACCGTTATTTAATGAGCGTCGCTATGGTGAGTTCTTTTATAATTATTATAGCATTGTTATTAAGGTCTGTTCATCCTTACTTGTCTTATATAGTAAACAACTTTCTAACCTCAAAATAACCTTTTTTTGGCTAAAACAGCTCTTTTATCGTAAATAAAGTAAACCGAGTTAACATTGTGGACATCACTTGGCCAATGTATTGTCTGTGATTGCTTTATTTTGTTAAAAATAGCTGTTTTAGCCATAAAAGGTTCATTTTGAGGTTAGAAAGTTGTTTACTATATAAGACAAGTAAGGATGAACAGACCTTACCAGAGTTACGCGCATGAACAATGTCAGTGATGGTGTTTGGTGAATAAAATTGACATTCCAATTCTTATACTTTATCATTCAAAGTAGGTATCTTCTTCTTCTTCTTCTTCTTAATGTGCCTCTCCGGCTAGCGAAGGTTGGCAGTCAGCTCCGAAAACTTTTCTCTGTTTCTCGCCAGGTGAAACAGATGGGCAGCACTCGTGACACCAGTCCACTCCCGGAGATTCCTCAGCCATGATTTCTTCCGGCGGCCTACATGTCTTTTACCAGCGACCTTTCCCATCATTATCGGTTGTAAGAGGTTGTATCTGTCATGCCCATACCTCGGGGTTTTCGGTGCGGGAATGATTTGAGAAAGAGTAGAGAGATAAACAGATAGGTTAGTTTGAGAAAAGTCATATTATGCCTAATGAACAACTACCTCTCTGCGAATTGTATACACACTATGATACACTTTTATTATGACTCATGTAGGAGGTACTTTAGCTTTACTACAAAGCGTTAAGAGCTAATAATAAAAATAACATTAATTAATTACCTGCAGTAACAAAGTCCGGTATCTGTGAACCAATACTTATAAATCAGTAGGGACTTAAGGGGTTGATAATGACTGATCTTTTTCATTTATATAATATTAAGTATTCATGTATATTATTCAATTAATTATTCATTAGGTAGAATCCTGCTAAAGTACATTCTGCTTTTTATGTCAATGCCTACTCTTTGGCTAATGTCAAACATTCCATCACCGAAAACCCCGGGATTTGGATGCCGTAGTACATGGCCAAGATACAGAATGTGCCAAAAAATATTGCAAACTAGCAAGAATAAAAACTAGTAAAAATGCAAATATTTCTGGCCCACCCCATATATCAAAATCTCCGAAATGTTAAATAAATACCTGAGCTTAACTAAGAGCATTATATTTAATAATCACAAAGAAACGACAGATATGATAATTCAACTAGGCTGTAGGACGTATGATGCCATAGTTTTTCTCCGTGATCGCTGTCAACTTAGAAACTGCCAGAAAGAAATAAACTAATTACGACAAACTTCGTAGTTTCCGTTTTAAGCTTGTAGAAAAAGTTACGTATATATACGACGGTACATAATTAGCTCTTAAGGTACATAGGGGGGGCGAGGTGACAGACAAAAGTAAGCTTCATTATGTAACAGTTACAGATCTCACGAGTGTTGTAATGCTAATTACGCAGTACAATACTTACAATGCTTTACAATACTTTATCTACACACATATTATAAGTACTCTAAGATGGGTTCAGAAGCCGAAAGGCAAATGACCAGCATTACCTTACCTGTGGTAGTAGGTGACAGCGATGACAGCTGTAACGTAATTTTGAAATTACGTTATAGAATATTGTAACGTAATGAGATCCAAATTTGGAACATCTTCCAAAATTAACAGCTGTCATCGCTGTCACCTACTACCACAGGTAATGCTGGTCATTACCTAAGGGTTTTGAACTTTTATTCTGTAAGTAGGCTGCAGAGATACTTTTACAAGTCGTCAGTTTGCCAGCGCAGTGCGCAGTGGTACCTAAAGCACCGCAAGAAACTCAACAATCGATCATTTAGGTACTTAACCATTTCAACGCCACATTCGGCTCTGGCCGTCAACTAAAAGTCGTGACACTGACGCCACGTCGGCTACAGCCGACAAGAGTACAAGATTAAAAGAGACTTTGTTTGGTAGCAATAAGGTGTAATTTGCATAGCATAGCAAACATGTTTGGCGTGTGGGTGGCACATTTTGTATTTGACGTATGGCGTTCAAAAGGTTAAGAGGATAGTGAGGCGACGCTTATATCGCGTAGCTGTCAAAAATGTTCCATATCTTAGCCTGGAGCTTCCAATCCCAGTATACCGGGATACCGGTATCCCGAGATCCCGCGCTATTTTCCAGTCCCGCCTGTTGCGGAATTAGGAGCGCGGTATCCGCGGGATTTGCGGGACGCAATAGTTTGGTAGACGACACAATAGATACGTTATGTTGTCTATGCAAAAAATAATCAACTGAATGCTCACAGAACTAGTAATTAAAGTTTTAATTCGTTTTTTCAACCATCTGTTGAAAATTTTCTTTGTTATCGTTTATTTTATTGTACTTATGTAGGTATGATTTTGTTATTTTTTCTATATTTTGGTTCTTTATTTCTTTATAAATTTCTACGCGGGATCCCGCAAATGCCGGGGTCCCGCGGGATTGAAAATGTTGAGTCCCGCAGATACCGAGATTTAAGATAGGCTTCGGGATTGGAAGCCCTATCTTAGCCTAAAAGCGAGTACTGACACCAGCAATAATATTATCCAACATTGGGCTGAAAAATATTTGACCTGCCTTTATTACTAGAGTTATAAGAGCGTGTCAGATATTTTAAACGCAATCTTGAATGCTGGTGAATGTACATAACTGGCGTTAGTATTGCGTTCGGTGCTAGTTGCTGACGTACACACAGCGCGCTTAGTACGGCGTTCGAAAAGCGTTAGTAGTTTGTTTGCGTTAGCTCAGTCTACGTAAAGGGCGTGATTAAATGTTCACGCCCATGGCGGCACGTATTATTAGACGTGGAGGAACGTTTGAACATCGGCTATAAACAAAAACAAAGCTTCTTACATAATTAGGTCCAGCTGCACACTTTAGTACCTTGTCGCTTTAACGCCTTGGACAGATTAGTTCCGCAGTTCAAACATAGCTTTAAAGTGGATAGGTTCTTTAGGGTTGTTACCAATATTAAACATGGCTTATTTAAAAAAAAGTTTTTTTTAATAATAAAATTGTTTCCAACAATTACAAATCGATTGTACCTACATCACTTATATGACACTATACTTACCCTGTATATGGCAAGTTAAATAAAAGAGTGTAATATGGTGTATCGATATATGTAGTTTCTTACAAAATATTGGGTAAGTGAAATTTATAAAATCAACACAGCACTTTAAAATCCTGCGTCGTCAAAAGTTAATTTCATTAGTAAAACCGAAGTACTAAAGAAATTAAAAAAAAAACAATCCGCTTGGCTTTCACGAAGTAAGCACTAAAGAGCTAAACGTCTATAAATTTTGTATCATCATCATCATCATCATAACTTAAAACTACGCATAATAAATGAATATATTTATTTCATTCAAATTCGGCGTAAGCATTTCAAAGTATTCGACGGTCTGTTTTGAAACTCATATAAATTCTTATATAAGCTAGACAAAATACCGCTATTTTAGATGATGATACTTATTTAATATATCAAGAAACCCAAGCGGAAAATACCCTTTCTGACCTTGCGAAGATCCATGCTTATACGTGGCTCGCGGGTAAGGGGTAAGGCCTTAATTTGCAAACACGAAAAGCGCACGTTTAAAATTTCATACGAACTACATTCAGTATTCACTACGTATAATACTTACAAAATTAATCATTTGCATTCTGAAGATTGTTGGTTCTGCCCTCTCATAAGCTTCATAGGGTCCATTTCTGCTGCAGGTATCTTATCGATCCCTGCGAGCAACCTCTTCAGTTTCGCGATAGGCACCGCGGGGTTGAGCAGCTTAGGGCAGACCAGCGCGCAGTTCATGATAGTGTGGCACCTGAATGCTTTGAAGTCGTCCTTGAGTTCGTTAAGCCTTCGGTAGGTATCTTCGTCACGGCAGTCTGTGATCCATCGGTAGGCGTGGAGCAGGGTTGCTGGGCCCAGGAACCTGCGACCGTTCCACCAGTAGCTCGGGCATGACGTGGAGCAACAAGCACAAAGTACACACTCGTAGAGCCCTACCACCTTCTTGTTATCGTGAATCGTTTGCGCTAACTGCCCTTCCCCTATTGTGGGCATATTTCTTCTTATCAAATAAGGCCTTATGCTGTTATATCCATTGATAAAATGAGTCATATCCACCACCAAGTCCCTGATTACGTACATATGCGGTATCGGTAAAATAGTGATGACCTTTGCTTTAGGAATGGAAGTAATGCACGCGAGGCAGTTTCCACCCTGAAGCATGATAGCACAGGAACCGCAAATGCCTTCCCGGCATGATCTCCTGAAGGTGAACGTTGGATCCATGTCCTTAATTTTGATCATGACGTCGAGCACCATGCCTCCTACTTTAGTCACGTCTATTTCAAAGGTTTCTATTGAAGGTTGCGAGTTGGATTTAACACCAGCAAAGCGATATACTTTGAACGTCCGCATATCTGGAGGCGGCGGCGGTATAATTTTGTCGGGAGCTTTACTTGCCGCTTTTTCGCACTTGTCGTTAGCGCCGCGTTGAAGAAATACAAATATTTTATTGTAAAATGATCCATTAAACCGATGCGTTAATATCTTTGGCATTGCTAATATCGTAAACAACAGCTATTAAAAATATTAATTACAAAAATTCAAATCTGACTTGACAGTTAAAATGTCTGCGAAATGATTGGCATGACATGACTGTCACGCCATTCGCACTTCATCAAGTGCCAATATCATTTTTTTTACAGGGCCTAATAACTTTTTGTGCAATCCTCAGTTGTAAGTTGAGTAAGTTGTGCAAACCGTACTAAATAAGCAGAAAATACATTATGGTTCACTTCTTTTTACTTATGGTTTTCATAGTGAGTTGGAAAGAGATGAATCTATAGCTGTTCTTTCGTTATTTGGTACATCGTCACAAGTAAGGCGTGATTTGGACCTATAAGTACCTATACTATTTGGACCTATAGACAAGGAAAGACAAATCCTTCCTATAGGAAGGACAAAGAAGTCCCTGTGTAAAAACTTGTGACAATGACAGCTAAAGAAGAAAAAACAGCCTACTTTTTGTTTCATTTTTTCTCATGTAATACGTAATCTAAAAAGTATAGAAAGATAGCTGACGCAAAGTACGTCTTATGGTTTCTATGCTATATGTTCTTATTCTGTGTGTAAAATGCAACTAGATCGGACAAGTTGACGTTATTACTCGCAATAATATGGATATGACTCCAAATATTTAAATTAAACAGATTAGATTGAGTTCTTACCCGAAATTTAATTTTGATACTTTGCAAGAGAGTAATAAATCAATAATACAAAGTCTTGATAGTGTGTAGATTTATTAAAGTAAATAAACAGTATTTTTTGTTACTTTTCCATGGTTAATTTATTCCTTTTCACGTTTAAAATAAACTTATGAAGTGAAAAACTCTTTTCGTAATCCACTGATGTTAATGGAGCAAATTTTAGTAGCTTAATAGGAATGGCCACTCTTCACGTCATTGTATTATTTCTTTATCAAAGACATTGAATGTACTTTGTAGTAATTGACGGGATATAGCGACCAAAAGCGTGATCCAAAACTTAGGTAACAAGTCGTTTAGTCTACTTTGACACGCCCGCCTGTGTGTTCGTATCCATTTCAACGGAAGCATGCCGAGGTGCGTCGTAAATCGCGATACGAAAAAACTGCTGGACATGATTTCAGTTTATGTTCCCTATTATTTTGTGTATTTATTTAATAAACCTATGTTTATTAAACTGTTTTCACAGATGATTCTAGAAAATTTGTTTGTTGTTATAAGCGCCCTCTGTTGCTGAGTAGATAAACTATTGCTTAAATAGGGAGATGTCTTGCTGTTATCGTTTGTTTATCGATGTGTTTTGTAATTAAATAATAAGAGTAAATTAAATGAATGGAAATACAATAAAATTTATCATATAACTACAATCATAATAATAATTCATCATTCATCATTCTTTATTCAGTAAGGAATATTAGTATGTCATTACTATTTCTGGTAATATGTCAACTCTTGTAAATTTCTGTCTGTTAATAATAAAGCACGTGAAAAATGGACACAGTTCGTCCAACTAGAAAACTATTATTTTACTATAGAGGAATTATAATTAATGTATATTACAGTACAGATTGATAAAGTCGCAATTTTTAAATCAATAAATACGATATCTTTTTCGATAGTGTTAATACCTCAATATCGAATTGGTTAGCATCACCTACTGTCCAATAGCTGAAATATTCTTAGTATTGTCATACGCATTACGCTATTAAACGCTAGATGGCATTACTGATGATTATGATTAAAGTTTTTCTATGAAAATGTTTCCAATGGCCACTCTAATACCTATAATATTGAATCTCTTTGTTTATTAATGTTTTGCAAAGGATCGAAATTCAATTTTATATCCGAAATCAAATAATTTAATTTATTTAAAATCTTTGGAGTCATGTTCACATTATTGCGAGCGATGACGCCAACTTGTCCGATCTGTGAAAATATGAAGTCGGTTATAGGCGGCATTGGTCGGCATTGGTCGGCGTGAACGGTTTGTGATTAGGGCCCCTATTCTACATGGTAAAACAACATCGCTTTTGACTTGTTATTGTACCCATTGTCGACGTTACGACATAGGTGTACCACTGGAATCTTAAAAGTAAAAGGAAATCGATTTTCATATGGCAATGTTGCCTTACGCCTGTCAATTCAAATTTCACCGCTTGTCAGTGTTTGTTATTGTTGGATATTTTTACACCACAGATTATGGAGTATAAAATCCCGAACTCAAAACCCAATAAGGTGACTAGACATGTTCTAGTGTACCCGTCGCATATACTCGTATAAATGTTTATTTCAAAATCTCATGGTTTGAAACAAAATCGCAACACATGAAACATGAAATCACTACAACAGTGTTGCGGCAGAACGAAATATCACACCGTATGAACGACAAAGTAACCTAAGAATATCATTTCAAACATATTTACTTGGTATAGAACACATATTTGAAACAGTACGAAAAGAATATTGAGTACCAGGGCTTCTATTCTAAAGGGTAAAATGGTATCCTGCCTTTTGGCCGAAAATCATTTGGCAAAATGTATCGTTTCCCAATCGTTTCATTTGCCAACCCGCTTTTTTTTCTGTAATTGTAAATTTTTGGATTTATTTCAGTACCATCGTGTAGAACAGGTTACATAAAAATCCTGAAATGTTCACAGTTACAGAAAAAAAAGGGGATTGGCAAATAAAACGGTTGGGAAACTATACATTTTGCCAAACATATTTTTACCAAAAGGCAGAGACCCATTTGAACATTTCGAGGAATAGGCTTCTCAAATCGATCCCTGTGTTAGATAAAAAAAAATGTTACAATGAATTAATTATAATAAAATTAAGAAACGACCATTATTTGACCCCTAAATGCGGTCCGAATTGCGCTATATTAACGTCTTGAGGTTTTACATAAAACATAAATCCTCTCCAATATTTTATTTTATAAGTACAATTTAGATATCTAACCACAGAATCTAGCTGACAACTACGTTCGAAGACAGCTCTTGTCATGTCAAAATTATATATTTACAAATTGAATGTAATTCTTATGATGAAATGTATAAATTCTCTTTGGGTTTTCGACAAGATGGCGTCGCTTTCTTAGTTGTAATTTATTTTTTGCATATTTTGTTGTTTAATGGATAGTAATGATGTATTAATATGCAGTAAATTAACATTCAAATGTGCAGTATAATGAAGAATTCAAGTTTGAACACGTTTCGCCTTTGGAAGGATTGCTCCAAGAAAATCCCATCTGGTCTTCGTAAAGTTACATCGCTTCACGGAGGCTAGAGGATCACCGTACAACGTCGACTTATGATTTTTGTTTGATATCATTTACACCGATCACGTGTAACTTCCAACCTTGACACTGGCAGAATTGTCCCACTGGACAGAAGCCATATATCAAAAAATTTAACTTGAACTTGAACTTATGATGAAATTAATATATTAATGAGACCATTTCTCTTTTGAGTTATGTGTGAAAAATGTTAATAAATTGTGTAGTGACGTTTTCCAAGAGGTTCAAAACGAGACAGCATCAACATTATTGTAGAAACTCTTGATTGGAAGTATGGAATCCGCCTTTTTACTAAATTTAATGTGATTGTGTTAAGTAAATGTAGTCTAGAAATAAGGGTCATGTAGGAAGTATTGTATTAATTGAGGTCTAGGTAATAAGCAATGGTTGAATGCTTATAATGCTCTGAAATAATAAATATATTGTATTGCGATTGTTTGTTTACATTATGTATGTTGAATGACGATCGTCTAATATTTTGAAAACAGATCACAGATAATAAAAAATCGTAAGGCAAAGCGTGAATGGAACTGACTCACTGACTTAGATATCAACGCACAGGCGAAACTACTCTATCTAGAACCTTGAAATTTGGTACAGGGGTTCCTTTCATGATGTAAGGGTGTGACGTTTGCTAAGTTGGTGGTACTTGGAAAAAATAAATTAGGAACACCAAAAGTCTACACAATAATTTATTGCCGTGGTTCACAAGCCCGTCTCGGTTTCACTCCCGTAGTCCGTTACTCCCCTGGCGCTGATGGGCTGCGCTGATGCTGGGCGGAGAAGATGGAGCAGGCCGGAACGACTTCGTCGCACAACGTTCACCCGCGGGGAAGTAAAAGCGAGGTGCGTGGCGCTTCTTTACGTAAACGTAATACCCTGCGAATGGACGACTCGCATTAGAATATGCTCCGTATTGCCGATTATGATGAGCACCCTGGTCAAGCGGAAGCAAAGGGAGGATCGGCTAGTAGTTAGTGAGGGTGCTCACGATCAGAACGGAGTTACAAATCTTATTAGCAACTTTAGAGAAAAGTGAGAAAAATAAGGTGAACTAACATTTACGTGTAACAGCTATAAGCATAGGTAAATTTAAGTGGGCATAGAAAGCTCATTAAAATATTGATGGGAAAGATAAGAATGACTTGCATGATGATACAATGATTTACTACTTAAAACTACACTAGAATGAAATAATATATTGTTCAACACTCACCCATTAATCGGGGCACAAAAGTACGTAAACAAACAAGAAATAAAGGTTCCACTCTGCGGCGAAGGAAGTTAATCGTAATATAAGTACTGTAATGTCGCACGGGCACTGTGGCTAGCTCGTAAGAAGACGCGAACTGGGTAGCCGCGAACGCGCTAACACTCGCCCGACACCGATAGCTTCTGGCAGAGGAATGATGACGCGCCCGGCGCAGCGATCACGCGCAGCCGGCGTGTTTCTATGCAAGAAGATTGTCGGAGCACTGCGCCGTACTTTTGGTACATCATAATTAAATAATATTTATTTATTGTTGTACCAGATTTAAATATTAGGGCGTTGCATTATAATTTTATATTTAGTACCATTCTAGTGTTTAAGTTCATTCGTTATTATTATTGTTTCTTATTAATTATTATTTTATTGTAAATAAAATAAATTCGATTTAGAATTATAGTATTAAGTTATATTAGGATAAGTTAATATGTAACATTAACGTTACAAGGGAGTACTAAGAAAGGATTTTCCGAAAATCGACCCCCAACGGGAAGAAATAGGGGGAGTAGCGGGAAACTAATTCTACGCGTACGAAGTCGCGGGCGTCCTCTAGTACTAAATATTTCTATCGAATGATGCAACGTAGTCGATTGTATTATACGAATAATGGCAACCAAATTATATATAACCATAGAATAAGTACAAGCATAGACGTACTACAAAGATGTACTACTTAACGGTTTCATAACAGCGTTCCGCTGGATACCGCTATCTCATTTGCGCTCGCAAATGACAATATATTTGTCACTCGTGTGTCATAGAAAAACGAAGATGGTCCATCGGTATTAAGAACCGGTGGCCTATTGCCCAACGCACTCGCAATCGCAATCGGTTTCAAAGCGGAACAATTGTTTTCATTTTGTATGCAGATAAGCCTCCGATTAAAAAAATGAAAACAATTGCGATTGCGAGTGCGTTAGCGGCATTGTAGGTGTTAGGGTCCTGGGACGTGAGTTTAAATAAAAGTGGACTGTATATTTTATAGGGCTGATATAATCATCCGTACTTGACAATTACCCGGTCTACTTAGTAAAAATTTAATTAATACAAATAAAATAGCGTCGTCGTCCGACCGCGGTGGAGTATCGTAAGGCGAATGGCGGCGGCCACGTCGCTGCGGCTCGTCGTGACGTCGACGTGTCGTCCTCCCGCGCGTCTCCACCCGCGCGTATGTGCGACCGGTTCCCAACATGCTCCCCGGGTTGAAGTGTGCAGAGAACTTCAAAAATCTGGAAGGGGACAGATGTTATTAAAGGCCCTTCGAATTGTGCCTCTCCTTGTCTTCAACTCGGCGACTCTGGAAACGCCATCGCTGCCAGGATAGAGCTGCATGACTCGTCCTAAGGACCACATCAGTGGCGGAAGAGCTCTCTCCTTGACAAGAACAAGAGATCCCAATTTCAGCTCCTTGGTCGACGTCTGCCATTTCACCTTTTGCTGGAGTAGTGTCACATACTCTAATGAAAATCGGCTCCAAAAGTGCTGCTTTATAAGCTCGATTCTCTTGAATCGATCAAGTCGGTTGATATTCACATCACCCATTTGTGGTTGAGGGGTAGCAATCAGTGAGCGTCCAATCAAAAAGTGGGCAGGGGTCAAAGCGGAGAAATCTGAGGGATCAGTGGAAATAGGGGTGAGGGGCCGAGAATTCAAAACAGCCTCTATTTGAGTGAGGCATGTAGCCATTTCCTCGTAAGTTAAATGAGTGGTTTGCAATAAACGCTTAAGATGGTGTTTTGTAGAGCGCACTGCTGCTTCAGCTAAGCCATTAAAGTGAGGGGTATAAGCGGGAACAAATTTAAATTCGATGCCTTCTTGAGCTATTTGACCTTCGAGTTCAGACTGAAGAAGAAATTGAGCCAGCTCGTTACTTGTACCGACAAAATTCGACCCGTTATCTGACGTGATGCTCTTGGGCTTTCCGCGACGGGACACAAAACGATTTAAAGCGGCTATATATGCTTCGCTGGATAGCGCCGTAACGAGCTCAATATGACAGGCCTTTACCGAACTGCAAATAAAGATTGCCAAAAAGGACTTAATAAGTTTACAACCTCTGCCCTTACGGTCTGCTATCAACACTGGCCCGGCGTAGTCGACGTTACAATGAAGGAAGGGAAACTCTAGTTCAGTACGCGAGGTGGGAAGCTGGCCCATTATGGGCTGAACGGTTTCCACCTTTTGCCGAAAGCATCGCATACATTTGTTCACTGTAGCTTTAGCTAGGTTTTTGCCACCTAAGGGCCAATAAGTTTGCTTGATATTTCCTAACAGAAGTTGAGGCGGTGCATGTAAATATTTTATATGAAAATGATCGAATATAACCTTAGTGAAATGATGTTTGGAGCATAACAAAATTGGGTGCTTTGTGTCGTAACTGTAAGGGGAGTTGTCGAGTCTTCCACCAACCCTTATTATGTTATTAGCATCGAGAAATGGGCTTAAAGCTATAAGTTGATTTTTGTTAGGAATCGCCTTTCCGGCTTTAAGAATAGCATATTCGTCAGGAAACATCTCAGATTGAGATTTACCAATAATTAAATTTAAGGAATTTTGAAGCTCTTGAACTGAAAAATATCCTTCCATTTTCTTTTTCGGGTTCCGACAATTGTAAATAAATCTTTGTAAATATGCTATCGTGTTTTGTAAGTTTGTTAATTTAGATTTGTTTTTGATTAAGTTAGATATTAAGTCTGCATTAGAATTGTTATTAAGCGCGAAGGAACAAGTAATCATCTCTGGTAGATCCTGTTTCACGCCGACGTTGGGCATTTGTGGCCAATTAGTTTCAATTTCTGATAAGAAAGGTGGCCCTGACCACCACAATTCTGAACCGCTGATGAGGTCAGCCTTCAGCCCACGGGAAACAAGATCCGCCGGATTGTCCTTCGACGGTACGTAGCTCCACGTGTGACCCTCCGTGCACTCCTGAATTTCGTGTACACGATTCCGTACAAAACTTTTAAGGTTAGTGGGTGGTGTTTTTAACCACCCTAAAACAATAGTTGAGACACACCAGAATCTACACTTGCCGATATGTAGTGTTAAAGAGGTTAATACTTTGTTACACAGTCTTGCAGCGAGTAACGATCCGCAAAGTTCAAGGCGCGGTATAGTAGTTGGCTTTATTGGCGCTACCTTGCTCTTAGAAGTCAATAGATGTACTTTGATAGAGCCTGATGCATCCATAGAGCGAATGTATATGCAAGCCCCATAAGCTCGCTCGGAAGAGTCTGAGAAAACATGAATTTCATGGACGATTGAAAGGTCTTGAAGTACCCATCGGGGAACCTTTAAGTGGTTAAGAAGCGGTAAGGTGTCGGCGAACAAAAACCATAAATGTTTAATTTCCAATGAAACCTCATCGTCCCATGAGCATCGTTCGATCCACAGCCTCTGCATGATGAGCTTTGCTTCGATAACACAGGGGCCCACGAGACCCAGTGGGTCGAAGATCTGACTTATAACGGAAAGTATGTGACGTTTTGTCACTTTCTCACGAAGTGCAATATTAATTGAAAATGATAAAATGTCTAAATCGCAAATCCAGTTTAGGCCTAAAGTTTTAGAAGAAACATGAATATCGCTGTTTGCGATGTCTAAGACGTTATCTGATTGTAATGAAGATGAAATTAGTTTTAAAATTAATTTGTTGTTGGATTGAAATTTGCGTAAATTTAAATTTGCGGTTTTGAGTGTATTAATAACTCCTTTGCACAGCTTGATAGTGTCGTCAACAGTCGACGACCCGCCTAAATAATCATCAACGTAAAAATCGCGTTGAATGGACTGCTTTACGTCGCTATCGAGAGCACTAGATGCTAAGCTAACCAAACACTTCGTGGCTAGGTATGGTGCAGATGCCACGTCACCGTGTTTAAAGTGTACGTTTTTAACGGCTGAGATGAGTCATACCTAAATATGATTTGTTGAAGTGAGCGTTGGGCGGGATTAAGCTCAATCGCCCTGTATATTTTCTCTATGTCTCCAGTAACGACGTATTTATGCTGGCGAAAACGTAATAAAATTGAATAAAGATCTTCTTGTACAGTCGGCCCTACCATTTGAATGTCGTTAAAGGACAAACCGGAACTGGAAACGGCGGAAGCATCGAAGACTGTGCGAAGCTTGGTGGTAAGACTGGACTCACGGATGACACCGTGGTGAGGTAAGAAATAATTGACCTGTTGTAAATCACCAAATGAAGACTCTTTGTTTTCAGTCATGTGACCTAGGCGTTCATATTCGTGCATGAAATCCATGTACATACCCTTAAAAACGGGCTCCCGAAGAAATTTGCGCTCTAAGGATAAGAAACGGCACTTAGCCATTTGGAAGGATTCACCTAAGACTGATGGATCGTCCTTTAGCGGCATGGAGACGACAAAGCTACCGTTTTCACTGCGTACGATGTTTGCTAAAAAGCTCTGCTCACAGGCACGCTCCTCAGGAGACAAAGAGTGTTTTGCTGCAACAGTGTCTAACTCCCAAAAACGAGTTAAGTCTGGATTGGAGTCCTCGCTTATAAAATGACAAACGGGAGACGAAGACGGTGCCTTAAGACGGGCGACATGCCCGGACACCAGCCAACCCAGTTTTGTCTCATACAATTTAGGCTGATTTTTGCCTAAGTCAATTGAATTGTTGCATAAGACGGACCAAAATACTTCGGCACCCACTAAGATGTCTATAACCGACGGTATGTTAAAGGAAGGGTCGGCTAGACTTATTTCCATCGGAAGAGGAATATTTTGTATGTCTATGAATGAAGACGGCAAAGCTTTGGTGATCTGAGGCAGTATAAGGCAGTCTACAGTAAGGCTATAGTCATTATGAAACGACTTAATGTTAAGGCTGCAAGACTGTGTAATATGAGATGAATTGTTGTTTATACCTGTCACCGTGGAGCTCACGCTACGTCGCGACAAACCCAGCTTACCGCAGAGCGATTGCGTAACGAAGTTAGCCGTGCTGCCATTGTCGAGCAGCATACGGGCAGAGTGCGCGGCGCCGTTGCCGTCCAGCACCTTCACCAGCGCTGTGGAAAGCAAAACAAGCGGAGGAGTAGCTAACTGCTTTGATTCGCTTGAGTTTGCGAAGTGGTTTATGCTGCTAGTTGATGGCATCGCAGGCTCAGGGATCGGCTGTGGCTCATGCAAATGCAATAGCGTATTATGCCTTTTTCTGCAATATTTACATGAAGATAGATTGCAATTATTTTCTAAGTGCCCAGGTCGTAAACAATTAAGACAGACGTTTGACTCTTTAGCCTTTTTTATACGATTTTCAATAGGAAGGGCTCTGAATGTTTCACAGGTAAATAGAAAATGATTTTGATTGCACAATGGACATGTAAATATTTTTTTATTAAATAAGTTGTTTTTTTTAACGAAGTTTTGTTTTTCCTTTTGAGTGTTGGTAGCTATAAGTAAATTTGTATTAGTTTTGTAAGTTTCATATTTTTGTGGTTTATTTTTACTTTCTTGCAAAGTCTCCAAAAGGTCTGCCCTGTTGCTGAGAAAAGTCATGAAGGTTTCTAACGAAGGAGGATTATTAAGAGTATTTCTATGTTCTTCCCATTCTCTATGAGTGACACTATCAAGCTTTTCAGCCATCATGTGAATAATAAGTGTATCCCAATGCTGTGTCGGCTGGTCTAGGGTGGTCAAGGCACGAAGATTTTTATTTGTAACGTCTACAAGTCGTCGAATACCTGTGCAAGATTCATTGCGCATATGTTCAACATTAAATAGTTCCCTTACATGGTTATTAACCAGTAAACGTTTGTTGTCGTACCTGTTACACAATAAATTCCACGCGGAATCATAGTTTTCGGCTTTGAAATCTAAGTTATCGATGACAAGCAAAGCGCTACTTTTAAGAGATGCGCGAAGGTAATGCAGTTTATTAATGTTGTCTATATTTTGTCTCGAATGTATTAAAGATATGAAAGTGTCCCTAAACTCAAGCCATTGTTGATAGTGACCGTTGAAGACGGGTAAATCAATTTTGGGCAATCTGACGCAATTGGATTTAAAGGCACCTGTTTGCTGGAAGCTTGCGTCCTCGTAGCTCGATAAGGTGCGATCCAGCGGCTGCTCGCGATGCCGCGCGGGCCGCGCGCCGAGCAGGCTGCGCGCTGCCGCCGCTAGCGAGTGGTACTGGCCCTCGAACTCCTCGCGCTCCAGCTCTTGAGCATCACTGTCGTCCGAAAGCACCTCGATCTCGCTCTGTAATTCGTCATATTTCGCATATAAGGCATCGAATTTTTTAAAACGACCTTCTAAATCTAGCAGTTGTATTCGCCTGATTGCAAAACTTTTACGTATTTATTAAATATTGTAACCTTAGATTTAATAGAACTACGAATTTTGATTAATTTTTGAATTTTTTCTTCTGCCATGACAAAGCGGTAATTAAATATTTAGAAAAAAAGTTATAACGCACAAGTAAAGTAATTACTTATAGAATGCAGCGTGAACTTGACCTTGGTATGCGAACAAAAGATCAGGTGTGCAAGCGGCGACCCGGCCGGCCGGCTCAGGTAGAAAGATAAGAAGCGAGCGATTTGCGTAAGCAAGATCCCGTTATTCGAGCGCAATGCTGTTGCTAGGCGTATGCAATAATTAGAATTTAGTATTAAGTATGGTTTAAGGAAAAGATTTGATGAAATTTAAGCATACATACATATAGGTAACCAAAAACACTCATTAAATAATAAAGGCTATTTAAAATTCAAAGATGTGGAAAAGAAGGAAAAGATCACAGGAATAATTGGAACGGGCTCACCAATGACTAAACCTTTCACCAAGGTGTCGATGGGCTTCGATGATGTTGAAGCTTTCCTGTCTTGAGACGATGACTCGAACTTTCGATGGGTCCAAAGTCCGTGGCACGGTTGACTTCAAGGTGGTTCCCGGCTCACGAGCGTGCGAGTTGCTTTTGAAGTATCTTCCGCAGGGTGTGGTGATCACGAAGGCCCGTGCAGAAGTATATTTCGCAGCTGAAGACCACACTTAAGTGCTCGGAGACGTGGCGGAGACCGAATTATGTAAGACGGTGAGATCCTAAAGGACCAATGTTAGGGTCCTGGGACGTGAGTTTAAATAAAAGTGGACTGTATATTTTATAGGGCTGATATAATCATCCGTACTTGACAAATACCCGGTCTACTTAGTAAAATTAAATTAATACAAATAAAATAGCGTCGTCGTCCGACCGCGGTGGAGTATCGTAAGGCGAGTGGCGGCGGCCACGTCGCTGCGGCTCGTCGTGACGTCGACGTGTCGTCCTCCCGCGCGTCTCCACCCGCGCGTATGTGCGACCGGTTCCCAACAGTAGGTATGTGTGTTTTATTTCTATTTATGGCTTACATACTCATAATAAGTTAGATAAAGACGTGCTTATAGATATTCTTTCGTTATTTGATAGATTATCATATCATAAGATTTTAATAGATATATCTCTGATCTGCGTCTTTAAGGCCTAAAGAGGTCCAAGAGAAGTTCAGTCTTACCGTTTTATTTATAAAAGCACATAATTATTTTAGTTCAAGCATTATTTGTCCCTTTCTGTCAAATTCAAATTTCATAATGAGAGATACGTACAAAGAATACCTTAAGCACATTTTAGCTATTGCGCGTTTATGAACAGCCTAGTTTTTGTTTCATCTCCTCTTAAGAAACACGTAATCTGAAAAATAAGGTGCAAAATTAATCTTATAGTCTGGCTTCTATGCTATAATTAGGGTTAGGCCTTGGTGTCATACCGTAGAATCCATGGAGTCGCTATTTCTTCTTTTTTAAATACCTACATACCACCTTGATTTTGAGCTTCAGTATTGCCATATTTCAAAGTTCATTAATTCTTTAAATTGCTAAACTAGTTTAAATGAATTTTGGTATGGCCGATATCTCCGCTGTGAAAGTGTTACAAACATACAACTCCATTGATTCTAGAACCATGGTATGGCACCAATATCCTAACCCTAGCTATAATGTTCTAGTTCTATCTACGTTTAAGTACTCGTATAACACAATCCGGCAGCCATTTTCAATGACTGCACTCGCACTGCACCGTGTTGGTATACTATTACAAAACGTAGTCAGGTTGCACTCAGAGTTGCACGCCGCTGCAATACGTTGGCAGAATGTTTTATATTCAAAGCAGATGTCCTGTGGAATTTATAAAGGGACATTACTGCACTTTGGCATTTGTGGCGGACGCGACGTGCTTTGAAATGATTTACGTTCCACAATATAAGTAAATAAAATAAATATTGTATTCGAGGCTTTCAAACGGGTGCCGTGTATTTGGCATAACACATTAAAATTTAGTATAATTGGTATTGTTTGGTCGATTTTTAAATAGTGTGCTATATTTTGATGAGACCGAATTTCATTACGAATAATTTTGTTTATTATAATGGTCATATTGCATAATGTTGTGTAGCATAATGAGAGCGAGTGAAGCGAGCGAGCAAAATGGATCGGGCCAGAAGCGACTCGGATAAGTTAGGTTGATAGGTCTTTTTTTTATAAGCCGGGAACATCTCGTTACCTCACTTTCAACGTTTTAAGGCTCAAAATAATATTCTGCTAATTCAGTTTGCGTTTCATTGTTTATTCCTTACGAATATTCGACTCATCAATGTTATGCATACAGATTATTCAACCAACTAAATTTAAGCGTAATTATTTCGGCGAAACAATACTATGCCATATGCGTTTCTGCTTATTGACAATTATGCCAAAGGTTATTATGCCTTATAAATTTATTCCGAAAAAACTACCAAAAAGGGGACCCATTTCAAACCTATATAAAGCAACATGAAAGTTATTAATAAATGCGGAGGTTCATTAGTAACATACAGGACATAAACTAATTAGTTTTTTCTTAAAATAAAATAAATTCAAATTGGACTTAATATTCAAGATACCTACTATTTTTTTCACAAAAGTAGAAAGTATACATTTTTTACAGCGCTTTACTTAGCAGTAAGCTAGAACGATTTAACAATCGAATACACACACAAAACACCGCCACAGAATTGCTATACATTGCAAAATATTTAAATAACGTAGGGATATTCTTAATGTATGTATTTACAGTAAAACCAGGACGTCTATACATATAGTATTACATTAACAAGACTTCAGAAATATGTATACAATTATACAACCTTATTCCCTTGCAGCAGAGTCGTGTTTACATATTTTTGAAAGTTTTACCGTATCTATATTGTTAGACGTAATTGTACTTGGCTATCTATCGCTGTCACATTCTCTGACATCTTTCAGTGTATTTATTAAGCCAGATAGAGTTGGAAGCGATGTGACACTGATTTAACTACCAAAAGTTTGCGTAGTCAAAAAAAATAATGGTAATAATAATATAAAGTAAATATGGAGGCGGTATCTTGAAATAATACGTATCTTTATGAACCCGGGATTTAATTTAAGATTTACAAAGATAAACATCATGGAACATTAGGTAAGTAAGCTTCCGATCATCTGATCACTACTGGGGCCAAGATGCAAACGCTACTAACGTTTTTCTTTTCTATCACTCAAAATGTATGGGATGACAGAGGGCCCTGCCAAGATGCATTACGCTAACTAGGGTTTCTATTAGATTCGTTTTTAAACCAATCGGGTCACTGGTAGATGACGTAATACGAAAAGTCACATGATCTACCAGTGACGCGATTGGTTTAAAAAGGAAACGAATAGAAACGTTAGTTAGCGCAATGCATCTTGGCAGGGCCCTCAGTTGACCACTTGGTTTATCGCAACGCACGAGAATGTCATCCCATACATTTTGAGTAATAGAAAATAAAAATGGTCTTCCGGTAACCTTCGGGGAGGGAAGATACCCGATTGAAAGAGGTCCGGCTTTTACTTTTGATTTATTCTGTTTACTGTTTATTTACTCTACTCACTTGACATTGGCGAAATAACTTCGGAATACCGCGGTGGACTGCCATTAATGAAAACAAGAAAAGAAAGGTTGGGAGAGTTTGCTTGGCTAGAGCCTCTGATGATAGCTGCATTTAAGCTGAGTTGTATCCTTGGATGCCGCTGTTGATGAGGGGGAACTTGGAGCCGCAATTACCACGGAAGTCATCTATTTCCACAGCCCAGTACATGATGCCGGCCAGACCATTCTTCTTTGCATATTTAGCCTGTAAAATATTTGCTTTTAAACAACCCGTGTGTGGTAATCGTCATCATTATTATATCATTTGAAAGAAATGTACAGCTGGAATCATTCACATTTATATTAATTTATTATTTGTCGTCACATGTAAAAAAAAAAAACTTAGTCCATGCGATACCCTGCAGAGGCCCTAAAAATGCTACAATATGCTTAAATCTAAATTTAATAAAAACCGATCAAGTGCAAGTCGGTCTTGCGGACCGAGGGTTCCGTATTACAGCACAGTAGGTATTATTATATTCCGATTTCGAATTGAATCAGCGCAACCCGAAGTCGCACATGACCATTATTTAAGGATTTCTGTTTTTCAGGATTTGTGCTAAAGTTGACGCTTGTATGTTGTACCGTTTTTACGATACAACAAAAAAAATATGTTGAAAAAAAAACGTTTCTTGTACGAGGATACCGGTTATTAAATCACTTTCTTTAAAAAAAAAGTTGGTAAATCCGCCTTAATAAAACACATAAGTATTCCAAAAAAAAAACCTGCTAAAATAACCTCTATCTAATACGGTTTAAAAGATACAGCACTTTAAAGTTAGGACGGGACGGAAGGATACATGCAAGTGAATATGAATCTTTAGCATATACGCGATCTTCACCGTATTCTAGTACTTTCTTTCTCTTCCAGTTGCATATTAACACACCCTAAGGGCTGCGTCTTCTTCTTCTTCTTTTTTCTTTATGGCGTTCCGCAGTGGTTTCGCCAGTGCTGCGTCCATAACGACCCCGCGGCGCTCCCGCGGCGGAACCCGCGAGGGAACTTTCTGACAGTCTTGTGCTCTGCCGCCCGCTCCGCTACACGCTCGAGAGTCCGCCGCGGATGCAGCGGCGGGCACCGCTACTCTCTACGCCCCGCACCACGCGCCGCATCACGCCCCGCATCTTCATAAACAACACCGTACATTGCCATATGTTTGCGTTTTCGCGTGTGATGACGCGGTCCGCTGCACGCGCCGCCTCTCTGTAATCGGAAAAAACGCCTGACGCGCCGCGCAACGTCAAGCCGCACGCCACGCGCGACGCTCCGGGTCTCCGTAAACAAGCCCTTACACTGTTGGTAGCGTAGTAAAAGCAATGCTATGAGTACTTGAACTAACCTTAGCGAAAATAGTATTGGGGTTGTCGTATCCAACCCAGAACAGGTCTTTGTTAGCGTACACGTAGTTATTGGGCACCTCGGTGATGTTCCATGAGGAACTGTTGTTCTTCTGGTCTTCACAGATCTGCAGCAAAAAATATAATTGATTCAAAGGATGGAAGTGGCCGAAGACCTGAATACTCAAGCAAGACATTTTCATCAGTCTAGTCTTCTAGCATAACACTGAGAGTAGTTTGCACCGAACTAAATATTGTTGAAGTGAAGATATGATGAATATATACACAATCTTTTCCCTGTGACTCCATGCGCATAGAAGTCGTTTGCTTCTGTTCCCATGGGAACTTCCCCATTTCCCAGGGTTAAAATTCCCTTTGTCTGTCTTCGGCTTTTTAACTATCTCTGTACCAAATTGAAGACTGAACAAACACTTTTGCATTTATAATATGAATACGTTAATAAGGATTAAAACTATAAAGCAGACCACATTTAAAATCAATTAATTAAGTTAGTGGTTTATTTATTGTTAGGGCCTTCAAAGAATTATGTGATGATTTGTACTACTTTGACAATTCTGCGACCGAAAATGGCTATCTGAGCTAGCAACTAGTATAGCTACCAGTTGCTAGTTTTTGGAAATCTTCGTTTTTCTTTGAAACATCAGTAACAAATTAATGTTGTCTACCTAAGGAGATGGGGTACCGTACCTCATTGTAACCCCAAACCCCGGCTTCTCCGGTGTAAGGCCCAGCCACTCCTGCGGCGGTGAAGGGGGCTCCAGTGGAGGTGTTGTTCAGGCTGGTCAGAGTGAAGGTCTTGCCGTACGCACCGAGACCCATCACCAGCTTGGAAGCAGGGGCCCCGTTCTTAATCCAGGTGAACACTGAAGAGTTCTGAGAAAGGAAAGTACCTTTCGATTACAACTTTGCGGTTAGGTAATTCGGGCTATACAGCGTGAATAAAACGAACGCCACATGGACGGCAACTACCTTAAATATTGGAAATATCAAGTTCTAGGCAAAGGAGAATCCTGCATTTACGGATTTTTGAAAATTCGTGTATCTTAACCGGGAATCTTACTGGTCGAATATGACAAAATAATAAAGAAGGGTTTTTTACGGTCTTTATTTAATTTAAAGGTGTATGTGTTATAGATATAAATGATCACTATCAATGACCTTTTCGATATGTATCATAAAACACGACTTTATGGTTTCGTCATAGGTTTTGTCATATTCGACCAGTTTGATCCCAGTTAAGAAAGAGGATTTTTTTCAAAATAAAAGTAAAGCTCCTTTGCGTAGAACTGGCTATTTTCAATATTTAAGGTAGTTGCCGTCCATTTGGCGTTCGTTTTTTCCACCCTGTATAAGTAAACCCAAGGGAAATGCAATATAATTGTATCTAGGAGCTGGTCTGATGATGGAGTCGTAATGAAACCTACTGCGTTAAGGTTGAGAGTAGCAGCATCAGTGAGCTGAGGGTACAGTGGGGCGTTGACGCCGGTCTCCGTATCCCAGGTGCCGTGGAAGTCGTACAGCATCAGGTTCAGGTAGTCCAAGGATCTGGAGACAACGATGGTAGAAAAAGGAACCAAAATTGCGAACAGTGAAATAGCTCTTTGAAGTTGCTTCGGGTTTGGACTTGTCTCTCACTCGCTCTCATACGCTCGTATTAAGAGCGAGTGAATGAGAAGTGCATACCTGAAGCACCTAAGTGCTCCTAGACTGTAGTTACATTTGAAATGAATGCAGAGAAAATAATCGAATTGAATTTTTATGAAAATAAATCAGGATAGTAATAAATTAAAAATGATGGATGAGACTAGCAGATGGGTGACATGATGATTATCAACCGCTAGTAAACTTATAAAACAACTAGCTTTCGCCCGCGACTCCGTCCGCGTAGAAGTCGTTTATCGCTGCTCCCTTGGGAACTGTCCAATTTTCCGGGATAAAAACTATCCGTTCAGTGGTTGAAGCGTGGAAGACGGACAAACATACACACTTACACATTTATAATATTAGTAGGGATAGTATATAGTATAGTATAAAATCAAAATCAAAATCAAAATATTTATTCAGTAAATTGGCCACATACGGGCTCTTTTACACGTCGGTAATATACAGTGAATCTACTAGCGCTTCGGACAAGACCATCATTGCGGAGAAGAAGCGCCGCAAGAAACTCCAGCAGAAGGTCATTTTTTCAAACATAAAATACAATAATACTTAAAAGTAAGTTACATTACAAGGTAATAAAGCAACAAATATAAATTATTAGAACTATCACATATAAAAAAAATACAAATTCAAAATTAAAAACATTACAAATAAATGTAAAAATTATCAAGATTACATGTCAAATACATGAAACTAAAAATAATGACTAGGAGAACAACACGACGAGGTCTCTACGTCAAAAGCCATAACTGGAATCATTAACTGAGCAAAAAGTCCTTGCAGACGTGAACAGACCGGACCCCACAAACAGCACCCGTTCACGAGTATGACGCATATCTCAGCCATCGCCTCCCTCAACCATGTGTTCGGGAAGGTGGCGACCCGATCAACGACGCCGCCGTAAGCAAAGACCTTTGAGCGAGCATGACGTGCTCATGCTGCCGGACAACATAAAAGTAATATTGTGTGATATAGCTGTCCGGCGAGAAACATCACAGTGTGCTCTCATTTAAAAGCGTCTTGTACACACAAGAACTAATAAAGATAAAGTACAAAAGTAAACATACAATTTCGTGTTTGAATACACAGTTTGCTTAAAGGCATTTTTATCAAGATAGAAATATCAGAAATAACCTAGACTTAAAAAAATTACCTTAAATAAGTAATAGCCTAGACACTACTTAAATACATCTTGGTCACCAATGAAGTCATTTATAGTATAGTATGCCCTACCCAACAAGCAGCGCTTGATGTGAGACTTAAATTTATTGAACGGCATATTGACGATATCAGATGGTATCTTATTGTAGAAACGTATACAGTTCCCTGCAAACGAAGTGCTTACCTTACGGAGACGGTGACCTGGAAGAGCGAGCTTATCCCTATTTCTAGTATTTAAATTATGAACGTCGCGGTTATGCCTAAACTCGTGTATGTGTTTGCGTACATACATAATATTCTCAAAGATATACTGCGACGCGACTGTAAGAATATTGATTTCTTTAAATTTATCCCTAAGCGAAACACGAGACCCCAATTGATATATAGCACGTACAGCCCGCTTCTGTAATACAAAGATGGTCTGGATGTCAGCCGCTCTTCCCCACAGTAAAATTCCATAACTCATAACACTATGAAAATAACTATAGTACACAAGTCTCGCCGTCTCGACGTCAGTAAGATGTCGGATTCGCTTTACCGCATAAGCCGCTGAACTTAGTTTACCTGCAAGTGTGGATATATGCGCACTCCATTGCAGTTTTGAGTCCAGAGTGACACCTAGAAATACTGTTCTATCCTCGAATTCCAGTGTCTCATCCTTCAGTCTTATTCTAGCCGCATTCACTCGCTTCACATTGGACAATGAAAATTTAATGCACTTGGTTTTTTTGGCATTTAAAAGTAAGTTGTTGGCCGTAAACCAGTCAACAATTGTGGATAATGCATCATTAATGTCATTAAAATTATCCTGTTTCCTATCCGCTTTAAATATAAGTGAAGTATCGTCAGCAAACAAGACTATTTCATGTTTATCTCGCACTACATATGGGAGATCGTTAATATAGATTAAAAACAAGAACGGACCCAGAATAGAGCCTTGAGGCACTCCCATAGCAACAGATGACCCAGAAGATTGTGTTTTGTTAATGTCTACCCGCTGAGTTCTGTGAGCAAGGTAAGATGTAATAAGATCTAGTGCAATGTTTTTGATGCCATAGTAGCTTAACTTCCGCACTAACGTAACGTGATCAACACAATCAAAAGCTTTGGAGAGATCACAAAAAACTCCAATTACATCCAGTGATCTTTCCCAGGCATCAAAGATATGTTTCACCAAAGTAGAACCGGCATCAGTTGTAGACCGTCCCTTGGTAAATCCGTATTGACTGCTATGAAGTAGCTTGTATTGATTAAAGTGTGAGGATATTTGATTAAGAATTAATTTCTCAAAAACTTTACTTAATGCTGGTAGTATCGAAATAGGTCTAAAATTTGTGGGGTCTGATTTTGCTCCTGACTTAAACAAGGGAATGATCTTACTATGTTTCATCAGATCAGGAAATACTCCAACATCGACACACTTGTTAAACATAGTAGCTAGGTAAGGCGCAATTGACTCTATAATGGAGTGTAGTACTGAAACAGAGAGGCCCCAAAGATCTTCAGTCTTTTTGATATTAAGGGACCTAAACGTTTTAATCACAACTTTAGAGGTGACATGATAGAATTTAAACAAATTTGTGCATTCCTTAACATTGGATTTTAATAATATTTCAGCCTTATCAGGAGATGATAGTAATGATTTAGTGGTCTCCAAGGGTATGTTCGTAAAAAACCGCTCAAATTGTTTAGCTACATCAAGGTCCGAGCTTACTAGAGTATCTTCAACTTGCAGGCTGTAGTGCGGGTCTCTAATTCTAGTTCTACCAGTTTCGGTGTTAATAACATTCCAGACGGTTTTAATCTTGTTGTCAGAGTTACCAATTTTATTCGAAAAATACTTAGACTTCGCGGCAGCACAATGCTGCTTGAACTCTTTAGAATAATTTTTGACGTACTCTAGAAACTCAGGCCTATGATCGACAGCTCTAGTAGCATATAACTCATACAATTTGTACCTCTTTTCATGAATCTCTGGTGTAGCCCAATCACTAAATTTCGTACCTTGCTTGGCTTTAACATTTTTCAGACTAAAGCAGGCATCGAATTCTTTAATAATACACTTAAATAACGAAGCACATAAACTGTCCGGATCTTCCCTAGTGCACGTCATATAATTCAGTTGTTTAGTGACCTTAGTATTAAATGATTCTAATCGATTTTTAGAAATTGGTCTAAATATAAACTCGTGGGGCGCATTATCAGTTTTCCCCTTAAACGAAGCTTGCTGGCCGCAGTGATCCGAACTTAGGATGTTGATTATGGATTTCCGAGTAGGGTCAAAATTACTAAATATATTATCAATACACGTAGCACTAGTTGCTGTAATTCTAGTAGGCTCATAAAACAAATTTACTAAATTAAAGGATTTAAAAGCACTCAGTAAGTTAATAGACGTGGGTGAATCCTCCAGCAGATTAACATTAAAGTCACCACACACAATAATACACTTTTTAGTGCTAAAAACACAACTAAGAACATCTTCTAAAATGTTCTCAAAAAGCCGGTAATCCGCCGCAGGGGGTCTGTACACGCAAATAATAATAAATTGTTCCAATTCAACACACGCAAGTTCAATATGACGTTCAATTGATTTCGCAACAATATCTTTGCGCTCCTTACATTTAATGTTGCGTTTAACCATAATCAGGGATCCGCCCCGACTGCAAGATTGCCTAGCAAACATGCTAACAATGTCATGATTATTAAAATTAAACATACACTCATGCCCTTTTAGCCAATGCTCAGTAACACATAAAACGTGTATATTAGCACTATCTATAAACAAACCAATTTCTAGTTCCTTACTAGAAAATCCCTGTATATTCTGATGAATTACATTTATTACATTATTACCTAACTTATTTGTAATGTTCGTCGGCCTGAGGGCAGGCACGGGGCCGCCGCGACTGGCGCCGCGGACGGCGGCAGCCGTGGCCGTTGTCGAAGCTGTCAGTTTAAATCAACCGGCAGCTCCGGTGCGGGGCCAGCGCTAATAAAACTCAGCGCAGGCTCCGACCTACAATCGCTCGCTATGCTAGTCATAACGGGGTCTAAAATATTATATGCTAACAACTTAGCACACTCATCTAAGTACCTACTTGGTAAATAACTATAGTTACGAGTCAAATCGAACTTGTTTACAAATTTATTTGTATCAAAATACGATATTTTCGAATTATATATTGTCATTTTATATAATATAGAGTTAAAGTAATCAATGTTCCTATTACATTTATGTGTTAATTTGTGGGAAAACAGACAAGCACAAATAATTATTTTACCTATATCACCTTTGCTGACTTCAGTGAGGGTCTCAGACAAATTAAGTAAGTCATATTTACTAAACACCAAACTATTTCCTAATAACACTACTAACGTTGTCCCACGAGTGAACGTGTCGGCAGAGATTCGCGAGATCAGGTGGTCCATAGACATTCCTGGTAAACAGTTGTTTACTACGTTATTACGAGTATGACCGAGGTACTTTACCATTGTAGGCCCCAACCCGATACCTACTTCATCCGTGTACAAGACGGTCCTGCACACCGGGGTCGGTATAGTACCGGGAGAGGGAGAGACTCGCCCAGTAGGTGGCACGCACGGCGCGCGCGATCCGGGCGGCGCGGGCGCGCAGCTCGGAGTGTCCCCTTGCTGCGCTGCAGCCGCTGCCGTCGGAGCTCGCGGCGGCCCCGCGCCCGGCGCTGCCCGGACGGCCGGGCGGGGCGCGCGGGGCGCGGCGAGCGGGGCCGGAGAGGGCGCGGGGGGCGCGGGGCGGGCGCGGCGCGGCGCCGGTGCCGGGGACGGCGAGGCCGGCAGGCTCTGCCTCCGGCTGCGCCAGGGAGAGCCGCCGTAGCCATCGCAAGATTTACCTACCAGCGAGTCTAGTTTGTCCATGTTTGTATTACCTAGATCGATGATGTTATTCATGAAGCCTATGTACTCCTCCATTTGTTTGCAAGACAATGTATACTTGTTAGTTACATCTTGCAGAGCGAATTCCAATACCTTTAGTTGTTTAGCATTGGCATCAAATTCATGCATAACACGCTCTAGTTCGTGTTGACAATTTAATAGGTCATTATGTAAGGCTACATTGCTATATCTAATAGGTGCTAATTTCATAAAGCTTTTATTACATCGTAGTAAAACTTTTGACTTTTTTATAAATCTACTTAACCTTAAATACTTTTTAATTTTGTTCGATCCCCTCACAGTAATGTTAGAAGGTTTGGGATCAATAAGATCTAAAGAGTTAGTAAGGTCTACCGTTTCTAAGTGTTTGTTAACTTCACAGCCAGAAGTATTGAGCTCCGCAAACAAGCTTACATTGTAAGCCGACTCCTCCGCAACACATCTGGCACAAGTAGTGTCTTGTTTAACTGGTCGCTCCTCCAATAGCTGTTCCAGGTCCCGAATCCGCCGTAGCGCCTCCTCATGCGTCTCCCGGCACTGCTGGAACTGGTCCACGTTGGCCTGAAGGCGATCCCGCTGTTCCCGCATATAATCAAAATCCAAGTCCAGCTTGGCGAGAGAACTTTTGAGGGTTTGGTTATGGTTTAACACACGCAGAACCTCCTCTTCACTCTCGTCACGCTCCTGTAGCAGCCGTGCATTGAGCTCTTTGACCGTCTTCAGCTCTAACTGTGTGTTTCGAAGTTTGTCAACAAGGACATCCCGACGGGTAGTAGGCTTGTTGGTAGCTGAAAACATGATGAAAAAGAACAGTACCAGGGCACAAAATAGATACACCTAACAGCCTAATTATAATTTAAGATTAATTTAAGTCTAAAAATCTCACTGTTTCAATATCACACAATAACCTCTTAAAGATATTTATAATGATTTAATAATTATTACAATAATTTTACTATTGTAATACTAATGTCACTATTATATAGGTAATCTATAATTAATGCTTAAATAAGCCACAATTCCTACTACTAAAATGTGACTCGACTAATATCCTTTCTCACTGTCAGTGTCACTTAATTTTATTAATTTTCTTAGCTTTATGGACAGTATTTTCGTTACAATTTAAAACAGAAGCAAGTAATAACAAGATTATGGAATATCAATACTCCCCTGGGTTCGGTGATGATCATCAGCACAGCAAACGGTGTACCTTTTTTAAAACATTTTTCAAACCACGAAGTCGTTGACCCAGTTACTTGTCAAATTTTGCACTCGTGATAATACTTTCTTCACAGCACTTATAGTCTTGATAACATTTATACTAAACATTTACGTGTTTATCTTCGAGTTTAGTCCCAAATATTAACAATTTAATCATTAAAACTACTTAAAATACATTTAACAAAACCGGTGGCCGATTTGACGTCTAGACCGGCCGGTGTTGCCAGGCCTTTTTTCATATATTTATATAGTATAGTATAGTATATAGTATATGTATACTATAGTATAGTATAGTATAGTATAGTATAGTATAGTATATGTATAGTATAGTATAGTATAGTAAAGTATATAGTACATAGTATAGTATATTAGTATATTAGTATTAGTATGGATTTGTTTGACACTTCTTACAACTTGAATCATAAGGTCACTGTGACACAGTTCTATGGTGGGTTAGGGTTTCATTGGTCTGATATTATATGGGATCTGAGACCCAAAGACATTGCAATCTGAATACTGCAAATGCGTTGCGAACGCTGAGGACTAAGAGAGAATTGCCACTCACACCGGAACACAGTGATGTGAACACTGCTGCTGTCGGTAGGTTAAATAATAATGTAGTTAGATAGAGTCTAATTATAAGCACTGGAGGTGACCTTGCTTGTTTTTTTCCCCATAAACCCTAAAAAAGGTTAAGTTTATGGTCCCATTAATTTTTGTTCCACTGCTATCGCTTTACCACGAGTCCGGAACTCAGCAAAAGTAGGTAGGTTAGGTTCGTTAGGTATATTTAGATGCAAACTGACCTGAGTCAGGAGCCCTGCCGCGAAGCAGGTCTCTGTCGAATAGCAGTGAAACAACAATCAATGGGTCCCACAAGGTTAAGCTTATGGTCCCATTACTTTTTGTTCCACTGCTATTCGCTTTTGGTCAGAAATCATTTACCACGAATCCTGAACTCAGCAAAAGTAGGTAGGTTAGGTTCGTTAGGTATCTTTAGATGCAAACTGACCAGAGTCAGGAGCCCTGCCGCGAAGCAGGTCTCTGTCGAAAAGCAGTGAAACAACAAGCGATGGGTCCCACAAGGTTAAGCTTATGGTCCCATTACTTTTTGTTCCACTGCTATTCGCTTTTCGTCAGAAATCATTTACCACGAATCCTGAACTCAGCAAAAGTAGGTAGGTTAGGTTCGTTAGGTATCTTTAGATGCAAACTGACCAGAGTCAGGAGCCCTGCCGCGAAGCAGGTCTCTGTCGAAAAGCAGTGAAACAACAAGCAATGGGTCCCACAAGGTTAAGCTTATGGTCCCATTACTTTTTGTTCCACTGCTATTCGCTTTTGGTCAGAAATCATTTACCACGAGTCCGGAACTCAGCAAAAGTAGGTAGGTTAGGTTCATTAGGTATCTTTAGATGCAAACTGACTAGAGTTAGGAGCCCTGCCACGAAGCCGGTCGCTGTCGAATAGCAGTGAAATACCAAGCAGTGGGTCCATCAGTCCAGAACCAATCAAAATGCATATGTTAGAAAAATGCATGGCTTTTTGCGTGTTTATTAGTACTTACTCGACAAGTGCAGTAACGTTGTAAGAAAGATCAATGTTAGACTGTGTGACAGCCACAGCAGACGTCAGTATGTAACCTTTAGCTGTAAATGCTGTCTTCAACTCTTTGACCAGGGTGACGAATTGTTCCTGAAATGTTTGTTATGTTTAAACTTTCTGCATGTTTGGTATCGTACAGGCAATAACTTTAATTTGGTTACTATGGAACTCTGTCTTAGAGGGATAATCAACTAGGCTCCACCCACTTTATCCACTGGTGCTCTTTGAAGGTCACTGTGATCCAACGGTGGTCTGAGCCACTCTTTAAAGATCCACCGTCTGCTCCTCCAGTGGATCAAACAGCACTCAAGAAATTTGGGAAGATCCACCACTTAATTTTAAACGTAAACAGTTTTAAAGTTATTAATGAAAATTGACCATTATATCCGAAACTACTTATCACAAAACTTTAAAAATACAGGAATGACTTTACTTAATAAATAAAGGAAACCTATAAGAAACGTGTGGTGCGCTCTCCACATAAACTCGCGCTTGCTCATAAAGTTACAAAGATTGTGGACATGTTAGCCTAGTTGGTAGTGACCCTGCCTATGAAGCCAACGGTCCCAGGTTCAAATCCCGGTCAGGACAGATATTTGTGTGATGAACGCAAGTATTTGCTCCTGAGTCTTGAATGTTTTCTATGCATTTCCCCAAACATATACTTAAGTACCCAACTTTATCGTTGTCATACCCATAGTAAATACAAGCCTCGAGCTTAGTTCGGGACTAGGTCAATAATTGTGTTCTAATTAATTTATTTATATGTTCTTCCAACCTTGTCAGACGCGAGTCCTCCTCTCTGAGCTGGGTACTCCCAGTCCAAATCCAGGCCGTCGAAGCCGTTGGTGTCAATGTAGTTGTACAGGTTACTGACGAAGTAGGCTCTTAGCGTGTCGTTGTTTACTACCTGGAAAAAGAAATTATTGAGAACTACCTAGAATAATGTGGTATGGTAACAATTCGAACGGACCCTGCACAAGAGGGCACATCACTTAAGTTAAAAAAATGAGTATTTACCTCATTTTTTAAGTTAAACTCTTTTAGAAACTCCTTTATCTCTAGGAAATTGGTGGTTAGAAAGTGGGGAAGGAACTTTTTGGACCCATTACGCTTCAAATATGAATAAGTAAGTTAGCGAACTGTCTATCTGCCTAAATAGAAAATTGTATTATAACGCTAACGTTAACGTTACGCTAAAATTGTTAAAATGTATGGAATTGACATAAGCTTTCGACGCGACCGTCCAACAGCTTACGTTAATCCTATACATTTTCGATAACGATAACATTCTCGCAATGCATCTTGTCTAGGGCCACCGGTACCGTAAAACGGGGTGAGTAGGGACACAACCTAAAATAATTCATAACTTGTTACAAATAAGAACAAGTATTAAATGGTCAATAACGTTACGTCTATTGGAAATAATTTCAGTCTTATAATTAGTAACATATGCTTCATTTTAGGTTGTGTCCCTACTCACCCCCTAATCCCTCTCACCCCGTTTTACGGTACTTATGAGGACTTGATGAACCCTGGGAGTAGTCACACAAAAAGGGCACTTTTAACACTAGAAAATCTTGATATTTTTAAGGGAATTGCCAGAAATGAGTTCTACGCGGATTTAATCGTAGGATTTGTCCCTCTTTCTTAACGAAACTTCTCTTTTATAACGAAATAACGGTTAAACTTCTGCGCTCAGTCAATTTTGATATTTAGCTTCAGACCCAGGGAAACTTTTTACTTTTCATCCTGAAAAATGATTAACAAATTCTACCAATCTTCACCTGAAGTCGAAGGTAAAATATCGTCATTGCTTTGAAAAAACCTCGTATCACATATTTCGTGACGTTCGATTTTAAACTTAAACGCGAAAAGAATTAAGTTCAATCTCATACATCTCTAAATATCAGATACGAGTTTTTTCTAAAGTAGTAACGATATGGAATACAACAATTCTTACTGCAGAAAAATTAGTGGATCCTTCCGTCCATCCACCGATGGAAGCCATTATCTTCAGATTAGTATTATTTTTCTTCAGCGCCACTAGATCGGCAACAGTGTCTGGAAAACCAATTGGGTGATGGAACCAGTGGTGGACAAGGATCAATGATGGACACTTGGCTCTTATCTTACAGCAGATAAGGTTTAGTCACCAACTAGGCTAATGCATAGTCAAGATTTCATAGATATTATTATGGGAGTGAAGGTGCAACCATGTTTTCGTATTATATTGTCAACGTTACTATAGCTTTTATATACTTGTCAGTAATGGCGGCCGGGTTAAAAAACAATACTTTATGGCTCGCTTGCACGTAAATTTAACCCAAGGTTAATCCCAGGTTAAATTATTAAGGAATGTCAGATTCATATAAGTGTGAACTGTCAATTTTAACAAATTAACCTGTTAACCCGGGGTTATTATTATTCAGGGAGTGGCTATTCAAGGCTCTAAGTATCAATTTCACCATACGATGTTTTTTTTTTTTCTTAATTAATGGCTTGCACTCCTGTTAAGGTGTATTTCGCCAATGTCGAGTTATTTATAGACACTCCCATGGACTTATTAGAGCAATAAGTCCATGGATATCACACGCGAAGACAATTGTTCGGTAAAAGAGAATTTTCTCAAATGGACTAGACAGAAGCACATGGGGTTACCTCCACGCGCTTCTGTCAAGTCCACCATACGATGTTAATCACTTAACAGACGATTAGAGCGTTAACAGCTGTCAAAATGTATGAACTAACAGTCGTTTAACATTGATTAAATTTAACATTGTATGGTGAAATTGGTAATTAGTAGCCTAGAATCACTGCGACCAGGATTGATCTATTGTGATCGCCACAGCCTACAGTTATCCGCTGAGTCCTGTTATTGCAAAGAATTTCAGAACTTTATTGGCGCCGAGATACTTGATCTCCTCTGGGCACATTAAATGCTTTCCCATTGAGGAGCTCAACTCGTGGTTAACCTAGGGTTAACATTTACGTGCAAGCGGGCCTAACACGTTAAGGGCCAGTTGCAATTTAACATTGGGTTACGACACTAACTCGAGTTCGTAAACGTCATATTCATACGAAAACTGTAATTTTAACTCGAGTTGGTGTCTTAACCCAGGGTTAAATTTTTGGTGCAAGTGGCCCTAAGAGCAATATGGTTTGACCCAGTAGAATTTAGGGCGCAAGATCAAGATACGTCAAAGTAAACGTAAATTCATAAAAAACCGGCCAAGTGCGAGTCAGACTCGACACGAAGGGTTCCGTGCCATTCTTATGTAGGAGCGTCCCCACTGAGAGCATGCGCGTGAATATTCGACTGGTGTGGACGTTGAGCCGAGCGTTACAAAGCTGACACACCACTCGATATTCGCGCCGAATGCTCATTACACGCGAATGCTCTCAGTGGGGACGCTCCTTATGGAATATCCCTTTAATTTTTATCATCTGTTATTATAGCGGCAATAGAAATACTAAATTTTTCAATATTTCATGATACAGCGATTGATAAGGTCAAGCAAGAAACGCCGTTATATTTATTGTTATAGCGGCTATAGTAAGACGCACTCTGTGAAAATTCCAAGTGTTCCAATTACGGTTCATGAGATACACGCAGCTTACAGACAGACAGACATACGAACAGTGGAGTCTTAGTAATAGGGTACTGTTGTCACCATTTGCCTACGGAACCCTGTTTCATTTCTGATTTATTTTAAGACGGGCATCTCAACACTTAATACTCTTACTCTTGCTAGTTCCTCACTTACTGCTTTTCCCTTCTATTGTTTGCTGAGTAGTAGGGAAAGTGAGGTCTCCAGTAGAATTGAGTCCGAGGAAGGAGTACACGACGTGAGTGCAAAGGTTCGTCGGGATGTCGGTGACGCCGAATCGACCCGCCCCAGGCCTCTCGTTCGACGAGGAACTGTAGTAACATATAACCACGCCGCTAGATGTCTCTGTAAACGTTATTATTTTTCATAAATGATTTGTTAGATCATTTTGAGAACAAGCAATTTTCATAGTAGCGAATTTTTACATAGTATTTTTTCATAGTAGCGAATTCTGTAATTCACTTTTTTTCACATAGCGTTTTTCATATTATTATAGGGATATTTAACGTTCGTGTGTATTTTAATCGCTGAAATTAGCAGTAGATTATTTTATTAGTCACATTAAGCTCCTATATCTGGGCTGTTTTGGCATCTGGGTTGTTTAGTCCGGGCCTGATACAAAACGAACCTAACCTTACCTACCTACGATGTCACTCATTACTATTGTCACCGAACATTAAATAACACTACATAAAATATCTTTAGGTACATGAAAAAAATTAACAAAAAAAATGCCATGTGAAAATTTGCTACTATGAAAAAATTACTTGTGAAAACTATCGAACAAAGTAGGAGTAATTTCAAAATTTCAAATCTAAATATCAATTCTTTTTTTCAATCTCAAAAATAGTTCAACATAAAAAATATCTTTATGACAAGACTATGTCAGTGTAACGGTGTTTTTAGCGAATGTGCTTTTCATCAAAAAATACAATGTTAAATACTACCTTAAAATGGACATGAACACTATGATAAAGTGTATAAATAAATAATATGACTGGGCTCAACCTTCAAAAGTACGAGAATATGGAGTTATAATGGTAAATTGATTTGTTTATAAAAATGACGCAACGAATAGGAACAGACTTTAGTTACGTGAAAAGGACAATTTCATTTGTCAATTAATAGGTACATTATTTATACATTACCATTTTTACCGGCTTGAGTCAATCCCGCGGCACACAGCAACACGCTTACTACCAAAAACATCATCGTGTTGAGATGTTATTAAAAGAACTACTAAAGAAAACAATCTTTTATGATATCATTGACGTACGTTAACCAATCAACTCAGAAATGAAAAGTTTTTATATTACTAACTCGAGACCCCTCCACTAAGAGTGAACAAGAAATAATAATCGAATACTTACCAACAAAATTCTTTTGAAAGTACACTTATATTTACACAGTTTGTTGAATAATTTATGCAAATGTAATTAAAGTAAACGGTGCAACATTGCCACTTGAATGTATTTACGTAAATAATACTTCATTTTGTACAATTGATTCATATTTGTAACATGTAACAAGTATCAGAAAACGGGTTAAAATACGCTTGGCAACGCCAACTTTGCAACTTTTTTTTGTAACCAACACACAATCCTTCACGCCTGTCTCCCAATGGGGTAGGTAGAGACCTTGTAATGTCAGGTCCACCAGTGAAAACAATCACTTTCGCTTCCTGTACATTAAAATAAAATCACCAGTGAAATTACATAGAGGCAATCCATGTTATTCCTCAGGGTTGTCAACGCATTTGTGGTCTTAGGGCCGTATTAATAAACTAATCTCAACAGACTCTAATGCTCGTCTCGAGATGCGTCAAAAATGACAGTGTTCTATGGTTTGGCGTTTACTTAGATTTACAATCTTTAGTTTATAGTGTTGAGAATGCAATTGTCTATGGGTCACAGATCCCACTTACCATAAACGTGGCATGTGTGCTCTTTGCCTTCTCCAAAGCATAAAAAAACCAAGCTCTTTTTGCACATACATTGGTTTCATACATACATACATACATAAACTCACGCCTTCGTTCCCAGAGTGGGGTAGGCAGAGCTACAGAATTACCAACAACTCTAAAAACTTGTTGATAATTCTGTAACCACATTTTGCACAAACATTTGTCACCACGTCAGGATCTGATGATGGGATCATGGAGAAATCAAGAGAACTCCTCAAATATTATAGGCACACCTATAGCGATTTTGGTATTTTTCACTGTAACTCATGCATTTGCTTTTGAAAAGTACTAAATGGTGAAGTAGAACTGATGATGAAGACCACACATGGCCACCGGAACTCCTTAACGGTACCTATTTCAAGGGTGGCGATAAGATATTTCGATAAAGGAAGTTGAGCGACTATGACGAAGCACATTTAGGTTTAAATATGACTATGACATTCCCGCGGCGTTGTCTGCGGCGAGCTTGAAATGTTCTATAGTTTCTTATTAATATTTAGAAGTGGAGCTACGTAACAGCATAAATAGGATCACTAAAAAGTATAAAATAAAATAAATGTTTAAAAAAACAAAAAACCGCCTTCAAAAAGCAAAAAATAACTTCTTTAAAATGGTAGGTAAATAGGTCAGTCCAACTGAAGTCGGCGTCCAACAATATTTTAACCAAAAGCAGACTTCAGTTGGACTGACCTATTTACCTACCATTTTAAAGAAGTTATTTTTTGCTTTTTGAAGGCGGTTTTTTGTTTTTTTAAACATTTATTTTATTACCGGCTTGAGTCAATCCCGCGGCACACAGCAACACGCTTACTACCAAAAACATCATCGTGTTGAGATGTTATTAAAAGAACTACTAAAGAAAACAATATTTTATGATATCATTGACGTACGTTAACCAATCAACTCAGAAATGAAAAGTTTTTATATTACTAACTCGAGACCCCTCCACTAAGAGTGAACAAGAAATAATAATCGAATACTTACCAACAAAATTCTTTTGAAAGTACACTTATATTTACACAGTTTGTTGAATAATTTATGCAAATGTAATTAAAGTAAACGGTGCAACATTGCCACTTGAATGTATTTACGTAAATAATACTTCATTTTGTACAATTGATTCATATTTGTAACATGTAACAAGTATCAGAAAACGGGTTAAAATACGCTTGGCAACGCCAACTTTGCAACTTTTTTTTGTAACCAACACACAATCCTTCACGCCTGTCTCCCAATGGGGTAGGTAGAGACCTTGTAATGTCAGGTCCACCAGTGAAAACAATCACTTTCGCTTCCTGTACATTAAAATAAAATCACCAGTGAAATTACATAGAGGCAATCCATGTTATTCCTCAGGGTTGTCAACGCATTTGTGGTCTTAGGGCCGTATTAATAAACTAATCTCAACAGACTCTAATGCTCGTCTCGAGATGCGTCAAAAATGACAGTGTTCTATGGTTTGGCGTTTACTTAGATTTACAATCTTTAGTTTATAGTGTTGAGAATGCAATTGTCTATGGGTCACAGATCCCACTTACCATAAACGTGGCATGTGTGCTCTTTGCCTTCTCCAAAGCATAAAAAAACCAAGCTCTTTTTGCACATACATTGGTTTCAAGTGTGTTTAATTTGGCCTTTATTCAGTACGTCGCGATTTTGATCACTATATGTGTCTTGGGCAGCCCCTACCGATATGTTATCTTACTCTCGCCTCCCATACAACTCTCATAACATTTCTTTCACCCATTCTTTCTAAATAACCAAACCATCTTAGCATACCCTTTCCTCATACTATTTCAATCTTTGTGTCCTCCTGTTCCTTTGCTCCTCAAACATGTTGTAGATTTGTTAATTTTAATTGTTAAACATACATATTATTATAATGATCAAGGCTCTATTTTTACTTGGTAAAAATGGGTCTATATTGACTGACATAATTATTTTTAGACATAATGTGCTTTAGGTCATAATCATCGCAAGTCATAACGTGTTTTTTTAAAGGAACTGTTACTTTTTCAGGATTTTTATAAATCAAACCTAACCTAACCTAGCCTTGTCTACACGTTAGATAATTCAGAACTTTTGAAAAGTTTACAGTTTCAGCGATATAAAAAATTATGACTATCAAAAATTATGTCAACAATTACATTATGACCAACAAAATTATGCGAAACAAAGGGCTCCCGGTAAAAACATATTGCCTTTGACCTGTTATTGTATTGTCATCGTTATTATAGCTCTTATTTACTTGACAGTAATGGCGGCCGAGTTACAAAAAAGACCATAACAGGTCAAAGACAATATTGTTTTACCCAGTACAATAACCTGAACCTGAAACGATTGTTGGTACAGTCAAGGACTTTAATTGTTATGCCACTATGGAACCCTGTCATAATGACAGATTAAAGTCCTTGACTGTACGGTAAAGGCTTCTTTCACAATCGACCAGCGTCTCTATTCCAGGCGCTAAAAACGATATCGTAGTTTGCCTGTTATGGTATTGTTATGACGTCAGCCGCCATTACTGTCAAGAAAATAAGAGCTATCAAAACGTTGACAATTCGATAACAGATCAAATACGATATTGTTTTTACCGTCTTGAATAGAGCCGCAGGTTTATCAGCCATTTAAAGTTGGCGCCCTTGTCTATTTTCAAGTGTTAGAAAGAGAAAGGGCTAAATTTATATGTCAAATATGCTTTGCTTGTCGATTGTGAATCAGACGATAAATAAATGTTTTAATATAACCGCAAGACACGACCAAATGTTACACAAAATTACCCCAACATGATCCGCTTAAGGGGTTGGTAGACTCATCTTAAACTCGTTATTGGTTTTGAATGAATATTGTCATTACAAGGGTTAATGTTGTGCTTACCCCTTTACCTTCTGGGAGGGTTGTTTTATTACGACACGATGTCGTAAGTTTTTTATGTAACTGTTTATTTTTTACACGCAGCAGAAATAGAGGCAGTTTGACTTGCATGAATACCAGTTTTTAATAGCACTGAAGTCAATGTTATGAAGTTATGAGTTATGACCCACATATTTTTACCACCTTTTTATTATCTTGCAATGTTTGTATGTATGCCAGTTAAGGTCAAATCTCGCAAGTCAATTTTGAAGTCAATTTCCATATGGAATTGGGTTGAAATTCGTACCACATTATGTAAACCCGATGATAATGCAATTGTATGGTATCTAAGAGCTGATCTGATGATGGAGTCGGAAGGTGGCACTTAAAGGAGACTCACCGTGTTGGGACTCATTAGATTAGCAGATAATAACTTTGCAAAAAAAAGTACAGTCGGCAGCAAAACCTTGTCCATATTATTTTTTTTTGACAGAAGCTATTTTTACGAAAAAATCAAACACTAAGTGAATTCGCAGTGAATTCCTCTTAATAACAATAAAAATAAGTGTTTAACTCGGTTAAAAGCATCAATTTTGCACTGTTATATTTTATTGACATACACGCGTATTACGCTATGTATATTTAGGGTTATTTCTTAATTAATTATCATATCATGTCATTGTTAAGTCTATTGGTTGATGGACGTTGTTTATTATAATGAGTTATAGTATATCTAGTACTTACACAGCCGAACCTGGTGAAAAACCGCTGCGATTAGAACTGTGTAGTTCGATGGCTGACACTTATCTATCGATCTTATCATCAATTAAAAGTTGTAGATACAATATACGGATCACAGATCAAGATATGAAAATATAGATAAATAGGTACGTATCTGTTGCTAATGTTGAATAGTTTTATCATTATCTGAAATGATCGGAACAAGCTGAGTTATGTCTAAATTTGCGTCAATAATTATGTATGTACAATACTTTATTACATAAACAACAAAATAGACAGAAACACAAAAGGTAAAATAAGGCGAACTTATCCATTTAAGGGATCTCTTCCAGTTAACCTTTGAGCGATTGCGAAAATGTTTAAATGTTTGAAATGTTTGTTTGACACTTCAAATCTTCAAGTCTTGGAACTAAAACTATTTCGAAAAACTACGGTACCTACCACCGTTTTTTAAAATACAACATCACTTTGCGGAACCCTAACGCTTATCCTGTCAAGATAAGATCCCAATCGCTAGTATATAAACATATCAGGGAAAACAATCAAATCAGTTAGCAAGCAAGCAATGAGGATTTTCTTGGCTCTTGGTGTTTTGATGTGCGCCGGCGCCGGCTTGGCTAAATCCGTTAGAGATGGTAGGTACAACGTGCTTTATTTCTGGAAACAACTTACTTAAAATTCTGAGTTTTTTTCAGATTAATTTATTTCTCATCATCGTTTATTGCATAATGGCCATCACACACTACAGCGCCCCGGCACCAGATCAGCACCGTCTCAGCTCCGAGTGATACATTGAAAAGTGAGCGTTCATATGTGTTAATACGATACATTTTTCAGCGGAAGTCGCGAGGCTCGCGCCACGGCAATTGTTTTTAACTTTACTTGAAAAATGTATCATACTACACACAAGTCAAAGCTCATTTTTTAATGTTTCAATTTGGGTAGTGGCGGTGCTGATCTGGTGGAAATAAAATTCGATGAAAATGATACAATCAACGAAGTAAAATTCGATAATGGGTTACAGCTCGAGGCCCAAAGATATTTGCAATCTCCAAGACTGCAATCCCAAGACCGTAAATGGTCTACTAGCAAAATAGATCTTATTATTAATCGCAGGATCGTCCAGCGGTGTGGTATTCTGCTACTATGGTTCGTGGGCCAACATGCGGCCTGGAGTGGGCAGATTCGGTGTCAGCGATATTCCCCTGGACCTCTGCACCCACATCGTGTATTCCTTCATTGGACTCGAAGCGTCAGGAGATCTAACTTATGCTGTTGAGGAAACCTTGGAAGGCAAAAGCAGTAAGTCATTTACAGCCGCACTCGAGTTAATGATGACTAAGGGAAGGTTTTCAAAAGAGTGTACCGGCTGGTCTATTGCCTAACGCACTCGCAATCGCAATCGACTTCAAAGTGGAACAATTGCTTTTTCGAAAGCAGACTCGCCTTCGGACTGTCAAAATGGATGCAATTGCGATTGCGAGTGCGTTAGGCAATACGCCTGCTGGTTAATTAAGGACTTAAATTAAGAAACGGTAACTTTAGTCGTATTAGTAACGAAAATAAACTATACGGCTATAAGACAAATGGTGGTATTTCAGACAAAACTCCTGTAGCAAGTCCGACCATATTACTAACGGGGGAGGATTGAATTTGCTTCGGTTATTGAATTTGAGATACCACCTATTGGCGTATGGGGCTCTATATAAATGTATGATTAATTATCGTTTTTAGTCCTTAACTGGGTACACTATTTTGAAAACCTCCTTAAGTCGTTCCTTTGTATCGATTTTTACACACAAGTCACTTATAATACCTACTTAAATGTCTTCGAGTACGGCGTTAAATTTAGTTTCTTCTTATCCCATGTTACCAAAGCGAGATCCTGTCGGATACACTTAAACCATATGAGAGCTTTTTTTTTTTATTGCCCATATTTTTATTTAAATGGTTTTATTTGAACCCTTTAGAAGTTTATGAAAGACTAAATTTAATTGCCATAAAAAAGCGATGGTAGGTGTAGAGTTTGTCACTTGTTATTTTCTCGGACAATGAGGCCAATTCGGATTGTGTTCTCTAATTTTTTTATCCAATATGGGTTTGCGTTGGACTTCAGTCTCACCTACAAACACATTTTTTTTACGTTACTGGGACCCAGTGACAACAACACTTCCATCTTCTTCTTTCACTATCGACATCTTCTCATCTTTATCGACATATTTTTTTCCAGTAAACAGTTTATGAATCAGAAAATACGAGTACTGCGAATAAATTCTATAATTATATTTTCAGACTCTGTTGCCGATCTACTGGCGTTGAAGGAATCTAATACCGATTTGAAGATTTTGGCTGCTATCGGCGGATATGTAGAAGGATCCGAAGCTTTTTCCGCCGTAAGAAAGTTCACTAAAAATAAAAATGATTTTGATATTATTATTTTATGCTTTTCATATGCTCAGACGAGACCTGATATTTCGGAAGGATTAATATCGATTAATAACTTTATAGTTTTAAAAACTTCTAAAGTAAGCAAAGCCTCTACGTTCAGAGGTTATAACTTTTAAACGTCCCAACCGAATTTCATCAAACTTTGCTAATAGCTTGTGCAATAAAAAAAAGACCAACTGTTCCGAAAAATACAAACAGACTAATTGGTTTTCCTTCCCAGGTGGTAAACAACGACACACTCAGAGCCTACTTCGTCAGCAACCTGTACAACTACATCGACACCAACGGCTTCGATGGTCTGGATTTAGACTGGGAGTACCCAGCACAGAGAGGAGGACTCGAATCTGACAAGGTTCTATTACGGACTTAATGTCAAGCAATTAAGAACCCTGTCACAATGACAGCGTCAAGTCATCATTCATCAACATCATTTCAGAAAGACGTCCATTGCTGGACATAGGCTTCCCCCAAGGTGTGCCACAAGGACCGGTTCTGCGCTGCTTCACCTTCCTTCCTTGTCAAGTCACAAGGAAGAAATGGTATAAGGAAATTAATCATTGGCTTTCTGCCACAGGGTTCCAAAATGGCTCCACATGTTAAGTCCAAGTTCATACTAATCGGTATATGATTATACTAGCCTTTGCTCACGTAAAAATAAGTTTATGGATTTTCTTTCGAGAACTGTCGAATTTTCCGGGATAGGCAGAATGCTATGTTGAAACCCAAGTCATGGGGATTATCTGAGTGTCAAATTTTATCCACATCTTTTCTAACGTTCATGCTTTCTTTTGATGGTAAGGAGAAGGCACGCGAGTACTGGGCCCTCTGATGGTAAGTGGGATCTGAGACCCATAGACATTGTAATTCTCAAAACTACAATTTCAAGACTGCAATCCCAAGACCTCAATTGCGTTGCCAACCCTGGGGACTAAAGTGGAATGTCTTTATGCTAGAATTTTCACCGGTTGTCTTATCCCCACACCGTAACATATAACAATGCGAACAAGCCTCCCACGAGGTGGACCGACGATCTGGTGAAGATTGCGGGAAGTCGATGGATGCGAGTAGCACAAAACCGGCCGTCGAGGAGGTCCTTGAGGGAGGCCTATGCCCAGCAGTGAATGTCTTTCGGCTGATATGATGATGATTCCAATATTTTTTTAAATTTATTTCTAGAATTGCTTTATTCCCTTTTAAACGTAACGAACATTTCAGGAACAATTCGTCATTCTGGTGCAAGAGTTGAAGGCTGCATTTGAAGTAAAAGGCTACCTCTTAACCTCCGCCGTGGCAGTTACTCAGTGGCACATCGATCTGTCTTACGACGTACCTAAACTCAGCGAGTAAGTAATATCACCAGAATATTTCATCATCCATGACCTATAGTGTCCGAACGAAACTAGATTGTACGGCCGAAACCGAAACTGCCGGTTCCGTTTTCGCGGGAAACATGGAACTGACGCAACTACAAACAAGCCTGGACACGACTGCGTATAGTGGCGTCCTGCAGTGTTTGAGGCAAACATCAAGCATGTGGATCCGGCATAACACTGAAGAACCGTGTCTCAATGTGATGACGTATTAACCTAAAGTTCAAGTGATTTTTATTATTCGTTGTCTCCAGATCCTTGGACTACCTAAATCTGATGCTGTACGACTACCACGGCACCTGGGATACGGAGACCGGCGCCAACGCCCCGCTGTACCCTCAGCTCAATGATGCTGCCAACCTTAACCTCAACGCTGTATGTATTAAATCTGTTAAAGTTAGTGACTATCTCAAAATTAAAGATTACTTATAGTGTTAATTTGTCAAAATCAGACACGTCACCAATTCAATAACACCTTAATATCCTTTTACGTTGGTTTTTCTATATTAGTCAGCCAACAGCAACCAGTTTTATAGGTATTAGGGGACAAATAAATATCAAGGGGCAAACTCACACAAAATTATCTAGTCCCATGCTTACACTATGGGTACAGTCAAGGATTTTAATTGTTATACCACTATGGAACTCTGTCATAATGACAGCGTCAAACTACATGACAGAAATAACGCTTAAATTAATGATTAACGTTATGCGACAGGGTTCCATAGCGGCATAACAATTAGCGTCCTTGATTGTACCACACAACGATATACTTATATATGTAGAGATAATTACATAAAAATACACAAAAAACATCCAAAACTTAGGAACAAATACTCGGGCTCATCCCATTGGGAATCGAACCTGGGAGCGCTAGCTTCGCAGGCATTGTCACTAGGTACCATCTCGCGGCTAGATTCTATGTTCTACGCTTACCGTATCATAAGAAAATAAATAAGAAAGAACAGTAGATAGGCTTCTACAGTTTCGTGTTTTTATTTTGATATCCATCTACTGTAGATATTTTTCATTTTTTTTATCAATTAACCCGTCAATCCTACTCTTTTTTTTGCTTCTGCAGTGTTTTGTAGGCCAGCAGAAAAAAAGCCAGCTCGTTGCCCCTTCGTAAATTTAGGTACATAGTTATCTCATATCCGTGTAGAAGACACTGCCCACAGGTTGTGATTTCTTACCATCAGATCACTCGTAGACTCGTTTGCCCCAAATAGAACACAACTTCAACATATTTAAATTTTTGAACTCCTCTTCCTCAGAACCATTCCGTGAACGTTTGGATTCAAAACGGAGCTGATCCATCTAAGCTGGTGATGGGTCTCGGTGCGTACGGCAGGACCTTCACTCTGACCAGTGTGAACAACACCTCCACTGGAGCCCCCTTCACCGCCGCAGGTGTTGCCGGGCCTTACACAGAAGAAGCTGGGATTTGGGCTTACTATGAGGTACAGCTGCACACTTTAGTACCTTGGCGCTTTAAGGTCTTTGCCAGGTTATTGCAGCAGTTCAAACATGACGTTAAAGTGACAAAGTACTAAAGTGTGAAGATTCTTATAAGGCTGGCACTTGACCTACTCGATTTTGAACGTCGGTCCACCGAAAAATTCTAACCGTTTTGGAAATTCTTTCGGAAGGCCTATGTCCAGTGGTGAACGTCTTTTAGCTGATACGAGTATAATTTGCTTCGTTACTTTTACTGTTTTCTACCCACTGAGAGTACTGGAGTACAGGAGTATTAGAGTATTAGACGTCCTTTAAATTTGTCCAAAGTAGTACAAACCGTACAAACCTTATAGTTAACCTAGGAGAGGGCGGGTAATAGACATCTTTCATTTTGATTCCATAATAGATGAGGGTTGGTTTTAGTTATGCTAAATATAGTCGTCATCTACATAATATGTATACGTATCGGAAGATATAAGCTACTCAAAAATACCTGAACTGTTTTTTTTTATGTAATAGAGCGTGTTCAGATATTTTTAAACAAGTACCTATGCTCTTCTTTATTGATGGAGGTTGTGAGTTTAGCCTAAGTGAGACATAAGCATGTATACATAAAGGGACAGAATAATCGGGAATGGAATGCGAGAGTCATTATAAGATGACAACGGAGCAAGATGTGAAGACTTGAGTAAAAAAATAAAAGAAATAAATTCCACTGGAATTTCCTTGGTCCCAGCCCATTTTGCTCGTAGCTACACGTAATTAATCATTTATTTGCAGTTTTCACTAATATGCCTGCCATCGAACTTTCTACCGTCATACTCTTTTAAAAGTACCATGTATTTGGCCATCTTTTCCGCCTTCTTAGTATAAGTTGCCAATGATCTGATGTTTCCTACAGATCTGCGAAGATCAAAACAACAACTCTTCCGAGTGGAGCATCACCGAAGTAGAAGGCAACTACGTATACGCCAACAAAGACCTGTTCTGGGTCGGGTATGATAACGCCAACACTATTTACGCTAAGGTGAGTTGTTGTAAAGTCAACATCATAAATAAGTGATCATTTATGTACCTTGTCAATTTAACGTCGTGTTTGAAATGTCATACAAAATTGTGAAACGATTGAAAGCGACAAGGTACATAAATGATCACTTATTTATGCTGTTGACTGTACCCTTTATTATAGCCAAAAAAAAACAGTGGACAATCTCACACAAATTGACTTAGTCCCAAACTAAGCTCTAAGCTTGTATTATGGGTACTAGACAACGTTTAACTTACATAGATAGAGAAACATACATAAATACATAGAAAACATCAAGATTCAGAAATCACACAAATATCTGCCGCTTCGAAAGCAGGGTCACTAGCACTAGGCTAACGTGTCGTTAGAATAGAAGAGGCGTTAGGGTGCGGCTCCACTGAGGCGGAGACGAGCAGAGCGGAGCGGAGCTGTGCCAATATTAACCAATAGAAGGCGCATGCGATCACGTTAAGCGCGCCTTGCGCACGTTAGTTTAGATTCTATTGGTTAATATTGGCACAGCTCCGCTCCGCTCCGCCTCAGTGGAACCGCACCCTTATGCTAGCAGCTACGCTTAGACAAAAGTATGATAAATAGAACTAACAAGAAGCCACTCTAGATTTTTTTTTGTGGAGCAAGGGCGTGAATAAAATGAATTCAATTTATAGGGGCAATTAAACTTCTAGCAGCCACTCATGCATGGCTCACAAAACTCGTTTTACGATGAAACTGCGGACTAACACCTTAGTGGTGTTGAGAAATATTTGTGACATTAGAGCCTTTCAGAAAGGAAGTTTCTTTTATATCATAACGGTAAGGGTCGAGTGATTAATAAGATTTATAGGATGGTAAGAATTCTACACATGACCCATGGTATTCTTTTTACTAGGTATCCTTTATTTAACTTGCCCTGTTTATTATTTGTTTGTTTGGGTCAAATCTTGAACCAGTTCCTGTCAATGACTATGCAAAATTATGGTACCATCGAGCTGATTTGATGATGGAGTCGGAAGGTGGTGACGTGATCTTTGCTGTACCTACTTAATACGTCGCACCTTCAGAACAACAGTGACCTAATTCAAAATTTCTGCTTTTAAACTTCAAGTCATAATTTTATTATTATAGAGACCTAATTCGAAAACTAAAATTTCTCAGTTACGTCACTATTGTTTTGAAGGTGCGATGTATGTAACCGTCGAATTTCATCCCGTTAGTTTCGAATTTACAAGGAGATGATGTCTGAGCGGAAAAAAGTATAGTGGTCAACAAAAGCTTGTCACAAAAATCATTTTATTTGACAGAAACTTATTTTCTTTTTAATTTAATATGTTGTATTTGGTGATCTGGTATGTCTGCGACTGGGTCAGGACATGATTTTCAAGTACCAGAAAAAGGGCTTCTTCCGAGTTAAACTATGTTCAAAATCGATCTGTTGTTGCAGGCAAGTTATGCGAAATCCATGGGTATGGCCGGCATCATGTACTGGGCTGTGGATCTGGATGACTTCAGTGGGCTATGTGGCTCCAAGTTCCCCCTCATCCAAAGCGGCATTGCTGGATACAACTCTGCTGAAATCTATTCATCATCATTGTCAGTTACGTTTTTAACAGTTGTTATTAAGTTTTGGCAAATGTACTGGCAATAAGTACTCGTATCTCATAAGTATCATCAAGGAATTTAAATGTTCAGCAGTTTGACATGATACGTCAAATGGCCGTGTTATACATCTCCCGATGTGACATAACGAATGATACGTGGAAAATGTATAATCCGGCAAATGTATGTATTATGTCAACTGATAAATATTTAAATTTTTGCACCTCCGCCAATTCGAGTAAAAACAACCGTACACCGCTTTCTCGAGACGACTAAACGAGACGATAATTTATTACAGACTGACATAAATGCTTTAAATTAAAATTGTTTGTTTTTCAAATTTTAATGATTCACTCTTAATTGCTTGACCCTTATTATTAGCTGGATATTAACTTTGATTCACCAGTCGCCGTCACCAACAAAATGTACGGTCACGGAAGTTAATTTGCTACCCATTTCAAAGAAAATCTGCTTGAAGATGTCATTGTCAATAGAGATGCCAAGTCATTTGTAATTGATAGGAAACTCAGCCTTATTGCTGTAGAATGTCAGATTGACTTTGGACCTAAGGTGGGTCACAAATTAAATTCCTTGACTGTATGACGCATCTAGACTGAAGCATGTCAATGTTAATATCCCGTTGAAAAATAAGCCTAATGCTTAGAGTGATTAATATGTTTACGTCAACAACCAGGTACCCTTAACTAACTCTCATATGTGGTTTATAAAATATCTTTAATCAAAATTTCTTTATTTCGTCACCCAGGTACTCACTGATAGATGATCATCATGATTGAAATACTTGTAGCCGACCTACAAACTTGCAAATAAGAAAATACAGAAATGAAGGAATAATTATGAATCATAACCTCGTAAGGCCCACCATACTAAAAACAGGTAGTTTTTTGTGAGTGGGATTTTGAATCTACCATCAAGGCAATAAAGTTCAATTACGTTTGTTCGATAATGCCATTTTCAGTATGTGAATATAGGAAAATAAACCTATTCCCATTGGAACACAGTTCAAATTAAATTGTCTTAAGTACATCGTATTGCACACTGGGCCTTAGGAGGATAAATAAAACCAGTATAAATAATAATTAAAAAAACAGCGGAAAATCTCCCACAAATTGACGAAGTCCCAAACTATTCTCTAGGGTGTTATGGGTATACTTACTTATAGATAACTTCAACAAAAATGGGACAAAAATACTCGCGCTCATTAGACAAAGTTTTTTGCCATACCGGGAATCGAACCCGGGACCGCTAGAGGCGTCAAACTGAACTCCTCCTATTATACTCGAAAGTGCCCGAACTTCACGGGATCAATTTATGATGGTATTTATTTAACTAGTCTACTAAGTCAACCATTACTACCTCCCTATTATAAAATTGTTACCACAGTGTTATTTTTTTTTTATAAATGAGACGAGTATCTTACTTTTAGGTTATATAAACGCTAAATAATAAAAGCTTAAAACAAGTAAACTTTCAATATTTGTTTTAATTTTTTAACTAATTATTTTTCTTAGAAAAGTAAACGCGGAGCATAAGGCATAGATATAACAGGGGCACGTTTTATAAAGCTACAAGTTACAATTTTACATGTATAAACTGGCAACACTGCTCAAATGGCTGGTCGTCATTGGTCGAGGTTGTGTCAAATGGAAAATTGTAACCTGAAGGCCCTGCCAAGATGCATTGCGCTAACTAGCGTTTCTATTCGTATCGTTTTTAAACCAATCGCGTCACTGGTAGATGACGTGATACGAAAAGTCACGTGACACATGAGTAACGCGATTGGGTTAAAAATGAAACGAATAGAAACGTTAGTTAGCGCAGTGCATCTTGGCAGGGCCCTCTGTAAATTGTAATTTGTAGCTTTATAAAACAGGCCACAGGGCGTCGTTGTCATATCGTTATCATATTGTAATATATTGTGTGGTAGATAGCTTTTATTTACGGGACGGTAAAGGAGGTTTCGAAAGCTATAAACGTCAAAACAAAGTGGTATAGATCCAGCCCGTGACAGGCGAACGCTAGCATACGACAATGTAATAAAATCTTTAATTTTTGCCGCTGTTATGCGAAGGCCTTCTCGTGATTACTGGGAAAAATTTGAGGAATAATGATCAGGTAAAGCTAAAATGCAAAGTCGAAACTTAAAGAGCATAATATTTAAAATGCAGATAGATTTACTTACTTCAGGCAAAATTTTAACTCATTTTGTAAGTGGATAGTAAGTGAATCTATACGCGGTTTGAATATCAGGAACAAGCATTATCACTTCTTACTTATATGGTGCATCTATAAGAGTAAATGTGAGTTGCTATTATCATCTGATTTAAAATCTTTAGTGTATCAAAAATCAAATCAAAAAATCTAAATATTTTTTTGCTGAACACAGGTAGTTAAATACAATTGGTGTAAATAATATACAATCGGTCTTTCCATGTTCTGCCGCTAGGCGTGCAAACTTGGGTGTTAAACAGGGTTTTATTATTTATATTTCCCTACGTTTCCCATATAACAATAATTTTACATATTAATAACCTTTCTAATAACAATTTATAATATTTACTACATTTCCTCTATAATAACTTATTATTAGTCCTTATTTTCTAACATAAATTCATTGATTGCATAGTAGGCTTTATTGATTACAAAACTCTTCAAAGCGCTTTTGAATTCGGTAATACTGTCCTTTTCAGCGATGCATTTTGGTAGCTTATTATAAATTTGTGTATACCTAACACAACATATACTCGAAAATCTAATTTAAGATCAAAATCCTAACCTCAACGGGCGCACATTCGCTGTGATTACTGCATTTTGGTTTAAGTGAAGGTATTTGTATCAATAAAACTTACCCTAATATTACAGGTTAAACGAGTTCTCATTCATATTTTATGAAATAATGTTAAAATAACGAAATAATCAAGATGGGAACTGTCAGATTTTGGTCCTTAATTAGATTTTTGAGTATAGAAGACATTGTTAGGCATCGAAAAGTAGAATGATCCAACGAATTTAGTGGCTCTAAAACGAATGAAATTGCTTATTTATACATAAAACATCAGACAGAACCGTATAAAACGGTACATGACGGCAGACAGACAAAGCTCATTATTAAACCAGCTCTCTAGAGACTTGCTCATGTGTTGTTCACGAAACACCAGCGGTTTCAGCAAAAACATAGGTAAAACTTAATATAACTCTCTCTGACTGGTATCGAAGAAAGGCACGGAGAGATAGACGGAGATATTTTTAATCGACTTCAATAAAAGGAGGAGGTTCTCAAGTCGTCGAGTTTTTTTTTATCCATGTGCTATCTTTGCTGGGCCCGCTGGTTTGAAGCATTATGCAACAAATTTGAGATGCAATGCATCTTTCTACGCCTCTGCCAAATGTGTATGTTATTGTCTGACAGATAGCGTTGCCAGGCGTCCGGAAAAAGCCGGACATAGGCTTTTTGGTTGGATGTGCAGCCAAATTAGACGTTATCCGGCCTGTCCGGCTTTTGTTATGCTTTCTATTTTTGACCATATTTGTTTACACTTGTTATGTGTAACATAATGACTGATTGATTCAATTTAATTGTTGTTTCATTAGTATTTAAGAATGTATGTTAAATCATCATTGGTATTTAAAAAATAAATTGTCGTGTCTAAGACCCGATTTCACCATACGATGTTAAATTTAATCAATATTAATCGACTGTTAGTTTGACAGCAGTTTACGCTCTAATCGCCTGTTAAGTGGTTAACATCGTATGGTGAAATTGGTACTAAGATTTAGGATGTCTAGCTTTTTTACCCAAATGTCCGGCTAGACTAGCAGGTCTGTCCAGATTTTGGATTTGAAGACCTGGGAACCCTACTTGCAGATAATAATCGGATAAAAATCTCACTACCGACGCGTGTTCTCCCCGTAGATGCATGCTCGAGCGAAGTTTAATCAAGCTTTGCTGTCTACAGATGTACTCGATTTTGCATTTTTGCGTACATTTTTGCCGTCCTACCAAAGAAGGCGGCTAACTGCAATGTAGTCAAAGTCAAAGCATTCTATACTCTATTGGTAACCACATTGAATTTAAAATGCTTATATATTGCTATGCAGTTAGTTGCCTTCTTTGCTAGGACGGCAGATTTACGCTCTATGATTTACCGCTGCTAAGTATCTAGGAAATAGACAACTATGTTTTAAAACTTCTTAAATCTGCGTTTCCGACATCGTTGAAATATCGGGAACCGGTGAAATTACTAGATAATTCCATCTTAGTCCTCAGGGTTGGCAGCGCATTTTCAATCTTGTCAATGCGATAACGACGATTTCTATGGTTCACAGATCCCATTTATCATCAGGTGGGATGTGTATTTGCCTTCTCTATACCGTAAACAATATATAATTAGTGTCAAAATAGATGTATTTTTTCCTGTTTGTATGGCTTTTTGCTAAGATGTATTTTCCTAATAGTATTTGCTTTTCTATTCGAGATCCGTTAGAGAGGGAAGATGGCCAGTTCAAAAATGCTCAGCTTTATTTTTTGATTCACTTGTTCACTGATAACTGGCTCACGTGACATTGGCGAAATCACCAAGGAACAGCCATAAAAAAAGAAGAGTTTTGCTTTGACAAGTGTGACAAGCACTTATTCCTGATTTAAATACTAAAATCAAAACCCTCTTGCTCTTGCCGTACTCGGGTGAAACTGAATCGAGGATCCATCCAATTTAGGCATCAAATCTAAGTCTACATTGTTCATTATCTAGATTGGACCTCGACTGTTCGGGCCTCCTCTCAGCAGCCGAACACTTCAATTTCCTGATTCCACTCTGAATCGCTTAGTGGGTATTCAATACTCCTGTTAGATCCCGAGCTTGGTTTAAACTGATACGCTGATCGTGGCTTAAAAGGCTCTGTTCCTCACGTTAAAACTATGTTGCCTTTGGAATGTTATCGTCAGAGTTCTGAGTTCTGGTGGCAAATCGTTGTTCTAGAATCCATGGTGTCGCTATTTCCTATTTATTATGATACATACCACTTTGATTTTGACCTTCAGTATTTTAATATTTTAAAATTCATACATTCATAACACCGCTAAACCAATTTCAATGAATTTTGGTACGGAGGATATTCTGTGAAAGCGTTACAAACGAGCAAATATTAGTAGGTATGGAATAACCGAACTAAAAATGTATTTAGTTCATTTTGGAATATGACCATACTGAAGGTCAACATTAAAGTGTCATGTCATGTATTATAATAATTAGGAAATAGCGACTCCATGGATTCTAGAATCACGATATGCTAACAAAATCCCAACCCTAGTTATCGTAGCGTCAACGTTACCATAGCTTCTATTTACTTGACGTAATGGCTTCCGAGTTGTAAGAATACCGTAACACGTCAAAAGCAATATTGTTTTACCCAGTAGAATAGAGCTCCGGCACCAATGATATTTAATATCAAGATACGTTATCTGCGCGCAAAAAGGAAGGCAAATTGCCTTACTTTTTATCTATTTATCTCTTTCTAAAAATAGCGCTCGCTATGGATTGCCGTGTTTGTCTCTGTCATTAATTGGTCACGGGTTTTGAATGCGTTTACTATGAGCATAACGTATCTTAATATAAAATTATCACTGTCCGGTACTATATCTACGTTACTAGCAGTTTCTAAATAGTGACAGTACTATTAGTTGCGAGTGCAAGTGGGACAGAGAAAGCAAGCCAAACGCACTGAGCGACAAGCGAGAAAATACAACTTGTGCTACCCGTGCTGGGCTTTTAGTAATTACATCGTGTGTAATTTTTTTGTGAAGGACAGACTTTTACCTCTCACGAGTAGGTAATGAATTTCCAGAGTCATCAATTTAAAGCGGGCCTAGTATCATGTTGCTGTGCCCTCGCAGGGCGTCACATGTATACCTGTAGTTATAGTTCCACCTGTTGTAACGTAATGTGACACGCAACAAATTATTTGAATTTGAGTATGGTTGCGTTTATTGTGTGATAAAATATGGATAAAACATCCGTCACTTTCTGACACGTATTATAAGTATGAGAGTGACGGATGATTTATCCACATTTTGTCACGCGATAAACGCAACCATACTAGGCCCGCAGGGAGATTATAGATTATACACGGTAAAACCTTATTGTTTTTCACGTGTTTCTTTATTATATACGTTTGATAGCTAATTTACTTAACATTATTGGCAAACGAGTTAAAAACAATACCATAACATGCCAAAGGCAATATACCAAGTTGAAAAGAGGCCCTCTTCCCGCTATTGGAATGCTTACTAGCTGTAGACAAATACCGCCGCCTGACCCTGGCCGGCGGGATCGCTGCTCATGATGATGACCTGTTCCAAGAGCCGTCACGGCGGGTTCGAATCGCGAGCTGTGGCTCCTGGACGATGATGAATGATTGATTGAAACACTGAAGTTATATGTAACTTACTTTAATTCAAAAACTTAACTTCTACGCTAATACAGAATTTATTGTAATAAAGCCTGAGAAAGGCGTACTTCTCGTTGAAGAGAGCCGTGAATGGTAGATTTATGGTAGATATAACCTATAAGCAATGACAGCTCTAGTTCTACAAACTATGGTGATCTATCTCTATGGTTTTTAAATCGGTTTCACACGACAACCTAGTGATAGACACGATCATACAAAATAAATGAAAAACATTCCAATTTCCATGAACACTAGCTTTTGCCCGCTATGTCTAAACCCCAATATCATGTCTACAGAAACGTGTTGTTAATATGAACACAATAACACAACCTATGGTCCAATCCAATATACTTGTCTTATTTAGTAAACACTTTTATAGCCTCGAAGTGCTCCCTTTTCGCCTAAAATAACAATTTTGTCATAAAAAAACTATCCATGATGTAAAACCAGGAAAATGGTGTGCAAAATGTGGTCTCTAGTTGCTTTATTCAGCAGAAAACGGGCATTTTATCCAAAAATGATGCATTTTGAGGTTATAAAAGTGTTTACTAAATGAGACAATGAGACAGAGAGTCTATTGGAACGGACCATAGTATGCTAAATTCAGTTCATTGTGTCCGCATCGTGTCATTATTGTATGGCAATCAGATAGTCGGCATTGAACGTTTAAAACACAATTCGATGTCCCCAGGCACTTTATCATTGCAAAGTGGCCGAGCAACGTTGCAGACAACTTTAATCCGCTTCTATATTTAAATTTATTTCCAAAGTATCCTCAAAAGTCTCGAATTTAGTTACATCTTCCAAATTGAAAGCAAAATGGACATACAAAGACAGTGTAATCAGAGCCTTATAATACACTAAACAGAGCTCCAATTCAATCGGAGACCACTCTATACAATATTGAATATAAGAAGATGGAACCAACATCCATTAGAAAGCCTTTGGAGATTTTAGAATCGAATTCTCGAGAATATTTTCGCCCGATATTTCATTTACGGGAATTTTGCTGGATATGTGCAGGCTCTTGCATTAAAACTTTGCCATTTTATTTAAAATGTTTTCTATTGCATTTGTTGTAGACGGTTTCATGGAACTAGAGTACCAACAAACTAGTAAAACTTGTTCGTCTTTCAATCTTGAAATAATTTATTCTAGTTTTTTGATATCGCTTGATGACTAAGTTTGTGACGATTTAATTAAACAGACGTACATCCACACACACATACACAAAAAGATAAGTTTTTCCATTTTCCTATGATTTATAGCCTTACTTCTGGACCTCCGTCAACAAACGTACGTAATGTATCTGAGGCAGTAAAAACCATATCGTACTTGAGCTGCTATGGAATTGTTTTTAACTCGGCCGCCTTCACTGTCAAGTAAATAAGAGCTATCAAAACATTGACAATACGATAACAGGTCAAAGACGATATGGTTTTTACCGCCTAGAATCTAGGCCCTGAAAACTTGCATATTTCTGATTACGTAATCACTCGACGCCACTACACGACGGCCGAATGCATGCTTCAATTAACCGCTAACTCGAAGTCGCTCGCTGTAATGGCCACTCGTGAATTTGAAAATAGAATGCAACGTCTACAGTTGTTAGATGCCAGAGTTTGTAGCATTGGGAATTCTAAATGAAACCGTTAACTTGACTTCAAAACTTTTCTGTAATAGAATTGTCAACTACAGTAGGATCGGTTCAAACATTCGAAATTCGAAGTTAATATTTGATCGCAAAGGTTTAGGAATTTATTTCGTTTCGCTTGAACTGAAAAAAAAACCCCCCAAGGTAGTGGTTAATGTGGTGGAGTTGCTGGGATCCTTCAAGGTAAGGTTTCCGTGTTTAATAAAATCATTGTTGAAAAGTTACTGGTAGAACACAGAAAAAGTACTAACGTCACGTTACAAAAAAAGGTTAAAATGAAACATATTTGCGCCGAACGTCACAAAAGATAAAGTCATAGTTTTGAAGCGAGACCTTAAAGCGACTCAATATAATTTAGGTACTTAAGCGTAAAGAAAAATGAAAGAAATAAGTATTACTGATCATTTTGGCAGACGTATTGAAGGACTATTGAATCGTAATCAATTTAGGTTTTTGATTACATCTAAGGAGGATTAAGTTGGGATTTCAGATAAAGAAAGATAGTGTGCACTAATATGATGAAGAAATAAGAAATGGATTTTCAGAATAAAGTCCTGAACTTCTAGGCCGTGGACACGGTAACACTTAAAAAAAGGAAAAACCAAATGAAGAATGAAGGCAATTTTCTGCCAAAAAGCCTCTCCGTCAAGTCAAGTGCGTACAATATCTTTGTGAACAACTGTCTACCTATTACTACTATTCATGTGATACAGTAAGCTGACAGATAGACAAACGGACAGCGGAGGTTTAGTAATAGGGTCCCATAGGTACCCTAAAAACTAGTTATGTTCAATTGAAACCGATATCATTAATATGCACTTTGACAAACATTAGCTCTCAATAGCTAACTTTTCCCTTAAATCTTTATCTCCTAAGAGCGTGATCAATTATTTCTGCATCGGAAACTCAGCGGAATAAATTAACTCGGAATTACTTTTAATTTTATCAACTCGATCCTTCAATGAATTATGAATGAAGACATCGTTCGGCGATCCGGTTATAACGTAGGAATTCAAAAACGATGAAGGGATGAATATTCATTGCAGCGATGTAAGGTCGGTGGAAATATGATCCTTAATATGTTTATCAATGAAGTTTAGAAGTAATATAATAGCATAACTGAGTTCAGTATCTGCAAGCCAGGGATTAACTAAGGGACAAACATCCCGCAACACGCGTCGGCGACAATATCTGGCGACATCGTGAAACAGGTGCCAGCAGCGACGTAAGGCGAAGTCGAGCGACTTCTCTTGACATATCTGGCGACATCGCGGGACAGATGCCAGCGGCGACATCGGGTGAAGTCAAGCGATTTCTCTTGACATATCTGGCGATATCGTGCGACAGGTGCCAGCAGCGACATCAGTTGAAGTCGAGCGACTTCTCTTGACATATCTGGCGACACCACGCAACAGGTGCCAGCAGCGACGTCGGGTGAAGTCGAGCGACTTCTCTTGACATATCTGGCGACAGGTGCCAGCAGCGAAGTCGGGTGAAGTCGAGAGACTTCTCTTGACATATCTGGTGACACCGCGTGACAGGTGCCAGCAGCGACATTGGGTGAAGTCGAGCGACTTCTCTTGACATATTTGGCGACACCGCGCGACAGGTGCCAGCAGCGACATCGGGTGAAGTCGAGCGACTTCTCTTGACATATTTGGCGACACTGCGCGACAGGTGCCAGCAGCGACGTCGGGTGAAGTCGAGCGACTTCTCTTGACATAACTGGCAACATCGCGCGACAGGTGCAGCAGCGACATCACTTGAAGTCGAGCGACTTCTCTTGACATACTTTGGCGACACCACGCAACAGGTGCCAGCAGCGACGTCGGGTGAAGTCGAGCGACATCTCTTGACATATTTGGCGACACCGCGCGACAGCGCCAGCAGCGACGTCGGGTGAAGTCGAGCGACTTCTCTTGACATATCTGGCGACATCGCGCGACAGGTGCCAGCAGCGACGTCGGGTGAAGTCGAGCGACTTCTCTTGACATATCTGGCGACACCGCGCGACAGGTGCCAGCAGCGACGTCGGTTGAAGTCGAGTGACTTCTCTTGACATATATGGGGACACCACGCAAAAGGTGCCAGCAGCGACGTCGGGTGAAGTCGAGCGACTTCTCTTGATATATTTGGCGATACCGCGCGACAGGTGCCAGCAGCGACGTCGGGTGAAGTCGAACGACTTCTCTTGACATATCTGGCGACATCGCGCGACAGGTGCCAGCAGTGACGTCGTTTGAAGTCGAGCGCTACGAACACTATAATACTAATGAGGGCGCCCCTGGACGCTTGGGGTACCTACTCATAAGAATAAAAATAAACTTAAATGAAACTTATAATATACGAAAAAGTTTTCAAGGATGTTTAGGTGTTTGGAGGTCTGTCTTTCGAACAGGTTTTCATATAATTTTACTCGCAAAGTTAAATCTTCCTTAAAGGTGGAATTTACTTGAATAAAATATTAATTTGGGCGTCGTTGCCTCCATTTTCCTCCTGGCCTAATAAACAACATTTCGACTGCCGACGCTACTTTTCAGTAAATTTCCTTGCAATACCTTAATGTTCAAAAACGTCCCGAGCAATATTGTTGGATGTGAATTTCTGATAAAACAGCTTATTTGCATTCAGGTATTGCCTCAGTGCTATTCCCTTACAAGATCTCTCCGCTCTGTCGAACCAGCATTACTTGAGCCCTTAATACGCTAATATTATATGGCATCCCGTGTCTGACGCTAGCGTGGGGTTGCTATGAATTTATTATTTATCAATAAGATAATACCTACCACTTAGTGATAAGCATTTCTCAAATTCGGGTGTTCTAACCAGCTTCCTTATCGTTTGTCATGAATACTAAGACGATGAATGTATTAAATAGGGTGGGTTTTTTAATTCATTTTAAATATTTGTGTAAGAAGCGCAAATGTTTGTCCTGGGTCTTGGATATCTTTTATGTGTTTTAGTATGACATACATAATCTCACGCCTTCGTTCCCAGAGTGGGGTAGGCAGAGCTACAGAATTACAAACATCTCTAAAAACTTGTTGATAATTCTATAACCACAATTTGCACAATTAGGCTAAGATGTTTACCAGCGTATCAGTGACAGGTTGCAAGCTCATCGCCTAACAGTACTACAAGCCTTTATTCCCTTAGTCGTCTCTTACGACATCCACGGGAAGACATGGAGTGGCACTATTCTAACTCGGCAACCACACGAGGATTTTTAGTATGATTTTTTTAATATACCAAATTACGAGCATGTCTATCTTCATAGTATGTACCTCTAGGAACCTAGGTACCTAAGCCTAGGGTTTAGTTTGGGTCTCGGTTAATTTATGTGGATCTTTTTCTTACGCATTGAAATTGGCCCAATTCAAAATGTAGGGCCTATATTCTATATTGCCCAAGATAGGCCTGAGTATATATTTTTTCTTTTAGTAATTATATGTTTAAGATTTCCTGAAAACATCATGGTTTCAGCAGAAAATTGCGATTGAAATTCGATAAAAGTTACCGGTAGACACATGATATAAGGTAGCATTTGTTCGAAATAGCATGCTTTCCTACCACTATTGAGCGTGTATAAGTGTAGATTTAAGTAATAGGAGGGAACCTCGTAGATTAAAAACACTATCATTTATAGAAACCAAGTAAAACCTTGTTTTTACAATTTAAACATTACCGCAGTTGAATTAAGGTAGTTTTTCAAGTGAAAATTGCCTGCTGGATTGGTTCCTTGCAAGTAACTTGTCAGACTATTGGAGTGACAGCGAGTCACCATTGTCTGGTGAGATGGATTTATGGTCGGAAGCCAAGAGAGAGAGAGACGAAAGTAAATTAAATAAAATTATCTCCATTTATGTCATCGTTTAATGTTTTTGCAACGTAGTTAATTTAACTTTTTTTTGCCTGACTTATCTGAATATCGACTATTTTCTCGCTCAAGAAACGAACAAATGATATAGATCCCGTGAAAATAAAAGAGACACAATATTAATAGTTGATCGCCAGCTGTTCACACTGCCGGCGAGAACTCTCTCCACTAGTTTGTTGAAACAAAAGATATAGATCCTGCCTAAATAAAAGAGACATGTATTAATTGTTGATAGCTACTTGCTTCTCACTCATCGTTGGCTATCGGACAAGGACAGTGCCTTAAGAACCAACCATAGGTTTTATTTAACTATAAAGTGTATTGAATACAAACGACTTTTTTAAAGAGTCTCCAGTGTTCATGAATTTATTGTTAACATCGTTAATATTAGTTTAATTACGTTAAACTTTGGTATGAACCTGAATAATGGACTACAGTCATTTTTCACTGCGCGTAACAAAAGCAGACGCGTGACGGCTGTCATTTAGACATTATCAAGGTTAGTTCATTACGTAATTACTAATGGCTTCCAGTAACTTTGTTCGCGTTCGTTTATCCATTTATTTCGTTACGTGATGCATTTTGAATACTAAATTAATGCTTCAGTCTTTTTAAATGGAAACTAAATATGCGTCAGTTTATCTCCGGCCAACATGGATTAAAACAGGGATGTTCTACCGTTCCATTTCGGAGGGGGCTTCGGGAATAGCCCAAAAATATAGAAAAAAACTTCCGTACCATTATCTATACAACATTAGCAAATAAGGCAAAAAAAACAAGTTTGTTGTATGGGCCCCCCTTAAATATTCATTTTATTTTAATATAATTATTTGGTTTTAAAGTGAATATACAACTAAATATTCCGTGAATAAGTATTTCAAGCAAGCGTCTGCCCGTTGCTGTTATTAATATCGAGCAAAAAATGGCAAAGAAAACACGTTTTTTGTAAATATTTATTTTATTCTGTTTTTAGTACTTGTTTTTATAGCGGCAACAGAAATACATCATAATATGTTAAAAATTTCAACTGTTCAGCTATGACGGTTCATGAGATACAGCCTGGTGATAGACATACAGACGGACAGGCGGACGGACGGACAGAGAAGTCTTCTAATAGGGTCCTGTTTTTACCCTTTGGGTACGGAACCCTAAAAACGGCACAATATAATACCGGTAATCTACTTTCTATGTCGTCCCGCCGGTAGAAAACCTTTCCCGCAGTAAACCTGGCGCGTCATAAGCAGGCTTTGCAACGAGCCTTCTTGGAGCGGCCTTATGTGGCCAGCCGACCCAATTAGGTCAACTCTGGGTTCCACTGCACGGTAAATAGTTATTTGTTATACAAGGGGGGAAAGTTGTATTTTACCTGCGAGTGTTCATTTGAAACACGAGCTAGCGAAAGGAGTCTACGAGCGAAGCGAGTGGTTCAAAAATAGAATCCTGAGCGTAGCGAGTGTTTCAACACACGAGACGTAAAATAACTTTTCACCCGTGTATAACACAAAACTTTTCACCTCACTACAGCGAGGAAAATAAGCTCAATTCCGCATTTTGCACGGTTTCCCGTAATCCACGGTGTTAATACGTCATTCTTCACTCGAACCACTCAGTTTTAATAACAAAACAAACTAGAACATGCGAATATTTAACGTTGACGCAAAGATGAAGGAAAACTGCTTTACTACCTCTATGCGTGGACGGCTTAATTAAAAAGTTTTGACTAAAGTTTTTTATTATTATTTCGGATGCGTTTTGTTCGCACATCGACTTACTTGGACTGTCAGAAGATTTTATCCGTTTTCACAACAAGAATGAAGGTTAATTGTTGAATGCTGATATTTATGAATTAAAATAAAGTTGTAAGACTGTATTTAGTATTTTTTACTCGATGCAATTAATTAATGGTGATGTTAAAAATTCAGCGGTTTTAACGTTTTACGTTTTGTTAGCTGTCAAATATCACTAAAGCTGCCTTCAAATGTCAAAACTCTTTCTTCACATGTGGATAAAAAGCAATTTTCTCAATAGATATCAAACAAACAAAAAGGGCTTTCCGAGCTAGTGAGATGAAAACAATATAGCTTTTGACCTGTTATCATATTGTCAACGTTATAGTAGCTCTTATTTACTTGACAGTAATGGCAGCCGAGTTCAAAACAATACCATATTAATTACGTCAAAAGTAAAAGTTTTACCGTGTAGACTAGAGGACCCTTAGACAACTCAAAGGTCTTTGCTTGGGTTGAGAGAGGCGATGGCTGAGATACGCGTCATACGAACGAACGAGTGCTGTCTGTGGGGACCGGTCTGTTCACGTTTGCAAGGACTAGTTGTTCAATTAAATATTCTAGTTATGGCTTTTGACGTAGAGACCTCGTCGTGTTGTTCTTATAGGCAATATTTTTAATTTAATATTTATTGACCTTACTTAATTTTATTTTTGCCAGTTTTAAGAATTTATTAGTTATTACTTTATTATTACTTAATGTAATTTACTTTTAAGTATTATTATGTTTTTATGATTGAAAAAATGACCTTCTGCTGGAGTTTCTTGCGGCGCTTCTTCTCCGCAATGATGGTCTTGTCCGAAGCGCTGGTAGATTCACTGCTTAATTTACTGAATAAATATTTTGAATTTTGAAAACTCAATATCGATCGAAATCTTGATTTAAAAATCTCTAGATATTTTATAATCAGTGTGCCTGGACAAGTTACATTCTACAATATCGTTTCGATAACGTTTCTCTGCATGTCTTCTAGTTTCACTAATGAGGTAACGCAACCGTGATAAAAAAAAACATTTAAATTGATTTGTATGAAGTTGATCAACGGATTCATTCATCTGATCAAACCGGAGAAAAGATCTAAAAACGTTGATATCTAGATCGCGATCGAGATTGATTGTCTACAAGCCGCCGTATGGATTGTACTTAATCATTGATTATAATAATGGATACCATGACAAGCATGATGAATTAATTTTCTAGAAATTTATGGATACATTTGGTTTGGTTCGTTTTGGTTAGGAGCTGACGAGGCGGGTAACTGAACCGAATCTATGTTATTATAGCCGTTGCAATGTAACGCTTAACGCTTTAAGTAAAACACTATTTTGCAAAATGAGAATTTGTAAGTTTTGTTTGCAAAATCAACGATCATCTTTTCTTTACTTTAATTATTCATATTGCGCAACCTAATATATCCTTTAACAATAAGGGCTTATGTGCGAAGATATCCTGTCACTATTGTACTCTTTCATTGCCGTTTTTTAGATGAGTAGTTTAATGAAAACTTAGCGTCTAAAGGTTATAATGGGACGAAGAGACTAGAGGTAGTAAAGGGACACAAAGCCGCCCTGTCCAACGGGGCAATACAAGTAACGACCAATTTCCGGACGCTTCTACACGATCACAAATGCAAGTTAAAAATGCAGTAGTTTAATGAAGGTTTGAGAATAATATCTGCTCCCGCTTGCTCCCTTTGCCTGGAGATTCAATCTTAAAGCTAAGTACATTAAACCTGTTCATGCCAACACACCTGTTTTTCAGTTATTTATCTTTCCTGACGTAGAGACCTCGTCGTGTTGTTCACTTGTTCTCCTGGTCATAATCTTTAATTGATTGTACTGTAATGATTTTATTTGAGATAGTTTTAATAATTATATTATTAACTTGCGACCTGCCCTCGCTTCACTTCGGTTTATGTGAGTTTTCTGTAACACCCGTACATAAACTATCATTAATTATACATAAAAACCTTCCTATTGAATCCCTCTATCTATTGATGAAACCCGCATTAATGTCCGTTGCGTAGTTTAAAAGATCTAAGCGAACAGACAGCGGGAGCGATTTTGTTTTATACTAAGTATGTAAAGATTTATTACTTTATTTGCTACCTTGTAATGTAACTTACTTTTTAGTACCTATTATTGTATTTTATGATTGAATAGACCTTCTGCTGGAGTTTCTTGCGACTCTTCTTCCCACCAATGATCATCTTGTCCAAAGCAGCTTGTTATTAGCAGCTTCACCATCACTCCCTGCACATGCTGAATTTTGCCACCCACCATCAGTGAGACTCAATTCTCGCCACCCTCCCTACGTCACAGCCCAGAGTCTCTCCCACTTCGATATAAATATTAATTGGGAAAATGAATGGAGCGTAGAGGCAGATGGAATCTTTGCCCAAGTCGCAGACCCAACGGCCAAACCTAAGGGCTTCAATCTACCTCGAAAGCTCTGGCGTAAGTTAAACAGGCTTAGGTCAGGACATGGTCGCTGTAACTTCTTTCGGCACAAATGGGGTTGGCGCGATTCAGACCTATGTCATTGTGGCGAGGAGGCCCAAACCATGGATCATATAATGCAGCGATGCCCAGTACATTCATACCCGGGACCCATAGAAGACATCTACAACCTTACTCTTGACGCAGCTAATTAGCTGAGAAAGCTGAATGTTGACTTATAATAATAATCTATGTATTCGCCTATTCTACAGATAACCATACGATTAAATAAGTCTTGTCCAAAGATTCACTCCATATAACCGACGTGTAAAAGAACCCACATGTGGCCAATTTACTAATTAAACATTTTGAATTTTAAACACATGTATTTTACTGTTATACTGTGTATTTATTTGTCCTGTGACCTCTTTGCCAATGTCCGGTTCATCGCGTTTCTACCATACTTCCTCTTTAACACAAATAGACTAACGGTCAGCTATTCACGACGGCCGAAACTAGAATCTAGCACGGACATTTCCTACAGAACAAATAACGTCGGGAGCTCGCTTCAGAACTTTGTCACATTAACACCGTTGAACTGTTTTCCGAAGAAAGTGGCTTTTCAGTTAAAGCGACGTAGTGGCTAAGTGGACAGGATTTTCTGGAAAGGATTTAATTAAAGTTCTTTGTTAAATGTAAAAGTCATTTAAATTGTATAGCGTTTTACGTACTGTTTTGTGCACTATTACGAACCGAAACCTAGGGTGGATTAAACAGTGACTGTTAATAAAAAAAACCAGATGCTTCGTGCAAATATCTGAAACATCCCTGTGCATGTTGCGTGATATTCGTAGGTTTTATAAAATGCGTTTTAAAATCGTGGTTATAATGCGATTTATCGTAAGAGTTGTGTTTTTCGTAATACCTAGTTGGGCTTACGTAGGTACTACCCCAACGAAAATGTTAAGCGCTTTAGTGCGTTGTCATAGTAAACTTCAAACAGAACATCAGATGACACACATGACAATGACAACGACATTCACAATGGCAAGGTTCTAAGTATGCTCAACATTTTTATTGGGTGACCGTACTGTTGCTTTTTCATATTTCGCTTAAATATACGAATATTTATTTTTATAAATCGTATACGCACGTAAAAGTATATATGAAAAATGTTACAAAAAAATCAAAAATTACAATTGACGTAAAAAAATATACTTTTTTAAAAGGCCAACTTTAAAAAAACCCCCTTGTACACCGTGACACTAGTTATTCTTACATAAGCTTGCTTTACCTCAGTGCCTCTTAAATAAGTGTGGTTACCAATGCATTTTATTTGAAGGCACTGCAAATTAAGTGACTGAATGCATGAGAGGGGCAATTAGAGGTTAGTATTTTTTTTATGGCAAGGAGAAGGCACGCGAGAACTCAGGACACCTGATGGTAAGTGGGATCTGAGACCCATAGACATTTGAAACCTCAAGACTACAATCTCAAAACTGCAATCCTAAGACTTCAAATGCGTTGCCAGCCCTGAGGACTAAGATGGAATGCCAATATTCTAGAAATTTCACCTGTTGTCTTATCCCCACACCGGAACACAGCAAAGCGAACACTACTGCTTGGCGGTGGGTTAATGGATAAGATGGTGGTAGTGAACCGGACGGACCCTGCACTAGGTCCTACCACCACTCATCATCATCATCATCATCATCATCATCATCATCATCATCAGCCTATATTAGTCCACTGTTGGACATAGGCCTCCCCTAATGAGCGTCATAGCGCCCCGTCTTCAGCTTGCCGCATCCAGCATCTGCCTGCAGTCTTTCGCAGATCGTCATCCCACCTGGCCTGAGGGCGTCCTACACTACGTTTGCAGAGACGCGGTCTCAACTCAAGAACACGTTTACCCCAGTGGTTGTTGGTTCTTCGCGAGATATGGCCGGCCCACTGCAACTTCAGCTTGCTGATTCTTTGAGCTATGTCGATAACTTTGGTTCTCTGTCGGATGTATTCGTCACGAATCCTATCCTTCAGAGAATCTCCGAGCATAGCTCTTCACCACACCACTAAACACATATATCTCCTCGATTAACATACAAATATGTTTATCTACACTCATATCATAAACCTCCTATGATGCGTTCAGAAAACGCAAATTATGACCAGCATAATTATCAACTCTGTTGTTGGAGCAAATTTTTTATCTGCAGCAGTAATCTTTTCATAAGAACATCAATTTCAATGTTCTTATGACATTCAAATTTCGAACATCTCTGAAAAACAAAGAAATTTGATTTGACCGCTATTCTAATATCAGTCGAGATGACGTTTAGTTCGAAATGAATTGTCAATTTGCATACAAAATTGGACAATGTCGCACGTAAGTAAGATATCGAACGATAATTATTATAGTTGGAGCCGACTCTAGTTTGTCTCTGAATTTAAAAAAATCTATGACAGCTGCCTGAAAACTTTTCAATCTTTTCAGTACCGCCATTACCGGTTAAAATTTAATATGCGGCTCCTGAATGCATCATGGAGGCTTATGATATGTGGGTAGATAAAGTAGTGTATGTAACTGTACATAATTAGGCATTAAAGACTTGTGTGATGTTATTATGAAACTCGCCCTCGGCTCGTTTCATAAACCCACACTCGTGTTTAATGCCCTTCATTATGTACAGTCACATAAACTACTATTATAATGGTCTAGTACCCATCTTATAAGTCTAGACCTTAATTTGTGACTAAGTTATTTCGTGTAATATAGTCCCCTGATAAAAAGTATATCCGATATCTGTACAACATAAGATAAGATAACAACCCGGCCCTCAAAGAAATTCGTAAGATTTCTTCGTAATTAAAAGTTGTTTTTATCCGGTTAATCCGGGTGTCCGGTCGTATCTCACAACTTCGTTCATTACCGCCCGCTTATAATGAAATAATAACACAAATCGCGCTCAACTCCTGATATACGTGACCGGGATAACAAGATGGCCGACTTCATTTTTGTTACCGAAGATATGTTTGGCTCTGACAAGTGGGAAAAAAATATGATGAGCTCGTGTTTGTAATATTTATACATACATACATACATAATCTCACACCTTCGTTCCCAGAGTGGGGTAGGCAGAGCTACAGAATTACAAACATCTCTAAAAACTTGTTGATAATTCTATAACCACAATTTGCACAATTAGGCTAAGATGTTTACCAGCGTATTAGTGACATGTTGCAAGCCCATCGCCTAACAGTACTACAAGCCTTTATTCCCTTAGTCGTCTCTTACGACATCCACGGGAAGACATGGAGTGGCACTATTCTAACTCGGCAACCACACGAAGACTAAGGAGGAATATTTATCTTCGTGAAATAAGTGGTTTATAGTGGTATTTATCTAAGATGTCCGAATGGTCATGAAGAACTTATCTTTAGATGTTCAGAACGAAAGAAGGCCGGGATTACACCTGTAAGTTATTACGTAAGTTTTGAAACAAAGCTATAGGCAAGAGAGAGATGCAGATATTTGCCACTCACTCTTACCCATAGTTGCGTCTCAAAACTTACGTAATAACTTACAGGTGTAATCCCGGCCGAAATATGTAAAAGAAAAATCCGCTCAAATAGCTACCTGCCGTTCTGAGCTATAAGGTTCAAGTTGAAATGGCTTGACATTTAAAAAGTAGCGGCCATTTTTTTTTAACAAGAAGGCACACTGAACCCAGGCCCAAGGCACACCTAATGGAAAGTGGGATCTGAGACCACAAGTCATTTGTCATCTCAACACTCCAACTTCCAAAGCAAATACGTTTCCAACCTTGAGGCCCTGCCAAGATGCATTACGCTAACTAGCATTTCTATTCGTTTTGTTTTGAAACCAATCACGTGACTTTTCGTATCACGTCATCTACCAGTGACGCGATTGGTTTAAAGACGAAACGAATAGAAACGCTAGTTAGCGTAGTGCATCTTAGCAGGGCCCTAGGACTACAATGAAATGCCGCTATGCTAGTCAATTTCACTGTTTGTTTTATTACCACACCGGAACTCAAAAATGCGGACACTGCTGCTTGATGGAAGGGAAAAGGCTTAGGGCCTCTATTCAACACGGTAAAAACCAAATCGTTTTTGTCCTAAAATTCAAAGTCGAAATAAATGTGAATTAAACTAAACGCGAAACGTAGTGATGCTTCGTAAACTTCTGTTAGGTTATGAACTTCTTTAAACAGTCGGGTCCTATTCAGAATGCCAGTGATACTAATAACAGGTATAAATAAATATGAGGGGGCAATGTCACATCAATTGATAAATCAGAGTTAGCAAATAATAATACATATGTTCCCAATATTCAAACCGCGGATAGAATAGGTTACCTTTGGTTAAAATTATCATTTTCTAGATACAATGTGTAGAAATTAATCTATCCGCGGTTGGAAAATTGGGGACGGACATTAGGGGCGTATTTCGTCGGAATTTTAGTTTGTTTTGAAATACATCGAAAACATTTATTATCATACTATTTTAAATATAAAAGGGGACGTAATCGCGTAAAAACTTTATTAATACCTCGACGTTTCGATCTTGTTACAACGGTTTTAGATTTATAACCGTACGTATGTATGAATATTGCGAGGGTTTAAAGTGTACATGATGTTACAAAAAATATAGTTAATATTCCAAGATTAAAAGAGATCGAACTTAGCTGGGAATTCATAAATTATTATATTATAAAACCAAATACTTCCTAAGCAAAGTCTTGTTTAATATTTCTCGACGATGTAAAATAATATTCAAATCTTCGTTAAGGTTCCTTAATTGAAAAATGGAAATAAAAATCAGAAAACTTTTCAAAATAAAAGTCAATTTAACTTCTAAACAAACAAAATGGACCTATTGAGCCCTGAAATTGTCTTTAGAAGTTACGATTGAATGAAATGGGGATATAAAATTGATTGTAAAAGGATAACTTTGTTTCGCTTTACTAAGTATACTTGAAACATGACTCTGGGTTTAGGGTTCCGTCGGTTTATTTAATTAAATATAAATAAATAAATATCAGTGGCAATGTCACACCAATTGACCTAGTCCCAAACTAAGCTCTAGGCTTGGACTATGGGTACTAGATAACTACATAGAAAACCTGCATGACTCAGGAACAAATATTCGCGCTCTTCACACTAATATCTGCCCTCACCGGGATTTGAACCCAGGACCGCTAGCTTCGTAGGCAGGGTCACTACCAACTAGGCCAGCGCGTCGTCAATATAATAAAGCGATATTAACTATGACTTCGGTCCTTCTTAAGACTGTGTCGAGCGTACGCCGGATGTACAGTGGCGCCATCATTACTATTATTGTATTTTCTAATAAACTAAAGTATTTCCTTGAAATCGGCCGTTGTTTTTTTGTACAACAAATGAAAACATAACTTATAGGGTATATCATATAGTTTAATAATAATTGACCTTCGAGTTATCAACTTAACGGAAAAAAGCGGCCACCTTTCCCCGTTAAGCTGACTAATAAAAGGGTAATATTGTTATTAAAGTTGGTTACGTATCTTATAAATTGTGTTTTTACTTGCGCTACAAAAAACCATCGTCCGATTGCAAGGAAATTATTTTGTTGATTAGAAAACACAATAACAGTAATGAGGGTGCTACTAGACACTCGACGTGTGCTCGGTGCAGTCTGAACTAAATAGCGGCATATCTTAAAAACACTGTATTACTGCCCTTATCATGATGCATTTTTCAAAAGGCTAAGTTAGCGTTTTCGAAAATCGACTAAATTATATAGGATTGGCGTAAGCCGATGATAGATCGCGTCGACCGATTATGTCTACTCCATACATTCAGCTAGCAGCGCTTGCATAACCTACAGCTGTGCAAATAGTTTGTTTTTTAATGTCATTGTTTTTCTATCATGTGAAAATGACGCTGAGATAAAATAAACCCTGATATTGTTTCTATCGGCTCCATATGCAACTTAACCTTCATTTTCTCCCATTCGCGGTCAAGATGCTAAAGCCATACCAAACATTACCACCAAATTTCATCATTTGCATATTTCTCATGTGTCAGTTAGTGTCGGCGTTTCGCTCTTACGTGTATACGAGTACATAGATACGTTACGTTGTGCTAAACATATTGACGTATCGACAGGTCTGCTCCAATTTGAGTAGCATAACTTGTAGTTTGTAGATGACAAGGCCTTGCACGTTTCTACCTTGTTTGTAAATATTTTAAAATTAAGAATATAATGACATGGATCAAGGCGTATGTAAATATAAGCCTTGATTATTAATATATATTAAGTAGTTACCTTGTCAGCATTTTGGGTATTTTTTTAAATTAAGCCCCGGTATTATGGTACGTTGCAGTACATGAATGTGGATAAGGCATCCGTCACACCTGCATTTACTGGTCAGAAAGTGATAGAGGTTTTATCCACATCGGTAAACACAACCTGGAGATAACTAATAAAAAGGCGCCGGTACCTGCGATAAAGTTTATACTAGTACAGGTACCAATGTTTTAAATAATCTTAGTAAGACAACCACGCATTGATTGCTTAGATTTAAGAAACTTTAATAAGCTTGTTTGTATTCAATAAAGTATTATTGTTCTATTATATTATATATAAATCATCATTTCATCATTTCAGCCCACATCCACCCACTGCAGGGTAAAGGCCTCTTCATTTTCACGCCATTTTGCCCGGTCTCGGGCTAAGGCCATCCATCCTTTCCCAACTGTCTGCCAAATGTCATCAGACCAACGAGCTGATGGTCTGCCTACTGATCTGTGACCTAACCTCGGCCACCACTCCGTTAGCGCCCTTGACCACCTATACTTGACCATATATATATATATATATAAGTCGACCCCTACTTTAATAGCAGATAATTCTTCATACTGCCAAACCGAAACTAGCTTAGAACCATCCATATTCTTTTGTGAATGAATGACAACAGTGGCTGATAAATCGAAACCGGTTTTCGCTCGCTGCGTGTGAACTTTAGTTGTAATTCTAACTTTCAATTTAAATAAATAAACTAAAAAATAACGGTCCTTCTGTTTGGAACCTACGATGCCACAGACAGATACACGAATACACGGTACCTATCATTTAATCGAATTTCACTTCATCAATTGTATCATTTTATCGAACGCCGGACGCCGAACGCTTTTCTGCTGATATTAGATGTTTTCACGATATCTAAAACATTAATTACGTAGGTTACATAAAAAGTAATTCATGCGGCGAGAATTATGCTTTTCGATGAAACAAAAAGTCTGTGTAATGATACATTCGTTGAAAGTTGTTTCGATAAAACAATAGGTACCCCAATTTTAGCGAGGGTTTAAATAACCCAGTAGTATGAAAGTTGATGACACTGCTCCAAACCGCATCGACATTCTCTCCGTAACGAGTTTACGCCTAATAAAATCGACGATTGGAGAGAACCCATTCCAAACAAAGTATTAAAAAACCCGTCGCTTCGGAGTTTGATCGAACATTTAATTGGGGTCGCTTCAGTAAATTCCTCGCAACAAAGAGTCAATAGCTTATAGATCGGTTTTGCCGACATCAAGACGTTTGAGGGTTAATATATTGAATGTCGTACTTTTACCGGAATACCTCAGAAAAAGGGTAGTGTTTTTGGGTGTGTGTATCCAAGTTTATTGTGACCTCCTGTAGGTTATACACCTTAACGAATTTTAAAGTGCGGGTGTCCACGGTCGGCCAAGAAAGTGGTCTACCAGTTTTGACAAAAGTTTCTGTAAAATCTAATTATCGCTAAGGTTGTCACTTGTTGTGTTGTGAATATTATTGCAAGGGAAAATCGAACTTGTTGTATCATGACGTACAAATGAACTTCAATCGTAAGATGGTAGACCACATTTTTGACCGACTGTACTCATCCAAGAAATGTTATAGGCTATTTAACAACCACCACAGTCCTGATCCTATAGAAGTAGTCACGTGTTTAAAGACTGACTACAACACATGTTAGAATAGTAAACGATCCCCTCACTTAAGTAGCTGTGCCCTACAGGGTGCATAATGAACTCCTAATTTTCAAGATCATTTGAAGGGTCCACGGAAAGAACATGTCTAGTCACTTTTTTTTTTAAATGAGTTTTGATTCTCAAAAGCTAGAGGACGAAATGAACTATTACCTACCTTTCAGTTTAAGATATAAATCTTCATTTGTCTTGTATTTTTTCACTCTTAAAAAAACCTCTACACGAAAATTACGTACAAAATAAGATGTTTCCTAACTTTCAAATCACGATATCTCAAAAAGTTACTAATGTGACTAGACATGTTCTTTCCGTGGACCCTTCATTTATGCTCCACCTGTATTACAGGTCGTCCCGTTTTGTATTTAGAGGTATATATTCAACCTCCACGTTGACAAGATTTAACTCTTTCTAAACATGGGTCTATTAAATACCTTACAAATAATGGCAACTTACTGAAATTAAGATATTAACCATCTTCTTTCCAGTTTTATTAATGTGCTTTCAAAATACTTTAGGATGTAAGTCAATTTCTATTGTAGAAAAACTACTGATGTAAACCTATAACTTTATACAATAAAATTATTATTATTAATTTATCTATTTATACTGCTGATCAATTACACTATAAGAGTTAGCACTATAAGAGTATCATTATTTTCAACAAACCTTATAATATACCGTCACATCATGAAACGTGGAGGTGTTTAAATTTGTTTGTCTAGTATATAGGTCGGCAAAATATTTCTATAAGATAGAAACCTAAAAAAATAAACTGAAATTGAACACTTAAATTTCGTGTACAACATTAGATAAAATAGAAAGAGTCGGCAAAGTTTCCCAGAGATATTGACATTTGGACATGTTCGTAAATGTTGGCACTTGCGCGAAACCTCACCAGTCGCAAACTTTAAGAAGTTTGTCGCGACATTAATATTTTGTCAAATACTTACATTGGATTTGGTGGGACGAATTCTATCGTATTTTAATATAAATAAGATAAGATAAGCTTGCGAAAGTGTTCTACCAAGACAAACAAAATATTCATGTTTTTAATAAAAACTGATTCATGTAACAAACAGTCCAGAAAATATTTTTTTGAATAGCTATAAAAATAACCAAGATAGAAATAGCCAACAAAGATTTGTTCTTATCTCTTCCTACAAAACATAATTTAACATGGAGTTTACATGGCCGACCTGGCATGACGTCACAGTGCGTATCAGATCTTTCTCTAATCGCTGTCTAAAATGCTTGTATCTTCCGTATTTCTTGGCCGATTATAATTTTTCACTTTTGGAGATCTTTTTATTATTTTGTTGAGAATCGCTATTTGAAAAATCCAGGCATAATATTGTTGATGACTGTACATTTTTACACGAAAAAACAGCCGTTGTAATACAAGGCTAATAAATATACCCGCGTCCAACCTCCAGTAACATTTGCTTTGCGCAGGCACTTTATCTGAAATAGTGGAAGTAAATAAGAGGGGTGATTTATAAAGACAGAGTGCTATTTAGTGTCGGTCATTCATTAGATGTGGGAATCGTAATGTACGGTCTGAGGCGCAAGCGGAAGCGTTAACCTTTTCAACGCCACAGTCGGCTCTGGCCGACAACTAAAAGTCGTGCCACTGACGCCACGTCGGCTACAGCCGACAAGAGTTCAAGATTAAAAGACACTTTGTTCGGTAGCAATAAGGTGTAATTTGCATAGCATAGAAAACATGATGGGCGTGTGGGTGGCACATTTTGTATTCGACGTATGGCGTTCAAAAGGTTAAGGATTTTTGTAGCTAATAATCAGTTTTTAATTCAAATTTGGAAATCGAATTCATTTGTTTAATTACAGTACTATAGGAGTACAACTTAATTGAGAGCTGAGGTAGGCATGAGATGGAGAGGTAAGCTACGATATAGCTTATATAAAGGGGCCGATTACATTATCAATATTATGACGCGATCCACGCATATCACGAAATATTGATGCGGATCACAAGGATATCCAAACATTTTGAAATCTGCGATCCAATATTGACATTTCAGTATCGTGATAATATTGATCGTCTATACCACCCCAAAGGGTGGAAAAAACGAACGCCACATGGACGGCAACTAAAAATAAAAATCCATAAATGAAGTAATCAGTTTTCAAAAATAAAAGTAAGTCCCCTTTGCGTAGAATTTGCTATTTCCAATATTTGAGGTACTAGTTGTCGTCCATGTGGCTTTTTTTTTCCACCCTTTATAGTCACCGTTGCCCTCTCCCCGCACCTCACGCATATCCCGCTCTCTTCAATTAATATGATTTATTCTCATTTTATACACTTTCGCAGAAAGTCGACGGAGCTCTGCTACCGCAGAGCTCCTATTTCTGGGTAGTTTGGCCCTCCGGGCCAGCTGAAGAACTAACATAACCTAAACCTACCTCATATTTATGGCACTAAAGGGTGCCTTGGCTATGGAATTGAAATTTTTCATTAGTATAAAAAATGCGAAAGTGTATAAAATGAGAATAAACCTACAGTATTCCCAGCTTCTTCATATCTTTCGGCTGGCTATCGCTATCACGCTTGCACTCGCAACTGACAGTATATTTGTCACTCGTGTATCATGTCATAAACGAAGATTGCCGATCGCTATTAAGAAAATAATTGCACTGTACGTCTATACCACTTACAAGTTTCTTAAATTCAGTCGTCGTTTTTCTATGACACACAAGTAACAAATATACTCTCAGTTTCGCAGTTCTGCAAGTGTGTTACTATGGTAAGCTGAGCGCTATTAAGCAGCTGGGAGTATACACTAGTAGTACAGTATTACGCCTCAAATGCACGTTCATATACTACATTCTTAAAAAGCGTTTCAAAAGCGTGTTGGAGGAGTTTTTAATAAAGGGAGGTGTCGCATGCGCCGCCTCTGCCCAAGGTGCTTTGGGACTTTAGTTACTACAATACACTGGAACGTGTAAAAACCTCGTTTACGTAACACCTGGCCATAATGTGAGTTTTATCGCACGCTGCGCGCACGGTAAAACTCGCATTGTGGCCAGGTGAAGACGTAAAATTGTGTACTCATCACGGGCAGTAAAAAAGAAAGCCCTCTATCGCATATTTACAACCCTCGCCTACGGCTCGGGTCTCAAATACCTGCGATTTCGGGCTTTCTTTCTTTTACAGCCCTTGTTAAGTAATGTACTATTGTTGAATTAAAAAGAACCCGTGATCAACCATGATGAAATAAAATAAAATCAATAGTAGTCAATAGACTAAAATATTTATTTTTAGAAAGTCATTTCGCTGACTTTTTACCCTCTATACTGTTTGTGAATTCGTATTTTTTTCGATACTGAGCTTATAATAGTATTTCTACAAAACGAATTAAGTCTCTTAATTTAGCCGGGTTTAATTTTCCAATCATCAGATGAAAGTACTATCCTTTTTCGTCAGTTTATCCAGCGATTGAAATAAACCCTAGCTCCTTTTCACTTTGGCATCAAACGTGTCAAAGTTCAACATTCTTTAGTCTATAGCTGATAATATTTGACAGCTTTGGTAGAAACTGACGCTACTCTCAAAGGCCCGTCGCCCATCACTCACGCCGGGTGACCACGCTTTACAAAGGACGTGTCACGGGAACGTCAGTGAAGGCTCAGAATTTGTGGTCACTCAAACGTTAACATGGGTAACGTTAGTTGACATCGCAGACGTTTGCCGGGTACCCTCAATTGCGGGTATTAATCCTACGGGAGTAATGGTCTATTCTGTGGCGTTTATTAGGAGTGTTTAGGTATTTCATACTAACTTCTACCTGTTTATTAGTTCGTTAAAAACAGAACTTGTATTTTGATCAGTATTTTATTTTTAAGTGGTAAATTGTTATCCATTAATAAATGGATAGAGTAGATGGATCGACAAATGAACCAATTATGATGTTTTGTATCCAAGGCCCGCTCTACGTTTTAATGTACTAGCATTTATTAAAAATAAAAATAAATCTCCCTTTTTGGATGCACGTAAACTCTTTACATACATACATACATAAAATCACGCCTGTTTCCCACTTCTTTCTACCTGCTACGATCCGACAAATGTCTTTCGCTTCTTCCACATTCGTTAACTCTTTATTGCACATAAAACCAATTACAAGTAAGTATGTACACAAAGTTAAGATTAACATGTACAGTGGCGAACTTTTCTCTTTAAGGGATCTCTTCCGGTTACGCTGACCATGATTGAGAAAACTGTACAAGAAGGTATATGTATTATTATTATACGAGAGCATTGTTGGAATGGAAATGGAAGAAAAAGGACATACACTTGCAATAAATAACTTATCACAAATTTTAAATCATACGAGCAAGAGATGCAGCGAAAAGTATCCTCTAAGATCATTACTATACCTAGATATTTTTCTAGCAGAAACACCATGTGGTTAGTGCTTGACATAATTATAATATCGACAAACCTTTTATCGATAAATAACCGCGACTTCAACGTAATAGAGGAAAAACTCGTGCATCATATCATTATATAGTTATTTAAAAAAAACACAATGTCCTAAAACCCATTAAAGTACCTACCTTATAAGAACAGCGAAATCATATCATCAAGGAAAAATTACAATCATAATTATGTCATATGATTCATATAACAACATGGTGCGTTATAAAATAAAAGAATAATAACAAAACTATCAATTTATTAATATTTTACATACATGAGTGAAAATCAGTCTATGACATTGAATTGGTACTTATCGATAACAGGATTGTCGATGTTTTTATTATGTCAAGCACTAACAACACGTCGTTCGTGCTAGGAAAATCTCTACGTATACATTACCAACTATGAAAGAGAAACATTATGACAGCTTTTAACAAAATAAATGTCTGTTGAACGTAATAGAATGTTGTTCGCATTGGCAAAACATCAAGACCAAAACGCCGTGACATTTGACGTAAGATTCCAAACCAAAACTTGAACCGAATGTCACATCCAACTTACCAAAACCAAATTACACTTGCTGTTGTCCATCTACACCATTGGTCTATTTGCTTTGATACTTTAGTGTGAGTTTTGAAAATGTAGTGTTTTGCGGGCGGCACGGTATAGTTTGTTACACAGTTTTGTTTGGAGAAATGCCAAAGGTTCCAGTGAGGTAAACAGGAATGCGACGGGTAAAGATGGCGGCTAGAGTCTTGGAGTTGTCAAGGTTTCATTGTAGGTGCTATCGGTACTTTTTAACTACGTAATACGATTTTACGTCATGGGGAGGACAAACATACTTACAGGCCATTTGCTGGTAAATGGATTCTGAAGCCTATACACATTTGAAATCTCAAGATTGTTATCTGGCGATGATAATCTCAAGACTTAAAATGCGACATTATTGCCAAAGCATTATAAACTCTATGAATTACGTAATAATTTTTAAAATATTTTGGCAATTACATGTCAGTTAACCGCCTTCTTGTGCCCAGATGTCTAACGATTTGACTGCTTGTCTTACGCCACCGGAGAACAATGCCAAACTACTGTTTGGTGGCAGGTCAAAGACAAAGATGGTGTGAGCGATTGGGTATCGTATTATCAACGTCACGATAGCTCTTAGTTATTTGAAAGTAATGTGACTAATGAGGACCAAGTTAAAAATAGTACTATAAAACGGCAAAAGCAATATTGTCTTACCGTGTAGAATAGAGGCCTTGTAACGATGAAAATAAATGTTTTGTGTTTCCTTCTTATTTTAAAGGTTTTTTTTGACATTGTACAAAGGATGTCTGAAAATTTAATTAAAGTTTGTCAGATCAGTTGTAGGGATTTTGGAAAACAACTTATTAACTTATGCTTTAAAAACACAACAAGTGTACTCTTGTATGTTAAATCGGGTACCTGTATGAAAAATAAAGTCTTATGCCTTAAAATAAAAACCTTAAGGCAACAAGGAAAATGCGATAGATCTATGGTTTATCCATAAAAAGTTGTACGTGACAATTTTCAAGTATACGATTAGTTTTCATTTTAGATAATTTTGGCATTAAAAATTGTTAATTCATCGATAATGTTTTTGTCGACTTTTACCAACACTAGCGCAATGCGTACGCATATGTCGGCGGTCGAATAAAAACATTGCTTTATTCTCAAGAAAATCTTATTTGTAGCATTTTTCTTGCCCATTTTTAGTAGTTACGCGTGAGAGTTGTTTAACGGTTATATTTTCTTGGCAACCCTGTAATGTGAAAGTGACTTTCTTTGTACTTATTGTTTTCCAAGTAACAATAATGTTTCTCCAGAAAATACGTAACTCAGCGCAATTTTTTCGCAAAAAGTACTTTCTTATAACAAATATTTATAGAAGTGCGTGTTGGAATATGTATCGTCAGTCCATCAAGGCAAAGTCGATATCAAAAGTCGCATTTCTCGGTTTTGAGATTTGATTTGTCTATGACTGCGAGATTATCGCTAGCGAAATTTATGCGAATCCATAACAACGTTTGTCCTAACACATCGTTTGTCCGAATTTTCATTTGCCCTAAACTGGTTTTCAGATGGGTCGGGCAACTTTTTAAGTTTTCCAATTATATCTGCCTGCGGTTCGGTTAGGTTAGGGTTGTATTATAACACTAAAAAGTTTTTAAAATTTAAGCGGAAATGGCTTTAGGATAAACGAAAATTCGGACAAACGATGCATTAGGACAAATGACGATTAGGGATTCCATAGGGGAGCCGAAATGTATAATTCAAAGACATAGTTTTTCATGTGTTAACATGTGAATAAAAGTGATGGGGTAAATATCGATGTTTCAGTATCGAAGGTCGCGAGCGTCAATCCGTTGCTGCATGAATGAAGGACGAAATTTTTTTTTTAAAAAAATATTGAAAATAATGAAGGTATCACATTTGCACGCTGGCGAAGAATTGTATGATACCCCAATATATCGGTCATTCTCCAGAATTGTGTTCTCAGTCTAATTAACACCGCCCTTTTTTCCACTTGGTTTTTGATAAAATGTATGCAAAATGTAGTAACATATCGACCATTCAAACTTTAATATTTATTGGGCACTTAATTATTATTAGCGGTTAATTAACTAGAAGGGTTTTAATATTTGCGTGACGCGCGAATTAGAAAAGCGATGCGTTAATTAGGTTTACTTGCTTGCGAATCAAAAAAACTACGCGTTTATTAGATAAATGTTCATGCCAAATATATATATTTTTAGGAAATAAGACAAAAACTGTCAGACTTTAATTTTATCATATTTATTATATTGCAACGTTGAAACTATTAGGAACATAAAATATCCATACATAATAAGCTAACTAATATTTCACTGAAATAATCGTTCTATAATCAACAATGAAAACGATAAAAAAAAACAGAATTAATAACTTTACTAACATAATAACTAAGGTATAAACCTTAGGTATTATGAACAAACGATAACAAATAAATTGCCGTATCTGCTAAAGAAAAAATAATACTTCTTCCTCCTACTTTTTACATTCCCTATCCATCTGTAAAAAAAGTAATTTAAAATTTAAAAACCCGATGAACTAAAAAGATATAAATAAACTAGTTAATTTTATTGAATCTAAGGACACCTCATAATTCATGATGCTAAAATCCGTCGAGCCGTTTAAGCTTTACATACATAAGTTATGTAACATAACATACAGACATTCAACTTTAAGTATGTAGTTTAATTATTGCGGGTAGTTTTAATACATAATTTATACAAATATGAAGAATGATGCCGGGTCCCTAGGATTTTCCTTACATGATTAGAATTACAGTTATCACTTTTTGTCAAAATGCAACTTTTTAATGCGGTCAGCAAAATTTTCATGTTTTCCAAGAGAAATATGCTAGGAAAAATAAAATAACCTCTAAAAAACATATTGTCCAAACACTTAAGCACACAGATACGATCATAAGGATGATTTTAAGGTTAGGGCCCCTCTAATAACATCAGTTTGACATAATATATGTCATTCTAATCATGCCATCATTCATCCGGGAATTACATTTTTGTAAAAAGATTATTCCTGTAAATTAATTTAAACTGGTTTAGCTTAAGCGAGCAATTAGAAATAAAATACTTTTATGTACCAAAAACCTTTTTTACTACTCTTAAACTAATTAACGCGTTCATTTTTGACCCGTGAATTAGACGTGTGTATTAGGGATTCTTGATAAAAAAAATATAACTTCTTTTAGGTACATGTGATAAACTACATAATCCAGTAACTGTTAAATACTGAGGTTCTTAATGTATACAATAATTTACAGAGCTATAGAGTTATTGGCTGATTTTAAAAACGTGAACGTGTTAATTAGCATTTACGAGAACCAAAACATGCGAATTAGATACTTACATTCGTAGTGTGCGATCCACATAACATTAACACGTCTTTCTCTCAAGAGGGTCTTGACATGAGTGTCTGCTCACGCAAAATGCATTACAGACATCTGTCTATTTCTTCAATGGCCTTGCACGGACAAGAATGAAAGCGGCGCGTGAATTAGTACACGTATCGGGACAAAGTTTCTTTATTTTATATCTTAGTGATATATTACTAAATAAATTTGGTATTTTTTTTGTAATTTGGATATCTTATCTTTCAATAAATAAAAATACTTTCATTCATCTTTCCTCTTGTATATGATCGGGGAAAATAGTTATATTAGTGATTTCGGAAGTGGGACGCGCGGTGTTAATTAGGAGAATGGGGTATTGATTTTTTTTTTCTCCTAGAAAGGTATTGAATATTTACTTGAAAATTCATGTACACCTCAATACGAGTACCTTCTACGAACAAAAAATATAAATTATACCAAATTCAATAGTTTTATATTTTTTAAGCCCGAGGACATACAGAAATAGCTGTCTGGAGAATGACCGATATAAGAGAGCCTAATCTTTTCTCGAAGGTCGGCAGCGCACCTGCCATTCCTCTGGTGTCGCGGGTGTTTATAGGTCGGGATGATCACCAGGGTTCGGAGTTTTCATAGCACGGTAAGACCACAAAACAGATAGGTACAGAAGTAAATCACATGTATGTACTTCACTTTTCATACCTACACTCGGCGGTCGCTCTAGGGTTGTCAACTATGGCTTATGCACAAAACACTATCGTGGTAGTGGCACTCGTATCTAGTTGTAAGAAATCAATAAACCTACCTACTATTACAATACAAAAAGTTTACAGAGCAGAAACATACAAAATTTAAGTTTGTCAATTTTCACTATCGAAAATCCCTAATAACTTCTAAAGGATTACCCTAGTTACAAAATTTCCATTGCCCTATCCGTTTTAGACCTAAACCTATCAAATGACACTAAAAACAACACAATATCTACACAAACAAAAAAACATGTTTTCAACTTACGTAAGGTGGCGTGAACCTTACAATAATCTAATTAAGTACTTCGTTTATACTGATTCATAATAGGAAACTATTATATAAATCGATCTTAGATATATTCTTCGGGGGCCGGGGCGGGGAGCTTACCTACCTACCTGACTATTCTGTGTAACGTTAAAACGAACCATCGAAATACCTACAAGCAGATACCTACTTACCTCTCTGAAACCACTGGTAGCTTAAAAAAAAATTAATGTTGAATTTAAACAACCATCCACTGAACAGTTATAATAACTTTTTTTTTGCTCCATAATTGCACAAAAAAGTTCACAGACGCGTGTCTCAAGCGGACGGCACTCGCGCTCGCACTGGTCCCAGCCGGTCCGAGATATCGTGTCCGTGAGCAGTGTCTATGTGTGCGTTGCTCGAGCGCACTTTGTATGTAGATTGACTTCTGTACCTATCTATTTTGTGGTAAGACGAAAGAGAGCAGTGGAGTCGACATTAACATTAAAATTCAACTGTTACTCATACTCATACTCATTTCTTCATTTAATTCCTAAATGCTTTTATATTCGCCCTGAGCCCCTGAATAAAGCTGCTAAGCTAAGTAATGAAAGATTACAATTATAAACAAAATTAGTTTCATGTAATGTATTTAATGTTGATCTCATAATGTTATGAATATTAAAGTGAAAGTTATTGTCCATATTTGTAATAAAATTAAATTTTGCAATTATGTAAACAAATGAGGATGAGTATGATTAAGAGTTGAATTTTAATGTTAATGCCGACTCCATAGCTCTCTTTCGTCACATACCATCAGGTGGCTCGCTTGCTCGTCTGCCTCCTTTTTCACGTAAATATAGTGTATGGTTGCTGTCCAGCCGTCGAGGTACTCGTTAATGTAGTTAATAATACGACTAAGGGCTGATTTTTCAATCTCCAGATAACACAATATGTCAGGTAAATTGTAGCTCTGTCCTTTTCTTTGTCATAAGAAAGATAAGGACAGAGCTACAAGTTACCTGACAGATCGTGTTATCTGAAGATTGAAAATTCAGCCCTAAGTCCCGCCATAGTTTTAGTATAAATAGTGATGTGGTAACCTTGTTGGTAGCAACCCGGCATGAGAAGCTAGTGATCCGGCACGGTACGGCAAAATATTTACGTCACAGGCGAGCATACTAGTTCCTAAGTATTCGGTATTTTTTGATGTTTCAAAATTTATTTCTCTATATAATTATGTCTATCGTTGTCTACTCATAATACAGTCAAGGACTTTAATTGTTATGTCACTATGGAATCCTGTCATAATGAAAGCGTCAAACCACATGACAGAAAATATGCTTAAATGAATGATTAACGTAATGCGACAGGGTTCCATAGTGGCATAACAATAAAAGTCCTTGACTGTACAGTCAACAGCATAATAAATAAGTGATCATTTATGTATCTTGCCGCTTTCAATCGTTTCACAATTTTGTATGACATTTCAAACACGACGTTAAAGTGACAAGGTACATAAACGATCACTTATTTATGCTGTTGACTGTACAAGCCCTTAGAGCTTAAACAGTATGGGAATAGTACCTAAAATTTATGTGAAATTGTATTCTGATATTTATAGATCTATAATTATATATAATTATAGTGATATGAAGCTATTGTAACGCAGTCAAACTATCTCGAGGTATATACATATAGTATTCCCAGCTTCTTAATGGTGTTCGGCTGGCCATCGCTATCACGCTTGCACTCGCAACTGACAGTATATTTGGCACTCGTATGTCATAGAAAAACGAAAATTGCCGATCGCTATAATAAATGGTTGCACCTTATATGTGTATCTTATTAATATAAAGTAACTATAAAACTTACTAACTATAAACTTATGTCAACCAAGTAATGTCAAAACATTTTTAAATTTGCGGTACTCTACTTTAAAGCATAATGGTCATAATTCTGTCTCAAATACATACCAAACATTTTAAAAATGAATACATACATACATACATAATCTCACGCCTTCGTTCCCAGAGTGGGGTAGGCAGAGCTACAGAATTACAAACATCTCTATAAACTTGTTGATAATTCTATAACCGCAATTTGCACAATTAGGCTAAGATGTTTACCAGCGTATTAGTGACAGGTTGCAAGCCCATCGCCTAACAGTACTACAAGCCTTTATTCCCTTAGTCGTCTCTTACGACATCCACGGGAAGACATGGAGTGGCACTATTCTAACTCGGCAACCATACCAACCGTACGAACGAAAATGAATCATACTTTAATATTTATCCATAAAACTCACCCATCAATAGACTGAACGTCTCTAACCTTCAAGGCCCGGATAAACATCGGGATAGTCATCAATCAACTTTTCATGAAAATATCTGAAAATAGGGAAATCTTATATTTTATACTTGTAAAGAAATGCTAGTCAATGTGAGCTTTAGTCGGTGGTAAAAGAGTTGTAGATTGTAATCACCATAACGATTAAATAATAATTAATTGCCCTAATGATGTTAAAACCATTAGCTGTTTGTTTATAGCTTAATGGTTGCTAAATCATACTCTATTAGGTAAGCAAAATATTGATTAATTAATGAATTATAACCAAACGAGAGCACAGGCCTCCTGAACACAGATATAAATACACATAGATAACGTAAACACTTCAGTCTGTATGAAAAACGTGTCACTTTTTGCTACCAACTGGGACACACCAAGAGAAGAGGATTTTCCGTTTTCCGCGCAAAATCGACTCAAAGTCGTCGCGTTCTTGGGCTATTGCAGTTTATTATCACGCAACGAGGCATGTTCTTAATGACACGGCCGACCGGCTGCAACAACAGGCGCGCCGAACGTCAGTAGCGATGGCCAACCTCGACGCTTGGTCGGGGTTTAAGTCCGGATTCGGACACGCGAAGTAGGTGCGTTTTCGTTATCTATGTGTATTTATATCTGTGCTCCTGAAGAACGATAGAAATTTGCAATGTCAAATCTGCAAATGCTTCGCCAACCCTCACTAATTGTCTTGTCTCCACAATGGAACTTAACAATGCGAACTCTGCTGCTTAACTGTAGGTAAGGATAAGGTAACGACGAGGGTACGTTAAAATAGTTAATTAAAAAAAATCGGGGGACGATCTCACACAAATTAACCTAGTCCCAAACTAAGCTCTAAGTATGATTGTATTATGTGTACTGAGGTAACGATAAACATGCTTATATAGAGATATAAATACTTATATACATAGACTACACGCAAGACTCAGGAACAAATACTCGCGCTCATCACATAAATATTTGCCCTGACCGGGAATCGAACCCAGGACCGCTAGCTTCATAGGCAGGGTCACTATTACTATTAACATACAAATAGGGTAACTGCGTTGTCAAATTTTCGTAAATACCTACCGTAAATAAATCGTCATCTTAAGGATGATTTCCACCGAACGGCTCGCATCGCGTCGGATCGGAACGGATTTTACAATCTTTAAACGATATTAAATCATGTACACAGTATTTAAAGTCTATATTACCAAGCCGCGATCATAGCCGAAAGTATGCTGTGACGCTCTGTTGGCTCCGTAATAAATAGACAATAATTTTAACAGACGCGATCGGGTGTCGCCGCCTCCATCCGTATCCTTTCCGATCCGATGCGATGCGAGCCGTTTGGTGGAAATCATCCTTAAGTCGACAAAATATCTTTGTACATACACATACCTAACTTCACACCTGCCTCCCATAATGGGGTAAGCAGAGACTACGAGTATGCAATGCCAAGTTCACCGGTCTAAACATACAACTTTCACTTCCTATACATTCATCAACCTCGTCATGCACGTACGTCGGTTTCGAGATAAGAATATCTTTGTAATTTTAACGTTATTACCCTAAAACCCTATCCAGTTCCAAACGAAGTAACAACCTTGTTTACCAGTAACTTGACACCATTATTTCACTAATTAAACAGTTTCGTTACTTCTGTTTAGCCTAATTACAAGGGAGCAGTAAACAACATTTTTCATAACAAGGAGAAATAAGCCGCTTCCGAAGGATAATGAGACGTATAATCCCTGGGTAAGTTGGCTGGCTAATGAAGTTATTCGCAAATTTATGGAAAGTACAGTTCACACCAGCGTTGTTCGATGAATAAATATATAAATATCAGGGGACAATGAAATATGACCACGAGTTGGCCTAGTTGTTAGTGACCCTGCCTACAAAGCTAGCGGTCCTGGGTTCAAATCCCGGTAAGGGCAGATATTTTTGTGATGAGCGCGAATATTTATTCCTGAGTCATGGATGTTTTCTATGTATTTAAGTATATATTTCTCTATATAAGTATTTATATCGTTGTCTAGTACCCATAGTACAAGCCTAGAGCTTAGTTTGGGACTAGGTCAATTGGTGTGACATTGTCCCCTGATATTATTATTTAAAAAATAAAAGACACACTAATTGATCTAGCTCTAAACTAAGCTCTAGGCTAGTACTTTAGGAACTAAACATTGATATACTTACTTATATAGAGATATACATACTTAAATACATAGAAGACATACAAGACTCAAGGGATTTGAAACCTGGACCGCCAGCTTCGTAGGCAGGGTCACTACTCACTACCACACTAATGTGTCGTGGTGAGTCGTAAACAGAAATAGGGTGCGGCACCAATGATGGAAACTTTTAGCTGACAGGACCCAGTAATGGACACTTCACTCTTAATTCAATTTTCGTACGGTCCAAAATTGATTGTTGCAAAACAAATGAATAACCCTTATCTTCTGAAAAATAAGAATCAGGTGTCCGTCATTGGTCCTTGTCCATTACTGGTTCCGTCACCCTAAGCCTTTGTTAGAAAAATTATAACACTCTACCAAATGTTACTTATTTCGTCTCTCCTGTTCGAAAAGTAAAGATTTCAATAGCGGGATGAAAATTTCACTTCCATTCCTAGACAGGATAGTGATTTGGTCTAACATTCAGCCATTTTGACTCGTGACCGTTGAAGAATCTTAAACATAGCCATTACGAAATAACTCTGGCATTTTTATGATTCTATTTAAGACAGACCTGGGTGGTGATTCTCTCAACAAGCATAGGTGATCGTTCGCTCGAGCGAAGGTCCAAGCGGCGAGTTTAAGTAGTCCCTTCCGACCGAACAAAATACATTTTAGCGCGTGAATTGTCTTTACGTCCCAGAAGTCATGCTGCCAAATTGAATACACGCGCTAAAGGTGTTCTGTTCGCTCTGTCGGGACTACTTAAACTCGCCGCTTGGACCTTCACTCGAGCGAACGATCACCTATGCTTGTTGAGAGAATCACCACCCAGGTCTGTCTTAAATAGAATCATAAAAATGCCAGAGTTATTTCGTAATGGCTATGTTTAAGATTCTTCAACGGATTCTGATAATGATTATATATACTAAGCAAATAGATAGCAGTTGCCGCTATCATTTCGACATCCATCTTCAACCGGCGACAGTGCGTAACTGAACAGTCACGATTGTATAGAGATCAACCTATGATCGCGGCGATGATGGCCACTTTTTTAATCGCCCATCATGGGCCAATGTGAAGACGAGCCATGACGTATCGTCAAATAATAATACCCGCAACATCCCTACACTGAAAAAATATGTTCGTTTTACATCCAGTCTGTACTAACCTTTAATGCGTTACGTTTTTGCCTCGCTGTCTCTACCTCCAACAATATTTTATACCGGAAGCATTCCCTTTGCTCATAAACTGGTACCCGGAAGTTACTTTTATGAAGGTGCATTGTAATTTTATTTGCCTTAGACTTTCTTGGAACGGGAAAACGGATATTACTTTTTAAGATAGGTGTAATAAAAATGTTCAATCTTACCTTTTGTTAATATTTTATAAAATTTTGCCAGTGCTGTTTTCTATGGCAAAAAGAAGGGAAACAAACACACAGGTTGCCTGATGGTAAGAAGAATCAGACACCTAACAGTTATTTGAATTCTCAAGACTACCAACTTGACTTGATAGTAGCGCGTGGAGCTAACCCTATATCCTCGTAAGGCCTAGTGTGCAATGGGACGTACATAACGAAGGCAATTTAATTTGAACTGTGTTCCAATAAGAATAAGGTTTATTTTCCTGTGTTCATAAACTGAAAATAGCATTATCGAACAAACGTAATTGAACTTTATTGCCTTATTGGTAGATTCAAAGTCGAACTCACAAAAAACTCCCTGTTTGTAGTATGGTGGGCCTTACGAGGATATTGTCATTGCTTTGAAATAACCTCGTTTATCATATTTCGTGACGTACGATTTTAAACATAAACATGAAGAGAATTAAGTTTAAACTCATAGGTACATCTCGAAATATCAGATACGACTTTTTTCCAAAGTAGTAACGATATGCTTATGTTTAGTCCACGCGAGAAAATACTCTTTTACTGAACAATTTTATTGTCCTCGAGTGTGATATCCGGGCGAATATTCGGGCGTTTCAACCGCTCCCACGACCGTTCTCAAAACAAGGTAGAAAACAATGATAATTACCACCAACTTCTGAAATAAATGGAAAGTATTCCTAGTTCTGCTTCTAATAACGTTAATAGTTGGTGGTTATTATTGTTTTCTTCATTGTTTTGAGAATGGTAGTGAGGGCGGTTGAAACGCCTGAATATTCACCTATCCATGGACTTATTTCTCTAATAAGTCCATGGGAGTGTCCTTAATTAACTCAAAATTGGCGAAATGCACCTTAACAGGAGTGAAAGCCATTAATTAAAATTAGAATTAGAGATTACCAACTTAACAAAGCGAATGCGTTGTTGACCCTGAGGACTAAAATCGCTAAAATACAGGCATATACAGTGGTGGTCACATAATTAGGGACGCTTGTGTTTTTCTCATACAATTGCCTACAAATATGATTGTTTCAATTTTGACAACCAATCGAATTAGTTTTAAACCGTTAAGTAATAAACTAAGGTTTGAATAATTATACAATTTATCTCTGTTGAAAACGATTTTTTCATTTTATGAGGATTAGAAAAAAAATGGCGCCTTTTACAACTTTGTATGGACGCGTCAGCACTAAGTTTTTAAATTGCTATAAAATATAAAGTTCGTTTTTAACAGTAGTTCACTGTAAATCAGTTTAAACCTTAGTTGTTGATCTAAATTAAATTGTAGTTAGTAATAAATTAATCAAGAACTTTTTAAATGGTAGTCGAAATTGAAAAGTCATAATTGTAGGCAATTGTATGGGAATAACACAAGCGTCATAATTACGTATTCACCGTTGTATAGTGTATATGTGACGTTCCGCGGGTAAAGGTACCTTATGGCGGGTTTTAGTTTCGGAGATACGAAGTATTTTATAAAATGGTACGAAAATAACTTGGTCTTTTTTGCTTATTCTCGAAGTATAGAAGGCTTAAAGTTTGTTTATAAATATTTTTCAATGTTTGATTTATGTTATTCAGCTAAAAAAAATTGCCAAAAAGTTATTTTAAAATGTCCTTTTTTTACAGAAAGTATTTTGAAGAATATTTTCAAAAAATATATCTCCGTAACTGCACAACTTAGGGAGTTGGTTGTTTTTGTTATTGATTGCTTATGAATTGTAGATTACAGGGATATTCATAACTCCATACCGACCATAAGGTACCTTTACCCGTGGAACGTCACATATGATAGATGCAGCAATCGCTTGTTTAAGAGATTTATTAGGTTTCTTAATACTGAGTTTGTAACTGAGGTAGTTTTCACAGTAAAACTTCTATCGCTTTAGTAAACGAGTGAATATTAAAACTTGATATGAAGAAACTAAACGAACACGCACGTAAACCGTTTTCTTGGGGCACGGCACATTACGTAAAAGCCAAAGTTTTCAATGTTTTCGTTAACTTTTCGAAAACTTTACTTATTAATTTTGTTATTCATGTCTGACGGTATTTACGTCAACCTACGGGTTCTTAAATAATTTAAGGCCTTTTATAATTTAAACGAATTTTTGAATCATAATATAATTTAAATTTGTATCTGTATACTTAGGTTAAGACTTGAATATTGTATGCCCGAAAAGGGTAAAACTGTTGATACTGCCTAGACATGTACAGTCAACAGCATAAATAAGTGATCATTTATGTACCTTGGCACTTTAACGTCGTGTTTGAAATGTCATACAAAATTGTGAAACGATTGAAAGCGACAAGGTACATAATTGATCACTTATTTATCTGTTGACATGTACTTATGATCCTTATACCGAAATAGTTTTAAACAATAAATTATTCTTATTCTATTCTTATTATTATAAGTAAAGTATTATATTTTGCCAGGCGAACCAGAAATTGATACTATTTTTTTTCTTGGAAAGAGGCTAAATGCGGAAGATCGGTGGGTTTCCCCACACGAATGCAGGCAGCGAGGCACACCCAAGTGGTGATGATTTGGCCGCTAATCTGAATGCTGGGGTCCTAGAGAAAAAGGGTACAAGTCGACTCAACTTTTAATTAAAAAGGGTATATACATGAACGGAGTACACTAGTCTTACCCTTTTTCACTTGATCTTCAGAAGACAATTCCCTTTTTCACTAGAACCCATGATTAACCATATACGTTGCTACCGACAGAAAGTCAGTATCAAAAATGATTTATTTACTCTTAATAGACTCTAAGAAACCGGTCAAGTGCGAGTCGGTCTCGCGCACCGAGGATTCCGTACCGCCGCACAGTACGCTGAAAAAAATAATTGGTCGTTTGTAACAATATTGTGATTGTTGCGCATAAGCATCTTGATTCCATACGAGCCTGACAAGACGATAGATACATCAACTAAGACGTAAGATACATCAACTAAGATTTTAGTAGAATCACTAAAGAAATTGCTGTTGTTACTCTCAGCTTTGGTTTATAGTGAAAATCTCTCTTTGTTGGCTCTGATTTTTTTGAGTGTAGGTATTAATATCCCGATTTCAAATCGAATCAACGCAAGCCCATCTCACGCTTGATCATTATTTTAGTATTTGTTGTTTTTCTCAGGTATTGTACTGAAATCATACAAAATTTTACGCTTGTATGTTTTACTGTTTTTACAATACATCAACAATTAAAATATGTTCAAAAACCTTTGTAAAGTATGGGAACGCCTATTATTTCACTTTCTTTATTATTTGTTAGTAAAACCGAAATATCAGAATTTCTGAAAAGAACCCGCTATGTATTATGTTTCCAAAGATACACTCTTTAACGTTAGGACTAGGGTTGCCACCTTTTTTTCAACAGAATAAAGTATTACTTACCAAAAGAGGAAGAAAAATAAAGTACGCAGCATAAATGTAAAGTATTTTTTTAATTATTTTTAAATACATATGTTTTATCAAGTTATCACTCATCAGACCTTGCTTTTCTAACAGCGTTTTTGGCAACAATTAAAGTATCAATCGCTTTCAAACATGGCAAAACAAAGGTTTTGTCTAGGATTTTTGACGGTTGCGTTGAGGTACAATTTCGTTTAAATTTATTTATTATTAGAAAAAAAATTACCATTAAAAACCGAATGCCATAAATAAAGTACTTTGCCGTACTTTAAGTGTTGCTTAAAATATAACGTACAGAAAGCTAAAATAGAGTACGATACTTTATAATAAAGTACGGGTGGCAACCCTAGTTAGGACGGACAGACGGACGGACAGCGTAGGCATAATCAATAGTGCCCCGTTGGGTGGGCTACCCTTCGAATACGGAACCCTAAAAACTATGTCAAAAACAACCGCAAAAACTTCAGGACTTATTATGATAACTGTAAGACCAGGAATAAATTGCAATTATCTTAAAAAAGTCGCTTACTTCAAAAGCAAGCGCGTGCTCGTTGACTTTTTTGATCCAAACAAGAACAGATTTATTCCGCTCAAAGCTAGCATCCATTTCCTTAAGCCGGGCTTCCGAATTCATACCAGTAAAACATCAATTTGTTAGCATAGTGACGTAAGAACTGAGGGATTTTTCAGACGAAAACACGCCCCGTAAATTAGCTTCAGGAGAAACTTTTTTAAAGGACAAGAAAATGGTGCTGATTTTTCATTACGAGCTCATTAATTTTGCTTTTTTTAAGGCTAAAGTTTTTCTTCGCTGTTATGAAGGTAAACTAATCTGGGTGCTACGGGGAATATTTGCTCCTTTATTAAACTAGATAAGTATTTATTTTTCCTTCTTTTATATATACGTCTTCCCGTGGATGTCGTAAGAGACGACTAAGGGAATAAAGGCTTGTAGTACTGTTAGGCGATGGGCTTGCAACCTGTCACTAATACGCTGGTAAACATCTTAGCCTAATTGTGCAAATTGTGGTTATAGAATTATCAACAAGTTTTTAGAGATGTTTGTCATTCTGTAGCTCTGCCTACCCCACTCTGGGAACGAAGGCGTGAGATTATGTATGTTATATATACGTACTGTGAATCGAGGAACTTCTTAGGAGTGTGAATCAGTTTATTAGAATCACATCCCCTTACTTTAAAAGAGATGAATCGAAGGGCGATTATGTTAGACATGTATGATAGGTCAGAAGTTCCTTGGTGTATATACCTTTTTCTGCTCGTCACTTCTCTACTCTTCATCCATCAACGCTTTAAAAAAAAACCTTTTCTATTACATTTTTTTTTATTCCTCGGTTTTTGGGGTAATGTAACATCGTACCTGCATTACTCGGTTCTGAGTCCTGATTATTTCTAATTTATTGCGTATATCTCATTTACTTGCAGACACGGTCCATTTTTTTGGATATTTATATTTCTGAAAATAGTTATAACGCATTTAAATTTAGTTCACAGTTCGACCGATAGATTTTTGGGACGCATATTTCTTATATATATTTAAATCATCGTGTCCTTGGAATTAAAGTTAGAAAGATATTAAAATAATTTACAATACCCGAGCTTTCTCCTTTCCTTACCAATGAGCTTACATAAAAAAATAACTGACACAAATCTAAATTATTTTCAGTATTTAATAAAGATATGCAGTGGCACATTGCAGGCTGTTGAATGAATAATAATAAAAACTCATTAACTATAATCAAATTATAAGTTCATATTTATTTCAGTGTTCACAAACCAATTTGGGTTAGATTAGGTAGGTATATAATTATCGTACTACCCTCCTACGGCCCAGCATACAACGAAATTTGTCAATGGAATATGAATCTATTACGAAAGACATAAAGTCAATTTTCCAATTTCATCTTACGTCATAAAATCAAAAGAAATTACACTTTACTTTCTTTGCATTAGATCTTTATTTGAAATGCCGTATTTTGTACTAGTTTTAGTACAAGGAACCTCAGGAGGCTACACCTGCCATGCTCTCTCTGAGTTGCTCTTAACCGGTTTCTTGTTATCAGATGACGAGAAATAAAATTCCCGCTCATGGGCTAAAACTACGGCTTCTTCCTACAGTTCTGGACCTATTGTTAGCTTTCAGATTAACATATGAAAGCCTTCGCAGGCTCCATCAATATGCCTTATCATTTACGCTGTACTGGGGAATATCGGACACATATTTATGCTGAATACATAATGCATATGGCTGTAAAACTTTCCGGGAGGGCGATTTAGTCGATTATTATCCTGCAATGTTATCAAAAAACGATTTATTCAAGAATTCGGTACCGTAATCTCGGGTTACTTTAGCCCTAGGGGTAACACTGCCCACCCCAAAAGCCATCTTTAATATTCAATTATTCTATTAAATATTACACCAGGGGGCCATACCAAGATGCACTACGCTAACAATGTTTCTATTCATTTTGTTTTTAAACCAATCGCGTCACTGGTAGATCACGTGACTTTTTGTATCACGTCATCTACCAGTGACGCGATTGGTTTAAAAACGAATCGAATAGAAACGTTGTTAGCGTAGTGCGTCTTGGGTAGGCCCTCAGGGCTGAGTCACTTCTATACGTACTCGTATAGATATAAAATTATTTAACCAATTGTCACGTCCTACCGGGTGGCAAGTAAAAAACTCAGGAGAAGTTTAAAGAATTTATTGAGAGTACGCCGGTAGTGTGAACAGAAGAGGGTAGTAGGTTCGTAGGGGGTGGTCTGGTTCTGCGAAGCGAGCTAGCACTTCCCTCGCAGTTTAGTGGCGCGGAGCGGCGGTGAGGAAACAGACGGCAGCCCGACGGTGTGCGACGACAGGACCCTGGCGTCGGGGGTAGCACCCGATGTGTAGTACCGGATCCCTCTCGACGATCCTGGTCGCGTATGTAGAGGCCGCACCGGCCAAGTAGTGAAGTATTCAGCAGCAGGAGCAGTAGGCAACCGTGGATGTAGGTACCACAAGCCGTGGACGTAGATATCCCAAGCCGTGGACGTAGGTACCCCAAACCGTCGACGTAGGTACCCCAAACCGTGGACGTAGGTACCCCAAACCCTGGACCCTGGAAACCCCAAGTTTTATGTAAAAAATATCATTAGTTACAGTATTTTACCAGAAAGAACAGTACATTAGTAACAGAAAAAAACCGGAAAAGAACTACATGAAACACTATCATTATTTTTAGATCTTACGTAGGTAACATGTACCGATTCGAAGAAACTACATTGTCCATTTCCCTTTCTCTAGCATTCGTTCTTAAATTCTTCCGTTTCCTCGTTCGAGCTGCGTTGTACAGTCAGCACACGGGATTGTTCGGCCACTTGCCACTGTTCATAACTCTGGGGTCCTAGTGAACAAGGGTGTAAGTCTCCTGAAGATCAAGTGAAAAAGGGTCGAAGTCTATTATACTCCGTTCATGAATATACCCTTTTGTAGAACAAGTTAAGTCGACTTATACCCTTTTTCACTAGGTCCCCAGAACTTAACTCGTGTGACATCTTCGTGAACGACTGGTAACAATGATGACGTCTATATTCGTGTAACAGAAAGAGTATTATTTCTTTATCATTCGGTATTTCCATCAAATCAGCTGTCAAAAATAATCTGATAGAACATCGGTAATTTCCAAGGATCGGAAAAACGACCGTCATTTTGAAAACATGACCCTGTTCCGTATAGCAGAGACTTCCTTGATATTAATTAAAAATATTATTAGGTATTTTATAGATTTATTATACAATAATTTATATGTATTTAGCGACAATTTTATTAATTAATGACACCGAAATAATAATTAGAAAACACAAACACACATACAAACAGTAAACCAATGTCAACGATTGCCCCAATGTCCTCCGTAAACTGTGAACAAACGTTTTCTTCTCATAAATAGGTCTTAAATTCACGTCGTTATGGAATAACAGGCGAAAATTTAAAAAAGACATTTTTTTTTGATTGGCGAAAGTGTTTTTTTCCCATAACCATTATGGTTTTATTCATTAATAATATTATTGCTGAATACATATAAATAATGGTATAATAAATGTAAAATACCTAATAATATTTTTAATTAACATCAGAAGGAAGTCTCTCCTGTACGGAACAGGGTTATGTTTTCAAAATGACGGGCGTTTTTCCGATCCTTGGTAATTTCACAGAAGAAAGACTAAAGGCATAGAAACCGGCCTATAAGAGGTACTTTGCGTCAGCTATCTTTCTCTACTTTTTATATTACGTATGACATGAGAAAAATTAAACGAAAGTAGGCTGTTTTTTCTTCATTAACTGTCATTGTCACAAGACACAGGGACTTCTTTGTCCTTCCTATAGGAAGTATTTGTCTTTCCTTGTCTATAGGTCCAAATACACAATAGGTGCTTATAAGTCCAAATCACGCCTTACTTGTGACGATGTACAGTCAACAGCATAAATAAGTGATCATTTATGTACCTTGTCACTTTAACGTCGTGTTTGAAATGTCATACAAAATAGTGATACGCTGGAAAGCGACAAGGTACATAAATGATCACTTATTTATGCTGTTGACTGTACCTAATAACGAACGAACAGCTATAGATTCATCTCTTTCGAACTCACTATGAAATAAGTAAAAAGAAGTGAACCATAATGTATTTTCTGCTTATTTAGTACGGTTTCCATGCCTTTAGTCTTTCTTCTGTGGGTAATTTATTAAATTATTAGACTCGCAAACAACGTTCGGATAAAGTCGTGTTCCGAAAGGTCCGAGTTTTCCCGTCGTCCTATGACCAATCATGATTTTTCCGCTGCTATCGTTACGTTATAACAATTGTCGCTAGGTTACTGTTTCTAGACCTGTAATTGGTTGGCTTTGGGTGTAATCACTCCATTGTTAGGTTGGCAGGCTTGGTCTTCGGGTTAGCCAACAGTTTAATTGCATGGAACCTAAATGGCACTTCTCGCCTGTCAAACACGATGACAAAGACGGCATACATTCCGGCGACTTTCCTTGTCTGGATATACGGGTAAAACCAATGATATTTTATAAAGATACGTCATCTGCGCGCAAAAGCGTTCCTCGAAAAGGAAGGTAATTGCCTTACTATCGTTCAGTCGCGCCGTGTATATGGCAGCTATGAGTGGGCACGCCGCGTCATTCGGGAGCGCAATTTGAAACAACTATTTATCTCTTTCTAAAAAATTGCGTTCGCTACGAATTGCCGTCTTTGTCTGTAGAAATATGGCAACGTAGCAACTGTCAGTAATTGGCGACGGTTTTCGAATGCGTTTAGTATGAGCATAACGTATCTAAATATAAAATATCATTGGGTAAAACCGACTAAATCCGATTTGTATTACACGGCCAAAGTACGTAGTGGCAAGTGGCATAACAATCCCCTGTTGTGACTGTACTTAAATTTACGATGGACACCGAGTTTTCCAATAAAGGTATTCTGAACATAATTCAGGTGCCAAAGGATATTGGTAAGTAATATGTCAATATCTGATTTAACAATTAGTCTAAGTCTAAACTATATTTTTTTAATTTTTATTTGAAAGTCCATGGTTTTTAATAACCTTTTTTTTCGTCTTGTAGTATTTTATAGATGACCGCATTTGCTAATACGAGTAACTACTAAATAAAAACTTTATAACGAAGTTAGTGAAAAAGGCTGTTTAGATTAAATTTGTCTCTCCCTATTTTCGCTTTCGAATTATCATATTCTAAATTAATCTTAAGGGTTCCGTACCCAAAGGGTACCAAATGGACCCTATTACTAAGCCTCCGCTGTCTGTCCGTCCTTGCCTCCGTCCATCCGTCTGTCTGGCAGTGGAGTTCCCATACAAGAACCGTGTTTTCTTCGTCACGGAACCCTTCTTGTGCGAGACCGATGCTCACTTGGCTGGTTTTATGGTTTTAAAATTTATTGTAAAGATCAGGGTGGTTACCATGACCAACTTAAGGCAGATCAGCTTAAGTTGAGAGAAAGGGACGGAGCTATAGGAGTTATATAGCTATGTTCCTTTCTCTCAACCTGAACTGAACTGCTTTTGTAAATCCTGGTAACTCTTCAGGTCTGTTATCTGTTATCTATATTAAGTTACAACTCTTACTCTCTAACAGCCTGTTTAACAATCGACAAGTAAAGCATATTTGATAGATAAATTTAGCCCTTTCTCTTTCTTACACTTCAAAATAGATAAGGAGAAAGCCAACTTTAAATGGCAGATAAATTTACTCGTTGATTGTGAAACAGGCCCTTTGGTTCGTAAAAAATCATTTAGAATCGCAAAAGAACGAGCGACTACGAGCTATAAACCTGAAAAAGATCATAGCCTTATTGTAGCGTAAAACATTATAGTTAATAGTGCATCGGGTTGACAAAATAGCATCGAATATCGCAAGCGGTAAACCTGCAGAAACTATATCCCTAAGGATCTTCAGCAACGTGTTTAACGTGCGGTCCAAAATACAGGAGCTAATGTGTAATTTTTTTCATAAAAAAATGCAAGCCCATGAGCGTGCGGGTCACCTGGTGGTAAGAGATCATGGTGACCCATAACCAGTAACACCAGAGGAATCAGAAGAGCGCTGCCGGCATTTGAGGAAAGATTATGCTCGTTTTTTGAAGGTATCCAAGGCCAAGATTCTAGGTGGTAAAAACCATATCGTCTTTGACCTGTTATCGTATTGTTTTTAACTCAGCCGCTATCACTGTCAAGTAAATAAGGGCTATCAAAACGTTGAAACACGATAACAGCGCCTCTATTCAACACGGTAAAAACAATATCGCATTTGATCTGTTATCGTATTGTCAACGTTTTGATAGCTCTTATTTTCTTGACAGTAATGGCGGCTGACGTCATAACAATACCATAAAAGGCAAACTACGATATCGTTTTTACCATCTAGAATGGAGGCGCTGGTCAAAAACGATTTGGTTTTTGCCTTATCATAGTATAACATAGGCATAGCATGGTGAAAATCGCAGGACACTGATGGATGCGAAAAGCACAAAACCGACCGTGCCGCTAGGGGAAGGCCTTTAGTGATAGAAGTTACTGGATAGTCACAATAAAATATATTTTTATATACTAGTATCTTGGGTTATGCAGGTTTCTTATGGTAGATAACCTACTAAACCCCTTTGGTGGTATAAACACATACTTTTTCCAGCTTTGATACCATTAAAACTTCGCGATGCTGTCCTGGCGACCAAACATCCTACTGTTACTAATAGTATTCCAAAAACTTTTTAACGCATTCACTGCCGGCAACGCATTTTAGCCTTCACCCGGTTTTCATTCAGTGCCTTAAACGCGTATGTGCATTCTTACAGTATGCGAGTTTCGTTTAAAACAAAATATACAGCACATATGGTGCAAAAAGTACGGAAAACAATGTCCGCAGTGGATGCCTTAACACAATCTCGTCATCATCATCATCATGTCAGCCGAAAGACGTGCACTGCTGGACATAGGCCTCCCCCAAGGCTCTCCACTCAGACTGGTCTTGTGCTTTTCGCATCCACCGCGTTCCCGCGATCCTTACAAGGTCGTCACTCCATCTTGTTGGAGGCCTACCTACAGCTCGTCTCCCGGTCCGCGGACGCCACTCAAGAACAAACCTCTCTGTCGCAAGGATATTGTACAAAAGAAATATATTTAATATGAGCATTGTAGTTTTTAATCAATTACCGGATGAATTAAGAATGTTGTCGGGAAAAATGTTTAAACGTAACTTGACAAAATGGCTGATGGAGAAATGTTTTTATAGTGTCAAGGAATATTTAGGGGTTTAAATTTGTATTATCATTGAGTAGAATTTATGAAATTGGGAAAGTATTATGAAAATTTGTAGATTATTTACAATATTTGTACGCTTGCTAGCATGCTGAATACAAGTTCTTTAATTTTATAACTAAGACCGTGTATTACTGTATTCTGACAAATAAATGGATTTGAATTATTATTTTTTTGTACCTTCTAACACAATCTACCCTATTTCAAATCTGTGACAGTGTCAGATGATAGGTAAGTACATTGTGTAACTTATCATGGTTATCTATGATTTTTAGGTTAATGATATAGAGCCCAGCTTCCTCTTACATCTTGGACCGTTTCAGCTGCTTTTATCGCGTCCTGTGTGTAATCCTCTCGTCCCTCTGACCCTCAGCCTCCTGTAAATCGCGACATCCTTTATCTTAACGGCTACTTCTTATGATTCCTTCCCTAGATTCTTTTATCACATAAAATTGTAGGATTTGAAAATGGCCGACTTTATTCTGTTGATTTTCTAAACGGTTTATATTCCATGATTCGGTCATTTGGAAAGGATGGATGAAATAAGATTGACGTGAGAGGTATACAGAGCAAAAGTTAGTGGGAGGGTCGCAAGGGGCCACCCTAGGCGTACTTTTTCGAATCAAATCGGAGAAATCAAATCGGAGGGCCGGATCTTAAGTACCCAAAACCGACGTGCATGCATGACTCGATGTATGAATGTGGAAGAAGCGAAAGAAATTAGTCAGGATCGTAGCAGGTGGAAAGAAGTGGTCTCTGCCTAGCCCTGTGGGAAACTGGCGTGATTTAATATATGTATGTTTATATTCCAGTAGCTTTTGTTCGCGTCTTAATATTCATGTTGATCGGTTGAGATGTTGAGCTGTGAAGAAAAAAAAAACAAACACACTTTTGCATTCATATTATTATAGGTAACGATTATAAATAACTATCTACACTATCAGAGATGCAATCACCATTAACTTAAGATCCATTTTGTAAGGGTAGGTATGTACTAAGTTGAAGAAAGAACTCATGCCGGGTTAGAATAGTGCCACTCCATGTCTTCCCGTCGATGTCGTACGAGCCGACTAAGGGAATAAAGACTTGTAGTGTTAGGCGATGAGCATGCAACCTGTCACTAATACAGAGGTAAACATCTTAGCCTAATTGTGCAAAATGTGGTTACAGAATTATCAACAAGTTTTTAGAGTTGCTGGTAATTCCGTAGCTCTGCCTGCCCCACTCTGGGAATGAAGGCGTGTAAGTAAGGCGTAAAGTTTATGTAGGTAGGTATGTAAGTAGGTAGGTACTAAGTTTATGGCCAAGATCTAGAAGGGGGGTCCAATTCCATCATAACTACTAGTAGTATCGCAATATATTTCGGTTTTGGAATTCTGTATTATCAGGGTTTCCGAGTTATTTCATAAATTTGTACTTTAGTAGTTATTCCATTACTTTCGTTATTAATTTCGTGGTAGTTTTAAAATTGGTGTTTTATATTCTGTCAAAAAGCAAAAACCTTTTAAAGGCAATAAAAACAGGGTATAAAATAAAGACAGCAAATTCCAACCGCGCTTCGAAAATATTTTCAATAAACGACGTTAACATACCTTTGTACATTCCAAATCGAATTTTCTTCTCCAGTGCACGTTATTTTGGTGCACCAAAAATAACAGTTGCCATCTAGAAAACAAATATATTCTGAATTACTTCTCGTAACAATCGCTTTACACTTTTATTTGGCCTGTTTTGGAAGTTTTTTCGAAATGGCTTCACTGTTCGTGGCGGGAAATTTTAGGTTTTCAAATAAACAAAGGGATGCTACCTACTAAGAAAATAAACGAAAGTAAATAAATTGAGGCACCAAATAGGGACTCATGATCATCAAGGGTAGATCGCTTTGCCCAGCAGTGGAACACTCATAAAGGCTAGAAAAAATAATATTATTTAAAGGTGTTTATTCTGTAAGGAGTGAGGGTGTTAATCATATTATTGACCTTATGACACCTTTTATTCACGTAACATTAAGAGCCATCATTATATCAACAGTGTGGTTACGATATAAAAGCAAGAGGAGCTTGTACAATATGGAATAAAGGCCTGGGGCTTACTTGCTGGAAATCTCTTTTCAACAATATGTATTAAAAAGAGACTTCCACTTATATTTGTAATATTGTACCTGCGTTCCTGGGTTTCTTGTCCCGTTCCTCTTGACTATCTCGCGGGCGCGGTTCACATGTCGGTTGGACCGTCTAACTTTAGAGACGTATAATTCTTGATTTTTTGAAGCTGTACGGTGTATTGGTTTTCCATGGCTCTTGCGAACCTTTTTCCTTTGAATGATTGCTATTCTTTTTAACGATATTACTTTTGTAGCCGAAAATATTCACTTTTTGTTTATATTTTTCCATCTGACAGTGTTTGTTATCTTTGTTGTCTAGACAACGGGCAGAGACGATATCTTAGGTTTATACTGAACCATGGAGTTAAAACGATGGTTAACCATGGAATTAATATCTGGCATGTATAACTTTGAAATTTTATGAATTTAGAATTTGTAAATTAAAAAAGCTAGATCACCAGGGTATATAAACGGCGGCTCGGACTAGAGCGATGAGTTCTCCCTCAGCCTCTAAAGTGGTAACTAGAAACTCTGAAGATAGGGTCAAGTCGGACCCCTAGAAGCCTCTATCTCCCTCATACTAAAAGTCGACTTTGAGTGTCGCCAAGTCGGGCCCTACGCTTCAAGAATCCTTCATCTACGAGGTTCCTGCTTTCCTCGGGAACCGCTACTCTCTCTGACGGGTCCCACCTCGGGCCCACCTACCTTCGTGTACCACCAGGGCCGCTGCCTCTAGCGCCCCGCATAACAGCGCCAGCGGTGTTCCTGGTCCGACGACTCCGGGACGCGTACTAAAGGAAGTCCCGGAGGAACTACCTTCACCTTCACCACTAAATCTTTATCTTTACCCTGGTGATATTAGGGACTAATTTTATTTTATTTTTAAATTTATGTGTAATAATTATTTTATCTGTGTGAAGAAAGCCTAAGTGTTAAATAAATACCCAGACCCTGACTTACTATTGCTGTCCTTTTCTCTCTAATCTACCTCTCTTTTTCTCTGATCTTTCATTAACGTCTGGTACCTGGTCTTCCGAATTATCGGAAGACCACGTAACACGACATATTACAAGTTACAAGCTTTTGATAAACAGGCCCCTGGGCTATTTTACAAGCCAGCTTGCAACCCCGCTTTCCAAGAGTCCTGTCTTCATAACCCACATTAACTGCATATATGTAGGTCTCTTTTTTCTTGACAAACTCTCACCTAGCAAGAGAAGAACAATAGAAAGATCAATTTCTTCAAAAATGAAAACGATTTTTTTTATAATTGATAATACCTACCAGAAAAGACCACTTCGACCTACGACCTCACCCATGGAATTCCGAGATGCATTAGACATACGCTACCATCGAATACCAGTTTCCATGCCGATTTCATGCGAGAGCTGTGGTAACAACAACTTCAATATTGACCATGCTCTTTGTTTTAAAGCTGGTGGTCTAATCACGAATTGAGCGACCTATTCTGTAAACTCATGTCATCATGCATGGGGAAACGTAGTTAAAGAAGCAATCCTTTCCGACGGATACACTGAGGCGAGGAGATTGCCTGTTGTGGCGGTATCTTTTAATTTATTTGAAACTTGCATATTGATAAAATGCACATAGTTTATATTATAATGCGTTTAGAGCACTGAGAGAAAGTTAGGAGAACGCTTATATGCGTTTGTTGCCGGTAGTAAATACGATGATGCAGTTCCCTCGTTCAGTTCCTTCCCGACATCTTTACACGATCATCTAACCACCGGCAGGCGGTCTGCAGGGAGACTCATTCACCAAGATGCACTAGCCAGCGTGGTGTCTTATGTTTAAAAACACTTTCTAGGAGGAGGCCACTGTTTAGGTGAAATCGTACAAGTCAACTTTCAACCACTTCCCGTTAATGGAATTGGCATAAATTTGGACCACATAAAGGTTAATTGGTAGAGAATGCCTTACGGCATGAAGTTCGCCTTTTGTATATTAAGTGTATTCTTCTGTGCAATAAAAATTAAATAAATAAATAAATGTAATATTAAGGTATCCAAGAGCTCACCTGATGATGGAGCCGGAAGATGGCGACGGATCTCCGATATACTTAACGTTGATCCACCGTATTGTGACTGGTTAGTTTTGTATAGACAAGCAGATGACAACTATGCAAAAGTACAGTCGGTAAGAAGAGTTTATTTAAAAATGTTATTTTTTTCAAAAACTTATTTTTATTTGTCTTACACACCGACAGTATAAGCAACAATTACAAAATTGTGCCCACAAGCGCGCGAGGTAACTTTAGTTGGCTGGTTAATACTTCTTTGACGAGTTGAAGATGAGTTGTCTAAGAGAAACACCCTGTAGTACAATTACACATCGAATTACATAACCCGAACCCAACACGATCACACGAAATATAATATACAAGCCTTGAGATATGGGAAGTGCCTCGTTCACTTCGATTTGAAGATATTCAAGCTTCACTGAGGCTGAATTTCAATAACGGCGGGTAAGTGACTTGGGCCTTTACGCAAATGAGTGTATGTAAATCTAGTAAGACGCTCAAATTTCGACGCACGTAGCTTCACGCGATTATGATTCATGCTCACACGTGTGCAAGGAGATATCGTAATTTCATTCACACTAGTATGTTTAGTATGTTCTATGGAACTCCCTTAGACTCAGAAGTGGGGAATAACTCAAAAACTATTTATCCCGCAGACGTTCTCGAACCAATGTATATAATATAATATATGTATGGAGAAGGCAACGCACACAGGCAACCTACGCCTCTATATTCTAGGCGGTAAAATCTAAATCGTATTGTCAACGTTTTGATAGCTCTTATATCCTTGACAGTAATGGCGGCGGAGTTAAAAACAATTCCATAACAGCTGGCCTATTGCCTAACGCACTCGCAATCGCAATCGACTTCAATGTGGAACAATTGTGTTTATTTTGTATGCAGACTCGCCATCGAATTGTCAAAATGAAAACGATTCCGATTGCGAGTGCAGGTAACAGGCCAGCAGGTCAAATACGATATCGTTTTTACCGCCTCTAATACCGGCCCTGATGGTATCGCGTAGTTTGATATATAAGGGCGGCCGACGGATGCAATATGGTGACGAAAGCATAGAATGGATAAGACTTTTATAAAATTTTGTATAACTATTAATGTATAGTCGGGATCCCCTTGGGATGCATAATTTTTTCGCATAACACCCTTTTAGGCTTACATTGCAGAATTTAATAAACGTCTTTTTTGTAGATTAGGTTAGGTTACGGTAGGTTAGTTTTTTATAATCATTAAAATAAAACCATTTCTAGTGTAAAAACCGTTTTAGGTCAAACGATTATATGCGTAAAGATAAGTTATGCGTACAAAAATTATGCGATCCAATAGGGAACCATGTAGTCATATCCATATTATGGATATCGTTCGTCATTATTTTGACGTAATTCTAATTTGCATCTGCCAGTCGCTTATTGGTGATACACAAGAGGTGTAAATAAATGAGCACTAACTAACTCAACTTACCTATAAAAAAATTATATAATTTTATGAATATTTAAAAACAACCAACGAAGACTAGTTAATTACCTAATGCAAATGAAAAAAACAACAGCTCATTAAGGCAGCTCCTGTTTTATTCTAATAATGCATCTCCATGTATCTCCAAGCGACATGTGACATGTAATTAACCAACAATGGATGTTTCAGGCGTAGGCCCATTGTACTGGAGCTTCAAGGCTATTATTAACTTAAATAATCTTAGGTAATCTGCTAGTTTATATCATATTGTTTTAATATCGCAAGAGGTTTTAGATAAAGTTAAAATTGCGGCGACGGGTACGGCAACTACTACTAACTTTGAGCAGTTTTTTTTTGGTAGTGGTACAAAACGCGTATTTTTCGTTAAATAAGTGTGTCAAGATAAAAATTGAAACAACAAATTAAAAAAAAATAGGAATACGCACTGATTATGGTTACCAATAGCGGGAGAGTGCAAATAGTAAACGACCAAAAATTTACTTTATCTTAAGCCGGGTACTTACTAGCGAGCTGTAACCGAACATGCGTGATACAGTAACGAGGTTCTATTGCGAACGCGTGTTACAGTTTAGGCTCACGACGTCGCCGGTTTTTGAGTTTATTGTTACCAGCATACAACAATAGGTAGACATATTCTCTTTATAATATTAGTTGTGATATAACATTTTACGATACGTTGCACAAATTATGGAAAGACGATTGCCCGACCTGTCGCCTTAACCGTTGTCAAATTAAAATTTCTGTCGTAGGTAAATTGGCCACCTAGCGCTGGAAAGAATATTCCAATCATAGGTCACGTTTTCGAATGACGTCTACTGTTCAAAAACGTGTAACTTTTACAGAATCTATACGTAGCATGAACACCGAAAGGACATACGTTTACATACATTATTTTGCGTGCCATTCACCTTTACACGGTGACGATACGAAAATCAATGTTACATGCTAGGAAATAGTAGGTAAGTACTAAACACAGACGCGCTACAAAACCGTCAGGGAGGGATCATGGCCGATGGAAAAATGCAGACATTTACATACATACATACATACATAATCTCACGCCTTCGTTCCCAGAGTGGGGTAGGCAGAGCTACAGAATTACAAAGATCTCTAAAAACTTGTTGATAATTCTGTAACCACAATTCGCACAATTAGGCTAAGATGTTTACCAGCGTATTAGTGACAGGTTGCAAGCCCATCGCCTAACAGTACTACAAGCCTTTATTCCCTTAGTCGTCTCTTACGACATCCGCGGGAAGACGAGACTTTTACTTGTCATATTTTATAGACTTATTTTATTTACTAATTATAAAATTAGAATTATGAAGCTTTTAGAAAAGTCCACCATACTCGCACTTGACATTGGCAAAATCACTACGGAACCGCCATAAATAAATAAGCTAAGAAGAAATACAGACACGGGGTGTTGTTTCCAATTGCCGTACAACTCGATGTCGTTATTTTAACATTACTTGACGAAAGGAAAAATATCGTGCCCGAGGTACAGAGATTTTACATATCGGTAATATGGATTGTTTGTATTCGATTAGAATTTCTATTATGCTGTCAAGTTTGAGGCCTTTTCATAAATAAATAAGCTTACTGTTGTGGTAATTTAAAAACTTTAATAAAATTCGATTAAGAGCATGTCGAGCTCGCGCACTGAGGGCTCTGTAGCGCCGCACAGTAGGTATTAATTATGTTCCGATGTGAATTTGATTTCGAATCGCATCAGCGTCAGCCCAACACTGACTATTTTTTGGTATTTTGTTATTCTTCTTCAGGGTTTGTTCTATAATCATATTAAATTTGACGCTTGTATTTTTTACCGCTTTAACGATACAATAATAACAAAAATACGTTGAAAAACGTTACTTTTATGGACTGGACACCCTTTATTATTAAACTTGCTTATTTTTTAGAAAATATACCGTAATAACACATAACACGCTATCTATTTCAGTTCAGAAGCTACAGCAATAGAGCTGTCTCTATTGAGTTGATACGGACAGCTGGTCAACGTAGGTATATTAATAGCGACCGTTAGGTTCCCTTCGAGTACGGATCCCTAAAAAAGCGCCAATAAAAGAACTGTGTTGTAACGCTCTAATTTACCGCACTTTCATCAGTCAGAGATTCCCTTTAGGACAATTTAACTTACCTCAACATACACCGCAAAGGTTTCTCAGGGACGTTCATTTTCACTCTGTCGCAGGTCATTTCTGCCCGTTACTAAAACAACTGACGCAATTCCACCCTTATAAAGTTAACAACAACGTTGTTATTTCAGTGGGCGTTCTATGAGAGATACGTCCTTCTTTCTCCGAAGATTGCATAAGTACAGTGCCAATGTACTCAATTATGAGTCAGCTTTGTATTGAAATTAGGGAACTAAGTACTGAACGTGTTGAAACAGCCAATTCCCAATTCGCTACTCGGTCCGAATAAACGGCAGTCGAAATAATTTGGTCTAAACAACGCCCACATTCCTTTATCGCCGAGTCAGTGTAAACCTTAGTTTTTTGGACTTTATTTCATTCATATTAAGGTTGTTTTTGGGTTAGGGGAAGAGTAAAAGAGTTTGGGATAGTAAACTAGTGGATTTACGCAGTTTGACGTAGTGGGGACAAAAAATTGAGAAGTTTAACTAAAACGTTTGTAGATTTGTGTGTAGTATTTATCCTCTTTTAATGAAGCGAAGATTATAAATGACCGCACACATTAATGGGTGAGTGGGTGGTAAGCTTCGAGATTCATAGAAGATATGTAAATTACATAATTATCTATTATTCTATTACTTCCATTTCGGCATATATTTAGTTAGGCGGTTTAATTAATGTTTTATTATCCGACTACGTCAGAAGGAGCGTTATGTTTTTCGAGCGTATGTACAGTGGAACTTAGAATCGTCTTGGTAGTGGGAGTGTCATCAATCATCATAGGCTATAATATTGTAATTGAAGTAAAGAGAGGGTATGGGTTTATTTATAGTTATTTATGTAACTGGTACATAATGAAGGTACTTAAGGTACGAGTGCCGAGGTTAGAAAATCTAATTACAGGCACGAGTACCTTAAGAGGTAATAATTATATACGGTTGCATACATAACTTTTTCTACAAGCTTAAAATGATAATGACAAAAATAAACAATCGCTAACTTTTCTTGTATACTTTTCATGCAAATTTTAATAGTTACCTACTAAAACAGTTCTGTCAATTTATCATACAAGTTGGAATGCCAAACGAAACGCCATTTTGTTGACATCCATATTGAACGTAACCATGGTAACCAAATAACAAATCGGTGGATACTAATCATCTATTTTTAGTAATTTAATTAAAATGTAATTTTGAACACATATTTAATCTAAAAAATAATTTTGTTTTTAAAACACGTAAATTCAGTTGGTATTAAAATATTTTAAACGGTTTATTATACAAATTAATATGTCAAGTGCTCACTACACGCCAAGACTGATATCTGGAATGACCGTAACCATGGTAATAATAATGCTATAATAATTACTATAGAACTGTTATTACCATGGCAACGCTTATTACAGAATTGTTTTCACGCTTCGGTTACGCTATAGGTGGTATTCTGATACCATTAACGATATCAATATAAGCGGTTTATAGTACGCGAGTAGAAAAACATAGTTATATTGTCGACAGTATAAAAAAATGCAGTTGAGTTTTTAAAGCTTGCGTTTTATTAGAAATTCGTGAAGTAAATATCCTAATTTTGAATTTACAAATGATCAACATAACAAACATTTTATGCAAAAAATCCTTGATAGCAAACAACAACTATACACATTACAACAACACCGAACCCCGTTTTTGCTGCCCCTATCTCGCTTCACCACTTCCTACATTATTCAAGCTGTTGTGTCGATACCTTATATCTGGTGGGCCCACGCCTATATTTCGTGGATCCCGCATATTTTAGCCGCAACTGTGCCTTCTATTCCCCCGTAATTGGGGCTTTAGTAGGTGCTGACGGCTGCAGGCTTGCTCAAATACGTAGGGTTTGAGTGAAAAGTATTAGGTCAGCGCAGAGTTGAGGTTATTTTATGCCTGTGTTGTTTTATTATATATCAAATAGTATACAGGTCAAGGTGAGGAACATTTGTGAGATAGCCCTTGATTTGTACAATTGGATAGCAGTGCGAACAAAAATGTCTAATATGTTTGGCCAAGTAACAAAAGCGCCATGTTTTAAGGATTCTTACAAACTACCTATAAATACACGACGACACGCTAGGCTAGTAGCTAGTGACACTAGTGACCCTGCCTCCGAAGCTAGCAGTCCCGGGTTCAAATAAGGCAGATATTTGTGTGATGAGCGCGAGTATTTGTTCCTGAGTCTTGGATTTTTTCTATGTATTTAAGTATCTATTTCTCTATATAAGTTTATCGTTGCCTAGTACCCATAGTACAAGCCTAGAGCTTAGTTTGTAGGTCAATTTGTGTGATTATGTCCCCTGAAATTTTGACATTTGACATTCTTATAAAATTTATCAATTGTGACTCCATGACGTCACAGTGACGTGCTCAAACTGGCGCAAAACGGAGCGAGGTTGTTAATTATTTCATAATAGCACTGTCAAAAAGAATTCAAACTATCATTATTTGGCATTTTGCATTTTAAATAATTGACAACCTCGCTCGGGTTTGGAGTTGTCGCGATACTGAGCACGTCACTGTGACGTCATCGAGTCACAGCTATCGTTTTATACCGTAGAGTTGGACAGAATTATGTCTTATAGGCAAATCCATACGAAGTAACATAATGTATAAGTCTATGGCGATAGCGTCGCTGTTTTTTTTAAATTGAATACATATTTTTATTTACCGACTACGGGCAAGAAAGTGAAGATTTGGCAAGTCTCCCTCAAGATGGACCAAAGATCTGGTGAAGATCGCAGGGAACTAATCGATTCCAGCAGCACAAAAACAACCGTAGACGTGGAGAAAACCTATGTTCAGCAGTGGAAGTATTCCGGCTGATATGATAATGATCATGATGATGATGATGATGATGATGATGATGATGATAATGTTTATGACAATTTTTGTGGTTCTACACCAAAAGGCTGCAAACGGAATTTTATTACTAAACCTACTTTCTACATCTGTCTGTCCGTCCATCCATCCGTCCGTCTTTTCTCACCTCTTTTGACTATAGCGGTTATGTCTTATTCGCATATGATTGAATTTTGTATGTCGTTGCGATCGGTAAAATGTCAAGGCCTACTTAGGTTTAATGGTTTCTAAGCGATCTTGTAAACAGTCGTTTAAATAATTGAGATTGTTGGACTGTCAACTAATTCCGACAAGTATCACCAAAGCAACAAGAATTCCGATAAATCGAGATTGAAGTCTGGTCAACAAATCGGCAAAGCTTAAGTAATGCAAAGTTCGGGAAGTTCCTTAATTTGTTCCATTAGAGGGGATGTCGAGCATTAAGGCGACTACGTCATCCAGTTGGATTTGATGATACTAAAGTTAATTTTGCTTTGCTGCAAGCGTTACGTACATTACATTAAAAAAAATGGCGTCCAGGAGAGATTTTCGCAAAGTTGATATAAATTGAATAACTATCTATACCCAATCTCAGTGAGTACGGAAAGGAAATTATAAAAATATTAAAGGGTGGTAAACTTTTATTTAGTTCGATAATAGTATTTTGCGTGACGGTTGCGTCATGCTAATTACGCAGAGTCGCGTACAATACTTTATCTACACACATATTGTAAGTACCTAGGTAAATGACGAGCATTACCTTACCTGTAGTAGTAGGTGACAGCGATGACAGCTGTAACGTAATTTTGAAATTACGTTATCGAATATTGTAAGGTAATGAGATCCAAATTTGGAACATCTTTCAAAACTAACAGCTGTCATCGCTGTCACCTACTACCACAGGTAATGCTGGTCATTGCCTTCGGGTTTTGAATACATAATAGAGGACTTATGATATGTGTGTAGATAAATTAAATTTTACACCCAGCACCTAAATTAAATTACAGTTTGAATATTAATTTCATTGTTAATCAAACAGGACGAATTTAATCACCATTCCGTTTCAAGGCAGCCTGTTCAATTTTAATAAAACGGGCAAACGGATTCAGTTGGTTATTTGTTCAGTCTTCCAAAGTATATAATCCGACGTCAAACACTATACTAGGTTTTAGTCTCGGCTTCACTTGCGTGGCGTTTACACTGATATTATAAATGCGGAAGTTTGTGTGCTAGTATGTTTATCTACATACATCATTATCACAAGTCCTCTATTATGCGTTCAAAACCCATAGGCAATGACCAGCATTACCTGTGGTAGTAGGTGACAGCGATGACAGCTGTTAATTTTGGAAGATGTTCCAAATTTGGATCTCATTATCTTACAATATTCGATAACGTAATGAAATTACGTTACAGCTGTCATCGCTGTCACCTACTACCACAGGTAATGCTGGTCATTTGCCTTTCGGCTTCTGAACCCATCTTAGAGTACTTATAATATGTGTGTAGATAAAGTATTGTACGCGACTCTGCGTAATTGGCATTACGCAACCGTCACGTAAACAACTATTGTTACTCGTGCGTGGTTAAACGGATGTACCTATATGAAATATGGAATGGAGGTAATATGCTACATAATCTCCAAAAAAAAGAATACCTTCAGCGTGGGATGTTCAATGCGGATTTAGTTTCGGGCCGGAGCTAGAAACTTGAAATTTAGTACTTAAGACTTTTGTATACAAAAATGGTTTAAGCAGCAACATATGCGCCATCTGTTGTCAAGTAGCATTTCAGGTAAAGTCATTTTAAGCGTAAGATTTAGATTTATTTACTTCATAATATAAATTACAGTTAGTTACGAGTATTATCTCGTGTGGTTGCCGAGTTAGAATAGTGCCACTCCACGTCTTCCCGTGGATGTCGTAAGAGACGACTAAGGGAATATAGGCTTGTAGTACTGTTAGGCGATGGGCTTGCAACCTGTCACTAATGTACACTGGTAAACATCTTAGCCTGTTCGTGCAAAATGTGGTTACAGAATTAACAACAAGTTTTTAGAGTTGTTGGTAATCCTGTAGCTCTGCCTACCCCACTCTGGGAATGAAAGCGCGATTGTATGTATGTATGTAAATTACAGTTATATTGCACACATGCCAATTTAAAAAAAAACGATCGTCAGAGAAACAAACAAATACTCAAGCGAATACAAATTATACTAGACAAAACTAAAATAATTTTGTAAAAGTCAAAACCACAAATTAATGAAACACAACAAATAAATATAAGGCTTTGATCAGTAAAATGTTCTTATACAGTATTATTTTTATACTTTATTATAATGTTAAATGTAAACATAATCAATATTAATGTTTAAAAATGAGCGATCTCAATATTCTCAATAACGACCGCTGTCCGGGACGCGGAAAAAACAATTTAGATAAACAAAATTTACGATACCCAGCGGTGTTTAAAAATATCAGATATCACGTTCGCATCTTCCTTAAAAAACGTTAAAACATTATTTGTGAGATTTTATAATACGTTTTTTTATCTACAGTGACGGAATATGTTTGATTCGTGGAAAATGGTAGAAAATGCCTCAAGCTAATTACTTACTTTGTGTATTGTGTAGTAAAATTAAATAAATATCAGGGTGGAAAAAACGAACGCCACATGGACGACGACTACCTTAAAAATTTGAAAACTTACTTTTATTTTTGAAAACAAAAAATAGTGCGTTGTCGGATTGTTGCAAAAATCCTCTTCCTTAACCGGAAATCGAAATGGTCGAATATGACAAAACAATAAAGTCGTGATTTATGATACAGATCGAAAGGGTATAGGGGAATAGTGATAATGTATGTCTATAACACAAACACCTTTATATTAAATAAAGACCGTAAAAAACCCTTCTTTATTATTTTGTCATATTCGACCAGTTCAATTCTCGGTTAAGGCAGGCAAAAATCAAATAATGCAATATTTTTTCTGTTTAAAAATAAAAGTAAGTCTCCTTTGCGTAGTTACTTGCTATTTCCAATATTTAAGGTAGTTGCCGTCCATGTGGCGTTCGTTTTTTCCACCCTGTATATACGTTCCCAAAACGTCAAAACTAACTACAGACCCATATGCCACTCAAAATAAGCTCTTTCCGTATATATATTAGTGCTTTTGACTGTACGTACGAGACAAAGAGAGATATACTTCAATCAGAAAGTGGAAACTCCATAGAAATGCATAATTAATTAATCAGAGTGCTTTCAGTTCTGTAGTAGGATTAAAATCGTTCATAATTCTGCCGTAATATCGAAGAAAGCGGCTAACTGTATAGTAATAGTAGACGCATTTTAAATCTAATGTGGTTAGTAATAGAGTATATAATGCTTTAACTACTATATTGCAGATAGACCTCTTTTGGTATAACGGAAGAATTTTCGATTTTTATTTAACATCTTATTGATAAAAAATCTTTAAAGTAATTGTAACATACAACGGCCAGCATAATGTTGAAAATAATCATACGAGTATTTGTATATGTCTATGCTGCTCTCAAGCCAAAAGGCGTTATCTCAAATTCAATAAACAAAGCAGATTCAACTCTTTTCCGTTAGTAATGAGGTTCCTTTTGCTACAGGACTTTTATCTGACATACCGTCATTTATCTAAGCAGGGCAGGGTATGGAAACCGGGCATTGAAATTAATTCATTGGACCCCGGTGCAATATTGAAGGGGTATTTGTTATCATATAATTGAAAAGGGAGAACAGCTTAATCGAAATATTTACTTATTGGGACCAATATTAACGGACAACCCTTAATATTGTCAAATTATTGCCACAACTGAAAATGTGAGTTAGTTATTTTTAAAACTATAATCAAACTTACACCATTTTAACAGTACTCGTAAATAAAACCTCGTCATAAAAATCATAATAACGTTTGGATTTCAAGCACCTTTTAGACAAAATATTCAAGGAATAATTAAGTAATTATAGTCCATACCAATTGACTTGACTTATTTAGTAAACACTTTTATAACCTCAAAGTAATATAAATAATAAATAAATAAATATCAAGGGACGATCTCACACAAATTGGCCTAGTCCCAAACTAAGCTCTAGGCTTGTACTATGGGTACTAAACAACGATATAAATACTTACATAGGGAAATAAATACTTAAATACATAGAAAACATCCAAGACTCAGAAACATACACTCGTGCTCATCACAGAAATATCTGCCCTTACCGGGATTTGAACCCGGGACGGCTAGCTTCGTAGGCAGGGTCACTACCAACTAGGCTAGCGCGTCGTCCCCAAAGTGCTCCCTTTTCGCCTATAATATCAATTTTGTCATAAAGAAAAACCATCCATGATGTAAAATCAGGAAAATGGTGTGCAAAATGTGCTCTCCAGTTGCTTTATTAATCAGAAAACAGCCATTTTGGCTGAAAATGATGCTTTTTGAGGTTACAAAAGTGTTTACTAAATAAGACAATTCAATTGGTATGGACTAAGTATACATAGGTACCGAAATTTATTCGCTTTTTGTTTTTCCCTCGATAAAGTATCACATTTTTCAGAAAGAGAAATGTTCGCGTGTCAAACAGAGATACATCATTGGCTACGGTACATTTAAATGCTGAATAGATAAATAGCTATTCGAAGGAGGGTTTTGGGTATCTTAACTAATATTGTACAATAGTTTATATCGTACCTATCTAGGAATTCATTAGTATTACTGTCGACTAACATTGTGGATATCCTTGGTACTTAAGAGGCCGTGTACCAAATTTTGCCGATTTCGCTGATTTACGTGATTTTACACTTGAAATACAATATTTCTACAAGTTTTAACACAACACGAAAGATAATTTCTAATTTTAACGAATGTATGAGCTACTTTTTTGTTTTTATTATTTTATTTTGATTAATCGACCTGACACCGGCGACTGTTATGTGAATTTTGCTGGAAGAGGTTTAGAATGGCATATATTCATAAATCCTTTTGACGTTTTAACGGTATGAAAAATTTGCAATATATTGCTGTGCTGTGCTAAAAAAATGTATGAATTACTTTTTACCACTTCTATATAAATTTTTCGAGAAAAAAAATTATAAACTTGGTAATTTTTTATAGAAAACGGGCAAAAATTATTTATGATTTCGGCTACTCAGAACTCTCGTTCATAAAATTAAAACAACAGAAATAAACTTTAGTTCAAAATCAATCCATTACCTAAAAAAAATATCCAAAAAGTTCAAAAGAATTAAAACAAACAAACTAAATCTCGCATACTCGACAAAAATAAAAAAGTAGCTCATTTATTCATAGCTCATTTATTCGATCAAAACTAAAATTACATTAAATGTTGAGCATTAAAACTTATAAAAAAGCAGTATTTTAACTGTAAAATCACAAAAATAAGCAAAACCGGTTAAATTTCTTATACGTCCTCTTTATAACGTTGACAATACGATGAAATTTCAAAAGTAATATTGTTTTGGCGAGTAGAATAGAACCCATGTACTTCCAAATTCGAACTTTTAATTTACTGCAGTAGGATGACAGCTTCGGTGTTGTCAGTTTTTTGTGTTTAATATATTGTGATGTTCTTTACTGAATGAATGAAAAAAATTAACTATGTAATGTTAATTTGAGTGATTCACTACTTTAATAAAGCGTAAACCAACTGATTAGGTACTATTGTGTGAAAAAGTGATATAACGTTTTTTGTCTAATTAAATTACAGCTCAGGTACCTGGACTTCCTTTTGATATAAGTATGCCACTGTCTTTTTGAACTGAGCAGGTATTTGTCTGCGTAGTCTGTGGCTTACGCGTGTCTCGTTTTAATATTTTAAAGATTCTGTTACAAACAAAATGATCAGCTAAATATAAGCTAAGTATATTCATAAAATATTTAGTTCGTTCTTTCATTATTCATTACGTGAACGTGTGAAGCACTATTAAAATAAATGTGGTATCATTATTTCGCAGAATGACATTTGGCTCCGTCATTTTCTGCACCACCAACTGGAGTGGAATTTAAACACCATCTAGGTCGCGGAGTGGACGGCCTCCGCTGAGCCGACAGACATGTTCGAGCTGAATCCACACGCCCGCCCCTCTTAGTTTCAGAAGTCGCGGCGTGTTTGGTGCTCGCTCAACCGTTTTAGGACAGGAGTTGGCCACTGTGCCCACCTTCGAAATAAGTGGGGTTGGAGTGAAAGTGGGACATGCGAATGTGGACACCCGAAACAGACAGTGCGCCATACTGGAGTGCTCCCTAACAAATTACCGAGGGGGGATAGAAGACTTCAAAACCCTTACGAGCGAAGCAGCAGAATACCTTGGGAATTGTAAATTCAAGCTATGATATAGGTGTAATTTGCAAGCCATACGATAAATAAATAAATAAATTGTACTGCAGTGAATTAAACATTCAAGATTAGGTACTATTATTATAATTAATCTGTGGTAAAAGTTAGCTATGGCTTCACGCAAACTGGTGACCCTTAACCGCCTCCATAGCTATCGTTGCCTACCAAACGCTGCGCGCGGTGAGCCCGGCGCTGAAATGATAAAGAATTCAATTATTTAGCCTGGGTGTTTCGTAAAATTGAATATTGGACACAGTTGGAACTTTTGTGGGACTTCGAGGTTCCGTATCATGTTTGAAAGACTGTCCTGAGCGTCCAGTGGCGCCCTCATTTGTGTTTTTACACGACTGCCCCAAAAAAGGAGTGTAATGCTTTCAGGGTTCATGTTTGTATGTATGTATGTATGTATGTGAGTTTCTTTATTCCACTATAACTTCTAAATCCCTTGACCGATTTAGATGTGTGAGGTATCTTTAGAATCCTTACGTCATCCCGGGTGACATAGGATACCTAAACTGTTAAAATTGAAATAAAAACAATGGCAAAATGACAATTATTAATATATTTCGGTATATCGACGACAGTATAAAAAATGCAGTCGGGTTTTTAAAGCTTGCTTTTCATTTATTTATCTGATAAACTAAAGTATTGTCTTGAAATCGAAGGATGGTTGTTTGTTGTATAAATGAATACACAAAATAATCTATATGACATAACTAAATAGCAATTGAACTACAAGTGAGTCACCTAATGAAAAAAAAGTGGCCATCTTTTCCCGTTAAGTTGACTACAAGAAGGTAAAAGCTTATTAAACTTTGTCATAAGGCGGCCTTTACACTGAAACTTACGACTTACCTAAGTAGGGACGCAGCTATTGGTTAGAAGTAGATAGATTTTTTTTCTCATTCTAACAGATAGCTGCGTCCCTACTACCGGCCTAAGTACATTATGATCTTTGTGATCTTCAAAAGTACGTGATTATAAAGTAATAATGGTAAATTGGTACGTTTGATTTTTGCCCATTTCAATTGATACCTAAATTCTTCTACAGTCTTATAAGTATCTGCACACTTTAGTACCTTGTTGCTTTAAGAGGCCATCTATGGTAAAGTCGGCAATGTTCCGCGATCTGGATCTCAATAACCGTAACGCCTTTGTATCTGTTCTTTGGATATATTAAACTTGATCTTTGCTTGAGGCTGGCAAACGTGAAAACGCGATTAGAAATAAAATCTTCGATAGTTTTATATTTCAAACACCCTTTGTGCATGTTTTTTGTTGAATCTTCAAAACCCTGTAATCTTTAACGATAATTTTCGATAAAATAGTTCAGTATATGTAACTTCTTAATCCAGCCAACCATTTTTTAAATAAATGTTGTGGTATTTAAGTAAACCATATATAAAGTCCATTCGCTTAGATTATAGTGTCGGTACACTTACACGTACTTGTGGTTATTGTTATAAAATACGAATATATTTTGATTTAAACTGCCAAATTCACTTGCGGGTGTTACGCCGTAAGTGAATTTGGCAATTTACATAGAAATATATTCGTATTTTATAACAATAACCACAAGTACGTGCGAGTGTAGCGACACTATTTAAGCGAATGGACTACAATTGAATTTGACGCTGCCATCAAGGCACGCGCGAACTATCTCCCTCTCACATTCTTCGCGCGAAAGCACATAAAGCCATCCCATTTCATTCTTGTGGGGGCGCGGGAGTGGCACCATGGGTGGCATTTTAACGCCTTTGACAGATTAGTTTTAGTGAAGCAGTTCAAACATTACGTTTTAAGTGAGAAGTCACTATATTTACCTACCCACGTTTATCAGTTGAATGCAGCGAGAGTGAAATATTTCCCGACGGAACTCCGGACAGACGCGCATCTCGGTTTATCCCACGCAGCCAATAAGCCTCCCTTTTTAAATTTTCATTTCGCCATCGCCGGCCGACCAAGGTCGGAAACGTTTAATTTTATAGCGGTCTGCTTATACAAGGGCGTTTTATGATACTTTCCTGTTATGGTACAGTCAAGGAATTTAATTTGTGACCCACCTTAGGTCCAAAGTCAATCTGACATTCTACGGCAATAAGGTTGAGTTTCCTATCAATTACAAATGACTTGGAATCTCTATTGACAATGACATCTTCAAGCAGATTTTCTTTGAAATGGGTAGCAAATTATCTTCCGTGACCGTACTAGAAGTACATATTTGTCACTTGGTAGGTAGAATAATTTATATACTTAATGTTCTAGCCCTAGCTTAACTTCGGTTTATTATTTACTAGCTGTTCCCGTGCCCACTTCGTTGGGCAATAAATATTTTTTTGGAGTTAATATATAACCTATGACACTAACAAATATTGTTGCTTTCTATTTGCAAAAGAATTTTCAAAATCGGTTCAGTAGATCCAGAGATTACCCCTTACAACTTCACAAACTTTTCCTCTTTATAATATTAATATACAGTGTGTTACTGGCATGCGGGCATTTATTAAAACTGCGCATAATATGTTGCTTTAGTAATTGTTTGCAAGTATTATCAATTAAAAAATAATCAAAATAACTTTACTATTAATTTTCTTAGATACTGTACATTTTTAATGTAGTGCATGTGCTGCGTGTTCATCGTTATCAGTATCGCTGTTGCTTAGTACAAGGCATGTCGTGGTACGGGGGCAAATCATAATAATCAGAGTATCCGTCGACTGTCATTGAACACTTGTCAAATTGTTGTACTTTACATTGCTGGCAATTAAAATTTTGTTAGAAAGTTAACAAAGCCTGAAAATTTGTTTATCAATTAAATAAATGTCATGGTTACGTTACAGATATACGTTCTTTTAACCTACTTTAAAAAAAGCCAGGGTGCTATTAACACACTGTAGATAAGTGTAAGTATAAGTATAAGTATAAGTATAAGTATAATAATAAGTATAAAGTATAAGTAATAAGTAAAGATTAGAATTTATCCTTCTAATATACTACTTATGCCACTAATATCGTAAATGCGAAAGTTTGTGTTTTTTTACTACTCGATCACGCAGCAATGTGTGGATGAATTTGGATGAAATTTGGAATGGAGATAGCTTATAGCCTGGATTAACACAGGCTACTTAATCCCGGAAAATTCAAAAGTTCCCGAGGGAATAACGATAATCGACATCTACGCGGACGAAGTCGCGGGCAGAAGCTCATCTTTAGATAAATTCACAAACTATACAGAAAGTAATAACGCCTTAATAATAAACGCTAAGAAACAATAAATCAAGTTGATTCGCATTTGAAGATTTCTCTACAACAAGTAGGCGATTCGTATTCCCCACAGCCTACAGTCGAGTCTTATGGGCGAATGATGTTCGAACCCTCTTATGTGAAAATGGCGGAAGGTCTTTTCATACTTGTAGTTTTTTGCTGGTGACGTGCGTAAGAGCAGGACAGTCTAGTTTGTCTTTGTCTTTCATTCATTCATTAAATTCTTTCATCATTATCAAAACATCAACAATTTACGTCCAAAGTGGTTAACTTTTTTGGTTGACTATACTTACATACTTGATCGAGGTATAGACATTTATGGTTGACCATTAAAGTGGTCTTCCAGCTTATAGTATTAAGGCACAACTTCTAAAAATCGACCCTACGAATTGACAAACGCCTCTTTTTGACCTTTTGTTTTTATGAAATGTTAAACGAAAAACTTTAGCACATATTATTTATTTAGCCAACTGTACCTGTACATAAAATCCATTTCTAATAAACACTGGCCCTGTTCAGGAATTCATACAGGTGCCCTTGGGAAATTCCCGTAATAATAGAACGAAGTTGGAGGAGACATTAAAAAACCAATATCGCTTAACGTAATTGTACACGAAAAATATTATTTTTTGTACGTGAAACAATCACAAATACAAGAATAGCAAACTAATAGTGATACTCAATTTTTATATCAACCTTTTTTATATAATTTCTTATAAAACCGAATTTTGGACTTATTACCTAGTACTAGAATTCCATAAAAATACAATAAAGGACACCACACAGCATTATGCTCGCCTCCCACTGAGAGTAAACCTCTTGAAGTCACCGTTGTATGTTAAATGGACTCCTAAGTTAAGATTAGTTAAAACCTAATAAATTAAAGTTTTATAATGAAATCAAATGACAGATAGCGGTTTAGGTTTATTCCTCCAAATGTTTTTCGAACTATTATTTCAATTAAGTAAAACTCAAATGATATTTTGATTTAGATTTGTAGGACAGTGATGCGTAATTAAAAAAACGAATGATGAAGAACTTAACCAGCACACCTATTTTTATAATTATTTTTGAATTTGCGAATGATACATTTTACAAACAAACGTTTTGGCAGTTGTCCAGCAGTAGACGTCCCTCGAGATGGGCTACCGATATTATGTCGAATTTCTATTGCAAATTGTTTTGTTTGCCTAATTGTCATAAGTTATAAAAATATTTTTTTCTGAAAAATTTTACCTTCCTTAATTGTAACAAAGCAAAACCAAACCTAAAGGTTCTGTTAGGTCTCTTTAAACATTTAAAAAAATGTATCGGTTCAGAAAAAAAAAAAAACTTTTAGACAGCAGTTGGGAAACAATCCAACCGTTATTAATTGTCACCGTGTGTATCCTGTACTAAAATCTACATAAGGAAGAGATCATTGACAAACCGCTTTATTTGCCTCAAATACCTAACCATAACCCATTTTTTTACGGTCACAAAGAAAATGGGTTACTTGTTTGCCTAGTAAAACAGCCCATAGACTAGACATTCACAATCGCAAGATTACGATGACAACCTTGAGGACTTAGATGGAATGCTCTCTGCTAGTTATCCGTCACCGCCGCAACCGAACACAATAATGCGAACACTACTTTTTGGCGACAGGTTAAAGGGTGGATGGTGGTAGCGATCAAACCCCACACAAGGTTCTTCCACCACTAAAAGTGTCGCGATATAATGCTTCGCTGCTAAATTTTGACCAGTGTAACCGGCAAGACATTTCTGAAAAACCGCCATTCATTCTAAACTCTCGACTCTTACCACCTGTTTCACAATCGAGAAGTAAAGCATATTTGACATATAAATTTAGCCTTTTCTCTTACTTACACTTGAAAATAGACAAGGAGAGAGCCAACTTTAAATGGCAGATAAATTTACTTGTCGATTGTGAAAAAGGCCCTTATAATAAAATTTACATAAGTAACCATTGACAGACTATAAAAACTTAACCTCGTTTTATTTCCCCACAACCCATAATGGTCCAAGATATAGCAAAAACTGATTTAAGCAGCGTCAACGTGGATATAATTTATCTTCAGCTTTACGATCCTATAAATTACGGCTTATCTTGTATCCCATTCAAAAGAGATTTCTCCGGGCTCCGTAATCCGCGTAATGGGGCCGTGTGAGAATTGCCAACGCTTGCCATTTCACGATATGTGTTTAGAAAAAATGAAGTTGGAATGGACGCGATTTGGCCAATATGAAGCGATTTTTAGTATTTTACTCGTACAATTATGAAGTCTAAAATGAAGTTCTGTCCCACTGCTTTTTTTTTATGCAACCTTGGGTAAGTGTCTACTAGCTAGAGCTATGAGAGGAAGCGAAGCGGTATGCGAGGAAAAAAACACAAATAGAAGAGAGATGGATGTCTTCCTCGCGCACCTCTCTGCTAATTCAATAAATTGAATAAACTATCTATAGTTGTGATTGAAGTGATGTACGTAATAAAGCGAAAACACAAACTTTTTTTTACTAATCACAGCAAGCAAGCAAACAAAAAAGAGGGTAGATGAATTCGGCTATTCTTAACGTGTAAACCTTCAGCAGTAATTCCGTAATCGTGACTAGTGCAACATCGTCAAAATATAGGGAGCTCGTCAAATACTCAAACCGTGGTTAGATCCCGTTGTATTAAAAGTTTTTTTATCAATCTATAACTAATAGTGTTTTTTATCTACGAAAGTGCGCCCTGTCATTTAAAGTGACGTTAAAAGATTGCGTCCATATTCGTAAAATTAAGTAGTGGGGTGGGACTTCGTGGATTTGGTTACGCTTTAAGTAAAGAAACGAGGAAATTTAGTAGGCGATTTTTCCAAAATGGCGTAAAGAACAAAACCATCTAAATATTTCAGCACTAGCCAACATTATTTCTCCCACCGTTGCATTATTATGCAAAATAACAAATAGGTCCGTAGTCAGTGCAATTTCCCTCACCCCGTAAAATTGAAATTACCGCCTCCCTTCCATTTTCACGTTCGCGAATTTTGCCCCCAATTTTCCGTTTTCGTATTTCGATACAGTTTTAATCTCGTTCTTTACGAGGATGCTTTAAAAGCCTTAAATTCGCTATTAGCCAGTTTGTTTTTTTTGTTTTAATCCTAAGACTGCAAATTTAATTTGTTGCCAACGGGTGCGGTTTTTTTTATAGCATAATTTCATTTAACTACCTACGAAAAGCATAATGAATATTTTGGATAAAACAACTTGTATAATTTTAATAGGCAAACGATCAAATAACATAATATTCATTTATCATAACGAATAATTTTCTTGTTATTATGCATTTTAAGTCAATTTCTCCGTACTAGGTTAGGTTACAACTATGACCACATTAAGTACCTAGTAGTAATCAAAGACGTTGGAAATGTCTTCTTTTTGAACTATGAACATTATGATTTAAGAAATTATGCATTTCATCGTTGTGCAAAATAATTATTATATCGTTGGTTTGTTATAGAGATAAAAATTATGCAATTTGTGTTATGCAAAATAAAAATGAGTACATTAGTTTTTATGCAAATCATTACACACCCTTTGTCAACCCTAAGAAAAAAGGTGAAGTGCCTATATGGTAGTAATTTCTCTCATCCCCACACCGGAACGTAACAGTGCAAACACTGCTGCTTGGCGGCAAGTTAAAGGATAAGATGGTGGTAGCAATCAGAACGAACTCTGCACCTAAAGTTTCCATACTTGGATGCAACCGTGCACCGTCGTGGATTAGGAACTCTTATTTTATGCTAAAAATGAGGCAGGCGAGTAAGCGAGTCACCTGATGGTAAGTGATCATCGCGACCATAAACACCCGCAACACCAGAGGAATGAAAGAAAAGAAAGAAAGAAAAATCATTTACTCGTGACATACATAAAAAAGAACAGATTAACACGTACAAGAAGGAAGTAGCCGGGCATTTTCACTAAAAAGTGTGCCCAATTAAGGACTGAAATTAAGGAATTTTAACTTTGTCAGTTTTGTGACGAAATTTAGCTATACATTGACGGCCGAAATGTATGTTAAAGTTCCTTAATTTCAGTCCTTAATTGGGTACACTTTTTAGTGAAAACGCCCGGCCACGAAATGGTCCCAACTCAGAGTAATGCTGGCATTAAAGTCAGCGCTGGTCTTCCGCTGGAACCATCAGGTGAAACCACGGAAGGTTACGCACACATAATTATTTGAAAACAAGGAATGATTGCAAAATCATTAAAAAAACTAGAGAAAAAAACAATAATAATAAAAAAAATGCAAAAGTTTTCCATGGCCGTCCTCGGATAGCGGAAAGGGCAACAGTCCCTTAGCCTTACATGGTTCAAGCACAGAAAACCGACATGACCTCTATTCTATCTATGGCAGCGGCAGCGCTGACAGCGCGCGTCATAATCTAATCTGTGACTTAGTCTCAGTAATCTGTGATGATTAACCAAGCAATTGTTTTGTTTTGATGCATGCAAAAGTGACTATAAATAACTTAACAACAACACGTAGTGATTAAACTCATATTAGAAATTGACCATGACAGTAATAAATCTCATACATCACATCATTATGATAGCGACTAGGGAATGCAAATAACCGGCTTTAACCGATTTTAGCCGGTTATTTTCATACAAAAACGGTTAATAACCGGTTAATTTGCATTCTTTAATAGCGACTCAGTGAAGTACGTAACGAACGTACGAATGCGCTGCCGGCCTTTAGGAAAGGAGTAGGCTCGTGTTTTGAAGGCCCTCAAGTCGTATTATTATTAATAATTGCTGAATTACAAGAGTTCGTAACTTCTCGTAAAGACTCAGAGGGCCCTGCAAAGATGCACTACGCTAACTAACGTTTCTATTCGATTCGTTTTTAAACCAATCGCGTCACTGGGAGATGACGTGATACGAAAAGTCACGTGGTCTACCAGTGACGCGATTGGTTTAAAAACGAATCGAATAGAAACGTTAGTTAGCGTAGTGTATCTTTGCAGGGACCTCAGATGCCACTACCGAACTAAATAAACTAAAATAACCTTTTCCGACCTCACATTTACTGTCATCGAAATCCTAGTATCAAATATTCACAAGCGATATCGCAAACTCGATAAGGTTAATGGCATATCCAAATTCCCTCCTAAGTGATATTAATCTGCAATAAAACGAGGCAAAGGCAGATATAACGGTTCTTAGCGACATTATTGCGACCTTTTTCGTTCAGTTTAAATTGTTTTTCAATTACGTAAGAACGGAACTTGTTTTTAGGGATCCGTATTCGAATGGAGCTTAACGAAACCTTATAAATATATCTCGTCGCGTCGAGTAGGCACGCTGTCCGTCCGTCATAATTTAAAAGAGCTTCTTTTGAACCGTAATGGATAGCGGGTTAATTGTTTCAATATACATACTGTAATAGCACATATATTATTACGGCGAAATTACTAGCATAGAGGCATTCCATCTTAAGCCTCAGGGTGTCAACGCATTTGAAGTCTTAGGATTGCAGTTTTGAGATTGTAGTCTTGAGATTTCAAATGTCTATGGGTCGCACCCATGATCCCACTTACCTGAGGGCTCGCGTGCCTTATCGTTGCCAGAAAAAAATTTTTTTTAAATAAAGTGAAATACCAGTAGTATAATGGGGTCCCATACAAGAAACGTTTTTTTTCAACGTATTTATATTAGTTGTATCATTAAAACAGTAAAACTTAAATTCAAATTTGGTATGATTATAGTATATAAAAGATAAAATAAAATAAATAAATACGATACAAATAATAATATATTTAAAGTGTGAGTTGGTCTCGCGCTGATTCGATTCAAAATCTAATTTAAATTGGAGTATAATAATACCTACTTGCGGGACGGAACCCTCGGTGCTCGTGTCCGACTCGCACTTGACCGGTTTTTAATTTTAATTCATCTTAAAATTGTATAAGTCCAACTTACAAACTTATTCAAATTTCAAATTAAGAACGCCGTTTCAAATTAAACCAGATGACATCAAAGTGAATTCTTTCAGCTATCATATTCGTACATGGTATTCACAATCATAAAAACGTAACTCCAAATGCATGGCATGTTACTTAAAACATAACGTCTTGATAGATAAAGGTGCAATTGGATTGTTTTCGAGTTGTAGTTACAGCATTTTGTTTTTGTCGTAGATTTCCCGGGATTTGTCCTAGTTTAGATTGATGTTATTTTTTTATGATATTTTTAATCACGTTGGTAAGTTGTCTTTGGAATTTATTCCTACAACACGGAATATGTATGGATTTTTTTAAATCGCATTTCTAACAAAATATGAAAATACCGTAAAAGAGATCACCAAAAGTGAAATAGCCAAGAAATACGGATGATACAAGCGTTTTAAACCGCTTATTAGACAGCGATTAGACAGAGAGATCCGATATGCACTGTGACGTCATGTAACACGTCGGCCATATAAACTTCATGTTAAATTCTGTTTTGCTAGAAAGAGATAAGAACAAATCTTTGTTGGCTTATATCTTGGTTTATTTTTATTACTATTCAAAAAATGATTTTAATCAACTGTTTGTTGCATGAAACTGCTTTTATTGAAGCTGTTAATAAAAAGTCATGAATTTTCCCTATTAATCGAATGGTTATTTTTTTTTATACATATATTATAGCGTCCGGGAAAATCCTGGTGAAACCTATAGTACGAACTTTATAAAATGTCGGAATCCACTTGAGAGCTAATCTTTCAAACAATGATATTGTTTCTATAGTAAACTTAAACCGCAAATGATTAGTGCAAAATTAAAGGACTTCCACTTGAATAGCGACTTTGCCGCCTAAGCAAAAAGATACAAATTGTAATGACGGAACAAGAAACTATACTGTATCTCACTGTTGCTGAAACAACAGACTACTGGGTACCGCTCTCAATTACAAAAAGTATTGTAACGTATGTGCTGTCATTTCAATTTGGACCTTCAAGCACAGGCAGCAAAGTAGCTATTCAAATGAATTATTTTTTTATTTATTTCGTTCCATTTTGCACTGATCATTTGCGGTTGGAGTTTATAATATAAACAATGCCATTGTTTGAAAGATTAACTTTTAAGTGGATTCCGACATTTTATAAAATTCGTACAGGCAAGGACTTTAATTGTTATGCCACTATGGAACCCTGTCGCATAACGCTAATCATTCATTTAAGCGTAATTTCTGTCATGTGCTTTGACGCTGTTATTATGACAGGGTTCCATCGTGGCAACAATTAAAGTCCTTGACTGTACTATACCCTGGCCATCTGGCCAGAGTTTTGGGCATCGTAGTTCTATGTACGTTAAGATATACGTATAGGTATAGAGCCCTACGTATAGTGGATGATCGTCGATTGCTGTTTCAGATTATTACTGCGCAGTTCCGAGGCCTGATCATATTACGTGACGTGACTGGCAAATACTAGTCGAGGAGACGGGCGAGTTGGGAAGATTGCTTGTTCGCAAACAGATTAGTTAGTTGCACTGTTGTTTTAGCTCTTTTATTTAGAGGTAAAAGCGGGAGGCAAACGATGCAGGTCACCTAGTGGGAAGTCACTCCAACTTTTTACAATAGCATCTCAAGGTTTGTCAGTATGTCTTCATCTTTTTAGAAAAATTAAAGCACATCTTAAATGTAGGTTTTTATTTAAATTTTATTTTAAATTCCATGAAATGATTTCTAAAAACTTTCCAATTTTTTTTCAGGGTACGCGAACACTCAGGCCATCATTGTAAGTGTCTGAGATCCATAGACATTTAAATTCTCAAGACTACAATCCTGAGACTTCAAATGCGTTACCAACCCTGACTAATAATAATATGGAATGCCTCTGTACTAGTAATTTCACCGGTTGACTTATCCCCGCAGTGGTTAAATGGATAAAATGGTGGTAGCGTTCCGGATTTCTTATATTTGGATACCTAGACCTATGCAAATTGCTTACCCGGTAGGTTCCTTTAGGTAAAGGAATACGTTCGATCTACTTTAATTTTTTTTCGTTAGAGCGAGCGCCTTCTGTAATTTCAACCGATGTTATTGGCAAAAATCGAGAAGTCGCGTATGTATAAGCAATATGTTGTATAAACCTGTACTTCTATTTTATTAATTTACTTTGTACATACTTCAACGAGAAGTGAATACAATATGGACCTAAACTCAACTCTCTTACCTATGTATACTATCTATAGACACTAGCGGAAGTCAATGAGCGACCCCTTTCGGTTCCGTCGTAAGACGCATCACCGGATACTGCTGACGTGGTCTAAGGTTTCTAACTTCGTAGCTGTTTGGTAAGAATTCGTGCTTCATACACTTCAAAGCATTTCGAAAATGTGTGCTAGTGAGAATATAAAAACAAAACATAATGTTCAACATTGGTTGAAAAGGGCATTTGGTAAATTTGTTTGAAGAATATTGTCATACTCGTATTTTTTTTCAGCGGCCACGGATGATTTTTACATAGTTATTTAGAGGACCTCTAAATACACATAGATATATATAATTTATGGCGTGAAATAATATCGGAGCGGAGATTTTAAAGATTTAAGTATTCAGTTTTTAGTACAAAAGAACGCCCAAGTATGAATATTTAAATATCTCGGCTCCGATGCACTTAAGAGTATTACATTACATAACAAAATATGTTTCTTTTTAATATTTCTATCATAATTTACCACTTTTACGAATGGCCGCCCGCCCACCTTGAGAATGTATGAATTTTACAAATGACAACACTTTTACCCAAACCCCTTTACGGAGAAATCTGTAACATGCATAATACATACATTCAAAATAAAACTTTCCCTTTTTGAAGCCTTAAAATATACAATGGCATTGTTACTAGTGAAAAGAAAAAATGATAAAGCGCCTAATTTGAATGCTATTATTATTGTCTGTGCCAAGCTGACAAGGTTTCAGCAGTGAAAGAGACAAAGATATATGGCACCTATAGCTCTATCCCTTTCTCTGACTGGAACTTAACAGGCTATAAGAACTCATAATGGCTCAGGTCATCACAAGACGTCAAACATGACAAGTTTTAGTTTAACTAGAGAACGCCAGCGACTTCGCACGCGTAGTATTAGTTTCCCGCTACCCCCGCTATTTTAACCCCTTAGGGGATGATTTTACAAAAATCCCTTCTTAATACACCCCTAGGATATCCAAGGAATATATTCTCTAAACTTTAAGTACTATGCGTTGGTCGATCCGTCCGTGGGCCTCTTTTCTACGATAGCAATGTCATAAGACAATAACTATAATTATGAAAAGCAAGCTTTAAAACCGGGAGGCCTTTCGCGTAAACACACTCGCAATCACAATTGTTTTCATTTTGAAAATCGAAGGCTTGTCTGCATACAAAATGAAACCAATTGTTTTGTTTTGAAGCCGATCGCGATTCCGAGTGAGTTACGCGAAAGGCCTGCCGACTGCATTTTTTATGCTGTCGTCGATATACCTACATATATTAATAATTCTCATTTTGCCATTGTTGTTATTTCAATTTTAACATTGTAGATTATGCAATGTCACCCGGGATGACGTAAGGATTCTAACGATACCTCACACATCTAAATCGGTCAAGGGATTTAGAAGTTATAGTGGAATAAAGAAACTCACATACATACATACAAACATGAACCCTGAAAGAATTACACTCCTTTTTTGGGGCAGTCGTGTAAAAAACCGGCCAAGTGCGAGTTGGACTCGCGCACGAAGGGTTTCGTACGTATCTATACAACATTAGACACTATACCAGTTGCCGTTATTAAAAAAAACGGCAAAAAAAAAAGTTTGTTGTATTCCCGCCCCACTTTAATATTTATTTTATTCTGTTTTTAGTATTTGTTGTTATAGCGGCAACAGAAATACATCATCTGTGAAAATTTAAACTATCCAGCTATCACGGTTCATGAGATACGGCCTGGTGACAGACAGACAGTGGAGTCTTAGTAATAGGGTCCCATCTTTACCCTTTGGGTACGGAACCCTAAAAAAGTATGTCGAAGCTATCCCTTAGTTAAGCTGTAATAGAGTATTATGACCGTAACCCTATTCAAGTATCTATTTTCCGCATCATCATAGCCACGTCATTACTAGCAATGACTGGCTGATTATCTTCGTACCCATTTGCGAAATGTGAAACTTTTACGAAGATAAACCTAACAAAGGTGAATAATTGTTGGAGAATGTCATAAACACACATAGGAATCCAGGGGGCAAAATTTTGTGACAGGTAGGGAGTTCCTATATCGATAAACTCAATTATCGATGCGTGTTTTATATACTAGTGATCACTCCAAGTTTTGCCTGTAATAATTTTTTTTGTTAAATTGTAAATATTAAACAAAATAATGACGTAATTCTCTTCTTCATTTTTCAAAACGATTTTTGAAACTTTACTTTCATTATTTTTTTCTTCATTACTGTCCCATCTACTATTGTTAAAATAAACGATCAGAATTTGTTCCAAATTTTCGGGCGTTAAACCTATTATCCTATATTAACCTTTTACCTATTAGTCTTGGCTGATAAATCTATTTCATGTGGCTAAATGACTTTTCAATTTATGTGGAGATAGTAGGGCATAACATTTTTTTTTAAATATGCTGTTGAACTTCATACTCAGAACAATACTTACAAAAAATACATACAATGCTGGGGGCGATCACTAGTATATGGGAAAAGCATCGATAATTAAGTTTATCGATATACGAACTCCCTACCTGTCATAAAATTTTGCCCCCTGGATTCCTGTCTGGTCATAAATATCTGTGGACAATCTTACAGAGATTGACCTAGTCCCCAAACTAAGCTCTAGGCTTGTACTATGGGTACTAGACAACCATAAACTTACTTATAAGTTAATTTCAAATACCATGGCCCCATTCCACTTGTCTTATCAATAAGAGTCATAATCATAGTTTAGCTATTATAGCTAAACATTATGACTCTTATTGATAAGACAAGTGGAATGGGGCCATGGTATTTGAAATTAACTTATAAGTAAGTTTATGGTTGTCTAGTACCCATAGTACAAGCCTAGAGCTTAGTTTGGGGACTCAATACCAACAACTCACTCAATATCAGTCAACAATAATTGTTGACTAATTGCTTTACTACCTGAGCACTTCAACTTCTTTCCACAATACTTTGTTATCACTAATCCTATTGTTCACGCTCAAGGGCTTGTTTACGGAGACGCGGAGCGTCGCGCGTGGCGTGCGGCTTGGCGTCGCGCGGCGCGTCGGGCGTTTTTTCCGTTTACAGAGAGGCGGCGCGTGCAGCGGACCGCGTTATCACACGCGCAAACATATGCCAATGTACGGTGTTGTTTTTGAAGATGTGGGGCGTGATGCGGCGCGTGGTGCGGGGCGTAGAGAGTAGCGGTCTCTCGAGCGTGTAGCGGAGCGTGCGGCGGAGCACGCGGTGGGCAGAGGTTCCGCCGCGGGCGCCGCGTCTCCGTAAACAAGCACTTATGACCGTCTCAAGTGGCCTTGGTATATGAAATGAACTATAAATACATAGAAAACATCCAAGACTCAGCAATTAACACTCACGCTCATCACACAACTATTTGGCTATACCGGGAACCGAACCCGAAACCGCTAGCTTAGTGGGTAGTGACCTAGGCTAATGCGTCGTCATGGATCAGTATACAAGGCCTCTCTTCATCACAGTAAACCCATATTGTCTTCAAAACTCTTGTAGCAAATGCAACCTTATTACTAATGAGAGAGGGTTGAATCTGTTTTGGCTATTGAATTTGAGATAGTGCGTATTGGTTTATGAGAGCAGAATGGCGGCGAGTTAAAAACGATATCATAACATATCAACAGCAATATGGTTTAAACCTGAAGAATAGAGGCCCAGTAATTAAAAAGTATTTCGGGCTCGAGTAAAGTCAGTTTGATAAGAGCGTATTAGAGCGAGTGAGAGGGAGTTACCCAAAGGTCCTTTGAAGAGATATTGCACTGTACTATACCTGCCGCAAAACAAACTGGCACACTGTGTCATAAAATGTGAGAGAGACAGCGCATATCGCTTGACCGTTCACTGCCTTATGATTGGGTCTTGTGGACGCGTGTAGCGTGTAGGGATGTTGCCGTGTCACTCGATACCGAGTAAGTACTCGATAAATAATATAAATAATTTTGATAGTAAATAATATGAGTCTGTCCGACAAACTTAAAAATAATCCGGACCGGCTAGTTCATACAACACGTCACTTTTATGTTTTATTGGACACGTTAACCATCCTTCCCTTTCGCACTAACTCATTAGACAGTTAGAAATTGTGTGTTAATTCTCATAGCATTTACAGGGTGTTACTAAAGTTAAGTCAAAATGATAAGTGCTGATAAGGTAGCTTAGCTTTCAGATCAAGCAACTAAAACATACACATAAACATCGTAGTTTTCGAGGTATTAACAGGTTTACGAAAGTCATTTGATTTGGTAACTTAAGTCAGTGTTTTGTATTTGAAGTGTACACTATTATGATTTGCTTAAATCGAAATAGCACAACCAATTTCTCAAGAAACCGACAATTCCAGAGTTCTTGATTTGCTAGGTCGCAATATTTTCTTTATAAGGTAAGAAATTCCGTGTTGTAAATCCCCATATTGACAGTTATTGCCCGTTACTTTCCGCGTTGTAAGCGTTATGGAAAATCGTATATTTGCCACGAACAAACAACTGACAATCGGCAGGGAAACAACAAAGAGCAATGTTACAATTTCTTTACGAGCGAGTTCACCTGAAGTATTTAATGCCATTTATTTATAAAGCTGTATTTTGTTGCGAATAAATTAGCCATGATTAAAATAAACTTCAAAAATCGATAGAAAAGTATCATATCCCAATCATAAAAATTGACATTTCTATCCAAGTTGATAAAAAGTTTAAAACATATAAATCTTCGGAATTATGTGAGTAAAAAGCCTGGTTATTTTTTTAATAAGTTTATTGTTTAAATACTAAAATTAAATTCCCGAACTCGGACACCTTGTACCTACACCAGCATCGATATAAATTTTCGAATCGTAATCGATTGTCGAAAACTATCAAAGTTTATGAAATTGGCAAAAACTGTATACCTAATAAGATAAGTAGATAGTTACCTACTTCTGACAAATGAAATAATGACTATCATACTCATAAAATTTCATATCACAAACGAAATACCATACTATTAGAGCAGAGAATGAACACCTGTCAGTGTAACCATTTACCTCCATCCACCCTAAAGGTCGGAAACGCAGCAGCATCCGTAAACATGGAAACTGTTTCACTAAAGCCGTCCAAAACGCTTGTTGGTAGGGCAAATTTTACACCCTGTAACCCAACGTTCTAACCCTTTAGAATGTTTATACAAAATTGAATACCAAGGCTATGGAATTACGATGCATATTTCAACTGCAGTTTACTTAGAGTTATGATACCTGTAAGTTTTGGAGCCTTAAGCGGTTTTCTTTGCCAGTTTTGAACTGACGTATCTATGTGTGATGTTTTAAATGATATAAGTGGTTAGTGCCAGCATCTGTGGTACTTTGCCACGGGGCCCTTTCTTTTTTAGTTTTTATTATAGTATTTAGCTTAGTTATAATTAGGTTTATTTTAGCTTTAATTTATTGTTAGATTTGCCATAGTTTTAGTTTTATTTTTTAATTGTTACTTTGTATTACATTTAATGTGTTAAGTTTGTAATTTATATAATAAATAAAGGTTAGTGTATGTTATGTCGTGATTGATGTGGTGTGGTGATATAATATAATATAATTAACAATTTATATTAGTAGCAAGTAGTGGTAGTGAAGTGTAATGGAAAGTGAGAGTGACAATGTATCTACGCCAACTACGCCTAAAAAGCGTAAAATAAACAATATGAAAAAGGTTCCCCAAAAATACAAAAAAGATGCATTTAAGATTTCATCAGGTGGAGTTGGACTGGTAAGTAGCTTGAATAAATTTAAGTTTTCAAAGTCAAATTATGCCAAATATTAACTAACATCACATTCACATCACATTCATAATAAAAGTAATGGTGAATACTGATTTGTATATATATTCTAAAACTTTTGACGAAAGCAACATTAACCTGGTTTACCTGACACTGACTGGCTTCCTTCTTGATAGGGTTTAATAAAGTATTGCATCAGGTTAAAAAATAATAATCATCCATGCTTTGTGATTAGTCTAACTCGTCTTGTCCTGGGATTTGTTTGGTGTGATGTTGTTATGTGTCAATGTTTGTGTGTGGTATGTTTGGGCTGCATGGGGTGAAGGCATGTTATTTTCTTTCCAGATAAAACAACACCTAGCAACGAAAACACACAGTGACAAAACTAATTTGAAGAGAACATCTGGGGTGTTAGACAAATTTCTGTCATCAAGTTCATCAACATCCAGCTCTTCAAACACTAACACCTCAGATATTATTTCTGCTGCTGAATTGGCATTAACTTATCATGCAGTGAAACATAATTTATCATATAATAGCATGGATTGTATGATCAAATTGAATAAAATAATATACGTGGATTCAAGCACAGCCACTAACATTCATTTAGCAAGAACTAAAATGGAAGCACTGGTTACAGAGGTATTGGGACCACATACCCTTAAAAAGGTTATAGAAAATTTAAGAGATGAAGATCAATTTTTCAGCTTGCAAACTGATGCTTCCAACAAAAAAAACAGGAAAATGTTTCCACTAGTTTTACAATATTTTACAGCATCAGGTGGAGTTCAAAATAAATTAATTGACTTTTATGAGAATAGTGATGAATCAGCTGATGGCATGTTTAATGCCATTAAACAATCGCTAGAATCAAACAATTTGAATTTTGAGCACATATGTGGTTTGAGTGCGGATAACACAAATGCAAATTTTGGTGTGCGGCATTCTTTATATACAAACATAAAACAAGTTGTGCCAAATTTATTAAAGGGAAACTGTCACGCACATATTGTACATAATTGTGTTAAACACGCCATGATGTTCTTGTCATATGACATTGAAAATGTCATACTAAAAATATACCTACAGTCATTTTTCCCATTCCGCAGTGCGGAGAGAAAATTTGAAAAACTTTATTGAATCTGCTGATGGAGAGTGCCATGAACTTAAACGTCATGTTGGAACGCGTTGGTTGTCGTTATTGCCGTGTATTGATACCGTTTTGATTAACCTGGGAGGCCTTAAGAGGATATTTCATAGACCTTGGGGAAAATTGTCCAATGATTATCCAAAACTTGTTATTATTCAACACAGACAAAGACTTCATAGAAATATATTTGAACTTTTCCAGTCACATCTTAAATGTGTTTAATAAAACAATTAAAAGTCTTGAAGGAAATTCAGTTACAATTTTAGATGTTTACAGTTTGATGACAGATTTAAAAAGAAATTTGACTAAAAGGCAAACAGATCAATTTTATGGATTTTTAACCATGAAAAAAATTGACAACATGGAACAATCTTCCCCAGGTGAAGAAATAAAACGCAAGATTTTGAGAAATTTTACTCTGTTCATAGACAAGGCAATAAACTATTTAGAACAATGGTTTGATTTTGACACCAATAATTGGTTGCCCATAATTAGCAAATTTAACCTGTCTACCCCCCTTATATATAATGACATTGTTAATGTCGCAAACACCTTAAATATAACAGAACAACTAGACATGGATGCTTTTTATAATGAAATAAATTTAGTTAATGATGTGAGAGAAGTGATGATTGCAGATATTCAAGTAATGTCAACTGCAGACAGATGGAAAGCCATTTTCAGTAAGGAGCAGGAGTCTTTCAAAAACATATTTAAAATTATATCCATGGTTTTATCTGTGCCTGCCAGTTCAGCATTCACAGAAAGAGTGTTTTCTGTCATGAATGCGAAGTGGCGGGAAGACAGAAATAAAGCATCTCTAAAATAATTCAAAAATGAGTTGCTAATTTATTTTAATTTGACTGCTCCATGCCTGGATGCAATTAATATATTCAAAAATGATAAGTTGTTAATGTCTGAAACAAAATCCAGCAAAAATATGTAAGTAAGTAAGAATAGAATAATAAGTACTTATGTGTGTTCTTTTTTTTTAATTTATTATTAGCTGTAATAAGAAAAATATTAAAAATACTTTATATTTTCCGTGTATACTTTATTTTTAAAGCCTTCAAACAGTCAAATACTATATATCTCAGAAAAAAATCTGGCAACCCTAGTTATGTATTTATTCGCTCTGGCATTTGAAAACGTACGTTAAGAATAATTTTAATGCTGTTCGGTCTGGAATATTGTCAATGTAACTGAGGTTATATCTATTTAGTGGTGGTTAAGGCCCTGTGCAATTGTGCGGATCGCTAATACCATGGATGCAATAAATTGATTATGATTATGATTATGATTATATCCTTTAACTTAGCAGTATAGCTTGGTAAATGAGTGCTCTAACGGAGGGTGTGGATGGAATGGCCGAAAGCAGAAAGTTTGACTTCAGAACTTTGTTTGGACTAGTTAGGAGATAAACATACTAAAAGTCCCCACCCCTGGGAGGTGAGACCTACGGGGGGCACAAAGAAGGTCCCTTTTTTTCGTTTTATGTTTACATCTTGAAAACGATACGTCACAGGAAATGGAAGGAATGTTGTTGTATTGCATTATTAAAGCTGATAAAATTCTCTATAACTTTGTTTCTAAATTTTTTTTACATGTTTTCAATCGTTGTCTAGATATGAACTCCGAAAACCGGTCGATTTTCAAAAAAGTGTTTTTATCTAGGATATTACTGCACGGCACCTTGCACTTGGGACCCTGCGCTGAAACTTGGCATAGTTGACTCTTAGCTGGTCTTGAGTAGATTCAGACCGGGAGCAATCGAGAGCCACTGCGTATTTAGTGGGGGGAGGGGGAGGAAGTTCGGCCATTCCATCAGCAATTTTTCGTTGCCAGGACTAGTAGTATTCGCTTTGTTACATTTTTATTTATTTATTTATGACCAAAATGTTGGCCTGTATTTGCACAAAGATTATTTAAGCATTGCCATTCAACGAGGCAATGCTGCCAGCATTTTGGGAACAATGCCCACTGGTAGCGGTTTGTTAGTTTAGTGTAGTTAAAGTAATTTTGTAAGTTCGTTCGTTTGTTCTTATTTGAAGTATGTATCTATTTCATGGCAACTTGTGTTGTAAATAAAAGATTAATGTTTATGTAGCTTACATAACTCACATGACATCTTTCCACTAAGTTAAGATAGACAGTTGTAAGTATTTAAATCGATGCCCGAGTGCCAGTAAGCTACCCTCCGTACTAGTAAAACTGTGTGACGGCAGGACATTGGTGTGGAAATACGACAACTGGTTGAAATAACTAGCGTAGAGGCATTCCATCTTAGTTCTCAGGGTTCGCAGCACATTTAAATTTCGCACTGATGTAACACCATTAAATCATTAAATCACTATTTATTTTATTACACGTACAAAGTTAAATCTACGTTAAATGAAATAAATAAAAATAATTTAGTTTCGTAATCTAGCCACACCCCAAGAGTGAGAAGAGGTAAATGAGGGTAGGTCCCGGTTTTACCGCTGCTGACCCTCGCCGATCGTTATGGGCTGATGTTGGTAGCACCGATTGGCTCTTTTACCCCCTTGCTTTTATTTTTCTCCCACTTCCTTTTTTCCTGTGCTCAGTTGACTTCCTTTATATTTTTTGTACTAATATTCATGACTGATTTATTATATTTTACTCCTCTATTCATTCCCATAGTAAAATATTAATTTATTACTTATTATTCCACTTATTACACTACTACTATATATTATATTCTCTTATTACTTAAATCACTGTTTATGTAGTCAACCGCTGTCTCTTCATTCGTGTGTCACGTTGGCGCCACTGAAAATCAGCGTCGCGGTTCATGCCGTGACATAGTGCTGAGTGGCGTCAATTTCGACGTCACAGAATCACCCATGGCAACATTATGTTACAATTGTATTTTATTCCTTTTCTTCATTGTTTAATTTTGTTTTCTGTGTTGCCATTGTTTGTTTTATGTTCAATTTATTTTGTTTTTTTTTTCTTGTGATCGTCGAATAAATGTTTCTATTTCTATTTCTATTTCTATTTGCTGTTTTTGAATTGCAATCTCAATATAAAGTGTTTTTTTGGTCGACAACTTCCAAAACAGGAGAGATAGTTTAATTAATGCTGAATCCGAATATCACATTAAAAAATTAAAAAACCTTAGGAGGTCAGAGAAATGGCATGTTAAATTTTTCCCATTATTTCACTTAATTGTGGTTACCATGCGCCATGTTTACCGAAGACTAATGACGTAATCACCCTGCACAATGTTATGTTATGATTCATCTTTCCCTTCATTCTTGTTACGGGCTTAGGACCGTCAAAGATTACAAACACTGTTTAGGTTCAAAAATAGTAATAACTACAGAATAACGGTATGGATTACGAAACCGCAAGATTTGTCTTTGGCGTATTTAAAAAGGTGAATAAGCTTTATACAACGATTGTTAAAAATTTACAAACCTTGAGCATGGCGTGGCGTTTCAAAAGTGCCCCACTCGTAAAGGTTGCTAGCGATATACCTTACAGTTTGCCGATTAGGAAATCATTCAGTCCAAATTATAACGTTGTCAGCAATGTTTTGTACACTCAAAAAGTAAATGTTTACAACATCAAACATTTCTCGATTGTCCAAAAGTATTTTTTTTTGCCGAGCCATTTTTTTATCAATTAAATGATTTAACACTTCACTTAACAAGCACTCGCTTCGAAACAAACACGGAACTGACATCGCCTGCGCGTAGTTTTGTGAGGGTAGTATCAAATAATAACATAGACTTCACTGATCGTAACGATAAGCGGCCTACCCCCTTCGTAGCTACAGAAAACGAGAGACCATGATTTATAAAATAGCGAGGATATTCTTTCGAGATTTCATGATTATTATTATTTTTTAATTATTTTTTTGACCTCAGAATCATGAATATAGCCGTATTGTGGAAGTTGCTGACCAAAAAAATCCAAAGTATATAATCTCAATTGCAAATAATATGGGTTCCTACTCGGTAAGACCATATCGCCTTTGACATGTTATCGTATCGTCAACGTTACGATAGCTCTTATTTACTTGACAGTAATGGCGACCAAGTTAAAATCAATAGGAGGCAAAGGCAGTAGAATAGAGACCCTGTGATCATGCTTGCTTTCCTTATACCATTAAAATTATTATTTGAAAAAACCTGCCCCCTATTTCACCATCCTGACAATGACAGGTGACAGGTGACATTTCATTTGGCTCAGCTGATATGAATTCCAGTGATGAGAAAGCTTGTTAACTTTGCAATGTATAGTGAATTGTCACCTGTCACCTATCATTGTCAAGGTGGTGAAATAGGTGGGTGGTGTTTCATTTCAGATACACTAAGACCCTTAAGGATATTTTATCCCATTTCCTTCCACTACCCTCAATTAAATTAAACAGCAAAAGCATTGGTTACCACAGTAATAAGATAAAACAATACTTAAGCTAAAAAAAACATTTGTACACGACCATTGGGCTCAAACTTAGTACCTTGCGATCACGAGTCAAAACACTAAGCCACTAGGCTACCTAAACCCCACCGCCTACATGGCAGCATAGATCTTCCTCGCAAACTAACCAAACGCAAACTTAAATTTATGGACCCACCGAAGATGTATGGCCCGGGCTTGAGCAGTAACTTCTCTAGCCATTTGTAGTTTAAAATCTCAGGTGGATAAATGGTTCCGTACAAATATAAACCCTCTTGCAAAGAAAACGGGAACTTTCGATTGTTTGTCGGTTAAATGAGATTATATGCGACAGAATAAAAATATTTTTTTTTTACGAAGAAAAATAATAATGTTACGCAAAAAACATTAGTTTCATTTTATTATTTAAACTACTTGTATATTTATAATTATGCATGTACGAGTACCTGGGTGTTAACTTTATTTTTATTAAAAAAGACATGTATCAGGTAATGTCTAATAATTAAACAACAAATACCTACCTGCCAACCCAAGCTCCCAAGCTCCGCAAGCTCGTACATTTAACAAAAAAAACGTCTGCGTCTCGGGACACCCAACAGAAGTGATAACTAATCTAAATCTGTGGGTTAGAGTGAGAGAGGAAGACCCTGTCTGCCGCAGCCGTATGCGTGAGAGAAAGGGAAGCCAGACAGACTGGCGCTGTAACGCGTTACGTAACGAAGCGGTTTGCCCTACCAAAAGAAGTAATCTCTTCTAAAAGTTCAAAGTAGTGGCAACTTTTTTAAATATGATTTAGGGGTCGCATTTGTAGTCCCAACGGGCCCTTAGATATCGATTTTCAAGACAATCGAACCAGTAACAAAAAAGGTTAAAATGGCGGCCACTTTTTTGAAAATCTGATTACGGGTCCGCATTTGTAGTCCCAACGGGCCCTCAGATGTCGATTTTCAAGACGATGGAACCAGTAACAAAAAAGTTCAAAATGGCGGCTACTTTTTTTTTAAATCTGATTACGGGTTCGCATTTTTTGTCCCGGCGGATCCTCAGATATCGATTTTCAAGACAATTGAAGCAGTAACAAAAACTTCATAACGGCGGCCACTTTTTTTTAATCTAAGTACAGGTTCGCATTTGTAGTCCGCACGGATCCTCAGATATCGATTTTCAAGACAATCGAACTACCTAGTAACAAAAAAGTTCAAAATGGCGAACACTTTTTTTAAATCTGATTACGGGTTCGCATTTTGTAGTCCAAAGGAGCCCTCAGATATCGATTTTCAAGACAATCAAACCAGTAACAACTAACTTAAACTAATCACTTTCAAAAACGGTGATAGTTTTAGGTTATATGCTCTTGTCAACAGTATTAATGCGTAGGAACGCAATACGGGGTGACGTCAGCAGGTAAGATCAAATATACCGTTTACCATTTTCGTCCATACTTGTAAGTTACGATTGGCCTAGCGGCTGAGAGGTACGAGTAGGTCTATGACGCCATGGTGCCGCGGTTCAAATCCGATCCGATTCCAGTACCATTTGTATTTTAAAAATTGTTTAAAAAATAGTTCTACCGTTGCCGTATGCGTGAGAGAAAGTGAAGCCAGACAGGCTGTCTAGTAACGCGCGTTACGTAACGAAATGGTTTACCCTCCGTAAAGAAGTTATCACTTCAAAAAGGTGACCTTTTTTGTCTTTGGTATTTGGTCTCATAATTTGGTACTTAACTTTGCTGGTTGGCCATTTTAAAACGAGTGTAGTACTTCCGATATCATAGTCCTATTGTTTATTATTTTATGGTACAGAACCCGTGCGCGAGTCTGACTTTCAATTTACAATTTTTTTCACATGAAATGACGTCAATTTCCATATCCATACATTGTTTGATCTATCTTATCTTACAGATGGGCCCTTTCGGATACACTTCGACCCTTTAGGATATTTTGTGCAATTACCCTCTTACACACTCAGCTGTTCGAATGTTCAGGTTTCTTCACGATGTTTTTCCTTCACCGTAAGAGCATCAGATAATGCACTTAAGTTAGAAAAACTCATTGGTACATGGTGGCCGCGGGGATTCGAACTTGGTACCTTACGATCACGAGTCGACCCCCTAAGCCACTAGGCCACCGACGCTCTCTTGTTGGATCTAACAGAGGGTTCATTTTGTTATGCGGAACCCAAAAACCCAAGCTTCGTTCGACACACAACAAAAATCCCTCGGGTCCCATTCTTTTCATTCAAAGAAACTCTTTGATTTATTACAAATCCATTTTCCTATAACCCTACTTTGTGTAGGCTAAGTTCCGTGAAACGAGTCTTCACAGGTCCAGCTTATCTGGTCGAGGGTTTATAAAAATGCCATAGTTATGCCTGTGTTCCCGACATCAAAGAAAATTGGTGGATTATATTTTTATTTGAGGATGTTGACCGGACGAAACGTTTTGTGAGAACGATGTGTAGTTTAAGAAAAAAAAAGTTTTCTCTAAAGTTAAATGAAACGTTACAAACGAATATATTTTAAAATTCTGACCATTCGTTTCACCTCTAAGCTTAAACAAAGAACTATACATACTCCCTTATTCATAAAAGTACAATAAACCTATTTTAGCTAAAGTATTCTGTGTCCCTTTCCGTCAAATTCAAATGTCATAAAGACAGATAAGGCCAGAGTATATTTATAGCACACTTTAGCTATTGCGAGCTTATGAGTAAGAGGGTAAATAAATATTAACTAACAAACAATATTAACTCAAAACCGTTACCGGAGGGTATATTCTTGGGCAGTTAGGTAACAAGATTTATTACTGAACTAAATGTTGAACTTACGACTAGGTACAGTCACGAGAAATTTAGTACCCACCTTAGGGCCAAAGTCAATCTGACATTCAACAACAATAAGGTTGAGTTTCCTAAAAGTTACAAATGACTTGACATCTCTAATGACATTGACGACTTCAATCATATTTCTCTTGAAATGGGTCCCAAATTAACGCTCGTGACCGTACCTACTTAATTCCAAGTAGTGCCTAAGACATCCACTGCTGGACATTAGGTCTCTCTGTAATAGATAATTTAATTCTCAAGACTACAATCTCAAGACTGCTATCCTAAGGGCCGTAATTATAGACTCATCTCGGCTGAGATGCCTGTCACAAGACACGTCAAAGTAAATGTCAAGCCACAGGAAACTGTCATTTTTGACACATCTCGAGACGAGCATTAAAGTTGAGATTAGTTTATTAATACGACCCTAAGAATTCAAATGCGTTGCCAAGCCAACCCTGTCGACTATGATGGAATGTCTGTATGCTAGCATTTCACGGGAACACGTTAAAATTAGGTATTTTTTCCGAATATTCATTTGTCCGAATTTTCATTTTTCCGAAAGCTATGTTATACTGGAGTTATTTTAGATTCAATGCATAATTTAATTGCTATACGTAGGTTAGATTACTTTTGATTTATAAGTGATATTCAAAAATAAAGTCTTCTATCGAAATATTGTATTCGGAATTATGAAAATTCGGGATTTTAATGAATCGGAATTGTTTAGTGTACCCCAATTTGCACCGGTGGTCTTATCCTCATACCGGAACACAACAATGCGACCATTGCTGCTTAGTGGAGATTTTATGGATAAAAACATACTGTCATAAGTCAAAAAATGCGACATAATATATTTCCCTCAACGTACTTATATGGATAAGGAGTGTTCTATTCTTAAAAATAATAAAATTAATAAAATACTAAAGGTCGAAAGACACCCACTATAACAATATTACATTGCTACATGCCACATCGTTCATTCCCAGGCCGGTTTTTATTACTTTCTTCTCCTGACAGGGGTTAATCTATGAGCCGGAATTGTCGCAAATAATCCAATTTAGCATGATAAGGGTCGATTGTTATCGAACTTGGCGGTCAGCTTGGTGATTACACTTTTGTTTGGATTTGAAAAGTGTTGTAGGCTTTACATGAGTTCAAGAGCACCTCTCAAGCATTCATCGGTAAAAACTGGTCAAGTGCTAGTCAGACTTGAGCACCGAGGGTTTCAAACCGACGTTGTATCTGTAAGATTTCACAACAATTTAAAAAATAAACAAATTCGTGCCTCAGTTGACCATATCGGCTAACGGCTAGCAATAGCTACCCAACGAGGAAATGCAGCCAGCATTATGGACACCGTTCCCGGTGGCACTGGCCTAGGGGACATTTGTACATTATGCTACTTAGAATAAGTTAATTTATTTCAGTATTTAGTGTTAGTTACGTTTTTAGTATTTTTCTGTATATTGTTTGTGTCTCCATAAATTAAACTTATCATCGTGTAATTCTAAAGCCGGGTACTCATTAGCGAGCTGTAACCGTAACCGTTGCATGTACTGTAACCAAAAAACATAGTGTGTACGGGTTCGCATACCTGCTGCGAGCAGTACGCGTGCTGCTAGCAGTGAGCCGACGTTTACAACGTACTTAATTCTGTAACTGTAACAGTTACTGTTACTAAAAACATAATGTGTACGTGGTTTGCGAGTCTGCAACGAACGCTACATGAGCGACTCGCAGCGAGCCGACGATTGACGGTTTTTGCCGCGAATCAAAGGGCACTCGCAGTGCGGTCGTGGACGTCAAGAACACACTAGAACCTCGTTACTGTATCTGTTTGGTTACAGTTACAGCTCGCAAAATGAGTACGCTCGGTGAAAGCGTTCCGGCGACGTCGTGAGCCTAAACTGTAACACGCGTACACACTAGAGCCTCGTTACTGTATAACGCATGTTACGGTTACGGCTCGCTAATGAGTACCCAGCTTAAGCCAGGTACTCACTAGCCAGCTGTAACTATTAAATCGTGATGTGTACACGGCTCGCGATCCTGTTCTTCACTAGAAGCTCGTTACTGTAACTGTTACGGCTACAGTTGCAGCTCGCTAGTGAGTACCCAGCTTTAGAAACCCCAATAACGTCTTGCTGTTACTTGCTGTCTTCATACTTTAGAAGTCAATAGATGCCTTCATGAAAAGAGTTGTTTTTTTTCTAATTGGCCGGTAATGGACCGACAACTCTTAAGTTGCTCGCAAATACTTGCGTGCTGAGCGCGAGTATCTGTTCCCGAGTCTAAGATGTTTTCTATGTATATAAATATGTTTATCGTTTCCTAGTACCTATAGTAAAAGCCTAGAGCTTAGTTTGGGACTAATTTATGTAAGATTGTCCCCTGATATTATTTACTTTATTTCTATACGGACACAGGCCACGATACCAATTTTCATACAGTCACCATCAAAAGTAGCTAAGCAGAATAACATGCTCAAAATGATCTAGACACGACGTCTCTTGACAATACAGTCGAGTGCAGAGGGCCCTGCAAAGATGCACTACGCTAACTAACGTTTCTATTCGATTCGTTTTTAAACCAATCGTGTCACTGGGAGATGACGTGATACGAAAAGTCACGTGGTCTACCGGTGACGCGATTGGTTTAAAAACGAATCGAATAGAAACGTTAGTTAGCGTAGTGCATCTTTGCAGGGCCCTCTGATCATTTTGACCTCTTCGGTTGCGTAGCTACTTCTGCTACTGTCTGTTCAAATATTCATGATATCGATATATTGACATTACATATTCGATAGAAGTTAAGAAGGAAGCTAGTTGTGCTTGGGTCTCAACGTTGAAAATACATGGTCTAAGATCCGAATAGGAGACGACCTTCACCTAGCTGTTTGTTCGATAAAAAGTATTTTATATCAAATTTAATATGCTAAGGGCTGATTTTTAAATCTCCAGATAACACTATCTGTCAGGTAAATTGTAGTTCTGTCCTTATCTTTCTTATGACAAAGAAAAGGACAGAGCTACAATTCACTTGACAGATAGTGTTACCTGGAGATTGAAAAATCAGCCCTAAGTAATATATTTATAATAGATTGACTGTAAAATTTCAGTCCAGTACTTACATGATTTAAAAACAAAACAGAAAATGAACTTTTTTTTAAAATTGCTGCTACTTGCTTAATATACCAATTATATACTAATCGAAAGTATGAAGCCTAGAATATGCAAACGTTAGGTTTAATGCAAATTATTAGTACCGACTTACCTACCTACCCAATAGTTAAGATGGGAAAAAATTATCAACCTAACGTTTGCATATTCTATAGGCTTCATACGTTCGATTAGTATGTAATTGGTCTATTAAACAAGCAATAGCAATTTAAAAAAAACAATTACAGTTTTTTTTTAATTATATAAGGACTGGACTGAAATTTTCCAGTCAACCTATTATAAATATATTACTTAGCATACTAAATTTGATATAAAATACTTTTTATCGAATAAACAGATAGGTGAAGGTCGTCTCCTATTCGGATCTTCTACTAACACTAACATGTCTTGACGACGCGCTGGCCTAGTTGGTAGTGACCCTGCCTACGAAGCTAGCGGTCCTGGGTTCAAATCCCGGTAAGGGCAGATATTTGTGTGATGAGCACGAATATTTGTTTCTGAGTCATGGATGTTTTCTATATATTTAAGTATATATTTCTCATAAGTATTTATATCGTTGTCTAGTACCCATAGTACAAGCCTAGAGCTTAGTTTGGGACTAGGTCAATTGGTGTGTAATTGTCCCCTGATATTTATTTATATTTATCTTACAACAGTTTATCATATAAGTAACATTTGAAAGATCAAGGCAGTCGGACACTCTGACAAGCTAAAACTACCTTTATCAAGTGGCCCCTGTAAGTGAAATAGCTGAGTAAAAAGGATGCATGTATGAGTAAGAGCGACTGGCGGGTCCCATGAGATTGCCAATGCCGAGGTTGCACTTTATATCACACAATTTCAGTGCAATTTTTACTGTGAACTCACAACCCTAGGGAGCTAGTTATATTATCTTGCTAGCTTCTGTCTGCGACTTTGTCCGCGTAGTTTTCGATTATTATTATTCCATTGGGAACTTTTAAATGATGAATGATGAAAAGTAGCCTTTATGTTAATTCAGGGTATAAACTATTTCCACTTCAAATCGCACTGCTAGGTCAAAACAGTATCAACTCAAAATCTTTATTGGTTTTGTTTCAAGTTCAAAGGATTTGTATTAAAGTTGATTTTAAAATACAGTTGTATTTTGAGTTATTACTGTTTTGATCTAGCAGTGCGAAATGTTATCCAAATCCGTTTAGCCATTGCAGCGTGTAGAAATAACAAACAAACACAAAAAAAGTTTTGCATTTATGACATTAGTAGGATTAAAAAGACGGCCAGATCTTAAGTACAGTCAACAGCATAAATAAGTGATCATTTATGTACCTTGTCGCTTTCAATCGTTTCACAATTTTGTATGACATTTCAAACACGACGTTAAAGTGACAAGGTACATAAATGATCACTTATTTATGATGTTGACTGTACCCGAAACCGACGTGCTTGCATTACTCGATGTATGAATGTGGAAGAAGCGAAAGGGATCTGTCAGGTTCGTAGCAGGCGGTTTATGTATACATGTAAAAAGACGGTGTGAAAGTCTTAAAGCGATGCCTGCGATATTTTATTTTTTTATACGTCTTCTGTTTGTACGAGTATACGAAGTTAATAAGTTCATTATTTGTATGTATTATCGGCCCAATGGAAACCTGAACCACCATAGAACGTTGTCACAATGACATTATTAACAATTCGTTTGACACTTCTTGCGTCTTGAATCATAACGTCACTGTGACACAGTTCTATTGGTAGGTCAGGGTTCCATTGGGCACCCATTACATTACACACCCAAACACACATACAGTACGCACCTCTCTTTAAAAGTCATTGACAGTTAAATTCCACTAATATAGCGCATCCTAAATGCGAATTCACTTAGAATCTGAGTGCTATCTAAATACAGAGTCTCGTTCCATATTCTCTGTGCCATTGACCGACGAATTTGGCAGACTAGCACCCGCATGGCGTTATCAGTATCTGCGCAGCATTGGCTTATTCTCGTTTGTAAAATGAGCTGCAGAATAACCCAATTATAATGAGAGATATATGTTCAGTAAGAAGCCCGCCCGAGCATTTTTACACATTAAAATCTACCAGCCCTTTCCAAGGGGTCTACCATATTTACCATAATTATGCTTTAATTAAATTCTTTTTCTCAAACATGCCATGAAATATTGATGTTATGTTCCTTATAATAGGCCCCCAAGTATGACGTTTCAGGTGCGGCTAGGACAAGAGGTCTTTTATGGAATTTCATACAAATCGTGCAGGCCTAGGCTGGCAAAGTCCTCTTTTTTAATTTCCATTCCACATAAATTTGTGGCACAGACATCATGACATTCTGCCACTATGCGTATTAAAAAAAACAATAAACATTTTTTTTAATTTATTTTAGTGTAAACATGGCGGCTGTGTTTATGAACAGGCTAGATAGCTGTTTTTTTTATATACTAAGCCGTGCATCCAACCAAAGCGTTTGCATGTTTATCTAAAGTACTAGGAGAACAAAGGTAATTAGGGGTGCGTAGCGCAACTTAGATCGCAGGCGGGCGGTGCGCTGCGGGGCACCGGCGGGCGGGCGGGCGCACACGACGCAGCGCGGATGACTGAGCACTGTAGGTTACTTTTAATGTTTATGCGCTCCTAGTAATTTGACTTTGTAATTTTTGTTTTAATTTTTTTAATGAATTATTATTATTATGTTTGATGTTTGAGAAAAGCACTATATATACCTCAGCGGGAAATATGGGTTGCCCGCCTCAGACCTATCCGGCCTCGCTTTGCTCGGCCGTCTATATGTCTTCGGCCGGCAACCCCTTTTGTCCCGGCCTCTTTAGTAATGTACTATAACTTCAGATGCTATAAAATCTCTTGCTATAATAATTTATATACATACATACATTAACACCTGTCTCCCAATGGGGTAGTCAGAGACTATGGAACGCCACGTGCACTGGTCTAAACATACAACTTTCGCTCCCTCTACACTGAGAAAAATAATTGGTCGCTTGTAACAAGATTGTGATTGTTGTGCATAAGCGTCTTGATCCCATACGAGCCTAACAAGATGATAGATACATCAAATAAGACGTTAGATACATCAACTAAGATGTTAGTTGAATCACTAAAGAAATTGATGTTTTTTACTATCATTTTTGGTTTATATAACTAATATCTTAACTATTACTAATTCTAAATCTTCTTTACCGGAGGTATCCATGATGATGGGGGGTGAGAGAGTAACCACTTTGTCAGTCAGTTTCAATCTAATTTAATTACAATTACACATGCGTATATATACAATGTTAACTTACTACAGTATTAACTAATGTGCACTAGATACACGTACAGATAATATCTTATCTAAATGCAATTCATCAATACGTGAATTGATAACAATTACGAAACGTGCCTACCGGCACAGTATTCATTTTATATCAACTAAGTGAAAATCTCTCTTTGTTGGCCCTCATTTTTTTGAGTGTACATTCATAAACCATGCACGTACGTCGGTTAGTAATATAAAAGTCAATTTCTAGAACGTTTAGTAACTAAATAATAAATGTAACCCCGTACGAACATGTAAGATACAATGACAGTCGCTTTACCGTATAGGTAAAAAACTTAAGTAGGTAAATGACCTCTTGCATGTAGGTGTGTACAAATTAATGTGGAATTTAAGTCAAATTTCAAATATAGAAAGACAAACGGTCTATACAGATGTATTACGAGTACAACTACATGCAACAGGCCATTTACTTAAGGTTTTCACCTGTAATAACCTTGAGCTGCTAATTCAGGAATAAATTTAACATGTCCGTTCAGTAAGAAGGCTGCGCGGGTACTTTCACACATCGAAATATCAATAAGCTCCACAAGAAACAGTGAGTATTTTTGAAACATACCTATTATCTATAACGCTAATAATACTTAATCTAGTATTATATAACACCATAAAATTAAATAAAATATCAAGCGTAGTTTTGCAGGAAAACATGTCAGAATTATTACAAGAGACAAGGAAACGACAGTGCCTTGAAATCACATCACAGGGTTTCGATGTGTTTTCATACATGAATCATGGAGCATGTCAGATGTCTCAACAACAAAACGTATTAACACACTGTTGGTGACGGACGTTTAATTTTGCATAAAAACTCTGAGCATCATTACATATCTACGTTCAAAAGCATAATAAACGTTTAGCATAAAAACAAATTGTATTATTTTATTAAATATACATTCAAAACATAACACTCATTTATCATAACAATCATGTTCTTGTTCTTAGGGCTTTTTCTGTAAATTTTTTCTTACAAGGTTAGGTTAGAACTGTGATTAAATTAGTAGACATCAAAGACGTTATAACTTTCTAGTTTTGAACCTATAGACCATTATGTTGTTGGAAATATGCATTAAGTTGTTATGCGTTTAATTATTGTCATACATATGATACATATAGAAAATTATGCAAAATGAAAATTAGTACGGTCGGCCTTCTTTCGTACTTTATCACTTTAACGTAATGTTTGAACTGACGCACTAATCTGTCAGAGGCGTTAAAGTGACAAAGTACAAAAGTGTGCAGCTACTAATAAAACCTCATTTTTTTATTATGCGAATCATTACGCACCAGTTTGCGACACGCCTGGCGTGTTCCAATTACAAACAAATCCCAATTAGTGTCCTTGAATGTTAAAAAGTCAACACACACGGTGACGCTAAACCCGTTTTTAAACTCATCTGTCATTCACGTACCCATGGTTATCGCGGGTCTCATCCCATTAAATTTATACGAATTTTCATTATTAAAAAAGTTTCATTCGCTAGGAAATTTATGTTGTGAAGGGTGAGGGATTAATTTGGAAGTTTAAAGGACACTTTAACTTCGTGAGCCCTAAAGGGCGTCGTTTGTTTTTAAATGCGACGTTTTTTTTGGAAAGTTCATTATGACGTGTATTGGCGATGTTCATCAGAGGCTCTAGAGTTATGTTCATTTGTTCAAGATGAGAAACTAGCTCTAGCTATTTGGTTCAATGTAAGAAAGCTCTACGACGCATCGTCTACGACGTAGCGCTACGAATCTCGTAGCGAATTCTCTAAGACTTGTAGCGATATTTTACTACAGTCAGTCTAAATATTTTAACGGATTTGAATTGAAACAAATTAGTTAAAAACAGGCTTTACAGTTTAGTTTTTTAGTTTCTATGAACTTTGGTTTTGGTGTTTTTATCTGCCCCGATGTTACTGTTTATTTATTTTCTTCAATCTCCATGAAGTTAGCTGAAAAATATTGGGGGCCCTATTTAGTGAACATTGTATTTTGATTTGTTTTTGGTAAAAGAAAGTGTTTGTTTGTTAGTCCTTCAGCCTGCAACGGCTGGACTGATTTGGATGAACTTTGAATTGGAGATACCTTATACCCAGGCCTAACTCATTTCATTCAAGAAAATTTAAAAGTTCTCGAGGGAAAAACAATGCTCGAAATCAACGCGGACGAAGTCGCGGGTTACTAGTACATAATATTAGAACATTACGCAGGAACATACTTAGTTTCACTAAACTCCTAACATTTTGACGACGCGTTAGCCTAGTTGGTAACCCTGCCTACGAAGCTTGCGGTCCTGGGTTCAAATCCCGGTAAGGGCAGATATTTGTGTGATGAGTGCGAATATTTGTTCCTGAGTCATATATGTTTTCTATGTATTTAAGAAGTATTTATATATCGTTGGCTAGTACCCATAATACAAGCCTAGAGCTTAGTTTGGGACTAGGCAAATTTGTCAACATTGTCCCCTGATATTTATTTATTTATTCATATTGAGGTTATTTAAGTAAGCAAACACAATATAAAAGTAAAACAATCAGAATACACTGATATAAAAATGTAATATTATTCCTCCGGCATAAAAATAATAATCCTTAGCGAAAACTATGAATTGTTTCGTTAGTAACTTCATCAGGTAGATGGCGTTTCGTTTTAATTTAATTTGCGTGCTGCAATATTTGTTTTCATTCTGCGTATTGGAGCAACATGTTTGCATTTATGATGTGAAATATTCAAAAGTTATTCATGGATTTCTCTAACTTGTTTATGTGATTGTTTGATCACAAAAATTTAAATCGGTTTTTTAGTTTATAAAAACCAAGCAGACCGAAAGCTTAACAGAAATAGCGTCTTTGATATTAATTATTTTGAGTGTGATTATTCGGCCTCATGTTACTTCAATGTTGTTAAAAATCGAAATTATCATATGTATTTTGAAATTAGAAATAAAATTATTCAAGGGTGTTTCCTAATTCATTTCTGCAAATTTATCTTGTAGTATTATTATTTACCTGTTAAACATAATCTTCAACTCTCCGAGCAAATATTTTGAAATCACCCCGTTTTCAAAGTTTCGGAACTTTTTGTCGTCGGATATGATATAGTACATGTCCAATCACGTGACCACTGCTTGTCAGTAGAGAATACCAGGCGAAGTATATTATCTATGTTTTATAAGAGCCTGCACGTACGAAGTTGTGGGAATCATCTCTCTTCTTCTTCAGTCTATGGTCATCCACTGCTGAGTGTAGGCTTCCTCATTAGCACGCCACTCTCCCCGATGTGGAGCCATTTTCATCCAATTTTTCCCAAATAACTTCATCGCCTATTATTTAAAAATAAAACAAAACAATCAACACTAAAACCTAACCTAACCGTACCTAGTAAGAGGAAATTCACTTAAAGTGCATTATACCAAGAATTTTATCGTTCTGATAAATGATTGTTATGTTATTTCGTATTCCTTATAAAATTATACATTTTGTTTTTATGTTACACATTATAAAGAGCTAAGATTTGATTGTTTGTTTGCATTGAATAGGGTCCGAAACTACTGGACCGATTTGAAAAAATCTTTCACTATTTGAATCCTACATTATCCCTGATGAATATATGCTATGTTTTATTTTTCTGCACGGACGGAGTCGCGGGCAACAGTAACTTATAATTTAATTATCGCCGCAAACATTTCCAAAGCTTAAGCTAGACTTAAGCCTGTGATTGCCCTGTCCAAGCGTTGCGCAGGCGTTGCTTAGCCGCTTGAGCGATTGTCCGCGTTGTAATGGCGTCGCTGGTGCAGAGTGATAGCTTACAAATCTAATTCCGGGTGCCACGTGATGCTACAGCTTGGAGATAGGGATGGGACGTAGATGTCGATAAAATACAGTACATCCTTTTTTTATCGTTAGTTGTTCACTTTGTCACGATTTTTTTCGTTTGTTACGAAATAATAATAATAATAATATCATTTGAATTAGTGAGGTTATAAAACATCATTAAATAACATCAAGTATTGACGGTACCTACTTTCTACAAAAACCACCGCACTGTTACACTTCTTGAGATTAAATTTCAATGCAACATAAATAATTTAGGCCAAGTAAAATTTGACATATTTTATTGTGCGAGAGCAGCAGGGTGTTTAATATTTAATATTCCCTAAAAAATGGTTTTTAATTTATTACGTTCTTGGGCCCAGGACGACAAAATTAATTGTTATCAAATTTGGTTGACTTAAATGTTTTTTGGTTGGTAGAACAGTACCAAAATAATACACTTACCCCCTTACTATAAACGTTCAGTAACGGTGGTACAATGTTTTGACTTTATCTATCATTGTGACATTTGAATTTGACATATAAGGACAAAACATTATATAGCTGTACCACCGTTACTGAACGTTTATTAGTAAGGGGGTAAGATTAATTACTTGATGTTAAGAATCGTTAGCATTTTTTATATGATAATATTAGATCTCAACAATGACTTTTGCACCTTTCAAATCTCTTTAATCGCGTCCGCATTATTTTAATCGTGTCATTATTACTAGATTTAGTAGTGGTAGAACCTTATGAAGAGTTCGTCACAATCCGAACGAAGGAAAACCTTCTTAGGATTTTCCTTTTCTTAGTTGTCTGTAGCAATATTTAAACACTCATTCCCCTTTATTACAAAGCATTTGGCAAGCAACAATGTTCACTTTTTGCCTTAACCCGTGGAATGTTACGTCATATACATATGTATAACAATATCAATCTTAGTTCAAACCACTCTGAGTTCCATATTCAAATAATCCTGTAGACAGACGTTGTCTACAGGACACTTTACGGGTTAAGTGTCCTATCCACCCACACAATAATTATCGACACATTATCATCGATATCACAGCAACCCTACGTCCAGACGTCACGTCTAGCGGTACTGCGCCTCAGCGCGCCACAGCCTCGGATTTAGCCTCCCCACTTTTATTTTGGGATCGCAAGCGAGAAATAAATCGTGTGTCCGACTTTTGTTTTGATATACGAAGCTTCCACGTCCGCGACTTTAAATCAATTTGGAGAGGATTTTCGAATTTGTAATGGAATTTGGGTTAGTGTAAATCAAAGTTTAAAGTGTCGTGGTTTAAGGAATTTGGGATGTGAAACTTATAATAGGATGTTTTACCTTATTTTTATCTAAATACTATTATGCAATAACGTTACCTTTACTATCAAGTGACGAAGCGAAACGTTTATGATGTGATAACGATATGGTTTAGCTAGAGTGGAATAAAGGCCCATTTGAACCTGAACATCTCAATTTGGATGAAATGTGCATATTTCTTATTTTATGTATTCTAATTCTATAGTATAATTATATTTTCGTTTGGTATCCTTTTTTTGTTTGTTCATTCTGATATTAAAAGTGTTATAATTCTAAAGTAAGATTCATTTCAGATGTAGACACAGAGTGTTATAATGAATAAGTGAATCTGGCCAATGACCAAATTTACTGCATCACAAAATGTACTTACTAAATGACAAAATGTACTATGATATTCATACTTTTCTTGTTGATAAATTTTAACTTTTAACATAATACCTATAAAATTAACTTTATGGAAAAGTTGACAACTATGCATTATTTTGTAAAATATTATTTGTAAGTAGGTACTTACGCGTACTAAAATATGTTATTTAAATTTTATAATTTAGATCTTTAGATATTAATATTACTACACCCTAAAAGGGTCCATGTGCAGCACTTTAATTATTCTATTAGACCAATATTGTAAATACCATGGATGCAATAAATAAATTATTATTATTATTAAAATTCGATCAAAATCAAAATCAAAATATTTATTCAGTAAATTGGCCACATACGGGCTCTTTTACACGTCGGTAATATACAGTGAATCTACTAGCGCTTCGGACAAGACCATCATTGCGGAGAAGAAGCGCCGCCAGAAACTCCAGCAGAAGGTCATTTTTTCAAATATAAAATACAATAATACTTAAAAGTAAGTTACATTACAAGGTAATAAAGCAACAAATACAAATTATTAGAACTATCACAAATAAAAACATTACAAATTCAAAAATTAAAAACATTACAAATAAAAGTAAAAATTAAAAATATTACATGTCAAATACATTAATACTACATAATAAAACCACCATTAAAATTATACTTTTTTACAGTAAAAAAGTTCCATGATAATTGAATACAGGTATTTTCTGAGAGATAATTTATTAAACAATGTCTAAAAGATTTTCTTTCTTAGTTCTCACAGTTCTCAGTTCCCAGTTGATTAGATTATAGTTATAGGTATACGGGTACGAAGACGGGCAAAGCTTGTGTTATATGTTATACTAACAACCCGCCCTCGCTTCGGTTCGGTTTATGTGAGTTTTCTGTGGCACCCGTACATAAACCAGAATGTATTATACATATTCCTCTTGAATCACACTCTATCTATTGCTGAAAACTGCATCAAAATCCGTTGAGTAGTTTAAAAGATCTAAGTGAACAGGCAGCGGAAGCGACTTCATTTTATACTAAGTATGTAAAGATAATATAAAACGACATGTGAAAAGAAATATGGCTTTACCAATTAGAATAGCGCCTCAGATTGCAAATCAATTACATTTTTTTTTCTAAGTCTAATCTCCCCAAAGGTCAAACGCCTCATAATAATTAAAACACCACACCCTCTAATGATAATCTGTCACCTCCCTATCTCACGATATCTCCTCTGTTCTTATGTTCAATCCATCAAAGTCGTCTGCAGCGGGAATTATATCCACTTAGCGACCTGATGTGGGATATGGGTGACCATAGAGCTTTTATTGCAGCTAGTCGACTATACAATAAAACGTTACGTGAAATTCTATAAATGAGGCATTAGGCTGGCAACGCAGCTGCAATGCCTCTCCTGGTGTTGCAGGTGTCCATGGGCAGCGGTGATTACTTCACATCAAGTGACACAATAGCACGTTTGACCCCTCTAACATAAAAAAAATAGTTTAATCTAGGGAACAGGTCCCCAATTTTTATTTTCTCGTAGACCACTTACATTTTTTTGCGGTTTTGGGTAGACCCCGGGCTTACCTTATATCAAAAAATCTTCGGGTTGTTTTGCACCGATAAAGTTGGAGGGCAACCCGGCTAAAAAATGACCCAGGCTATAGTTAAAATTTAGCGCGAAGAAATATTAACAAAATAAAAACACACTCACAGAAAATAAAAACGTAGTTTATGTAGATAGATATTTTATTATTTATATATTTATTAGAAAGTATTAGGTACGTAAGTAAGTAGGTTCCAACTATCAATGTATGAATATGGATTATTCCATTAATGAAAAGCCGAAATTAAAGTCATGACCAGCTTAAATGGGATGCATTATCGCGGAACCACATTTACATCTCAGGATCCCCATTTTTTTTTCTCGCTCACATGGACCATTTGCAGGTCGTCGTCGACCCCTGGGGTTCTATATAGAATACTTAAGGGATCACTGATCTAGGGTGATCCATGTGACAGCTGTATTTCCTGATTTCAAACTCTTAGTAATTTGTGCCAGGTCCGTCCGGATTGCTACCACCGAGCAACAGTGTTCGCATTACTAAAAAATTGAAATTACTAGCATAGAGGATAAGTAAAGTTCATTAAGATTGAGAATTCAGATGTATATGGGTCACAGATTCCACACTCAAAACATGAGAGCCGACCAAGAGAGATTATCTCTTAGTTGACAAAAAAATAATACAATAGTTATGATTTATGATGTCAGTTATATCAAACAAAACTGATAGTAACAACAGCAAGTTTTTTAGTTTTTCAACTAACATCTTAGTTGATGTAATTAACATCAGAGGGGCACGTTTTATAAAGCTACAAGTTACAATTTTACAGGTCTAAAATGGCACTGCTCAAATAGCTCGTCGTCATTGGTCGATGTTGTGTCAAATGGAATCTTGTAACCTGTAAATTGTAATTTGTAGCTTTATAAAACAGGCCCCTGGCTAGGTTCGCACGGAATTAAGACGCTTATAAATGCACAATAATCGCATCTTGTTAGAAGCGACCAATTTTATTTTTCATTGGCCTAAGTGCTCGTATCATATACCTTCTCTATGACAAAAAACTTCGATTATCACCATTATAATTTAAGATATGTCTAGCTAGTCGGTGGCGTGCCGAGATCTTCTCTTTTCTTTGCTAGGTTCTTAACATCCTGATATGACCAGATCCAACTTCAGCTCCAGATGAGGTATGTAGGCATGCACAAGTTACTCCGAACTGACTCTGTCCTTTTCGCCGATTTTTTTTCTAGGATGGACGTGGATTGTATGCCCACACCAAATATAAATGTTATTCAAATTTAATTTTACTAGGAGAAATTAGCGGATCTACAGACAGACAGAAAAACAGAAAGACAGACAGACGCGGGAAGCCACTTTGTTTTATAGTACCTATGTAAAGATAAAGAAGAAGATGTTGGTAAAGGTTGAGTTCCGTCAAACCGTTTATAAATTAATAACATTTTCATCTCACTAGCTCGGAAAGCCTTTTTTGTTTGTTTGATATCTATTGAGAAAATAGCTTTTTATCCACATGTGAAGAAAGAGCTTTGACATTTGAAGGCAGCTTAAGTGATATTTGACAGCTAACAAAACGTAAAACGTTAAAAGTGCTGAATTTTTAACATCACAATTAATGAATTGCATCGAGTAAAAAACACTAAATACAGTCTTACAACTTTATTTTAATTCATAAATATCAGCATTCAACATTAACCTTCATTCTTGTTGTAAAAACGGATAAAATGTTCTGACAGTCCAAGTAAGACGATGTGCGAACAAAACGCATCCGAAATAATAAAAAAAACTTTAGTCAAAACTTTTCAATTAAGCCGTTTTCAATTAAATATTTGCATGTTTTTCTAGTTTGTTTTGTTATTAAAAATGAGTGATTCGAGTGACGAAGACGATAACACCATTAACACCTGTGGAATAACGGGAAACCGTGCAAAATGCGGAGTTGAGCTTTTTTCTTATTTTCCTCGCTGTAGTGAGGTGAAAAGTTTTGTGTTATACACGGGTGAAAACTTATAAAAGTTATCGCTTCGCTCATGGTCAATCATAGAATCCTTTCGCTAGCTCGTGTTTCAAATGAACACTCGCAGGTAAAATACAACTTTCCCCCCTTGTATAACAAAATTACTGCGTGTGTATGGGCCCAACACAAAAATAAGGAGCGTTTTTATATAAACGAGTAGTCTGATTGTGGTTTGTGTATGAAACCTATACGAACGTTGATCCAGAACACTCATATTATATGTATAGAGGAAAAATGAAGAAACTAATATGATATGTGTTTGTAGTTAAAGATATTTGTAAAAATGGTTTATTAATCCGTTAGTAAAATGTTTTATTAAAATGTGTATAGTATCTTTTTGGATATATGTATGTTCAAACAAATTGATATTGAAATAAGTTAAAAAACCTAGACCTAAACGAAATGCTGTTTTTTTATTTCACAATATAGAGTGAGGTTTCTTTGGGTATAACTCTTAAAAAACCATTATGTGCATAAAATTATAATTTTTAGATTTGGTTAGGTACCGTTTATAACGAGTTTAAAAAAACTTTTACGAATTAGTAATCTTCATTGGTTCTTGAGTAAGAGGTGATTATTGGATATGACTAAAGGGCGTTTCTTTAAAAGTTTGCACCTAGTTAAGGACTAAAATTAAGAAACGTTAACTTTTCCGCTGAGTTACGAAAATTAGCTATACTGTTATAAGAAAAATGGTGGTATCTCAGACAAAACTCCTGTAGCAAGTGCAAGCATATTACTAACGGGCGAGGATTTCTGCCTTACTAAAGAAAAAGGACGCATGCGCAATTTGATAGTCAAAGAAATTTTAACCTTCCGCCTTAAGAAATAAGGTCACTAATACATACGCGGCTCTACGAGACATACGCCCTTTTTTCTAAGGAGGGCAGATTGAATCTACCTACTTCATTTATTGAATTTCAGTTACGCTAATTGGTGTTGAGAGGGCGCTAGTGTGCCACCGGTAAACAGCTGCTCCGTACAAAATCGATCCTTAAAAATTATAAAGTGTACAAAAACTGTGAAACAGTCACGAAATCGTTAAAGTATAGTGCAATTCACATAGTGAGCTAAAAACAAAGTTAGAATATACAGTAAAAACGTGAAAAAAACCAGGAACATAGTGCTTTTGCTTACATCAAAATAGACAGAAAATGACATTATATCAGTGAAATTCCCAAAGTGAATCATAGTGTGTGAAAAATAAACTCTTATTGCGAAACAAAACAAGGTGATCTTAAGCAATTTAAAACCTTATATTATTTTAATAACCTAAATTGATTGACCAGTCATCATACCCAGTCTAAGAAGTACATTACAACGTAGCTAGAGGGCACTCATATCAAGAAAGTGCTGCCATCTATGATAACCTCTGTAAACAACTTCGACTTCCTATCGGTTATCGATCAAACTTGGCGCGGTCTTAGCCCCATATTCAAATAGTTTCCCCACCAAAGCAACAGAGGGCACAAAAACACGAAAAAATGGACGAAATCACAAAAATGTTAAAAAAACTTCAAGAAGATATGAACCAGATGAAAAACGATAACAGAGATATGGAAAACAGAATCACAAACATTATATCACAAAAACTGGACGAAAAATTCGACCTACTACAAGAAAAACACAAAATCTTGGAAGGAAAAATCCTTAAACAGGATAAAAGACTACAATATGTCGAAAAAGAATTAAGGAAGAAAAACATTTTGATTTTTGGAGTGGCTGAAACTGAATCAAGTTATGAAAAACTAGAAAATATTGTACTAAATATATTAAACAGTAACATGAACATAAATATAACGAGATCGGAAATTGAGGCGGTATCAAGACGAGGAAAAAGGGATGAAAATAAGGTTAGACCGATTGTGCTAACCCTCACCACACTTGGCAAGAAAATTCAAATATTAAAGAACAAGAAAACCCTAGAAGAAACAGCATTTTATATCAAGGAAGATTACCCGCCTGAAGTACTCGAAGAACGCCAAAAATTAAGGGTTCAACTGTTAGAAGAAGAAAGTAAAGGTCGTAAAGCATTTTTGAGATACAACAAGCTTATAATAATCCCGGAACCTGTGCATAAACAACATCATATCCCTAACCGAAATAGAAGCAAAAGGCAATTATCAGTATCCCCAAAAACTAGCTATCATAATGCTGGGACGGGTAGTAACGGATCTAAAAATCCACCTAAGAAACCTAACACAAATATTGAACAATACATGCTTAGAACTCAAAATAAAAAAACAGATCCGGCCGCAAGCACCACATCACCTTTGAACACAAGCACTGAAAATAAAGATTGACATAAAGCGACCTCTCCACGTCCACGTTCACCCCCACCACGACTGGTCACCGCGGGGGCAAGAGACCAAAACCCTCCATCGCAACCAATTTATATATGTACATACAATTCAAGATCTCTATTGTCAAAAGAAAGATTACTCGACTTTAAACTAGCAATTTCAAAAATAAATTACGATATAATTGGCTTATCAGAAATAAGAAGAACGGGCTACAATATTGAAGAAGACGATGACCATGTATTCTGCTCCTATGGCGAGACAAAAGGGCAATATGGGGTCGGTTTTCTTATAAAAAAGAAATATAAATTAAACATAGAGAGCTTCATCGCAATATCGGAACGAATATGTATCTTAAACTTAAAATTCGGCAAGATGACACTATCAATAGTCCAAGTCCACGCCCCAACCGTAGACTCCAGTGACCAGGAAATAAAAGTATTTTACGACCAACTCGAACAAACCTGCAAGCAATGCTATAAATACCTAATTATAGTTGGAGATTTCAACGCGCGAGTCGGCCAACGTGTTGCTGGGGAAGAAAAAATACTAGGCAAATACTGCTACGGAAAAAGAGACAAAAGAGGTGAAACTTTACTACAATTCTGCTGGCAAAACAACCTATTTGTTACAAACAGTATATTTAAAAAAAATACAAGAAACATGTGGACATGGCTATCTCCAAAAAAAACCAAGAGCCAAATAGATTACATATTAACTAATCATAAAGAAAATTTCATCAACATCGAGATAATAAATAAATTACCATTTCCTAGCGATCACCGGCTTGTGAGAAGCACTGTTGAAATTTCAAAAACAAAGAAAAGTAGAGCAACTTACAAAAATAATAAAACAAAATTAAACACACCAGAAGAAGAAGAACTGTTCCTCGAAAACTTAAACGAAAGAATTAACGCCACAATATTAATCGAAAATGAAGATATAGAGACTTATTACAATAAAATAAAGACATGGATATTTGAAAGTTTAAATGGTACTACAAATAAAGCTGTGAAAAAGTATATTATTTCAGATAACATAAAACGCCTTCTAGATCGAAGACATGAGTTAACGAATAAACCCAAAATCACAGCTGAAGAAAAAAAAGAACGCAGCTTCTTATATAAGAATATCCACAAAATTATTAAGAAAGAACATCAAAAATATAGAATCGAAGTAATAGAAAAACATCTTGAGTCTTCAGGTAGCTTAAAAAAAGGGTTCAAAGCGTTAAGTAACACCAGGCAATGGATCCCCTGCTTAAATGAAAACTTTACAAATATCAAGACCTTCTCAAGATCAAAAATAATAGATACAGCCACCTCATTTTATACAGCTCTTTATTCGGTACAAGGCACAGACCAAGATGAATGCCAACCGATCACGTGCAACCCCACCACTATACCCAGATTCTCAACTACAGAAATCATGAGAAAAATTAACTTATTAAAAAAAGATAAGAGCTCTGGCCCGGACGAAATTCCAAACGAAGCAATTAAAGTAGGCAAACCTCTACTAGTTTCACACTTAACAAACTTATTTAATAAAATTCTCGACGCAAAAAGAATACCTACCGAATGGGCAAAATCGGATATAATTTTGCTGTATAAGAAAGGAGATCCCGCAAATATTGCCAACTACAGACCCATTAGCCTACAACCAAATCTGTATAAGCTATTCGCATCCTGCCTCGAAGAACGTATAGCTAAGTTTACGGAAAAGCTCCAGCCAGTAGAGCAGGCGGGCTTTCGAAAAAGCTTTTCGACAATAGACCACATCCACACGCTTGAACTAATAATAGAGAAGTATCAAGAACACCAAAGACCACTCTACCTGGTTTTTATCGACTATGCCAAAGCGTTTGACTCCATATCCCATAATAGTATGTGGAAGGCTCTACACGAATGCGACGTTCCAATAGAAGTTATAGAACTTATAAAAGACATTTATAGTAAAAGTGTATCTCGTGTTCGAATGGAAACAAAAGGCTCAGAAATCAAGATCTGTAGAGGAGTCAGGCAAGGTGACCCCCTATCACCTAGAATTTTCGTCACTGTACTCGAACACATAATGAAGAGTTTAAAATGGAAACGGAAAGGAATAAACATAAAAGGCGACTATTTAAGTAATCTCCGTTTCGCCGATGATATCATTTTGTTTTCGGAATCTGCAGCTCAGCTAGAAAAAATGATTTGCGAGCTTCATACAGTCAGCATAAAAATCGGCTTGGAATTAAACACCGCCAAAACAAAAGTCATGACAAATGCTTCAAAAACACCGATATATGTGAATAACAGTCAACTAGAATATGTAAACGAATACATTTATTTAGGCAAACAAATATCATTTACCAAACTCAGACACATAGACGAAATAAATAGAAGAATAAATTTAACATGGAAAAAATTCTGGAGCTATAAAGAAGTACTTAAATCTAACCTTCCTGTCAAACTGAAGAAAAAAGTTCTAGACTCCTGCATACTTCCATGTCTTTCATACGGCAGCCAAACATGGATATATAATAACTATACAACAAATAAAATACAAACAAGTCAAAGAGCAATGGAACGGAGCATTTTAAAAATAAAGAGGAGAGACAAGAAACGTAATACGGATATAAGAAAGACAACAAACGTAATAGACGCATTACAACACTGCAAGAAACTTAAATGGAAATGGGCAGGCCATGTGGCACGTATGAGCAAGGACAAATGGGCAAATAAAGTAACCACTTGGACCGGACCAATTGGCAAGCGAAAAAAAGGTAGACCGAAAGAAAGGTGGTCAGACGAGTTAGACAGAGCTGCTGGAAAATACTGGACTACAAAGGCAAAGGAAAGGGACATATGGAGCGATATGGAGGAGGCCTTTACTCGTAGAGAGGTCCTCAATAAATTTAAATAAATATGATTGTATACTTATGAATAATTTTAAAAATAATGCGAAATAGTAATGCATGAAAAATTAAATCTAACCCAATAAAAAAGAAATGAAATGATAAAATATGTAATAAAATCATGTACGAAAATGAAATTTAATGTAATCATATTGTAAAATAATACTGTATTCATTTTTTATTATTATTGAGGAATAAAGAGGCTATATTATTATTATTATTATTATTAATTGGTGTTGAGAGGTAGTATATAAATATACGACTAATTATCGTAACTCAGCGGAAAAGTTAACGTTTTTTAATTTTATTCCTTAACTAAATAGGTACAAATTTTTAAAGAATGGCCCTAAAATGTTTAACACCATCTCGCTTGCCGAATGCAATAAGGGCACAACTCAAAATTTTCGAGATTTGAGATTATTGCGGAATCGTGATCTAAAGTGCTCGTTTTACCGTATGCATTAAAGACTTTAGTCAAAAGTATACTGTAACAGACCAAAGAGGGCATTTATGCCTTTACTGCACTAAGAGAAATGATCTATCCCTTTCCTGCTATATGGGCCCATCACCAGTCGGCCGCTTGCACTCGACGCAAACGCACGCGGTAATTTGTGCTACAAAGGCATTTCTTAGTTGTGCCCGTATTGCATAATTTTTTAAACTCATTTTCAAGTTGTGCCCGCTATTTTTCACAATAAATCGAAGAAAATATAAAAGAACTAAACGTCATTTGATTATACCACAACAGTAAGTACCTGCCTTAATATTTTATATAGGTATATATTGTAAATTATATCCGTTATGTCCGACCGCACTTGTAAATTACATACAACATAATAATAATATATTAAATTAAATGATTTTAAATTTAGAGTTAATTATAGAACGAAAGTATGTTCCTATATAATATGATGTAATTATTCTTATACAAGCAAATAATTCTGCTGAAGTCTACTTAATTCGTTGAACAATTCGACTGAACAGTGGCATATTTTTTAATGGAATTTAATGAATTCCTCTGTCATAAACTGGCGTAAAGTCACATATTGGAACTTCAGGTACACCGACCCTCGCAAGAATGTGAGTCGGCGGCCCCGGTCCAGAAGGGCTTGCACCTCTGTCTCCGGGATGTTGATGATGGCGAAGGTTTCTAACCGAGCCTTGCCTGTTAGCGCTGATGAGCAGCCACCGGTCAATGCGGACTATTCCGGCCCCAGGCGCTCTGCTAATGAAGGGAGTTTGCTACCTCCCCGAAATCGTCCCAGACACCCGGGAGCAGAATACCGCAGCGAACTCTGTTTGGCACCTCATTTTCACGCTTGACCACTAACTTGTCCCCTGATGAGAGGGTGATGGTGGCCATGCACCACTTAACCCAAGCCACCGCTGCCTGGTCTCCGCATCATATTGTCAGGGTTCCGTTAGCGTATAGCGGTTTGGCCTGAAATTGTGGTCCGGCCGCACTCTGGGAGTTCTGCATCGCCACAGCCATGACGAAGCCCTGAATCAGGTTGAAGGCCTCTTCGGCGAGTTGTGAGATGAGGTGAACCTTGCTTGCAGACGTTACCGCAACCATCAGGTCAGCTTTTTCTGCGTCCGCGTATGCTGCTCGCGGGGTCCCAGCGGGGAACTCGATCCTCTGCTTCTTAGATTCGCCTCTCGGAGACAGAGTCTCGTCAAGGCGTATCATTTTCACAGAGGCCCGAGCCACTGGATTATTGGTGCTGGCTCCTTTCCCTTTCGGTGGGACACGGTTTGCTGTCAGTTGGCTAAGGCCATTGGTAGATCCCTGCATCTCCACCGTATTGGGAGCCCCTGACGGATGTGCAGGCAACGTTGCAACAGAGGCTCTGTTGCAACGTTGCCTGCACATCCGTCAGGGGCTCCCAAGCTTGTTCCGGTAGCATTTTGCGGTACATGCACCTCTGTTTTTGGTTCCTATGCCTCCTCTTCCCGAGGTCTATCGCGCTGGGACCAGGCGCATCCCATTTGGCGGGTTGCTCCCTTTTCCCCTACGTGGTCAACACGGGAAGAGTCTAGCTAGAGTCTAGCTGGGAGGATGTTGTTGGTGTGGGCTACAACGCCGGTGTCTACCCCGTGGCTGTAGATTTCTCTGAAAACGGGACGATCTCTAGGTTGTTTGTTGTTGTCGGCTGTTCTGTGTGTGTGTGTGTGTGTGAGTGTGAGGTCCACGCTCGGGCTTCCGGTCCTGCTGGTTTCCCTGCAGACCTTCCTCCCCTCGCAGACCTTTCGTTTGTGTGTGGGGGGTCCTGCAGCACCGCCCCCGTGTGGGTGAGTGTTTTTAGACTTCGAGCTCGAAGGCGTTGCCTTAAAGCCACGTGTAAAGAAAGGTAGCGGCACTTTCTTGCCACTTACCTTCTGCTGTGTTGGGTTTGTTGGGGTAGCTGGCTGGGCTTTCGCCCTACCGCTACTTTTGTGTGGTGTTTGTTTGAGGTGGGGTCCTGCGTTACTAGTACCCGCACCTAGTGTGTGGAAGAGGACGGCACACCCAGAGGAGATCTCTTGTTCAGCACCATCGAGTTTCCCCTCCGACACTCTCGGCGTTTCAGATCGTACATGTTCCAGTACATGTTCCATGTTTGTTCCGGTTTTTTCTTCATCTCTCGAGTTTCCCGCCCTCCACGGAGCCCGCACCTTTGGGAATGTCTTATTAAGAATATCACCAGGAATACTCGAGAGATACATACATGTTGGGTTGGGTATCATTGCGCGACATCGGGAGCTGCAGATGTGTGGCTGGGTTGATCGATCCGAATCTTCCCAGGTGTTCCACATGCCCTTGCCCCATTAGCATGGCTGACAACCTGCCCTCCCAGAGGACCCCCTTTGGAAAGTTTACTTTAAACTGTTACAAGCAATTTTGTTTTTCTTAAAAAAATACGATTTACCATGAGACTTAAACTTTTGATAACTTGATGAGAGATCTTTTTTTTTATATTTGACTTATTTGTTAAGTATTTTATAAATAAACGTTATATTAAAAGTGTTATGTAAAATTAGTGAAATAAATACGTACTTACATGTCATAATATATTAGTTTGGTTAATATACATTGTGCAATGGATGATTATATATATTGTGAAACAATTACAGGTTTTCATTTAATTATGTAAACCCCTTAATTAACTTAAACATGTAAATATATTAATTTAACATTTTATTTTGTCATTACATTTTTCTCACAGTTAACAAACTCTTTGTGCTACAAGGGCTCAACTCTAAGTACCCATATTTAAATGCATATAATATCAAAATTATTTAACATTTAAAACAAAAAAATAATTAATACAAAGGAATATATCCTACAGAAGAGATAATACCAAATATTATATGTATAACTGCAAATTAAGAGAAAATACATTTGTTTTTGCGGACATACACCCATTTATTAAAACTTTGACAGCCAATTTCTCCAAATGTTGCTTTTTTGATTTGTGCACTTATTGCATTCGGCAAGCGATCTAAGATAGCTTCAAATAATAATTCTAAATCAACAAATACTTTTGGTTTTTGTTTATAGCATTTGTGTTTGCATGCCTAAGTAGGAAAAAGAAGAAAAAGGGAAAGAAACAAGAACAAATACCAAGCCAAAGACACGTTAGCCTAGTTGGTAGTGACCCTGCTTCGAAGCCTTAGCTGGGTTCAAACTCCGGTAATGGCAGATATTTGTGTTATGAGCGCGAGTATTTTTTAACCCTTAAATGATCTCTCTACGGATCAGTGGTTGTTTTTTTTTAAACTAGAACTACAGTAAGAAATCAAGGTTATAAAAAAAAAATCGTCTCGTGCATAGTCGTTCTTAATCCATAAGTGGGAAAGAGATAAACTAATTAATGTCACTTGGTACTGAATCTATGCGACAGTTCATTGAAATTAGAATGTGTCCTTTAAGACGGACAAAATCCGTGTAAGGGTAACGACTCTTAGATGTTACGTATTAAATTATATTTATCTTAATCTAGTAACCATATATACAAGCCTAGTATAACTTAGTTTGGGATAGGTTAATTTGTGTGACATAGTCCCCCGATTTGGGGTGAAAATTCGGGCGATTCAACCGCCGTCATTGTTGTCTTCAATATATTGAAGAAAATAATGAAAACTACTAGCAACTTTTGATGTCATAAATAGTAGAACTGGTGTTAGTATCCATTCCAATTAAAAGAATAAGAAAATTACTAATTTATTCTTGAATAATATGCGAAGACAATAATGACGGCGGTTAATACTTCGAATAATCACCCTTTGCTCTCTTCATAGAACACACATTTAATAGAACATAATCACAACGCAGAATTTTCATTTCATCGACATGCTTTTCTAGGCGCAGGAATTTAGATTTTGTGATAATTACAAGTCTTACCTAACCTAACCTACGTAATAAATATTCAAGATAACATGGAAACATATAGGGCTTCTGCAGAAAATAGATTTCTATGAAGTGAAATGATGCGTTGTGGAAGAGTGGAATGCGCTTCCGGCGTCTGTATTACCGAGTGCATACAATCCGAACCAACTTAAAGCTAGGGTGAATAGGCATCTTCTGGGTGAACTAGCTTCATCGTGGACAAAATCTTCTTCCTCCCGGGGCAAGAGTTAGTCAATAGTAACCGTTAGGTTCCGTATTTAAGATAATATAGTTGGAAAAATCAAAAGAAAATACTTGCTTTGTTATGAACATTATTATCTATGCAATAAGGCCCATTTTGACTAGCCTAAATTTTAATACAGATTTTTAAAGTTTTTTGATAATTTTTCCAAAACTGTAAAGTTTGACAACTTCATTTTATTTTTCCTGTAAAATATAAGTAATTATTTTTAAATCAGGATTTTTTAGATGTTTTGGTCCATAAACTTCGGAGATAAGGGGGAGGGAACGGTCACTTTTTGTACATTTTTGCCTATAAATCAAAAAGTGCGTCCCAAAAAATTATAAAAAAAATAGTTTCGAAATGTGCAGACTGAGCCCTTTCATATGACACTCCGTTTGCTATAATCAAATAACTTTCATTTTTCAACCCCCCATTGTAGACCCCTTAACAAATACTTAGAAAAATAACTTCATACTTTTTTTTACTAAAAACAGATGCGGGCAAGCAAGTTATACAACTCTACCAAATTTCAAATGTATAGCTTCTATTGTTTCTGAGAAAAACTGCTGTGACATACAGACAGACAGACAGACAGACAACGAAGTCTCACCATAAGGGTTCCTTTTTTACCATTTTGGTACGGAACCCTAAAAAGTAGTTTTAGTTGTATGAAATGAATTTTGGTAAAACAAGGAGACAACATTCGACCCAATATCGATGTCACGGTACCGAATATGAATACCAACACGCTTTGATACTAGAAAATTAAATCCCTGTATCTAATAATTTTCAAATATCTATAACGTTTCTAATTCCCTTCACACCACTTGAGGTGACATCTAAGCAACTTACTGAAAGTCGTTTACATAATTTGCGTCTTTCAAGATGGCTGCCAATCGCACGCAACCAAAAATCTTATATCACACAACACACAATTAAAAATCAGCTTTGTGTTACAAGTGAAACGGTTTCTATTTGGTTGGTGGTAAGCTTATCTTGGAAATGTAACATGGTCCTTAGAAGTCATTATACACCGAAAGGGATGTTTTTAGGTTAATTAAATGTTACAGGAGTTTAGTTGGTAAGTAAGCGAATAAATATAATTAAGTATGATTAGGTGATGCTTTAGTTAATAATTGCTTTGAGATTGCTTTTTAATTTATATAATTATTACGTGACTGATAATATTAGGTACAATGTATTACAATTAATTAAAAAACACCGCGCAAGTGCGAGTCGGCTTCACGCGCCGAGCGTCCCGTATTCAAACATTTGCGTGTATGTAAGTACCTAAAATACTGTAGAATCACATTCAGTGAAATGCTTTGAGCGGAATTTTTTCAGACCATTGTTAATACAAGACTTATTTATTTTATTTAAAATACTTTTTTTTTTTACTATTTCAGAAAACAGACATACTCACCTTATCGTCCCTATACATCCTGGAGGTGGCCAAATATGTAAGACGCAACCTTAAACAGTTTCCAATTCATGGTACCGCACGTGGTACAACTACTAGGAGGTACGGTGAGCTACGCCCACCTCAGACGCGACTCACCAAATCAAAAAAATGCCTGCATACAGTGACTAACAAATTCAAAGCCAAACTGGCATCCGACGCCTGGTACTCCATTGACGCATTGTTCGAGTGCTAAACATTTTAATCTAATAAACTATAGGTTTAAAGGGCGCCATATACGGTACGATTCGTCGTTACGATCCGTCGGTTCAGACTGAAATCGAACGACGGATTGTACGTGTGTGGCAATATCGCGTCCAAAATTCAATAGAAATATGAATCGTCACGATATCGTGTCAGATCGATCGTAACGACCGATCGTTCCGTATATGGGGGCCCTGAAACCTGTAATAGCAATGTATACCTAGGTATGTATCATGTGCATGATGGTAATAAAATAAAATAAGTAACATATTATTATGATTATTATAAATAACCAAAGACATGTAAATTTTTATATTTTATTCAATAAACGATTGAATTGAATTGAATTGAATCAACAATTTTTTTATAGCATAGAGAAGGCCAACGAGCACTCACGCCACCTGATGGTAAGTGCGATATTATAGAGATTTAACCATAGACTACAATCTAAAGACTGCAAATGCATTACCAGTCCTGGACTAAGATGGAATGCCTCTATGCTAGTAATTTCACCGGTTGTGTTATCCCCACACCGGAACATAACAATGCGAATACTGCTGCTTGGCGGTAGGGTAAAGGGCAAGATTGTGGCAGCAATCCGGACGAACCCTGCACAAGGTCCTACCACCACTAAAACCACCATATATCGTTTAGAATGTATTTTTAAAGGTTAGCGAATAACTTTCGGCCTTTTTCGAGCTTCTAATGACCTCGTAATTGTGGGTCGTAAGTTCCTAAAGCTATTCTTATCATTCTGCTGGAACTCCCACGATCTTTTTTCTTGAACAGTAATTAATTTAACTTTAGTAAAAATTTACATTGTAATGGCGGAATAACGAGTTGAAAATTTTGTATTTATTTCAATAACTACGGTAAACAGTAGACTTATTAAAAAAAAAAAAAATTGTATCGTTTGTATTTGATTTTAAGTAATATTTGTGTCGTCAGCCTATTTAGTAGTGCCTTTGAAGTTAATACTTCAAGCTTCGATCCCTGGTAGGAATAAATATCGGTGTGGGAAGTTATATTTCTGCAATTTTGACGTCAATTTATAACCTCGTATAGTCAATGTCAAAAGTAGATAGGTACCCACTTTTGTACTCTATAGCTGTAAAGCGACAAGGTACAAAAATGTGCATCTACTTTTAATGTCGATTGTACCTATGTTTATTGTTAAATAATTCAATATAATTTACTTGATTCAGTTCAAAGTAAAAAACATAATATTTTTCCCGAAAAGAAACCTTAATTTTATCGCCACATTTTCTTGACCTAATAAAACCAGTTGGTATAAACAAAATACTAGATAAGCAGTTTAGCATTTTATTTTTCAAACCCAGGATACCAATATCCATGGATTCTTCGCCAGCCAGAATAACGTCCTGTCATAAACCGAACATTAATAGTGGACATAAATATAAAACTTTTATACTTGCGCAGATAATGTCAGTGCTTATGTTCGAGTCGCGAGAGTCGATATACAGAGAGGGGACACTGCTTTGTAAATATTTACATTAAACCTTGAAGAACCGTTCCGACTGACCAGGATTTAATTAAAATATCCGCATTGATTTAAACCGAATTTTACGGCGATTGACCAGTAATAATTGTGTGTAATTTGCATTAAAAATACTTTAAAAAAAAGCGTAATTAAATAAATATCAAAGGTCAATCTCACACAAATTGCCTGTCCCATAGATGCAAGACAATTATAAACATATTTATATAGAGAAACTAGCAATCCGCCCACGTTTTGCTTCCGTTTATGTCAGTATTCTGTAACAACCGTACATCCTTTAACCCCCTGGGTGTTTCAGGTGTCCATGGGCGACGGTGATCACTTACCATCAGGTGAGCCGCCTGCTCGTCTGCCTCCCAATATTATAAAAAAGTAAAAATAAAATACTTAAAAACATTCCTCTTGAATCACTTTGTCTATTGATTAAAACCACAATAGATGGCCTAGTTTGAAAGATCTAAGCGTTCATACAGAGGGACAGACGGTGGGAAGCGACTTTGTTTTATGCTATTTAAAGATACATAAATATACTCGTGCTTATCATAGATTATATTTGCCCATACTAAGATTCGGACCCGCTAGTTTCGTAAGCAAGTTCATAACCATTAGGTAACCACATTATAAATTCACGTAAAAAAACAACATTCTCACAAATGCAACTTTGCTGTAGGCACAATATTATTCCCAAAACCTTTGCGATCGTTCTGCACTCTGGTATTTATTTACTCTTCACCAGTGTTAAGAATTTATTGCTTTTATCATAGACAATAAAACTTTTCCTTTTTGCTACTTTTCTCGCTACGTCGATTATAGTCAGAATAAGTTATTTACAGCATTTATTTATATGCTCCAAATAAACAAGAACGATGTTAAAATATTCTTCTGATAGTACATACTTCAAATAGCAACTGCGTGATAGCTATTCAGTCAACAATATGGAGACGTTTACCACCGTAGAACTTTGTCACAAAGTCACGGAAGACCTCAACTTGAACGACGTGGCGTTTATTTAATACGACACCTCATTGCGACAGAGTTCTAAGGACCTCCTTAGATCGAGTCCTTTGAATTCTGTTTACCTACATATATTTAAAATTAGAAAACACAAACCGAATTGACCCCATTACTTACTAATAACTTACTGAGTTTTTCCTCTATATAGATGATATGTTGACTGTGTTCGTATTGTTGTGTTCCGGTGTGGAGGTAAGAGAACCGGTGAAATTACTATCATAGAAGCATTCCATCTTAGTCCTTCAGGTTGGCACTTGAAGTCTTAGGATAGCAGTGTAAAGATTGTAGTCTTGAGTATTGAAATGTCTATGGGTTTCAGATCCCACTTAAAATCAGGTGTGCCTACTGATGTGCAAGTTGCGGAAAGTTTCCAAAAAGTTGGAAAAGTTCTACGAAATTTCCGGAAACTTTCACTGGAAATATAGAAAATTTAAATTTAAGAAACGGAAAGTTTCCATCCCCATACAAAATTGAGAGAAGTTTCTGAAATTTTCCTACATGAAATGTTCCGCAATTTTGGAAAGTTTCCTTTGGCACATCAGTAGGTGTGCTTTTTCCTAGCCATAAAAAAACGAATTAGCACAGTTAGCGAAATATGCAGGTTTCTTCACGATATTATTCCTTATGCGTAATAGCATCGGTTACCTTAGAAAACCACTCAGCTACAGTATCTAAGTGCTTTTCTGTGTAACACAGTTAGTTTAGTGTAGTGATAGTGTAATTAGTGCAGTGAGTACTACACACAAAGAACACATTAACAAAGTGTCTTCCCCTTAACAGAGACAATAGGATAAGTGTTAATGGACACATTCTTAGCTTAGTCTTTATTAGAAGTTTAGGTCAGATTTAAAATACTTATTAGTCATAAGACTAGATTACATAGACATGTATTTCAATGGAATATTTGATAAGATATTTCATTTAATAAAAATAAAAAAACTCAGGAGCAAGGCTATTTCGAAGCCTTGGTTCCTCGCTAGGGGATGCTTTTGGTGAAATCTGATGATGAATACCCCGAGCATCGATACAGGCCTTCCAGAGTGCCTAGGATACCCAACTGATTGAATCTGCGGCTATCGCCAGAATTGTGCATGTTCAGAAAAACATCTAAAATGGCAATAAAATGTAAGGAAATACAAATGCTGAGCCAAACTCTCTCGCTGTGGTGTTAACTGAGGGAGCCCTTTGTTTCCCATAATTTTATTGGTCATAATGTAATTGTTGACATAAATTTTTATAGTCATAATTTTTTATATCGCTGAAACTGTAAACTTTTCAGAAGTTCTGAAATATCTAACGTGTAGAAAAGGCTAGGTTAGGTTAGGTTTGATTTATAAAAATCCTGAAAAAGTAACAGTTTCTTTAAAAAAACACGTTATGACTTGCGATGATTATGACCTAAAGCACATTATGACTAAAAATAATTATGTCAATCAATATAGACCCGTTAACTGACTGTGCGATCAGTTAGGTATGTTAAGAACTTTTGACCTCTTCTGTTGAACCTCGGAGTATCCACCATTAAACCTCACTCAAAACAACCCCTGGCAAAGAACCAAGACTTCGAAGTAGCCTCGTTTGTATGAAAAACGCACTCTGACCCGTTAGTTTTGCTCCTGAGTGTAGTTAGCAGAGAGTTTAGCCTTCAAATTAGCTTAATAATCTGGTAACAGTGGCAATTGTACCCAAAGTACCCGTTACCGCGAAAATATCGCTGAACTACATATTATTCAGCAACATCTATTATATGTGTATTGTTTTTATAAAGAAACTCGAATAAAATAAATGCAAATATTACAAGTAAGTAGTAAATTTCGAATATCGTTATTCTCTCGAGAACTTTTAATTTTTACAGGATGAAAAGTAACTATGTGTGTGTGTATGATAAGCTATCTCCATTCCAAAGGGGTTTGGGTAAAAGTGTTGTCATTTGTAAAATTCATACATTTTCAAGGTGAGCGGCCATTCGTAAAAGTGGTAAATTATGATACAATTATTAAAAATAAACATATTTTGTTATGTAATGTAATACTCTTAAGTGCATCGGAGTCGAGATATTTAAATATTCATACTTGGGCGTACTTTTGTACTGAGAACTGAATACTTAAATCTTTAAAATCTCCGCTCCGATATTATTAAACGCCATAAATTATATATATCTATGTGTATTTAGAGGTCCTCTAAATAACTATGTAAAAATCATTCGTGGCCGCTGGAAAAAAAAATGACAATATTCTTCGAACAAATTTACCCAATGCCCTTTCATTTAAATCTGTCTAGTTGTTGCAGCGTGAAGGAGTAACAAAGTAACATAAAAACTTAAGCATTTATAATATTACTAGCTTCTGCCCGCAACTTCGTCCGCGTAGATTTCGTTTATATTTATTCCCTCGGCAACTTTTAAATTTTTCCGGGATGAAAGTAGCCAATGTTTTAATCCAGGGTATATGCAATCTTTATTCCAAATTTGATTAAAATCCGCCCAGCCGTTCCAGCGTGAAGGAGTAACAAACTAACACATACACACACACACTAACTTTCGCATTTATCATATTAGTAGGATTTAAACTAAAACTATGGGAAAATAAAATAAAGAAAGAAATGTTGCCAATGTCTTTATTTTTTATTTTTTTATTTTTAGGTTTTGCCCGAGGATGCTGCCAACTTTGTGGTCTCCTGTTGTTTCTCATAGCCTTTTCGATATAGATTGAATGTTTCAGCTGTTAATCGTGAGGTTAAGGTCAATGCTCTCACGTTACGCAGTGGGCAGTGGGGCACGAACTGATTGCCTTACAACTGGGTCAGATCACATTAAGGTTTCATCTACTTGCTACCACTGTAGGTTTTTACGTTTAAAATTAAATTTTCACAAAGCTAATAGTTAAACCGGCTTTAAAAGTGTAAATAAGCTAGTAAATAAGTATTCCATAGAAGTATGATAAAAAGAATTCTGAACTAATTCTGATGAATTTATTATCTTTTCCTTTATCTGGAGTCGTCACAGCACAAATTAAACAAAAGAGCTGCCAATCGTTCTTTTTTTTAATGACTCAGAACTCAAAAAGGGGGTTGTTTGTTACCTAAAAGTTTGATGCCTATGTCTGTCTGTCTGCGTGTGGCATCGTAGTTTGAAATCACATGGCCCGATTTGGGCGCGGGTTTTAGTAGGTATAAACGGTATAGCCGCCTGTCTCTCAAGAATCAAACAAGTCTACTTGGTCGTGATAGTTTTCCTTTTAATTTCGTTACATCGCACCTTCAGAACAATAGTGACCTAATTCAGAAATTTTAAATTTCGAGTTAGGTCTCTATAATAAATTTCGAATTAGGTTTGAAAGCTGAAATTTTGAATTAAGTCACTATTGTTCTGAAATTTTGAATTAGGTCACTATTCTGCCCTACTAAGCATAATGGCGATATCTCAGACAAAACATCTGTAGAAATTGCAACCTAGTTACAAACATAAGAGAGTTGAATCTGCTTTGGCTATTTTATTTAGTTATTGCATTTTTGCTTAGGAGGTCAGTATTGTTCTGAAATTTTGAATTAGGTCACTATTGTTCATTTAAGATATTTTTCAGAGCTATCCAATGATTCACTCGACGTCATAATGTAAAAAATTAAATATTAACTTTGGTTTACTTGTAAGGCAGTTAACCCTAAAAAACGTGGTGTAGTTACATGAAAATATCAAGATAATTCGAGATTAAAGCTTGTTAATCTAAGAATACGCATACAAGTGTCAAGAGGAACAAATCTCTCATGCCCGGTTCTGAATATAATATTTGATCGGATCCGATATTAACGAACTGAGACATGAATGCAATCACTGATACGACTCAGATTGGGATTGCTTCGTTAAGCTGAAGTGTGATCTGTTTGTTAACGCGTTAGGTTTGTTTTCGATCAATGGCGATTGCAAATCTAGGGAAACCTCCTGAGCGGCCTTGATGTCCTGGTACTCAGTTTGTCTGAATAGTTAACTATCTATAGAAAAAATCAGACTGCAATATGTTTGTTTATTTCAAAGTGCGAAATTTTGGAATAGAAAAAGATTTAGTCAAAAAAAAAGTTTCATTTTAAGCTGCATTGGCAACAATTTCAATCTGTTAATTTACGAGCGGAGACAAAGGCAGAGCTAAAATGATTGCTATAAATCAGCCCCTTTCGCTGCCTGGATGTAGGCAGGTTTTGACAGTTCATGTTACGGTCTCGGTTGGTAATTTTATTGCATTGTCAACAGCACATCGTAACTACGCAAATTCGCAATAGCATGTTCAAACTCGGTGGATTCATGTTAAGCATAGCGAGGAACCTATGACCACCTTCAGACCCACTAATAGATAAGCTTTTGAGCATAATGTAACATTGTTGGGACAGGCTGATCTAATAGCCAAAACTGGGTCAAATAACTTTAACTTAAAGCAAGCTTTCAAAACCCGACTGTTGCTAACCAACTTTAAATGGTTAAAAATCCTAAAAGATCATTAAAAAAAATATGGTAGAAACCTAAAGATGATTTTTAAATCCCTATTCAATGATACCCCACTTGTCATACTTTGTCGACTTGCCAATCGACTTGTCTGGTTGCCGCCATATTAAATTTTGATGACTGTCATATTTTCAGTGACACTCACCAGATTTCGACAAATCGATTGACATAAGAATCATCAAAATCGGACAACGGGTTTAGTTTTTATAGTGACACAAAGGTACAAACATACATATATAGGCTGTGAAACACATTACCCTCCTCCTTCGGCAGTCGGGTAAATATTACTTAATTACCTATTTGAACTAAAATATACACTAGTAAACATCTAAGCCTAATTGTGCAAAATGTGGTTAAAATTAGTTGCGTAATTTTTACATTTTAAGCTGTGCCTAATAGTGACTTTTAGTCTTAAAGTGACCTAATTCAAAATAGGTCACAGATATTTATATCAATTCTAATGTTACATTGAGTTATTTTAAATATCAACTTAATTAAAAACAAATAGAATTGCTTAAAGAATGCGTTAGAAACACAAAGAAGTTTTTTTTTCTTAAGCTCTTTATTTCGGGAAGTTATGATATAATTAAGGAGAAACTTCCTAACACGTAAACACATTTTGTTGATTTCCAGAAAAGCTCGATTTTCGTATTAGGTCACTTTCGTTCTCACCGTGCGATATACCTGCACTAACTTTTTTACAAAGTTATTAAAAATCTTATTAAAAATATGAGGTAGGTACAAAGATACTTTTTTAATAAAGGCATACTTAGTACAGGCAAAGATTTAATTAAGTACTCATTATGTATTATAAAGGAATCTGAAGGTTCCACGCTGCTTAAGCCAAAAAGCGTTATCTCAAATGCAATAGACAAAGCAGATTCAATTCTTTTCCGTTAGTAATGAGGTTCCTTTTGCTACAGGACTTTTGTCTGACATACCGTCATTTGTCTTAGCAGAGCCGCACGGCCTCGAAACATTCCAGCTTGACATTGTCCTAGACACGCTAGAGGCATTAAGGGCGATTTTACAATATATTTACTATGTTTTTATGGTTCCATACCATCAGGGTGCGACTGGGACCACATTATTAAGCCTATCCGCCTGTCTCACTGTGTGTCAGCGGGCTCTATCTCATAAACCGCATGGAATTTATAATCGCATTTCTCAACAAAATATGAAAGTATCGTAAAAAAGATCACCAAAATTGAAATTAAAATTAAAATCAGCAAAGAATTTCGGATAATACAAGCATTTTAAACTGCTAATTAGTTAGCGATTAGATAGAGTCGGCCATATAAACTTCATGTTAAATTCTGTTTTGCTATGTTGCTTGGTTATCTTTATAGCTATTCAAAAAAATATTTTTCTTAACAGTTCGTTTTAATACTTTACTAATTTTACTATGGTTCTACTTAGCCCGTTGCCAGATATAAGTATCCCCTAAGTATATTTTATAACATCTGTCATCTATGTATATGTTATAAAATAATCTTGGAGACTCATTTCGAGGTTTAAAAGATCTAGACTGACTAGAGTAGGGTCTGTAAACAATTACGAAATTGATTGCTTATCCATAGGATTCTCGCTATATATTTTTTGATTCTGCACTCGCTAACGTGCCCATAATTTAGTTTTAATGAAAATGAGGTTAATATCCCGTTAAAAACATGCCAAACGTCACAACCGTGGGTTATATTACTAATTTTAAGCCTAAAATGTGGCTTAACTGGTTACTAATTGGGTCAAAAAGGTGCAGTTTGTTTTTTATTTAGACAAGAAAGAAGCAGACGAGCACACAGGCCACCTGATGGTAAGAGGGATCTGAGACCCATTGACATTTGAATTCTCAAGACTACAATCACAAGGCAATCCTAAAACTGCGAATGACTAAGGTGGAATGCCTCTATACAATACATACTCCATTTTCTTTACAACCTACAGTATAGGCTTCTCTCACTCGCACAATGTCATAGAAATAACAAGGACAAAAGATAAAGGCACGTATCCAAGTGGGCGGCAACAAACAATAATCTTCTTAGGACTCGTTCACAATAGTACAGATTAAGGACATCGGTCCGTATCAAAAGCCAAATCGCAGGTAAACAATAAACAATAAGTCGCAAGAAGGGAAAACAAACACGTCCGCACAGTACAGATGTAAGAGCCGACTGATTATCTGCTCCATTGTGAGTGCGGCTATAGCGGATTCTCATTAGCCAATCATGTGCAACTAAACTTTTCCAGTACTAGATCGTTAAAGTAAATGGAATATAGTAATTTCACCGGTTGACTTATGCCCACGCCGCAACACAACAAGAATAATACTGCTACTTGGTGGTAGGTTAAAGAATAAAGGCCCAGCCACACCGGATGCGTGCGCGTAGACGTGACGTGCGCGTGCGCTTTCCACGGCGGTGTATAGTATGAATGCTCATACGAGTTGTCAGTATACAACGCAGTGGAAAGCGCACGCGCACTTCACGGGCCTTTAGGATGGTGGTAGTGATCCGGTGGGAAGTAATTCATTTTGGAAATACAATTTGTGCCTACATTGCTTATGCAAAGATCGGATGTTGGTTTGTTATTTAAGCTTGAGGTTGCTGGGGTACATTTAAAATTTCCGAAACTCATTTTACCATCGAAGCGATTTTCCAATTTACATAATTTCCAATTTGCTATTTCCTGCCTTAGCGATATTGTCAATTTGTCAATTTTGTTTATTTTTTCCACTCGGATTATGCAATAAATTGCTTAAAGTTAGTAATCAGACCATGCCAGTTTTGAGACGATCCTAAAGAATTTCCAATAGGTGTAAATTTAATATTGGAAATTGTATTGGCTAGTTGAAAAAGCCGTTACATTGATTACAATGATTTTTTAGGTCATCTTTCGAATAATATTGAGCAATAAGCGGATAATGTACCATGCTTTAGGGGCCCCATATACGGAACGATCGGTCGTTACGATCGATCTGAAACGATATCGTGACGATTCATATTTCTATTTAATTTTGGACGCGATATTGCCACACACGTACAGTCCGTCGTTCGATTTCAGTCTGAACCGACGGATCGTAGCGACGAATCGTACCGTATATGGGGGCCCTTAGCAAGCTACCTCGTAAGGCCCGATGTCCTAAATTTAGGACATCTGTCAAAGTGACTTTTGACTTTAGTTGACGGACGCTTGGAAACTTTACATTTCCAATTTAAATTGAATATACTTTAAGTCTCATAATTGCTCCTGGGACCTGTACATCCCTGTGACATTTAAATTAGTTAGCTTAAGTTTATCATAGTAATAAGTTACTCATATAAAAAAAAAAGACTTCCTGTTGAGTTTCTTGCGGCGTTTCTTCTCAACAGAGTCCCTTGGAAGCGCTGGTAGACTCAGACATGTAAAAGTGCCTACAGGGCCTACTTACAGAATAAATGAATTTGAAATTTGAAATTTGAATTTGGACATAAGATTATTTTTCGAACTAACGAAATTTGACGTGGGCGTTACGAGGATAAAACCTTAGTTTTTAACCAAGAAAGGCAATATGCTAAAGTTCATTGGCTCTTTAGAAACAATGCAGTATCACTGTAAGTGCTTTTACGACATCCAGTGCCTAGCTTCCTGACTTTCAAACAAAGTGGGCTTGAAATGGAGTTCTAGGCACTCAATGTGTTAAGTGAGGTTTTCACGCGAAGGCACGCGGGTTAATTGCTCTTTTACGGTTTTCAATTCGCTGTTTAACGGTTAAACTAAAATAAAATGTACAGGGTTTCTACTTTGTGATATTTAATTCGTTACTAGCTTCTTATCGCGACTTCGTCCGCGTAGAATTAGTTATCCGGCCATCCCATGTTGCGAGGAATTATCGTTATTCCCTCGAGAACTTGTGTTTTTTGGGATGAAAAGTAGCCTATGTGTTAATCAAGAGTATGAGCTATCTCAATTCCAAATTTCATCCAAATCTGAATATGCTTGTAGGACAAAAGACATCCCGGAATATTAGACAGTTTCTGAGGGAATAGCGATTAACGACATCTATGCGGACGGAGCAAGCAACAGCGTTTTACCTATAAGGTAAGGTAAGGATTCACAAATATAAATCTTCTTACTCCTAATAGCGTTTAAAGCACATCGTTTTCTTCTAAAATGTCTTATAATGTGTCGGTTGGTGATGTGTTTAAGATATTCTGAGTCGTTTACTTTGATGTTATTTTATCGCTTGGCATCGATTAGGGAGCCTTAAAGGGTCCTTTTCCCTCCCTTCCATGATCAGTAGTAAACTGATTCAACGGTCAAAAATTCAATAATCGAATAAAACGACGGATTTGGGTCAGAACAATTATGATTTTTAAACATAGTTATTACATTTAAGAAACCCCACGTAAACTAGTTAAGTAAATAAATAAATAAAAAGGGCCTATTAAATATATTCAGTTCGCTCGAAAACACTCAACCCTCTTATTAAAAAAAATGAATCCCCTGAGAAACCTCAATCAAAAGTTTGTTTAAAATAAACCAAGACGCAATCTGCGGTCCAAGATCTGACGTACACAACTCGACAAGCCACGTCCCCCATTTGAGATTTCAATGTGTCATATTTACGGTTTAATTCAGAATGCAACTATATTTGGACTTACGTCATAAATGACTTCCAGAATCGGTTAATTCTTGGGGAATTATGTAAGCGTGCCCAGAGGATCCCGTGATTGACGGGAAATTCGCGAGTCGGATGTGGGACGGATACGAAATTACGTACCTTTGTGGTTGATGCAAACAGTTTGAAACGGAAGATACGAATAGCTGATGTGTAGAGTAATACTGGTACTCGATAAACTGTACATATTGAAAGGGATGAAATTTTAGGTAAATTTATTGGTAAATCAATTTTGTTTTTAATTTTTTAGCGTTTGTTTTTTTTTTACAGATTTTCAAACTTTTTAATAAAGTTTGGGCAGTACACTTACTTGTGACGGTGTAACTTTTGATCTAATAGCCCAAAAAACATAAAACAAAATGCATAGTATTGACATTAGTTAGGTTTATAATAATTGATAACAATATTAGACCAATTAAAAAAATAACCGCGTAACTGCTTTTTTTGTGGAAAACTGCAAAAATATCATGTTGTTTTCATAAAAACACGATTTTCTCAAAATTTTGCTGATATTTTACAATTTTTTTTTAAGGTTTTTATCTAAAAAAATGGTGAAATATCTACAAAATTTTGAGAAAATCGTGTTTTTATGAAAATAAAATGTCATTTTTGCTAATATTTATTAAAAAAATTAAAAAGATGTAAAAAAAGTGGCTAAATTAAAAAAAAAAAAATACCTATAAATTAACCTAAAATTTCATGCATTTCAATACGTACAGTTTATCGAGTACAACCCTGTATAATGCTGCTGAGTAAAGTACTTGTAATCAATTTTTGTTTTGTTTGGCCTTAAGAGACTTGTCATACCTCCATGAATATATTAGAGGAAGCTTGAAAGTAGCACCGATAGTGGAAAAGTTAAGGAGTAATAGATTTGCGAGGTATGGGCATGTAATGAGGAGGGACGAAGTTCACATAACTATAAAGGTGATTAGAATGAATGTTGACGGATATAGGGGTAGAGGAAGACCAAAAAAGGTGAGGATGGACTGTGCGAATGACTTGTCTATGAAAGGTGTGAGTAATGAGTTAACAGCAGATAGAGGAGAGTGGAAGAAGAAGACGTTGTGCCGACCCTACTTAGTATGGGATAAGGGCTGGAGGATGATGATTAGGATGATGATGATAAGATTAGGTAGGCATTACATTCACAAAATGACACAGTACCTAACCATACGTCTTGAACTCTTGACTATGATGGGTAAGCATAGCAATTACAATTTTAAACTAACTACATTTTTATCTTACTTATTACACTTTTCGTCAGTAAAGACTTATTATTAAACTTGAATCTGCTTTGACAGTTAGAGTCTTTGTACATCGCCAAGACTTGTTATGACTTGTTATGACAAGAATTGTAATAATGTCCCCTGGGACCTCTCCCTGTGGTATTTAAATTTGTACAAGGTTAAAACGACCGCGGCAGCACATCTTCTTTATATTCTTTATTTTTCTTTACACAGAAAGTCAACCAATTTGATTCCTAGGCGACTATGGACTTTGTCAACGTGACGTTGTAAACCAAATCATAAGAAGTCTCTTACGTTTTGTTTACCAACGTAACTTTAAAATAGCCCATAGTGGCCTAGAAATCAAATTGGTTGACTGACGTAAAAAACAAAGTCGCTTTCTGCGTCTGTCTGTTTGTCTGTCTTTCTGTATATCCGATATTCATGTCATATGTTGTTGACGACGCGTTGGCGTAGTTGTTAGTGACTCTGCCTACGCAGCTGGCGGTCCTGGGTTGAAATCCCAATAAGAACAGATATTTGTTCCTGAGTCATGGGTGTTTTCTATGTATTTAAGTATATATTTATGTATGTAAGTATTTATATCGTTGTCTAGTGCCCATAGTACAAGCCTAGAGCTTAGTTTGGAGCTAGGTCAATTGGTGTGACATTATCCCCATATATTTATTTGTATTATATATGCATTATGTTTTTATTTACTATTTTTACGGAGCACTAAATGATCTCTTTCTTTCTTCAAACATTAAGTAAAAACCAAAAAGTTTAAATACTGCTACCAACAGAAAATTGTGTGGAATCGACATCATCTCACCCATAATCCATAAGGCAGGGAAGATAATTTGTATGTGCGAAGTTTGGGTCTCGAGACGTAAAGATTAGCGATGTCTCGCCTAAAAGGTTTACGGTCCCGAGATTTACATTGGATAAGTCGGGGGAAAATATTTTGCAGTCAAATTTTGTTTGATATCAACCGAAATGCTGAGACTATGTCTTAAGAGTTCGTAAAGAAAGTAAAGAAGAAGGTTATTTGCTTCCTTCGTCTATATTTCCTGGGAGATATGATTTGGGTGTCTTCAGATCAGGAGTGAATAGACTTCGTGTGAAACAGGGAGCCATGATCCTCTTCATCATTTACTATCTCATGGAATACAGGTCAATCGTGGGTAAGACCAGAAAGAAAAGGGGCACTTTTGAAACCTAGCCTAGCCTATTTCCTAGATTTAATCGTATGTTTTGGGTCAAGTGTAGTAAACTGTATTAAATTTATGATATATCTAATACTCCCACTATATGAAGACCTAAATCTGCGTCCTATTCTAAGATTATGTCTGGTTTAGCCTGGGAAAGAAATAAGTACCAGACAGATCCCGTAACATAGCGAGGGTTTATAGGCCGAATACCGAATACAAACCGAATATTCGTGGCATTTCTAATTTGTAAACAACTTGGTATATATAAGTATAATTATTTTGGCGTCTCATCTCCTTAATCGACTTAAAAATGGAAAGGCGTTCTCAAGTCATCGAAATATTTAATTTAACTTTTCTGTAAACAGTAGCTAATAGGAAAAAAATCTGTTTCAACATTGAACAGGATTCTTTATTATTTAAATCTCTACTAAGCTTGCACCTCAAGACATTAAAAAGAAATCCTAAGAAGTTAGGCGTCAGGTGGCCGGCGGTTGTAAAAATGCTCCAAATTAAAAATATAATGAACAAACAACCCGCAACGAACAATGACTAACCCTGCTACTGGTTTTTTACGGTAAAAGGGTTGCGATGCGACCACCAAGTTGTATTGGTTCGGTTCCGTATCAGAATATTTACTCTAAATCACTTCTACAGCCAGTTTTAATTAAATTATAGCGTATCGGTACTTCTATATTTGAGGAACACCCTGAGTGGTTTAAGGGGTCAAATTGCCTAACCCAAATGTAATCATAACTTTTTTAAAGTAATTTATAAACAATGAAAAAAAAAAGCAGGATTTTTACTCCATGTTTTTTGAGGGTCTTGGAATCTGGTGGTGGTCAATGAATTAACCAGAGAAGACGTGGGTTCATTCATTCATTTATATTGATTCATGGCTTTACAGGAGGTTTTTTAACTAATGTCCAGGATGTAATTCTAAAAGTCAGATGACTAAAATGGAAATGGAGTGAAAGAGAAGCAAAAGGTAACCCAATAGTACCTAGGCGACATAGAGGCAGGCCAAAAAAAGTTGGGATGATGACATCAGGCAGATTGCAGGAAGATCCAGGCCCAGAATGGCAAAAAAAATACGGGAATGGAGAAGGGTGCTGGAGGCCCTTGCAAACTAGCAAACACAGTTACAAAAACGAAGCAAGCGGCAAATTAAAGAATATTGATTGGTGGAAAGAGTTGAAATTATGTTTGCTTCGTGTTATATATGATATGTAAATATTCTGTAATGGCAGAATAAAAGTCTTATCTATTTAGAGGATACAGGGAGTTCTTAACTTAATAAAAAAATCAGCCATATCACCCGGCTGGGCGTCACACTATTTTTACTAACGTACTAAAATTCGAATTCGAGTCCATTTTTTTACACATATTGTTCTCTTTAAATTAAAATACAATATAATAAATGCAAAAGCGTTTTATTTTGTTTGTTCTGTTTTCACGGTTCATCGCTTTAGTTAAAAGCCATTAGACGAACAAAGGGTCGGTCTTTTTATACCACAAAATTGTATAGTTCGTGAGGGAATAGCGAAAGACAACTAACACGCGGACGGAGACACCGGCAAAAGCTAGCAAATTAATTATAAGTAAGTAATGTGACGCTTTAAAAATAAAACACAATTTAAAAATAAATTATTCAGTCACATGGGTGCCATAAGCTTATCAACAAGTAACACTTTAATAAATTGCATACACTTGACAGTTTAATTACTTTGAGTACAGTAAGATATTATAAAATAAATTGATCACGCGAACAGCAGTACTTCACACAGCTAATTGCAATGTTGCATAATTACTTTTAGAATCACCTTTAGCTGACTAAAATATAGTATACAGGATGCCTCTGAACTAGGGGCTTTAAATGCATGGATCGTTTCAATTTCGGAAACTGAACTTCTCTTGTTCGGTAAGTTGTTAAAAATACGTCCAACTTAAATTTTAATGTTTTCATACAAGTTAAATGTAATTTTCAATGTACGCGATCCAATTCTCCATTTTCCTTTAGCCCTCGTACCAAGGAAATGTCGCCCCGTACCATGAGAGGGTGATTATATGGCTATGATGTAATACACTGATTTTACAACTAGACATCAATTAGTAATCTAAATGTAAGTAATTTTTGAATGTTGCAGAACAAAAGTAGTTCAGTTTAGCGAGTAGAATCGACGATTGCATTTAAAGCCCCGAGGTCAGAGGCACCCTGTATATTCCTACCTCAGGGACTATTCCACTCGGTAAAATCATATTGCTGGTTTAGTAGCGAGATGTCTACTATCGCATTTAGTTGACTTTTTTTACATTTTCATACATTAGGTAGCATTAGGCAGCGGTGGATGCGAAAAGCACAAGACCGGTCTGAGTGGAGAGCCTTGGGGGAGGCCTATGTCCAGCAGTGGACGTCTTTCGGCTGACATGATGATGATGATGATGAGGTAGCACAACGCCAACTGACCAATGATTTCTATTTCAAAATCAAATCTAACAGAGCCGACGGAGCTCCGCTTTCGCGGAACTCCTGTTTCTGAGCGTTTTGGCCCTCCGGGCCCGCTGAAGAACTAACATAACCTAAACCTACCTCATATTTATCTTGTGCCGTGGGGAAGTCACTGCTAACAAACAAGTAAAGCATAGTGCGATTACGAGTATGGAGGTTTTATAAAGTTACGCAGCCTATCGTATGAAAATGTATAAAACTCTACTAAGTGCGATAGTACACATCTCGCTACTAAGCCCAAATGTCATGCTATCTATTGTTAACGTTACGAAAGTAGGTACTTATTTACTTGACAGTAATATGGATTGACCGTGTGGAATAGAGCCCTAGTATTGTTTAGTTGGTGTGTACGTATTGACACCAAGAAGGTCTACGAGTATTGTCATTTATTTTACTTAACTAGTATTATAAATGAGAAAGTTTAGATGTCTGGATGTTTGTTACTCTATCACGCTTAACCACTGAACGAATCGGGATGAAACTTGGCAAACATAAAGGTTAGATCCTGGAACACGACAAAGGATATATCGAAATCTGTGGACGAAGTCGCGGGCTATTTAGAAGCTAGTTTATAAATATTTTGTGACTTAATAATGTTTTGAGAATAAACATTTCTAAATCCTCGAGAACCCTACACTTAATAAATCTAGTTCAGTACAAGGCCGGTAATATACCGTTAAAGCTGACCCAGTTTCTATACACTGCAGCGTCAATATTATCGAACGGTTATAATGTTTATTACGCGTCAATGTACTACAAAACGGGGTCGTTCAATGACATTGTATGGGTAACCTATCGCAAGTCCGATGTTTTGGCGTCCTAGTTAAAAAGGGTATAAGTCTTCTCAAGATTAAGCGAATAATGGTTTAAGTCTAGTATACTCCGTTCATGTTTATGCCCTTTGTTTACTAAGAGTGAAGTCGACTTGTACCCTTTTTCACTAGGAGCCCAGAGTTATGTTATGATTCACAAATTTATTCAAATGTCACAATGACAGATAAGGACAAAAATTATATACAGGGTGGCCGGAACATTGACGTCCAAAAAATAAAATTTAGGTCCCTTGTGTCGTGGGCCATCCGAATCACCCCCATGTATGTTCCACGATTTTTAGTATTTTCGGAGATATTGATCATTTTAATCAGAATTTTGGTAATTTACTTTCTCCGTACTAATTATACCCCATGTTTGTTTTTCACCTAGTATGGACAAACAAACTTTGTGTGATTACACAAAAAGTTGTCATGAAAAAAAAAACTGGCATGTAGTTTTAAAAACATCCTAAGTTCATAAATATTCTATCAATGTAAGAACCACTGAAAAAATATTAAAATAATACATGAACTTACGGGTTTTTCATAACATGGACATAAGGAAAAATTACTAAAACTCTGATTAAAATGATCAATATCTCCGAAAATACTAAAAATCGCGGAACATACAGGGGGTGATTCGGATACCCCACGACACGAGGGACCAAATTTTTTTTTTGACTTCTATGTTCCGGCCACCCTGTAGGTATACCATCGTTACTCAACGTTTATTAGTAAGGGGGCAATCTTGAATGGATACAATTAAAAATTACATTCCTAGAATAATATGCAATATTAATAAATAAGCTAACATAGGTTAAAAAACATTTATCAAACACATTGAAGAAAAAATAACATGCTGGAATTAAATTAAAATAAAATAATCACAAGGTTAATAAGGAATCGAGCATTTTACGCCTTAGGACTGGTACGGAGTACGAAATGTTTCGTTTCTTCGAATTTTCATAGGTACCTATATAGAAAGGCATTTATATATCCATTTAACATTTTTAATGTATTACACCGTGGATGTCGTAAGAGACGACTAAGGGAATAAAGGCTTGTAGTACTGTTAGGCGATGGGCTTGCAACCTGTCACTAATGCGCTGGTAAACATCTTAGCCTATTTGTGCAAATTGTGGTTATAGAATTATCAACAAGTTTTTAGAGATGTTTGTAATTCTGTAGCTCTGCCTACCCCACTCTGGGAACGAAGGCGTGAGATTATGTATGTATGTATATATTACACCTATTATATATACTCGTAGGTTAGGTTAAGTTTGTTTTATATTAATCTTGAAAAGTTAAACGGTTTTCGCAGTAAAAAGATTTCTAACTTTCGAAAATTCGGACAAATGAATCTGTTAGGAAATTCGAACTTAAGATAGCTAACTGCATGTATGTTTCTAGCCTTATATTTACATCGGAACGGATTACATTAATCATTTAACGTTTTAAATCTGTAATTAAACTGAAACTCGGGTTCAAATCAACAGGGCGTTTTTTCTCAAAGGCTTTGAGCAAATATTTGTCGGACTTTGCGAAGTATCTACCAAATCCATCGTAATAAACATCGACAACCTATAAAGTACTCTATCTTGATGAATTTAGAAGTTAAATTTGAATGTGTTTTCAATGTGATAGCGATTACTTCTTGTTGATCAAGAATTTAAGTTCTATTTTTACGTGTATAAAGTATTTTTTCAATTGCATTATCTAGATGCCTTTAAGGCGAATTCACAAGGGAATCAACGGAACAGATACAATTATGTATATTTTTAATTAAAATACGAGCACACGAGAATCGTTTGTAATATAAATAAAGTAAGGGATTTAGTACTGGCTTAGGGAAAATACATTCTGTCCCGCAGCTTAGTTTACCTTCGCCCACGGGAAACGATATTTTCGGGACAAGAATTATGGTGAGTGGAGACGCCCAATATAGGCTAGCGGTAGGTACCATATGGTACCACATTTACACGTAAGTTTAGTTGGTAATATGGCCTTGCTTTCGAAGCTAGCGGTCCTAGGTTTCGTATCTCGGTAACGGCAAATATTTGTGTGATAAGCGGAATATTTGTTCCTGAGTCTAGGGATGTTTTCTTTGTATTCAAGTATGTATTTCTCTATCTATTCTATTCTATTCTATATGGGTATGGGTATGGGTATGGGTTGTATGGACGAAATATGTTTGGCAAAATGTATCATTTCCTAACCGTTTCATTTGCCAACCCATTTTTACCCTTATAGTTTCGCCATGTCCGTCCGTCCGTCCGTCCGTCCGCAGCCTAGCTCAGAGACTCTTTGTCCTAGAAAGCTGTTATTTGGCATGAATATACATATTAGTCACGCCAAAAAAGTGGTAAAAAAAATATCTTGAAATAAATAACACTTATTTTTTTCTGAGATGGTGTTTGTGTAGGATAACTTCGGCTTCGGCTTCGGAACCCTACGCTGAGCATGGTCAGACATGCTCTTGATCGGTTTTTTTCTGTAACCGTAAATATTTCAGGATAATCATAAAAACGAAATAAATATTGTCAACGTTTTGATAGCTCTTATTTGACAGTAATGGCAGCCGAGTTAAAAACAATACGATAACAGTTAAGTGATCACCTGTCGCTTTGAAAAATGTATGGAATTGACGTAAGATAGTCACGTGATATATCACTCGTTACAACTGACACGCTGTAATGTGGCCACTATTACTCGAGCTAAGAGAATAGTGATAGTTTTGACAACTACGGTCGTTACGCGGTACTATCTTGACAGGTCGAATTCAACACGAGCACTATGACAATATAAACGTCGGTATCCAAGGGCGGTATGTATACGAAGAAACTGTCAACTGAGTCATTGTCATCACAGGCGATCAACTAACGCTAGCGTTCGTATTCGATGGCAACTTGTCTAGCCACGCAGATACGATTTGGATTTTATCGCCTAGAATAGAGGCGCAGTTTGGGTGCAGTATTTGTGCGGTCGGCATAACTCTATCGAAACTGCAAACTGACTTTGCAGTTCGCTTACAGCCAACTAATTTACAACCATGCAGTTAGCCTGCAGACCGTCTGTTATGCCTCTTACTGAAGCGTCCGTGGAATAGTTAATACGGAAACTATGTGTTTGTATTAGCTAATTTCCTAACGTAGCAAGAGTAAGTAGAAAGGCTGCAGGGTCAAAGTGTATCCGAAAGGTCACATTTGCATATTATAAGATAATAAAAGATAAGTTTGGTTGGTTAAAAAGTCTTATAATAGTGTTTTTAATACTTGAAAATGCTTTTCAACATTGTTAAAATAGCGGAACATTCCCAAAACTTGGAAATCTTGTCAAGAAATTATAAGATCATTAAGATTGTCACTTATCCACACACGAGTATTACTCTCCTTCGGCATTCGTTTAAAATGTTTACATATACACTAGCTGTTGCCCGCGACTTCGTCAGCGCAGAAAAATAAAACATAGCCTAATGTTCATCAGGGATAATGTAGGATTCTAACGGTGAAAGAATTTTTCAAAGCGGGCCAGTAGTTTCGGAGCCCATTCAATACAAACAAACAATCAAATCTTCCCTCTTAATAATATTAGTGTAGAGATATATACTTTAAGGCAAAATCACTTACCGCGTCGGTTTTTTTTTATGGAAGTTTAACAATTTGAAAAGAAAACGTCGGTACAATTCTACACATGTAAAATTAAATAAATTGAAAATACTATAACCTCAGTATTGGAATGTGTATCGTGTGACATACTCGTATTCATAAATACAAGTTCGATAAAGGTTTCCAGCTGCGCATTACAAGCTACTCCTATCTTGCACCATTTACTGGAACTACTGTCTGGGTTATCTCGCCAAACTTTACCGTCACTACGTGTGGTGGTTAGTTACTGTCGTATAATCCGGTTTTTTGAGAACTGTCTAGTTAGGGCTTTGTTTCGCATAATTATTTTTAGTCCGAATATTGTTATTCATAATCATCGCAAGTCATACAGTGTTTTTTACTGAAACGATTTTTATTTCAGGATTTTTGAAACATTTAAAAGAAAAAGAAAAGAAAAACACATTTATTCACTACACACACGACACACAGAAAAAAGTGAAAACAGAAAACAGCAATAAACAAGTAGTGAGTGTGTCTTCGCGGCAGTGAATCGGACACTAGCTTTAAAATGAGGTTAGGTTAGGATAGGTTTGTTTTATAAAACCTTGGAATAAAAACCGAAAACACGTATGACTTACGATGATTATGAATGACAACATATTTTTATGCGATTTGGCATATGGACCTTACTCTTTACATGGTATAAAACAAAGTCGCTTCCCGCCATCTGTCCGTCTGTACGCACGCATAGATCTTTCAAACTACGCAACGGATTGTATTGCAGTTCATTAAGAGATAGAGTGATTCAAGAGTAAGGTTTTTATATGAAATAAATTTTAGATTATGTTACAGAAGACTCACATAAAACCAAAATGGCGCAAGGACTGTTAAAACTTTTTGAGAACATTGAACTATACTTCATTCGGATAGGTATTTAACTAAATGTGAACAAAAAAACCACGTGACATTAGTTGGTCAGCCAATAGGGGCAGAGCACTGATACGTCAAAGCTTGAATAAACAGCTTTGATTGGCTGTTGAACAGAGCCACGTGGTTTGGTTTGTGTACATTTAGTTAAATACTCGTACCTATCCGAACGAAGTATAGATTAATCTCACTATTATTATAAATGGGAAAGTTTGTGTGTGCGTTTGTTTGTTACTCCTCCACGCTACAAAGGCTGGAAGGATTTGGATGAAATTTGAAATGGAGATAGTTTATACCATGAATAAATACATAGGCTACTTTTCATCCCGAAAAAATAACGATAATCGGTATCTGCGCGGATGAATTCGCGGGCAGAAGCTAGTATTGTAATGGTTTCCGTCTTAATAATAGTATGACTTGAGTTGGTGGATAATAGTAGATAGTACAACAAGTGCATAAAATGGGTTTTATGCTCGAGTTATACACTCTGTTTTTCACTTCGATTACGAGGAAATAAAACAGTGATAATGTAAAAAAACTTACATGAATGAGAATGTATTGACTTGTTTTCCGCTTCTCCAGACTTTGAAATTTTCATACGTTTAAAGTAAATTTTCTTTGATTTAGGCGGCAATGTCTGTTCAATAAGTTCTTTTGCATTTTTTTCTATTAGTGTGTTAGGTGTGAACATTATTTCCCCTTCACACTAAATTCCATAAATCCACAACACAAGTTTTGCAAAGAAAACGACTACCAAATGAATCGTCCAAAACTGTGGTCTAAAACTATAGACAAAAACCTCTTTCCCGCCAGTGCACAGTGTATTTCGTTTTTTTTTTTAATTTTCTGCATGAGGTTTTTATCTTAGGTCGAACGCAGTACTGCCAAGTCATACGTTGATTTTGTAATGTTTTTATTAATAATGCTTGTTTTTAATACTTTTAAATTTCTTTTTTGTTAGATGCAACATAGAAGGCTAATAAATTAAAGTAAATGTATTCAAATAACAAGTTTATTTAATGCAGTCACCTCGTTTGTCTGGTTGTACGGTTACGACAACACTGCACTAGTGCATAAAATTCGATTTTATTCAGCCTATACCCAGCATAAAGAAGGATTTTACGAGCATGAGAAGTGAAAAAACAATAACAATACATAATACATCAATAACAATGATGCACAAAGACTATTCCCCACCAAAAATACTGTGAAATTTTATAATAACAAACACTATAGAACTTTATCCATCAAAAGAGTAATCTCACATCTTTTCAATAACAAGAATATTATAATAAACGACGATTACAATAAGATAATCAATTCCAAAAATCATCATAATCAATTCAAACTCTATGTTAGTAATTTCACCGGTTGGCTTATCCCCACACCGAAACACAGCAATGCGAACACTACTGCTTGGCGGTGTTTTAATGGATAAGATGGTGGTAGCGACCCGAACGGACCCTGCACAAGGTCCTACCACCACTAAACCCACCACATAACGTGTAAAATGTATCACTAAAAATATGGTATTAATAGAAGCTCCATGATAACATGACTATGATAAAACATTTCGTTCCCATAAGGCCGTCTGTAAACAAATCTAGTTAATTCACTAAGTCCAAGGTTGCGTAAATTGCCAGCAACACGCTTGGTTGAGTTCAAATATTTGCTCCGTAGTCATTTTCCCAGTAACTACTTTAGTTAATGCGCGTGTAGTTTCTGTTATATTAAACACTCAGGTTTTCTTTTAGCTGCTTGATGTTTATTAAAATCTCAAAGTAAAAGGAAAACAAATATTGACCGTCCTATTTTTTTAACCCCCGACAGCAAAAGAGGGGCGTTGTAAGTTTAATTTTATCTATGTATGTGTTTGCCTGTGTGATCTTTGGCATCTTAGTTCTAAACGGATGGACCGATTTGGATGCACTTTTTTTTTCAAAGAAACCTTGTTTAATCAGGGTGGTTTTCAGCAAGATTTTATTTTTCGTGAGACTGTTTAAGAAATATTAGCTACTAGATTCTGCTCGCGACTTCGTCCCCGTGGAAGAGTTACTTTGGACTAACGCTAACTTAACCCCGCGGCGTTGTTAACGTAGAAGGTTGAAACATTCTTCTTTGGTGCTCCGCTCCTATTAGTCTTAGCGTGATGATATATAGTTTATAGCCTTTCTCGATAAATGGGCTATCTAACACTGAAAGAATTTTTCAAATCGGACCAGTAGTTCCTGAGATTAGCGCGTTCAAGCAAACAAACAAACAAACTCTTCAGCTTTATAATATTAGTATAGATGAAAGAAGTAATCGCTACTGTATCGAGATTTTATCTATTCATTAAGGTCAAGGACCCTAATATGGCTGCGTTTATCGCGTGACAAAGTGTGGATAAGGCATCCGTCACCTTCTGACACGTAAATAAGTACGAGACTGACGGATGCTTTATCCACATTTGACACGCGATATAGACGCAGTGATACTAGGCCCGCAGGTGGGGTAAGAGCGTCAACGGGGTATGTGCCCCAAACCATGTATCTTGTAGGAGATATTGTTGGTTAGACAGACATGCCCCGTAGACGGACTTGCCCCACCTTACCTTAGTTATTAAAATATATATTAAGAGTAAAGATCGTAAACGGGGATTCTTTTTGGTAAAGAATGATGGGCAAATTAGCCCATATAACCAATACAAATCTCACGTATACCACGTGAAAGCTAGTTACATAAGCTTCATTTTATAATACTGGGACAAACTACAAAAACCCCGGAGAAGAGAGTTATCAGCCTGCAAGTATTCACACACACACAACGTTCATTACTACACTAACTGTGCCGCGCATGCGTTGGAATGCTATTTCCCGTATATCCGACGCACGCTTGACCGATTTTTTAAGACAAAACTATTCCTCATGAAATTGGCTTTCATGTACAAAAAGATTTATCCCAATCCGACGGGTATTTCCAGAGATTAGCCCGTTTAAACAAAAACACACACACACTAACACGTCGAACTTATAAAAACCCTCTTTTTTGCGTCGGGGGTTAAAAAAATATCTCGATTCTCCCAGCCTTCAGTCTAGTCGTCATAATAACAATTACAGCAAATAGTGGGATCAATAAGCCTACATACGTTATAATTCTATTGGTGATTGGGCTGGGTTCCATACATTTTTGCCCATCATTCTTTGTCAATTTCTAAAGTCCTCAAGTGGATTCAACGTAAGAAAACTGTCAACATGTTAGTAACTTTACGTCACTAAATTTGTTACTCGTTACGGAAGTCGCCGTTTATTCAACTCTGGCTTAGCCCATCTTGCTTTGATATCGTAATCACATTGCTGGCTTTATGTGATGGCTCTTATTGTCAAAGCCAGATGGGCTAATACAGCGTTTCAGCGTAATTTGTACTTGAAATTACGTTTTTTTTTAAATATATTTATTTATTTATTTATTTATTTATTTGGGAAACAAACAGCAATACACACATTAAGAAACAATCAAATTTAAAAAGTACATCAGCCAAAACAGTTTCCACTTATAATATAAATTACATTTCTGTTGCTCAGAAGATATACATATTACCTTGAAAAAACAAAAATAACTAAATAACTAACCATTTCATTATGCTAAAGATGCTTGCAAAATATAATTACTACCTATAGACAGATGATCTAGTTGATAGATTACTAGAGAACACTTTAATTTGACAAAAAATACAAAATACATTTTTATTTAGAAGAATGATTGATTACTGATTATTAACTGATGACTATTGATTATTGATTATTGATTAATTATTGCAGAGACAAATTGATTCATTTTCATATGAAATATATCAGAGTGGGTAAATAATTGGTTATGCTTTTTACAAGTCCTAATAAGTAATCTATTTCTAGCGTATGCAGTACGACTAGAAGGGATGGCAAATAGGTTTGAGGAACGGGTCCGTCGGTCGGGGCACCGAAAGGATATGTTGGAAAGTAAATTTGGCGAATCTATAAGTCCGTTAATAATCTTATATAGGAATATTTGATCTCTGGTGTCACGACGACTTTGAAGAGATGCAATACTGCCACTGTTAAATGATTTAAATTTATATTTCATACGCCTGATGAACTTATTTTGAATTTGTTCTATGGCGTCAATGTGCACGTTAAAGTGAGGGCTCCAGACTGTAGATGCATATTCCAAATTGGACCTTACAAACGCATTAAAAAGAAGCTGCATGGTGTTGGGATCTTTAAATTCTTTGCCCTGCCGAAATACAAATCCTAACATTTTATAAGCCTTCGATACTATTTTGCTAATGTGGGAAGTAAGTTGCAGTTCATCGTCAAGATATACTCCAAGATCTTTTACCTGTGTAACACGTTGAAGAAATGTACCATTAAGCGAATAGTTATACAGGAAGCTGTTACGTTTACGTGAGAAAGAAATAGAGTGACACTTTTCGATATTTAAATAAAGTTGGTTAACTGCACAGTATGCACCTAGTCTATCTAGGTCACATTGAAGGTTAATGCAATCTGTCTGTGACTTGATGATCGTGAATATTTTTGTGTCATCTGCGTACAGCAAAACATTAGAATGAAGAAAACATTCGATCACGTCGTTGATAAAAATATTGAATAATAAGGGGCCTAAGTGGGAACCCTGAGGGACGCCAGATGAGATAGGAACAAACGTAGAGGTATACCCTTTGACTGCCACTGCTTGGGTTCTATCGCGGAGGTAAGAAGTAAGCCACCTTAAAAGATTACCGTGTACGCCAAAGCTTTCAACTTTTTTGATAAGTATAGCGTGTGAGATTTTGTCAAAAGCTTTAGAGTAATCCGTGTAAATTGTGTCTACCTGATAGCCCTTATCCATAGCGTCAAGCACGTAGTCCAATAGCTCGCAAAGATTCGATTCTGTCGAACGTTTACTCATAAATCCGTGTTGTTGTGAAATCAGTTTTGGTCTTATTGCGTGATAAAGGTTGTCATAAATAATTTTCTCAAAAAGTTTAGGGATAACTGATAATTTTGAAATTCCACGGTAATTTTTGATATTATGTTTATCTCCACTTTTGAAAACAGGAACTACGATTGAGCGCTTCCACGAATACGGCAATATACCAGACTTTAAAGAGAGATCAAATAATATGGTAATGGGTAACTTTAACGTTTCACGGCAACTTTTAAAAAAGACAGGGTGAATACCATCGGGCCCGCTGCCTTTGGTAACGTCAAGGGCGTTGAGGTAGCTATTAACTATGTTTATATTTATATTAATATTACTAATTATACAATTTTGACCTGTTAAAATTCCTACATTATGATCAGCATTATTTGGAGCTGGTGACATTATATTATCTTTAACGAAAACCGATTGAAAAAACAAGTTAAATAAGTTAGCAATATTTTGACCACTCGTGCATGTATTACCATCTAAATAAATCGTTTCAGGAATATCACTGTTGTCCTTTTTTGACTTTAAATAAGACCAGAAAGACTTGGAGTTTTTCCGTATATTAGATTCAGTCCTAGAAATAAATAAATTGTAGCAATAATCCTCCATTTTTTTAATTTTAGTCCTTATTTCCGAAAAAAATGCATAATCTGATTTTCTGTTATAAATTTTCCACTTCTTATGAATTTTTGCTTTCTTACGTATTAATTTGATTAAAAGGCGGTTGTACCATACGGGATACTTACTTTCGTTTTTGTTTACTATCTTAGTGGGAACTAAATCATCAATGACTCTATTAACAATTTCATAAAAAATTTGGACGGCGGTATCTATATTACTTTGCGAAAGAACATGCTTCCAGTCCACTTTTCTTAACTCCTCGTTTATGAGATCATAATCGGCAGCGAAAAAGCGACGAGCAATTTGATGGTGGGCAGGCTTTAAATGTCTGTCAGGTACCCCAATGTCTACCTGTACGCAAAAAACTGGGTGGTGACCGTCAATAGGTACAAATGGTTCCACTGAAGATATCCCGCAATCAATATTAGACAGGACTAAATCTAATTGCCTATTATTTTTATTTGGAATGTAATTAAATTGATGCCGATCAGTAAAATTCATGAAAGCTGACAGCTGAGCTGTGAAGTTATTATGATCAGGGTTCTCAATCCTTAGTCGTTTTTGACAGCCGCTTATAGGTACCCAGACAATATCTGGAATATTAAAATCGCCTAGAACCATAAATGCATCATCTGAAAAGTCCGTGTACAAGTCAGACACAAATTCCATTAACGCAGACTGTGACTCAATTTGATGTTTGGTTTGAGGAAAGTAACAGTTAAATAGACGTATTTTTTTTTCCGTAGCAGACCCTTGAGAAATAGATATATCTACCCAGGTGACATCGGCATCCCGTAAGAGCAACACTGGGCGGACGTCTCGCTGCTCCACCTTGAACTCGCGGCGCACAGCTATCAGCGTACCTCCGCCGCGTGTCAAGTTTGTGCTCTCGTAGTCGCGATCGGTTCGGTAGACATTATAGCGAGGATCAAAAAGTTCGCTGTCATAAATCCCAGGCAGAAGCCAGGTTTCAGTGATACAAATGAAATCGTAATTTTGTTTAAGGACATTACGAAGAAATTCATTTGTCTTTGACCTTAAACCACGTGCATTTTGGTAATAGATATTAAGACCCATTACTTATAAAGATAATAAATAGCACTAATGAAAATGTCTTAATGTCAATACATCTCGAATTAAAAACAAAGGAATAAAATAACCTAAATATCGATGACGGCTCCCGTTCTCCAAACAATTTTGACATATGGCATACGATAACAACTATTCTAATATGGACTTGAATTAGACTGCAACATAAGAATACACCACAACCATTAACATTTTCGTTTCTGCAATAATATACGAAGTAAAAGTTAAATATTGAGTAAAAATGTATACTTTTAACTAGAGTGAGAAAATTAATACAAGTATAAGTATAAAGAAGGGAATAGAAATTAACGCCTATGATATTTTGTTTAAAGCCTCTTCGCTAGTGATGTATAGGATGGGAGAGTTTTCATTTCGACGAACCATGACCGTGCAGTTACGAACCCAACAGAACTGATACTGTTTTTGACTTGCTCTGCGTTTCGCTTCCTTCAAAAGATACTTATTAAAGCTTGAAAGGTGGTCGTTTATATAGATTCGGTTAGAACTATTAGCGAAACCCAGATCCGCAGTTTTTAAGTTTTTCAGTTTACGTAGAGAGGAAATAAAATCATCCTTTTTGTATCGAGCTTGCATCTTAAGAACAATTGGCTTGGGTTTAGTATTGTCTGTGTCATTCCTTACCGCGACCCGGGTCACAAAGTCGACATCCGTGTTCGTGTTAAGCTCAAAGCCACTCAGTGAAGCAAGTGACTTCAGAATAGAGAACAGGTTCTCTCCCTTTGTTTCGGGAACGCCGTTTATTTGAATGTTCAATCGTCTCACCCATTGCTCGTTCCTCCTGGAGTCATTAATAACGTCATTAATTACTTTCTTAACTTCGTCGAGCTCCATTTTGCTCTCCTCCAACACACTGACGCGAGACTCAATGGTATTCATCCTCCCAGCCAAAGCATCCAATTTAGAGTCAATACTGCTCCGCATTTCGGCCAAGTCGCACTTTACTTGAGATAGGTCGGTTTTTATTCCCTGAATAGCAGAAAATTGTGTCTGCAACGTGGTTAGTTTAAGCAAAATGTCGTTCAGTAGTATTTCAGGGCAAGCGGCTGACGATAATCGATTACCTTCAGTTGGAAGGTGGTAGGAATTAGGTGGAGTTACTAGCATCGTAGTGTTAATTGAATCCGTAGGCGCACTGCCCCCTACTGTGGATTCATCCAAAACCCCATCACATGACATGACAGAGTCATCAAATGCAATACTTGCCACAGGGTGACGCTGAATGGGATTTTCATCATTTCTCCGACGTCGCGAATTAACTGAGGTGCAGAAGGAACACTTCCATGTCTGTTTAAAAATTTCCGTGATTTGTTCTGACTTTAAACTCAGGCATCGGAAATGATAATTTCCATTACATGTTACACATTTCAATAATGCGTTAATATCAACAGCCCCATTGCAAACCAAACACGACATATCCATCGCAGTTAAAAAACAAAGCGTATTCTCTTAACTGTTAGGTCCAAATTACAACACTGCGGCTACTGTATAGAATGTGGAGTGTAAATTCGCGCCGGTTTGGTCTAGCTCTCGTAGCTCAGCGGTCAAGCGCACGACTCCGGCGCAGCGGTCGGGAGATCGATCCCGGCGCAACTCTCGAAAGATACAAAAAGATGAATTGCACCTTGGCCGACACCGGAACACCGTCACTTGACACTCAGCACACACGATCACTTGGTTTACACAGCCGCTGATTAGAGCGAGTAGTCCGACACAAGGCAATATGGCCGACGGGTTAAATCCAATTATCCCTAAGTTAGACAAGGAGGTACCGATAATTTAGAATTACAAGGAAATTATTAAAACAAATTTAAAATAACCAATAAAATTGTTAGAAATACACAACAGCAACACGTCCACTCTGAGCAACGGCGCAACGCGAAAAAATATATGAAGCATTGCTTTTTAAACAAGGACATTGTTAGCCAAAGCGTGGTTAATTTGAGAGTGTTGACATGACATTTTAAAATTACTAATATGCTTCAACCGTAATTTTGATGTATATTTTTGTATTTATTTTGCCACTAACTATAAGTATTTGCTTAATATTATCTATATATTTATATTCAAATTACACCATTTATTCGTTTAGCGTACCGTCCGTCTGTCACACTCGGAGCTGGCTGAAAAACAGCGCTGCAGGTGTTTAACACCTCAGCGTTATGCTGAGCCAGTGTCCGATTCATTGCCGCGAAGACACACTAACCACTTTGTTGATTGCTGTTTTCTCTGTTTTTACTTCTTTCTATCTTGTGTGTGTAGTGAATAAATGTATTTTTCTTTTCTTTCTTTTCTTTTCTATGCAATTCTAGTGTAGGTTGCTTCATTAAATAAAAAGAACATGCTACAACATAATGATTAACTTACCAATTACTCAAGCGATTTTTGCATGAAACTGTAAGCCAGGTGCAAGTTTTGAAATTATTATATTTATTTAAAAAAAATTGAAACTGTTAGTAAGAAAAAATATATTATTTATTCTATATATTATCTACGCTAATACAATTAAAAGGAAAGATTCGTATATTTGTATGTTTGTAACGAATAAACTCAAAAACTACTGAACCGATTTCAAAACTTCTTTCACCATCAGAATGCTACATTATCCCTGGGTAGCATAAGCTATGTTTTATTTTTCTGCGCGGACGGAGAAGCAGGCAACAGCTTGTCCTTTATATCATATATTCGTGACCTCAAAATTTAAAGTTGAATTTGATTTTACGTTTGGTTTGGTGAATTCTTCTTCTGCTAAAAACTGGTATCATTATTGCAAACATAATACAACACCTACCACATATTTGGCTACCCATACACACATACAACGCAATCCAATTAATTCAAACGAAACATCACATGTATTTTAATTAAATTTGAGTGTAAATTTCATTAAATGTATATATCAAAAGTTAATTAATTAAATTAAACTTTTTCCTTTCAGTTCTAAAAAAATATAGTTTGATCTAAATTAACATAGCGAATTAGAGCACAATCTGCTCTTAATTTATCTTAAGCTGAGCATTTAGCGAACCCTTATTATGTCAGTTGGTTTCACCCGGACACAAGCCAAGCCGAAGCGTATGCCCGGGGATATTCTCGGGCAGATAAAGTCCCGGGTTAGTGCGTATTGTCCCGGGGTTGAATTGGTTTATATTGTGAAGAGCCGTCCGACAGTATAATATGTACCCGAAATAACAATAAACGTTCGCGCCCTGATTAAAATACAAGGCATTAATTAATAAATGATTTTTCACACCTTGTCACGAATAGTTACTAATATTTTTTTGGTATCACAACCCAAATGCAGGGCTCGGAAACCTGGTTATTTTTTTTGACCAGCTGGTCAGTAACGACATAAATTTCAAAAAAAGCATTTCGTTTCGATTCCGCTCGATCAGAAACGATATTATTTTGGTTCTAATCAAAGAGCAAAATAAAACTGTTCCTGATCAAAATAACGGTTAATTTCGCTTGCTAATTTGTTCGCACCGCCGTCGTTTTCTCGTCTTTCCTACCCTATAAGCTAGCTCTTTAGTTGCATTTTCACTTGCTCAGCTTGAAGTCAAGCCGGCTTTATCGTTTTAGTCGGGACGCTAACCAACTGCAGGAAGAATCAAAAACCAAAAATACCAGGTTAATCCCAGCGATCATTACGCTCGCGAATAGATTCCGCTCTAAGCGAGTGTTTACTGGTTAAGAACCCGGTATTTCCAAACCCTGCCCAAATGCCACAAAACGTTACGAATCTAACCAACAATAGAGGCACACTTGCACTTAGGGCGTTTTCTGTCGAATTAGTTAAACAGTGCCCTAATGAAATTGACCACGACCGTGTCGGCAAATCTTACTTATCTAATCAACCTCGTACTTGTCATTGCTTTTTTATCCAATTTTGTACCTTTTTCGGCGCAGAAAAGGTTGTTATTCCAAGACCATGACTATGCAAGATGTGAAGTTTTGAAAGTTAGTCAAACTGGCTGATAATAAAATCCTTTTATCGACTTTCTTCGTAAGGTAAAAGGTCTCTTCTTATTCAAACTTCAGCAAATTTGAACTCTCTGCTAGTATAGATAAGATTGAGAATGTAATAGGAATGGTGTGTCAGTGGCGTCCTTTTTCACCAAAGACTGAAAGGTTTGTTGCGTGTCGTTACAAGGACCCTTAATAATTGGGTACTTGTGATTAACTTGGCGCTAATTAAACTATGCTTAAGTCAATAATGACGTATTCTCTTTGTTAAATGTACGAGTACCTATGAGCTCAGGGCTTTATTGGATAAGTATTGACTTTTTTCTCCAATAGAGCTTATAATATATAATAAATGTTTAAAAAAACAAAAACCCGCCTTCAAAAAGCATAAAATAACTTCTTTAAAATGGTAGGTAAATAGGTCAGTCCAACTGAAGTCTGCTTTTGGTTAAAATATTGTTGGACGCCGACTTCAGTTGGACTGACCTATTTACCTACCATTTTAAAGAAGTTATTTTATGCTTTTTGAAGGCGGGTTTTTGTTTTTTTAAACATTTATTTTATTTTATACTTTTTAGTGATCCTATTTATGCTGTTACGTAGCTCCATTTCTAAATATTAATGAGAAACTATAGAACATTTCAAGCTCGCCGCAGACAACGCCGCGGGAATGTCATAGTCATATTTAAACCTAAATGTGCTTCGTCATAGTCGCTCAACTACCTTTATCGAAATATCTTATCGCCAGCCTTGAAATAGGTACCGTTAAGGAGTTCCGGTGGCCATCTGTGGTCTTCATCATCAGTTCCTCTTCACCATATAGTACTTTTCAAAAGCAAATGCATGAGTTACAGTGAAAAATACCAAAATCGCTATAGGTGTGCCTATAATATTTGAGGAGTTCTCTTGATTTCTCCATGATCCCATCATCAGATCCTGACGTGGTGACAATGGAACCAACTAGAAAGTATACCCATTCGAACAACGAAAACATTTTTCAAATCGGCCCAGTGGTCTTCGAGTAATCGGGGAACATACATAAAAAAAAAAAAAAAACCCGACGAATTGAGAACCTCCTCCTTTTTTTGAAGTCGGTTAAGAAATGTGCTATATATGTGAACAAATCTAGGAAGTCTCTAACCTAGTTTTAGCTATCGTGTTGACTGGAAATTTCGCATACAATTCCGATTGTCATACCAGTATGGTACCATGTGATCTAGTATGATGATGGGCACGTAAGGTAGCCATAGGAATTCTACAACGGCAAATAGTAGATTCGACCACTTTGGAATGGCTTGACTCGTCTTTTATTTAATAGCAAGTTTATCATCAGTGTTGGATGTGCCGTCAGCAACTTCTTCTTCTTTGTCGTTACACTCTTGGCTGAGTGGTCGTGGTCATCACTCCAGGTTTGGTAACCCGCTTCACTATTCGTCGCTATTCTTATTGGGCAGCCGTCAGCAAATAAGCATCGAAAATTAAGAGAGTTTGATATACCTACTTACCGACATACAGAAAGACGGACATGACATGGTGAAACTGTATAGTCCATTCGCTTCGATAGTGTGGCTACACTCACACGTACAGTCAAGGACTTTAATTGTTATGCCGCTATGGAATCCTGTCGCATAACGTTAATCATTCATTTAAGTGTAATTTCTGTCATGTGGTTTGACGCTGTCATTATGACAGGGTTCCATAGTGGCATAAAAATTAAAGTCCTTGACTGTACTTGTGGTTATTGTTATAAAATACGAATATATTTCGATATAAACTGCCAAATTCACTTGCGGGTGTTACGCCGTAAGTGAATATGGCAGTTTACTTCGAATTATATTCGTATTTTATTACAATAACCACAAGTACGTGCGAGAGTAGCGACACTATCTAAGCGAATGGACTATAAGGGTTAGTTTGACTTCGGAACCCTAAAAAACGAAGATTGCTGAGTATTAAGGAAATGGTAGAACTGTATATTTCCAGGTACCGCGGTCGCTGATAAGCCATTAAGGAAAATCCGAAGCGGGGCGGAAAGGCGGGAAGTTTGTTTATTACATGAGCTTACACTGGCTACCCTTCTGCTGCCCAACATCCGTTCAGGGCCTCTATTCCACTGAATAATACCATATTGCCTTTGATATGTTATGGTACTGTTTTTATCTCAGCCGCCATTACTGTCAAGTAAGAGCAATCAAAACAATGACAATACTAACACGTCAAGAACAATAAGCTTTTACTGCGTAGAATCTTAGCACAGTATTTATTTTATTTATTTATGTATTAGGCATGGTAACAAAATGTAGAGTACAATAATCATGATAATATTACTAGTAACATAGCTTAATATCTACATTTCTATTACTACCACACACAACACTCGTTTAGGATTAGTACATACTTATAGACAAATGACAAAAGAAGCCTGGTAAACGTTATGACATTGCTCAGCGTTAAAAAGAAACTCATTTAAATAAATAAAGGAGTGCTATTTTAGGATAATAGATCCAATTGCAGAATACAATTTTTGAAAGAATTAAAACTCAAATAGAAAATATCAACATCATTACATATTTGGTTATATGACATACACATGCGTGCCAAGGGACTATTGTGAGTAACATTGTTGAGAGCTAGCGGCAACGAGAACTGTTTAGGTTTACGACTCGGTTTAGGGTATACTCTGTAAGAAATGTCACAGCAGAGATTTGAATCTATTTTGTTGTTCACGATTTTATGCAAATATAGAAGTTCACTCAGCTGTCGCCTATTTTGTAGACTGCTTATTCCGAAAAAGTTTAGTCTCTCATCATAGGAAAGTAGCTTTCTTCTAAGCTGTAATTTATGCACAAGATGCCGGAGAAATCTTTTTTGAATTGATTCTAAAAGGTCAATGTGAATTTTGTAGAAAGGTGACCAGACATTGGAACAGTAGTCGAGAGAACTTCTTATTAGAGCACAATAAATCGTCAAGATACTTTTAATATTTTTAAAAGGTTTAGTAGTTCTGTACAGAAATCCTAGAAGTTTATAGCTTTTTTGAACAATGTCATTATAGTGTGCCGTAAAAGAAAGTTTTGTATCAAACCATACTCCCAGGACCCTGATGACTGAGACTCGCTGTAAAGGTGTTTTGCCAATGGTATAAACAAGTATAAATGGGTTCTTATTTTTGGTAAATGAGATTACATTACACTTTTTAACATTTAGTGACATGTTGTTCTTTTTACACCAATTGCTTAAATGAGAAAGGTCCCTTTGAAGTGCTTGGCAGTCGTCAATACAGCCGATATTATTAAAAACTTTGACATCATCAGCAAATGCCAAGGAATTACACTTAATGGAGTTCAATAAATCATTAGTAAAGATGAGAAACAAAAGAGGGCCCAGATTTGATCCTTGAGGGACACCAAAATCAGCAAAGAATGGTGTAGAACAGTAACCATTGATATTAACCAGTTGAGAGCGATTCAATAAATGAGATTTTAGCCACCGTAGCAGTGAACCGTGTATACCAAGGTGTTCGGCCTTTTTACAGAGGATGGTATGATCGACACGGTCAAAGGCTTTTGCAAAGTCCGGGTAGATGGAGTCAACTTGGGTCCTGCTATTAAAAGCAGAACAAAGAGTTTCAGTGTAAGATATAAGATTACTATTAGTGGAGCGATCCTTCATAAAACCGTGCTATTTTGGACTTGCAACATGTTTGAAGTGCGCATAAACGTGTTTGTATACGATGCTTTCAAATATTTTGGCCAAACAACACAGAATACTTATTGGTCTGTAGTTTGAGACATCATGTTTACCTCCAGATTTATGAATGGGTACAATTTTTGCGATTTTCCATTGATCAGGGAATACGCCTTCAGAAAGAATTGTTAAATAATGTAAATAATGGTTTATCTAATTCTTTACGACACTGATTAAATAATAAAGGTGGTATGCCGTCGTCGCCCGCTCCCTTGTTAATATCGATTTTTGCCAGTGTGGATTCAATTTCGAGTTCTGTTATAAATATGGATGTTAAATTGTAGCTTGATTCAGGAAAGTCGGGGTAGTATGGAGCTGAGGCAGGGGTTGAATAAACTGATGAAAAGTATTTTGCGAAAAGATTCGCTATATCAGTGCCACTGGTTGCGCACGCATCCTGTAGATGCATTTGATTGGGAATTCTGTCAGAAGTATTTTTTGACTTCACGTACTGCCAAAAAGCCTTTATGTTAGTTTGTATGTTATTTTCAGTAAATTTGATATAAGAATTTTATTACAGTTTTCAAGCGCCACTTTAGCCCTCGCCCTAAGTAAAGAAAACACGTCATAGTCACGCGGGTTGCCAAATTGTTTTGTATTTTTATTGTTGATGTCTTTTTCTTTGAAAATGTTAATAAGAGATCGACTAAACCATTAAGGATACTGGGCATCTTTTTGTTTGGATTTTGCTGTATGTTTAGTTACTACTTGCCAAAGAATTCCGTACAGTGTTTCTAGATAGTCGGTGCATTTACAGCTCTTGTGTTTATCCCAATTCACAAGTTTCAAGTCCTCGTTGCATTTTGTATAGTCGGTTTTGTAGAACTGAAACTTTGTTACACAATTATCTTTGAGAGATCGCGAAGTGTTGTTACTTAAATTAATTTCGAGGGGTGGGTGCTGAACATCTACACGACTAATTGGAAGTGCTTCCGAAACTATACAAGACATGTTTTGTTGTATGAACACTAGATCTAAAATACGGTTAAGGTGGCTGGTATACCCAAGTATACCAATTAATATAAAATAATACAACGTGTTCAAAATTAAAGAAACAAGTTCTAACGCGTTTTATATACATGTACAGGTTGGGCACAAAAAAATATAAATAGCAATAGTAAAAGCTAGTAAAAGTGCAAAAAAATCTGGCTATCGATTTCGTACGCGTAGAATTAGCTTCCAAAATTCCCTTCCTTGCTTACCCTTTTAAGTTGTCCTTTTAAGAGCTTTTGCAATGTAATTAGTTTTTCAGGAAGTTGTTTATTTAAAAAGTTACTTAAAGTAGATTCTGTCTATTTTTATTTAAAAAATGTTTCTTCGCCTTGCTAACTTAGTAGTAGACTAATACTTCTTTTTTATGTCTCCTGCTGTTTTAAAACAACGCTTGGATGTAAAATGTACATCTACGCATCCGAATCGTATATTTACCTTAAACAAAAACGTAGTTACAAAGATAACCGGTGAAATGCCCCGAATGTAGACATTCCACCTAAGTCCTCAGACTCACATGATTGTAGTATTAGTGTTTCAAATATCTTTAGCTGTGGTCTGAGAGCTCAATTACCATCTAATTGCCATACAAAGATAATAAATAAAAATAATTCAGTTTTTATGGCTTTCACGACATGCTGACTTAGCATTAGACTTATATTAAACACCAGCAGCAGATTCCTCAAACCAGTTACAAATTAAAACAATTTATTTGAAAAGCCGTTTGCCATGTAAGGGCACTAACCACTAAATAATGCCAGCAGTGCAAGTCGTGTTCGTGACATCAGCAATTATTAACGAGCCCTATTCGAGGCCGGTCGAAACAGCCACTAAAAATACACGGAAACAACATTCAAACGCTTAGGCGGTTATCCGGTTAGAAGGACCATTATACGGGGTGAGATTTCTTATCTTTATTCTGAATTTAGGTAGGGATTTATTATAATTCGAGTAAAGTTAATTAATATAGCAATTCAGAAAAACAATACGTAGGTATGTGAGTATTTAAACATTTTAATGTTGAATAAAAAAGATTTTAATTGTAAAACAGACATAAATGTAACATCAATGTACGAAGGTGAACTTTTGTATTCTATGTATTAATATAACGTCTTTAAAGTTTTTAATGAACAAAACATACTCACTATCAAAACCGGTGGCAACTCTTATCCGAAGGTTCTTTGGAATCCTAAGAAAAAACTTTACGAATCAAGTTTACATTTAACAATTTCATACAAAAAGGAAATCACTCACAGCCATTCAATGTTTCAAACTCCGTCCAATAACCCCAGATTTATGTATAAAGTACGGCCTAAAACAGCTGTTTCAAAGTATAAATAGACGTGATGTTCTGCTCGGTTTCCTTTGGCGAAAGGATAAAAAGGAAAACAGCTTTCAAGGCGAGATCTCGATGACAAGGAGGTACTTATCTCGTGCGCCCGAGGCGATGTACAGTCACGGGAGGCAGTACGCAATTTATTTCGCGTGGATACCTCTTTTTATAACTTTATTTTGGTATCAGCATGTAGTTAAAAATCTTTTTCACTTCTCATGCTCTTATAGTTTTTGTTGATGGAATAAAATGCATTTTTATGCTCTAGTGCGTTAAAAAAGTAAACTTTTTCTTAGACTAAGCTCTGCACTGGTATTATTTAAGTTCCATAGAAATCTTAATTTACATCATTTTTACTTACATAAATTTAATTGCCCGTGTCTTAAGTATAATATTAAAATCTAGGCAAGGAGTTTTACTTAAAAAAAATGGTTGGTAAATGCACTTCTGATTCGGATATACTTTCATGTAATGTAGAAAAATTATAAAAGTTAAAATTAACCAATGTTAGGAATGAAGAGTTTAATATAAGTATTAAGTAGGTAGTCATTTATTTTCTAGAATCGTAGTGAAAAGCGAAGTGTTATAACACTCTTATTTTAATAATATATTTATTTGTAAAGTCTGTGTTTTGTCTGTGAAACAAAAAAATAATACTCAAAGATGCAAAATTGTTTTTTGCAAAACCTGTTCTTTTACCACGCTACTTTAGGAAAATATTACTTTATATACTTACAGACATATTTCATTTTTAGCACATAAAGCTTTTAAGGTATAATATATCAGTTATTGGCCTCGGGCGTGTTTTTACTTTTATGTTAAGCTTCGCAGAAGGTTTTTTTTGTCATGGATTTATCTAGAAATATTACGTAAATCAAATTTTCCGCGAAAAATAAATATACTTGACTTAGAATTTGTTTCGTATTATCAAGTCTGATGTAGCATTTTTTGTGCCAAGATTTTTTTATATGTTGCGTGTATTTTGGACGCATTCCAAACTCAGTTGATATCGAGTTCTTGTTTTATCCAAAAAAGCAGCATTTTCATCTGGTTTTTAGGGTTCCTTAGTCAACTAGAAGTCTTTATACCTAGTTTCGCCATGTCCGTCTGTCTGTTTGTCCGCGGAACAAAGAAACAGCACGAGTGTTCCGGAGTATTGGATATTTTCAATGTATTTATCTACATAAGTATTTTTATCGTCGTGTAGTACCCATAGATCCCCAAGTTCAATTTGTGTAAGATTATACCCTGATAATTATATATTTATTTGTTTAGAAATTTACACAAAAATATACAAAGTTACATAAGTTACGAGTAAGTGCATTATTATAAATAAAATCACACCCATTGTAAAATCCACCAATTTTGTTCCTTCCTACAAAATTAAACCCATTGCCACATTCAAAATAAGGAAGTACGACCAACTTTTCAATCTGTAATATAATCCCTGTATTGTCTATGAAACTTATTATTACAGTTTTCCGGAACATTCGCTCCCAAATTTTCTTTGGAAAACAATTTTCCCTCCAATTTAGCATAATACGTAATAAATCTTACGTAGAAACTTTTAGAGGCGTTAAAGACAAAAAGGTGCTATAGAGCACGAACTAAGGTGTTGTTTATAGCCTTAGATTATTGTCTGGCGTTAAGGGACTTATTGCCTTGGGAGAACCTAGTTTAACGGGTTGTTTCTTACAGCCTGTGTCAATTGACATTGGCAAAGATGTAAAAAAATTAGTACTGTTTGACACATAACCTCAAATATCTTCAAGCGTGTTTTTATTTAAAATAACGTATAATTAACAGTTATTTAATGTTAAACTTAATGGGAAAGTAAAGATCAAGTGTATAAATCATTGCTAAGACCTCACTTGATCTTTAAAAGCACGTGATTATCGAGTAATAATGGTAAATTGGTTCGTTTGGTTGTGTTTACATCTTTGCCAGTTTCAATTGGCACAGACTATAGTTTGATTGGTTGATATTGCATTTTAGGCTATAATCACTTTGGCTTGGCTCTATCTGGCAATGAAGCTCCAACAGGCCTAGTATAACTGCGTCTATATCGCGTGTCAAATGTGGATAAAGCATCCGTCACACTCGTACTTATTTACGAGTCAGAAGGTGACGGATGCCTTATCCACACTTTGTCACGCGATAAACTTAGCCATATTAGGCCCCCTGCAGGCCTATTATGGTCGTGTTTACCGAGGTTGATAAACGTGGATAAAGGATATGTCACTTTCTGACCGATATGTATGTGCGAAGGTGATGAAAGTTTTATCCACTTGGTAAAAGCGACCGTAATACGGGCCATGGAATTAAAGCAATAAAAGGTAAATATTGAAGGTGCTGTAGATTGATATAACGACTTTTTTTTGTAAATTTTAAATAATTACTAGCCAGTAGCCACCGACAGCTGACAAGTTTTAATAACAACCCGTCGTAACATGACATTGATAGACACGTTTCGTAAAAAAAAAATTGGAAAAATATGCGTAGGACGGGACTCAACTAGATGCTTGTCTATGACAGAAACGGCAGGTTAGCTGCATGTTGGTAGACTTTTTACACGACTGCCCAAAACAGGAGTGTAATGTTTTCAGGGTTCATGTTCGTATGTGAGTTTCTTTATTCCACTATAAATTCTAAATCTCTTGACCGATTTAGATGTGTGAGCTATCGTTAGAATCCTTACGTCATCCCGGGTGACATAGGATACCTAAACTGTTAAAATTGAAATAACAACAATGGCAAAATGACACGTATTAATATACGTAGGTATATCGACGACAGTATAAAAAAAATGCAGTCGGGTGTTTAAAGCTTGCTTTTCATATACCTAGTTATTATGCTTATATTAAATAGTGATTCCAATGTCATCGGTGAGAATATTTTCACTAGTGATTTCAAGATCATCAGTGAGATTCAAAAATCGTCCCCGAAAACTCCATGAACCACTCATTCTGTAAAACATCTTAGCCGAATTGTGCAAATTGTGGTTATAGAATTATCAACAAGTTTTTAAAGATGTTTGTAATTCTGTAGCTCTGCCTACCTCACTCTGGGAACGAAGGCGTGAGATTATGTATGTATGTATGTTCTAGGTTATTATCAAAAATAGTCATTGCAATAATCACAAGTCATAACGGTGATAGAGTTTTTGTTGCAAAGGTAAAGAGATAAAGGGAAAATTGTTTTTTCAACGCTAGTTTTGTTGGTAATAGTAATAGTCACTTATTAATCCAAAATGTATTTGATTTTACGAAATTTAACTAAGTATTAGTTCAGTTAACCACATAATATAAAAACCGCGGTTAAATTAATAGTACTTAACCGTTTGTTAGAAACTGTAAAAAATATGTAATTATTTACAATGAATATAATCTTTTTTTGCATAACTAAATCAGTGTTGGTAATATACATTATCTCTAAGTTTGATAAAAGATGCGTCAAGTTTATCTCACTGATATGGCTGCGTTTATCGCGTGACAAAATGTGGATAAAACATCCGTCACTTTCTGACACGTATATAAGTGAGACTTACGAAATTTTGTCACGCGATAAACACAACCATACTAAGCCCGCTGGTAGAATCATATTCTGAGTGGATACCCAAAATGTTATATGCACCAGTTTCTAGTTTCTACCTCATTTACATGCTGCGACTGCCGGCGGTACTCACGCTGCCCGCAATAATTCTTCCAAGTGCAGTGTATGTTTACGTGACCCTCCTAACTCATTCCCTGCTCAAAAGCTGGCCATAGCTCTTTGAATTCCACTCCACTTAGTTTCTAGCAAAAAAAAATGTTTTGTTGCCGACTGTACTTTTTTAATAAAGTCACTATCTGCTTATCAAGACCTAAGTAATGCGTCCTAAGACGGTGGGTCTACGTCAAGTATGGCGGACCTGTCGCCACCTTTCGACTCCATCATCAGATCAGCTCTTGTATAGCATAATATTGCATTGTCATCGGGTTTATATGTGGTCCAAATTTCAGCCCATTTCATTTACGGGAAATGGATCAAAATTGACTTGCAAATTTTGAAGCGCACAACTTACAGTCGAGTTCATAAATATGTGTACAATTTTGTACCTTGTCACTTTTATCGCTGTGACAATTCATATATGGCAGTTTAAATATGACATTAAATAGACATGGTACTAAAGTGTACACATATTTATGAACTCGACTGTACATGCCTACAATCTACATATACGAACTGGGGGGTTATTATGACGTAGCTATGCAGTTCATTATACGGTGAGCGTAAAGGACAGAGCTCTAGCATTTATATAGTTCTGTCCTTTTCTCTCAGCGTAAACTGAAATGCATAGCATAATAACCCCCCTGAGCAAGTTAAACAAAAGCTTGTAAAATCCCGCCAATTTGGGGAGCGCTGGGCAGTAAGAGTAGCAAGAGCAGGAGCATAAGAAGTGACCCGATTACATACTCACGCTGCCCTCTTCCCTACAGTAGCTCCAGAGGGGGCCTAAAAGGCACCACCTCTTAACTACTAAAAAGTCGACAAGAGACCTAAATTAAGCCTGAATAATAATATAATGTCATGACTAAGTTAAAGGCCTTTTTATTTTGGTCAAAAGTATCAGAGGACAATGTCACACCAATTGACCTAGTCTCAAACTAAGCTCTAGGCTTGTATTATGGGTACTAGACAACGATTTAAATACTTTTTTTTATATCTTTATCTTTCTGCAATCAGCCATTGGCTGTTATCAGATGGTTGGTCGTCATAGTTGGTTGAGAGTTGGCACATCCTGTGACATGTCACTCCATATGGTTATCACTGTTACAGCCTTGTGTCTAGTTCCATGATGTGAGCCCGCTTCAAACGGACTGTATTGTTGGTGGTGTCTGTTAGACGATAAGCCAGCACATTCTTATGTTTAACTAGTCTTAGCTTGTATCTTAAGCAATTCTGACGGATAGTTTCCTTTACTGTTTCTATTTGAAGGTATTCATGTACTTCTGTGTTTCGCGTGAACCAGGGAGAGTTGGTGATTGTCCTTAGAATATTGTTTTGGAGTCTTTGCAAGATTTCAACATTGGAGTGGCTGGCTGTGCCCCATAATTCTATTCCGTAGGTCCATATTGGTTTGATTGTTGCCTTATAGATCAGAAGCTTGTTCTCCAGGGATAATTTAGAATGCCTGCCGATCAACCAGTACAAGTCTTTGAACTGTATGTTGGCTTCTTGTCGTTTTAGCCTTATGTGTTCCTTCCAAGTAAGTCATCTGTCAATGTGCATACCAAGATATTTGATGCATGTTTTTTGAGGCAGTGTGACCCCTCCCATTTCCACGGGAGAGCAGTCACCCTTTCTGAGAGCGAAGGTGATGTGGTTGGACTTGGCAGTGCTAGCTCTGATCCTCCATTTCTTTAACCATCTGTCTACGTCGTCTAAGTGCTTTTGTAGTATGGCTGATGCTTCAACTGGATTTTTTTTATATAGAGAAATATATACTTAAATACATAGAAAACACGCATGAGTCAGGAACAAATATTCCTGTTGCTACATAACACAACTATCTATGATTTTCTACTACTGTCAAAAGTAAGAAGTAAAGCTGACGATCTATCAAATCGACCGCTTACTTTAATTCAGTTTTCGAAAATTGCTAACGTAAGTGTAATGCATCTTGTCTAGGCTTGCAACTCAGTCAGGGCAACTATATCTGACAGTGCGCATCATCGCAAAGTCTCCGAGTCAGTTGAATGTATTTTATGTTTTCTAACTTCAACCCAATAGAATTCAGTCCCAGAAATGTGATTTGCAGAACATTCTCAGAAATATGAAAATATTATCTTTACATACAAAAAATAAAGGTTTAAAAAAACAAAAACCCGCCTTCAAAATTGCAAAAAATAACTTCTTTTAAAATGGTAGGTCAGTCCAACTGCATTCGGCTTTTGGTTTAAAATATTGTGGGACGCCGACTTCAGTTGGACTGACCTACAAAAAGAAGTTATTTTTTGCATTTTTGAAGGCGGGATTTTGTTTTTTAAACATTTATTTTATTTTATACTTTTTAGTGATCCTATTTATGCTGTTACGTAGCTCCACTTCTAAATATTAATGAGAAACTATAGAACATTTCAAGCTCGCCGCAGACAACGCCGCGGGAATGTCATAGTCATATTTAAACCTAAATGTTCTTCGTCATAGTCGCTCAACTACCTTAATCGAAATATCTTGTCACCACCCTTGAAATAGGTACCGTTAAAGAGTTCCGGTGGCAATCTGTGGTCTTTATCATCAGTTCCACTTCACCATATAGTACTTTTCAAGAGCAAATGCACAAGTTACAGTGAAAAATACCAAAATCGCTATAGGTGTGCCTATAATATTTGAGGAGTTCTCTTGATTTCTCCAAGATCCCATCATCAGATCCTGACGTGTTGAAAATGGGACCAACTAGAACGTATACCCATTTAAACAACGAAAAAATTTTTCAAATCGATCCAGTTGTCTTCGAGTAATCGGGGAACATACATAAAAAAAAATATCCCGACGAATTGAGAACCTCCTCCTTTTTTTGAAGTCGGTTAAAAATAGGGATGTTTTCGGAAGTAACATTTCCCATAACATAGTTCCATAATTTCAGAAGTTTCTCGCCGGTACGATGGCCTGGGCGGAAATCTCTCTATTAGTTAGTCTTTCCACAGCAGCACTGGAAGTAGTGAAATAGTGGATCAGAACCACTTAGACTGTATTAAAACTGCACATAAGTTAACCGTCGTATAAGCGCCATAAATTTAAGTAAAAAGTTAAGTGGCATATAAAAACGGCGATTTAGCGAACGGCAGTTAAATCATTTAATGGACTAACTTGCGCCATTACTCGCCCAAGTAGGTTGACGTAGGAAGAGTGTTAGCACAACCCTGGCTGAAATGTCTTTGTAACCTACTTTTTTACGGTGTTATTATAAGAAATAGGGTTGCCCGTTTTGTTTGGTAACGTTACCTGGTGTAAATTGAAAAAACATTGTTTTTATAGGTGTTCCGAATTGGAACTTGGAAGCCCTCGATTTTTTTCAAAAGTTTTAATCAAGGTTCGAAAAAAAATTTAAAGCTTTGAAGAAAAAAAAAAATGTAGTATTTGAGTTTTATAAGTGTCTGTTTTCTTTGCAAAGGTATTTGTTTTGTAAACAGGTGACCCACTCGATACATTCGTTAAAATATGGTAAATTAATTTTTAAAATCCTCTCCTTCATTGGTTCATATGAAGTAATTTAGGATGAAGTTAGGTCAGAGCGGTGTCATAATGATGTCATATATCACTGGAACATGTAAATGAGTTACGAACCCATTTCCATAAATGAGGCGAACACACTGGTATTATTATCAGCACGATAAAGGTAAGCAACTAAAATTGTCGCCGACTTCAACCTACCATCTACTGATGTGCAAGTTGCGGAAAGTTTCCAAAAAGTTGGAAAAGATAAAAGAAATTTCCGGAAACTTTTCCTAGAGATATAGGAAATTTAAATTTATGAAACGGAAAGTTTCAATCCCCATACAAAATTGTGATAAGCATCCGAAATTTTTCTACATGAAATGTTCCGCAATTTTGGAAAGTTTCCTTTGGCACATCAGTACTACCATCCTTACTAGATCCCTGGAGTGTATTAACTAGTAAATTTTTAAACAGTAAATGGGATAGACTGAATAGTAGTCATATAGTTCTATATTTTTAGCTGCATGAACATTGACAAGTGTTAACTTCTCATAATAACGGCCTCTGCACTATCAAGAGACTCGTCTTGACTCTACTGTGCTGACTGTAATTATTTTTACAAATAGTTTTTGCACGTGACTTTCCTCGCGGTTGTCTATCACTATTCTCTCGGCAACTGATCGAATTTTCGAGATAAACAGTACGCTGTGTATGTCTTTGGCTGTAAACTTTATGTGGACCAAATTTCATATCGAATGGTTGAGACGTTGATCGTGAAGATGAAATAACCGAAATCTTTCTCTTATATGTGGGGTTATCTATGAAACGGGACCTTATTGTCGATGGCCCTTCCGCCATTATTAAAGATTCTCCGATATAAATAGAACGTCGCGTGACGCAGTGTGGCGTAAGCGCCATCGACAATAAGGTCCCTTTACATAGATAATGCCATATATATTCTACAATATAAAGATAAGGATGTTTAGTATTGTTTTTCCTTTGTTTCAAACAAAGTATAATTGCTTTAATCTTGTCTTGGCATTGAACTAAAAGTGAAGTAAAAGAAACGATATAAAGATCAATTAAATATCGCTTAGAAATGCCAAAGGACAAAGAATACAGAAGTCATTATTCGACGTGACTGCCATATTTTTTTATAAGACTTAATACTATGCTAAATGTAGTACTTACCAAAACGAACGGAGGGAGTCCGCTCGTGCTTTTGGTTGACTAAGGGCCGGTTTTATAAAGGCCCGTAAGTAAACATGTCAGGTTAAATTTTAGTAACTTCATACAAGTTTTGACATTCCTGGCCGAAATTTGATCTAACGGATCTTTATAAAACCCAGCCTTACTGTAATTGACATTAATTGAAGTGGTATTGGTAGCAGAATGTCGATTCGCATTTTTTCACGGTTTTATTATTTTGTCGCATATTTTCCTATCCGGATTTCTCCTAATTTTTATTTTTTCCACTTATAATTGGGTCGAAATAGGTAGGTTTGTTAAGGTTACGTTAGGTTTGCAGAAGGCCCGGAAAGCCAAACCGACCAGGAATAGGGGCTCCGCGTCGGCGGAGCTCCCTTGACACTATCAAATTCTATCTAGAATGGGAATAAATGAGTCAGTAAAAAAATCTACTCTAAAATTTTAAGGATTTGGGAAAAATGCAAATTGAAAAAATAAGTGAAACATAAGCAACTAAATTTAAAAATAATAATTGCCACACCAATATTATACAGGGTGTTAGGTAATGAGTGGATAATCCTTGAACTATGGATAGAGGGCACTTAGGACGTTATAAAAAAGCTAAAATAGTTTCGGTAAAAGTCGCACGGTTTTCGAGATATTTGGACTTTTAGGATTTTTTCGAAAATGAACACCCTTATTCAATGTTTTGATCATAGCACCATTCTAAGCTATTTTTTTCCAAATTTTATTTTTTCTCAATATTCTTGAATACTTATGTTATCAAATAGGCTTCACCATTAATGAGAGACTATAATGGATTTTGAAGAAAAAAATCGTAAACTTAATTTTTGCGTTTTCAATCGTACATTGATCGAACTTTCATTCAGCACCCATGGTGAAAAAAAATACACTACCGTCTAGCTGCCCATAAGCTTAAAAACATTCCAATTTATTGACAATTTAAAAATAGTAATTACCTTTTGAATTTAAAATCAAAATGCAAAAATAATGATTAAAAATACACGCCCACCCACACTTTTCCTGATTTACTCTTTGTAGAATTCAAAACTTTTTGTTGCAAAAATGACATTACTGGCCACTAATTTAAATGCCATTTATTCCAAATTTAAAAAATATGCCTATTGCTTTTTGTTTTTTTTTTTCGAATTAGATTTTGAAATTCGCTATTATTGCGTAATTAATGGTGAATTGTGTGTTTAGATTGCTGTGTTGATTTTTTTTTGTTTAATAATTATTCGAACACAATACACACCGATAGAATATGCTCAAATGCATTAAATTTATGGTGAGTGCCAAGGCGACGCTAGTGCTGCTGCAATTTTGTACGCTGAACGCTACCCAAACAGACGCCATCCCGATTACCGGATTTTTCCTCGGATCCATAACGCCTTCATGAAGGCAGTTTTTGACCAGGGTGTAGGAGGAAATAGCGAGGGCAGACCGAGGGAGCGAGATGGTGAAAATGTTCTGGATTTAATAGCGGCAAATCTTCTTTGTCCGTACGGGAATAGCAAATAGCTTCGGACTGACAACGTGGAAAGTGCATGCAACTCTAAAAATACACGGATTGCACCCTTTTCATTTCCAACGTGTGAAGGTCCTATTGCCTCGAACTCTCTTCACTGTACGCGTTATGGATTCGAGGAAAATCCGGTAATCGGGATGGCGTCTGTTTGGGTAGCGTTCAGCGTACAAAATTGCAGCAGCACTAGCGTTGCCTTGGCACTCACCATAAATGTAATACATTTGAGCATATTCTATCGGTGTGTATTGTGTTCGAATAATTATAAAACAAAAAAAAAACAACACAACAATCTAAACACACAATTCACCATTAATTACGCAATAATAGAGAAATTCAAAATCGAATTCGAAAAAAAAAACAAAAAGCAGTCGGCATATTTTTTAAATTTGGAATAAATGGCATTTAAATTTGTGGTCAGTAATGTCATTTTTGCAACAAAAAGTTTTGAATTCTACGGCCGGGATACAAAGAGTAAATCAGGAAAAGTGTGGGTGGGCGTGTATTTTTAATCATTATTTTTGCATTTTGATTTTAAATTCAAAAGGTAATTACTATTTTTAAATTGTCAATAATTTGGCATGTTTTTAAGCTTATGGGCAACTAGACGGTAGTGTATTTTTTTTTCACCATGGGTGCTGAATGAAAGTTCGATCAATGTACGATTGAAAACGCAAAAATTAAGTTTGTGATTTTTTTCTTAAAAATCCATTATAGTCTCACATTAATGGTGATGCAAAGCTGATAACATAAGTATTCAAAAATATTGAGAAAAAATAAAATTTGGAAAAAATTACCTTAGAATGGCGCTATGATCAAAACATTGAACAAGGGTGTTCATTTTCGAAAAAAACCTAAAAGTCCAAATATCTCGAAAACCGTGCGACTTTTACTTAACCTATTTTAGCTTTTTTATAACGTCCTAAGTGCCCTCTATCCATAGTTCAAGGATTATCCACTCATTACCTAATACCCTGTATAGACTAGGTGACGCGATGAGCTCGTTAAACAATTCACATCAGGTTTGTTACAGAATACCATACCCGATGACAGCCAATTTGCAATGCTAATTCATTCCAACTATGACAACCAAGCCAATGCGTGCGCATTGACAAAACAATGAGTTGTTTAAATCTAACGCATCTAATCGAAGCGTACATTAAACTCGAGAAGATAGTGTATAGGTAGATTCACTAACGCTGGCATGAATGGAATGAACTAAAGTAATGTCACCTATCACTGTGTGAGTGCCGTCCGTTGAACCGATGTTCGAATTTCAAACCAAAAACCTGTTATTATTTTACACACTTGTATACTTTCGTTCACTCATTCAATCCATTCGTGCCAGCTCTTGTGAATCGACCTATAACAATAATGACTAGACTAAGGGATGTCACCAATTTGATAGCTAGCTAGCGGTCCCGGGTTCAAATCCCGGTAAGGGCAGATATTTGTATGATGAGCGCGCGAGTAAGTATTTGTTCCTGAGTCTTGGATGTTTTCTATGTATTTAAATATATATATCTCTATATAAGTAAGTTTATCGTTGTCTAGTACCCATAGTTACTGATGTGCAAAGTTTCCAAAAAGTTGGAAAAGTTCTACGAAATTTCCGGAAACTTTCACTGGAAATATAGGAAATTTTAATTTAAGAAACGGAAGGTTTCAATCCCCATACAAATTTGTGAGCGGTTTCCGAAATTATCCTACATGAAAAATTCCGCAATTTCGGAAAGTTTCATTTGGCACATTACCCATAGTACAAGCCTAGAGCTTAGTTTGGGACTATGTCAGTTTGTCTGAGATGTGTGCCCTGTTTCTTTACATTTTTTATTTGTGCCTCTATACCCTTAATTAATTTTTGATTAATGAACCAAAATCACCACACTCAAGTTTCTTAAGTTGGTCAAAGCGTTCCTCATAATAGCTCCACCATTATCCTTCATAATTTCTTGATAATATTAATTAGGGTGATTTGCGAAGCGGAACTAATTAGGACAAATCTCAGTGAGATTGTTCCAAATGGGTTTTGGTAAGAGCCCGTTAGTAATCTTAGGTTGATGGGCCGTTACCGTTTAGCTTGCGGGTATAATAGTACCAGTGGGTGTAATACTGGAGGCCCTGCCAAGATGCATTACGCTAACTGGCGTTTCCATTCGTTTCGTTTTTAAACCAATCGCGTCACTGGTAGATCACGTGACTTTTCGTATCACGTCATCTACCAGTGTCGCGATTGGAAGATGGGTTTCACCTTGTCATTATGGAGTCTGCTCGTGACCACGGTCGTTGCAATTAGTGATGGGCGAATTTCTGAAACATTGCAAAACTTTCCTTAACTGCGAAAATTACAGCTTCTGATTACATAATTAGATGCAAATGATTCTGGCACAGGGAAATTTCATGAAAAGTTTCCATTACTTACGTTACATGTCTAACTATAGTAATTTTCAGAAATTAAACGATTTCACTTTGGTAACCTTCAGAATAACGCAGAAAAAGTGAGAGTGTCACTTTTGAAACTTACAGCCCATTACTAGTTGCAATACGATCGGAATGCGAGGTAATCATAATGTTAATTTTACGCAGTTAAGTCGAATTTAGCTACAAAATTATGGGATGATTTTGGTGATTATTGCATGCTTACTTATTTTAAAAGTTTTGTCGTCTTGGTCTTTGTTTTCATTAGCTTTAATATCACTTATATAATTAAAGATGTATAAACCTCGCTAGAACAAGATATAAGCACAGTAGTTCGTCTAAAAAAAGTTATATCACGCGGCTTGCATATATGCGTGTGTCGACCGTACGCGCCGCGAGCCTCCGCAAGTTGACTTGACAAGCAAGTCAACAGGACGCATTTCGTAATACAACCCTAGCACCAGAGAGACTACAATCTTAAGATTGAAATCCTAAGAATCCAAATCGTCGGTCAGCCTCGAATACCGCGTAACTAATAAATTCAATCAGTTGCAAAATGTTCCTTACTGACTTACTTGCTAAGGTGTATTTTGCACCTTATTTAATTTGTTAGTTACGAGGTATTGGAGGTAGTATCACTGACGAAATGCGTTTCCAAAGGACTAAGATGGAATGCCTCTATGCTAGTAATTTCACCGGTTGTGTTATACCCATATGACTATGCAGGGTTCCCTCTATTTCGCCGAAACTTTTTAATCCGAATGTATAGTTACCCCGAATTTTGTTTTCGCATAATTTTTCTCCAGATTAAACGGACAATATTTTTTCAAATGTTTTGTGTAATCCTGGTAGAATAGAGTAGGTTAGGTTAGGTTTATTTTATAACTTTTCAAAAAAGTCAAAGGTATCAGTAGGTTAACAATTATGCGAAATTAGTATTCTGCGAAATCATACATTCGGTCAATTTATGATTATGCGAAAACAAGGGGAACCAACTACGCAACAATGCGAACACTGCTGCTTGGGTTACTTGGCGGTTATTACAATATCGGTTGTAGCTGTATAATGACTTTACACCACGACTATGTTTGCTATACTCGTAGATAAGGTAATGGGTAAACTTGTTGCTAGTTGTTGTAGAGTTAACGTAATGTTGGTCATACCTTTATTACTAGGCGGATAAGAAGTCAATCGTGACTTATTGCACAACCATGAAGTTTCAGGATACTGATAAAATTGATAGTAGAAAAAAATGCTAAACTTATCCGTCGCGTGATTGAAAAAATGCGAAACTTTTGGTGGCGAATCGTGGTTCTAGAATCCATGGAGTCGCTATTTCCTTTTTATTATAATACATACCACTTTGATTTTGACCTTCAGTATTTTAATATTTCCAAATTCATTCATTCATTATACCGCTAAACCAATTTAAATGAATTTTGGTATGGAAGATATCTCTGCTGTGAAAGCGTTACAAACAAGCAAATATTAGTAGTTATAGAATAACCGAACTAAAAATGTATGTAGTTCATTTTGAAATATGACCATTGTGAAGGTCAAAATCAAAGTGTCGTGTATAGATAAATAGCGACTCCGTGGATTCTAAACCACGATAGGTATGCCACCAAAATCCTAACCCTAGTAATAACTACGTTGTACAATTTCATGTTCATCATAATCTTAGTTTGAAGAATTTTAATGTTTTTAATTTTTTTATGTCTCATAAAATAATTTAAAAAAAAAACAAATTGTCAACACTCAGAAACTTCATGGTTGTGCAATTAATGTCAGGATGGACTTTTTTTTTGCCTAGTACAGTCCAACGCATACGTAGCTGTGCATTTTAGTACCAAGTCGCAATATCGAATTAAAGTCTCTCACTTTATTTCAATTAAAGCTGCGATATTAAAATATACAGCTACCTACTAATGTGTTAGACCGTACTGTAACAGATTCAGGGGGTCTAATATGGCTGCGTTTATCGCGTGACAAAGTGTGGATAAGGCATCCATCACCTTCTGACACGTACATAAGTAAGAGAGTGACGGATGCTTTATCCACATTTGACACGCGATATAGACGCAGGCATACTATGTCCGCTGAAGGCGTAATAAAGTATTTACGGTATGGGTAAATAGATAAACAGTTTTGTGCATGCGAGTACTACGTTTTGCGTTACGAACAAAACCACAAAATGACATGCACGCGCGTCGCTTGCAGATTTGGAAGCTGGAATAATTTGTTTCCGTCTGGCGTCTATGGTATATTTAATATTATAGCAACAAAAAGGTCACATGTCAGTTTTTTAGAGGCCCTATTAGGAGGTGAAGTTCTTGTCAGTGACAGGAAAATAAAAATAGAAATTAGAGATTATGTTTTTCTTTCTATGATTTACTTTTATGCATATCAACTATCAATATGAGTTAATTATTATTATTGTATATTGTATACAGGATGTCCCAGGAACCGACATCAACCTATCGATTTAACCCCTATGTATGTTCAGCGGTGTATATATAAATAAATATCAGGGGACAATGTCACACCAATTGAGCTAGTCCCAAACTAAGCTCTAGGCTTGTACTATGAGTACTAGACAACGATATAAATATTTATATAGAGAAATATATACTTAAATACATAGAAAACATCCATGACTCGGGAACAAATATTCACGCTCACCACACAAATATCTGCCCTTACCGGGATTTGAACTACCAACTAGGCCAGCGCGTCGTCATATATATATTTATTTAATCGTTATTGCACAAAATAATACACTAAATATACAAGAGGCGAACTTAATACATAAAGTTCCCGGTGTTTCTGTGCAGAAAACCGTGGAAATATGTTGACGTAGGAATCTAAAATTTTAAGTGAATACACGAGAATTTATCCGTTTCATTTCTATGTTTAATAATTGCGTAAACCTTAGAATTCAATAAGGAAATACCGTGAAGATGATGAGATCTTTATTACATTTTTAAATTCAAACGGAATATTAAAATATTTCGTATTCAATTACGTAGGCGAAAATAAATTACTGATTTTAATATTGGAAGATTTGTCTCTATGTACAAGAATAATCTTCCCGATTGCTTTTTCAACTCGGAGCAAAACACGTACTGTAACTCTGCTCTCCTATGGAAAAAAAGCACATCTACTTTATGAATTGTATTGCACTTCCAACTTTATTTACATCCAACTAAGTACAGAATTCAACATTAATGCAATAAAAACTTCAAACTAAACGTATTTAAATTAAAATTAAACTAAGCTACTCAAGTATTAAAGATATAAATAATAATTACCACTATAAAAAGAACACCCCCTCAAGCAGGTCCGCTCGCGGCATGGTCCCCATGACACTGGCTGCATTACCTCTCTGGATAGCTAGCCCAATCCTTTGGGAGAGGTAAGCACCAGCTCTAGGATCTCCGGAGGATTCTATGAGCCGAGATGACAGGCCCTTAATAAAGCTTTTCATATCAGCTGACCAAGGTCCCATGGTTTCCACTGCAAGCGCCACAATTTCGTAATTATTTAATAATGACGAATATTTGCGGCGCTTGAGTGTTTGGGCCTGATCAGCTGCTGCACCGGCCCGATTACGGGTTGACTGGACGTGGGAAAGGGCGAATGTGTCAACTTTATTATAACCCATGAGAGTTTAATATTATGCTTCTATGAATTATTTGCACTTGTGCATTTTCTCCGTACAAGGGTAGAATTTTAATCAGCATGATCTACCGGGTGTCCCTCCAAATAGTCAAAATCCCTAATAACGTTTGTCCTAACGTTTGTTTTGTCCGAATTATTAATTGTCCTAAACTAGTTTTCAGCTGAGTCAGAACACTTTTAAGCTTTCCTAAAATACCTGCGGTTATGTTAGGTTAGATTTGTATTATAAAAATACTAAAAAGTTTTGAAATTCAGACGGAAATAGCCTTAAGATAAGAAGAGAAGAAGAAAATTCGGACAAACGATGGATTAGGACCAACGACGATTAGGGATTCCAAAATAGACCCGACCCACCACACTGCCAAAACAATTAATATCTGATATGGTTTTTTCTTTCTCTTCCTTTAACATAAAGCAAGAGACAAAACAAAAAACACACAATAATCGGCCAAGAAATCCGGGTGATACAAGCATTTTAAACTGCTAATTAGACAACAATCAAACAGAGATCCGATAGGTGCCATATAAACTCCATGCTAAATACTGATTTTCTAGGAAAAGATAGGAACAAATCTTTTTTGGCTTAAATCTTGGTTATTTTTATAGCTATTCAAAAAATGATTTTTCTCAACTGTTACATGAATTAGCTTTTATTAAAGCTGTAAAAAAAGTCATGATTTATCTTTCTTTAAAAAAAAGCGGTCGAATCCATCCATCCGTTTACAATTTACGAAACCACACACACACACACACACACACACACACACACACACACATAGAAAGGTTAAACTTATATCAATGGTTAAAAATAGAGTTCGAGTAATTTTGAAAATCCTCCCCCGAAGCGCGTTTCCCACTCACGCAAAGCAAGCGTTTTAAAAGCATTCCGTGAAAAAATCGAGAAATTTATCAACGACACTCCGATGGACAAATTACTGAGTAAACTTTGATTAAATTCAAAGAAAATTCAACCTTAGTTGAAGGGAGCAAAGAGGGAATACAGGCAAAAGGGAAGATGGTTGCTTAGTGTCTGCAAAACGACATCTACCCACGCGATCCTGGTGACGTCATCCGTGTCACGATGTTATTAACGCGTTAAATGCCATCATACTTCATGTGGAGTCCATTTTGTATTAAAGTTTGAGCGCTTGGCATGGAACACGAGGAAGGAGGGGGTGTTTGTATGAATAAAATATTTCAATATGTGCTGTAATAAATAATACTTTAGTAATATGTGTTAGCGCGTGTTTTACGCTGTTCAGTAATGTTATTAAATGAGTGTTTGAGGTTATGTTCTGTATAAGGTCGACTATAATTAGGTCAATGAAGGATGATGAAATTCGGCTGTCACAGGAGTGACAGCCGAATTTCGTACTTTCAGACACTTATTATTATAATCGTAAGTAGGTATGTACCTAAGGGATATAAAAAGAGGCGAAAAATCAGTTAAGTAATTTAATGTGATGACAGGGTGTGGGTCAGTGTCGTTTATATGAAAAGTAAAAAAAACTAGTGTAATTCATTTTTGTACGAGCTGTCAGAGTAGTCATCCTAGATTGACTCAACTATAGTAGTTTTAAGTTATTTTTAATTACTTTTATAATTTCAATATAAATGCTTTGGCGGTTATACAAAATACCTATATCTTGCATTAGTGAAGTTTCCTAAATATACGTCTTTGCGAGTTTAGTTAGGCAGCAGTAGTTATGCCATTGTTATGCTTATTAACTAGTTATAGCTAGTTAAAACCAAACTTACAAGTTTCTGTTATTAGAACTATCTAGACCAAGGTCGAACCCTACTCTAACAAAGAACCTCAGGGTCTTTATAATCTATTCATCATTCAACTCGGCAAAACCGTATTGTTTTTGACGTATTATCGTATTGTTTCTACTCGGCCGCCATTACTGTCAAGTAAATAAGAGCTATCAAAACGTTGACAATACGGACACAGACCTAGTTTTAAACAAGCTTTGTCACAAAATATACCTACTGGTTAATTATATCCAGTAAAATCTACCGAACAACATATGTAACGTACACAACTTGAAATAGAAAATGAGGTCAGAATTGTGGTTTTTAAGATTTTTATTTGTCCTTTTAGTTTTGGTGACGGAACGGATTATATATTTGCTTTTTCCTTTTGCCGTCTACTCTTAAGTACTGTCCAGGCTCAAGCAAAAGGCAGTAAAAACTAGTAACTAACGACCTAGTCATTACATTGCGTTGCGTTGTGCGGCAGCGACGCACCGTACTACAAAAAAAATATCAAAGAGATGTTTTTTATTTATGGCAAGGAGAAGGCACGCGAGCACTCAGGCCACCTGATGGTAAATGGGATCTGAGTACCATAGAAATTTGAAATCTCAAGACTACAATCTCAAAACTGCAATCCTAAGACTTCAAATGCGTTGCCAACCCTGAGGACTAAAATGGAATGCCTTTATGCTAGTAATTTCACCGGTTGTCTTATACACACACCGGAACACATCAATACGAACACTGCTGATGAATGAAGCATGCCACCATTCGCTGGGCTAAGTGAATATGAATTCTACGCATTTGTTCTCTGCCGCCTAAACCGAATAGCCATGCAATGTTCATAATAATTTTCTGGTTCACCCTGTTGAGGCATAATTTTGTAAGTAATAATTCTTTGTGGCATAATCTATATAGCCATATTAGGCTTTACGCATAATCTGGTGTCGCAGAATCTACATTTGCATAGTTTGATTACGCAGAATTTCATTAGTCCGAATACATAAATTGTCCGAATGTATGATTTCGCAGAATACTAATTTCGCATAATTGTTATTCTACTGATACCTTTGACTTTTTTGAAAATTTATAAAATAAACCTATCCTAACCTACTCTATTGTACCAGGAAAAACATTTAAAAAAATATTGTCCGTTTAATCTGGAGAAAAATTATGCGAAAACAAAATTCGGGGTAACTATACATTCGGCGTAAAAAGTTTCGGACTAACTCATTTTCGGGATGTTACAAATTATACTAAATAAGGTTTCTGCCACATTACCATTCGGCGAAAACCGATTATGCCAAGTCTATTATGCTAAAACAGTTTCGGACTGTAAATTTTATGCCACATAGAGGGAACCCTGATTTTCTAAGCCAAGTAAGTAAAGGCATGTAAAGGTCCCTTTTACAGGTGTATTGTAGGTACTATCCGAGTAATCTTGCGGCTAGTGGGGTGTAACTGAAAAATGGGAGACGTCTGTCAAGGATTCCTTCAGAATGGGTGCTATTACGGTGTCGCGGTGACGTGGTTTCGCTCCAGTGGTTTCGTCCTGATTACTTCGTTTAGTTTTTACAGATCCCTTGTCCTGAAGATTACTCTAGGTTTGAAGATAGAGCGATAGATTCTGAACTGGGGTTTGGAAATGTCATTGTTTTTAAGGTGTTCAGTGTTAAGTGCCGTGTTACAATTAGTGTTGGTAGAGACTCAAGTCCTTGAAATCTCCAATTCTAAGACTCGACTTAGTTTTTTAGACTCTAGTCATTGAATTGAAGCTTGAGTTATTTTAATCTTAGGAGGGAGTCTGCTGTAGTCTTCTACAAAGACTCGAGTGTTTTGTTTTAAGTTTTAGTTAGTTCCTATTTATTGTTTAAAATCATTTCATCGTATTTATTTTTATTTTTATTTCCAACCTTTCTGGAACATGCATGACAACGTGTCAATTTCATTAGGTAGTGATCTTTCATATATTTGAATGGAAACTTCAAAAGAGAGTCTTCATTATAGAACTCGAGTCTTTTTGATGCACACCTACAGATGAAAAAAACTATTTAAAATAATCGTATCTTTTCTAGATTTTTCATCTGTGCATCAAAAAGACTCGACTCCTATAATGAAGACTTGAGTCCTTTCTAAAACTTGAGTTGTGATTTCAGGACTCGACAAGACTCGAAAAAGGACTCGAGTCACGACTAAAAAGACTCGGAAGTCTTTTAAGTTCAGAGTTCCGTAAATGGGTGAGGCCACGGAGCGTTTGAGCCGCTCCGCTTTTGTGTTACCAATATAGTCATAAAGATTTATGTCTGTGGCATTTATTTTTAATTACAATAGGTAGTTTTGATTAGGTTCTTACATGATACCTGGAAAATAAATGCTTTTTGTAATGCCACATGTATTTTTTTGGCAACACACAAGCGGGGGCGGTTCGAACGCTCCGTGGCCTTACCCAAATATGAGTCGAGTTCTTACAATGTAGACTTCAAAAACTCGAGTCGTTATCAACACTAGTTACAAAACGTGCGATACTGCCATAATATCGAAGAAGTTAGAAGCGGCTACATGCATAGAATAGTATAAGTATTTTAAATTTTATGCTGGTGATTATAGAGTATAGAATGCTTCAACTATAACATTGCATCATTCATATCATATATTGTGTGTCGTGTCATATATTTATGTACTTTCTGTTAATTGACGTAAAATAAGATCCTCGCAAGAGGTATCTACCGCATAAACTCCGCAGGGGAGGAGCGGGACCTCCTAACACAAGTATTGTAATACTTACCAGGAGGGACCGCCCACAACTATGTATTATGTAAGACTATAAGGTACCTAATAAATAATTTTTGATTTTGATTTGATTTGAAGATAAAATTCTCAAATTTAATTATACCTACGTAGGGCTTAAATGTGTATAATGCAACATTTTATGATTGATCGGAGTTATTTTTTAATAATTTTAAATCAGTATTTTGTATTGTATACACCAGGGGGCTTATTCTCCTTAATAAAGAATTTTACCGCCGCCTTTATTATAAAGTTAATAAGAGCTATCATAACTTTGACAATACTATAACAAAAGGCGCAAAGAATTATTGCCCTACTCGTAGAATACCCAGGGGCTCTATTCAGCTCTGTTATTTGATGTCTCGTAATCAATTTATTAATTTTGCTATGCTTTGGAATTTGCAGGATGTTTCTTCAATTGTACATTATAATAATACATTTAAAAATTTCACCATTAATAAATAATCTTTACATAGTATAAAACAAAGTCGCTCCCGCTGTCTGTTCGCTTAGATCTTTGAAACTACTCATCGGATTTTGATGCAGTTCTCAGCAATAGGTAGAGGAAGGTATAATCAATTCTGGATTATGCATGCACGCACGTGTGTTACAGAAAACTCACATAAACCGAAGCGAAGTTAGGGCGGATCGCTCGTTACCAATAAAACCTTAATAGTATTTTTCATAATCGTGTTATAATAGAGAGCTTTTTAGTCGAGTACCGTGCTTAAGTAAGGTACGAGATTAAAAAGCTTGATTATGACACTATTTTGAACAATACTTTTTGTACGAGTTCATTAAAATTAATAATTTAAGTCATTAATACGAGTATATAAGAAAATTTAATATCGTAAGTACTATATGTGGCGTTCCATGGCTAAAGGTTCCTTATGATACATTTATTGAGTTAAGCATTGATCCTAAATCTGCGTTAAATAGGCTATCTAATAAAGAAAGAGTCACGACCCTAAGTCCCAGACTTTTTTAAATTTTATTTATCATACTTACACAAGCCGAAATTGCACTTTTGAGAAATCGTTAAAAGAAGTTTGAAACTCATATTAAGTATGTTCCCATTGGAAGTTACGTAGATGATGATTGATTATGTATCTCAATGTGTTTTTCTTTGATATTCAGTTATGGTTTTTTTAATGTGACTTCTAGACTTTGAAAAATCAGCCTTTGATTAGAGCAACTTGCTAATAAGAACGAAATTAAGAAAAATAAGATTTTCGGAATGTTCTTTAATATGTTGTAATTCGTACCATAGTGTATAGTTGGGGATATTTGAATTTACGTCTTAGGATAGAAATAAAATAACATAGTTAACAAAATCCTTTTTTTTAAATTAAATATGATATTTTTTATTTTTTTCATCTTAAAATCTTGCTCTGTAACATTAACATTTTTTGTGTAGTGAGATCTAAATTATATTCGATCAATCTACGCAAGTATCACTAAAGTGTCATTGTTACTCTATAAGTCTTATTTCTATAGTTACAAACGATTTGAGTTACATTAAAATCACAAATTCACGCCCATACATTAGGGAATTACAGATAATTGCTGATAATTACAGTAGTATAGTAATATCACGATAGTAACATTATCTATTATTAATCTTATGTTAAAACAGAATACCCAAGAAAAATTGTTTTTACAAGTTTAATTAAAATCTTGTTTTATAAAGAGTACCGGTCTCAAAAAACATTTTTGTTGATTATTTAGTTTGTTCTGATTTCCTTTTTTTGCAAAAATTAACACCATTTCGTATTTGGTTCCTGTAGCTACATGTAGGTTTTTTACGTTTTGTAGTTAAATCTATCAGACCTACCTATTCATTTGTCATATTTTATAGCTCGTAAGATATTTGACAGTACTTACCTAAGTTGGGTATTTTTTGTTATTAGGCACGTTTTGTAAGTGGACCAATATAACTTAAGCAAACATTGCAAGTAAATTTATCACCAGATATATCATTCTTGAATGTGCTCTGCCATAAGGACCCTTTTCTACTAAACTTTGTACCCAATTTTACTTTAGAAATATTTAACATACACGAGTGAAACCAAGCTACGAATAGACGTCTATCCCTTTATTTTACTATTTCGTATAAAACAAAAAATATATATTTTTAATGATTTTTACAACATCGTCAATATCTCCGTAACTAGAAACTGCCATAAGGACCCTTTTGTGATGGAAAGCCACACATTGTCTAGTTGTACTACCTATCCGACTTCGCGTCCGTAATGTTGCAGTACTGTGCTGTGATTGGCTAAATACTGGCCAATCACAAAGCGTAGTTTTTCATTTTTTTATGCCCTGGATACAGCAGCAAGTTTAAGTACATTTTTGACAGATGACGCGACGCTGCTACGTTCCGAAACGCCATAGATTGGCAATTTTTTATCGGATCGAGTCCCCATAAACAAGGACACATATTATTGAAACACGAAATTCTATTTTCAATTTTTTTTCGGTTGTCTGAGCGCGTATCGAAACAGTATTTTCGGTGGTTTTGGAAGTAACATAGATTATTCAACGATGAAAAGAGTGACGATGCAGTATTCTCTATGAAATCTTAATACACGGATTTTAATCGACGAGCACAAAAAACTATTTACGATGCTGTCAGCTCGTCTTCATATGGCCTCTTAAGAAAATCTACGCCCTGAAGCTCGTCTTGAAACCCCAGCTGTTAATAATTTTAGCGGTAACGGATTGCCTATTAGTATTTCAGGAGTGACGCACTTGGGCTAATCCTCGTTAAAATCTAGTTTGCGGCGGCTAATTACAGTGGGGCTCTCAACGTCTTGACATGTATGCATGTTTATGATTTTCCTTGGAATATTTTAAACTATTACTACTATTAGACGTTGGAATTGAAGCTGATGGTAGGTAGTAAAATCGCTTTGGTTCTATAAATATATTTAATAGCTGTTTCCCGCGAAAAATGTTCATCGGGGATAATTAAGGATTCTAATAGCGAAAGATTTTTTCAAATCGGTCCAGTAGTTTCGGAGCCTATTCAATGCAAACAAACAAACATACAAATAATCAAATCTTTCATCTTTATAATATTAGTGTAGACGAGAGGAAGCTCGCCACTTATTGTTAGTACACCTAGAATGATTTTCTCCCGGTTCTCTGCCTTTTGGCAGAAATATGTTTGCCCGAATGTACCGTTTCCCAACCGTTACATTTACCCGCTTTTTTCTGTAAATGTACAGTATTCCCAGCTTCTTAATAGCTTTCGGCTGGATATTGCTATCAAGCTTGCACTCGCAACTGACAGTATATATGTTACTCGCGTGTCATAGAAAAAAGGAAGTTTTTTTTTAAATAGTGGGACGCAGACGAGCATGCGGCTCAACTGATGTTTCAAAATTCAAAATTCAACATTCAAAATATTTATTCAGTAAATTGGCCACATGAGGGCTCTTTTACACGTCGGTAACATAGAGTGAATCTACTAGCGCTTCGGACAAGACCATCATTGCGGAGAAGAAGCGCCGCAAGAAACTCCAGCAGAAGGTCATTTTTTCCAATCATAAAATACAATAATACTTAAAAGTAACATTACAAAGTAATACAGTAATAAATAATTATTTTAGAACTAACAAATAAAATCATTACAAATGTAAGCTAAATTACTTAAATTAAAAATTGTGACTAGGAGAACAACATGACGAGGTCTCTACGTCAGGAACGATAATTAAAATAACTAATTGGAAAACAGGTGAACAAGCCGGACCCCACAGACAGCACCCGTTCACGAGTATGACGCGTATCTCAGCCATCGCCTCCCTCAACCATGTGTTCGGGAGTCAGTAAGTGATCACCGTCGCCCATGGACACCTGAAACATCCAGGGGATTAAAGGTGCGCTGCCGACCTTTAAGAAAGAGTAGGCTCGTTTCTTGAAGGTTGCCATGTTGTATCGGTCCGGAAATACCATTGCAGGCAATTGATTCCACAGTGCAGTCGTACGGGGCAAGAAGTTTCTTTTGAAACGTACGGTGGTACTCTACCAGTTATCCCGGGCTGTGGATGGATAATTTGTGGCGAGTAGATTGCCGATCGCTAGATAATGGTTGCACTGTAAATATTTCAGGATTTTTATAAAACTAACCTAACCTAACCTATAGGGTTCTACACGATGGTAGGGAAATAATCCTGAAATATTTACATAAAAAAAAGAAATCTGGCAAATGAAACGGGATACATTCGACCAAGTATATTTCAACCAAAAGGCACGATAACACAGAAAAAAAAATATTAGTCTCTCCTAACATGATTGTGATTGTTGCGCATGGGCGTCTTGATTCCATACGAGCCTAACAAGACGTTAGATACATCAACTAAGATATTAGTTGAATCGCTTAAGGACTTGCTGCTTTTACTATCATTTTTGTCTAATTCGCAAAATACCATCAACCCGTGTGGTTGCCGGCTTAGAATAGTACCACTCCATGTCTTCCCGTGGATGTCGTAAGAGGCGACTAAGGGAATAAAGGCTTGTAGTACTGTTAGGCGATGGGCTTGCAACCTGTCACTAATACGCTGGTAAACATCTTAGCCTGATTGTGCAAAATGTGGTTACAGAATTATCAACAAGTTTTTAGAGTTGGTGGTAATTCTGTAGCTCTGCCTACCCCACTCTGGGAACGAAGGCGTGAGTTTATGTATGTATGTACTATCATTTTTGTTTGATATAATTAATATCATAATTATTGTATTCATTTTATATCAACTAAGAGAAAAACTATCTTGGTTAGCTCACATTTTTTTGAGAGAACGTTTCTCCCTTTTCCCACTATTTTTTCCCGCTGCAGCTCGATTTCCGAAAAATCATATCTTACTGCAACCCAATTAATATGCAAGTACAGTCGAGTTCATGAATATGTATACACCTTGTCTATTTAATGTCATGTACAAACTGCCATATACGAATAATCACAGCGATTAAAGTGACAAGGTACTGAAGTGTATACATATTTGAACTCCACTGTACCAAGGTTGCGCAACGTCGCCAGTTTGGGATGGCTGTGCGTTGGCTGTCCGTCTATCTGTTTTTTAATGTATAGATACGACTTAATATTACCTTTATAAGAGTTCATTGTATTGTATTCCATGTATTAGGTACTTATACGATGATCCCACGAGCATGATCCTCGAAAAATAATAATAATTCTATATAATCAATAGATAAGATCAATACTGTGTTTTTAAATGTTTTTATTGAACATTACGTGTTTGTTTAATTCCGATCTTGCAGGTAAGTTTTAAACCATTTATGAATTACGACAAAATATTTCAATTATACATTTCAGATACACGAGATGTACACAAATTGTCAAAATAATTAACGCCCAGGGCGTCTATTCCTCATTGTAGCAATACTATGCTGCTTCAATATCATAACCATCTTGTTTACTTTATGACAGTTCTTATTCACTAGACAGCTGTCAATAATGTGATTACCATTTCATAGCAAGAGGGCTAAGCTAAAGTAGTATAAAGGCTCAGGTTTCAGTAAAGGTGTCGGGTACCAAATGATTTATTCTGCTGACTGACGTCTTTACTATGGTATCGGATTAGGGAAAATCGTTTAAGAAACATGTTTAAGTTGTTAATATTTGTCTTGCAATCGCAGCAAAAAATAAATTCTTCATATCTGTTTCATCATCATCATCATCATTCCAGCCCGTCCACTGCTGAACATAGGCAATGTGGCCTGCATCCACCGACTTCCTACCACCTTTATTAGGTCATCTGTTCATCGTGCAGGCCGTCCCACACTGCGCTTGCCGGGTCGCGGTGCAGTTTACGTTGTCATGGTATTTCCGTTTAGTTGTGTTAAAATTTATGGAACTGTCTCACTTAAATCAGATTTAAATACTAAATCGAGATCGAACTGGAGATAATAACTAATACATTAAGCTTAAGGTGGCTTTGACTTGTAATATTTCGGTGTAATGTTTCGGCCGCGAGTGATACATTACACCGAAATGTAACAAGTCAGTCACCTTTAAAACACAAGTTTTTTTTTTGTTTTAGGACATTAAATCGGGGAACCTATTATACTATAGAAACACCTTTCAACGAAAGTATCATTCGACGAAACGAAAATTCTGCGTAATGATCATACGCAGAATTTTCATTTGATCAAAAAGCATTTCTCGCCGTATGAGTAATTTTTTTATGATAGTCACAAGTTTAACCTTACCTACCCTACGTTAATAATGTCCTAAAAGCATCATAGGTTCAGAAGAAAATAGCGTTCGATGAAATAACACAATCGATGAAGTGAAATTCGATAATATGGAAAACCTGCGTGTACTCAATATTTCACTACCCTATTAAATCACTCATGCGCACAAATTTGATTGGCTAGGTTTTCCCAAAATAACTCACATATTCATCAAATCAAAAACCACCGGAATCTTCTAAATGGATCATAAATAACGGATGCAAAACTAATTTTTCGCAGTAAAACTGCAAAACAATTTATACTGGCTGGAAATAAAAATGCATAGTTCCGAAATGTTTCGCCAAATTTAGGTCATATCGGAAAAAATATAGCCTTACTAGTAGGTCGCAAGCTCATAAGTCATCTTGGTGCAGCGCCCAGGCACTTTCGTTAGACATTATTTAAGACTGACTAAAATGAAATTGCTTCCTTGACAGCTATCTTAAATGGAAACTAATGGTTTTAGTTGCGGTGCACTTTAACTTTATTTTACGAGACTGTTTTAAAAACTGTGATTTAAGTTACTTATATGACCTTTCTGTTGTGTTAGATACTGCTTGTTTCTGTTATAAGATTGGTTATAAGAATGTTTATCCGTATAACGCCAATTACATTCATGTTTTAGACGATATTGTTAGTGCTTGTTATTATTTAATGTTGATAAATGTTTATAATATATTATTAGTAGTATCAAAAATGGATAGGCACAAAATCATAAGCACGGATATTAATGAATCGCTATTTTCTAGGGAGTAGTTAGTGTTTGTATTACTGTTTGAATACACAGCCCACAGTTCACATAATATTTATAATATTAATCTTGGGTACTAACATAAACCAAGCACTCAGCTTGTGCCCTAATCTGAATTGGAAATTCGCTCAAGAGGGTGTCGTGTACATGTAGTTCAATTTGATGCAATACGGGAGTGTATCGAGTTTGGCGATGTTGACTGGCATTATACTAAGGTTATTACATTGATGCCTTATTTAATGTGTTTGCAAGTCAATGAGAAATAATCGGTCTTTTACTTTGAATATTCGGCTAGCCTTGTTGCTAGTCTTGGCAGTGATTTGGCTAGGAAGCTAGCTGTCGCGGGAAAGTATATGTAAATATTAGTACGCTGAGCGTTAGTAATTGATTTTGAATCTTGGTTGTCTTTAGGTTTCGTACCTCAAAAGGTAAAAAGGAACCCTTACGCGTGGAGGTATCAAGTTGAAATTCATATCAAATACATCAGTCTACAATCCATTGGAACCGTGTAAACATGAAACTTCCAAATCAACACAATCAAAAAATACGGCTGTTAATGCCGGATATTTTGACACACGCAAGGGAACCAAAACCTATAAGGTTCTTACCGTTGACTTAGGATCATACAATTTGGCAAGAAGCAAAGTAAAAGGAAACATCCGAAAAAAAAAAATTGTGTGGGGAACTCTCGGCACGAGAGTCCGACTCGTACTTGGCGGTTTTTTATGTATTCAACTACATGTTTCTCTAAGAATATCAGCACGGCTAACACAAGTTGCCCGCAACTTGTTTGTCGCTCGGATCTCCCTTTCTATCTAGTCAGTAACGATAGCGACGCACTGAGCGACAAGCGAGAAAATACAACTTGTGCTACCCGTGCAGGGTTGTGATTCTCTAAACAAGCAAAGGTGATAGTTCGCTCGAGTGAAGGTCCAAGCGGCGAGTTTAAGTAGTCCCGACAGAGCGAACAAAACACATTTTAGCGCGAGTATTCAATTTGGCAGCATGACTTCTCGAACGTATAAGGCTCCCTAATTGACAATGCACGCGCTAAAATGTGTTTTGTTCGGTCGGACGGGACTACTTAAACTCGCCGCTTTTATTCGCTCGTCCGTCCGACCGGCCGCCGTTTTTTTAGAGAATAACACACCAGGACTGCACGATCGCAGGTGTGTTTTACACATATCTTACTTAAACTAAACCCCTCTTCTGAGTCTCCTGCTGCTAATTTAATTAAAAGTAATTTCTTTCTTCGTTTTAATTTATCCCATTTTATTTGGCTTAATACAGTTACCCTACCACTATGTATAGATTACATTGTTAACATCTAATGACAGGTATGTCAGTTAGGTTAACCACACTTTAGGACTTTAATTATTAGTATTATTAGAAAATTAACTATAATTAAAGAAGGCTAATTTAAACAACCGAGTTAATGTATTATTCGTCATTAACTGAGCCACAATCAAGTGTTTTGTATTACCTTGAGGCATTACAGATTGTCTTATTTATTCCAAAACCAAAGTATCGGAAAGTCAAGGCGTCGTTTTTATGAGATTTAGAGCATTAACTTCTTTTCCTCAAACATGCCATTAAATAATGATGTTATGTTCCTTATAATAGGCCGCCAAGTATGACGTTTCAGGTACGGCTAGGACAAGAGGTCGTTTATGGAATTTCATACAAATCGTGCAGGCCCAGGCCAGCAAAGTCCTCTTTTTTAATTTCCATTCCACATAATTTTGTGGCACAGGCATCATGACATTCTGCCACTATGTGTATTAAAAAAAACAATAAACGTTTTTTTATTTTAGTGTAAACATGGCGGCTGTGTTTATGAACAGGCTAGATAGCTGTTTTTTTTTAATATACTAAGCCGTGCATCTAACCAAAGCGTTTGCATGTTTATCTTAAGTACTAGGAGAACAAAGGTAATTAGGGGTGCGTAGCGCAACTTAGATCGCAGGCGGGCGGTGCGCTGCGGGGCACCGGCGGGCGGGCGGGCGCACACGACACAGCGCCGATGACTGAGCACTGTAGGTTACTTTTAGTGTTTATGCACTCCTAGTAGTTTGACTTTGTAATTTTTTTAATGAATTATTATTATGTTTGATGTTTGAGAAAAGCACTGTATGTACATAGCTCGGCGGGAAATATACCCATATTTCCCGCCTCAGACCTATCCTAGTCTATATGTATTCGGCCGGCAACCCCTTTGTCCCGGCCTCTCTAGTAATGTACTATTGTTTTCCTCACCAAATCAGAGTATACTCTATTAACCCCGCTCGGATGTAATCACAAACAAAACCTAATAACGCGTTATGAACGTCTTTCCAAATAAAGATAGTTCCACACAAGTCCAATTGAGCCGAGGCAAGTTCCAAAAACTAACGCTCCAAGAAGCACTAAGTAATATACTCGGTGCAACACAGGCGGCGGGCCGGGTGAACGGATTTTAGTTAGTTAACATAGTTAAAGTTTGAGTTGAAGATCGGTCGGTTAAGCGGAAGGGAAATGTATAACATTAATTCCAGCATATTAATAGGTAACGGAAATTTTAGTTTTTCTATGACATGCATGCGAGTGTGACAGCGATAGACAGATGAACGGGCCGTTTGGCAAAAATATGATTGCCGAATGAATCGTTTCCAAACTTTTTTATTTGCAAACCCAATGATGTATAATTCTTTCAGGATTTATTTCAGTACCATCGTGTAGAACCCTATAGGTTAGGTTAGGTTAGTTAAAAAAGGGTTAAACAAAGGTAACCCCAGAAAAACGCTATAAAAAGTTCTATATTGAGCAGTCTTTTGAAAAAAAATTGAGATGTACGAATTTGTTCGAGAAAGTATCTATTAGTATAGAGATGTTTTAGTTCTAGTTAGTCCTCATGGTTAGCAATGCATTTGGAGTCTTAGGATTGTAATCTTGAGAGTTCATATGTGGCATTATCTATGAAAAGGGACCTTATTGTCGATGGTGCTTACGCCGCACTGCGTCACGCGACGTTGTATTTATATCAGAGCATCGTTAATAGTGGCGGAATCGCCATCGACAATAAGGTCCATTTTCATAGATAACGTCTCATATGTCTATGGATCTCAGATCCTACTTACCTCAAGCTTGTATAAGAAATAAGAAATAAGAAATAAGAAATAAGAAGTATTTATTGTCACCCAAAACCAGTAAAAATACAAACAAAATTTTATAAAAAAAATGGTGCCTTTTCCTTGTCATAAAAAAATATACCTGTGCAATAACTACTGATAATAATAAAATCTACGCGGACAGAGTCGTGGGCTCTATTTATTACAATTACTTGACAGACATTTAATTGTATCCCTTGTAAAAGACCAAAGCTAATCAAAAAATCAAATCAAAATCAAAATATTTATTCAGTAAATTGGCCACCTACGGGCTCTTTTACACGTCGGTAATATACATTGAATCTACTAGCGCTTCGGACAAGACCATCATTGCGGAGAAGAAGCGCCGCAAGAAACTCCAGCAGAAGGTCATTTTTTCAAACATAAAATACAATAATACTTAAAAGTAAGTTACATTACAAGGTAATAAAGCAACAAATATAAATTATTAGAACTATCACAAATAAAAACATTACGAATTCAAAAATTACAAAACATTACAAATAAATGTAAAAATTAAAAATGTTACATGTCAACTACATTTAACTAAAAATAATGACTAGAAGAACAACACGACGAGGTCTCTACGTCAAAAGCCATAACTGGAATAAATAACTGAGCAACAAGTCCTTGCAGACGTGAACAGACCGGACCCCACAAACAGCACCCGTTCACGAGTTTCTTTAATTCTTAGTTATTTTAATTGTCGTATCGTACAACTGACCCTTCGTAAGCTTTAACCTTTCTCCGAGTTCCTTGGAACTTGTGGAAAGATAATTTCTAAGTATAAGTAAAATGCATGTGACTAAGTTCCGGAAAGTTCTCGCGTTTGGTTTTACTCTTAAGTGAACGTGCAGTATTGTTGGAGAGCTCGCTTTTCTTTACTTTTTAAGTGTGAAAGTTAAGACTGGCTTGCATATCATCTATAAGGAATGTTATGAGAGTGAGAATTTTGTAAGTTTCATGTGTGGAGGTTACTCTTCGGAAACACTGCACCTATTAGGCCAGCTTTACACTGAAACTTACGAATTACGTAAGTAGGGACGCAGCTATCTGTTAGAATGAGAAAAAACTATTTCTACCTACTTCTAGCCAATAGCTGCGTCCCTACTTACGTAAGTTGTAAGTTTCAATGTAAAGGCCGCCTTAGAAAAAATATTTCACCATTTATTATTCCAAATAGACATAATGCTATACAGGGGGCCGATTTTTGACTTTCGAGCGCTCGAAAGTTTCACTCGAAAGTGAGTAAAATCAGTGAAACCGTTTTTCGAAATACGAGCGGTAGAATTGAAAACGAATGGTGTGGACTCGAAAGTCAAAAATCGCCCCCCAGGGTGGAAAAAAACGAACGCCACATTCACGACAACTACTTTAATATTGGAAGAAAATTCTACGCAAAGGACTTTATTGTTTTGTCATATTCGGCCCGTTTGGTTCCCGGTTCAGGCTGATGAATTTTCAAAAAACGATAAATTAAATATATTATTGTTTTCAAAAATGAAAGTAACTCTCCTTTGCGTCAAATTTGCTATTTCCAATATTCAAGGTAGTTGATCAGCATGTGGCGTTCGTTTTATCCACCCTGTATATTATGTGTACCTACCTACTCTGCCCTACTAAGCTTATAAGCGTATCCCAAATTTAATAACCATAGCATTTTTGATTCTCTTCTGTTAGTAATAAGGTTGATATTGCTACAGGAGTTTTATCTGAGATACTGCGTATTGGATTAGCAGGGCAGTACTATTCAACCCGGGGAAGTCGGAACTAGTTTGTTATAACTTGAACAGATGGAACAAATTCGTTTTGATGTTATCGTCTACATATTTAGGACAATGTTTTTTTATTTTGATTGATTAAATCCGCTTTAACATTAATAATATGAATTTAGCCTATCTTTTTTGTATTGTTGTACGAGTTATTTTGTTTTTTGCTGATAACATTTTTACGATTCGAACCTACATCTCCTCTGTCTCTCCGGGCCGATGCAGGCGCATTACCAATTATGCCACCAAGACCCTACTTAAGATCCACGAAATTAGTAATCGCTTGCTTTTTCATACTCGGAGGGTATGTCGTTTGTTAATAAACTTGAACGATAGATGGCGTCAGCATACCCTCCGAGTATGAAAAAGCAAGCGATTACTAATTTCGTGGATCTTAAGTAGGGTCTTGGTGGCACAATTGGTAATGCGCCTGCATCGGCCCGGAGAGTCATAGGAGATGTAGGTTCGAATCCTGCCTAACCGACGAATTTTTTTCGCTTTAATATAGTTTAGAATTTCGTAACAGACGTTTCTGTTAAATTAAAAAATCTTTAACATTTTTACGTCTCAAAAATCTTAATTGCTCAATCTCGACGAAATTCTTACGTTAGGATAAAGAAATTTCATTTAGCCAGAATAATTGCTGTCTGTTGTGTACCGTACATACCAGTATGTAGGGTACAATTCCTATAGTGTAGAAATACCACGAAATAACTGACTGATTTTGGCCAAGTTCCAGAAAAATAGGGTTGGCACAAGAACTAGAACGTCAAATTATGGAATTTTGCGTATTACGACGTTACGGAATAATTCGTTTTGAATGTCCGTTTATTTGAGTACTAGTTTTTGCCCGCAACTTTGTCCGCACAGAATTACTTATTTTGTCATCCCACGAAAACTAATACATTTCGGAATTAAAGGTAGCCTATGTGTTAATCCAGGAAATAAACTATCTCTACGCTAAATTTCATCCAAAAAAGCACACACATCCATACATACAAACTTTCTCATTGATGAAGCAGTAACTGTGGGACTATAACTATTAGTATGACTCGCTTAATTATGCGTGCGATTTAAAGTTTGTATGTTTGTTACTCTTTCACACTATAATAGCTAAACGATACGGTATAGCTAATACCCTGAATATATAAACTACCTATTTTTTTCCTTTTTTATGGCAAGAAGAAGGCAAACGACCACACACGCCACCTAATATCTAAGTTGGAACTGAGACCCGTAGACATTTACTTATTTTTATTCTCAAGACTGCAAACCTAAGGATGCCCGTCACAAGATACGTCAAAGTATACGTCAAGCCATACAAAACTGTAATTTTTGACGCATCTTGAGATGAGCGTTACAGTCGAGATAGTTTATTAATACGGCCCTTAGACAGTAAATGCGTTGCCAACCCTGAGAATTAGGTGGAATGCCTCTATGCTAGTAATTTCATCGGTTGTCTTATCACACCGGAACACAACAATGCGATCATTGCTGCTTAGTAGGTTGCAGGATAAGATGGGGTGATAGCGGCATATAGACCAGATTACAAAGTCCTACAACGTCTAAAACCCTGTTTTCCTAATAAAAACACTGTTCCCGTGCGATGGTCAACGTGGATGAAGTCGCGGGCTGAAGCTAGTTAAATATATGGATAAGTATAATAGAAGAATTGAAGAACTTATAATACAGCGTCTATTATATTAAAAATTGCTCGTTAGTAGATTCAACACAAAAACAAAGTTTCAAAAACTCCTACTCCAGTTTTTTGTTTCAGCAGACGCTTGGCCGTTTGATTAATGATGTTGAAGATTTTTTTCAAATAAAAAGTTTTTCCCTTCTGGATATTGTTTCTTTGAAGAGAATAATGGTAAATGTCACGTTCGTGTATTGCTTGTTCATAAAAAGTTTGCAGCGACAAACTTTTAGTTTGGGGTACCTCCTGTGAATTGTTTGGCAAGAACGATCTGGAGCCCGTTTCACGGAATCTTGTAACTTGTATTAAAAGCTGAAGCCGCCAAGCTCAAATGGGAATGGATTGGGCATGTTTGCCGCACGCCTGAGGAATTGTGGGTTAAAGTGTGTATCAAATGGGTCCCATGGGATAGAATTCGGTGTCGTGGCAGACCAAGGCGACGTTGGCGAGATGAGCTTGATGCCTTCAATCGGGGCTGGTGGGAGACTGCCCAAGATAGGGCTACGTGGAAAGAGGGGAGGGAGGCCTATGCCCAGCAGTGGGACATTATAGGCTCTTAAATAAATAAATAAAATATAAATACACGTAATAAGCGTTCGTGAAACGGGCCCCTGCAATGGATAAATAATCTACAATAATAAACTACAAGTATTAGAGTAAAATATATTTCTAGCGTGATTTTACCTGATTGTTTTTCAGTGAGTGAGTTTCACAATGAGATGTATCTACTTTTTCACCTTATTGCATTGTAATAAGGTCCCAAAGTAGATACATGTTTTTGTAAAACCTTTCTATGGCTACATTCGAATAAAGTGGAACAAGGTCTTATAGGTACCTAGATTAAACGCCGAATTTGTATAGACTAATTTCGGAGTCAGTCTTATTCCGATTTGGTGAAATGCGGCCTAAGGATCTCGAACAACAGCAATAGATACAGTCAAGGAATTTAATTTGTCACCCACCTTAGTTCCAAAGTCAATCTGACATTCTATAGCAATAAGGTTGAGTTTCCTATCAATTACAAATGACTTGGCATCTCTATTGACAATTACATCTTCAAGCAGATTTTCTTTGAAATGGGTAGCAAATTAACTTCCGTGACCGTACATACAGATGTAGTGCATAATTGTTATCTACACTCATATCATAAGTCCTCTATTATGCGTTCAAAACCCGTAGGCAATGACCAGAATTACCTGTGGCAGTAGGTGACAGCGATGACAGCTGTTAATTTTTGAAGATGTTCCAAATTTGGATCTCATTACCTTACAATATGCTGTAACGTAATTTCAAAATTATCAATTATTATTATATATTATGCTGGTCATTTGCCTTTCGGCTCCTGAACCCATCTAAGAGTACTTATAATATGTCTGTAGATAAAGTATTGTACGAGACTCTGCGTAATTAATATTACGCAACCGTCACGTAAACTACTATTTCCATCGTATTTTCTCGGAAACGTTCGTATTTGTCATGCTACTTGAGTCACCCTCAGTACTTTTTGTACAGCAACCGACTGAAATAGCAAGACACGTTCGTACGTTTCCGTGAAAATACGATGAAAAACAATTATGCACTACATCTGTACCTATTTAATCGCACTAGTGCTGTTTAACATTATCTACCTACACGCCCGCGATTTGATACGCTTATAGAATTAGTTTCTCGCTATTACCCCTTTATCTTACCGGGGTTGATTTTGTAAAAATATCTTTTTGGTACACTTCTAGGGTAGTACCAAGAAATTTTCCCTTTAAAGGGCATTGGGTAAATTTGTTTGAAGAATATTGTCATATTTTTTTTCAGCGGCCACGGATGATTTTTGCTTAGGTAGTTATTTAGAGGACCTCTAAATACACATAGATATATATATAATTTATGGCGTTAAATAATATCGGAGCAGAGATTTTAAAGATTAAAGTATTCAGTTCTTAGTACAAAAGTACGCCCAAGTATGAATATTTAAATATCTCGGCTCCGATGCACTTAAGAGTACATTACTAACAAAATATGTTTATTTTTAATAATTCTATTATAATTTACCACTTTTACGAATGGCCACTCACCTTGAAAATGTATGAATTTTACAAACGACCACACTTTTACCCAAACGCCTTTCAAAAGCTCTTAGAAACCCCACAATACATACACATTCCTTTTCAGTGTAAATAGCGTTTGTTGCCAGCCCTGAAGTGTAGTTTACCTAGTGTTTTCTAGGTCATAACTCCGAAGTTACACTGTTCAAAGCGCAAGACTGGTGTAAAAATGACGCAACATTTTCCGTTTTAGTATCTAAACTTAGGTTAATAAATTGACAACTTTCTTAGAACTAGCTTGGTAAGTGCACTCCGTGATGGTACTTAATAATGATTGGTGGCATTGAGAGGGTGATCAGTATTTTAAGGATTTATTATTTTTGCTGGGTGAGTAAGTATCCTTTGTTTATTATCTTGCTATATAATTATTAATTTCTCCTTGAAACTGTAAAGTCGTTTTTCTAAAAAAACTAAACAAAGTACCTTGTAAGTACTTTCCGGCATTTTTTCAAATTTAATGACCGTTATTTTGCACGTGTTCGCCTTAAAAAAAGATTAACATTAGAAATTGAATATAATTGTATCTTCTACAAGTAATCCATAATAATATTATACATATATAAATTCAAAAGTAACTTTGTCTTCAGAGTTGGCAACGCATTTCCGGTCTCATTATAGCAGTCTGGTGCTTACTTTGAGACTGTCTATTTGCGTAAAATTGAAATAAAAAGCTGTTTAAAAAAAAAGAGTCCAAATCCGTTTGAAACAACGATGCCATAAAAAATACACAGATACACGCGTTAAAATTACAACACTGTTTCCGTCAAGGGTTATATAAAAAAGTAGGCAAGCAGCAAATTGAATGGGATTTACTAGAATGCATTTCAAAAGGTCTTAATCTTCAAGTGCAAACGGCGAGATACCCCAAGGGGTAGAAATAGGGTTGAGCCAATTACCCTAGTTTTATTAACACCCGCCCTTTACGGCGCCGCTTTTATGGCAACCCTAATTATAGGGACGCTTCGTTTCCTAAGACACCATTCACAATGGAAGGCTTTAAACGATTTTGTTTGTGTTCCTTTAACAACGAATCGTATAAAGAGTTTGGGAGAAATCAAATTCAATGATTTCAACTTACGTTGAAGTTGAGAGTAAATAGGTCTTTTTATCAATAGGTAACCATAATGCTTTATCAATTTCTGTGTGAAACTCGTTATTAAATAAAGAAATGACAAAAACGAAAATAAAATGATGGATGGCACTTTTTTAATAAATCCGGCGACCGGAAGGGACTCAAAATCGACTTAATAGATTTGTTTATATGTATTTTATGGTCAGTATAGTTAACTAAACTAATAGTTAAAAATTGTACCCAATTGTTAAATCTGAAACAAACGTGTCGCATTTTTGAGTAAATTTTTTGATTTTAACAACTAGTTCAGTTAACTACTAATCAAGAAATCGGCCTTAAGTAGTTCCTTAGTAGGTAACGATTTTTCACGAAAAACGAGTAAATTGGGTCTCACATCGGTATTCCTAATAAACTTTGTTCGAATTATCATTTGTCCGTAACCGGTTTTCAAGCCAGACAACTTTTTAAGTTTTCCTAAAATACCTGTGGTAAGGTTATATATTATAACCACGTTAAAAAGTTTTAAAATTGAGGTGGAAAAAAATGGCTATAGGATAATTAAAAATTCGAACTAACGATGCCTTTAGAGATGTGTCAACTCGATTTACCAAACCGGTTCAAACCGAGTTATGCTCAACTCGGTTTGAGTCGGTTTGAAGTTTCTCTAACTCGCTTCGTGCGAGCTACTCGGAAACCGTGAGCCCGCAAGTCAAAACGGTCGGTCAAAGCGGAAATTATCGAAATTTACCTATTGAACCCGATCAAACGCGGCGCGGCGTTCCGACGACATGACGGGTGGACGGGCGGCAGCGAAGCGGCACTAACGAAGATTGCCGAACAAACCCGACACAGACTCGGTTTGGCTCGTCTCCTGATGAACATAACGCGCGTGCATGCGTAGGTTCGTACTATCAACTCGGTTTGAGCAACCCGGGTTGAAACCGGTTTACATCAATTTTCGACTCGGGTGACTCGGTTTCGAATATTTACGGTTTGGCCCATCTCTAGATGCCTTAGGCAAAAGACGATTCGGGCTATAGTATACTTTTTTTTTAAAGTTCGCTTCTTATACTTTAAAAAATGTTCATTTTGGTTGTCAATTGTGTTCGTTAAGGCATCTACATAGCTTCGAATCGACAAACCTCATCCAACAACCGCTATCCGTCAATATAACGACTGAATTTAACACCTGTCATCCCCCCAAGAGCGAGTGGGCCTGTCAAAACAACAATCAGTCATTTCTTGTCGCGAGGATTTGGTTGGTAATCAATATTTTGTAAGAAAATATGTTGTTCCGTGTCAAATGTGACATCTTGTATAAAATAACATGAGCATAAGAGAGTTTAGTGAGAACACAATTATTTATAGTTCATTGCTTTAAATACGAGTAAAAGTTTAAATAAATAAATAAATAAATATCAGGGGACAATGTCACACCCATTAACCTAGTCCCAAACTAAGCTCTAGGCTTGTACTATGGGTACTAGACAACGATATAAATACTTATATAGAGAAATATATACTTAAATACATAGAAACCATCCATGACTCAGGAACAAATATTCGCTCTCATCACACAAATATCTGCCCTTACCGGGATTTGAACCCAGGACCGCTAGCTTCGTAGGCAGGGTCACTAGAGTCACTACCAGCTAGGCCAGCGCGTCGTCAAATCACTATCACTACATAGTATAAAACAAAGTCGCTTCCCGCTGTCTGTCTGTCCCTATGTATGCTTAGATCTTTAAAACTACGCAACGGATTTTGATGCCTGTTTTTAAAATAGATAGAGTGATTCAAGAGCAAGGTTTTTATGTTTAATAAGTTTTGGATTATGAACGGATATTACAGAAAACTGGCATAAACCGAAGCGAAGCGAGGGAAGGTCACTAGTAGAGTAATATTTTAAGTTATAAGCATTTAAAACGTATGTTTAACGTTGTCTTGTACCCATGGTGGTAGGACCTTATGCAAGGTCAGTCCGGGATCGCTACCACCATCTTATCTTCTAACCTACCGCCAAGCATACGACAACTTGTGAAATTACTAGAATATAGGCATCCCATCTTAGTCCTCAGAGTTGGCAACGCATTTGCTGTCTTAGGATTGAAGTCTTGAGAATGCAAATGTCTACGGGTCATAGGTCCTACTTATTATCAGGTGTCCTACGTCACGTTGGCTTTTACTATGCCAAAAAAAAAACTTTTTACACTAGCTACCATCAGTAAATTATTTTCTCCCCTGAAATACATACATACCATTCACATACCTTCACGCTTGTAATCCCAGAGTGGGGTAGGCAGAACTACAGAACTACCTACAACTTTAATGTTGATGGTTCAGTAACCAGACTTTGCACAAATAGGCTAAGGGCAGAGTTCACCAACAATTAAACGGACGGTTAAGTCTTAATCACCTGTTAATCAATACGTTGACACCCGTTAAACCGCTAATAGTCCGTTTAATTCCGTGTAACCACATTTTGCACAATTAGGCTAAGATGTTTACCAGCGTATTAGTGACAAGTTGCAAGACCATCGCCTAACAGTACTACAAGCCTTTATTCCATTAGTCGCCTCTTACGACATCCACGGGAAGACATGGAGTGGCACTATTCTAACCCGGCAACCACACGGTTTAAAATAAGCCCTGGTAATACCATTTATTGTCAAAAACATTAATAACCCAATCGTAAATTCAATACCAGTATTCTACAGCTTATTTAAGAGCAACGTCCATTATAGCTTTCAGTTAAAATTTGACGCAGAACCTACATTTTCATTTTTGTTAAACCATTACACGTTCTCTGTTGCTGACAGATTTATATAAATATAGTTTTGGGTTTACCTTTAAAACAAACATATCGGGAACAAACAAAATAAATTGACACGTTCCAATTTGTTGTTGTTCATCTTGCTACTATTTCGATATAACATTGATTACTTTATTATAACATCAACATGATTACGATATTTAAAGTACTGCCGGCATGATTTTGCAGGAACAAATTTTCTCGTTTGTCGCAGTGTTCGTTGCTTTCGTGATAAACTGGGTGGAGGAAGATGTGCGACAAATATATCGTGATCACAAATCATAGATAATAAGATAAAGGAGGTTATCTGTGGTCGTAATCAAGATCTGCTAGCCACCCTGGGGCCCAGGTCAGGTTTATTTTTTATTTGTGTTCGCTTTGTTATCTTGTCAGATTTTTTAAGTTTGAGTATCTATGTCCACTTTCGAGAATATATATTGTTGTCATATTATATATAGGTACTTAGTTTAATTATATACGATGTTCAAGTTCGCATTTGTAAATATATTCCTATTTTTAGTTACCTTTGTATTTACTTCATTTCCTTTTGTATAACAAAGTGTTTACATACATACATGCCTACCCTTACCTGATAACGCTAGGTCACTCGTCTGAGCCGGTCTAGTGCACATTGAAGCCTAGATAATGTGGATTAGTGTCAATGGGTTATAGATTATCTTATCGGCTAGCCTTTGTACTCGTGTGATGTATTAGTGGGAGTGGACAACAAGCTGTTATCCGCAAACGCGGACAGTATATAACCCTGTTGCAGAAAGCCAATAAATAAATAAATAAATAAAAATAAAATAGTTATTTATTTAGGAATTAATTCGATTAAATTTAAAAATACTTAGATCAATTAAAAATTAAAAACATTAAATTAAAACATAAAATTAAATTTGTATAATTATTATTCAGCAGGCACATGGACATAACACTTAAATTAGCTTAAAAAAAAGGTTTGTTACGTCAAAAATTATTCTGGAACATTGAGTTGTGAAAATTGAGACGAGGACACATAAAAAAAAAAAAAAAAAAAACATGGCAAGAATTGAAAGTCAAAATAAAATAAAATAAGAATCACAATTTAAAATACAATAATTGTTGAAAGCTATAGTTTTAGAACAGATGATGCAAAGCATTGCAAAGTTCGTGTTCATTCATTTATTTATAATATCAAATAATTACATGTCAATTTATTATTTAAAACAATATCAAAAATTTGTTATCTACTTACACTAACACCAACACAATATCAAAAATTACAAAAGTTTGTGGATAGGATTATTCTTAAGCATGACCGCGAACAAAAACCGACCAAGTGCGAGTCGGACTTGCGCACAAAGGGTTCCGTACCATAATCTATAAAAAATCACGTTAGTTGCATGGGAGCCCTCTTAATTATTTTTTTAAGTGAATACCTATTCAACTAAATACTCTATGAATATTTCAAGCATCTTAACTAAATATTCTATGAATATTTCAACTTGGAATCTTGCTTTGGAGTGCTTTAAAATCGATGATTCGGGATAATTTTCAAAGTAAACAGAGAAGTAATAGTAGATTTTCAACAAGAAACTAAAACAAGCCATAATGACCAGAGATGTTTAGCCACGCGAGCGAGCGAGCGAGCGAGCGAGAGTGGCTATAGTTCGAGTGTCATTATGGTTGTTTAGTCTCGCGTTAAACACTCTACTTTTCATTTTGAATGCGAGAAAAAAAACTACACTCTATACAAAATTACAATATTTAACAAAATTGTAACAAAGTTTCTGCCAAATTTATTTTGCGGTTGTCAGTTTTTTGTAAAATGACACAAATGCTTGCATATTTAGCCAACTGATAAAAGTATGAAAACTATTTGGACCATGCCTAATAAAATAAAATTATCCTTAATATATTTAAATGGATTCATATTCGTAATCATTAATCGTGTTTCACGAAATTAAATCGTTTTTTTAAATTTTGTGTACAGTTGTCATTTTGCTGTTATTTCCACGGCTTAAAAATGGTCTATACACACACAATCACTGAAAATGGCGATAATCCTCCATTCACAAACACCGTGATTGGTTGTTTATGGGTTTTCAAAGTAAAGAAAAAAAAATACTTTAATCCCTAGAGATTAATAAGGAGCTTTAGTCCCGATGTGCAGAGATTAAAGTAATATTTAAGAGCATGAGAATCGAAAAATAAATAATATATTTGATACAAATTGTCAATGCATCCAATATTAAAACTTTCTACGTAATTCTTGTTACCCCCGAAATGAAATGAATAAATTAATTACGATTATTTAAAGTTGATGAAGAAAAAGGTCATTAATTTAGTATTTGTAACCCAAAAGAAACAGGAAGAATCCTTTAAATCTGCTATTTCAACATTGTTAGTGCACCAGCAACTTTATTTCTAAAGAAAGCATACAACGATGTTAAAATGACGTAGGTACGTAAAAAAAGAAACAACGTTACAACAATATTAACCTCGTAAGGCCCACCGTACTACAAACAGCAAGTTTTTTGTCAGTGGGACTTTGAATGTACCATTATGGCATTAAAGTTCAATTACGTTTGTTCGAAAATGTCATTTTCAATTCATAAAGGAAAATAAACTTTATTCCCATTGCAGTACAGTTCAAATTGAATTGGATGATGTACATCCTATTGCACGCTGGGCCTTACGAGGTAATATTTGATGTGCTATCCAAAGGTTTAACAGTTCTTTTTCATTTATATTGTCGTCACTAACTTCATAATGATTGAATCATTTTATGTAAATGCTCAAATAGTTTTCTATCCTTAAAAACACTGGCATTTATTCCATAACCTTCAAACTTGACGCCATCTTGATATAGCCCTGGAATAACCATAAAGTAGTCAGTAAACTTTTCACATATTTTATATCACGACGGCAAACTTATTTCTTATCTTTATAGGCGTGTAATGCTTATATAAATTCGACTGGCTCATCAGCATCTGTTTACCTTGAAACTTGTTATTCTATTTGCAGAAACTTAACGTAGATGAAATACTTATTTTGTCTGGGCATTGCCAAGAATTTCATAATGTTTCTTGTAAAGACGTAAATTATTACATGATTTGTTACTCTATCTTGTTATAGTGTTAGAGAAGTTTTAAGTTGCCAAATATTTTAATAGATTTAAGGTTGGTATACTTTTTTTAACCCTAGATAACACTGGGGTCCTAGTGAAAAAGGGTACAAGTCGATTTAACTCGTAATAAAAAAGGGTATACTTACACGTTAAGTATACTAGACTTAAACCCTTTTTCACTTGATTTTCAGACGACTTATACTGTTTTTCACTAGGACCCCAGTATTAATAAGCAGTATTCAAAGTTTAAGGTCTCTGTGTCTGCATATGGATTCGTAGTTCGATCCGATTCCAATGTGTCTGTTTTTATTCGATAGCTTATTTTATGTAGATTTTAGCTACGTTTGATGGAAAATAGTTGATCTATTTATAAGTTACTAGCGACCCGCCCTCGCTTCGCTTCTGTTTATGCGAGTTTTCTGTAACATCCGTACATAATCCAGAATTTATTATACATAAAAACCTTCCTTTTAAATCACACTATGTATTGCTAATCTGCATTAAAATCCGTTGAGTACTTAGTTTAAAAGTTCTAAGCGAACAGACAGCGGAAGGGACTTCATTTTATACTATGTAAAAATGTAGTAGCTCTGAAAGCAGATTTAGGCTGCGGCTCCACTGAAGCGGAGACGAGCGGAGCGGCGTGGAGCTGTGGCGATATTAACCAATACAATCTAAACAAACGTGCGCAAGGCGCGCTCGACGTGACCGCATGTGCCTTCTATTGGTTAATATTGGCACAGCTCCGCTCGTCTCCGCTTCAGTGGAGCCGCAGCCTAACAACGGCCCAGATTAGAACACTGTATCCGTCGTTCTTACAAAAGTGATCTAATAGTGGTGCAATGCTGTCTGTTTTTACATCGCAAGTGTTTTTGATAAAAACAATACTTAGTTAATTAAGCCTGTGGCCAAAAAGAGAAGTGGAAAACTATTCGATTTTAAGTCGTTAAAAAAATCTACCCGCCGTGGCCATCTAATACCTTTAAACAAGCAATTCTTGTACAAGAATATATACGGCTCCAACGATTTTGATGAAATTTGTAATATACGGGGGTGAAAAATCAATCTGTCAAGTTGTCATCTTCGGGGAATTTCGTTTTCAACCCGAGCGACGCTCGGTCTTCCGGGTACTATATTTTAAAGAAACATCATCATATGAAAAATACTTAAAATAAATATCTTCCAAAAACCACCAACTAAAATGATATTTATCATTACCCTAAGTTTGTCAGGTCTTGAATCCCATAATAAATTAATGACAATAGGTTATTAATTCAGCCATGAAGCAGGCGTTTATGGGTGTTTGGTAACAGTGTATTGATATTGTCGCAAACCACTTGAGATTTATCCAAGGTTACGAGGCTCGGTCCAATCTGTGTTATAGGGGTGCCCTTTAGTCGATAGACAATACGTTGAAAATTTATTTTTTGTAAGTGAGCCCTTATAGACACTTTTACATGTCTAAGGGCCGTATTAAACTCATCTTGGTTGAGACGACCGTCAGAAGATACGTCAAAGTTAAAGTCAAGCTATAAGAAAACTGTCATTTTTGACGCATCTTGAGATGATTACAGTCGAGATCGGTTTATTAATACGGCGGTAAGTCTATCAGCGCTTTTCAAGGCGAGACTACTAGTTTTTTTAAATAAACATATTTTATTACAATGATAATAACTTAAGCTAGCGGTAGGTACAGAAAACCAATTGGTCTTACGGTTAATTAGTTTCAAATGTTAACATTCGTTTCGGCCCAAATCTATCCACGTAGCAGGTAAAGGTCACGCTGCCTAGTCCTGTGCTTCTCGTAAACTGATTCATTTTCCATTGCGCCAACAATTTGCTAAATAATGACTTTGACCAACAAACTAATGATCAAGGTTTGAATGGTCTGATTTCGGTCTGGCTTAACCCTAAAGGTGTAATTAATGCTTCCGTTATATAAAATGTATATTTACTTCAAACGCGTATGAGATATCGATTTACGAGGTTAGTAGTTGTTTATTTGATCTATTTCTGATATAATACTTTAAAAAAACAAGAACTCATTGTTTATTTTTCAACTTGAAACAATCAAGCGTCAAAAATAAGTGATTTTTTATACTTAATTAATATAACATTCTGGGCCGTTTTCAAAAACATTGTACATAGTTAAGGACAGTTAAGGCCTTAAGTAAGTAAAATCCTTAATTTTTTTCCATTTCGTAACGAAAATTAATATACTTAAATCATTCGATTGTTAAAATGACAATTGGCGTAAAGGACAATTTTACAGTACAATTTACTTGTCCTTTACGCCAATTGTCATTTTAGCTTCGATTATGGTTAACTTTCGTTACGAAATGGAAAAAATTTAAGGATTTTAATTGAGGCTTTAACTATGTACATCTTTTCTGAAAACGGCCCATCTATCGTTACTTTTATCGACAAACTATAATTCCGAAACCCTATTCTCCACAGGGCTCTAATACAAGATTCAATAATTAGGGGTCGGTCAATCAAGCTTTATTGAGGCAAGCCGGTCTAATCCCGACTCATCTGAGGCAATTCTGAGGCTACAATAGAACTACTTCAAGCGGCGCTAGAGTCGATTTAGGTTTAGGTTTAAGTTAAATATGTTCGGTGCTTTAGAAATCTTTTGTTGGATTTATTTGAGTGGTAGACAATAGTGTAGCAATGGTTTTAATCGATACGAGTTGGACTTTATTAACACAAATAATCTGGTTTATTATATTTCACTGAATGTGTTACTTGAAGTGTACAAGTATTTTTTTAACAAATTGTAAACTTATTGAAGATTGGTAACCTATCTTTTTCTTAAATTTTTCCACGTTATTTAAATCCAAATCTTCATTTGTCACAAGTTATAATTTTTATGACGTCGTTTTAAGAAAAAAACTGGTCTAAATTATTTTTGACAATATTTCATAAAATGCCGTCGAGATAGGAATAAACTGTTCATGAAATAACAGTATACCCCCAGGGATAATAATTCGTGGATAATAATTACTGTCTAAATCCCAAATTGAATCCAGGTTGAGTTCAGATTATGCTGGATTTCGTACAATAGCAGCTGTAATTAAGATTTATGATGCGTAATAACTATTAATTATCTGTGTGAAGTTCTAGTTAAGACTAGACTATTTAAACAGATAATTTAGGACATTAAGCTAACTAAGTGACTATTTATTGTCGTTTCGGAAATAATTAATTCACAACTGTAATAATAAACATACACACACAAAACTTTCGTAATTATCATATTGTTAATGGGATGGGATATTTAATTTCCATCCCTTAGTAACCTTTACCTGCCACGTGGGACGAAGTGGGAAGTGGTGGGTGGTGGGTGGGATTATTTTTATCTAGTTAGTACTAATGGGGTGATATAACACAGATTACTAAGTATCATTACGCTGCCTGTCCACTGGAGCGAAGCGGGGTAGCGTAGCGGTGAGCGAGGAAAACATCCACCAATAGGAGAGCTGCGCTGAGCGAGGCTAATAAAATAAAGTATTCCTATTGGTTGATCTCTTTCTCGCTCACCGCTCGGTAGCCTCACTCCGCTCCAGTGGGCAGGCAGCCTTAGTCTTGTAAAATAGCATTGTCAACTCCCAGTTAATTATTATTTGACACCGTAATTGCTTTATATTCTAAAACTAGTCTAACTGCCGCACTCAGAGACGTCAATTAAATTTCATGCTTGATTAAAGTTGTTACTGTCACTTTCTTTGCTATAGCAATAGAGTAAGACACATCAATAAATAAGCAATTTAATTGACGTCCCTGAGTGCGGCAGTTTATCTAACGGCAGCACTCATAGTCGGTTAATGTTTTTATAGACAGGTTTGAAAATGGAACGAGTAAATTGTGTCTAAAATGTCTTCGAGTCCGGCAGTAAGTGGGTGTGAGGACCAAGACTCTCTTGTAAGACGCCTTTGTCCAGAAATTTGACTTTTATAAAGAGAATTGTGAAGCGACGCTAAAATCTCGTAGCTGTCAAAAAAAAACCATACAAATTTAGCTCCAGGTGATAACGTTTTTCACCCCCTAAATCAAGTCCGTTTTTCGCGATTTCTGAAAATGTTGCAGTTATTATAAAGAACTAGGTATATATGTTTCTGTTTTTTGTTGTTCAAATATGTTCTGTTTTTTGTTGTTCAAATATGTTTCATTCTAAGAAATATTTTCATGGAAAGGAAAACGTACAGACATAGTTTTTCATGATATCTACAACATAATTCAAAAATCGGCTAGGGCGGGGAAACGTTATCACATTGATTTTTTTAGCTTCACAATCCTCTTAAGATAGAAGCAAAGAAAACATCTACAACCTAAAACATAAATCTAAATATATAAAAGAAGAAACTGAGGGACTAACTGACATATCAATGCGCAACCGCTGGGTCTAGAAATACTGGTAGATAAATGTTACTATACTATTAATGATTATTTTAATGATGCTGACCTTGACATTGAAAAATAAAAAGTGTGATTTGCAATGAATTGTAATCATGTTTTGACATTAACATTTTTTTTATATTAGTTTAGGCTTTAAATAATTTATAATGTATTTCGTATGCCAAAAGGCGCGTCATGGAATTGCTGCATATTTTACCACATTGTCTCCTGATTGTTACCTGTGATGACGAAATAAAGACTATTCTATTCTATTCTATTCTATTCTATTCTAGAAATTCCAAATTTGGTCCATAGGTTCCTTATGAGGCCTAAGGTGTTTAGAAAGGATTTTTCGAAAATCGACCCCCAACGGGAAGAAATAGCGGGAAGAGCGGGAAATTAATTAATTAATTAATTTTACACATCCAAAGTCGTGGGTGTCCTCTAGTAATAAATAAATAAATATCAGGGGACAGACTCACATCAGTTGACCTGGTCCCAAACTAAGCTCTAGGCTTGTACTATGGGTACTAGCAAACGATATAAACACCGATATAGAGAAATGAATACTTAAATACATAGAAAACATTCGAGCTTCAGAATCAAATACTCGCGCTCATTACACAAATATTTGCCCATACCGGGAATCGAACCTAGGACCGCAAGCTTCGTAGGCATGGTGACTACTAACTAGGCCAACGCGCCGTTGAATCACAAATATTTATCTTTATTACGGGTCTATATTGACTGACATAATTATTTTTAGTCATAATGTGCTTTTTAGGTCATAATCATCGCAAGTCATAACGTGTTTTTTTAAAGAAACTGTTACTTTTTCAGGATTTTTATAAATCAAACCTAACCTAACATAGCCTTTTCTACATGTTAGATATTTCAGAACTTCTGAAAAGTTTACAGTTTCAGAGATATAAAAAATTATGACTATGAAAAATTATTTCAACAATTACATTATGACCAATAAAATTATGGGAAACAAAGGGCTCCCCTTCATTACATGTCGCGCGCTGTGTCGTCTGCACGGGTAGCACAAGTTGTATTTTCTCGCTTGTCGCTCAGTGCGTCTCTATCGTTAAGGACTAGATAGGAAGGGAGATCCGAGCGACAAAGAAGTCGCGGGCAACTTGTGCTAGCCGTGCTGTACGCTTAGATCTTCTTAACTAAGCAATAGATTTCATTGATAGATAGCATGGTTTAAGAGGAAGGTTTTTATGAATAATATATTCTGGTTTATGTACATGTTTTACACAAAACCTATGGTTTAAGATCCGAATAGGAGACGATTTGCACCGGGCTGTTTATTCGATGAAAAGTATTTTATATCAAAGTTAATACGCTAAATAATATGTGGCGAATAGGTAGGCTGAAAAATTTCAGTCCAGTACTAACTAAAAATTAACTTTTTTTTAAAATTGCAAATGTTTGTTTAATAGACAAATTACATACTAATCGAAAGTATGAAGTCTATGGAATATGCAAACGTTAGGTTTGGTGCAAATTATTAGTACCGACTTACCTGTTTATACCTACCCAATTAGTCTGATGGGAAAAAAATTGTCAACCTAACCTTTGCATATTCTATAGGCTCCATACTGTCGATTAGTATGTAATTTGTCTATTAAACAAGCTAATATTGCAATATTTTAAAACAAAGTTAATTTTTAAATTTTTAATTAATTATATACTGGACTGAAATCTTTCAGCCTAGCATATTAAATTTGGTATAAAATACTTTTTATCGAATTAACAGCCCGGTGCAAATCGTCTCCTATTCGGATCTCCTACTATTACGAAAACCGAGAGCGGGTCGCTGGTAAATTATAATTTAGACTGATAATGTGTCGATATAAAGATATATGCAACAATAATACCAAGTTAAACCACCAAATGCAAACTAGCGATCATTTACACAATTAAGCATTTAACTACGTTATCCACATGAATGCACAACGTTTTACGTGTTCAAAGACCAAATTAGATATGTGAAAATGAAATCTACTTCAATTTCAAGCTTTGTTACCGCGGATGATGGTTAAAATTTGAATGATTTACACAGGCAGTTGTTTGTTTTGCTTTGAAACCAACGGTTTATTAGTATTAGCCTGGTATATTGCAATTTAATCTACCGGGTATAATATTCGTAGAGTTAAACTATTTATATTTTTAGTTAATGATCGGTCTATTATTATTATATATTTCGGGGGTGGTACGACATTGTGCAGGGTCCGTCCCGGTTTCTACCGCAATTTTATAATTTAACCTACTACTTAGCAGCAGTGTTCGCATTGTTGTGTTAGCAATAATGAGTAGTATAGTATGACTAGTATAGTGTAGTATAGTGTAGTGTGTGTAGGACCGGCAAACGCAGTGTAGGACGCCCTCAGACTAGGTGGAGCGACGATCTTCGCAAGGTGGCTGGCCTGAGCTGGATGAGAGTGGCCGCAGATCGTGCTCGGTGGCGTGCAATGGGAGAGGCCTATGTCCAGCAGTGGACTAGTATAGGCTGATGATGATGATGATGATGATGATGATGATGAGTATAATGTAGAGGCTTTCCATCTTAGCTTACTCCTCAGACTTTGCAACGCAATCTTACGATTACAATCTTGAAATTGCAAATGTTTATGAATCTTAGGTCCTACTAAGCATAAGATGGCATGTGTGGTCGTTTATCTTATTCATGCGATAAAAAAAAAATGACAATTGTGACTTACTAAAATTATTTTGGATGAGTACAAATTTTAAGTATTTACATACTCTAGTTGAGGTCCCCTGGTTTTACCTACAATTTTTCGACGAATGTATCATTTCACCGAATTTAATTTCATCGAATCTATATTCTGCTGAAACCGTGTTTTTTCTGGTTTAAATATTGAGATAGATTGGTATCACAAGATGCCGATGAAATGAAATTTCTGTGAAGTGATGTTCTATGAAATGCTTGTAGACAAAACATGTGTAAAAATCTAGAAATACTAAAAAAATAAAGGAACACTCACAGTTAACTAACTGTCCTCATAATTGTAAAAAATCTCCCGAAAACTGGTTTCAAGTTCTTTTACAAAACACGTACTAAATTACAGTTAGTAAATTGCAGCAAATGCAAGTTGCATTTTGTGCTGGTGTTTTAATTGTATTACAGGATGCAGTTTGCTGCCGTCTGCAAAGATTTAGCGCTAATATACAGCTTCATTGGGCGAGAAGTTCCTTTTAGTGGATAATTAGAGTTAAAAGCAAGTTGAAACTTTACCGTGCGAAATGTCTCATCGAGATTTGGCTGACAATAGCAAAATAAGTAACAAGAATTTAAAAGTATTGCTTGACTTTACAGACTTATTTAAATATAAATATTTAGCTACCAGAAACTAGACTTTGATTATGTCAATAAATACGAATAATAATACAATAACAATAATTTATTTTTAATTTTCAATTACATTGACGTAACAAAACTCTTAACTAAGCAAGGACACCAAATTCGATTAAAAGAAAAATAACAAATGCTGTGATATTCATTGAAATTAAAGAAATAACTATATATTGATAAAAACTATGATATAATATTCATTTAAGTTGTTTTTTTTATAGCAAAAACTCGGTTATCTGACAATATTGGCACTAAAACATTAAACACATCTTTATTTGATTTACATACCTAATGTTACGATTTCACCATGTATTTTAGTTAGTCTGTTGCTTACTATGAGAATTCATAATTTAAATTACTTATATTCAAATTAACCAATACATTTAAAATACTAATAAGAAACCATTTTTTTTTTAAATACACAAATATTTATTCTTCAGTTCGTATCAATTGAATAATACACTTCCGATGTAAAACCTGATCCAAATTCCAATAATAAAATCAGCTATGGAATTTTATTCAATAATCAAAACTTGAGATGGATTCCCGAATTCGGGATAATATTTCAATGCTGCCAACGTTTCGGAAATGACGTTCCATATTTGACAACGGTTCGGTTGGGTACGCACGGAATATAAATTTTATCTTAGCATATAGGATTAACCATAGATTATAAAAGATTTAGGACACAGCGGGGTTTTTTTAGATAAGTAGGTAATATAGTGGTGGTAGGACCTTGAGCAGGGTCTGTCCGGATCGCTACCACCATCTTATCCATTAACCCACGGCCAAGCAGTAGTGTTCGCATTGCTGTGTTCCGGTGTGGGGATAAGACAACCGGTGAAATTACTAGCATAGAGGCATTCCATCTTAGTCCTCAGGGTTGGCAACGCATTGAAGTCTTAGGATCGCAGTTTTGAGATTGTAGTCTTGAGGTTTCAAATGTCTATGGGTGATCCCAATTACCATCAGGTGGCCTGAGTGCTCGCGTGCCTTCTTGCCATAAAAAAGTATGTAAGTAATAAATTAGGCTGGACACGTCTTCCAAATTCATGCAAAATGACCACCAGAGCTAAAGAAAACATGGCAAGACTTGGATTCGATGCAAAGCGAGTGCAAGTAGCGGGATCTTACTCAATAGGGATGAATGATAGATAATACGCGAAACCTTTTTCAGCAATGTAACTCTCAGACAGGTTAAACGAGTACTAATAAAAGACACTAACAAAAGAAAAAGTAAAACACAAAAGAAAAAAAATATTTAATGGCCAGTTTATGTTCAATCAAGATTTTCATTTAACAGTTAAAGTTCTTCATTACAAAAAACCAAAGTATCTCTAAGATGACAAATTGACAGATCGATTTCTTGATCCAAAGAACCCCAAATTCACAATTTTAATCGATGTGATTTGTCCAATCTCTATTTTCTATTCGTTCTAAAATCGTCCACGTAATTTCCAACCATCTATCCTACATAAAATAGGTATATCCGTGTCCGTCCGTGCGTCCTAAACCAGTGTTCCACTTATAGGGTTTCCGTGATTTATTCGTCGCGATAACCTCACAGATTGGACGATTTATTCTGTTATTAGATTTTTTACTACTATACAAATTGTTCGTAGGTCGATTTTGGTGTTAGGAATAATACAGAAAAAGGCGACATCTCGTAAGATTTTTGTTTTTACAAAGCCTAGTAAAAATCTAATTTATATTATGTATGTTAATATCTGGGTTTTTTTGCCATCGACGGACGAACAACCTGCTTTGATATTTTCGACTAAATACATATATTATGACGTATATATCAAAGCAGGTTATATGACAAACAGGCAGACGGCCCACCTGATAGACTAGGAGGTCACAACAAAACTGGCAACGATCTCGGAAATGGATTATTCTAGGCTGACTGGATAGAGGGCAAGTTCCTGATGACAAATATGTCGGTCCGCCTTCGCCCAATGGTCGCGTTATCTGTAATAATGGCTGAAAAACATGTTATCGGTTCCAAAAAAATATATAATTCAAAGTACCCAATGTCACTCGCGACATAAGATCGAAATTAAATAACAAAGCGCAGGAGACGCATGCGGAAATTATTTATCAAATCAAATCAAATGCATTTATTTCATTACATTTAGACATTTAACATAGATACACAACAAAGTTGCGGTAATGAAGGGGTGAGCACAGCTAGGCTGAATTTGATTTGATTTATGGTGTTTATTAATTTCGAATAGTGCCACTCCATGTCTTCCCGTAGATGTCGTAAGAGGCGACTAAGGGAATCAAGGCTTGGCAATGGCTCAGGAAGGCAAGGCAAAATGTGGTTACAGAATTATCAACAAGGTTTTTAGAGTTGTTGGTAATTCTGTAGCTCTGCCTATCCCACTCTGGGAATAAGGGCGCGAGTTTATGTATGTATGTATTAATTTCAATCTTATTTCAACAAGCCCAAAGACGATAATGCTTTGTCAGCGAAAAATTAACTGCGCTGCTCTTCGCGGTATTTGCGACAGCCCTAAAGCCCGATTTACATTCGCCAAGGACAGTGGCAAGTACAGTGGCAAGGACAGTGGAGTTAAAAAAAAAAATCTATTCTATTTGGATCCACTGGCAAGGCAACTTGACTCGCTACTGTCCGACCGGTTTACACTACTTTCCTTCACCATTGTAAAACCTAAGACTACGCGGGAACAAACAATCATAAATACCCTCTTACATCCATACGTAAAACATAACCCTCTTCTTCCTGCAGTTAGGAGGAAAAACAAGCAAAGTAGAACATCCGATATTTGCTAAACATACATTTTTAACTTTACTTTAGGCTAGAAACATACACAGTAACGAAAACTGCCAAGAACAATCTCCCATCTCCAATAAACTTGTATGACAAAGAATGCAATTCCAGCCAGTAGCCCAGAAAAGTATTATTTCGTGTGCGAAAGAGCTATTGAAATTGCAACCTTAACTTTGGAAGGTAAGGTGTAAATTATCACAAAAGATCTCGCTCCAATCTGACAATACAAAATTGTAACTAACGCCGAGTTCTTTTGAAAACGTTTAACAATTCTACTAAAACAATCGAAATAGAACGTTTCTGTTACTTGCAGTTGGTTCGTTTATAGCTATAAAAGCTTTATAAATTGGAAATATGCTTTGAGTTATGGACCTGTCAAATGCACGTTTCCTCGGAGAGGCCACAATCATCTTGCCCTTTAACCTGCAAGCAGCAGTGTTTGCATTGTCGTGTTGTGGGGTTAGACAACCGGTAATATGACTAGCATAGAGGCATTTCATCCGAGTCCTCAGGGTTGTAGTATCCAGTGATACGTGGGTCCTGTTTTATAAAGCTACAAATTACAATTTACACGTTACAAGTTTCCATTTGACACAACCTCGACCAATGACGACCAGCCATTTAAGCAGTGTTACCAGTTTAGACCTGTACAATTGTTACTTGTAGCTTTATAAAATGTGCCCCAGCGACGCTAAGATGAGTCTAACGACACTTGATTGTCATAATCAGGCCACCCGTTCACCCTCTTCGAGGGAAACAAAGAAACATATTTCTCTTCATACTGATGTAGATATACGATAGAGGTATGTTAGAGTAAACATACGACATTGTTTTTAATCGGAAAAAATCGTATTTAGTTTGCTAACAGGCAACTTTAGCCCTTAGTGCACATAATGATACGATCGTGAGTTAAATATCTCCAAAATAAGCAAAAATAAATTAATGTAAACCTTAAAAACAAAACAATACGAGTCTTATTACCTGTGTATTAGAAAGATATAATAAGATTCAATATCATTCTCGAGTTGATGCAAAGTTTGGTTTTAAACGTAACCATTCATTGATAAGCTAATAGAGAAAGCAATACAAATACGAACTTAACCGACCAAATACGAAATCTAATTATTATGTACTACATCTGTCACAAAAGATAAAATGTGACGTTCCACGGGTAAAGGTACCTTATGGTCGGTATGGAGTTATGAATATCCCTGTAACCTACAATTCATAAGCAATCGGTAACAAAAACAACCAACTCCCTAAGTTGTGCAGTTACGGAGATATATTTTTTTGAAAATATTCTTCAAAATACATTCTGAAAAAAAGGACATTTTAAAATAACTTTTTGGCTATATTTTTAACTGAATAACATAAATCAAACATTTAAAAATATTTATAATCCGACTTTAAGCCTTCTATACTTCGACAATAAGCAAAAAAGGCCAAATTATTTTTGTACCATTTTATAAAACACTTCGTATCTCCGAAACTAAAACCCGCCATAAGGTACCTTTTCCCGTGGAACGTCTCAAATATAAGATGAAATAAGGTAGGTATTTATTTGTATCTATCACTCTGATGAAACTAGATACTGACCTTGGATGCAAATTTTTAGGGTAGTAGTCCGTAGTAAACATGGAGCCTTTATCACCATGTCCGTCTGTCTATCTGTCCGTCTGTCTGTCTGTCCGTCTGTCTAACAGTCCGTCTGGTCGTCCGTCCGCGGTTTAACTCAGTGCCTCTTGGTACTTCAAAGATGTAATTTGGCATAGTCGTACATACTTACTACTACTTTACGGCGAGAAAGTTGGAAACTTAAAATCATGTTTTTTTTCGCGTACATGTAAAGCAAAGGTTAGTTTTATTTTCACAGTATAAAATCGAGTGAGGTGTCATTGGATAGCTGTCCTATTACGACTAAGTAGATTTGATTGGTTTAATAATAATTAATAATAATAGCGAGTGTAAATAATAAAAATGTTTTTTTGATATTAGTTGTTTCTGGTAACGGTTTTGGAACCCTCCACTGAGCATGGTCCGCCTTCTTGCCCGGTTTTTATATAATAACCTTTTTATTCTGTCTTCTATGGTGACACACATTCAACACGGAAACTCGTTATAAATAGTTTGTTCCAGTTTTCGACATCAATAGACCGAACTTTCGCCAGCTAATGCCAAGTTATGACACACTTATGACCAATATTGTGAAATATTTAACACAAAATAGTTCGGTTGATTTATATTCTTTATTTAAAAAAAAATCACGGAATAAATAAAAATACATGACAGTCGCGGCTGAAATAATATCAAGACTCGTAATGTAAGTATGTTTTCTCATTACTTTATCGTTATTTGCTCATCACTTATAGAGGCCGTAAAAATTTACAAGTCTTAAAAAATACTTACTTAAAACGCGCTAACCTTTTACATAAATCACTCACCCTGCACTTTTCGATTTGCGAATTAAATATACATACAATACGAAAAGAAAACGAGCTCATTATACACTATAAAGTTTTCGTATATTTGTAAGTACCAGCCCACAAAACAAAAAACAATCCAACCTCATTTTATATTTTTTTCTTTTCTTATTAACAACTGGCACATAACATTACATCGCTAGCCATAAAAACAAAAACATTTTAAAACTGGAAGCCAGCGTGCGCATCGCGTAGCTCTCAGTACCGCGTAGACAGTCCGCACGGCGCTACGTCGCTCTGCTACGGACCGCGATCGTTCTGTGTTACTCAAACTGTGGAACTATATACTGTGTCTGTGTGTGTGTAGTCTTGAATTTGTCAGTGAAGTGACTGTTCTGTGGCTTCCGAGTGGCGTTGAGGTTTGTATATTTTTAGATTTTTAATTAGATTAGTTAGTTATGTTGGGTGGTGATGAGTTATTAAATCGCATGGATTTATTTAGTTTAATTTAAATACTCTTCGTTTTAATTTTTAATTGTATTAGTGTTGAATTCAGTACTTAGTTGGATGTAAATATATATATTGTAGTTCCTCCTTTAGTTTATTAGATGTGAAATATTTTGTTGCGTATTAAGTGTATGCTCTGTGATTATATTACAACTTATATTTAAATTCAGTACAGAATATCAAAAAAAATTACGAACATGTATTTATTTAAATATGATGGTTTTCATTATTTTTGCTTTAAAACTTATTTAATTTTTACAGTATTTGATTTATTTTCCATAGGAATTTAATGTAAAAAAAAATGTTTTTCTAGCAAACAGTGAGGATCTTGTACAAAATCGTATTTAATACTTTACTATGATTTAAAAAATACATATCTTCATCTACAAATGACATCTAGAAATGTTGCTTCGTGTGCAATTTTAGTTTTTTTTTTGGCAGCTACTTCACGCATTTTGGAACAAATATTTAAACTAAGCTTTGTTTTGGCACAGATTTTACCTAATTACTAGACGAAGAGCTTGGCAGACTCTTCTATCTCATGACCCTATATTTTCCCCTGATGTTTTTGCGAGCGTATATTGAAAAAGTTTTATTCAAAAGCTTTTGTGAAAGTTTCCGGGAAATTATGATAAAAAATTACGCACAATTTACGAATAGCGGGGTTCGGTAGAACAAGTTTGTGAAAAACTGTTCAGTTTTATTGAATGTGGGCTTTGATTTTAAGATTTTCTAATAAAACTAATTATGTAATGTACCGTTTTAAGTAATGTTTTTGTAATCGTTTTTATTAGTTTTTTTTTAGCATTCCTAACTTTTACATATTTTTCCATGGTCGTTTGTATTTTTACTATAGCATGGCTTAATTTTCTATAGTGATTTTCAAATTTGTACTTAATACATCACCAGTCTTATAAATTTGTGTTAGTATACAAAGCCTATCTAATAAATAAAACAACAGAAGGATGAAAAATAATGAGATGATACATGAAAAATTATTAAACAACGCATTATAATGATGTATCCTTAAAAAAAGTATTTCATGATCATAGTATTTTTATCGACTTTGGCGGAAATTACTCTTTATAAAACGCCTCAAAACGATTTAATAAACGACCTTGTAACACTTACGAATGTACTAGTTTAATTGTGCGTAATTTGCTTTTAAAGAAATATTGGTCGCGTTGACATGTTGTAAAAACGTGAATTGTTTAAACTTTCATAAGCATTTGTAAAAAACGATTTAACAAAGGGAAGACGCAGCTAACTAAATGACGAATGTAATTTTTCCTCACCTGTTAATAATTTGGAATCCTTTTTCATCGTGAATAAAATAAGTGAGATATATTTTTACAGAGCAAAATAAAACAGAGCATTTGAGTGTAATATTTATAAAGTTCGAGATAAAACTAATAATAATAAATTGAATCCGGATTTTTGGTTTTCATACAACATTGAGCTAACATACTTTAGATATGAAACTGTCAGTACATTATAGTATGTTTTTGCCAGACTACTTGTCATTACGCGAAGAAAAGCTGAGTCACCTTAACCAATATCAAGGCCTTGTACAGAAGCGGGGCTAAAATAATTATGTAGGTTGTTATTTTAAAACTGTCATGTAGTAATTATACGAGGAGGTATATTAAAAACTAAATTCACAGTTTATAATTGCTATATAATTAAGTTCTCAGAGACGGTTTTAACTATTTTCATGTATAGCGGTAATATGGTGAGCAATTAAGAGAGTTGTATTGGATTGTAAACAGTCTTATTACTTAAGCGTCTTATAGACATTTTCTATTTGAAACACCTAGGCCTTTATTTCACTTTGAAAAAAGGAACCTATTGTTTTGGAACGTTTTACTTTGCTCTTGTCTTTCTTTTCTTAGCAAAAAAACTAAGACAATACTAGTATACAGGATGCTTATGTTCTCGGAGCTTTAAATAAGTATAGGTATCTATCTCCTCAAATGCCACTGTACGACTGTTGTTTTAAGACATAGGAAATAACTGAATTTTGCGTGATTCACTTAGGTACTTGATTTGATTATAGTAATATCAGTGAATTAAAACGGTAGGATAATATCATCCGATTTATTGGTATAGGGCCGGCACTTGAATCTTTCTTTTGTTTTTATTTAACGAGTGTAACAACAATGGACCTTGTAAAAAGACTATTAATTTGTATGAAAATTGAAAAATTAAGAAATAATCCCGTTTTTTAATGTTGTACAGTGAACAGCATAAATAAGTGATCATTTATGTACCTTGTCGCTTTCAATCGTTTCACAATTTTGTATGACATTTCAAACACGACGTTAAAGTGACAAGGTACATGAATGATCACTTATTTATGCTGTTGACTGTACAACATAAGGAGTTCCATTTGTGAAAATCGATACGTATGTTTAAAGCCCTAAGCTCAAAGGCACCATGTATAAAACTACAGAAATCGATCGAAAAGTACATTATTAAGGCAATATAGAACATTTTTTTTTAACACTTAGCATAAAAACAAGTGCCGCTGGTTGTAGCGGGACAACTCTTAACAAAATCTTCATTTAAACAACAGCCATTAAAATAAAACCTTAACGTGCCGCAGGTATGAGGGGGCTAACGTTTTCAGCCATATTCAAGTACATCTATTAATATATTAATGCCAATATTATTATAAAATATATCATTTCCACGGCCCTTAAAAAAATGACGATTTCATTTCACTACGTAAAATTGGAAAACTAGATATAAAAGAGCTTTAAGACTTCACTTCATTTACTCACTTTTTGTCACTTAATATTTGAGTTCGCTAATTTCTCCTGAAAAGTTTTAATAACTTTGCCTGAGCCGATTTTTTCCTCCTTTTCGTGACGCTTGGATTCTTTTCGGTCAATGTCAGACTCATCATAATTCTGGAGGCGTGAGGCGTGTCAGAATTTTTGCCGCACACAAGCTTCTAACGAGGCCGTTAAAAAACATTTTTTTACACTTTTGTGTTTTTTCTAGGCGTTTAAATGACGGTTTCTTGATGAGATTACATGTGTCACTTAATTATCTTTTCATAAAGCCATGTTTTATTTAGACCCTGTTGTTTGATCAGTAGTTAAACTAACTAATTGTTAAAATTCGAAAAAGGAATGGAAAATTTGACACATTTCTTTGAGGTTTTAACCATGTAACGTTTTTTTGACCATTAGTTAGTTTAACTACCGATCAAACAACAGGCCATTAGTGTTTGTATACATTTACTGCCTGATGTTCATACGAGTTTAGTAATGAATGTATATAGTTTGAAATTGTTTTATGTTCATTCTGAACACTGTTTTCGCGTGGCTTACTTATATTAAACGATGACATAATTTGACGATGGAAATACATCTTCAAAAACGTACACGTAAAGTCTAAAGAAATAAGAAAATATAGTTGAAATGAAACTGCATAATCATGCATAACTGTCTAATATATGTATTGAAGACGAAAATAAATTGTCAACTCACATCAAATAAATAAAATATTAGGAGACAATTATGCACAAAATGTCAGGAGTCAATTATGCAAAAATTGTCATAGTTCCAGAATAAGTGCATGTCTTATTAGAAGTTGATAGCTTTGTCTAGTTAACTCTTAAAAGTGTAAGATACATTGGTGAAAACTTTGTTGAATTATGAGTAAATCACTTCTATTTTAACATTTCTAGCTGAGGTTCTACGTAATCTAACTAAATGTCGATAATATTTTTTTGGGAATATAAAAAATATAGCCCAATTTTATTGCAACTAATATGGACCACCTTTCAGAAAATTCACAAGCTGTAGCATGAAAGCGACAAATTAACATTGGGCCTAACAAGCTCCCTAGTGAGACGGCGTCAAAATTTGTTCAATTTATTTTTCACGTTTGTGCTGACCCACTTTCTGCGGTAGCGGTTTATTTGACGGCTGACTGTCTATCCTGTCACGCTGTGTATGCCGGGGGAATTTGACGTTTAACGGGTTCATTTCTGGTGAATTTAAGCATTAAGAAATACTAACTTCTGATCGTGACTTCGTCCGCGCCGCGTCGGCCGCATCTCATGTTGTGGGGATCTCGATTATCGTTATTCCCTCAAGAACTATTAAATTTTCCGGAATGAAAAGTACCCTATATGTTAATCAAGGTATCAGTGCTCCAAATTTTATTCAAATCTGTTCAGCCGTTGCAACGTTAATGTGTAGGATAAGAGATATTGTGGGCTACACCTATTCGACTAAAAATTGTATATTTCTAGGTAAAGCGGCAAAGGTATGAATTGTTTTTTCTATGCAATGAAAACTGGAGCACAAAAAGTGTACCTATTGACATTAAAAAAAAGAATTTTTAAAAATCAGTCTTCAATTGAAGCACAAACACAAAAAAAAAAACAACCGAACCAAGATCCTCCTGCGTTTTCTAAGTTGGTTCAAAATAAGTAATTGCACTTAGATTGGAAGCTGGCACAAGTTGTTTTTACTGGCTGGCACATTATTATCTCAGAAATCAGATTTTTTTATAACAAAGAGGATGGGTGATTTTAACGCCGCACTCTTACCTTCCACTCACTTAAGACTGAATTAAAGTGAAATGTACCAGCTAAAGACGACTAAGTACTTCTACTTTATTTGTTGGACCATCGTGTTGAGTCGGGGCCGTTTTACAATAAATTGTGAATGTATTTCGTTTTCTTTAAAGGGATAATATTCACGCGGAGCATTAAATAGATTGAACCCTTATAAAGTAAGTTCATCTCGTATCAAAAAATAACGAGTCCAGAGGCCCTACCCAAGATGCATTACGCTAACTAGCATTTCTATTCATTTCGTTTTTAAATCAATCGCGTTACTGGTAGATCACGTTACTCTTCGTACGATTGGTTTAAAAAAGGAACAAATAGAAACGCTAGTTATCGTAATGCATCTTAGCTAGGGCCTCAGAGAGCGTAGCCAAGACGTGAACGCTCAGCAAACGTTTCTATTTTCGAGTTTGGTCGAGCGATCTGTCATTAGTGGCCCTAGACAAGATGCGTGGGGAGATCGTTATCGTCAACAAAAATGTTTAGGATTGACATAACGCACTGCTAGTTCAAAACAGTAGTAACTCAAAATACAGCTGTATTTTAAAATCAACTTTAATACAACTGCTATGAACTTAAAACAAAACTAAGAAGGATTTTGAGTTGATACTGTTTTTGATCTAGCAGTGCGTAAGCTGCCAGATGGTCGTGTCAGGCGCTTAGACAGTTTTCGAACATCGTTTTCGATAGCGTTAAGCATTTTCTGCTTATGTCAATTAAATTCACATTTCGTCAATTACTGAAAATCGTTAACTTATCGTTATGCATCTCAACCAGGCCCCTAGGAGAAAAAAACTCATACTTGTTTACATTTTTATATTATTATTTTTAATAGCTAGGTTAGCCTGCAGTCGGTGATCGGATTCGAGATCAAAATCTGACAGTTCCCATCTTGATTATTGAGTAATTTTATATTTCATAAAAACATGAATGAGAACTCGTGTAACCAGTAATATTGGGGTAAGATTTAATTGATAAAAATAACTACACTTAAACCAAAATGCAGTAATTACAGCGAATTTGCGCCTGTTGAGATTAGGATTTCGATCATCAAAATCCATTGCGTGGTTAAGGAGGAGTTAGCTGATATACAGACTGATAGGTGCGGAAAACTACTTTATTTTAAACTATTTAAATCTTATATACAGGGTGCCTCTAACCTTGGGGCTTTAAATGTAACGGTCGATTCTACTCACTGCCTCTATTCTAGGCGCTAAAAACGATATCGTAGTTTTCCTGTTATGGTATTGTTATGACGTCAGCCGCCATTACTGTCAAGAAAATAAGAGCTATCAAAACGTTGACAATTCGATAACAGATTAAATAAGATATTGTTTTTACCGTCTTGAATAGAGCCCCTGAACTAATTTTGTTCTGCAACATTAGAAAATAAGATAACTGAGTGATTCCCATCTTCCAACCTAGCAATTCCACCCAGGTTGGATATTGGGAAATCACAGTGCCATCTTCCAACCTGCCTCAGGTTGGATAGTGGGAACAAAATTTATTAATTTTTTTTCTTCCCATCTTCCAACCTGTATTGAATAGGGTACAGTCACAGGTAATTCTATATAGTCAAGACGTTGGTATGTTTATATGTTTATATTTATGTAGGTTTGTACATTTGTCTGTATAAAATATTAAAAAAAAGGTTTTATTTGGCTATATTAAATAAAAACATTCCTTAATTTAAAGATATAAAATTTACCAGATCAACTACGTACAAAATGTCAAACATGTAAATATTATAATTATCTTTTAGTGTTTTTGTTGGTTAGATTTTATTTTAAAGACAACCGACCAACATCATGGGAATAGTTTGTTTTCGGAAATAATACCTATTCGTAATTCACGCGTATAAAGCCGCGGTTACCATTAGTATTCATATCGTTGTATGATATTTCGCAGGCCATGCAATAATACTTACCACTTCTTCTTGAGGAAAGAACATTGCTAATGGTCAGAAAAATAGTAGAATTGTAAAAATAAGGATATTATTATTGTTGTCGTGTTATTAGTTTATTTTATTAATGTGATGTATGTAACGAGTGACAACGCTGATGTTTTTTGTGTAGAACTGATGTTTAAGTTTAATGTCAATAGGTATCTAATTTAAAAAAATGTAATGGAACATTTTAAAAGAATAAATATTATATGCAAGCCCTTTTTTTGTTTGTGACTGTACTTATGTACAGGTTGGAAGATGGGAAGAAAAAAATTTAATAAATTTTGTTCCCACTATCCAACCTGAGGCAGGTTGGAAGATGGCACTGTGATTTCCCAATATCCAACCTGGGTGGGATTGCTAGGTTGGAAGATGGGAATCGCTCAGATAACTAATTGATATTAAAGTCTAATTATAAAACCACTATCTCGTGGTAGGGGGGACAAGGGCTAAAGTAAAATGGAGAATTGGATCGCGTAAATTGAAAATTATATTTAACTTGTACGAAAAAAATAAAATTTGAGGTAGACATATTGTTAACAATTTACAGAACAAAAGAAGTTCAGTTTCAGAGGGCCCTGCCAAGATGCATTGCGCTAACTAGCGATTCTATTCGATTCGTTTTTAAACCAATCGCGTCGCTGGAAGATGACGTGATACGAAAAGTCACGTGATCTACTACCACCCTCAGGAGAAGAAACGATCCATGCATTTAAAGCCCCAAAGTCAAAAGCACGCTATTTAAGTATGTACGTATGTATGTATGAATGTTTATCATTGCCTCGTACTCACAGTACAAGCTTAGACCTTAGTCTGCGACTTGATCACTTTATGTGACATAGTCCAATGATATTTAATTTATTTTATCTACATCCATATCATAACTTCGCTACAATATGTTCAGAAGCGATAAGCAAATCTCCTATATTAAGAAACCTGTATCTGTGGTTGCATCTTAATGTTTACATTAAAGTATAGTGCATCGTAATGTTTACATTAAAGTGACGGTGCCTAAACATTAAAGTATCGGTAATACTGTACCAATAACTTGAATGCAAGCCATATCTGTACAATAAATAAAGTTTGTTTTATATTATTTTTGTCTTTTTTTTAAGCTTTAGTACTACAAACAAGTTAACAGTAACACTAACTTAATAAAAATACAGGCCAAATCTGAACATATTACAGAAAACTTATTATATGCATGTAGATAAAGTTATGTATGCGGCTATACATAATTAGGCATTAAAACACTCGTGTGATTTTATTATGCACCAGCCACATAAACTACTATTAAATTATTGCTGTTGAAAAAATAAATACCCTACTCCTACTACCCATTTTGTAGGGTAAAAACAAAAATGTAACTAAAAAAATGATCATTTTAGCATCGTACTTTGTATAAATACTAACAAAAGGTAAAATCAACACGGCGGGAATGGTACCACCCCTATATTTTCCTTATCGGCCATTACAAAGAACTGAAATTAAAAACCTCGCAGCGTTAAGGTTGCCGCACACATTCCAGCGTCGCCTGACCTTAAAGCATCGGAATGTGGCATAGCGTAAAAATCTATACATAGTTGAATTAATAGGAATCGTGTGTGTTCGGCGGAAACTAGACATATAAGGACGCGGGAAAAAAAGTAAGTAAAATAATGCCCTACGTTAACACTCAAACAAATGAATTACAGGGATGCCCAAATATTCCATTTTTTTTCATTACAAATCGAACAAAACAAATAAATTTTTTACTATGTGCAATTTCCGCGATCAGCTTTTTTAACATTTTTGTATAGTGGACATTATGCTATTCAGAAATAATGCTGTTTTGGTGTTTTACGATAAAGACGTTATGTCACTTGGACAAAATGCTTATGGCACGCTTGACATTTTGCTACTGTTCAACTTGCGTAGCTGGTCATTTTGCTATATAGATGATTCAATACTAAGCCATGTTTTCTGCGAACGATGTCCCTCGCACACTGTCACTTAATTCCAGCAACTTTTAAGACTATACGGTGACTTTATTTCTGATTCGATCACGCAGAGAAATATTCTGTGAACCCCACTGGATTTATGACAATAATACAACTTGTTGTTGCCAATGCCACGTTTGAATGTGTGCGTCAACCTTTACATCCTGTACTCGTAAATGATTGTAACTACCCTGCATTTAACTTCTAATTTTAAATAACACGTATAGCGTGACTATTTCGCGTGACAGCTGTAGGGTATTTTGCGAATTATTTGCATGAAATGTTTCTGTAATTATGGCTATGGTGAAATACATGAACTGACTTCTGTGGGAGAGATAGGGATGTCCAAAATATAATAGGTCAATTACTGTTACTATGCCATACCTCTTTTATACTTTGTTACCCAAGCTGCCCTCCCTTTTTGATTTTGTATGCCTATAGTTTTGTTTCAGTATATAGACCAAAACCAGCGCGGGGGACTCAACTCATTTCTGATTTGCTTGATGATTTGGTAAAACCTAGTATAGAAAAACCACAGAAACAATAGAATAAGGTATTTTTATCTACTATTTTCTCGCTCTAGAAACGAATAAAAGGTATAGATCCCGTGTCAATAAAAGAGACACATATACTAATGATCGCTGGCTGTTCACACTGCTAGCTAAAACTCTCTCCATTAGTTTGTCGAACCAAAAGACATAGATACGGTGTCAATAAAAGAGACACATATACTAATAGTTGATCGCTTGCTGTTCACACTGCCGGCGAGAACTCTCTCCATTAATTTGTCGAAACAAAAGGTATAGATCCCGTGTCAATAAAAGAGACACATATACTAATGGGTATACCTTTACTTCCCAGAATTTCATATGCCCGAATTTCACCTGCCATAATTTACAAATGGCATAATGTTACATCTTATAATTTCATATGATATACTGATTGTTTATCATAGTAGTCAAATAACAGAATCTTTGTTTCCCATAATATTAATTTCAATAATTTCATTTTTCATAATCATTTTAATCCATATTTGTCACATGCCATAATGTCATTTGCCATCCGTGTAAATGGTGATGTTTGAATTAGGCAAAATTTACCTACATAGGTTAGGTTAGGTTAGAGTTGCAACAAGGCGCGAAGCGCCTCAACTACGCGGAATAGGAGCTCCGCGCAGCGGAGCTCCGTCGACATTATTTTCGAACATTTATGTCCATATCAGTCGTGATGAACACAAATATGTTAGGTTTAATTACATTAGTAATATAATAATAAAAAATAAAGAAATTATAATAATTAATTAATAATAATAATATTTTTTTAAGTATGGCGTTTAAATATTCTATTAAATAAAATGATTGCACTTAATTATATGGAAAACATTACGTATGGCATCAGTATCATTATGGCATCTAACTTTCGGGAAAACAAGAGTATGTTAGATAACTTTTCTGGGAAATGTAACATTCGGGCATATAAAATTCGGGCAAAAGAAATTCGGGCAAGTGAAAATTATACCAAATGAATTTCGGGCAAACAATAGATAATCATACTAATGATCGCTGGCTATTCACACTGCCGGCGAGAACTCTCTCCATTAGTTTGTCGAAACAAAATATATAGATCCCGTGTCAATAAAAGAGACACATATACCTATAGTTGATCGCTTTCTGTTCACACTGCCGGCGAGAACTCTCGCCATTAGGCTGTCGAAAAAAAAGATATAGATCCCGTGTCAATAAAAGAGACACATATACTAATAGTTGATCGCTTGCTGTTCACACTGCCAGCGAGAACTCTCTCCATTAGTTTGTTGAAACAAAAGATATAGATCCCGTGTCAATAAACGAGACACAGTTAAAAGTTGATTGTTGGCTCTACTCGCTTCCCGCTCATCGTGGAAAAATGCCTAAATTAAATTAACCTTGCTCGGCCCGCCGTACTACAAACATCCAGTTTTTTGTCAGTGGAATTTTGAATCTACCATCAAGGCAATAAAGTTCAATTACGTATGTTCGAAAATTTCATTTTAAATTTATGAAAAGATGAAAATAAACTTTATTTCCATTGCAATACAGTTCAAATTAAATTGCCTTGATAGTGTACAAAATGTGTGAAATACACTGGGATTTAGAGGTTAAAGTTTAAACAGAAAATACAATATAATATTACTTGCCAGACTAGGATTATATTAGCATTTAATATGCTTTGTAACAGTGCAATAAAGGCTAGATCAAGAAAGCAATAAAGACACTGAGAACTCTTCAATAAATATTAAAATCTGAGGCGATATTAGTTATTATATCGCAAACAAAAGCTATTTACTTTGTCAACCTACAATTCATCATAGAGAGAAAAAATAAGACGAAGCGTGGTCATTATTCAAACGAAAAGACAGAATTAAACCCAGTAATATTTATATGTATATTTCCACCGAAAAGTTCTTTTGCCTGTCCATTATCTTAATTAATACTAACGATGCTTTTATTATATTCATAAAGCTTTCATTTTCTCTTCGTAAGAGATTCAAATTCATTATTATTTATTATAATTGGAATATTAAATAAGGAAAAAAAATTGTGACGATTTTTGTAGGTACGGTAATGTCATTATGTAAACGACAAATTTATTTATTTACGACTTGAGATAGTCGTACCTCCGGACTTAAAATATTTCGTGGTTTAAAAATATTGAGTTACAATATATTTTTTTCCTTTGTTTACATCCAACTAAGTACAGAATTCAACATTAATACAATTAAAAATTAAAACTAAACGTATTTAAATTGAAATTAAACTAAGCTACTCAAATATTAAAGATATAAATAATAATCACCACTGTAAAAAGAACCCCCCTCTAGCAGGTCCGCTCGCGGCATGGTCCCCATGACACTGGCTGCATTACCTCTCTGGATAGCTAGCTCAATCCTTTGGGAGAGGTAAGCACCAGCTCTAGGATCTCCGGAGGATTCTATGAGCCGAGAAGACAGGGCTTTAATAAAGCTTTTCATATCAGCTGACCAAGGTCCAGTTGAGTTACATACCGCCGTACACAGAAACAGTTTCCGTACACAAAGGATGTCAAACTGGACCTTATTACTTAGACTATACAGTGTATCCGTCCGTCTGTCTAACCTAACTGTAAAGAGCTGTATATTTTGAACCATAAGAGATAAAGAATTGATTATTTTTTCAGAATATGTGTTGTTACAGCGGATTTTTCAGGGGTACAAGAAACTTTTTCTTTCAACGTATTTTTTTTGTTGTATTGAAAAAATTGTAACACATTACAAGCGTCAGAACCATACAGTCGTGTAAACTTCTCTTCTGGGCGCCAGTGTTAGCAAACTCATTTTGCTAAGGTTTTTTCTTTAGTTTTCTTTACTATAGAAAAAACTTTGGCAAAAATTAGCTTGCCAAGCTTTACAAACACTTTTTTTTTTTATTAAGACTTTCCCAATGCGCTACAATATCGGGCTTTTTAGGATTCCGTAGCCAAATGGCAAAAAACAGAACCCTTATGGATTCGTCACGTCTGTCTGTCTGTCACAGCCACTTTTTTCTGAAACTATAAGAACTATACTGTTGAAACTTGGTAAGTAGATGTATTCTGTGAACCAAGTTAAGATTTTCACACAAAAGTTTAAAAAAAACAATAAATTTTGGGGGTACCCGATACTTAGACCTGAATCTCATTTTTTTTTCATATAATTCATACGTGTGGGTTATCTATGGATAGGTATTCAAAAATTATATTGAGGTTTCTAATATCATTTTTTTCTAAACTGAATAGTTTGCGCGAGAGACACTTCTAAAGTGGTAAAATGCGTCTTCCCCTGTAACTTCTAAAATAAGAGAATGATAAAACTAAAAAAATATATGATGTACATTACCATGCAAACTTCCACCAAAAATTGGTTTGAACGAGATCTAGTAAGTAGTTTTTTTTTAAGACGTCATAAATCATAAACCGCAATTTACCTTTCACGGAACCCTTCATGGGCGAGTCCGACTCGAACTTGGCCGCTTTTTTAAAAAGGATATCATTAAATTTCTTCGAGACCGGCAATGTATTGGTGACGCCTCTAGCGTTGCATACGGCGGTGACCACTTCCCATCAGGTGGACTGTCTGCCTGTTTGCCCGCGAATGGCATTTTTTTTTTAAATTAAATACTAACCTGAAAGATATCAATCGATCGAGAAACGCGATGACGGAACAAACAAATGAATTTCATAATATTATAAATGTACGATACATATAATATGTACGATAGCATTGGAATTGGTGAACATATATTATTTACTTGAACGCATCATCATTTTCCCCAACCACATACATACACATACATAAACTCACGCCTTCGTTCCAAAAGGGTAAACAGAGCTACAGAATTACCTGCAACTCTAAAAACTTGTTGATAATTCTGTAACCACATTTGGCACAATTAGTCTATGACAATTAATCTATTCTCACCAATTAATATTTTTATATAAATATTAAAGGTAATTATTCCTTTGACAAATATCAAGTTTAATTAATTTGCATCCCTTACTTATAGCGATGCACAAAATGATTGTTATCATTTAATTTAAAGCGAGATGAATGACGCAGGATTAAATGCTTTATTGTCGTTTATTTTCGGAACTGACGATGATTGATAGCTTAATCATTGTAATGGAATTGAATCAATACTGATTGATGGTTTTCTATTATTGTCCTTTTCGTTGATTAAATTATTCAGATACAATTTAATTCAACTATATGTGATTGATCCTTAAAATATTTATATGTTTGAATCAGGTTATATAGTTATTTAATTAATAAGAGACCAAATGTTTTTAAATCACAAATACGAACTGAAATGTGTACGTATGTTTTACGTGTATCTGTGTACCTGTCTGTGGCATCATAGCTCCTAAAGGAATGAACTTTAAAATCCTACTAATATTATAAATGCAAAAGTTTGTGTTTGTGTGTGTGTGTTACTTCTTCACGTTGCAACGGCTGGACGGAGTTGGGTGAAATTTGGAACGGATATAGCTTATACCCTAGATTAACACATAGGCTACTTTACACCTCGGAAAAATCAAAAATTGCCGAAGGTTATCCTTAATTTTATAATATTATATTATATTATAATCGAAATCTACGCGGGTGAAGTCGCGGGTAGAAGCTAGTATTACAAATGCGAAGGTTTGTATTTATTTGTTACTTTTTCACGCTGCAACGGCTCGACAGATTTGGATGAAATTTGGAATGGAGATAGCTTATACCCTAAATTGAAAGATATTTTTAACAAATCTAGCTCAAAAACAACGTAGTTAAACTATCTGTCTTTAAAAATAATATTATTTACAATATAGCTTTTGCCAGAGACTTTGTACGCGTAAATTTCCATTATTATCAACTCTGAAAGTAAGGGTCGAAAATATCTGTCAGGGGTTTTAATAATATTTCCTACTCGTAACTAAATAAATTAATTATCAGAGTTACTTTACGAGTATTTTATCATCGACTATCCAACTAATAACATTACAACAGCTTAAAAAGTTTACAAACATGTTTCAGTTCATAACAACTGTTACGTGGCGAGTTCAAATGGCTCGTTAAAGGTCGGCAATATTCGGAAACACTCGTTTTTCCTCGTATCACTTACGGACGGCAACCGAGTTTTAGTTTTATTTTTAAATCGTGTCGGCAACGAATAATCCAATCAGTGATGTTGATCCCTGTTAGGCAACAATCATTGTACTCAGATCATTTCTGAAACCGAGGCCCTAGTATGGTCTGGTTTATTGCGTGACAAAATGTGGATAAAGCCTCCGTCACTCTCGTACTTATATACGTGTCAGAAAGTGACGGATGTCATTTTATTAGATAGATAAAAACCCCGATAAAATGGTGACCCCTTCTTTCCGAGCTGACATCTCTTAAAAAGCCTAACCAATTTTTATGAAACCTAGCTAAGAATCATTGCTAGAGAACCTGCTTGCAAAATGAGCTTCTCCGATTCTACAGACAGATACACACATCAAACTTATATGACCCCTCTTTTTGCGCCAGGGGTTAAAAATTGAAGTTTCGAACTTTCACCTTTTCTTTGGCTTTAGTCACTAATGACGCATGAAAGGGATGAGTCATCTAAAGTTTTAAATTATATTATTTGCTTTGCAGCAATAATCCAGCTATTGATACATACATAGATAAATAAATAGATAGCTTATAAATAAATAGCTTCATGCCTGTCTCTCAATGGGGTAGGCAAAGACTATGGAACGCCCTGTGCGCCGGACTAAACATACAACTTTCGCTTCCTATACATTCAACAACTTCTTCATGCAATTACGTCGGCTTCGGGTGCTTCTGATTTGATCCTTAATTAGTACATCGAAAAATACAGGGCATTAGATGTTAATTTTCGTCCTAGGACGATTGTTTTAACACGTTTATTGCCACATAACGCGACGTCGCGTGAAGTGGCTTTATACGCTGTGGCCAATCACTCGACGTCGCGTGATGGTCCCATACAAAATTGTTCGAGCCACAAAATTACGGCCGTAGCGTATTGGCTTCTGGTTTTAGTTTGGCCACTAATGAAGGGAATTAAACGTTTTTTTTATTTTGGCCATCTGGTAAAGTTCTGTATTTTGACCTTGGCAATGAACGTGTTAAAAGATTCAAGTTCCATACAACACAAAAGTATGAAAATAGCTTCGAAATACGATGCTCCAGTTTCAGCAGCATTAACATTTTTGAAGCTTCAGCGCCTTTCTAGACAGAGCGCTGTAAAACCACCGTTATCATACTTTTCTGGTTGGAAATAAAACAGTTCGTAGAACAATGAAATTAAAAACGTTAAGAGCCCGACTGGCTGCCAACTTGTCAAGCCTTTGTAGTTTATGAGTGCCTAGTAGCTGAGGTCTAATGAAATTTGTAGAGTGCGGGAAATCCACGGGAAGTTTAGTTTTAGTTTGTGTAAATGGTGCTGTTCTTTTATTAAGCGTATTTATTTCACTTTTCTATAGGTGGTTAGTGCGCAATAAGAGGTTAATCAATACATAGTATTGATAGAAAACGCATAATACTAATAACAGTTTATTATTTAAGGAACATTAATTACAACAAATGTGGAAATAAGGCACGCGCGCGTATATAGCATGAACGTGACGTAGTCCAGCTCCGATTAGCTGTCGCTTCGCTCTGTTGACAAACGCCGGCCGCGCTGCCGGCCCGCGCGGCCAGGCGGCCACACGTTGGTGATGGGGAGAGAGAGACAGCAGATCTCTCGCTTCCATTTCGATTCACGCGGCGCCGCGGCGTTTGCCGGAGCGTACGCATGATTGGTATGAGTTCCTCTTCAGTATACAACAAAGTCGCTTCCCGCTGTCTGTCTGTCTCTATGTATGTTTAGATCTTTAAAACTGTGTAACGGATTTTGATGCGGTTTTTTGTATAGATAGAGTGATTTAAGAGGAAGGTTTCTATGTATAAAACATTCTGGATTATGTACGGGAGTTGCAGAAAACTCACATAAACCGAAGCGGCAATATAATAGAATCGAATCGAATCATTATTTATTTGCAACAATAGGGTCATTACAGTTAATTAACGTAACAACGAGTACAGCATAATTCTAACAACAATACGACGCGCAAATGTTAGAATTCTTTGTTTTGCTTAATTAATCCATGATTATTCTGTATTTAAATCATTTGCAAAATTATTAAGAGTAACACAAGATTACAGATAATTAAACATCGTTTTCCAGGACTCCATCTGCTCACTTATTATCGCTAATTCCTCGGAAGCAGTTCAATTTTCCGGTATGAATAAATTATATATATTCTCTGGACTCATCTACGAGAATATTTGTATCAAAGTTCACATCGAGCTGTTGAGGCGAGTATAGTGAATAGGAAAAAAAAACAAATTAACGAAATCTATAATAATGGTGATGAGTGTTCAAACAGATACTAAATACTAAATTGTTCAATATCTCAATCTTATAATAATGTTAATTTTATAAATTAATGGGAAGGAGACATATTAATATCCTATTAAATTGCTATAGGTGGGTCTTTCTCTTTACTGACTGAATTTTGTAAGGTTATAGCAGCTCTTAATTCAGGATCAGGACCTCAGCCAGCAATACTGTTTAAAAAAAAACCCGTAGAAGTTTGTAAATTATGATATATTTGACTCGAGTCCTGCGAATTTCACCAGAAATTATTAGCACTCGCAGCCTGTCAAATACAGTGTTATAAGTAGCTGCAGGCTTTATTACCTTGTCGCTCTAACACTTTTGACAAATTAGTGCAGTAGTTCAAACGTGACGTTATAGTGACAAAGCACTAGAGTGTGCAGCTAGTAACGAGTAAAACCGACCACGCCATAAGTTCAACTATGTGCCATAAAAATCAGGAATGCCAATAAAACTCACAATAACGATCAAGCATTAGATGCTGACCCATTAGGTACGTACGCCGCAAAAAATAAGAAAAAACAACAATACCGGATGTAGAGTTGTCACAGGAAATGTATAAACAGTAAACTATATTCACTACTTATAACAAAGAATATTGTAGAAATTGCTCATACAGTTTTGAAATAAAATCAATATCGATAACAAAATACATGTATAATAAGTTATTTTAGTTATACGTATACAAATGAAAAAGGACTCATACATAAAAAGACTCGGTTTTACTTACTCGTACCTCTGCATTTTGTAATCATCCCGCTAGACTTAGTATTATTTTATTTTTTAAAATGTTCGCATGTTTTATGGCAAGCAGAAGGCACGCGAGCACTCAGGCCACCTGATGGTAAGTGGGATTTGAGACCGATAGAGATTTGAAATATCAAGACTACAATCTCAAAACTGCAATCCTAAGACTTCAAATACTCCTTCCTTACTTTTGTAGCGAAAATACTACATAGCACAAATTATTATTTGGTTAATTTATCAAGAAAATGGTTTGTAATAACTAAAAGAAAGGGCGATTAAAGAACTTCTTAAGTTAATCTATTAAATTACGGTGGCTCTAACCCACCGCTTTTTTTCTTATTCCATTCGTACTGTTTTCGACTCGGCCGCTAAACTGTCAAGAAAACAAACAATATCATAATGTTTAGGTACCCTATAATAATAAGGGAGTGGACAATGCCCGAACAGTCTCCGAGAACGATAGCCGTCAGAAATGAGTGCTCAATGATGCAACACTGAATTAAGAACACATTATCGCTAGCTAAATATATACTAACTTAGCCATAAGAAAAAATACTAACAAAATGTGGATCTAGTTGTCTGAATAAATAAAATATTATTGTTATTATTATAATGTCAAATAAGGGTCCTGCTATTGTAAAAATATTGTTACCGTACTGCTCCATTACTTTACTGTGGCGGCGTAAGGACCGGGTCCGGATATAGGCCATTTTTTCAACCAGGCTGCGGCTAAGATCGTGCGCTCTATCAGGTTAAGCTTTTATATCCGGCCCGCATAAATAGAAACCCTCTTAGGATCGGGGAAAACAGAAAGCGATAGAAATAATTCGATAAACCTTCAGTCCGCTCGTCTTTGGAAACAGAATACGATTGAAGGAATAGAAGCTGAGTGTGTATGAATTGTATCTTTGTGTCTATATAGAAATCAGTTACCGCCGTACGTAGGTAAAGACAATTAAGGGCCGTATTAATAAACTCATCTTGGCTGAGATTCCCGCCACAAAATAAGTCAAAGTATACTTCAAGCCATACAAAACTGTCATTTTTGACGCATCTCGAGACGAGCGTTACAGTCGAGATAGTTTATTATCCTTTTCAACGCCACAATCGGCTCTGGCCGTCAACTAAAAGTCGTGCCACTGACGCCACGTCGGCTACAGCCGACCAGAGTTCAAGATTAAAAGAGAATATATTTGGCGTGTGGGTGGCACATTTTGTATTCGACGTATGGCGTTCAAAAGGTTAATACGGCCCTTAGAGACAATTAAGTCGTTCCTTTTTGAATTTGTGTATGACAATATACTCTGAGTATGGCAATATTTTTCAGTCTTCCCGGTCGCTAATTTACCAGTCTTTATTTTATTCAGTAGCTCATTTTGCCTAAGTTTTTTTCTTAGCAGAAATAATTCCATCATCGTAATTTCCGAATCTGTATTTATCTGAATAGTTATAACATTTCCACAGAGTAGACTGGGTGGTTTGGCCCTTTGGGAGTGTTTTAAAACTAATAACATTAACCTAAACCAACCTAGCTAAGTATTTCGGCAAAATTACAATGGGGAAATTTGCGACTGGGAAAAATCCAGAAAGGAAAATATGCGACCAGGAAAAATTAAAAACGGGGAAAAATGCGATCGGGTAAAATCACGATTGGGAAAAATTGCTACGTGGAATAATCGAGTTTGGGAAACAGATTGATACAAACAATAATTATGTCTTTTGACGTGTTATATTGGTTTTAAATCAGCCGCCATTACTGACAAGTAACTAAGACCTGTTGTAAAGTTGAGGAAAAAACGTGTTTGGATAAAATCTCGATTGGGAAAAATTGCTACGCGGAATTATCCTCGTAAGGCCCAGTGTGCAATAGGATGTATATAATCAAGACAATTTAATTTGAACTGTGTTGCAATGGGAATAAGGTGTAGTTTCCTATCTTCGTAAACGGAAAATGGTATAATCGAACAAACGTAATTGAACTTTATTGCAGTGACGGTAGATTCAAAGTCCCACTCACAAAAAACTCCCTGTTTGTAGTATGGTGGGCCTTACGAGGTTAACGATAGATTGATACACCCAATATTTCTTTTGATGTGTCATAATATAGTGTTGTAAAACTAATAACATTAACCTAAACCAACCTAAGTATTTCGGCAAAATTACAATGGGGAAATTTGCGACTGGGAAAAATCCAGAATGGAAAATATGCGACCAGGAAAAATTAAAAACGGGGAAAAATACGATCGGGTAAAATCACGATTGGGAAAAATTGCTACGTGGAATAATCGAGTTTGGGAAACAGATTGATACAAACAATAATTATGTCTTTTGACGTGTTATATTGGTTTTAAATTAGCCGCCGTTACTATCAAGTAAATAAGGCCAATTGTAACGTTGAAATAACGATAAAATGCCAACGGCAATATTGTGAAATCTTGTAGAATAGAGGCTCGGATATAGTTGTAAGATATAACTTTGATAAGTATAATTTGACTTTCTTCGAAGCTTTTATTCTCATTTAATATTTATTTGGATCACTTAACCTGTCTCCATCAAAACGTCCGCTTTCCGATATCCTTTTCAACTATCGGATAAATTGCTTGTAGTTATATTGGTAATTGGACAGTTGGTAGACATTTGACACGTCGCGTCGAAGTTTCAACTAGAAATATTTTTCCGAATTATTCTACTAGATCTTGCCCGTGACTCCGTCCGCGTAAATAGTTTATAATTGTTAAATTTTCAGCTATAAAAAGCACCTTAAGTTCGGCTCTGCGGTATATAAACTATCTTTATTAAATTCCACGTCGATTGGTAACGGAACAATCAATCAATTTTTTTTTTGTAATGTTACGGATTTGATAAATATCTAGTACTCCTACCCGAGAAAAGACGAAGTAAGTTATTCGAGTCGCAGTGACATATTTACTTATCGTTGAACTCAGAGACACTTTACTCGTTTCTTTTTCAAACTTGTGTACCGTTAAACGGGGTTAGTATGGATTAAGGGGTGAGTAGGGACACAACCATAACTTCATAACTTGTTACCAATAAGAACAATTATTAAATGAACAATAACATTACATGTATTGGAAATAATTTCAGTCTTATAATTAGTAACATATGTCTTATTTTAGGTTGTGTCCCTACTCAGTCTACTCACCCCGTTTTAAGAAATGAAAAATCGTCACTTATGAACGACTTAATCGTCGTTAACTGACTTTGTGAGAAGCCGTAAAACATTTAAGGAGTGGTTTATAGGATGTCCGACAGTAAGTTTTTACAATTTTAAGATTCTAAGCTAGCTATCATTTTACCGTAACTTACTTCAAATGATATCATTTACAAAAACAATGAACATCTCTACTTTTTATTTTTACAGTTCCAGGGCCCGTATGGTCGCCTTTATCGTGGCGGATAAAGCATCCGTCATTCTCGCACTTACATACTTGTCGGAAAGTGACAGTTGTTTTATCCACGTTTATCGACATCGATAAACACGATCATAACAGATCTGCAGGAGCTTAACTTTGTGGTCACATTCAAATCATACCTGGTTAAAGTCATACAGGGTGCGGGTTGTGATCCTAACTTAATTTTGCCAACTCAGTAAATGATTGACATTTTATTAGTATAGTGGTTTGAGAAACAATTAAAGTTTACCATTTTACTAAAATAATATTATGTTTCCCTAATTAATACTAAAATTATGGTCACCTAACATTTTCATGTTAAAACCTACTTGAAAATCAACGAATCTGACAAGTAAGAAATTGAGTATGTAGGGTGGCCATGATCCTGAATAAAAAGATTTGATTTAATGTTTATTTAAATAAAAAACAAATAAATTGTCTTGACGCTTTTAAATCTATTACGTTATGTTCGTAACGGTGTAACGAGTTTTAGGTTACTGTGTTGCTACACGACCCCGCAGTATTTGGCTCGAAACCCTAAATGAATAGTAATTTAATACGCAGTTTCCTGTTGTTTTTAATATACAACACCACATCTACTTTGAAAGTTAATTCAAACTTTACGCATCAGCTTGGTATTAAGTTTGGACACCATTCACAAATAGTTTCAGTTAGCCCTATCAAAGCCACAGCAGCGTACAAACAACATTATCCGCAAAGCAGAAACAACCTTCCACTGATGCAAATAAGGTGGCACCAGCAAACACGTTTTAAGATACATACGTCGTTTTAAATAAGGATTACTTTCCATTGAATTCCTTAGTTCATTTTATCTGGTTACCAAAGGACGGTAAAGTTATTGAGCTGATTGAATTGAACGAATAAAGAGGTGGTGAAAGTGTTTTGAAAATACTCGGCGAAGTGTACTGCCCTACTAAGCATAATGGCGATATCTCAGACAAAACATCTGTAGAAATTGCAACCTAGTTACAAAAAGAAGAGAGTTGAATCTGCTTTGGCTATTGTATTTAGTTATTGCATTTTTGCTTAGGACGGCAGTGTAGGTAACGGTCGAGGTTCACTCGGATACAAGTAAGTACAGTCACACAATAAAAATGATGAGCATACTTAGAACCTTGTCATTGTGAATGTCATTGTCCTCGTCGGGTGCGCCAAAGTTCATATAAAATTTCAAATTAGATTATTGGTACTCCGAATATGTATCTCATATAATTTTACAACCTAATGATCACTGTTCATAATCTTCATAATATTGTTTAATACTAATGATCGGAACTTATACTCATCTGAACTTATAACGCCAATATTAATGGAACCGTACACTTTTCAGAATTTCTTAAATATCTTACGTGTATATAAATTTAGGTTAGGTTAGGTTAGATTTATAACAATCTAAAAAAAGTAACAGTTTTTGAAAAAATGCGGTATGAGTTGCGATGATTATGACTTAAAAAAGTATGAACAAAAAAGTATGAGCAAAAATTTTCGAAGAAATGATGAGTATAGTCACAAATCGTTATTTGTATAAAAAATCTAAAGACCAATTTTATATGAGCCAATATGGACCCGTCATTGTCATGTGTGTCATTTGATGTTCTGTTTGAAGTTTACTATGACAATTTTCGTTGGGGTACTGTACATAGTATATAAGAAAGAACATACTATTTCGACCTGATATCTCATCGGATTACCTAATAGTCGAGGTGTTCGGATAGTTTTCTCTTCATTACAGCGAAATTTGAGTTGCGCGAATGAAATTGCCTAAACTAAACACGGACGTGCGTGTCGGACTGGTGTACCGAGGGTTCCTTTCAAACTTGTAGGTTTAAAATTGTTATTTTATGGTATTACTAAACATTTACAGTTATCGGACTTTGTCCTTTACTTTCTTTAATTTATCATTATTATTACATACCGTAAAACGGGGTGACTAGGGTTTAAGGGGTGAGTAAGGATACAACCTAAAATGAAGGATATGTTACTAATTATAAGACTGAAATTATTTCCAATGGGCATAATGTTATTGTCCATTTAATAATTGTTCTTATTTGTAACAAGTTATGACTTATTTTAGGTTGTGTCCATACTCACCCCTTAATCCCTACTCAACCCGTTTTACGGTACTATAAAACGGAGTCGTTCCCGCTGTGTGTTCGCTTAGATCTTTTAAACTACTCAACGGATTTTGATGCAGTTTCCAGCAATAGATAGAGTGATTCAAGACGAAGGTTTTTATGTATAATAAATTCTGGATTATAAACGGGTTTTACAGAAAATTGACATAAATCGAAGGGAAGCGAGGGCGGGTCACTAGTGTGCTATAAAACATTGCTTCTTGCTAAATTTCATGATTCCTAGAATCATCAAGGGAAAGTACCTTATAGGTTTCGATTTTCTTGCGAGTGTCAAAATGGCCGTATCTTTTATTGCGTTGACTTAGAAGTTCGTTTTTTTCACAGCTCCAAGAAATTACTGACTATAATACCTCCGCGCGTTTCGGACATAAGGATTTTGACACATGGACAAGGAAGTGATCATATAAGGATTCCTTTTTTCCTTTGAGGTACAAAACCATAAGTATTAGTAGTTTCACTAAATCAGACAAGTTGCGGTTTATACAGAGTAGTTGGAAAACAAGTGTTCTTATTCTTTTTCTTCTTCTCCATGGCATAAAAAGTGTTCTAATAATGGTTAATACAGATGTAGTGTATAATCATCGAGTGGTTAGAACCCCGCTACAAGGTTAATTTTAAGTCGTGGTGAGAGTACCGACCAAAGATCTGTCGACTTTTTTAAAGGAGGAATTCTGGCCGAGTGGTGTCATATTTCGGCGATTTCGTGGCCGCCGTCTAGCAGACACCGCGAAAGTTTATTAGTAGTCGTGTTAATTTTATGGTATATATTGTTATGTATGTTAGTTTTTAAGATATTTGTAAATATGGACCTAGTTGTCAGGAATAAAGTTATTTTATTCTATTCTATTCTATAATCACCAGGGTTAGGATTTTGGTGGCATGTCGTGGTTCTAGAATCCATAGAGTCGCTATTTCCTAATTGTTATTAAATGACACTTTGATTTTGATCTTCAGTATGTTCATATTTCAAAATGAACTAAATACATTTTTAGGTCGGTTATTCCATACCTACTAATATTTGCTTGTTTGTAACGCTTTCACAGCAGAGATATCCTCCATACCCAAGTTTATTTCAATTGGTTTAGCGGTTGAATGAATAAATAAATTATGAAATATTACAATATTTAAGGTTAAAATCCAATAGTATGTAATTATAATAAATAGGAAATAGCGACTCCATGGATTCTAGAACCACGATTTGCCACCAAAACTCCTAACTCTAATAATCACCGTATCTTGTTGAATAAGTTCGTATTTGCCTTGCTTTCTTAATTAGCTTATCGATGTGTACTAAGACTGACTGAATTTCGAAGATTTCCTACGCAAACGATGTCATATGTTTATTCACTACACTACGTATGAAAGTGACACAATACAAAAATTTGCCTCCCAGCTTGTAGGAGCATAACCGCTTACACTCCGTTTCGTATTTCCTTACCTCTATTTTCTTTTATATTTCCTTATCAGGAAATAAACATGTCGAATAAAGTTGTCTATTGTGCATTTGTCATTAAAGACTATTTTGCTTCTTTCTGGTATTAATACTTAATCGGAGTTACAAAGAAACGTTTATGTTTTCTTCCTCTCTAAATTAATATTCCAAAATTAAAAATATTTATTCAGTAAATTGGCCACATGAGATCTCTTTTCCACGTCGGTAATATACAGTGAATCTACCAGCACTTCGGACAAGACCATCATTGCGGAGAAGAAGCACCGCAAGAAACTCCAGCAGAAGGTCATTTTTTCAATCATAAAAACATAACAATACTTAAAAGTAAATTATATTACTTGATAATATGGTAATAAATAATAAATTCTTAAAACTCAAAAATCCATAAATTCAGTAATAATTGTTTTCAAAAATAAAAGTTAGTATCCTTTGCGTAGAACATGCTATTTCCAATATTTTAGTTGCCGCACATGTGACGTTCGTGTTTTGTACCCTGTATACTAATTATCAATACCATTCGTCAGCTGGCTACAAAAAACACTGAAAATACTAGCGCATACATACTATACATTCCCCATTCCAACATTAAACTTTTCTTTCTGCTGATTTTCCGCATTCATTCCAGCGACTTATCAAGCTATGGGTGTTTGCTCTTTCATATTCAGAAGCATCTCTTATTGAAATGTTACCATTTTTATTTGCCGTTTTCCCGATACGGCAGACAATGAAGATACGGCAGACTTGTCCGAAGCGCTAGTAGATTCACTGTATATTACCGACGTGTAAAAGAGCCTGTATATGGCCAATTTACTGAATAAATATTTTGATTTTGATTTTGATTTTGAATATTCCTGTATTATTTGGGTATTTGTTCTGGAATGCCGATGGAAGTACTTTTGTATTACTCCCATGTGTAATTCATGACAAAGAAAAGTAATAACTTATTCTTTCCTAAGGAAACTACTGAAACTAGACTTTGTACCTACTCAGAGACGCTTTAGAGATAATTATCTCGTTCCATTTTAAAACTTGTGTATAAAAACTCCAGTTATTTTTTTTGTATTTAAGTATCTGTTTCTCTATAAAAATATTATGTGGCTGATATCTAAGGTCCGACCGAGACCGCTTTTTTAATCTCGGCCGACACCGAGACCGAGACCGAGAATAAAATAAATTCTCGGCCGAGACCGAGACCGAGACCGAGACACGGAAAAAGGGGTATTTTTCTATATTTGTGTCTTTTTAACTAAAAAAACCCCCGTTAATAATGAAAAACAGGTTTTATTATGGTTTTAACAAACTTAATAGGTACTCAAAATTAAAAAGAACAATATTGCACGACAAAACAAAGCAATTTTTCACCATTGAACCCTGTCAAAAAAAAAACGATTGCCGCGGTGTCTCGGCCGCGGCCGAAGTATCTCGGCCGTTTTGGGCCGAGACCGAGACCGAGATCTCGGCACGATTTTTGGCCGAGATTTGCCGAGGCCGAGACCGACTAGATACACTCGTGAAACTTTTAACAACCCTTTTTTTTGTTCGGCGGTTACAAACGAAAAATTATAATTATTATATGTAATTATCTGCGTTTGTAACAAAACCCCATTCTCTGTCCTGCAAAGTCATCATCATCAACTTTCTTTTTGAATCTGAGTCACTTTTACAATCTACTGTCACATAAACATTTTATAGCCTTACCTCCACTCAAGTGGCATTCCTAATTACTCCCCACAACAGACGACAACATTCTTTCAGGAACAATCAGCCCCTCCCTCTCTCGCGGACACATGTCGGCGTTATAGAAAAAGACGACAAAGTACTAAACTCAATTAACTGTATTCGTAGCAACAGCTTTTACGACGTCACCCTACATTGGGTAAGTAATCTGTCCCAGCTGGATTAGGGATGTGCGGAGTATCGACAGTAAAATCTATGTTTCGTTGTACTCGATATTCGAGGGTCTTTTTAGCGTCTTACGGGTTTTCTATCTCGTTAAATGTAATCCAAACTTATCGCTCATAATACCTTCTGTTGACGTTTCGCATTGTAGTTTGGTGACTTAAAAATTTCGTAACATTTTGTTATTGTAGCTTCACGTAGTCTAATTGCCTTTAGTTTGATTATAACGTACATGTTGGTGCAAGAATGAAGCATACATTTCATACTGCTTTGCGATTTTGTACTTTTAATTAAACTAAACAGTACCTTTTTTACACTAAAAATTAATAGCGATCCACTTCAACCTTTCCAACGTAGCTTATTATGTATTTAAAACTTGATCTTTATAAAAAAACGCGTAAAGAAATACCTATGCCTTGTTTACACATAACGAGTACAGTAGAAAGACAGCGAAATATCACGAGGCCGAGTGTGTCGAGAACGAGTGTGTTTACACTTAGTTTCTTTTCCGCGAGTTCCAAATCCGTATCCACAACAGGCATTAGTGAAACGCGGCGAGTGCTCCGAGCCACGAGTTTTTAAACCTACCGCAATCCGAGTGGCAAAGCGAGCGGAGAAAACGAAGGAGTGGGCGTTAAGTATAGAAGTATTAGGGTCTGAGTGACGATCTCTTTTAGCATATTAAGCACCCGCTAGGTATTAAGTTTGCACGGTATGAGGGACGGATTGAAAACCAGCGCTGTGAGAGTGCGCTGCCGGAGCGCGCCTACAGCAAAGTCTGAGTCCGATCCTTTGCCATATTTTCTTCTTATTCTGTGTTAGCTTTATTTCATATTATATACCAAGTCTAGTTAGTTAAGTTCAGAGCGCTTTTTTGTGTACTATTGTTGTGTGTGGCAATAAATGGTTTTTTTCTTCTTCTCTTCCTGCTCGACCAAGTACTTTACTACTTATACATTTACACTCACCATGTACTCGAAAACTGCCACTGTTCTCAATGCGAATTGTAACTAAGGCAATAAACAGAGTCTGTTACTGTTCAACATGGTTAAATGTTTGCATCCAAATAACATACATTATGTTAGATCGTATTTTCTACAAGTATCAGAGAATTTTGACCATTGAAAATGTTTGAGAAGAAATACTAAAGTTCAACCACAGAGCATATTTTGATGGCTTTTGGAATTTGTGACGGTCTCCCTGTCTTTTTGTCTGTATGTTTTTTGTGACACAATATCGCAATAAATTACCAACGAATTCAATGAAACTTGTTATTTTGGTGATTGTAGTGTGAGTTGTACTCACACCTTCTCATCTCTCTCTGGTATGTTATATAAGAAGTGCACTCTGTAATCATTAATAAACGCATCTATCTTGGAGTACAGTTATCTCCTTTCATGCATTTCATCCTGGTTCTTTTTTAACCTGGCTCGTCAGAAACGCCATACATTTTAAAACTAACATTTTCATTTCGTTTTCGTTTGGACAGAATCGATATTATATTGGTTGTGATCAAAGAGCAAAATAAAACTATCCCTGCTCGAAATAACGGTTAATTCTGCTCGCTAATTTGGTCACACCGCCCGTCACCTCGACTCTTTTATCATGTTTCTAATCCTAATAGCTAGCTTTTAGTTGCGTTATCTATTCAGCTTGAAATCAAGCAGGCCGTTTCATTTTAAAACACAATAGTCACGACGGCATCCTAACTAGGTAACATCCTAACTAGCGTCGCTATCGCCTAACGCACTCGCAATCGCAATCGGCTTCAAAGCGGAACAATTGTTTTCATTTTGTATGCAGACAAGCCTTCGATTTTCAAAATGAAAACGATTGCGATTGCGAGTGCGTTAGGCAATAGCCCCTCCGGTTAATCCCAGCGATCACAACGCTCGCGAATCGATTCCGCTCCGAGCGAACGTTCGAGTTCTGGTTCTTAACTAGATTCTTAGTAAACGAACCTGGTTAAGAACCATAACTAACTGGTATTTTAGAACCGTTCCCAAGCCCTGGATAATAGTGATACGCTAAACTCAACACTGGCATAAAAATCATAAAAGCGGGAATTAATTGTCGATATTTGTACATGTTGAATACGCCCAACTCTATCGTGTTTATTTGATTGAGTACCCGAGTGCGTATCAATCGTTCGTACAAGTGGACTAGTTAAATGAAATCAATTTATTTATAGCGAAAATCCATTTTTAACTCCCCATCGGCACAAGAGGTTATTAGTTTTATTCCACTGTCTGAAGCATCCTAGTTTCCAAACGGATGAACCAATTTGGCGCGGCTTTTTATTAGTTTAATAAGGGTGCTTCTAAACTACACTTACCGGCAAAAATACTAGCCCACCCGGCTTGTGTTCATACCATATAACCAGAGAATAACTTCAAAGATACTTAACCAATTTTATTGTAAATTGTAGTGTTTTCTTGGTTATTTTAGCCAAAACCTTAAAAAAACGATTTGTTAACCATTTTGGACCTAGGTTAATTAGAAACAAAACACTACAAGCTACAATCGGAAATCGATCAGTATTTTTGAAGTTACTATCTGATTTATGTAGTTATACTTGGTAACTACAAAATTTTATGAACAAAATAAATTTTTGTCCGTAAGTGTAGTAGTAGTCATGATAATTTAAAGTTTTGTTGCTTTGAAATTAGAAAAATACACTTACTTGTCGTCATCGGAGCTCATGCTTTTTTATCTGTAGTTTTTTTGTTATCGCCTGACTTTGGTTTAGTACAAAGGAGGGTTATGATTTGTTCATAAAGCCGGAATTCCAAAGCGCTGGCGTAATACCAACGAAGAAGTCTCACTGTAATTTAGTAGTCGAAGCATTCTATACTCTATTGGTAACCTCATTAGATTCAAAATGCTTGTTCTATTACTATGCAGTTAGCTGCCTTCTTTGGCATTACAGAATAGCGACGCACACAACGCACGCCCAAGTGGATATGAATTAACGTCCTATCAAAATCAAATCGTCTATGGCACTGCAGTAATGCGTTACTAATAAATTCAATAAGTTGCAAAATGTACCTTATTGACTTGCTTGCTAAGGTGTATTTTGCATCTTATTTAATTGCAGTGTGACCGACGAAATGTATTTAGATACTCCCACAGCGCCACACGAAATGACATCAGTGTCACACGCCTAGAACAATTGATGATTAGCCGCTGTCGGAATTCCGGTTTAGTGTTCTGAGTGTCATAAGCTATCTGACATGACGTTTAATTTAATATGGTGGATAAATTGGTTATCTTTCGCACTGTTTAGTAAAAATAGCTGCTGTACTGTACTGCTTATTCGAAAAATAGAAGATTGGGATGATTAAGAAGTAAATAAGCTAAATGCTAGTAGCACATTATAGTAGGAGATCCGAATAGGAGACGATTTGCACCGGGCTGTTTATTCGATAAAAAGTATTTTATACCAAATTTAATATGCTAAGTAATATGTGGCGAATAGGTAGGCCGAAAAAATTCAGTCCAGTAAAAAAAAAAAATTTATTAAGAAACAGTGACAAAAATTGTTACAATAAGGTACATAATATTTACAGAATTCAACATTAAAACAATTAAAAATTGAATATTTTTTTCCCGTCAAACTATTGGGTAGGCAGGTATAAACAGGTAAGTCGGTACTAATAATTTGCACTAAACCTAACGTTTGCATATTCCATAGACTTCATACTTTCGATTAGTATGTAGTTTGTCTATTAAACAAACATTTGCAATTTTATAAAGTTCTTTTTTAATATATTTATTAATGATATGTACTGGACTGAAAATTTTCAGCCTACCATTCGCCACATATTATTTAGCGTATTAAATTTGATATAAAATACTTTTCATCGAATAAACAGCCCTGTCCAAATCTTCTCCTATTCGGATCTTAGACCATTAAGATTAAGGTCATACCTATTTTTATTTTTCGACCATTGACAGGGAAAAAAAATTTTAAGTTGCTAGAAAAATAATCTGGACTTATCCTTTCCCGCTACAAAAAGAGCCAGGAACACTTTACTTTCATGAAAGCAATCTTGATATTCCCATATTTGAATTCAGAATTATAGAATTCTGAAGAAATATTGCATATCACGAAGCCGTAACTCGAGGGATTTGTTATGAGCGTTACTCCTCGAAAATATTTATATTATATTATTACTTTACGCTTTGAGAATTCTGCTTCAATTTTATTTATTACCTTGAAATGGGTTTATGATACATAAATACCAGGCCTATTTCCCTCTCCGCCTACAATTCTATATTCTCCTGAGGTTCCCATTACGGTCTACAACCCTTACGTAGTTGATAGTGCAATTCCGCGAAAGTAACACATTAAATACTTTGCAAAATGCACCTTATTGTTTTACGAAGAAGGTGCATTTTGCTCCTTATTTAATTTGTTACTTTCGCGGTATTGCACAATTGACGACGGAATACTGTACAAAAAGGAGGCCGCGGGTTACGAAGACCACTTGTGATTAGGAATTAATATGGGACACCAGTTCTTTTGTCTGTGGAAATAATGAAATACCTTGAAAAACTTACGTAGACGATAGATCACGGGGCGGCTAGCACAAGCGATTCGCGCCTTCTTTGTCGCTCAGCACTCTCTTTCTAAATTATCTGTAACGATAAAGAGCTACGTAACGAAAATCAGCGCTGTAGGTGTCTGACACCTCAGCATTTTGCTGAGTCAGTTTCCGTTTCACCGCTGTGAGGACACACATTGCGTGCTATCCCTGTTACTTTTTTTTTTAATCATTTGTATATGTGTGTCTTATGGTTTGTGAATAAATGTATTTTTTCTTCTTATTTAAGAGAGAAAATACAACATGTGCTAGCCGCTCTGGAGTGTAACTTTCTCACACAACACGTCGCTATTCAATACGAAAGTTGAAATATTACACGGCGAATTCCGCGCATTCAAGTCCTCGCGTTTGTAACTTAGTGAGGCAGAATAACGGAACCGTGTAAACAAATTGAAAATACACGCACGAAAATGTTAGATATGCTCTGACGGGACAACTTGGATATAACAGGAGAAACACGAGTTTTCTATGCTTTGACATTTAATAAGCTCATGTTTGACGAATTTAATGCCGCTCGGCTTTTAAACTTGCCGGTGCTGTATCAGTGCCTACCAATTTTATACAGGTTCTTTACTGAGCGCCTGCAACAGGGTTTCCCAACCAGTGGGGCGTGCCTCCCTATGGGGGCGCAGAAAGATGGTATTTATCGAAAAATAAACTGAAGTTTAATGTGTAAATCTAACATAAATAATACAATAACACATTGATTGTGATACATACGAACTCTGTATCACAACACGACGTCACGAAAAAAACGAAATATGACAATATTGTTAGGGAGGCTCGACGCACAAAAGTTTGGGAAACTCTGGTCTATAGTTACTCGTATTTAATGAGCCTTCCTTGATTTGTGACGTATGAGCAAAATATACCGCATACAGATGCTCTGTCGGTGAAAGGAATTTATAGAAAACGCCTCATCGCCGCTGCAAAGACTCGTGGCATGCTTCCTAGAGGTATATATGTCTATGCATTTGTTGGCTGCCGTTGTTCGCCATTTGTGCGTCATGGCATTGCAGGTTGTACTTAAATCATTGTTTTTTTGTATTTTAGAGTCCTTAGTCTTCTCATGCTCGGCATTTCTCTGCTTGATCGAAAGAGAGATTAGATCCGCACGACAACCAATGTCACCGATATAGCCCTGAGAATTGCTAAACTAAAATACCTACGGTGGGGGATATCGCTCGCAGAGCAGATGAGCGATGTGATTGAAGAGTTTTCGAGTGGCGTCCGCGTACCGGAAGACGCAGCGTGGGTAGACCTGCAACAAGGTGGACCAACGAAATGGCTAAGGTTGCGGGAAACCGATGGATGCAAGCGACACAGGACCGGTCCTTGTGGTCAACCTTGGGGGAGGCCTATGTCCAGTAGTGGACGTCTTTCGGCTGAAAGGATGCTGGCAGAAATCCGGACCCTGCACAAGTTCCTACCACCACTTAAAGCCGACGATGATAGTCGATTTAAGTAAAATATAGCGTAAAATCGGTCTTGAATACCTAGGTCTTACTTTGCGCTGTGATTTTCACGTTCTTTACGTGGCCTGAAACATTTACGATTTGCTTCGAAGCAAAATTTATCGTAATCCCCAAATGGGTGTATAAAAGAAGATAGTTCTTTTAATACCATTTTAGGTGTATTATATCTGCGAATTTTATTTACTGCCTCGATCATAAAAATGTTGTTTACCTGGGTAATAAAACGTTATGTGTCTATGGCATGTTGTACATAGTTTTTTTATTACCTTTGCTTATTTTTAGCTTTTATAAGGCACCTTAGCAAATCTGTTTTGTTATGTACTAGAATTTGCTCGTGACTCCGTCCGCGTCTTTCACAATGTACAATGAAACAAGTTCATATACATATATCTTTTGTTTTTACTTTTTGTGCTGTTATTGTATGTGATGTTCAATAATAGTAGTTTATGTGGCTGGTGCATAATAAGAGGCATTAAAGCACGAGTGTGGTTTTATGAAACGAGACGAAGGCCAGTTTCATAATAAGATCACACGAGTGTTTTAATGCCTAATTATGTATAGCCGCATACATAACTTTATCTACATGCATATCATAAGTTTTCTATAATATGTTCAAATATGGTCTGTATTTTTATTAAGCTAGTGTTACTGTTAACTTGTTTGTAGTACAAAAGCTTAAAAAATAATAAAAAATAAAATAAAAATCAAACTTTATTTATAATGTATATAGTACTATATAGCTTGCATTTTCAAGTTAGTGGTACACTGTGGTACAGTATTACCGATACTTTAATGTTTAGGTACCGACACTTTAATGTTAACATTATGATGCACTATACTTTAATGTAAACATTAAGATGCAACCACAGATACAGGTTTCTTAATATAGGCGATTTGATTATCGCTTCTGAACATATTGTAGGGAAGTTATGATATGGATGTAGATAAAGAGTATTTTTAATATACTATATTGTATTGTTTGGTATGGGTTAGCTTATACTTGTATAATTCCTGCACATTAGTCTAATGTGGAATTCAAATTGTGGAATGGCGAATAAGCAGGAACAATAATGGCATAAACGTCGAATTATCCTTAATAAATACTAGTAGAGTTGAAAAGCGATAGAGAAGTTTCTTGGTCGGTAGCGATCGACCTCGAAAAGGCGGCCAACCAAACACGTACGCGCTTCCTGACAACTGCCTCCTTGTAGTGGTCTACTACCCTAAGTAATTTTACTACATAACCATTCCATGGAGATAAGCGTACTTTATCTTCCTCATCGTCATTAATTATCACATAAAATTATGATCAAATACCTATTATAAAACCTCTTCATCAACCTATTAAGCTTCGCATCCGTATATTCTAATACTCAGATACTTTTTCATTTATTTATGTCATATTACACGTCACATAGATGTGACGTAAAGTAAATTCATGTGAGTGCTGGCTTATGAAATCAAATATAAAGATCTGCATATTTAGTTTAATAAACCAACTCACATGAATTTACTTTATACTGTACTTTTGGAGAAGTAAAATTTATGTTAAAGCAATGTACTCTATCTCTGGGTTATTAGATTAGAAAACGTACTTAAAACTTTGCTTTTGTATAAGACACCTTCAAGTTTCAAACAACGTTTCATTTCAGGAATGCGGTTGAAACTGCTTTAATATTTCAACCGCGTTTTATCCATTAACTAGAGACAGAGCCTTGTTCCGAGCACGAAGTATTTTTCATGGAAATTTGGCTCAAAATCACAAGAATCCAGAGCGGAGGAATTTCACGGTCCATTTGAATTGTTGTTTTATTAAACCTTTACCTTTTTAGAATGCGTGCGTTGTCTGTGGTTACGCAGGATTTTTATGGTCTGTGGTGAGATTACGAAAATACAGCTTTTATGTAAACAGACGTTTAGATCGTTTAGATCCCCTAGTAACTTTTAAATAATGGCTACGGATAAAACAATAGTACATTATTGCCTAGGCCCAGAACGTAGGGAATTGCCTGATGAGGTGGTTGGCGGGCCGGGCCTTGGCGTGGCCTGTTAAAATCCGAGTCAGGCAATCCCCGTTTCCGTCGAGGCATAAATAATGCTTTTCTCAAACAATGCGAGGAAATGATACAAATACATGATTATTCAATCTTGATAAATATTTTGACAAATTCGGAGATAATGTTTTTTTGAAAACTACGAGTATTAGTTAAGATAGTTTCACGCACAACGGGCTACCGCCACCGCAGGCGCCCGCCGTCGCTCCACACTGCACCCACAAATTGGCTGTACGGGATTTTTTTCATGGTCCTTTCGATTTTATATCCAATAGCGAGCATTTAGAAAAAATATGGACAATTGGACGTGGACGGAAAGTGTTTTAATACGTTTATTTTACTCCTAGGAGGACAATGAGGCACTTCGCGTCTTCGTTTTTCAAAAGTAAGGCCATCCTTTCCGACATGTTGGAGAAAAATATTGTTTTATCTTCCGTCATTGCTTTTATTATTATAATGTTCCTTAGTATAGTATCAAAATATTTTATTAAATATAAATAGGAAATATTTCCGTTATATGTGTTGCCTGTTAAAATATAAGCCTGTTGTAATGAGGCCAAATAATTCATAAGCCAAAGTTAAGCCATTTTTAATAAAGCTGAAAACAAAAGCCTCTTTATTTTGTAGTAAAAATAATGATAAATGAAATAACTTACATGATAAGGAGCTTCAGGAATTTTGTTATTTAGTCCATCACTCTGGTATCTTTTTAATTGTAAGTTGTATACAGGGTGACATGACTGTGGGGTCGTGTAGCAACAAAGTAAACTGAAACTCACTACACTATTAGGAACACAACGTCGTTAAGGCAATTACTTTGTTTTTATTTAAATAAACATTGTATTAATTCATTTTATTCGGGATCATGGCCACCCTACATACTCAATTTCTTACTCGTCTCATCGTTCGATTTTCAAATAGGTTTTAAGTTTTTAACATGAAAACGTAAGGTGACCATAATTTTAGTAATAATTAGGGAAACATTTGATTGTTAGTGACCCTACCTACAGAGCTAGCGGTCCCGGATTCGATTCCCAGTATAAACAAATATTTGTTTGATGACAAACATTTTCTATGTATATAAGTATTTATAACTCTACGTTTTTATAGTACTTAGTAGAGTAAGTACGGTCACGGACGTTAATTTGCTACCCATTTCAAAGAAAATCTGCTTGAAGATGTCATTGTCATTAGAGATGCCAAGTCATTCGTAATTGATAGGAAACTCAACCTTATTGCTGTAGAATGTCAGATTGACTTTCGAACTAAGGTGGGTCACTAATTAAATTCCTTGACTGTACCTGTGCGGCCTATCCACTGAATAAACACCATTTTTTTTTTTATGTTATGCGATGTTCCTAGCCCTTTATTCGCGAATTTATCCGACCACGACCTGAACCTAGCTCAGCGTCTTAAATTTGATCCCAAGGGTCTTTCCTGTCGTCACTGCTATTTACGATAATAAGAACAAGGCAAAACCATGAAATAACTCGCTAAAAGTCGTATAATAACGATAATACTTACTTGAAATTCAACCTTTGTTGTTAGGCTATAAGATCGCTTTTGTTTATGATAGCTTTATTGTGATAAGAGGAGGAATTATAGGGAATTAGGTGGTTGTTTTTTATTTGCAATGGCTTATTAGAATCGCGTCATATTCAATTGTTTTTGGTTGATATACAGGGTGTCCCACAGCTATGCCACATGGAAGGAAAGTACCTTAAATATTGTAGATGGAACATTTTACTGAAAGAAGACATTATTTGAATTTAAAAAACAATTTAAACTGCATTCATAGATATTTAAATAATTACATGGTTGAACCGGGAATCGAACCCGTTACACGAGAAAAATAATTACCCCGTAGCTTTATCATACCGATCGAAAGGCTTCATCATAAGGATTATTTTTTGCTAAATAACATAGTGTCAGAAATAAAAGGAAGACCATGAATTTTAACATTTTTAACACAAAATTAATCAATTTATCAAATGCTCAAAATGAGTCCCTTCCTGTTGAATACACTCGCACTCTTTTGATTATTTCGCTCCCTGTCGATTTTTTGATCTTGTTGTGGTGGATATTTAGAATAATACGTCTAAGTTCTGTTTGTAGCTCGTGGACACTTTCATACTGGTTCTGGTAAACTAATTTTTTTACATAACCCCATAAAAAAGATCTAACGGGGTTAGATCTGGGGATCATAAAAATGTTAAAATTCATGGTCTTCCTTTTATTTCTGACACTATGTTATTTAGCAAAAAATAATCCTTATGATGAAGCCTTTCAATCGGTATGATAAAGCTACAGGGTAATTATTTTTCTCGGGTTACGGGTTCGATTCCCGGTTCAACCATGTAATTATTTAAATATCTATGAATGCAGTTTAAATTGTTTTTAAAATTCAAATAATGTCTTCTTTCAGTAAAAATGTTCCATCTACAATATTTAAGGTACTTTCCTTCCATGTGGCATAGCCGTGGGACGCCCTGTAGAAATGAGTTAAGAGACCTCTTTAGAAAATTGATAACGTCGCATTTCTTCATTGTTTAAATTTCATTAAGTTTTTTTTTTAATGACAATCAAGGACACTGTCCACTTAAGTGGGATCCGTCACAAGCAGTTTTAATCACACGCAATTTAAAGAAGAAATTTGAATCCTAATTCCTAGATATCGTGTAATTACCCAGGTTATCGAAAATAGTGAATAGAAAATATTTAAAAATGCTTCGAAAGCCTAGCGCAACTTTTAGGCTCAATTTTATAGTTCATTTTTTAAATATACATTTAGGTGACAATCTCACTAAAATGAAGTAGCCCCACACTTATTTCTTGTAATATTGGTACTGGAGAACGATAAACATACTTATAGAATAGAATAATACATACTTAAAAACAGAAAATATCCAACACACGGGAACCAATACTCGCGCAAATTAGACTAATAAATGTCCCTACCAGGAACCGAATCTAGGACCGCTAGCTTCGTAGGCAAGGTCACCAACTAGGCTGTTTTATAATTTCAAATGTGTATGCAAAAAGTGCACCCACTCAATGAAAATGTTATACATGCTAACAACGCATCCTATGTTTATAGATCTTGGCAACAAAATGTATTTTAAAATGACGCCGATCGATGTATTTAGTTTTCTTGGAAAATTATAATCGTATCGTATGGAATTTGTTTAAAAATAAACACATTCTTGCCTTGATTCGCTCTAAAAAGGTTTTTTCATAAAAAAAACCCTTTTGATTTTGCAACTAAAATAGGTATTTTGTAAAATGCAAAATCACCGAATTTGCCTTTAGTAATCACAACGGAACACAACGGAAGATCAGAGCTGGCTCTGTCAGCATCACGCTGAGTTGTGTCCATTTCGTGGTAAATTACCTTTTCAAAATTCTGTATGTGTCAATTAACTTTAATGTTGTCATGAATAAACTATTTCTATTTTCTATTTTTTTAATCGAAAACATGTCCTTATTATGGAATCCGTAGCACGAACACATAATGCCGGCTGTACACACTCGTTGAGAGCCTTTCGTTGAGACTCTCCGGCTGAAACCGACCCAAACCGGGGTATGGGGGGATGAGACGAGACCGAGCGAAACAAGACAAGAGCAGTATGTACACACTCGCTCTTGGCATGTCTCGGGGTATCTCGACGAGTGTGTACGGCCGGCATAAAACAATCACGTTTCTCTACATTATTTAATGCCCGATCGCCACTCTCGCCGCAGTTGGGCGAGGCAGACATGGCATCATAGAAAAGTCTAACGTATTAAATGTTTGAGACGGATGGCAAGCTTGCCTCGCCCAACTTCGTCGAGAGTTCGGGCATTACGTCTACTTCACTATATAACGCCTCTAGCAATGCCATTCGCGTGGCAGAATATTGGTTAGCTCACATCTAATACGATGTCGAAACGTTAAGAAGAAGAAGTCTATTTCACTATCGCCTGGAGCTAAATTTGTATTGTTTTTTTACAGCTACGCGATTTTAGCGGTGCTTTACAACTTAAGGTGTTTTTCCATCGACGAGGCAGATGTGATTTAAAATGTATATCAAAAAGAATCAATTCCCTTCTTGCTTCTTATTGGTGGAAATGCTTTTTAATTTAAAATTCTCGCTCCACCTCGGCTCGTCTTACCGGTGGAAAAGCTCTTTAAGTTCTTAAATTATTAATAAAGAACAGTTTTTCATTTCTCACCTAAAATGAAGACTAACCACAACCAAGGAGATAATAGATAGTAAGTAACGAGGGCAATTCATCCGCCCTCAGCTCAGAAACTTTAAGCCACGATTTCGGAACTATTAAGGGTTTCTCAAATTAAATATTGACTTGGGCTTTGTATATTTAGGCTCTTTATCAGAAAGGCTCTGCTAGGGAATACAGCATATTCATCAAAGTCTTAGAAACTATGTGGTTTAACCATGTCTAACGTAAAGATTTGTTTGTGTGTTGGTGTGCTTTGATCCTTTTGAGGACAGTTAAACTATGCGAACTAATTCGTTGTCTTTGCCGAAGTTAAATAAAAGTTATAAAACTAATTTCACTTGTTGTAAAACGATTTTCTATCGCCTACCTCCTTTAGTACAGTATAATTTATTAGTTTCAAAGTAATAAATTTACGACAGTTAAAGTTACTTTGTTCTTATTCTTTCTACGTCTTTAGCTGTGGAAGTCCTTCTATTAAAATGATGATGGTGAAGATGATGAAAATTTACTAAAGTTAAGACTCGTTTTACTTCGTCTGCTTGTCTCCAATTATTTTTATTGCCAGGTTATGAAGTACGTTTACAAAAAAATAACATGTTTTGGAGGAGATAAAAAACCAAGTTATCATTCAATTTTGAAAAAGCGAGTACATAGGGTTGTCCAAAGCGGCTTGTCGAGTAAAGTTAAACTGGAAACGTTTGCGACGGTATTGCCAGCGAAAAAACGCAAGCATTTAGTAATAAGTGGCGCATTGGAGTTGCCAGTAAATATAAATCAGGCATTAAATCGCTCGCTTAAATCATTTCGATGAGCGCAAATCGAAATTCCCGCAGTATTTTATTTCTCATTTGTGGAAATATGGCGGAGATGGGGGTCTACGGTAAACACGAGTGGTTTCCAAATCGCTTTTTAAACCGTTTTGGTCGATATAGCTTTAAATAGGGGATAAAAAGGAAGATACAAAGACACACATAAGAAGACAGTTCTCTATGGACATTACTTAACACATGTACAGTCAACCAATTTGATTTCTAGGCCACTATGGACTATGTTAAAGTGACGTTGAGAACCAAAACGTAAGAGACATCCAGGAGTCGGACAAAAAGTGCGGATGACGTCAAACCACTTATAGGATGATTTCAAATAGTATTTTTGATTTTCATAATCAATTATTATTGTGGTCACCGGGTTAGAATAGTTCCACTCCATGTCTTCTCGTGGATGTTGTAAGAGGCGACTAAGGGAATCATAAAGGCTTGTAGTAGGCGATGGGCTTGCAACCTGTCACTAATACACTGGTAAACATCTTGGCCTGATTGTGCAAAACGTGGTTACAGAATTATCAACAACTTATTTAAGAGTGCTTGGTAATTCTGTAGCTCTGCCTACCGCACTCTGGGAATGACTACAGGACAAGGCAAAGATATCTCTACACAAACTGAGCAATCAAGTACTGCGATTGTTATGGTTACCGCGAAATTGTTGGCAATTTTTTTTTTTCCCCTGTCAATCAATTGAGGAAAAAAAAATCATTCAAGCATATTTTAAGTCTGTGACAACAATAATAGACTTGTTAGAAAAATTGACATTAATCATGCATAATTTCATTAAATAATAAGTATAATAACATCAAATTATCTTTTTTTTATTTTTATTAATCCTACCTACAGTACTGTTCCCACCTTTGAGTATTAAACCTATTTATCTGAGGTTCCCACAGATTTGTCCTAATTAATTTTAAACAATCGTACCTTATGGTGACAAGTTTCGTGAAATTTATTTTATTCACTACATCACCCTACCACCTGCATTATTAATTCCATGGATTTATTTACGATTATTTTGTTACTTCATTAGTACTCTTTCGTACATGTCACACGGAAGTTTAAATACAAACATCACCTGTGTGCAAGATTAGGTACGTCATTTTTACGTCATCCGCACTTTTTGTCCAACCCCTGGGACATACTATGATTTGGTTTACAACGTCACGTTGACAGAGTCTATAGTGGCCAAGGAATCAAATTTGGTTGACCGTACCCTTGCCTCTATTCTACTGCGTAAAAGTATATTGCATTTGACATGTTATCCTGTTATCAACGTTACGTTAGCTCTTATATTTATTTGAAAATTTTACAGTAATGGCGGCCAAATGTAAAGGTCTCTGCCCACTACACTGTACCATACCATGACCGTACTATGAACGTATCAGGTCCGATAGGTAATTAGTATTAAAATGTTGGTGGGTGACGGAACGGTCTAGTGGGCAGTCTCATACTTTTCAATACAAAGAATATTTTCTCAAACATGCTCGGAAATAACGGTTTTCCGATTGAAACACATGGACGGAAAATGCTTCTTTTTACTCCTAGGAGTAAAAAAACCATATGAAAACACTTTCTGTCCATGTCCATAATTATTGTTTTTTAAAAGTGCTCTCTATTGCGTATAAAATAAAAAAAGGACCATGAAAAAAATACCGTAGGTACACCCAACTTGTGGGGGCGCAGAGAGGGGCGGCGGCGCGGCGGGGCTCTGCGGAGCGGCGGCACCGGGCGGCGGCTCGTTGTGCCTGAAACTATCTTAAATAATACTCGTAGGACGCAAACAGACATTCTCTCCGAATTTGTCAAAGGCTTTTAAAAATACTTATAATAATATAACCACCTCGTCAGGAAATCCCTTACTTTCCGCGCCTAGGCAACAATGTACAATTTATATCTGACACGTTCCTATTATGAGTAGTGAGCAGACAATACCTGTTATGGTTTTGCCCAGTAGAAAAGAGGCCCAGATTGGAAATACGATATCGAAAAATTGAACAAAATGAAGCTTAGTTTTAATAAATCGAGCTAACGAATGGGCTATCAAGTTAGGGTCTCCCCAGACCTATCGACGCGGAATCGGCTTGAGCCGGTTAGAAAAGGTTTTATGTCCTTGCAATAAGAGCGAAAACGACGTCGCTCGGCTCGGCTAGGCTCGATTCGGCATTGCGAACGGAACGACGTCGTTTTCACTCTTATTGCATGGACATAAAACCTTTTCTTATCGGCTCAAGCCGATTCCGCGTCGATAGGTTTGGGGAGACCCTTAGTCGTTATAAAAAGTGGAGGGCACATTATTATTCAGGATTTGAATAAGGCGGCTGAGGTCGCGCCCTTAGGCTCTATGTTGGCTATCCAATACTTCCTTGAACAGAATGTTTATTATAAGATAAGCTACGGGGCGCCTTATGTTGGCAGACTTCTCTTATAAACCGCTGGATGCGAAGTATCACGGGAGTTCACAGGGCCTTATACGTTCCATCTTATCGACAGAAGCCCTGCTGCCTAATTAACGTGCACGCACTAAAATGTGTTTTGTACGCTCTGACGGTACTACTTAAACTCACCGCTGCGCCACGTTCAACTCGTTCACTCGTTCACTCGTTCGACCGACCGAACGCCGTTTTTAGGAGAATAACACTCATGGTAAGGGTAAAATGGAGGCCTTATGCAAACTCCACTTGAGAGACATCATTTCAGATAAGCTGTTTATGATAACTGGCTTCTGAGTAAGCGCGTCCCATGCGAATTGTTTTAATTATTGAGGAACGAAATGTAATTTGAGTATTTCGGGTTGTTTGAGGAAATTTCTGGATTACGAGACAAGTCTGGGGAGCGTGTTAAACTTAGATAAAAATAAGATGAGTCTTCAAGATGTCGAGTTTTATTTTGCAGTTAAAGAACTCCATAGAAAGGTACTGGTACGTAATTGATACAACATTGGAAATTGTCCTTTTTTGCATGTTAAAACAAGAAAAGTGTGCGGCGCTGCTTTTCCGCTACATTGAGGTGCGATATAAAGATTTTGCAAAAGAAGAAGTCGTAATCTACAAACCGAGGCCTACCGATAGTGTTTTAGCATCTTTGCAATCTGATTATGGTTCAATAAGCTAATTGTATATTTTTTTACTGTAATAATTTTTTTTTTTATAAATGTAAGTTATTTATGTAAGTTAGTTATTTATATAGGTTGAATCTTCTACTCAGACCTGACAAATGTTATTATTGTAAGTATTGTTTTTTACTCTGCTGCCATTATTGTCACGTAAATAAGAGCTATCGAAACATTAACAATTCGATAACATGTCAAAGGCAATATGGTTTCACCGTGTAGAATAGTTGAGTTTATAGATACTTACTTTGTACTTCATCGTATTAACATATTTGACAATATTTCATGATATTGCCCTCGTGTGTTTAAAGCGACAAATTCAAATTCAAATTCATTTATTCTGTAAGTAGGCCCTGTAGGCACTTTTACATGTCTGAGTCTACCAGCGCTTCCAAGGGACTCTGTTGAGAAGAAACGCCGCAAGAAACTCAACAGGAAGTCTTTTTTTATATGAGTAACTTATTACTATGATAAACTTAAGCTAACTAATTTAAATGTCACAGGGATGTACAGGTCCCAGGAGCAATTATGAGACTTAAAGTATATTCAATTTAAATTGGAAATGTAAAGTCTCCAAATTTCAGATAAAAAATTAAAAATAGACATAGGTAAGGAGATGTAGAAAGTCTCCACGGTCAATAATACAATTATGGAGATGTAAAGAGTCTCCAAATGTCAAATTAAAATAACATAGTACAAAAGCCCGACTGAAGTACGTAGAGCTAACTCCGTCTGTTTCTGATTAGTCCACAAGATAAAACTAGGGTCCTAGTGAAAAAGGGTACAAGTACAACTCGTAATAAAAAAGGGTATATACATGAACGGAGTATATTAGACTTAAACCCTTTTTCACTTGATGCTCAGAAGGCTTATTATTTTTCACTAGGACCCCAGAAATACTATTTTACTGAACAATTGTCGTCGCGTTGACATTGGCCACAGCCATTAATTAAAATTTGAATTAGAAGGTACAAAGGTCTTTGACTGAACTACAAAGCACCAACAACGTTTGATGTGACCCAGTCTCTACCCGGTTCAAGTTTCCGGACAAACGTAACGGTGTCCGGAACAGGAGCGGGCGACGCTATTTGGTAACAGTTTAATAGTTACGATAGTGTTGGTGCCACCAGATCCGATAACGCGTTATGGTGCATTTGGTAACTGGTAAAGTAGACTAAGTACCAATTACACCAAACGATGTTAAATTTAATGAATGTTAAGCGACTGTTAGTTCATACATTTTAACAGCTGTTAACGCTCTAATCGTCTGTTAAATGATTAACATCGTTTAGTGAAACTGGTGCTCAAAGGACCAAATTAGCGATCATTAAAATTTGAAACCGCAAAGAGCCTATTGTTGTTTCATGTAAAAAATTGTCAAATTTTATAAGGAGGTAGAAAAAGTGAAATGTTTGGAGGAGACGCGAGCTGGGAAACATTTGGGAAGAGGAATTGGAAATACTATAGCCATCGCTCCGCAATACTCACGCCGGCACTTTTGTTAGATAAGGACAACCGTAATTCTCTGCTGAATATTGTAAATAAATAAGGCAACAATAGAGATCCGGTTCTCGACGATTTCCCTTCTTCAAAATTCATCTGCACTTGTAAAACTGTTCAGCTATTATCTACCTGACAGGCAACACACCGCCTTTAAACTACTATACTTAGGTTAGGTTAGGTTAGGTTAGGATAGATAGATTAGTTAGGATATTCTCTGACAGCCCCAATCAAAAACGAATTAGACTTTTTTGACTGTGTAAATACCGACATCGATACAAATCTTGCATCGTTCAGTAATTTAAATGATTTGTCAACTCTTTTAAAAAAATGTGTGAGTTCGCTTCATCTTCAACAAAATCTTTGTCCTCCAAGGGCAACAGCAAACCCATTAACACTAAAAACAAAACGAAATACGGCTGTCACAGGAATCACACTGAGAGCGAATACGAAACGTATACCTAAACGTGGAATTTTAAGTAAATTAACTACAGTAACTAATGTTAAGACGCAATAAGAAAGGATTTTTCGAAATGTGACCCATAACGTAAAGAAATCAGGAGAGTAGCAGAGGGCCCGGCCAAGATGCATTGCGCTAAGTAGCGTTTCTACCAGTGACGCGATTGGTTTAAAAACGAAACGAATAGAAACGCTAGTTATCGTAGTGCATCTTGGCAGGGCCCTCAGGAAACTAGTTCTAAGCGCACAAAGTCAGAGGCATTCTTCAGTTATATATGTAAAAGCGTGGAACTCAATATTTCACCGTGAGTCGTTCGAAAACTCTCCACTTGTCTTCGCCACTTGACTGCTCGCATGCACGTGAAGGAATGCTCTTGGCAGCACGTACCGAAATACGTAACAAAAAGATATATTGCTTCATTCTTTTATGCCTTTTCTTTAAATAATCTACAGCAAGAGTACCATCGTCGAAGAAGTTTGCTCCTTAACTTTCTCATAGTTAGCGAACCTTTGATATCGTTAATGCTCGCAAAATTTGATACTTAAACTTTTCACGATCTTACAAAACTTTTTAGCTAAAACTTTTCTCTTTAATCATACAAGTCATTTTAAAATTATTTATTCCCTTTAAACTGAAGACCAAATCTATTCACTATTCTTCCAAGAAGACTTATATCAACTTCATTTCCATAAACAACCTTACCTACAACAGGATAGAATCTCCTCTAACTTCAATAGGACATGTACCCTTTCGATCCAAGACCGTATTGGCCCACGGTTCACAGCTACATACCTAAAGTACCTGCGCAGCCGCAATATAAATTCCTAGCGAACCCATTCCTCGCCTTAATGGATTTCCTATACGGGAACACTTAACTGCGAGTCACGAATTAAACGCATACCGAAACTATTAATAAAGCGATAATGCGTTCAAGTGTCCAACGTGAGTGACTTTTGATTGTCGAGAGACAATACGACAGAGGCAATAACTAAGCTATAAAATCGTGAGGTAAACTCGTACTCGTAGTTTGTAGTGACCGATCTACGAAGCTAGCGGGCCTGGGTTCGATTCTTGGAATGGGCAAACATTTTTGTGATGAGCGTGAGTATTTTGTTTCTGAGTCTTCGATGTTTTCTTACAAAGAAACTATTTGACTATTGATTTATCTATATAAGTATTTATATCGATTGATAATATTAATAAACCTTTGTTGTCCGTTCGTGCGTTCGTCCTCATTTTAAAAGCTGAATCTTTCGAATCGTAATTACAGAGTTTATGTGTTATATTATAATATAGGTTAGGACCACTAACGAAAAAAAGTTAAACATTGAGGAAGAGGAAGTCGTCATACCTGAAACGTTTTGTCAACGTTTTTGTTGTATTGAAAATACAGTACCTCATACCTAGTCCTAGAATTATAGTGCAAACCCAAAAGAAAAACCACGACTTATAAAAACGGGCACGTGTGAGTCGGGCTGCACGAAACCTTTATGGGACTCGCACATAACCGTTTTTTTCTGACACGTGCGAGCGTGTCTGATCCTCAAAACAACCGCAAAAACAAACAAAAAAGATACATGCTATAAAATCTAATGCGTAAGTGAATTCGGGTAGCAGGAAAAAGATCCTAAAATATGCTTGACAATTTTATTGCCTCCCCTCGACATCATCCAAACTCATTGATGTTTCTAAACAGATTAAAAAAAACTATATGGCTATGATCAGGATTTACTCAGTTCAGGAGTTACACTACTAGAAGTTTCTTAATAGCGCCCGACAATCGTGGTTTTTCTATAGAACATGAGTCATCATCATCATCATCGGCCTATATCAGTCCACTGCTGGACATAGGGTGATGGAACCGGTAATGGATAAGGCACCAATAATGGACACTTGATTCTTATTTTACAGAAGATAAGGGTTATTAATTTGTTTTGCAACAATCAATTTAGGACCGAATGAAATTTGAATTAAGAGTGTCCATTTTACCCTGTCCTTGGCCTGTCGCATCCAACATCTCTCAGCTAATTTCGCTAATTATCATTCCATCTCGCACATAAAACATGAGTGACGAATATAAAACAATATCCAGCCTAACGTTAGTAAGAAGTTGAGAGTACAGTACATTATTTATGTAAATCAAATGTCGGGCTTCATTAATAATGATTTAAAACATTAGACACACACATTAAGATAAAAGGTTGTACAAAACCTCATCTGTAAAATACATTAGTTATTCATAATGACAGATAACGGGTGATTGATATATCTACGCAATAAACAATTCCCGTGAATGTAATCACAACCAGCTGTGTTTAGCGGCTGTTTGTCGGAACACGCTAAACGTTCATTAAGTTGTTGAATTAGGCGGAATTCATTAACGGGTTCAGAGCGCGTTACGTTTGACTAGTTTGCAGATTGTGCGGTAATTATAGGAGAGTATGCATCTATATCTATATATAACACTAGCTGTTCCTGTGCCCACTTCGTTGGGCAATAAACATTTGGGTTAGCCTATGACACTAAGCAATAACGTGGCTTTCTATTGGCAAAAGAATTTTCAAAATCGGCTTAGTAGATCCAAAGATTACCCCTTACAACGTCACAAACTTTACCTCTTCATAATATTAGTATAGATATTATAGAAGTATTTATTAGTAAAAAGAAAACAGAAGACGTCTTTGAAAGATTTACTGTGGAAACTCGGTCGTCAATATAACAGGGTTCCCGTGAATGACGGACTAATAAACACCACACAACCTACCGCTACTGGACCTGACTCTCTCCTATCCTATTATCCGTCCATGGAGCTTAGGGACCAATAACAAACGTCTCCAAGCTTGTCTTTTCTGAGCTAGGTCCTCCAACTCGTTTTCGTCTATCCGGGCCGGCCTTGCCTTCTCGAGCCTCTTGTCGTTTTCCAATTCAGAGCCTCCCTGCATCTAGAGACCTGACATTTGGAGGGTGCGAGGCAGATTTAATTTAAAATATGATTATTTGCTATTTGTTTTTCATTAGCAAAATAGGGTCACTGTTAAGACAATACACTAAAAGTAAAATCCTATGGTAAAAATAAGATTATGGATTTTGCCAAAGGAGTTTTCACGCAGTTTTAGTTTTCTTTGACCATTATTATAAATATTAATGCTATTCTTATGTTTCCCTAAATAAAATGAGGAAATAAAAAATACACGTTTTTAATTTACATGTTTGAAAAAGATCAGAACATTGATTCCGGTTATCTTTTGAAGTAGAAGTGAACCAGAATTCCTGACCAAATTAACAACAAACAAAGCGTTACAAATGAGTTTTATATTTTGCCCTCAGGGTGTTATTTTCCCGGTCTTGTTTCATTTTTCCTCGCTAAAATGCTTCTTTTTCATTTTAAATACCTCGGACAATCATTTAATGCATGAACAGAAAGTTAAATCTCTGTTTCACACAAATTCGTATGACATCGTAACCACTTTATGTTAAAATATTGTACCTTACAGTTGTTTCATCTCACGAAAGCGGGTGTGCCATACTTGTTTGTGTTAATGCACGCGCAAGTTATCTCTATGTGCATAGCTGTCGTCGCATGCAACGGCGTAGTGTGGGTGGGGGTCTATGCATGTCACAACAACAAGTATGGCAAATCCGCTTTCATTAGATAAAACAACTGTAAGTATATTGTTAAAAACATCTCGATGCTTGGAAGTAAGTTGTAATTGTTTATTAAGACAATGTTTTTAAGCATGTAATTTCCATATCGGTTCTAATTTTTGTTCATTAGAACGTAAAAGCAGTTAAAAGAAGTATATAATAATTGTAGTTTAAGTGACGGTTGCGTAATGCCAATTATCTATACCCATATTGCAAATCCTCTATGACGGGTTCAGGAGCTTTGGGTTATGATTTGCATGCATATCAATCAGAAATACCATTTATATTAAAATAATACACAATGTAAATAAAGACAAAAATCGAACTTTAGCCGATTTTTTAGCAGTCGCGTCGCATAAATCGCACAATCTAATTAAATATTCCTTTGTTCCTCTTCTTTTTTCATAATGGCGGTCCACTGCGGTATTTGGCAGTATTATTTCCTCAAAGTTACAAAATATGATAGAATAGACATTATTTTTTTGCTTTTTTTAAATTTGAATTTGCATTCCGATCCACGCAACAGCTTCATTTCAATCTCGATGCGATATCGAAATGAATTTCTTACATCATAACTACAGATAAAATACATTACTATTTGATGTAATGCTAGTTCTAATCTGTCAGTTTCTGAACGCGTTAGAGAGGTTTTGCGATATGGGTGTAGATAATAATAATTTAGAACTCAAGAAAAATATGTCCTTTGATTCAGCAGTCAATTTAATTTAACTTTTTTTTCTTGCAGATAACGCAGCAGTGTCCAATACTATGAGTTGACATTCCTAAAGTTCCAAATTCGAAAAATCCAAAATGGCGTGCTCGTTTCGGCGGGCGTCGTCTCAGCACCAGTTTGCAAATGGCGGAGGCTCTGGAGGGAAGAAACCGGGGTTTAGATCCCGGCAGTCATCGATACATCATGCTGGGAATGATGATGACGAGGAAGGGAACACCCTGACCCTGAAGCATCTCAGTGAGGCGTTGCAATTGCTGACTGCGCCGTCGGTAAGTTATACTCAAAGAGTAGTTTCAGGGCCGTATTAATAAACTCATCTTGGTTGAGATGTCAGTCATAAGACACGTCAAAAATGACATCTTTCTATGGGTTGACATTTACTTTGACGTCTCTCGAGATAATCATCTCAGTCAAGACGAGTTTATTGATACAGCCATTAATCTATTCCCTGATAATAACTCCATTTTATGATTTAAGCAAAATGTTAATAGTGTACAAAAGGCGAACTAAATACTACAGGTCTTTTATATAAGTAAACCTTTAGGTGAACCGGAAAACAAAAAATATATAGTAATTTTTTTCTTCAACTAAATCTGAAAAAATATTTTATTTGACAACTTTATTTATGGGAACTCTTAATTTTCTTAGCTCTAATTTATAGTAAGTCAAAATTATCTTTTCTTTTAAAGCCATTTCTGCCTGAATAATACAGGGCGTCCCACGGCTATGCCACATGGAAGAAAAGTGCCTTAAATATTGTAGATGGAACATTTTACTGAAAGAAGACATTATTTGAATTTAAAAAACAATTTAAACTGCATTAATAGATATTTAAATAATTACATGGTTGAACCGGGAATCGAACCCGTTACACGATAAAAATAATTAATCTGTAGCTTTATAATACCGATCGAAAGGCTTCATCATAAGGATTATTTTTTGCTAAATAACATAGTGTCAGAAATAAAAAAAGACCATGAATTTTAACATTTTTAATACAAAATTAATCAATTTATTAAATGCTCAAAATGAGTCCCTTCCTGTTAATACAGTCGCACTCTTTTGATTATTTCGCTCCCTGTCGATTTGATCGATTTTTGATCTTGTTGTGGTGGATATTTAGAATAGTACGTCTAAGTTCTGTTTGTAGCTCGTGGACACTTTCATACTGGTCATTAGTAATAGGTACTTATGATAATGTCAGTTGTATGTCCTTACGCTAATGTCAGCTTTTCATTTTTCTGTTCAAAATTTCACATCAAATGTTAAAATTCATGGTCTTCCTTTTATTTCTGACACTATGTTATTTAGCAAAAAATAATCCTTATGATGAAGCCTTTCGATCGGTATGATAAAGCTACAGGTTAATTATTTTTATCGTGTAACGGGTTCGATTCCCGGTTCAACCATGTAATTATTTAAATATCTATTAATGCAGTTTAAATTGTTTTTTAAATTCAAATAATGTCTTCTTTCAGTAAAATGTTCCATCTACAATATTTAAGGTACCTACTTTTCTTCCATGTGGCATGGCCGTGGGACGCCCTGTATAACTCTTCTAGGTTGTTACCCTAAACTAACCTAACCGCGGGTATTAATTATAGTCCGTTAGTGGAAAACCTATTTCTAGTCCTATATTTAGAATAGAATAGAAAATATTTATTCAAAGCACACAGAAAAAAAAACAATAGAGAAAATATAAAGTAAAACGAAGAAATAACATTGAACAGGATCCCTCTCAGCATTGCGCCGGGGTAAAACCGCACAACCTTACTTAAATACCAAATTAATATGGCAAGGGAAATCGTAGTAGAGTTTATACCTAATTATGTCCTTTTACCGTAGAAACGCTATTAAACCAAGGAGGAATGCTAGGACGCCAAGTTTTCTCATCGATATTTTTATGTTTTTGATATTAACGTGACGAAGAAAGTCATCAACGCTCTTTAGTGTACATAAGGACTTTAAAATTTACTACTCTGCAAATGATTATCTTTTGATCAATTAATAGTTATTTGTTATACAAGGGGGAAAGTTGTATTTTACCTGCGAGTGTTTCAACACACGAGACGTAAAATAACTTTTCACCTGTGTATAACACAAAACTTTTAACCTCACTACAGCGAGTAAAATAAGAAAAAAGATCAATTCCGCATTTTGCACGGCTTCCCGTAATTCCACAGGTGTTATAATACGTCTTCGTCACTCAAATCACATTTTTTTATTTAATAACAAAACAAACCAGGAAAACATGCGAATGTTTAACGTTGACGACTTAATTGAAAAGTTTTGACTTAAGTTTTTTTTTATTATTTCGGATGCGTTTTGTTCGCTCAACGACTTACTTGGACTGTCAGAAAATTTTATCAGTTTTTACAACAAGAATGAAGGTTAATGTTGAATGCTGATATTTATGAATTAAAATAAAGTTGTAAGACTGTATTTAGAGTTTTTTACTCGATGCAATTCATTAATTGTGATGTTAAAAATTCAGCACTTTTTTAACGTTTTACGTTTTGTTAGCTGTCAAATATAACTTAAGCTGCCTTCAAATGTCAAAACTCTTTCTTCACATGTGGATAAGAAACGATTTTCTCAATAGGTATCAAACAAACAAAAAGGGCTTTCCGAGCCAGTTCTTTAATAGTTATCGGCAATCTTCGTTTGTCTATGAAACATGAGTGACAAAATATACTGTCAACATTGAGTGCAAGTGTGATAGCGATACTGCGATAGCCAGCCGAACGCTTTACGAGGCCGGGAGTATTGTTATGTTATGTACAGTTTCGACACTACGAAACAAAATGGCGATTCGATTAGCGGCCAAAGTTTTTTATTTATATTTGACGGAGACAGGGGTTTCTACTTTGAAGTTCGAAGGATGTAATTTGCCCTAAGATATTTTATTTCACGTAGGAAAACTTACGAAATAGGAAAATATTTAAGGGTTTGGGTAAAAGTGTTGTAATAAAATGACATTTGTGAGTGATATTTTTTTAGTTGAGCGGCCTTTCGTGGAAAAGGTACTAAAGTGTACACATATATATGTACTCGACTTTACATTATCCGATGCTCTTACGGTGAAGGATAAAAAACGTAAGGAAACCTGCACATTTGAACAGCTGAGTGTGTAAGAGGGTAATTGCACAAAAGATCCTAAAGGGTCGAAGTGTATTCTAAAGGGTCCATCTGTAAGATAAGATAAGACGTTATCTACAAACATTTCACGAACGGTTTCGGGATTATTTTCAAAAACCTTTTTTCTCTCTTTCCTTCACTTCGCCGTGTACGCAGATAAAAGAGCCGTAAAATATGCCGTAGACATTTTTAGAAGGCAATTTCCTCGGGAGATCTAAATTGAAACATTTCTTATCGTCGTGCGCTATTTTTATTTAGTCGGGTAATGATATTTGACGTGTTTTCTTCATGCGGATATTTTTTGCGTCTTCAGATTTTATTTTGATATTTGACAGCTGTTATTAAACGATATAACGAAAGATATTAGGTTAAGCTTAGATCATCATCGTATACCTACCTTATGATGTATAAAGCTGGTTTTTTCATTTGTTAAATTTATACGTTCATAAACGTATAATTAAAAAAACATTATATCAAACTATGCAAAAAATGCCGCATGGAAACGGGAAAATTTAATTAAAAATATTTTTTAGCAATTCTCGTGGCCATATTTTGAGAGGCAACCAGGTAAGTTGCATTTTAAATAAAACATATTTCTGTGAAAAGTAAAAAAGAAACAAGATTTTGTTGCAAATTTTCTTGCTCATTTAAACCAAACTTTGAAACTCGATGAATATAGTTATGTCAAATACCTACAGCAAAGATCCTGTTGACACCATCCAACTTCTATCAGCTGTTAGAGATTATTACATTTTACTGTGTTTAAATTTGTAGTCCATGCTTCAGTACCTAGGTGTACAATCAATAACGGGAATTGGGTCAATATCGACCTGCAAGATTTGGATCAAACAAATAACATTTATAAACAAGCAAACATGTTTATCACTCCTGTCCTAGAATAAAAACATAGCGTCGTCGATTATAGTGTAATACCGCATAAGTAACAAATTTAACATGGTGCAAAATTCACCTTAGCTAGTAAGTCAGTAAGGTACTTTTTCCAACATAAAATTTGTTAGTTACGCGGTCTTGCAGTATCAACGAACATAGGCCAAATGTTACTCTATTAAACATCACAAATAGTTTGTCGTTAACGACCTATTGTTGTCTATTTGGGTGGTCTAACTTTGAATGAATACTCAAAACATAATAAGATACTTAAATCATACGTGATCAGAAAATAAAGCTTTAATTTCATGTGATGAACTACGTAATATCTTGAAAGTAGGTCCACCACCGTGCGGTTCTTGCCAGCGTTTATGCTTTGCACCTTGTCACTGTTTGTGGAATCTATATTATATAAAAGGCAAACCTGACTGACTGACTTAGATATAAACGCCCAGCCGAAACTACTGTACCTAGAAACTTGAAATCATTCATGATGTATGTGAGCACTAAGAAAGGATTTTTCGAAAATCGACCCCCAACGGGAAGAAATAGGGGGAGTAGTGGGAAACTAATTCTACGCGTACGACGTCGCGGGCGTCCTCTAGTCAACTATAAGTGGCAAAAACCTGCCATACTGTAGATTATGGACAGGACAGCGTAAGCATAGTAAAGGGGTCGCGTTTCACGTAAATTAGGTGCATGATAGTCGAGTGGGGGAAAATCAGACCTCTCTAATTATGACCTATGACGATGACGAAGCGCTGGCCTAGTTGGTAGTGACCCAGCCTACAAAGCTAGCCGTCCTGGGTTCAAATCCCGGTAAGGGCAGATATTTGTGTGATGAGCGCGAATATTTGTTCCTGAGTCATGAATGGTTTTCTATATACTTTATATATGTATTTCTTGATATAAGTATTTATTTATTTAACTATCCAGAGAGGTAACGCAGCCAGCATCATGGGTACCATGCCGCGAACGGATTTATTAGAGGGGTTATTCTTTTTGCAGGTGTGTTCATAAATACATACATAATCTCACGCCTTCGTTCCCAGAGTGGGGTAGGCAGAGCTACAGAATTACAAACATCTCTAAAAACTTGTTGATAATTCTATAACCACAATTTGCACAATTAGGCTAAGATGTTTACCAGCGTATTAGTGACAGGTTGCAAGCCCATCGCCTAACAGTACTACAAGCCTTTATTCCCTTAGGCGGACTTGCGCGAACCAGAGTTAACCCTTAACCCAGAGTTAAGCGTCTACTTTTGTACGTGGTTTGCCGCCTAACCTCGGGTTAAGACGCTAACTCCGGTCCGCTCAAGTGGGCCTTAGTCGTCTCTTACGACATCCACGGGAAGACATGGAGTGGCACTATTCTAACTTGGCAACCACACGAGGTATAAATAAATATATGTTCATAAATATATTTAATAATTCTAGTTTTAAGTAGATAATAGGTTACATTAGTTGTTAATTATTGTAATTATAATTGTATAGTGTATATATTGTATATATTTCTTTAAAGATTGGTTTCGTATTTTGTCGTTAGAAAAAGTGTTTACGAGTATTTAATAAGTTTTTATATCGTTGTCTAGTACCCATAGTACAAGCCTAGAGCTTAGTTTGGGATTAGGTCAATTGGTGTGACATTGTTGCCTGATATTTAGCACCCTTTAGGTATAAATCTCTTCTTTCTATTATATAATATTTAGTCGGCTTAGAGTGCAAACGTTCTAAATTACTTTTTAGGATTTAGCAGGTTTGCACTCTAAATAAATGAAGTAAAGTGCAAATCTGCTAATTCTTAAAAATGGATTTAGCAGGTTTGCAAAATGGTAAAAAAAGTAAAGTTTATGGTGGTGATATAGGTATAATAATGATCAAGATATACGCCGATAAAGATTTGTTCCTATCTTTTTCTAGCAAAACAGAATTTAACATGGAATTTATATTGCTGAGTTGTATTGAAAATATAAAAAAACTAGAGACATTTTCGATCCTTTAACATTTTTGGTGGCGTGTACAGAATAAGGTCTATAGGGCCATTATTGGGGCGTGAAAATGAAGAGGCATGTACCCTGCAGTGGGTGAATATGGGCTGTAATGATGTTCATCATCAACATCATCATGTCAGCCGAAAGACGTCCACTGCTGGACATAGGCCTCCCCCAAGACTCTCCACTCTGACCGGTCTTGTGCGTTTCGCATCCACCGCGTAATGATGTTGATTATAGGGTAATTCAGATCTTTATCAACCGACTTAAGAGATTAAATATTCAACAAGTACGCGCCCATCTTAATTAATAAATGGACTCCCAGGCCTCTATTTCACCATCCTGATAATGACACGTGACAGGTGACAATTCGGTACACTTACATGGCAGAGTAAAAATATTTTTATCTACACTCATATCATAAATCCTCTATTATGCGTTCAAAACCCGTAGGCAATGACCAGCATTACCTGTGGTAGTAGGTGACAGCGATGACAGGTGTTAATTTTGGACGATGTTCCAAATTTGGATCTCATAACCTTACAATATTCGATAACGTAATTTCAAAATACAGCTGTCATCGCTGTCACCTCCTACCACAGGTAAGATAATGCTGGTCATTTTTTCGGCGTCTGAACCCATCTTAGAGTACTTTAAATATTATCTACACACAGATAAAGTATTGTACGCGACTCTGCGTAGTAAGCATTACAACACTCGTGTGATCTATTATGAAACTCGCCTTGCGGCTCGTTTCATGAACCACACTCATGTTGTAATGCCTGGCATTACGCAACCGTCACGTAATCTACTATAAATTACAATTACTAAAATTCATATGGAATTCTTAAGTGGAAGAAAGTGGTTTCTGCCTACCCCTACGGGAAAGAGGCGTGATTGTAGCTATGTGTAGAATTCATATAAGCTGCGTCCTGTACTCTAAAATGTCACCTGTCACCTGTCATTGTCACGATGGTGAAATAGGGGCTGGTAAGTAGTTTTCACAATTTACTTCTCAGTTCGTCGACGGATTATAAACTGGCAAGCGTAAGTTGTCCCTTCAGAGAATTATTAACATTCTAGTGCGTGTTTTTTTTGCACTAACTGTTGCTCCGACTCCGTCCGCGTAGAAGTCATTTAGCAGTATTACCTCGGGAACTATTAATTTTTACGGGTTAATCAGTAAATTACAATAAAAAAATACAAAGGTAAATAGATAGGTACTTTCAACGAAAATTATTTTCAACATGATCGGATATACAGTTTTTGCGTTACTGCTGAAAAACTGCGTTTTTTAACAAAAGGATGTAAGTGGCATGAAAATATGCTCTTTTCCTGGTGCACTTTTCACATCGTATTTTTACATTTTGAGACTGTAGCAATTTTGTTGCGTTTAATTTTTCGACAGTAGTAACGGCATCGGAACCCTACGCTGAGCATCGTCTGACTTGCTCTTACCCGGTTTTTATACAATGTATCGTACTAAAGAGAAGTAAAAAGCTCGGTTATCAGTATTCTTCTACCTAATTTTTACTAGACTTGTGAAACGAAGGTTGATTGTTCAAAGTAAAGAAAACGAAAAGACTATTTCGCTTTAATTTTTGCTTCGGGAATTTCTTACAAGAAAAGGTTAGCTTTCTTTACTGACATAAGTCTAAAACGTCTTATGTGCATGGAAACATTCTTAATAATAGAAACCTTAGATGTTTGTACCTGTAATACCTGAAATACCGTACGGCACATAAGAGGTCATATTTCTCTATATTTGTAGAGGGTACTTGAAATACTTGTTTCAAAAAAAGAGTAAATTTGCACTCTCTTCGACGTGTAACTCGTACTACTTGAAAATCATAAAATATTATATTATTTAATAATTTTCAAAAGTTACCGCTTGGTTGCCGGGTTCGAATAAAGCCACTCCATGTCTTCCCGTAGATGACGTAAGAGGCGATTAAGGGAATAAAGGTTTGTAGTACTGTTAGGCGATGGGCTTGCAACCTGTCTCTAATACACTGGTAATACTTAGCATGATTGTGCAAAATGTGGTCGCGGAATTTTCAACAAGTTTTTAGAATTGTAGGTAAAATACATGTTGCGCTGACCCCAAATAATTTGGGATAAAAGATAAAAAAAGATAAAAGATGTTTATTCAGTAAGTAGGCCGCATGAGCAGTTTTACACGTCAAAAAATCTACCAGCGCTTCGCAAGAGACCACTGCTGAGAAGAAACGCCGCAAGAAACTCAGCAGTTAGTCGTTTTTTAAATATTATTTATACAATTATAAAACTTAACCTAGCATTATATAAAACAATGAATATAACATTAAAATATATAAATCATGCGTAGTTGAGCAGGAAAATGTGTCACAACTCAGTATGTTCAGAAGAACTCATAAATAGTAATAATAATAAATAATAACGATGCAAAACAACCACATAAAAAGTTTCGACACATTCTCCTACAGAAACCGTGTCCCCTAGACAATATTTTTTACATATTTATATTGCTTATATTGTTTACATATTTTTCTCACTAACCTATTATTAAGTTATTTAGGTGTTTAATTTAGGCCAAGCGTTTTTATCTGTTAAATAGTCCTCGACCCTATAGTAAGATTTCGACATCAACGATTTTTTCAAGTAATTTTTAAGTACTGGAAACGATAACTTTAAAATTTCGTCATGTAATTTATTATAGAAATGAATGCATTGGCCAACAAATGATTTATAAACCTTACGGACACGAAATTTTTTAATAGCAATTTTGTGTTTATTTCTTGTATTCAAATGATGTATATCAGAATTTTTGGTGAAAGAATCTAAATTCTTAATAACATAAATAATATTCTCATAAATAAATTGAGAAGCTACAATTAAGATATTAATTTCTTTAAAAAGCTATCTTAATGAGTCACGCGAATTTAAGTTGTAAATAGAATGAATGGCCCTTTTTTGTAACACAAATGTAGTTTGTATGTCAGCTGCTTTACCCCAAACCAGAATACCGTACGACATAACACTATGAAAATAACTATAATAAACTAAGCGAGCTGTCTCAACATTGGTAAGTTGCCTGATTTTCCTAACAGCATAAGCTGCCGAACTTAATTTACCTGCTAGTACTGCTATATGGGGACTCCATTGCAAGTTTTTGTCTATAGTTATCCCTAAGAAAAGCGCCTTGTCCACCATTTCCAAACACTCATCATTTAGAAATATACTAGATTCTACCGATCTAACATTAGGCAAAACGAACCTAACACATTTAGTTTTCTTAGCATTAAGTAGCAAATTGTTAAAAGTGAACCAATTCAGTACTTTAACCAGCGTGGCGTTTATCCTACTGTAATCGACGGATTTTCGGTCTACCTTGAAAATTAATGAAGTATCATCAGCAAATAGTACAATATCACAAAGGTTATCTATCATGGGTGGTAATTCATTTATATAGACCAGAAATAAGAAAGGACCTAATATAGAGCCCTGAGGCACACCTAATTTAACAGCTGCTCCAATGGAGTGTGTTTGGTTTACAACAACCGTTTGTGTTCTGTCACTAAGATATGAAGACATGATTTAGAGAATTATTTGACAGACCATAATGTTCTAATTTTAATATAAGAGTCGCATGATCTACGCAATCGAAAGCTTTGGAAAAGTCACAAAAAAATCCTATTGCATCACAAGATTTCTCCCAAATATTGTATATATATATTTAATGAGTACAGATGCTGCATCAGTTGTGGATCGTCCTCTGGTGAACCCGAACTGATTACTTTTAAGCAGTGTACTGATTATTTTTGAAGTGACCTAACATATCTTTTAACATTAACTTCTCAAAAACTTTACTCAAATCTTTTAGAATAGAAATGGGACGGAAATTCGTTAAGTCACTCATCTCGCCCGATTTAAAAAGTGGTATGACTTTACTATATTTCATAAGATTTGGAAAAACCCCCTCTGAAATGCAATTATTGTAAATTAAAGCTAAGTGAGGTGCAATTATATCTATGACATGATGGATGACTTTAACTGACGTTCCCCATAAATCCTTAGTTTTTTTTTCAACTGAGCGATTTAAAAACTTTAATAATAGAAACTGAATCTACATGGCTAAAATCAAAGCTTACATTACATTTAGTAACATTAGCACAAAGTAATTTTTGAGCTACAACCGCAGATGATTGAAGACATTTCGTTGTATTAATGGCTTTGGTGGAGAAATAATCTTCAAACGCTAAGGCCACGTCTTTGTTTGACGTGATTTGTTTGTCACCCTTGTTTAGGATGATAAGGGCAGGAGAATGATGATGATGATGATGAGGTAATTCTGTAGCTCTGGGGTGTGATTCTCTCAACAACGACGGACGGACGGACGAACGAGTGATTGTCCAAGCGGCGAGTTTAAGTAGTCCCGTCAGAGTGAACAAAACACATTTTAGTGCGTGTATTCAATTTGGCAGCATGACTTCTCGAACGTATAAGGCTGCCTAATTGACAATGCACGCGCTAAAATGTGTTTTGTTCGCTCGGACGGGACTACTTAAACTCGCCGCCTCGATTCGCTCGTCCGTCCGACCGACCGCCATTTTTTGAGAGAATAACACCCCTGGCTACCCTACTCTGGGAACGAAGTCGTGAGTATATGTATCAAAAATACTCCTTTCAAAATAAAAAATAAAAATAAAACCTTCTTCGATATTTTATAATAACAATTAAAATTAAGTGAACGCAGAGTCAACATGAAAATTAATAAACTAAATGAAATACACGAGCAGTTGTTAATTCGGTAGCCGTAACGTGGCATGCTTTAATAAATTACTTCAACGGGAATCATATTAACGAACGAACAATCATTTTAACGGGAATAATAATTAGCTTGATTGCAAAACGTGCCTATTAAAAATAATGATTATTGGATTCAGTTATCGTGTTATAACTATTGCAAATAATATTTAGGTAATCTTCTAAATACATTATAATGAAGAAACTGACTGACATATCAACGCACAGCCCAAACCGCTGGGTCTAGAGATTTCAAATTTGGCACGTAGGTGCCTTATGAGGTCTAGGGGTGTACTAAGAAAGGATTTTCCGAAAATCGACCCCCAACGGGAAGAAATAGGGGGAGTAGCGGGAAACTAATTTCCACGCGTACTAAGTCGCGGGCGTCCTCTAGTGATAACATATTTAATTTAGGTGGTTAGACAGTTAGCAGTGACAATGCCTAGCCTAGCGTTGAAAGTTCGATTCCTGTTTTTTTTTTAAATGCGATCAGCGCAAGTGTTTTTGCCTGAGTCTTGGTTGTTTCTGTGTTTAAATATGGTATTTTTCTATGATAAGTCTGTCTGTCATTTTCTTGTTTCCACAGTACAAACCTAGAGTTTTGAGGGTCATAATACCAATTACGCACAGTCGCGTAAAATACTTTATTTAAACTCATTATTGCTAATTCAAAGAAAATCTCTAACAAGGGTGGTTTCAAAAACAGTGTACCTAAGTAATAAAATTAAGAAACGGTAATTTTAGTCACCTGAGTCACACTAAAATTAATCATACATTTATTCAGTACGCCAATAGCGGTATCTCAAATTTAATAAACGAAGGAGATTCAATCCTCACCCGCTAGTAATACGGCCGCACTTGCTACAGGAGTTTTGTCTGAAATACTATCTGTATTATTGCAGTAGATATAGTTGATTTCAACATCACTCATATGAAGTTACCATTTCTTAATTTTATTTCTTAACTAGGTACACTTTTTTTGAAAAGCACCCACAAATGACATCCCTTAAAATGGGATTGAGACGTTTGTTGGCGATTCGAACATATTTGTAATTTGAAATTCATTAAAGTATCAGTGGTAGATATGTAATGAGTTTATAACACCGTAAGGTAATTTAGTTATGACAACACTGTTGTTGATGAGAATGTTGTTAGAGTTGACGTGTTGTTGGTCATCCAACAGTTCTTAACGCGTTAGAAGAGACTAACGATGGATGTATGTAAAGTGTATTTGTATTGTATTAATGTATCACATAACCGTAGCTAGTAAATCAACCTCCACATTTACACGCGATCTTGCGTTGCGAGCGTGTCGAGTCTAGCAAAATTTATTATTTACTCCTGGGGGGCGCTAAAATAGCAAAGATAAATGTAGGGCCGTTTGGGGCGAGGAGCGCATGCCAATTTGCAGGGCACTGAAATTGGGAGTTGATTTTGTTAAGTGCTTGAAGATACTGAAGCCATAGTGAAAACTGACACAAGATTACTCAGTTCGTATTGTAAAAAAAGGGGGTCAAGTGCGTGTCGAACTCGCGTACCAAGTATTTTTCGATTCCAAATTGAATTCGATTTCGATCGAATCAGTGCAAGCGTACTATTGAACAGATTTGATTGGTGATTAAGTTCTCACTAAAAAGTCTTTTTTTTTTCATGGCTCCTGGGTTAACTTTTGAAGCGATTTAATCTACAGTCTAGTGTTAGCCTAAGGAACACTAAGTGTTCATTCTGGGTAACTTTGACGCTAATTTGTTTTGTGACTTATTTAGAAAAATATATAGAAAATATCTTACTCAGGAACAAATACTTGCGCTCATTATAATATCTGCCCTTACCGGGGTTTGAACCCGTGACCACTAGCTTAGGCAGGGTCGCTACCAACTAGCCTAATTTATCGTCAACACTGTAACTGCTACACAACAATAAACAAATCAAAACATTATTTATATAAACACCCTGTAATTCCATCAAAGCATTTAGTTAACTTATGGTACTTCACACGCTCAAAAGTTTATTCTATGTGGGCATGACAGTACTTGCCAACTACACATGAATATTTAACAATAACTGACAACCCACGACGAACTTAATTCCGTGTTACACCATCTGTAATTAACGAGCTCAAACTACATCAAAATGATTATAGTTACATCAAAGCGAAAGTTTTGAACTCATGAGCTATGATTAAAGTGGTCGTGTAATGGTAGTGTTGTTAACTCAGGGGGTTGGGATGATACAGGATATGGTTATAGTATATGAAGCCTACAAAATATTAAACGTGCTCGTATTTATAACTATTATAAAGGCGTTTGTTTGTTATTTTGACACGGCAAAAAAAGCAACATGGTCGTGTAATGGTAATACAGGTATAATTAATACTTTTTACGGGTAACTTGGATTTCTAAATAACGTTAAAATTCAAATTATCACAGTTAAAACGTTGCAGCATACTTTACAGTTGCAAAAAATATTTCTATAAAAAATTGTTTTTTAAATTACCTTAAAATAAAATAATATTTAGTAGGTTAATATGGACTACCCGCCAAAAAGTAGGTACTGATAGCCCTCCAAAAATATAAATTTAAAAAATAGGTCAAGTTCTCACGTGCGGTGCCGCCAAACGAAGTGATATCTAAAACGCTGCCAAGTTTGGCACTACATTGTTGACGGTGAAACCAAATTACTGCCATTAAAGGACGAGCCGCACCGGATGCGTGCGCGTAGACGTGACGTGCACGTTCGTTTTCCAATGCGGTGTATAGTATGAATTCTCAAAGGACATGTCACTATACAACGCAGTGGAAAGCGAACGCGCACGTCACGTATACGCGCACGCATCCGGTGTGGCTCGTCCTTTAATGCATATTGAGCCCTAACGTGGTAATTTTCTACACATTGTTACAATATTAAATATTTTGAAATCAGTTAGGTAATTAAGAAACTATCATAAATTAGAGCTCGATAGTCATTTAATAGCCATAAATTGGGTTTACTGTCAACAGTTTAGAGCGAAACTTGGCACATTTTAGTCCTCACTTCTTTTGTTGGCAAATGATGATTAAGGAGTATGGGAGTGAATGAATCAGGCTAGCATGTTAACAAACAAATTATAATCATCTGATACAATAAAAAATATTTATCAAAGTAAACTTACATTTAATCGATTTTAATCATAACCTAATTCAAATTTACACAACGGCTAATGAACCCGAAACTTTAACAATGCCTGTACACGCCTAGCAATTTTAGTTGTGTCATATTTCAAATAATGTCAGTAGTCAAATGATCAGCTGTCAGCGACACGATTTATGGGACAAGTTTTGTGGCCCGAAGTGGAGTTGCCCATTATGACTTTGGAACTTTAGATGGGCTTCGACGAACTTAACCATGTTTCTCTATATGAGTCGCTTAACTTCAAACTCGGATAAGTCCATGCAAAAGGACAACGGAAGTTTTAAATTTGTATACCAAATTTCAAGGACATTATCGAGTTTGAAGTTAAGCGACTTATATGAAATTTATGAAATTTTAACACGATTTTATTAGCTTGATATATAAGTGTATAATGAAGTTCTAGTAATTCAGAGTTTTTAACAAACTGCTATAAACACTGCGTGGTAGCTGGCGACGAAAAAAAATATCTCCCGGTTACAGTGTCTCTTAGACAAAAGTTTTTATCCGTTTGACGAATTTTTATCCTCATTACCTAGGTAATGAGACAATAGTTTTTATTCGTTTGACGAATTTTTATCTTCATTACCTAGGTATGTGAAATGCTTTTACAGATCTAGTGAATAATCCTTTCACATCGTGAAAACTCGGAACTCAAGTCTACTTCCGAATGATGCCGACGTGTCTATGAATTATTGAATTATTAAGTGTCATTTTTGTATTAAATAAATAGAGTACTTTAGTTATCAGTGTCAAATGTCAAACCACGAGTTTGAAGTTTATCACACCGAGATTTTAAAACCACCACGATCAAATATTAAGAAATTAGGTGTAGGTAAATAAGAAGAAATATATATAAATGTTGAAAATAATTTCACAGGCTTGTCCATCTAAACGTTTCCCAGGTCTTAATGCTTTCGGCATGACTATTAAAAAGAACTGAAAACAAAGTTAATCTTAATTAACAAAAAAATACTCTGGTATTAACCTCTCTATATCGATTATCACTATCGCGATGCGACGTTCCCCCACGTTGTCTTGTTGGGTACTGAGTCAGACTGAAGTAGCATGACAAATACGAACATTTCCGAGTAAATACGATGTGAAAGGATATTTCACTTCATCTTCTGTACTAAGTTATATTTATTTATACTTGACCGATTTTTCTATTCTAATATTATCGCCCAACAAACAAAGCAAGACATTAGGAGTATTCTCGTAGCGAGCTCCAAGGCTCACTATGTCAGTTTCCTAAAGCTTATTGACACGCGATAGGAACATAACAATCAATGGAAAACCTCTATTAGTGTAGATTAATTTGCTTATTTAATATAATGGCCGGCAATAAAAAAACGGCATTAAGGAGTTGTTTTTCTTGTTCTCTTTTCTTTTTGTTGGCAATCATACAAATACGAAATAATTAGGACTGTAATGGTTCTAAATTGGAAGTGTAGTTTATACATTCCGTTTTCCAAAATACTTGTAAGTCAGTCATTCGCTTTTTAATTTTGATGATGATGATGATAATGATGATGATGATGATGATGATGATGATGATGTTGATGATGCGGGAGATGATAGTGATGATCTCGTGGTGAGTAATGACGAGGACGGTAGTAAAGCACCCGCGAAACCGAGATATGCTAACAAATCCAAGATTTGACGATATCAATACCATTACGACCGTATTCAAAAAGCAGATTTGATTTCATTGTGCGTACCATATTCTCTTCTGATATATAATTCTCGTAATTGTTTAACAGCAAAACAAATTCTACCATACCAATGAAAAAAAATGAAAAAATGAAAATGTTTATTGCATAAATGAAACCTTACAAGTGGTAGAAACAATACAGTGGGTCCTGTGCTAGGGATCCCTGTGTTACAGGACCCGATTACGTATCAAGAACAGTTTTAGTTTGTACAGGGTTATACAGGGTTACATGATTTCTTATTTAAATGCTTTAACTAATCTAATTCTAAAGTGTGCGTGAGTGTGTGTGAGCGTGTGAGTGTGTGTGCGCGCGTGTGAGTGTATGTGTAGGCGTGTGTAGATAGATACTTGAACATAATTAATATGATGCATTAATATGCTACAATGGCAAGGTAAGGTTCGCGGTTTTAAGCCGAATACTCACTAGCGAGCTGTTACTTACTGTTGCACGTAAAGTGATGTGTACGCGGCTCGCGGGCCTGTTCTCCATTAGAAGCTCGTTACTGTGACTGCTACGGTTATAGTTACAGCTTGCTATAGTACTGCCCGGCTTTATGGGCCTTATTACCTTATCCTAAGGGGCATGACGGTTTCAAACGCGTCAAAAATGACAATTTTCTATTTACTTGACGTTGGCATCTCAAGATTAGCTTTGAATATGGAGCTATGTTTCAGATAAAAGCACTAGACATTTTTTGACAGCAATATTTCCTATTATATTTCTACTTACCTATATAAAAGTATACTCCGTGGCACATTATTAAAAGTAAAGCGTATATACAAAAATATCAATTGTAAAACGTCATCATTCAAAATTGGAATAATTTCAAACATATTTCAAATCCCTCTTTTCCAATATCCGTATCTTATTGAATAGGGACGTACCCGTACTTTATCGAGTAAGCTAGCAATCTAACCGTCATATGGCTGCCGCGAGTGACGCTCCGCAGCGAATTTCGTTGGCGCTGGTGATGCATCTGATGTCGTCGATATTGGTTTTCGGAAATATTTTGCAGTATATTTTGCACTGGAGATGAAATAGCGAAGTACTGTATAATTACCCATCACAAATTATAAAAAAACCATAAATATAAGCTTTTTATTGTTATTAAATGTGTGATGACGCAACATAAAAAAAGTCAAATGATGAAATGAAAAAAAATTGGATCTATAATTCACAAATTAATATAATATTTACCTTTCTCCTCTCATTACTCATTGGTATAATGTCGATCACTGGATTCCTTAGTTCTTAACGAACACATAGCCACCCTTAGCCACTAGGTCATTAAGTAAAGTTCTTTATATAATTATATATTCACTAACTATTAGTTAGAGAAGGCGTTTGGGCTGAGGCGGCTGAAAAGACAAAAAATTGCAATTACTAGGGTCTCGGTTCCGAATATAACTTAAAAACAATAAAAATACTAAGTAAAAATAAGTTAAAATATTAGTAATTTTAATTAGATATTAACCCTCTCATTCGTCAAAGTGCAATGGCTAAAGTTTGCTTGAAATTGGATATGTCCTTATCTTTCACTATGACATTTTAATTTGAAACAGACAAAGAATATTTTAATTAAAAAACCTATTTGTTGTGCGTTTATGAATAAGGGGGTTAGTATTTATTAATGATATATTTTTTGTTTCTTTGAAATAAATATCTTATTATACTCTCTCTCTCTCTCTATTTATTTAAGAGCCATGCCCTTGTTGGTGGAATAATCGTCAACCGCTCCGATCTTCCGTCAACTGCTTTATGATACGACCCAACCTTAACCTTCTCTTTTATTTGCTCAAAGTAATTTCTTCTTGGTCTTCCTCTGCCTCTCTCACTGTGTCTTTTTCTCTTATTATACTATAGTTTCAAAATTAAACAATTTCAATGTATCGATAAAGTTTAGTAACCGCGTTCCATCCCTAACGAGTGCAGTTGTCATTGGCCCATGTCATATGAATTTCCCTCTTTATGCAGTGTCCCATTGAAACTGCATCTAGATGAAGCTTCGAATGAATGTCTAATATGGTTGTTCGAAAGTGTTTAAAATAAAATGAGATGTTATACCACTTGCAAGTTTTGCAACTTGTCGGCATAATTCAGTACTGACTGTAATATTTTAATGCTTGCAGGAGAATTAAAAAAAAGTTTTTAAACATTTTTGAAAATACCTACATTTAAAAAACAAGGTTTAGCGTATCCGAAATTGTCTCAATAAAATTTATCTTATCGTATCTTATTGGTGGGGTCCTTACGGATACACTTCGACCTTCTTTTAGCGGAGCTCTTAATACCTGTAAATATGGAATACGTAAAACTACAATAACAAAAATAACTTGACGATTTTCCATTTTATCACAATCATAGCCTATCTCTTAAAATTATCAAAGATCAACCTTCAAACGTATAATTATATAGCTAAGTATATATCAACACAGGAAACGTTACTTCGTAAATTTCTTTTCGCGCTCAATTCTTTTTGTAAATTGTTTTCCTCCAGTTCAAAGGGAATCTTATAGTAATTAAGATTTGACTCGGAATTCTAGCGAACTTGTGTAATTTTGTAATATCCGTTGTTTTATCCGAACGTTAAATAGAACGTTTGTTTGATAATGAAAGTGTAATTGAGCTTTAAACAGACAGCTTCAATTAAACAAATCAAGCTCTACTTTAAGAGCTCTGTTGGTTTGTTTGATAGTATTACCCAGTTCCAATTAGCAACGTTTTTTTGTAAGGTTAGCTTTATTTCTAGAAAACTCCTAACCTATAATTGAGCTGGTAGGATTCTTAGGCTTGCAACCTGCCACTAATGTACACTGGTAAACATCTTAGCCTGTTTGTGCAAAACGTAGTTACATAATTAACAACAAGTTTTTAGAGTTGTTGGTAATCCAGTAGCTCTGCCTACCCCACTCTGGGAATGAACGCGTGAGTGTATGTATGTATGTAATTGAAATAAAAGTAGATATAAGGGGGTACTTATATGTTGAAGACGTTGCGAGTTAATTGTGGCTTAACACTTTCTCTCTTACCGCTCACAAAGGTTCCGTACCACGCCGAAAAAAACATTTTTCCTGTATCTTTATTATATTTTTATTATTTATTGTTATTGTGGCTATAGTAGTACTTACTCTGTGAAAATTATTTCAAGTGTCCAACTATTATGGTTCATGAGATACAGTCAACTGACAGATAGATAGACATACAGATAGATAGACTGGCAGTGAGACAGGCAGACAGACAGACGGCGGAGGTTTAGAAATAGAGCCCCGTAGTAATAAAAAATGAAGATCGAATCAATCATGACATGTCATTGTCTCTTCTTTCACTCACGTCGTCAAGTATTACCTTGGATAGCTTTTAAGGAACATTGACTGTGAACATTCATTCAGACAGATAGATATGGAAAAACTATAATAGGTTAGTGTCCTAAAAAAATATAATTAGTCCGTCATTTACATTATCAAGAAATATTGAACACATCTTTTTTCTTTTGTCAATCAAACAAAAAATGACGAAGATAAAGTGTTGAAGTTTTGCGTGACGTCACGCCGTGGCACACTTTATACCACGTTGTGACGTCACGAGGCCCCACTCCCGAAATTTGATGCGCGTTATATTTGTCAATTTTGATTGATTTTAAAAAGCAAAAAATACGTGTTCAATATTTTTAGGTAATCTTACTGACGGACTAATTAGAATTATTTATTATTTACCCAGGGCACCCCCTATTGTTCTTTGTTTGACTTCAAAACCCTGAAAAGGCATAGAAAACAAAAATAACACCAACAAACAGATTTTCATATTCACAAATTGTAGATCGTTTCGATTTCGGCTCGTTAAACAAACTTCCTAATAAATCGTTCAAACACAAACAGCAAATAAATTAAACTAGGTACCTTGTTTACAGGATCGTTCGGAAATGTCAGACATCGCAAAACCGATGACAATAAAGATAATAAACCGAAGTAAACATTACCGGGAGAAAACAATCTCTTTGTTGAATCAAACGCGGAGATGGGAAAACGGTGTTTGAATGTAATCGAAAATTTATAACGTCCCTCTTTTTTTCGTCAGGGGTTAAAAATACAATAGAGGTTATAGGATCGATTGTACTTATTTGAATAAGTGATGCATCTCATGACCGTCTGTAGATAATGCCTTCACGGAAACGTTTTATATCAATTTTAGAATTTCAAAACATACTTTGAGCTCCAGAAAAAGCTAAAAATACTTATCATCGGAAAAAAGTCGATATGTCCCGCGAAATTAGCTTTTAATATGTTTCAGTGTTTGGCTTGGTAATCAATAAAATATGTTTTTGTAATTTGCTTACAATGACAGGTAAAAATAATAATAATGTTGTTTAATTTAGTTTGCACCGCCTGCCTATTTATGTTGTATATTTTTAACCATCTCTTCTTTGCGTGATGTCCAGCAAGATCACCTGGTAGGATCCCCTATCTATTAATTTTGTGCGTGGGGGATCCTACCAAGTGATCGTACTGGACATCCCCCCTTTGTAAGGTTGTCTGGAAGAGATCGCTAGTTAGTGATAAGAGCGGCAGTTGACTCACTATGTAATCTTTATTTTATTTTCTTGTATATCCGTTACTTGGTGTATGTGGTCTTCAATAAAGTGTTTTGTATTGTAATGACGTATATGTTTTGCTCAGTTCAAGTTGAAAGAAAGGGACAGAACTACAGCAGTTATACAGCTCTATCCCTTTCTTTCAGCCTAAACTGAACTGCTTTAGTATGCGATAGTAAATCCCCCTGGTAACAATAAATAATTTATCGTATTGTACGTATCGTAATCCATAACTTATCGTACCTTACGTCGTCAGAAGCGTAAAACATCACATAAGAACGGACAATATATTACAAATCGGTGATTAATTCCTCCACATGTCGCATTTATTTGGATCAGTGTAGGTATAAAAAAAATGCCGTCTGAAATGCAGTCTTCAACTTCTTATGGAGACAAAATAATTGAAAGAATCGAAACTTGTTGGGTCTACCTTAAGTACAGCGGAAATCCAATTGCCACTTACAGCTCCACAGGCGGATCCACTCTTAGGAGCGTCCTCACTGAGAGCATTCGCGTGTAATGAGCATTCGGCGCGAACATCGAATTGTGTGTAACGCTCGGCTCAAATATTCACGCGGATGCTCTCAGTGAGGACGCTCCTTTAGACACCATAATATTGCATTATACTAGGGTTAAAATATGTAACTCAGCCCATTTTTATGACGGTAACCGATTCAAAATTGACTTGCTAGAAACATACAAACAAACAACAGACATTTAAAGTTAAATAAAAGCTCTAAACGATAAATTGACTTCGTCAATCAGACTACATTTACCGTCTCCTTCAGTTGTCGCTCGGTGTAACCAGATCGGAACGAAATAAATGGACCTGTCGGTACGATGGCAAATGATCCGCCCCAGTCTGATCTGTTTGATTTATACTATCTATGGTAAATATAGAGCTATGCAACCTAATTGATTCGATATTTACGGCAAGTTCGCTATCTATCTTTTAGTATCGTCAATCAGCTGTCCTGAGTATTTAAGAAATAGGCGATAATATACTTAAAATTCGATCAATTGTGGCAAAAATTACGATAACAGTATAGCTCTGTGTGAATGTTAGCTGCTTGGTGTAGCTCATTCTTTCAATATTTATGACAGCGGACTGACGGCGGTTGAAACGCCCGTGGAATTACCCTAAAACGAAGTCATTTCCCGCCGTCTGTGCTGTATGTATGTACGGTTAGATTAATGCGGTCTTTATCAATAGATAGAGTAATTCAAGAGGAAGATTTTTATGACTAATTAATTCTGGATTATGTAAACTAGCTACCGCCTTCGCTTTGCTTCAGCTTATGTAAGTTTTCTGTAACCAGAATCTATTAGATTATACATAAAAAATTCCCTTGAAAAATTATCTAAACGATGGTGAAAACTACATGAAAAACCGTTCATTCATTTTTGAGATCATCGCAAACATACAGACAGACACGGCGGGATTTTTTTTTGTTATTTGACGACGCGCTGGCTTAGTTAGTAGTGACCCTGCCTACGAAACTAGCGGCCCTCGGTTCAAATCCCGGTAAGGGCAGATATTTTTGTGATGAGCGCGAATATTTGTTCCTGAGTCTTGGATGTTTTCTATGTATTAAAGTATATATTTATCTTTATAAGTATTTATTTCGTTGTCTGGTACCTATAGTACAAGCCTAGTGCTTAGTTTGGGACTAGGTATTGATGTGACATTGTCCTCTGATATTTATTTATTTCATCATCATCATCGTTCTCCTGCCCTTATCCCAATTATTTGGGGTTGGCGCAACATGTATGAAAATATAAAAAAGTAAACAAACATTTCCGCATTGCAATATTACTTCAATTAAATTGAATTGAGAGACTGAACCAGTCATTAACGCGATACAGTAAATCAATGTTGTCGCAAAATCTCTGGTTGCCATACCAGTATATTGAAAACGCGATATCGCGAACCGGTTAAATTCGGCGTAATATTTGATACGATCGGGCCAGTTTGTTTGGGAGATTGGGTTTCACTTTGAATGCAAGTGATGGCTTGATAACAGGTTTATTTAAAGCTATTAGCGGCCTTTACACGTAAAGTTCGGACCGCGGGAAACGCCACGCGCCATTCCAATCTCCGTTCCGAACCGTACGGGTAAATGCAACTGTAATAGTAAAATAGTAAAAAATATACGGTTTGGAACGAAAATTGCAATGGCGCGTGGCGTTTCCCGCGTTCCGAACTTTACGTGTAAAGGCCGCTATTAATAATAATAATATAATATTAATTGTTTGTTTGTGTTAAAAAAGAGATTCTATAGTTTTGATCGCGTTTCCGTTTATTAGTCAATTGTAGGGAACTGCCAAATGATATGAAATGATATTCATAAATAGTTAAGACTGAAGATTGAAAGATAAAATATAAAAATATGTTCATGCCGCGAGCGGACCTGCTCGAGGGGGTGTTCTTTTTATAGAGGTGATTATTATTTATATCTTTAATATTTAAGTAACTTAGTTTAATTTTAATTTAAATACGTTTAGTTTTAATTTTTAAATATATTAATGTTAAATTCTGTACTTAGTTGGTGTAAATTAAATTGCTATTGTTTGTTTATAATTTCAAAATGATTTAGATATTAGTTAAAATTAAGAGTGGCCAATAACGGTGTATAGTTGGCCAAAACCGGTACTTCTATCTTACATAATCCAGAGGTAATAGATTTTACATCTAGATTATAATACATCCTTTGTCTTGAAGCACTTTATCTATTTATGAAAACGGCATTAAAATCCGTTGCGATCAGAGATCTAACCGTAGATACAGAGGGACAGACGGCGGGAAGCGACTTTGTTTCATACTATGTAAAGATTTACACTAGTAATTATTCGTAAGAATCCATTATCAATGACACAAAAAGAAAATATCTCAGATATTCAGTAGAATATAAAGGAACCAACTCTCTTTTGTAAATTTAAGGTTAAATTCCAGTCCAAAGTTTGACTGTCTGCTAAATAAATACTTTAACGTGCAAAAACAATTAAATCTCATTTCACCAAATACTGCCGCAAATATTTATTTTACAATTCCGATAATTTTGCGTCGTCTTGGAATTAGGTAAACTGAAGGGTACGTCTTCTCCCCTCCTCCGTCCGTCTTTGTATCCCCTTTAAACCCCCTTCAAAACGATTGTGGTTGGGGCGGCGTAATCCCCTGTATGAACCCCATAATAGAACCTCTTATTGATCGTGATGAAATATTATCATTTATCATTTTCATTCGGTAAGTTTGATATCATTATATATTTCAGATCTTTATTGTTATGTCCATTTTTATTAAGAGCATTTAATTCTACTTAGTTCTTAAGTGACTAACAAATTATGGATTGGCCTATCTGTTTTTTCATAGTTAAAAAGGGAAGTGCACTTGGTCCAAGTATCACAAATATAGGTACCATGCTTTTATTTGGCATAGAAAAGGCAAATAACCACAGGTGGCAAAGGAGACATGGAGTAATCTTAGACCCTGGGACATGTTCTATATCTAGGTTTCAAAAGTGTGGACATCCTTGGGGCTAAGATGAAAAGTCTTTATATGCTACTGCTGTTTGATGGATTTGGTGGTAAAAGCGATCTGCACGGGCCTTACATAATTTTCTACCACCTGGGGCACGTTTTATAAAACTGCAAGTTACAATTTTACAGGTCTAAACTGGCAACACTGCTAAAATTGCTGCTCGTCATTGGTCGAGGTTGTGTCAAATGGAAACTTGTAACCTGTAAATTGCAATTTGTAGCTTTATAAAACAGGCCCTTGATAGTTTTCAATTTTAACGACAAATTTTAACACAAGACGACTTTTGATGTTTAAAATTTAGTTATTAACTCGTAAATTACACACGTCTCATATATATGCGGTATTAAAACATTCAGTAATTAAAGTGACTCGGAAGTACGTCAACTTTGCTCTAGAATGTCCTATTAAAATAGTTGGGATCCCCGATTTCTAGGTTAAGAGTTCACAGGTGATGCCTTGAGAACTTTTGTAATAGGTTAACGTATAACTGGGATAATATAGTTAGGCTGAAAAATTTCAGTCCAGTACTTTATCATTTTTTATTTTATTAAAAATGAACATTTTTTTAAAATAGCAAATGTTTGTTTGATAGACAAATTATATACTAATCGAAAGTATGAAGTCTATAGAATATGCAAGCGTTGGGTTTGGTGCAAATTATTAGTACCGACTTACCTATTTATGCCTGCCTACCCAATAGTTTAACGGGAAAAAAAATAGTCAATCTAACGTTCGCATATTCTATAGGTTTCATACTTTCGATTGGTAAGAAATTTGTCTATTAAACAAGCTATTGCAATTTTTTAAAACAAACTTAATTTTTAAATTTTTAATGAATTTTATGCTGGACTGAAATTTTTCAGCCTACCTATTCGCCATATATTACTTAGTATAAATTTGGTATAAAATACTTTTTATCGAATAAACAGCCCGATGCAAATCGTCTCCTATTCGGTTCTCCTACCATAATATTGATATTGGAATCTCCTCATAGATATACCTTTGATAGGTATCTTATCTTACAGATCCTTTCGGATACACTTTGACCCCTTTAGGATTTTTTGTGCAATTACCCACTTACACACTCAGCTGTTCGAATGTGCAGGTTTCCTCACGATGTTTTTACTTCACCGTAAGAGCATAGGGTTATATACTTAAGTTAAAAAAACTCATGTGTACATCGTACGATCACGTGTCGACCCCTTAAGCCATTAGGTCACCGACGCTCTTAAAATCACTTACCAGTATCAGTAATAGGTAATTTTTAGCAAGTGACAATCTCGTATACATCGCAAAGTTAACAAGTCATTCCATCAATGGGTTTCACATAAACTGCGTAATGTACACTCAAATTTCTAATTCACGCACCTATTTAGCGTGAAACAGGTTGCTACAGTATTCCCAGCTTCTTAATAGCTTTTGGCCGGCTATCGCTATCACGCTTGCACTCGCAACTGACAGTATATTTGTCACTCGAGTGACATAGAAAAACGAACATTGCTGATAGCTATTAGAAAAATGGTAGCACTGTACCAAACAAAAGGCTGGCGAATGCCAACAAGAGATCGAGTAAGGAACTGGATCTAAGAGGCAATCTGATTGATTGAAGGATGCTGATGTCAGCAAACATTTATTTAAAACTACCTAGATTAGGAAACTGCAAAATCAGCGTGTATTATAAATTTATTATATTTATTATTAAAACGTTTTAACTTAAAATTCAGAATGTATGTACAGTCGAGTTCATAAATATCAGGGGGAGACAATGTCACACCAATTGACCTAGCCCCAAACTAAGCTCTAGGCTTGTACTATGGGTACTAGACAACGATATAAATACTTATATCGATGGGTCCTACGAATAAGGGCCAAAGCAGCATTTTTCCAATTTTGGGTTTTTTGTCTTAAAAGCATCACAAGACCTAGCATAATAACCTACACTAACAAAAACACCAATATTTTATCAAATAACCGAGTTATTTCTGACGTAGAAAGGTCAATGTTAAGTGAATTTAAACGTAGAAGGGCCAAACGAAAGTTTGACACTTGTACGCGGTGAAGTACCCGCGGTTCTTTTTAGTCTATGGGTCTATCAGGCGCATTGGCACTTGTACGCCACTCGAGCTTGTGACGTCGTTGAGATTGCACAGGTTATTATTCTGTCAATGGAAGAAAATGTGATATTTATCAAAAATGACATCAAATTATAATAGCGGGAGGTCCAATAGATGTCGTAATTTAGTGAATTTAGCTTTAAATCATGAAAATAATAACGCAGAATATGATGGTTTAGGTTACGAAGATTCCGAAAATAATCACCCGGAAAACTGTGAGTATCTTTTTATTTTACACAAAGAGCTTCTATTTAATGTCATTTTATTGGGTCCGACAGTGTAAATAATGTAGAATATGCGTGAAATATGAAAACTCACGGATTTGAGGCATTTAATTAAGTGGTAAACTGGTAGATTGGCCCTTGTACGTGTTATATTTTCGTAAACAACAGTTTGGTTTTATTTTTATGCAAAGCGAAAAGAAGGGTAGGTAATGATTTTAACAGCTTATGTATGGATGTTTGTATATTTGTATGAAGTATGTATGTAGGTATGTATCGGGTTTTAATTTTATACTTTCTTTTAGTTAGTTTTACTGCAATTTTAGTTGTTTTATTTTCTTTTTAGCTTCTCCGTTGCCTTTTGGTGCCAGTGAGATATTAGAAAACTCGGATTTACGTTTATTGAATGAAATAATATTCAATGACGACCATTCAGACCATGAAAAAGACTACTGTTACACGGAAACTAATATACGTATTGACATCTCTCCAGAAAACATTCTTGATATTTTACCGCCTGAAAATGAAGGGTGTAATTTAGACACTACATATCCACCTGAGTTTAAGGTTCAGAAACCAGTTCAAAGTTTAACTGCGTCTGATAGTGACTATTTAAAAGATGATCGTGCCATGCCATCCTCTGGGGGCAGTACGAGTTATACACATATCGACGTCTCCATAGACAGCTCTCTTCAAGTTTTAATTCCTGCAAGCCCTAATAATCAAGTATCTATTCAGGACCAAAATGACACCGTTTTACCGTTATCAACGTGTAATCCAGATAATGCATTTCCAAGTGCGTCTGACAATGCTAGTATTATAGGTGAAACAACTCCTATGCCATCACCTGAGGGTAGCACAATGTATTACGGCGAGGCAGAAGCTATTCCGTCCGTGTCATCGCATCCGTATTCATCAGACGAACCTTACAGCCCGTGCAGCCTAATAAGCACCAAAAAGAGAAAATATACAAAAAAAAGGATAGTGGAAGAATGCGAGAACAACACGAGCATGAATGGATAGATTCTAAGAGAAAAAGACTCAAGAACGCGGGAAGAGCTTATAGCAGCAGAGATGGTAAACAAAGACAAGGAAAAACTATAGGAAAGTCCTGTGAAAGTACATGCAAACTTAAATGTTTCCATAAGATAGACGAAGACACTAGAAGAAGTATATTCAACAAATTTTGGGCTATCGGTGATCATTCTAGGCAGTATGACTTTATCATAAAACACGTCGTTAAAATAAGTAAGAAAAGGACAGTTACAAGCCACGAATCACGAAGGACATTTACATATATTTATCATCTGCCATGTGAAGAAAATAATTATAATTCAAAATTAATTGTTTGTAAGACTATGTTTTTAAATACACTCAGTTGTGGAGCGAAAATGATCAGAACTGCTTTAAATAAATCGAGTAGTAAAAATGATTTTTCGTTGCTGGATAATAGAGGTCGACATAATCAGCACCGTACATTAATCGATGACGAGATGAAAAAAAGTGTATGTGATCATGTGCGTTCATTTGAACCAGTAAGTTCTCATTATTGCCGCAAGGATAGCGAAAAACTTTACTTAGACGAAGGATTGAGTTTTCCTCGGATGTACAATCTTTACAAGGAATGGTTTGATCCTGCTAAATATGGAACTAAATGCGAGTCTCTGCGACAATTATAGAGATATTGTTAACAAAAATATCAATATGTCCTTCCACCGACCTAAAAAAGACCAATGTCATACGTGTCATTCTTTTAAGAATGGTCCTGTGACCGAAGAACTAAAAGAAAACTACGAAACGCATATCAAAAATAAAAATCAGGCTAGAGCCCTAACAACTCTAATATATTTTGTGCAACGTATGACTTACAAAAAGTGTTATTGTCTCCTCATGGCGAGGTTAGTCTGTTTTATTATTGTAAACGACTTAAAGTACATAACCTGTCTGTATTTGATATGGGACACTTACAGGGTACCTGTTATTTATGGACCGAACAAATAGCCATGAAAGGATCAAACGAAATTGCCAGTTGCGTTCACGATATCATACTGATGAAAGCAGTCGACGGTTGTGATGACTTCAGGTTCTGGTCAGATAATTGTACCGGCCAGAATAGGAACCGAATAATGTTTTTCATGTATCTTTATACTGCTAAAACAAAAAAAGTCAATATAAAACACACTTTTCTTGAAAAGGGTCATACGCAAAATGAAGGCGACTCCATACATGCTACAATTGAGAAAGCGGCTAAGTTCAAATATATATACACTCCTTCTGAATGGAGTTCTTTAATACGATGGGCTAAAGTAAAGGGAACTCCTTATAAAGTTATCGACGTTAAGCAGAGTATGATATTTGATTTTAAGAAGATACAGACGAATACTTTTTATAACTGGACTAAAAGTTCCACTGGCGATAAAATTCAATGGACAAAAATCAAACAAGTCCGAGCGTGTAAAGATGAAGATTACGTTCTTTTTTACAAGTATGACTTATCTGACGATGCACCTGAGTACAGGATCAACATAACGACTACTTCTGTCAGAACAAGAAGGGCAGTGGTGAGCAGGCCAGTTGAAACGTTGGATTTATGCTACAATAACTTAATACCAATTGCACAATCAAAAAAGAAAGATTTGCTTGATTTGTGTCGAAAAAATATTATTCCACAAGCTCACCACAGTTTCTACGAAGGTTTGGTAGTGGCTAATGATAATAATAATGCTAATGAGAGTGACGAAAGCGACTAAAATTAAGTTTTATTGTGATAATTATGATTACGTTTAATTTTCTATGTTTGTGAGTTATACCATACTCGTAATTATAAGAAGTGATTATTTTGTATTACTATTGCTCTCAAGAAGTGCATTATTAGAACAAGTTTGTTACAAATATATTTTTTAACTGCTTTACTATTAAATAAGTAATAAGTAGGAGTCGTAATGCAAAAAAATATGCTTAAAAATTAACAACAAGTTTGTTAAAAATGTTTCTTTTTTATTTTGTAAACTGATTTACTAATATGTTTCCTTTTAATTTTGTTAACTAATTTACTATTAGATGAGTATTAGAGCCAGTGGTAATGCCAAATTTAATGGTTAAAAACATTAAGACTGATTGCAAAAAAGCCTTTGATAAAAGTTTCATTTTTAAATAGGTATTTATAAGTCTGAATATCTAACTTTGTTAAATTTTGTTAACTTGTCAGTATAACCCTAATTGTTGTGAGATTATTATATGAATAAATATATATATAAAAAAAGTTTTTTGTTCCTATTGGCCTCGACTGAACGATGCACAATTTGAAACTAAGTAACGTATAAAGACCAAACTGGCTTATTGAACGTAAATTATGATAGTTTTATCATATTATTTTAAGGTATTTTATAACTTTTCTGTGCAAATGAAGTTGTTTAACGTGACTATGATAGCTAAAATTATATTATTTAGGATTTTTAAGTCATACACGTATATGTCTCAAAGTGACATATTGGCCTTTGTACTAGTTTTTTTAATTAAAATATATCGTGATAAATTCACGTACAAGGGCTTAAGTGGGCTGTTTTTTTATTAAGTACATTTAAATAAAAAAAAATGGGGTAAGATTAAACCTCATTGAACTTAAAACAGATATGCCAAGTTTCAGCAAAAATGGATGAAGCACCTCTGTTTTATGACTGTTTTCAACTTCAAACGCCCGTCCTGTAAAATGGAGATTATACCCTTTGGCCCTTATTCGTAGGACCCATCGATATAGAGAAATATATACTTAAATACATAGAAAACATCCATGACACAGGAACAAATATTCGTGTTCTTCACACAAATATCTGCCCTTACCGGATTTGAACCCAGGACCGCTAGCTCCGTAGGCAGGGTCACTACCAACTAGGCCAACGAACGGGTCGTCAAATAGTGTACACTTTAGTACCTTGTAACTTTAATCGCTGTGATTATTCATATATATAATAATAAAGCGAATATTTGTTCCTGAGTCATGGATGTTGTTTTTTCTACGTATTTAAGTATATATTTCTCTATTTACGTATTTACATCGTTGTCTAGTTCCCATAGTACAAGCCTAGAGCTTAGTTTGGGACTAAGTCAATTGTTGTGGCATTGTCCGCTGATATTTATTTATTTATATATTTCTATGGCTGGTGAGGAAGAAGAAAGAAAGCAGGTGGAAAGAAGTGGCATCTGCCTACCTCTCTGGGAAACAGGCTTGATTTCATGTATGTATGTATATGGCAGTTTGAACATGACATTAAATGGGCAAGGTACTAAAGTGTACAAATTTATGAACTCGACTGAACAAACACGAACACCAGTTGAATTATTACTTTTGTTACATTATTTGCCCCAGCTCCGATATTTGATATTTCGGCCGTCGCCGCAATATCTGATAATACTGGCAGAATTATTTATTAGAAATGGAATTAATATCCTTTCATTAATTTTTGCGACGGCTTTTTGGTTTTTGTGGCAGAGATTTATGAAAAATGCTTTAATATTTGAATCGTATTAATCAAGGTGTGTCATTTATAAATGAGTTATTCTCTGATAATTTATAAATTGCAATTTAGGTCCGATATTTTATTCCTTATTTAAATTTTTACTCGCAAGCTCGTCCGTTTAAACTGTTACGTACGTGGGGGTAGGTAACTGATAGAAATGCACGAATACACCGATAATCAAAAGTAGACTTTAATTACGCACTCACTGAAACCGTTACAAAACAATTATCGCACAATAAACTTCGAATACTCAGATGATCGCTCGGGTCGCTCTTATTCGCACTGATCGCTTTCCAAGTAAAGACTGACTCGTCGCAACCGGTGTCCGCCGTTTTATAGTTCCCGAGTCTGATTATTCTAGAACGCCTTCCGGAATGTTCTATGTACCTCGCCCCGCCAAGGTCGATCGAGACTGTTCGTTGCTGGAATGTTCTACGCCTTGCTACCTTGTTGTTTTTACGATCGCAATGACCTTGACTCACGGGTCTGGATGAGTCTGGAATGTTCCGCGTGTTGCCGTCTCATTTCGTGTTATCTCTTTCACACGCTTCTGGAAGGTTCTCAGTATAGCTGTCTCTTTCTAATCATGCTATCTCTTTCACACGTTTCTGGAAGGTTCTCAGTATAGCTGTCTCTTTCTAATCATGCTATCTCTTTCACACGTTTCTGGAAGGTTCTCAGTATAGCTGTCTCTTTCTAATCATGCTATCTCTGTCACTCTTAGTGGAAAATTGCCATATACTGAAATGTACTTCAAAGGCCCATAAGGGGTCCTGAAAATGCCTGAAAATGGGTTTTCAGGTTATGGCGTCATCTGATAGAGGGTGGCCTGAAACGGACTGAAAACATGTTTCAGGCGCCTGAAAACAACGGCAAGTTGATCGAAATTCTGATAATCTGGTATGTGATAGAGCTACTTCTGAAACGGACTGAAACGATATTTCAGCCTGCTGAAAACGCTTCTAAAGCACCAAAATTAACGATAAAAGATGAGACGCCTTATGCCATCGGCGTAACACTACCCCCTCCAAAGACATGCTCGTCCCGAGCATTATTAGTTCCGTAATATCTCGCCAGTCGGTCAACGTGGACAACCTTGCAGGGACTTCGCTGGCTCCACTGTATCCGATGCGTAACGTCGTTGATCTTTGTGACTACTTTGTATGGCCCTTCCCAATTAGGTGATAGTTTCGGGGATTTCCCTTTTCTTCGCATAGGGTTATGCAGCCATACTAATGAACCTTCCTCGAACCCTACTTGGTTAGATTTTCGGTCATAGCGAGTTTTCATCTTCGCACTGGCTTGAAGTCCGTGTTCACGAACGTGACTGTGAACATCGTCTATACGGTTTCGCAAATCACTGGCATACTCGGTGATCGATTTCGGCGAATCTGGAGGACGTCCGGTTAAAAGGTCTGCAGGTAAGCGAAGTTCTCTTCCGAAGTTCACGTAAGCTGGAGTGACAGCCGTACTTTCGTGAGTTGCCGATCTGTATGACATCAGGAAGAGAGGAATATGCCTATCCCAATCCTTTTGGTGACTTTCAACCACCTTGGCCAAATGTCTTTCCAGCGTCTGGTTGAATCTCTCGACCATTCCGTCCGATTGTGGGTGATATGGCGTTGTCCTGGTCTTATGAATACCCATAATTCGGCAAGTCTCTTGGAACACCTGAGACTCAAAGTTCCTGCCTTGATCACTGTGAATTTCGAGAGGCACCCCAAATCGACAACACACTTCCATCACTAATTTCTCCGCGACTGTGACTGCTTCTTGGTTAGGGATCGCAAATGCTTCAGGCCATTTGGTGAAGTAATCCATTACAACGAGGATGTACTTGTTCCCGGATTCGGATGTTGGAAACGGGCCTGCGACGTCCAAAGCAATCCTTTCCCAAGGTGCTCCAACGTTGTACAACTTGAGCGCACCTCTACTGCGTGTTTGCGGCCCCTTAACTGATGAGCAGTTTGTACACTTCCTGCACCAGTCTTCCACATCTTCACGGCAGTGAATCCAGTAGAAGCGTTGCCGAACTTTCATTAAGGTCCTCTTCACTCCAAGGTGCCCACCGGATATTCCGTCATGGAAGGATCTCAACACATCACTTACCCTTTTTCTTGGAACAACTACCTGTAGGTGAGCATCCTTTCCATTTTCCGTCTCCCATTTTCTGCACAGTACGCCATTATGCATGACCAGACTTTCCCATTGGGCCCAGTAGCTTTTTGTTACAGTACTCATTGGGGCTACTTCACACCATTTCGGTTTGGGAACGCCTGCTTTGATCCAATCGAAAATGGGTTTAATGTCCTGATCTTCTTGCTGCGCTTGTTGCATGACTTCATTACTCCATTCGTCACTTACAGTATCAGTCCGCAACATTCTCACACAATCTTTGCCCTCTTGCCTTACACAATGTTTACAGTCATCCGGACAAGGTCTTCGGGAAAGCGCGTCCGCGTTGCCGTGTGATTTTCCACTGCGATGTTCAATGATAAAGTCATATTCCTGTAGTTGTTCAATCCATCGTGCTACTTGACCCTCAGGATTTTTAAACTCCAATAACCATTTCAAAGCAGCATGGTCAGTTCTGATACGAAATTTGCGCCCAAGCAGATATTTATTGAAATGCTGTAACGTCTTGACAACTGCCAGCAATTCTCTCCGAGTGACGCAGTAATTCCTCTCTGGTTTGGATAGTGACTTACTAAAGTAGGCGATAACCACTTCCTGATCTCCTTTCTTTTGTGACAAAACTCCTCCGACACCAGTATTACTTGCGTCTGTGTCAACAATAAAATCATTTTCAGGGTCTGGGTATCCCAATATCGGAGTTTCACAAAGCCTTTGTTTGAGATCGGCAAAAGCTGCTGCACACTGATCATTCCAGTCAAATCTTCGTTTCTCTTCCGTAAGCTGGTGCAACGGCTTCGCTATATCTGAAAAGTTTTTCACGAAACGTCGATAATATGAGCAAAGTCCCAAAAAGGCACGAACTGCGGTCTTGTCCCTCGGTATAGGCCAATCCTTAACGGCACTTATCTTGTCAGGATCTGTCTGGATACCGTCTGTTGACACCACGTGTCCTAAATAATTCACCTTACGCTTGAAAAGTGAGCATTTTTTCGGGCTGAGTTTCAGGTTCGCATCTCGCAGCTTAGCCAAAACTTGCTCCAATTTTCTAAGGTGATCGTCGAAGTCTCTACCAACAATTATAATGTCATCCAGATATACCAGGCAAGTATCTCCAAGTAGACCAGCAAGTATTTGTTCCATCAATCTCTCAAAGGTTGCTGGTGCATTACACAGTCCAAACGGCATAACATTGAACTGCCACAGTCCCTTTCCGGTCGAGAAGGCGGTTTTCTCCTTATCGTGGTCCTTGATTTCCACTTGCCAGTAGCCACTTTTTAAATCCAACGTGGAAAACCATTTCATTCCATTTAAAGTGTCTAACGTGTCGTCGATTCGTGGCAGTGGATAACAATCCTTTTTGGTTACATCGTTAAGTCGGCGATAGTCAACACAAAATGTCATGGTGCCGTCCTTCTTCTTTACCAAAACTACCGGTGAACACCAAGGACTTGTTGATGGCTCAATAACTCTGTTCTTCTTCATCTCTTCAATCATGTCTTCCACTTCCTTTTCGCGAGCTACTGGAACTCGCCGAGGACGTTGCCGGATAGCCATGGTCCCGCCAGTGTTGATCTCATGTTGTACAACTCCAGTTCTTCCAATATCACCGTCGTGCGCAGAGAAAACATTGCTGTAACGCAGCAGTAAATTACGCGCCTTCAGGAGTTCTTCCTTCGTGAGATTGTTTTGGCAACCATCCAATAATCCTGTAATGTCCACTCCTCTACTTGCAGGTTGTCCGCTTCCATTCGATCCCTGGCAACTTCGTATCCAAGAAATTTCTTCGCAAGTCCCGATAAGGCTTCCTTTACTAAGGGCGTGTTTAGAGTCGCTGAGGTTTAGGACCCTTATAAACGCTGCAGATGACGTTGTCACAACCGTGCGAGCTGTTATCCACGGTTGACTACCATCAATTTTTTCTACTAATACGCAGCGATGAGATCCTTGTCCTGCATAGTGTGGTAATTTTACAGGAACTAGGGCTTGCGATCTTGGTTGAAGAATGGTCCTTCTGGCGCAGTAGACTTGTCCACTTACGCCACCTTCCATAGGCACTTCATCAACTCCGAATTTCAGGACTCCGCCTTTCAAGTCGATTTTGCAGCCATGTTTTCTCATAAAATCCAATCCAATAATGCAATCGTCGATGATGTTAGCAACGATGACTTTGTGCCAGTAGTTCTTTTCCCCAATTTGCACCGCCACTCCTTGCTCCCCCAGGACGGAAATGTACTGGCCGGTAGCCGTTTGCAGCTGAAGATACTTGGGTCGGACTAGATGATCTCTGGTTAAATGTTTCAGTAGCCGAGAACTGATCACAGTCCGAGAAGCTCCGGTGTCTATAGTAAGGTGACATGGTATTCCACCAATTTCTCCTTTGACGACCAGACTGTTCCCATCATTTACCTGTGAGATCATTACCGGGACATTTTGACCACCAGCCAGCACTCGTCCCTTAGTCCTGGCTTCTACTCGTTTCCCTGATGCGGCTCTAATGCATCAGAGCCTGCTGGCCTCTCCGTTGGGCCTGTTGTACCTCGTTGTGTTCTATTTCGTTTTGGGCAACTAGATTGTATGTGCCCGCGTTCTCCACACCAATAACACCTTGGCCCAAATTCACGGCGAGGAGCAGTTGGCTCCCTGGACGAAACCTCTCGCACCCTAAAAGGCCTCGAGTCCTGGCGTACAGCTTCGACCTCCAAGGCGTGGGCAACTGCATCCTTTACGCTCCCATGATGTCCTAGTCGCACAGCAGCTCTGACTTCTAAATCACGGATTCCATCGATGAAGGCCTGTACTAGCATGCTGTCCACAAATGAGGCCGATGCACTTTGATACGCTTTCCTGACCAACTTTTCTATTTCCAGGGCCCACTGTTGTAATGACTCATTACGTCCCTGGGCTCGATCCTTAAGCTGAGCTCTAAAGACGTGCTCGAGATGGCTGTCACCATAACGTGCCTCCAAAGCTTCAAGAAGGCGGTCGTATGTCTTATTCTCTCCCAGAGCTTCCAGCACGGTGAGGGCTTCATCTCGAAGTGCCAAAGTTAGAGCCGTCTTCGCCTGGTCCTTGTTCCAGCCATTCGCCTGGGAAACTGACTCAAATTGCAATTTATAGGCCGTCCATGATGATGTTCCATCAAATGGAGGTACTTTGAATCTTCCAGCTACAGGGATGGATGTTTCAGGTCCACAGGTACCGTTGACCACTTTGATTTCTAGCTTTTTCACTTCGTTTCTTATGGTCTGGAGGCGATTTTCGTGGTCCTCAACTTTTTCCTTGACGTCATCCAGTTTTTCTTGAACCTCCGTCATTTCCTTTTTCCATTCCGAAGCGGCTTCTCGTACCTCTCGGAGAATTCTAACAGATTGCTCCTCTTGGGATCTGGATTGTTCCTTTTGGAATTTCTTCTGACTGAGTAGTTCATCAAGGATAAGTCTCGATTGTTCCTCTTGAGTTCTGAAGCGTTCCTCTTGTGCTCTAAAACGTTCCTCTTGAGCTTTAGATTGTTCTTTCAAGAGGATCAAGATTGCGTTAAGGTCAAACTCCGGCTTAACTGACGCTGTTATAGTACCCGGTGCGGTAGCGGTGGACGTTCCGGCGGTAGCTGGTGAGTCATCAGCTGCAGTTTGGCTCCGGGTTTTGACCCCCTCCTGCTCTTGATCTCGCGGAGTTACTGGCATTTTCTATCCCACTTCTGACACCAAATGTTACGTACGTGGGGGTAGGTAACTGATAGAAATGCACGAATACACCGATAATCAAAAGTAGACTTTAATTACGCACTCACTGAAACCGTTACAAAACAATTATCGCACAATAAACTTCGAATACTCAGATGATCGCTCGGGTCGCTCTTATTCGCACTGATCGCTTTCCAAGTAAAGACTGACTCGTCGCAACCGGTGTCCGCCGTTTTATAGTTCCCGAGTCCGATTATTCTAGAACGCCTTCCGGAATGTTCTATGTACCTCGCCCCGCCAAGGTCGATCGAGACTGTTCGTTGCTGGAATGTTCTACGCCTTGCTACCTTGTTGTTTTTACGATCGCAATGACCTTGACTCACGGGTCTGGATGAGTCTGGAATGTTCCGCGTGTTGCCGTCTCATTTCGTGTTATCTCTTTCACACGCTTCTGGAAGGTTCTCAGTATAGCTGTCTCTTTCTAATCATGCTATCTCTTTCACACGTTTCTGGAAGGTTCTCAGTATAGCTGTCTCTTTCTAATCATGCTATCTCTTTCACACGTTTCTGGAAGGTTCTCAGTATAGCTGTCTCTTTCTAATCATGCTATCTCTGTCACTCTTAGTGGAAAATTGCCATATACTGAAATGTACTTCAAAGGCCCATAAGGGGTCCTGAAAATGCCTGAAAATGGGTTTTCAGGTTATGGCGTCATCTGATAGAGGGTGGCCTGAAACGGACTGAAAACATGTTTCAGGCGCCTGAAAACAACGGCAAGTTGATCGAAATTCTGATAATCTGGTATGTGATAGAGCTACTTCTGAAACGGACTGAAACGATATTTCAGCCTGCTGAAAACGCTTCTAAAGGACCAAAATTAACGATAAAAGATGAGACGCCTTATGCCATCGGCGTAACAAAACCAATACTCGGGCCGCAATTGCCTACTTCCCTGCCTAGGCAATAATGTACTATTAACTCTTCATTACTGTCAAGTAAATAAGAACTATCAAAACTTTGACAATACGATAACAGGGCAAAGACAATATTGTTTTTTACCGCCTAGAATATAGGCCCAGCGCCTCTTTTCTAGACGATAAAATCCAAATCGTGTTTGACCTGTTATGATATTGATTTTAACTCGGCCGCCATTACTGTCAAGTAAATAAGAGCTATCAAAACGTTGACAATATGATGACAAGGTCAAAAATGATTTGGTTTTTACCGTGATTAATAGAGGGCCTGGTCAAAGACAATACGGTTAATAAAGCCTCAGTGCGTAACCACTTATAAAGTTAAGGTTCTGTCGGGTACGAAAATAATGTTTTTGGTTTCGGATTTGACGCAATGCGACAACGGTAATACTCGTATTGTACCTGCCTATGATTTGTCATATAATATAAAACACATTACATACATTTTCAAGCTTTAAAAACACCACAAAGATTACACAAAAACACTAGATGAAAGTAAAAACGCCAATTTGGGTTCCAAATAGTAATAACGTACAAATTGACAGCAATTCCCTCGATAAAAACAAAAATAACGATGTATATTTTCCTCCCCAAACAATAATATTTAATGGAAATCACGTCTATGCCAAAATTGCAATTCAAGACGTCACCCCTGCTTAACAAGGGAATCAAGAATATTACGGATTTTGTGGCGCCCCTAACAACCCTTAATGAGATCCATTTGAATATTTAAAAAACTTTCCAGTATTTGGCGTTGGTTTCAGGATAAAAAAGAACTTTGTTTATATCTGGGATGTTACGACATGCTGATTTGGAGTCCATAATGATGAAAGATGTGCTTGCTGGTTTTAGTAGTTACACAGTAAACGCCAAAGTTGTAGTTCGTTCAAATAGTGTGCATTGCAACCCTTTGAAGTCGGCAACACCGCTTTGTGCGTGCCGCGGCGGCTTCTTTGTACTAATTGTATGCGGCACATCAAAGCATGCAAACTATTTGAACAAACGAACTACAAGTGACAATTACATGGTGTAGTCCCCCGTATGCAACATGCGGCAACCGCAACAGACAGTACAGCAATCCAAGGCTATTAAACATTATCTTAGATTCAATTCATCATCATCATCATGTCAGCCGAAAGACGTCCACTGCTGGACATAGGCCTCCCCCAAGGCTCTCCACTCAGATTCAATCAAATCAAAATCAAATCAATTTTATTTCAGACAATGTACGTACAGTCCATACTTACACTAACAACAACACTAAAATAACATAAACTAAACTAAAATTGAAGTTATACATTGCAATGAGAATGTCAAATTAATAAAATTAAATCAATAAAATATACAATTCGCTTAAATCAGTGTCATCCAGTATAAATACACTTCGTGTTTAAATGTACCATGCGGCAGTGATTTAGATACAAACCATCAAACCTGTCAGCAATCATGCCCAGGACGCTGTTGGCGCTGGCCCGGACCCTGCGCGCCAGAGACGTACATCGCTTGCGCATCGTGGCGTAGAAGCAGTCTACCGCGCATCCGCGAACATCCTTGACGCGCTGCAGGACCGGGGCAGCCCCATCAGCACCCTGAACGCGTTGTTGAACTGAACCCGAAGCTCATTAAATTGCCTTCGCGTGAAATCTGCCCATATGCCACTCGTGTATAGGCCAAAGTAAATTCAATCATCTACTATTAGTAATGAGGTCGTGATTCCTGCAGGAGTTTTATTTGAGATATGCTATTTGGCTTGGCAGGGCAGAGTAGTCGGCCGCATTCGATCGTGACAGCTGCGTTCATCTTATTAGGTTGCGCGGTCGTACACAGAGTACCTATTACCTAGACAAGCTACTCGCGTGTACCCTTCCTTTGAGATAGTAGTACAGTATCTACAACCCGACCAAATCACATATCACCTTTACCAGACAAAGCTTCGGTCATTGCAGGTATGTATGTATGTAAACTCTTTATCACAGAACACAGTAATTCAAATACAATATTTACAGAAAAGGAATGATGAAGGTGAAAGCTTATGTTTCATCTTTTCGAGCAATGTGGTTTTTGCAAATAGGTACTACAATTCAAATCACAGATGTCTACGAAACCTACGAAAACATACTCACAAACAACACACAGTAAAGTTGTTAAAAGCAATAATTCACTCCATTGTTCGACACCAGTATTCTGGTGACAAAAAAAAATTGCCTTGAAAAATGTATCCGCGAAGTGAGACAGAAACTAAAGATGCCGTCTTCTTTATAAATAATGTCTTTCGTATAAATGCTTCTCTTTTACTCGTGGAATTATTTTTTCCTGTCCCGTACTCATACTCATAGTTCGTTGATCGAATTCGTTTGGATGTCGTGCGGCCACCGCATTAAGCGGACACACTATTGTATGCTATTGTAAAGACGACATAAGGGCGCGTACACATAGAACGTCCATTTTACAGGATCCGTTTAAACGGATCTTTTCACCTTGTAATCTTCTTTCTTACTGGATCCAGAATACTGTTTTGGGTGTGAACTCGCTCATACAACTACATACGCCATCAAGATCCGTTAAAACGGATCCTGTAAAAGCGGACGTTCTATGTGAACGCGCCCTTTGTTGACCGAAATCGTTTGAAAACTAGTTTGGCGGCCTAAACAATGTTATTGTCCCTTTAAGCAACGACTGCACTTCCAAACGATGCCTCTGCTTTAGCTAGGGTTTGTAGTTTTGGGACCCAATGTCATGCTAGAACCGAGATTATCGGGATTTTTGAGACTGGCCCATACTAAATTAGTTCTGAAAATTCCGGGACTGCCAGTTCTAGATTATATTACTATGATATTTTAGAAAATATTTTGGACCCAACTTTATTGTAAAGTAATTTAGGATTACCACAGCAATAAGGTTTAGGACAAATTAAAAGAGAGGCTTAGGTACGATAAAATCATCGTGTTAAATATAATAAAAGCATTCCTATGTTTAATCGATATCCAATAAATTATTAAGCTTGTTAAAATACCTTACAAAAGTTGTAGAAACACAGAATGAATAAAAATTGTATTAAAACGCTTTGATTCGTTGTTTTTGGCAATAGTACAACTAATTCTGAAAATGGCTACCGGCGTCACACCTGTGATAGATAGACAGTAATAGATTCTTGTCGATACCTTCAATTTAGAACCCTAAAATAGAGTCGTCACTCGGTCACGGTCGAAACGATTCCTACTATAGGTAACGATAAAATAAGGTCAAAATAGTACTGTCCCCTTTATACACTATGAATGTGAGAGAGAGGTGAACACAAATCAGATTTCAGCAGAGCTCTAGTGAACTATATCTAAAAGAGGTGTTCTAGTCTAGTCTAGAATAATGTAAAAGGTCAAGCGTTGAAATAAATTGAATCTATCGAAGTTTCCTGATACTCGTACCTATTCTGCCCTCTTACGGAAAAAAGTCACATCTGCTATATGAATTGTATTGCACTTCCAACCTTATTGTAACCTTTGAGAGCTTAATATGCTTCTATGAATTAATTGCTCTTGTGCCTTTTTCCGTAGAAGAGCAAGCAGTATTTAGTTATACAGTTAGTTTAGTATCTGTTCCACTTTGTTAGCTTATCTTGCTATGTCGTAATCATTTTGTAGACTTTATGGTAGCTCTTATTCATTAAAAACGAATACAATAAGTAATTATTGGTGACTCTTGGATGTTTTTATCAAGAAGTGTTTTATTTTTCAAGACTATGTAAATTTGTATTAGATTGTGCTTTTATATTTTAGCTTTTAAAAATGTTAAAAGAAGCCGCCTTCGAAAACGCAAGAAAAAACTTTACTAAAAGTACTTTCTGAATGTAAAAGCTGGACTTATTACTGAACATACTAAATCGCTGCACGTACCTATGCCTAAAATTTTTGAAGAGTTTCCTGAACACCTAATGGATTCCCTCATCAGATACCAATTTGGTGACTGTGAGATCACCTCGGAAATATACCCTATGAAACAAAAAAAGGATTTTTAAATTTGGTTTAGACGGAGAAATCAGTTAACATGCATAAAAAGCAACGGAACATAGAACCTCTTCCTTTTTTAAAGTTGGTTAAAAAGGAACAGAACTAAATCCTATAATTTAAAATTAATTGATCAATGACAATTTGTCTCGGTTTGTAAAAAATGTATATATATTGTTTCAATCGTAATTGCGAACGGACTTTTACTATTCTTGTCATGCTTTAGACATGACTAAAGGATTTCAAAACGATTGTCTTGATATAAAAGTAGTATAAACTATACAAGATAAGGTAGTACTATGTAGTATATAAGTCTAATAACTTTACTTTCTTAAATAAACTTTAATTTAATTTAGGACGAACCTGTAAAACTATTAATTTTCTGACTAAATATCATTAGTTTGCTAGTAAACGAACTATTTCCCAGACCTTTACCCATATTATCAAACTTGCTAAATATAACTCCATTTCACAGATTAACCTACCAAATCCTCCATCTGTTCACGTCTAGTCAGGTTAAGCACTAGTTAGTCACTCGTAAACTCTGCGGTATTATATCGCTGGGTGATTCGAGCAAGATGCTTGATGCTTGCGAGAACATGCTTGACATTTGTAAGACAGAATTCAACAGTATGTTAGCTATTTGTATAAAGTTTCTTTACACTAATGCGACTTACGAAAACTACACTGTTTGTCGTTTTCTTTATTCTTGAAGTTAAATATTCATATGGTGTTTAATGCCAATGTGCATTAAGGTGTGTACTTAACTTGGTTAAAAGTGATATGAAATTATTAATTCAGATCAAACTCAGCTAGGTGTTCCAACAAAGAATTGAAGGAGCTCCATTCAGCGGGGCTCCTATTTTCTGCTCTGAAAGACGAAAAAAAACTAACGGATCTAACTATCTTTTAAATAATGCTAGTGAATAGCTAGTAAAGATTATTAAATTAAATGATTACTAAATAATTTATAAGCAAAGAAAATATGTTTAGTAGCATTTCAAACTTATAGCATGTGAATTTATAGCAAGAAAGAAAATGATAATTTTATAAGAATAACCATTGATTTTACGGCAAATGAGGTGATGCTACGAGTATGGGGCCCGCCCGTTGCACACTAAGTACTTAGTAATAAATATTTTTACTTTCATATTTAGTTGTTACGTTTTTTTTAGTTATTTTGCGTGTGTAAAATAAAGCAATTTATTGCAAGATTAAGAACAACATGTAGCTTTAATGAGACCAAACATTTGATCAAATCCGCCAAGCTTGGGTAACATCTGGGCAATTATGTTTGTAATTATTACCCCGGATTGGATTACCCTAAGCCGTATATGTTTACTCGCGTTAAGCGTGTAATATTGCTTTAGGTAATAGGATTGAAATTGTTGTAACAAATGTATTTGTACCTGTATCCTGCATTGATCTGTTAGGTTAGGTTAGGTTAACTCTCAGGACTGCCGAGCCTAATCAACACCATGCTTGGCAGCCGAAGAGGGTGGAGGGCGGTAACCTCCTTCTGCGAAGCAGTCATCTCGCAGAAGGAGGACGCGGAGCGAGCCAGAGAGACCATCGCCCTCGCTGACCCGCTCCGCAGACGACGGACGGGAAGGGCAAGGCCTTCTTCCCCCACCGTAACAGTGCGCTAGCCGAAGGGGTCAGGGGACCCCTTCGTCCACCGGGGCGCATCGGAAGTCTGAGGGTGCCTTGGTGAACCAAGGCTCCCTCCCGGAGTAGTTGGCGTCGAGGTGCCACAGCCGAGTGCGCTTGTTCGTGGTCGCGTGGCACCTCCCTGAAGGACGCAGATGGTTCACCGCTGGGTTTTTAGTGGGTATTCCGGCCGTTCTCGGTTGGCGAGTCCCACATAACCATCCCAGGTCCCCCTGGACCTGGGTGGTATACGTAAATGCATTTCCCCAGCGAGAACAAAAAAAAAAAGGTTAACTCTCAGGAGAACAATTGTTCGGTTAAAGAGATGTACTCTGGTGGACTAAACAGAAGCACATAGGGTTAGCTCCACGCGCTTCTGTCAAGTCACTCTCGATTAATATTAATGAGAATAAGAATTTTAAATGTAACGCCATGGTGTCATGTGTCAGGTGTTTGACAGACGACGAGCAATCCCAGTGGTCTGCGGAACAGCTGGTCAATCATGGGTTCCTGGTCGACGCGCCGGTCGTGCAACCCAGTAGCAACCATAATTTGCATCCACGAAACACACAGGCTCACATACTCTCGGTAGACTCGTAACCAAAAATAAATAAAAATAATGTGGTGGAAACTACCCCCTTGACAAATCATAAATTCATAATATAGATGAGTTAATTAATACCTCGGTGAAGTATCATAGGATACTTTTTTCATAGAAAATTTTGTAATAATAATAATTATAAATAGCACGGGACAATGTCACACCAATTGCCCTAGTCCCAAACTAAGCTCTAGGATAGTACTATGGGTACTAGACAACGATATAAATACTTATATAGAGAAATATATACTTAAATACATAGAAAACATCCATGACTCAGGAACAAATATTCGTGCTCATCACACAAATATCTGCCCTTACCGGGATTTGAACCCAGGACCGCTAGCTTTGTAGGCAGGGTCACTACCAAGTCTACCAACTAGGCCAACGCGCCGTCATAGTCATAGTTATCAAGTTGAACTTATTCTACGTAATATATAAAATTTTGATTGTTTGGACTTAAGTACAGATATTGTTTAAATATGTGTTTTAAAATATTACTTTTTATACTCGTATCTGAAATAGAACCTTGTCCTCTAAAGGATCCAGGATATAATTAGAAAAGCAACCAATACAAACAAACAACTTCCAATACTCATTTGCATTGTAACCAATTGCGCCTCAGAGCTGGTAATCAGCTATATACCACCAATTTAGCGAGGCTTTGAAACAAAGACATCAAGTCCACAAACACTGCTCTCAGAGGGGTACCACAACATTGCACTCGTTTCTCTGTCTAACCAATGCAGTACAACAGAGACAGATGATTAATTACTGTTTATAGAGCACACAATTTGGCTGATTATTGTACATTTGAGAGCGGTTTCAGAACTGCATTTAGGTTTAACACGACGGGGTCCCCTCGGATCGCATAATTTGTTTTAGATTATTATTGTTTCGCATAATTGATTTGGCATAATTTGTATTGGCATAATAGTACTGTCGCATAATAATACTTTGGCCTAATACTTTTTTGACTTATTACGCTATTAGAATAATTTCAGTTGGACTAATTTGTATTAGACTAATACACATTATGCATATTATTGTTTGGGCTAATAATTATTTGTTATATCTGTCATTAACCATAATTTCAGTTTTCTAAATGAATAAAACACAGTTTCGTTGTTACATATTAGGTAAGGTTAAATTAGGTCACGTTAGGTACATTAGGTTGGGTTAGGTTAGTATGATATCCAGGCGCGAAGCACCCGAGCAACGCAGAATAGGAGGTCCGCTTCGCCTTAGTTCCTAAATATATTATATAAACATATTAAATAAAAAAAATATATATAAACACAAAACCAAAACTAACCTTTTCTCGTAGTACGTCTACGACTTTCGCTATAGCAATTGTATTGTTATGTGCCATTTGTACATGACTATTTTTTAGGACAATACGTACTGTTATGCATTTTGTAATGATGCCAATTTATTATTATGAATTACGTTATTTGACGTTAGTCTTAATGACGATTATGCTTTCTGTATTTATGCTTTTTAATTTTATGCGTAAAAATATATGCGTAAAGACGATTATGCACATCGCTATTTCGGCTAAAAGCAATTATGCGTAACAATATTATTACAAATAATTTTATGCCATCCAATAGAGAACCTAACACGACGCGTTGTTTGAATGTTTACGACTGTAAAAATGTGTTAAAATTTACGAAAGTAAAAGTGAGTTTGTACAATCTTAGGACATCTTACGTAAATCCCTATCCCTACTATCCCTAGTCCCCTTCGCCAATACAATTTGGAAATTAAAAAAAAAATGCAACTTATCATTAGGCATCTTGACTTGACCCACAGGTCACACCGATCTATGAAAAAAAAAAACACATAAGCTAAAACAACCTTGAACGATGCCGAAAACAGCCGCGAACAGAAGTCGAAAGAATTTTCCCTCTCTGTGATTACTTTTTGTCCAGAAGCTTAACTGCGTAGGTACACTGTCAATCGGTTTGTAGACAATGTCTACCGTAGTAAATATGTGTATTGACTCGGTAAACAATAATAGCTCGTCCATTAGAGACCCGACACCGGCGACGCCATTATTGAGCCTTCATTCACTTAGGGTGTCCGTTACGCGTATTTTAAGTATTTGAAGAGATTTGTTTTATGCGAATAGGGAGAATTTTTGTTGATGTATACGAAAAATGTTAACGCATTTTTGTTCTTAGTACTGAACCTCAAGATTTTTTTTGCCGGATTCGTTGATGATTGTTTGCAATTATTTTCGATTTCCAATCCTGTCATGTTAGATAATAATATGATTAATTTAAAGCTTAGATTGTTTTTAGCATTTTTTGGTCGTGACTCTATGAAACGCGTCACTTTTGTTCTAAAAACCCTAAATACTTTCCTACTGTTTTTTTATGAAACATACAAAAGACACATACTTGATTTAAAGTTCTTAAGTTGAAAGATACATTTTTTGTAGTTATTCACAAATTAATATCACTCTCACACTGCGTTCTTTGCGTAGTATGTGTGGTGTGAAACTCTAGCCATATTTACTGTACAAAATGTGTAATGTAAAAAGTACTTTACACAATCCAATTTCAATAAAAGATCTTATAAAAACTCAATTCTAACAAAAGTATTTCTACATTTTTGTTTTTCTTTACTAAAAAGAGTTTTTACTATGTAGCGCCAATAAAACTTCAATATTCTCTGAAAGCACAAATTTATTTTGAGAATTACCACTAAATTGTACCTATACAATGTAGGACTTTGTACAAAAAGTCCTTGAAGCGAGGTCAAGGTGTTCACGCTCTTAACTCTGAGAGTCTCGTTCTTATTCTCTACCATAACAGTATTATAATACTAATAAAGAACAGGGGACTTTTTCGTACACAAATTGATTGATCTTCAAATTAAGATGACAGGCATAGTCGACTTATTAAGTAGCTAGACACTTAAGTACCTTGTCGCTTTAACGTCTTGGACAGATTAGTGGATTAGTTCAAACATGACGTTAAAGTGTCAAAATACTAAAGTGCACCTAGGCCGGCCGTACTATGGCTAGACAAGGATAATCATTTTAGAGAGCGGTTTTGAAGTAGCGATTACAAGTTTAATATGGATATGACTAGTGCGGTTGGTTAGATAGATAGATAGATTTATTGATTAGATATCTTGTTGTTTATTAGTCTTATTGTTATCTTATTACTTACTTACCGCAATGCAATCTTATAGATAATTAAATTCAATGAATGTTATTCTTGCAACAAACTATATGTAAAAAAAAATATTTTGTTCTTATTAAAGGAGTTTTATACAGCTCAAACATAATAGACTAGTATATACTAGTCTTATCCATATTAAACTTGTAATCGCTATTTCAAATCCACTCTCTAATAATCATACGAGTACTTAAATCAATACAAACTTTCTGCCGTACCTACTAGGAGACATTTTAGACCTAATTAATTCGTTCTTTATTCAAACTTGTGTCTAAAGTTAAGGAACGACTGAGTTCGGCCGTTAGACGCTGGAGACTTCAAGACTAGAGTACAGTCTACCTTGATATTATTGTTTGAAATCAAGGCCCACGCAATATCCATTACCAAATCTTTGGATCCACGATTGTTCAATAGTAAAATCACCAAGTTTAACGCTCACGATATGGAATAACACCCTGAACCTGCCGCACCCATACCACAGATACAAGAAAAAATATTTAAAAGAAACTGTGTGGCGGGTTCGGGTGTCGTAGAAGGCGTTAAGGTAAGTATACACGGCGACACTCGACACTCAGTGTCAACACTAATGTGTAGTGGTGTGTGCACATCGTTGACATAAATTAATGACGGTGATACTAGTGTCGATACTTATCTTTAGTTTAACAGTGTTACGTAATAACATTTTAGTCTTATTACAAAAGAAACACGTCTTAGGGAAAGTGTAGTTTTTTTTTGGATGTTGTGATGTTTTATAATATAAATAGTAGACACCATATAAGACTTATGCTATGCTTTATATGAAAATGGTTAACCTTTTTGGTCTTTGTGTTTGGACATTTACCATTTAGAATTCATCCTTAAAGTTGATTTTCAGTTTTAACCGAATTTATAAATGACTAATATCAAACAAAGTAAGTGATGTAAATATAATAACGTTACAATTGGTATTGCTAAAAAATAATTTCGGAATATTTTGCAATAACATAGTATTTAAGAGTTGATTTCGCCATCTCTCTAATTAGTAATGATCTCTTGGTAATGATTCATTAGATCTTTGGATTAAGACACTAGTTGGTCTCTTGCTATATTCGTACCTACTCACAAAAAAACGTGTGCGTCTCGGGACGCCTGACAGAAGTGACAACATACTATAATAATCTAAGTTAAACTATTTAATATTGAAATTGTTTAACTGACTGCAAACTTACGCACACTAATGCAGAGTGACACACGCTAACAAACCTAACCTGTTGAAAGAGGTATAGACGTCTCTTTTTAACGAAGCGTATTTGTAACAGGTGCGAAGAGTACTATTCTATTAGCTGTTTTTATACTCCCTCTATGCTTTCCTACCTCTATGCTGGCGCCGTAACGCGTTACGTAACGAAGCGGTTTACCATCCCATAAGAAGTTATCACCAAGGGTCGGAAAAACGCTCGTCATTTTGAAAACATAACCCTGTTCCGTACAGGAGAAACTTCCTTCTGATGTTAATTAAAAATATTATTAGGTATTTTAGATTTATTATACCATTATTTATATGTATTTAGCAACAATATTATTAATGAATAAAACCATAATGGTTATGGGAAAATAACACTTTTGCCAATCAAAAATAATGTCTTTTTTTTAAATGTTCGCCTGTTATTCCATAACGACGTGAATTTAGGTCCTATTTATGAGTCGAAAAAGTTTGTTCACAATTTACGGAGGACATTGGGGCAATCGTTGACATTGGTTTACTGTTTGTATGTGTGTTTGTGTTTTCTAATTAACATTTCGGTGTCATTCATTAATAAAATTGTCGCTAAGTACGTATAAATTACTGTATAATAAATCTATAAAATACCTAATAATATTTTTAATTAATATCAAGGAAGTTTTTGCTATACGGGAAAGGGTTATGTTTTCAAAATGACGGTCGTTTTTCCGATCCTTGGTTATCACTTCAAAAAGTCTACTTATATCATTGGTAAACTCTTTATAACAAAGCCAATAAGCCGAGATGACCTTGCAATAACAGTATACCTTTACAATATGAACATTTCTGGAATTCCTTACGCAAAAACTGCTCTTTCATTCAGTCTATTATGTAAGCTATCGTTAAAGGTATTTATAAAAATTGTGTCAGTAGGTGTGATCAATATTGAAGATGACAGTGCAACCCTGTTATACCTAAGGCTTCTTTGACCTTCAGCTCTTTAATCTGCCGTGTAACGTAATGTTGTATAGCCTTTCGCATCGTTTGTGACACACATTTAATTTACTAAATACAATTAGTCATTTGGTAGAAAATACGTTAATTGTGCTTCCACATTGGTTTTGACCACAGACATAAAAAAGTTGCTTACTTTTTTTTGTAGTTGAACAGGACTTAATAAAGTAAATTAATTGTTAACAATTATAAAAAAATCAACTGGGAATACGGACTTAAGCTATCGACATTTAGTGATCAACAAAATGTTATCCTCAGGATAAGCTGTCAGACAAATCTTAGGATTTTGTAAGTGTTGTGTAACTGATTCGAATCGAGAAATCAAGACCACTGGTCCTAGGCAAAATGCTTAACACTAACGTAAACGATTTTCTATAGCTGTCAAAATGTATGGAATTGGCATAAGCGTTTGACACGACCGTCGGCAGCTTACGTCAATTGTCGATAACAATACCGTCCTCGCAATGCATCTTGCCTATGGAGCCGCACGGGAGGGTGAGAAATATCAAACCACTCGCAGACATTGATGCCTGCCTTTCAGTATTCTGGTGACGATAATGGTTGCAATTATCAATTTATAAGTTGCGGAACATTCTCAGAAGTTAAGAAATCTTTCTCAAGAAATTACTGAGAATATTATCGGAAACATTTGAGAGCATTGAGAACGTTCTGTTTTCGTACAAAATTTAAGAATATTTGTAGAAATTTCCGAGAATTTTTCATAAGAAACTTTCACAGTTTGAGAAGTTACTTTTCGGTACAATGCTAGTTGCAATACGATCGAAATATTAAAATAATAATTAATCACGATTATTCTACGCTATTATTTTTCGTTTAAGTACAAATATGTATGAATATCGTGAACATTTCAGAAAAAATATTTAAATTGAACGTGTATTATGTCACTAAACATGTTTTTGATAACAGCAGACTCTTTATACAGGTTTTCCTTTGATTCACTCATAGAATTCTTCATTTTATAGAATGTAACTTCACCGTATTTCCATTTTATCGACAGGCATTTGTACACATGCAGGAGTTATAATTTTTGGTGATCACAGGCTTAACCTAACATAACCTACGTAACCCATGCTTAAGATATTCTAAAAACAATAATGTTTCAGCAGAAATTGGCTTTAGACGCCGTAAAAAAGGAACGGCAAAGGGTTAACCCAAGTAAGTGTGAGTAATATGAAGAAAACAGAAGGTTGTCATTATATCTTATAAAGAGGTAAAGAAAATGCAAATAGATAGAAAAAAGAGGACCTACTACTACACCAACAGGAGCCAGCTGTATTATTAGGCAAGCATATATCATTAGGCTGATGTATAACAATAAAATGACAAATACACAAACGATAACAGATAAACATGATCAGAGGTCGGAATTTTCATGGCAAAAATCAAACGTCAATAGAGTTGGAATTTTAAATTTTATCGACTTTTCTAGCTATCGATAAATTTAATCTCCTTCCATATTGCTGACTTTTAACATTAACCTCTTTGATTAGCGATTTGCATCGCGCTTAAAATTAAATCGCATGGCAGTTATCTGGCGTTTGTGCGACTAGTCTTTTTGCAACTAATTCACGTAGGTATGTGAAAAATGGTTAATACAAAACGAAAAACAATAAACAAATGGATAATGAACAATAGATGACTTACAACGAAAATAATTTAACAATATACTTACTGCTCTACATGTAAGGATCATTTAAAGCAACTTAAAAAATATTGCGTAGAAACTTACATAACGAGTAAAACACATTCATGTGAGTTTAAAGCGGTAATGAAGGATATAAGTTTTTATCTAGATTTGATTATATTTCTAGTTTCTTCCAACATCCCATGGAAAAAAATAAAAATACACAAGTCCTTATTAAATGTTGTTCCTTTCATCATCATTTTAGATCTATTTTTGTTAATTCATAAATAAAGATACGCTTCGTAAACATAAGTTATCGATAGTCGATAAAATTCAACGTTCCAACTCTATTGAGTTTGATTTTTGCCATGAAAATTCCGCCCTCTGAACATGATGATGATTTCATGGTGATAAATAATGAAATTAATTTTCGATTTGTACTGCTAATGGTATAATGATAATGACTGGATGTCACGAAAAAACCATTGATAAAAACGTTGAATAATGACAGTCATAATGATAAATATCTTATGTTTTGATTATAATCTAATTTATGTTTTACCGTTCGTGATTGTATCAAATTCAGTAATATGAAATGAAAGGATTTAGCTATAGCCTTCTTTGGTCCATTTAATAAAAAATAACATAAGTAGGTAATACGGCCACTGAAATACTGGGCTTCTAATCAACACGGTAAAAACGATATCGTTTTTGACCTGTTATCGCGTTAGCAATGTTTTGATAGATCTTATTTACTTGACAGTAATGGTGGCCGAGTTAAAAACAATACGATTACAAGTCAATTGAGTCGCTTAACTTCACTCGGATATGTCCTTGAATTTGGTATACGAATTTAAACCTTAACTTGTTTGAAAAAAGACGCAAATTCCGTTGTATTTTTGCATTGAGTTATCCGAGTTTGAAGTTAAGCTAACTCAATTACGAATTGGATTTGACCGTCTAGAATAGAGGCGCTGATCTAGTGCAAAGGAAGTAAAGTGGAATTAGAAAATTGACTTTATTGCATTCACAATAGATTCATATTCTATTGACAAGTTTCGTTGCATATTAGGCCTTAGGAGTATAAACACCTAAAAAGTTTCTCAACTTCCCGTTTCTGATCTGATAATATTTACATCAAGGTAAAACGTTTCAACCAGCCTTGAACCAAGGTTCCGAAGTCAATCAAAAACGGTCTTCGATTTCTAAATCAATAGCAGCGTGATAAATTGCTCCGCTACCATCAATCAATCACTCTGTCCGTTCACACCGAACGATTAATCACATTTTTCATAAATCATGAATCAATTAAGACAATTTTAGACTTGGATGCTTAGTTTTCTCTAACTTGGGTATGTAAAACTGACTGACAGATACAAGGAACAGATTATTGTAGTTACTGAAGAATTTGGAATGTACATTCAATAATATTCATTCAAGACTCAAATATGGCTGCGAGACATGGCTCGTTAAAAAGGAGACTACGAGCAAGCTCCAGGTCTTCGTTAACAAGTGTCTGCGGCGTATTCTGGGGATTTGTTGGCCAAAGACTATCTCGAATACTAGACTGTGGGAGCTGACAAACCAGAAACCGTTGGCTAACGAGATCTTGGTGAGGAAATGGCGTTGGATTGGTCATGTACTGCGGCGGCCCGATAACCACATCTCCAAACAGGGCTTGACTTGGCATGCTCGGGGAAAAAGAAGACCAGGGCGCCCCCGAAACACCTGGAGGCGCTCAGTTGAAAAAGAGGCCATTTCCGTTGGACAGAGTTGGAATGAATTGGAAGTAGCCGCTCAGGATCGAGCAAAATGGAATTCCCTTCTACGAGCCCTATGTCCCTGCTGAGGGATAAATGGATTTCATCATCATCATCAAGACTCAAACCCAATTCAACCATATCAAGATCAATGATGGTTGTACCAATTGGGTTTGGGCTTGGAGTGTTGAGTGCATAAAACAAAAATGTATGAAATTCATAATCATGAAAATAATTAACGGTGAAAAACATAACAGGCTAACAAGAATCTTTAAGGTGCAAAAGACGCCAACTGTATACTAACTAAATAAATAAATAATAAATATCAAGGGACAATCTCACACAAATTGACCTAGTCCCAAACTAAGCTCCAGGCTTGTACTATGGGTACTAGACAACGATATTAATACTTACATAGAGAAATATATACTTAAATACAAAGAAAACGTCCACGACTCGGGAACAAATACTCGTGCTCATCACACAAGTATCTGCCCTTACCGGGATTTGAACCCAGGACCGCTAGCTTCGTAGGCAGGGTCACTACCAACTAGGCTAGCGCGTCGTCGTAACTGTGAACCGTAGCTGGATCTGATTGGATTGCTGCTACTATTAAGTAATTAAGTCATATCTAAGGATTGTAGTCTTTGTAGAATAAGTCAGTTGTTTATTTTTATATTATAATTTTTTTGTTCTTTTAAATTTTACTATCCTGTTTTAAAAAAAAATCGGGACTCTAAATTTGTACACCTGCGGGTAAAGCATAGTGATTTATACCATGTACTACGATTTTTCCAACCAACACTGTACCTATGTTTATGCAAATAAAATTATTTCTATTTCTATTTCTATTTCTATTATGCATTACATACTATTTGCATGCATACTATTTGCGTTCCCTACTGCTACTATTTCACCAACATTGTTTTATCGTAGTTTCATCGATAAACATTTCACTGCGCCTATCGTTTAACCTCGTAAGGCCACCATACTACAAACAGGGAGTTTTTTGTGAGTGGGACTTTGAATCTACTATCAAGGCAATAAAGTTCAGTTACATTTGTTCGATAATGCCATATTCAGTTTACGAAGACAGAAAAATAAACCATATGCTCATTGCAACACAGTTCAAATTACATTGCCTTGATTACATCCTATTGCACACTGGGTGTCACGAAGCTAAAAAAGTATAATTTCAAAGATTTCTAAAAAAACACGACACTCAACAAACTGGATATCAGCAAATATTTGGCTTTTTTTTTGTGATAGCAAAACAACGATTATGCTGGCTCGGTGCAATTTAGTACTTTAACATGTAGGCATTAGGTTTCATTCTCTAATACCTGATATTATACTAATACCTTTTAAATGTTAAGCTCTCGGGTTTTCTTACAAACTGAACACATTATGGAGTTCATGGTATCCAACGAGATCAACATTAATTGCCTAACACTTGGCACCGTATTATGAACTATCATATCCAGAAATGTTCCAGGCAGTGAAAGAGACAGAGGTATATATTTCTATAGATCCATTCCTTTTACTGACTAGCACTTGGCAGTTCATAATACGCTTCTTAGTTGGGCGCACTGTTCGTAGCAGATGTGCGCTACATTGTAGAAAAATGCTGCTACGAGCTACGGCGTAGCGCTCGTAGTGTTGGCCGGGCCTCTGGGGCACTATTCTGCTCGGTAAAAACGTATTGCTTTTGACAGTCAAGAGTCAAGTAAATAAGAGCTATCGTAACGTAATTTTTTTTGACAACTTCACATACTTATTTACTTGACAGTGGTGGTCAAGTTAAAAACAATACGACAAAAACGGCAAAGGCAATATAGTTTTACCTCGTAGAATAGAGGCCTACTCTTTTTACCAGATTTCTGAGGAAGGGTAATTTTACTTGTTTGTATGTATTTGTAAGTGTGTACGGTTCTTTGTGCCCTCGTAAGAGTGTACGTAAAGTGATAACCCTATTTTAATAAACGAGGTGTCCTTAGGCTTGTTCTAGCGTCACTATACGGTATAATTTTACTGTAGTTCAAGACTGTTAAATAACATCATTAAAAATAACATTAACACCGTCAAATAAATTTTAGTCGGACTTCCAGTAAACCAACATAAAAATTTGAGTGCTATCGACCAAATGAAACTAACATAGAACTGTGTCACATTAACAGTATAAAACTTTGATTTATAACGTCACTGGGACACAGTTCAATGGTGGGTTAAGAAAAGTTTAATATGTACCTACATCATAGAACATAGAACATAGAACATAGAACATAGAAAACATTTATTCACAACAATAACACATAAATATAACACAAAAAATAAGGAAAAGAAACGACAGATAAGTGCAATTGTTGCGAAACGGGCCCAACTCAGCATGTGCTGGCTGTAAAATGCAAATAAATGCTAATGTAAATGCTATGTAGATGTTAAACTTTTAGAGCTACAAAACGATCATATAAATTAAAAAAAGATATTCCCAGTTGAACAAGATACCAATTCAAATTCCGCTTTCGTCAAGAAAATAATCGATTTCTAGAGGGAGAAGTAACTTTTCCCGCCGACTAGGCTGCGAGAGAACTTTGCGAATTCTCCGGATTTTACCGAGAAATATTAAATTTCTTCGACTAAAGCTGTTTTACGTGGTTTCTTTCCTTATTTATCTGATGTGACGTTGTTGTTTTGGTTTTGAAATATGATGTGACAAATTGTGAAAGAAAATTCGTGTATTCATGAGCTTTTGTGTGAAAATTACAAACAAACAAGAAAATCTTATTAACATTGTCTTTTAACGTTCGTAAACAGGAAAAAAAGCTTTCTCGGAATATTTTAACCTTTTTGTAAAAACTTGTATTATAATATTTTACAGTTTTTCTAGCTTCCTAATAGCTTACGGCTGGCCATCGCTATCACGCTTGCACTCGCAACTAACAGTATATTTGTCACTCGGGTGTCGTAGAAAAACGATGATTGCCGATCGCTATTAAGAAAATGCTTGCAGTACACGTTTAGATCTGGCAACGAAGACCACTGCAGATAAAAACACACTGCAAGCACCTGAACAAGGTTGGGCTACATGCAATCACGAAAATGTTCAAATTCTGTGGCACTATCTTTAAAAAAAATCATTTACAAAAATAAATATATTTTGAAGGACTATTAAATATTGTTAACAAGAAAAACCGTTGCTATAAACTTTAAAACTTAATATCAATCCAGTCCCGCCCTACTATTTTATTTTTAGAACGATCAGCCTTGTAAGTATCTACACACTTTAGTACCTTGTCACTTTAACGTCATGTTGGAACTGCTGCACTAATCTGTCAAAAGCGTTAAAAGTGACAAGGTACATCAGTATGCAGCTACTTATAAGGCCAACTGTACGTAGACGCAGCCGGCAATGTTGAGTAACTTCGTAAATTGAAAGCAATATTAATGTCCGTACATAATTTAAAATTGTATGGTAAAGCAATAAAAATGTTTTTTTTAATCTCACAATAAAATTAATCCATGTCTCAGACACTAAATGACATTAAAATAACCAGTATTCAACAAACATTTTGTTTTTATTAGAACAGGAAAAAAATGTATACCCAAATTGCTCTTAAAACCCGTAAATTCTTATAAAATACGTTATTTACAAAATAAACCATAATGACCTCCCTTTCAAAGGGTCTTGCTTAATTTGTTTACACTACCCGGAGAACTAGGGCAAGACGTACAAACCAAAACATGCCTTGTATTCATGTGTCTAAAGTTGCTTTTCTTTTGTCCACAGAACGACTCGCTACACGCAGCTGTGACGTCATTAACTAAGAATCAAGCTGAGCACTACGATAAATACAACTGTTTGTAAGTATAATAAGTATTTTGAACTTTATAACGAACATAATAATTTATAAATGTTATGTAGAACTCAGAAGCATTTTCATGCTGTTCTTTGTGCTGTTCTTTCCAACTGTTCTGCCTCACTGCCATGAACTTAAACATAGCACAGGTAAATATATACCTAGCGACCAGCAGCCCTTGCTAGATAGGTACCCCTATATACAGGGTGGAAAAAACGAATGCCACATGGACGGCAACTACCTTAAATATTGGAAATAGCAAATTCTACGCAAAGGAGATTTACTTTTATTATTGAAAACAATTATTGCATTTATGTATTTTGGAAAATTTACCTGCCTTAACCGGTAATTGAACTGTTCGATTAATACAATATAATAAAGGAGGGTTTTTTACGGTCTTTATTTAATTTAAAGGTGTATGTGTTATAGACATAAATGATCACTATCCATGACCCTTTCGATCAGTATTATAAAACACGACTTTTTTTGTTTTGTCTTATTCGACCAGTTCGATTCCCGTTCAAGGAAGAGGTTTTTTTTTCGAAAAACCAATGATGCAGTATTTTTTGTTTACGTAGAACTTGCTACTTCCAATATTTATGGTAGTTGCCGTCCATGTGGCGTTCGTTTTTTCCACCCTGTTTATAAACCAGAATTCATTATACGTACCTTCCGTGAAAAAATATCTTACCTACTAATGCTGAAATCCGCATCATAATCCGTCCGCGTTTCGTGGTTTAGGTGTTAGCGGACATACAGCCAGACAGACGAGAAAATGGACTTTTCTCAAACATGCTCGGAATGAACGGTTTTCCAATTGAAACACAAGGACGGGGGGTGGGTGGGGGCAGTGTCCCGTGTGTCACGGCGGCGGCGGCTCGTTGTGCGTGAAACTATGTTAACTAATACTCGTATTTTGCAAACAAACATTCTCTCCGAATTCGTCAAAGGTTTTTAAAAATACTTATAATCATGTATTTGTATTATTTCCTCGCATTGTTTAAGAAAAGCATTATGTATGCCCCAGCGGAAACGAGGATTTCGTGACTCGCATTTTAGCAGGCCTCGCTAAGTGTCTATCATTGGGTCCATGTCCATTACTGGTTCCTAAGTACCAATTTCACCATACGATGTTAACCACTTAACAGACGATTAGAGCGTTAACAGCTGTCAAAATGTATGAACTTACAGTCGATTAACATTTATTAAATTTAACCTCGTTTGGTGATATTGGTACTTAACTAAAGAATAAATGCTTTTGCGATGATTTGTGCCTATTTTTTGAAAGAGGTTCTCAAGTCAATCCGTATAACATAATGGAACCAGTAATTGACAAGGACCCACGATCGACACTTGATTCTTATTTTACAGAAGATAAGGGTTATTCATTTGTTTTGTAACACTCAATTTATGACCGTATGATCTTTGAATTAAGAGTTAAGTGTCGATTATTGGTGCATGTCAGCTTAAACTGTCGAACACTGGTGCCATTACTTTATTTTTAAGTAATTCGGTCTACTCCTTACGATCCATTTGACTAAAATAGGACGAATAAAAGGTCCCATTATTTGTATTTATAGATTCTCAACGTAAATTTCATGTATGTCGTAGTTGACAATTAAGTACCATGTTCTTACTAAAAGTTATCAACTTAAAACATCATAAAGTAAACGTTTGAAACGTAAGTTACTCGATTTAATGGTGGATAAAGTTTAAACGTTTATTAGCTCAGGAGTAGAATCTGCAAAGTTAAATTTAGCTTTTTAAAACCGACTAGATGTTGAACTAGCGCTAACTCAATGTTCACTTAGCACTATTTTTTTAATTAAGACATAAACGAACTGACAGCTAAAAACGTTGCTAAGAAGCAATTACGACTAGCGTACTTTAGAATCTATTTAAACTTAATGAAAATGGAACGGAGAGAATTTGCACAATTAAATTAATTATTTCTACTTTGTTTGTTCGAAGTTGGTGGAATAATACGTATTTGGAATATTCTGCCCTCCTAAATAAAAAGGACGCAAGCGCAATTTGTTTGTCAAAGTAAATTCAGCCCCCATCTTAAGAAATAAGGTCACTAATACATACGCTGTACTAATACATGAGACATACGCCCTTTTTTCTAAGGAGGGCAGTATTAACGCCATGACTGCTGTGCTGAAAATTTATTTGTATTTTTAAAGACAAAAAGATAAAAAAAATACCAAAGAAAACAAAGAATTATGTACAGTATTCCCAGCTTCTTAATGGCTTTTGGCTGGCTATCGCTATCACGCTTGCACTCGCAACTGACAGTATATTTGTCACTCGTGTGTCATAGAAAAACGAAGATTGCCGATCGCTATTAAGAAAATGGTTGCACTGTATCTACGAGTATGTATGCATGTGATTTTTTTATTGCACTAACAGAAAAAAACAAATGAAAAAGGGACAGAAACAAAAAGTACAAAGGCGAACTTATTCCTTTAAGATATCTCTTCCAGTTAACCTTAAAGCGATAGAGAGATAAATAACAACGAATGACTAAACGTACAACAATTTAAGATACAGAAGATAAAAAAATAGCAAATAACAACATAGAAATATATACATTGATTAAATAGGATTAGTAAACGCTACAATATAATTATTCTTTTTCATCTGTCCATTCCGTCTTTTCAGTATGATTTTTTCAGTGGGGTCCTAAAACTAAAAATCGCCCGTGGCTTAATTCGTTTTTCCTGCTACACCCTATATTTCTTACCGTCGCGCGTAGATTTTTAAAAAATCTAGTCTTAATGCACACCTGGGGTATCCAATGAATGTTTTGTACTATCGCGATCGTTAATTTGTGACCCATTTCAAGAAAAATAGGCTTGAAGTCGTCAATGTCATTAGAGATGTCAAAACATTTGTAACTTATAGCAGACTCAACCGTATTGTTGTAGAATGTCAGAATGAGTTTATTCAATACTTAATACTCAATATTTTATTGCAATCATCAGTTTGGACCTAAGGTGGGTCCAAATTTAAGTTCGTGACTGTCCCTCCAAATTTCAAGTCCCTCGGTCCAGCGGTTTAGGCCATGTGATGTCTGCCATTCAGTATTTGTATGTACTAACACCAATAAAATCCCTACTGATATTAAATGCGAAAGTTCAACCTATTCCACTCAATTTGACGTTTATTCGACAAATCAGCCGAATTGAACTAATTTACCGCTCCGTCCATTCGAACCAATAGTTATGGCTGCATTCAAACTGACGGACTAACCACTAGCAATTTGAATGCATTGACGGCTCGTGTAACGCTAGTGGATTTTGCATTCGAGCGTTAATGAGTTCCGAACAAAACGGATATTGGGATCAGTGAGCGCGATTTTGAGAGCGAAGAGGCCTTGTAGATTTTAAGGTGCATTTTGATTAGTCGATAGTCCGCATACTATTGCAGTTGCAGTTGCAATCCATTGCGCAGCAGCAATAACGTGTTTTCCATCCACGAATCTTGCCCCACTAGTTAATTTTTTGTCCGTTGACACATCCGTGCAACATCGATTTTAAAGGTGGGGTACATCTTCGTGGATTTAAGGGTTGACCGTTAACCGATTCGTTGCGTCTTCCATTTTTGAAAAATTTTGGCTGTGGCGGCGAACAATTATTTCATGACACGCCAGGCGTGCCATACGCCATAGGTATCGTCCTAACAGAACGCGATTGCGCGAGCATTGCAAGTTCGCGCGACTGTTTGTATGTAAACTGTCATATAAACAGTAGCGCAAACTTACGATGATCGTGCAACCGCGTTCTATTAGGACGATGCCATAGAATATGATGAAACGCCTAGCGTGTCATCCGCCACAGGTTAAAAACATTTGATGACCGCACTGAATCGGTTAAACTACGCTTAGCTAAGCTGCGTAAAAATTTCAAATTGTAATTACATAGCTTTCATGAACTTGACTATACTGGTCTGCGTAAAAAATGCACTAAAAACGCAATAGACGCGTCACTGCATAAACTTAAAATCACTATAACTTCCAAGTCAACACGGTGAATACTAACTTGTCCATGTATTGCTTTGGCAAGAGAAGTTTATAGAAAATGCTGAGCAAACTTTGAATCGAAGCAAGAGAATATAACCTTTAATTACGTCACGTATGTTTTCTTGGAAATGAAGTAAGGAGATGGTTTTGTTTCTTTTCTTCCTTCCTGGAGAAAGAGATTCAAAAAGACACCCGGCGTAATTTTGTGTTTCTCAATTGTGCACTCTCTATATAGGCTTCTGGCTGTCGACAAATAAACATGGCGGTTTAAGAGTAGGTATATAGGGTGGAAAGTTCGAATGTCACATGGAAGGCAACTACCTTAAATATTGGAAATAACACATTCCGTGTAAAGGAAACTTTCCTTTATTTTTAAAACCTATATTCTCTACATTTATGGATTTTTGAAAAATCCTCTGTCTCAAATGGGACTCGAACCGGTCGGTCAAATGCGGTAAAATAACATGCCGTATTTTATTATGCAGATCGAAAGGGTTACCGATATGGTTCATTTATCTCCAAAAAACAAACACAATCAAAATAACGGAAGGCCATGAATACTAGCAATTACCATTTAATTTTGTTTCACCCGTCACGGGAAATGTACCGCAGCTACCTTAAATATTGGAAATAGCTAATTTTACGTAATGGAGACTTTGTTTTATTTTAGAAAACAATAAATACGGCATTTATGGATTTTTGAAAAATAGACCGTGAAAATTAAGAATTCGAAGGCATTCGAACTCTCCACCCTGTATACTCAAGATAACAAGTAACTTTTTTGGAACCCCGGCCGGTTGCCTCCCCATGTATCAATTAGTTTTTCTTACCAACTACATGACCCACTTTAGTAAAATATCAGGGGACAAAAGCTTTGTTCGTTTGTTGTTGTTGTTCGTTCTCTACCAAGATTTTACACATACATTTCTTTTATGAAAATAATTTTATTACTAAACTTTTGTCTTATTTCTATAATCAAGTAAAACAGTAAAAAATACGTAATATTGTTGCTGATGCCTTGTCAGTCTACTATCAACACAGTGTATCATAGTTTTGACGTTCTTAGTGAGTAGTTTTTCCCAACTTATTCTGTGTAACTTCTCCATAAATGTAGCAGATATTTTATGAACGAGGAAAGCCAAAACTTTGGGTAAACAATAACATAACAAATCAAACTTTATCTACCTTTATTGAGAGATTGAGTGAGAGGGAAGTAGGTAATCGAAATCAGAATCATAATTTATTCAATACCTGGAAAACTGTATTGCCATTCATTCATTTTCACCTTGTTGGTGAACGATCGCGTAATTTTTTGCCTTCGGTGTTCCCAACTATAAGTTATATGAAACGAATAGCTAACCTACCTACCTAACGCTAGGTTAGCTTAAGTTAATAATAATAATGAAAAAGCGGTTTTATCGAAAAAAATATCAAAAAATACTTTATGACTTGCGATAATTATGATATAAAAAATACACTAAAGGCAGATAATAAAGACCGAATTTACTAACAAAGAATGTGTCAACGAGACTTATTAGTTTTAATTATGGTATACTTGTTAACAGAAGAAGATTACCAGATGACGTGAGGACTTGCAGAAACTACGCGTACCTACAAGAAATATACGACGCGGTACGAGCGACTGATAGTGAGTATTATTCGTTAAATACTTAACTAACCACATTCAGTTCTTCTCCATTTTACAAGCATTATTTAACTTGCAATGTATGTACAGTCGAGTTCATAAATATGTATACACTTTAGTACCTTGTCACTTTCATAGTTGTGACAATTGATATATGGCTGTTTAAACATCACATTAAGTAGACTAGTTTATGAACTCGACTGTACCTATGGGTCAAATCTTGCAAGTTAAATTTGACCCACTTCCCAGTCACCGACAAAGCTGAAAATTTGCATACATGTGTAAATTGACAATGCAATACTATTATGACATGGAGCTGATCTGATGATGGAGTCAGAAGGTGGCGACAGAATCTCCGCTGTACTTAACGTAGACCCACCGTGTTGGGACTCATTTGTTTGGTCTTGATAAGCAGATAATGAGTGCAAAAAACAGTACAGTCGGCATCTTGTTCCAAAAATTAATTTTTTCACAAAAACTTATTTCGTAGTAGGCGGTTTTAAACCAAATGGTTCAACAAGTTGAGAAGGACTGGGGCTCCAGACGCCATTACTATCAAGCGAATAAGAGCTATTGTATAGTTGGCAATACGGCAGCCAGGGTTCGGAAACCTGTTTTTTTTTAACCTGCTTTTCAGAAACGCTATACATTTCAAATAGAGCATTTTCATTTCGATTCCGCTCGAACAGAATGGATATTATTTCGGTTTCGATCAAAGAGCAAAATAAAACTGGTCCTGCTCGAAATAACGGTTCATTTCGTTCGCTTTGTTCGTACCGCTATCGTTTTCTCGACTTTTAGCCCCTATTAGCTAGCTCTTTAGTTACAATTTCACTTGGTCAGCTTGAAATCAAGCCGGCCTTATCATTTTAATCGCCACACCATCCTGCAGGAAGAATCAAAAATCAAAAATACCAGGTTAATCCCAGCGATCATAATGCTCGCGAATCGATTCCTTCCGAGCGAGCGTTTACGTAAGAGGTATAGAACCTTAATTAATCGGTATTTTTCAAACCGTATAGCCACTTGACAATCCAGCTCTAAGAAGTGCAGCAGCGTTATTGGAAATGCTTTAATTTTGAACCTTACGAGTACTGTAAATAAAACACAGGGGTGTGATTCTCTCAACAACGACGGACGGACGGACGAACGAGTGATTGTCCAAGCGGCGAGTTTAAGTAGTCCCGTCAGAGTGAACAAAACACATTTTAGCGCGTGTATTCAATTTGGCAGCATGACTTCTCGAACGTATAAGGCTGCCTAATTGACAATGCATGCGCTAAAATGTGTTTTGTTCGCTCGTCGGTCCGACCTACCGCCGTTTTTTGAGAGAATATCACCCCAGTTGTCAATTTACCAACCGCATTGTTTTGCTTATTACGTTATACCTGAACTGTCGTATCTAGAGGATAGATATCTGTAAAAGATTGAACCATAGAAGATGTCTTTTTAAAATTGCGAGGCTATTTGACAACGCTATCGTATATATCGTTTGATCATTTGTCAGTCAATGTTCCATGATTGTGTATTTATTTTAAATAAACGTGCGACTATAAAAGTGGCATAAATAAACACGTCACTACGCAACATGTAAATAAAAGTGAATATTAATTTTACGCACAAGCAAATTAACTTCTACCTGACGCCCCGTTTCCGATTCATAACATTTTCCATTGATTAAATTTAATTTGTTCCCCTAACTAAAGACGATTGTTCCAAAAATACAGCTGAAAGGGCTTCAACCGAGTCAGTGACGAGAAACTTCCAACTTCCCTTGTACGAGCTAAGTTGACACAAAGTGAATTATCATTGAACTTGGATGACAGTAATTTCCTCTGCTATAAACTTGAACGAGGAAGATTAATTGTAAAATTTATTTTTGGACACTTTACTTTGAATTTTTAATTAAAACATGAACGATGTTATTAAACGAACACTTCTACGGCTTACTCACGTATCCCTTACTCACGAAGTGTGAATTGAAGAAAAAATTAAACCATGTTAACGATTCGTATACCTATGGATGGATTCATCCAATTTTGTTTTAAGTACATTAATGACTTGTTTTTCATTTTGAGGGTGTAAAATGTAAACACGAAGAGACTAAAAATTTTGTGTATTTTTTATTTTTTACCTAGCCAAGGAGTTAAATAACTATAAGACCCGTTTTTTTTGTTGACAAGATTCATGTTCAATCAGTAAAATAAAAACCCTCACAAACGTATCAGCTCGGGTGGAAAAGGGCATTCATGACAAAAAACATTTCGGGCCGTTTCCTGACTGAAATACGTGAGTGAGAAGGAGTAGATATTTAGTTATAATAAAGACTCGTGCTGGTTTATATGAATGAGGTTATAAAGTAAATCTTAAGCCATCGCAGGATTTTAGTGGTGGTAGGACCTTGTGTAGGGTCCGTCCGGATAGCTACCACCATCTTATCCATTAACCCACCGCCAAGCAGTACCTAGTGTTCGCATTGCTGTGTTCCGGTGTGGGAATAAGACAACCGGTGAAATTTCTAGCATAGAGGCATTCCATCTTAGTCCTCAGGGATGGCAACGCATTTGAAATCTTAGGATTGCAGTTTTGAGATTGTAGTCTTGAGATTTCAAATGTCTATGGGTCTCAGATCCCACTTACCATCAGGTGGCCTGGGTGCTCGCGTGCCTTCTCATTGCCATAAAAAAAAACTTAATCTCTTCTTCACACCATTAATGTGCTCAAGTAACCTTAAATTAAAATTTGTCAAAGTGACTTTTTAATTTAAGTTGGCTGATACGAGAATGTTTTGTACTAAAGAAATTTGACGTGGGCCTATAAACGAGGTGCTAATTTTGAAAAACATGAATTTAATTATCATTATAGTGTGCATACAATTTATAAATCATTATTTTGTTTGTTGCAGGTGTATGCACGGAAGATTTTATGGCGAAATTAGGGGAATATTTAATACTTACGGCATTTTCACACAACTGTCGAATAGAACGGGCGTACAAATGTTTAGGCACCAATTTAATCGAATTTCTCCATACACTGGACAGTGTACACGATGTTTTACATGATCAGGTGAGATTTTGAGTTTATATTCAAATATAAAATAAGGTTAAATTATTCAAATTATTCAAATCATGAATCCAAGATTTTTGCTAATTTATCTTTACGGTTTTTTTGAAGATACAGGCAACTAAACAGACAGGCAGACATAACATGATTTGAATTGACATTAAAAAAACTATCGTAAACAATACAATCTTACTTACTCTTTACTATTAACGTCTTTATGATTATCGCATAATAGTTCATAATTATGATACATTTTACAAAAACATATAAATTCAGGGCTCGAACAATAACGGACGGAACAATACGGATGACGTAAAAATTACGTAACTTTGCACACAGGGTGATGTTTGTATCGAAACTTCCGTGTGACATGTGAAATAGGAATACATTAATTATTTATCTGAGGTCGTTTCATGCTTGGTATATGCATTCGAACATCTAATATAAAATCATCAGTTTATTCACTATATTCAAGGTTCGGTTTCAAATTCAAGTAAATATCCGTAAAAGTACTTGTTTTCAAAATTTGTTTGGTTGTCTCCAAATGTATTTTAATATTGCTTATCTTCGGTGTTACTCGTATATTTTGATCACAGCAAGAGTAATAAACGTTTTGTCACGTCTCCAAAAACTAAAAATTGCAACAATATTCTAGTAAAGATGACATTTATAGCGTCTTTTTATACATTAGTAAAAATAAATCCTAGCTACATGTCATTTTAAAGACACAACAGCTAAACAATTACGAAGTTAATTTATTGTTCATCTGAATGACAACGTCAGTCAAAGAAGTTATGTACTCGGCTCATTTAAAGTGACGATATCGTTTAATTAAAGAGGTTGATAAATGATAACTAGTAATTGTTTATGAAAAAACTATTTGAAATAACCTATAAGTGGTTTGACGTCATCCGCATGAATTTTTCGAGCCCTGCATATAATTCATCAATCAAAAACTAACATCTTCCCAAATAATTAATACTGGCTTTTACAAATACTCAACATCAAAACGAATTCAGTGCCACCAACTAGGTTTTTTTTATATTTTAATCAATCCAGGCATGTTACAGTCAGTAGGTAAATATTAAAATATCAGCATCAGACACATTGCTACATAAAATAGAAACAATAATTATCATCACTTTAAATAACCTCTTTTCGAGCCTTAAAGCCTTTAATAGTCGGAGATGCAAAATACCCTTTAACAGACACTTTATAAACAAGATAGCAGAGCAATTTGGAATTTCAACCAAGAGCACTTTAAAGATTAAGCAGAATGATCTTTTAAGAGATTTAAATAACCCGGGCGTCACTATCTGACGCCGAGTTTCTCGGAAGAGTTAAAGTTTTAAAAGACCTAGAGCCGTGAGTGAATCCTCTTCTATATTGTTTTTCACAAAGTTAAATGGCATGGCAGGAGGTATTTTTATGATGAAAAACTAAAACTAGCCGCTAGAAACGAGCTGAGTTGTTTGTTTTAGCCATTTTAAAAGTTATGGAAGCGGTGGAAAGCTAAAAGTTGGATTATGTTTTGAGAGTGACAATAAAAGCCATAATCTACGACTTTTCGGGAAAACATTGCAGTAAAGTTTATGATATCATTGCCATGTTTTGTGCGCAATGCTTATCCACTTCAAATCTTTAGGATTTTTATGAGGTAACTTTTTGTAGATAGCGCCTACCCAGTCGTATTCAGAAGAAGAATAATCATTAATTATTAGAGATATCCATTGACGTTTACTGTGAGGCTCGCATTTGGAGTTATAGGATTGCAGTCTTAAGATTGTAGTCTAGAGAACTCAAATGTCTATGAGTCTCAGATCCCTCATCCATCAGGCCTGTGTGCTCGTGCGCCTCTTCCTTGCCATAAAATCAAGTCACAGCCATAATACGTGAGGTGTACTTTTGCTTCTTTAAAATTTGAACTCGATCCAGCGATTTTCAGGGACTTTTACCAGATGGCATATTCCGTTACTGTCTCTATGTCTCCTAGAACTCTTCGGCCGTAAAGTATTCTCAAATAATATTATAATCCATAGGATGACGCGCAAAAAGAGGAATCACAGGAGTACGAGGCAGCGTTCGTCTGCACCACGTCACACGAAGGGAAGATCGAGCTCCACCTGACCACCGAGAGTGAGCCAGTGGCATACCTGCTGGTGGGAAGCCTGCGGATGATCGCCAGGCGTCTGTACGACACACAGACGGACATAAGACTGATGAGTTATACTAATGATCCTAGAAGATTTAGGTGAGTAAAGAGTATCGTTGAACGAAAAATTGTGGCAAAGGTTTTGTAGTCCAATCTTGCGCTACATTTACGACTCTAGTCATTATTAGTCGTATGTGAATTGCATTGTAATTTTGCTATTATCTCGCAAAGTAGTCATTCCACTTTAGTTAATAGAGATCGTTTCCGACCTTTCATATTTCCAACTAACATCCCGTGAAAAATACGCAGTGCATGCTTAGTACCGATGTATGAGTAAAGAGCCAACAATCAGGTTACTTAAACAGTTTCTGATATAACTATCTTTATCTTCTAGTTTTGGACCAGGTAATTTTTAATTTTGTCCTCTAATTAGATATCCTTACCTACTTCTTAAGCTTAAATTAAGAAATACAAGACGACTTATGGCAAGTGAACCTACTACACTGTTCTTACTAGGCCAGTAATTGCTTACTTACTAACTTCTATTTAGTGGCTGGCACAACGTAATGGCACCTCATTTGTTGGTCATTACGACCCTCTCTAGCAAACTTAGCAAGATCGCGTTGAGCGATAATGGCCTTGAGCAAGAAACAAGCCAAAACATCCTTGGTACTTTGCTAAAACAACAAATGACAAGAAATGATTTTTACAGGTATGAAATAAACGCGGTACCATTACGTCAGAAATCTAAAGAAGACAGCAGCGAGTCAGTAAACGAGGCAGGTGTGGTGGCGTCGTCCAGCAAAGTGACAGATCTGAGGATTGGAGTGGCCAGTTTCTGCAAAGCGTTCCCGTGGCATTTCGTCACGGATAGGCGGCTGGAGCTGGTGCAGCTAGGTAAGTTATTTCACTATTTAGAATCCATATTAATATTATAAATGCGGAAGTAGCTCTATATGTTTGCCTATCTGTTACGATGTTGATAAAAATGGTATAAAAATAGTTTACGTATCTGGAAAATTCATGACGTACTTTTTATTGTCAGTTCGGAGGGAAAATCGATAAACAACTTCTACGCAAACGGAGTCGCAGGCAACAGCTAGTATTCAATATTATATACTAGAGGACGCCCGCGACTTCTTCAGTGTAGAATTAGTTTCCCGCTACTCTCTGTATTTTTTCCGGTTGGGGTCGATTTTCGGAAAATCCTCTCTTAGTGCACCCCTAGACCGCATAAGGAAACTACGTGCCAAATTTGGAATCTCTAGACCCAGCGGTTATGGCTGTGCGTTGATATGTAAGTCAGTTTCTTCATTTATATATTTAGAAGATTAGAAAATATATGTATAAATATATGTATGGCGCAGAACTGGTTGTTGTCGCAATCCCTCGAATGGCTGTGATTGTCAAGCACGTTGTGTCTGAAAAAGTATGATGAAAAAATTACAAACATAGTACATTAAAAACTTACAGTGCAATAGTTCTTTAAACGGCCTTTGGGTTGGTACTTCTTTCTAACTTGCTGTCATAGTCTTTTATGCTGGTCTAAGCAAGAACATGTTGCACTGAACTAAAATTAAGAAAATCTCTATATTTCCCAAAAATATCAAACAAATTTCTAAAATGGGGAGTGTTCCATTCCTATTAAGTAACGGCTTAGCCTGGTGCCTTTATCATCTTTCTATTATCGTAGCTATTGTCATTGGAAAATTATTATAGCCTCTGCAGTTGTCTATTCTTGAGGACGATTCTTGCGCGTACAATAAGAATTTATAACAAGGCTTCTGCTGAGATTGGCCCGCTGCGATAAAAATAATGAAGTTTAAAAAAGGTGTTTTTCAAATAATTTCGGAAGCAATATTGCATTAGTAGCGTCCTTAGTGTTGCTAAAATATCTATAGGCGGCAGTTAGTCTGCAGCTATGTCTAACCAATTGGGATTGTTCATATTTTTACAATTACTCTAATTCGAAAACAATTTCGAGAAATAGGGTTTTCAAGCCGTTCTGCATTATTAAGTTTTTGAAATATTTATCTATTACAAATATTTAAAAAAATATATATTTAACCTTTGTTTGATTTGCGTTTCCGGCTTGAAGCCCTCCCAAGCCCTCTTACGGGTTAGACGAAATCAGCTTGAAATAGTATGTTTTAATACACTTTTTATCATTAGATATCATTTAATTGTTGTAATTTATTAGAAAATGCCAAACCAAATTTAAAATAACCATGTCATCCATAAAATGTCTGCAAAATAAAATAAATATACTAAAACAATCCCCGTGTGGCCAAAAGTATGAAAACATTTGTGTGTTTACGAAAATACCCTTTCCTTTAAGTGGCATACAAGTACACTACAGTGCTCCAAACTTTCATCAAGTGAATACCAGCCACAGAGTTTCCTCGTACCTTTAGTCGAAAAGCCGAATTCCATCAATGTCACCTCGATGAGAGGCGATCGAACTACGTACGCCATGACATACCTAGCTGACAAGTTCGGCCAAACTATGTACCTAATCTGGGCTTTTATTCCACTGCCTTTATACCCCTACTGCTATCGTATGGTTTTAGGCTCGACCGCCTATGCTGTCAAGATAATTACAGCTATCACGATGTTAACAATAGATAGGATAACAATGGGGGTACAGACAATGTGGAATATTATGCTCTATGACCCTAGATAGTACTGTAGTTACACAGATACAACAACGATACGATGGTGTGTGTGTACAACGATAGATGGCTTCTGGTACGTATTATAATCCCGAAAGTTCATAATATCTACATTTGAAATACCGACGATTAACACATCGAAAATCAAAATATCGAAAGTACAAATTGCCGATACCCGATATACCGAAGCTTGAAATACCTATTTTCATATGACCGAATGTTTAAAATCCCGAAAGAACGTTTGACCGAAGGTTGAAATATCTATTTTTAAATGACCAAATGTTTAAAATCCCGAAAGTACGTATGACCGAAGATTAATATACCTACATTCGATGCTGGGTGTCCAGATAAAAACTTATATACCTACCGAATTGGCTGAGCTCCGACTCCACGTGGTCTTGTCTGCCTTACCCCTAGAGTGTATATAAAAAGCCAGAGGTGCGCAGGGAGGGCAACCCTCGCCCGCTGTAAGAAAGTGCAGGCAACAAGGGAGCCGTAGCGGCTGAGGCTGGTCGCCAAAGGTGACCAAAAAGCCGAAACTGCGAGAATGGGTTGCATTTCCCGCAGCGCCGGAGCAGACAGGAAGGTATTTCAAGTGTAGTAGGTATATTATTTTTACGGGATTATAATCTTCGGGATTATAGTTTTCGGGATTATAGTTTTCGGGATTTCAGGCTTTCGGTAAAACGAACTTTCGGGATTATGGTTTTCGGGATTATAGTCTTCGGGATTAAAATCTTCGGGTTTTCAGGCATTCGGTCAAACGAACTTTCAGGATTTTAAACTTTCGGTAAATTAATCATTCGACATTTTAATATTCGGTCTTCCGTTCATAGGCCTTATGAAATTCGGTATTTTGAACTTCAGTATTATAATACGTACCCATGGCGTCAGCATACCCTCCGAGTATGAAAAAGCAAGTGATCACTTATTTCGTGGATCTTAAGTAGGGTCTTGGTGGCATAAGTGGTAATACGCTGCTTCGGCCCCGGAGAGCCAGAGGAGATGTAGGTTCGAATTCTACCTAAGACCAACGAATTTTTTTCACTTTAATAGAGTTTAGTATTGTAATTGTCGAAAATGTAAGGGATTGGCGTTAGCTGCGTTCCGCTTATAATTTCATACGTGTTACCATGTTCCGAAAATCGTTTACGTTAGAAGTAAGCATCTCTTTTAAGGCTAGGTTTTGTATCAACCTTAAGAAAAAGTTTTTGTTTCCTGACACTGACTAACAATCCCATTGGAGCATCCAGGGTTCGTAAGTGGGAGCAATTAACAACGGGCCAGTAACTTGAATGCTCGTTTGCTCGGAAGTAGGTAACATTCCGAGTTAAGGATGCGAATTTTGCCATGTACGGTCAGCTGCAAAATTGCATGGACACCTTAACGTCTATAATGCTGTGAACACGTGATGCCACGTTCGTAAGAAACAACCTAGATGGCGTTGTTAATTGAACAAGTTATATTGTTGTTTGCTTCAACTATATGACGTTTTAGTATTAGAATCGATAATTTCACCACTTAACTAGAAGGGCCGTTGGCTTAGTTAGTTGGCACTTCGATTTCGCGGAGTCAGTCCGTGGGTCGGGAGATCGATTCTGCTTACAATATCTTTTTTAATTTATCTTGTTTCACATAGTAATTAATAAACGAATGTATTATCTTTTGAAATAATAGTTTCAAGAAATGATACAACTTTTGTTATTTGAAATGAAAAATCTTTATTCCTTGTATAACATTTTAATTCAGTGAACTGTTTAGATAGTTTTTTTTTACCAATTACCTTTGTAACAATGAAACGACTACCTACTACTTAACTTTTATTACTGAGGTAATAGCTTAAGTTTCGTTTCCGAAATCAGAAAGAAGATTGAAGCTATTAAACCACAATAACATATAGTAATTATTAACATATTTAGAGACCGGGTTACCTTAACTGTCAAATGCATTATGTTTAACTATGTTATACAGTTAGGATCACTTATATAAGGATAATAACTGAAATTTCGTGTATAAATGGTGTGTGATTTGTTTGACTTTAAATATTTAAAATAAGATAATTATTAACTGCTATAAAATAGTATAGACACGTAAAAAAAGCGAAAATAATTGTCACTTTTGTATTAATTACTTACGTTAACCCGATCTCCACTTGACCACTGTATTACTATATACTAAACTTTAATACCTAGTATAACCCCCCCTCTGTTCGATTACCGCTTGCATTCGGGAACGCATTGAATCGATAAGATTCTGACACAGATTGGAACCTCGAATACTATCCCAAATTTTTGAACAATGTTCTTCCAAGGCGTTCGGAGTTCGCTCATTCTGGTGATCCCAACGTTGGACAATAATACCCCATAAATTTTCGATAGGATTTAAATCCGGTGACCTGGAAGGCCAGGGAATAACCCTTATATTATTGTGCTGACTAAACCACTCCCGCACACTACGTGAACGGTGTATTGGGCAGTTATCTTGCACAAACGTTATCACCGGCAACTCCTCCTCTGGATACACATTGCGAACGGTGGGCAACATGGTGTCCTCCAGCATTTCCACATAATGAACACTGTTCGCTCGACTGGGAAGTTTAACCAGTTCTCCTGGGTCAGCCGCACTCATCCATCCCCACATATTTACGGTTATTCGACCAGATTCCATGTTGGGCACTACATGGTTGTCATTATACCGGGTATTGTTTCGGCGCCACAAGCTTAATCGTCCGTGTTGGCTGGATTTAAAAGTCTTTTCATCCGTAAAGATGACATTGCTCCAGTCGAAATCTAGATACTCCAAAGCGAACTCTAACCTTGCTCTTTTATGGCTTTCTGTTAGCAAGGGTTTGACAGCGTGCCTACGATGATGCAGACCCTCACTATGTAAAACACGGCGAATAGTATCCGCACTTGTATTGAATAAACCAGCGTAGTGGGTTGTTGGTTTGAATCCGTCTTCCTCATAATCCCTCACCATGGCTTGACGCTGGGGTGTGCTTATGAGTAGTGGTCTTCCCGTTCTTTGCCGGGGTAGCAAAGATCCCTCCTCTTCGAACCGCCGTACCCATAAAACAACAGTTTTCCTCTGTAAAAAAAAACGGAAACTTATAATAACCATTAAAGATATAAAAAAGATGAAATAGAAAATATTTTTGTAAAAATCTGAGTACTTAAATAAATTACTACTTACGTTCACACCGGTTTCTCTTGCAATTTCTGACAAATTTCTGCCTTCACTGTGCAAGGCAATTATTTGCGATCTTTTGACCAGGTCAATATTGCAACGAGAAGTCATTTTTTAAGAAAAATTTAACGAAAGTAAAATCTACACAAAAAAGGCAATCGATTAAGCAGCTAACGAACGAACGAGCAAAGTCTTTGTAATAATCAGTGTGGTATTTATAAATCTTTAGTCTACCCTCCTTATAGTAATATTAACCGTGTTTCTATTTCATTGAATGCGAAAATAACCAAATCATAATAAACTATTAATTTCAACTTCATATTCAAATGTGTGATGGTCCAATGGCGTATAACGCCGCTCTCACTCACGACTCCGAGTATCGCGGGTTCGATTCCACGCAATGGAAAAAGTGTTTTTGGTAATTTAACCTCTTAGTTTGGAATTGACTAACATTAATTCATACTTCTAAAATCTTCTCTATACTAAAATATAATAAACGATAAAATAAAGAAAAAGTGTTTGGCTCTGGTGTCAGTATGAGGAATAAAATATTTTTTAATTTTGTTTTTTTACAACAACGCCATCTAGTACGATCTTATTGAACCACTACGAGCGTGAGGCGTCAGTTTGCACCTCAAAGCATTATCTTTATGAACTGTCCATGCACTTTTGCAGCCCACTGTACATACAAGATGAAATTATTTAAAGGTTCTGTGAAGCTAGACAAGATGCTGAATGCTGTTGTAAACGATTTTCAAAATCTGATAAAATGTATGGAATTGACATAGACGCTCGACGCGACCGTTTGACAGCTTACGTTAATCCTATATATTTTGGATAACGATAATGAATGCCGAATGGATCTTATCTAGAGCCTCTGAACTATTTCCTCCTTAAAAACCTGAACAGATTTAAAATTATGTTCCATAAACAGAATGAGAAGGACTTGAATTATGTCCCTATATTTTCTTTATATTATTGACTACCCAAAAAGAAGGCAAGGCAATAACTATTAATGGGCGGACGACGGATGCAATTTACGTCAAAATAATGTGAAACGATATCCGTAATATGGATATGACTACAATTGATTTAAAAAAAAAGAGAACTTCATTGCAAAAAAAGTTATAGATTATTGAAGTAAATAATCATATTATTTTCTTTATTGCGTATTTTCAGTACATTCCTTTTATAGTTCACTATCTACTTATGTAAGGAAAATGAACTCTCCACATCTACAGACGTAAGAGGGGCGTTGTTGTAAAGTGATACTTCAGTTCTTTCTTAATATACAAAATATGTACCTACTGATTTATGGCAAAAACTGCATATATTTTCACACATAATATAGTAGTCGAAATTTAATAACAGCCTTATCCATCTTGTGCTTTCGTCACCATATTGCATCCGTTGCCCGCCCATTAATAATTATGTATGGATAAGCCAAGGAACCAAAGGCAATAAGTAATATTTTATTGGATAGGTGTTTTTTACAATAAAATACAATACAAAACACTTTATTGTACATCAAACAAAAACATTACAGCGAAAATAAACCTCTGTTTACAGGCGCTCTATAAGTAATTTTGAGTATAAGTCGGTCGTAGCGTTTAGAAAAACCAAATGGAGGCTCACACGATTAGGTTGTTCTTTATTCTATTATTGCATCATCGCTCTAGGGTTATAAAGGCTTTTGTACATAGAAAAGGCCACCGAAAAATGACATAAAAAGCTTTAAAACTGCTCTTAATATCTTCTAGGGACGTTTTACAATTGACTACGTTATTGAATCTCTTTTTCCTTTGAAATTGCATAATTCGAGTGACAATATTAAAATTGCTTCATTTCCTATTCCTTTAAACAGATGCTGCTGCTGTATTCGTTTCTTTTTTATTTCCACTTTGTTAAGGTTGCGCTTTGTGTCCATTCAGCTGTTATAAATTCAAAGCATTCGCATTGCGCGGATCGAAGCGGTGTTCATTAGTACTTCCCTATATAAACAAATGACAAGCATAACACGTAATAACATTTCAAGTATTGAGAAAAGAGTTTTAAATAATAGTTAACAGGGTTTGTTTATCCTTATGCTTTAATTAATAAATCTAATTAACATATTATTATGGCCTGAATTAATAAATTACTGAAATCCATTTTATTTCTATTGTTAGGAGCATGATAGCATACATTTTATTACCACATTGGGTTTTAATGAAATAAATATAAGATCATTACACAACTTAAAATTAAATGCCAATAATATATGAACCTACCTTAACTTCTTGTTGTTTTGGTATTTAACTTGTTTTGCATTCTGTCTCCGTGTATTGGTGTTAAGTCAATGATTATTTATTCATTATTTTACGCGTCAATCGAAATTATGTCAAAAGGGAGGAAAATTATAATATTTTTACGGCGAGGGCGGTTTACTCTGGAGCAAAGCAACTACTCTTTATCTTTAAGTACGACGACAATAATCGATCGATCGATTAGTAACGACGAAATTATTTTGAAACCGCATGATTTTTACTTCTCCTATGGGGAAAATGCAAAAAAATGCTCGTAATTAGTAAGATAAATTTATTATAACTATTTAACTTAAGGGAGTACCTACCTATATCAAAACTCTCTGATAATAAGTTTCTGTCACAAATTTCATATTCGCGACGAGCTTTTGTTGCCAACTGTTCTTTTTTTTTCTGAGTCATTATCTGCTTATCAAGACCAAATAAATGGGCCGGTGGGTCTACGTTAAGTACAGCGGAGATTCTGTCGCCACCTTCTGACTCCATCATCAGATCAGCTCCATGTCATAATAGTATTGCATTGTCATCTAATTTACACATGTATGCAAATTTTCAGCTTCATCGGAAACCGGGAAGTGGGTCAAATTGAACTTGCAAGATTTGACCCGTCCTACATAACTTACATAAATATATTGCAAGTTAAATAAAAGCTTGTAAAAGCTTATTAAATAAGTCAAAGCCATACAAAACATCGAACATAAATTTACTTTGCGAATATAATCCATGTAAACTCATCTTTAAAAGCGAAAATTCTACCACATAATCATAAATTCCACCCCCAGATAAAACTTTTGCATCCACCATCGAGATAATCTAAATTTGTAACACCCGCTATCTCAGCATTGCAGTCTGTCTGACCTAGATCAGCCTTTATATAGAACCCGATTGTTGGAGAATCTATAGATGTGGGTAGGGATGGCATCAGTCCGGGTTTTGTTGGAATGTACTTATATTTCCGCGGCCGTCCGGATATTTACGTGTCCAGGAAGAAGATTATAACGAATCAGTCTATTCCCTATTTCGTTGGAAGGTTTGATTGTTTCCAAACCTAGGCAAAAGGTTAACCGAGTGAACGAAGTCTTGGTAAAACGGGTAGGCTGAGAATGCACGCCTCGAATATGGTTTTTCCACTCTACCAGGACAATATCAATTCGGCGGTTAATATTAATACGTTGAGTTCAAGAACGAGATGTTCAAGAAAATCACCTCCCTGCTGCTTTCGTCAGCTCTACTTTATGATCACAAATCATCTCTTTAATGACAGTCTTTCAATAATCGATTACTGATGAAACATGCACTTAATAGAAACGATTGGCCAACATAAAGGGTGACTAGACTTTTGCTCAGCAGTGACTCAACACATAGGATTAAAAAACTTCGGGATTTCCGAATACAACCAAAAAATCTTGATTAAACGTGAAACTCCTACATCCTACCATATTTAAAAAAAACAATAAAATTATGAACCTATTATGAATGCAATAGAGTAAATTTTCTAATTTAATTATCAGTTATAAAAACAAAGGAAATTCTACTTAATCTCCTTTGCCGTGGATATTTATTTCAATGGCCATAATAATGTACATTTTTTTGTACGTGGTGCCTAATGAGGTTTATATCCGGAGTTTTCAATAATTACGCACGGAATCGAAAGTGCTTTCAGTGAACAGCCCTAGATGTATGTTTTCAAACTTTAAATTGGTCTATCTTAAGCATCTGGAACTTTGATGATTTAACTTTTCGATAAACATTAACAAATACCGCAGCTTTGTATGATCTTATTCTTGTTACTGTGGAGTTTGAAACCAAGGAGGAAAAGTTGTGTTTTATTTGTGTTACGGAGTTGGATAGGAGGGAAAATGAAGTATTTTAAACTGCTAATTCGACAGCGATTAGACAGAGAGATAGGACCAAATCTTTTTGGCTTATTACCCGACTGCTGAAGGAGGGTAATGTGTTTCACAGCCTATATATGTATGTTTGTTCCTTTGTGTCACTATAAAAACTGAACCCGTTGTCCGATTTTGATGATTCTTATGTCAATCGATTTGTCTTAATCTGGCGAGTGTCACTGAAGATATGAGAGTAATCAAAATTCAATACGGCGGCAACTAGACGCCATATTGTGCAAATAAAATAAAAAATCGACCAAATATGACAAGTGGGGTATCATTGAATAGGGATTTAAAAATTATGTTCAGGTTTTTGTCATCATTTTTCGTTTTGAATGATTATTTAGGATTTATAACGATTCAAAGTTGTTTAGCAACAGTCGGGTTTTGAAAGCTTGCTTTTTGTTTTGATCATGGTCATTTTTATAGCTATTCAAAAATGTTTTTCTTGACTGTTTTTTACATGAATCAGCTTTTCTTGAAGCTGTGAAAAGCCATGAATATTCCCTATTGTGGGCCCAAAAGTTCAGTTTACAATAAAAATCAAAAATCATTAGTTTTGAGATGATAGAGGTTGATTGTGGCTCGATGCGATATTTTTTCAAGCTCTCGCGTTTTATTTCGAGCCGAGTTGATTCTCAATAATCGACCCAGTAATCGTAGCATTGACTTGAATACTGAAAAGCGATGTCTACAATTATGTTAATAAAATGTCATTGAACTGGTATAAAGTTGGCGACAAAAGGCTATAGGAACTCATTGCCTAAAAGTAGGTCCGACGAGTTTGAACTTGTTCGATTTGACTTTTAATAGTATGTGGGTCACTAACGTTTTTTTTATTCACGCAGTCGTAACTTACTACATAATGGGCATTGGGTAAATTTGTTTGAAGAATATTGTCTTTTTTTTTTCAGCGGCCACAGATGATTTTTACATAGTTATTTAGAGGACCTCTAAATACACATAGATATATATAATTTATGGCGTAAAATAATATCGGAGCGGAGATTTTAAAGATTTAAGTATTCAGTTTTTAGTACAAAAGTACGGGCCAAGTATGAATATTTAAATATCTCGGCTCCGATGCACTTTAGAGTATTACATTACATAACAAAATATGTTTATTTTTAATAATTCTATCATAATTTACCACTTTTACAAATGGCCGCTCACCTTGAAAATGTATGAATTTTACATATGACAACACTTTTACCCAAACCCCTTTATTAACATTAGGCAGATAAGAAGTCAATCTTGATGCTTTGCACAACCTTGAAGTTTCTGATGTTGATAATATTGACAGTAGTAAAACAATTCTTTTAATAATATGAGGAAAGTTCTGTGCTACCATCAACTGAACATAAAGCTCCGAGTCAGGCTACTCCTGTGTTACATCTGGCCTGTCGTCATGTACGGCTGCGAAACGTGGACCTTGAAAGAAGATACCACAAGACGCCTACAGGCGTTTGAGATGTGGTGCTACCGTTGCATCCTGGGCATTAGTTGGACACAGAAGGTCAGGAACGAAACCGTGCTCCAGCGTGTTTATAAGTCCCGGAAAATGATGCCATCTATCAAAAGAATATCTCTGCGACGTGCTCAGGAATGACAGATATACACTGCTGCAGTTGATCATGATGGGCTAAGTGGAGGGAAAGAGACGCGCTGGGCGAAGGAAGAAATCTTGGCTGAGAAACATCCGGGAGTGGACCGGTATTGCTTCCATCGAACAGCTGTTCCGGCTGGCTAAGGATAGGGACGAGTACAAGAAGCTGACGGCCAACCTTCACGATTGAAGAGGCACTGGAAGATGAGAAGAAAACAATGCTGTTATTACTGTTCCTTCTCACGCAAAAAACAAGTTTAGCTAAGAACAATGCCGATTAAATTAGCCTCTATTCTTTAAAAAAATGGCACCCTAATCGGTTTATCCTTTTCGGAGCTACGATGGCACCAATAGACACACAAATACTCCTTTTCCCCGACGTTGTTTTTTGATAGGGTTTATAAAGGTTGAAATAAAATATAAACCGTAAAAGGTTAAAAAGTAATAATATTAACTGCTTTTATTATAAACAAGATTCCCTAAATTACAAATTTCAACAATTTCCAGGTATCCTCAAATAAACACAGGAAAAACACGTCAATATACCTATCCAAACATTTCGCAAGCAAATATGAAGCAGTAAATTATATTTCTGACCTCGCTCTCTTTCCTAGTAAACAAATATGAAAATCGAGAGCGCAAACGAATATCATAAACCACCAGAAAAGGTGTACCAATTTATCATTCACGAGGAATATTTTTTTCTTTGGTGATATGAAAATAGCCTTAAAAGGAAATAAGATAACGTGAAAAATTACTATAACCTTGACAATGACAGTAGCTATAACAGCTGATTCGATACAATCGAGCAATTTGATTGTTAGGAGGATTGTGAATAGCTTTGTACCGAAAAGTAACTTCTCAAATTGTGAAAGTTTCTTATGAGAAATTATCGTGTATGGAAAGAGAACATTCTTAATGCTTTCAAATGTTTCCGCTAATATTCTCAATTTCCTGAAGATTTCTTAACTTCTGAGAATGTTCTGCAATTTGTACATTGCTAATTGTGAAGCTAAAAGTTTCCATATATAAAATGTGATAACGTTTCAGTCCCCTTAAACCTAGTCCGATTCTTACGATTTTTAAATATGCTGTAGAATCATGAAAAACTATGTCTGTAAATTTTCCTTTCCAAGAAAATATTTCTTATAATGAACAAATTTAAAAAACAAAAAACAGAAACGTACAGACCTAGTTCTTTATAAAAACTACAATATATTCAAAAATCCAATATATAGACAAAAGTTATTATTATTATTATTTATTTATTTATTGAATGGCAACCGGTCGCAATATCGAGCAACCATTTCTGCCAATATTAAGTTTATATTTTACATTTACATATCAAAAAAAACATAAGGCACCATTGTACGGTGATCCTCTAGCCTACGTGAAGCGATGTAGGTAGAACTTTACGAAGATAAGATGGGATTTTCTTGGAGTAATCCTTCCAAAGGCGATACGTGTTCAAACTTGAATTCTTCATTATAGTTACCTACTGCATATTTGAATGTTAATTTACTGCATATTAATACATCATTACTATCCATTAAACAACAGAATATGCAAAGATATAAAATCGTGTGTAAGGTTACCTGGAGCTAAATTTGTATGGTTTATTTTTGACAGTCACGCAATCTTATCGGCGCTTCACAATCCTCTTAAGCAATTTGATATAATGCGGCAATTGGCCAGGTTAAACATTTTACATGTATGATTACCGAGCGCGAGTTGAATGCCGAGTTTAGGAATGTGCTAGTACGGGACAGCACTATACAGTTTAGTACACACTGCAAGCGGGAGAGGAGAGGCGTGGCGCCCTTCACCTCAGGCCCCGACTGCATTTAACTCGCGCGCGGACTGTAGTTGTGTTACGCCGGAAATTGTATAATACGGCTAATTTACGCATTATGTTAAACTGTTAAAAATTAATTTCCTTAGCTATACATTGCAAATTCCACGAGTATCTGCTATACTGGACCCTATAGTAACTACGTAATGTATATAAAACTGTCAACCGTCATTTGTGAAATTGCGGCCTGGTAATTTTATTATAAAAACGAACGAAGAAGTGTCCACGTTTTGATAGCTCTAATTTACTAATGGCGGCCAAGTTAAATACAATACGATAAATATAGTAAAGCCATTATGATTTTATTCAGTAAAACAGAGGCCCTGGAAATTATCGTCCACCGTTTTGTCTCGGCATTATGCTAAGTGGGACCTATTTTGTTTCCATTCAACGTGAACGTAAAAAAAGGAAAATTGTATTTTTTTTGAGTTATGTGTTGTGTCATATTGTATTTATAAGTGTCTTTTCTGTTCTTAATTTTCTTTCCCTTTAAAAATTACAATATATTTTTAAAATGAGGTCGCTCAGATTGTGAATTAATAAAATAAAAAAACTTACACAATAAGATCTAGTCCCAAACTTAGCTTTAGGCTTATACTATGCGTACTAGGCAACGATACAAATACATTAATAGAAGTTTACGTGACGGTTGCGTAATGACAGGCATTACAACATGAGTGTGGTTTATGGGTCGCAGGGCGAGTTTCAGAATAGATCACACGAGTGTTGTAATGCGAATTACGTAGAGTCTCGTACTATACTTTATCTACACACACACATATTATAAGTATACTCTAAGATGGGTTCAGAAGCCGAAAGGCAAATGACCAGCATTACCTTACATGTGGTAGTAGGTTACAGCGATGACAGCTGTAACGTAATTTTGAAATTACGTTATCGAATATTGTAAGGTAATGAGATCCAAATTTGGAACATCTTCCAAAATTAACAGCTGTCATCGCTGTCACCTACTACCACAGGTAATGCTGGTCATTGCCTACGGGTTTTGAACGCATAATAGAGGACGTATGATATGAGTGTAGATAAAGAAATATATACTTAAATACATAGAAAATATACCGCACTGCTAGATCAAAACAGTAGTAACTCAAAATACAATTGAATTTTAAAATCAACTTTAACACAACTTCTATGAACTCATAGCAAAACTAGCAAGGATTTTGAGTTGATACTGTTTTGACCTAGCAGTGTGACTTATATTGAGAAATAAATACTAATATACATAGAAAACACCTAAGACTCAACAAACACTCGTGCTCATCACACAAATATTTGTCCATACCGAGAATCGAACCCGGGACCGCTAGCTTCGGAGGTAGGGTTACTCTTCTAGATTAAACACGCCGTCAAAAAAAACTATATCATCACTAATCAATAATTCTATAGTCAAATATATTTATGTCTTCTATTTTTGATTATCAACACATTATCTGTTTGCCCTTCTTATTACCCTATCTCGTTAACTTTACGGCCGGTTTTACGTGAAGCAATAATTATTAACGGCCCATCAAAGAATTTTGTTTAATTACAGCTTTCATTTTATACGTTTTTTCTAATTACCTTTACTATTTTGCCATTTATTTGTAGCGAGCACTATTACAACATCAATTCTCAATTTGCATTCGTTGTAAAATGAGGGTCGAGGTTTAAATAAAAAATAATCGGGCAGGCCCAGTTTGGGCTCCATCGACGTTAATTATTTATTTAGCGTATGGCGATTACATACTGGTTAATTTATAACAATTAGAATCAAAATTTACAATTCTGCATATATAAACTAGCGTCCTTTGTCAGATGTTTAAAGTCCTCAGCTGGTCCATTGTACCTGGTGATGGGGCACTCAAATACCATGTGGCGTACGGTTTGTTTCGGGTCTCCACACTCGCACGCCGCCGACTCACACCATCCCCACTTATGCCAAAGGTATGCGCAGTTCCCGACTTCAGTCCTCAGGCGATTCAGTCTGCACCATGTCAGTCGGCTTTCATTAAAACCTTTGGGCCGCTCCCGAGTGTTAAGCTCAAAGATGGTGTTGCCTACACTGTAGTGCTGTTCTTCCCATTCTTTCTTCCACGCTTCGCTATCCTTACATGCGGGGTCGTTACTAAAAACGCAAAAAACTATGTCCAAAAATCATAAGGATCTAGTTTTTTACCCGACTGCCGAAGGAAGAGGGTAATGTGTTTCGCAGCCTATGTTTATTCCTTTGTGGCACTATACAAACTAAACCCGTTGTCCGGTTTTGATGATTCTTAAGTCAATCGATTTGTCTTAATCTGGTGAATGTCACTGAAGATATAACGGTAATCAAAATTCAACATGGCGGCAACCAGACGCCATATTGTATAAATTAAAAAAAAAAGTCGACCAAGTATGACAAATGGGGTATCATTGAATAGGGATTTAAAAATCATATTTAGGTTTCTTTCATCGTTTTTCATTTTGAATTATCATTTAGGATTTATAACGATTTAAAGTTGGTTAGCAACAGTCGGATATTGAAAGCTTGCTTTTTGTCTTAGCCTATTTATTTGTGCAAAATGTAGTTACTGAATTATCAACAAGTTTTTGAAGTTGTAGGTAATTCTGTAGCTCTGCCTACCCCACTCTGGGATTACAGGCGTGAAGGTATGTATGTATGTATGTCTTATATGATTTTCAGTAGGTACAATCATGTGAGTAGCTGGATGTTAGTCAAAAACCAATGAAATCTCCTTAGTCTTTATAGTTTTTTTTCCGGTGAAAGGACTAGCATAGTCATTCCAGGGAGCCCGTTCTTTCCCATATTTTTTTCGGTTGTAATGTCTTTGTTTACACAATTATTTTTAGTCACAATTTATCGCTGGAACCTAAAATTTTCATAATGTCGTAATATCTAACGAGTAGATAATCAATTTAGCTTAGGTTTGATTGATAAAAATCCTGAAAAAGTAACAGTTTTTTTACTGGCTTGCGATAATTATGACCTAAAATACATTGTGACTAGAAATTATTATGATAGACATTATAAGACCCGCCATTCCACCTTAGTCCTCGGGTTGGTAATGCATTTGAAATCTTAAATTTTAATAATCGCACTGCTAGATCTAAACAGTAGTAACTCAAAATACAACTGTATTTTAAAATCTACTTTAATACAACTTCTATTAACTTGAAACAGAACTAGCAAGGATTTTGAGTTAATGCCTGTGTCCTCACTCGCCTTATCCATACCATAAAAAATCGTATAAAGCTGGGCATTCATGACCGCTCCAACAAGCCGAATAGAGCTCCGCCGCACCAAAATGGGGCCTGCTGAAAACCAGCGCTGTGCAGTCGCGGCCTGGCCGCACTCGCAGAATATGCTGAGCTTGCTCCTTTTGCCACAATGTTTTTTTCTCTTTTAAGTTATAAAAAATATTTTGTAATCCTTTTTTCTCTTTCTGTAAATTATTGTAAGAAGAAATGTGTGGCAATGAAATTCTATTGTATTATATTCTGCTTGGCGCGGTCTGTTGGATTTTCAAATGGACGGAAAGCCAGCACGACGCGCCTACGCGCAATCCGAATGGAACTATCGTGAATGTCGAAATTCAAAGTTGGAACAAGCCACAACACCGCGCCAAGCCAAATGTTGTCGTCGTGAATGCGTTCTCTGTCTGCCATTTTCTAATCAGTCTGCTCCGTGATATCGCACGGTTCAGGTATGCTGTGGCGCGCCCGTGAATTTTGTCAAAATATTACGCCCATCCAGTTGTATGTAATCCATCTGTCGCCGAGATAAACGGCGTGTCCGTGAATGCCCAGCTTTAGACTTTAAGCACTCAAAGAAAACACTGAATACACCGACAACGTTGATGTTTTGCTGGCACTTTTACAAATAGTTAAATGTCAAAATGTCGGGCTCAATTAGGAAATACATAGTTAGCCGTAGTTAATCATACAAACGAAAAAAGTCTAAAACGTTACGTTTTGCGATGAGATTATTTGTTAAAATAAAATTGTGTGGCAAAAGTCGCACAACGCAATACGGGAAATTCTTAAGAACAAAATATGTGAGTTATCATGTCTTTGAACTCCATCCAAATACACTCGTGTATTTACGTCTACAATTCTACATTATATATGAGGGTACACGTATATTATCCAATACATCCAACATTATCCGGTAGCGATAAAAAATGTTATACATTTTTAATCTTACCGCCCTCGGGTCCATACGAACGACCGAAAAGGAAAAAAATACGGTAATTTATATTATGAGCGCGTTTTATCTTTATTTTTCTAACGCCGAAGGGCCAATGAGCATTTGTAGCTTCTCTTTAATGAAAGGGCGGAATAATTAAGTTAAGTTATTTAATGTAAATTACAAAATGTTTAAACATGAAGTGACTTTTACTTTGTTTTTCAGTGTTCAAATAATTTTATTAACAATTTCCGAGAATATGTATCTTTTTAAATTATTATTTTCAACAATTTTTATCTTTCGTTTGACAAAAGAAATCAGAAAACCCTGTCTTTTAATTTCATTTGCATAAATAAAGGCATGCTGAAGTGGTTTGGTCATGTGGAGAGAATGGATGAAGTGAGATTAACAAAACAGATATATGAGGCAACATTAAAGGAAGGAAGAGGAAGGCCAAGACGAACGTTCCACGATCAGATCGGGGACGTATTAAGAAAGGGCCAGGTCAGGAGACTCTAAACCGACGCACGTGTATGAATGGGCTTATGAGTGTGGAGGAAGTGAAGTGAGAGAAGTTTGTCTGGATCGTAGCAAGTGGAATAAAATCGTCTCTGCCTACCCCTATGGGAAAGTGACGTGATATATGTATGTACTCGTATGTAATTTGACTTTTTTTCAGATTATTTATGTGTTTCATAAATAATAGGTACGAAATGCTGAAAATAAGTTTTAAACCATTATGTAAATGAATTATTATTAAAGAAATTAACCAACTCAGATCAAACAAAACCAAAGTATAAATAGTAGATTACTACAGAAGCCGGGAAGTAGGGGGTTGCCGGCCGAGTTTATATAGACGGCTGAGCGAAGTGAGGCCGGATTGTTATGAGGCTGGCAACCCCTTTTCACGGCGAGGTATGTATAATGCTTTTCTCAAACATATAATTCGTTAAAAAAATTAAAACTAAAATTACTTCCCGGCCTAGGCCTTCAATTTTGTATGAAATTCCTTTACAGTTCTCTCGAGGTGCTCCGCCTGAAATGTGATACTTTGAACCCTAAAATAACTAACATAACGCCAACATTATATTGCATGTTTGAGAAAAATGTATTTGATAACATAGATTATGAGGTGTATTACAAGAAGATAACAAAATTATATGTATCATTAATATTTCACGCTTGGCTTACAAATAACTCGAGTCATAATAGAGCATGCATAAATCACTTTTGCATCATAAGTCCCTCGCCGTCGATCTATTTTAATGTTCGCGCTAATTTCAAAAATAGATTTCGATGTGATTTTTACTATCATTGAGAACATATTTATGTCGACGAAAGTGTAGTTTAAAGCATTTACATTTTGTGATGTTACGATCTTGTGCAGGGTCCGTTCGGATTGCTAACACCATCTTGGTCTTTAACCTATCGCCAAGCAGCAGTGTTCGCGTTGTTGTGTTCCGGTGTGGTGATAAGACAACCAGTGAAATTACTACCATAGAGGCATTCCATCTTAGTCCTCAGGGTTGGCAAAGCATTTGGAGTCATACGATTACAGTCTTAACCCTTTACCTACGGGGCCTTGAATGACCCAGTCACCGCTCAATACGGGCATGTTTTGGCGAGAGTCAGCGGTTAGGCATAATTTGACTTACTTGAAACTTTTGAACTATTATAGCTACACACTTGAAATTTCACACACACATTAAGTATAATGTGCTTAATCAATAAATAATCACTTGAAGTAATAATATTCTCAATTTTTACTGATATCAAGCAATATATCAGTCACGAAGAAATTGAAGATTTTTAAGTTACTACACGCGGATTTCGCAATTTTAAGTTTAAAAACATTAGTTTATAGTATGTTTAACACAAATAAACACTTAAATGACGATAATTGTTAAAATAATGCATAAATATCAATCACTTAAAACGGTCCATAAAAACAATTTGCCACTTATGAAAAATAGTGATGTGCCTCTATCGACACAGTTGTCGATATGTCGATAACCTAGTACACCATCGATTATGGGCAAAAATTCGAGCAATAATTTGCTATTGTGTATAAATTATACAAATCTTTATTTATTACAAGTTATGATTGTGGTGAAATGATTATTAGGTATTATAATACCTAATAATGATTTCATAACATGTGAAATTACAATATTTGAACCAAAAACGGTGAAATAAACTAAAAATAACACTCAAAACACTCCCACGCCGTACTCTCACAACAAGTCGATAAAATCAAGTCGAGTCGATGAACAACACTATTGTCCGCCATATTGAGTTCAATTATTTGCACTTCTGCAGTACGGGTGTCAACCCCAGTTGACAGCAAAAAAGCGGTAATTTTAAAAATATTTTTATGTCAGTGCCATCTACCGAAAAATTATGATAATTTTTCCTTTGCATCTATACTAATCCCAATACATAATGTGATCGCTATTAACAAGATACAAGGTCTCGTTTTGTTTAAAAAATATATTAAATATGACCCTCGATTCGATCAACTATAGTTGACACCCGTACTGCAGCGGTGTTGCCGTACTGGCAACTCTGGTTGACACCCGTAGGTACGAGGGGCGGCTGAAAAGTAATCTACCTAACAATGAAACAAAAGACTGTCGTGGCTAATTTTTTTTTATTTTTCTATATAGTCCCCTGCTAGTAAAATGCACTTATTAAATTTTTCAAATATTGAATTTAAACCATTAAAAAAAAAAACTTTCGGTTTGTCGTCAAAAAAGTCAGTAACCGCAGCCTTCATTTCGTCATCGGTCATAAACCTTCGTCCCCTGAGGTCTTTCTTGAGAAGTCTAAACAGAAAATAGTCACAGGGGGCTAAATCTGGACTATAAGGGGGGTGGTCAATGGTTTCGAAGCCATTGTCTTTAATTGCTAGCTTCGTTGTGCGGGCGGTATGCACTGGTGCGTTATCGTGCAAAATCAGAATACCTTTGTTTAGTTTACCTCGCCGTTTTTCTTTTATTGTCTCTCTTAGTTGGTATAGTAAGTTTGAGTAATAATCAGCATTCATTGTAGTTTTCTTCGGTAAATAATCTATGAGCAAAATCCCTTCTGTGTCCCAAAAGATTGTAGCCATAAGTTTACCTGCCGATGGACAGACCTTGAATTTCCGAGGCGGCTTCTCATCCTTAAATTTCCACTGTAACGACTCTTGCTTACTTTCCGGGTCCCATTGTCGAATCCAAGTCTCATCACATGTTACAATTCTAGAAATTATTTCTTCCTCTTTCCCTCGACTCATCTCCAAAAACTCTTCGCAACATTTGACACGCCTCTCCATGTCAAATGCAGTCAACATTCTGGGGACCCAACGTGCACTAACCTTGGACATGTTCAAATGCTCATGAATTATTTCATTGACTCGCTCTTTACTGACGCCCAAATCTCTAGCTATCTCCCACTGCTTCACTCGTCGGTCCTCTAATATAATTTTTTTCACCCTGGCTACATTTTCATCGGTGACGGCCGAAACTGGTCTTCCGCTACGAGGATCATCTTCCAGACTCTCACGACCTAACTTAAACTGCTTTGACCAAAACTTTATAACAAATTCGGAAGAACACAAACTGCCAAACACACGTAACATACGCTGTCTGATCTCCGAAGTTCTTTAGTCAAAAACTTAATCACCGCACGCTGCTCGATTTTATCCATTTTCACTTTTTCTACCGACATGTTTGAAACAATTGTAGGAGACAAATAAACGTGATGCAATAAACAAATGAATGTAATACATTTTGAAAATAGAATAACAAACGAATATAAATCCATACCAGCCAGCATTATTTTTGTATATATTTCTGACCAAGGAGATTACTTATCAGCCGCCCCTCGTAAAGGGTTAAGATCCCAATCATCATCATCGTCATCCTTGAAAAAAAACAAAGAAGAAGACATAAAGTTAACATTGACATTTCATCATATTCATCATAAGGGACCTTATTGTCAATGGTGCTTCTGCCATTATTAAAGATGCTCCGATATAAATACAACGTCGCGTGACGCAGTGCGGCGTAAGCGCCATCGACAATAAGGTCTCTTTTCATAGATAACCCCCCATATATTTTATTACGTGTGGCAAGGATTCACCTTTGATTTCCCACTCTGTTAAACGGTCTCTATTTCCAGATAACGTCACTTGTTTCTATCATCTTACTTAAATATTAATGCAATAATACGAAAGGTCTTTGTTGTCATAGTGATTCTGCGAAAAAGGGAAAATGTTGCGCCAATTGTAAGGGTTGGGTTATTTTTGTGACGAAACCTTTTCGAGTTCGATTTATTATAAAATCATTCGTTTGTAAGGGTTTCGCGCTTATCATATTTTGAGAGAAAACAAACAAATGTCAAGGGTAATAAGGGTTGATATAATTTTGTCTAAAGATAGGTAAGAAAATAGATGTTTGTTTTAGTCTAGGATATGTCAATTACTGAAGATAATCTTGTCTTAAAGATACACCTACACGGGATTCTTTTGACTAATAACTGCCCGTTATTAAATAGCAGTCTCGCTCTTATTTGGTACAATAGAATGAGACACACGTACTGAGAGCATAACCAAGATGCAAACGCTGCGAACGTTTCTGTTTTCTATCGACTCTAAATGTATAGAGATGAAACAAGCGGTCGATTGATCAGTCATCGGCTTGTGTTGAATTTCGAAAATCGCTAATGTTATGCATCTTGACTACTCTCTGTGCACTTTAAAAGTACAAGTATACATATAGGTGTAGGTCATTATTGCAACGTTTTTTAATTCGGACCCATAGCGGTATTCATCATTACGACATTAAATTCATATCGAAATATTATAACAATATAATAACGTCACACGTCATATCGCGGTGACGCATTAAACTAAATCTAAATATATAAAAGAAGAAACTGACTGACATATCAACGCACAGCCCAAACCGCTGGGTCTAGAGATTCCAAATTTGGCACGTAGGTTCCTTATGAGTTCTAGGGGTGCATTATGAAGGGATTTTTGGAAATTCATCACTTAAGGGGGAGTAGCGGGAAACTAATTCTACGCGTACAAAGTCGCGGGCGTCCTCTAGTCAATAAATAAAAACAGTTGTCGTGCACATTTACCTGTATTATTTTTCAGTTTTCAATTAAAAATGTCTGTTTTAATCCCCATGTTTTCTTCCATCAGGATCCGGATTCATGCGTCTCTTCGGCTCACACTTGGCTTCGCGAGGCTCAAGTCTCAACACCTTCTTCAGATTGATTCGGCCGCGTGGGGTCGCTCTTGAGTTCCGTGAGATACTCAAGCGCGTGAATACGCCGTTCATGTTCGCTGTGAAGATACCAGGGGATGTTACTGCTGCTGAGGTTAGCAATAACTTAAGACACCAGAGACATCGTTATCACTCACCACAGCCCCCCAATCATGTATGTATGTATGTATGTATGTAAATACTTTATTGTACAAACGGGAAAATAACAAACAACAAAATAGACAGAAGCACAAAAGGTATGTACAAAGGCGAACTTATCCCTTTAAGGGATCTCTTCCAGTTAACCTTTGAGCGATTGGGAAAAGTTTGAAAAAAATAAATAGCCAAACGTACAACAATGAAAGGGACTAGATGTTTCATAATTACGTTAATATTAAATAACCAATTTAAAGTTCTAAGAATAAATAAATAAATATGAGCTAGATCTTAGTTAAATAATTTAATACAATGCCAAATAGACAGATGGAAATATACTTATATAAATATATCATTATACACATATACATATATATAAATAATTTATATATACATATATAAATTCACACATATATAATTCATATATATATGAATAGACAAAGATGAAAGGACATAAAAATGATAGTCTTCGTTCAAGGACAAGAGTCAGACCAGTGGTTTTTTAATCTTGATTTAAGCGATGCAACAGATTGAGACCGCCTTATATCAACTGGGAGTAGATTCCACAATCGCACAGAGTGCACCGAAAATGATTTAGAATAAATCTTAGATTTGTTTGAAGGAAAAGCAAGGGATAGGTTGGCGCTCGACCGCAATCGATTCTGGGAACCAGTTGCCATAAAACTGAACCGTTCCGAAAGGTAAGGAGGGGAAAGAGGATAGAAAAGAACGCTAAATAGCAACGACAGGATATGAATGTTTCTACGAAACCTAATGGGCAACCAATTCAGCTGAGAACGGAATTCAGACACGTGATCAAATTTTCGCAAGCCAAATATAAACCGAATGCATACGTTCTGTAGCCGCTCCAGTTTATCAAGCAGCTCCTCGGTTGCGTCGAGATATGCGATGTCGCCGTAGTCAAGAAGAGGAAGAAGAAGGGATTGTGCAAGAGTAATCTTGGTGCGAAGGGGGAGGAAGTTCTGCAGACGCCGAAGGGAATGAAGGGATCCAAAGAGCTTCCGACTAACCTCTGAAACATGAGCCGACCACGAAAGCGTCCGATCCATAGTGAGACCCAAGTTTTTGACCTTGCTAGAATAAGGAATTGGAGTACCGTCAAATAGCAACTTAGGTAAGACTTGGTCAGACAACTTTGAGATGAAGTGTGGACTACCAACAATAATTGCTTGCGATTTCTTCGCGTTGATCTTTAACCCGAATTTAGCCGCCCAATCACGAATAGCGGCAAGGTCGGAGTTAATTAGGCCAATTAGCGAGGGAAAATCATCAATACTGGCCATGGTCGTCTTTATTGCGGTAGATAAAGCATGCGTCGCGCTCGCACTTACAAACTGGTCAGATAGTGACGGATGTTTTATTCACGTTTAAAGACATTGATAAACACGACCATAATATGCCCGAAGCTTTAATACCCCTTAGAGTGTGCGAGGAAAAAATCCACCAATAGGACCACAGCGCGGAGGAGGATATTGGCTAGGCTATTGGTGGATTTTTTGCTCTCGCGCATCACTCCGCTACCTTACACAGCTCTGGTGGATACTCACCCTAAAAAGCCGGTAACGGACTAGGAACTCTATTTGATTTGCTGGTGTTCATGGACAGCTGTGATTATTTCACTTACCTTTGCCTCCTTCTCTTATAGAACTACGTTGTGTTCTTAAGCACATAACGTAATTGGCAAAATCTGACTGGGCTAGTCACGTCAGCCAGTTAAGTGCTGCAAAATAGGTATCGTAGAACGGGCACACGGAGGCGGAGATGCAATGGTGTGCCAACTTGGACGCATAGCAACTAGCCGGAAAAGGGATCAAACAGGGATTCAAGGAGATATAGGGAAAGGGCCTTAGTGCCGCAAAGGGACACTCACATAGACTACAAAAGAAGGGACCAGTCCTTGAAAAAAAAACCCTGGACCAGAGGATCTAATAAATAATTTTGAACCAAATGAACAGCCAGAAATTTCTCGAGACCACAGATAAATGATGAGTTGATGATGTAGTCACATAAATGATGAGTTGCCGGTGCATCTATGAGTAGAGATTGTAATGACATTACTTCCATCATTATGAGAATGCGGTCAAACAATAATTATAGTCTATTATCATTTTGTCTGTCGCGGTATCATGGAACTCGAGGATTTCCAAATATTAATGTTGTAAAGGATTTTCGACGTCCCACTTTCACAGTTCCATGATTCTTTCAATATCTTTGATATTTCACGCGGATGAGCCGGTATAACGGATATTACAAAAAGTGTTGTCTTTATTGCTTTTTGTGAAGCAAAATGTTCTACTAAAACATGAAAAAACATATGAATGTTGGTCAAAACCGTCCAATATGAATGCGATTATTATTTTCCGTTTCTAAAAGCGTTTAGCTCGTTTTGCTTTTTTTACAAGCTTTTATTTCTTGCACTGTTCGTATGTATGTTTGCAAGTTATCTGGTTCCTGTTAATGGAATTGGCTGAATTTGGACTACATGTAAACTCGATGACAATACAATATAATGCTATTTGAAAGCTGATCTGGTGATGGAGTTGGAAGGTAGCGACAGGATCTCCGCTATATTTAACGTAGACCCAAGGTGTTGGTACTCAATAGTTCGGTCTTGATTAGCAGATAATGATTTTGTACAAAAAAGACGGTCGCAACAAAAGCTTGTCCCAAAAATGATTTGAACTTATTTTCAAAACTATGTCTTCAAAACTAACGAATTTGGGTTCGATTCTCGGCACAGCGCCGGTTTACGACACTTGGATGTTTTCTGTGTAATTATTCGGTTTTATTCTTCCGTATATAAGTACGTTTTTCGTTGTTAAGTACCAATAGCCATCTACATTTTAAATATATAGGTCCCAAACCAAGGTTTAGTAGCCTTTATTTTTTACTTATTTCTTAATAAACCCACGTTTTCGTTTAAAAAAGTTCACGAAGTCAATCGAAAACTTTACAATTTTTCTTTAATAAGATTAAGTATATTTTAAATGAGGAAGCTGTTCAAATATAGAAGTAATCCACGATAATTGGTTGCCCCTTGGAAATACAACCGAGGAAGTTATGAAGCTTTCAACTTGGAAGTCAGCCACGATTTAGCGGAGTTGTTACAAGATTGTATCTCATGATCCATTCAAGAGCAATTAAGTATTTTTAATTAAAATTTGGTCCGGTATCTTTACTTATGGTCAAATGCTGTTAGTCAAACGTATACCAATGATTACATCTCTAATTAATATGGATGTATAGGAAACGTCGAAAACAAAATCCCGTGGCGTTCTCCAAAAAGATGGACTTACCAAATTGACAATGGGAACTTATGTAAATGGTGTTCTGAAAAACCATGCTTGTAAAATTTTGTCCGAACACATACCTACAATAAAAAAAAGTTCATTATTTACCAACAAAACATAATATTATTAAATTCTGCTAATGGTAAAGCTTAAACGCCACATGGTTAAATTCTACGTCGCATTTAGAGCTAGACTTAAAAAAAAATGCGGTACAAACAAAATGACGTCACTCCGACCACTAGTCCAAAGCGGGAGTAGCAAACATTGTTTTTTTTTTCTCAGTACATAATAACCAAAAAAAATTGAGCAAATATTAGTATGCTGTAATGCAGGCCATTTAATTAATGTATTTTTGTAGTCCCGATTTGAAAACTAAGACCCTTATTTTTAGCCCGGTCCCGATGTTTGATAGACTACACATGGCAACACTTTTCACAGCTCATCTACCATCATGACGATAGACGTACAGTGAGCACTTAGAAGGTTCTTTGGGTTTGTACTTCTCCCTCACTCGCTCTTAACAAGAGCGTATGAGAGCGAGTGAGAGACAAGTACAAAACCGAAGTACTTTCTTAGAGCTATCGCATTGTACCATGGGGCCGATGACCTATTTGCTCGTTGGTCTTCTACGTTCCATAAAAAAACAAATGCCTACCTGTAAAATTTAAACCTGTGTTGATATTGCCTAAAGCACTCGCAATCGCAATCGGCTTCAAAGTGGAACAATTATTCATTTCGTATGCAGACTCGCCTTTGAACTATCAAAATGAAAACGATTGCGATTGCGAGTGCGTTAGGCAATAAGCCCTCTGCTCATAAATATGTAGTTCTCAATGTAATTACATATACGCAATCGATTTATACTCACATAACGTCATGTTTAATTAAATTCCCGTTTCCATTAATATCAACGCTTGTGTGATGTAGTTTAAAGCGATGCTTTCGGGTAATTATGATAAATCTGTTGTCATTAAACAGAGTATATACCAGTGTAATGAATTATAATAAAAAACGAATTCCTATGTGAAGCTTACTTGTAATAATAAATAAATATCATTGAACAATCTCACTCAAAACAATTTTCGAATCTAGTCTTACAGAACATATTTAAAAAAAAACTGTCGAGTATTTTTTGAGTAATGATAAAAAAAAAACGAAAACTGGCGTCAGGGTTACATGCTTAGGTACATAACAATATGTACTTACCCTTGTTAGTTTGTATTCTGTGACCGTAGTGAAAAAGGAAACAAGTCTCCCGAGGTTTAGGTGAAAAACGGTAAGTATGTCTAGTATACTCTGTACATGGCGTTTACTCTTTGTTATGAAGAGCTAAATTGACTTGTATCTGTTTTCAATAGAGCCGCAGAAGTATTTTTTGAGTAACGAAAAAAAAAACCAAAATTGGCGTCAGGATTTCATGCATACATAACAATATGTACCTTCCTACGTTGACCCTTGTTTTATTCCGTTTTTTCGAATGTATTAATTTATCAATACTTATTTTCTGCTAAAATGTCTTCTTCATCTTAAATATTAATTACGTAGGTTAAGTTTGGTAAGACTTGTAAGGGCGCGTATGGTGTATGTAGTTGTATGAGCGAGTTCACACCCAAAACAGTATTCTGGATCCAGTAAAAAAGAAGATTACAAGGTGAAAAGATCCGTTAAAACGGATCCTGTAAAAACGGACGTTCTAGGTGTACGCGCCCTAAGTATAACAAAATCTAAATTCCCGTGTCTAGAAAAACCTGTCGATGAAATGATTGTCGAAGAAACGAGGGTAAACCTCGGTAGCCTGAAAATTAATAAATAAATAAATAATCAGGGGACATTATCACACAGATTTACTTAGTCCCAAGGTAAGCTTTAGGGTTGTACTATGTGTCAGGGGACAACGATAAACTATAGTTAAATACATACCTAAATACACAAAAAATATCTAAGACTCAGGAACAAATACTTGCGCTCATCACACAAATATCTGCCCTTACCGGGATTTGAATACGGGACCATTAGCTTCGTAGGCAGAGTCACTACCAACTAGGATAACAAGTCGTCAATGATTATGATTTTGATTTAATTTAAAGTGTCTTGAAAGTATTTCTGTGGCACAAAGCGTTTGTTTCGAGACTAACGCTGTATGAGGTCTATTATATCTCAAAAACATACAACTCGTATTCCATTTATCAACTTGTAACATTCATAAGATACCGCTTCAGTTTCACCAAAAAGCCACAAATTTCTAGCCACAAACAAGATTTGCTTTTTTCCTATTGTAAAACTACGTTACCTAATACTATTTACCTACTTTCCGTAACAACGTTCCGCTTAAACTAATCCAACCTTTTTGGCCGAAGCTCAATACCTTCGCCAAACATAGTTAAGAGTCTGGCAAATATTAAGGTCTGACTATTTATTTACATTCCCTAACAAATCTCTTGTTACGGGCTCATCCGAATTCGGACCCCTTTACCATTATATTATTTACTATCCTACAGAGAACTTGACATGAATCCCATTGTGGTAATGTTTATGGAAAATTAAGCAAAAAACAATAATACTAATGGTCTAAGATCCGAATAGGAGACGACCTTCACCGGGCTGTTTATTCGATAAAAAGTATTTTATATCCAATTTAATATGCTAAGTAATATATGGAGAATAGGTTGACTGAAAAATTTCAGTCCAGTCCTTATATGTTTTTTTTATTTTATTGAAAATGGACTTATTTTTTATATTGCTATTGCTTGTTAAATAGACCAATTACATACTAATCGTAAGCATGAAGCCTATAGAATAACTATGCAAACGTTAGGTTTTGTGCAAATTATTAGTACCGACTTACTTACCTACCCAATAGTTATGACGGGAAAAAATAGTCAACCTTCTCTGCCAGTCCTCTTCATGCTTTCAATTAGTATGTAATTGGACAATTTAACAAGCAATAGCAATTTAAAAAAAAAAATCGTTTTCAGTTTTGTTTTTTATAATGTAATGACTAGACTGAATTCTTTCAGTCAACCTATTCGCCGTATATTACTTAGCATATTAAATTTGATATAAAATACTTTTTATCGAATAAACAGCCCGGTGAAGGTCGTCTCCTATTCGAATCCCCTACCATAAGGATTAATTTGGTCAGCCTGTGTGCCTTGTATAGCGCAAGGCCTCATTTACACTTGCAAGTTATTGCTGTAAGTTTTGAGACGCAACTATGGGTAAGAGTGAGTGGCAATCTGCATCTCTGTCTTGCATATAGCTTTGTTCCAAAACTTACATCAATAACTTGCAAGTGTAATTGCGGCCTAAGTAAAGTCATCGATAAAATTTGTACAGCGATTGGAATCAGTGCCCCCGTGTCTGTTAGCCGTAAAATTTCCTAGCACATTATCGTATCGTCATCGTAAAGGTGAAATAAACGTAAAACTAATGTATAGAAGCGTGAGTGTGTTTATAAATAAAGTAAAGAATTTAAATAAATAGTTCACGTTCTCTAATGGTAGAGGTGACTAGAAGTCGTGATGTATGATGGAATGTGATGTTCTTGTTCGTTTCGTACCTACTAGAGCTATTGAAGTACCTATCCTGATCCAATGTGTGGGTACTGGGTAGGTACACTGAAAAAAATAATTGGTCGCTTGTAACAAGATTGTGATTGTTGTGCATAAGCGTCTTGATCCCATACGAGGCTAACAAGACGATAGATACACCAACTAAGACGTCAAATACATCAACTAAGATGTTAGTTGAATCACTAAAGAAATTGCTGTTTGTTACTATCAGTTTTAGTTTATATAACTAATATCTTACCTTTGGTATTCATTTTATGTCAACTAAGTGAAAATCCCTCTTTGTTGGCTCTCATTTTTTTGAGTGTAGTATCAATGAGGCTTACGTTATGCAGGCGCGGCGAGCTGTATACTTTAGGTGTGAAGCTACTAGTACATCGGCTAGCATAGGCATGGGAGTGTCATTTTCGTAAGGGCTAGGTTACGAATGAATACAAATTACGCGATAGAAAAGGAAGCAAAGAGTAGGCACCTTCGACCTACCTAAACGCTGTTTTGTTAGAAAGCTGTAGTATTATAAGAGTATACTCTGTGGCTCATCTTTTGTCTGGTCGGTGGTGCGTAGCATTAATACCGACGAGAGACTTATCAAATGTGAAAGTTTCTTATTATAAATTCGGTAACTTCTAAAAATATACTTAATATTTCGTTTGTGAAAGAGAATGTTTGCAGTAATTTTTCGACAAGATTTCCAAACTTCTGGGAATGTTCTGCAATTTGCTCATTGCTAGTGGTGGAGTCACTAACTACTTAACTAACTACTTGCAAGCGCAACCTCTCCACCACTCCTCAATTACTATTTTGCATTACTATTAAGTCCTATTTTGCATTTTGAAAATAAAATGATCTCTCATTCATTTAAAGTACACGTATTTACTGACCGGTATTAAATTTAAAAAATATCTCTGGCGTAGTGTTTTCGGAAACACAAGTGAGGTTATTTATTTCATAAACCGAAAACAAAGCGAGAATAATAGCGACAAGGTGTATTTTCAAAGCGAGCTGTTTAATTATATTATTATTGTACACAATTTGCGCCCTTGGCAATTTTGAGTTGAAGCCGTGTTTATTTTAGGTAACCTTTAGGTATGATAGAGCAATAAAAGGAAAAAATATGGTAAAATAATTGAAATCAAGGATTATTATAAACTAGATCTTTAATAAAGAGTATTAAAGAGTTCCATAGCATTTTCAATTGTTGACAATTGGCAAAGCAATAGAAAAAGATACACACACGAAAAAAGACTAGATGAGAACCTCCTCCTTTTTTGAAGTCGATTAAAACATAGACACTAACCATATTTCTACTTGATGCAAAATTCGGTAAATATTTTAAAATGTAATAATGATTATATAATTAGAAAGAAGATTAAGAAATCCGAATATTGGCTGTAATTAAAACTGAAAATTCTGACATAAAACCTTCATGACTCCTGAATAAATGAATATGGCGGTAACCCTTTGAACCTAATCAATTTATCGAATTTTCACTAAATCGATTGTATCATTTTCATAAAATTTAATTTTAACGTACGCGATTTTCTGTTGAAACCATGATGTATTCAGAATATCTTAAACATTAATTACGTAGGATAGGTAAGGTAAAACCTGTGACTACCAAAAAAAAACGAGAAACTCCTTTTTATGAAATAAAAAGTGTGTTTTATACTATACTCCATTATCCGTAACGATAAGGTGGCATATTAAGAAATGAGACGGGAGATGTAAGTTCAATTTCTTTACGTCCATTTACCTATATAGATACTAATAGTATCAGTTTATTAATACTAGTACTATATACTAGTCTATTAGTACTCGGCTGTCTATCGCTATAACACTCTCTCTATGAAATCTGTCAGTATATTTTTAATGCCAAAGACCCAAACAATAGCTGAGTACTATTATTACTCTGGTTGTACTATATAATAAATGATAAATAAATAAATATCAAGGGATGATCTCACACAAATTGACCTAGTCCTAAACTAAGCTCTAGGCTTGTACTATGAGTACTAGACAACGATATAAATACTTATATAGAGAAATAAGTACTTAAATACATAGACAAAATCAAAATATGTCGTCGTCTTTCACTATACTCCATTTGCTAAGGTATTCAACTAAATGTCAACAAACCAAGCCACGTGACTTTGTTGAACAGCCAATCAAAACTGTTTTGTCGAGCTCTGACGTAACAGTGTTCTGTTTCTATTGGCTGACGAACTTTGTCACGTGGTTCGTTTGTAACATTTGAAGTTTAATAGTACAGGGTTTATTTTTCATGTGGGATAGGCAAGCATTCGACCACAACACAACGTCTCCTGGTCGACCCACCGAAAATGTTTACATAAATGAGTAGCATCTACATTTCCACTCTTAACTTCCTACAAAAGCGAGTCGGCCAAATTATATTAGAGCGTGCAGTCGACTCGAGTCAATATCTCCACCATCGCTAAACATATCAGCGTCTACTCAGAAATCATAATGCAGTATTTACTGTGAAAACCTTACTAAATTCAACTTTAATATAATTTGCTTCATTTTCCAGCAGAAAATTGTAGTACTCGTGACAATCAGATCATGATTACGCGCGCCGGTTTAGAAATATAACATTATATTATCATTTTAAAAAGTATACTTCCTTACAAATAATGCCTTAATTAATAATTTTATTCATATGTATTTAAATGTCAGTAAGACTCTCAAAAATTATCTCTGAAGCGTTAAAAGCGGGAAAACGCCGTAGACGTAATGCAACGTCTAAGGCCACCTACAAAGTTTTATAGAAATTGGTTCGACGGTTTAGCCGTACTGGCGTAACAAACTCACCCAAATATCTCTTTCTCTGCTCTAATGAATGAATATTATGGTAGTAGGGATCCAAAACTATACAATTCATTGACCAAAATGAAGTATTTCCTTTTTACAAATGTGACGTCTAAGATCACCCTTCAATGTGTATTGACGAGACGTTGTTATGAAACACTATAGCTCCAACAAAGGGCTGTCTTGAGACAAGAGGGCTCTGGGATGCTGGGACAAAGGGGTACGTGAAAGGCATGTCCGAGACCCATTTCTACATAAAAGGCTAGGACAAACTCGCTAGAAATGTTTAAACAAGATTCAAGCACCATTAGAATACAAAAAAACACCGGGGACACATTTTTATGTTGTGCATATCGACCTAGTAGGTAACAAATGAAATTGAAGGATTTTGGCAAAGTATACATTAAGACAGTTATATAGTTGAATAGGTACTTAAACCATAAAAAAGCATCTAAGACTCAGGAAAATATTTATTTGTGAACGCCACACAAAAATAAGGTTTCATTGATCGAACCAGGTCCACTTCAAGAACAACAACGAACTGCTTGACTTGGTCAGTTTGATGAAATCAACACCTACTCTTAAACGTTTTTGCGTTCAAGGTACCTTCGCAATTTATTTTTAACTCTTCAAAAGTAAACAAATTATATAAAACGAAAGATTTAAGTCATCTTATTTTAGTACCACCCTGTAGCATCTACTTTAAGAAATATTTATACGGCAGAACAAACTAACCCGTTTTAACTGTAGATTAACCCTTTTCAAATTCTTAAGCCAGAAAGCGTCTAGCAAAAGACGGGCTTTGGCTCGGTGGTGCGTAATAATCCCCTCTTTCTGGAGCTCTGTGGACCCAATGTAAGTAGTTTAGCACTGTTCTGCCTTAGTGCAAAGAGAACAGTAACTCGTCTTGAAAATTAACCCTAGTGTAAAGTGAAATATTTTAAAAGAGGCCATAAGTGACTGTTTTTGTAAATTGACGCAAAGTAAATGCCAAATTATTGGCATCCAAAATATTGTTGCTCGCCTTTAGTAACTTCAAATAAAGTTGGTGCCAATAATTGGTAGGGTGCCAACGATAGGGCAGTTTTCCATATAGAAATCGTTAAGATTAATGCTCTTAATTACTTTCATATAAAAATCAAGATTAATTGTTGGTATTTCTTATAGATGTCTTGTTTTTTTTCCCGGGCATGTTAAAAAAGGTACCTCGATTTTTTTTTGACTGAATTTCATTTAACCGAAAACGTTTCATTTTTTTACGTTTCTCCGAAGGCACGATTCGTAATTTTTTTATTTCACCATTTGACATTAAGGAAACATATCTTTAGTCCGAGCAACTTTTCTCCTTGTAGTCACTTGCCCTATGTATTGTTACGTATTTTATTTCAAAGCCTATTTTTCATTAGTTGTTCACTAATTAAATCCGAAACCTTAACTGCACGTCAAAATTATACCGAAAGGCGAATTATTAACAGTGCAAATCCGTCGAAAGAAATGTGGCGTGTAGTCAGCGAGGAGGTATCTACAAAGCAAACTAACACTTTTATTTATTTAAATGATGCAAAGGGAAACAAAATACAACCTACCAACATCCCTGAACACCTCAACCGGCACTTTCTTACGGTTGCGTCAAAGTTTGTCGTGCAAACCGACAAATGTAGTAGTACGCGTTATCTTGAGAGCTTCCTACAAGACGCCGATGTTCCTGACTTCGAGCTGCCCGCGGTCTCGCTCGCGGACCTGGACCGCGCGCTACGCTCCATGTTAAAGGCACGCGCCACGCTCGACGTGTACGATATGTCTCTGGACTTACTCATGCGTGTCTGGCCAGTATTGTCGGGTTTATTGGTCGAACTTATAAACTGCATGTTCACTACCGGCGTGTATCCCGACGTACTGAAAAGCACACGGGTCTGTCCAATTTATAAGGGAAAAGGAGAGAGGGATTCTGTGGATAACTACAGACCTATAACTATAGTGCCAAACATTTAAAAGATTATTGAATCGATTTTATCAAACTGCTTAATGCGACATCTTGAGACAAATGACCTACTGACTGACAAACAATTTGCTTATAGGAAAAATAGATCTACTACAGCGGCAGCTTATGAAATTTATAACTGCATTGCAACGGCTTTGGACGATAAGTACAAGGTCGCAGGCATATTCTGCGACCTGTCAAAAGCATTCGACGTTATTAATAATGACTTATTACTTGACAAAATTAAACACTACGGTATCAACAAAACAGGTTTTCAGTTGTTTAAATCATTTTTAACTTGCAGAAAACAGACCGTTCAAGTCAAAAGCGAGGGAAAAACCTGGAAATCGGAAGCAGGGGATATAGAAGTTGGCATTCCGCAAGGATCGGCGCTTGGAAATACCCTGTTTTCGATTTTTATTAATGACCTCCCATCTTCTGTCACCGAAGGTCTGACGGTGCTATTTGCCGACGACACCACGGTGGTCGTGGCCGCGTGTACGTACGAGCAGCTCGAGCAGAAAATTGCTAACGTGTGCGCTCACCTCCTCAGTTGGTTCTCTGCGAACGGCCTCGTCCTCAACGTCGCGAAGTCTAACGTGATGATGTTCACAGCCGGAAACTCCACTGTCATCGCGCCAATACAGACCCCAATGCCACGTTGCGAGGCTTGCAGTTTTCTCGGGTTTTGGTTAGACGCTAAGCTGAATTGGAAAAACTACGTATCTAAGCTGTGTGGAAGGCTTAGTAGTGCGATATTCGCAATACGCAAACTCAAGCCTATGATTTCCGCCGATGCGCTGCTCCAAGTATATTATGCATATTTCCATTCAATTTTATCATATGGGATTATCCTATGGGGTAATTCCACGGACTCCAAACAAGTTTTCACTTTGCAAAAAAGAGCCCTTCGCACATTAGCAAGTGTAAAACCGAGGCACTCTTGTAGGGAGCTCTTTAAAAAATATGGTATTATGACACATTATTCACAATATGTTTTCGACATTATAATGTACACACGACACAATATACACCAGTTCAAACGTGTGAACATGCCCGGCAGGGTCAGCCGGCAAACGGGCCGCCTCCAGCGTGTGCCGCGGCGGTTGGCGCTGCTCGACAAAAACCCGCGCGTAATAGGGCCTGCTTTCTATGAGCGTCTACCCGCAGACCTAAAAAACGAATCTTCGGATGAAATATTTGGTCGCCGACTTAAAGATCTTTTATTGACGCAATCACTATATTCAGTAAAAGAGTATAGTGATAAATAGGTTAAATTGATTTGTTGTTTTTGTTTTATTTATTATTATTCCCTATTGACATGATCGTTTTAATTTGATTTGTTTTTATTTTTTATTTTTTATTCAATACATTTTTTGACATTTCTGACTGTAGCTTATTTGCTATATTTTTATTTTGTTTAATTTAATTCTTATTTTTACATTTTGACTGCGTTTGTTTATTTTATTTCATTATTATTTTTACTTTATTTTTTTACACTTTGACGATCTTATTGTGAATTCATTATGATTATGTGACATAGAATAATGTAATTTTCAGTATGAAATAAATGCCTACCTACCTACCTTACACCAGTGCTACAATTAGCCTAGGGATCGTTTCGTATTTTGTTTCTTAACCCATTTTTCACTTCATCAATGCTACATATAGTTTTCGCTACGTTACGTCAAATATTCATTTCAGGTAAGAAAATTTTGCTTGTAATTTGTTACTATCCAGAAAATGCAGCGAGCAAGACGAATTAGGGCAGAACCGATACGGATAGGTTAGGTTAGAAGGCCTTCGAGGTTATTTTTTTTTCTGTACAATAAATCTTGCTTGTAATTTATCCAAAAAATGCAACGATCAAGACGAATCAGGTTAGAACCGAATCGGACAGGTTAGCATAGTCGATTTAAAAATAGTTAAACTATTAATAAACCGAGCCGTTACATTGGGCAAATGATACTAAGGTAAAATCAGAAATGGGAAATAGATAAATTGACAAACCATTACATTGGACAACTGTTTCTACGCCGAAACCAGTATTACGGAGTAGATAATTTGTCAAATCGGTAAAAAACCTAAACAAGTAATGACTAAATGAAAATATTCGAAGTGATCTTTCGGGCAAACATAAAAAAACCCAAACCATAGTTGTCGAATAATATTTATCGAACCAAAATTCGGTCAAACATTTTTCGGAGTTCAGATAGGTAACCGTTAAAAAATAATTAAAATCTCTATTCAGAATTACGAACATTTTAACCAAAATTTACTGTAATCTGTCCAGCAGAGCTGTTCCCAAGTGATGCGCTTTATACATCAACGAACATTATTTCACTTTTATTAATGTAGACAGAAAAAAAAGATACCTAGATTGATTGATCTCGTAAATCAACAGAGTTCGACATGGTCATTTAATCAGCCACTGGCTAGTAATTTCAAATCAAACCTTCAGCTACAAAACAAAAGCCTGCTCTCATTATATAAGGCACAGGTGAGCAAACCAAAAGGTGCCAGAGATCTAATTAACTGGTACAACGCCAGCTTGAGCACATGTAATATGTATGGGCCGTATTGATCTATGTGTCGAGCACTTAAGATCCGTTGTTGGTTTAGGGTGGGAATATCGTTTGAATTAGGGGACGTGTTGTGATGATTGAGGATATGGGTGTTAATTTTGGTTCTATAAAATAGGTTATTATATCATACTAGCCGTCGCCAACGACTTCGTCTATCATTTCTCGCGGTAAAAAGTATGTTCTTCGAGATTCCAGATATTGCCATACCAAACTTCATCGAGATCGGGTGTAGTTTAACCGTGAAAATGTAACAAATAGACAAAGTTACTTTGAAATTGATAATATCAATATCGATGAATGACGAGCATGTTATATTTTATAAGACCGACGCGCTCATGATAGAAACGAGGACTTGAATAGATTTTGATACCGATTTTAGGTGCCATTATTTTAAATTTAAAACCATTATTTAAAGAAGGCTGAGTACCGATTTCACCATACGATGTTAAGTACCAATTTCACCATTAGATGTTAATTTAATCAATGTTCATCGACTGTTAGTTCATACATTTTGACAGCTGTTAACACTCTAATCGTCTGGTAAGTGTTTAAGAATCGTTAGGTGAAATTGTTACTTAAATATTAAGTACCATTCATTTTCCATTCATTGATTAATAAATCAGTGATAATCGACTGTTAGTTCATACATTTTGACAGCTGTTAACACTTTAATCGTCTGGTAAGTGGTTAAGAATCGTTAGGTGAAATTGGTACTTAAATATTAAGTACCATTCATTTTCAATTCATTGATTAATAAATCAGTGATAATCGACTGTTAGTTCATACATTTTGACAGCTGTTAACACTCTAATCGTCTGGTAAGTGTTTAAGAATCGTTAGGTGAAATTGTTACTTAAATATTAAGTACCATTCATTTTCCAATTATTGATTAATAAATCAATGATAATCGACTGTTAGTTCATACATTTTGACAGCTGTTAACACTCTAATCGTCTGTTAAGTGGTTAACATCGATTGGTGAAATTGGGACTAAGTCAACTACCTATTAATAATATTTACATAGTTATATACAAGAAAACGGGAACTTATTACGTTAGTTAATCATGTTTTTGGACCGATTTGTATTTGCATAGATTTTACCTTTGTATAGTAAAAATAAAAGCTTTTCGAAGGTTATCACGACTGAGCCTTTTAAACAGTCATTAATTAAAATTACTATTTATGTCTCGTGTTATTTATTTTATGCTTAAAAAATTAAATACTCTTTATTTCTTGCAAACACTTAATATTTCTATTCCTAGATGTTTCCTACCCATATTTCGATCAAATTTATAAGTTTCACACGTCATTTCTCGTTTCATTCAAGCGTTGTATGAAATTTTTCAATATACGAAGCGATTTGCGCAGTAGCCTGATGCAATATCGGGGTGGTACAGCACAGCAATATCGCGCTATTGTGAAAACGGCTTATAGCTAGTGAATGCGACGTGCATAATGAACGGTGTCATAATGAATACTTTTATGTGTTTACAATGCTAATATAAAAGTGTTTGTTGCCACAGAGTCGAAATAAATATTTTACATTGTTTGCAAGAGTGCACAATACTTTTTTTCAACACAATTTCGGGGCGAGAATTGTTATAAATATTTAGAACGAATTTATTTAGCGAATTTCCCAAAAAAAAATAATGGCGGACTTATTTTTATTTGACACTACCGCGGTCGAACCGCTTGGTGCAAGAGGATGTGGGAGTTAAATGACCCGATATCCGGGGGTAACATAACATAATATACATATATTCTACAGCATTAAAAAAATTTTTTTTTTATAAAAAATACAAAAATGTTATAAAAAGACGTTTTTGTTAATGATATCTACTGTCACGGGTGGGAAAATTGAGTGAACTTCTAAAAAAAAATTAGTCAAACTCAATCTTCATGGATCAGACAAGTCTTGTCGCGAACCCTCGATCACTGGCGAGCCCCTAGGGCTTCGCGTACCCCAATTTGAGAATCCAGGTTTATGACAATCGATTGGTCTGTTCAAAGGTTATGAGCTCTGAACCCCTTTGTCTGGGCCCTCCATACTATCGGCGGTACGATTACGGGCGACCACGATAGTGTAGAGGGCATACTCGGCTGTATTCGCCGATAATAGTCTATAATCGCCGATGATCGCCTGCGACCCGTGATTTGTCGGTTTTTCGGGCACGCATCAAAGGGAATCGCCACGTTGTGCGTTCAGCTGCCCACACTATCGCCGATCATCGATTCTCCAGTGGACAATTAATTAAAAATTAAATTGTATTATATAGTTATTGTATCTACATACTTCGTTTTATTATGATTAATGCTCAAGCACCGCCATCTTCTTTTCCTCCATTTGTTAAATAATAAAGCAGCAACACAATCCACGTCCATCTTGTACGCTTGCCGTTCGAAAACTACTACGGGCGATAGTGTGGATGCTTGCACGATCATCGTGCCGATTATAGACGATCAGACTATCAACGATTATCGCCGATAGTGTAGAGGACCCATTAAAGTTATCCCTATCCGTAACACTTTCCGTCTTTAACTGCAAATATTGTTTGACCATACAAAATCCATTAACACAATTTATGTAGAAAAGTCACAGTAAGTCTGATTTACACCGAAGCACCTTTCTATTCGAAATTTCGATTACTCGCATTTTCATATATTTTCGAAACGTACGAACGGAAAGATTAACTAATAAATACTTGAAATGTAGTGCTCAGAAACTTGGCTTTTACTAGTAAAGTCGGTGAAAAGAGCAGTCAAGTCTAAGTTTAAATCGAAAGGCGTTTCAATCCGAACGATTTTTCCGTTTCTGAACGAATGGAAAAATGGTATACAAGTGCACAATTAAAGTGTTTTTAACCCGCGAACTGCGTTGTTAATATGAGTGCAAATAGATAGAATGCCATTAATACACTGATTTATAAGCAAACAGAACGAGCAAGAAACTCTATAAATAGGTATTTGCCATTTAATTAATTCATCATAATGACTTTGTTTCCTAAGTTAAATTATGTCGCACGTATGCGGTTTGTTTTTATTCTTCTTTTAAATCACGCATTTATTATCACCAACATTAAGTCAGCAGAAAATAGGCATTCTCAAAGGTTCGCCATACATAACAAACCCTCGTGTGCAAAACACAAATCTTGAATGTGTCTACAATGCGGCAAAACATATGAAATAAAATAAAAAGGTCAAACGCTAGAAAACATAGTTACATAAATATTGATTGTACGTTACTGTTAGCAGAAATAACATTTTCAAAAGTTACTCCTCCCCTGATTCTCAGATGTCGTAACTTTACAATAATACGCTCTCCGCTCGATATTTGCCCCAAGTTTTCACTCGGTTGCTGTTCGTAAATCTTTAGTTTACTCCCAGTATTGTTCCCCGGGTTGCATAAGTAACGTGCGAACGCTTCGCGTTTTAACATAGCACTCGCTTGGCTACTTCCATGTTTGTTCCGTTCCAACAAAATGCTTTTAGGGATCCGATACGGATTTTATGGGTTTGTTCAAGGTTCGGTGGAGAATGGGAAGGGATGACGGCAATTATATAAGTGACTATAAATATGGCAAAATTATTGAGAAACATTACCTGAAAGGTTGAATAAATTGGAATCATGATAATAAATACTAACACTAGGACTACTTACCATTATCTTGGTTATTGTTAGGAAGACAGACCATAAAATTTAAGAAAATAAAGTGCTAATGGTACCTTTTATCTCTGACACTACTACTTACACCTAACGACAAACAGTTTACACTACATTTAACTTTGGGGACAGCTTGAATAAAAGCTGTTGTACATGACCTCGTTTTTGTTTTTCAATATTGATCCTTGTATATATTTTAGCAAAAGTTTCACGAACTTTAGTCACATGAGAACTATGTTGAAGTGGATTCTAATTAATGAAGTGTAAACAAACATTGCAGATCTGAAAAAACAACCAGTCACACCGTTCTGGAACTTTAATCAAGTAAATGGTACAAAATCGAATTCTATATTGTATTTTTCGGCTTTTTCCAAAAAAACTGCACGTAGTTAAGGACTAAAATAAACAACGGTAACTTTTCCTTTTTTAAGTACTGCCTTCATGCGCCAATAGGCGGTATCTCACATTCAATAACCGAAATTAGTAAAATGGTTACATTTGCTACAGGAGTTCTGTCTAAGATGCCACTATTTATTTTAGAGCAGTTTAGTTAATTGCCGTGACGTAATGGAAAAGTTCTATTATTACAGACTAGATGTGGAAATTGCAGAAGGGACAGGATCCTCTTGGTGAGGCTTGCTTCAAGTTGACTGACATAGATTTACTTAGTCTAATAACTCCCGTTAACATTGCCACTGATTAATTAATCTTTGGTGAATACCCATTTCCTGTGTGGATGTTTTTGCTGGCATTAGTATCTATGATAATAACACATGATTCAATTTGGTTTTGTTCAAATTCAACGTTAACATCCCTGTATCGAAATTTTCATAAACTAAGTAACGTAATAATTACTGGTATTTTTTCAAATGCTTATTGTTTCTGTAAGTCATATAGTTAGAAATACATACAAAGTCGGATACCTCATTCGGTTTCATCGGAATTTCCAGATAAGTATATGTTTCAGGCTTTATCTTTCTTCCACAGGGTTTGGAGATAAAAGGTCAAATGGTGTTCTGTCCGGAATCCGACTCCTTGCTGTTCGTTGGCTCCCCGTTCTTGGACGGCCTGGAAGGCCTCACAAGCCGCGGCCTCTTCATCTCTGACATACCACTGCACGATGCCACGAGAGATGTCATACTGGTTGGGGAACAGGCCAGAGCCCAGGTAGATTACTTAGATGCTTCACTAATTTTTTTGCATAAGTTTTGGTTTACATTTTTTACCAATAGCTAAGTGAGTTTAAGGCAAATAAACCTAAGGCAAAAGAAGCAACATCAATCTGACAAGATGAATGGGAATAGTTCAGGAGCTTTATTCCTTTTACTGTTATAACATATTTAAGAAAACTAATAGGTCTTTCGTACTCTTGAAGTTCTGAATTTTTGAAATAATGCCGTTCTACTCTTGCCAAACCCTTGCAGCTGGACTTTGGCCTTGTCAAATCATCTCATCCATCAGGAAACCTGTGTGATCGTGTGCATTGTTGCTTTAAAAAAAGTACGGGGTGTGCTATTTAGATACGGTACTACATTTCGCTATGACGAAAATAAATAGTAATCCAAAGCCACGACAAGCCTTGTTACTGTGTCTTAAGTCATGCTTTTTACAAATTATTCCATCATTTAAGGAAAACTATGTTTTAAGTGAAAACCTAAATTCTGTATAATATAATCACAAAGCGTAATTTCCAGTACTGAACATGAGAAAAGTTATCATAGTTACTCGTAAAGAAATTAGGTTTTGATCATTAATTATAATTAGATTCTCTTGCATTTACGTTAAATTCATCTGCTAAGTCACGAAGAAATAAACTTCTAGCAGTTCATCCAAACAGACTTAATTTAGTTTGATATAATGGAATGCTGCGCGAATGGGAACTCGCTTGGAAAATTTTAATGGCATCTAAGAAGCACCTGGGAAATAATATTTTCAGTCTTATGAGACCTGAGAAAATTTCAAGATATTATTGAGAAGTTTCTCTCCCCTTAAACTTAGTCCGATTTTTACGATTTTTGAATATCTTGTAGATATTATGAAAAACTAGGTCTTTACGTTTTTATTTCCAAAAAATATTTCTTAGAAAACAAATTAAAAAAAAACCGAAACTCACAGACCTAGTTTTTCATAATAACTACAACATATTCAAAAATCGGACTTGATTTAGGAGGTGAGAAAAGTTTTTTGACAGTTACGCGATTTAAAGGACGATTTGCAATCCTCTTAGTCATGGGTAAAATCACTGATAGTAAAAACAAGTACCTAGGTTTAGGTAGCAAAGCTGACATGTGTTACGAAATGCCTTCTAAACATGAAATTGATGCTTGAACTTCAGAGATCTTTAGAAATACTGTTACTTCAAGTCCAGGATTTTCTCGAGCTTTAAAACCGGCTTAGGACGTACAATGCTCTGTTCGATATTTAGTTTAAATCTATTTTCTCTGCTGAAGAGGGTTGTCGAAGCGTTTTTCGAGACTACTTGTTGATCTGAAGTCGAGGACACTCGATGTCCATATCATGCCAAACTTAGTCGATGGAAGTTTATAAAGAGGCTCCCTTTGAAGCGAAAGCTAATAAATAATAGCCAGAATGTCCATTCTTTAGTTTGGCTATTATATCTCGTTATTTTATCTTCGATAATTTTCTGTGTATTATATAACAACTTGTTTTCAACTTATCACATAATATCAGGGTACATAAGACAAAATAAGGAAAGACATCTATGTTGTATGTAATTGTAAGGTAAAGAAGTGAAACAGAAGTATTTTCTTTTTTCAGGTTTATACCTAACTTTGTAAAATATCATTGTATCCTCAGTTTTAGGTCCCATACATTCTAAAAAGCTAACAACAAGAATATTTACAGGATGGACTCCGAAGAAGAATGGATAAGTTGAAGAACAGAATAGAAGAAGCAAGCAAGGCTGTGGATAAAGAGAGGGAAAAGAACGTTAGTCTACTGCACCTGATATTTCCGCCACACATTGCGAAGAGATTGTGGTTAGGTGAGTCGACTTTAAATCTTATTCCTAGAAAAAATCGTCAACAAATAAGTGCCTTTTACTATGCTTTTACATCGAATGGTCGATTCCCAAATTTCCATGTTTTGACATAATAGGTACTGCTTTAAAAAGGGAAATGCTTGCAAACAGTAACATTATTATCTTGTGACCTGCAAAAGTTTTATATTTCGATCCATTGATAGCAATTTGTCTTCAGATCAGACACTAGGTGACTCATCTGAATAAATCACGCACTAAGTTTAGAATTTTAATGATCAAAAGCATGGATTGGGTTCGCAAATAATTCGTTAACTTTTGTATAAATAACTAAATGGTCCAAATGTCTAAATTGTCTGAATGTGTTAAAACTTCCGACACGCAAACGAACTCGTTTCAGAGCTGGACTCATGAATGGCCAGCAAATTTCAATGAAAGGCTGAAAACCACCGCTGGGATACAATCTTTTACATACATTGAAATTGGTTCTATTATTCTACCCTAGGCTATGATAGATAAACAAACACGTACCTAACACTCCTTTTTTATCGAGTGAAAATGATAACAAACTATGAGCCTATTTTCATCACTATAATTTATCATTCAGGGCATAAAAATGCCTGTTATTTGGTATTCGCTTTGAAAACTATATTACGAATTGATCGAATTAATTCCGCCTTACCCTTCTGTCGCCGAGGGACTAGATGTGTAATTCGTTTCTTTTTATCGTTGACGTTCCACCAAGTTTCATGGGACGCTTTGTCTATACCTTTCATAATGAAAACTGTGTAGGTGTGAACATGGGGCTAAAGGTTATGTTGTCAAAACCGACGTTGGCTAATCAAAAGAGTAGATAGTAAACTCCACGCGATTCTGTCAGTTATCCTGTCAAAAAACATTCAAGCAACCCGTCTCTGGAATGCGTTCTCACCTCATATTAGACGAGCCCCTGGCAAGCTTTCTTTAAAGCGAATGCTTCGTAAGCATTTGGTGGAACAAGATGTTGCGTAGAATTTATGTATAGTAGGCTAAACCTTTACAGGTATTATATATTTATTTATGTATGTACATTTGAATTTTATTTATGTATATCATGTACTACATTTATTGATTTGATAGTATTTTTTGCGTAAAGTATTATTGTTTTGTAAAAACGTTATTTGCTTTGTTGCCTCTGTCTTTTTTTTCTGTGCACCACTTTTACTACTTTCTGTATGATTATTCAATTGACTGTTAGGGAAGACCATTAGGCATTGTGTTTTTTTTGTGGAATAAAAGTTAAAAAAAACAGCCCTACTGTCTTTGTGAACGAATTTTGACCCCTGCTGCATAATGACTTATGTTACCACTTAAAATTGAATGAAAGGGTCTGTTTGATATCTTCAACACGAATTTTAAATAGTTTCCTAAATATCTATACTAAAACATTTACTGCAGCGCTTTTGAAATCGCTTTACGGCTAGTGGCTGTTATCGGATTTTCACTTCAAAGTAATAAAGATTGATCAGCGTTTAGCGTTTTAGAAAATGAATCGAAAATATTATCTTAATCAAGAATCTTAGTTTATAAATAAGTACGAACAGTTGATAAGAAATGGCTAAGGTCAGGTTGAGTAAGAGCCTCAACGGGGTAAGTGCAACAAACCATACATTTTTTAGGAGATATTGTTGGTTTGACGGACATGCCCCGTAGACGCACTTGCCCCAGGTGGCGTTAGAGCGTCAACGGGGTAAGTGCGTCAAACCATATATTTATTAGGAAATGTTGGTGGTTTGACGGACCTGCCCCATAGACAGACTTGCCCCAGGTGGGGTAAGAGCGTCAACGGGGTAAGTGCGACAAATCATATATTTTTAGGAAATATTGGTGGTTTGAAGGACTTGCCCCATAGACGCACTCGCCACACCTTAGACCTTACCTTATTTCAAATGTTGGATGAACACACATATCGCACGTCCAATCCAGGAGTGACACTACAAAAAAAGGAATTCATTTAACCTCTATAATGTCACTATTCAACTTTTTAGTCTCACTCTTGGATTTAACGTGCGAAAGTGCGAAAGTTGAAAATATTGTCGTTCCATCTGCCACCACATCCAACTCTAAATCCTAACCTGTATCATAAACAGGTGTGGTCTAAAGTTTCAGATTGAGTCATAAAGTTTACTGCCGCGGGCGCGGCCTGGGTAGGATCATAATTAAGTTAATGCCTTTTTATGATAACTCGTTCTAATTAATATAATGAGAGCACGTAGTAAAACGACGATTTTGCGCCAGGAACTAGGAGCGTTACGTATATTTTCAGAAGCAGAAATACAATGATTTAATTCGACCAGAGATCTTATTTTATTTTAAATGGGTAATCTTCTTTGATTAGGTAACTGACTATCGTGGTCATTGAGGAAGGTTTATAAGCCCGGGTAGTGGACGTCTTTTTGATGAAATTATGATGATAATGATGATGATGATATAGAAGTCGAACTTTTGGTGCCGATGGCGTCAAAATGTTCAAATCTTGCACACAAGGTGCTTTAGCATGTGTTTTGGTATTAACTTGTACCAATAAATAAATGATATAAAATAAAATATGATGATCCATCCGAATGTCAGTATCGATGAACTCAAAACATTTAATAAGGGTTTATGCAGAAATGGTTCCGCGATACCCGGGCCAAATTTCAACTTTTCATTACTACTCTTACATTTTAAATCATCCTATATTCAAATTGACGCCATCGGCACCAAAAGTTCGACCCTAATGATGATGATGATGATGATGATGATGATGATGATGATGATGATGATGATGATGATTATGATGATGATGATGATGGTGATGATGATGATGATGATGATGATGATGATTATGATTATGATGATGATGATGATGATGATGATGATGATGATGATGATGATGATGATGATGATGATGATGATGATGATGATGATGATGATGATGATGATGATGATGATGATGATGAGCCACTGAACGTCGTTCCTATGGTCGGCGTAGTTCTTCTCTATATTAATGAAGATAATAATATAAAGCACCTATTCCTTTAATACTTGTACGGTAACTCACATTACGTCTGATGGTATTTTCCTAATCCTCTAGTGAAGCTTTTAATAATGACGAGTACGTTCTAAGTGGGTCGGGACGCCCTTTCACCCCTTTATAATAAACCCGGTTAAGGACATTTGATCCGAACTCAGTCCCGGGAATAGAACAAAGATATTTCACTCTTATTTACATTATCTATTGTCTTGTATTTGGAAAAAATGAGTTGGTGTACGTTTTATTTTGTCTGACAATTTATTTGTGGTATTGTAGCACCGCAACAAATTGACTGATTGTATAAGAACTTAATACGGTTTTTGTTCGATATCAATCTGCTTTAATCAGTTCGAAGTGTAGAAAGTCAAAAAAATATTTTCAAAATAGGTCTAATATTGACGGAGATATCGGAGAATATACAAAAAAAGGAAAAAACATAGGTACAACAGTCAAACACCACTTTTCCCTTTTTTGAAGTCGGTAAAAGATCAAGACTTTTTTTAATGGAATGTGCTTGGAATGAAGCAGAAAGAATGGCATTCCTGTGTCCTTAGTTGTCCTTAGTCTCCTGTGGGATGCAACGTGCTTCAGCACTTTTGCTTCCTCGCACCTCAGCCATACGATACGGAGCGCAAGTGCAGCTGCTGAAGGTGCTGCAAGGCTCAAGCACTCCAAATAGTCAGAGGTCAAGGGTGTATGAGTTTGTTCTGGTAGCGGTAGAAATTAATGTTCCTTGGTGCGTAGATGCAAAAACTTGGGACAGCAATTGAGGGATAAGGGTTGTGATTCCCGGTCCAGTTCGTATCTGGTTCAACATTTTTTGTTGAAAACAGCGTGGCAATGCTACCAGTACCTATTGGAACCTTTGAGCCAGATGCGACCCGAGCCGGGGAATTAGATTAATTGACGTAGCATGTTGCTGATTATTATGTACACTGTTGACGAATGGTCGAGGTGGCCCGATCCCTTGCCTCTACACACCAAGGAACACTAATCTCTACCGCTACCAGAACAAACTCATACACCCTTGAACTCTGACTATTTGGGGTGCTTGAGCCTTGCAGCATCTTTAACAGCGGCACTTGCGCTCCGTATTGTGTGGCTGAGGTGCGAGGAAGCTAAAGTGCTGAAGCACGTTGCATCCCACAGGAGACTATTGCCTCTAGCCCACGGAAACAAAGTTAAGCCGTCTGGCCGCTTACCATCCGAGCATATTAAGACCCCGCCCCGTGGCTCAAACACACAAGACACATTAGCTTGAACGGAAGCCCGACGAATGTAATGTTTCTAATGTCAATAAACCAAACCGTGCGCTTTCCGAATTAAATTCATATCGCGCCTCTTGCTAGTTTAGTCAGCTTCATTTTTAAAACCTGTACTAAAATGGATAATATTTGCACCTTTTTGGAAAGCTTATGAATTGAGAAAGTTTTTACGTGATTTGTACGCCAAGTGTATTTTTATTTAAGCACCTATTATTTCTTAGGTTTTTGGAATTTTTGTGAAAAGTTTTATTTGAAGCATTTGTTTCTTTATCAGCTATTAGAAAAATGCATTGTTAGTTCCCAGAGTGAGGTAGTTTTTTCACAATCGACAGTTTTATATCAAATGACGGAAAACTTTAAAAATACCTAAAAAGTTAAATAACTCGGAAACCAGCGAAATTAGACCCTCAGTTAACGGGACAAAATTATTGCAAATTAGCTTTAATGGAATAGGTTGAGTTACCAGTCACCCTGTATAGCCTAAAAGTATTCTGAATTGAAACGAATAAAAATATGAGTTGAGTTTCTCTTTAAGATTAAAATGATTATATTTGATATTCATAATCACGTAAATGTGTTAAGAGTTTAAAATTGCATTTGGAGTTATTTAATAAGTTTTAGTGCGAACTCTCGTTAGCATAAATAATTTTAATTTACAAAGTTTTCAAAAGCATTCTGATTTTAATTAAATAAGAGCAAGGCAGCATTAGCAATCGTACTTAATTGTTTTAAATTCTATTATATTTAGAGAGAATGCTTTCTTATTTCGGTCGAATATTGGATTCTAAAGTATTTTTTGGGTTTTATAACAAAATGTTAAAAAATAAACCCTATGAAAAGACATCAGTGTCTTTCTGTACGAGTATGTAACAGCAACATTTCTAAGCAACTAGACCGAGTTATCAAATTTAAATAAAGCATGGCTGTTTAACTTGCCCCATTTTTTATAAAAAAAAGTATAGTTACTGAAAAAAGGATTGAAAAATGAAAGTGACATTTACTAAGTATGTCATACCGATAAAATGGGGTTAGTTTGATATATTTTAAAAATAAATCTTCCTTAACTCCGCATTTAATCGTACAGTCAACAGCATAAATAAGTGATCATTTATGTACCTTGTCGCTTTCGATCGATTCACAATTTTGTATGACATTTCAAACACGACGTTAAAGTGACAAGGTACATAAATAATCACTTATTTATTATGTTGACTGTACTTTGATTATCCTGAAGTATGTCAAAAAATAGTGGTATTTTGTTTCGAAGATTTTAAATAAAATTTGTCTGAAATTACTTAAACTACTAATGTTTAGCGCCCGCATAAGAAACATATGGAAGTAATGTCGCGAAAGAGCTTAATAATAAATCAGATATTGCACAAAATCGATGATTCAAAAAATTATCTAAGTCGCTTCGCGTTTATAAAGTCATAATTTTACGGTACCTAATAAAAAGGCTCAATCTGCATATTCCGTTTTCTTGTAATTTATCGTAAGTCTTGATTTATAGCCAAAATTAACAAGAAATGGCATTTGATTAACGTGCTCAAAAACCGACACTGGACCGGAAAGGCGACAAGCTCTTGCAGGATAAACTGCCCTCCTTAGCCAATAAGTGGTATCTTAAATTCAATGGTCAAAGCAGATTCAATCCTGTTCTGGTAGTAATAAGGTTGCGATTGCTACGGTTGCTTTATGTGAGATGCTGCTTTTGGCTTGTGCTGGTCGACACTCTCCGAGGCTTTCTGCCTTACCACCAAAGAAGGTAACTGCATAGTGATAGTACTTATAAGCATTTTAAATTTAGAGTGGATTCAACTAAACGAGAATAAATATTATTTTTAGTTCGCATTTCACCAAACTGATGAGATAGCTTATACATTGGATTGACACATAGGCTACTTTTATCCCGGAAAATTTAAAAGTTTCCGGGGGAATAACGTTAATCGAAATCTACGCGGACGAAGTCGCGGGCAGGTGCTAGTAATTACTAAATCAATGACTCGAACGAAAAAATGATGCCTAAACCCGACATTTACCAATGAATTAATTTTAAATCATCATACTACACTAACGACCAAAAAAGGGTCGGTTAATAATTTGAATACAACGTGAGCCCGTTATTAATGCTCGTAAGTACATACCGTATAATCTATCACAGCATTCTGGCAACACGTGTGTTCCCCAGACGCCAATTAAGTTTACTTCCTCCAGAATTTAATAATATTAACTAATATAAATTGATTCCGCAAGTTACCGTGAGAGTTTGTATTAGGGGTCCCGGTAGGATAAACTTTGGTTGGTTTATTAAGTTACTGAAGTTTAATTTTAGAAGCTAATTTTTGACATGAAGGCCTGTCAAAACTACATAAAAATGACATGCTTATTAATAAGGTTATCGTTATGAAAATAATAGGATTAATAATAATAAACACAACAAACATAATGGCGGACGTGCCTGAAGAGGTTTGATGAATGTATAGGAAAGGAAAGTCGTATGTTTAGACCGGTGGTGCACCTGTTTTTTTTAGTAACCTACCCCATTTGAAGACGGGCGTGAAAGTTTGCATGTATGTATGTGTGTGCAGCCATGATGAAATTAATTTATTTTTCGAATAAAAGAAACAGGTATTTTCAACACTCGACGACGTGGTCTACTTTCTTTTACGTGTATTGTCTCAACCGTGCAACGCCAACCTAAAGTGATAGTGAGGGTTAGAATAGTGCCACTACATGTCTTCCCGTGGATGTCGTAAGATGCGACTAAGGGAATAAAGGTGTGTACTGTTAGGCGATGGGCTTGCAACCTATCATACACTGGTAAACATCTAAGCCTAATTGTGCAAAATGTGGTTACAGAAATATCAACAAGTTTTTAAAGTTGTTGGTAATTCTGTAGCTCTGCCTACCCCACTCTGGGAATGAAGGTGTGAGTTTATGGATCACTATTATCATCATCATGTCAGCCGAAAGACGTCCACTGCTGGGCATAGGCGTCCCCCAAATTGATGGATGTATGTAGATAATTTCAATATTATGGTAAACATATTCTGCCGGGCAGCGCATATAAACGTTTTGACTTTCACCCAGTGCAAGTGACTTGAACGCACAGAGCCTGTTCTACCAGGTTAAACGACATGTTATCGTTCTGTCAACGTTTCCATTAAAAGTAATACGATATTCGTCTAATTCAATATAGTTTTACCCAATAAAGACACAAGTGCCTTGGAGCTGAATGCGAGTTTCGTAATAATAATAAACAAATACGGCACCTCGTGGAATACCTGGCTAAGACGGCAGGGAATGTTTCAAATTAAATTCTGTTTTGTTCCTAGGTGAGAAAATAGAAGCGAAGAGCCACGATAACGTCACGATGCTCTTCAGCGACATTGTCGGCTTTACTTCTATCTGCGCAACCGCTACGCCGATGATGGTCATCGACATGCTTGAGGATCTATACACCGTGTTTGACGTGTTCTGTGAGGAACTGGATGTGTACAAGGTAAGAAATATAACTAACAGACCTATTCTGCTCTTCTGAGCCAATAGGCAGTACCTCAATAAAACTCCTGCGCCAATATCAACTTTATTACTAACATACGAGAATTAAAACTGCTTTGGGTCTAAAATTTTAGTTACTGCTTATTGCTTAGAAAAGCAGTATCATGGTCATATTTACCGATGTGGATAAACGTGGATAAAACATCAGTCACTTTTTGACCAGTGTCAGTGCGAAAGCGACGAATAAGACGACCATGATTACCTGTTAGTTATATTGATAAATGAAAATTAATAGATAATTTTACTAATAAAAAAGTACTGTGATACCTACTAAAATCGATTGCTTCCTATAGTACAGCCTTAAAAAAATATTTAATATTACCTACAAATATCACCAGCAGTGTAATGGTCCGTTACGTGCGTACAGTTCCTTTGGTACCATGACAAGAAACACCTAAAACTATCTTTAAAAAAAATGTAAACTTGGTGCTTTTTTACATCATTTTTAGTTCGTATAAACAATTTAGTCGTTTAACTCAAGAAATAATGTAGTCCACAAAGTCGCTCTACTTTTTTTTAGTATGAAACATGATTGAAGATATTTTCTAGGTTTTAAATATTTGTAGTTTATCTTGAAGACGTAACAATATCACCTTCAGTCTCACTAAAATCGGAACCTGAATCTAAGTGGATATACCGTTCGCAAGGCGCTGGTATTCTAGCTGACTAAGCGAAATGCACCGAGCCAGAAAATTGTTCGTATGCACTTCTCGCTACGAATCGTGTGGGTTATCGTTGCATATATTATCACTGTTTGCAATAATGTATGCAGGGTTTGGGAGTACAAGCTGAGAATTTCGCAATGCGTCTTGCATTTTCAATGCTGTATGATTCTACAATGGCATACTAATGTAAAATTTACATGTAGCCTTGAAGATGAAATTTATCTTTTTAAGTACAAGATAAAACTCAGACGGTTGTAACTATTTTCTAATCGTTGGTGCATATATTATTTGATTTTTATTTTCTCCTGCTATCTATTGCAAGCTGTAAAAAAAAATCTTGACTGTTCCATAGTTAAGTACTCAAACATAAAGTTTGCTTAAAACGGGTACTATGTAAGTAATTTTTCAAAAGCTATATTTTTAAATGCCCTCATATTTTGAATTTGTACTGGTTTGTTTTGAAGTTTTTTTTGTCTTCATGTACCTAACCTATGTACCTATGATAATAGAAGACACGAGTAACATTTTGCAAGAAATAGCCGATTTTGAACGGAGTTTTAAAGAATTGATATTTTAATACTATTAGTAAAATAACTTTGAATCTTGCGCAGGTGGAAACAATAGGCGACGCGTATTGCGTCGCAAGCGGGCTGCACAAGAAGATCGACACGCATGCGCCCCAGATCGCTTGGATGGCCATGCGCATGGTGGAAACTTGCGCGCAGCACTTTACACACGAAGGACACCCTATAAAGGTCAATATTAGTGCATTCGTTATTAAAGGCAATATATACTGTACATTAAGCATAACTTTGTCAATCCTTACTGTAAGAGCTTGTTGGTCAAAAACATGGTGAGAATGCCAGTCATCTTCATCGTCGTGTACTTTATACGATTCGTCAATTTATTGCTTTCCATGTAAAAAATGGGTTCATCGATCATCATACTAGAAGTCAATTTTTCATTTGAAATTTACTTAGATTCTACCACGGTAGATAAAGCTAGGGCAGGTCATTAGTCCATAAAGAAAGTAAACAATACTGCCCTCCTTAGAAAAAAGGGCGTATGTCTCATAGAACCGCGTATGTATTAGTGACCTTAATCCTTAAAACAGGGGGTTCAATGTGCTTTGACTATCAAATTGCGCATGCGTCCTTTTTGTTTAGGAGGGCAGAATACTTATTACCATCGTCCCTACTAACCTGTAAATCGCAGAATTCGCATTATTATATTCCGACATTCTATATTAGCCTAAATCGTTGGCAAATCATTTTCAACCTTAATTACTGGAAATGTCCCTTAAATTTACAGCTCACATCCCGTCACGTGGCATTTGCCTTTATCAATCTTTAAAAAAACCTCTCCGGTATTTCAATGCTAACGACTCATTTAAATATGTCCGTATAAACTATGCAACACCACATAAACAAAGTAAATACAACGCAATTAGTGACTTAAATTATCAGTCTTGTATTAACAGTAGTTACGTTCTCATGAACAAAGGTTCAATACCTTATGCTTATTTTTTCTTACAGATGCGTATAGGCCTCCACACAGGCACCGTGCTTGCTGGAGTGGTCGGTCGTACCATGCTCAAGTACTGTCTCTTCGGCCACAACGTCACGCTTGCAAACAAGTTCGAGTCCGGTTCGGAGCCTCTTAAGATCAACGTCAGTCCTACCACTTATGAGTAAGTCAATGTCAGGATCTCAAATAGGTAGTTCAGAAAGTGTTATTTCCCTATGTGTAAGGTATTTTGTCCTGTGAACTGGATGTGCACAAGACTTGGTCCAAAAACCAGCCAAACTTAGCACTTACAATAAACTTTATTCATAATAGCGATACCATAATTTTACCTCTTTCCCGGTGTAGAAATTGGATGTTTTTTTCAGTTTATTACGCGATCACTTTATTACTTACCAGAAGTATTTAAAACTACTACTACTGTCTCTTCGGCCACAAACAAGTTCGAGTCTGGGACGATAAACAAAATGCGTGGCGAGATCGTTACCGTTATCAAAAATGTATATTATTGACGTAAGCTCGCAGATGGTCGTGTCAAGCGCTTATGTCAGTTCCATACACTTTGACAGTTTTCGAAAATCGTTTTCGATAGCGGTAAGCACCTTGTCTAGGGCCTCTGGCTCGGTGCCTCTCAAAATCAACGTCAGTCCCACCCCTTAGTAATAGGTCAATCACAGGCTCCCAAAATAGTTTAGGCCAATTTATTTTTATCTACGGGACTGTCAAGAATAGCAATATTTATTTCAGGCAACAAGGCCCATAATTTCCAATTCCTTATAGAGTTATTTGCACAAATATTTAGAAATAATTCTTTCTACTTGATGAGTTGGTCACAAAAGTCCCAAAGGAAAAAACTCGGTTAAATTTCAAAGAAGTAAATGTATTTCTATTTTCAACTTAAGAGGCATTCTGAGTTAGGAATCTAAACCAAGTGGCAAGCGTACGCTTTCGATTTCGTGTTGCGTCCAGGTAGCACTTAGGTTTTGAACTGTGCAATGAAGTGCAAGGAGCAAAGCGCACGGCGCATCTGAGTGCACTTGAGACCTCTGAATGGTGAGTTACACGCTCTTGAGCGGAGAGCTGGTTGCCATCCATGTCGATTGGATTTCCTTGCCACTGCACATTCCTGTCTACTGCTATTAAATTTTGAAGATGACGATCGACATCCGTATGGTTGGATATTGGTGGTTTATAGGTATAGGTATCTAAATATACAATTTAAATTGGTCGGTTTCGTGGGGTTTAATGTAATGACTGTGTATGTATATGATGAAGCTAATCTGTTGTTAACGGGTGAGAGGGATATTATTTGAATAACATTCAAAAAATGCATGATTCAGTAATGTAATGATTTTTAAATGGCAGTATTTTGAAAGTGTATCATTCACTAAACTTATTAATGAATAAATCATGTTATTCGATGTTATTTTTTTCAAATTAATATCATCGGTACCGATAGATAAAATCCAATCCAATTCAAACATGTACATCCACTCGTGTGTCTAATAAATCACCAACAAAAACAAATTTATCGTATTCCGTACCTAAATTGCGTATCACTGCCAATCGACTAACTCAAAAGTTCAATCCAACTCCAACATACTTTGACTCGTTATCCCCTTTATTAGTTTCTTCAAAGCGTTCCACAGAAGAATCAATTCCGTGGAATAACGAAACTTTTCTCGCAGGTGGCTAATAAAATTCCCGGGATTCGAGATGGAGGCGCGGGAACGCTCGTGCCTTCCCAACTCATTCCCCAAGGATATTCCTGGCACGTGTCATTTTCTACACAAGTACACGCATCGAGGAACGGACCCAAACGCACCTCAGGTATGCACTGGCTTATTTTTTTGTGTTGTGTATGTGTATAAACAGTACAGTTGGTGGGAACGTGAAATTAGGAGGAACTGCGAGTTTACGCACGCTCTTACAGAAAAAGTATTTAAATGAAATACTTCTCTAAGGTGATGGAACCAGTAATGACAAAGGCACCAATAATGGACACTTGATTCTTATTTTACAGAATATAAGGGTTATTCATTTGCTTTGCAACAATCAATTTAGGACCGAATGAAATTTGAATTAAGAGTGAAGTGTATTACTGGTGTCTGTCTGCTAAAAGTGTCCATCATTGATGCCGTCACCTGACGTTGATATTATGTTTTACAAAAGTATTGTAAAAAAATGATTGATCGCATAGCGTCTCACTATAGTTACAGATCAAAATGAAATAAATGCAACATAGTTTTTCAATATTTGCGTGCTAAGGAGTGGTTCAGTAAAAAAGTAGCAATGTATTATCTGGTATATATTTTTTATTTATTGCTAATTATGAATCAATTTTTTTTTTAGTAATCTGTATATATCATACTATGAAATAAAAATACAATCATATTGAAATGTATGAGATTCTTTAAGTTTTCTCAATATTTATTGCAGGTACTTTATAACTTTTTGAACAACACAATTTGACAATCTTCGCTTGCCGTTTTCTACCATGCCACAATTGAATTTCCATTTTCACAACTTGTTTTATGCTTTTAGGAATATCATCTTACGGATAAGTTTTACCAATAAACTGGATTTTACTTTGGGTAGTAAGGAAGTCTCTCCAATCTAACCTCTGACAGAGGTTTTTCTATGGGAGACAAATTTCTATAAAAATGGTAAATACACCAATGTTGAAATTCCATGTAACTACCTCAAAGTGAATTCAAATCAAAAAAGTTAACTATTGATCAAAAGACAATTTAATAAGGTATTAAGTAGCCCATCAAACTTTAAGGAAAAACTATGTTTATGACAAACACCTCATTAATTCTCTCAGAAGACGCTGTTCAAAAAGTTTTAGGTAAGATGTAAAAGGCGAAAACTTTAGATCGCCCGTTCATTTTTACGATTGTTATTTTTTATTTTATTGAATAGTATCTACAGATTACTATAACAAATGCACTGCTTAAAAATTACCACAAAATAAACAAATAATCCATATTATGTGCTGCTACTTTTTTTCCGGACCACTCTTTAGGAGCGTTACGAAGGCTTGTGTCATAATAGTATTCTGTTATTTTTTTATACAAGTAGGCACTTTTATACGTACAACGCATTTTCTCGTTTCAAAATTCTGACATAATTGATCTTAATTAAGTTTATTAATGTTAAAGTAATTAAAAGTTATAGTGGTAACTTAAATTATATAGCAAAGCTGGCAAAAGATTTGAAAGAGAATCAGCACAATTCAAATCGTCAAAGTTTTTCGCCACTATTGTTCGCTTAATGTCCCTAACCTAAATCATCTCCAAATTTCGTATTCCAAAAAACCGGGAGTTGTTCCCTTGAGCGGCAAAGTTTAAATCATTCTTTCTAAGTTTGAAAGTGGAGTAATTTATTCTGTTTGACAGGTTAAACATATAGAAGACGCATTGAAAGAATATGGCATAGGACCGACGAAGGCAGATGTAACTGAAGAACCTACTTAGTTGAAGTAATAATGTTAAGAATAATTAAGGAGCAAAAATTGTAACGAATTTCTTTTGCGGTAGGTGATATTGTTTTGCTACTATCAACAATAAGATTCATCTTTTGAAGGCTGCCGGTATATGGATTATAGTTTTCTACCTTCACGAATATAGAATATAGAATCATTATTTTAGCATTGTTCTTGTAGCTACAGAATGCTTTTAAATGCGGCAATTTTAAATGTTTATGATAACTAAGTGTAAAATATGAATCTAGGTAAGGTGTGTTTCTTTGAGAAGATAGCTGTAAAGTGAGGTTTAGACTAGCCATAAAAATTGCTGAAGTTGGCTGCTATCTTACTCTAACTTTAAAGTTAGAAAAAGACGGCAAAATTGTGCTTCCTGCTCTAGAACTGAAGTTAAAGTAAGATAGCAATAGACTTCTGCAATTTATGTTGCCTGTCTAATTCGTACTTAAGTTTGAGAAGGTTATGCAAGTGACGTACTATTTTTATCGCTGCCAACTGATATAATTTTTCGTGGACGTTATACTTTTAGTTCGTAGTATGTTTCTGTAAATAATGCCATAATTATAAGCACTACAGAAACAATAGAAATTATCGAAGACCCAGAGGAAGGTAAACGTGATGAGTGAAAAACAATTCTAATTTTATATCATTTATTCAAGAAACATCTTTCAGGTGCGTAATACTTAATTTAAATATTGCGAGAATCCACCTCAAAATATTACATTCGCATGAAAACAACGAGATTTCCAATTCAATTCAATTTGCAAATCAAACGTTTCAAGACTCTGAATGTATGTAGTTTTGTTTATCATTATCGCTTTCATAAATTTGTTATACTTAATTACTAGTAATTTTAGAACAATTAAAATATTGTTATATTAAACACAATGGAAATATTATCATTATCTAAATTACAGACGAGTAATCAGTAGAAAGACAAAGTGTTTTGCTTCTTATATCTAGAATTACCAGCACATTATGTCACATTCTACGTATACATACAAAAATGCAATGATTTTTAATGATGCTCACATCGAAAATTTTCTTAATTTGTGATTTTTTATTGCTTATAATTTGCGTAAATATGGCCTCTTAAAAAGCAAGCTTTTGACTATATTTCTTTATATTCGAGTGTAAATGTAAAAGGTCGTGTAAAACTAAAAAATAAGAAGCTTTTGAATAAGACTTAAATAATGAAAAACCCTTTAGAATCTTGTGTAACTCCTAGCTTATAGGCTTTGTGTAATAGATTGTACATTCTTTTTATAAACGTACCAAAACGTGTAAAAAATAATATATGTATATTTCGAAATATAGTGATCTATGTGAAGCTTTACATTCTTGTTATTTTATAAATGTACATAAAATGAAATCTGGGATATTACGACTTACATAGTTTTAATGCGACTCATCGTAGTATTAATGTAGCGTAGGTTGAAAATGTTTTAAAATTTACCCCCTCAGTTCAACAAATAGTGTAAGTTCACTAGTGCTCGCATTGCTGTGTTCCAGTGTGGGGATAAGACAGCTGGTGAAATTACCAGCATAGAGGCATTCCATCTTAGTCATCAGGGTTGGCAACGCATTTGAAGTCTTAGGATTGCGGTTTTGAGATTGTAGTCTTGAGATTTCAAATGTCTATGGGTCTCAGATCCCAATTACCATCAGGTGGCCTGAGTGCTCGCGTGCCTTCTCCTTGCCATAAAAAAAACACAGTAAAGAAAAAAAAAGAAAAACCATGTTGTGATAATCTCAATTCACATAATACACCTAGGTTTATTTTACTTATTGATGTTTTATTTTAATTCGTTTAAAGATATACAACTAAGACAATAAGGGTATACAAATACATATATACAAGTCCTTATAAAAGCCGTATTTGTCCAGTCGTTGTTTTTAATGAATAGTGACGCTTGGCTAATTGCCACCTTTATCTCAAAAGACCGTTGACCCTTTTTAAAGCTTTAAGTAATTGGGGTTTATTTCGAAATTTATAGTCTTTAGGCTGATTCCGTTGTTTCTAAACGTAGGGGTAAATTTTAAATATATATTTAAAATAATGCTAAAATTACACGTAAAATTAAGTAGCTTTCATCTTTTTCATTTTAAAACAAAAAAAAATACGTCAACGATTATGACTACGGTTAGGATTTTGTTGGCCTATCGTGGTTCTAGAATCCATGGAGTCGCTATTTCCTAATTATTATAATACACTAGCAAACCCGGCGAACTCCGTTTCGCCACCAGATGGCTTTCCCGCTTTTCTTTTCAAATTTTTCCAGAATTTTCTTTGCTATAAACCTCACGGAGCCCGAGACCTTTCCAACGAATGCAAAACCGTGGAAATCGGTTCGTGCGTTCTGGAGTTATAGCGTCAGGAAGGAAAACCCGACTTATTTTTATATAGTAGATGACAGTTTGATTTTGACCTTCAGTATGATCAAATTTCAAAATGAACTAAATACATTTTTAGTTCGGTTATTCCATACCTACTAATATTTGCTCGTTTGTAACGCTTTCACAGCAGAGATATCCTCCGTACCAAAATTCATTTAAATTGGTTTAGCGGTATAATGAATAAATGAACTTTGAAATATTAAAATACTGAAGGTCAAAATCAAAGTGTTATGTATTATAATAAATAGGAAATAGCGACTCCATGGATTCTTGAACCACGATTTGCCACCAAAAGTCCTAACTCTAATTATGACATAAATGTTTTGTTAGAAACAAAATGTATAAACAGTAGAAATGATCTTTTTTCGAGTTTTTCTGGATTATCACTTTTAATTTCTTTTTCAACCATTTTAGATAATTAGTTTGGTAAGTGCTACGTAAGAAATAGAAGTTAAGTCTTTATAAGGTTTTTGTAGTTATGTATGAAAAAGCGTAATTTCTAAAGTAGTTAATATGCTTTCAGCATTACCTTGCATACTCACACGTAGGTAATAATTCATAAAATTTGCATAATTAGGGTTAATTAGTAGTTTTCTTATCTTTTGTCATTTTTATGTTTTTTTTGATATTGTACGTTACAAAAAAAATGTGTTAGGCCGGTCGCTAATAAGTATAAAGAGGAAATAAATTAAAATCGAGATGAAGGTTCTGGGGGGTTATTATGACATAGCTATACAGTTCAGTTTACGCTGAGAGAAGAAGACAGAGCTATATAACTGCTATAGCTCTGTCCTTTACGCTCGCCGTAAAATGAAATGCATAGTCATGTCGTAATAACCCCCCTGTTCTATCCTCTTTTATTAAAAAGAGCACATGAGTTATACAACTTTTATTGTAAACGAGATCTTATATAAATTCACGCACTGAATTCCTTCTGCATTTAATTTTAAGTTGTAGTTACGTCTTTTTGATTTACGAAGGGAGATATTCAAATGAAGAAAGTGACTCCAGTGAACTTCATCAAAGTTAAAGGCAGGAAAGTTGGAAAGTAATTGAGTCCCCATTCATTCGTAATTTTGACGGTTCGCTTTTAAATAATTGTTATATTTATTTCTTGTAATGAACAATTTGTCAGTATCTTTTTATTTTTTTAAACATAATATAAGTAAAAAAAAATATTAACGTTTTTTTTAGGATTTAATTATTTAGCTAGGTTAATAACGAAAATTAATGACCAAGTTTTTTTTCTATTAAGTAATGGTATGATAACATGTTTAATTTGTAGAAAGAAATAAAAACGTGCTCATTTTCAAAATAGTCTGTTTACACATTTCTGAGTTAAAAAATACGTAGACAAATTTGATGTTTCTTTTTCTAATTTAGATAAATTATGTGTGAAACTGGTTATAACTTGAAGGTTTATGGTTTAAAATTAGTAAAAATGTTGATGATTGTGCTTGTTTTTAGATGTTATAGTAAGTATAGATAACTTATTAATATTACATTCCATGATACTCCTTTGACATTTTGCTGTGTTGTGATAGCATATGCCTGTTGTTATAAATGTTATAATAAGATTCAAAGCTATGTTTTAAAGCATTTACAGCACATATCGCTTAGGTAAGATCTCATCTAGTCATTATAAATAAGAAATAGTACTTACCTAATGTAAGGGTCTTAGAATAGATTTTTCCATATTTTATTTATTTATGTTAATATTTTTAGCTTAAATAAGTAGGTATCTATTTTATGAGCAACAAGTAAATCGCTATATTTTTTGTGGAAAAATCTTGTTCTGGGCCGGTTTCTAGTTTTCAAGTCACTAAACAGAATAAAGATCAAGTTAATTAAATTAAAAAAATGTGGCTAATTTACTTAATAATATTAGCCGAAAAATACTAAAAACAGAAAAAAATACATTTACTTTTTAAAATTATTAAGTTTTTAGTTAAATAATAGAGCTTAGTCATTTACAATAAAAGTAAAGTAGGACATTCTGTTAGTATCATATAAATAGATTTAGGGTATTAGCGTTATTTGGTTGCGTTATTTGTTTTTTATTTAGCACAATTAATAATATGGCTTATTAGTGTCACTATATAATAAGTGCTTATAAGTTATAATGTGCTTAAGACTCGCTACTTAAACAACGTTATATGTGAACTGTATATAATGTACACAGAATTACTTCGAATATAACTTTAAGTTTGTAAATGTCGAAAAAATGACTGTCTTGTCTAGACTAAAGCAAGGAATAAATATAGTTCGAAAAGCATTCTAACTTGTATGAAAGGTTTTAGAGATAAATTTTTTTTTAGTAATCGTTATTTTTTCCCCTAAAAGTTGTCCAAATTGGTGTAAGTACCATTGTTACGCTGGTAAGTACTTAAAAGAAGATTCAAGGCTAATTTATGTGGACTTCCTATTTTAAATGCTATTGTTGTATGAAAATAAATCTCAAGGTACTTACACAATGTTTTTTTAAATACATTTAACTAAACTGTTACTACAAAGAACTTAATTTTGATTAATATGTACGTAATGCCGTAATACAAGCAAAATTCACTTCCATTTCGCACTGCGTCTGAACCCAAAAAAATCGGGCCAAGAATACTATAATGCCAAGGTTTCGTTTTTGGTTTGGCCACATCCACTTAAGGAAACAATACATTGTATTTGAACAACGCTATTTTTTTTCTTATTTCACAACCGTGCTGACACATGAGCTAAAGTCGTAAAAAAAACTGCAATGGATAGAGTTTTACCATCTTAGTAGGTATGGTGCCAAATGCGTAATGAACACCGATTTTTTTAAATGTATTTTTTTTTTCATTATTATGCAGGTAGGTGATAGTCAATTGTTTTTTATACCTTGTATTTCTTATTTATTGCGTATTTTTGACTTCTTTTGTGGTTACCCGAATAATGGCTTTGTTAGAATACCTACCATATTATATATTTTAAGCGGCCAAACTAAAAACGATGAGACTGAATGTTAAATTGTCTGCAACCAGCTAAGACGAATAGTTGGAGTACGATGTACGACGTATGAGTTGCTTAATAGTTCTTGCAAATCTTCGTTTTTTATGAAACACGAGAGACAAAGTATACTGTCACTTGCGAGTGTAAGGGTGACAGCGATAACCGAATTCGATTAAGAGGCCACGTATGATAAAGTCGGTAGTGATCCGCGATCTGGATCTCAATAACCATATCGCCTATGTATCTGGTATTTAAATATATTAAACTTGATCATATTTTCTTTAGACTGTTAAACGTGAAAATGCGATTAGAAACAAAATGCTCGATGGTTTTATTTTCCAAACATGCCACCTTTTTCGCATGTTTTTGATTGAATCTTTGAAACCCTACGTTCTTTAACGATGATTTTTTGATTAAATCGTTGATATTTATATCTTCTTAATCCTGGTAAAGCATTTTTTTTATCAACGTTGTTGTTTTAAAGTAAACAGGAATTATATGAATTTGACCCTGACTCAAGGCGCAAACTATACCATCTCACGTTCCTCACCCGGAAGTACATAAAGCTATCCCTTTTTATTATATTGCGGACGTTTTAGCGTATGAGGCCTTTTAAGAATCTGGGAGTAATGTATTTTGGATCCTGTGTTTTTCAGCCTCGGCTCGGACGCAGTGCATTAATGCACTAAAACAATGCAATTTAGATGCAAAATATTTATTGTAGGCACTTAAATCTCTGATCCTGCCTTCAAGTTATTTAATATACTCACATTAAGCCGCAAGACGCATGAGTGTCGTCTTTTAATCATTGCCTAAGACAATGGCCTTCTATTAAATATTAAATGTATGTGATAGTCAATCTTATATTATATTATAGACATGTATTGAGCCTATCTGTCACTATCAATGTAAGCTGTTTGTATCACGCTGTTATAAATTCGTTGGATAAGTCCCTTGCCGTCGAAGCGAATGCACTATTAGTGAAAATCTTAAAAAAATAAAACGTTTCTTTTGTACAATGTTGTTTTATTATCATCAATCCATTCCTTAAATTGTATTTTATTCCAACTGGGGCTCTATTCTGCTTAGTAAAACCTAATTGCTTTTGACATAATGTTATCGTTTTGTTTTTAAAACGGTCACCATTACCGTCAAGTAAAATAGAGCTATCATAATGGTGTAAGATCCGAATAGGAGACGATTTGCACCGGGCTGTTTATTCGATGAAAAGTATTTATATCAAATTTAATACGCTAAATAACATGTGGCGAATAGGTAGACTGAAAAAAATCAGTCCAGTACTTATATATATAATTTTTTTTTAAATTAAATATGAACTTTTTTTACATATTAATCGAAATTTCATACTAATCGAAAGTATGAAGTCTATAGAATATGCAAACGTTAGGTTTGGTGCAAATTATTAGTACCGAATTACCTGCTTATACCGGCCTACCCAATAGTCTGACGTGAAAAAAATAGTCAACCTAACGTTTGCATATTCTATAGGCTTCATACTTTCGATTGTTATGTATATTGTCTATTAAACAAGCTATTGCAATTTTAGAAAACAAAGTAATTTTTTAAATGTTTAATTAATTATGGACTGGACTGAAATTTTTCAGCCTACCTATTCGCCATATTATTATATTACTCAGCATATTAAATTTGGTATAAAATACTTTTTATCAAATAAACAGCCCGGTGCTAATCGTCTCCTATTCGGATCTCCTACTATAAGTTCATAACGTTGATAATACGAAAACCAGAATATAATAAATTCCCTGCGCGCCTGCTGCGTCTACATATATCGCGCGTCAAATGTTGAACGCAGCCATATTAATTAAGACCCCTGGGGCCCTAATATGGCTGCGTTTATCGCGTGACAAAGTTTCGAAAAGGCATCCGTCACCTTCTGACACGTAAATAAGTACGAGAGTGACGGATGCTTTATCCACATTTGACACGCGATATAGACGCAGCCATAATAGGCCCGCTGATATAAAAACATATTATACGAGTAGAATATTCAAATATTTGATTAACTAATTTTTCCATTCTAGAAAATTATACCTACTGACGAGCAAGGTACTAAATTATCTTGTAAAGTTGATTACAAAGAGATGTGTCTACTTTTGGACCTTATTACTAGAGTTAGGACTTTTGTTGGCAAATCGTGGTTCAAGAATCCATGGAGTCGCTATTTCCTATTTATTATAATATACCGTTTTGATTTTGACCTTCAGTATTTTAATATTTTAACATTAATTTATTCATTATACCGCTAAACCAATTTAAATGAATTTTGGTATGGAGGATATTTCTGCTGTGAAAGCGTTTGTAAACAAGCAAATATTAGTAGGTATGGAATAACCGAACTAAAAATGTATTTAGTTTATTTTGAAATATGACCATACTGAAGGTCAAAATCAAAGTGTCATGTGCCACCAAAATCCTAACCCTACTTATTACAATGCCATTAGGTGAAAAGTGGATAAATCTCTTTGCAGTCAACTGTACACGACGTTGTTGTAATTCTTTGCAAAGCGGTTCGAATAATAAATGTTGCTTTACCAGAGAGCATTAAAAATAATAATATTATCCGAAGGTATTCGAGTACCGCACAGTAGAAATAACAAATAAAAAAAATAAAACATGATAAATATTTTTAAAAGTTATTTTTTCAACGGAAACGTTCTTAGAAGTCAAGCTACCTTCGTCCTCTTTAATATCAACCAATTCATCTCAACATGAACAACTTTGAATAAACCAACGGCAACGCCGAATTTTCGTGTAACAAGTAAAATTTTGTGCTTTTTTAGATACAAAAATAATATCCTAACGAGTAAAGTTGTTAACATGGTCGCAAAAATAAATATTGGAACTTTTTGGAACATGAATCGTTGCTCAGTAAATATGCCCTAAAGCGCCTAGCAAGGAGCGATAAACGGAAACAAACGAATCCATAGAAATGTATGAAATATGCCACGAATCGGCGATACGCTAATTTTGGTTCTCCTATGAAAGCCCTAATCGTCATTTGTCCTAATGCATCGTTTGTCCGAATTTTCATTTATCCTAACGCTATTTCCGCTTAAATTTTAAAACTTTTTAGTATTGTTATAATACAACCCTAATCTAACCGAACCGAAGATATAATTGGAAAACTTAAAAAGTTGCCTGACTCATCTGAAAACCAGTCTAGGGCAAATGAAAATTCGGGCAAACAATGTGTTAGGACAAACGTTGTTAGGGATTGTGAGGGACACCCGCTAATTTTTTACCGTCACTTAGGTATGTCCTGCGGGCTGCGTCTATATCGCGTGTCAAATGTGGATAAAGCATCCGTCACTCTCGTACTTATTTACGTTTCAGAAGTTAGAAGGTGACGAATGCCTTATCCAAACTTTGTCACGCGATAAACACAGCCATATTAGGGCTCCTGGCCGAGGTAACCCATCAGTTTATCGAGTTTTACTTCATCGATTGTATCAGTCATCGAATTTCATTTAAACAAACGCTAGTTCTTGCTGAAACTAACTATGATGTTTTCAAGATATCTTAAATATTAATTACGTAGGTTAGGTTAGGTTAGATTTTTAAATACCAAAAAAACTTATGCGTTGAGAAATGAAAATTCTGCGTAACGATACATTCGTTAAAAGTTGTTTCGATAAAATAATAGATATAGCAGGACACAATTAATATAGCGTGCGTCAAAGCTCTTACGCTGTTGACCAAGAGTCTATTATTCCTTAATCCGTGCGCCATATTAATTGTGTCTCGCTGTACCCGTGGCTAGGCAGGTTTTCCACTAAAATTGAGCCACTGGGTACAGTCGACTTCTTAAATATGTATACACTTTGGTACCTTGTCTTTTAATGTCATGTTCAAACTGCAATATTCGAATTATCACAGCGATTAAAGTGACAAGGTACTAAAGTGTATACATATACTGTACCAACAATTTACAAGTCCTCTTTATCTACAAATCTGTATCATTGTTTTGTGATGATGTTTTATTAGTCTACTCTTAAAATATATTAGTATCCCACTCAAGTACTCAGCAGGCGTATAAACATTCATCATCCAATAAGAACGAAGCCATTTTTACGCCCGTAAACGCAGCTTTAAGCCCATTTACGCCTCATTTGGTATACACAAGCATTCGCATCCAGAGAACGTTTAATAACTCTTAAAGGACGTATTATATCGTAAATTCAGCGAATATGCACTTAAAATAAACATATGAGCCGCAAGTTTATTGCTTGAGAGGGTTATTGAATTTGTGAGACGTATATTGGCTTGATATTAAATTGTTAACGTCTTGGAATTAGGAGAGTTATTGCTACAATCGTTAACGTCATGTTTTTAAACGGCAGAGATGTTTTAAATAGCACTGTTATCTAAAGTATAGGTACAAAACTTAAATAAATGACCTCTTGCATGTAGTTGTGACACATCTGTATAGACCGTTCGACATTCTACATATATTTGAAAGTTGACGTAAATTCCATATTAGATTTGTATACAACTACCTAAGCTGCATGCAAGAGGTCCTTAACTTAAGTTTTGTCCTATAGTAGCTGCGCCTTTAACATCAAAGTTGGAGGGACAAACGTAATACCCTGGTTAAGGAAAATATTTCGAAAAAACCTGTAGACCTTTTTCCTTCCATCGATTAAATAAAGTTTTTTAAGTTAACGAAAAAAGATTCGGTTTTACGTTGGTTTACGAGAGTTACTAATAAAACATCTATTACAGACACTCCACGACTAGATGCAGCTGTTACCTTTATACTACACATTATTTGTATAATTTTACTTGTTTTAGAAAAGAGAGACTTTCCTGCAGACAAACTGTTATAACAGTTTTCCAAGACCTCTACTCAAGGCGGTAAAAACCATATCGTCTTTGACCTGTTATAATATTGTTTTTAAATCGGCCGCCATTACTGTCAAGTAAATAAGAGCTATTAAGGCTGGGTTTTATAAAGATCCGTTAGATCAAATTTCGGTCAGGAATGTCAAAACTTGTATGAAGTTACTAAAATTTGACCTGACATTTTTACTTACGGGCCTTTATAAAACCGGCCCTAAAAAGTTGATAATACGATACCAGCGGGCCTAGTATGGCTGCGACTATATCGCGTGTCAAATGTGGATAAAGCATCCGTCACTCTCGTACTTATTTACGAGTCAGAAGGAGACGGATGCATTATCCACATAAACGCATAAATATATATTTAAAAAAAATGAATCAGCGCCCTCATGTCCTCGATGTCGTCGCCCTTCGTATCGTCATGGAGTTGTAACTGTGAAGTATATGCAAAAAAGTGTATGGAAATATAACTAAGTCTAGCCTAGTATAGTTGCGTTAGGGCCGAGTTCACCAAACATTAAACGGACGATAAGCGGTTTAGCCGGTGTCAAATGTATTAATTAACAGCTGATGAAGACTTAATCGTCCGTTTAATTGTTGGTGAACTCGGCCTTTAATCGTATGACAAAATGTTAATAAAGCATCCGTCACTTACTTACATACGTTTAAAAAAGTGAAGGAGTTTTTATCCAAATTTTGACACGCGATAAACGCAGCCATATTAGGCCCCATTATTCCGCTAACTAAAGTACAGTACTATCGCGATCGTTAATTTGTGACCCATTTCAAGAAAAATTGGCTTGAAGTTGTCATGTCATTAGAGATGCCAAATCATTTGTAACTTATTGAAACTCAACCTTATTGTTGTAGAATGTCAGAATGACTTTGGACCTAAGGTGGGTCCCAAATTAAAGTTCGTGACTGTACATGTTTTTGATAAGTAAAGGCTATTTGAAAACGTGATGTATGTTTGAACTATGCTTCCTAGAGTCTGCAGAGTTACACACATTTTTATTTTCGGAGAAATTCGATATGTCAAATTTTTACCCACCAGCAGGCCAAGGTAGAAACTATGGCTTATTTCCTATTTATTGATAGAAGCCTGTGCAAGATTTTTTTCCTCAAAAGAATAATAGAAATTGAACTCATCGCCTGATGGTACGACGAGGAAGAAGGTAAAATCAGATGTGTACATATTGGGTTTATTTTTATAGGCATTGAAATTTCAGGGTGTGATAATAATGACATTGGATTTAAATATAGGTACCTAAGGTTAAAGTAATGAAACATAATTTAAAACATTTAATACCTAGCATACGTCTGTAAGTCTTCAAATTAAAAATAAACCTAATGCGTAACGATTTCTGAAATTAATTAACGTATTTCATGTTCATCTGTTATAGCCAAACACCGGAAATTGGAAAACATATACTTAAATCTAAAACATAACGTTAAAAAGTAACGTTATCAGCAATAAAACGATCGCGAAATTAGCGAAGCGGTAACCGAAACCGCCTAGAGGCAAGATTTATTTAGTAAATTGTTTGTTTACGTTCGTTTTTATTTTTACCATCAAATATTATGAACTCAAGACAAACATGCGGTTATCGTCATGATATATTAAACATCAGTCTGGAAATATCTGAGTATTATAAGAGTGAACGGTGAAGTGACTTTAAAATAGTACGGTCAAGGACTTCTGATGTTGAGCCAAAAAAAAGATAGCGTAAAGCGGATCCTAATTGCTGACAATCTGCTGCTGTCCGTCCGTCCAAACGTATGTCTCGGGTTGGGTGCATATCGCTTGGTCTAAACATTTTTGGCCTATTTTTCTTTCGCCACATATTTTTTTGCATACCAACTTTTTATTCATCGTCATTTAAATCATAAGACGAAAGTCTTATGATTTAAATGACGAAATTTTTTTGATCGAAATTGTTTTGCATAATATTGTTTGGTCTAAAAATTGTTTAATATAACATTTGTTTGGAATAACCCTGACCGTGCGGCGAAGTCGACGGAGCTCCGCTTTGCGGAGCTCCTATTCCGAGTAGTTGTGGCGCTTCGCGCCTTGACACAATTCTAACCTAACCTAACCTATAGATTAGTTAAGACCTAGGTGTTTTATACAATATTACAGATTTAGCCTTTTAGTAATTAAAATTTTAGACAAAACAATTTTAGACCAAATGTGCTTTAGAACGAAATATATGTAGGCAAAAAAATCTTTATGCTAAAAAAGAGTTATGCTATTCAATATTATAGGAAACATTTTCGACCAAAAAAATTTAGCACATAAAATTTTAGGTCGGTCGAAGGGCACCCGTCACGGGTCATCTATCTCATATACGGAATTAATATTTATTAATATTGTTATTAATTTATTAAGTGAATCACTACGTAGGCATTATCTATATTGATGCAACCATGTCTTGTTTTTGTTTATGAGCAATAAAGAGTTTACATACATATACATACGAGTACATACAATTAGAAGCCAAAGCGGTACACAGATTTGTTACACGGGTCACGCTCCAACACTCTCTTCTATTCCAGGAATAGACTCATAGCTCTTGAAATAAATAAAAATGTAGCTTCTGAACGACTGCACCAAATTGGATAGTTATTTTTTGTTGTGTTCGCTATTATCATGACAAGATGTATGATAAAAAAAAAGCTGCCATGCGGAGCCGCTGGCTGGCCACTTGTTTAAATTATATTTATGGGTGTGATGAAAAATAAAATAAAAGCAAAAACTTTTTTTTTACCCAAGCATGAGTCATCTACAAAAGTTCGCGAGTGTTTCAATTGTACTCATTGTCTAACAATTAAAGTCCGCGAGTGCTTTAATTGTGGTGATTGTCTAACAATTAAAGCCCGCGAATGTTTCAATTGTAGTTATTGTCTAACAATTAAAGTCAGGCTAGTGTTCTATCAAAATATAATTATCCGTCATTTACATTATCAAAAAATATTTACCTAACACTTGTTTTTTCTTTTGTCCATTACACAAAAAATTACGAACACAAAGTACGTTGAAGTTTCGGGTGAGGTCACGCCGTGGCAAACTTTAAACCATGAGCCCCCAGTCCCGAACTTCGATGCGCGTTATTTGTCAATTTTGATTGATTTGATAAAGCAAAAAATTCGTGTTCAATAATTTTAGATAATCTTACTGAAGGACTAATTAGATTATTATTTTTTACCCAGGACGCATCTCTCTTTTGGTCAATGTCTAACAATTCAATTCCGTAAGTGCTTTAATTTCGGTCATTGTTTAACAATGAGATTTGAAAATAAATTACATTACAGTGTAATGGGTCTAAAAAGAACCATTATATTTGTACTTCTCTCTCGATCGCTAAGAGATTAATTCGCTTAAGATATAATATCCGGCCCTTAAAATAATGCTCTCTTTTAATCATTTTAAGTGCTTCTTTATCAAACATGTTAAATATGCAAATTTCGAAAACACGAATCATTTTAAAGATCCCTTAGAAAAGCATGGCCGATAATTTAGAGATATTATACCTAACCCCATTTTATGGGTTCTCTCCGCCATTCAAATTGATAATGGTTACTTTATCACTGTCTAAAGGAACCCTAATGAGACCGGTACATCAACGGTTCTGCTTTATATGCTACGAACAATTTTGAGCCTGTGTAGAACCCTATCGCAGGAAGTCAATTATTAATTCCGTATTAATTTCCTTCGCGTAACTTCACGTCGTCAATATGACAGGGTTCTTTAGTGGTTAAACAATTCCAAGTTCATTTATAGTAGATATACATTTACTCTGCTTACTCGTATTGTAAGAAAAACTAGTAGAAATATTTTTCAGTACCTAATAAGTTTCAGGAAGTTGTTTGTTGACCTTTGTGTTTTTTCTGGCTTAAAAATCACAATAATCTTAACCTCCTCAAGCCCCTTGTCCAGTCAATGACTTTAATTGTTATGTCACTATGGAACCCTGTCGCATAACGTTAATCATTCATTTAAGCGTAATTTCTGTCATGTGGTTTGACGCTGTTATTATGACAGGGTTCCATAGTGGCATAACAATTAAAGTCCTTGACTGTACAGAGGTTATACATAATACGGTTATTGGATTAAAGATCCATTGCAATGGAGATAAATTGAAGTTTCCTTTCTTTTTATGACTGGCGACTGAATTAGAAAAAAAAATATGTTTTTCACAGTTGACACAAAAATGATAGCTGTAAAAATACAAAACAATACAAAAACACAATACACAGCTGGGAAACGATAAAAAACTGGTCAAGTGCGAGTCGGACTCGTAAACCGAGGGTTCCGTACCGCCGCACAGTAGTTATTATTGTATTCCGATTTGAATTCGATTTCGGATCGGATCAGCGCGAGCCCAACACACACTTGACCATTTTTAGTTTTCATTGTTTTTTCTTAGCTTTTGTACAAACAAATTTGACGCTTGATTGTTCTACCGTTTTTTCGATACAACAATAATAATTAATATGTCGGTAAAAAACGTGTTTTGTATTTAGACCCCATCATTATTTCACTTTCGTTATTTTTTTGTATTTGTTAGTAAATCCGCCGTAATAAAACACATTCTGAAAAAAAACTTGCTATCTATTAGGTACGGTTCAAAAGATGCAGCTGATGAAAGTTAGGATGTACGGACGGACGGACAGCGGAGGCATATTAATAAGGTCCCGTTAAACACCCATCGGGTACGGAACCCCAAAAAAAAACGTTACATACTGAGTCAACAGGCGGTCTTATCGCTAAAAAGCAATCTAATTTACACAACTGAAATCAAATATTTAGATATTAAAATATGTAGCATGTGTGGTGTGAAACTGATTGATAGAGTAAGGAATGAAAAGGTCAGAGAGAAATGTGGACTAAAAGAAGATGTAGTGACTAAGATTGAAAAGGACATGCTTCGATGGTTCGGTCATTTGGAAAGGATAGATGAAAGAACATTGACGAAAGAGATATACAAAGCGAAAGTGAATAGGAGGGTCGGAAGGGGCCGCCCTAGGCGTACTTTTTGGAATCAAATCGGAGAAATACTGGAAAAGGGGCGAATCTTAAGTACCCGAAATCGACGTGCATGCATGACTCGATGTATGAATGTGGAAGAAGCGAAAGATATTTGTCAGGATCGTAGCAGGTGGAAAGAAGTGGTCTCTTCCTACCCCTCTGGGAAATGTATGTATGCAAATATGTAGCAGAACCCGAAAACATAACTGATTACGGATAGCATCCCCCATCATTAATTAGGGGTAAACTGACTTATCATGTAATTCTCTTGGGCCGTGTACCCCCGCGGGTAAAGGGAAGTAACGACGAAAATCGTATATTAATTAGACTGAACTTCAGATTTGGCGTGTTCTGATACGAAGATTGATTAGTTTGATTACGCGTTATATTGTAATATTGTAAATGAGAAAATAGCTATACCCAAACAAACAAAATTGACAAATATTAATATCGGGGGACAATTTCTTTTCCGCTACGTTGATTGCCGTAAGCTAGAAATGTTCTATAGGTTCTTATTGCGATGTGGGACTACATAACAGCATGTTATGATCAGTAAAATTTATAATATTTTTTTTTAAAACAGATAAACTTTCGTCAAAAACTTCCCCCAATTTCTCACGGAACCCATCATCACATTCTGAGTTTAATATATAAAACTTTTTTTATAAATCTTTCCTTAACTGACGGAGAAATCGGTAAAAACATAAAAAATATATACAGCCATACCAATAAAACCTCCTCCTTTTTTTTAGTCGGTTAAATACTAAGTAAGTTAGAGTGACACGTAGTTGAGTGTCATAAATTTGTAGGTACATTAGTGGTAGGCAGAGACCACTTCCTTCCACTTGCTAAGATCCAGACAAACTTCCCTGGCTTCCTCCACATACTCAATAACTACAAGGAAGGTACAAGTAGATATTTATGTACATGTTTTCTCTTAAACGTTTGACGAGTTCACGCATTCGCAAGTGAAGTAATAATATTTTTGTTCCAAAATAAGACAAGGAATTTATACAAACTCTTGTTCGAGTCTTGCAACAATGTTGTTGTTTTTCAATTACGTTTATAGCGCAGGGAACATTTCTGTCTTGTCTTTCGTGAAATGGAATAAGTGACGTATATAACACACAAAATAAACAAAATGTTTACACTTTGAGAGTTTTGAGACATTGTAAAGAAAAATAATGTATTTAACAACCTGGAATATTTTTTGAACTTTTGCCGATATGTCACCGGATAGGTAATTCTAAGTTGTAAAACTATTACTATGGCATGTAGTTCGAAATCTTTGTGTGAAAGAAATTATAGCCATGCTAAGACGGCTGTATTTCATAGTAATTATGCTACCTACTTAAAGTCGTCTATGTAGGCGTCCCGATGTTCCAAATTAAAAAAACTCTCAGTTATTTGAGGTTTCCCGCTACACAAAATCGTTGTAGAATTAAAAAGGATATCCGATGATGTAGTGCTTATTGTTATTGGTTTCTAGGCCAGTGTTCATACATTTTTGCCCATTCTCCAAAATTGATGCATGATCATTATTACATCAGCTAAATGTATAAAATACGGAATGAACGTTTTTTTTTTTAAATTAATTTTTTAATCAAGAATCGAACCAATCAAAATTGTTATCAATATATTTTTTCTGCTGAATTAAGTGGTTTTAATGATAGGAAACTCGTTCAATTTTTTTTAAGGTAGGTACCTATTTTTTACATTTCATATTCATTATGTATACTTAACGGTATAGTATTTTTTTTTACAGAAATACTTATTTCTACTTATTATCAATTTAATATAATGATTAGAGAGTTCTCCATAGCCAAACCATAGTCTAATGTAGCCTTTTCGATAGTTTGATTTTTTTATTATATTACCGGACATTCCTCTCGTTTATTACCATTTGAGATCAATTTGCTCTACGGATCCAGAACCAGATAGATCCAGATATATCCCGCTTTAATGCGACGCATTAAAACTTGGTATTGGCTCAATTCTGCCGAGTATTCAAAGTAGGGCACTGAATACAAAGTTCTCTGTTTACTCTCCAAGTTTATTCAAGGAAATATAACGAGATATCAAAGAAACTTGTGAGCTCACAAATCTAAAATCCTTAAGTCGATACAGAATTAGCAATTCGGATTTCTAAAGCTTCGGATTAAAGCGATTATAGCTTGATGGGCTTATTTGTTAAATTCAAATTTTGAATACGGAATATTTTGAAATGTAGATTTGGATGCACGGTAGTGAACACCCAAGTAGTACTTTAGTGTCATGAGCGTGGACTGTATGGGTTGTTTACTGCTGGTCGATTGACAGCCACTATTTGCAATTAATACGAGTTTATTTGTATCAAGCACATCTTAATTAATTAAACTATGCGTTCAAGGAGCAGAAAAAGGGGCGTGACGCGCACAAGTCTCAGACCGGAAGGAGGGAAATTCTAAATAGTTGACCGACATAACAACTCGAACTTTGTTTTGCTAGCAACACTTACCAAAATGTACGATAAGACATTTAGATTGATATTATTTGTGAGAACCGACATATTTATCTTTAACTGAATGGTTATTCTCGTAAATAACTCGCTGTATAATTCGACGATGTGTTAACCAGCAAAATAAAGTTAGTAATTTTCGCTAAAGTTACATGTAAAAAGCCAAAGTTAGAAGTCATAAAAATCTGATAAATATATTTAATTAATGCACACATAACAAACTTAAAAGGCAAACTATCACACTTGATTGGTTCCAGAGATACAGGCGGCTAAAGTGTTTATCATATCAGCCTGTTGCAGTCCACTGCTGGACATAGGCCTCCCCCAAGGAGCGCCACAGCGCGCGATCTCCCGCCTTTTGCATCCAGTCACTGCCAGCTGCCTTCTTCAGGTCATCGGTCCATCTAGCCGGGGGGCGTCCTACACTACATTTGCCTAAGCGTGGTCTCCATTCGAGAACCTTCCTGCTCCACCTCTCGCCGGTTATGCGACAGACATGGCCAGCCCACTGCCACTTCAGCTTGCTACATTTTTGGACAATATCAGACACCTTAGTCTTATGTCGTATGACCTCGTTCCGGATCTTAAAGTGTTTGTACCTACTATAAATCATCTAAGATAGCACCAAATAACTTTAAATAGAAAATTAGTTCACACTTGTTGTTTTTTGAGATAATTTTCAGGGTTCCGTAGACAAACTAGGAACCCTTATAGTTTCGCCATGTCCATCCGCAGCCTAGCTCAGAGACTCTTAATACTAGAAAGTTGTAATTTGGCATGAATATACATATTAGTCACGTCAACAAGGTGGTAAAATAAAATCTGGAAAAAAATTTTTTTTGGTCTACCTCCCCTTCACGTATCTTGGCTATGTTTTTTTTTTCTCGTCTACTCCATAGTGTGGGGTGTCGTTGGATAGGTCTTTCATAAATATGGTGGGTTTGTATGAACAATTTTTCGATTAAGGGATCCGTTTATGAAATTTTAAGCTGTAAAGCGCTAATTTTTGTTAGAGTCCCCCAGTGTCCCCCCGCCCCTACAGCCAAAACTACAAATACTAAAAATCTGAAAAATATCTTAAATGAAAGCACATATAACGAATTTTAAAGGAAAACTATGACGCCCAAGTAGACTTGATTGGTTCCTGAGATACAGGTGACTAAAGTGTTAATACCTACTAAAATGACCTAAGACAGCACCAAATAACTTTAAATGGAGAATTACTTCATAATTGTGGTTTTTTGAGATAGTTTTTGTGTATTAACGGCTTCGGAATCCTAAACTGAGCATGGTCCGACATGCTCTCGCTCAATTTTTGTGTAACCGAAGATTGAAGAATTCATAATATTTACTGACAGCAATCACAATCTCCACAATGCACTAAAAACGCAAAATTATACGTTTATAAAGCCAAAATTAGGTTCAGCGTATGAATAATGGAAATTTTCAAAGCAAAGGCATTTCCTTTCCAGTTTTTGTAGCTAGGACAAACAATAATAAAAAAGAAGGGAAGGCGGAAAATGGGTGGCAAAATACGAGAGCTGAAATGTTCATTATGTGTCAATGCGTTGTGTACTTATAATGTAATAACGTTAGGTTTAGCCGCAATATTTCTTTGTTTTACTTAGAAACATGATTATTGTTTTTTTTAAGAGCGGCAGCTGAGCTGTCAACGTTAGCTTTTGTATGAGGTGAAGTAAGTTTACAGCGCATTTAATTAAGACAGACTAATTTCATTTCGATAGTGATGATACCTACTGTTATGGAAATATTGAGGGTTTAACTCGCATTCTTGTTGCTTAAGTAACTAATGTTACAAATTAGTTTGGTAATTTTTTTTACGTAATAGAATAGAATAGAATAGAATAGAATAACTTTATTTCAGACTACAAGGCCCATATTTACAAATACCTTACAGACTAGCATACATATCAATATATAACATAAAATGAACACAACTATTAATAAATTTTCGTGGTGTCTGCTAGACGGCGACCACGAAATCGCCGAAATAAGACTCCCCTCGGCCAGAATTCCTCCTTTAAAAAGGTCGACAGATCTATGGTCGGTACTCTCATCACAAATTACTTAAAATTAACCTTGTGGCGAGGTTCTAACCACTCGACCCTAAGAGTAAATCCGGTCTTAACTCGTACATACTCTACGAGATCTTTTGCCTCCGTAGAGTAATGTAAACGGCACACGTACAACTGCGTCGTGGGCGTACCAGGACACAGCAAGTGGTTCGGTCCGGTCGGTGCGGTGCCGCACAGGTTCCTCGGGGCAGGCTTCTTCTTCCTCTCCACCCGGGTAAAACCATCCTTGTCCAGCTTAGGACACGTCGGGGGCAGCACCCCGCGAACGGGCTTACTGCGGTTCTGCGTCACCTCAGTAGGGAGCTGTGCTGGTTGCCTAGCGATTGGTCGCCTGGCAGCAGCAGCATACGCACGATTCGAGGTCGTCGACCGCGGGCATGGTGTCACCACAGCCGGGACAGAAGAGCGGGCGGCGGGGCGCGGGGCGGCGCTGTGTATAGCGCCGGCCGGTAACGCATCCAATTTCACCGACTCAGTCTTGTCTACGGGTGCATTTTGCGGCCCGTGACATGCGCTCACAATAGAGGCATCGGGTGACCTACTTTCTGAAACAGCATTCCGTGATAACACTACTTCGACACGTAATTCACTCACGATGTTATTTGATGCCTCTAATTTAGACTGCATCTCAGCCAGACTGCCCTTCAGGAACGTAATGTCCTTTAGCAGCCTAGTAACGTCGACGTGGTCAAACGAGACGGGTGGCAGCCTGTTCAGCTGCTTAGTCACGAAGGCAGGTACAGCCTCGTCCTCCAAATCAATATTTCGGAACATATCGATGATGTCCTGCAGACTCTTGGCTCCTCCATCCCTCCGGCGGGATACCGCTTAACGTCATCTAGAAGAGGGGGAGTAAGTTTTTTCTACAGCTGACCGCTCAAAATAGATTTTATGCGAAAAGATTATGTTTAACATTACATAAGAAACAAGAATAATTATGCAAAACAAGGAGAGCTACTAGATATTTTATTAAATTGATGATGGTGTAACAAACATAACTATTTAGCTAAATTAACTAAAGACCCGCTGAATTTCCCGTCGAGTAGTGTTCGCGCTGCTGTTTTTCGGACGGGCCAAGGGCAGATTCATGAATTCATTCGAGTTAGGGAGGGCCATGACCTAAAAATCCAGCTCTCCTCAGGCCAGGTATTGTATATTTGTTTCTTTATTTACAGTTAGCCTAGATCTAAATGTGCGTAGTCGAATGCGCAAGCACTGCGGCCCTCGCCAACAACTCAGTGTGGAGGGAGAATCGCTGGGTCCTGCCCGTTATTCTCGGTTGGTGAGGCGAGGCGGTATGCGTACTAGCATTTTCTCAAGTATCCTTACCTTTTTTTTACCAAATCATTATTTGACAAACTATATAATTTTACAAATTTTCATTTCGCAAAAATGTAATTGTGCTTAAACCATTACATTATATTACATAGGTTAGATGGGCTTATAAATAAGTTAGGTAAGGTTAGATTCATCATTTCAGCCGAAAGACGTCCACTGCTGGACATAGGCCTCCCCCAAGGCTCTCCACTCAGACCGGTCTTGTGTTTTTCGCATCCACCGCTTTCCCGCGATCTTTACAAGGTCGTCACTCCATCTTGTTGGAGGCCTACCTACAGCTCGTCTCCCGGTCCGCGGACGACACTCAAGAACCTTCTTCTTCTAGAAGAAGGTTAGATTAATTACCACAAAAAAAAAATGTGGAGGGAAGTACGCCTTCGCGAATTGAATTCATTTTAAAATGATATAGTTTGTCAAATGATGATATTTTGGTAAAACATCAGCGTGGAGAAAGAAGTCTAAATGCGATGCAACCATCCTGAAAGGTCTAAGGTTCCTCGGTCCTCTCGTGATAGATCCACCACTGAGGGTACGTGTTTCCAACCTTCGATCCAATATTATCGGTCACAGCATAAATAACAAACTTTAGTCATGCAAAAACATTCCCTCTTAAACTGGGCTGAGAAAAATTAAGTACATATTTTCCGTGTCAAGTAAAATTAAGTCACGCTTTGTAATTTTCTCATTTCGGAGTGGACTCGCAAATCTGGAGACTTCTAATCTGATTAACTTGGACGTGTTTTTAACGTGGTGACTTTGTAAACGTCAAAACTTGCTAACACAGTATTCCAAAGTGAACTTTAGTAACCTCTATTCTATGGAGGTGTTACATTAATTTGATGGATAAAAATATATTTTAGCTGAACGATACAAGATGGTTAAGGCTGTTGTCAATTTTCGTTTTGCTAAAGTAAATACCATTAACTGTTAAAAGTAAGCACATTAAATCTTCCGTAAATTGATGACTGACAGCGTGGAAAGCACTAGAGAATTTTATAAATGATTTTGTTACGCAAACAGCTTAGTAGTATTTTTACCAGCCTGTCAAAGAAGGAAACTTATAGATTGTGTTGAACTTTCGCGATATTTACACATATTTGTAGTGTAAATATCGCGTGCGTAGACAAAAAGCAAACACTGAATTACATACGTTTCTGATTTCTAACTCGAAATGTGTTATTCCCACTTGTTACCACCTGATGTTTTTGTGGTGCCACTTTGAACTTTATTCAACTGTAATAACTCAGCAAAAGTGTGCGGGTCGTAAGAAATGGGAGTAACCCCTCGAAATGTATGGAGTTGACATAAACGGTCGAGCGATCTGTCATCAGTTTACGTCAATCCTATACATTATTACCTGACTGCGGCGAAGCCCAAAAGAAGTATTATGTGTTTGAACTGTTGTATGTCTGGTCGTATGTCCATTCCTATGTCCCGTCGTTACTATTCAACAAGTCAACCGTTTTATTTACGACATTTGATTCGTCTTGATAGCGCGAGTGTCACTGGGTACATTAATAAGTAAATTTAACTGTGTTTCTTGTGAAGTTTATAAATTATTCTAGATAATATCATTTATATGATGAAAATTTGTACGCCAGTCTATTGGCAAATTGTGGAGAGCCCATGTTATAACACTTTCTGGAACTCGGACCATCCATTCAACTTCTACAAGGTAACAAAGAACCATGCATACTTAAATACAACCCAAGTATATACAGGCTTATACAGGGGCTCTATTCTACTTGATTTAACTATATTGCTCTTGACATGTATTGCCAACGTTACGATAGCTCTTATTTACTTGACTTGACGAATGAATGAATGAATGAATGAATAAGTTTATTTGTCAAAAGTGGGTGTAAAACATGGTCTTAAGTTATAACCAGAGATCGGACAAGTTGGCGTCATTACTCGCAATAATGTGGATAATAATATGACTCTAAAGATTTTAATTAAAATACTTAAATTAAATTAATTGATTCCTTCAAAAAATGGAAAATTAATCCTTTTCAAGACAGTAATAAATAAATAATACAAAAATTGTTTAAAGGGGATTGCAAAAAGAGTTTTTCACCTTATAAGTTTATTTTAAACGTGAAAGAGAATGAAGTAACCACGGAAAATATTAGAAAAAATACAGTTTATTTACTTATTACTGTCTTGCAAAGAGATAAAATTAAATTTCCGGTAGGAAGTCAATTCATTTAATTTAGTTTGAATAATTCAATTTTTTAGGGGCATGTCCTCATTATTGCGAGTAATGATGCCAACTTGTCCGATCTCTGGTTATAACTTAAGACCATGTTTTTGGTTTTACACCCACTTTGGCAAATAAATTTATTCATTAATTAATTAATTAATTCATTCATTCATTCGTCAGGTCAAGTAAATAAGAGCTATCGAAACGTTGGCAATACATGTCAAGAGCAATATAGTTAAATCGAGTAGAATAGAGCCCCTGTATAAGCCTATATATACTTGGGTTGTATTTAAGTATGAATGGTTCTTTGTTACCTTGTGGGAGTTGAATGGATGGTCCGAGTTCCAGAGACAAAAGATTCGTCTAAAGGCCCAGCCACACCGGATGCGTGACGTTCACGTGCGCGTGCACGTTCGCTTTCCTCTGCGTTGTATAGTGACATGTCGTAATGAGAATTCATACTATACAACACAGTGGAAAGCGAACGCGCACGCGCACGTGCACGTCACGCATCCGGTGTGGCTCGGCCTTAAGTGTCGTGAATATTACAGGAAATACAAAACAGAAAATGCCCAAACGGCAAATTAAAATATAAAAATACTAGCTGTTACAACCGACCCTGTCCACTTAGAAGTTCCCTCAGGGACTTTAATTTTTCGGGGATAAATTAATTTCCCTATGTTCTTCCTCAGGGTTCCACCAATTTTTATACCAATTTCATTGAAATTGGTTCAGCGGTTTGGTCGTGAAAACATAATAAACCGACAAAAATACTTTCTCATTAATAATATTAGTATGGTTTTTTTTATAATTATTTTAGTATGTTTTGTGCTAGGGGATCAGTAACGTTACAAACGGTTTTTTTAATAAACGAAGTTTTTGTTACACTCTCCCCTAAAAATTCCTTAAAAGGATAAGTTCACCTTTATAAATACCTATTTTTATATTAGTTGTATTGTTTTGGTTTTTCTTTTGTACAATAAAGTATTTACCTACAAACATAAATACAATGTTTAAAAAAAATAACGTGTATACGTGTGTGTACGTGGAAACAACATTAAAGTGATTTTATTAAATTATCCTACTTGTTAAACACTAGCCAGGGAAATTAAACATCAGCTAAGAGCTAAGATAGCTCTCAGACGAATGTTAATATCTGAGGTAAGTACCAAGTCCGTCTCCGCAATGCAGTGTTTGCCTCCATCTATATTTCAGACGAGAGCAGACGGACAAGCAGTTTTATTGTTCAAGTTGGTATTAAAATATGCAGAGATCAGCTGTGGCAATAAAAACTAATTGTTTGTGTAAAAAATGTAAGACTGAAGAATTTATAGAAGATTTAGTTAGGGTTGTCCCAAATCTGGTCTATTATTGTCGTATATTTTGTTGCTTTATTATCGGAAAGAATTTCTTTTCCGTTCCGTATCCTTTAACCGTTTTAGACGTTTTTCTGACCTTCTGACCTTATTTTTTTTATTAGTAAATACCGTAACCTATTTAAGTATAATGGTTTGGCATTGCAGCTACTGGCAACTATGTTGGTTACTGTTAATTCAAAGTGTTTTGAGTGTGTAAGTAATTTATTTGTACCGTTTGTGCCCAAAATATTATAGAAAAGAATAGAATTAAATCTATGAAATAATGTTACGTAATAAAAACAACAAATTCTTCAATGTTATAGTCACTGTTTTGTATTTATACGTAAATTCATATAACTAGACCTAAACAAAAGGACACCACAAATCCATAAAAAAAACATGAAGAAAATACCTACTTGAAGCTTAAATAACTTTGTAAAACGAATGCTACGCTGCCAGCCCTGAATCGCAACAATCCTTTTAAGAAAATAACTTAAATTGCTGAAAACAACTGAAAGCCAGATAAAGTTATCACTTAAATAATGAAATTATACTAAGAGTACCTACCTCTTTTTCGAATTAAAAATACTGAATCCTTGCCTTTACAATATGATAGCATTAAAAAAAACCTTTGCGATTAGTTTATTTTATGTCTATTACGGTGTTTAAAAAAAAGCATTAACGATTGACGCACATGTTAATTTTCTACCAGTGAGCATCCAGTACTCTTCTACATATTTTCCAAATTCCTTTTCACTAGTGGATAATACTTGTGGCTTTGCATCCAATCGGGACAAACTATTGAGAACTATACTGGAAATTTTATTGGGGTTAAAGCCGGAATTCCACTGCGGCGCGCGGTGGAGCAAGAAATTCGTATCGTATGAGAACGTAGGTAGATATTCCCACAGGCGGCGGCACAAAGACGCTACGCACGGTATGACGTCACCGTTACATGCGTGGCCTACTCTATTGTGTCACCCACACACACACACACGTCAGCTTGCATAACCGTAGTCAACCCATTACTCGTATTGCAGCGCATGGACAAGCCACGCACGTAGATATTAGATTTAGAATCAGGTATTCAAAATATGGTATTTTGGAGATAAACGCATAAAGACGGAACGGACAATCTGCCAGGGCCTGTATTCCGCTTTTTATTATCCAATCTCACTTCGATATTGGAATCGTAATATTAACGTTATTGCAGCTCTTATTTACTTGACAGTAAGCGCTGTCATAACGTCAACAATATGATTACGATATTGAAACATGAATGGGCTGAAACGAAGTAAAATAAAGGTACAAAGATGATCATAAAGAAGTCATACACATTATCCTATATTAAAGGCTTAATAAAGAACATCGTACATCAAGATAGAAGGGCAGCGCAGAATGGATAGATCAAGAGAGTTAGAGTAACATAAGTCAAATAGAAAGGAAAATTTCCGTCATGTCAAGGAAAAGGAAACGGCAATGGATAGAGAGAAGTTAAGACCTCATTAAATACTACACCAATAAGAGCCTTGCTCTCCAATAAGAAGAAAAATAACTATTAAAGGCAATTCTAAACTAACGCAGGCTGCAGACGCATTCTACCTTCCTAAGGCAATAGGCAGTATCCTAAATTCAATAACCAAAGCAGTTTTAATTCTCTTCTGTTAGAAATAAGGTTGAAATTGCTACAGGAGTTTTATCTGAAATACTGCCTATTGAATTAGCAGGGCAGCATTGATACTAAGATGAGACAGCAACAACAAGCTCACCTTGGATATATTTTTATGGATATTGGCAGAAATATCCCAATAGAAATGCGTTGGAAGAAAGCCAAGAGTAAAAAATAAAATGTATTTAAGACGACAGCTTTCTTATTCTATATTTAGAGTTTTCTAGATAATTGAAAAATGAACAGAATTATTATTTTAGCGATTATTTGACAGGAAACATTTTTAAATTGTTAAGAAACTCAATTAATATAGTATTATACAATAAGGAATTAACCTTAACTTTGAAAGCCTACAAAATGTGTGGTATGTGTTTGACTCGCTGCGTGGAACTTGACAGGTTTTAACCCTTCATTATAAGACCCTTATTAACTCTGAATCTCTCTTAGTTCGGCTATTAATTTTCATACGGTAAAGTAGCAAAATATAATGATTTTTTAATGTAGATTGTAGAAACATTGAAAAATGCTAAACTAAAGCCAAAAACTAAAGTCAGAAACAATTCAAGTCTTTGACGTCGCTTTATGGAAAGGAGAGCCTTTCCATAAAGCGACGTCAAAGACTTAAGTTTTATAGAAAATACCTATAAGTTTATTATAGTGCATCATATTTAATGAACATTAATTGATACACTATTTTAAAAGACTCCTTAAAAATTAGCGTTAAATTAAAACTGTATACTACTGTATAAGTACTGTGTACTACGGTGCTATAAAAGTAGACTTTTTCATTTCAAAGCTAAGATTCTGTTAAAGATATGGCCGAGGTACTAATGAAATGGTCTTGCTGATACCGTGTTAAAAGAGTTTTTATGAAACTGGAGGCGTTTTAAGTAATAGGTTTTTTTAACAGCTAGACTAAAAAACTGAAATAAGTTTATTTTACCCCTTTTTTAAGATGCAACCGAGTTCATATAAGGTTAATAGTATACTTATTTTTTCATCATGCAAGCAGATTATGTCTACTGATCATTAGATTTCAAGAAATTGAGTTTTGTTGTTATACATTTTACCGGTTCCTATACATCATTTGATTAGTACACTAATCAAAATTATCCAATTCGTGTTAAGCAAAATGAAAATTAGTACATTTGTTTTTATTCCGCCGTGTGGTTGCCGGGTTAGAATAGTGCCACTCCATGTCTTCCCGTGGATGTCGTAAGAGGCCACTAAGGGAATAGGCTTGTAGTACTGTTAGGCGATGGGCTTGCAACCTGTCACTAATCCGCTGGTAAACATATTAGCCTGTTTGTGCAAAATGTAGTTACTGAATTACCAACAAGTTTTTTTAAAGTTTTAGGTAATTCTGTAGCTCTGCCTACACCACTCTGGGATTACAGGCGTGAAGGTATGTATGTGTATGTATGTTGCTTTTTTGCCAATTATTAGTATCATTATCATTACATACCCGGTAAGTGGGACAATCCTAAGACTGCAAATGCGTTGCCAACCCTGAGGACTAAAGTCCCACGCCGCAACACAACAATGCAAACACTGCTGCTTGGCGGTAGGTTAAAGAATTTATTCTTATAAGAAGGTATAGCAATCCGGATTTACCTTATCTTATCTTATCTTGTTGGTGGGGTCCTTACGGATACACTTTGACCCTATGGCATCTTTTGTGTAATTACCCCTCTTTCAGCGCTTAATCCAGTGCAGCCTCCACCCCTTCCAAAAAGCGGATAGTGGAGTGCAATGGCAGTGCCTTGAAATCGAGGATTTTCATTCTTACTCCGGCGAGGGCATCACATTCACACAACGAGTGTTTCATTGTTACCTCTTCGCCGCAAATCCGGGTGGACCTGGACAAGTTCCTACCACCACTAAAGCTTTTGTAGTTTTCGGGAAGAACAGGTACCACATATTAAGACAGTAACCGAAGCCTCGCTGTAAGGGTTCCTTATTAACATTTCGATATGGTACCCTAAAAACAATTAGGTTAAGAGCCTCTAATAAACACGATTGTTGGAACATAAAACGAATAAAGCACCCCTAAAATCTCAAACCAACTTAATTAAGGAACCGTGTCTACGTCATTCAGCGTCTCCGCCATTTTATTTTGCAGGAGACACGCGCCTAAAATCGATAGTAAGGTATTCACTATCTATCACAAAGGCTTAAGTGCCTTCCTTATTTTCTGACTTATCTGCCACGTGTTAACTGTGCCAGGGTTGCTTTTGGATTAACGTGATTTGTTAGTCAGTTATGAGATGTGTATGAGTATTTGTAAGTTGATATTTGAGCCATGCCGAAAAAATTGGAGCACGTAGATTGTTTAAATTAAAACATAAATAAAAATTTCTTATTAGATTAACAAAATTGTAGCGTTTTATTGATATTATATGTGTTTAGTATACGTAACCGCGACAAGTTACAGAAAGAATTGCGTAAAAACCCATATAATGATGTCTTAAAAATAACCTACACACGATATAGAAACTTCTGTAATAACCTTATTAAAAAACTGAAAAGAAAATATGAAAGGGAGCTGATCGAAAAATCAATCAAAAATAATAAATTACTCTGGAAAAACATAAAAACTCTAACTTATACTAATAATCCAAATAAACTTCATCTAGAATTAGTTAATATTAAAGCTACCCCTCTGGCGTCAGCAAATCACATAAATAAATACTTTGCAAACATCGGGAAAGAACTTGCACTGAACATTACACAGATCTCTTCTCCGTGCCCGTCATTAAATAATCCCCCTAAACAACTACAATCCTTTGTTTTACTGCATGTTAGCCATGAAGAAGTTTACAATACACTAACAAACCTGAAATCCAGGAGTGCTCCTGGTTATGACGGCATACCCACTGCATTCTTGAAACACGTATCTCGGGAAGTAGTGCCTGTTGTGACTCATCTGATAAACCTTACCTTTGACAGTGGTGTCTTCCCTGATTCACTAAAACAATCAATTATCACCCCGGTGTACAAGGGAGGGGACAGGGATAACATCAGTAATTATAGGCCGATTTCTGTTCTACCTGCATTATCAAAAATCCTCGAAAAATTAATTAACGCCAGACTTTTAAGCTTTTTAAACAAATTTAACATCATATCGGATGCCCAATTCGGATTTAGGCAACAAAAATCAACTGAAGATGCTATAATTGCACTTACTTATCTGGTCACAAAAAATTTGGACTGCGGCAACAAATGCCTGGGTGTTTACCTTGACCTAAAAAAGGCCTTCGACACCGTCTCTGTTCCCATCCTTGTACACAATCTCGACAGAATGGGGGTTAGGGGAACGCCGCTGTCACTACTTACGAGTTATCTTACTGGCAGGGGACAGAGGGTGAAGCTTGGTGATGTGGTTAGTGGGTTGGAAGACGTCGTTTATGGGGTCCCACAGGGAAGTGTGCTAGGACCTACTTTATTCCTAATTTATATAAATAATCTAGTTGATATGACCATTCCAAATGCGAAAATTTTCTCATATGCCGATGATACTGCAATAATATTTACTACCAAATCTTGGAAAGAGGTTAAGATCTACGCTGAAAAGGGTATGTCACAAGTGGACAACTGGCTTAAAACGAACCTACTAACTTTGAACACGAAAAAGACAAATTACATATGCTTCAGTATTTCGGATAGTACACAGCCCAAAAATGATATGTCCATCAGGATCCACTCTTGTCTGTCTCCAGCCTCTCCCACATGTGACTGTCCAACAATAGATAATGTGGCTCAAACTGAATACCTAGGAGTTATACTCGATGAACATCTTAACTGGTATTCTCAACTTGATCAAGTTATAGGCAGAGTCAGGAAACTAATTTGGATATTTAGGGCGCTAAGACACATTGTACCAGGGAAAAACAATCAGTCAAACTCGCGTAATATCATTAATGAAATATATATATCCTTGGTCCAATCTGTCCTGGTGTACTGTATCTCCGTTTGGGGAGGGTCAGCTAAGAGTCGCTTTATTGACCTGGAACGAGCTCAACGTGCATTACTCAAGGTCATGTATTTCAAAAAAAATTGATTCCCTACTGACCAACTCTATACGATTAGTGACCTCCTATCAGTCAGAAAATTATATACCCTGCATATTACATTAAGAAAACATAAAATATTACCCTATAATACAAACCATAAGAACAGAAGGAAAAAAGCCGTTGTAGCAGAATGTTTAAAAACTAGAACATCATTTGCCCGCAGACAGTTTTCCTCAAAATCTCACATTTACAACAAATTGAATAATCAACTTGATATTTACTCTAAAGCTTACCATGACTGCAAAAGAGATATCACAAATTGGCTTAAGACCATATCTTATGATGAGACAGAGATTTTGTTACAATAACCTTGTCTAAATACATACACACACACACACACACACGCACCCGCACACGCACACGCACACGCACACACACGCGCACACACACACGCGCACTCACACACACACGCATACACACACACACGCGCGCGCGCACACGCACACACACACACACACACACACACACACACACACACACACACACACACACACACACACACACAGAGAGAGAGAGGGAGAAAGAGATAAGTAAATCAATCATAGCATACATCTTTAATTTATAATTTTGCATGTCTAAACGTGTAATTAGTACAAACTGGAATTTTGGCCAGTAAATTGATTATACTTGGTTAACATAATAGCATAATATAAAAATCATGTAACCTAAAGGAAGAGCGGCGCCACCTAACTCAAGCTTTTTTTTGCTTACCGGGTGGCACCATCACCTTAGATTATAGAAAATAAAGAATTTTGAATTTTTTGAATTTTGAATTTTTGAATTTTTTAAATAATAAAAATAAAAACATGTTACTAATCCCGAATAAATAAATCATCAACACTAATGTTAGGTATAAATGCTTAAAGAGTGTGTCCGTGCGTGCGAGCGTGCGAGCGTACGTGCGTGCGTGTTGTGTGTGTTAGCAGGGCCCCATTTCTCAAAAAGTATTAGTCTAATAATATTAGTGTTTTGTCTCATAAATAAAACTAAAAAATGAGACAAAATATAATATTATTAGAATAATACTTTTTGAGAAACGGGGCCCAGTTAGTATGTTTGTTCACTTAGATTCGGATGAAATTTAGAATGGAGATAGCTGATGGTATTCTGAATCCATTAAGGATCCATTAAGGATTTAGGATTTATCATTATTACCGCAGGCCGTACCGCGATATCTCGCCAACTATTGTATAAACCAAGTATGTTTTGAATTACTGGCTTAAACTGAATACGTATAACATTTATTCTTTGTGACTTAAAAAGACACATAGGTTAACATTTATTTTGAATGTTCGAAATGGTCAACGAAATGAGAGGCAAATTATTAATTGGACGCGAACAAAGTCGCGGGCAGAAGCTTTACAACAAAAATATATTTAAAAAGTCGTCTCCACGTTAACTTTATTTTCCTAAGCATTATGTGAACTTTAGAGAAATAAATTCTATTATCCGATCTTTAGTTAAAATCTCTTCTTTGTAAGGCAACCAATCGGTTTGCAACAAATATTTTATCCCAAAACAGCTTCGTTACTTTGTTGTTTACACTTCTTGTCCGTGTTGCGGTACAAATCGAAAGCGCCGAATATACTTATACTAAAACGAATCGCTCATCGAATCAGTGGTTTGCAAAACGCAGTACACACCATTTGGCAACCCGTATAAAAACTTGAAAAAATAATCCGTTGCCGCGATTTGAATTCGATTTATTGCGATTGCAAGCTTGTCCGTGGTATCAAAGGTTGAGCTCTATTCACCACACCATTTTTATATTTTTAGTATTTTTCTTTGTATCAAACGAGGTTAGACGAACTTTTTTATAAGTACACATAGGTTTTAAATCTTTGTTTTGGTACTTTAAAGTAGTCGTAACGCCGCTGGGATGAATCTAACGATCGAAGTTAGGACATCAATTCAGTCTTTTCACGGAAAAAAAGAACCCTACACATAATCAAAAACATTATAGAGGTACACTGAAAATTGGTCGCTTGTAACAAGATTGTGATTGTTGTGCATAAGCGTCTTGATCCCATACGAGCCTAACAAGACGTTATATACATCAACTAAGACGTTAGATACATCAACTACGATGTTAGTTGAATCACTAAAGAAATTGCTGTAGTTAACTATCAGCTTTGGTTGATATAACTAATATCTTAACTATTATAATATTTTTTTGTCAACTAAGTGAAAATCTCTCTTTATTGGCTCTCATTTTTTGAGTGTAGTTACGGAATGCAATTTAACCGGTTATTAACCGTTTTTGTACGAAAATAACCGGTTAAAACCGGTTTTAACCGGTTATTTGCATTCCCTAGAAGTAGTTCGAAAACATTACCCATTATTGGGGTTACGTAAAACGGACTGCATTATAACCTAGCTGAAAATCCAAACGCTTCGATTTTCCGTCTAAAGCATAATTGCAGATGCTCATATTTTACAAGTAATATCACCGCGTACAAGCAAAGGATTCACAAACAAGCTAATCAACTGCGGCTCTTTAGAAACTCGAGTTAGGTACTTGATAGTACCTCACTTTTAGCCTAGGTACCCAACGGAACCTTGACCCACCATAAAACGGTATCACAGTGACGTTACAAAACAATTTCTTTGACAGTTCTTATGACTTCCATCATAATGTCACTGTGACATAGTTCTATGGTGGATCAGGGTTCCATTGGACTGATGTACACACACGCAGGCAGCGCGGGCGCAGCCCCTACTTATTAGGGAATGCAATTTAACCGGTTATTACCCGTTTTTGTATGAAAATAACCGGTTAAAACCGGTTATAAACGGTTATTTGCATTCCCTACTACTTATTCAGCTTTAATCAGCGTTATCGGCGTTATGTCACGCCCCCACCACTGGTTTGTGGCGCATAAGTGTAAATCACGCACATATAAAGCGTTCAATAGGTATACCCTTGTTCTAAGGTATTTTGCTATTTATTCCAAAAATAGTGTAGTTTTTTATATTTATACCTAGTTGGTTTTGCTCAGTCAAATACGTGGTACCCACGTATCCGCACACAACTTATATAAAAACTTATTCTAAACTTGCCCTAACACGGGAAAATTTTGAGCAATCAACAGTACGGGCATCTTATTCTATTACACCAAATTAGAGTACGAGTATGAGAGCTATTATTGACAAGAAATTATTGCTAAAAAAATTGATCGTGTAATTGAACTTTACCTTAATGGTTCTATCTTTTCAAGATTTGAGTTATGGGTAAGGACCACAAAATTGGGCACGCTAACTCACTCAATTAAATTTTCTATGAAAGCTTAACGTTGTGACACGAAAATTAGCCATACAAAATTGTAGGAATACTTTTCGTCGCACAACGAATTTTTTTTCAAAGTCCTTTTTTTGTATGGTTAACTGCGCTTAACTGTGGTCCAACTTTTTGGTCCTCTCCCTTATTTTATATTCTCATTTTGAAGCATCAAATAAAAACTTTTCAGACAGTATTTTTTTGGATGTTCTACTGTTTTATTTATACTGTGGTGTAAGTCCATTACACACGCGATCAAGCTTCTTTTGTCCTCTTCTTTATGGTTTCTATCAATTCTCCCTTTCACCGGTTTGGGGCGTGGAGGTTTTTTTATGGGACACTTTATGTGAGTTTTTGCGGCGTTAAGGCGATCGCGTTACAATTGGTCGCCGTAAGGAAGTTGGTGTTATTGGTTCTTGATTTGACAGATGTTGTCGTTATGATCAGGGTATTTCTTTGTGGTATTAGAGGACCCGGAAATGTATTTAAGCTGTATAAATTGAAAAAGGAATTCCGAAATTAAAATAGGTAATTGTATTCTACGAAAATCTCTGTATTGTTTGTTTCGTCTTCGTTTATATTCTAAGAAAATTATTTGACGTGGGGCAAATTCATTAATTTCAATTATGGAGGTAATATTAATTTCGTGATAACAACCGACAGCTTTTATTCATTTTGTGACTCACTCTCGTTATAAAATTGAGTTATATTAAAACAAATAAAAAGAGATAACCTCATATTAAAATACCTTGTCCTAAATTTAGTTATAGGCTTGTACTATGAGAAGGTACTAGACAATGATTAACAAACTGATACAGAGAAATACATACTTAATATTAAAAATACACAAGCCTCAAGAACAAACACTTGTACTCAACAAGAATCAAACCTGGAACTACTATCTTCGCACGCAGTGCCACTACCAACTATGATCATAGAGTTCAGGCAAAGCTTTTTGTTTTTCGTGCTTTACCACTACACGAATTCGGAGGGGCGAAGTGTATGCCGAGAGTCTAGGCGTTAAGAACTACATTAATAAATACTTAAATACATAGAAATTATCTATGACCCAGAAACAAATACTCGCACTCATCACACGTCTCTTGTGTTTTGTTCTAAATAAGTAATTTTGCTAGCGCTAGTCCACTAGCAAATGAGACTACTCATTCCATATTACCGAAGCATAAGAGCCCTATGGCCCTAGACAAGATACATTGCGAGATCATTATCTTTATCGAAAATGTATAGGATTGCTGTAATGGGCCCACTACACTATCGGCGAATACAGATGATTAAGGGTGAGCACGATAGTGCAGAGGTCATACTCGGCTGTATTCGCTGATCATCGTCTATGATCGCCGATGATCGCCTGCGACCCGTGATTTGTCGGTTTTTCGGGCACACATCAAAAGGAATCGCCGTGTTGTGCGTTCAGCTGCCCACACTATCGCCGATCATTGATTCCCGGTGGAGAATTAATTAAAAATTAAATTGTATCTACATACTTCGAAAACTACTAAGGGCGATAGTGTGGATGCTTGCACGATCATCGTGCCGACTATAGACAATAGGACCATGTACGATCATCGCCGATAGTGTAAAGGACCCATAACATAAGCTGCCGGATTATCTCGTCAAGCGCTTTATGTCAATACCAAACTCATTGTCATTTTTCGAAAATCGTTTACGTTAGCGTTAAGCCACTTGTCGTCACTGATGTAGGCATCTTACAGAGTTCTTTCATTCATAAATTATTCATTTTAGGTTGATTACTTCCTACCCATTCAGAAACTCTACGGTTACTCCACTTTTTATTCACATTTACTTTAATAATCATCCAAAAGCCCCGGCTTCTTTGTACAAGTCAGTGCACGAAAAAATGGCCTCGTTTCTCGAGCCACGCCTATCATTTGTGAGCGCACAAAGCCATTAGAAACAATGGCGTGCATTAGCACCCTTATAGCGTGTTTTGTTGGCACTTACTGTAATTGTGGATGAATACTTATTATGATTGGTTGGTTTAGAGGCGTTTTTATTGAAGTTTTTCATTGAGAGGTGAATCGTTTTACGGTTGTTTTATATTTTTATTAGACCATCATCATCTGCGTATTTAGGTCAAATTAACTAGAACAAACTTAGGCCCCAGAGATGCTGTTGCCAACTCCTGACTCCATCATCAGATCAAATCTTGAACACCATAGGGTTAACATTAAGTAATTATTCAAAAAAATTGGCTAACCGATTAACCAAATCTGCTTCAAAATTAACTGCCTACTTTGAAACATTTATATTGAGTTGACAAACAACAAGGTTTTTTTTTAAATTGAATTACTCAGTAACTATGACTACTTAAATTACGGCTAAAATGAGACGTTACCTCGTTTGTCGATATCAAGCCATCTGTTTAACCTCTACGAGGAGATAAATAACCATAAATATACATACGTTTTTTTTATTGCAAAACTCAAGACTACAATCTCAAGACTCCAAATGCGATGTCCACTAGAAATAGAATAAAACATCCGTCACTTTCTGACACGTATGTACGAGAATGACGGATGCTTTATCCATATTTTGTCACGCGATAAAAATAACCATACAAGCAGCAGTAGAGAAAAACCGATAATAATTCAAATTTTATGAAACTTACGAGTTCACTATATTTTAACAAAACTATTGCTAAACTCCAAATGTAAACACATTTAAGCTTAAAGCACAGAAATGCTAATATGTTAAGTTAAGCCACCAAGCGTTATTGACAAGCTTTTTGGTGTAGAGCTGAGCTTTAGAAGCGCTTCGGTTGCAATTTGACGAACAAACACCTAACTTTGCAGCTGCACACGACACCAGTTTTGTGGAATTGATTTTATGTTTATTTAAATCTTTTTTAAATATGTTTATGCAGTACTTACATAAGCAGAAATGTGGCTCTTTCTTACTGCTAAGTAGATGAATTTGGTATTACGTTATTACTTCCAAAAATTATATTTACTATTCATCATCATCATCATCATCATCATCATCAGCCTATATTAGTCCACTGCTGGACATAGGCCTCTCCCATTGCACGCCAACGAGCACGATTCGTGGGCACTCTCATCCAGCTCTTGCCAGCCACCTTGCGAAGATCGTCGCTCCACCTAGTCTGAGGGGGGTTTACTTTTATTGGTGGTGAATTACTAGCTTCTGCCAGTGACTTTGTCCGCGTATAATTCGTATCTTTCATCCCACGGGAACCGTTCATTTTTCGGGAACAAAAGTAGCATTTAATACTCAGAGATAATGACGTAGCATTCTAAGGGTGAAAGAATTTCAGAAATCGGTTCGGTAGTTTTTGAGTTTCTTCATTACAAACACACAAAAATACTAATCTTTCTTCTTTATAATATTAGTATAGATTCAGACAGTCACGTACTCGTACAGTGTGTAAATAAAATACGAGCACATTTACATGCTGTATAACTGTAGCCTGCTGGCACTTAGAGTCGGATAATGGTGATATAAGTAGTTCCTTAGTAACGATTTTTCAAACATAAGTTTGAAAAAACTGGGCAAGAGCATGTCGGACCATGCTCAGTCTAGGGTTCCGAAGCCGTTACTACAAACAAATTAGACCTCGCGACAAACTTAACTTTTCCGTTGGAAAACTGTTATCCCCATATATCGATATAGGTCGCGGTCAGTTTACCAACACCGCAAATAAGTTTTCGGTAGGTATAAACATTTAAACCGTTTGTAACTCAAGAACCAATGTACTCTACTTAGTCGTGACAGTTTTCCTATTACATTAATTATATGTGCTTTCATTTAAGATATTTTTCAGATTTTTAGTATTTGTAGTTTAGGCTGTAGGGGGGGAGACACTTGACTCTAACAAAAATTAGCGCTTTAAAGCTTAATATTTCATAAACGGATACCTTAATCGAAAAATTGTTCTCGCAACCCCGCAATATTTTTGAAAGACCTATCCAACGACACCCCGCACTATGGCGTAAACGAGAAAAAGTAATACATCCCCAAGTTATGTGTAGGGGATGTACGCTAAAAAAAAAAATTTCAATGTTTTATTTTACCACTTTGTTGGCGTGACTAATATGTATATTCATGCCAAATTACAGCTTTCTAGTACTATGAGTCTCTGAGCTAGGCTGCGGACGGATGGACGGACGGACGAACGGATGGACGGACATGGCGAAACTATAAGGGTTCCTAGTTTGACTACGGAACCCTAAAAAGGAACGAGGTAATTGCCTATAAAATGTGAGTGCGGCATTACAACATTTTTCTATATTTTCAGCTATAAAGAAAAATATACCAAATGTTACTCAGAAAATCAGTGAAATCTTCTTGTCAACCGAGAGACAGACAGTTCAATCGGCGTGATTCCTTTCAGCCAAAGGCTCCGGAAAATATCACGGAAAGAAATTACTTAGTGTTCCATCAGGAACATAGACACGTAATATTTTTGTTATTTCTGTAATCAAACGATGTTGCCAGTTGCGTCACTTCCAGTTTTAGTGTTAAAATTAAAACTTTATGGCGTTACATTGACAGATACTGAAAATTAGTATTTAAATAATTCTATATTTTCTCGTAATGAATAAGAAATATTTTATAGTTTCAAAACTGAAGAAACTATCAGTCTTAAGGCTGAACTTAAAGTAAAACTTACGAAAAGTAAAATTAGTAGACATTATAAATATTTTATATCAAAAAGAAGTTTTCAAAATTACTTAAACGGCACCTTTTTAGTTACGGTAAATCCATTCCCGTCACAGTAAACATACAGTGTGTCACAAATTCGTTCGCCCTTAAGGCCTTCCATCTTTGGAATGAGCTTCCACTGAGCATCAGACAAGCCCCAAGCAAGGTAGCTTTCATGCGGATGCTTTATAAGCATCTACTGGAACAAGCGCAGTCGTAAATCGATTAAGCACACATCGCTTTATATGTCTATTTATATATTTTATATGAATTATTATATTTTTATAAGTATGAGTATAATTATGCTTAGTAGACGTCTATATTTACGTGTATTCGAACTTTCAGAACAATAGTGACCTTATAGAGAAATTTTAAATTTCGAGTTAAGTCTCTATAATAATAAATTATGACTTGAAGTTTGAAAGCTGATATTTTGAATTAGGTCTCTATTGTTCTGAAGGTGGTGGTGGTGGTATTTTATATGCCCGTATCTTGTATAATTATATACAACTTTATAGAAACAGTAACGTTATTTTGTTTCGCACCGTCCTTAGTTTTTTCTGTTTCGCCTACTGATTGACTGCCATCGGGCATTAAGTCCACCATTTGCACTTTATTGTTTTTCGTGTAAATAAGTTTAAACTAATACAAACCAATGTGAATTAATAATGGACACTGACTTTATATTAAAACTAGGGCTCGCGATCGTGTCCGGGTTTAGTTACTGTTATCCGTTTCAGTTTATAACCCGTTTCAAATGGGTATCCGTGTACCCGCGTAGTTAGTACCCGGGCACGGATCAACGGAACTTAATTACCCGTGCGTATTACCTTTGATGGGAAACGCTTAGCCGGGCTGTTGTTTATAAGAGCTAAGAATTAATTATGTAGGTATTACGAATATATTGTGGATTTGCACTGTGGTCCTTATTAACAAAAACCCTTGGCCTTCACGCACGAGAACCCGTGTACACGTGCATTTAACGTGGGTATTACACAGATCCGTGTTTTAGGGAATATGCATAGATTTTTAAATTGTATTTGTCAGTAAAATATGAAAATAATGTAAAGGACATCACCAAAAGTGAAATTGTAATTAAAATGGGTCAAGAAATACGCATAAAAGCATTTTAAAGTGCTAATTAGACGGCGATTAGAGAGATTCGATATGCACTGTGACGTCCTGTAACAGGCGGCCATATAAACTCCATGATAAATTCTGTTTTACTTGAAAGAGATACAACAAATATTTGTTGACTTATATCTTGGTTATTTTTATAGCTATTCAAAAAAAAAGGTCTCATCTGTTTATTATATTATATGAATCAGCTTTTATTGAAGATGTGAAAAAAAACATGAATATTCCCTATTCGGACGCTTAATACCGTCAGGGTTTTTACGAGTACACGTGTATAGCTCTAGATAAAACTCCATGCTGTTACGATGAGAGTAAAGCTACAGAGATAACAGATAAATATTCAGGTCACGTTATTGGAGATATTATTTGTTTCCAGAGATACTGCTGCTAAATAGACCATAGATTTGATTAGATATATTTTAGCTTTTGATTTCACTTCTAACATCAATTTAGAGATTTTTTCGAGAGAGATGATGATATCAGAAGTTTAGTGGTATTGCGTATTTGGCATCATTATTGTTAATTGACACAGGATATGGGCTAAAAGGAGAACTCAAAAGTTATAAAAAATATACAATTGAAAGGATATTGACAGGCGACCTTGTATGTGTGTATGTCATTTAGTTTACGATAGCGGGATTTGGCTACCACCATCGATAATTAAGTGTTCATAGGACCTTGGTTACCCGATAATCTGGCGACAATAGCCAGGAAACTGATGGAACCAATCTTCGTGGAGAACCTCGGGGAAGGCCTGTCCAGGAGTGGATCTTTCAGTGGATATTATGATGCCATTAGTTAATGATCGCTTTAATATATTGTCGTTATAACTTCAGGTTTTAAACTGACATTTGAAATTGGCAAAGGGGTGAACGCGACGAAGTAGTTACTTGAGTGATCGCTTACGGTGGGTTTAGACCAAGCGAACAATCAAGAGTTCTATGACATTATCTCTTACGTTTTCTTTGTAAAAATAAAGACGACATGTTCTAGAGCATTCGCTCGTTTGGTCTAGACCCACCGTTATACATATTTAACGTTACGTGTAGAAGCAAATTAAAAAAATTGAAGCGTCGATTGTAGTTTCAAGTATTAAATATAAAACGTAACATTGTAAGTGACCACAAAAAAACAAAGTTTTAATGTTATTCGTCTGTTAATAGAGCTTCAATTGCATTGCCATCAGTTTGTACTTACGGTTTATTTGTTTTCAGTATTGGTCTGTTTTCCAACTTCATAAGAAACCGCAGTGAGAATAAATGCAGTCGTGATTTATTTTCTCTTTTCAATTATCAGCTTGTTCTTGTGTTTGCGGTACAGTCTTTTGCATTTGTGTAAGAACTTTTATTTTTAGTCTTCCGACAAATACTGTAGGTATATCAGAAACCTTATAAGACTGTAGGAAGAGATGTTAATAGAGAGATCTCTCTCCAGGCGGGTGTTATGCCTGGGGACCGAAGTCCGTTGGAATGAAGTTGGAAGTTGTATATATGTCATCTGACTGGAGAAACTTCGTTAGCGCGTTGTAGAACACTTAAGTTGCGCTGTCTGACGCTGGTGGCGCTAGCGATGTAGCGAGTTGGTTGATACAAGTTGCCGTTAGATGTCGCTAGATCGCCACACCAGCCCCCCTTTGAGACCGGAGGTTGATGGTGATGACGTGCAGTCTGTGCGTTGAATTGCCGCTTGCAAGTGCCAGTAGTGGATGTCTCCAGTAGTGCTCAGAGCCGCGTTGGCGAGCGTAGCAGGAGAAGAGGAGTGAGTGGAGTACACAGTGAGTCGTGTATCTGCTCGTGAAGTACTCGTAGTAGGACGCAGTGAGTCGCGTTGTTGAGTGAGAGTAGTGTGCACACTGTAGACACCAGGCATGGAGATATATCAGAATGCTAGTGGTGCACAGTGCGGGTTGTCTGGCTTGCTGTGAAACTGCGTCATAGTTGCTTGAAGGTCGTCAGGTTGCGTTATTGTCCATTGTCGAGGGTCACCAATGTAGGATGACGATCACGTCGGGGTCACCAATGTGGGATGACGATCACGTCGGGGTCACTAATGTAGGAAGAGAGGACAATAGAGAGATCTCTCTCCAGGCGGGTGTTATGCCTGGGGACCGAAGTCCGTTGGAATGAAGTTGGAAGTTGTATATATGTCATCTGACTGGAGAAACTTCGTTAGCGCGTTGTAGAACACTTAAGTTGCGCTGTCTGACGCTGGTGGCGCTAGCGATGTAGCGAGTTGGTTGATACAAGTTGCCGTTAGATGTCGCTAGATCGCCACAAGACCTTGTTGTCCATCTGACTATCTGTCTAGGGGGGACATGATGGGGGGAGGAGTTTTTTGTATTGCACTCTTATTACCACAATAAGACAAGTCATCGATTTTAAAAATCTAAAGGTTATCATATCATCCTACAAAACATGAGAGCTTTCAAATTTATATTTTATATGATTTTTCTTTGAGTTGACGAACGTTCTTCGAAATATCTTTTCTTAGTGCACCCCTAGGGTGCCCAAAAAGTCCCTAGGTACAGCTATCTGTTGTCAGTCAGTTACGTTTTTTTATTATTCTTTAGCACGGAGAAGGCATCCTAGCACACAGGCCACGTGATGGTGAGTGGAGTCTCCAGCCTATAGACATTTGCAATCTCAAGATTGCACATCGTACAATTACAATCTCAAGATAAATGCGCTGCTAACTCTGATATTTTTTGATGGAATGACTGGCATAGTCATTTCACCGGTTGTCCTTCACCCGCGCCGGAATACAATCATGTGAACAATGCTGTTTGCCAGGAAGTTGAATGGTTAAAATGTTGGTAGGTAATCCGGACGGACCCTGCACAAGGTCCTTCCATAACTAAAACTCATTTACAGGGCCTCTATTCTCCTGTGTGAAACCATATTTCCTTTCGTCGATGATACTGCTAAACCGTATAACTAACAAATATAATAAGCAGCAATGCATTCTGCTCCTTATTAAATTTGTTAGTTACGTTGTTTAGCATTATCATTATCACCGACACTTTGACGTGTTATCGTATTTTTTTCAACTCGGCCGCCATTTCTGTTAATTGTAAGAGTTATCGTAACGATGATAATACAATAACACATCAAAGGTGGTTTTTTTTCCACTAGAATAGAGGCCCAGATATAGTTCTGTAAAAGTTTAACCTTTATTTTAACCGTATTACAGTGGACTGTACAGCGTGTGTCCCGTCAAACGGACGCAGTTTATTCCCCGGCCGCCTTTGATCTCGGCCGCACTCTGCCCATGACGTCCATAATAACACGCTTTAAGATAACAGACACAAGTCACGAGATACAAGCATTATCATAAACACAGCAAAGTAAAAAAGAAACGTTAATTGGATTTACTGTCATTAAGGTTAAAAGGAAAATCGTCCACTTGAATTGACCATTCTTAATTTGGTTTTAAGTAATAGAATTTATACAACGTGAAATAAGTCAAAATGTAATTGTAGTTACTTCATGCTGAGTCGGGACCGTTTCGCAACACTAGCACTACATGTCGCCTATCTTCCTTATTTTTTTTTGTTTGTATGTTTTTGTTGTGAATATTTTTTTTAATTACTTACTTAAATCATCATCATCATCATCATCATCATCATGTCAGCCGAAAGATGTCCACTGCTGGACATAGGCCTCCCCCAAGGCTCTCCACTCAGACCGGTCTTGTGCTTTTCGCATCCACCGCGTTCCCGCGATCTTTACAAGGTCGTTACTCCATCTTGTTGGAGGCCTACCTACAGCTCGTCTCCCGGTCCGCGTCGGTAAGGTTACCGACATAGCCCGAAGAATAGCCAAACTTAAGTGGCAGTGGGCGGGGCACATTGCTCGCAGGGCTGATGGCCGATGGGGTCAGAAGGGTCTTACTTAAATACTTAAACATATTTATAGCTAAATTTATTTTTATTATACATTAATTAAGTCAAGATGGTATTCGAATAATAGTTATACATCATTGTAAGATAATACACAAATTCTTAACATACTAGCTATAAATAAAATAACCCTTGCGGTTCACCCGCTTGAGGCATGGTCCCTAAAATGCTGGTCTCGTTCCCCTTTTGCACAGCCAGACTGAGCCGCTGCGCAAAGAAAGAGCCCGCTCTGGAATCACCCGCCGCCAAAATAAGTCTTTCCGACACCTCTACAAACTTCTTGGCATCGGAAGACCACGGACCCAAAGTTTGCATTGCAAGTGCCGCAAAAAAGTAATTTTCTTTTAAAAAAGCGTATTTGCGGCACTTGATGGTCTGGGCACGGTCAGCCGCGGACCCAGGCTAACGAGCGGATTCCTCGACGTGAGACCGGGCTAACGTGTCCACGCATGTTACGTCCCAAGCCAAGGGGCGGCCCAAACACCATGGCACCAAAGTGCAAAGGATGGTATATTGTTAATTGTAATTTCGTTGCAAAGATAAATGAGCATAAAGTGAATGTAATATGAATTAATTAATTCTTATTAAGTTCAAAATGTATGCAGCTTCATAATGGCGTTTTTTGTCGTATTTCTGGTTTTACGTAAATACAAATGGTTTTTTTTTTTGACTTATTCATATTTTATTAATGAGCTTAAGCCCGCGACTTCGTCCGCGTGGGTTTTGATTATTGAAATTATATAATTATATTTACTAGATGAAAAGTAGGCATTGTGTTAATCCAAGGTCTATGCTATCTCCACTTCAAATTTCATCCAAATCCGTCTAGCCATTACAGCGTGAAGGAGTAACAAACAAACACTCGAACTTTAGCATTTATAACATTAAATTTGTAGGATTCCTATTTTTATTTTTTATTTTTATTGAGTCCCACTGCTGGGCCCTGGATTTCCATAACTCTGTTTATTACAATTTCCAACTGTACCCTCCATTTCAATTTCATTAATTAAAGTAGCAACATCCTGTTTACAGGATGACATTTTCATTTGGAACTATTCATCACTGAGTTTGATCATCTTTGATCAGGATAGGGGAAAATTCCGTTTCAAAAGACCCACTAATACCGCACCCAGTTTCAAAGTAAAAGCAAAATACACCCTAAAACGAAATAACTTAACTGCATCTTAGAGCTGTGGCAAATTTGACTTTCTATGGCTATAAATAAGGTCGCATACGCAATAAAAGTTTTGTAACAGTTGCAATTCTGTTTCTCAAGAACATTATTCGGGAGCTGGGAATTCGGGTATTTTAACTCGTAAATGTTGCCGTACTTTAGAAAGATGTTATAGCTCTTATTAGGAATTTCTCCGAGTTTAGATGTATGCAGCTACCTGTTAGCAGATAATGAATAAACTTTAAAAAAAAATACTATTGCTCGTGTAATGCAAGTACCTATGTTTTACTTTGTTTAACTTGGAAGTTTTTTTATTTACATACATACATAATCTCACGCCTTCGTTCCCAGAGTGGGGTAGGCTGAGCTACAGAATTACAAACATCTCTAAAAACTTGTTGATTATTCTATAACCACAATTTGCACAATTAGGCTAAGATGTTTACCAGCGTATTAGTGACAGATTGCAAGCCAATCGCCTAACAGTACTACAAGCCTTTTTTTAAGCCTTTTTTTATTTATTTATTCAGCCATAGCAATTGCAAAAAAATTACATATCGCACTGCTAGATCAAAACAATATCAACTCAAAATCCTTGTTAGTTTTGTTTCAAGCTCATAGAAGTTGCGTTACAGTTGATTTTAAAATACAGATGAATTTTGAGTTACTACTGTTTTGATCTAACAGTGCGATATGTTGTGGTTTTGTTTCAACTTAGGTCTCGGTGGTAATGAAACTTGTTATAGATCAAGGATTCTCAAACTTATAGCACCATGTACAGTCGACTACAAAGAGATATATCCACTTTTTCACCTTATTGCATTGTAATAAGGTCCAAAAGTGAAGACATATCTTTGTAGTCGACTGTACAGTACCCCAACGAAAATATTAAGCACTTTAGAGCGTTGTCATAGTAAACTTTAAACAGAACATCAAATGACACACATGACATTGACATCTGACAATGACATTCACAATGACAAGGTTCTAAGTATGCTCAACATTTTTATTGGGTGACTATACCTCCATTAAATTACCCAGATGACTGTGAACCTCTTAAAAAAACACTGAACTTTTCTGTCCTCTTTAATAATGTATTTGAAGTCTTGAGAATGCAAATGTCTACTGTCTCGGATCCCACTTAATATCAGGTGGTACCGTAAAACGGGGTGAGTACATAAATAACTCAAAATGAACCTTATGTTACTAATTATAAGACTGAAATTATTTCTAATAGACCTAACGTTATTGTCAATTTGATAATTGTTCTTATTTGTAACAAATTATGACTCATTTTAGGTTGTGTCCTTACTCACCGCTTGATCCCTACTCACCCCGTTTTACGGTTGTTTGTCTTCCCAATACCACAAAAAAAAAGACATGTACTCATTAATTTAATTATAATTTTGTATACTCGTATTTAAAAAACGTTAGCAGTTCTTGAAGCAAAAAGCCATCAAGCTAAGACCTATTTCTAGCCTCGTCCTGCCCAAGCATTTTTTTATACTTCCGGTTTCTGCCCAATGTCCTCTATAAAGGACAATTTTACATATAAAATTTGATTTCTCGGGCAGAAACTACCAAATCGAATGTATTTTATTAAGAACACGAGGCTAGTACAGTCCAGATTTTTTTACGGGGGGTGATCTGTAAATTTTGAGAATCATTATGAACCATCCACATAATCATATTCTTTTAATGTGGAATATACCATGGCACTAATCAACCAAAAATAAGAGATTTTTTTATACATTATTCATTTTTTTCCGTGATAGTTACGGCAAAAATAAGAGTTAGTTTTGTAATAATTTGGAGCGGTGTGGAGAAAGTTCTGTTACACTAATAAAAAATATTGTTATTGAAAATGAAACCTTGATTTATCATTATGATTTTAAAGGATAAATAAGTTATCTTTGCAGTGAATTTTTTTATCTCCAGCTTTGTCACCAAAATTTACATAAATATCTCCCATTTTTAATACCGATTATAAAAACTTATGGATCACCTCTCGCATATCGTGTAATTTTAATACCGCAGAATTTTTTATCGTTTCACAAATAAAAAATCTAACAAAAGGACTTAAACAATCAACAAATCAATCAATCAAATGTTTATTGCGTAACAAGCGCACGTCAAAAAATACATTACAGTAAAATCAGTAGGTACAATAAGTTATCAAAAACTAATTCCTAATCCTAACAAAAAACACACTATTTATTCAATTAACTAAGTCACCTATACTTATATCACATTATTACCAATTTATATTTATTATCTATTTGTACAGTTACATTATTATATTTATTATCCATTAATTATAAATTATTTATTATAAAATTCCTTAACACTATAAAAAGCCTCTTTTAAAAGAAAGTCTTTTTTTTTACATATACCTCATAGGAAGGCGCACTTTGTATTTCCGGCTGTAGGCTATTATAGATACGGACACCTACCGCCCGCAACGAGTTGGAAGTACGCGCCAAACGGACAAGTATCGGTCTTATTTCGCGATTAGTGCGTCTCTGTTCCGGCCGACGAATATGAAATTCCTCCTTGTGCTTGAACATATATTTAGCAACTTCTAGAATAACGAGACTGGGCACAGTAAGTATTCCACATAACATAATCTCACGCCTTCGTTCCCAGAGTGGGGTAGGCAGAGCTACAGAATTACAAACATCTCTAAAAACTTATTGATAATTCTATAACCACAATTTGCACAATTAGGCTAAGATGTTTACCAGCGTATTAGTGACAGGTTGCAAGCCCATCGCCTAACAGTACTACAAGCCTTTATTCCCTTAGTCGTCTCTTACGACATCCAAGTTTAACAAAATAGGACTTTGCAGGTGTAAAGGGTGGCACCCCAGCCAAAATCCTAACAGCTCTCTTTTGCAATACGAACACCCTATCCCTTTCAGCTGCAAAGCCCCAAAAATCAATGCCGTATGCCAGGATGGAATTAACATACGCATAGTACGCCATTCTCAGGTTGTCAGGGGACAATGAGCAGGCGAGTCGGGACAGAGCCAACGATGCCTGCGCTAGTCTGCCAGATAGAACATCTTTGTGTTTATTCCACTTTAAACCGGTATCAAAGTGAAAACCCAAAAAGCATGCATCCTGGACTTGAGGTATGTTGGAGCCGTTTATAACAATGTTAAGTGGGGTCGAGTATTGCCCTCTTAACCAAAAATGCAAAATTAAGGTCTTTTTTAAGTTCATTTTGAAACCATTAACGTCAAACCAGTCATTTAAAGTTTCTAGTGTTAATTTTACGTTGGTTTGTAGGTCAATTATTGCTGGAAACCACTGCATACCCATCGTCAGCGAACATAACAAAATCACCGTGAGGAAACAAACCAATAAGGTCGTTGACCATTACGAGAAAAAGAAAATTCCCAACGGCTGACCCCTGGGGGACAGCACAGTCACTCATCATCCGATCTCGTCACACCCCCATTGACAGAAACTACCTGGGTTCTATCTTTTAAAATTGTTTTTAATAGATTTAGAAAGCTTTAGATTTAGAATCTGTGGTAAACGATGTTGATCACACATTTACTAACATAATTATTGTTAAAAAAATTGTATTCTTCTTTGATGTTATTGTTTGTTTTCCTCAATAAATTAAAAAAAAAAAGCTACCCTCAACACCATAGTAAGCCAACTTCATAATTAATAGGGAGTGACTACTAGAAACTCTCAAGTTTCAAAAGATATCTACTATCTACATAGAATGCGAAGCCGTCGCGCCATTTATCACAAAAAACGTAAAGTTAAAGGAAGAATATCAGCCCATTCAAAAACACCACCCTGTGAACACAAAGAACAAATACGAGATGTGTGTTTACTTGAATATCACCACAATGTACGTTTCTGCAGTAGTTTAACTATATACCTGGAATATAAAGTAAAAAGTAAAGTGATGATTAACCAAAAATTACAATGATCTTAAAAGTAACATTCAAGTAAGTATAAGTATTTAATTCTTGCTCTATTTATATTATGAAGAAGTATATAAATAGCAACTGTTTTAACATTCGATGATACGTTAGCCTAGTTGGTAGTGTTCCTAGGAAGCTAGCGGTCCCGGGTTCAAATCCAGGTAAGGGCAGATATTTGTGTGATGACGCGAGTATTTGTTTCTGAGTCTTGGATGTTTTCTATGATTTCTCTTTGTTGTCTTGTACTTATACTACAAGCCTAGAGCTTAGTTTGGGACTTGGTCAATTTGTATGAAATTGTCCCCTGATATTTATTTATTATTGTTTTTATGCCCGCTTGACACTGTCCAATTACGGGCCTTTATTCTGTTTTAGTTTAGCCTATTTTACTTTTGCAATCGCAATGTTGACCCTATTAAAGCTCCTATGATAAAGTGAGTAGAAGCTGTCATTATGTCTACAAATTAATTTTGACATCCATGCAAGATGGGCTGATGCAATATAATTAGAAGGCAATATGGTATTGTCAAAGTAATGATAGCTCTTATTTACTTGACAGTAGCTATGCGGTGAGGATGTGAAAGCTTCGCGTTGCCACCAGCGCTGTGCTATATAGACGAATGATTGAATATGATTGGTGGATATCAACAAATCCATAGCAACGTAGCGTAGCACATCTCTGGTTGAAAGGCACCCTTAGGGCCGGTTTTATAAAGGCCCGGAGGTAAAAATGTCAGGTCAAATTAAACAAATTAAATAAAACCCAGCCTCAGGGTGCGTTTCCATCAGAGATGCGCATTAATGTGTTTTCATACATTTGACACTTTGCGACACCTCGCTCCGATTGTCAAATGTATGAAAACACATTTATGCGAATCTCTGGTGGAAACGCACCCTAAGGCTCCTCAAAGGCTATATTATTTTACAGTGTAGAATAAAGACCTTGAATTTTCTAGACTACAAAAAGACTCAGCAGAATTAAATAACTCGAGCCTATATCTTAACCTTCTGTTGTTATGTCTCCTGTGACGTCACAAACGACTTCGGATCATAACAATGGCGGCACGTGAATTACGTTAACGTTCATGTTAAGTAAATTTGAACAGTGACGTGCGGCTTTCTTAGCGTTGCGTGTCTCGCTTAGAATATTAATGAGATAGGAACAGATTAAGGTGAACGTTCTTAAGGACGGGGCTTTATCGTTTTTAAAGCTGAAGACTCGATGTAAGGGTTACTTTTCGTAGGAACAAGGTTTTTTTGTAACAATTTATCGACTTTAGCATTCGTATGTTGGTAAGTTTGTTTGTCATTAAAAGGGTTTGGGTGAAAGTGCTGTCATTTATCAAAGACTTTTTCTCAAAAATGTCTGGAAATGTTGACATTACTATCTACATATTGAGACGCGAAGGACATAGTTTACTGACCGATCTCAAAAAAAAAAACATTGCGTGCTCGCTACACAAGCCCGCAATGTTGTATACAAATTCCATTACTATCTAGCTTGTAACTTTTTAAAAAGTGAAAAAGCCCATAATAAAATGAGGGCACAAGTCTTATACATCCAAATTTTATTCGAAACATAACTTTTTTATCTGTGTCTGGAATAGCTTATGTTTTTTTTAAAAAACAAAGCTTGCGATTCTCCTTGTCATAAACAAAAAGGCGGTAAAGAGTGATAGTTTTTTCACATGAAGTTTGTTTGTATGCAATTAAAAAAATGAGTTCAAGCGATGAAGATTTTACTCCAACACAAAAAAAAACTTGCGATTTTTGAGAAAAGCACTATATTTGCCTCGGCAGGAACAGCAATTGCGGGCTTCGTATTTTTACAATACTCAGCCCGCAATTGCCTACTTCCATGCCTAGGAAATAATGTACTATTTATTTTCGAGTGAGCGGTTATTCGTGTAATTTCATATTATTTAAGTAGTAAGTATGACATAGATCTATTGAAAATGTAAAGTGCATCGGAGCAGAGATATTAAAATATTGATACCTGAACGCACTATTAGTACCAAGAATTTAAATCTTTAATATCTCGGCTCCGATATTATTAAACATCTTAATAATAATTCCTGTGTTAATACACGAGGTTTTTAAACCACTATCAGAAAATCATTCATGGCTGCCTAAAATACTAATTATAATAAAATTCAGGGGAGTTACCATTAATATGGCTATGCAATTCGATTTACGGTGAGAGAACGAAACAGAGCCGTGTAACTGTTATAGTTCTGTCCCTTACACTTATCTTCAACTGAAATGCTTAGCCATGTCATGGTAACTCCCGAGTCAGGAGTCAAGGGGGAATTGTGAGGATTCTATAGCTATTTAATGAGCGAGCAAAGCGAGGTCTAAAAGTCAACTACGATGGCATTTCTATGTTTTCTCGACAATTACTTAACTATTTTCTTTCTGTCTTTCTACGATTTGGTAAAAGATTCAATTAATTGCCAACAGGGACTTTTTATAAAGATGTTTAGAAAAATAACATGCTTATAGAGGTTTATCTCGTAAGCTCACTTTAATTTTATGTATCCAGTGACACTCACGACAATAAGATCAATCTAACGACACCTTGTCGTGTGACCATGTTAAAGACATACATACATACATAACTCCACGCCTAACAGAATTACCTACAACTTTAAAAACTTGTTGATAATACAGCAACCACATTTTGCACAAATACCACCACCACCACCACCACCACCACCACCAGCGTATTAGTGACAGGTTGCAAGCCCATCGCCTAGCAGTACTACAAGCCTATATTCCCTTAGTAGACTCTTACGATGGGAAGACATGGAGTGGCACTATTCTAACCTGGCAATCACACGTGTTAAAATAAGAACATATAACTATACATACATATGAATCAAGACCATAACCCCCATTGGGTAATAAAAATAGGTAATTTCCTTAAAACTACAAATGAATCTCAGCAAATCAGAAAACATCAAGGTTTCAGTGGCGTGGCGTGCCTTCCTCAATTTGTAAGTCGTATCCACAGCGCTATCGCTCTAATGACGTGGGCTTATCTTTTTAATTCCGAAAAGCCTTTTGGGACTTGTTTATTTGTACAGCGATTTGAGTATTTATAGGTAGTTTGTTAGTTTTATACTAGACACTCTAGACAAGCGGTCTCGCGTTTAATGACCGAAATGGTAAATATTTGGATGATGAATTCTAAAAAAAAGAATAAGAATAAGAATAAATAGTATTTATTGTCACCCCTAAACCAGTAAAATACAAACAAAATTTTATACATACATACATAATCTCACGCCTTCGTTCCCAGAGTGGGGTAGGCAGAGCTACAGAATCACAAACATCTCTAAAAACTTGTTGATAATTCTATAACCACAATTTGCACAATTAGGCTAAGATGTTTACCAGCGTATTAGTGACAGGTTGCAAGCCCATCGCCTAACAGTACTACAAGCCTTTATTCCCTTAGTCGTCTCTTACGACATCCACGGGAAGACATGGAGTGGCACTATTCTAACTCGGCAACCACACGAGGCTATTATTATTATATTATAAAATGTTATATATATATATATATTTTCTAGTATTTGTTCCTAAGTCTTTGTTGTTTTCTATGTATTAAAGTTTGTATTTCTCTATATAATGATTTTTATCATTGTCTAGAACCTTCAGTACAAGTTAAGAGCTTAGTTTGGGACTAGGTCAATTTGTGTGAGATTGCCCTTGATTTTTATTTATTTATTTTGACCACGCGGTTGGGCTATTAGCAGTGAGATCACTTAGGAGTAGGGAATGCAATTTAACCGGTTCTTAACCGTTTTTGTATGAAAATAACCGGTTAAAACCGGTTATAACCGGTTACTTGCATTCCCTACTTAGGAGTCAAGTGGTCCTGCATTTGATGCGTAGAATGGCTAAATATTTGGGTGATAAACACGAATACCTATTGGTTCCTGTGTCTTGGTTATTTACTAATCTAATTATTGATTTATGTAATTATGCAAGTATTTTTTTGACTGTTGCCTAGGACCTATAGGACAAGATAAGAGCTTAGTTTGGTCTAGATGAGTTGTGCACTAAAGCCAATTTTAAAACCAGTTTTGATTTAGCTTCACAACAAGATTTTTTCCAATGTTGGTCATTTGTCTAAGTGCTAATAATAATTAAGAAGTCAAAATAAGGTCGAACGATGTATGATGTTCATACAGTCAACAAACTGTATTCATGTACCACCGAAGAACCGATTACTTCTATAGCTTCTATACTCGTATCCATGTAAATAAATACATTCGACATTCAGCTTTTAGAATAGCCCCCATTAACAACGTTTCAATTTACAGCCAGCGAGGGGTTATTCCGTGTCTATATTAATGCAAAATAACGAGCGGTTCCTAGCGTATAAACACGCGTTTATAAATGCGACCTTTATATAATGGACGACCCGTATAAACTGTAGTTTTGTACTGGCCAGTAATAGCACCATGTACGTAGATAAATGCAGACTGCTACGTCATAGTTCGAGCGTCATTTTGACTTGTGATACGTCTGATATATTATAGTGGATGCTACGTCATCGTTTGAACGTCATTTTGACGTGTGAGACGACGTTATTGCGGATTTGAAACTACAGCGGGTTAACGCATGCAGTACAAGTATCAAGAACAGTAAAAATCTCAATATTGCCAACATATCAATTTTAATAAACCAAAGCAAAATATTTGACCGTTTATTACATTTATACTTTGGGGTTTAGCATATTGCCAGTCTTTTTACTCTGGCAGGCTATGGGTTCGGTATACCAAACGAGCTTACCAACGCCCTACGGATACAATACAACAACGCCTTTAGAATGCTCTTAAGACGCCCAAAATGGTGCGCATCGGAAATGTTCGCCGAGACGCACACGAACGGCTTCCACGCGGTAATGCGTAAAAAAATTACATCTTTGACGGGTCGCGTCAGGGGTAGTCGGAATGGCATTATGAAGGTGATTGCTGGTAGACTGAGCTGCCCGATTTTGTGGCATTGGATTGGACTGGTCAGGACTACTTTGACGCACGTCAAGTAATCATGACAGTCAGTATATAACATATTGGACCATCTTTGTAATTACTAACTTAGCTTTTAATTTTGTAGATGTTACTAACAATATATGGACCTGGTCTGAAATAAATAATTTGAATTTGAATTTTAATTTAGGCTTTGTCTGGGTGGGATCTATGTATTTTATGCACATAAACATTCAAGACGACATACTCGAAATCATTGTAAATTTCACATTAATAAAAACTACGCGGAGTAACAGACAAACACATAAATAGCGATCTATTTTATCCTCGTAAGGCCCAGTGTGCAATAAGATGTACATAATCAAGGCAATTTAATTTGAACTGTGTTGCAATGAAAATAAGGTATCTTTTCCTATGTTCATAAACTATAAATGGCATTATGGAACAAACGTAATTGACCTTTATTGCATTGACGGTAGATTCAAAGTCCCACTCACAAAAAAATCCCTGTTTGTATTATGGTGGGCCTTACGAGGTTATACTATGTATGCTGATGATTAATCATTTTATTATTACTAATGTATAAACCTAGAATGCTTCATGAAAATACACCTTACAAAGCAGCACAAAATGTCACATACGCCGTCCCATTTCAAAGTAAACAGGAAACGGATATGTGGAAACAAGTTACTCGACAGCAAACGTAGTTTTCTAACTGCCGGGGCTAGCGGAATAACAGACTGGGCTACATTAATTAACAAGGACAAAGATTAAAGGAATGGTTCAAATAGGCCATCTATTTCTTACAGAGAATGAATACCGATACCGTTTCAAATAATCAATAATGGTAAGAAATTTGTAGTTTCTGACGCGCCTCAGGCGTGCGCAGCTCAGGAGGCAGGCATCTCAGTCGAGATTAGGCCTAGGATTGCAGTCTTAAGATTGCAATCATGAAATTATAAATGCCTGTGAGGCTCAGATCCCATATACCATCAGGTGGCAAGCGTGCTTAATTAAGTAATTCTCTCGTTTAAAAAAATGCAGCAATACTAATTTCTAATTGCATCCAATTCGGCTATATAGAAAAATGCAGCTGAACTTCTGAAAGTGAAACAAATAGAAAGAAGCTCGAGCGAATGTACTTATGTGCCATTTACTTTTGCTTAATTTTAATGCGATTCTGAAACATACACGAGTGAAATTTAAGTAAAAGCAATGGGTTAAGTGCAAAGGCGTTTGGGTAAAAGTGTTGTTTTTTGTAAAATTCATACATTTTCAAGGTGAGCGGCCATTCGTAAAAGTGGTAAATTATGATAGAATTATTAAAAATAAACATATTTTGTTATGTAATGTAATACTCTTAAGTGCATCGGAGCCGAGATATTTAAATATTCATACCTGGGCGTACTTTTGTTCTAAAAACTGAATACTTAAATCTTTAAAATCTCCGCTCCGATATTATTTAACGCCATAAATTATATATATCTATGTGTATTTAGAGGTCCTCTAAATAACTATGTAAAAATCATCCATGGCCGCTGAAAAAAAAAAGACAATATTCTTCAAACAAATTTACCCAATGCCCTTTGCTTTCTAAATATAATTTTTAATGTGATTCTGAAACATAGGTGAGTAACCTTTCTTGACTCATAAAAACATCTGCAACGGCTTGGGTCTCTATTCACTTTTTAGTAACCAATCTTGTTTTTCAAATCATACAGCTTTAAGAATTTCACGACACGATACAGCCCCATTCACTAGAATATTAAGTGAATATCAGCTACCGTTAAACTAACAATATCATAACGGTATGGTTTAAAACAAGATAAATGCATAAAAACGCTTTCATCTCCATGCGTGGTTACGCATTGCACGCTTCATACATCTCTATGCATTTGTATTTCCCGCTGGAAGCTTAAAGTTTAAAGTTGAAGCCGGAGGCTTTTCTACTTTGTATTCACACCTATTGTTATGACAGCTTTTATTAATTTGACAGTAATGGCAGCCGACTCGAAAACTATACAAATACAATAGGGAAAAGTATATTTGGAATAAGAGCCCAGTTTGTGTTAGGTTCACTGTTCTCTATTTAGTAGGAGATCTGAATAGGAGGCGACTTGCACCGGGCTGTTTATTCAATAAAAAGTAATTTATACCAAATTTAATATGCTAAGTATTACATGGCGAATAAATAGGTAGGCTGAAATTTTTCAGTCCAGTATATAATTAATTAAATTTATTGCAAAAAAAAAATGCAATAGTTGTTTAATAGACAAATTACATACCAATCGAAAGTATGAAGCCTATAGAATATGCAAACGTTAGGTTGACTATTTTTTCCCGTCAAACTATTGGGTAGGCAGGTATAAACAGGTAAGTCGGTACTAGTAATTTGCACCAAACCTAACGTTCGCATATTCTAAAGACTTCATACTTTCGATTAGTATGTAATTTGTCTATTAAACACACATGTGCAATTTTAAAAACAGTTTTAATAAAAAAATTAATGATATAAGTACTGGACTGAACATTTTCAGCCTGCCTATTCGCCACATGTTATTTAGCGTATTAAATTTGATATAAAATATTTCTCATCGATTAAACAGCCCGGTGCAAATCGTCTCCTATTCGGATCTTAGACCAATTTTAAAACACCTGAAAACCTAAACTCCATAATAGTCTAAAAAGAACGTAGCGTTTAAAAATTAGAGATCACTGGTTCGAATTGGCCCCAATATCATATAATTAGAACTTTCCAAACGAAAAATATGATCACGCACGATATTGAAGCAAAAAGAGGTCATCAAAATTGGGATAGAGGCCGGACCCTATTTCAGTACCCGACCTACTGATAGATGACAGCTGACAATTAGGTTAACATTAATGCGGACTTGACAGACGCGCGTGGATAACCCCATGTGTTTCTGTTTACCGTTCTGTTTACCTAGTCCACAAGAATAAATCCATGGACTTGTTTCTCTAATAAAACAACGAGTTCCTTAAGCACTGGGCTTCACGGTAAAATTCATGAAATAAGAATCCGGTCGTTTTATAATCATCATTCATATCAGCCTGTTGCAGTCCACTGCTGGACACAGGCCTCCCCCAAGGAGCGCCACAGCGCGCGATCTCCTGCCCTTTGCATCCAGTCACTGCCAGCTGTCTTCTTCAGGTCATCGGTCCATCTGGCCGGGGGGCGTCCTACACTACGTTTGCCTAAGCGTGGTCTCCATTTGAGAACCTTCCTGCACCACCTCTCGTCGGTTCTGCGACAGACATGGCCAGCCCACTGCCACTTCAGCTTGCTACATTTTTGGACAATATCAGTCATCTTAGACGTTTTATAATAGTTGAGTGTTATTAGTCGAAATATTTTCTTTTGATTTTCAGTCTGCTAAAACCTGATCTATGTGAAAGGGTCGCCATTTTCCAGCATAGGTAAGAATTTTACTCGAGAATTCTGCATATTAAATTATGAGTTTGCATATAAAATGACTGCAGTTGGTAAAATAATTAGCGACTTCATAATTACGAGTATCTACGGAATGGTGATATTATTTCATGAAGCAGATAATTTTTTGCATGAACTTTTAATGAATGCTTTTTACTAGAGTACCGAAAGCGTAATAATTAAAATTTTGTAAATGTGCGCTTGAACTTTAGTATTTGTAATGTTCATATTTTGAAACACTGCATACTTTTTCTGTTGTAAAAATGTTAATAAAACGATATTTTTTTACCGTATTTAAAGTATCAAATTCAAATCATCAATTTTAGCTTTAAAAATAATTGCTCTTAGAATAGTGCCACTCCATGTCTTCCCGTGGATGTCGTAAGAGACGACTAAGGGAATAAAGGCTTGTAGTACTGTTAGGCGATGGGCTTGCAACCTGTCACTAATACGCTGGTAAACATCTTAGCCTGATTGTGCAAAATGTGGTTACAGAATTATCAACAAGTTTTTAGAGCAGTTGGTAATTCTGTAGCTCTGCCTACCCCACGTTGGGAACGAAGGCGTGAGTTTATGTATGTATGTAAATAATAAAAAAGTAAGTTTCCCTTTATAAAGAAATAAAACATTTGACATTTAAGATGAAGGAAAGGAAGAAAACAGGGAAGCACTTAACTCTTCCAACAATATCAAACTTCATAACGGGTTTTGCGGAAAGTTTCCAATAACCTCATCAGAACGCTATCGATATCCCTGTAATGGGTAATACGGACTTTCTAGTTATAGGTTACCGGGAATCGGTTAAAACATTTGCTTTAAAACACCTGCCAAGTTTTATTGGTGTTAAGTCACTTTTCTCTCCGCCGGCGAGAAAGCGATTACCTATCGACTATTTTCTCGCTCAAGAAACGAAGAAAAGATTATAGATCCCGTGTCAAAAAAAAACCGGCCAAGTGCGAGTCGGACTCGCGCACGAAGGGTTCCGTACCATTATCTATACAACATTAGCAAAAAAAGGCAAAAAAATCACGTTTGTTGTATGGGAGCCCTTAAAAATTTATTTTCTTTTAATTTAATTATTTGTTTTTAAATTTAATATACAACTTATTATTCTTCGCATATTTCAAGCGTCTACCTGTTGCCGTTATTAATATCGAGCAAAAAACGGCAAAAAAATCACGTTTGTTGTATCGGAGCCCCCCTTAAATATTAATTTTATTCGGTTTTTAGTATTTGTTGTTATAGCGGCAACAGAAATACATCTGTGAAAATTTCAACTGTCTAGCTATCACGGTTCATGAGATACAGCCTGGTGACAGACATACGGACAGACAGACGGACAGCAGAGTCTTAGTTATAGGGTCCCGTTTTTACCCTTTGGGTACGGAACCCTAAAAAGAAACACATGTTAATAGTTGTTCACTAACTATTCAGACTGCCGGCGAGAACTCTCCACTAGTTAGTCGAAACTAAAGATAAAGATCCCTTGTGAATAAAAGAGACACCATACGCACCTTCAGAACAATAGTGACCTAATTCAGAAATTTTAAATTTCGAGTTAGGTTAGGTTAGGTTAAGTTGGGTTAATAATAAATTTATGACTTGAAGTTTGAAAGCTGAAATTATGAATTAGGTCAGTATTGTTCTGAAGGTGCGATATATTAATAGTTGAGCTCTGACTATTGTATTAATAGAAGAGACATATATAGTAGTTGATTGATGGCTCTACTCGTTTCCCTCTTATCGCCGGTGTTGGGACGAGTGCTTAGGTAGTAGGTCCCTTTTAGCACTATTTCCACCAAACGGCCCGCAACGGATCGGAACGGAAAGAACTTTATGGTCTTTAAACGATATTAAATCATGTTCACAGTATTTAAAGTCTATATTACCAAGCCGCGAACAGCAACTTGACCGCGGGCGTCTTCCGCGACACGCGATCGTAGCCGAAAGGATGCTGCGACGCGCGATCGGCTCTGTCATAAATAGGCAAAAATAATTTTAACAGACGCGTTCGGCTGTCGCCGCGTCGGTACGTATCCTTTCCGATCCAGTGCGATGCGAGCCGTTTGGTGGAAATCATCCTTTTAACGAATATAATACCTACTACATTTTATAATAATAATAATAATGATTTATTTATTAACATTTTACAATAAACGTCTTACAGAAACAGTATACAAAAACTAATAGTACAAGTTTATCCGTACACTGTTGATTCGAAGCGCTTCTTAATTATTTTAACAAACTGCGAACATAATTATGTAATGACAACAAATATTAGTGCATGCAAAGCGGCCGCGCCGCGCGACCGGCGGCTGCAGAGGCGCGAGCGCCCAGAACCGGTTACAACTTAACTACAGGATGCACCTGTTTAAAACATAAATAAACAATAAAAACCTTAAATTATATATGAGATCTAAGTTTACATTTAGTGAAGTTGTCTTTACAATTAATGAGAATCTAAACTGGCCAAAAAGTACTGTTTTAATTTTCGTTTTATATTATTTTCCTTTAAACTCACCCGCAGGGCTCTCGGCAACTCATTGATTAGAATAGGAACCTTATGATCCAAACGCAAAGACCCGTACATATTATTGTACCGCGGAACGCAGAGCTCCTCCCTTTGCGCACGACGCGTATTGCTGTCATTTGTGTAAACTTTTTTAACTACATTGTCATTATAATAATTCCCGACCAATAGTAAATATTTAACTTGTTCGTGTATTGGTAGGACCTTACAATAATTGAATAAATCTCTGTAGTTATTTCTGTATTTTGCCCGAATTTTTATAGGAACAATGTTTTTAAGCACCCTCAATTGTAACTCGTATATCCTATTTAGGTGAGACTTACACGTAAGTCTGTAACTACTTAATCCGAATGATACAATTGAATCACCGTGAGATCTATACAATAATAACAATATTTTGTATGGTACCTTACTCCTCATTATACAAAACTTGGATAATAACGCCCTAAGCTTGTTACAAACGACTTCTATATGCTCTGTCCATTTCATGCGATCATCTATCACCAGTCCTAGATATTTGTGCTTGTCAACAATTTGTATAGAAGGACATGTGCACGTCAGTGAACGGCTGCTGTCTACGGAATGTAGACAGGCGTGCGCATGCCCGATCAGATGGAGTTCTTTAGAGCTTCTGTTTTGGCTGGAACTCACATACAAAAGCTTGGTTTTAGAATTGTTGAAAACCAAACCGGCGTCGTGAGACCACTTCATTAGATTGGTGAAATCATGTTGCAAGTGCTGCAAGGCTACGTCGATATCCCTATGTGCAGATACCAGGCATGTGTCGTCAGCGTATTGGAAAATACTACATTCATCGACGACACATACCACACTATTTACATAAGAGATATAGTGGAGCGGTCCGACTACCGAGCCTTGTGCTGTGCCCTCACCGACCAAAACCTGATCACTTAGAGCACTTCCAACCTTCACAAAATAAGAGCGATTTTTGAGGTAGTCTTGACACCACTTTGATAAAGGTCCTCTAATACCGCACTCTTCGAGCCTCTCTATGAGTATATCGTGTCGTAATGTGTCGAATGCTTTGCTATAATCGACAAAAACAACCAGAATATGCTTTTTATCATTAAGATGAGTCATGATTTGGTCGGTGAAGGACGACAGCAGTTGGCTTGTATTTTTATGGGGTTGAAAACCATATTGAGTGTCATTGATTATATTATACTTATCATAAAATTCGTAAATTTGGTTACTAATATACTTTTCTACCAGCTTATCTACCACGGGTAGTATCGTTATCGGTCGATAGTTGGCATACTCCCTTTTACAACCATTTTTAAATATAGGCCTGACTATCCCCTTTTTTAAATCATCTGGATACTGATTGGTTTCAATGCATACGTTGATAAGTTTTGCGATGACAGGGGCAATCTCCTTAGATATAGACTTAATATCAATCGCCCGTATAAGATCCAGCCCTGGCGCCTTATTTACATTCAACGACCTTATCAACTTTTCCATATTTCCGGCAGTCGTTTTTTTAAAGCGCATCGATATATTTGCCGGGTGACCATAACTTGACTTAGACAATATGTAGAAATCACACTGGGGTATAATATGCCTAACGCTAGCTGCGAAAGTACGCGCAAAGTTATTGGCAATATGGCTAGCCTCAGAATCAAATGAATTCATTAAAACTGTGTCTAACGACGCTTTATTTCTACCGGTAAGGCTATTAAGAATGTTCCACAGCTTTTTAGGATCTTTTTGACTGTTCTCAATGTCGAGATATACATGACTGTTTTTAGCTTTTTGAATAACTCTATTTGCAAAATTTCTTGACTTGTTATACTTTTGTTTTAATATGGTATCAGAAGTATTCTTTATCCATTTATTATATAAGTAATCCCTGCGCTTACACGCATTCCGTACTTTATTGTCAATCCACTCATTAGCTATTTTTTTAACGTTATTTTTGATTTTTATTTTTGTGGTCGCTTCCTTATAACATTTCCCCATACTATTTTTTATGAAATTATATATAGAATTTGCGTCATTCATTTCATGCACCGGTTCCCAATCTATTTCACCAAGAGCTCGAGATAAGGTTTTAGTATCATAAACTTCCCTGTAAAGAGGAGCACCCTGTATGAACTGCGGTGACGTCGGCCCAACGCAAGCCAGGACCGTCGCACGGTGATCGGCCAGTACTGTGCCTATCGCAGCGGTGTACACATCGTGCTTGGACCTTGCAAAAATATGGTCTATACAAGACTTACTGATTTTACCGCTTAATTGTTCTATTCGCGTATAATTTGTTATTCCACATGTCAAGCCGCTGCTACAGAGCACAGTGCAGTATTTATGTTTCACAGGAGAATTAATCTTTAAGTCTATATTCATATCGCCAAAAAGGAATAGATCAGAGCCAGTGTCTATTTTCATGATGAGGTCTTGTAGCTCTTGTATAAAAAGGTGTTTATTAAGATTAGGCGGGCGATATAAAGCACACAGAGTGGCGGAATATCCACTTAATGTTGTTATGTTAAATAAAATAGATTCACAGTGAAGTGTTTGTGACCTTTTTATAGAAAACTTGTGCTTATTGCTAGTATATATTATTATGCCGCCACCTTTACGGTTCTTTCGCAACTCTGAGTGCATTTGGTACCCTTTCAAACAAAACATGCTGCTCAGTGAATCATAAATATTGGCCTCCGTAATTATTACTACGTCTATACACGAGGTACATGAATACACACATTGCTCAAGGGCGTAAAGTAACCGTAAAGTTTTTTATGAGTGATCTTATATTAACATGCATGCACAATAAGTTAATTTTATTACGGTTTGTTTTAAATAGTCTAATAAAAGAGTTTATGTTAGTACAATCAGTGAATTCAGTGATATCATCTAAATAGACAGCCATTTTTACTAGTGAAAAAGTGTTATTTTTAGTTTAGGTAAAAGCAGATTATGAACTTATTTTGACAATAGTTGCTTGATGTCGCTTTCATTCCGGATAACGGTAGATGGCTCATTCTCACTTTTCCTTGCCCTGATGACGCCTCGCTTGTACCAGACGAACTTGAAAAGGCCGGTGTCCCTCAGCTGCTTCCTTGAACTCCGCAAAAGAATCTTGTTGTAGGAGGTCAAAGCTTCGCTAATATAAACCGTCTCTTGCGATTTACTCTCCGGTGCCGTTGACATTACATCAGCTACTGTAAGCCGTGTCTTCTTAGCCTTTACTAACCATTCATATTGCATGGATTCTTTCTCTAACGTAACCTGAAGTTTACCAGCACGATCCTTGCTGGCTGGGTAGCTTTTGACATCGGTGACGTCGCTGATTGAGACTTGCAGCTTCTCCGCTACTGCGGTTATGACTGTATTAGCATTATCACGCTCACTTAATGGGACATTGTAGACATCAATGGTTTTACATAGTTTTTCTTGCTCCATGCTCTGCACGCGCTGTTCCAGGGCTCCTACTCGAGTTTCTAGGTGGTTGCACTTGTTCGATAATTCTACGTTCTTTTTCTTTAGATCTTGAATTGTGCCTTTTACTGCTTCTATAGCTTCCAAAAGTTCGTCCATTTTATCGGAATTGAACTCGAGCGCCTGAGTTATTGGACTAAGTTCATGCTTCATTGATTTCTCCATCATCGAATTTATGTCTCGAAGCAGTTTTTTACCGTCTATCGGCTCCGCATTAATGCATTGAGGTACCTGTTCCAGCTCCTCTTCCTCGTCGTCATCGTCTGGGACGACTATAGATCGGTGCTTAGGGGAGGTTGCGGTGCAATCTTGGCAGGTCCACTCCAGGCTCTCGTTGGCGCGAAGGGCCGCTCGCTGCTTAGTGGTCAGGCCTGAGCACTCCTCAGCGAGATGCACCAACTTTTCACACCTGTTGCATTCTACTCCAGGACGAGTTTTTAAAACATTCTTTACACATTTTGCACATTTCGATATTTTAGACATTATGAGGGTAGTTTACACACTCCGCGATCAGTTTGGCAGCGTCTTATTCTAACGAGCGCGCGACGATGAATAATAATACATGACATCACGTGGATTGAAAACCTTTAAATTATGTGTAGGAAGTATTAACGTAAACAACTTTAGTACGTTATGTTGTCAATCGTTTACCAAATTCTAAAAAAAAGTGTGCGAAATTGTTATTGAGTAAAGCGTGACACTATACTTTATTAAATAAGAATTTTGCATAGTTATTTATTTATTTAAAGATCACCACAAGATTGAATGCCTATGTTCAAAGTGTAAACGGTCTAAAAAAAAAGATATCCAACTTAAAAGTGACAACATGGAATGATGATATCGGAATAATACTTATAAATAAATTATTACATTTAAATTAAAACAATAAAAAACATATTACAAAATAAATACTAAACAAAAGATATTTAAAACTGTCAAGTTTACCAACTTTTAAAAGATCTTATATATTTTGAAGAAAAAAAGAGAATCGAAGTGTTTGTTGAAAATAAAAGTCGTAGTACATAAATATAAAGTGATTTTAATATACGTATAAAAAAGACAGGGACGACGGAGTTCAATTAAAATTTTAATTTAGATTGGTTCAATCATTACAAACAGTCCTATGTGGAAAATGTAATTAACCTCCGAATTATTTTAACACTATAAAACGAATACGTTAACGTTAAAAGCTATAGGTAGGCGTATTATTTTCAAGTTTTCAACCTAAAATGTCCAATGTATATACTGAAAATTAAATGGCGGTCGGAAATTGAATGTAGCAAACTTTGGCTTCGTTCACGGGCTCACAGCAACTCCGTTTTGATGCAGTCCCTCTAAAATAATCGAGTTTAAATCTGTTCAACTAATGCAGATGTATGTAAAGAAGGTTTAATTTTAATTAAAATCAGCACGCTTCAAGTTTATTCAAGAGAAAAGCACATGGGCGCTAGCTAAGATGCATTACGTTGACTAGCGTTTCTATCCATTTCTTTTTTAAACCAATCGCGTCACTGGTAGATGACATGATACGAAAAGTCACCAGATTTACCGGTGACGCGATTGGTTTAAAAACGAAACGAATAGAAACGCTAGTTAGCGTAATGCAACTTGGCTAGAGCCTCTGTTATTTTAGTAGCGGTTCTCTGGAGCCGCCACTATGTCGATACACAAACAAAAACCCTAATGTTAACACTATATTTCTTCTCATAATGAAAAGCCAACTAATTTAATTGTTGACTAACGGTCTACTCGTACATTCAAAATTTTACCTTGCAAAAGATCGGGTTTCCGCCTTTTTTGGATTTGTTGTACAGGTTTATTAAAAATACAAGTTTTTGTCCACCACGGGCATGTCCGCAAGTCTATTTTACACGCTACTGCTCGGAAATGTGGCGAAAGATGGCCTGTTCTTGGTCCCCAAAACAATCAATAGTTGTACATTGAATGAGCAAATGAATTTAAACTGGACAAAAATCTTAACATTGTTGGTCTGTTCCATTAAGCAAGTCGACCAATCTCATCGGTCCGCTGATCACTGATTCGACCAATCAGAACACGACTTGTGCAGCATATGAAATTAAATTGGCCAATGAGACGTCGTTTTATTTTTTAATAATATTCATCCCTTCACGGATAGGCAAAGGAATATATGTCTGTTTTTAATTATCTGAAATATAGTTCCGGCGCGGTCAGAATCGTCAGTTTAAAAAACGCCCTTGAATGACTGGCCACTAAGAACGGCATCGTAAAAAAAAAGTAAAATTTGGCGGGTGACCGTAAAAATTTTAGTGTGTTGTAAATTTATGTATTATAAGAACTGATTTTTATTTCCTCGCAGTATTCGTGAAAAGCACTGTGTTCAGCCTCGGCAGAAAGTGCAATAGATGGACTCGTACTTTAGAGGGCCTCCGCTTCGCGTGGGCTCTTGAACTAACTCGTCCATCTATTGCTTACTTTTTAACCTCTGCAACAATGTACTATAGTTTTGTAAATTTTGTAGTATACAACTTTGCTGATGCAAATGTTAGGATATACACCGTAATAGAAACTAGCAGATATTATAGCAGAGCCTGCGGCAGCACCCCAAGCTCGAAACCTTTAATTTTTAATGAAGGCCTCTACTCCATAGAACATACCCAAAAATGGCGGAAGCTCGACCTTTTTCAAGGTAGGAAACCTTGCGAGTAATTCATACGAATTTACTGAACTATAACATTTTAATAGCAAATTTTAAAGGAACCCAATTTGCCGTATTCTTCCATTTTACGATACTGAGGCACCGCTGCGTGGCAAGTGAAGCACGATACTGTGTTTTCATAATACCCGTTTAATTTGCCATAATAACAACCCCCAGGAAATTCTGGGGGGGCAGCGGTTACTTTGAGCTGGAGCGTGAAATTAAGAATTAACATCTAGATTGCTAGAGAGGTTTAAAGGTTTAAAATTGAATTGTTCACAGAAAATCTTGTAAAAAGACAGACAGGCATTGTAAAATTTCTTCAATAGTAGATAGTATTTATTGAAAAACGACAAAATAAAATATGAAGTAAGTAATACTTGAAAATTAAAACTAAAATTAAATAAGACTAAATCTAAGACTAAATATATGATAAGAATGAACTAAAACATTAAATGCAATAATGGCCCCTGCGGCATTGTACCAATGTTGCTGGCAGCATTTCCCCGTTGAATGGCTAAACTAATTCATTTAGCGAGGAAACTGCCAGCTCCAATAGTTAGATATCTGTTGTAAATTCAATTAAGATTTGCATTAAAACAATAACCGCAGTTTTCATAAAAAAATATAAAGCCATTTATTACAAAATTTCAATCATTTTGCATTTCATTTCTCAGTGAATATAATTTGCAAAGTTCGGACATGTTGATGACTTATCTATTTGAAAGCCTTAAGCTTGAATACTTGTCATATTGGAAAAAAACTTGTCAAAATAATTAAGTTGTACATGCAACTTTCCAAAGGAGCCAATCGAACTAGGAATCATGAATGAATTCAATAAATCTTCATCTTTCCAAAAGTCCATTTTAGTTTTATTTATCTATGGTTTATAACTCTAAAACTATCTCATTGCTAACAGAGAAAATGCATTATTATGCGTAACCGGGAACTCAAATTAAGAGCAGACCCATAAACGGGATTGGATGCAAGTTGCATCGCAGGCATTGCATTTTTTTAGTTAATTTTGTGTCTACATTTACATGAACGGAGTTTTTACATGCAGACTATGTTCACGCAAGTTTCTGACTAAACGGTATTGCAATCATTTAAGAGCACATGATAGAGCAACACAATCTAGTTAGTTGGAGCCTCTTGGCAGTCACTGTAGCGAAAAATGGCATTGTTGTATTATAATTTGTATGTCTATATACCAATCACCCGACTATGGCAGTCCAAAGGGGAAGGTGTACACTGTACATGGAGCCGAAGCCAACACGCCCTATAGACAAGTTTAATTTAGTAAAGTGATGGGACACCAACCGGCGATTGTCCCTGAGTTCACACTATAGAAATCCTCCTACGGAAATCGACCGATTAGTGTAGGACTATTTAAGAAGGATGGGAACATTATTACCCGACTGCCGAAGGAGGAGGGTAATGTGTTTCACAGCCTGTATGTTTGTTCCTTTGTGTCACTATAAAAACTAAACCCTTTGTCCGATTTTGATGATTCTTATGTCAATCGATTTGTCTTAATCTGGTGAGTGTCACTGAAGATATGACGGTAATCAAAATTCAATATGGCGGCAACCAGACGCCATATTGTGCAAATTAATAAAAAAAAGTCGACCAAGTATGACAAGTGGGGTATCGTTGAATAGGGATTTAAAAATCATCTTTAGGTTTCTGTCATCATTTTTCATTTTGAATGATCATTTAGGATTTATAACGATTTAAAGTTGGTTAGCAACAGTCGGGTTTTGAAAGCTTGCTTTTTGTTATTTTGACTCTATGAATGAACTGATATGGATTGGTGAACTAGGATATTGAAGAAACCAAGTTGCCTGCCTGGCCTGTATTATTATTGTTACAGACTCAAAACTAGTAAAAGAAAATTGTCATGAAAAAAACATTGAGAAATGGTGCCAATAACTATTTCATCGTAATTAAATAGAAGCTTGTCAGTAAACATTATGAGATTCCGATCAACATTTCCACCACAATTCTCGTTGAAAGTTCTAAACTAAATCGATGTTTCCAGAACTCTCTTCTCTGTGACTGTTTGAGTGGAAAGTTCTACGCTAACGAATGATATGCAGCTGAATGGAAAAGAGAAAAGTATGTACAACAGATAACCAATCACTGACGGTTATTTTCTATATCTGTTGCAGAGTGTATATTTTCTAATAAATAACTATTAGATAGTAAGTAAAAATATTTAAAAACATCGACAATAAAAAACGAATCATTTGATAATCAAATAAAATAAGATAATGTAATAATGTCCGTTTTTAATATTCCCGGAAGTGGAATAAGGTACTTTTAAATGAGTTTTTCTAACTTAAGTACATCAGTACAAGTACCCGAAACCGACGTGCGTGCATGACTCGATGTATGAATGTGGAAGAAGCGAAAGACATTTGTCAGGATCGTAGCAGGTGGAAAGAAGTGATCTCTGCCTACCCCTCTGGGAAACAGGCGTGATCTAATGTATGTATGTATGTATGTATGTAAGTACGTTACCCGATACTCTTACGGTGAAGGAAAAATATCGTGTGGAAACCTGCACATTCGAGCAGCTGAGTGTAAGAGAGTAATTACACAATAGATCCTGCGGTCGAAGCGTACCCGAAAGGACCCATCTGTAAGTTAAAAATAAAATAAGATAAGATAAAATAAGATAAGGTTTAAATAAAAAAAATGCCTTGTTTCGTAAGTTACGGCGTCAAATTTTAACTTGAAGATGTACTTACATTTTTTATCCGCAATTTAAATATTTATAACAAAAACAATAATTCTATCAAAACAATATTTCCGATTAGTCTATTACCGAGTAACTGAAAATGGGCAATTCCTGACAAAATAATAAGTCATCCATCACGTCATCAACCTTCCATTTGATAACATATCCATGTGATATGCCTTGCAATCCTATAAGGCTTAATAAAAAAAAATAGTCGTAGCCAAGATGCAAACGCTGCTAACGTTTCTGTTTTCTATCGATTTAGAATGTATGGATTTTATACAAGTGATCGACGCAATCTGTCATCAGCTTACGTCAATCCTATAAATGCTACCGATTTTTGAAAATCCTTACCTTAACGTTATTCATCTTGACTAGGCCCACTGTACTCTGCCATTGTAATTCCTAATTATCATCATCATCATCATGGTGGCCTTTTGGTGATTCAATCTTGGATGTAGGCATCTTCCCTCTTCTTCCACTCTTGGCAATCTCGTGGCCGTCTAATCCAGTCCCGACCTCTATGCCGTCGAATGTCGTCCAAATAATAGAATAGAATAGAAGAATAGAATAACTTTATTTCAGGCTACAAGGCCCATATTTACAAATACCTTGCAGATAATAATTTCACTAATCATTTAATAAGTCCAGACAAGCAGTTTACGCTTGTAGAATGAAATTGTAGATTTACATTAATATTCTATGGGTTTACTCTTTTATCGCCGACACTAATTTCATAGAATGTTTTAGTTCGCCGAATTTTCATTTCATCGACAGGCATCTACACGTGCAGGAGTTATATTTTTTTGGTAATCACTGGTCTAACCTTTTTTATTGACGGAGGAGAAAGTCGTTAGGCATCGCCCCCCCCCCACCTCCCGGCTAGCCTTATGGGAGGGGGGGGGGGCACCACCTCAGTCTAGTCACAGGTCTAACCTAACCTAACCTACGTAACCCATGCTTAAGATTCGAAGGATTCAGCAGAAATAAGCTTTCGATGAAAAGAAAATTCGGCGAAGTGAAACATTCTATGAAATGAGTGTCGGCGATAAAAGGTGATTCCGTTTCTATGTGCGTTGTCAAAAAACTATTGAAACTGTTGTGTTCTAAATGTATGTCCTTCTGTATTCCTCCATTCACTGGAAAGTGCCGTCGGGAAACCGCAACTAAGTATATAAAGTGCCGGATTGTTTTGGGTTTAATTTTGCCGACGCTAGAATTAGGATATTTGTGTTACGAACGGAATCGTGTCGCTTGCTAGCTCGAGAGGTTTTCCTAATTGTCATGGTTTTTGTACATGACTGGGGAAGAGCTGAAATTGGAGACATTTTCTTGTTATTTATAGCGCACTATTAAAAAAAATTCAAATGTCGACCATTTAAAAAATATTTAATATTATTTTCTCCGTAATAGATACAGTAAAATAAATTGTTTCTCAATAACCTGATCTGTATCCAAACCACATGTAGCTTAACATTTGTTTTGTATGTTGATCACTTATGTAAAACATAACCTAGTAATGTTTAAGTACGAGTATAGTACTAACTAAACGGCTGTTTGTTTTGTGAAGAAAATAATGAAAAAAATGAAGCAGGCAAAAAATAGCGGAAAAATAAAATAAAAGTTAAGGTAAGTTGAACCCTTGTTGATCAAGACGATGAAGGTTCAAATCCGTAGTTCAACGTAGTGCAATTCTCAAATAAGAAACGAATCAGAACTCCGAACCGCAAATCTTACAGTTACCGCTGCTTACAAAGGCAATATCCCTAAAATTCACCCGTGCGTAAAATTCCTTTTCCTCATCCCCAGACACTACGTCACATTTTACCTCAGACCAAATCCATTAAATTTAGTTAGGAAGAACATAAAGTGTCTGTGCTGCCGAGGAATCCTTGGGGCATACTTGAGCAAGATTAGGATAAAATTGATATTAGGTACTTCAATATCGCTCTTCAAGGTAAAATAACACGCACGTCTTTCTTTACATGATCAAAGCGGATTATTCTTGAAACAAACAAGTTATTTGAAAGATCTTTCCAAGCCTATTCTCAAACTTTTACCTGCCCGTAGGATATATTTGACGTTGATCCAGGTTACGGCGGTCCGAATAAGGCGGTCCGTCCACTGGAGCGGAGCAAGGTAGTGGAGCGGTGAGCGAGGAAATGATCCACCAATAGGAGTACTTTATTTTCCTAGCTTCGCTCAGCGCAGCTCTCCTATTTGTGGATTTTTTCCTAGCTCACCGCTCCGCTGCCTTGCTCCGCTCCAGCGGATAGGCAGCCTTAATCTGCATTTCAATCAGAGCTATGCGAGGCAGCTAAGCGGTGTTGCGAGGAAAGATTCACCAATAGGATTATTTTGTTTTACTAGCCTCACTATCCCATTGGTGTATTTTCCTCGCACACCGCTTAGCTGCCTCGCATAGCTCTAGTAGAAATGCAGCCTTATAGCGAGATGGTAAGACAAAGCTATGGAAAGGGTTATTCTCAGTGTACTTTTAGTTTTAGTACCTACCTTTAGTGTGTGTACCTTGTGCAGGGTCCGTCTGGATCACTAGATAGATCCATAGATACTGGATCCTTTAACCTACAAGCAGCAATGTTTGCATTTTTTGTTTTTCGGTGTAAGAATATTACAGCCGGTGAAATTAATAGTATAGAGGCAATCCGGTTTAGTCCTTAAAATTTCGGCCTTAGATTTGAAGTGTTAAGATTTTATTAGGTATTGAGAATGCAAAGAATGATGGGCAAATTGGCCAATATGACCAATAAGGACAAGCGATATGTCACCAGATAGGTAATTCTAAGTTGTAAAACTATTACCATGGCAGGTAGTTCAAAATCTTTGGGCAAAATAAATTGTCGCCATGCAAAGACGGCAGCATTAAATAGTGATTATGCTAAAGTCGTCTATGTAGACGTCCCGATGATCCAGATTTTAAATCTCTCAGTTATTTGAGGTTTCCCGCTACACAAAATCGTTCTAGAATTAAAAAGGATATCCGATGATATAGTGCTTATTGTTATTGGTTTCTAGGCCAGCGTTCATACATTTTTGCCCATCATTCTTTCAATGGTTCTCAAATCTTACTTATCCTCGTAAGGCCCATCATACCACAAACAGGGAGTTTTTTGTAAGTGGGACTTTGAATCTACCAGCAAGGCAATAAAGTTCAATTACGTTTGTTCCATAAAGCCATTTTCAGTTTATGAACATGGGAAAATAAACCTTATTCTTATTGCAACACAGTTCAAATTAAATTGCCTTGATGATTTACATCCTATTGCACACTGGGCCTTACGAGGTTATTATCAGTTGGCATATATTATGTGCCCATTTGCCTTTTCCATAGATTAAAAAAAAAACTTAAAGAATTTAAATTGGTAAAGAAACAAATCTGTCGATATAGTTCAATTAATTAGGCAACTAAGAGTGCCAGCCGTTAATATATACAGTTGGAACGATAACCACCGGAACAAATGCCTCCTACAGTTACTGTAGTACAGTCAAGTGAATACCTCAATATCTCAGAAATATGTGCACAGACCTTATTACTATGGCAATAAATGTTTACATATTTTTGCACCTTTGTGCGGATATTTATTTTTACCCTTGACATTCGGCCTTAGTAGCTGCACAATTTTGTACCTTGTCGCTTAAACGCCTTTGACAGATTAGTGCAGCAGTTCAAACATAAGTTTAAAGTGACAAAGCATTAAAATTGCAACTACTTATAACGCCGACCGTACAAGTAGAAACCGTGCATCGGAAAACGAAGAGCACCCTATGAATAGTGGCAGCAACAATGGAGTAGCGACAATGGATGAATACTGTCTAGTAGTGGACTGACAGAGACTCCTGACATTGATATTTCTGATGTCATAAAGTAAATTTATCGCTGTTAACACTGGTATACAGCTTTCTTTGATCTTTTCTATCACTTAAATAACAAGAACTTTTAAGAGTTTTGCCGCTAATGAGAGAAAAAAAACTTTTATTCATGACAAACAACAAAGGACAGAGAGATAGTGAGACGCAAGAATGGTCACAAATAAGTGTTGACTTTAATGCCGGCAAAGTCAGCGCAGGTCGTCCGTTGGAATCATCAGGTGAAACCCCGAGGTCTACTCTATTAAATTAACAATCATCCTTTATATGCATGCATAGATCGACCTTAATATTAAAAATCCTTGAAGAATTCAATCTAATTCCACCAGTTACATTATAAGTTGCGTGTTACTTGTAAGTAGCACTTTTATCCATAATGCAGTATTTGTTAAGTCCATTTCTAAAAACATTACCTTAAGCTACAGCAAAGCCAAACTGATAAATGTGTACAAAAAAGGTAAAGCTATACAACCAATTTCATTAACAAAATAAAAATACGATAACGAAACAATAAACCAGAAAACACTTTGAGGCATTGAAATTGGCTTTCTAACAATACGATTGCGTTGTTGCCATTTTACTTTGAAATAAAAGTCACAGGAAAAGTTGCCGCTATCCATTTGTGTTAAATCGTGATTGCAAAGCAAAAAAAATCGTATACCTAGGTTTGAAATGGAAGCAACCAAATGATAAATGCGAATTTATTTTCTTTATGCTATTAGATTTTACTCTTGAATCCCTCTTCGTAGAATTGTTTTCTAACTATTCACTTTTTGCGTAGATAAATATCTTTTGAGATGAAAATATTTTAGTAAGTATAATTTATTTACATCCAACTAAGTACAGAATTCAACATTAACACAGTTAAAAATTAAAGCTTAACTTATTTAAATTAAAATTAAACTAAGCTACTCAAATATAAAAAATATAAATAATAATCACAACTATAAAAAGAACACCCCCTCTAGCAGGTCCGCTCGCGGCATGGTCCCTATGACACTGGCTGCATTACCTCCCGGGATAGCTAGCCCAATCCTTTGGGAGAGGTAAGCACCAGCTCTAGGATCTCTGGAGGATTCTATGAGCCGAGAGGACAGGGCCTTAATAAAGCTTTTCATATCAGCTGACCAAGGTCCTATGGTTTCCACTGCAAGCGCCACAAATTCGTAATTATTTAATAATGACGAATATTTGTGGCGCTTGAGTGTTTGGGCCTGATCAGCTGAATTTAATTTATTTGAACCATTTACACAAATATTAAACAAACTTTGATGCTAAATTTTAAATGAAATAATGAATGGTTTAATTTAAATAAAACTATAATTATTGTTACACTATCTTTTTCATGATAATAATTATAACGGGATTATAATCCAATATTGGCGTATAATGTTCTAATACGATCACTTAATAAAGACATTTGTATTTATAAAATAAGTAAACCTGTATATTCAAAAGATTTCAAGACATGAATTGTAAAAATACCATATCTCAACTCCACGATTTTATTTATGTGAGAATAGCAGATTCTCTTATATAACAACTGTCTACGCAATATTTCATGAATATGTTACAACACGCTGTACCAAAATACTACATTAAATCAGTCTACATTTTATTGCTCCAGATATTTTCCTTGATGTAATAAGTTTTCCCCAGCAAATCGCTATTGTTGGAAGACAGGTGGGTACAAAATGGTGGACGCGGGAGAAAAATGAACAAGCGAGCGATAATTTGCATTCTCGAACGTGGAGCTTGGAACTGAATAATGGAACACCCCGTGTTTAGAGTTGACAGGGCAAAATAGGGCTTGTTTGGTGTTACGGTTTTTGGAACATGCCTTTTGACATTGGAATTAGAAAAACGTTATTTTTAAATCCCAGAGGCAAAAAGAGAGGTGTTATTTATAAATTAACGTGTGTATTTGTGTCTGTTTGTGGCATAGTAGCTAACAAACGGATAAACCGATTTGGATGTGTTTTTTCTTGATGAAGACTGCTTGTATAGTCAGTTTGGTCCTGTAATGATTTCATGGAAATCGGTATGGCTGTTTAAGAGGTCTGGGGGGTTATGACATGGCTATGCAATTCATTTTACGGCGAGTGTAAAGGACAGAGCTATTCATTTATTTATTTATTTATTTATGGCACAGTAACAAATCACACGCGGTAAAATAACAATAAAATCACATAACACAACTTAGTCGTACGCTTGCAACTCGATGACAACCGTGCACAGCATTCGACTAGTACATTACTTTACTTACTTAATAATAATGTTTTACACCATATTGAGAACGTGATAAAAATAAAAAGTTAATACAATAAACAATGAACACTCAAACCCTATATTAAAAATCATGGAGTAGGTGAATTACCTTTTAAGTATAATTCTTTTAACAATAAACATAAAAGGAACAATTTTCTGGTAATTTATATCTAAATTATTATTTTGTTTTAACAGTTGGTTATACCACCTAGCCATACGTACCAGAGGATCGTTATAAAAACCATTATTTCTAACGAGTGGTATAGAAAACAGTTGCGGTATACGACTCGGTCTGGCAGCCTTTAACAAAAACTGGGACAACAAATGAGAAGAGTCTATTTTATTATTATTAATTTTGTATGCTATAGCAAGATCATTCATAAGGCGACGTGTTGTAAGAGAATTAAGTTTAAAATGGTCTAGGCACCTCTCGTATGTTCAGAGAGTCGTTCTCAGTCCAAACGTAGAGCTAAGCTGCCGAAGAAATCTTTTTTGAACCGATTCAATCCTATAACCGTGTTACCGTTTCCTGTCACCGGGGGCGCCACCAGGCCCGGCAATGCTCCCGCGCACCGATAGATATTCGTACTCATACAATTATTTATTAATAACTGTTCGATTATATATAAATTATTTAATGTTAAATTTATAGACTGATTTATATTATACGTTATCGATTATTTGATGCATTGTATTATAAGTGGATGGTACTTTGACTCGATCAGGCCTATTGCTATTGTATAAGATTAATATAAAAAGAGTGGCGGGTCGTTTTAAAACGGTCTTACTGATTCTGGCTTGCTGTTGTAACGCTGTCCAAATACGTTAAAATATACGGTGTGGAACGAGCTGAATTTTGTATTCGTCAAAACCCCTGTCTTCCATCCTGACCCAATAAGTGTCTTAATAACAGTTATGTAGCTCTGTTCTAATCTCTGAGCGTAAACAGAACTGCAAAAGCTATGTCAAAATAACCCCTCTGTTTTGAAAGTAGGCGTGACGATTGAATCGAGGGATTTTATCTATTTATTAGTTAGTTTTATATATTATCATGGTCCATATGTATTTATAGTGTCACTGCCAAGTAGCATTAGTTTATTTCAGTTTGAACAAGACCGTTGCCGGCGCTAACTTGACATGCCATTTAGCCTTGTATTCCGGTTTGGCCTAGGTGCTAAAGAGTCAAAAATTAAATTTAGATTTTGCATTAAAAAAATATACATTTTCATGTACAGTTGTACTAGCAATTAACCACCAACAAGAAACAACATGCTGTATATTATGTCTTTTGCCGTTTTTGATTTTGTTGAAAACTGACATGTACTTTCATAGCGTAAATAGCGCATCGTTGTGGATTTTTTTTTTTATATTTATAATTACAGTTTAAAAGTATAAACATGTTTAGCTCTTGCTTGCCTTATATTTTTATCAGCCAAATGAAAAAAACTTACTAATAAAACAAAATAGATACGTAAAAAAAAAACTGTCTATGTGTGTTTGTTTGTCCCGTCTTCACGGGTAAACGCATCAAACAATGGACGTAAATTTAGGTATAGAGATTGCCTAGACACCGAAGAATAACTCGACGCCCCCGGACAATAAGTCGGCAATCGCAAAAAGTAAATTTTACAGGAAAAAATATTTACTGATTTTGTTCAATATCTTTACAACCAGAGGGAGTACTAAAGACATTGATATATCAAACGAAAGCTATTTTTTTAAAGAATATAATTTATACAATTATACTTTATAATACGCATTCAGTATTAAGCAATGAGAGAAAATGCATTTTACAGATAATGAGTTAAAATTTATTCCCAGTAATAGTGACTTACTGGATTATTGTGGTAAATATTATAAAAGTGTTGATTTGTAACTGCATAACATGGACATTTATAACAATATTTTTTGTTTGAAGGGCTAAACGTAATATGTCATTACTAAGGTTTTTATAGTAATTTAAACGCAGGCAAAATAACGGCATTGTATGATAGCTTTGTTGTTCTCGGGAATGTAAAACCAACATATTCAAGTAAACGTGCAATACTGAATGACATCGAAATAATAAAATAACATAGTGTAAAAGAAAACTATCATAAGTACTAAGTATAATAAGATTTAATAATTAAAATAATCGAAAATAATAATAATAATTATTATTAGCCTTTATTTGCTGTAATTATAATTATTTACATGTCATTATCACTATTAAAGTTATGATTAGTCAATTTTATGTTATGCTTGTCATTAATAAAGGATATAAATTGTTAGTTATTCTCTGTTTTTTCATTCTTTCTGGAACTTGTCATATATGAATATTTATGTCTTTCCTTCCCTTTTTTCTTTAGTTAGCGCGCCCCTTGGATGAAGGCCTCCTCCAGTCTTCTCCATTCTTTCCTGTCTCTTGTCCTACTCCATGCTCGTCCTATTAATGCGTCTAAATTATTGCTCCATCGCAATTTGGCCTTCCTTTGGATCTCTTGCCATCTCTGGGGACCAGTCTGTTACTTTTTTTGACAAGAGAGTGGATATGACCAGCCCATTTCCATTTAAGTTTGCGTATTTTAACTGTTACATCTCGCACCCTAATTTGATTTCTAATATGGATATTTCTTATTTTATATATTCGTTTCTTATGTAATATGCTCCTATCCATATTATGTTGACATATCTACCTCAAGTTTAAGTTCATTTTTCTTTGTTAGGGCCCAGGTTGTGCTTTTCATAATTTCTTTTAAGGCCCAATATTTATTACAGGATTTTTTTATTATTCTTTATATTATTTTGGACATATCTTCCTGCAAACATATTAATTCCCCTAGGTATATTTAGTCTCCTATGTAATCTTTTGTGAAATTTCTGACATTTATAGGCGGTTTGTTGCTGTTCGTTAGTATTTTAGTTTTTGATACATTCATGGTTAACCCCAGTTTCCTACTCTCTGTTGCCAGATTGTTAAGCATTACTTCAAGGGTATTTGGATCTTCTGCAAATAAAAACACTATCATCGGCAAATTTTAAGTTGATCATCGATTCACTTTCAATTTTTATACCTTTTCCATTCCAGTTTATGTTGCAGAACATGCTTTCCAATGCAGCATTAAACAATTATGGGGAAAGAAAGCCCTGTTTTACTCCTCTTGTAAGTTTAAATTCTCTCCCTTCTTTTTCCAGCTTGATTTTGGCTGCGTTGGTGTTAATATATCGCCTTGATGATACGGTTTTTTTTTTTCCCGTGTTCCCCGTACTAGCAAAGCTTGATGTATGCCATTGTGTTCTAAGCTTTCAAACGCCTTGGTATAGTCAATAAAGGCTATGTATATTTTCTTCCCGTATTCATTATATTTCTCTATAATTTGGTTGAGTGTGTGTATAATATTATGATCTATGGTTGAGAAGCCGTGTCGAAAGCCAGCTTATTCTATGGATTGACTAGAATCCAGGGATTTTTCTATCCTTTTTAAAAATTATCTTCGAGAATACTTTGAAAATGTTTGATGTTAAGCTAATAGGTCTGTAGTTGTTTATGCTACCTATGTCTCCCTTTTTATGCAGAAGTGTAATAACTGCAATATGGAAGTGGAACCCTCTGTAAAGGAGACAGATATTTATTTATACCTGGATAGCTGAGACACTGGGTAAGTCCCTGCAGTTATCCAGGTTTCACTCTATCGGTCTGTCTCATTTACAGAGGGTTCCAGGTGAGAATAGATGTTATTTCAGTTAGACAAGCGCGATTATTAAATTAAATAACATATTTTTAAATATTTTATAGTTATAATTTTTAACAATAATCAAAAAAGGTAGGTACTTAATAAACAAAAATAATCAAGTAGGTACGTTTCTTATAAATAGTTCAAAAATGCATACAGAATGCGTCAATCAAAAAAATCTGTCATAATAGTTTTGGTCATACTGCTTCGCGTCTAGTTTTTTTTACTAAATTTACTTCCAAAGTTATTTCGTCATCATCTTCATTTTCCAATGAAAACGAGAAGACATGAACAACTTCTTCGCGTGTCTTTCCACTTTCATATAAGGATATTAACTTTAGTTTTTATCATTACAAGCCTTCGTTTCTGCATTTTTCAAATAAATATCCGTACGATAGCAAAACTAAACTGAAACTGGAGGTCATTTAGGCACAATTAACTAAGTGCGGAATTTGGGGGGGTCAACTAAGGATTAATAAACAAAACTGAAATTTATCTACAAAAATGTCCAAGTTAGACAGGTACCTAATAAATTGACATTATCTCAGTTACAGAGGTCTACCTATAAATTAAAAGAAAACATTGTAGCAAAGTATTCTTTAAAATATAGTCTCAGTAAAAGAGGTAAAATTCTCTCACCGTCTCAATTCAGTGCTAGAGTGTCAGGACCTCAACATGAGTTCCAGCTATGGAGGTTTCTCATTTATCCTGTTCCCACTTAACCAAGTTGTACTGTATCTGGATATCTGAGACACTGGGTAAGTAGAATACCTCTTTAAGTGAGACAAATTTGCAGGTCCTAGTTATCCAGATTTCACCATTTGTAGCCATAGTTTCAGCATATTTTAAAACTTTGCATTTTGTCGGTTCCATAGCACCTAATAATTAATTTATTTACACGTTTTGGTAGGTAACACACTGAATAGATTCACAGGTAAGAAACTATGTTTTATTTTGTCACTGACACGTAAACACAAACACAATTTTTTTTAACCAGACGCACCAATCAATAATTACACGTCACTTTCGGTCAACAGAAATTTGCAACTGTTTATAAATGTAAACAAACATTACGCGTTGCCGGTGCGAGAACAGACACGTGAAGGGGCGCGGCATGTATCTATTACTTTCTAATGTTTAATCAAAGACAGAGATAAACGTACCTTATGATGGCTGAGCGGCAAAAAGACAGACGATATATTGGGTTCGTGACATGATCTGATTTGGTATTAAATAGTACACGCAAGTAACTGTTACGAATATTTACGAACGAATTATTTCCCTCTAAAACTTTGTTAGTAGCTATTGCCGTGTTAAGTTTATTAAATTAAATACGGTATTATCGTTTACCAAAAACTTCATAAAAATATTAACGCCAATAAACCGGTTATCGCATCGTACCAAATATCAAAATAATAAATATATTTGTATTGATCTGTAGCGACACTTTTCTCGTAACATTTTGAATTTGCAGTTTCCCTACAATAAACACGTCATTCTTAATATCTTCTTTAATTGCATTAAAAAAAATCTGAAAAAAATATATATGATGTATTCTGACCCGCTGATTCCGAATTTTGCATAACAATAAAATGTCCATAATATCACATTGCCGACTTATTGTTCGGGGGCGTCGAACTACTTTATCCCCGGAAATCCAACAGTTCTCAGGGGAGTCGCGATATACAAATACGTGGACAGAGTTACGGGAGTAAAATATCTATCTATCTATCTTCTATTCTATTCTATTTATATATATATATAAGGCAAAACTAACTGACTGACATATCAACGCACAGCCGAAACTATTGTACCTAGAAACTTGAAATTTGGTACAGGGGTTCCTTTCATGATGTAAGTGAGCACTAATAAAGTACTTTCCGAAAATCGGCCCCCAACGAGAAGAAATAGGGGGAGTAGCGGGAAACTAATTCTACGCGTACGAAATCGCGGGCGTCCTCTAGTTTAGAATAAAATTGCTTCTCTTATAAACTCCATTCATTAGTAAATCCAGGTACGAAAGGTGAATGCATTTTTATAAGTGTAATAGAAGCAGCTGCTTCACCCTTGGGCTGTTTTACCTATACATGAAAACATAATAATATTTAAGTGCTTTCGTTAAGGATTGAAAAATCTTCCATGTATTTCTACCTAAATTAAAAACCAAGTCTTCAGTTTCTTTAGTTCTATCGCAGTTGTTTTTCTATGTGTGCGTGGAACAACAACATATAACTATCGCAGTATGAATAAGATAATAACGACAACGCAGTGACCTTGCCTACGAAGGTAGTGGTCCATGTTTTTTTTATTTGGTAATCGCCTCAGGGCCAATGACAAAAGTCATTGCTTTTGTTTACTTTCTACTTCAATTACTTTAAGAAAAAGGGGCAGAGGTGAAAATCCCTTCCGGAGACCTGGGAATGGAGGGCCCAGGTACTGCCGGGCTCGCACCGGCTAAAAACACCAATGCCCCTATTACCAACTAGAATTTAGACTCCCGCGGATACTACCCCAGCCAGTGCTGAAAGGCCGGAGGAGAAAGTCCTTCCTCTGTTTACTTATTCGCGGGGTTTTTCCAAAAAGGGGGGATAGGAATGGCGGTCCGGGGCACTGATGTGCCAAAGGAAACTTTCCAAAATTGCGGAACATTTCATGTAGGAAAATTTCGGGAACTTCTCACAATTTTGTAGTGGAAAGAAAATTTCCGTTTCTTAAATTAAAATTTCCTATTTTTCTAGTGAAAGTTTCCGAAAATTTCTTAGAACTTTTCCAACTTTTTGGAAAGTTTCCGCTACTTGCACATCAGTACCAGGGTTAGATTCCCGAAATGGGCAAATATTTTTGTGATGATCGCGAGTATTTTTTTATGAATTTTTGATGTATTCTATCCCCCTTACTAATAAACGTTGAGTAACGGTGGTATAGCTATACAATGTTTTGTCCTTATCTGTCAAATTCAAATGTCACAATGACAGATAAGGACAAAACACTGTATAGCTATACCTCCGTTACTCAACGTTTATTAGTAAGGGGGTATGTATTTTAGTGTTTAATTCTCTATATAAGTACAAGCCTAGAGCTTAAGTTTGGACTACGAGTAGGTCAGTTGGTGTGAGATGGCGCCTGATATTTATTTATATACCATTATCGCAACACGAATTTTAACTTTCGCATCTTGGCTACGGTCCCAGTACCCCTTACCATGAGTTACAATTACCGTTCTCGCTAGCGAGTCGAATGCTCTGTCTCTCGCGCTCTATAAGAATACTGCGAGATCTACGAGGCACAAAGGTTCGACTCGCTAGCGAGTGCGTTAATTGTAACTCATGGTAATGGTACTGTACCCCTTACCATGAGTTACAATTACAGTAATTATTAGCGAGTCAAATGCTCTGTCTGTCACTTGCACTCTATAACAATACTTTAAGGGACAGAGCATTCGACTCGCTAGCAAGTACGGTAATTGTAACTCGTGGTAAGGGTAAGCTGTCTTATTAGCGTTCGGCTGACTGTCGCTACCACAGTTGTACAGGCAGCTGACAGTTTATTTATCGTCAGTCGTGGTTCATGGAAAAATGAAGAATGGCGATCACTTTTAAGAAACTGGTAGTTTTATACTACTTCCAGCTTTTTAATAGCTGTCGGCTAAATAATAGCTATCCCAGTCGTTCATTTTCTTTTTCGCGTGAATCATTAATAATTATGTTTAATTCAGATTTTTTTCAGATTTTTTGTCTTGAAACTTCGGAGATAAGGGGAGGGAACGGTCACTTTTTGTACATTTTTGGTTATAAATCAATTTATGGTTAAAGTTATAAAAAAATAGTTTTGAAATATGCAGACTGAGCCCATTCTTATAACATCCCATTTGCTATAATCACACCACTTCATTTTTCAATCTCCCATTCTAGACTAATCCCCCTTCCCCCCCGTTTCCTTCCTTTCCTTCCCTTTTCAAATATTTATAATAATAATTTCATACTTTTTTACTTTAAACAGATAACATCAAGCTTCTAGCTTCTATAGTTTCGGAAGAAAACTGCTGTGACACATATAGACAGACAGAAACCAAAGTCTCACCATAAGGGTTCCTTTTTTACCATTTTGGTACGGAATCCTAAAAACTACGACTAGTAAACCACACGTATGCAATATCGAGGCAAAAGCAATTTAGCTAGGCCAGACTATATTTTATGAAGACAGTTTGATTACATTTTAATCTTTTCACCAAGATTTATACTCAGAAAAGGGTAGGCTAAATCAGAATATGTGAGAATCAAATTACTGTACTCTTAGAATCCATATAAGGACCTACTAATGAAAATATACCTTAAAATGGCTGGTGGTTACGCGGTTTTGATCTTCGCTATCATAACAACTATAATTAATGTAGAAGTATGCTTTTATAAAAGAACTCAGTTCCCTAGCAAACCTAACACGATCTGTGTAGGGTGACGGCACCAATGATGGACACTATTAGCTGACAGGCACCAAAAATGGACACTTCACTCTAAATTCAAATTTCATACGGTCCTATATTGATTGTTTCAAAACAAATGAATAACTCTTATGTTCTGTAAAATAAGAATCAAGTGTCCTTTATTGGTGCCTTGTCCCTTACTGGTTCCATCACCCTACCTAGCCTGGCTACCTGCGTAAAAATGGTGTGGTCACGTGTTTGTCGCATCAACTTAATGAGCAAAGACTGAAAGCACAGAACAGCGTAAACGCCAGGCACCGTAAGGTCCTTTTCAAAAAGGACCTTACCTTTTTGATTTGAACAGCCACAAAATAATAAATCTCTCGTTAGTATACGGCCGCAGCCGTTTTAAGCATGGTACTTAGGAATGGCTGCTATATTAGAAATTGTTTGTGTAATTTTCAAAACCTTTTATTTTTTGGGTAATATTATAAACTAGCTTCTGCCCGCGACTTCGTCCGCGTAGATGTAGATTATCGATATTCCCTCCGAAACTTTTATAATTTCTGGTATGAAAAGAATCAGTATATGTTAATCCAGGATATAAGCTATCTCCATTCGAAAATTCATCCAATTCTGTCCAGCCGTTGCAGCGTGAAGAAATAACAATCTAACACACACACACACACACACATATATTTTTTTATAAATAATATATCATGGGACAATGTCACACCAATTGACCTAGTCCCAAACTAAGCTCTAGGCTTGTACTATGGGTACTAGACAACGATATCATACTTATAATATAGAGAAATATATACTTAAATACATAGAAAAATCCATGACTCAGAAACAAATATTCGTGCTCTTCACACAAATATCCTCCTTACCGGGATTTGAACCCAGGACCGCTAGCTTCGTAGGCAGGGTCACTACCAACTAGGCCACCGCGTCGTCGTCGATTTTACTTATAAAACAATCAGTCATAAAACAATATAATATAGATCAAATTATATCAAAGGGAGCTTGAATTTTGATATTTTTTAGTTGATTTACATAGAATTATAATATCGTATAGAATGTATTCAACAAAAACAGATGCAGCCGACACTTTAGCCGTGTACTTACTACCTGCAGTTTGCGACCCTGATTTAGAAGTGAAGTTAAATGTATTAAGCCTTTAGAGTAATACAGTCAATCCCGGGAAATCCCGCATTCAATAATAAGAAATAATTATTTTTGGTGGTGGTAACCACTCTTAGTTACGTGCTTCCGTGAAGTTTAGGAAAATAGGCACTACCTATTCCGATCTCTGGTCATAACGCTAAAGTGTCTACTGTTAAGTCAAATTGAATTAATATTAAATGTATAAAAAAAAAATATACCGAGTAATTAAGACACCTTAAAGTGGCTTGTAAAGCCTACTTTTTCAAAACCGCGCACAATCCAAAACCATAAAAATATTAATTTACTCCCTCAACTCTTCCATTATCCAATAAATCCAAAAATACACACTCCACTGACTTTCCTTTTTATATATATCAGATTTATAAACAGATTGTTCTTTAGTTAAATGAGTTGCAGTTGCCAATTCAATTTAAAACTTGATCGCATCGCACAGCCTCAAACAAATCTCATTTAAATTTAAAAAGTTCGTTCCAGGTTTTACACACAGACCCACAGACGATACAACAGTACCTAGTACTAGTAAAATTAATAATGGATTTTAGGACGTTATTAAAAGACTGATCTTGAGTGAGTGGTATTTTTTGATATGCAATGCAATTTACAGTGTAATATTACATGTCATCTTTATCTTTACATAGTATAAAACAAAGTCGCTCCCGCTGTCTGATCGCTTAGATCTTGTAAACTAAGCAACGGATTTTGATGCAGTTTTCAATTATAGATAGAGTGATTTAAGAGGACGGATTTTATGTATAATATATTCTGGATTATGTGTGGGTGTTAGAGAAAACTCACATAAACCGAAGCGAAGCGAGGGCGGGTCGCTAGTTGATGAATAAATCAATCATAAAAAGCGGACCATTCATTCTTGAGTACCGAACCCGACTTGGTTTTATATATATAAGATCAACATGTATAGTAAAAATATTACTTAAGTTAAATATAGATAGCTTTCTTTCTGTCAACAAATTGCTATGCAGTTTGGCAGGTAAGTACTTAATCTTTTTATAAAATAATTGTTTCTTGATAAATAAATTTAAAAAAAGTATATGCGTGTTTCAAGATGACGAATGTCTCTGCAGTCGAGACCTACTTAAAACAACCCCAGTTTTTTTGGGACACCTACACGATATATTTTGAATGTACGGTCGGCCAAGAAAGTGGTCTGCACTATAATTATCGCTAAGGTTGACACTTGTCACTGTCATAATGTTATTGCAAGTGAAAATCGAACTTGTTGTACCATGACGTGCAAATGAACCTCAACCGTGGGGTGGTAGACTACATTTTTGGCCGACTGTACTATAGTCATTCATTGACGACAAGTTAGCCTAGTCGATAGTGACCCTACCTAGCTAGCTGTCCTGGGCAGATATTTGTGTGATGAGCGCGTGTTCCAAAGTCTTGGATGTTATCTATGTATTAAACATGTACTTTCTCTATACGGGTATAAGTATGTTTATTGTTGTCTGGTACAGTCAAGGACTTTAATTGTTTGGAACCCTGACATAATGGCAGCGTCAAACCACATGACAGAAACTACGGTTAAATGAATGATTAACGTTATGCGACAGGGTCCCATAGTAGCATAACAATTAAAGTCCTTGACTGTACCCATAGTACAAGCCTAGAGCATAAGAATAAACAATAACTACACGTAGAAGCGAAACTCCCGGCTCCGGACGCGCGCTCGGCGCGTTAAATACCTACCGCCTGGCGACACCTGAGGTGTCTAGTCAGTCAGGGGCGTCACACACGGAATATATATGTATTAACCAAGATATTGTTATTGTGCCTTGAATTGGTTTTCGTACTTGTGTTGATTTTAGTGTTTATGGTTGAACTAAGATAGTTTTTTAAAAAAGTGAACGACTATTTACGGCAAAATAATTAGAAATAGGTAATTGATTGAATGAAGGAGTTTTATTTGTTAAATAGTACATCGCCTAGATGTTGAAGATAAAAAAACGGAAACATTAAAAACAAATTAATAGATAAGAATAGTATTTTGTAGTAAATCTTTTACAACTTAATAAAAATTGAAATTAATGGTCCGGAAAGGAACGTAAAAAGTAACTCCGGATCCCAGAATAGGTATACTTAAAACTTATTGAGCTTAAAAGGTTGTTTATTTATAGACTCGTTTCTGTGTGTTGATTAATAGCCACATAAGCCATTAAATTTTCTGGAGATAATTTTAATATCATCAAAAATATCATTACCTAATTTAATGTAAATGTAAAAAACTCATTTTGCAACAATGTTTCCACGTTGAAGGAAAACATAAATAACATTTCGTGACTAAACTTGTATAACACATCCATGAACCGATTAAAATATTTCACAAGTGACAGCCCTGACTTTGGGCGCGGAAGACAGAGGGGCGTAGCGGGGTGAAGAGGGAAGTAGGTATTAAAAGCGCGGCATTTGGGGCCTTGGTAAAGGAGATTCGCTTCTACGTGTAGTTATTGTTTATTCTTATGCCTAGAGCTTAGTATAAGACTAGTTCAATGTGTGAGATCGTCGCCTGATATTTATTTAACCATTTTGAATGATACGCTTACCTACTGACCCACAGTATATTAACAGCTTTTCCGACAAGTTATACGATTTTTTCGATTCTTACATTTAACGATCTGTAGGTTTTATATACAATTAAACAAATATCAAATAAATATCAAGGGACAATGTCACACAAATTGACCTATTTAGTCCCAAACTAAGCTCTAGGCGTTTACTATGGGTACTAGACAACGATATACTTATATAGAGAAATATATACTTAAATACATATAAAACATCAATGACTCAGGAACAACTATTCCCGCTCATCACATAAATATCTGCCCTTACCGGGTTTTGAACCCAGGACCACTAGCGTCGTAGGCAGGGACACTACCAACTAGGCCAGCGCATTATTACATCTATATACTAATATTATAACGAGGAAAAGTCTGTGACGTTGTAGGGGTAATATCTGGATCTACTGAACCGATTTTGAAAATTCATTTACCAATAGAAAACCATGTTTGTGAGTGTCATAGGCTATTTATTAACCAAAAAAATGATGCACGTGGGCACGGGAACAGCTATATGACATAAAACGTTTATTGCATTTATTAGACAAATGCAAAATGTATGAAATCACAGTTTTTAATTCGCTATATGGTGGTGGGATCACCAAATGGAACAACAATGTTTAGCCGTTTCAGGACACATCAGCCATTAACCGCATTCACCACAAATTTATGTGAAAACTGGCTCTCCGATACCTGCTGGCGATTAATTCGGTTGAATTGACCGATTTATTTGTGTAAATTTATTATTTTAGCAAAACATAATACTTTAATTAGGCATAGGCAGTCAAAAAATTGTGTCATGGCGGCATTTGTTTCTGAAATTTGTGTGCGGGTGATGGAACCAGTAATGGACAAGGCACCAATAATGAACACTTGATTCTTATTTTACAGAAGATAAGGATTATTCATTTGTTTTACAACAAATGAATAGCTATCGATTTTGGTCCGTATACAATTTGAATTAAGAGTGAAATATCCATTACTGGTGCCTGTCAGCTAAAAGTGTCCATCATTGGTGCCGTCACCCTACTCGCATTTATTTCTGAGTATTGGATGTTTAATATTTATTTAAGCTGAGAAACTTTGATACTAGTTTCATTTGTTTGAAATTGTCCACAAAAATTGTTTAAAAAAAGAGACAATTTTTAAACGTTAGTTTGGCACATGATGATTGTGCATTTTAAAGGCGCCAACAAAATCTTGTTTCAAAATAGCAAATTTTAACCAGAAATACTGGAAAAGGGCCGGATTTTAAGTACCCGAAACCGACGTGCATGCATGACTCGATGTATGAATGTGGAAGAAGCGAAAGAGATTTGTCAGGATCGTAGCAGGTGGAAAGAAGTGGTCTCTGCCTACCCCTCTGGGAAACAGGCGTGATTTAATGTATGTATGTATGTAACAGAAACTTACACACGATAAATTAGGTAAAGCAGGACTAAACAATGTTTGACCTTCTGGCTAGATGATTTTTAATAAATTAAATGTAAAAATTCGTTAAGAATTTGGTCGCATCTCGGGCCATCTTTTCGTACATTTTCAGGTACTTGGTTATTTTTATGGCTTCGCAGCCGGCCTGAATAAAAACAAAGGAACAAAGGTCCCTTTAATACCCTTTTGTGGTTATAATGACATTTAAATATCAAACCTACGCAGGCTTTCTAAGTGTCATTCAATTTTGGGAACTTGTTTGAAGTGCTTCGAGCTAACCCCATGTGCTTTTGTTTAGAATAGAATAGAATAGAATAGAATAACTTTATTTCAGACTACAAGGTCCATATTTACAAATACCTTACAGACTAACATACATATCAATATATAACATAAAATGAACACAACTACTAATAAATTTTCGCGGTGTGTGCTAGACGGCGACCACGAAATCGCCGAAATATGATACCCCTCGGCCAGAATTCCTCCTTTAAAAAGGTCGACAGATCTATTTATTCCAAAAGAGTTTTTTTTTACGTAACCTTTCACCCTTTCACCTTTCTTCCTCGTGTGTATTATCTGTGGACTTATTCCTCTACGAGTAATAGTTTGAATTATTTGTTCTGTTTTAGTTATCCTCTGACCATGACTATTGCAACATAAAATATTCGAAAAATGGGAACCCATAAATTCAAAAAGTGATAAGAACCCGTTTGTTATTTTAAGTGATAAACATCAATAACTGAGTGATTAACTGTTTTTCTAGTTCTGTTTGTTTTATAGCATTTGTTGTGAGGTGTCATTATTAATTCCTTTTATATTTACTAAGCTTGTGGTAATCTTTTTTCTATTTCTTTCCTTTTTAATACCGTCAAAAGTTGTCTACACTGCTCAGTACAGCACTCGTTTGGAACTACATTGCCATCGTTTCATCTTAATTTAATGGAACTTAAAAACATACGTGCAACAAAGAAGTTAGAAACATACGTTTACCGACGAGAAATTTATTAAATTGTGAAAGTTTGTTTTCAGAAATTCTAGGTAACTTTTTTTTTATGGCAAGCAGAAGGCACGCGAGCATTCAAGCTACTTGATGGTAAGTGGGATCTGAGACCCAGACATTTGAAATCTCAAGACTACAATCTCAAAACTGCAATCCTAAGACTTAAAATGCGCTGCCAACCCTGAGGACTATGATGGAATGCCTCTATGCTAGTAATTTCACCGGTTGTCTTATCCCCACACAGGAACACAGCAATGCGAACACTGCTGCTTGGCAGTGGGTTAATGGATATTGTGGCAGCTATCCGGACGGACCCTGCACAAGGTCATACCACCACTAAAGCTTCTAGTAATATTCTTAACTTTTCAAAGAACAATAACAATTTTTTAAAGAAAGGTTAAAGAAGTTGTGGCTTAATCAACAAGATCAGTGTTGATTCATACCTCTGTTGTAGGTTTTAGCTGCTGTTTACGTAGGTATATGGTAGTATATATTAGTATATTCTATTATCTATTTATGTATTTTATTAAAAAAGATGCGTATTTCATTTTCTTCCTCTAGCTCTGTTGTATGTACTATTTGTTATTTCCTGTAATTTTGTTAATTTGTCTATCCTTCTGCATTGTCCTTGCTTATTCTAATCCAGGGTTAACTGGAAGAGATCCCATATGGGATAAGTTCGCCTACCTATATGTACAATATCTATATTGATGCAAACATGTCTTGTAATTGTTTATGTGCAATAAAGAGTTTACATACCATACATACAATCTGTCAAAGGTTTCCGAAAATATTTGCAATAATTTATTCCGAGAATGTTTTGCAACTTGCATATTGCTACGCGCCATTCCTACCATTCGTAACATTTTATACGGTATTAAAAATTCTACAAAGGACGTTAAACCTAGCATATAGCTCAACTGGGATCTCTTTGGTCCAGCCAAGCGTCGAATTTATGATTCTCCGTAGTGGAAAATATGTCTCTAATATTTTACTGTGGACAACATTACAGGCCCCCGAGAACGCTTAGTGGAACTAATTTTTTAGGTACTTACTCTGAAAGTTACTAGGGTTAATTATTAGTAAGGTGAATGCATACTTTAACCTAAAACTGATATTTTAAGTTAAAAACGGGTCTTAACACGATAAGACGTACAAAAACGATTTTTCCCTTGTTTTTCTGGATGAAAAGTAATTATTCCAGGATATAAGCTATCACCATTTTAAATATCATCCAAATCCGCCAAGCCGTTGCAGCGTGAAGTAACAAACTAACACGCACACAAAACTGACAATACAATACAAAACACTTTATTGAAACACCACATACACTAAGTAACGGATATTCAAGAAATTAAAATATGGATTACATAGTGAGTCAAGAGGCGGTCTAATCGCTAAATAGCGATCTCTTCAAGACAACCTTACAAAGAAGAGATCTTTAAAAATATACAATAGAAATAAAATTGTTTAAATACTTTTGCATTTCTAATATCACTAGCGACCTGCCCTCACTTCGCTTCGGTTTAAGTTAGTTTTCTGTAACACTTGTAATAAACCTGAATTATAATAAAAAATCCTCTTGAATCACTATATATATAAAGACAGCGGGAGCGACCTTGTTAAATACTATGTAAATAAGTAGGATTAAGTAATACTATTCCATTTCAATTTTAGTTCTAATTAGGTTTAACTTTGCTTTATTATTTTTAGTTATCATAGTTTTAATTTGTTAGATTTATCCCTAACTACTACTTCGACATGACATTTTCATATTGGATATTGAGTTCATCGGATCATTTAATAATTATCTTGTATTCACTATCAATGTTACATTATATATTGTAGTCTTAATGATGTTCAGACTAAACTAGGAAATTAATCTCTATATAATACAATCTGACTTTAATGTTGATTAACCAGCACTTAAAATTAAACCAATCTTCATTTATTATTTATCTGCTAAGTAGATTTCCCGATTAAACCGTACCCTGATGATGGAATATTTAACATGCAGCCATGAATCAATTAGCGTAATGACAAAAGCGTCATCAGTGATCGAGGATCCGAATCATGTTAATCAGTCAACGGGCACGAGGGACCGTGCTTGGCATAATGACTCGAAATTGAATTTTGGATTACTGGAGTCGATGATTGTGAAATGTTTTTTGTCCAGAAATCTTGGAAAGCCACTCCGCAGTACAACACTCTTGACTTAATAGTACCTTTCAGTTTCATGTATGAGTTGTGTGGTTCGTTATAGGAAGCTATTAAAAGAGCTAACCACGGTAGAGACTTCAAACGTATATAATGAAAAAATAATAAAACCGAGACGCGCAGGACGATTTATGTATTGAAATGAATGTATTTTTATTTATAACAACACTTAAAGGTACATACATACATACATACATAAATACATACATACATACATACATACATACATAAATACATACATACATACATAGGTACATACATACATACATACATACATACATACATACCGTCACGCCTTCATTCCCAGAGTGGGGTAGGTACAGAATTACCAAAAACTCTAAAAACTTGTTGTTAATTCTGGAACCACATTTTGCACAAATAGGCTAAGATGTTTATTAGTGACAGGTTGCAAGCCCATCGCCTAACAATACTACAACCCTTAGCAACACTTATTGTTATATAATAATATATTTTTCCATAATTTAAGTGTCAGTGGTGCTGATCTATTTCAGAGAAGGTTCAATCCGCTATTCACCTTTGGCGTAAGGTTAAAATACATGTCATGCAGGATCCCTTGATCGAAAACAAACTAACAAGACGAAGAATATGTCAGCAAACTTACTAGCTGTTCTTTAATTGCACCCTTTACACACATGACATCACAGAGGCTAAAAAAATTATGTATTCGTATAAGCTCTACTCTGCCCTCCTAAATAAAAAAGGACGTATAAGCATTTTGATAGTGAAAGTCAATTCAATCCCCGATCTTAAGAAACAAGGTCACTAATACATACGCGGTTCTATGAGACATACGCCCTTTTTTCTAAGGAGGGCAGTACCAACTTCCCGCAGTTTCAAGCAAGCTGTGCAGCTGACACACGTACTTGCGCATTTTGTAGTTTGCACAGCGGGGCAGCGCATACCTTTCTTTGCCTCAGAATTCATGAGACTGAAATATTTTACGAATGATTTCTCTTCTCTGCAATTCTTTTTATACAGTTTCTGGGATTTAGTTTGTACGTTGTGGCCTTAAAAATGTTAATGATCATCCCAGTAATGCGAAAATGCGAAAATTTGTGTGTATGTGTGTGTAAGTTTGTTACTCATTCACGCTGTAACGGCTGGACGGAATCGGATGAAATTTGGAATGCAGATAACTTATACCCTGGATTAAGACAAAGGCTACTTTTTATCCAGGAAAATTTAAAAGTTCTCGAGGGAATAACCATTGTCGATATTTACCCGGACGAAGTCACGAGCAAAAGCTAGTGTATAATAAAATGGAGAGGTTAATGTATTTGATATAATAAAATAAATTATAAGACAATACAAACGTAATTCAAAACTATCACGTTTTGTAAATAAATTATTGTCTGGCCCCGAATGATTAAACTTATCTACTAGGGGAACAAAAGCATCGTAATTCAATTATCGTTTGCATTTTGCATTTTCACGCCCAATTTATTTACATGGCAGTAAATTATGTTTAAGTATACGCCTGAAATTCGATTTTAATTAGAGATATGAACTCAGTGTAGATCAACAATGATATAAACAGTTTAAGATGCTGATGTGTTTACTGATCCACTAGGACGATTGCAGTTGAAAATAATTTACTGCTATATTCCTTTTTGTAATATAGTTTTTGTCTCTTTGTTTGCGATTTGTTGCGATAATATTGTGTTGTTTATTTTTAAGTACTTATTTATGTGTAATTCCGTGTCTGACGCTTTGGCATGAAGCTGTTAGTCAGATATATTCTGTGAATTATAAATAAATAAATAAGGCCCATAAGTATAAAAATATCATAAATATACTTACCTACCTGAACCGTTCGGCTGCGCAATTTAGTAAGTCTCAGAAACTCAATTTTGCGATTTTTGCATAAAACGCGGTTTCTCCGAAACTTGTAAAATCATTTAGAGCCCTATCTCTCTCAGGTTCAGATTTACCCATACCCCGATTGAGTAAGTGCACAAAAAAACGGGCTTGACCATTTCAAAACCTAGTATGTCACAAAACTATTTCAAAACCTAGTATGTGATATGCACTTACTAGCTTTTGAAAAAAACAGAGAGGCTTGAAAATCATCGGGCTCACTGATTCTTTATTTGCATTTCATTTTAAAAGCACATTAAACATGTTATATAGGAAATTAAGAAAAAATATATATACCAATGTATTCCTCTTAATCTAATTAATCGAGAAAGTATAACTTCTTGAAAAAATGTTGCAAAATTTTGTACGGCTGAGACAAAACATGTTTTTTCGCTCTCCTGTAAAATTAGCTGAATTGCCCTTGCTAGATTTTGAAATTGCTCAGTCTCGTTTAATAAAGCTACAGGTCATAAGAATATATATATAATTTATATGACACTAGCCCTATATAAAATAGTACAAGTTATATTAGATACTTAGGTAAAATATTTTTTTTTCTCATACGTATTCCTTTATTAAAATGTTATTATTTTAGTAACGTAAGCTTACATGTCATATAATGTATTGTTTTTCTCTACTTTATTATAGGATGTTTCTAATGGTGTTCTTCAAACAGTCTAAGCACATTTTGTATAATTCATTTAACTAACCACGAAAAGCATAATGAACGTTTAGCATAAAAACCAATTGTATAGTTTCATCAGGCATACGATCGTATAACATAACACTAATTTATTATAACTATCATTTTCTTGTTATTATGCATTTTTAGTCAGTTTCTTCTAACTAGGTTAGGTTAGGTTAGAACTGTGACCACATTTATAAAATGAAAGCCGTTAGAAATATTTATTTTTGAATTTATGAACATTATAGTTTTAGAAATTATGCAATTCGTGTTATGTAAAATTAAAATTAAAACATTTGTTTTTATACTGAACATTAAACACCCGTTTCTAACTGTAAGTAATTCCATACAAATGGCCTTAGGATTAAAATACCCCATTGGGAGACAGGCGTGAAGGTATGTATGTATTTTTACGAGTTTAGGCTAAAATACCATAACAATCCCTGCATTTCATAGATCTTCTCTAAACTGCTCAATGCTCATATACTACGTTTTTTTTCGGTACTTTACATTTTATTTACATACATACATACCTTCACGCCTGTAATCCCAGAGTGGGGTAGGCAGAGCTACAGAATTACTCACAACTTTAAAAACTTGATGATAATACAGTAACCATATTTTGCACAAGTACCTAGGCTAAGATGTTTACCAGCGTATGAGTGACAGGTTGCAAGCCCATCGCCTAAGCCTATATTCCCTTAGCCGCCTCTTATGGTCTAAGATCCGAATAGGTGAAGATTTGGACCGGGCTGTTTATTAGATGAAAAGTATTTTATATCAAATTGAATACGCTAAATAATATGTGGCGAATAGGTAGGCTGAAAAAATTCAGTCCAGTAATTATATCATTAAAAAAATAATTAAAATTGAACTTTTTTTTAAATTGCAAATGTTTGTTTAATAGACAAATTACAAACTAATCGAAAGTATAAAGTCTATAGAATATGCAAACGATAGGTTTGGTGCAAATTACTAGTACCGACTTACCTGTTTATACCTGCCTACCCAATAGTTTGACGGGAAAAAAATAGTCAAACTAACGTTTGCATAATCTATAGGCTTCATACTTTCGATTGGTATGTAATTTGCCCATTAAACAAGCTATTGTATTTTTTTAAAACAAAGTTAATTTTAATTTTTTTAATTAATTATATACTGGACTGAAATTTTTCAGTCTACCTATTCGCCACATATTATTTAGCGTATTAAATTTGATATAAAATGCTTTTCATCGAATAAACAGCCCGGTCCAAATCTTCTATTCTGATCTCCTACTATTACGACATCCACGGGAAGACATGGAGTGGCAATATTCTTATTTAGTTAATTGCAATAAATGTGTTATATTATAAGTTATAAATAGCCAATATTACTCTAATTCTGTGTGTCTATACTCCGATCCTTCTGAACCACTGGGCCAAAGTATTCAAATGAATAAGGGTAAGCTTATCTTAGCGGTTGAACGAGTAACAAAATTATCTATTCACTGTAACGGCCCGGAATAGTTTAGTTATCCCATTTGGGACCAATGTCTGGGCTTACTGAGAAATAACCAAAATACTCGTGCTTAAGAGGATAGTGAAGCTAAAAATTTCCATACAAAATGCGAAAACGTTTTTCTCCCCTTAAACCTCGTCCGATTTTTATGATTTTTGTATATGTTGTAGATATCATAAATAGTTTTTTATGATATCTACAACATATACACGTTTCTATCTATACGTTTTCCTTTACACGAAAATATTTCTTAGAATTAAACAAATTGAAAAAACAAAAAACAGAAACGTCCAGACCTAGTTCTTTATAATAACTACAACATATTCAAAAACCGTGCAAATCGGACTTGATTTAGGGGATGAGAAACATTTTTGCCCGGAGCTAGATTTGTATGGTTTTTTTTTGACAGCCACGCGATTTTAGCGGCGCTTCGCAATCCTCTTAATTTATATCAGCGCTAAAATACGAAAAAAAAAAGTTACATTAAGCTTGTAACCCATCCAGGAAACCGTTTTCATATAATATATACAAAAGGATGCCCGCTACTTCGTACGCGTGCAATTGTTCGCTACTCCCCCTATTTTAACCCCTTAGGGGATGAATATTTAAAAATCCCTTCTTATTACACCTTTAGTCCTCATAAGGAACCTAAGTGCCAAATGTGGAATCTTTAGACCCAGCTGTTTGGGCTGTAGGTACGTTCATAATTTATGTCAGTCAGTTTCTTCTTTAATATATTTACATATACAGTGTGCAAAAATAAGTCGGGCCCACGAGGGAAACTACCTTAAATCGTTAAGTTGGCTCATTGTACTTAAAGGAGACATTCCTTTATTTTAAAAAAGAAACAAAACTGATTCAAAGATTTTCTAAAACTCGCTTGCCTCGCCCAGGACTCGAAGGAACTAAAATAAAAAAAAACACTCGCTATTTTATTATACTAATCGATAGGATTATTATTCAGGATAAAATTTCTCTAACAAACATATGGTCTTATTCTCGTCTGTCGTACAAGATATTCATGAAGAATATTTATTTAGTACACAATAATGGCGAACACAACAATTTAGTACACAACAATTAAATATTTTAAATTTAAGAAATTGATAATAAAATAAAGTTAATGTTAGATTTTACGATCATTTTTATTTTTAAGCCCAAATGTTTATTAGATAAATTTTATCCTGAATAATAATCCTATCGATTAGTATAATAAAATAGCGAGTGTTTGTTTTTTTAATTTTAGTTGGTTCGAGTCCCTGGCGAGGCAAGCGAGTTTTAGAAAATCTTTGAATAAACTACATTCAAAGATTTTCTGTTTTTTATTATAATAAAGGAATGTTTCCTTTAAGAAAAATGAGCCAACTTAAGGATTTAAGGTAGTTTCCCTCCAGGGCCCGACTAATTTTTCCACACTGTATATATATTTAATGCAATACTTGTTCAAGGCTTCCATTCAACTGGGTAAAATTACATTGCCTTTGATATAGTATGGTTTTTAACTCACCGCTATTACTACGTGCGCTTGCGGTTTCGTGTTGAGGCACAAACACAAATGTAAATACAGGTATGAAAATATTGGCAGGTTAAGTTAATTATTGTATCATACTTCTAAAAAACATGATTAATTCGATATAAGCACTTATTGTGTAGGTACTGAGTTGATTTATGTATAGTGACTTTTTTTTCCTATTTAACTTGATGGGAGAAGCGAATGCAATGTATGCTGTCTAGCAGAACCAGTCCGTGGGTCCACAGAAAACCAGCGTCGCATTGCCAATAGGTGGTACGACATATAGCTGAGTGGATATTATTTTCGCAGCAATACTTATCACACACTGTAATGTTATAATTTTTAAGCGAAATAAATGATTTTCTATTCTATTCTATTCTATTCTACTGTCAAAAGTACGATCAATATATCTGGGGACTGTACGAGCACGCTCTAACACATTTACATTAATCTGACTGTATGCTATCCACGTGTCATCAAGTTTCTGAAACACATTCTATTACAACTTAGACAGTCACGTATTTTACTTAAAGCTGAGGATGCCACATAATAGCCATGCATAACTATACTACAGTTGTTTACGTAGTTTAATAAACATCAACAAACCAAACCACGTGCTTCTGTTGGTATCCTATCTCAAGTTCGAAGTTTTGTTGATATTGAGCGAACGTGGTTTGTTTTTTTACATTTACTTAAGAGAAACCCTATCATGTAACTTAAGGCCGTATTAAAAACTCATCTCAGCTGAGATTCCCGTCAAAACGTCAATATAAATGACAATAGAGAACTGACATTTTTGACGCTTCTTGAGACGGACATTGCAGTTAAGATTAGTTTATTATTACGCCCCTTAGTGTTAACTTGCCTAATCCCGGTCCGGAAATTACCAAAACGACGCACTTGAAATGCGATTGAAAAACCCTTCCTTAACGGTCGAACTACCCGGCTTCCGGCTTATATTTAACTACTCCGTTCGCATAGAATTAGTTTCTCGCAGGCAAAAGGTACCCTACGTCTCCTCGGGGTATTATCACTCTCCATACTTTCTTATACATTTATAATATTAATATGGATGATATTTAAATAAAAAAAATGCTGATTTGGTTGCATGGTTTTTTAAGACGATCCTTAACGGTGATAACTCCTTAGTTTTGTATTTTTATTGTTATCCTGACTTCTTATTTCTATTCTTGATTATAAATTTGTGTATATTTTTGCCGATTCCAATGTAATTTCTTGTACTTTTGACATAACATGCAATGTATACTGTGACTTACTTTGGAAAATAAATATCATTCATTCATTCATTCAACTTATCACATGATCGTGGGACTTGAAAACGATCATTTTTTTAATTATTTCACTAAACCATTAAGTTTAAAAAGGATTTATTGTGCGTTAATCTTATAATCCGAAAGAACTTTTAAAGTAATAGAAATCCTATGGTTTTAATCTTCGGCAAGACAAGGGCACAATTATACTTTTTGTCATGAAACAAGACTTACGCAAAGAAAGCTTTAGAACCTGGGGGCCCAGTTAAGATGCATTACGCTTACTAGCGTTTCTATTCCTTTCGTTTTTAAACCAATCAGGTCACTGGTCGATCACGTGATACGAAGACTCACGTGATCTACCAGTGACGCGATTGGTTTAAAAACGTTTTAAAAAACAAAAAGCCGCCTTCAAAAACGCAAAAAATAACTTCTTTTAAAATTTTAGGTACCTAATAGTCCAGGTGGTTTTTTATTTTTTAAAACGTTTTTTTTATTTTATACTTTTTAGTGATCATAATACTTTGTTACGTAGTCCCACTTCTTGGTTGATATGAAACTTTAAGTTATTTCAAGCGCACCGCAAGCAACGCCGCGGGAGTCATTGTCATATTTCAACAAGTAAATATTCTTCGTTGTAGTCGCTCAACTATCTTAATCGAGATATCTTATCGCCACCCTTGAAATTAGTACCGTTGAGGAGTTCCGGTGGCCATCCGTGGTCTTCATCATCAGTTTCACTTCACCAAATGATACTTTCTGAATGCAAATGCTAGACTTGTTACTAAAAATACTAAAATCGCTATATGTTTGCCTACAATATTTGAGGAGTTCCCTCAATTCCTCACTGATCCCCTCATCAAATTCAGATTTGGTGACAATGGGACCATCATGGAAGTATACTCTATCAAACTATAAAATAATTTTTAAAATCGATCCACAATTGACGGAGTACTCGGTGAACATACATAAAAAAAAACATACAGTGGAACGTATAACCTCCTCCTTTTTTGAAGTCGGTTAAAAACGAAATGAATAGAAAGGCTGCGTCTTGGCGACAGCCTCTGAACGCCTGTTTTAGTAGAGTTCCGTACCCAAGGGTGTCAAACAGAACCCTTTTACTAAGCCTACGCTATGCGCCTCTCAGTCAGTCACACCTATGTAAAAACATAATAGGTATATACATAGAAAGCTGTTATTTTTGTCAAGGAATTTAATTGGTAACCCACCTTAGGTCCAAAGTCAATCTGACATTCTACAGCAATAAGGTTGAGTTTCCTGTCAATTACAAATGACTTGGCATCTCTATTGACAATTACATCTTCAAGCAGATTTTCTTTGACATGGGTAGCAAATTAACTTCCGTGACCGTACAGAATATTGTTTATGCTAGCGGATTTACTAACAAAAAAATATGTACCTAATATTGTTTAATAGTGTGTAAATTAGTGCAATTACATTGCAAATCCAGAATAAATCCACGGGAAGCATAAATCTGCCAAAAGTGCGCCGAGCTACGAAATCCTCGGTCCGAGAGTCTGCCTCGCACTTGTCGTTTTTTTATTTATTTAGGTACTTATAATAATTTAATTCATTTCAATAGCAAAAATTATTCTCAGAGAGCCGAATAAAAAACTTTCTGAACTGAGCAAAATCTTTAAGTATAAAAACCGAATCGTACACGACACCCTGTATAATGAATTATATACCTTTAGTTAATATAATTAAATATATTCTCCATAGACAGTATTGGTCAAAAGATTATGTAAATTGACTAGCGAGTGGTTTATTTAATATTCCGCAAGCCGGCCATCCATGCATTTGCAAGTAACGACTACATAAATTATGCTAAGAAGATTGGGTTGTGGTCATAAAATGACTTGTAGACGAGAGGTAGGGTATTTTGCAATATTCACTTGCCTTAGCAAAATTATTAAAACCGGTCAAGCGTGAATCAGACTCGCGCGCTAAAGTTAATATAAACACTACTAGTTAAATGAAGCACTGAGCCTGGTCGCGTTGGTGCTGTGGATAAAACATCCGTCCATTTCTGACAAATATGTAAGTGCGAGAGTGACGAATGCTTATTCACAGCGACGAACGCGACCATAATAACCTCGGAGAATACGATATACAGATAGATACCATAGCAATTACATGAGTCGTATAGAATGTCAAAATGTATGGAATCGACGTAAGCGTCTGACAGCTTACGTCAATACTATTATTTTTTTATCTATTTATTAATATTGTGACAAGGATTAATAAAGGAATGCTGAAGTGGTTTGGTCATGTGGAGAGAATGGATTATTGTTTGACGAAACGGATATATGAGGCAAGTGTAAATGAGAATGTTGAAAGAGGGCAGCCAAAGCGAACGTTCCACGATCAGATCGGGGACGTATTAAGAAAGGGCCAGGTCAGGAGACCCTAAACCGACGCACGTGTATGAAGAGACTAATGAGTGTGGAGGATGCGAGGGAAGTTTGTCTGGATCGTAGCAAGTGGAAGGAAGTGATCTCTGCTTACCCCTACGGTAGAGAGGCGAGATTGTATGTATGTATGTGTATTCATAGTTATAAATGACCTTTAGATTTTTACTCCTGATATTAAAGGTAGTATTTTAAAACGCCCTGATACAAGAACAATGCATAGAAGTTCCATTCAACACTTATCTAACCGAGGGCACAAAAGACCATTCTATTCTCTGTCATAAAGCGACGGAACCCGTGGGTTAATGAGTCTGCCATTATTTCACACTGCCCTTTTATTTATTTTTTAAACGCGGTTTTATGGTAAAGGGTGTAACTGAAGAATAATGTTTATCGTTTGGCGCATTTAACTCACACGCGAAAAGTAATTAAGTAACGTTAACGAGAATGTGTAAGGACCATTGTGCCAAAACGCATATTTAACTTATTCAGGTCAAAGTCAATAGAAAACTAAGTCAGCATATTTTAACCTCCCTTTAGCTATTATAAATAAAGTAGGTCGGTATTGGCGTGTTGTTTGTTGTTGTTTCGTAGTTTATTGAACAAATGGTAAAAAAAACGAAAATTGAATTGAAAATGTGACACATTTGGTTCAGATTTAAGGGTAGGGTGATCAAACAACAGGCTCCTTCTCATCATAGAGTTAAATCTAATAACTTGTTATAAACAAATTTTTAGAAAGCGTTTGTATACCTAGCACGGAATAACATTCGTGACTAAACATTTCTACGACAGTGAACTAAGGGTGTACTTATAATACAAGTAAGTAAGTACTTATAATTAGTCTGACAGTTCGTTTATTTATATTATGATTGTCTAGCCTTTTCTCGCGGTTTTTATTTGCTTAACAATACCATGCTTTGGTACAGAAGTATCCCATAATGGGCTTATTCAGGTTATGGACTATCTGTGTGTTAAAATAGTTTGCATTATATTTACGGGAAAGGCAGTTTTTAGTCGTAGTCAACGGATACAATTCGAGGAATTTCGCGGCTCTTTCAGGCATGCCCCAGGGCTCCAACTGGGTACTTTGCTGTTTAGCGTATTTATCAATGACATCCCATCTTGTTTCTTAAATCCCACTCCCTATTTGTTTGCTGATGATCTAAAATTTGTAAGAGCGATCAAAGCTCCTAGAGTTATTGATCTCTTACGGCACGATCTAAACAGATTAATGTAGTGGTGCGCCGATAATGCAAATTAAAGAAGTTCTGGCTTGACTCTATCTCCTAAATATCAACTATCCTCTAGGTACATAAAAAGTAGTTTATGGATGTATATCTAAGTATTAATATATATTTCTGTATCTATTTGTGTAGGTATTTTTAAAATTATTATTTTATTTATATAGGCTTTATTGGTTAATGTGTTATGTTCTTCTAAATTGTGTACACTTGCTTACTCGATGCGCAACCTTTCACTTTTTTCAATCTCTGGTTAGCTGGAATAGATCCCTTAAAGGGATAAGTTCACCTTTGTACATATTTTTATATTAATTGTATTGTTCTGGTTTTTCTTTTGTACAATAAAGTGTTTACATACATACATAAACAATTGGATGGACTAAAATACCAAAAAATGTTCCCACATCAATTCCACACGTAAGTTGAAGGACATTCCTTCTGACTAAATTGCTATCAAATCAATTTAAGCTAATTTTACATTTAAAATAACAAACAAAATCGCTTGAGATAAATTTGCGTTCACTAAAACGAATGCAGCTGTAGAACGTATTTCATCGTACTAAAGCTACTTTATTTCTCTGCATTGTTATTTTATCCATTGGGATTGCAGTAAGCTTTTGCATCCCCTCTTGCCTTGTGAAATCTAGACACACGGCAGTGTGTCAGTCAAGTTCGTGAAGTAAACGCGCGACGCACCGCCAGGAGTATATTTACACGAACCATTTCGAGCTAGTTTTGACCTCATAACTCAAATGTATTATACCTACAAGTTGTTATTTTAAGGTGTTGTACCTTAAATATCTAAAATACAAAACTTCATAAACGGCTGCCAAGTTCCTTAGCATATTCTTTAATAAGCGCTATAAAAAGGTATACAGCGTTTTTAAATTTATTTCAAGGAAAATTTGTTATTTACATGAATTTGTTACAAGGCCAGTTTTTTAATATTAATCAATTCAGCAAGACGAGAGGTTCAAAAACAAATTTAGAAACATGGCATTCGTTTAGACCTCAATTCATTTATAAGCGACAGCATCAATCCATGACGTACTATTTCTGAACTTGGCAACTTTTTAAATTTCATGTTTAGCTTGGGATAATCTTTTCCTTGAGTTATGCATTTTTTCTACTCCGTCAGCTTGTTACGCTATTTCTTAAGTGGTGACCGTATTAGAGCGAAGAAAACTTTTCCGTTTGTTTCGCGCCAGCTTTGCATTGCCTTTGTTTTTTTCGCGCTCGGTTTACCTGGATTAATAAGTTGGACATTGTTGTTTGTTAAGCTATTAGGAAAAGCTGCTGAATCAAAGTAAACTAAGTATAATGGTATATTTTTATTGAAATCTTTTCAAAATGGGTAGAACTTTTGGTGCCGATAATGTTAAAATGGCGATATTTTGCAAACAAGGTGCTTTAGTTTGACAATAATTCTAATTTAAAAATATAACAGGGATGTACAAAAACTAACTTATCCCTTTAAGGGATCTCTTCCAGTTAATCCTTGCAGGATTGATAAATAATTAATGACAACGAATAGCCAAATAACAACAACACTAAAAGAAATTGCAATGAATATCAATAAACATTTTGGTTAATATTGATTTATGATTGTCAAATAAGCGAGTATTATTTAAAATAATAATGCCAGAATAGTATTGAATGATAATCGTACAAAATTATGATGTCAAATAGGAACAGTTTTTTATGATAATGTTACTCGGTGATGTTTGCTAATGAATGTCCATCTCAGTATCGTTCTGAGGTTCTACCACACCCAGAACAAATCTCATCACTCATTAATAGTCTTTCATTTTTAATCATGATAATAATATATGCAAGACTTCATAGTTTTAAAGTTATCCTTTCCAGCATTTAAAAATTACTTGAAAAAGTCGTTAATGTCTAAAGCGTATTATAGGGTCGAGGATTATCTAACAGACAAAAATGCATGGCCTAAACCCGAAACTTAGTCAATAATAATTTATTCAAATGCAAAAGCTTTATCTTGTCTAGGGGACACCGTTGATGTAGGAAAACATATCGAAACTTTTATGTGGTCGTCTTGTACCGTCTTATACACCGTGGGCTGCTAAAACCCGACCGATTTTAACCATAGCTTCCTAAGCCTAAATGGAGTAAAAAAAGTCGTACAATATGTAGTCCAAAAACGCATATTTTTTGAAATAATCGCGATTTTAAGAATTTATAAAGTTAAAAAATCTCAAGTATAACACATCCTAAGAATGTGACGTAATTAGGTGCACTTAAAACTTATCTGCGCAGAATCACAAGAAAACGTTACTGGCCAGTAGGTACCTAACGCCCAAGTTTTGTGTACAACTACAAACAGGTTTTAATACACAGAGTATTTCTGTCTAACAAAAATGTGACTTGCATTACAGCTGAGTGCCAGTGTAGTACTCGTATAATCGCAACAATAATCTTTATCTTTTCTTTATCACAAATACAAGTATCGCGAAACTAGACAGGTTTGTTGTTTGTTTCCGAGTTTTATTGATAGAGTGCAAACCTTTGGTGCAAACGCATGTGTCTTCGCTATAACTGGCCGGTAAATTGAACTTAAACGTTAAAATGTCAACGTCTAAAATGATGATTCTGTCATACCCAGTGTCATTTGCAAATAATTGTAATAAAAATAACCACAATGCCCCATTATCCTTCGGCTCATTTAGCTGATATCCATTTCATTTATGGATTCTGCAACGGAAACTCGCACAGGGCGGTTGATGAATACAGAAGAAGATTTCCAAACCGCCGAATCCCGCATCATTCCACTTTCGTGGATGTACACAGACAGTTTCGTGAGAGAGGCCTCAATAAACATCGCAGAGAAGTGGCGATGAATTTAGATATCCGAACAGAGGATAGAATTATGAATTTAATAACAGAAGATCCGACATTGTCATCCAGAGCTGTAGGAAGGATTGTAAATGTCAATTACAGACTAGTACTAAAAATATGGAAAAAGTACGGGCTCCATGCTTTCCATTACCGGAAAGTTCAAGGTTTGGTAGAGAATGATGGACTTGCTAGACTCGCCTATTGCCAAAGAGTCAACCAGAAATTAGTAGAAGACCCAGGGTTTCTTAATAAAATTTTATGGACGGACGAGTCGATGTTTACGAGGGAAGGAATTTTTAATTCTCGTAATCAGCATTTGTGGCAAGAAGAGAACCCTCATGCGAAGAGAGAAAATTCATTTCAACACAAATTTTCCGTCAATTTGTGGGCTGGAATAATTGGTAACAAATTGATTGGTCCTGTCATATTTCCTAATCGATTGAATTCAGCAAATTATTTGAATTTTTTAAGAAATGAGCTTTATGATCTACTGGAAGATGTAGATTTGGAAACACGAAGAACAATGTGGTTCCAGCACGACGGTTGTCCAGCCCACTTCGGCCTTGTAGTGCGAAATTGGTTAAACAACGAATACCCAAACAGATGGATAGGACGCGGAAGTAATGTTCTTGCCTGGCCCGCTAGGTCGCCGGACTTAACGCCGTTAGATTTTTTTTTATGGGGGACACTGAAGGACAAAGTTTACTCGAAACCGGTGCATTCAAGAGAGGAATTGTTACTAAGAATTACAGCAGCCTCAGAAGAAAAAAAAAGCAAATTTTGTGAACCTCAATGATCAAATACGTTTAAGACTTAATGTTTGTGCCCAAAACGGTGGTTCACACTTCGAAAACCTTATTCATTAAAACATGTTATCGTATGTCTTGTTCTTTTCTTTATCTCCGATTTTCATATTGTGACAAGATGAATGTCATCATTGTGAATTGATATTTATGTACGATCGTGTCTATCGCGATATAATTTCATGGTTTTTACCTTAATGTCGTGACCACAGCTAGAGAAACTTGGTTGAATCGTCGGAATTAAGGTAAAATCCATAAAATTTGCTGCAGACTGCAGACCCGTTCGTACATAAATGTAGTCCGTTTTCACACTAACCGATCCGATATCGGATGTCGGAAGGGTTTCAATGGAAAAAATCCAAGAGGTCGCCTGTAATGTATGGGATATCGGTCCGACATCCGATATCGGATCGGATAATGTAAAAACGCACTAAATGTGTTCAAAACGCGAAAGTACAAAGTGAATTGCATGATTTTGGTTATGATATGAAACTGAAATTGCTTTCGGGAATTCATTTATTTATTCAGATAATTGAGCTAAAATAATAACTTTATGTAGGTACATAATCTTCGCTTGAAGCCTTGAACCACGAAAATGATAAAATAGTGCTAGAAATACGGATACTTCATTTAATTGGTTTGTTTACATTGTTACTTAGCAAGTTCATTAACAATCATTTTACCTACTAACTTGACATTTCTTGTCATAAACTAGTAAACACTCCATGACACATAGGTACTCATATTTCACTTGCTGTCGGAGTGATTCGTGAAGTGTCGTGTTTGCTTACTCTGTTTCTCGTTCAGGTATTACATTTTCTTATTCACACTCTCAAATAAAGATTTGTTCATAATGAAGTGCAAAGCTTAATTGATTTATTTTGTTACAAAAGTTAAAAAATAAATAATGCGTAATTGGACCTATGTTCATATAACATTATTTACTTGTAATTAAGTCAGGAATATGTGGTTGAAATCGGTCGGGTTTTAGCAGCCCACGGTGTATAAACATAAATAGGTGTTTTTTTCTCCTTTTCTCCCTCTGTCTCTCTCGTAAGATTTTTGGCATGTTTTCCTGCTGAACTGTTATTTTTATAAGTATAATAAGTAATTTAATATTTATTGCTTTATATAATGCTAGACTAAGTAGTAACCATTGTAATATGTTTAAAAAATGACTGACTGCTGAGTTTCTTGCGGCGTTTCTTCTCAGCAGTGGTCTCCTCTTGGGAAGCGCTGGTAGATTCTTGACGTGTAAAAGAGCCCGTGCGGCCTACTTACTGAATAAATATCTTTATCTTTATCTTTAGTCACCAAAAGTATGACCCCTGCTTATCAAGAGCCTCGTAGGGGTTGAACGGAAGACACGATTTTGTCGGACGAAACAAACGACACCTCGTTAAATTTATCATTTAGTCGCGAGTGTCACTGGATACTTTAATTTTGAAACAAGTTAATAATGGCAAAGTAAAAAATGTATATACGTATGGTAACTAATATTATATATTGACGACATACATGCGGGATTTTTAATTTAAAGCTTACTTTCGCATAACTTTTTAGCCACAAAAAGCAGAAAAGGAGATGGACGAACTGCTAGAGAGTTTCTACAATAATGGTATCGAAAAAAATAAGCTTTTCAAGAATTATATGAGATATAAATACCTATAAATTAGCTTTAAAAGAAAAATGAATAACGACACAGTTTTATTAATAATTGTTATTTCAGAGAATATTTAACATAAAGTGACAGTCCCAGTAATACGGAAAACGAAATAAACAAAGGTAAAACAAATAATTCACAAAGTAACCGCATTATTTATGAGCTGTTTTCAATCTCGTTACACGCACAATAAAAAGTTGAACATTCAGTTCTAAACACACAATATGAGTTACTTGTATTGTTTTTTGACGACGCGACGGTCATTGTTTATTTAACTTAGCGAAAGAAACTCAAATGTGGTAAAATGTATAAATGTCGTACAACAATTTCATCCTTTTTTTTTACCCGACTGCGGCGCCGGCGGAGGGTTATATTTTTCACCGTCATGTATGTCCAGTTCTATGTTCCCCGCTACAGCAAAAACGGCTTGGACGATTTTGACAAATGAGGTATCATTAGATTCGTCTTCGCAGCGAGAGTGTCATACGATACCTAAACTGTTAAAATTGCAATAACAACAATGGCCAAATGACAATTATTAACATATGTAGGTATATCGACGACAGTATAAAAAATGCAGTCGGGTTTTTAAAGCTTGCTTTTCATATAGTTATTTAACTGTAAAGTTAAGCATCGTTAAGTAGGTATGTTTGTATAAAATTCCACTAATCGCCTAGATCTTACATTTGATTGCAATTACACACAGAACACAATTGCGGGAACACGGAAAGATCATGTTTAAGTAGTCATTTTGAAATAAAATTCGGATTTTAACCTCAAAATAAACAGTTCGCAAATAACAAAAATCACAATTTTGTAAGAAGGTCCCAAATTATTTGTCAGTGAGCAATTTTAAAGTGAGAAGCTGCTTTGAAATTTCTCATGGACGTGCAAAGGAAATGCACCTGTATATCCTCTGGTATTTTACAACTTCTCATACGAGCATGTTATTTTCTGCAAATATATTAGAATTTAGATTACCGTAAAATGAAAAATGACAGCGAGGCGACATTTTTATAAACTTATATTTCGTGCCGCATCGGTATCTTTCCAATCAGAAAGTAGTTTAGTTTTCCAGCTACATTTTCCTAGCAGCGTTAAGGCATATTAGAGTTAAGGAAAATACTCGTAATTATATTTCAAAATGTAAAGTTTATGGCATGGTTAATGTGGGAAAGTTTATGTGTGTGTGTGTGTTAGTTTGTTACTCTTTCACGCTGCGACAGCTGGACGGATTTGGACGAAATTTGGGATGGAATTTGGAAATAGTTTATGCTCTGGATTAACACATAGGTAACTTTTTTATCCCGGAATATTTATAGTTTCTCGAGGGAATAACCATATTCGAAATCTACGCGAACGAAGGTGCGGGCAGAAGCTATTAAATAGTAAATAAATATCTCACAGAAATTGACATAATCCCAAACCAAGCTTGAGGGTTGTACAATGATAAAAATACTTATATATATACAGAAATACATACATGAATACATGGAAAATATCAAAGTTTTAGGAAAAAAATCTTGCGCTCGTCTCACAAATATGTTTAGTTATGACACTTGAATTTACGGTTCAAGACACGTCGAAATGAAAGTAGAAAATATAATATTTGTTAAAGCCTTCAAAACTCAAATTATCCACACTAGTTCTAATATTATTATTATTTATTATTATGAACCCATAATGTCCCACAGCTGGGCAAAGGCCTCTCTCCCCCTCTTCCACTCTATCCAATCTTGAGCGGTTTCCCTCCAGGTCTTGTTCCATGATCTCAACTCATCACTCCATCTCTTCCTGGGGCGGCCACATTTTCTCTTAGCACTTTCAGGGAGCCAGTCTGTGGCTTTCCTGGCCCAACAATTAGGGAGCATTCTAGCAACGTGGCCAGCCCAGTCCCACTTTTGTTGGGCATTTTTGTATTGGGTATTTTTGTCTGGGAACGCAGCTCAGTATTAGTTCTAATATACTAAAACTAATTCATATTCAATATTATAAATGTTAAAGTAACTGTGTTTGTTTATCTGTTTGTTACTTTTTCACAGATAAACCGCTAAACCGACTTTAATGAAATTTTGTATGGAGATAGAACCTTAGGGAAAAATATAGGATACTTCTTTTGCATGAAATTGTGTCAGTTCCCAAGGCGATACCGATAATCGACTTCTACGCGGACCATAGCTAGTCTTTTGATAAATACCGGAAACATAAATACTGTGTCCGTTAACAAGTTTCAATCATAACAAAATCTATATCACGCTCATCAAAATGACGACTCATATTTCCAACATTTCCCGTAAAACCGTTATGAAAAATGATTCTAAAAACGTATACATTATACGTTATGATAAATTAAATTTCATTTCCGGACCTTTTTTCGTCCGTCGCGGTATGGAATAATAAATGCAAGGAAACAAACGTTTGCATGATTTTTTAATGTGTTTCCCAAGAACGAAAGGTGTAACGTTTTTCGTAAAGTAAGCTAAAATCATATTAAGTGCGTAAGTGTTTTGATAATTCCAAAAGGGGCAACAGCGGAGCAATTACATGAAATGACGACCGAAAGCTCTAGTCTCCTCGAAAAAACCCTTATTACCACAGATATAAATACACATAGATAACGCAAATGCATCTACTTCGCGTGTCCGAATCCGGACTTAATAAACCCTGACCAAGCGTCGGGGTTGGCCGTCGCAACTGACGTTCCGTGCGTTTTTTGTTGCAGCCGGTCAGCCGTGAAAATAAAGACAATGCCTCGTTGCGTGATTGTAAATTGCTATAGCCCAAAAAAGCGACGACTTTGAGTCGATTTTGCGCGGAAAACGGAAAATTCTCTTCTCTTGGTGTCTCCCAGTTGGTAGCAAAAAGTGACACGGTTGGTTTTCATACAGATTGAGGTGTTTACGTTGTCTATGTGTATTTATATCTGTGCTTATTACAGTTATCAAATTGTTATTAACTCAGCCGCCATTACTGTCAATTAAATAAGGGCTATAATGTTGACAATACGATAACATGTCAAAAACAATTATATTTTAAGGAGTAGAATACAGCCCCAGTTAAAGAAAATGTCATGATTATGATCATCATTTTAAAATCATAACGAAGCGCACAGGTTCCTTAATGAAAAGAAAAATAAATATATAATTTCCGTTTTTTTCACGTTTCTCTCGAATGCAGTGAAAATATGTACAAAGTGTATTTTTAAAACCTCTTTTAAAGCATTTCGCACTCGTTCCTATAATTTAATTCACACTCACTCTGTCCCCACTTAGCATTCGCCGGCCACAAAGTGAGACCGTTCACACATTTTTATATTTTAAAGCTCGAAGATAATTACTTTTTGAAGTTCAGAAGGCGGTCAACACATGAATAATGCAACAGACTGTCCCTGTGCACGTCTACCGGGAGATTCATCTTACATGTCTATTTTTGGCAATGGTTGATTTTTCAAAAATTTGCTGGATTTCGATTGCGAGTATGTCTGGTTAAATTGGGTTTAAGAAACGACTTTTGGGATTCACATTTATATCGGTAAACAACTACATGGCACTCCGTTTCGGCTATTTTATTTTAATTTTCATTAGTTATAATTAAGTTACTTTTGTTTTTGTTTTGTCAAATGCATGTGTTTTCTGTTTTTATTTAATAGCCGAATAAATGAATCTATCTATGTATCTACATTTAAAAAAACACACTTTTCCTAGTCTCTAGTTTTTTGGCTGGTTACAATCGGGTGGACGTTTGTACTGATAATAGATACAGGCTGCACATTACAATAAGTCCCTCGTAAATAAAACGATCGTAAGTATTTTTTCAGCAAACTAATACAGATTTTGTCTTTCTTAATTATCCTTCTAAACCAGTAAAACAACCAGTAGGTACATAATGTTTAAAGCCTATCACTTTCCGTCTACTTTTTGATCGTTTGCCGACAAACTTAAATTTCGTGCATACCACTGTGCTTTTTTTTAATGAACCAACTTTTCATCGATTGAACCACTGTGTCATCATTTATGTTAAAGTATTAAGGTCTTCGCACATTATAACAACTCACCGGCGACTCGACTCTATGCTAGACATTGAAATTTAAGCCCTGTGTCATATGTTCAAGGTTTAATTTCAAAAAATGATTATAAGTAGTGTACAACGAGTGGCCTACGCATCGTACACTAAAGGTCAACCCCGACACGTTTGTCACGCAATGACCACACGTCGTCCACGCAACGACCACACGTTGTCCACGCAACGACCACACGTTGTCCACGCAACGACTATGCGTTTGCGACTGACGCGTGACGGGCAACCATTTGCCAGCCCACCCGTCCGCCCCGTGCCTTCCCCCCGCCCGCCATCATTCACTATGGAATCGAAGGACGGAGTGCACGTTGATAAGCGGTATACGGTGATATTTTTCGAAAATCATGCAGAAAGAAAAGTTGATAGAAGAAGTGCGAAAATATCCGCTACTATACGACCTTAGTGATTCGAAATATAGTGACGTACATAAGAAGGAAAAGGCATGGAATGAAATCGCTATTGTATTGTCGCAACCAGGTAGGAATTTTTAACATAATTAATTTCTATTTGTGACGTTTTCAGTGTTGGTATTGAGTTATTGATTTTGCCATAATCTACAGAAATTCAGCTATCGAACCAATAAATATGTGTGATTCTAATAGATATTAAAAGTAATGTTAAAACTTATAAGTCATTTCATTAAAGTACATTTTGAGAAAATTTAATTCAACCTGTTACATCCAAAAAGTAGGTATGTTATTGTACAGTTAACAGTACCTACGATTTTCTACTTGGACACTCGAAAAATCTTGGTTTATCGTAAAAATTAGTTTTTTCACATACAGTAATATAAAATCCCAGAATTTACTGACATAAAATATTAAATCTACGTCATATATTTTTTATTTTGGGTTTCTGTATGTTATAATAAAGTGCCTTACGTTTATTTAATATAGGTAATCAGTAATAAAATCCCACCTTAGTATAGAAACTTGTTTAATATTCTTAATAAGCCAATAATATTATAACCAACTTCTTATGATTATTACATATTAATTATCCATGATCTATATTAAATGCTGCCACGGAACTCGTCCTTCGGGAGATTGAAAATAAGTTGCAAACATATCACGCGTTTCAAAAGCAGATGCCGAAGATTCACTTATATCTTCTGGAAGTGTACTTAGTAATCTCTGTTCATCATCATTATTGGCCGAACTCTGCCTTGTGTTGACTTCATCATCGGATGTTATATTATAACACCGCATGACATTGTGTAAAATACACGTCGCAAAGACCACAATATCAACATATTTTGGGTGTAAATGCAAATTCTTATTATAAATTCCAAATTTTTGATATAAGATGCCGAACGCGTTTTCAACTACTCTGCGAGCTCGCGATAAGCGATTATTGTATATTCTTTCCTTTTCTGAAATGCCACTTGAACGTGGATATGGTCGCAATAAATTCTTTTTTAAAGGAAACGCTTCGTCGGCTACAAAAACATGTGGCATTATTATTTCAGTACCAGGTAATGGTGTGTCAGTTGGAATATTAAATGTATTCATTTCAATCGCTCTTCCTAATCTTGACGATGCCAAAATTCCGCCATCACTATTCCTGCCATAGGCCCCTATATCGACAGCTATAAATCTGTATTTATCATCGACGATAGCCATGAGGACGATAGAGAAGTGTTTTTTATAATTAAAAAATAGCGAGCCGCTGCTAGGAGGGGCAATTATGTTTACATGTTTGCCGTCGATGGCACCTATACAGTTTGGAAAATTCCATTTTTTATTGAAACCATCTGCGATTCTTTTCCAGTCTTCGGTAGTAGGTGTGGGCATGAACTTCCCCTTCATTGTATTTATAATCGCATTGCACACATCTTTTAATATCGACCGGATGGTACTTTCGCCTAACCGAAAGCTTGAACTCATAGTCCTAAATGAACAGCCACTAATCAAGTACCTGAAACAACCAATTTTTCTTTATATTTATATTATTTTGTTACAGCGTCAGAATGTAAGAAGATATGGCAAAACTTAAGGGAATATCATAGAAGAGCCATTAAAAAGAAAGCAACTAAAAGTGGTCAGAGTGCTAATACTAATAAAAAATGGCAATATGAAACTGAAATGTCTTTTTTATTACCACATTATAAAGAACGGTCTACAGTGACGTCAGTGGACAACACAGATGATGGTGATGATGAAAATAGCTTATCTGCTGCGGAAATTCTTGCCAATGTGACTAATAATGAAGAATCTCAAGACTCGTCAATTACCTCGGAGCGTCCTGAATCTTCGGTGTCTATGTACGAATCATCTAGATCAGTGTTTCCTGACATTCCAAAAACGACAAAACGAAAGAAATTGCAAGAAACAAGTGCATCGGCGGTCTTAATGGAATATTTATTAAAAAACAAAAACGATGAAGATGGAAAGCAGAATGACGAAATGGATAAATTTTTTTTAAGTATTTCTAGCACAGTAAAAAAATTATCTACCTATAATCAAGCACTTTTAAAGTCAAGAATTTTTAATTTAGTTTCGGAAGCTGAAATACAAGAACTGCAAAATAATCGAAACTGTTACTATGAAGATTTTTTTGCACCAGGAACTTCTGGCTACACAACTCAAAACCTAAATGCAGGTACTACCGGTAGTAGCACCGCTAGCACCCAACAGCAAAATACAACGCCTATGGAAGAATCGAGGGTTGATGGTTCTTCTTAACACAACTAAAGTAAAATTGCTTTGCTTTGATTTATCCTTTAACTTGATATATAAATAAATACATATAAATTATAAAAAAGTTTCTTATTGCTTACCTTAATGTCACTGCCAGCTTTTCTTCCGGTGATACAGCTTCTCTAAATCGCGTGTTTCTTTTGTAGATGTCGTCCTCAATAATATTAAGTATATAATAAAACAAGTATCTCGGCATACGGAAATAGATATAGAATTTTTCTTCGTCATCTAGCACACGTTTCCGGATATTCCAATATTCCCCTTCTGATTTCCTTTGTCGCAACATATCATGTACCCAATATCTTCTTTTCCTGCTGTTTCGTTCATTTTCATTATCAAGTATAATAGCTATAATCGCCAGTTCACTGAATGTAAAGTTCGACATTTCATAAGCAACACGACTTCTTTGGACAAAATTCAACCGAAAACTGAGGTTAGACGAGTTGTCTGTTGAATACGCATTACCCACTCGTTGGCACCGCGTTGTCCACTCGTTGGCACCGCGTTGTCCACTCGTTGACACCGCGTTGTCCACTAGTGACCATTGGGTGGATCAACTAGTTGACTACTCATCGAGAGTGTTAGTAGAGTTGTTGCCGCGTTGGCGTGGAGTTGTTATAATGTGCGAAGACCTTTAATCTCCCAGCTGACGTACAGGGCTGTTGACACACGCCTGCGTGTGTTACTAGGACTTCATTATTTTGCCGTATATTAAGTTTACACTGCGCCCTGAGGGCAGGCCTGAGGTTAGCTAAGCCATGACAGAACTTTACTTAAGATATAGATTTGATCTAACATCTTAATTAAAAAGTTGGGCAAGTTGGAAGACACGAGGTTTTTTTATGGTATAGCGCAGGGGTCGGCAACCTTTTAATTATTTATTTATTTATGTATTTAAAAAAAAAATTTTTTTAATTTATTTATAGATAATGAATGTTGAAGAAAAAAATGGCTTGACAGCGGACAAAACAATACAAGTTTATCTGCCGCTGTGTTCATTCGTGATTAACAAATAACTTAATAAGCATAGGTACTTAAAATAAATTTCGGTATAAACAAAAACAGTTCCCCAGGCTGATGCAGGGTGTAGACTTTGCATGTAGATCAGCATAAGAAAGCTGTTTTTATGATGCTCTTACAACGGTGTGGGTTACTACAGCATATTTTTCGGACGATAATCCATTTAAAATATTACGAAGTAAATATTGCCACGTACGCTTCCCATAAAAAATATTCATTTTCGGCAAAACAAATTTGGGCAAATGTTTCAAAATTCTAAGGTGTTGTGGCCTGGAGGTCTTCTGAAGGTCATTTAAGTTACTAATTTCTTCACTAACAATTAACATTGTACTTCTGTTATAAACACTTATTTTCTGGCAAAATTTAAAAAGGTCTATTTCTTTATTACTAAATTTTTGTCTAATAGAATTTGGAACCATTGCTTTAAGTATACTTAACTGCAGAGTATAAATATTATTAAGGTAAGTTTTAAAAGTTCTGCCGTAACTACTTAACCCGTAATCGATAACAGATTCTGCCAGAGACAAATATAGCATTCTAAGGATGTTGTAGGAAAGTTTAAATTTTAATAATGTGATTTTCGGAAGGATAGATCTCAGTTTCTTACATACGTAATTAATGTGCGGTCTCCAATTAAATCCGCTATCGATCACCAAGCCGAGGTAAGTGTGCTCCTTAACTAACTCTAATGGTGTACAATTACATATTGTATTTGGTATGCATGGTAACAAAATGTAGACTACAATAATCATGATAATATTACAAGTAACATAGCTTAATATCTACATTTATATTACTACGACACATAACACTCGTTTAGGATTAGTACATACTTATAGACAAATGAAATGAAGCCAAGTAAACGTTAGTAGATTCACTGTATATTACCGACGTGTAAAAGAGCCCGTATGTGGCCAATTTACTGAATAAATATTTTGATTTTGATTTTGATTTTGTTATGACATTGCTCAGCGTTAAACAGAAGCTCATTTAATTAAAAAATCATTTCAATTTTATTTTGAGCCGGAACAGTCAAAAATTTCATGTTTTTCTTACCAACAATAAATAGTACCTGCATAAATAAAGTTGGAACTAAAGAGTCGTAACTTTACATCCAAAGAGCCGCATGTGGTTCGCAAGCCGTAGGTTGCCGACGCCTGGTATAGAGGAGGCAGACGAGCACACCGGACACCTATGGGCCTATATTCTAGGCGGTAAAACAAATATCGTCTTTGATCTGTTATGGGATTGTTTTTAATTCGGTCGCCATTACTGTCAACCAAACGATTTCAAGACACTTCCATTGCACTCCACTATCCGTTTTCTGGAAGGGGTTGAGGCAGCATTGGACTGTGCTAAAAGAAGGGTAATTACCCAAAAGATCTCATAGGGTCGAAGTGTATCCGTGCCGTATGAACCTTATCAAATAAAATAAGATAAGATAACTGAGAGCCGCGGTATGCATGGGGTGAGGGGAAAAGACAACGCTCACTACAGTTTGGTCGTTCTAAGAGGGCCGATTTGGCAGCTGTCAACTCAGTACAAAATATGTGTTTGAGGTTATATTTTATACTGCGTTGACAGCTGTCAAATCGGCCCTATTAGAAGCTTTATCGTATCTCACCCCCGCACCTCATGCCTACCTCGGTTGTACGCCTATTGTTTCTATAATCCGCAATCTTCCTGAGTCTTCTTCTTCTTCTTCTTCTATTCTATTATTCGGCATTCACAATGCCTAGACAAAATATTAAAACAATGCTTTTAAAAATTCAAAGTATTCTATTCAATGTCAGATTACACACACATGTGCTGGATGTTTCTAAAATGTCTTTATTGCGATTTTTAGACTTAAAGAAGCCTTATAAACTGCTAAAGCTGCCATTCCAGTCAGTAAAAAACCTCTCATTAAAAGACTCCTATAGTTTGTACGTATAGAGCTATCTCTATCCTTTTCACTGAATAGAACTTCACAGGTTTGGCCTCTGATCAATATCTCACCCCTAGAGTTGAGTCACTACACCTTCGTTACCTTTCTCGTTAGCTTCTCTAATGATGTCATGTTGCCGGAAATATCCCTGAGTTAGGAATCAGGCCAACGACTAGAGCGGACATGTTTGTTGATCTTCCAATTATGGTGAGCACATCTACACTGAAAAAAAATATTGGTCGCTTGTAACAAGATTGTGATTGTTGTGCATAAGCGTCTTGATCCCATACGAGCCTGACAAGACGATAGATACACCAACTAAGATATTAGTTGAATCACTAAAGAAATTGCTGTTTGTTACTATCATTTTTGGTTTATATAACTAATATCTTAACGATTGAATTCATTTTATATCAACTAAGTGAAAATCTCTCTTTGCTGGCTCTATTTTTTTTGAGTGTATGTTTTTTAACTATATATTTTCTGACAGAAACTATTTCGTAATCTACAGGTTCAGATACATATCCTCAATTTTTCCAAAGGATTTATTTGGAATGTTTTCAAAATGTACGGTATTATAGTTTTACGAGACTAACAAATTGCTGTGTTTGGACAAAATAATTTCGCAATTATACAAATGAAATGAGTTATTATTTTGCCAATAATAAAAAAAGTATTTGTCATAACTTTACATTGACGTGACTGACCTTAGTACAGTCAAGGACTTTAATTGTTTTGCCGCTATGGAACCCTGTCATAATGACAGCGTCAAACCACATGCCGGAAATTACGCTTAAATGAACAATTAACGGTATGCGACAGGGTTCCATAGTGGCATAACAATTAAAGTCCTTGTCTGTACGCCGTTGTCGCGACAAGTTTGCTCAAACGTCAAAGAAAATCAATTATAATCATCTCCATCTAGCGGTAACCTTTGGGATTACAGTTCTGTCTTTTTCATCCACGGTACATTATCCTTTGAGAAAACATATGACATTGAAACCTCAAAATCGTTTTTTTGCAATTGCGTCACTATTCTGCTGGATGAGCGATATGTTGTACTGAGTTGACAGCTGTCAAATCGGGCTTCATAGAATAACGCGAGTATACTGCTAACTACACTTAAAACAATATAAATATTGTTTTAAAAATCTGCTCACTTCGCCTATAATCTCTCCCGACCGTCATAAATGGACCCGCGCGAAGTCATGTAGCTTCATAAAAACTTTAGTGCCTTGCCGTTCACTTGTACGTCATATTTGAACTGCAGCACAAATCTGTCAAAGGCGTTAAAGCGTGAAGGTATAAAAGTTTCCAGTTACTTATAAGGCTGTACCTAATACGACTTTAACACAGTTACCTTGACAAAATAAAGCTCCATTCCATTCACAACGACACGCTTCGCCTATCAAATTGACAATGCGCTTTCTAATTAAGTATGTACCTAGTAGGTCGATACTTCGTACATTGAAAACATTAAACGCCCCAATCATTTAATTCAGTTCATACAATCTTATCATACTGTTACGCCGATGGCATAAGGCATTTTTTATCGTAAATTTTGGTGCTTTAGAAGCGTTTTCAGCAGGCTGAAATATCGTTTCAGTCCGTTTCAGAAGTATCTGTATCACATTTATTTATTTATTCATTTAATTACAATGCAAAGTTTATAGTACTTATAAAATAACACCAAAGCACTTACACGATAAATTATTAAATACATAAGAACAAAAAAAATACATGCCAAAGAAAAGTCATCAAATTGAGAACATTCGAAATTATGGAAAACATTAAAATTCTAGAATATACTAAAATAATAATACCAGACATACCAGATACACATACCAGATTATCAAAAATTCGACCAACTTGCCGTCGTTTTCAGGCGGCTGAAACATGTTTTCAGTCCGTTTCAGGCCACCCTCTATCAGATTATGCCATAACCTGAAAACCTATTTTCAGGCGTTTTCAGGACCCCTTATGGGCCTTTCAAGTACATTTCAGTATATGGCAATTTTTCCACTAAGAGCGAAAGAGATAGCATGATTAGAATGAGACAGCAATACGCGGAACATTCCAGAGTCATCAAGACCCGCGAATCAAGGACATCGTAAATGTAAACAGAACAAGGTAGCAAGGCCTAGATCATTCCAGCAACGAATAGTCTCGATCGTCCTCGGCGCGGCGAAATACATCGAACATTCCGGAAGGCGTTCTGGAATATTCGGACACGGGAACTATAAAAGGTAGGCCGCGAATGCGGGTAGATCAGTCTTTACTTGGAAAGCGAACAGTGCGAATAAGAGCGACCCGAGCGATCATCTGAGTATTCAAAGTTTATTGTGCGATAATTGTTTTAACGGTTTAAGTGAGTGCGTAATTAAAGTCTACTTTTGATTATCGCTGTATTCGTGAATTTCTATCAGTTACCTACCCCCACGTATGTAACAATACCTTACAGATGGGCCTTTTTGGATACACTTGGGCCCTTTAGGATCTTTCGTGCAATTATTCTCTTAGAGACTGCGCTATTCAAATGTGAAGATTTCCTCACGTATTTTTCCTTCAGCATAAGAGCATCGGGTAATGAAGTTAGAAAAACACATGATGACCACGGGAATATGAACTCGGTACTTTACGATCACCAGTGGACTCCCTAAGCCAGTAGCCTACCGACGCTCTTTGCAGTTCATTGATACTGACGGGTCACATTAAATTCGCCGGCAAAGTCAATGATGAAGTAAACGTTTTAATTGTCAAAGAAAATACCAGTGCAAAAATGAACTTAGGTCTGATTTTAAACAAAAACATATCCTTACAGAAACTATTATTAACACATGCATAAAGAAAACCTAATACACGTCATTACTAAAGTAAGATAAGCAAAAAGACTAGGTTAATTAGTAAAGTCAAAGCGTTGTGTTAGGGTTGCCACAGGCGACCGCGGTGCGGGAAACACGGTCATTAGCAAATGGAGCACCGCCGCAAACTTGCCAGCCCTACATTTCAAGGATGTGGTGCCCCGGTTTTAGACTGAGTTTTTATTCAATGTTTATTTTTATAAAGTATATGGTATTGGAAAATGGATTTAAGTTTATTGTTTGACAAAAATTTAATCTCCACTCTTCGCGCGATTAAATTTTAATCAATGCCATTAAACTAAACAAGAATTTCGAGTCATAAAATATATTTTTTGTTTATTCTTGGTGTTTTTACTGTGACGTTAAATATATTATTATATTAGGTTTAGGTTTAGTATATTTTTTCAAAAATCGATCTTTGTTTTTTATATCATCATCATCATGTCAGCCGAAAGACGTCCACTGCTGGACATAGGCCTCCCCCAAGGCTCTCCACTCAGACCGGTCTTGTGCTTTTCGCATCCACCGCGTTCCCGCGATCTTTACAAGGTCGTCACTCCATCTTGTTGGAGGCCTACCTACAGCTCGTCTCCCGGTCCGCGGACACTACTCAAGAACCTTCTGACCCCATCGGCCATCAGTCCTGCGAGCAATGTGCTTTTTATATATATATAATTTAAAGTGAGCTTTAACTAAAAAAGTGAATGTATTTTTTTACGTGTCACAAAAAGTTTTTACAGCCACTTGGCTCTTCATTGGGCAGTAAAACACGAACGTGCTTACGAGTAATCTCCTAAAAGGAAATATAATGCATTGCATTCATCTGCATAATAAGCGACGTGCATTTAAATTTCCATCCACCACGAGAATGACTAATTCTTTCAATTAATGGCGTAGTTAATTACAATATTTACTTTGTTAAAACTAAAAACTATACATAAAATATTTTTTGAACTATTGATTCATTCATTCATTATTTATAAATAAAATTTTACAGGTCTTTTTAAAGAATGAATTGGCTTTGAAGAAATAGAAGAAAGACATTTATTCACTAACCATAAGACACACAAATATACAAATGATTAAAAAAAAGCGGCCAAGTGCGAGTCGGACTCGCCCATGAAGGGTTCCGTGAAAGGTAAATTGCGGTTTACTATTTATGACGTATTAAAATAAAACTACTTACTAGATCTCGTTCAAACCAATTTTCGGTGGAAGTTTGCATATATTTTTTTTAGTTTTATCATTCTCTTATTTTAGAAGTTACAGGGGACACACATTTTACCACTTCTGTCTCTCACGCAAACTATTCAGTTTAGAAAAAAAGATATTAGAAACCTCAATATCATTTTTGAAGACCTATCCATAGATAACCCACGCGTACGGGTTTGATGAAAAATCTTTTTTTGGGTTTCCGTTTTAAGTATGGGGAACCCCCAAGATTTATTGTTAGTTTAGGAAAAAAGTGGCTGTGACATACGGACGGACAGACAGACAGACATGACGAATCCATAAGGGTTCCGTTTTTTGCCATTTGACTACGGAACCCTAAAAAACAGTGAAGGTAACACGAATAGCACGTTATGTGTCCTCGTGGCAGTGAAAGGGACACTGGCTCATCAAAATGCTGAGGTGTCAGACACCTGCTGCGCTGATTTTCAGCCTGTTGCACTTGACAAGACTTCTTTTAAAGTATATATTCGTATAGCTTCTGCCCGCGACTTCGTCCTCATATATTTCGTTTATCGTTATTACCTCGGGAACTTTAAAATTTTCCGGGACTTTTCTTAGCCTATTAAGGGCTGAGTTCACCAACCCATTTAACAGACGGTTAAGTCTTAATCAGCGTTAGTCAATACATTTGACAACCGTTATACCGCTAACCGTCCGATTAATTGCTGGTGAATACTGCGTTTACATTCATCTGGCATAACTTTTTTTGGCATAATCATTATCTGGCATACTCATCATTTGGCATAATCATTATTTGGCATAATCATCTTTTAGCATACAGTCTTTTTTTCTGAAACCGTATACTTTTCAGGATTGTTATAAAATAAACCTAACCTAACCTAATGGGTTTTATACAATTATATTTTAAATAACTATAAAGTTTCGCGTTTATAATATTACAGTTTGGTCGTTCTAAGGGGGCGGATTTGACAGCTGTCAACTTAGTACAAAATATGTGTTTGAGGTTATATTTTATACTGCGTTGACAGCTGTCAAATCGGCCCTCTTAAAACGACCAAACTGTAGTAAGAAGTAAGTTATGATGTTATACACACGCTATATTCCTACCCCCTTACTACTAAACGTTGAGTAACGGTGGTATAGCTATACAATGTTTTGTCCTTATCTGTTACATTCAAATGTCACAGTGACAGATAAGGATAAAACATTGTATAGCTATACCACCGTTACTTAACGTTTATTATTAAGGGGGTTAGTAAATAAGCCCCTCACTAGTTTCAAAATTAAAATAACAAACAAACAAATTAAATTATTGTAAAATTTCTGTGCTCTACCAGCGGGCTTAGTATGGCTGCGACTATATCGCGTGTCAAATGTCGATAAAGTATCCGTCACTCTCGTACTTATTTACGTGTCAGAAGGTGACGGATGCCTTATTCAAATTTTGTCACGCGATAAATATCACAATACCTTTTAAGTTAATTTATCTACACACATATAAGTCCTCTATTATGCGTTCAAAAACCGTAGGCAATGACCAGCATTACCTGTGGTAGTAGGTGACAGCAATGACAGCTGTTAATTTTGGAAGTGTGCAAATTTGGATACTTACTTACAATATTCGATAACGTAATTTCAAAATTATAGCTGTCATCGCTGTCACCTACTACAACAGGTAATGCTGGTCATTTGCCTTTTGACTTCTGAACCCATCTTAGAGTACTTATAATACATGTTTAGATAAAGTATTGTACGCGACTCTGCGTAATTGGCATTACGCAACTATCACGTGAACTACTAATAGGTAAATTAAACGCATTATCGTATAACGATCGTTTAAACTCACTCATTATCCACTTTGTCCTGACTAACTATTAGGTTTCGACTAAGGTTAAAAGGTTTAAAATAAAGGAAAAATAACGTAACACAACTTTTCGTCGCCCTATAGTGAAAATAAAGTCAATGCTAATTTGTTTTCAGGATTTTTTTAACAGAGAGTCTTTGACCGCGTTTCCTTTAACCAATTTTACACTTAATTCATAAATTTGCATTTCGCAACAGGTAGCACTTTTGGGCAGTCTGGTTTCTCTGTTAGTTTGTGGTATAAATGACGACATTTTAATTATTTATTCTATACAGTATGAGTACGTAATTCTGCCATTTGGTAAACTGAATCATGCAATACACAGAAGAATTAAAAGGAGGGCAAGAAAAGTAGTGAAAGTGGTGTTTTTTTAAGTTAGGTACTTTTAAAGCTAAGTTTAAAGCAGATGTTACAATGTTGATGAAATCGATCCAGCTTTTGTATAAGTAAATTACTTGAATATTGAGGTATTTGTTTGTGAAGCCAACAAACATGATTTACACCAAAATTGACGCACGTCTTGATACTGTGGTAACTCTCTTATGGGTTGTCTTTTCAGTTATAAATATGAACGCCAATGCATTTTTTTTTTTTTTATTTCACTTCACAATCACTAGAGCTAGGAGTTTTGGTGGCAAATCGTGTTTCTAGAATCCATGGAGTCGCTATTTCCTATTTATTATGATACATACAACTTTGATTTTGAATAACCGAACAAAAAAATGTATTTAGTTCATTTTGAAATATGACCATACTGAAGGCCAAAATCAAAGTGTCATGTATTAAAATAATTAGGAAATAGCGACTCCGTGTATTCAAGAACCACAGTTTGCCACCAAAATCCTAACCCTAATTATCACATATTGTAGGGCTTCACGCGGATATCACTCGACTACTTACTATCTTATTAATATAAAAAATGAGAAAGTTTGTATGTTTCAATGTTTGTTACTCAATCGCGCTTCAACCACTGACTGGATCGGGTTGAAACTTGGCACACATATAGTTTAGGTCCTAGAATAGGACATAGGGAATTACGACAATTGAAATCTACGCGGACGAAGTAAGTCTTCCATAAATCAAAAACCTTTGTTCTAGTAAACATTTCTATTTTAATATGGCTCACGTAATAATTAAATGGAAATGTTCGCTGGAATAAAGGCTTTTGTTTTAAATAAAATAGTCAGTCTCAGGCAAAGGCAAGCCTCGGTGGATGTTTGTGAAGCGGCTGCTCTCAGTTACATAGATAATCTTAATGACGAGATACTAGAGATAGGCCGACTAGTCGACGATTAATCGGGAAAGCCGACTATTCGGCATCATATCTAGTCGGTGATTAGTCGGCGACTAGTCGGCAAAAAATGCCGAATATTCGGCACTTTATTGATTGCCTATAAGAAATATAAATTAAACCATTTTTTAATCTATGAAATTTAATATTCTTATTTTCTTGTGAAACAATTAACATATAGAAACTCAAATCAAAAATGAATCAGTTACATCTACATACCGCCGTAGGTAGATGGAACTATAAAATCTGTTTATATTTATATTATTAGTAAAATGTAACAAAAAGCGCGACGGACGAACGCACGTTTCCGAGTTCAACCAAACTTAGCAAAATCCTACGTTCGGCATTGCCGACTAGTCGGCCGATTAATCGGCAAATTGAAAACCGATTAGTAAGCTGACTGGCCCGTCGGCAAAATCCGTAGTCGGCCCATCTCTAGAAGAAACGAATTCAAAAAGCCTTTTAATTTAATTGCAATGGAAAACCGCTCGTGATGCCCCGGTAACCTATCGATTTTTCGAAAAACTTTTGTCCGTTGTTTCGTTGGTCCGAGAATCATTTTTTTTATAAACCTATTAATTTTTCAGAATGTTTAAAGAGAACCTGAAGTTTAGGTTAGGTTAGTTCTATAACAATCCAGGAAAGTTGAACGGTTTCAAAGAAACAGTATTTTCGGACAAATGAAAATTTCGGACAAACGAAACATCGGACAAAGGTTTTTCGTACTTAAAATAGGTAACCGTTGATGCCTACATAAGGTGCAGAAGTAAGGAAATTGGGCCTGGTAATAGAAAAAAATATTCTACGACCTATTAACCTACTTGAAAGATATTAAGGATTTCGGTTCGACTGATTTGATTATGACTAAAGAATGTTCAATTACAAAGTTTAATTTAAGAGATTCCCCCACCATCCCCCGTAGTGCAATCGACTACAAAGACATAGAATAAGGTGAAAAAGTGAATACATGTCCTTGCAGGCGACTGTACCAATATTTTTCCAAATTTAGTTAATGGAAAAAGATCGACATTTTATTGCCCCTGCCTACTTTTTCTGATTCACCTAAAGGTAAAATGTTTATAGCATTAAGTCCGCCTTTTTTACACTATTTTAATTTTGTGCAATAAAATATTTAAATGAAAAAATATATATATGCACACGTCAGCTACAAAGTACGTTGGAACTAAGCAAATTTTTCCTTTTTTGGTAATTCTATGGAAAAGTATCCATACCTAATAAAAGATGTGCCACTTTTAAAATCGCACTGCTAGATCAAAACAGTAGTAACTCAAAATAGAACTGTATTTTAAAATCAACTTTAATACAACTTCTATGAACTTGAAGCAAAACTAGCAAGGATTTTGAGTTGATACTGTTTTATTATAGTAGTGCTCAAATGCTTTTGAGATTACGTCTACCTGTCACTGTTACTAGATGAACTTTGGACACATAAACAGTAGTTTTACAGTTGTGTGTTTAATTAAGACTACAAAATGACCTGCTTAAAAGAAGCAAAAAATGTATATTCATTGGCTTTACCGTCAAAAAATTCAAAAACACCTGAAATTAAAATTAAAAGCCCGGCATTATTATCCTTTTTATAAGCAATACTGCGCAAGATATAAAAAGGAAACAATTTTCATAACACTTCTATATCGTTTATAACTTTATTGATAACTGCGGAAGGTTGAATTTGCTTTAAATATCAAATTGCAAATGCGCCTTTTTTATTTAATAGGGCACAATAAAGAATTTACATAATAGAGACGAAAGCGATCCACTCCGCAATCATAAATATTCATGTCGCTAATTTCTGATTAGACCTTTATTCCTGGCTATTATTTGCATTGTAAAGAGGTTATGGGTCCATTATTTTGTGATAAAATACGTGAAACATAATTATGTATTGTTGGTTTATTTATTGCATACGAAAGGAAAACGAGCAAACAACCCAGGGTTCCACCACAACCATTTCACCATCGTTCAATGACAGGGTGATAATTATGTGATATTTCAATATACATGGCTCAGTTTATATTAATCTCACAGATGCCACAACTTGTTAACTTTGCAATGTATATTGAATTGTTACTTGTCACTTATCACTGATTTATAAAATATGTGGCAGATGTGCTTTGAGTAATGACATAAGAATAAACTATAACTACACGTAGAAGCGAAACTCCCGGCTCAGGACGCGCGCTCGGCGCGTTAAATACCTACCGCCTGGCGACACCTGAGGTGTCTAGTCAGTCAGGGGCGTCACAGACGGAATACATATTGACCAATATATTGTTGTTGTGTCTTGAATTGGTTTTCGTATTTGTGTTGATTTTAGTGTTTATGATTGAACTGATAGTGTTTTAAAAAGTGAACGACTATTTTCGGCAAAATAATTAGAAATAATTGATTGAATGAACGAGTCTTATTTGTTAATTAGTACATCCCCTAGATGTTGAAGAAAAAAAAACGGAAACCTTAATAAGGAATTTATAGATAAAGAATAGTATAATGTAATAAAGCTTTTTCAAATAAATATTTTTTTTAATTAATCGTCCGGAAAGGAACGTACAAAGTAACTCCGGATCCCAAACTATATAATTTATTGAGCTTAAAAGGTTGTTTATTTATAGACTCGGTTCTGTGTTTTATAGATAATTAATAGCCACATAAGCCATTTCATTGTCTGGAGATAATCTTAATATCATCAAAAAGTATTATTAAGTACCTAATTTAACGTAAACGTAAAAAACCCATTTTGCAACAATGTTTCCAGGTTGAAGAAAAACATAAATAACATTTCGTGACTAAATTTTTATAACACACCCATAAACCGATTAAAATAGGTATTTCACAACTGACAGCCCTGACTTTGGGTGCGGAAGACAGAGGGGCGTAGCGGGGTGAAGGGGGAAGTAGGTATTTAAAGCATGGCATTAGGGGCCTTGGTAAAGGAGATTCGCTTCTACGTGTAATGAACACTACACTTAACCGTGCTCAGGAAGTTAGCATTCATTTCAGCCCACATCCACCTTCTTCAAAGGCCTCTTCATTTTGACTCCACTCTCTTGTACTCACCTCACCCCTCTTTTCCAACCGTCTGCCAAACATTAAATCTTAGGCATCTTAGATGTGGGGCATTCCATGCTGGTTCTCGGGGTTGGTAATTCGCGGTCTTAAGATTTTTGTCTTGTGAACGAAAGTTATTTTGGTCACAGAGCCCACTCACCATCAGGTGGCCTGAGTACTCGCTCCATGCCATAAAAAAAGTCATCGGTCCAACATTCCTAATCGGGAATAAAACCCGGGACCGCTTTGTAAGATGCTTTGTAAGCAGAGGCTGTATTCTACTCGGTAACATAAGATTGCTTTTGACATGTAGTTTAGTTTTCTTTGTTATTCTTTTGTTTTTTGTTACTTAAATTGTTGCCAAACTGTATACTGGCTAAGTAGGTATTTCAATTTTATAAATGACTGAGTAAGGTATTTGCATGTAGTTTTTGTAATTATTAACTATAAGTATTTGTTTAATAGTACATATTTTTGTATTACACTATTTGTTCATTTAGCGTACCGTCCTTCTGTCATGCTAGCTGGCTGAAAATCAGGGCTGCAGGTGTTTAATACCTCAGCATTATGCTGAGCCAATGTTCATTGCCGTGAAGACAAACTCACTACTCTTTTTATTGCTCTTTTTTCTGTGTGTCTTATGTGTGTAGTGAATAATAGTAGATTGTGTCACAAGGGAGCAAAATGACATAATTACGGCGACGGCGCACATTGAATCCTGAACGAAGCGAAGGATTCTAAAATAGAATCCTGAGCGTAGTGAGGCTGCCATTACTGTCAATTCAAGTGTTAACGCCCAAGGTGGAAATAATTTTGCTACCGTGTGTCACATCACCAATGAAGAAAATAGTGATGACACAAATTTAATTATTTACACTCTCTAAAAGTGCTGAAATTATCAAATTTAACGAGAACATTTATGGTACATATTTTTCAAACCGTACAATGTCCTTGAACAAAAAAGTGCCTCTTAGATCCTTCCTATCAGGGAAGAAAGGTCCCCTTTCCAAATGGGTGATGTGAAAATGTATTTTTCTTTTTTTTTAACATGTAATCGCATTATTTTTGTCTCTGCTGCCATTAATGTCAAGTAAATAAGAGCTAACATATCGTTTACAATAGGATAGCATGTGAAAAGTAATATGGTTTTACCAATTAGAATGGAGCCCCTGTCTATCAACTAGTCTTATCAAATCATGGTTCCGTCATAAAATACACAGCACTGCAGTGTTAGTAGTACAATGCATATTGCAGCAGACATGCTTTTAAGAGCTATTAGAGCTATTAATGTGGATACCTTGTTGCATCTTAAGTGCACTTACACCTGTGTTTAGATAAGTAGGGTTTGGTTCGCTTAGTCTGTCTTAATTTTACATATTTACTAGGTGTTGCACACTACTGATGTGCAAGTTGCGGAAAGTTTCCAAAAAGTTGGAAAAGTTCTAAGAAATTACCGGAAACTTTCACTAGAAATATAGGAAATTTAAATTTAAGAAACGGAAGGTTTCAATCCCCATACAAATTGTGAGAAGTTTCCGAAATTTTTCTACATGAAAAATTCCGCAATTTTGGAAAGTTTTCTTTGGCACATCAGTACACACGACTCTGTTCTCGTAGAACGCGTCTTTAATAAATGTCAAATGATTATGAAACTGTCTACTGTTTTTTTAAGACACGGTTATTTCGAAGCATTAAGACTAAACTTGTAAGGTTGTAATATTTAACAAAATCACTCAGATTAAACTATTAACCAATTATATTATTTAGGGTAATTGTATTTTTTTGGCATTATCTGTCTATATGTTAGCCTTGCATTTGTATATTATTAATTGACATAAAGACTTTATTTACATCCAACTAAGTACAGAATTCAACATTAATACAATTAAAAATTAAAACTAAACGTATTTAAATTAAAATTAAACTAAGCGACTCAAATATTAAAGATATAAATAATAATCACCACTATAAAAAGAACACCCTCTAGCAGTTCCGCTCGCGGCATGGTCCCCATGACACTATTAATTGACTGTTAGAAATGCCACATTTTATAACTGATATAACAAAAATAATAATTTAAGAACGTATTCTCGTAACTCAATAAAAATAATGACTTAAGCAATTACTGAAATTATACCCAACTTAGCTGGAAGAAATGCTTTAAAAAGTGGTGTTTCCCTTTGTACCTACCTACTTGTTTTTATTATTTATGTTTTATATTTCTTTTCTTTACATGTACAATTTTTTTTTTGTTAACTATTTGATTGTTTAATTTATTAAAAAAGATTAAAACTGCTTATCAAATTTGTCGGTGATTTATACACTATTTTCTTTCCAACTAATAACTGTGTGAATCTACTTAAATTAATACATGCTTAGAATCTATTAAACTAAAGTTAACTAAACGAAACGAAAAATAATATTTAGAGGTTAGTCAACAGTTGCTACTGGCAAAGAACTTTATTTTTTGTATAAAACTATCTATTTACTGCCTGTCTTTTAAGAAGCTGTCAAATCTGATAGCGCTATAAATTCGGAAAAAGATGCGTTAAAAATTCGTGGAGTCAATTAACTGATTATCCTCACAATATGTCCAGCATCGCTATTGCCTAACGCACTCGCAATCGCAATCGGCTTCGAATTGGAACAATTGTTTTCATTTTGTATGCAGACTCGCCTTCAAACTGTCAAAATGAAAACGATTGCGATTGCGAGTGCGTTAGGCAATAAGCCTTCTAAAATAAATAAATAAATAAATAAATGTCAAGGGACGATCTTACACAAATTGACCTAGTCCCAAACTAAGCTCTAGGCTTGTACTATGGGTACTAGACAACGATATAAATACTTATATAGAGAAATATATACTTAAATACATAGAAAACATCCACGACTCGGGAACAAATACTCGTGCTCATCACACAAATATCTGCCCTTACCGGGATTTGAAACCCGGACCGCTAGCTTCGTAGGCAGGGTCACTACCAACTAGGCTAGCACGTCGTCATCGTCGTCGTCGTCGTCGTCGTCGTCGTCGTCGTCGTCTGGTTGTATATACATACATACATACACAAAAGCCTATCACATTCCCATAACAACTTCCCTCCCACTCGTATTTCAACCTCTGAACTCCATCTGTCTTGACTTCTTAATTGTTCCTGCCTTCGAGGGAACTTTTCCTTCTACGTCTAAGCATCGCTAATCCTAACGTCAAGGTTGGTAATCCCTGAACAAAAGGAATAACAAACAATCGGTTTAAATTTTGTAATGCGATGTAATTATAATGGATTGTTTTGTATTATAATTATTCAGTTGCTGCATTTATAAAATCAAGAATTTGATCAATTATGTGTTCATCAAGTAACAATGTTTTTTCTTGCTTTTAACATGTTTTTTTTGGCTTAACTTAAATTCGTTTTTCCTGTTTTAAGTGGTTATTATAATCATAGACATAAAAAACAGCATTCATAAATTCTGAAACAATTTATCGTGCGTAATACATTCTAATTTAACATCATGTCATAACGATTGGGCAAATTCTCTAAACAAACAAAAACAAAAATGTGATTCACGGCAGCCGCAGGCCACAGCTGAGGCTTATATTTATTTGTTATTATTTAATTATTATTTAACAGACCTTTTTAATTGATATTGTTTTTCCTTTATTCATGGCAAGGAGAAGGCACGCGAGCACTCAGCCCACCTGATGGTAAGTGGGATCTGAGACCCATAGACAAGAAAATCTCAAGACTATAATATCAAAACTGCAATCCTAAGACTTCAAATGCGTTGCCGACCCTGAGGCCCTAGACAAGATGCATTACGCTAACTAACGTTTCTATTCGATTCGTTTTTAAACCAATCGCGTCACTGTTAGACCACGTGACTTTTCGTATCACGTCATCTAGCAGTGATGCGATTGGTTTAAAAACGAAACGATTAGAAACGTTAGTTAGCGCAATGCATCTTGGCAGGGCCCTCTGAGGACTAAGATGGAATGCCTCTATGCTAGTAATTTCACCGGTTGTCTTATCCCCACACCGGAACACAGCCATGCGAACAATATTGCTTGGCGGTGGGTTAATGGATAAGATCGTGGTAGCTATCCGAATGGACCCTGCACAAGGTCCTACCACCACTATTTACAATATTTTATGATAACAAAATTGACCTTCTGCAAGAGTTTCTTGCGACGCTTCTTCTCTGCACTGTGGGCTTTGTTCGAAGCCCAGGTAGATTCAGTCCATATTACAAACGTAAATAAGAGCCCCGATGTATTGTGGCCGATTAACTGAATCAGTTATTTCATTTCAATTCATAAATTGGCAATCTAGTTCATCGAAAAGTGGTTTTCATGAGTATAATCATCCCCGTAAGGCGAGAATAGAAATGTTAGAACATAGCAAGTAAAGCTTTCGTTCTGTAAATACGGGTTTGTGTGAAGAGCGCCTAAGTTTCAAGCAAGTACTAATACGCTGAACTATTTAGAGAGTCGCTTAATCCTTGTTTATTAGCTTTTAGTTTTGGGGAAAGGTTGCGAACCACTGATTTTATAATAAACCTTTGATTTGGAATAAATTAATTTGTTTTATTGATAATTACAAATCATATTTTTAACTCCGTACCAAATACTGAAAAACGGATTTCTTATAAGATGACTTACAATTAGATGACTTTGTTGTTCGGCTGTTTGTCAAGTTATTTTTTTCAAAAGTATCACATGGGTCTAGGTCTAGATCATAGCTTTTTTCTGAGGATCTCCACAACAGTGTGTTTCTATTATTGTTATTCGTCCACCAATCACGGGACTATGGGAGTCCCGGATATTTGGAAACCGAACACCAGGGGCCCGTTTCTCAAAAAGTATTAGTCTAATACTATTAGTGTTTTGTCTCATTTTGTAGTTTTATTTACGAGACAAAACACTAATGTTATTAGACTAATACTTTTTGAGAAACGGGCCCCAGTAAAGAGTACGAGTAATTACGCTTGTCGCTTAAAAGTCCTTTATTGATGTATATTTAGCACCGATTAAATATTTATTCGTAAATGAAATCTCATAAAATTGCTAGTAAAAAAAGGGAAAACGCTTGTACACAGGTCCAACCCAAACGTTCTAAATTAAAAACAACCATTATCAGCACGCAATGTACAGCAAAACGAGGTTTCTCTCAGAATTGCCCTGCAATCAACTTCTACATCCATAACACCACAACAACTAGTCCACTTCAATACATTAACGACATAATTGCATGCTGAATAAGGTTCAGTTTTACTAATGAAATATTGGAGTTCGTCCTTTTTGTACTAGAATTTTTAATGTGTTATTCATGCTTCTTACCCACGCAAAGGAAGAAAATACGCTTACCTAAGAACTGATAACGAGCGACAGAGGGCGTTTATTTTGGTAGATTTTACTGGCTGCTACTTTTTTTGCTATCCTATATGATCTTCGGGTGACGTCACCAATGATGGACACTTTTAGCTGACAGGCACCAGTAATGGACACTTCACTCTTAATTCAAATTACATACGGACCTAAATTGATTGTTGCAAAACAAATGAATAATCCTTATCTTCTGTAAAATAAGAACCAGGTGTCCATTATTGGTGCCTTGTCCTTTACTGGTTCCATCACCCTAATGAGTCTCTTTTTGGGGTCTCTTTCAGCCAGTTTGCCATCTCCGGCTAAACCCGGGGCTCCACTTTGAAAATCGAAGTTCAAAGTTGAGTAAGCTTCATCCCTTTCTCTTGAATGACGAGTAACAAGGACTCAGCACCCGAAGTTTCGAATTTAATGTTATGTGATGTTTTTTTTTTAAACACCTTTAAAAAAAGTTCCCGTTGTCAATTGAATTTTAGGAGCATTTAATGATGATTAAGTTGTCCCTTAGTAGCGATTTTTTAAAAGTACAAAGTTTAATAAACAAATGAAAAGCAAGCTTTAAAAGCCGGCTGTATTAACTGTCATTTTGCCATTGTTGTTATTTCAATTTTAACAGTTTATCCTATGTCACCCGGGATAGTGAAAGGATTTTAACGATACTACACACATCTAAATCGGCTCAGGCGTTTAGAAGTTATGGTGGAATAAAGAATCGTTCACACATACATACTTACATGAACCCTGAAAACATTACACTCTTTTTTTTTTGGGCAGTCGTGTAAAAATTGAACGATTCACGAGTCACTACGAGGGTACTTATCTTGTCTGCAATGATGGTCTTGTCCGAAGTGCTGGTAGATTCACTCTAAAACACCGACGTAAAAGAACCCGGGTGTCTCCAATTTAGTAAATCAATTATTTCCTTTCATTTCATTTACTCTGCGCGGAAAGAAGCAATTTGAGAAATTTAACAATATGCTAACAAGAATATTAAGATAATAATTCAGGGGACAATGTCACACCAATTGACCTAGTCCCAAACTAAGCTCTAGGCTTGTACTATGGGTACTAGACAACGATATAAATACTTATATACAGAAACAATCCATGAGAGAGACAACAAAACATCCATGACTCAGAAAAAAATATTCGTGCTCATCACACAAACATCTGCCCTTACCGGGATTTGAACCCAGGACCGCTAGCTTCGTAGGCAGGGTCACTACCAACTAGGCCACCGCGTCGTCTACCTAGTCGTTATTGGAGAATAACTTGAAGTAAGTATATTTACAGGTCTCGAATAATATAAATGTATTCTAAGTAAATACACGATCACACGTTTGTAATTTAAGAGTATTATGTAATGAAGTACCTATGGCCTCTGATTCACACTGTCCTTTATTATTTCCTCAAGTTTAGATAGTAGGTACAGGAAGGGAAACTGAAACTACCTTTTATGTCTTATTCACATTGTGACAAGTGTGAAAAGGTACGTCTTTTAGCTTCCTATACTGAACTTAAAATTAACATAATTTTTTGAAATTAAAAATACAACAATAAGGACTTATAACGATTTGAAGTAAATATTGCTCGTTTAATTAGTATAGGTTGTCCTTAATTGATATAAGGATACATTTCAATGTTTAGAGACAGACCTCGGAGTATTGCAGCGCAGGGCATTTCTCTCGTCGGTCTCAGAATATTGAATTTTATACCTTATTGAAATTGTAATTGAAATAGCATAAAATATACTTACATAGTAACAATTAAAAATTAAAACTAAAACTATGGCAAATTAAAAATAAATTAATAAATTAATTAAAACTAAAATAAACCTAATTATAACTAAGCTAAAAACTAGATAATTAAAACTAAATAAGAGCTAGAAAAGAAAGGGCCCCCGTGGCAAAGTACCACAGATGCTAGCAGTATTTCCTCGTTGTATAGCAATACTTATGCGTTGGCCGAGGAAGCTGCCAGCTCTGTGGTCTCCGGTTGTTTCTATTAGCCTTTTTGAAATGTCCTTAAAAAGACTAATAGCACTAGGTCCCCACGGACCAAAGGTCTCGACTCCAAAAGGAACATAGTGATATTCTGCGCCGAGACCCTTATACTTATTCTTCTTCATGGTTTCGGCCGCCTCAGCCTCAATTAATTGTTTAGTTTTTCTTTCAAGTCCGATGCAGCATTTTTCACCGTTCATAACTTCAAAGATAAATATTGTATATTTTCAGCAGTGCTATACTTGCTATAAAACATGGGAGTTAATAAACTTTTACTTTAAAGGTACCGAACAAAATAGAAAACGTTTATCCTGGAGAAATGTAATTAAAATTGACAGAAACAGGACACCTTCCCTATTGAGTCTGTAAGCGAGGCTTAAAAATGTTTTCGAATTCCAACTCAGATTGTAATCAGAATTTAATCAGTGTTTTTTCCTTATATCACGTAGAACTAAGAGCTCCATTCCAATTTGATTTAGCCCATCTTGCCTCTTAATTGTATTCATATCGTACCTTCATGTGAATAAGAGCATCCAAACACATAAGCATAGACATTCTGTATCTCGCGTAGAAAAAAGTAAATGTTTAAAAAATCAAAAACCCGCCTTCAAAAATGCAAAAAATAACTTCTTTTAAAATGGTAGGTCAGTCCAACTGCATTCGGCTTTTGGTTTAAAATATTGTGGGACGCCGAATTCAGTTGGACTGACCTACAATTTTAAAAGAAGTTATTTTTTGCTTTTTGAAGGCGGGTTTTTGTTTTTTTAAACATTTATTTTATTTTATACGTTTTAGTGATCCTATTTATACTGTTACGTAGCTCCACTTCTAAATATTAATGAGAAACTAACATTTCAAGCTCGCCGCAGACAACGCCGCGGGAATGTCATAGTCATATTTAAACCTAAATGTGCTTCGTCATAGTCGCTCAACTACTTTAATCGAAATATCTTATCGCCACCCTTGAAATAGGTACCGTTAAGGAGTTCCGGTGGCCATCTGTGGTCTTCATCATCAGTTTCACTTCACCATATAGTACTTTTCCAAAGCAAATGCACGAGTTACAGTGAAAAATACCAAAATCGTTAATCGTCGTGTGCCTATAATATTTGAGGAGTTCTCTTGATTTCTCCAAGATCCCATCATCAAATCCTGACGTGTTGATAATGGGACCAACTAGAAAGTATACCCATTCAAACAACGAAAAAATTTTTCAAATCGGTCCTGTGGTCTTCGAGTAATCGGGGAACATACATTTAAAAAAAAAACCCGACGAATTGAGAACCTCCTCCTGTTTTTGAAGTCGGTTAAAAATGGAGACCATGGGACCTTGATCAGCTGATATGCAAAGCTTTATTAAGGACCTGTCATCCCGGCTCATAGACTCCTCCAGAGATCCTGAAGCTGGTGCTTACCTCTTCCAAAGGATTGGGCTAGCTATCCAGAGAGGTAATGCAGCCAGTGTCATAGGGACTATGCCGTGAGCGAACCTGCTAGAGGGGGTGTTCTTTTTATAGTGGTGATTAATATTTAATATTAGAGTAGCTTAGTTTAATTTAAATTTATATACGTTTAGTTTTAATTTTTAATTGTATTAATATTGAATTCTATAAATATGGTGTCGATTAAATAGTATTCAATAACCAAGAGAAAGTATCAAAAATTTTATTCAATCAACAGTTGAATAACGCGCCGCCATTTTGTACTCGAAACAATAAAGTTTAAGGAAGACTTATTAGGAGAAACGCTAGCATGGTTTTTGCTACGGGTATAAAATAATTTCGCCTCCTCTTATTAAACTAGTGTAAAAGGGACGGATGATGTTGTCCTGGCAATAAAGTTGGCGTTCTAGCGCCGCTTAGGCCGCAGCTGGTCTTGATATTTGTGGGTTTTGGCGCAGGGAACAGTAATTTCGAGAATATAGTAGCGGTGTGTCGGTAATTATAAAAATGAAACTAATTTCCGTGGAGTCGGTTGGTGTAGGTTTTCTAAACTTGCTATGATGGACTTGTGTGGCCATATGTGTGGATTTGTAAGGCTATGAATATAGAGAATGTACTTCACACAGTAGTTATTTTTCGACTTATTTTTTTTCTTTTTTACAATTAATATTCGCCATATATTACTTAACATATTAAATTTGATATAAAATACTTTTTGAATTGAAAAAACAGCCCGGTGAAGGTCGTCTCCTATTCGGATCTTAGACCAACACTAAACTAGGTCATCGCAGGCAATTTTGAGATACTTAATAGAGACCAGATAATAATCCCTAAACAAAATAAATGTAAAATAATAGGTATTATAATACAAGCTTCACATTCCACTTTACTTGAACATGATACGTTCATGTGTCAACAATAACAACTCACAAACATTATATCCTTCCACATGGGTGATTCATTACACTCCAATATTATGATACGTCAAATTCCAGAAAGGGGTTCCAAAATAAACAGAAGGGTGTAAAATACACAATATTGTGAAGATAAGACCGCTTTTCGTAATACAAATATTATTAAGCGTACTTCAATTTCGATGTTTTGTAGTTAGCGGGTTTTAAGTCGCATCATCATTTATTTTTTCTTGAGCTTACCATTTCTCAAAGTAGACAAAAAGATGTTTCTTGTTTTTCCTGACGTAAAGACGTTATAAAGAAAATTTGATTTGTAAGAAAAAGTTAGAAAAAACCGGGCAAGAGCATGTCGGACCATGCACAGTGTAAGATTCCGAAGCCGTTAAAACACAAAAACTCAAGAAATAAATTTATAGTTATTTGGTGTTGTCTTAAAATTATTTACATTAAACTTCAGGATTGCATGCTTCTATATACCTCAGAGCCTATTATTTAATATCAGATGGGTATTATAATGGCTTCGTTTGCAGCAAATGTTTGCCTAATCTAGTGGCTAAATCTCTATTTATACTTATAAAGTTGATTTTACCCTAAGATTAAGTCCGCCATTTTTACCGTACAAAAAGTTTAAATAAATATGAATGTTTCATTCTCATAAATCAAGGTAATTTAGAATTTTGAACTCATTATCTAAGTCCCGATATATATTTCATTAACTAAGTAAGTAGTTAATAAATTTAAACGAAGTGTAAATGTCTAGTAAAATAAACTTTACCTTAACACTACATATATAGCATGAGTATTAAAAATTATAATATTATATTCCAAGCAACTTGAGCCGCCTTTGTTAATAAAGGGTGTGTTTACGCTTGAGTGATTTGAAATAATTTATCTCCTGTATAAATTATACGCTTGTCTTAGTAAGACATTATAACTTTTTGACGTCAAACCTACACGAATAAAGGAACAATATTGCTTTTACATTTAAAACCCATTCATAATTGTGTTTTATTAGGTCTTATTAATAACGTGAGTGATTTTTAATTCCTAGTATCTAATTACGTAACTTAAGTATTTTCCAAGCACGAAATTTCTTTTTGATTAGGGCATCTATTCTTCCTTTGACATTTTATCGTACTTATTTCCCTTTTAATTTTAATCGTAACTCATTAAAATTTAGCTTCCAATTTATTCTACGGAATAATGATTTTCCTTTATATTTTGAATGTTTTATTTAATAATTTTAAATCCCTGCCTTAAAGGACTTTATTATTACATTACTCACGATTTCATAATGAATACAGGGTGTTAAGAGACCGATTAACAAAAACTGAAATGGTTCATACAATTTTATTGTTCTAGATTTCTACAACTTCTAGTGATTAAACAAGACCTCACTTATTTATTTATTAATTTAAATACTGTATAAGTATAACACAAAATAAAAATAATTTATAAAAACGCGAACTAGCATGGAAGGTTTCTCTACCAGTGAACAGACAGGTAAAACAAACATTAATAACTATATCGACGGTAAAAAGCGTAAACGCTGTAACCCACAATGTACCTAAAAAATTTTTTTGCATATTCGGAATCAGATTTTTTTTCTGCGTCGAATGGTCCGGGTCTCGTGGCTCTACGACGATTAGAAAATTCTGTACAGCGTTGAAATTTTATGTACTTTTTTGACATATAGCAAAATTAATTGCTGTAAGCCGCCAAAAAACAGGTCTTTATTTTGCATTTGCATTTACACCAATTCATATTTTACAAAATTTCGAGTCCAGTAGGTTACTGCGTGCGTAAAACCATTTCCACTGTCATTTACAGCGTTTACGCGTATTGAAAAAAAAGTGACACTACACTTACTACGTTTTCTGTAAAATATATTTAGATGATAGTGACTTACTACGTTTTAATCAGACACCATAATGAATACTCACAAGTTACACCAAATATGAAGTAATACGCAAAAATATTACTGACCTTTACCTCATTTCTTAAACGATTGCTTATTATTGGTCGCTTGAGTTTACCGTATTTTAAATACGCGCTCATGCTGTGTGGGTAACGGCTTACCGCCCCGATCAGTCAGTCTGAGACCGCCGTGGGATCAAGTTGTGTGTGGTGTAACGGTCTTTCACCGCGTGACAACAAAAGTTTAAAATGTAATTATATCTATTTTAATAGTAAACCAGTGCAAATAATGTGAATAGTTAATACTGTACTAATGAATTCTTATTTCGTTTAAATAGTAACTACTTAGTATGATAAATTGAGAATTAAGTGTTGCTTTACATAATTATAAGTAATTAAAACTACTTTACGAATTTTAACAATACTTTGATAATAGTTATTAGTTTGAAGAAACGCTAGTATAGTGTCTTAAACTTTACAGTTTGTTAAACATTGATGTTTTTAATTTTAATTGACTTTATTTCATGAGTAAGTTAACTTGTGATATTTAATTTATCATAATAATATACTTCTTTTATACGAAGTGTTTGTAGCGATGCATAATTATCGTTAAAATAAATGTATTTCTTTTTTTCAACTAGACTTGTATTGTATATGTTTATAAGCATGTATATGTTTATATATATATATATATATATATATATATATATATATATAGATGTTCGGATGTTTATATCTAATGGAAGAAGAAGAAGAAGAAGAAGAAGAAATACATTTATTCACCAACCATAAGGCACACATATACATTTTTTTAAAGAAAATAGTGAAGGTAACAGAGAAGGCACGCAATGGAGGATTGAAAATATATTTACATACACATACAAACACATTCGTATTAATTAATTCTTTAGGATAACATTTAAAAAAAGGATTAATAAAAGTTATCTCATATTTACGTCGTTTTAATATCAATAACCTTTTTTGACATCTATCATTGAATACAATTATGATTTTTTTAAACTGCAAGCACTGCAGCATAACATCAATTTAGGCAGTTCTCAACATTTAAAGAATGGTGGTTACATCACTTACGCTTATTAGAAATCACACTACCACTACCTTTCCATACATTTAACAAAATCATTAACAGCGTTTTATCGTATTGAAAAAAAAAGTCAGGTTGCTGTAACCGACACTAAAAAGAAACCTAGTCACTTCTGGTACACGACAGGCATATGATCTAATAGGGAATTTGAAAATACATATAAAATACATATAATATATAATATATGTAGTATAAAAATGGCACCAATCCCTCAAATAAAAAAAAAGATATGATTTTTTTTGTAAAATTTCAAAAGTTTTTTGGCTCTGGTGTAAAGTTTGATTTTGCGGGTTACAGCGTTTACGCTTTTTACCGTCGATATAAAAAGCAAGCTTTAAAAACCCGACTGCATTTTTTATACTGTCGTCGATATACCTACGTATATTAATAATTGTCATTTTGCCATTGTTGTTATTTCAATTTTAACAGTTTAGGTATCCTATGTTACCCGGGATGAGGTAAGGATTCTAACGATACCCCACACATCTAAATCGGTCAAGGGATTTAGAAGTTATAGTGGAATAAAGAAACTCATACATACAAACATGAACCCTGACAACATTACACTCCTTTTTTGGGGCAGTCGTGTAAAAAGTAGGCAGGTGCAATAAAATGGCATTATTTTCCCTGTAACTAAATCTGGAAAATACTTTAACTTATTTTATATTTTAAATTGCAATTACCTATTGATCTGAAAATTAATCCAAAACGTTAAAAACTCCACGCAAATTGAGTTTTAAAACTTGATGCCAGCAAAGCTATTTAAATTCCAATCAGTTTTTAAGCAAATTATACGGTCTACGATCCACAATGAAGTCAAACACTCAGCGAATTGATTAAGTTTGGAGCACACTTGTTTTGTGAAACAAATACTGGGCTCAAATTGGGTCGTGTGTACCTAGTGTCATCGAAATCGGCCAAGAGAAGCGCACACGTGGGCAGGGTTTGGAAAATAATTGAAATAATCTTAATAAGAATGAGGAAGATGGAAATGTGTAATCAATATTAACAGGAGAATGAAAATACTGTTAAGTAAGAGACGAGACTTACTTAAATTACTTTTTTACTATTTCTCTCTCTTTGTTTAAGAGCCATGCTCTTGTCGATAGAGTAATCGCCAACCGCTCCTGGCCTCCGTCAACTGATTGACTTTCTGATACGACCCAACCTTAACCTTCTCTTTTATCTGCTCAAAGTAATTTCTTCTTGGTCTTCCTCTGCCTTTCTTTTCCTCTATATTTCCTTCTATGATGTTTCTAAGGTAAAGGTCGTGTCGTAGCAGGTGTCCCATCATTGTTCCTCTTCTATTTTCTATTGTTGTTAGTAAATTCCTACTTTCATTTATTCTATTCAGCACTCGGTCATTAGATACTTTTTCTGTCCAACTTATCCCCTCCATTCTTCTCCAACACCACATTTCAAAAGCCTCCAATCTTTCTCTATCTCTTTGTATCAGTGTCCAAGTTTTACTGGCGTATAAGGCCAGATGTATGATTTTATGAAATGCTTTTTAATGTTAGTCGCTATTTTTGATCCGAAAATGTACTTCTTATTGTTAAAAGCTTGTTTGGCTATTGCAATCTAATACCAAATTATATACTTATATTAGATACTTGCATATTGTGGTCTCAAAAAGTTATTCTAATTGCAGGACCAAAAAATTTCACAAGTTTTAGACAAATGTAGAAAAATGTATGTAGGTACGAGTAGGTATGTAAAATACCTACTTTATTGTACAAAGAGCAAAATATTAAACAACAAAATAGACAGAAGCACAAAAGGCACACGATAATAAGAATAAAAAAAATGTAAATGGTTGTATGATAATATTGTGTCTATAAACACCACAAAGTATAATAAAAAAACCATTCAAAGAACTAAGAATAATTCTAAATAAACCTGTAGATTTATTAAATATCACAGGAGACGCGAAAGGTATATTGATATGGGTAAAAAACTTAAAGCTCCTCTTGCATGTAGTAGTAAAATTCCACAAAAATTTTACGTAAATTCCACATAAGATTTGTACACAACATGCAAGAGGAGCTTTACTTAAGGTTTTTACCTCTAGAAACTTTAGACGAGCGATTTCTATTTTAATCCGATACAAGAGCCGACGGAATTATGACTCTAAGAGCTCGGAGTCGAGAAAAGAGCAGAAAACTTACAAGTTATCGGACACGGGCTTGGATAAAATAGATAGGATTACCGATGCAAAGCTTTTCTAAGAAGAATTTTACTTATCGTGCTCAAAGTAGGTAGTTCTAGTGACATTTATTTTAGTTCACCTATTAAGTAATTTTCCGTTATATAATGTTTTTAAATTGTTGTCTTTTAGTAGTTTTGAAAGGTTAAATGAAGGCATTTTGTTTTCCTTTGAAGTAGAGTATCTTTTCAATCGGTATCACTCAGTATTAAATATATTTTTATTTTCAGCAATACAGCTTAAATTGCCGTTTATTGCAGAGTTCTTCTTTTTCTTAGAGTGAGGTACTGTTTTATATAGCCTCTTTTATAGTGGCGCGGATACTCAAAAACAAAAGACAATATTGACAAAATAGCTCGTCATTGTAAGGAGTGACGATTCGAACCGTTTCATACCGTAACTGTATAATACAATATAGACACGGACCCATGCAATATACACGGTGTCAAAAATAAAACTACATAACACTATGTCTATTTAGATATCGACTGTGAAGGTCTTAAGCAGTAAATGTTACTATGAAACATGATGTCTAAAATTAATAAAATGTATTGTTTACTGCTTAGAACCTACACAATCGATATCTAAATAGAAATAGTGGTAGTTTTATTTATCAAAACGTCCGGGTTCGTTTCCCGAGCTGAGTACAAGTTTTATTTTGAATGTATGAATCCAGTTTTCCTTGTTACTAAAATCGATGACTTGGTTCCTTAGAACAGATCTTTGTATGTATTATAGTTCCCGACTTTCCCATACTGACCGATTTAAATGTTACACCCTGTATACTACCCTCGCCTAAAACATACATTGGCTTGGTTGTGCTATAGACGCTATAGTTAGTCGACTACTGTTCAAAAGTCTATAGGACGCCCGCAACATCAAACGCGTAGAGTCAACTTCCCGCTACTCCCCCTATTCTCCCCATTTAGGGCTTGTTTACGGAGACGCGGAGCTTCGCGCGTGGCGTGCGGCTTGTCGTTGCGCGGCGCGTCGGGCGTTTTCACAAGCGCAAACACAAACATATGGGAATGTACGGTGTTGTTTATAAAGATGCGGGGCGTGATGCGGCGCGTGGTGCGGGGCGTAGAGAGTAGCGGTGTCCGCTGCATCCGCGGCGGACTCTCGAGCGTGTGGCGGAGCGCGCGGCGGAGCACAAGACTGTCAGAAAGTTCCGCCGCGGGCCCCGCTGCGGGCGCAGTGGCGGGAACCGCCGTTATTGACGCGTGCGACGCTGCGTGCAACGCGGCGATGCCATCCGCGGGCTCCGCCGCAAGTAACGCTGTATTTGAAGCAAACGCGCGTAAAACCACTTCTCCGTAAACGCTTTTATACAACGCCATATGTTTGAATTTAGTGCAGACCGCGCCGCCCAACGCTATTCGCGACGCCCCGCTTCTCCGTAAACAAGCTTTTAGGGTAGACTGTCGAGAAATCCTTCCTTAGTGCACGCTTGCGAAATCCCTGAATTTTTCCCTCCAAATTTCAAGTATGTCCAGCGGTTTCGGTTGTGCGTTGATCGATCAGTCAGCCAGTCAGTTTCTTCTTTTACATATAAAGATAACACAAAGATATTGTTTATGGCCATCATAACCATAATAATTGGTCTTTATTATAATTTTACCGGAGGTATCCATGTTGATGGGGGGTGAGAGAGTAACCACTTTGTCAGTCAGTTTCAATCTAATTTAATTACAATTACACATGCGTATATATACAATGTTAACTTACTACAGTACTAACTAATGTGCACTAGATACACGTACAGATAATATCTTATCTAAATGCAATTCATCAATACGTGAATTGATAACAATTACGAAACATGTCTACCGGCACAATAATCATAATACTTTAAATAAGATAATGATTATTTCTTTTCAGAAAGGGTGTCTAAGATGACATGACAAAGTCTTACTCGCATCGAATTTTCTCTCAAATCTAGTTACATACATATGTAAATCCAGTGGACGAGGTCCAAGAGAATGTGAAATATGCATATAATTGTGTGGAAAGGTCAGGGTGGTAATAAAACGAGCTGCAGAGTTCTGGCGCCGTTTGGTCCAATGCAAAAGAAGTGGGTTGAATTCCTGGGCACCTTAATTACATTGTAAAAATATAATTCTCCAAGCCATAGGGAGTAAGATAGCTAAGAAAAAACGCCGCTAGAAAATTCTCTAAAATAGCCCATTATTAGCCATGTACAGTTGGACTATTAAACGATGTAATTTCCTTGAAGAATGGCTGCCTATAGTGCACCATCGGCGAAAAAGTTGTGTATGTATCACTTGTGAGGTTGCCTAGGTTACACCAAAAACAACTGCAGTTGTCCCTTTCTGCTTTTGATTATTTGTAGAGAGTAAAAAAGAAAACGGTGAAAGTTGTATTATTTCGATCTTTGTATTGAAGTTATTTTTTAATTTTAAAATTGTTTGCGAGTGTGGCTAAACATCTTGTGTCATTAAAGCCTAGTCCTTTGATTTAATCTACTATAAAATCACAACATTATACAATAACGTCATGTAAGTAAACATAATAGGATGTAACGTTAGTGTCTCCAATTCAATATAGCGCGCTTCGATACTTAAATTGACTTTGCTCGGTTGCGTCAATTTACGTTGAATTACGTTAAGGGGCGCAACTTCGTGGTTGAAATACTATACAGTCAATCTATAGTCGAGACTTCGAGAGCAATGAAAACGGGTTACTTTGTATTGAATTACCATAGAAAGAGACCCGTTTTCATTGTTCCTGAGTGTTTATGCTTTACTCTAACCTCAAATGGAAGCTAACCGCGCAAAATCAGTATAACAGCCGAATGGTCCATCTGATCACTATCAGGCAATGATATTTTATATTAAGATACGTCATCTGCGCGCAAAAGCGTTCCTCGAAAAGGAAGGTAATTGCCTTACTATCGTTCAGTCGCGCCGTGGCCGCTGACACGCACGCGTCAAAAACAGTAAAGTTTTATTAGAAAAAAAGAAAGAAAGAAAAGAAAAATACATTTATTCACTACACACATAAGACACACAGAAAACAAAAGTAAAAACAGAAATCAGCAATAAAAAGAGTAGTGAGTGTGTCTTCGCGGCAGTGAATCGGACACTGGCTCAGCATAATGCTGAGGTGTTAAACACCTGCAGCGCTGATTTTCAGCCAGCTCCGTTTGTAACAGACGGACAGTACGCTAAACGAATAAATAGTCTAGGTAATACAAAAATATTATTACCGAAATGCAACAAATATAAGTCATAAAAAATGCCGTCTTGTGTTTTTCGAGGCTACCGAAATTATACTGTAACTATAAAAGGAAGAAAGGATATCTCAGTCATTCGTAAGTACCGTAAATATTTTTTACATTTTGTTTTACATCGCCATACTTTGTTTAATTTGCGCCGGTGGCGTCACTGTCACCTGTGAAACATGAGATACACAATTAGATATCGCATGAGTACGATAAAGACGGTTAGCTATATGGCAGCCATGAGCGGGCACGCTGCGTCATTCAGGTACGCAATATGAAACAACTATTTATCTCTTCCTAACAATAGCGTTCGCTACGAATTGCCGTCTTTGTCTGTAGAAATATGGCAACGTAGCAACTGTCAGTAATTGGCGACGGTTTTCGAATGCGTTTAGTATGAGCATAACGTATCTAAATATTAAAATGTCATTGCTATCAGGTGGAAATAATATATGCTCAAAAAATTATTATTCTGAGGACGCATCGTAAAAATGTATGTAGGTATCTTTCATACAGCAGTATGAAGATTTACAGCTTGAAGTTTCTAAAATAGTGAACACTATGCTATCCTAATATAACTTATTCTATTGTTACGTGACTAAGCCCTTTGCTGGCGCATGGCCTTTGCCTGCATTGTCCCCTTTAATATCTACGGTTATTAAATCTTGTGTAGTTCACAAAAGCAAACTATGTTTGGAGAATGGCGGATTTTCGTAGGGTTTGTTCCTTAGTTAAATACAAGCATTGTTATCAAGCACCGCGCAACGGTCTTAGTAATTTAGCTCATTGTTATTTGATTTCTTAATACGATTTAAACCATTTAAAGTAAACGGCAAAAATAAGTACAAATGGCGGGTATAATGCTTAAAGGTTGGATTCAGATTTTACTTAAATACTTTTTTTGTTATTCTTTATTGATTACGAGCATAGTTTTCAGATTTAAAGAGTGCCTAAAGATAAACACAAAAATTATCATATCAGGTTAACTAGAATGAAGTATTTTTAGACATTTTGGTCATTAAAGGGTTGCAGTTCCTTAGTATTAAAGAATTTCCTCCGCTACATTTTGGGCATGATATTTTCGGACAACTTTAGAACTACATTAAACCTCGAGATACTTCAGAAATTACTCGCCTTTCGCTTAAAACTTAAGTTTAAAACAAATTACACACTGACCCCGTATTTTTCTCAGTGAAATTAAATTGCTCTTGGTATATAAACAAATTGCTCGTGCATTCTTACATGCACACTTTATCACACTTTCATTAATTGTTGGTTCAAGGCCATGCTTAGATATTTTGTGCGAAAAACTTGCTCTTATGTAGTTCCATTTCTCAATTCATAAAAAACTATAGGATTTCTAGCTCGCCACAAGCAACGCCGCGGTAGAGTCATAGTGCATTATTTAAACCATTTCAAAGAACAGTCAAGGACTTTAATTGTTATGCCACTATGGAACCCTGTCGCATAACGTTAATCATTCATTTAAGCTTTTAATTTAAGGTTTGACGCTGTCATTATGACAGGGTTCCATAATGGCATAACAATTAAAGTCCTTGACTGTAGGTACTTTGTCATAGTTGCTCAACTATCTTAATCGAGATATATCTTATCACCACCCTTGAAATAGGTAACATTGAGGAAATCCGGTGGCCATCTGTAGTCTTTATCATCAGTTCCACTTCACCAAAAGATACATTTTGAATGCAAATGCTGGACTTGTTACTGAAAATGCAAACGATCTTGACATTTAAAACTTTAGAAGTTACTCTTGTTTTCTTAAAAAATACCAAAATCATATTTTACCCCTTACTCATTTTTAATTGCAGCCACAAGGGATCGCTCTCCATTAATTAATGCCTTGTAAATAGATCCGTCTACTTTAGAGATCAAATATATTAATCAAGCCTTGTGATTAAACCTTTTTGCATCTCTCAGGTTAATGGACAACTTTCTATTAAACTCCGAACAACATGGGTTATGACGGGTGTTTTAAAATTGGTTCAAAAGCGGCAACATCTCAGCGCTTATGGTATAAACAGTAATTCTTCTTCAAACAAAGGTGTATGGCGCGATTTGCTTTTATGCATCGATCATTCACGTTGCGAGCCACCACTAGAAAATGCCCCAAGCCGGTTAACCTCGTAAGGCCACTATTCCGTTAGTTCGAAAAAGAATCTTGTGTCAGTCAACTAAAGTCAAAAGTCACATAGAGAGATGTCCTAAATTTAGGAAGTTAAGTTGGGGCTGCGCCGTTGCTGCGTTTTGTTGCATGCATATCAAGTATCGAGCGACGCGCATTGGCAACCCTAGCGCTCGAGCGGCAATAAATTATATAGTTAAATTCCAAAAGGAACGGAGATGAACTACTTTTTCTATTTATACTATGACTTTTGTGTTGCAGATGTTTATAGTCGACGATGACTGTTTTTCCTTGAATATATCACCCTGATACCTGTTCAGGGTCATAAAACAGTTTTCAGTAAGTAATAGTTTAGTTACAAAATTTTACAAAAATCACACTTTAATTAAACTTCGGGTAAGTTATTTGTTGAGATACAGTCGAGTTCATACCTATTTATACACTTTAATACCTTGTCTATTTAATGATATGTTCAAACTACCATATACGAATTATCACAGCGATTAAAGTGACCTGGTACTAAAGTGTATACATATTTATGAACTCGACTGTACAAAGCCAAAATGAAACGTGTCCGTGGCAATATTTCGTAAACAGTAGTTCGTCTTCAAACAAAGGTATATCGCGCGATTTACATGCATGCATCGATCATTCACACTGCGAGCCACCACAAACAAATGCGTCAAGCCGGTTAAGTTCGAGCCACGCCACTGCTGCATTTGGTTGCCTGTATATCAAGTATTGAGCGACGCGCATCGGCGCAACTCTAATGCCTAAGCGGAAATAAATAAAGGGCCGAATATGAACTACTTTTCTATTTATACTATAACTTTTGTGTTGCAGATGTTTATAGTCAAAGATGACCGTCTGTGTAAGGCAGTAAAACACTTTTCAGTAAGTAATAGTTTATTGACAAAAAATTAATACAAATTACACTTTAATTAAACTTCGGGCAAGTTCTTAGTCGAGATACAAAGCCAAAATGAAACGTGCCTGTGGCGATGTTTTGTAATCGTGTTATGAATATACCTACTTAGTTTTAATCACTTTCACTCAGGTAAAAACACCTATATTATGGACAATGCTCCAGAATTGAACATTAACATTTTTTTAAATTTAAACTTTTCAATACTGAACATTTTATTCTAATAATCCCGAATAATTTCATATAATCTAATTGTAACACTAAAAGCATATCAATCTCAGAAACTTATATTTATGGGAATGTTCATAACTGGAGCACTGTCGATAATAGGAGCTTTTACCTTAGCTGTTCATTATTCAGCCACAAATATATATTTTTTATACATTTTTCATACTGTTAACCGACCGGTTGCTTAATACCGATACATTTTGTTTCGTTCTCATTGCTTTATAAGAAACCTTTTTTCTCATTTACTGAACTAATGTACCATTAGTAGTTATTTATTCATACCGTATCGACGTTAGGCCATCCTGAGCCATATAAACAAAGAGTAAAGTCCTGTTGTCCTCGCAAGCCTAAATTATATTGTGGGTAGACAATAAAATCGCTACGTGCTCCGAAAAGAAACGCATCTCGGAATGTTATTCACTTAATTTATGTTTTGAGGTATTTTTTGAGATCATTGCGGATTACTGAATAGAGACTGATTTAATTTATAATGCAATCATTTTCAACATAAATTATGATTCTTTGAAAATTTCGTCGCCAATTTAAGTCCCTCGTTGGGCGCCATTTTACCAAGTATTGCTCGCATTATTTTTATTGCACTAGACGGATAAGGAACGCGTCATTGTGGACTGTGTCCTAAATGACTTCTGATTGATAGTCTTATGAAGTATAAATAGGCTGATTATGTATAAGTCTGAATGCTTAATAATTAACATTAGTGATAGTAGAGTTTTGCTGGGATTTATATAACTTGACCATCTTACACACTAAGCTTTTTGAATATGCAGGATTCTTCACGATATTCCTCCGTCTGAGTTATGGTACTTAAGTTAGAAAAACTTATCAATACAATCAGCATCAATAAAGTAACATCAAAGAAGGTGCTCAAAAAGATCTAGATACGCTTACATTCATAAAAAAAAATTGAGCGCTTTGTCTTATTCGATGTATTTGATGCTGGTTATACATTACGACCACTGTATAATAATATTATACAGGGTGTTTTTCTATTTATATAAATAAATAACATCCTGCGGCTTATGTTATTAAGCAGGAAAACCATCTCCTAGGTGAAATAGCCCTGTTTACGTGCTCCCGACGAGTTCAACACTTTGATGTGATTGAATCCTTATCAGGATCGTACTACCTATCGGATTTATGTTTTCTTTGAAGTAAATTGCCAAAGTAAATGTTTTGTTTCCAGGTTCGATTCTGGAGAAAACTTTGGAATCATGAAACGCTTTATATTTTTTGTATTATTTTATTACACAAGACTATTGAGATTATGGAAATTCTGATATTTGTGTTTTCTTTTGCATTTTTGCTGGTGATTTTAAACGCCTTTTAGAAAGTAATGAAAATGTTTACAGTAAAAAAAAGCAATCTTAAAATATTGTATGTTATATTATTACACTAGAAACAGAAATTGAATATCACACTGCTGACCTAACACTAAAGTACTCTAAAGAATTGGTAAACTTCTATATTTGCCTCAACACAATTTAATATGCTTGGTGTCCCTTATTTCCAGAAAGGATTTACGCGATATTGAGTTCTCGACACTAAATATGTTAAACAGGGTACTCAAATAATAAACACACTCGATACCAATCCCTTATCGAATCGTTCAATCTTTTTATCAATCGAATAAACAACTGAACAAACAGCCAATTACGAAATTGACGCACAAAGGGAACGAGCTTAGTCGCTTTGACTAATTAAAAACGTTCACGTGATAATGCCATTAGATGTTTTCGTTTGACAAAATAAAATTGATAGCAAAGTGTACCTTAAGCGATTAGATTAAGGTGCTTGATTTGAGATTTAAAGGTGAAAGATAGGTTTTGAATCAAGGTAAAAAGAGGTCTCTACATGATTGTGAGAGTTTTTGGATTTATAAATTTGGCAGCCAAATCTGTTTTGAAGTCAGAGGCCTATCCAATTTTATCCTTAACCGTTAAAAGCTTTGAGCATGATCATTTATTTATGGATTTCTATTTGTTAGTACATATTAATTTTAAAAACGAAGAAACAACGAAGTAACATTATGTATCACATTTGAAGATCCCATATCGAAGTTTAATTCATCTGTCGCAATTTCTAACGCAGCGTGTCTAACGTTCTTGTTTTGCAACAAATTACATATTTGTTGTCAACTGAATAATGTTGTTTAATTTTTAAGTAAATCATCAAACTCATAGTGGCGCCCAACGTGGGACTAATTTAAACTCCTGATTTGTTTAAAGACTTTAAAGGTTTTCCGAATAAGTTCAGTTCCAAAGTACTAATTTTCTCTTTATTATTATATTAACAGCTAGCGAGAAAGCCGAAGTTAAATATGACAAATAAAAAAATAAAACAATTTCAATGGATGGATATATTTTATATACAAATGGAAGATTTAAATGTATTGAAAACGTAAATATAGCCGTACGCTTTAGTACTAAAGCGTACGGCAGCTTGTACGTTGGGCGCCACTATGAGTTTGATGATTTACTTAAAAATTAAACAACATTATTCAGTTGAAAACAAATATGTAATTTGTTGCAAAACAAGAACGTTAGACACGCTGCGTTAGAAATTGCGACAGATGAATTAAACTTCGATATGGGATCTTCAAATGTGATACATAACGTTACTTCGTTGTTTCTTCGTTTTTAAAATTAATATGTACTAACAAATAGAAATCCATAAATAAATGATCATGCTCAAAGCTTTTAACGGTTAAGGATAAAATTGGATAGGCCTCTGACTTCCCAATTGACAAATGCCATTTGATTACACGTCCCAGTGGCCACGGTGATAAACATCTGGGCCTGGCACTCGATCGGCTCGATTTAGAGAAAGGGACAAAAAATGCTTGACGGCTGCTTCCGATGGTGATAGATTGGGGCGATGAAAAATGGATGCATGTTATTTTGTTGCTGGGAAAATTGTAATCACCATGTATAATAATGTATATTTATATTGTGCAAGCGTTACTTTATCAGTATTTTTTTATTGAGCTGGTTTAAATTTTTGTGAATTTGTTATCGCAAACATTACGTTAAAAACTTTGTTTGTGTAAATTTTTGTTAAACTTTACGAAATCAAATTATTTATAAAATGAAGTACTTCTCTGGACAGATTTCCCTTTCGGCATATTACAGCTTTTTGAATCCAATTTAAAGATATCTAGCTTCTACGCACGACTTCGTCCACGTAGAATTAGTTATCCGGCCATTATTCCCTCAGGAACTTTAAAATTTTCCGGAATGAAAATTAGTCACGAATTCAGGGTAAAAGCACTTTTCTAAATTTCAATCAAATCCGTCTAGCCGTTGCAGCAAAAAGGAGTAACAAACTAATAAACATATAAACTTTTGCATTTTGTAATGTTAGTGAGATATTTGTCTGGTTTGTACTAAGTCGGATAGTTTTCAAAAAACTTGCCAAACTTTTTTAAAGAAGATCCATATAAGTCCATTTGTGACACATACCCAGTCTAGTTTGATATATGAATTTCGTAAAATCCGTTTACAATGAACCAGCCTAACGAAGGCGTTGCGGGTCAAAACTTTTGGGTTTCCATAAAAAGTTACACCATGATTCTGTATTCTCGTTCCTCGCTCGAAGTTTGTTCACTTTTACGTCAAAAACAACAGTTGGAATGTTTCTGACGGAACATGAACAAGCGTGTTATACTTCAGTTTAAAATAATGTTATTATTTTCTACGGTTGAAACTTTTATTTTGTCACTGATGTAATGTTGTAATGTAATATTTTAAGGAAAATTACCTTCGATCTTTCCGAGATTGGTTGAAATTCATTTAGATTTTTATTTAAAAAGAACAGATTCAGACAATATCTTTAGCTTTTTCCACAAAACGAGTCACATTTCTTTAATTGTATTCATTTCAGTGTTAAAAAAAACGCCAATTCAAATCAAAAAGAATCTCACGCTTAACGTTACGTACAGTTTTAATACATCCTACACATTTAATAAACGGGTGCGCCAAAGTTCATATAAAATTGCAACTTCGATTATTGGAAATCCGAATTTTTTTCTCATACCATTTTACATCATAATGATCACTCTCCATACTCTTCATAATATTTTATAATACTAATGATCGGAACTTATACTCATCTGAACTTATAACGCCAATATTCATGAACCGTACACTTTTCAGAATTTAGATACGTGTAGATAAAATTAGGTTAGGTTAGGTTAGATTTATAACAATCCTCAAAAAGTAACAGTTTCTTAAAAAAATGCATTATGAGTTGCGATGATTATGAGTTAAAAAAGTATGAACAAATAATTATAAGCAAAATTTTTCGAAGAAATGATGAGTATAGACACAAATCGTTATTTGTATAAAAAATCTAATGACCAATTTTATATGAGCCAGTGGATCCTTAATAAACAAACGAAGTTTTTCATAGTTTTCATTTTTCTAAGGCGTGCACACCTGTAAGGGTAGGGTTAAGCTTACACACCACTCGATATTCGCGCCCACTGCTCATTACACGCGAATGCTCTCAGTGGGGACGCTACTTGTACGCAATAAATTTAATTTAATTTCAATTTAATTTAATTTCAATTTAAATTGTCTAGTTAATGACACTGCTAAAACTCGGTGAGCCTCCACGCCTTTCCCTAAAACCCGAAACATCCTTTAACAAAATTGCAAACAAATGCCTCCATTCCAAAACATCTATTGTCAGCCGATACCTCAAAGTCCCTGCTTAGTAAAATTTGTTACTCACAAATTTCCCCTCCACTAAGTTTGTCTTCCTTTGTCTCTGAGATGTAAGACGAGTAAGCGCCACTAAGCACTTGCAGAATTAGGCAGCCACGAGGTAATCTCTTCAATTACCGACAGATCGTTAACTTCCGCGTCCCTATTCGGAATACCTACGAAATGTTGATTTCGTGATAAGATTTTTGATAAGTTTTATAAAATTGGGAACGTAAACGATCAACAGTGTTCTTATGCGCTACCTAGATTTTAAACAAAGTGTAAAAAGTGCTTTAAAGTGTGTGTGACCTAGGCGGGTCATTATTCGAGCGTTTCAACCGCCTCACTTTTGTGGACATCTTTTTGAAGAATTGGGTGTATATTTTGATGCCGTTTTTGCATATTTTTTAGATGTCCGGTAAACTTAGATACCTAACTAGAAACGAAATCGAAATCTGCAGCCACTTCTACAAAAATGTGACCACGAAAGTGATTCGGAACAAACGCCCAAATAATGACCCAGGCGACTGATAAATGTCTGGAAAAGTTGACATTACTATCGACATTAGAGGTATTTGGACGCGAAGTAAATAGTTTACTGATAGTTCTGAAATACAAAGAAAAACTAGAAAGCTCTTCTGTTTAAACCAATACTCGGCCCGCAATTGCCTACTTCCCTGCCTGTACATTAAGTTAGCCATTTTTAATTTAAATTACTTAGCAATCTTTTATTAAAAATTAACTCATTTCGACGCTCTAGATAATATGATAGATGGTAGGTTTTAATTAAAGTGTTTCTGGAAACAATTTTACAAATCTTTGATCTTTTTGCTTCGTGTTTTGTGCTTTATAGACGTTTTAATTACCTATCACTAGCTTTTGCGCGCGACTTCATCGCTTTGTTTTCATCACTTATCTCTATTACCTTGGGAATTGTCCAATAAGAAAGTATGTTCTATTCCAGACTATAATCTATCTTTTTGCCAAAACTTCACCCAGATTAGTTGAGCCGTTTTGGAGTGCGTAGTCGAGATTCATAATATTAGTAAGATTCAACATACCTATAATGTGAAAGCAATTCCTTCCATTATGTCTGAGGATTGGCAAATTTAAGAATGTAAACAACACAAGCCTGATTTAGATCGAGCATCAACCGCTTCTATTTGACAAACACCCAGCTGAGGGGTCCCGATTCTGTTCCAACTGGATAGCTAACATTCGTTAAAAATAAATATCGAACATCAGGGGATATACTCACACAAACTGACCTATTCCCAAAGCTCTAACCTTGTACCAGACTACTGGGCAACGATAAACATAAATAGGTATATAGAGTTGTACATATTTAAATACGAGTAAGTACATAGAAAAAATACAAGACTCAGGAACAAATACTCGCGCTCATTAAACAAATATCTGCCCTTATCTATTAATGTTATCTGTTATAAATTAATTGAATGTTGACAGTATTAAAACGTACAGTCCAGTATTCAAATAATGCTTTTTGTTACATTATTATGGCACGGAGAAGCAAAATGGGCACAGCCACCTGATAGATAAAAAAACAAAAACCCGCCTTCAAAAAGCAAAAAATAACTTCTTTAAAATGGTAGGTAAATAGGTCAGTCCAACTGAAGTCTGCTTTTGGTTAAAATATTGTTGGACGCCGACCTTTTTGAAGGCGGGTTTTTGTTTTTTTAAACATTTATTTTATTTTATACTTTTTAGTGATCCTATTTATGCTGTTACGTAGCTCCACTTCTCAATATTAATGAGAAACTATAGAACATTTCAAGCTCGCCGCAGACAACGCCGTGGGAATGTCATAGTCATATTTAAACCTAAATGTGCTTCGTCATAGTCGCTCAACTACCTTTATCGAAATATCTTATCGCCACCCTTGAAATAGGTACCGTTAAGGAGTTCCGGTGGCCATCTGTGGTCTTCATCATCAGTTCCACTTCACCATATAGTACTTTTCAAAAGCAAATGCATGAGTTACAGTGAAAAATACCAAAATCGCTATAGGTGTGCCTATAATATTTGAGGAGTTCTCTTGATTTCTCCAAGATCCCATCATCAGATCCTGACGTGGTGACAATGGGACCAACTAGAAAGTATAACCATTCGAACAACGAAAAAAATTTTCAAATCCGTCCAGTGGTCTTCGAGTAATCGGGGAACATACATAAAAAAAAAACCCGACGAATTGAGAACCTCCTCCTTTTTTTGAAGTCGGTTAAAAATGTATGGAATCGTCGTAGGCGCTCGACCGTCTCACAGCTTACGTCAATTTTGTACATTTTGGGTAACGATAACGAACGCCGAATGCATGTCTAGAGTACTGATGTGCAAGTTGCGGAAAGTTTCCAAAAAGTCAGAAAAGTAATAAAAAATTTCCGGAAACTTTCACTAGAAATATAGGAAATATAAATTTAAGAAACGGAAAGTTTGAATCCCCATACAAAATTGTGAGAAGTTTCCGAAATTTTCCTACATGAAATGTTCCGCAATTTTGGAAAGTTTCCTTTGGCACATCAGTAGTCTAGAGCCTCTGGTGAATTATTTGACAGTTTTTCCTTTATTAGTACTTTTAACAAAATAAATATTCTGTACAGAAAACACTAACAATATTAATGAGAACAAGAAAACAATTAAGTGACAGTGAAAAAAAAACGTGCCATCCAAATGTTAAAGAATAACGTAAAACTCGATATGAAACCAAAACGCTGAACCTAGAGAACCCGCGTATTGTGTTTATGAGCATTTAATTTTTCTCTATAGACAACAATTTAGAAAAACGGTAATAAGAAATGCAACCCCAGTTGAAAAGCCCAGAGAGCCCTCAAACCAATCGCGTCGCTATAAGATGACGTGATACGAAAAGTCACGTGATCTACCAGTGACGCGATTGGTTTAAAAACGAAACGAATAGAATCGCTAGTTAGCGCAATGCATCTTGGCAGGGCCCTCAGAGCTTAACCAACGCTGCCATTATCGTTCTTGACTCAGGAAAACCAGCTATCCTGTCCAAACGGATATGAATGCGGGTGGTTCTTCAGGAAAACGTTAGATTTGCATATTACACGCTCGGATCTCTCTTTTTTTGTTCCCCCATAAAGCTATGCACATATTTGTTTTGGCAACAAAATGCGTTATCGTGCAATAGATTTATTACGTTTGCTCTAGCCTGTTTGCAAATGGTGGAGGTATCGTTTCAATTCAAACTTTGTTTACGTTGTTTATAATGTTTCACCCTTAGGGTCGCCGCAGACCTATCGACGCGGAATCGGCTTGAGCCGGTAAGAAAAAGTTTTATGTCCGTGCAGTGAGAGTGAAAAAGGCGTCGCTCGGCTCAGCTCGGCTCGATTCGGCGTTGCGAACGGAACGACGTCGTTTTCGCTCTTATTGCATGGACATATTCAAATTGAAATTCAAATTCATTTATTCCTTTGCTAGAATGTAGTATTACAATGTAGTGATGGTGAATATTAAATCGTCCAATACATTCTGCTTCACTTAGCATGCAAAGATTAAGTAAAATTAAAATTAAATGAAACAATTGGTACAGTTGTAGGTAATTAAATTATACATCTTTGTGGTTAAAATATTCCTTAAGTGAGTAAAAACAATTTTGTAACAACCAGTTCGTGACACTCTTCTTAAACCCACGCATCTGCATATCTTTAAACTCTGATGGGAGCTTGTTATATATCCGTATGCACATGAAGTATACATTTTTTTTTACTGTAAGCGAGACGACAATACGGTATGACGAGTTTGTGTTTGTGCCTGCTTGGTCGGTTGTCATAAAACATTTTCTTCCGGCTCAATCCGATTCCGCGTCGATAGGTCTGGGGAGACTCTAAAAAGCCTGATTTTCCAATTATGAAGGTAAATGAGTTGGGAAGTATACATTATGGAAAATTAAATGAATAAATAATATCTCTCTCTTTATTTAAGAGCCATGCTCTTGTCGGTGGAGTAATCGCCAACCGCTCCGGTCGTCCTTCAACTGCTTGACTTTCTGGTACGACCCAATTAAAAAGAACGAGCAATTTTAAAAGATAACCAGCAATGCTAAAAATAAATAATTAAAGCTTCAAAACATTGGTGCTTTCTGAGAAAAAAATACAGTGTCGCACAGATAGTTAGACAGACAAATAGACATAAAGTCAGACAGACGGATATGGTAAAACTGAAAGTTTAACCTACGGACCTAAAAAGACAAAGAAACCTAATTCTAAGAGAGAAAACCCCTTAAAAACGTACGCTCCAAAGGATAAATTTTCAACCCAAATTAAGCATTCACGCTAGAATGCGAGGAGTAACGAAGCAAAATATCGAAAGGTACGTTCAGGGGTTCACAATACAACAATAGGCCATTGTGACGCGGATTCAGACACCTCCGCACAATGGAATAAAGCCTTTCGCAGCATCGGCGAATTATTCCAAACTAACTAGTTCTTAGTTGGAAATTTAGCCATGACTAAAAATTGAATGAAGCATTTAACTCTTTTGATTGAAATCAAATTTTCATTGTGGGCGTTTGTGAGGCGTGATTATAATTCCCCGAAGAAAAAAAAAGGAGTGTTAGAACGACAGCTATGTGTGTATGTTTCTGTCTTTGGCACCGTAGCTCTTAAACGGGTTAACCGATTTAAATGCGGTTTATTTGAAAGCAGGTTTTTTAGCCGAGGTCCTTAGCTAGGTTTCATAAAAAACGACGCCTCCAAAAACGCAAAAAATGGGATCCCCTTGAAACATCGACACTTATTTGATAGAATGTATTATTTCATCGAATTTCGTTTCATCGAAACCTAATTTCTGCAGAAATGTGTATTTAGGTTATCTTAAGCATGGGTTATGTAGGTTAGGTTAGGTTAGACCTGTGTCCACCAAAAAATTATAACTCCGGCACGCGTAAATGCCTGTCGATGAAATGAAAATTCGGCGACGTAAATAATACATTTCATTAAATGAGATTCGGTGATTCTAGGGTAAACAAATAATAACAGGTCAGTCAATCTTTCGAAACACCTTTTCACGAAATTATAATTACGCAGAATTTTCATTTCGACGAAAGGCATTTCTCGGCGCGAGTTTTTTTTTGGTATTCGCAAGTCTAACCTAACATAGCATTGTACCGAAAAGTAACTTCTCAAATTGTGAAAGTTTCTTATGAGAAATTCTCAGAAATTTTCAAAAACATTCAAAAATTTTGTATGGAAAGAGAACATTCTCAATACTCTCAAATGTTTCCGATAATATTCTCAGTAATTTCTTGAGAAGATTTCTTAACTTCTGAGAATGTTCTGAAACTTGTACATTGCTAACCTAACCCTGTACATTGCTAAACTACGTAATCAATTTTAAAGATATCCTTAGAAACTTTATGGTTTCAGCAAAGAATAGCGTTCGATGAAATCTCTTCAACAACCTAATTTCCTTTTTACACTTTAATAAGACTCAGCATAACCACAATAGATATCAACCATTATTTAAACAAACATTGCATCCCAAATCACAAACATTCGCTCCACCCAGACGTCGCGGCCCGCACTTTAGCTATTATAACTATAAATCTGTCGGCTGTCCGTCCGTTTACGTTATTAGTGTTGCCGCAAGCTGCTGCCAGCTAGATTACTCTTACGCGCCGTTACGCATTCCAGCTTAAACCTGCTCAAAAGGCATTAAATAATTATTCAGCAAACTGTTTTCTAAGAACACAGTTTATCGAGCTGGAACATTCTATTTTCTATTTTCTAATCCTTTTCTTACCAGAGGGCCCTGCCAAGATGCATTGCGCTAACTAGCGTTTCTATTCGATTCGTGTTTAAACCAATCGCGTCGCTGGTAGATGACGTGATACGAAAAGTCACGTGATCTATCAGTGACGCGATTGGTTTAAAAACGAAACGAATAGAAACGCTAGTTAGCGTAATGCATCTTGGCAGGGCCCTCAGCATTTTCCAGCGAATTCATCTGCGAAATGTTTTTAGGGTTTCATGCCCGAAGGAAGTCCAACGGGACCTGTTAATATACCTATTACGCTGTCCGTCCGTCCGTCATTCCGTCCTTACTTTAAAGAGTTGTATGTCTTGAACCGTAATAGATAGCGAGTTGTTTTTTTTTCTCGATGTATTTATGTAAACATATATTGTACAAAAAAAAAAAACAAATCAATGAAGATTTAAAAAAATATACAAAGGCAAACTTATGTGTGTGTATGTGTTGTTACGGCGGATTAAGTAACTTTTTTTTAAAGACAGTGAGATAATTAATGGGACCCCATACAAGAAACGTTATTTTTCAACGTGTTTATTTTTTTTGCGACGTAAAAACGGTAAATCATACCAACGTCAAATTTGGTATAATTATGTAACAACCTGAATAAAAACAAATACCTAATATTAAAAAATGGTCAAGTATGAATTAGACTCGCGCTGATTTGATTCGAAATCAAATTAAAATCGGAATATAATAAGACCTGCTGTGTGGCGGTACGGAACCCTCGGTGCGTGAGTCCAACTCGCACTTGACCGGTTTTTTAGAAAATTTCGAATTTTCTGTAATAAAAGCACCGTACTTATATCATTGGGTTATATATCTATCCCTGTAGAATCTATCTATTTCATGTAGATTAGAGGACGCCCACGGCTTCGGACGCGTAGTTTCTTCCCGTTAGGAAACGATTTTCGAAAATATCTTTTTAAATGCCCCCCTAGGATACTCAAGGAATAATCCTTCCAAATTTCAAGTCCCTAGGTTCAGCGGTTTAGGCTGTGCGTGTCTGTTAGTCAGTGTCGGAAAAGTTCAAATGTAAAGATAGGTATATAATGGTACGCATAGCAAGGATAAGAATAAAAAAAACAAATGTATGGTCTATGCTTTGTTTTGATTTTATAAAATGGCTATCTAACTTTTAAATTCCGTTGTTTTAGACCATTATGAACATACCCGCTACTACATACGAATAGACTTTTTCCCGTTAGAGGCTCAAAAAATGTTAAGTGCACCTTTACAACAACTATAATTATACTTAAAAAATATATATGTTTCTACGTTTACGGTAGCGTTGTCTGTTAGTCATTACTCATTCCAGTTAAACCATATAAAACACAAACATGTTTGAAGCCGTCGTACGCATAAGGTTTACCAAAGCGAACGGTCAAAAACTTTTTTATCCACCACATACATAACAAAACAATTATTCCATCAAAACGTAACAAAACCTACTTGAAACAGCAAAGTAATTCTCACAAACAATATTCCGTAAACACGTTTGCTGAGATTAAAACGGGGCATAGTGATGAGCTAGGCTCGATCGATTTATTCGATTAATTGCGATTCGGGTTTTAGTCGATTTGCATAATCGTTTGATTTTAGAAGAGGTCTTACAATTAGATGATCGTTAAGCCAATGAGGTTTTCCATTATTACGTTCGTTGTTTTCTTTGGGATGCTAAAATCATTTTAACAAGCCTTTGGCGATTGCGATGTTTATTTTAATGTATTAATATACTTTCATATTAGGTAGATTAAATTTTACCAAGAAAAACGTTTGAAACATGGCTCCAACCATGACCTCATAGGCTCAACGACTAAAAAAGTTGAAACAAAAAACTAAGTACTCGTATATGCCACATTATTACTAAATTACCTAAGTAATATGACCATATTACTTAATTAAGTAGTATGGCATATACTTATAACAAAACCATAATAATGTAATCTATGACAAAGCCATTAATTAATACGAGGTTCCTCTGGATAAAACTAAATGGATATATAGGTGCAATACTTCAAAAACAATGCTAAATTATACAGAAATGGGTTCAATTTCATTTACAATTCGCGTACATTGCAAAGTCGACGAGTTTCTTAATCACCGGGCTACGCCATGTACACCAAACAGTCACTTAAACCATCCGTCAATGTCAAGTTCGTTAAACATAAATATGGAACGTGTGAAATGTGAAACCAAAACCTTGCAATTATTGTCAATATTGTTATATTACTTAAACTAGATTAATTAATTGCTAATTAATCGCCAGGCTCAAATGGGATTAGGCCGGTCACGTCTGTCGCATGCACCCGGACCGGTGGGCTAGCGTGGCCACCAAGTGGGTGCCGCAAAATGGTCGACGTAGACGGGGCAGGCCTTGAAGGAGATGGAGGGACGACTTGGACGCATTCCTGAACAACTGGCCAGAAGAGGTACCAAATAGGAACTCATGGAGATCAAGGGGAGAGGCCTTTAGGAAAAAAATATTGCTGCAAAGTTTGCATTACCATCGGCAACCTATATGTTTCGTTTGTCCGAAATGTTCATTCTCCCGAAAATATTTTTTCTCCGAACCCATTTACTTTTCAAAATGTTTAAAGACATGTGGGTTAGGTTAGGTTAGTTTTATAACAATCCAGGAAAGTTAAACGCTTTCAGAGAAAAAATATTTTCGGACAAATAGAACAGCAGAAAAATGTGTGGTGTTACGCGAATGGATAGAATAAGAAATGAGTATATAAGAGGAAGTCTGAAAGTGACACCGGTGACTGAAAAGTTATGTGGAAATCGATTGTCATGGTATGGGCATGTGATGCGGAGGAATGAGGAAAATATCGTCGGGAAAGTTTTGAGTATGAATGTGGATGGCTATAAGAGTAGGGGAAGACCAAAGAAACGATGGATGGACTGTGTGAAAGATGATATGGCTAGAAAGGGAGTGACTACAGAGATGACGACTAATAGAGAAATATGGAAGAAAAATACATGTTGCGCCGACCACGAATAATTGGGATAAGGGCAGGAGAATGATGAAAATGATGAGAACAGCAGAAAAAAGTTTTCCGAACAGATACGTAACCATTATCATTTGAACACAATCGTGTTTATCGATACAAAGAACTAATTCTATCGTGGCTACTTCCTTTTCGCATCACTACCGCATTCCACTTGGGAGAGTCAAAAGGCTCTAGATTGTTCCACTTTACACAGTTTTGTTCAGTCACGTTAAACCTTTGAGGTATTAAATTAGCCTATAACTTTACTGCAATTGTTGGTAAACCCTTTGTTATAACTAAACGGCGTAATCTGGAAGTTAGCGTTTTATTAAAGGATTAACATTGCGAAAATACGAGTGGCGAAATAATAGTAATGTATGATATACAGGGCCAAATTGTAGGGCATAAGAATATAAAACTCTTGCTGAAAAAACAATTATGAATTATTATTATTATGTCCGCTCGGTCATGAATAGGGTTGCCACCCGTACTTTATTATAAAGTATTGTACTCTATTTTAGCTTCCCGTACGTACATAAAGTACGGCAAAGTACTTTATTTATGGTATTTTTTTTCTAATAATCAATAAATTTAAACGAAATTGTACCTCAACGCAACCGTCAAAAATCCTTGACCAAAACTTTATTTTGCCATGTTTGAACGCGATTGATACTTTAATTGTTGCCAAATACGCTGTTAGAATAAGCAAGGTCTGATAGGTGATAACTTGATAGGAAATATGTACTTAAAAAAATTTAAAAAAGTACTTTACATTTATGCTTCGTACTTTATTTTTATTCCTCTTTTGGTAAGTAATACTTTATTCTGTTAAAAAAAGGTGGCAACCCTAGTCATGAAAGTAGTCTACACCTTTCGACAAAAGTTTCTGTGAGATCTAATTATCGCTAAGGTTGACATTGTCACTGTCATAATATTATTGCAACAGAAAATCGAACTTGTTGTATCATGACGTGCAAATGAACTTCAACCGTAGGGTGGTTGAAGTTCATTTGCACGTCATCATACGACAGGTTCGATTTTCTGTTGCAATAATATTATGACGGTAGGGTACAACCGTAGGGTGGTGCAAAAGAGAAAGCCTCAAAAAGGGCAGCCCCACCCATAAAGATGGTATCCACAGCCACACAAGTGGTCAAAAGAGATCTCCGACCCAACCCTTCCATTGTCGGGCAAAAGAAAGGAAGCCCGTAGTCTGTAAGCATGCATGCGTCAGGATTCCCACTCCGCGACTCACATAGCTATAAGTCTCCCCCCCCCATTCCTATCCCCCCTTTTTGTAAAAACCCCGCGGATAAGTAAACGGAGGAAGGACTTTCTCCTCCGGCCTTTCAGCACTGGCTAGTATCCGCGGGAGTCTAAATTCTAGTTGGGAATAGGGGCATTGGTGTTTTTAGCCCGTGCGAGCCCGGCAGTACCTGGGCCCTCCATTTCCAGGTCTCCGGAAGGGATTTTCACCTTTGATCCTTTTTCTTAAAGTATTAAAGCAAAAAGCAAGGACTTTTGTCTTTGGCCCTTCAGGCGATTACCAAAAAAAAACAGTAGGGTGGTAGATTACATTTTTGGCCGACTGTACATATTAGTACAAATATACAGGATATTTTTTTACAGAAATTGGGAGAGAAGAGGTGAATTAATTCTATGCGTACAAAGTCGCGGGCGTCCTCTCATTTACGATATAACCTTTGCAATCAAAATATATCTTCAAAGTAAGTTTGGAGTTCAGTTTGTTGGATCTTGCGGTTTGTTCCGACTTTAACTTAGTAAAACACGAATTCGCCAAAAGAAAACCCAAAAGTTTTTACCAAGAAAAGGTTTTACTTGTTTTTCTATCCACAAAAATAAGTTTTGAGCGGGTTAACGTAAACTTAACTGTTACTTAATATTTTGGTAAGCCAAAATATCACTTTTCTATATTCTACAAACCGATTTCTAATCGACCAGTCCAAGTATTTTTACGACGAACGTTTAGCTTAGTTGGTAGTGACCCTGCCTATGAAGCTAGCGGTCCAGGTTTCGATTCGATTATTTGTGTGAGATTGTGCACTTATAATGTTTATTTATTTGTTTATTTGCTTGTCAATAAGTGTGTGTGTTTTACCAAGAACACTCGTTACGGGTTAATTGTAGCAAAGTCACGGCGCTACGTTGGGCGCCATTTTGTTAAAATGCATTAAGATACGTATAAAAAAAATGTCTTTACAACTTACTTGATAAGGTATATTATTAATTAATTAATTAATAAGCTATATATTGTTTTATGTTGGAACTCCTTATATATTGTACCATCATGTTATATAACCATGTTCTTGTGAATAAATAATTTACTTTACTTTAACTTGAAAACAATTTAATTGCATTTTCCTAATAAACAATAAACAATTTAAAATAAACACTTCAACTCATAACACCTTCTGAGCAAACCTCATTAAACCGTACACCTCATTAGCATAAAACCTCAAATTCATATTCACACGTAAACTCATAATTAAGCTGGGTTCAACTGCGCGTGACATCGCTCAACTTTCAAGGCTTCAACACACCAAAAGCGTTTTAGGGGCGGTGTGGTTTGAACGCAGCGCAAGTTATATATTAGGAACGCATTGAATATGGCATATTACAATTGAGCGCTTGAACTGGGTCGCGTAGGGTGAGCAGTTTCGACGCAGCGCGTACGCGTGGAGAGTTTATTTCAATATGGCCGCCATTTCAACTGACACACCACGAGCAGCGCGTTGTATTGTTTAGCAATGGTATTAGGAATACAAACGCAATACTTAAGATTAAAATATTTCTATGATTTAAGAAAACGTTTAATGCCAAGAAATACCTTTTTAAAGCTAGAATATCAAACAAAATACGCAAAAGGCTTATTAAGGTGTACATCTGGAGCATAGCTCCATATGGCAGCGAAACGTGGACAATGACAATGACTTCGAAATGTGATGCTGGATACGGATGGAAAACATTAGCTGGATAGAAAAGAAGACGAATGAGGAAGTACTAGGCATAGTGAAGGAAAAGAGAAGCCTATTGCAGACAATTGATAATAGACGAGGAAAGATGTTTGGTCACCTGTTACGGCACGACGAGTACATTAAGATGATAATTGAAGGAAAAATAGAAGGAAAAAGGAAAAGAGGGAGACCAAGAAGAACTTACCTAGACCAATTAAAAGAGAAAGTAGGAGACGTGCTGTATCAGTGTGTAAAAGAGAAGGCTTGGAACAGGGAAGAATGGAAATGACTTCAGCGACAAGAGCTTAACTCTTAAGTAAATGATGATGATTTTATCAAAAAAATATTATAGAATTATTATTATTAGATTTTTATTATTAGGCTTGTAGTACTGTTAGGCGATGGGCTTGCAACCTGTCTCTAATACACTGATAAACATCTTAGCCTGATTATGCAAAATGTGGTTAAAGAATTAACAACAAGCTTTTAGAGTTGTTGGCAATTCTGTAGCTCTGCCTACCCCAAACTGGGAATAAAGGCGTGAGTTTATGTATGTATATTAGGCCCGCTTGCACGCCAATTTAACCCTAGGTTAACCCCAGGTTAAATTATTAAAGAATGTCAGATTCATATAAGAGCTGTCAATTTTAACAAATTATCCTTTTAACCCAGGGTTAACCTAGGGTTAACATTTACGTGCAAGCGGGGCTTATAGAATTAAAATTTGTAAGATACAACTGTGAGAGGAGATTGCCCGAGAACCATGTGTTTCTACGAGCCTGCAGTCAAAACACGTTGTAGAGATGTAGTGAATAATCCTTTCCAAACGTTTTTTGTCGGACAATTTGCTCTCTCCGTCAGCTTATTGATGAGTACAGAGGGCCCTGCCACGATACATTGCGCTAACTAGCGTTTCTATTCGATTCGTTTTTAAACCAATCGCGTCACTGGTAGATGACGTGATACGAAAAGTCACGTGATCTTCCAGTGACGCGAGTGGTTTAAAAACGAAACGAATAAGACTTTAGTTAGCGCAATGCATCTTGGCAGGGCCCTCTGAAGCTAATTGAGACAGCAAGATAAATACGAATTTATCCTACAAAAAACGATAAGAAAGGATTCACTACATCTGTTACTGCTGCTATCCAGAAATAATATGTATGTCCTGCGCTGCTCTCGACCTCCCTTTGGTGTGACGAGCCCTTTAACGTTAAACTTCCACTCGACACTCGACCTTAAAGTGTTACCGCCGCACTCAGATTCACTTAATGACGATTAAGTCGTTCCTTAGTGACGAATTTTCACACACAAGTTTAAAAAAATCGGCCAAGTGCGAGTCGGACTCGCGCACGAAGGTAGGTTCCGTACCGTTTGTTATATGGGAGCTCCCCTAAATATTTATTTTATTTTAATTTAATTATTAATTTTAAAAGTGAATATACGTCGAAATATTCTGTGAATATCACGTTTCTTTATGGGATTAATTTTAAATATTTATTTTATTCTGTTTTTTGTATCTGTACACGATCAACTTTTTACGGCAATGTCTGACTGGCTACTTTTGCTGTCTTACTCTTATTTTGTATGTAAGAGCAAGATGCGTATAGTTTCCGGCCACAATCTGCTGTGAAAATGTTGCTCGTCTAACCGACCCTTTATAGCGGCAACAGAAACACATCATGTGTGAAAATTTCACATGTCTAGCTATCACGGTTCATGAGATACAGCCTGGTGACAGACAAACAGACAGTCGGACGGAGAGTGGAGTCTTAGTAATAGGGTCCCGTTTTTACCCTTTGGGTACGGAACCCTAAAAACTAACCAGCTAATTGTCTCTAAGCTGTCTCTGAATGCGGCGGTAACTCTTTAACTAGCTTAAAAGGGATGATAAATTTGAGCATCTTCTTTATCTTTACATAGTATAAAACAAAGTCGCTTCCGCTGTCTGTTCGCTTAGATCTTGTAAACTACTCAACGGATTTTAATGCAGTTTTCAGCAGTAGATAGAGTGATTCAAGAGGAAGGTTTTTATGTATAATATTTTGGTTTATGTACGGGAGTTTCAGAAAACTCGCATAAACCGAAGCGAAGCGAGGGCGGGTCGCTAGTTTACTATAAATATGCATTTTAGTAAACGTTGGACCGTGTTAATGGCCTGTACCGTCTGCAGCAGACGGCAATTTGCAATATTTGTGAGATGTTTCTTTGGTGGGTATTCAAATTAATACATAACTAGCAATGCACAAGTTGAAGAACATTCTCAGAAGTTAAGAAATATTCTCAATAAATTACTGAGAATACTACCGGAAACATTTGATAACATTTGATGACAATGTTCTCTTTCCATATAAAATTTAAGAATATTCTTGGAAATTTCCGGGAAATTCTCATACGAAATTTCACAATTTGAGAAGTTACTTTTCGGTACAATGCTATAGGTACGTAACTGTGTTTCGAATTCTGTTTCATGGAATTTCTGAGCGTACGTTGACTATTAGTTCTTATCCTTCGCTAGCCTTGCCCATTTCTCGTAAAAATAAATACCTACGGTATGAGCTCCTAAAGGTCTTTCGGGTTAAGGTAGTCGGTTAGAGGGGCATAAGAGCGTATGAGAAAAGAAGAGAGAACTACAAACTCGAATGTCATTTAAGGAGCTACGAGTATTACACTGTACTATTTTATAAATGAAAAAGTGGGATAGTAGGATGACGGCACCAATTTTGGACACTTTTAGCGGACAGGCACCAGTAATGGACACTTCACTCTTAATTCTAATGTCATGCGGTCCTAAATTGATTGTTGCAAAACAAATGAATAACCCTTATCTTCTATAAAATAAAAATCAAGTGCCCATCATTGGTCCTTGTCCATTACTGGTTCCGTCACCCTATTACTGTTTGCAACGTTTGGTTAAACCGCGTAACCATTTCGTAATAATTATGAAGATAACTTGAATCTCGAGAACTTAGGGTACTTTTCATTGCACTGGCAAATCTTGCAATATAGTTTATTTATACTGGTAGGGGACCCGAATAGGAGACGACCTTCACCTAGCTGTTTATTCGATAAAAAGTATTTTATATAAAATTTAATATGCTATGTAATATATTTATAAAAAATATATCTGAAAATGAACTTTTTTTTAAAGTTTACTAATCGAAATTATGAAGCCTATAGAACATGCAAACGAAAGGTTGATTATTTTTTCCCATGTTAACTATTGGGTAGGTAGGTAAGTCGGTACTAATAATTTGCACTAAACCTAATGTTTGCATATTCTATAGGCTTCATACTTTCGATTAGTATGTAATTGGTCTATTAAACAAGCAATAGCAATTTTAAAAAAAAGTTCTTTTTCAGTTTTTTTTTAATCATATAAGGACTGGACTGAAATTTTCCAGTCAACCTATTATAAATATATTACTTAGCATATTAAATTTGATATAAAATACTTTTTATCGAATAAACAGCTAGGTGAAGGTCGTCTCCTATTCGGATCTTAGACCATACGAATTGAAGGTTCAAGTTAGGATTGCCTGTTAAATCAGGGATGAAGTTGGTGACGAAATTTCCAAGAAAAAACTTACAGAGTTTGATATAGGAAATTCACATTTGCCTCTAATATTAACACGACACGTGTCACACGGCTTTTGACGGGTTAATTGGGTCCCGTAGTAAACTTTAAAGTAACTGGGTGGAATTGTGTTAGGAGTGTGGAAATGGTTTGAACAGTTATGTTAACTAGATCTGCGGTGTTACCATGACATACTTAAGCAGTTAAGTTTAGGTTGAGAGAAAGGGGCAGAGCTATATCAGTTATATAACTCTGTCCCTTTTTCACAACCTGAACTGAGGTCCCTGGCAAGATGCATTACGCTAAGTAGCGTTTCTATTCAATTCGTTTTTAAACCAATCGCGTCACTGGTAGTTGACTTGATACGGAAAGTCACGTGATCTACCATTGACGCGATTGGTTTAAAAACGAAACGAATAGAAACGCTAGTTAGCGCAATGCATCTTGGCAGGGCTCAACTGCTTGAGTATTTCATGGTAACCCCCGACGTAAATTTGATAAGTTAGGTTTTAGGTATTGCTTGATATGAGAGTTTTAAGTGTGCTTATGTACTCTTATATATGTACTCTTGATTAAAGCTATATAGCTTTGAAAGGATGCATCATTGACATAATTATTATAGATAATTTCGTAACACAATGGAAAAAATTACCGTTATCTTTCAATTCAACAAATTCCCACATAAGAAAATTACGTGGGAATTTGCTGAATGGAAAGATTTTTATGTTTTTATTTTTATTAAATGGTTTATTATAATTAGGCAACGAAATGGTATTTATTACACTAATAAAGAATATCATAATTTGCTTGTCATCATTTTAACTATCTTACATCGATGCTATAATAACCCGATATCCATACCTATGTTACCAAGAGATGAGTGCATTAACAACTGTGTGGCAGCGGTCTCGTCGCAGCGGAATCGCCTTAAGAGTCCGTAAGTAAGGGCCTGTCAAGATGACTACGGCGCGGTGCCGGAAAGACGCATGTTGCCGTGTTCGTACAGATCCACGGTGTGGTTTCGCGTCGTACCACGGCAAGGCGCCGGGCGTGATGATGTGGACATGCCCTAAATAAGTTGACCGGCTTGCGACTAATAATCATAAGTACTTACTAGCCGTACATAGTTTTTCAATATTAATAAAATATAACATATACGTAAACTTACACTGCGATATTTTTGATTGAAAAAGTGCTGGATCAAATTTACAAGGCAATATGAGGAATGGTATGAAAACAAATTAATTTTTAACACATTCACAACAAAAAAAAATTGAAATGCAAACTAGCCACGGATCTGAAAGCGGATAAAAAAGAACGCTTGCGAGCGCCGACTGAATTATTGGTCAGGGCGCGACTGACGTTTTTGGTTAACGCTTTTATATTCGCTTCGCTTTAAAAATCGTCTTTTTTACTGTCAATCTCTTGGTAAAAAACAGCGCCGGTAGCTAGCATGTTTCCGTTTTGCCTTCAAAGTTTCAAATGCTGTGGAATATTGTACTTTATGTTTCTGTTCGATCCGTAAATCAAACACTAGATATGTTTGATCTATGGACACGGCAGTGCGGTGTGTCGAAGCCAAGTTAGAAAAATGCAAATGGCGACGCACTGGCTGTGTCTATTTTCTACGATCCAGTTCGGAGTTAAATTCAAATGCCTTTTATATTCAAATATTTGCATCGATATTTCAGAATTATCAGACATTAATTAAAAATAATAGATATTATATACTAGATGACAATATATAATGACATTTAAGGGCATTTGGTAGGTGATAATGAAAATTTATTGTCTTTTTTTCTTACCATGGATGATTTACTTATAATGGTTTAGAAGACCCCTAATTACACATAAATTAAATGAATATCTTAAATGCGTTTTATAATATCGGAACCGAGATAGTTAAAGATTTAAGTCTATGGTAAGTAGGTACTAAAAGTATTTAAATATTTCGGCTCCGATGCACTTAAGAGGTAATATCAACTCAATGAAACTCTGACCCACCATAGAACTGTGTCACAGTGACGATACGATTCAAGTCGTAAGAAGTGTTAAACAAATTGTTTTATATATATATATATATATATATTTATATACTTTTATAAAAAGAAATATATATGAGTTTTACAAATGATTTAGTCATTTTTGAAACTAATATTTTATAACATGTCTAAGAGAAACATGCCAACAATCACAACAGTCTTTGGATAGAATATTAGCGCAGCAGTTGCGATACTTTAGCTCATTGCATGCCGAGCCGGAGCCCTTTCACGGATATGCTGTGACATTAAATTAATTAAAAATTATGCTAGTTGTGTAATGACTAAAAAGTTGGGCACGCTAACTCACTAAATTAAATTTTCTATTAAACTTTTCCGTTGTGACACGAAAAATAGCCATATAATTGTAGGGATACGTTTCGTTGCACAATGGAACTTTTTTCGACTGCGTTGTTTGTATGGTTAATGATGTGCAAGTTGCGGAAACTTTCCAAAAAGTTGGAAAAGTTCTAACAAATTCCGGAAACTTTCACTAGAAATATAGGAAGTTTAAATTTAAGGAACGGAATATTTCAATGCTCATACCAAATTGTGAGAAGTTTCCGAAATTTTCTGATATGAAATGTTCCGCAATTTTGGAAAGTTTCCTTTGGCACATCAGTATGTATGGTTAATTGGGCTTAACTATGGTCCAACTTTTTGGTCCTCACCCAGTTGAGACCTTGCACAATTATTCTTTACTTAGGCCGGTATTAATAAACACATCTTGGCCGAGATGATCGTCACAAGATAAGTCAAAGTAAACGTCAAACCGTAGAACACTGTCATTTTTGACGGATCTCGAGACGAGCATTAGAGTTGAGATTAGTTTATTAATACGGCCCTTAGTTTTACGTTTGGGGATTTTATTGTATGTTTGTGATCATGGGGCTTATTTATTTAAGTGAATAAAGTAAATAAATATCATGGGCCAGTCTCATACAAATTGTATCAGTCCCAGACAATGTTAAAAATGAGTAATTACCTCTTTAGAAATACAAAGAAAGCATCCAAGACCCACAGCAAATACTTACGCTCATAATACAAACATTTGCCCATACCGGGAATCAAACTTAGGACCGCTATTTTCATAGGCATGGTCACTACCAACTAGGCTAACGCGTCGAATATAAGTATACATGTGTTCTATTATAAACACAACTTCACGCTGTTTAGATAATATTTACCAAATTTCTACTTAAATTAACACTATCATAGCAAAATTGTGTAACTAAAACCAGTTATTAAATAACAACATCCACTTTACGTAAATAACTATGAACCAACCCTAATTTGATTAGTTCCTTCCACATCCCACTTCTGATTTTCCAATATATATTATATGCGTTGCCGCAGGGTTGCCAACGTAATCTCATTACGCGAACGGCTTGTTAACAATTAAGTTATTGGCAACACTGGCCGTTAACCATCACACGCTATTTAGCTTTGACAGCGGCGGTCGACGGTAATGCTAACGTATAGGATTGGCATTAGGTTAGAAGAGCAATAAAATTTGAAGGTTTTTTTGAAGTGATAACTTCTTCACGGAGGGTAAACCATTTCGTTACGTAACGCGCGTTACTAGACAGCCTATCTGGCTTCCCTTTCTCTCACGCATACGGCAGAGCGGTAGTATTAAATTTATAATCAATTTTTTTAAAACAAAAAGATACTGGAATCGGATGGGTTTTGAGCCGCGGCACCATGGCGTCATAGACCTACCTCTCAGCCGCTAGGCCAATCGTAACTTACAGATATGGACGAAAATGGTAAACGGTATTTGATCAAACCTGCTGACGTCACCCCGTATTGCGTTTCTGAGCACCAAATGTTGACAGTGAGCATAATTATGACGTAAAACCATAGAGGGAGAATAGAATGGAATGGGCATTGGACTAGTACCAGGTGGGAAGTCTGAGATGCGTTTATACATAATTACGTATGTATAAACGAGATGCACTTACTTTTACTGTCCCTCTCGCGCGTATACCTTTTCGACGTGTTTGCCACAATCATTGTGCAAACCCTGACAGCTGATGAGTCGTATGAGTTTTTAGTGGTTTTTAGCTGTTTTCGGAGTTTTTTTTGCAAAATACAAGGGTGAAGTTTACATGTAATTTGATAAAGAACAATTTCGTGTTGGTGAATTGCAGTATTTTAGGCTGTAAAAGCCGGAGTGAGCGGAAATATGAGCACATAACCTTTCACACGTTAGTCTATACATTATACTATTATTTTGGTTTTATAAATCCTGATTGACTATGTAAACAACTAATTATTTGAAATATCGTCTCCTAGTTACATTTTAGCATAAAAAAGATCGGTTTTGTGTTCAAATAAATCGTATTTTTCTTCCGCTAACCGTCCGATTTATGTTGATAACGATAATACATAGTAATCCTTGTGATTGCTGACATTTAAATTTAGTCGTATATAACCAATTTCGTGTTGTCATCCATCTAAAATGCATTTTACCCAACAAACGGGGTAATATAAAATTATGATATTATTGGGTATTTTGTTACCTATACTAATAAAACAAGTTTTGTTGATTTGACATCGTTTTTTTTTAAATTAACTGTTATAATCCCTGAAATTTACCTTTTTAGAACATTTTTTAATATTTTTCAGATACCCATCTGATACTGAAGCAAGGAAGCTTTGGATTATAGCTACATGTAGCATAAATTGGCAACCAACAAAGTTTTCTCGTATCTGCTCAGAACACTTCGAAGCACATTGTTAATATAATATATGACTGTACCTTCTGTAACAAAAATTTATATAAATAAACATTTGCAAAAACATGCAAGTAGCATTTTAATCGTAGGCATTTCAGACCTAAAAACATATATAGAATTCTATAATTACTGTAGATGTTTTGACCGTTCGATATTGTAACTTTCGATATTCAAATACGTACATACATTTGGAGGTTAGGTGGTTGCGAATGTGATTTAAAACAGTAAGCAACGCCGTATGAAAATTATAGTGTATTATGTTCTAGAACCAATGTCACAAGCACGAGGATTATATTTCCGACTCTCAATTGACCGGTTGTTGTAGCCAGGTAATAAGTAGCTATTGGGGAAATTTAGCAAATTGTTGGCAACTCAGAATTGATTGCATATATACCACACTTATATGTATAGATACTATCTCCATCTCAAAGGTATACGCGCGGGCCAGGTCTATTCTATACTCTGTTTACGCGTAAAACTAAGTGGCCGCCATTTTGAACTTTTTTGTTACTGGTTCGATTGTCTTGAAAATCGATATCTAAGGATCCGTGGGGACTACAAATGCGAACCCGTACTCAGATATAAAAAAAAGTGGCCGCCATTTTGAACTATTTTGTTACTGCTTCGATTATCTTGAAAATCGATATCTGAGGATCCGTCGGGACAACAAATGCAAACCCGTAATCAGATTAAAAAAAGTGGTTACCATTTTGAACTTTTTTTTGCTACTGGTTCGATTGAGTTGAAAATCGATATCTGAGGATCCGTGGGGACTACAAATGCGAACCCGTAATCAGATTTTAAAAAGTGGCCGCTATTTAGAACTTTTTGAAGTGATAACTTCTTATTATTATGGGAGGGCAAACCGCTTCGTTGCGTAACGCATTACGGCGCCAGTCTGTTTGGCTTCCCTTTCTCTCACGCATACGGCAGCGGCAGGCAGGCTCTTCCTCTCTCACTCTAACCCAGAGATTTAGATTAGTTATCACTTCTGTCGGGCATCCCGAGACGCACACGTTTTGTTTAAATACGTGACCGGTTTAAAAATCGTTGTGTAAATAAGGGTTTTGGATTCAAACTTTAAAAATTACAATTTTACCCTTTCAGTGACAGATCCCCAAAAATTCTCCTACAAGAGAAGAATTGCTTATGCACTAACGACTTTTAAGAAAACGGTAGGCTTCTCTATTTAAGGTTATCTAAGTCATAGAGGTCCGCAAAAACCGCCATAATAAGCTGGTTCCACAGAACGGTTCTGCGTGGTAAAAAGTTAACACACACACAAACACCTAAACTCACGCCTTCATCCCAGAGCGGGTTAGGCAGAGCTACACACACGTTATTACCAACAACTCTATAAACTTGTTGATATTTCTGTAACCACATTTTGCACAATCAGGCTAAGATGTTAACCAAACAAAAAAGAAAAAGAAATAAATAAATAAATCACGGTATTTACTAAACCTAACCACTTAATTGAATTTCCATAGTACCTAATTTAATGTCCCTAGAATATTCCCGCCTCGTTAAAGAAAACTCCCGCAGACTTTAATATCAGTAAAACGTTGATTGCCACAACGCCGTAAACTCATCCATTACCTCCCTTATGGATAATTAAAACTTTATCTCCTACAGGAAATGCATTTAACGGAGTTTCAATTAGAATTAAACTCGTAACGAAGCCATAGGAAAATTGACGGCATTTGCATCACCTATGTCAGAACCTATAGAACTAGCGACTTGGGGGCTAAGGATGCATTTATCGCGTAATAAAATGTGGATAAAACATCCGTCACTTTCTGACACGTATATAAGTACGAGAGTGACGGATGCTTTATCCACATTTTGTCACGCGATAAACGCAATCATACCAAGCTCGCTGCTTAGGTTAAAATAATTAAGTGAATTTATAATTATTTGATTTTTTGTAATCAATTCCGTCGTCGTCTCGTCGTGTACCTTCCTTAGAAATGGTTTTTTTATACAAATTTAAATTCTAGAAAAGCTCCTTAAAATAGAATGCCTCTATGGTAGTCATACGATCGTCCTTTCCACACACCGGAACTCCACCACCAGAATACTGTCTCTGAACGATATGACATAAATAGACAGAAATTGACTTTTTTTTTACCCGTCTGCCGAAGGAGGAGGGTAATGTTTCACAGCCTATAAATGTATGTTTGTTCCTTTGTGGCACTATAAAAACTAAACCCGTTGTCCAATTTTGATGATTCTTATGTCAAACGATTTGTCTTAATCTGGTGAGTGTCACTGAAGATATGATAAAAATATGATAGTAGATTGTGCAAATAAAAAAAAAAGTAGACCAAGTGTGACAAGTGGGGTATCATTGAATAGGGATTTAAAAATCATCTTTAGGTTTCTTTCATAACTTTTCATTTTGAATGATCATTTAGGATTTATAACCATTTAAAGTTGGTTAGGTTAGGTTAGGTTAGGTTAGGTTTCCTTCAAAACCCGACTGTTGGGGTTTTGAAGGCTTGCTTTTTGTTAAAATTATTATACTCGTACTAACTAGCTAATTCACACCTTAAGCATGCTCGTAAATACATATAGCTATCTAGCATTAATAATAGTCTTAGTTTTTTGACTCTATTCATAACAATTAACAAAAGACTAGAAAATAAAAAGGTACCTTTAATAACTAAAACAATGTCTTTTATTCAAAGATTAGCAAAGTAAAAGTTGGCAAGTTTCAGCAATTTGCGTGCAAGTGGCAAGTACTTCTGCGGCTTCAGAACTATGCTAAACGGAGTAAGCTGCTTACCAAATGCAAGAGAAATTCCAGCAACTTGAAGTTGCGAGTTGTTTTTGAACTTAGTTTAGGGACAATGAGGTTTTGTGGCGGCCATGACAGTTTTAGGACGTGACGATGCGGAATAATTGAATAATGATTTGGGTTTATGTATGTGAACACTTTATTGTACTAAAACAATTAGGTACATTACACTAGTATTAAAATTACGAAGATAAAAGTAGTACAAATGTGAACTTATCCCTTGAAGGGATCTCTTCCAGTCTCGTAAAAAATACGTTGCTTTTAAGATAAATATAACTAGTTTTTTTCTTGGTTTAATTTGTTAGTTTCCAGAAAATATTATTAACATGGTAATCTATCGGCCGGTTTATTTATTTCTGTAAAAAAATACAATACAAGTTTGCATTAAATGTCAAAAGTAAAAGTATCCTCATCATGATTGTCAAAAACTAATAATTAAAATTCAAAATTAATAATTTATACTGAAATTAATATTTTTTACTAATATTTAGAGATCGTCAAAATAATTTAAAAATAAAATAATATAATAAGTCAAAAAATACAATCTTAATATTCAAAAGGTACAATAGTAAAAAAAATTACAATAAGTATTTGATGATAAAACAAAACTGAAATATAAACTTGAGTATTTAACAAATGTGTGCAGCTACTTATAAGGTCGATTGTTAATTTAAATAGTATGCAAACATTAAACGATCAGCACCCATTTCACCATATTGACAAAACACGTGACAGGTGATAATTCAGTATTCATTGCAAAGTTAACATGCTGATACATGACTGGGTTTCATATAAGCTGCGCCATGTACACTGAAATGTCACCTATCAGTGAATTAGGGGGCTGGTTTCTTTAGACACCATCTAAGTCATTTTTCTAAAACAATTTAATACATTTCAAAGGATTCTACCATCTATTCTTATAAAAGATAATTAATAATTTAGTTTTCTAGTTGTTTGAAAGGTGAAATTGGGAAGAACTTAATTAAAATTTCCCGCTGATTTTCACGCCAAAGCTCTAATTAAAAGCTTTCTAAAGCCGTAGGCGTATCGCGACCCTAAATTCATTTCAGAATACGTAGGATGAAATGTGGGCAGGGTATAAAGATTTCAAGATATTTTTACAACTTATTTTAAATTATTAAAAAATAATACTCCCTTATATAATCCCAGCATAATTAAGCTTATGCTGAACCTGTATTATAGACGAGTCTTTAATCTATCTAAACACCCCCTAAAAGTGTAGAATATATTATAAGATCTGTTCATTCTTACTTGTCTTATATAGTAAACAACTTTCTAACCTCAAAATGAATCTTTTTTGGCTAAAACAGCTATTTTAAACAAAATAAAGCAATCACAGACAATACATTAGCAAAGTCATGTCCATAATGTTTATTTAGTTTACCTTATTTACGATAAAAGAGCTGTTTTAGCCAAAAAAAGGTTCATTTTGAGGTTAGAAAGTTGTTTACTATATAAGACAAGTAAAGATGAACAGACCTTACATAAAACAATATTACCTTGTTAGGTAGGGACTCCATTCAATAATGACACAGTCGTTAACAAAAGAGTTTAACCTCCACGATTCATTTCACTACTTTAACCCCAAATGATAAAAACAGGGGGAACCATAACAATGCTTGACCTTTTTTAGCCATTAAATATTTAATAGTGCCATCAATCCGTTACAGACTTCCCTAGAAATTTCTTAAGTAGAGCCAGTTTCAAAGCCAGACAGGACATATAAGCGTTTTTCTGACAGAGAACCTAATAAAGCGTGGGCGTTTTTACGGCATTATGATCTTTCTATAAAAGCAACACGCACGTTAAATACAACAGTGACACTATATTAACTAGGTCTTCTGAACTTTCACGTCAACTGAGCTTCCTGAAACCATCCACAGGATACCTGCCAAAATAATAGTACATTGGAAAATGTTGGATCGTCACCACAGTTAGCAAGACAGAACTGGATTAGGAGACTCCGAGTTCATACCAAGTCCTAGGGCCTAATATGGCTGCGTTTATCGCGTGGCAAAGTTTCGATAAGGCAGCCTTCACCTTCTGACACGTAAATAAGTACGAGAGTGACGGATGCTTTATCCACATTTGATACGCGATATAGATCCAGCCATACTAGGACCGCTGGTCAGTTAATTTGGCTGTCCTCGCACCTTCAGAATAATAGTGACTTAATTCAAAATTTCAGCTTTCAAACTTCAAGTCATAAATTTATTGTTATAGAGACCGAACTCAAAATTTAAAATTTACGAATTAGGTCACTATTGTTCTGAAGGTGCGCTGTGTGTGTCTTTATTTTCTTCGCGTACCATACAAGCAAGATCGATCATTGTGGCAAAACCCAGGGAGATGACAATTGGCCATGGATTGATAACGTATGACGGTGATGACCAGTGATCGGAATAGGTAGAGCTAATTTGCCTAAAATTGACGCTAATTCATTCATGCGTGAGAGAGATGGGAATACATTATTGAATGAACATGCATCAAGTTTAGGCAAATTAGCTCACCTATTTCCGATCACTGGTGATGACGTTTGTCAAAGATTTGTATGAACCACCGGCGAACCAAGACTACTAAGTAACTCCACTTCTGAGTCGAGTGTATAAACACTGATCCGATAGTAAAACGCCCGCCCCTGAAATAACCGCCATTGTCGCCCGGCGTATAAACCGGACTTTACGATTTTACAACGTTGCTTTCTTCATACTTTTTGTACAATGTGTTGTGTTTTATAGCCAGTAAAAGGTTATAATGGTTCAAATAGTCGCTAGAAGGTCGTAAAGAGGCTTTTTTAGCTGCATGTTAAGGGCTTGGGTTTAAATGCGTGTAAATACCGCTGACCTTCATGCGACCTTGACATGGTGTGAACAATTTTAATATTGCCCTATTTTGTCAAGCTTCCTTATTGCTTTGGTAGTAATTTAAGCTTTGTTTGGTGTGACGCAAGGTCACACAGAAATAACTAGCATAGTGGCATTCCATCTTAGCCCTCAAGGTTGGCGGCGCATTTGGAGTTTTAAGATTGTAATCTTGAGATCGTAGACTTGAAGAATGCAGTTTTTGAGTCTCAGATCGCACTGATTAGATGGCCTGTTTGCTTGTTTGCATTTTCCTTGCCATATAATATGGAATGCATTTCAACTCTAGTAATGCAGTTTAATGCATAATACAGAGTACTATCTTATTTCCGTGGTGGAAGAACCTTCTGCAAGGTCTTTTCGAATCGCTACCACCATTCTTAACCTTTAACCTGCCACCGAGCAGCAGAACAATGTTACGCATTGTTGTGTTACGATGTAAGACAACTAGTGGAATGGCATTCTATTTTTATAGTTGGTAACGCAATGACTATCTTGAGATATGTCGTACCATCAGGTGACCTGTGTGCTGTGTTTATTTTTCCTCCTTTTTTACCAAAACTGAAATAAAATCTCAGTAACACAAAGGACAGTTCCAAGCTCTTATTGGACATATCAATACATAATTGCACCGGTGTATTCTCTGTTAACCATGTGTTAGACTGGTAGAGAATGCCTTTAGACATTAATTTCGCCATTTGAACATTTTACATATACTCGTACATGTACGTATTTTGCAAAGAAGTTTAAATACATATCGGGAGATCGTATTATTTTATGGTCCAGAATGTTTCTCCCAATAATTATGCTTTATCTCAAATACAAAAAAAAAACTGTTCGATCTTCTTTAACTCCTCATTTAAAGACCACAGAGAATAACACGATCAATAAGTGTTTTTTTTTGTTTATGAGACATCTTGGTTTACGTGTGAAGGGATCAAAAAACTTATTATTGCCAATACTTTACCACCTCTGTCCCACAGGAAATTGCTTTACGTGACATTATTTCCGCGGACCTTTCCATACATCGATTTCGATTTTGGAACAGACGGATATCGGCGAGTTCCGAATTATTTTTCGTAAAAGGTTTTCTGTGTCCATACAGAGTCTTTGACGCTTCACATGTAATGACCTGTCTCCTATCCCACAAAATTAAATAAGTATAATATACAAATTGTCAAATGGTCAACTTGGTATAAAATAAACGTTGAATTTTGTGAACTTAGTTAAAGTGCAATAATAAGTATAATCCTAAAATACTTTTCACGGCGGTGTTTGCACTGCACGACGACATTATGTCATCATTATGTAGTTGCGTGGCATGTTTTATCGGTTTTTTATTTTATTTATAATTTTATTTTTATTAGTATTTTTGTTAATTGTGCTATAAATTGATGTGTGTGCGATCGTGGCGTCATTGCGCCGTGTCTTCACCAAATGGTCACAACGAACGACCAGCGCTGGCTCTGCCAGCATCACGCTGAGTTGGGACCATTTCGTGGCCAATTATGTAATGACTGTGTGTTCAAAATTCAGTATGTGTCAAGTAATGTTTTTCACGAATATACTATTTCTATTCCTATTACCTAATGTGTCATTTTGACATAGTTGACTCAGTAAAATCTTATTATTTTTGTCATGTTGTCGTATTGTCAACGTTATGATTACTCTTATTTACATGACAGTAACGGCGCCGAGTTGACAACAATACGATAACATGTCAAAAGCAATATGGTTTTACCAATTAGAATACAGTCCCTGTTTTATCTGCAATGTAAAGTTTTGTGGGATTTACGGGGGAATTTACTTCATATTTTAAGGTAAGGTTCAATTTAAGTCGAGTTTCTGGGTGAGACAGATGACCAAAGATAATTTAATACCTCTGTGGAACCAAACTGTGTGCATAAATCAAATGTGATTCAAAAGAGGAAGAATTCATAAAAAGGTGAAAATGGTTTGCTCGTTTTTAAATAGAGTGGGTGACTTTAACAGAGAGACCCCCAACATTTTCTGTGTTAATAATATTCTACGATTTATTTTGATTTTTACACACCGTAACAAACCGTATTGGACACGAAAACATACTTGTATAACTTTATATTTATCTTTATCACAATTAACCCATAACACACCAACGAAAACTCAATCAAAATCAGTAATCAATGTGTTATAGACAATGTACTTATACTTAATTGTGTTTCTTACTGTTAATAAAAACATACCGGATAGGAAATATTCGCTGGAAAGAGACAATTTAAAAAAAAACGAATCGTACAAACCTTGTTCTTTACAACTGCCACATATTTAAAAAACATAGAAATCCAATTTGATGTCGGGAATAAGAAACGTTATCGCCTGTAGCTAAACTTGTAGGGAAAAAGTTGACAGCTACTCGATTTAAGCGTGGCTTACAATCCTGGGCCGGTATTCTAGGCGGTAAAAACCATATTTGGCATTATCTATGTAAGGGGATCTTATGGTCGATGGCGCTTACGCCGCACTGCGTCACGCGACGTTGTATTTATATCGGAGCATCTCTAATAATGGCGGAAGCGCCATCGACAATAAGGTCCCTTTTCATAGTTATCGTCATATATCGTCTTTGATCTGTTATCGTATTGTCAACGTTTTAATAGCTCTTATTTACTTGACAGAGGCGGTTGAGATCAAAACAATTCCATTACAGGTCAAATACGATATGGTTTTTACCGTCTACAATAGAGGCCCAAACTGTTTCAAACATATCGTTGTAATGAAGCAGTTAATTCGAACATTTATGTCAATGTAAATGCCTATCAGTATTCTTACACGTACGTTTGTTGGTCACTATCTCTCATTGCCTATTGTCTTTGGTGTAATGTACTCCTGAACAATACTCTTCATTCATTCCCATTCTATTGCTGTCACCGCTCTTATATATGTTTGTATGTATTTAACCACTTAATTGTAGAAAACAGATGAGCATTTCTTTTTTTTTGCCACTTATACATTTTGCAAAGTTCCATGACTCTGCATTTATAAAAGAAATTTGGGCGTTTTCACTAAAAAGTGTAACTTTAACTTTGTCAGTTTTGTGACGAACATTACCCATACATTGCGGCTGTCAATGTATACCTAATTTTCGTCACAAAACTGACAAAGTTAAAGTTCCATAATTTCAGTCCTTAATTGGGTACACTTTTTAGTGAAAACGCCCATTTTTTACTCATGGCTCGTTATATTAGCTGACGAAATCGAAGTAGGACATTTTTTTTTTTAAACTTACAGAACAAAAGAAGTTCAGTTTCAGGAGTAGAAACGATCCATGCATTTAAAGCCCCAAGGTCAGAGGCACCCTGTATATGTGTAGTTCAATAACATTACCCTCCGTCTTCGGCAGTCGGGTAAAAAATGCATTCTTATGTACCGTAATAGCACTAAATAATATCTCTACGGTCATCGCACCAAATATTTGTAAAATTAGACCTTATTGACAGTGATAATAGGGGCGCGTAGATAGATATTTATATGTTCACGCCTTGGGAACGTTAATATATAACTATCTAATAAAAATTTAATAATGCATTTCATCCAAAATAGCTGCAGCATAACAAAGGTTTCCTAAGAATTAAAATTGGGCTAAAATAATATCAGAATTTTAATGTGTTCCCTAATATTTTTGACTTTAACTGTACCATCAAGAAATCGTATCATTTTCCGACGTGACACGACTTGACAAGTGGAAATTACATAACCCAGCAAATTTAGTTACTACGTCAAACAGACATTTAAATTGCTCGATTGTGCAAAAAAAACAATTACTCTGAAATACAGGGTGACTGCGTGGTCGTGATACAGATGATCACCTGTGTGTTCTACCCATGAATATGAATAACTCTCACTGTGGACCAACTCTGAAATCACGAAAAAAATAACAGCTGTTTCATAGAAAAGTTCAATACGTACTCGACCAAAATGTATGAAGCAGCTGTTTTTTTTTTCCTGATTTCAGAGTTGGTCCCATAGTGAAAGTTGTTCATATTCGTGTGTAGAACACAGAGGTGATCATTTGTATCACGACCACGCAGTCACCCTGTATAATACGAGTACTCATGCTCATCACGCAAATAAATAAATAAATATCAAGGGACGATCTCACACAAATTGACCTAGTCCCAAACTAAGCTCTAGGCTTGTACTATGGATACTAGACAACGATATAAATACTTATGTATATAGAGAAATAAATACTTAAATACATAGAAAACGTCCAAGATTCAGAAAAAAATACTCGTGCTTATCACACAAATCTGCCCTTACCGGGATTTGAACCCAGACCGCTAGCTTCGTAGGCAGGGTCACTACCAGCTAAGCCAGCTTTCTAGAAGTTCTCGAGAATTCTAAAGCATTTCCCTTTAAAACGCACCGTTCTTGTGAATTTTCGAGAAAATTACTATTGGAAGAGCGCTGGTCTCGACATTTCTCAAGAGACTCGCTCCAGAGATAGAAAATAATAATAAGGGCGCCATTGTCTACATCAAAATCGTGTTCGTGTGGGTTTTCTAAAGTATTTTATAAAGGAGCACTTTTTTCAAGTATTATAATAAATTAGGCCCTGACAAATTAAACATGTATTAAGAACTTAGGCCGAAGAGAACATTACTTCAGTGAAATTTTATTGTTACTATCGAAGCTGTTTTTTCAGGTACTGAAATGTTAAAACCATTTCAATGGGTACCGATTATTTTATCGAAACACAGTACCTCTCAACAGTTGCAACGAAGAAAATATTTCGTTTCATGGAAAGGCAAAGAAAGAGGAAATTTCTGCCCGCATAAGTTTTTATTTTGGTGGTCACATATCTAACCTAACCTACGCAATGAATGTTTAAGAAATCCTGAAAACATCATGGTTTGAGCAGAAAATAGCTTTCGATTGAATGATAAAATCGAAGAAGTGAAATTAGATAAAATTATTTAATTTAGTTTAAATTTAGTTTTAATTAAATAGAAAAAAAAAACCCATATAATAATGATCCTACTTTCAGAGCTAAAATCCTTTAGACGGCCTAACCAATAGGGTATTTGCCTATTTTTTTACTAGTATTTAAATTGAATCTTTTTTACCTTCCGAATAGCCTAGTATAAATAGTTTTTTTAATATCTCTAAAATGTTTAAAACTTGCTTTAAGACGGAGAGGAAAATACAGTAATAATATGACGTCATACGACTCAACCGCCATATGAATTACACGCAAAACATCGTTTCGTGAGAAAGAGATAGACAAAAACTTTAAAAGGCTATAACTTTTTTATTTTATTACCAATTTCAAATTTGATTTTGAATTATTTTATCATACTACGTATATTGATATATTATCCAAATTAATATATGAAATTTAATATTAGACAAATACCCTATTTTAATAAAAACTAGTTGAGAATCATTCCGATTTAACTAGCTTCCTTTAAAAACATATCGCGTTTGAATCGGTTGATTCTATTGGCGAGTATGATGCCAAAGAAAAAGAAAAATACACAGATACATCTATTATACTTTTCTCGTCTCGGTTTAAAAACATTGTACAGATGCAGTGAATAATGTTTTTCCATAGTTTTTTGTCCGCAAAGTTCGTTTTTATCTTGCTGTCTCAGTCAACTTTAGTACCCACCGATAAGCTAATTGAGAAAGCAAGATCAATACGAACTTATATAAAAACGATGGCAAAACATTATTCACTACATCTGTATGTTTCTCTCTCAATTGTTTCAACGGGATTAAACAGATGGGTACAAATGCAATTTTAAAATGGCTCCCAATGGACTGACGCGTCCGTAATTCAATAACAATACCGATGCATATTCCATCGGGATATTATTTAAATGTATCTGTCTAGGTGTATTAATTTATTACTCAATTGGGAAATACTGGAGGCAAGGGAAATTGTGAAGTAAGTATAAACATGTGTATAAAGTTTGCCAAGTTTTTTGCATTACACCAACTTACCCATAGAAAGACCGAAAAAACATTTATTGTATGTCTTTACCAATCACGGGACTATGAGAGTTCCTGATCTTTAAAAGGTATACATGGAGCCAAAGCCAACACGCAGAGGCCCTTTAGACAAATTTGATTTAGGTGGTACTGGGTATTGATGAAACTATGGCGCCTGCCTGGCCAATGCTAATTACTTTGGTTGAAATAGGAGACGGTGACTCGCCAACTCAATGAAATGGGCCTCCCAAAATAGCCGCATATACATAACAGCAGAAAGGCAACAGTTCCAAAGACTCAGATAAGGATGGAGAGGAGTTTCTGGACTTTAAACGTCCATAAGTTGCCCACTCGCTACTAATGCAACGCATCTGCCCTTGGAGCAAATACCTCTTGCGACTCCACTATGACTGGCCAATAAAGGCAAGTCAGAGGTAGGAGTCTGTTCCTCGTAATCGTATACTGTAGCCAGCCGGTAAACGCAAACGTGAGGTGAGGAACAGGACCTTCCCTCGGGAGCACTCAGGTCCGTGGTGTTGCTACTCACCAACAGGTCGCCACTAGTTGCCTTGCCTTATTATAATAATAAAAGCGCTTAAGCAAATTTACACAATCAAAGAAGACTACTTTTTACAAGCCAAGCCAAGCCTTTACTTTTTTCATACGTTTGAATCGTTTCCTGAAATGTCCTGTTGTAATTTAAGGTACACCGTTATACGTAGACGACGTTCCATAAGATCCAATACCAATTCTGCACCTAACATTGTCTCGCATGTTTGTAGGGATGTGACGGAATAATCGAATAGCAACGTTTTTATACGCCCTATTTTCCATGGTTTGTGTTGACTAATAACAGTTGAGCGTACTGGGTTAATGTGAAAGGAATAAAATTATTTTGGATACAGACATTTTGGCCTAAAAGATTTTTGTTCAACAGCTAGTAAAAAAAGTTGATTTGTAACAGTTCAAAACACACCGGTAACTTAAATCTCAAATAAATCTAAATCATGTATTGCATTACAAATGTAATGTAAATGTAAGACACACTTTTTTAATTGTTGTCGAGTCTTGGGTTCTTTGTTCTCAAACTCAAATTAAATGCCAATGTATACTAAACGCCTTAGCTTGCATAGCATCTTCCGCAAATAATCAATCAATCGTATCGACATAGCTGACGCACATCCCTACGTTACAACGTATTGAATGGGAGTTACAGAGAGTGACTGGATTCGAGCGTTTTGAATGAACGAACTGTGAACATAACGATTCGCTCACAACCGGCGGGTGTTTGCTTTATATTGAGTAGTCCGTTGAATGGCTGTTCCAATTTTGAATTCAGTTGTTAGGTTCCTATTTTAGGTTAAGTTCCAGATAACTAATTGGAACTGAGCATATTTTTGTATAGTAAAAGACAGATGAAAAGTAATTTCTGACACCTGTCAGTGAAGTAGAACTTTTTAACCGGAGCCTGCCGTTTGGCAAAAATATGTTTTACAAATGTTCCTACCACTTTTGGTTGGTGAGTCCCACAACTCCCACATAACCACCCAGGTGGTATGCGTAAAGGTATTTCACCAGCGTAAAAAAAGTGTATAATTATGCTCTCGATTTCGAATTAGAACCAAATCCATCAATAGCTAGGGTATTACTGCACGGCACCTTGCACTTTGCGACTATGCGCTGAAACTTAGCACAGTTGATTCTTAGCTGGTCTTGAGTAGATTCAGACCGGGAGCCATCGAGAGCCATGACCCATTTATTAGGGGGAGGGGGGGGGGAAGTTTGACGCTGCCGCGCTTTAATTGCGAGCGAGCAAGCGAGCATATTTTTGTATAGTAAATGACAGATGAAAAGTAATTTCTGACACCTGTCAGTGAAGAAGAACTTTTTAACCGGAGCCTGCCGTTTGGCAAAAATATGTTTTACAAATGTTCCTACCACTTTTGGTTGGTGAGTCCCACAACTCCCACATAACCACCCAGGTGGTATGCGTGAAGGTATTTTACCAGCGTAAAAAAAGTGTATATGCTCTCGATTTCGAATTAGATCCAAATCCGTCAAGCCGTTGCATCGTGAAAGAGTAACGAACTAACAGAAAGTTTGGCATTTACAATCTTAGTAGAATTCTTGGTTTTGAGGTTATAATTTGTACTGGAATGACAGGTGTCAAGACTGGTTTAATTTCTTGCTTTTACTATACAAGTAATAAGCGGGTTTAGTGAATAATCATCATACAATATTGTATGTTTTCAAACAAATTTGTAGATATAGCGTGATAGGTGTAGGTTCTGAATATTACTAAGAGAGTAGAATATTTACGATTTTATGTCAAATTACGGTGTCGTTTAATTACACTACATCTGGGAATGTATCGTGAACAGTAAAACCTGCCAAGTTCCAAGCATTTACTGTTGTCGAAAATTCTATAATGGTTGATATTTTGAAGGCTTCAAAACCGTAAGGCACAAAGCAATTAGCTATCGAGTAATTTCTCGCTCAAGAAACGAACAAAAGACGAATAGTTGATCGCTGGCTGTTTACACTGTCGGCGAGAGTTCTTTCCACTAGTTTTTAGAAACAAAACATATAGATCCTGTGTCAATAAAAGAGACACGTATATTAATAAGAGTAGTTGATCTTTGGCTCTACTTGCTTCCCGCTCATCGTCGGTGGTGGGACAAGAGCCTAACCCTAGAAATGGTTTGCGAATAAAGACGCAGCTGTACTATTAGGGAATGCAAATAACCGCTTATAACCGGTTTTAACCGGTTATTTTCATACAAAAACGGTTAATAACCGGTTAAATTGCATTCCCTATGTACTATGCACTAATCCTGCTATATTCTAGACAATGAATGGAACAAAGTTACAGCAGTCACATAGGTTCGTCCTTTTCGTTGCCTGGGATTTGGCAGGATTTATTAGATCAAAAAGCCACTAGGGGACAAAATGTCCTGCGACACGTGTCGCCAGCGACGTCGGGTGAAGTGGCGCGACGTTGCCGGGCATTGCTCGTCATGTCTGGCAACATCGCGCGACAAGTGTCGCCAACGACGTCGGGTGAAGAGGCGCGACGTTGCCGGACTTTGGTCGACATGTCTGGCAACATCGCGCGACACGTATAGCCAACGACGTCATAAGTCGCGCGATGTCACCAAATATGTCAGGCGAAGTTTCGCGAAGTCGCACGACTTCGCCGGACGTCGCTACGGACATAAGTTGCGCAATGTCGCCAGATATATCAGGCGAAATCGGCCGTCTTCGCTTGACATGTCGCCGACACATGTCGTGGGACATTTTGTCCCCTAGTGTATCCCTGGCTTAATACGCCCCTGTACATACGAGTAGTCTGTTTTCAATTTCATGTCACGTGTCGTTTATTTGGTAACACGACATTGTTTAAAAAAACACTTATAAACGCTTACCTATTAGTTAAATATGCATAGGTATGGTAATTATTCTATTCTGTTTGTAATAAAACATGAAAGTCAACAACTAATTCATTCATGGCTTAGCGCGAGCCACCAATACCGCTCACCCTTTTCAAAGTTTGGTACAACTTTAATTATCGTTCTCACTGAACAAAAGCATTATAGCACGGTGAAATTTAATTGAAAAGCTACCTTATGTTTCGGTGATTGGGTTAGAAATGTTGTTAGTTAAAAGGTTGTTAGAACATTGTAAAGTTCTGTGAACTATGATGACTGTACACAATCCACTGTTGGAAACAACAGAGGAGTTAATAACTTAATGTCATGAATTGCTGACTATCAAATAAATTTTGTTTTTGCTACTCAGGGTTTTTTGGTGTTTGAAGTTTTCTTTTTCAGGGTACAGCTTATTTGCAGAAATACATGTCATGAATTATAAAATTACCGATAATTGAGACTTCTGTAAAAAAATAGAGGCAGGAAAAGAAACATATTTGCTACATGCTGTACATAAAAAAAAGTGAATTTAACTAAAATTTTAAACAAATCATATTTGAAAAACTGGAAAGTATGCTAAATGACCTTCTTATAGCCCTGTTAATTTGTGATAATATCGATATAAATCTTCCGTGACAATACTGCGATGTAACGTTCTACTCTTTTCCTTACTTAAAATGTTAAAGGCGAAGTTTGTCCGTTTGTTCCATCTTCACAATTAAACGCCACATTCGAGCGTCGTGAAATTTGATACGGATATAGTTTATAATCCCGAATAGGGAGATAGGATACTTTTATCCCGGAAAATTGGTCATTTCTGGAGGGAACAGCGATAAACGAAAACGCATATGGAGTCGCGGGTAAAAGCTAGATAATCTAAGCCAATAGTAGTAAAGAAACGAGAAGCAACAGCAACATTGTTTATGTGCATTAAAGAGTTTACATACAAAATACCATTTGTTAAATTTATTCAACAAGGGAGTGAAAACTGAGACGAAAACTGATGTTTGTTTTGTTGGGAAGAAAAAAGACGCGCTGACCTTAAATGATTATGACCAGGGCAAGATTATGTTGAATGTTGTGTGGACATAATAGCTCTAAGGTCGAAAAATTAAAACCAAGGTCTGATTTGCGTTTGATACGCCAGGCGTGGCACTAGAACTAATTAGCGGAGTGTATGAGAAGGGTACGGCCTACTAATAACCGTGAAAGCGTGTTGATTTTTACAAATGGAAATGACTTTCAGCACTCCACTATATTGGATTAATCGTGTTTAGTAATTATTATAAGTAGTCTAGTGTGTGCTAAGGGGATAATAGGTGTACGTAGATTTCAGCGAATTACCAGCCTCGCCTAGATTATTTACCTTGGTAAGTCGTGTTCGGAGTTTAGCGTAAGTAATGTTACAAATGAATTGCGAAAGTACATTGTTTTGTTCGGCATGTAAGAGCAAAGTTTTTTAGTTTAGGAATTGCAAAGGCATTGTTTTGACAGAAGTTATAAAAGGTTCTGTGATTTACTAGTATAAATGTTTGTCGATAGTGCGATCGATTAAGGTTGCATTCGACCAAACTGGAATAAGGTATTAATATCTAGATCAACGCCGAATTTGTATAGACTAATCTCGGAGTAAGTCTTATTCCAAGCTTGGTCAAATGTGGCCTAAAATGTTTCTGCGGATGCTGTGGATCTGCGGCATCGATGCCTTTAATCTTTTAACCTCCTGAGGTTCCTTGTACTAAAACTAGTACAAAATACGGCCATTCAAATAAAGATCTAGTGCAAAGAAAGTAAAGTGTAATTTCTTTTGTTTTTATGACTTAAGATGAAATTGGAAAATTGACTTTATGTCATTCGTAATAGATTCATATTCCATTGACAAAATTCGTTGTATACTAGGCCGTAGGAGGTAATGCTTTTTCCATTAGTTTTGCTTATATAGGCGGTGGTAGCCACTTTCTATCACGTAGACCGTCTGCATGTTTGTCTGCCTTTTGCAATACAAGATCGGCACTGGTCTATAATCTCTGACATAGTCTAATGGGCCCTCTGCACTATCGGCGATGGTCGTTGATGGTTTGATCGTCTATAATCGGCCCGATGATCGTGCAAGCATCCACACTATCGCCCGTAGTAGTTTGCGAACGGCAAGCGTACAAGATGGACGTGGATTGTGTTGCTGCTTTATTATTTAATAAATGAAGGAAAAAACGATGATGATATTTGAGCACTAATCATAATAAAACGAAGTAGGTGTGTAGATACAATAACAATATAATTCAATTTAATTTTTAATTAATTGTCCACCGGGGAATCCATGATTGGCGATAGTGTGGGCAGCTCAACGAACAACGCTTCGATTCCCTTTTAGGCGTGCCCGAAAAACTGACAAATCACGGGTCGCAGGCGAACATTGGTGATCATAGACGATGATCAGCGAATACAGCCGAGTATGCCTTCCACGCTATCGTGCTCGCCCGTATTCGTCTGTATTCGCCTATAGTGTAGAGGGCCCATAATATTCTCATGGTCTAATAAAACAATGTCGTCTCTTCCGAAAAGGGACACTTTCTACGTCATCACAAAGTTGCCACTTGATTAACCACTACCCAAAAATAAGGAAAAAAAATCATTTTAGGTTAGTGTACGATTTTATTTCCAAAATATATATATCACGAATAATATAAGTCACGAGCATAATTTACATATCTACTTTCATTGAATGTTTTATTTTAATATTTTGTATACATTTATGCAAGAAAATAACTAACAGGGATTTTTTTTAAACATAAAGGTTACATTACAATGTGGAATTACAACCTGATACTACAGGCATCACCAGATTCACCAGATCAAACTGGCCGGTTACAAATTTGTCAACTTGGTGTTTTTCGTCATACTATGCGAACCTATGCGAATATAATATTCCGCTCTCGCTCGGTATCATTACGCTAACGAGACGCCAATGATTTTCAAACTGCCGCGGTAAAATTGTCGATGACATTTTTTTGTAAAATGTAAAATGGTTAAATGCTCTATTAAAAACTGTAAGAGCAAAAAGGGTTGAGCACAGTCGGTTTCTATACTTTTCCACCAAAAAAATCGCTTGCCGAGGAGTGGTTGCGTTATTGTGGGCCTAAAACCATAACGGGCCTAATACTTAAATGAGAGGAAGCGCCTAATAAAAAAGCGCTTATCAATATTCAAATTCTCATAATCCATAGCCCTAATAGTTAGAACTTTATTTATTTTATTATAAGTATAGTCGTATATTTTACGATTAAACGTTCAACATTTAAGCGCCGGCGGTCACAGCACATTGCTCGTAGAACTTATACCCGTACCTACGTCAAAATGCAGCAACACGTCCATACGTTTTTTTATAGAGAATAGTAAATGGTCAAAACGTAAAACCTATATACAATGATAGTCTTAAATTAATATATACGAGCAAATATTTTTAAATTACCCCGATTTTAAAGTTTGGAAATCTTCGGTTGACGAATATGACGTAGTACGTGTCCACTCACGTGACCACTGCTTCTCGGAAGAGAATACCAGGCGAAGTATATTATTGTACCATGATATTCTGATCTAGTAGGAAGAGTAAGTCAGGGAGTAAAGTGTTTTTGCACCTATATTAGTGTTCAAGTTAAATAAACCTAACTAGGAGTTTTATTCAACACGGTTTAACCATATCGCTTTTGACTTGTTATGGTATTGTTTTTAACTCAGCCGCCATTACTGTCAAGTAAATAAGAGCTATCGTGAAGTTGACAATACGATAACACCTCAAAGGTAATATGATTTTACCTCAGCAGAAAAGAGGCCCAGAAGAATAAAGCCTGAAATAAGGCGCCACATGAACTTTCTATATTCTATAATATTTTACGTGAGTTGCAATGGAAAAAATACGAAGAAAAAATGTTTTAATATTCCTTGTACATTTTGTTACATAACAGAATAATGCAAAACAAGTTAGCAAGAAAAAAGCATGTAAAGCAAAGACCTCGCCAGCAACATGTTACAACTTTACAACAAACAAAATATAAGTCTTGAAAATTTAATAATGATGAAAAGGTTATTAAAATTAGTTGGTCGGATGGTTCATTAAAATTTCATACTTTTTATGTTTTTGTTAAGCAAAAACCATTAACGTTTTAGTTTCTCGGATCATTAAAGACAAGGTATCACTTACGGCACCAATTAAGATATTCTCGGAGCTAGCAAACATTTCAGTCGCTTTTTCAGGAACGAACAGATACGTCCGCTTTTTAAACGTCGGAAACTGCCAATAATCACGATGTTCAAGCGTTTTCACTTGTTTTCACAGTTAATAGTCCATTATTGCCTAAGCCCGGAAAGTAGGGGATTGCCGAGGATTGGATTGACGAGTGGGTTAGCCGGCTGAGGTTTGGCGAGGCCTGTTAAAATACGATATATTTCTCAAACAATGCAAGGAAATTATAAAAATACATAATTAAAAGTAGGTATGGCCTGTGTCAATTGAAATTGCCTATTAAAAACAAATCAACAAATTCTCAACAAGTTTTTAGAGTTATAAGTAATTCTGTAGCTCTGCCTGCCCTACTCTCTGGAAACCAAGTCGTGAGTTCATGTATGTATGTATGTAAAAAAAATTGATACATAACCTCAAATAATCATCAAGTTTGTTTTTATTTAATCTTAAACTTAATGCGAAAGAAGAAGAAGATTGTATAAATCTTTAAAAGCACGTAATTATCGAGTAATAATAGTAAATTAGTTCGCTTGGTTGTGTTTACGTCTTTGCCAACTTCAATTGCATCAGAGTATATTTTTAAACAGATTTCGACGAGATTAGAAAGAATATCCTTTTGAGAATTTATTTAAAAACTACGAGTATTAAGATAATTTCACGCACAACGACCCGCCACCCGCAGGCCCCCGCCTCCACCCATCCTGCACCCACCTTTATTAAGTTGGGGGATTTTTTCATATTCCTTTCGATTTTATATGCAATAGAGAGCATTTTGAAATAAAGTATCGCAGCAGACAGGGATGTGTTTTCATACATTTATTTTAGTCCTAGGAATAAAAAGAGAAAAGCCATGCTTTCCGAGCATGTTTAAGAAAAACTTAATAAATAAACATATTTATAAGGTATCTACTTATGCTTTATTAATATACTTTATATTGTCGTTTTACAAATAATGTTAGTATGTAGGTAATCTTGTGTATATTGATAGTTTAAATTATTTCGTTTTCAATTTGACACACTACCGCTTATCGAGCGCTCCCTTTCTTAATGTGAATTACCTACATTAAATCTATCCTTTTTAATTAACACTACGAATCTGAAGGTGTACCGATTTATTCGTTATTTATTTATTTATTTATCGTATGGCTTTATTCTCTACTTAAATAAAATAAATATTTTAATGAGAGTGAGAGGACACGCGAAGACGATATTATAGTGGACTTTCGTTTGAATTCGTATTTTACTTTCTTTCTCATGTTGCCATATCAATGAAAAAAAAGTTTATTGCCATAAATCTTGGTTTTACGTAACTGTTTGTTTCCTAAACAAATAAAAAAAACAGATACTGAACATGTGAAATTTCCTTTTACGAGTAGTTTTACCAAGAAACCGGTCAGGGGTGCGATTCTCTCAAAAACGGCGGTCTATCGGACGAACGAGCGAAATTGCAGCGGTGAGTTTAATAGTCCCGTCCGAGCGAACAAAACACATTTTAGCGCGTGCATTTTCAATTTGGCAGCATGGCTTATCGAATGTATAAGGCTGCCTAATTGAGAATGCACGCGCTAAGATGTGTTTTGTTCGCTCGGACGGGACTACTTAAACTCGCCGCTGCAATTTCGCTCGTTCGTCCGTTTCTAAGAGAATAACACCCCAGGAGATCACGCTCGTCCCTACTAAAAAAACACCAATGGGTAGCTAAATGAAGGAGTAAGATAAACAAGAACTCATGCGACAAACTACTATGTCGATTGATTATTCACAATATCTATAATTTCTACTAATTTCACGTAAAAACGGAATTATATTAATGTAGGCTTAATTTGCATCACTTCCGATCCTAACGCTATAGAAAATAGAAACGACTCTGTTGTGTTAGGTAAGGAACCTTCCCAAAATATTAAAATAATCTACTATATGTGAGTCTCGCTCGCACACTAAAGATTCCTTATTTTTTTTGTATTATTTTTTAAATGTGCTGTTTCTCTGTTTTGTTTTTTTATTTGGTGTACAATAAAGTGTATTGTATTGTATTGTATTATTTGTTGTTATAGTGTCAATACTACTTTACTTTTTCAAAATTTCTACTCTCCACCTACCACTAACTATGATGGTTTACAAGATACAGCCCAACAGACGGACAGCGGAGGCTTCATAATAGGGTCCCGTTGGTACTCTTTGGGTACTGAACCCTAAAAAGATCCGTAGAACTCAACCTTGACACAAATAGTCCAAAAGACGCTGCATCTAAGTTATCTTCAAAGAGAAACGCAAAATGCCGGGCGATATTTATTTAATATTAGGTTGCGAGCCTCTAAAGAGAATCTTCAATAATATTGACTGGAACTTATAAAGGCATGCAGTGAGCGGAAGAACATACTTTGTAAATTTTATAATATATTTACTGAAATAATTTGAAGTAACGAAAAATATAACTTCTTAGGTTTGTACAATATTCATCAAAGAATTACTGCGAAATAAATCTTCACTAAGTTATGAGAGTGATGTTTTATTCAATTGAATGAAAGCTTATTCCTTCTTGGATTATGTTAACCTTTAATATCTAACAAAAACACTAATGTAATTTTTATACGTTTCCCCTAGCTAGGCAAACAAATTATTTATACAGACTAATATACATAAACTCCTGTCTGAAACTGCTATTTCTGAATAAAAACAGCCGCTTTATTATAACACGGTTGAAACATTGAGGCAAGCTAGACGTAGGTATACTTACCTCGTGTCTCATTTTTTAAACAAACAATACTTAAAAGCAAAATTGTTGTAGTCACCTTGCGTTGGCATACATGACATACGTTGGAAACAAAACCTCTTAATAGTACTCGGTCTCACACTCTTATTGGCATACAAAATATACAAGGCCTCTATTCTAGGCGGTAAAAACCATAATATTATGGATGTTATTGTATTGTCAACGTTTTGATAGCTCTTATTTACTTGCCAGTTATACTCATCATCATTGTGTATGGCACTCACTCGTCCTGCATAGATCAGTGGTCGATGTCCAAGTGTTTCAGTCAGTTTGCTGCGGCAGGCGAAAATTTATGCTGCTCCTCCATGTCACCGGGAAAACAGCAAAGTAGGCAATCATTTAACACGTCGAAGAGGGTCTAGTCAGGTGCTCCGCAGTCGCATTGACAGTAATGATGGCTGAGTGATGAACTATAACATGTCAAACACTAATAGGAAACAGCTTTAAACTGAAAATTAATTTATTTAGCAAAAAATATATTCACAATGTGTTTAACTAAGAGACTAGTACTTGGTGCTGTAATTGATACATTAAAGAAAGAATAGGCTCGTCTCTCAAAGGTCCGGAAACATAATATGTGTGTGCGAATTTAGTTCCGAATGGATTTAGAACTACACCTACAGACTGTAGACCTTCAAAAAATTATATTCCTTTACTTGCGTAAATACTAGAGCGAATAAAATCACCATGTACTTAAACCTATGCTTTAAACAAAAAAATCCGTCACGGAGCAACCATGAGGTATATAATAGCGAGCATTCGTTTTTGATACAAAAAGTCTTTAATAAAAGAAAACTTCGATGTTAATTGTCTCACAGGTGGAGGAATATTGTTCCAGCACTTGGGTGCATGGCAGCGGAAACTGCTGGTGAAAGCCATGGTCCTGTGCCGGTGGCCCTCCAAGAGATAGCGAGACGATCTCGTTCCATAGCTTTCATGGAAAGAGAGAAAAAAAACTAGCGAAAAGGTAATTCGGTTTTTTGAGTAATAAGAACATCAAATTAAAGACTAGCGAGGTGTAAATGCGAAAGCTCATGTTCAAGCCCTGTTAAGATAAGGAGTTATGTGACTTTTCGGAAGAAGCACCCTTAAGAGATTGCGTATGCGGTGGTCTTAGTATTATTTCAGCGTTCGATAGACGGCTTCACGGAAAAGCAGGTAGGTACTTATTGGAAATCTGAAACCTCATTAAAATGGAAATAATAATTTCAGTATAATATAGAAACGCCAAAATTTGCTTCATCTTATTTTACCTTTTAATATTATTTTTTTAGTTCAAGACCAATCTTTACGGTTCTCGGGGGCTAAGTGATCTAACGGTATTCTCGTCTTCATAAAGTTACTTTATTTGTACCTTTCTAAAGACAATTTCGTGTTTTGTTATCGTTAAGATTTATTTTGTTATGTAGTTCTGTATGTATATACATAATCATCATCATCAGCCTATAGGTACTAGTCCACTGCTAGACTAAGGCCTATCCCATCGCACGCCACCGAGCACGATCTGCGGCCACTCGCATCCAGCTCTTGCCAGCCACCTTGCGAAGATCGTCGCTCCGCCTAGTCTGAGGGCGTCCTACACTACGTTTGCCGATCCGCGGTCTCCACTCAAGAACACGATAACTCCAGCGGTTATCCGTTCTGTGGCATATTATTATGTGGTCATCCCACTGCCACTTCAAGCTGCTAATTCGATGGGCTACGTGTAAACACATATTCATATATAATTATAAAAGTAAGAAGTGAAAATAATTGAAATTTTGAAGTACGCAGTAGCATCGTAAAGAACTACTAGCGCCATCTACCGGCAAGTAGAACTTCAACGAAAATATATTGGTTCCATATAAATCCGCTCGGCGACGTTGCTAAACCAAACTTGCAAAATAAAGAGTTCTCCAAGAATGTACATCGAGAAAGCGCAATTCATTGAAAAGAAAACTTACAATCCTTAAAATGTAGTAGTTTACTTGATATAAATACTGTTTATAAGTTCTTCCGTTTAGTTTTTCTTTTCGCTTGGGGGTTTTCGCGGAGTTCCGTCAGTGAGCGCCGGTCTCTCGGCGCAACGTGTCGTGTGGCTTCTTCACGTCAGTGTTAGCCAAAATAATAGGTATACAAGTGTCGTACGAGTTATATGGCATCAGTGCAGTAATTTGGATTGCTGTCAAATTCGACAGATTCGACGAAAGGTGAGTAAAATTTCAACAAACGTGTTATTGCGTATTTGTACATTTATATGATTGCCTGATAATTGGTTCATTAGTGTTTATTATTGTCAGATTAAGGTCACTGAAAAGTTTTTATGATATGGTGTTGACATTTAATTCAATTTGAATATTTACCTACTTACTAAAAATCGAAACCTACTTACTTAGTTAAAATAAGCTCAATAATTAGTTGTATCATTTCTAATAACCCTTGTTTAAAATAAATAAACACAGGACAACTACAATACAACGAGCTTAGTATTATTAATCAGTGAACTATGTCAAGAATTAATTCATATTTTTATTAGATTACAATTTAGCTGCCATCTAGCGACGAGTATTCTCAACAACTCATTTGTTGTGTTTCTTGCCATCTATCGGTGACTGGACAAACCAAACTACCTACTCCACATTATAAAGTTCAACCAATTTGCAACAGGTGGCGCTACAGTTTACAATGTCAAGTTGGCATCGAATAAAATAGTGTTCACCGTATCACTATCTTGAGGTTTTTGTTAAAGGATTTTTTAACAAAGTCACATAAGTTAAAATACCGGACCATAATTTGAATTTTGTACTCGCGTGGAAGTTCTTTACGATGCTTATAGGTTTTTGTGTGAGAGTGAAGAACTATTGAGTAGGTACTTAGGTAGGTATCTTTATTTTTATTCAAAATTTTAGGCTCAGTAGTTAAGAAGACTGCCTGGCCAGTCTACTTATGACCCAACCACATACAGTAAGCCAAAGTAGTTGCCAATTGTATTGAACTTTCGTCATATATCAATTAACATTTGTTCAAGGTTGAGAAGGTGACGTGGAAAATAATTATTATAATAGTCATTTGATTTTAAAAAGTTATGATCAAAGACACAAAGCTAAAAGAAAAAGAAATATTTTTTAATAATAATATTACAGTATTTTTAATAGGTACTCATTGCAACCTTAATTGGCCAAAGAGGTACAGTGGCCACAAACGGTAGTTCTACCCAATTTGTTTACATTAACCGTGTCGTTTTTGTGACAATAAGTGTATTTTTTTCTTTCTTTCTTTCTTGAAACAGTTCCATTATTGTTATAAAACGTTTCCGTCACTAGACGTAAAATAACATTAAACGAATACTTTAAGGAGATCGAAATAAATTAAAACATGAAAAAAAATCCTTTGCATACACAGTGATCACAAAATGGCCTCCTCGAGGAAAATGAGTTTCCGCTTCGAAGAAAATAAGCAAATAAGGTTAACCTCATATTACACCCTGATTGCTAGAAATTTGAACCGTGTAACGAGTTAATAAGGATGGATTTTGCAATCTCACAACGAAACGAGATAAGACATTTGAAAATTTACGAGAATTTTATTAAAAAGCAGGATCGTTCAAAAAATCTCTTTTAAGTTCCGTATATTTAAATTTAGACACGTTTTAGAATGAATTGGTGTTATTATAATTAAGAAGACTTCATGATTGTATTATTTGTTTCAGAATAAATTAAAAAAAGAAACCGTTCAAGATGGTAAGTGAAACTTTACCTTACACTTTTGAATTTCCTCACTTGAGTTTCTAAACCTCGCATCTGATCGAATAGTTAGATAGGAAAAGCACTCGTGTTCACTTAAATATAAAGACTACTTTCCTATGTAACTATTCGATCAGATACGAGGTTGAGAAAGTAAAGGGACGATTTGTAATGTGATACTACATATGTATCAACGGTTACGTAGCAAATCTTCTAAAATCAAATGTTATAAAGTTGATACACATACGTCTAGAATGTCGAAAGCCTAAATGAATAATGTGCATAATCTATAACGTTCGAAATACATACAACGCGACTGGTCGAGTGAACATAATATCGAGGTACAAAATTAATATGATTAATTGACATAAACTTGGTACACATATATATAATGTAGAAAGCCGGAATGAATAATGTTGTTAATGTATAACATTCGAAACACAAATATCGCACCTTTAGAACAATAGTGACCTAATTCAAAATTTGTGCTTTCAAACTTCGAGTCATAAATTTATTATCATAGAGACCTAACTCGAAATTTAAAATTTCTCAATTATGTCACTATTGTTCTGAAGGTGCGATATGTTTATGAATTTTAGTTTAATTTCTATTTTAATATCAAATTTAACAGAGTCGACAGAGCTCCTATTTCTGAGGTTTTTCCTTCGGGCCGGCTGAAGAGCTAACATAACCTAAACCTACCTCATATTTAAATATGACACTATTTTTTTCTGAATTAACTTCCTTAAGTAATTTGACTTTATGTATTTTGAACGTTATACATAGTGAGCAGTATAGATTATAAACGTTATAAATTTAAATCGTATAAATTTTTAACTTATGACATGAGATGTTATTAATTGCGTACGTTATGCAATTTGACTTTATATATTTTGATCATATGAAAACCGAACTTGTAACATTTGATTTTAGATGTTTTGCTACGTAACCGTATTACCTAACCACTTTTTGTGTAAAACATTTAAACACCAACAGTGATCTATAACGTATGCGAATGAGTACAAAGGAAACTTTTCCAGTCAGATTAAGATATTTTGAAAGCCAAATCAAATATTTTGATAGATTTAATATCAATTCAACCCTGAACTGTCGGTGTTTTAGTTTTAGTCTTCCATACATTTAGTACACTGAAAAAAATAATTGGTCGCTTGTAACAAGATTGTGATTGTTGTGCATAAGCGGCTTGATCCCATACGAGCCTAACAAGACGATAGATACACCAACTAACACGTTAGATACATCAACTAAGATGTTAATTGAATCACTGAAGTAATTGCTGTTTGTTACTATCAGCTTTGGTTGATATAACTAATATCTTAACTATTGTATTCATTTTTTGTCAACTAAGTGAAAATCTCTCTTTGTTGGCTCTCATTTTTTTGAGTGTACGGAGCGTGCAGGAATGACGCCATTGCTACCGACGTCCGAGGGGTTAAATAAATTAATATCAGGAAACAATATCACACAAATCGACCTAGTCCCAAACAAAGCTCTAGGCTTGTACTATGAGTATTAGACAACGATAAAATTTACTTATATAGAGACTTGGTGTTAATTTTAGATTGAGTACTCTAAGTTTGTGTTACCTACTCTACTTTTTTATGTTTTGCTGTTGTTTATGTACATTTTTATTTTATTTTAGCATCGAATAAAGCATTTCTATTCTATTCTATTCTACTTAATACATAGAAAACATCCAGGACTCAGGAACAAATATTCGCGCTCATTACACAGTTTTTTCCATACTGGGAATCGAAACCAGGACCTCTAGCTTCGTAGGCAGGGTCACTAGCAACTAGTATAAGCACGTCGTCAAAATAAATATCAAGGACGACCTGCGTCGCTATTGTCTAATGCACTCGCAATCGCAATCGGCTTCAAAGCGGAACAAATGTTTTCATTTTATATGCAGACAAGCCTTCGATTTTCAAAATGAAAACGATTGCGATTGCGATTGCGTTAGGCAATAGCCCCCCCGGGGGGTTATTACGATATGGCAATGAACTTAATTTTACTACGAGCGAAAAGGAAAAAGCTGTAGCAGTTATATAGCTCTGTCCCTTTCTCGCAGTGTAATCTGAACTGCATAGTTATGTCATAATAAACACCCTGACATAAATTACTCTAGTCTATATCTACATTTTAAGATTGTACTGTTGAGTGGGACTTTGTGGCATTGATTAAGTAAATGCATTTTTATTATATTACAGTACGGCTTCGTAAATTATGCCCTGGAGCTGCTCGTCATGAAGACCTTTGGCCAGCAGACATGGGAGGAAATAAAGTGAGTCTTTACAAAACCACTTACCAAATGTTATCGTCAAGTGAATAAGAACTGTCTCTATTCCACGGTTTACCCTTGTTTGGTCGACACTAATTTCATTTCAACTAACTTCTGTTTGACTGTAAGGCCAGCCAGTTTGGAGTAGACCCTTACAGGTTCTAAACTCCTGGTAACATATATACATACCTTTACGCCTTCATTCCTAGAGTAGGGTAGGCAGAGCTACAGAATTACTAACAACTCTAAAAACTTGTTGTTAATTTTTTAACCATATTATGCACAAACAGGCTAAAATGTTTACCAGTATATTAGTGACAGGTTGCAAGCCCATCGCCTAACAATACTACAAGCCTTTATACCTTTAGTCGCCTCTTACGACTTCCATGGGAAGACATGGAGTGGCTCTATTCTAAGCCGGCAATCACACGGCACGCCTGGTAATAGAATGACTAAACACCCTCATCTGAATCATATAATGATTAACGGATCTTATATTTTGTGAGATTTTGTTAGAAGTCTAGCCCAACCTAACCTAATTAACATTTAAGATATTCAGACAACTACAAGGCTTCAGCAGAAATTAGCTTTCGATGAAGTGAAATCGGGTGAAATGAAACGTTCTATTCATTTGTGATAGGTAAAACAAGGCGACCTTATTTCACTCATCATCGGACGTCCAGGCAGAGGGAGAGGTTTCACCCTTGGGCCCCAAATTCAGAACATCCTCGCGTGCCGAGCGTTTAAGCTTAGATTGTCGATGTAGCGTGCACGGCAGTTTTTGCTAAATACGTTGAGTTTGCACGCTCAAAACAACGCAGCGCTGCATGCAACGACTTTCCGAATTTGCGACCTTACATTGTTCAAAGCAAATTTTTGCATGAATGGCGCAATTAGATGGTTCGTATATCTATGTAACTGTGTGTCTGTGTTTCATCGTAACTCAAACGGATGGACCAATATTTTAGTATCATCATGGTCATCTCGAGTATGTGTTTGTCCAGTATGACGTATGTCCTAAATTTCCTCCATTCATCCCTAGATGAATTCTCTCGTCTCCGCTTTCGGCCTGCTATTTAAAATAAAGGCAGATTAGTAGAGCTGTTTCAGAGTTACCAGCTGTGAATGTAGGTAGCTCACCATTATTTTTATCAATTTATAAGTCTGTACCTGTAATATTAATACCGTAAAATGTGCCTACTTTGCTCCAAAATTTGCTCCAAATTTCGAATTTTTTTTTTTTTTTGAAAATCATTATACTGTGGTATATTGATTTATGTATCTTTGTAAAGAAGAACATCCTTACTATCATATTTAAATGACATATAAATATTGTTTTGATATAGATATATAAACTTGAATTTAGGAGCAATTTTACCCAGTGTTTGGGAAACTTTGCCCCTGAATTAAATTTACTTTAAAACTTGTATTAGAAAGCGTTTGGTGCAGTTTCACACCGTCGTCAGTCAAAGTATGCTCCAGTACCAATTTTTTAGGTAAGCCTAAGTTTGAGTAGGTTTGGAGCAAAGTAAGAAATTTGTTAAGTGTTAGGAACAAAAATATATTGGTTTTTACTAAAAAAAATATATTTTTAATATAATCACAATATTGTTCAATCTTAGTATTGCTTCGCTTAGACGATAATCAAAAGAAAATAAAAGTCTGAAAAAGGGTCCGTACCTAGGTCTGTAGGTACCTATTACCCTGTTAATCACTTTATTTAAGCAATATTCGACAAAAAAAAAAAATGATCGTCTGAAAGGGTATCATTAGTATCATTACCCTGTTAATTAACATTATAGGATATAAATAATCTCATGCTGTAATGTTATCTTATCACCTATCATTTATCACCAAATTTGATTTAGTTCAGGAACTGCAAAAATTTCACGTCAACCTTTTTTTTTTTGGTGGATTTATGGACTCTAAAATTTTATTCCAATGATAGTGGATTTCGTCTTTCGGTTTTGGCCACTTCAAACATTTTTCATGAAAGATATATAACTATGTTCCTGGATCAAAGTTACCGCAACACGTGGAGCTAAGTAGGTACGTAGGTATTTTTTTTTTTAAGATTATGCCTTGAAGAAGCTAAATTCTACTAGAACTATTTATTAACATGGGATAGCTGATAATATACAGGAACCCATCAAAACATACTAACCGTGATTCGTTGAACAATTGCTTAGATGGAAGTGGCTTTTTCTCATAATATTTTTTTAGTAAATTTTCTTGTTGGCACTTAGCGACGCCTGACAGGAAACGGAAAAGGCGAAGCGAACAATTCACGTTCATTTTTGCCTCTTCATTTGCAAATGTATCGAATGCTTTCGGCAATTTTGACGAATTGACCCAAAGACTTCGACTTGCAGGGCAATGAAACTAAATACAGAATCGGAGCAAAGTTACCCAGTAAGGAGCAAAGTAGGCACATTTTCGGATAAAGTTGATGTCATGATACGTATTTTCTCAGGAGGAAGGCAGATGTGGCCATGGAAGGCAGTTTCCTCGTGCGTCAGATATACGACGATGAGATAACATACAACCTCATCACGGCTGCTGTTGAAGTTCTACGTAAGTTATAAACGGACGTGTTTTGATCCGGATTTTCCTCAATTTGAAGTTTGTTGCGTTATTACACAATTTGATTGTCATAGAATATTTTTTTGCGTAATTTGGGTTAGTTTCGGAGTCAAAAGTGTGATAAGGGTTGAAGGCACGATTATTAGCTCTCACTCTTGTGTTATCTTATCTTGTCTTACACATGAACCCTTTAGGATACTCTTTTGTGCAATGTTTTACCCTCGTACACACAGCTGTTCTCATGTCGCACCTTTAGAATTATAGTGACCTAATTCAACATTTCCGCTGTCCACTTTGAGACATATTTATTCCTATAGAGACCTAACTCGAAATCCCACATTTGTGAATTAGGTCACTATAATTCTAAAGATGCGATGTGTAGAATTTCTGAGGATTTTTTCCTTACCCATAATAGTATCGAATAATAAACTTACTCGTAAGTTAGAAAAACTCATTGGTACATAGTAACCGAGGGAGTTCGAACTCGGTACCTTACGATCACGAGTTAGCTCCCTAAACTACTGGGCCACCGGCGCTCTAGATCGCCCCCTTACATCCGTTTGCAATACGTATTTAAACTACGGTTAAAACTGTATCTATTCTTGACCGTCAGTAATTTATACATTGATACTTGTTCCCAATATTCAGAACGCAAATAGATTTACTTTCCTTTATAAAAAATACATAATGTTATAGGATTAAGATTAATAAAAAAATTACAAAGCATTTCGTAACAGATAAGTTTTCTTTACAGAAATACCAGCCGATGCCATACTTGAACTTTTTGGCAAAACTTTCTTCGAGTTCTGCCAGGATTCTGGATATGACAAAATTCTGCAAGTGCTGGGAGCCACTCCGCGTGACTTTCTACAGGTAGCTTTGCTAATTCATACTGTACCGTAAACCGGGGTGAGTAGGAATTAAGGGGTGAGTAGGGAGCAACTTAAAATAAGTCATAACTTGTTACAAATAATAACAAGTGTTAAATGGACAATAACGTAACGTCTATTGGTAATAGTTTCAGTCTTATAATTAGTAACATATGCTTCATTTTAGGTTGTGTCCCTACTCACCCCTTAATCCCTACACACCCCGTTTTACGGTATCAAATTATATTCCACCATTTGTACTTATCCCAAGGGTATGATTTCCAGCGATATCCTATTACGATGCGAGGGGAGACTTTTTAATCATGATAACAGCTTCTAACTAATCCTTTCAGAATTTGGACGCCCTGCATGACCACCTTGGTACTCTGTACCCTGGCATGCGCTCTCCCTCCTTCAGATGCACTGAGAGACCTGAGGATGGCGCCCTTGTCCTCCACTACTATTCAGACAGGCCTGGTTTGGAGCATATTGTTATTGGTATTGTGAAGGTAAGAATCATGTTGCATTTGCCAGTGTTGTGTTTCTGAGTTTGTTGACAAACTTAGTCTAAAATAGTTAGAGCAAGGTCATTGGATTTAAACTTTGAAATTCAGTAGTGTGACTAATACTTTGAGGTTCAAAGCTATGAAAATGCTTGTTCATTCCCTCAACATTCACGGTTGTCAGTTGTAAGATATAGTAAATTAAGTAACTTAATGTTTGTAGCATGTTTCATAAATTAATTATGGATCCAATTACGATATAACTTGAAACTTTGGGTAAATAGTTATGCACATCACAAGTATTTTCACATAAATTACAATAAACTAATACGTTTACAGACGGTGGCTAGCAAGCTGCACAACACCGAAGTAAAAGTGGAAGTTCTGAAGACCAAGGAAGAATGTGACCACGTCCAATTCCTCATCACCGAGACATCCAACACGGGACGCGTGTCTGCGCCTGAGATTGCTGAATTTGAGACCTTATCCCTCGGTAGGAAAGAATATTTTATCAGACAAGTTAGGGAGGACTAAAATCTTTTTGTCAAACTTCAAATCTCGAAACATGAACGTAATCGTTAAAGTTAGCATTATGAATTTCGTATAACTCCCCTGGGACTTTATTGTTTAACTTGGTTTGGCCCATCTCGCTTCGATATCGTAATCACACTTTTGTCGTAATGACAGCTCTTACTGTGAAATGAATAAGAGCTGTCATTAAGTCAAAAGTAGAATTATAATATTCAACCAAGATAGGCTAACACAATGTGGAATAGAGTCCCTGGGCAAAGAAACGGGAGCGAAAAAGGATAGACCATTTTATACGAGTATATAATTATGTCTAAATAGAGTAGGTATATAAACGAAACCTAAACCATGCCTAAACCTAACCAAAGTTCGAAAAGACACTATTGAAAACAGAAAGAGTTCATACCACTAGTTGAAAAAATCTATGCGTGTTTTTGTGTCATAAATTATAGAAATAATAAAAAACCGAAATCTCTTTTATATTTCTGATAAGTTTGAAAATTTTTCATCAACCAAATTATGAGTTTCATAATCCTTCTTCCAGAACCGAAAGTCAGTCCAGCTACATTTTGCCGCGTGTTTCCCTTCCACCTCATGTTTGACCGAGAGCTGAACATTGTGCAGGCCGGCCGTACTGTCTCCCGTCTACTCCCCAAGGTCACCAGGCCTGGTTGCAAGATCACTGATGTTTTGGACACGGTAGGTTTACGCACAATAAATTTGTGTTGGGTCCCTAATCAAATTATTTTCAATCAAATTCAAAATAAAGAAGATTCAATCCTCTCGTGTTAGTGATGAGTTTGTGATTGCTACAGGAGTTTTATTTGACATGCTGCTATTTGGTTTAGTAGGGCAGATTTTATGGTTATCGCAAACTATAATAGAGGCCCTAGATATGAGACGTACAGGACTGATCATGATGGAGTGGCTAAACTAATCTTTCCTTTTTATTTTGATGCAGGTCCGACCACATTTGGAGATGAAATTCGAGAATGTTTTGGCGCATATCAATACCGTCTATGTCTTAAAAACAAAACCAGAAGAAATGAATGCTACTGATCATGAGAATATCGCTCCTCTTCGACTGAAGGTAATAATTATTTTTACAAATGAACTACACCTTTTCCTTTAACAATCAGTGTGGGACTTATTTAGATTGCTACCAGGAGCCTAAAGCTACAAATTACAATTTACAGGTTACAAGTTTCCATTTGACACAACCTCGACCAATGACGACCAGCTATTTGAGCAGTGTTGCCAGTTTAGACCTGTAAAATTGTAACTTGTAGCTTTATAAAACGTGCCCCAGTATGTTAGTCCTCAGGGTTGGCAGCGCTTTTGCAATTTTGTGATTGCAATCATCCATATGCCTCAGAATGGGAGGTTTCAGAATTTCTTAACCATCTAATGTGCAGATAATTCTAGGTTAGGTTAGAATAGCAGATTTATACAAATCCTGAAAAAGTAACAGTTTCTTAAGTAATACGTTATTACAAGACATGCGATAATTCAGGGCCCTTTACATCAGGTGATGTGTGCTCGCTCGCCTTCTCTTTGATATAAAAAAATCCTCGATGCTTGGATCTGCTATTGTAACTAATTCTAATTTAATTTCTTCTCTTTCAAGGGTCAAATGCTGTACATCCCAGAAACCGACGTGGTTGTATTTCAATGCTACCCTAGCGTTACCAACCTTGATGATTTGACACGGTAAGATTCATATCACATGATCAGCCTAAGAAACAATCGAGAATTTCAGTAATCTTCGGGGAGGGAATTATGCCCGATTAAAAAATATCCATCATTTAAATTTGATTTATTTTCTTTACTGATTATACTCTCACTCACCTGACATTGGCGTAACCACTACGGAACCATGGTGAACCACCATAAATAACAAAGAAGAAGACGAATCCTCGTAGAAGAGGTTTCAGCAAAACCTGACCACCATCTAAACTGGCATATATATATATATATATATATATATATACTGACCACCAATTTAGCGTCGTTTTATAGCCACGTCTTTGCCATTACTACAAACATTACGACGAGCCTAGGCTGGCTTAACCTAGTTGTTTGAGTAGCCTACGAAGCTAGCCCTGGATTCCCGGTATGGGCGAATATTTGTGTGATAAGCTGCCGACTGAGCTATGGCCTAATCTGATACGGGTATATTTATTTATTTATTAAAAAATAGACAGTATGCATAAACGATCTGGTTATTAATTTCAGTCGTGGGCTCTGCATTGCCGACATACCACTCCACGATGCTACCCGTGACCTGGTGCTGATGTCAGAGCAGTTCGAAGCGGATTACAAGCTGACCCAGAGCCTGGAGGTGCTGACTGATAAACTGCAGCAGACATTCAGGGAACTGGACTCGGAGAAGCAAAAAACCGACAGGTAATGGTACTCCATTACATACACAGATCAAAAATCTAGAACCTAAAATATCCCTGTATTAATTTAATACACTCCATAGTTTTACAATGTACAATGTACCTTGCAAAATATTAATATAGGGACATTTCTGATCGTTAGCCTTTTCTTATATGTTTAATACGAGTATAGCAGAGTAAATAGTGCATCCTGCGATACCGACAATATTGCACACTAAAGATAATGAAACAAGGAATTAACTTCTATTTATTTAAATAATGACAACGATAGACGATCTTATTAGAACATACTCGTAGTGACCTCTTCCACATAATGTTAATTTAAAAAAAACGACAATAAACCTTAGCATGGGACTAGAATGTATATCAAAGTTCACCGTGGTATTGTGTTTGCCATTTAACGACAATTTTTTTCATTCATTTAAACCACCTTGTAACGTTGATTTGACTATAAATGTGACGGAAATCAACAGTTTTACGTACCTACCGTTAGTTTACCCCCGTACTCAAAGACATTTTAGAGACAATAAATTCACAATGGCCTGTTGTTTGATCGGTAGTTAAACTAACTAATGGTCAAAAAACGTTACTAATGGTTAAAATCTCAAGGAAATATGTCAAATTTTCCAATCCTTTTTCGAATTTTAACAATTAGTTAGTTTAAGTACTGATAAGTACAAACAACAGGGCCTAACGAACGACTTTAAGTGACTCATATGGATGAACCCTATTCAGACCACGAACAGAGAGGCTTACCTACTTCGGATTAAAATATGACACATTTTGTATGGGCAAGTAAGCCTTATCTATCCGCAGTTTGAATATAGGGTTCGGCCGTAAGTCATTAACTAATTCTGAGGGCGACTTACTCATATTAATTCTAATACGCCAGGCTCCTGTACTCCGTACTCCCTCGAAGTGTGGCCACCGAACTCCGTCACCGTCGCCCAGTTCCTGCTCGTCGCTATGACCCAGTCACCCTCCTGTTCAGTGGAATAGTTGGGTTCGCCAACTACTGCGCCAGGAACACCGACCACAAGGGCGCAATGAAGATTGTGAGGATGCTGAACGATCTGTACACCACGTTTGATGTGTTGACTGATCAGAAGAGGAATCCTAATGTTTATAAGGTGAGTTCTTTTGCCTATCTAGGACCATTCTATGGCGGCCAAAAGTAGCCTGACGTGCGCTACTGTTGGCTAACGCACAACGCTATTAGGATGACTTTCCTTAGATGCCACATATTTTGTTTTATACGATGCTCGCATACCTTTAAAATTCACACCCCCTTACTAATAAACGTTGATTAACGATGGTATAGCTATACAATGTTTTGTCCTTATCTGTCAAATTCAAATGTCACAATGACAGGTAAGGACAAAACATTGTATAGCTATACCACCGTTACTCAACGTTTATTAGTAAGGGGGACAGTGTTTAAGGAATATGAGGGCACATAAGAACCAGAAAAATGCTTATATAGGCTATGGCAGCAGCAAAACCTGTCAAGTTCAAATTGGAGTCCAGCTTAGAATACTTACGTACTTTATATTGTTTTTTGCTGAGTAACATGGTTTAAGACTTTGAAAAAATGATGGCACCGTTAAGAGTAAAATTGACCCTTTCGTAGACTTAATTCACCTGCTTAATTCACCTAGGTGCATTAAGGTAACCAAATAGTATACGTTATTGGGCCATAAACTTTTTTTTTGGGTTAACTTATAACCTGTAACACTCACAAATAACGTGGCTTTCTATTGGTACGAGAATTTTTAAAATCGGTTCAGTAGATCCAGAGATTACCTCTTACAACGTCACAAACTTTACCTTTTTATAATATTAGTATAGATATAGGTTTCCCGTTTGTTATAATGAAACAAAATATTCATAAATAAAATATCCCTATTACTTTAAACACAGGTGGAGACCGTAGGTGACAAGTACATGGCAGTGTCTGGTCTTCCGGAGTATGAAGAGGGACATGCAAAGCACATCTCTCTGCTTGCTCTTGAAATGATGGACAATTCCAAAGAGATTACTGTTGACGGAGAACCTGTCGTAAGTACTCTAATTTTAATAATCTGGGCCTTTTTTCTACGTTGATCTTACGACAGGCCCTATTGCTATCGTATGGCACACATTAGCTTGATAGAAAAAATGACCGATGCGGAAGCAATACGATTAAGGGTAAAACCATAGTAAAATAAGTTCTTAGTGCAGATGATATAATTATTTTATTTTATTACGCCGTACGTCTACGACTACGATTAGTATTAATTTTTGAGCCACCTTAGAACCCTGACATAGTGACGACAAGACAAGAAAAAAAATATGTACGTCAAAATTGTAAATGGCTTTCTAAGACGGTTCTATACTGATTAAGTGATTAACAATGAAAGTTGTTGATTGTATTATCAAGTTTTCCAATTATAATGCCACTTTATTTATATTCGTTTCCATGTTTTAGGGTATCACAATTGGAATTCACTCTGGAGAAGTAGTGACCGGTGTAATCGGTCATCGCATGCCGCGCTACTGCCTGTTCGGTAATACTGTCAACTTGACCAGCCGTTGTGAGACCACTGGTGTCCCAGGCACTATCAATGTCAGCGAGGATACTTACAGGTACATTTGAGTCACACGGCCTGACAATGACAGTGGCAGTGGTACGAGCTGCGGGCGGCTACAAACAAGTGCATTGAGATGTATGTAAAGTATACCATGTTGTAAGGTCTGTTCATCCTTACTTGTCTTATACCTATAGTAAAGAACTTTCTAACCTCAAAATGAACCTTTTTTGGCTAAAACAGCTCTTTTATTGTAAATAAAGTAAACCGAGTTAACATTTTGGACATCACATGGCCAATGTATTGTCTGTGACTGCTTTATTTTGTTTAAAATAGCTGCTTTAGCCAAAATAGGTTCATTTTGAGGTTAGAAAGTTGTTTACTATATAAGACAAGTAAGGATGAACAGACCTTAAGTAATAAGTATAAAATCTGTGATGCATTTGTTGTCGCCGGCCACCGCCGTTAGTTTTCCTTACTACCAGTCGGGACTATTTAGCAGAATGCGAGAATGATTTTAGAAAAAGAATAACAATATCAAAGTTTTAAGACGAAGTAATATTAAATATAAGCTCTAATCAATACAGTCAAGGTAAGAAGCTGTAAATTTTAGAACCTTGTTGCAATAACGTATTAAATAGAGTAGTTTAAATTAAAATCTATCGATAGCTGCGACAAGATATTAAAATGTAAAGCTACTTCTGAGTTCGATAAAAGAACAGAAGCAAGGAGGATGAATTAAATACAAAAGTTGCAAAAAACACTTTAATCATCAAACAAATCCAAATATCTTTGCAATATCATTGGGACCCCTAATTTTGGTATTCCAAAAGGCAGTTCAAAGTTCTTCCACAGCGCATTTCGCACCACACATCTGCACAGGTGCTTTAGTTCCACTGGTCTTAACCCACATCGAGAAGACGGGATCAGATGATCTTCAAGCATTTCTCCATACTTCTCTAGAGCGACTTTTCTATCGTAGTTATAATCATCTGGTAATTGTAGATGTTTGAATAAGTTCTTATCAATTGTGAATTTTATTTTTGGGGTAGCTCTAAGAATCAATTTCAGGCACGTCACAAGTTGATACTGATATTGTCTATTGTTTTTCTGCAACCTGTCTAGTATGGATTCAGCAGCATCTGTTGCAACGTTGTCATCAGAAGATATTCTAGCTCCAAATCGTAATAGAATCATTAGCATCTCCGCTGTTCCCATCTGGATGACGACCCTTACAGGCGATGCTTTCCCACAGCACTCTAATGGGACGTCGACGAAACGATAGAGTTGTCCCTCTTCTGTATATTCCAGATTTGCATTCGTAGCGTGATGTAAGAAGTAAACAAGGGCGTGTACATTTTCCTCTCGGTCTTTGAAATCCGATTTCCAACCCGCGAGGAAGAACGGCGCTGTGGTGCCGAATATTGCTCCTGTGAAATACACTAAACTTTAAACTGTAATTTTGTTAATTGGGCCAGATCGAGTGCAGACTTTGACTCAAATCAGGAGTGGGTGGTTATGAATGGAATTAAGAAAGAGTATATGAGTATAACAATCTAGGCTTGTGCCAATATAACTGAATTTGCTTCTCTAGAGGGTAGTCAATATAGCAAAACGGCGATGTAGCAAAACGTCGTCATCTCAAATTGTCCTCATATCAGATGGTCAAATTATGAAAACAGTGTCGTAGCAACACGTCGACATCTCATAAAGTCACAGTATCTATTAGTTCTTCACGCAAAATGCTTGAAATCATGGAATGATGATGACCATGTGAAAACTTACCCAAAAATATTCTCTCAAACGTCTTTTCACACATGTACAGCTCGTCTAACAACGCAGCCACTACGCCATTTTCTTGCACGCTCCAGTCAAAGCACAACTTTATGGCTATGTATAGGACGTTATGGAACTTCCCCATGAGACATACATCACCATTGTTCGATTTACATCGACTGTGATACTTAAGGGCAGCAAGGATAAAATGCTTGCAAGACGTAACATCAGAGTGGTTTTGTCCTGGAAGAGAGATTTGATAATATATTACAACTCACACAGCTTTATAATTTTTTACACTTACATTTTTAATGCAACAAAGGGTGCCCTTGCTTTACAGAAAAAAAAACAAATCACCGAATTTCACTTAATCCTAAGCTATGTTCTACTGAAGCCGTGCTGTTTTCAGGTATTCTTAAATATTAATTACGTAGGTTAGGTTGGGTTAGACCTAGAAAAGCCTGTCAATCAAGTGAAAATTCAGCGAAGTAATACCTACTTTCTATGAAATTAGTGTCGACAAAACAAGGTTAAGCCCATGACAACGTATTTCTACTGACAGTTAATATAATATAATTACTAATTAAGAGACAAAACCAACAAAAGGTATCGGTAAGGTTATTGATGTTTCATACACCAAACGTCATTAATAAGGGCATTTTACCAGCGGCACTGCGCGGCAAAGCACGGCAAAGTTATTCGATTCATTAGAGGCGGTCCAAAGCCTGCCTCGGCATAGTGCAGCTTCATGCGGTGTATTTATGACGATAAAAACGAAATGTGCATATTATAAAATAAACATACCTTCTTATAGCAAATAAAATAAATATATCAGGGGACAATCTCACACAAATTGATTTACTCCCAAACTAAGCTCTAGGCTTGTACTATAGATAATAGACACACATATAGAGATAAATACATACTTCAATACAAAGAAAACATCCATTACTCAGGAACAAATACTCGCGCTCATCATACAAATATTTGCCCATACCGTGGATCAAACTCAGGACCAGTAGGTTTGTAGGAAGGGTCACTATCAACTAGGTTACGTGTCTTCAAGAATATGATTGAGATTTTCAATCTAGTAATGGTATTTAAAATAAGATTCAAAACCAAATCCTTGGTCATGTCGTGCCGTAAACTATCTGGAATGTCTGCCTAGACAATAATTTTAGGAGTTATCTATCATTCACTATTCAATATACCTACGTATTTTTTTATAATAATGACTGCTAAACTAATAAATCAAGGTTTGTCGCGGTCTAAGCCAGTCTTCACTCGTTGGTATGTTTTCCTTTATTTACACTTCTAACCTTTAGCACACCCAGCAATCACAGTATTGAAGTACTCCACCAACTCGCGCCTCTTGTATTTCTCGTTCAAACAATCTCTGTCCAAACCACAAAACACTTCCTCAAAATAGTACTCCATAAACGTATCCATTTTGAAAACTGAACAAATAACACCTTCGTCTTTGTATTTTATAGATTAAGAGTAAATAAAATATAAATTAAAAGCCGTCTTTTCGATCGGCTATGATTCAGCAATCAACAATTTTGAACAAAGACATGACATGACTTTGAAAGGTGTCAATGTGACTGAAGATATTTTGAACTGTCCGATACCGTTGTCCAAGCCTTAATGGTGGGTTTATAGTTGGCGACGCACTGTACCCCTAGCTTATTCGGAAAGCCTACAAGTGCCGTAATCTCTTTACCTTGGTCGTGTATGGGAAGCCATACGTCCGCTAGTTCATAAGTTTTTGATATCCGTCATGAGAATGTTCAGCTATTATTAGTTTACTTAAATGAAAGGGTTATTGACATCGAGTTTACGAGTATTTTTATTTTAGTTAAGTTCGACATCGACAAGGCAAGGCTCCTAATGAATATGACCAAAATCCAAAATCACTCGTCTTAGAATTGAGACTTTGTATCAATGTTACTATGACAAAATGTGTGCTTTTCTCTTTCTAAGAATTTTCGCAAAATATAATAAGGTATTGTCTGGTTCTCATAGTTATAAGTTCAGTTATTTAACTTTACTCTTTGTCATCCATACGCATACATGCAGATGGCCCTAAAATAAGAATATTTTCCTTTTTTTTGACAAGCATCAAAGTTACAAGTTACAACAGCGTTCTCGCATTTATGTCGACCTTTTTTACTTTCACTAGTTTTCTTTGTCTTTAATTTCCTTTCCTCTCTATTAAAAACTAGAAGAAAAACCAGACCTGTGTCTCTATTCTAATCGGTAAAACTATATTATTTTTGAAATGTTATCGTATTGTCAACTTTATTTACTTGACAGTAATGGCAGGCGAGTGGAAAAAAATACGGTAACATTGTGGCACACGGCCCAGCACAATAGTTTGTTTGAGAAAAATCTAAGGGCAATGTGGTACTGATGGTGGTGCTTACTTTATTATTTTTTATTTCAGCTATCTAATGCGTGAAGATAACTTCGACCCGCAGTTCAAGCTGACTTATCGCGGCCACGTATCCATGAAGGGGAAGGCAGAAGCTATGCAAACCTGGTTCTTGGAAAGACAGAAGATCTAAAAATCTCTTGAAGACAAGACCCATAATGCCCGCTCCCAATTTTTATTTTTGTGGCAAAGTTAAGGCCTCTTTTCTACTCCGGGTAAACCAAATTGCTTTTGGCAAGTTATTATAATGTCGCCGTTAAAATAACTCTTATTTACTTGACTATAATGGCGGCTTAGTTAAAAACAATACGTGTAGAGACAAAGAAGAATAAGGCCTTTGATGGTAATTGGATTCTGAAGTCCATATACATTTGATAGAAACACAAGATCGATATCAAATTCAAAGCAATCGATAGATTTGGTTATTTTGTACTTGAAACTTGGAAAATGTAAATTTTTATACCGATGCAACCAAATAATCTATCCGCGGTGTGAATATTAGGAATGGGAATGAGTTAACGATTACTATGGGAAAAGCAATAATTTTAATGTTTTCAGATTCCTTCGCGCTCTGGTGCAAAAATGGAATTTTTTGATTTGTAATAAAATATATGAGTTTATGCCTTGCTGGAACAAGTTTTGAATTTCAAAGTAACTAACTAGTATGTAAAATGTGGAATCCATCATACATTATGAATAAAGTTTTAAAGAAGTTTCTTGTCTGACTATATCTAAATTCTTCTTAGAAAGTAGTTGTTTTGGAATAAGTATTGGCAATTTAGAACCAGAAACAGTTCGTATTAAATTCTCAGTCACAATACTCCGCTAAATAATCCATTTTTGTCTATTGAGGAAAGTAAATATTTGTAGTAGAAGCACTCGCAAACTAATATGCTACATCTTTAAAGGTCAAGTGTGTGGTCGTTAATAATAATTTTGTTGTTCTGAAATACGAGTATACTGTGTAAACTGATCATAATCGTACTTTCGTCTTTTGCACTATCATTTAATTATATTTTTGTTCAATCGTTTTAAGATCGATTTTCAACTAAAAGCGATGGTAATTTGATAAAAAGATTTTTTTTTTATGTTTTGGAATAAGGCCCCATTGCACGTAAACTTAACCATAGGTTAACCCCAGTTCAAATTATTAAATAATGTCAGATTTATATAAGAACCTGTTAACCTAGGGTTAACCTAAGGTAAACATTTACGTGCAAGCAAGTTAACTAAATAATTTTCTACCAACAGCAGTACAATGTTAATAAATTAGTAGCCGCACGAATACTCATAGACGACGTAATAGGTACGAGTATATTTGAAGTATTTATTACCTATTCCTTAACGATGGCTTCTAAATAGTGACAGTAGATAATCTAACTAACTAAAACAATACAGAGATAAACATACTCGTACTTAGTAAAAACATTCAAACAATGACACAATTGCATTGAAATTTCATCAGTTTCCCTGGAATGGGTGGCATTGTTCTTTTACAATAAAATTATCGGATGGGAAAAGTGAGGAAAATCATTAATAACTGTCAACGACTATGTTAAGAATTTAAGTGGAAACTTAACATAAGGTTTGGAGTGGATGATGTTTAATATAGTACTTTACTTAATGTTAGTAATAGGTATATTTCTTGTTTAACTAATAGTTTTAACTGAATGTTGTAAGTTTCTAATTAATTTAGTCTTGTTGCTGGTTTGTTGATATCTTCAAAGTTTTATAGCCATTTAAGCCGTTGCATAAGTTTTGATTGACTTCTCCATTCTTTGTAAAAACATCTTAAAAAAACCAGACGGATACATTCAGTAAAATATGCAAAATCATGCGTGCAGTTAGAGTGGTATCACCTAGTCGGGTCATAAGTTCTGTTACTGAGATTTATTACAATTTAAAAAGTAAATTAAAGGCGTATATTCATCGAAACTTTGATTTATATAAAATATAAATAAAAAAAAGTATTCTAAACTATTGCAATTATTTGATGTACTATCTTGAAGTATTCCCATTTCGGAATAGAAAATCATAGTTCAATTCACGCAAGACGATGATACTGATAACGGCCACAACTTTTGTAAGAGTTCTTGTAGAGAGTTCAAATTTCCGTGACATATTCATCAAAATTTTAGCTTTAAATTCTGATACAAATGTATTTCAAGCAACTAAAGATCCGCTTGGACACCGGTCAATCTTGATGTCTCATTAAATCGACTTTACGATTTCACATGAATTTTGCAGCAACACGAAAACACACCAAATCTCTTGATTCATAAGTTGGAATGGAGCCTTATTGAGAAATATAATTTTGGTCTCTAAACATACACACAGATAGGAAGTTTTATAATATTAAACAATAAACTTCTTTGGTAAACAAAGACTAACCTCTTTAGCGTTTTCAGAAAGTGAAATTTACAGAAAAGTCATGCGTACTTTCATCGATGCCGGCTTTGAATGTTAAAAAATCGTCTCGGAAATTGCGGCGACTATATAGAATGATTATTTATTCTTCAAAATGTACATTAATTGACCTTTTAATTTTTATACGTATTAAAATAAAATAAAAAACATTAGTTAGTTTTACTTGAATCAACCTTAGTAACAGAACTTATGGCCGGGCTAGGTACTAAAAAGTTCGTGGTATAACTACACTATATCAAATATTTTGAGCTATTATACCCTCCTACCAAAATAATACATTTTTACCGGCTGGAGAGGTCAAAGAAAATGTATGCGGCGGCCTAAAGAACTCTAGTCATTTGTTTGAACTATATATTAAAAGCTTTAAATGTTTACTAGTAAGTATTTTATTTAGAACTTGCATTTTAAGATTTGTAAGGCCTAGCTAAATGTATGTTTGGTCACGAAATGTAGAATTGTCCTTTCATTGTGATATTATGTTCAATTAATTCAATAAAAGTGTGTAACAACTGACCCATGTTTATTGAAAACCTTAAAATATCACCAAGAAGACCGTAAACCCAAAGTAAGACGATAAAATATTGCGAAGCGGGTACAATCGTTTTTTTTAAAGTTATAAACAGTCTATAATAGTTACCACTGCAACGTAAGATTCAAGAACCAATGAGGTTGCACTTGAAAAAAAACTAGTTGTACAGAAAATATAAACAAATATCTTTTTCTGACACATATGTATATGTTTATGTGCAATTACGAGTACCGTAAAACGGGGTAAATAGGAATCAAGGGGTAAATAGGGACACAACCTAAAATGAAGCTTGTGTTACTAATAATAAGATTGAAATTACTTCCAATAGACGTAACGTTATTGTCCATTTAATACTTGTTTTTATTTGTAACAAGTTATGACTTATGTTAGGTTGTGTCCCTATTTACCCTGTTTTACGGTACATACATACTTTTACATCATACTCAATTAATTCATATTTCACATACTGTCTCATTCTTACAATAGTTTCCCATAAACTATTTCACATAATTTTAGTCATAAAACGGTTTAATTAGGGTACTAGTGCAGTTAAAACGTGTGATACGCGCGTGGATTGAATAGAGATCCTATCTCTGGGACAATGACAGATGACTGAGCCTTTGAACTAACGAATAGGTTTACTTCTGCTACCTTTGTAAATTCACAGTACTCTTCTTTCATACAAAGGGAAAAATTCAACATTAATACAATAAAAAATTAAAACTAAACGTATTTAAATTAAAATTAAACTAATCTACTCAAATATTAAAGATATAAATAATAATCACCACTATAAAAAGAACACTCCCTCTAGCAGGTCCGCTCGCGGCATGGTCCATATGACACTGGCTGCATTACCTCTCTGGATAGCTAGCCCAATCCTTTGGGACAGGTAAGCACCAGCTCTAGGATCTAGGATTTAAGGGCAAAAAATACATTTCAGTGTATTCTATATTGATGAGAGAATTTGAAATTTTTCTACACATATAGGTAGGTATTCAACCCAACGAAAATTATTAAGCACTTTAGTGCGTTGTCATAGTAAACTTCAAACAGAACATCAAATGTGAAATGATACACATGACAATGACAATAACATTCACAATGACAAGGTTCTAAGTATGCTTAACATTTTTATTGGGTGAATGTACAAGTTGCAAAGTTTCTTCAACACAAAGCAAAAAAAAAGTTAAATAAATAAATACGAATAACTTATTGACAAAATAACACAAAAAAATCGGTCAATTTAATGCCGTTGATCGACTTGAAGCTGTATTATGATTAGGAACTACCTATTATAACTGCCAGGGACAGGGATAAAGCTATAGGGGTCATATATCTCTGTCCCTTTCACTGCCTGGAACTTGGCAGTTTATGACAATTCTAATACGGCTGCTGAGCCTCGAATAATGGTTGTAATACATAGCTATTAGCTATATTCCCATTTGTTACCACCCGCACACTTTTGCTGGCTTATTACAGTGGAATAAAGTTCAAAGTGGCAACAAAAAACGCCCGGTGGTAACAAATGGGAATATCCCAGTTATTCGACCTTTAATTCGTTTAAGTTTATACTTAGTTTAACTACCAATATGGTTTAACGCGACTTTGGAAAATATTATCTTACTTGCTAAAAAGAAGTCGTAAATAAAGTAACACTTTGCAGTATTAAGTAGTTTTATTAAAAGGGTGAGGGGGAGGGGCATTTTTTTTTTTAAATAACTTTATAGAAATCAACACATTACTTATAGTCGTAAACGTATCGTATCCGTATCATCTCCGATTGTGAAAACTAGGCAGCAATGCGGCCGGATAGTGGAGGTCGCTCGGCAGCATTCCACATCATCGATTATTTTTAGGTATACGAGCCTATAAAGGTGATTGCGACGCGGTTTTGGTGACTTTATGGTCATATAACTAAGAATGATAATGTTGGTAATACAGGTTTGAGTGAAGTTGGCAGCCAGTTAATAGGAGAGAAGATTACTTTAAACCGCTATTTCGATTATCGTTTTCCCTCGGGAACTTTTAATTTTTCCGGGTTGGGTAGCCTATGTGTTAATCCAGTGTTAACCATCTCCATTTCAAATTTCATCCAAATCCGTCCTGCCACGACACACATTTTCGCATTTATAATATTATCAAACTTTGGAAATTGTTCACTTATAACAAATAGTAGTAAATAAAGGTAAACCTTACGAGTATAAGTTTCTTGTAACGGTATTTTTTTTATATATTTGAAGAAAGACTATTAAGCAGAGAGGTGGTTTTTTTTTTTAATAACTCTATTAATCGATACACTATAGTCGTAAACGTATCGTACATCTTAGCCTGTTAAACTGTAGCTCTGCCTACCCCACTCTGGGATTACAGGCGTGAAGCTATGAATGTATGTATTAGTAGGATTTTAGTACAGTATAAACAGTAGTTTATCTCAAAACAAAGGTAAATCGCACGGCCTGCATGTGTGTGTGCGGCTCGATCGTACGCGCCGCGGGCCACCACAAGCACACTCAACAGAATACACCAGGCCGGTTTAGGCAGGGCTGCGCCTCGTTTGGTTGCGTGCGTATTAAGTATCGAGCAACGCGCATCGATACGAAACTGGCGCCCGAGCGGCTATAGGTAACAGAAACTCCTAAAGGGCTGGAGAAGAACTACTTTTCTATTAATACTATGATTTTAGGGACTGTAAAGAACTTTAAACGGTTTAATAATATTCTTGACGAAACTAAGTAAGTGTAAGTAATGTAAAGCTCTTAAAACGATCTTCGGGTTTGTACTTCTCTCTTGCTCGCTCTCATGCAGTCTTATGCAAATCTAACCGACTTTATCCGAACCTGAGAAACGTATTAAAAGCTATTGTACTGTGTCTTGAATGAAGCTTTATGCCAAGTTACTGTTTGTCGTAGATGTTGTTCGAAGTGATATTCGAAAACATTAATTCTATTGTAATGGAACCTAGGTATTAACCACAGACTTAAAATGTTTTTTTTTGTAAGAAGGAGAAGGCAAACAGCGGCCACCTGATGGCAAGTGAAATCTACGACCCATAGACATTTGAATTCTTAAGACTGTAATCCTAGACTCTAACTTACCACCAAGCAGCAGCATCATGATGGTGGTAGCGATCCATATGAACCGTGCTCGAGGTGGTAGGAACCAAAACTAAACATTTAATGACATCACGTTTATAAGCACGTGTACAACATTATTTAAATTTCCCAAATTTTAATTTCCCGAAAAGTTGTTTCCCGTCGCAGTCGATTTATTTTTATATAGTCACAAGTGTAACCTAACCTATTAGACGTAGCAAGCGGTTTCGATATACCGGATATAAAAGAAAAATAATATAAAATGCATTTTAGGAAATTAAAGAGCTGGAGAAGATCTACTTTTATATTTATAATAATATGATTTTAGGGCACGAAGGCGTGAAAATTTTGGGAAACGGCAGGCTCCCACTTTAAATAATACATATTTAGCTAAATATATTATGTGTATAAAAAATAATACTTTAGCAAGCATAAAATTGAACCAAAACAACCTCTTAAGTCCGCGTACTGTGACTCATCTCCTAAAAAAGATACAAACATACAATGTCCAGAGAAGGATATTTTACCAGTCTTGTTCGACCAGTTTTCAAAGGCTTTTTTATCCTAACATATTATACTTAAGATATAGCTAACGGATTCTGCGAGACGCGTGCTCAATACCCTGTAACCATAACTACTTCAATAAATTTCTAAATCCATTTCAACTCATTGTTTAAGTTGTATTGCGTGCTAGCAAAAGAGGCATTTATAGATGGCGTGCTTTGGTGTAGCGTTGTATTAGATGCTGTAGCAAGTTTTCCAATTGCCATGGTTTTAGTGTTACCATGTGCTTAGTTTGATGTTTTCGGATGACATCATTGCTTGAAAGATGTTTATCTTACACTTAGGTGTTTTAAAAGGGTGTGTTCTTTGTGTATATAGTTATGTACACCATGTACTCATCACACGGCCTTTTGAGGACGAATTTCTGTTGTACAATTAGGGTCATTGTACACAAGTACCTTGTGAGAATTGCAAATAATAAAGCTATCGTCTTAACAAATGAATGGGTTTGCATCTTTATTATAGCCTGCATTCTCTGCAAATTGAAAACTTCTAATTATTTTAATCATCGTATTTTTTGTGTTTTAAAGTTTCAAAGATACAAAGTCTTAAAATGGTCTTATACAAATAAAATAATGTCAAACTTTCATTTTCACATAATTATCCTTCAATTAATTTTAAATTGATTGAGTCACACTACGTAAATTTGATTGTTATGAAGTAATACTTTGTACTTTTATTTAATCAACACGTTTTTGAATTTAATTTCGCCAACAAGGTGATAAAATTAAATTTAACAACACATATGTTTTTAACGCAATATATTACAAATAAACATAGATTATTCATAATTGAGTATGTGTTAAATATTTCATAAAATTGAATTAATTTGTAAGTGAGATCCTCCTTAAAGGTTTTCGTACGAAATAAAGTAACAAAACATAAAAAGTACATTTGTGGAAACTGGGTAAAAAATTCATACTTTCACTTTAAATAAAGCTGAAATTACGAATTTTAGATATAAAATGGGTAAAACAATCCACACTTTTACCTTTAAAAAAAGTTGAAATTACGAATTTCAGATATTAACCATTTAACTCATACAGGTCAAATGAATGTGTTTTTTTTACATAAGTAAGTTAAATGGATAGACTGACAATAATCCAACAATCAATAATAATAACATTAATCTGGAATAGATCCCATAAAGGCATAAGTTCAACTTTATACTACTTTTATTTCTGTAATTTGTGTAATTTAATTGTTTTACAATAAAGTGTTTACATACATACATAATGATTGTTTTACTTGTATTTTTGGACTTGCAATACAAAAGCAACACAAATAGGATGTTATAATATTTCTGTTATACCTATTAAGTTCAGGAGTATATTAGACATCAACGTTGATCGGTCCTGATTCAGAAACAACCTTCTTTTAAATCATTAACCGAATCGGACATTTGCACGTGCAACAATTATTCAAATATTTTTCACGCTTAAAAATATGCGTTCTAAGAAGGCAAAGAATTTAAACCGTTGAAAATAAACCTAGAAATTAAAACGAGTCGGTGCAAAAAAGACTCGTGCGCATGTGAAGGCGACCGAGGTGGCAATGCGTTCTGCATCAACCACTAAACGACCTAAGCAACAATTCGTAGCAACCCAAAACTAACCGTACAGGTACAAGAAAAGGTTGAATTTCGAGCAGTGACCCAAGAATTAACTTGACAGTGTGAATGGTGGCTCATCGACTACCAGTCATTTGAGATTTTGAGAAACCACCTCAGTCCGCGTCAAACACTTGTCGCTGCTGCACGCATGCGTCGCCGCCATTGGCCAATTTGAATTTCGAACGCTCCAATCGACCGGCCAATCGCGTTCGATCTGACGTTTGATTTCTTTTTCGCGAGCGCTTTTTGCATACGGTGTCCGTTATATGTGGCCAGTGTTAACCCTTCTAAGAAAAGAAGGTTGTTTATTTTGTGACATTGAGACTGTGTTAATGACAACATTGTAAGGTCGGATTTTCTCACGTTACGGTAAGTTTTGTAATTTTTAATGTTAATTAGACATATCTTTTGTTTATGGTTTAGTGTAACGGCGTTATATGTGTCAGTTGCCATCTTGTTTGTAAAGATTGCTAAAACTGTTCTCGTTGCGAAAAAAGCTTTTGTTGTACCCAGTTATGAGAAATATTTTGCGGAGTATAATATCTACTTGTTTCAGAGTTAATGATGTCTATTCTTAACTTAACGATGACGGTTAAGGCTTGCGTTGCTCTTAAATTTAAGCCTAGCTATACTCCATTAAGGTTTTACATAAATAATTAGTTAAAACTTGTTTTTGGAATAAAAGGGTTCTTATTTTGAAAATTACTTAACGAAGTTTAGAAAACTTGCGCAGTATGCTATTAATACCAGTTTTTAGGATAAAAGTTATTAGCAAGAGGGTTACATGATATTCTATATCATCAGTCATCACTAACCATGATTGTCTTCATCACCAAAAGGCAAAAACCATGACCTTTTTAATATAATTAGAATCACTTTGATTAGTTTGTCTACTACCCTCAAAATAAAAATTGACAATGCCGACTCACTTGACAATGTGGTTAGCCTTAGGTGGTTTAGTGACCCTGCCTACGAAGCTAGCGGCCCCGGGTTGGATTCCCGCTAAGAAAAATAAAGTGTGTTGAGCGCAAATATTTATTCTTCAGCCTTGTCTGTTTTCTATGTATTTAAGGGTCGGCAGTCAGCTCCGCATACTCCTCTCTATTCCTCGCGAGGCGAAACAGTTGGGGAGCACTCGCAAATCCTGTCTATTCTCTTATATTCCTTAGCCAAAATTTCTCTCTGTGACCCACGGATCTCTTTCTTTCAACTTTGCCCATCATTATCAATTGAAAGAGTTCGTATCTATCCTCGTAAGGCCCAGTGTGCAATAAGATGTACATAATCAATGCAATTTAATTTGAACTGTGTTACAATGGTAATAAGGTTTATTTTCCTATCTTGATAAACTGAAAATGTCATTAGCGAACAAACGTAATTGAACTTTATTGCCTGGATGGTAGATTCTAAGTCCCACTCACAAAAAACTCCCTGTTTGTAGTATGGTGGGCTTTACGAGGCTATATACATTATAAGTACTGGGAACAAAATATTAGTGCTCAACACATGAATATTGCTCGTACGTTGATGTCAAATATTTCAAACCCGGGTCCGCTATGATTAAAGGCAGGGTGACTAGGTACGAACTGGGTTAACAGCGCCGAGAGAACAACCCTTTCAAAACAAATATACAAATATTGTGTAAAACATTTCATCTAACTAGAATATACTCGAAATTCTAATTTAAGACCAAAAAAACTACGACAGATACGTCACTGTCAGAGTTAGCCAACCTTTTTGCATTGATAATCAAATTATTGTAAATGTTTGTAGATCATTCTAACATTTTCAATATCAAAAGTTATATTTAACGATAGGGAATATGCTTTCAATGTTTTTTCTACCCGATATTCAAAACATTAAAATATCCCAAAACAAATATTTTCTCATATAGTGTGTTAAGTCATTAAATGGCGGGTGTGTGTGTGTTCAATGGCGATTTTTTTATCAGCTAAAACAAAATGACAAGCTAAATTCGGATGCCTTACACTTATGCTTGATTTAAACTTGACAGGTACCCATGGACCCCATGGTGTCATGGCTGGTAAAATGCCCGATGATTGTCAATATAAAGTGAGCTACACACTTTTGGCCTGTTATTTTGTTGAATAGCTAAACGTATGTAATATTTAAATTTCATTTAACTTTGTTTACAACTATTGTTTATTTATCGTACCAAATGTTATTAATACCTGAAGTATTACAAGTGCAATAAAATATTTAATAGGCCATCTTGTATTTGTGTAAGTAACTTGAATTAACTTGTTTATTTAAATCGAAGGTTTAAAACTACCTACAAATAAATATTCTTAGTGCGGTCTTTTAAAAAGTGGAAATATACTTAGGCATTTTTTTTTTTTTAGTGGCAACCCACGTTGGTCTTTAATTACGATTTCGAATACTAGGCACCTAATGAAAAAGGGTATAAGTCCACTTATCTCGTAATAAAAAAGGGTATATACATAAACGGAGTGTACTAGACATATATCCTATTTCACTTGACCTTCAGGTAACTTATCCCAGTATTTCAACCTTGGATAGATTATTTAAAAATGACTTGCGACCCACCCTCGCTTTCTCGCTTATGTTAGTTTTCTGAAAGACTCGTAGATAATCCAGAATTCGCACCTTCAGAACAATAGTGACCTAATTGAGAAATTTTAAATTTTGAGTTAGGTCTCTATGATAATAAATTTATGATTCGAAGTTTGAAAGCACAAATTTTGAATTAGGTCATTATTGTTCTAAAGGTGCGAATTTTTTATACATAAAAACTTTCCTCTTGAATCACTTTATCCTCGTAAGGCCGAGTGTGCAATTGGATGTACATAATCCAGGCAATTTAATTTGAACTGTGTTGCAATGAGAATAAGGTGTATTTTACTATCTTCATAAACTGAAAATGGAATTGCCGAACAAACGTAATTGAACTTTATGGCCTTGACGGTAGATTCAAAGTCCCACTCACAAAAAACTTCCTGTTTTTAGTATGGTGGGCTTTAGGAGGTTAAATATAGATGAAAACCGCCTTAAAATCCGTTCAGTAGTTCGAAAGATCTAGGCGTACAGTCAGGGACATTGGCGTTCGTCCACTTAAGAAAATTTTAGCTTGTTCGTTGCAGCTAGCTAATCCTACAACGCTCAGGTCGTTACGCGTCGAACGCGCAAACGAATATCACCCTAGAGGTGGTCGACTGGGAATGCCCCTGACTGTACATAGAGAGGGACAGATGGCAGAAGACTTTGTTTTATACTATGATATTTTATATAAAGTTACGTCATCTGCGCGCAAAAACGTTCCTCAAAACGGAAGGCAAATTGCCTTACTTTTTATCTATTTATCTCTTTCTAACAATAGCGTTCGCTATGGATTGCCGTCTTTGTCTCTGTCAGTAATTGGTCACGGGTTTTGAATGTGTTTAGTATGAGCATAACGTATCTTAATATAAAATATCATTGGTTTTATAGTATAGAAAGACTGTAAAGATAACCTCTGACGCATACAGAGGGTTGACACATAAGTGGCGGATGGACCAATTCGGATAAAGTTTTTTAAAGAAAGCTAATTTATCTGTAGTGATTTTTAGCTAAGTTTAACGAAAATCGAAAGGGCCGTTTAAGAATCAAAGGTTTTTTTAAAATAAATAAATAAATAAATATCAGGGGACAATGTCACACCAATTGACCAAGTCCCAAACTAAGCTCTAGGCTTACTAGACAACGATATAAATACTTAGGTATATAGAGAAATATATACTTAAATACATAGAAAACATCCATGACTCGGGAACAAGTATTCGTGCTCATCACACAAATTAGCTGAAAGATAAAGATAAGATAAGATAAGGGTTAGCTGGAAGAGATCCCTTAAAGGGATAAGTTCGCCTTTGTACATATTTTTATATTAATTGTATTTTTCTGGTTTTTCTTTTGTACAACAAAGTGTTTACATACATACATACATACAAATATCTGCCCTTACCGGGATTTGAACCCAGGACCGCTAGCTTCGTAGGCAGGGTCCCTACCAACTAGGCCAGCGCGTCGTCAATTGTTATATACGAGTACAAAACTAAACTTTATCCAGTACCTACTTACCAAATCTATACTCTGTATGAATATTGAGAACGGCCATTAGTTAAGTGACATTCTTGTAACTTGTCTACCTTGCCTCTGTACATAATTAACATTTAAGTACAAATCGATTAATATCAGATAGAGATAATTACCGTCATAATTAAGACCTTATAAACAATGCTAAGTTATCTACAGTCGAGGAAAAAACATAATATCCGGTAGCGTTTGTTCTTCGCATGTACCTGCGACTTGAGAGTCATAAGACGTGGAATCTGAGGTCATCTTTAAAGGCTCAGTGTTATTGCGTTACCTGCATCCTTTTCGTGATACATTGCGTCGTTGTAATAGCTCTCAGCTCAAAAATGTTAAGACAACCCGTCAATGGATTGCTACAAGCATGCGAGCAATCGACCAATCACGAGCCTTTACTTATACGGTTTATACTTGTATTTGTCGATTAGTTCTTGGAAGTTCGACTTTGCACTTATTGTATGTTTTTTTAAGGTTCATATTCAAACTGCGGATAGGTTGCGTTACTTTGACTTAAGTTTTTTTTTCCTATTTTTATTCTGAATCATAAATAATTATCTATAAATACCCAAAGTATAAAGACGGGACCCTATTGCTAAGACTTGACAGTCTGTCTGTCTGTCACCAGAGAGCCCTGCAAAGATGCACTACGCTAACTAACGTTTCTATTCGATTCGTTTTTAAACCAATCGCGTCACTGGTAGACCATATTCACAGATGATGTATTTCTGTTGCCGCTATAATAACAAATACTAAAAACAGAATAAAATATATATTTAAGTGGGGCTCCCATATAACAAACGTTTTTTTTTGCCGTTTTTTGCACGATAATGGTACGGACCTCTTCGTGCGTGAGTCCGACTCGCACTTGGCCGGTTTTTATTATGACGTTACAAGTCTCGAACTTAAATAACTTACAATTATAAACTATTCAAATTACAACCCATTTAATGAATTAATATTCTTAATAACATGATATGGAATATCCCATTTGTACATAAATACAGGCTTAGCGTTAATATTGCCATATAAAATAAATAATTTAAAGCAATTTCCTGTGCATGTGTTACACAACAAATATTAGTTCTGATAGTGCTTAATTATGTTAATTAAGTTTAGTGCTATGTTACAACCGATGCGGAACTTTATATAAGTAATTATCGCCATCAAATATATTGGAACAAAATACTTAATACACTTCACTGCCCTCATAAGCCAAAAGGCCTTATCTCAAATTCAATGCACAAAGGTTTAAAGATATTTATTCTCAAAAAAGACATAAGTCGCTTACATGAGAACACATTATTGTAAGTATATAAACTTAAACGTTCGTTCCAATTATTGTATTTCTGTTCACTTAATGATTTTCTTTATGTTTTAGGCAGGTAGTTATGTTATTAGCTATTATAACTTGCACGTTTTATAGCAGGCGGTAATTTATGATAAAGCTGTGCACCTTCAAAAGTATTTTTTTTTTTCCCTAATTGAGTTCTTACCTTCGGTAATACTAAATAACTTGCGCGTTGGGTAGATCGTTTAGTTATTTGCTTCTTCTTCGTAAAGGATAAGTTAGTATGGAGTGAGCTGTTTAATATTTTCCTTACCAATAAGCAAGTGTTATATGCGTATAATTGTTTTAAGTTTATTAGTTTTGTTTCTTTATATATATGTTTGGTAGGTGTTAAAAAATGGTAGTTAAATAGTATTTTTATGATTTTATTTTGCAGTCTTTGGAGTTCGGCTAGTTTTGTTTTGGCGGCGTTGCCCCAGAGTTCTCTCAACAAAGCAGATTCAATCCTTTTCCGTTAGTAATGAGGTTCCTTTTGCTACAGGACTTTTGTCTCTTCAGTGCTTAAAAATATATTAAACCCGAATACATAAACTTTAGCGCAAATGGCTAATTGCTCTCAAGCACTTTTTAGAAGGTGTTCTGAAAAAAAAATGTTTAGCAAATGCATACTTTTTTTTGTTAATTATTTACTGAGAAAATAAATAAACAAATTTCTGCTAGTGGCTAAAGACATTGAACCCCACTTTTGCTAGACTAAAACTAAACAAAACGCGGTTACAAACAAAATTAAGTCAATACCACTAATCCGTAGTGAGCGCTGTGGGCGTAGTGAACACTGATAATATTCATTTTTTACTCTCTATAATGGATAAAATTAGGAATGAATATATTAGAGGAAGCTTGAAGATTGCTTGGTATGGGCATGTAATGAGGAGGGACGAAGGTCACATAACTAGAAGAGTAAAGAGAATGAATGTTGATGGATATAGGGGTAGAGGAAGACCAAAACAGGTGTGTATGGACTGTGTGAAGAATGACTTGTCTAGGAAAGGTGTGAGTAATGAGTTAACAGAAGATAGAGGAGAGTGGAAGAAGAAGACATGTTGTGCCGACCCCTCTTAGTGTAATAAGGGAGGATGATGATTCTCAGTAAATAATAATAATAAAAAAATGCTTTTGAGACATACCTCTATATTAAGCATGTTTTCTTCAGAACACAATTAAAAAAAGTTCATGTTGTCAATTCTCTAAAAATACTTCTCTTCTCCTGCCTTTAACTACATAAATAGAAAAAAAATCATAGACCTTTAGTGCTTTCCTTGTTATTTAGTCACATCTTTCTTTATAAAAAAAAAGTAATAATTACAACCATGGAAAGTATCGAAACTAGTTCAACTATTCCGCTCTACATTTAGAAAAGAAATGAAAAACTATAAAAACCGTCGAATCATTTTAACACCATGCTATCTTAAAAACGGTGAAAACATCAAATGTATCAACTGACCAGCGGCGCGCCGGTTTCACTTTAGCAGATGGCATCCATAACTTGAGTTTGACGCATGCGCGATGGAAAGCGGCATAGCGAGATATCCGAGGAAGAGTTTAAGTTCCGCCAATGTGGTAATTTGACCTGTGGTAACTTTACCTTATACGTGAAAAATGTATGTATGTAAACACTTAATTGTAGCCATTGCTAAACGCCGTCGCAGAAACCCAATCGTTATTTTTGATGTAATTTCTTACCTGTGACTTCATGCTGTCATTATGACAGGGTTCTAAGGTGGCTCAACAAACAAGCAAAAGTGACATAAATATAAGTACCAGAAATATACAAAGGCGAAATTATCCCTGTTCAATCTGTCTGTTTTAGGTTTTGCAATGTCTATCTAGGAGCGCGTACTTACAGTTTGAGTGAGGCATGAGTTTTCTGTAAATTAATTAGACTATTCTGTAACGGTGGGTTCAGACCAAGTGAACGAACAAGAATTCTATGGCATTATCTCTTATGTTTTATTTGTAAAAATAAAGACAAAACATGTTCTAGAGCATTCGCTTGTTTGGTCTAGACCCACCCTAAAACAATTACTCAGCGAATTAATAACCGGCTAGTTTTATAGTTTTAGCTTATTTTAGCTCTTAATGATTTGTAACAAGTTGATCACCGAAACGTTTAAGAAAATGATCAGTTTAGTGATAAAATTACTACTCGTCAAATCATAGGCTCCTCCATATAAACCTTCTTGTATGTTTTTTTTACTTTAGGTACCTATTTTAATTTAATTTAAATCCAGTTAAGTGGTTGTAATCTAGATCAACGTTTTAAACTTACAACAAGATTAAGGCCATAATCAAACTTAAAGTGTTATTGCGGCAAGTATCAAGATCAGGCCGTGTCAAGTAAAATCTCGCAACCGGTCATTTACATTTTGATTTTAATCAAAACCGCGATACTTTAAACGAAAGTTTTTCTTGAGGTCAATTGCCGAGAAACTAGATAACATAAAAATTGTAACCGACTTGTCACGTGTTTGTTGACATTTGTAATAAATAAAACTGGTCAAGAGTGAGTCAGGTTTGCTCAAAAAAAGTTCCGTAGTTATCTTAATTGAATAAGATTTTCAAAAAATATTTTGGCCTCTTACGCGAAGAAAACTTTAGCTATGCTAGCAATATTTATAACTATTCAAAATTTCAAATTAATGGCTTTGGTAGTATGTTAAAATCTGCCACTGTGACAGACAGACAAAAGGATGGGTGGAGACAATAAAATATATTTTACCGTTTTGTTAGGCATGGGGACCTGAAAATTTGGTTACATGCACAAATGATGAAGTTTTAGGAAAGATAACTTAAGAACATGCAGTCGGAAAAGCAAATAAACTGCCTTGCCTAAAGGTCAACTCGTGGCCATTAATGCATAAATAAGTAAATAAACTACCTTTAAATAATAATCTATGTAGGCACGCGACCATAAACTATATAGATTCTATATGAATGACCACATTTTTGCTTTAAATTGTAGGTATCTACCGCAAAAGTCCATCGACACAATGAGTGCCAAACAACTTATTTCCAAACGAAACGGAGTCAACACCATGATCTTTGCTTAGGCCGTGTTGTTTGATCAGTAGTTAAACTAACTAATTGTTAAAATTCGAAAAAGGAATGGCAAATTTGACACATTTCCTTGAGATTTTGACCATTTGTAACGTTTTTTGACCATTAGTTACTTTAACTACCGATCAAACAACAGGCCATTTGCCACACAACATATTACTTTACGTACAATTTTGTATGAAAGGCGCTATGCCTCACGTAACAGTTTTGGTAGGTCGAACGTGCCTAATATGTGCTTCCCTGTATATTGCATTCACGCCGCCCAACCTATTCAAAAGTCACACTCAAAAGTAGCTACGATGTTCATGTAACTTTGCGCCTAAAATGCAGAGTGCGTGGGGGGCATAGGCTCTATTCTACTTCGTCAAACAATATTGCTTTGTTATCGTATTGTACATGTTATGATAGCTCTTACTTATTTACTTGAGAGAAATGGTGGTCGAATTAAAAACAATGACATGTCAAAAACAAAAATGTAGAGCTTAGTTTAAATTATGTATAGCCCTATATTGGTTTCAACCAACTTGCATACGAGTATTCCTCATCTCCAAAGATCTATCACATAAACGAGTTCCTAACCATCTTCCAGAATAACCAAGTAATGAACAATGAAACAAAACCACAGTCAAAATTGAACCGTAAATGTTAACTACAATGGTGAAAACTGTTCAACACGTCGGAGATAAGATCAGGTATACCATTTCTAATGTTTATGTTATCGATCAAAGTTAATAGGCCCATTTTAACGTGAGCTTCATGAGAGTAGAAAACTGGCTTTTTGCTGAGTAACGCTTGTACTGTTAGCAGCAGAAGTAGCTGAGGACCAGCTACCAAAGAAGGCGGTAACTGCATAGTAATAGTATAACCATTCCAAACTTTAATGTGATTACCATTAGGGTATAGAATGCTTCGATTACTACATATCAGTTACCTTCTTTGGTATTTCGGCAGCCAGAGAAACAACTCGCCTCTCAATCGTCGCATAATCCATAATTTTGAACCAGTTTCACTCAAAATGCACTAATCTTGCGTCATTGGTTATTTAGAATCGATACTTAACACCGTGATACACCTAACGAACGACTATAACTTGACAGTAAAGAGCTGTCGTAACGTCGACGTGAATACGAAATCGGAGCAAGATGAGGAAGTCAAAGTAGAATAAAGTCCTGGCTCTTTGAATATAGGTGGCATATCGAAATGTTATCTTTAATACAATTGTAAAGAACCAAATGTATAAAAAAGCGACGAATTGAGTACCTTCTCCCTTTTTTGAAGTCGGTTAAAAACTATTGACGAGCAATTAAAAGGATTTTTATATTAAAAAAAAGTGTATTACTGGAAGTAACGATATTAGTCTTATACTTATCACGCCGGTCTTGGTATTTACGATGGCTAGATATCGGAAGTCGAAGAAGTACTAAGTGATAGTTGGCTAGCATTTAGTATTTCGTGCCTACCAACACACGACATATTTGATAATTTATTTAATAACCAAGAAAAATCAGGTGTCCTACGGAATCCTCACCGAGACCGAATTGATTTGGCCAGCGTTAGTTTTAAGTGTTTGCAAAATTAGAATCAATTAGACTTATTGTTTTTAAAACAGAACAAAAAACAGGTACTTGCTTAATTTTAACTTGTTTTATTATTTGTACTCGTAAGGCCGCTTCAAAAGATTAAGCCCTTCAAAAGGAGAACAGACTGACGGACAGCGACCCCCCCTTTGGAATAAGCACCCATAGGAAACAAAATCATAAAAAGGTCATATCTCCTGAAGAGGTTTCTATCGCTAGTGCCCTATTGTTATTCATAGAAAGTTAAATATATTCTGGCTGTTAAAATAAGATACACCATTTTATATCACTATTTTTTATTAGCAGTTTCACATGGCACGATAACCACTCCAGAATTCACCCCAATTAAAACAAAACCTCTAATAACACGCTATATCAAAGAAGCGGACATATAAATTAATTTCTTTGGCGGCCCTTTACGGCCTATAATTTGAAGAGCATGTCCCTCCAAGCCTCTGCATGAGGCTGCGTAAAAAATAACCTTTTATTTTTGAGCTCAGGACAAAATAAAAGACGGAGAAGGCTCGCTCTGGGACGCAAGGAGAATCGGACGATGATATCATGCTGTGATATACAAACTTAGTTTTAATAAACAATAAGTTTAGGGTTATGATTCTTTTTTCTCCAATTTCGGGGTCAAGTGAGTTCAAGTCAAGGGTCAGATAGTTAAAATTATTGTATCTTGTTTTAGTTTTTTATGTTGACTTGTGCCTTCATCCAAAAACCTACAGGATCACATATTTAACTGACTGCTTGTTCGTTCTTCCGTCTCTCCGTTACTTTCACTTGATCATCTAAGAATTTATTTCAGAATCTTGAAGTTTCTCAAGTAAAATATCATTATGCGGTTTTACTCCCAATTTCATATAGCAGGTCAAACATGACGTTAAAGCGATAAAGTTTAAGGATAACGATGAAAATGGTCACGAACCAATACACAAAGATCTAAGTATGTAATATTTGTCTACTAATACTGTGTCCATCTACAATACATCTTGGAACGATAGAGATTGATTTACATATTTATGTATTACGCTTACCCATCTGTTGCAACTTATGAATTATATAAAATTCAACAAGAAAGACATTAATGCTAACCATGCAATTCAACATTTAGAATTCCAGCTGCCTCCTCCTTATTACCATAAATATCATAAACATTTAGTCCTTACAATTCCAAATGTATTCCTCTACTTTATGGTTCGCGAGATATAAATGCTTTGAGAATCCAATTATCAGGTTCGCACATCTTCCAGGCAAGTTTATGCGTTGGTGGCAGGAGTTATGGCTGTACAAACCAGTTTGCTCGAGAGTAAGGACAAGAAGACGATTTAAATATGGTTCTGGAATAAAATAAACGGCTGATAGAACTAGAAAGTTGGAGCAAAATGACAAAATATTTTGACAATACGTTAACCTAACTAGTTGGTAGTGACGCTGCCTTCGAAGCTAGCGGTCCCGGGTTAAAATTCCAGTAAGTTGTGTGATAAGCGCGAATATTTTGCCGAGTCTTGTATGTATTTCTCTATATTAGCATGTTTATCGCTTTCTATTACAAGTCTGTAGCTTAATTTGGGACTAGGTCAAGTTAGATGTTTATTTATTTAGGTATAGTACTAATATATTGTATACTTGAGTATGTGATTACTTTTCATCGTTCAACTGACATACTCTAAAGATAAAACTTGCTCACGTCTTTCATTATGTTGTTTTGTCAATTCATTCATTATTGTCACCATAATCATCATCTTGATGTGAACCAAAACATGTTCACATAGGCTTTTCCCAAAGATCCCGCTAACATATTAGTACTAGAAGAGACTGCTATTAACGTCAGCAACTACTACAGTAAGCACTCTCTTCATTTGAGGACTCTTACTTCTATTACTATCATTATATTCTTTGTCTCTACTAGCCGTTTCCATTTGGCAGCAATAAAAGTCACAGCGGCTTAAAAAAGCCGCTGTGCTTCCCACAAACATTGTCTTACTCAAGCGCAGGTCATAACAATACGTTTGGGAAACGACGGCTACAATGGCGGGTGCGACCAGCATAGCACCGAAATCCACAATTGCATGCTTCATCAACCGAATCCAGTGAAATTGGACACATTGTTATTGTAAACGTTGCGTTTTGGATTTTTCAACTGCGTTTTTATACATTATTGAAATTTTTCATCTTATTTAACGCTATCAGAATATTACATAATACCTATCACAATCGGTGAGTCAACTTATGAGGATACAAATCATGGTACTGCGATATTAAAAGGACACGCGAACAACCAGACTAACATAATTAGAATAATTTCAAGTAGTTGGAGTTTATAAAACGAGTAGTCCAAAAGAAATTCAACCAAAAGCCTCCCGGCTCTATGATAAAGAAGCACAAGTAACTACTAGGCTACCCAGACGGTCATTCATTAATTCTTCGTGATAACAAAGTGTTTATTCCTTTTCATTTTCAGTACTTGCCAGCACGAAAAAACAAATACAAAATTACTACAAGCCGCATTTTAGTCGTTTGAGCAAACCCCAAGCTTTATTTTTTATTTCGGCCGAAACACCACATACCATAATTACGAATTTTTTGGTCAAGCACATGAAACATCTTTGCAATTTATCACATCGGGTTTTGTTTCTCGGCCGTCCGGCTCGAAGGACCAAAAGTCCTTTAGCCCTAAGTTCAATGACCTGGGAACCTGTCGGTCCCACGGTCGCTGGCTACCACACAAAAGCCTTAACATAATCATTATAAGAACCCTCTTTGGTTACTTTCTGAGAAAGCTTGATCGATTTTTGTAAAAGGTTTGATGGCATTTTGAAGCTACACATCTTATGTTGTTTAAATCGTTGTGTAAATGGTATTGTTTAAACGATTTCAGTTTCAAAATTTATCTGACTGATTTTAAAAATATCACAGTGTTTTAGGTGGTTGGCGTGTTTGCTAGATCTATAATTACTTGTATACACACCATATTACACAGATGTTTTTTTTGTTTATACGGTACAACAATCATAATAATCAAGTTCTCAAACCTCCGTACTATTTTCTCCATATTAATTATCAACCATATTTTTAATCATCTATTAAGCTCCCATCAAAGTGAGATGAAAAATGTTGTTTTGAACGTGTCTAATGATTTATATTCTTGGACCACAAACCCGGTCACTGTACAGTTAAACCTACTAACCAATAATGCACCTCTTTAATCATCATGTTCTATAGATAAGTAATGCTCCATCACTGTACGTTAATCCACAGACCGACATTAATATTGTGGTACCTATTCCAATCGTATTTTATTAAATCTTGTTCTTAGATTTTAAGAATATCAATATTGTTTTTTCTTTCCGTTATCAATGTTACTTAAAAATATTTAGTTTAAGTTAGCTTTCAGATGTTTTCTCTTATCGGGTTTTTTTTAAATCGTTGTCTACAGTGGTCCTTTTGATAGTAAATTTAAGATTTTGTAACGTAAATCTATAAGGGATTTAAAAGGGTAATTTACCTTTTATTCATGTACAGTCAGCGTCATATATAAGGTAACATTCAAAGTTCTCAAATAGTTCGTTATACCATATTAATTGTATGGTGTACCGAACTATTTGAGAACCTTGAATGTTACCTTACATTATATATGATGCTGACTGTAGTACAAAGCGGGAATTAAGCAGAATTAACGTAGAAGATGGTATTACAGAGTTTTGCATAACCTTACTCCTTTCGCAAGAGCTAAAATTATTGTAAGTCTTTATCAAATATCTGACTGATTTCTTGAAATACTCGAGATATTTTGTTCCTATCTATAAAATATAGAAATACTTTATAGTGAAGTAAAAATGTGAAACGCACTTTGTTGTTTTGATGCGGTTGCACCATATTTTCACTCAGCGGAAAATGTTCCGTCTTAATTATAAACGGAATTATGTAATAATCATTATGACTGCGTCATGGTTTGAAACACCATGGCGTTAATAATGACATTATTTTGTTGTTGTATTGCTATTGGAGCATAAAATCTATTTTTATTGTTTTTTGTTTCTGCCGAATTCTACTCGGTTCACCAAAAGCTAGTTCAGAAAGTACTATTATTTTTTGTAAAGGATGAACAATTTTGATTTACGAGCCACACTGGAAATATGTCTAAACAGGTTCCATTTACAATTTGACTTATTTCAGCACTTTGACATAGTAACTCAGGAATCAAATTAACGTCAAAATCAGAAGAATCGAAAGCATGGAAAGTTCCAAAGGATGCAATCTAAATTGTACACTTTACAGTCACTGTCACTCTAACTAAACTGTCTCTGTGCTGTTCTGACATCAGCAGCCACTTCCTCTACAATTCCATCGAATTGTCGACACCTTCCGGGAAACTTTCTTTGCTAATTGTTACTCCACAAGGTTCATTGACATACCCATCACACGTGACGCATCGACGATGTTTTCCGCAATTCGACTTGGTTATGTCGCTTGTACTTTGATCATCAATCATTTATTAACTGCCAAACGATCATTCTGCTCGCAAGTTTAAGACACGAATCTTTGTTGCAAATAGCAATTGTATTCGGGCCTTGATTCCACTTTGGTTATATCGTTAACATGGATAACGTTATATTTGCCCGAAACGAAAGGAAATTCATATCATAAATAAGCAAGTTCTTGAGAACAAAGTAGAACACTGACAGTATACTTGTGTGACATTTTTAATCCCAAAAATCGCTTTCTGTATCAGTCGCGGGAAGCCGATAAATGCGAATAGCATAAAACCGACCATCGTGGAGTTCCTTGGGGAAGACCTATGTTCAGCAGTGGACGTCTTCCGGCTGATTTGATGATGAATATTAAATCAGCATGCCAAAATACAAATATGAGATGTTATTATCCACTAAGTAAATGAGCGACGAAGTGAAGGCAAAATAATGAGTCACCTTGGAGATCCGGAGCAAGTAGCCTTTAAGACTAATATGGTTAAGGGTCTTATTTGGAAAGATCTTGTGCTCGTTTTAATTAATAATCATCCGTGCATTTTCGCCTTTACGTCGTCGTATTTATATATTTTGCTTTGCTTGTGCTTTGCAATGTTTTGGTAGTTTAACGCATTCACTGCCACCGACGCATATATGCGTCAGCGTGAGTTCGACCCAGTGCCCTCAACGCATATGTGCGTTCTTACAGTAGGCAAGCTCTGTATAAAACAAAAGATGTGGCACCTGGCGAAAGTTCAAAAAATACTGGCAGTGAATGCGTTAAGGTTCAAATTACGATGCAACTCGGTGTTTTGTATCATCATCATCAACATTATGGTCATAGAAAGGTCGTGGTCTACTGCAAAATAATTGGTGCTATATTAAGTTATATTGACACATTATGGGCTCATAATAATAATAATATTATTAAGTTCAAATCGTCTTTTATAGGTCTTATGTGTTGTCAATTTATATATTATATCTTGACAAGTTTCACAGAGTGAAAGGAATCGAAATATATAACCCCTATAGCTCTGTCTCTTTTATTGACTGGATCTTGGTAGATTTTATGAGCTCCTAATACGGTTTCAGAGCCTGGAAGTATCGAACTTTGACCATAATTACGGTGCAAGAGGTCTTTAAAAGTCTTTCGGATCCGGGTAAAGTAAGAAATAAGAAGTAAGAAGGTGAAGAAAGTAAAAGTGCGACCAGGGACTCCATTCTACTCAATAAAACTATATTACTTTTAACATGTTATTGTAACGTTTTTAACGCGGCCACAATTACTGTCAAGTATATACGAGCTATCATAACGTTGACTATTTACATGTTAAAACCACTATGGCTTTACCAAAGATAATAGAGACCCAGAAGGTTGTTTTATGTGCAATTGCCATACACATTCAACCCAATTTCAATGAGAAACAAAAATATGCAAAACCAAGAACATAACAAAACAATACACGTGAAGTGATTCCCAAACGCAATTATTTTGCAACAAATATTAAGAAATACGAACTGAATCCTTATTAAAAGAACAATAGCAGTTACATTTTTCTCACTTCAATCTGTTCGACAACTAATGGCCGTTACGCACCAGCAGAATAAGACTTTTCTTTTATTATTCATTCATTCACTGAGTGAAAGTGTACCGTTTGACGTTTTAAAGTTTGTTTACGTGCCTTGTTTACTAAAATGACGAATTGACGTTTCAACACTTTAGTTTTTACGCGCATGATATATTGGCGCGCATCGTTTGTTGTTTATGGTCATTTTGGAAAATAAACATACAACTACATTGCTAGGTCATATTTTGTGTAGTTATTTTGTCCTACATCTATCTTTGAATCTGAATCATTTAAAAATCTCCCGGTGACATCTTTTTTGTTCGGTCATTCCTTCTTAGTCGGCGTTGCTAAGTGAGATAGCAAGACTAATACGAATTCAGCCGAGATAATTCGATCTACATATGATGTAGCTTTCATCAACAACGTTACTAAAATTAGTTTACTTTTCATACGAATGTTTTTTCCGTAAAGAAAGTTACAATGGATTTTGACGTAAGAAGTAGAAGTGTTTAATCAGTTCATTTTTCAAGTTTCAGACAAGTCCATCATAAAGATAATGAAGTTGCAAGTGGAACATCATACAATTTTTAATCAAACTGTATCATTCTATAACCAGTTTCAAGGAATGCCGTTGGATATCTGTATTATGAAAGTATCTAACGATCCGTCTCGCCAAAGCCCTAATTTGCACAGCCAAAGGCGTAGCAATGCGGTTACGTCGATCGATGACTTAATTTCACTCTGATACTGAGAACGATTTCCAAAATTAATTGCTTTTGAATCATCTGAGCTGATTCATCAAAAAAATCGTTTTGATATCTCTGACCAGGAACTCAAGTGACCTTAAACGTCTTCTTGATGTCATACAAAAGTTTCAAATGTAAAGTATTTGAATACTTTATAATGGTGTTGATCCATTAACTGCAATACATTAAATTTGTATTCGTAGCATTAGTAATGGTAAGGGTTTCAATAAGGTTTTGGGAATGAACTCCCATTAGTTTATTTTCTCCCATTCGATGAAAACATGAGACAGTAACTTTAATCTCACTTTTAATAAACCTTAAAAACTCTTCCGTAAATATCTTGCTGACTTTAGACAACACACAGCGTAAACCGCTGACGCTGACTGACTTGAAATTTGGAAGGAATTAGACACCTAGGAAGGATTTTTGAAAAATCGATCATCAAAGGGAGAAAATATAGGGAGTAGCGGGAAACTTACTATGCGTGTAAAGTCACGAGCGTCCAGTTGTAGGTAACATTACCGAGAAATATCATAAAAACGCAAATAGAAACCTATGTTTCGATATATTGTAACTCAAAGACATTAACGTAAAAATATTCAAGTTGTATGCAAATTTCTTAAATACCCTCCATATTTTGAACATCTGTTTCACTTTCCGATGACGTCAGTGAGTGAACGACCTCTGAACGAATGGAACGCGTTGATGAGTGAATGATGAACCGAAGCGATATCGAATACGGCTTTCTTCCGAATTTTAAATTTTGCGTTTATTGACCTTTAGAAATTAACTAATTGGTGAATCAATGATTTAATATTGGATAGAAAGCGCTTCGTCAGTGGCTGTGCGAAATTTTTGGTTTTTGCTAACAAGTATAATTTGCTGCGGGTTTCTTTACATAATCACCAGTTTTGTCATTTTGCGAGTTTATTGTTACTTTCTTCTCTTATGTGTAAATAAATTCTTCGGTATGTTTAGATACACGTACGTATCAGGATGATAAAAACCGAGTTTATGTATGTAAGAAATTAGTCATATTTGACATGGAACTGCCAACCAAGGGATGTGAGTCGAATTACACTTAAATACAATTTCTGAGTAGGGAAGGCAGGACTTATGAGTTATGACCTAACAAGTATCACATACCTACTTACATAAGTAAGGCTGTATTTGACCAAACTGGAATAAGTCCTTTACCTGCCTAGATTTAACGCCGAATTTGTTTAGACAATTATAGACTAATCTCGGAGTAAGTCTTATTCCAGTTTAGTGAAATGCGGCATAAGTATAAAACTAATAAAATTAACCTTATTGTTTTTATGTTTTATAGATGATCAAACGAACTTTTCAAGCGAAGTTCGATCATTATTATATGAGTCGTTTCATTCGAAGATATAATTATATAACCAGGTAGTACTTTAAACCTACAGGCGACATTTGCACGATTTTAAGAGACAATCAATTGACTATTAAACGAATTTTCATTCATTCGTTCATTCAATCCCCCATTCCATACAATCCCAGCATCCTAGTTCTTCATTATCTTCAGAGAAAATGCAAAACTTAAAAATTTTAGGGGTCTGCTTGGGTTGGAGGGTTATTATATCTTCGAATGAAACGACTCATATAATAATGATCGAACTTCGCTTGAGAAGTTCGTTTGATCATCTATTATATTTCGTCGTTTCATTCTTCAGATATAATTATATAACCAGGTAGATGTTCAGAGCTACGAGTAGGTATCAAGTTTTGCTTTAGGTGGAAGAAATATATAGCAAAATGTATTTATTTTCATCCTTGACACAAAATAATTTCGGTAAACAGCAATAATCACATATTATAAATTGTTTCTAAGAATAATTTCTTGGTAAGCAAACAGCCCTTACAAAAGATCCTTTATCCGAAGTTGGTCGATTATAAAAGCGGGCAAACTAACTAGATGTGACGGCATGCCGCGAATTATGCGCGCTATAAACCCACATATGACATAACATATTTTATCCATCCATTGATGATTTGGGAAGCAACAGCTCTGTGTAGTGGTTTATAGGTTAATAAAAAAGATTTCCAATAATAACAGCTACTTTTTTTTCACAAAAATATAATCTTTTTAACCTGCGCGGATGTTTTAAAGGAATCTGTTATGCCCATTTTAATGTATTTATCAGAATCGACAATGTTTTCGATTTAAATAAGCGTTATAGTCTGGGCCCTGTGCCTAAAACTAATAATGTCACTAATTTATTTTAGAATTTTTCCAGATTTAAACTTTTATTGAGGTACCAATGAGAAATGTGGTTCAAAACGACCTGTGTGTTCCCGGTATGATTGTATTTCGGGCTACTTAGTCTCTGTTTATTTATACGCTCCTTTAATTTATTAAGGGGACGTTTAAAGCAAACATCCGAACCAAGATTATTTCTCAATAACAAGGACGACGAGGCAGAACAGTGACTATTGTGTTGTATTGTGTACCATATGTACAATTATGACTAAATTTCTAGACAAAAAAGCTCGAAAAGACAGTGTCATTTACGGCGCAAAATTGCCATTAGCACTTTTACGTTACGTCGTATTATTTTAATGTAATGTCGGAAAGTAATGCTAGCGGACGCATCTCATTAAAATATAACAACATTTGTTATAATTTCGTGTTATAAACGCTCATAACATATGATAACCGTTATAACAAAAGAAAAAACTATCAATCAAAAAGTATAATGCTGAGTTAATAATAACATATATGTTTTATGTATAATGACCTGCATATGGTATAACATTCATAAGAAATAGTAACTTTTAACATAATATACACAAGCTTGGTATACATTCGTAAGGAATAAATACTTTTTAATACCTTTACGTAAGGTAATATTATAGCTATAATATTAAATTATGAAATATTCATAAAGTTTTTTTTTTTTTATAACTCTTCTGACCCCTTTGAGGATGGCAATAAGAGAGCGAGCGGAGCGAACGAGTAAGATGGGCCGGGGCAGAAGCAACTCGTATAGTTTAGGTTAGAGGGGAGCGTTGCTAAGCGTTGCGTATAAGTATATGTATTACAATATCAATCTTATTTCGAACCACTCCGGGTTCCAAATTCAAATATTCTAGTATCCAAAGTTGGATACTGCAACGCGTGACAGGTTAAGTAGATAAACTTTATACCTCCCATGCGGTTCACGTAACATAATAATGGCAGTCTTATTGTCAACCCTCAATCAGACTGCACAGTTATACATATCACGGGCAAAGCTCATCAAACCTAGGTGTACAGCTAGTAATTCTAAATAATTGATATAAGATTCCCGTTCTAACGCTTTCCACGTACCGTTAACCTTATCTATACTACAAACCGTGCCTCAGCCGAGAATGTACGTGTCACAAAAAAAAAAAACTAGCTGAAAATTAACAGACATAGAATCATTTGATGTGTAAATATTATTTAACCATCGGTTCATATCCTTCAATATTTGAAGGTGTGATTTTAATTTCTCAATATTAATATTTTTTAATTTAACTTTTTGTCTTTCCAAAGTTATAAAATAAGCCCAACCGTATGGTCCACCTGGGTGGATTTTAAGACGGACCAACTGTGCATTTTTAACTTTTGAGTATCAAAATGAAAACCTAAAAATGTAAAGTTTGTATCGGGTATAATGACTTTTTATCTTAATTAAAAAATTAGGGTTGATACATTATCAAGGCATTCTTGAAAAGTATCTCCTATACACAGAATATCATACAAATAAATAACAGATTTGAGGCCGCAGGATCTCCAGTTAGACATCACTTCTTTCATCATTTTCGTAAATACTCTAGGAGCCATAGGTAAACCATACTGCAAATCGCAAGTACTTTCTGTCACTATTATTTATTGGCACAAGGAGATAACTTCTTTCAAATCTATCGCGACTAAATAACCATTTACAGAGATAAGTTTTGAGGATGATCCTCCATCTTAAAATGACAAGGTGCGATAAATGTATTAAATCCTTTTAAATTTAAGATGAATCGCTTGCCTAAATTGGTTTCGGAGCAAGAATATATTAAGAAATAAGTTGATCTTTGACTGGGGCACAGTCGGCTATGGCTCCTAAGTCTAACAGCTTCCGAATCTTTTACTTAATATCGGCTTCTTCACTTTGTGACAAGGTGTTTTTTGGTAAGGATATTTGTTTTGCCTCTGTGCGAAACGGGATTGAGTATCCATATTCTATATCGAGCCCAACTTATTATTTGACGTTATTTTAGCCAACAGTCGCAAAAATGATAAAGACGTCCAACAGGTACCTGTGCTATTGTATCTACGCACGTGTTTTGTGCGTGTAAGTATTCTTGACCACCTTGGGTACCTCCTCGCCCCCCCCCCCCCTGTTCGAATAGTATCAGAGGGAAACTCACCAGTGTTCCGAGAGGGGCGCTCGATTGTTCGTCAACTGAACCGATGTAGAAGCCTTTGGAACTATCTTCTTAATTTGAAACCCCACCTCGTTGCTACATAGCCGCAAAACTTTTGTGTCGGTTCCGGTACCGAACTATGTCCGGTACCGCGACCGAAATTTCCACGTTCATTTTTGGGGCTTGCAAAAAGCGGGTATTGTTAGGAACACGCTTTTGACTTTTATCTTATATATTTTTTACTATGCTTCTAACTAGCTAGCTGCTAGGTGCCTAAATATTTGTAAAAAGAAACGAAAATGTTTTCTCCAAACTCTGGGGTATCATCTGTTGATTCCCCGAGTACCTATAGCATGTCCGTGTCGAGTTCAGACTGTGACGGCAAAAACATCCGAATGATTTTCAGATACTGAATGTTCGTTTTTTGACTCCGGCGCCGATACTTCATTGGAGTATTCTAACACGGACATTTCGCAGTTATTTCCGATTTCGGTATAACAGGTTCAGTAGGACAAGCTATATTATATTCGATTTTATCATCGAAAACCATAAAAAAAAGATTATTAAATGTTGTAAAAAAATACACTTTTCTTTTGAAGGTAGATTTAGAAAAGCATTTGTGCCGCAAAAGAGAGAGTATGCACGTATTTACTGTACTTACTGCTTTGCTTTGTATTTACTGTTTTATAACATCGTTGAAGACTTGCAGCCAACCCCAATGTATTATCAACATAGATGAGTGATTCCAGAATAAGCTACATTTTATTCGATACTATCATCGAAAACAGTAAAGAAGTGATTATTTAATTTAATGTGGTAAAAAATACATTTTTCTTTTGAAGGTAACTATAGAAATGTATTAGTGTCGCAGAGGAACGTGCATTTCTAATTAAGAAACCACGTATTTTCTGCTTTATGTAATTTATGTTATAACATCATCGTTGGAGACTCGCAGTCAACCCCGATGTGTCTTAAAACATATATGAGCCATCATAGAACAAGCTACATTTTATTCGATTTTATCATCGAAAACAATAGAAACTGATTATGTTGTGTATTTTCTGCTTTATGTTATAACATCATCGTTGGAGACTCGCAGTCAACCCCGATGTGTCTTAAAACATAATATATGAGCCATCGTAGAACGAGCTACATTTTATTTGATTTTATCATCGAAAACAATGGAAAGTGATTATGTAATATTGTAAAAAAAATATTTTTCTTTTGAAGGTAGATTTAGAAAAACATTCTTGTCGCAGAGGAACGTGCATTTCTCATTAAGAAACCACGTATTTTCTGCTTTATATATAACATCATCGATCGAGACTCGAAGTCAACCCCGATGTGTTTTAGACATAGTTACTGACTCGTAGTCAATCTTATGTAGGCTCATTACAATTATAATCACTTATAAGAAATAATAGAACTTACCCTCATCTTCAGATGACGATGTGTAAATAGTCCAACCTTACTATTGTTTTAATCTATCTTTTAATCTTATCGTGATATCAATTTAGCTTCTCTTCGTTTCTCGTATTGGTCTCTTGAGAGAAGAGTAGGCGCGTGCGCTTGTCGCCGTGCACGAAAAAAGAATGAAGAACTAGGATGCTGGGATTGTATGGAATGGGGGATTGAATGAACGAATGAATGAAAATTCGTTTAATAGTCAATTGATTGTCTCTTAAAATCGTGCAAATGTCGCCTGTAGGTTTAAAGTACTACCTGGTTATATAATTATATCTGAAGAATGAAACGACGAAATATAATCCTTATTATCAAATAAATTTCATTACTATCGTTCAACCTGTTGAAACCTCACATAAATAAAATAAAACATACAAGGCATAACTGTTTCAAAGAATTGGAGTGCATCAAGCGATTCGTCATGGCATTTTGTGGAAGGTTATTAAGGAAACCAAAAATATATCTAATGATAACAAGTGTGAAAGGTCATCTATCGTGTTATCATGTTCATTCCATATTCTTTTGCAGAATAATATTTACGCGGGGTTCCTTGCGTATAAAGGATTGGCTTTTGTTTCACTTTATTATTTTTGCGTACTTATACGTATTGGTTTTCAAATATTTTAAGACCCTAAGTGATTTAGTGATTTAAATATAAGGAAACAAGTTTCAAAAGAGCAATATTCAAAAGCACGACCTCGTTCAATAAAAAAATGGTACTAGTAATGGAAAAGGAGCAACAGGAGGACACTTTGGTTTCTATTGTAATAATGATAAGGGTTATTCATTTATTGTGCAACATTAAATTTATGTTTAAGCATACGGTAAAACAGTACCATACGGTGCTTTACGGTTTTCGATTGAGAGTTAAGTTTCCATTATTGGTGGCTGTCAGTTAAAAGTGTCCATCACTTGTGCCATTGCCTATTTTTGAAATCCTTTTTTTTTGTTAATTAGGTGATTTTTCACTAAAACTATCAAAACATTACTCTACTTGGCCAGTCGAGAACAGATTTCATTTCACGCTCACGCTTGGCCATTTTTATAGAAATGTTCACGCTTCTTGGTCGACCTTGGCAGAGTCGTGTTACTGCAGCGACGGGAAACAGACAGACTGACAGACTGATGTCTAATACGGCTGATTGGCGAACATTATTATGATTAAGTTTTTACGGTTATTGTTGTTTTAATATTTAATAAAAACATGCTTGGTGAACTTAAGGTGGAATGTTAAGGTTAGGTTTTCATACAAAAACTTATTTTTTGTAAATTGTTGTGTATCTTTATTTATGATGTTATGAAAGGTAAATAGTATTTGAATTTAATTTATTATTTAGAACAAAAGACAATTAGGATTTTCAATATAGAAGACAAGACCTACATAAGCTATGTTGTGCCTTTTTTTCTATTGACCGTAAAGCCAACAAGATATTGCTCAAATATTATTAAACAATTGTCACTTGATGATGACAAAGCGTTTCGCTGCTTCTTTATTGTGAATTGCTAAAGAGCCAAATTCGCTTTCTCCGTCTGTATTTCCTGAGAAATATTATATGAGTGTCTGGAAATCAAGAGCTTCTACTAAATCAGCGAGCTTCATCCTAAGCTTCATCATCATTTACCATCAGGTGAGAATAATGAGATAGAGGTCAATCGCTGGTCAGTCACGGGTAACACAAGTCGTGTTTTCTCACTTGTCGCTCAGTCCGTCTCTATCGTTACAGACTAGATAGAACGAGAGATCCGAGCGACAAACCATTTGCGGACAATTATGTGCTAGCTGTGCAGAGAGGGAAAAAACATAACTTAGATAATGCTACAGATGTAGAGTCTAATCAAACGACATCTTTATTCAGTCAGATATGTTCGTATCTATCTTGCTTTCTCACTTAGCTTCAGTAGACGTCAATAAACTTACTGAGAAAGCCAGATAAATACGAAGTTACCCGACAAAAAAGGATGCCGTCCGATTATTCACTACATTACAAACTTGTGCCATAACTTTACCACCTAGTGTGAAAACGGACGTTGTCGCAACGTGACCTTATAGAGGTCCATTCCGGAGACTTAAATCGATTTTGAGGTGAAAGTATCGAGACAAGTGTTGCGCGATCTGAACATATCGATGGATATAGAACACGCAATCCGTGCCCAAAACTGCTGGGCTGCTTCGTTAATTGAAATAGTTTTTGTCTCTCTCACTCGAACTGGGCAAATTATAGCATGCGGTCTTCAGATTTTGCAGTTACATAATTATTCAATGTTATGTTGGCCTATGTCTATGGCCAGGATGTTGAGTAGTACAATGTTGTTTTATGACTAAAGTTTGTGTAATTTGTACATTCATAAAATGAAAAAAAAGACCACTGAATTTCGCACGTATTTTTGGGTTTTTAACTGCTTTTGATTGGGATTCTAACTGCAGCTCTTCTGTCTTTCCAGGCAGACGCAGCCGCAATAAATTTTAACTATTTCACCAAGACCAATGAAAGTAAGTTACCTATTGCTGTCTTTGACTTCACTATGTCACTAAGGGGATTTACTAGCTACTTCTTTGGTACTATAGCTAGGGACAGCCTAGTTAGAATTAACTTTAACTTTATCAACATCAAACATATCTAATCTTACTATAGTTTTATTTTAAACACAAATAAAAGTACTGCAAACTGTCATAATTGCGACTACCACTGCGTTTGCTTTGTCCAAGGTTGCTTGATTCATTAAGTTATCTTGCTCTATTTGTCTTAAGAGCATTTCACGGTCGTGCAAGCAATATAGGTTTCATAAGACAACGCGTTAAGACCTTAATAGCCTCATAAGAAAATGAAAAGTTGGAGATATTAAAACTTTTTTTAGCTCAATTCAGATCTATTAAAGCATTTTTATATTTCAAAAGATTTATGACCATTGTTGCAAATATTATTTTACTTACTTTCCCTTACTGGCAGCGTAATCAAAAATATCTATCGTGTCGTGACGACAAGACAACGTATTTCTACTATATATACGTTTGATATATTTATACTGTAGTTCTATCCATATGTTTTTATACATGTTTATACGACCGATTTGCTTCTAGAACATAACGACTAGCTAGTATATTTCCATCTTTAGATACTCAGATTTAGTCTTCACGTTTTGTGAATCATTCCTGTATTATTTATCTATTTTTTGCACAATGTTGAACAATGATCACTTCCTGGGCCCGCAGAAGATCGAGCAGCAAAAAAAACTTTGCAAAGCCCTTCCCACGGGAAAGTTTATAAGGCCTTTGAGGTTATGTTTGCGGAGGTTTTTTATGTAGTGATCGAAATGAATGGTGTTTATTTGATATTGGACAATAGGTACATGCTGTGTTTTTCGGTAGATGATTCGGTAAATTGCGAGGTGTTCTAAATGCATGGAACAGATACTGGTCACTTAAGGAGAATATGAAAAACAAAACCATCAGTATAAAACTAAAGAAAAAAGTGTTTGATTCATGCATTTTACCAGTGATGCCAAACATGGGCACCAACAAAAGCACTGGAAAGGAAACTTCAAGTATGTCAACGATCTATAGAACGAAGTATACTAGGCGTAAAGATACGAGACAAAATAAGAATCAGTAAGCTCAGAGAAGAAACGGAATTGCAAGGTGTGAGAAAAACTATTAAAAGGCATAAATGGAAATGGGCAGGCCACATGATTAGAGACAACGACAAATGGAGCAAAATAACAACACTATGGTATCCAAGAGATAAAATAAGAAAAAGAGGAAGGCAATACCGAAGATGGATAGATGAGCTCAAACAATTTGCTGGCAAAACATGGACGAGACTTGCAAGAGAAAGAACGGAGTGGAAGGAAAGGGAGGAAGCCTGTGCTATAGAGCAATCGGACAAAGATTAATATTAATTTTAGTACTAATATATCTTATTGTTATGTATATTCCGAAAAAAATATAACGTTGTCCAATAAATTGTAGGTATGTAATCTCTTGAAATAATAGAAATAATTCTAAATTGAAATATACCAAACAGAATTCTGCAGGCAATCCAGTATGTTCAACCTGCATTATTCAGACATGAGTGTCATAAGTAAGCTTAGCTAGATTAAGACTCAGATTAATCGGTCAATATCCCGCATGTTTTTACACCTTGTCGCATAAAACCAACGATTAATTCCTGTGTAATTTTTATCTCGCCAGTTGACGCTGTCATTTTGACAAGGTTCTATAGTGGATCAACATTTAAAGTCCGTGACCGTACATTGCGTTGCTGCTATACCTTCCAGCGCAATAATGTTAAAACAACTTGGCAATGGATTTCTACAAGCATGCCGGCGGACCAATGAATTGCGCCTTTAGTTACTGAAAGCATGCCCCGAATTTGTATTTTTTTTTATATGACTGTTAGAGCAGCATTAGCACACTTAGTCCCCAAAATAAATAAATATTGCCGAAGTTTGAGTTGTTCCGATGCATTTCTGTATAGCTAGTCATTATTACGATGCATTCGCAACGTATTTTTTCCAAGTAGGTCCTAATGGTTTAAAATTGCTTATACATCTCAAAGGTGATGAATGTTGTATAGGATGTTATTTTTATATCGTAAATACTTTGAAACTACTACGATAAAAAAAACAGGTTTTTTAAATTAACTAAATTATTTAAATTATTATCTAATTTTTTTAAAATCTGTTTATTGTTACAACCTTACAACATCACTTACAGTTGTATACACATTCTTTTCAATCTGTTCTTTTTTATTTATAGAATATATTTTTATGATTATAGTTCTTTTTATATGATTGTACTGCTATGAAAGTAACGTAAAAAACTTTCAACTTTTCCGTTGTAGTAATAGTTGTTATAATTCAACAATAATGTATATTCTATTCCGTTTTCTGTTCAAAAAATCCCCTACTTCATAAAATAAATTACTATGATTAACATAACATGGAACCCTTACAAAAACGCTCAAAGACTCTCCGCTGCATTCTTCCACACTTTTTCTATTTCGATTTCTATTTCCTGTAGGACTAGCATGATATTATAGGGTGTTTCATTTTCCAAAACTTTTCATTTTTTAATGACTGCTCGCATTCTTGGTCCTACTTATCTAAAAATCTCGTGTTCATGATATTGTCAACTTTTTAAAGCCATTTTCGTAATTACGCGATTAATCGAAGCCACAACAGGCCGGAAAACTGGTGTTGATATTCGATAGCACTCGTGTTGGACAAACGTAGACAGGAAAGTTATACATTGTTTGTTGTCTCTATGACTCTATTTGCTACGACTTAAGTGGTCATTTTGCGCAACCACTAAATATTGTCCTATCACCTTGAAATTTGTCATTTACATTCTTTACATTATACAGGCTCGGGGCGTAATCAAAGTCTGCAATAAATAAAACATTTTTTTTATTATGAAACACCCTATTATATGTATTATTTTCTTATTCAAATAAACATTTTTTTCACTAAGGACTTGCAACAAATAATAAAGCTACAGGAATAGTCAGACAAATAAGCAAAATATGGCCTTCTTCGAAATGTTACCAACTTTAATATCTTTCTATTGGTTAACTTGAATTTAGAAACTATTGTCTAGTAGCGGAAGTACTTTATTACCTTTATAATAAGTTTCATTTTCGATCAACCCACGGCCCTTCCGCTCATTTCTTAACTATGGACTTAGGTTACTTTTGCTTTAGCAATTTCGGTACCAAACTCCACGATCCCCGACCAAATTAGACCCGTCATGAAGTCTTTGGTATTGGACATGTCATTTCTATGCTAGGCTTGCGAGTAACAGACCGGAAACAACGGCTACCTGCGCAGGCGCATGCCAAGTGATTCTGTTCTGCCCTCTGAAGAAAGAAAGGGGACATGTACAATAGAAATCGTATTGCACATGCGACCTTATTACAAGCCTATAGGGTTTTATATGCTTCTGTGAATACATCTCACGTCAGCCTTTTCTTTATAAACAGCATAATAGTATTGGTCAGGTATACGTTTTTGTATTGTGTTGCGACCACGAGGTAATGTAGGGGCTTAACATTGATCAAGACGGTGACTTTGGAATATTTTTGTTACTGTAGTGAAGCAGAATAATATTACATTTAAATAAAAAAAAATGGAGCCAGAACGTTGAATACACTTATGATTGGACATCAGGAGTAAAATATTTAAAGTTATCAGTGTTAAATAAATTGCGTCTTATTTTATTCTCAGTGGTTGACATAATAAAATTCATTTTAAAGTAAGGTCTTAAAAACTAAAAAACAACTATAGTATCAAAGCGGACCGCTTCCTTATTCTTATTTCTTATACAAGGTGTCCCAAAACCTATCGTTAAATTTATAGCGTTAATTAACTCCTTTTATAGAAGAATATAATTAAATATTAAACATAAGGCTACAGAATAGGAAATTGTGATTAGTATGCCGTTTTAGGATGTATAGAACTTAAAATTCAAATTGTTTCAAAACTGTTAATTGTACTAGTGTATTTAAATAAAACTTAAGTTCTTTGTATTTAATTTCACAGTAAAACCCTATTTAGCCCATTCACACCAACCTTTATTACCAAAGAATGTCTTAAGCACAAATAAATCTATCAAATCAAGAAGGACAACATAACATTCACAAACCATCTTCATGTACTGTATGCCCTTGTAATAAGGCTTATAATCAGAATAACAAAACAATTGCCTAATGACTGAACATCTTCATGTCAAGGGCGAGTTCGAGCGGCGTTTTGTTCTGTGCCTTTAAACCGTAGTAAGTGTAATACGACCACTATATATTGATCTTTAACTTTGAACAAGTGGTGATCCGATAGAGATCAAGATATGGTAGCCGAGGTGCACTTATTGCGTTTTCTATTTTGCAGGGCGGCATTTGTTCCTAGTATAAAAGCAGTTGCATTGCTAGGTTTACATGTGTCATAATATGTGGTTAATCATTAATTAAAGACAGAAATAGTATTTCGTCATTATCATAAAGTGTTAACCGACTCCCAATTTTTCCTCCATCAATAGGTACCTACAGTCTTCGAATTCCAATCGCAAGATTGAAAATGGTTCACCAACCTCGAGGATTAAGATCAGATATCCCAATTCTTGGTCATTTCACCGGCTTTCTCACCTGCCGCAGGGCACAATGCTGCCGTCCTTAGAAACATGGGCGCAGGTCTCATAGAACCGCTAATGTATAAGTGACCTTATTTCTCAAGATAGGGGGTAAAATTTGCTTTTTTTTTTTTTTTTTTTTTTTTTTTTTTTTTTATTTATTCCAAAAAAAGTGTGGTACATTTTTAATTTAACAGTTTGCCAAACGTAAGTTTATTGGCAATTATTGCACTCACTTTTACATTCTGCATGCACCTAACAACTGCCTATGATTGGTTGACCCTTATATGACTTATACCTAGTCGGTTTCGTTTAGTCAGACATGTGGTACCCATAATAGGCCACATGTATCAACCGCATAATAGACTGTACTTAAACTACTTATAATAAAAAAAAATCTAAGGTTAGTTACTCGTTGTTGTTTCTATTGACAATATTAGAGTGTTACATTAAATATTCTTATTTCAAAGCATCTAATAATAACTTTTTTAGCCTAGTTTTAAAAATGTTTTTACTGCTACATTCATGTTCCGGAAAAATTTCGTTGAATATTCGAGGAGTTATGTAACTGCGGGTCCTCTTGCCGTAATAGTTGCTGGCCGCGGGCTCCGCGTACCGCCGGCGCGGCGTGGCTCGCAGCCCAACAGTGTGAGATCTGATAGTTTTAAATTCACTTCTTTTAAATTGCTCTGTTGCTATTAGATACTTGACTTTTTCATGCACTGGCAGAATCTTCAATTCTTTATATAGGGTCATATAGTTACCTCTACAGTTTTCTTTGGTCTTTTTATCAACAATGTTTTTTAACAATCTAGTTTGCAGCTGCAATATCTTATCTAAGTAGGTTTTGAAAGTACGACCGTAAGCTATGATACCATATCCAATTAATGCGTCTGCCAATGCATGATATATCATACACAGTAATTTCTTATTCACTATATTTCTTAAACTTATAATTTTGTAGAGTATTGATCTCAGTTTGTTACATAACATGTCTATATGAACTTTCCAATTTATATTTTTATCTATATTTAGGCCTAAATATTTATACCTGTCCACGTTTTCTATACCTATACATCTACATGCGAGTTTATTAGTATGCAAACAATCAAATGTGTGTCCAATTACTGTGATAGGTTCGTGGCATTTTTTTAAATAAGGGGAGTGTATCAGCATAAATTTAGTTTTTTCTAGGTTTAATAGAATTCCATTATCATGAGACCATTTAAGTATATTTTCAAAATCTTCTTGTATAAACATTTCTATATTCTTAATGTCTGCATCCGAATACAATAGGCACGTATCATCAGCGTACATATAGGAGGAGCAGTTCCGAACAACGTTCGCTACACTGTTTACGTGCATAATGTATCCGACCGGGCCGTAGACCGACCCGGTCGGGACACCGGACCGCACCTCCGCCTCGTCTCCGCCGACTCCGTCGACGGTGACGCGCAGGGTACGTCCCGACAAGTAGCTACGGAACCATTCCAGCATTGGACCACGAACACCACATTCGCTCATCGCTTGCAATAGTTGTTCGTGGTCCAATGTGTCAAATGCTTTTTTAAAATCTATAAATAGGACCCCTACATACTTTTTATTATTCAAGTTATCGTATACTTCATCAGCAAATTGAGCCAACGCAGTAGATGTACTTCTAGCTCGTCTGAAACCATGCTGTATACCCGATATCACATTGTTTTTCTCTAGGATGTTGCATATTTGGCTTACAATATTTTTTTCTACAATTTTATTAATAACCGATAAAATTGCTATTGGTCTATAATTCGAGTAGTCCAGATGGCTTCCTTGTTTGTATATCGGCCGTATGAGAGACTTTTTTAACTCATCTGGGTATTTCCCCGTTTGCACGCACATATTCACAAAGTCCGCCAAAACTGAACTGATTTCTTTTTTAATGTACTTAAGTTCTTGTATTCTTATACCGTCAGATCCTGGTGCCTTTCTACCGCTCATTTTGTCAATGATTTTTTCAATTTGGAGTTTGTTTACTTTTTGATACCGAAAACTGACATTACATTGTTTAACATAACTTTGACGGTCTAAGAATTCTATATCACAAATATGTTTAATTTTGGATATTTCCTCCGTAAATGTTTTGGCAAAATTCGTGCATATGCTTTTTACAGAGGCCGTTGTTCCTCTATGCTTCAGGATAACATCGTCCACAGTGGACTTGGTAGCTCCAAGCCAAGTGTTTATGGTGGACCATATTTTTCTTACATTACTTTCACATGACTTTATTTCATCTTGTTTATGCTTTTGCTTGGACACATAAATATATTTATTTGTTAGGTTTCTAAAATTAGTATAGTTTAATCTATTCGTTACACTTTTTGGATTAAATTTCCATATCCTAAAAAGTTCATCCCTTCTTTTAATCATCTTTATAACGGTGCGATTCATCCACGGTTCAGTTTTTCGTTTATTTTTACGGCATATAGAAGTTTTCGCTTGCTCATAAATGTTATTAAATGTGTTAACTAATTTTGTATACAACAGTAAAGGGCAAGTAATATCGTTGAACTCATTCCAGTTCACTTTGTCTAACTGTTCCTTAATTAAATTATTATTGAGTACACATACCCTTTTTCCTTGTTCTACTTTACTATAACTTTTGACTGCAGACGCTAGGTTTGCTCCGATCAGGTAATGGTCGGACAGTTTGCAGGTGAGCATGTGTGCAGCTAGGCGCTGCGCGGGCGCGCGCACCCACACATGGTCGATGCACGACGTCACGAGCCGGCCGTCCGCTACCTCCTCCCGGGTGCACTCGGTGATCATGCACTGTAGGCCGTGCCCACACAGGGTGCTTTTGTATGCCTCAGTTGTATTGTTCTGCATCATGGTATTAATATTGGTATCTCCTGCTAATATTATCTGATCCTTTTCCGGTATATTTTTTATCAAGGCGTCAATTTCCTCAATAAAACGAAGTTTCTTCGTATTTGGCGGTCGGTAAACCCCAATTACATGTATAGCATTTTTCGGGTTCTTAATTATGATATGTAGTATCTCTGTGGCGTGTCCTCGACTGTTTATTTGATTAATATTAAGGCCGTTTTTGATGTACATAAGTAGTCCACCACCTCTGCGCTTTTCCCTGGTCATAGAATGCATGTCATAGCCCTTAATGCAATACAAAGATAGCTCTTCTTGCCATATATTAATTTCACTGAGAATAATAATGTCTATGCAGTGGTCTGTTTCATTGAGTAGGCATAGTAACTCATTGAAGTTTTTACGTAACGATCTAATGTTTAGGTGTATCACTTGTAACTCTCTGGAAGTGTTATTTATGTAGTTGCTCCATTCTTTAACGTTATTAAATTTAGTAAACTCAATATTGTCTCTTAATTCCTGAGTTAGGTCGCTGAACATGTTACGAAAGATAAAAAAAAACGCGTAGTGTGTTCACACGCCAGCATATAATACATTTGACTTTCAAATTGCGCATACGTTCTTTTTATTTAGAAGGGCAGAATGGTGGTCTCCACAAGTTTCTTCCACCATTTTCCAGGTATAATAAAACAATACAATATTCTTTATTAAAGAATACAAAAATGAAAACATGGAAAAATACAATTTAAAAATGAATTAAAATACACATACACTAGCATTCAAAAATATTGTAACTACACAGTTAAGAACTCAATTAAAAGAACTTATTTTTTCCATTTAGTTACGAAAATTAACCGAATTTTAATTGATAGATTAATTTTGGTTACGCAATAGAATCTTTCAAGTTAACGTTGTCTCTATGAAGTCCTTAGCGTACAATATTTTTGAAATTCGCCGCCTATCTCTTCCAGTTAACCTTAGCCATTGCCTCCATTCTTAGCTGTCAACAAATCGATCGAGAGTTCCAAAGATAAATATTGAATTATTTGCCATGGCAACACAAGGTAAGGTCATGTTTGTGTTGTGCGATAGTGACCCGGTCACAATACCGAGTCAGCAGTGATCGTGGACTTTGTACACGACTTGCGCATGAGCAGAAATCAGTCGATAGCAAAACAATCAGCATTGTGTGTACACAATAATATAACGTGTATGATAATTTTATTACATAAGTAGTATAAAACAAAGTCGCTTCCCATCGTCTGTTCCTCTGTATGTACGCTGATCTTTCAAACTACGCAACGGATTTTAATATTTCCGTCAATAGATAGATTGATTCAAGAGTACTGATGTGCCAAAGGAAACTTTCCAAAATTGCGGAACATTTCATGTAGGAAAATTTCGGAAACTTCTCACAATTTTGTATGGGAATTGAAACTTTCCGTTTCTTAAATTTAAATTTCCTATAGTGAAAGTTTCCGAAAATTTCTTAGAACTTTTCCAACTTTTTGGAAACTTTCCGCAACTTGCACATCAGTATTCAAGAGGAACGTTTTTATGTACCTATAATAAAGTCTGGATTATGTACGGGTGTAACATAAAAACTCACATAAACCTAAGAGAAGCGAGGGCGGGTTGATAGTAATGCACAAAACCTGCCTGTGTGTATAAGTTAATTTTAACACTTCTAACCTCCTGTATATACAATTATTTTTCATCAAACTACCTATATTTCCCCATACAGACTTAACTGTTAACCAAAGTTAAAAAATATCATCAGCCAATACTCATCAACCACATTCAATGCCAAAAACCCATAAGTGGGTCCATTTTATATAGAAACCATACAGACCGGCACTATGCTACTCATGTAAACCCTACCCAACCTTCCGAACACGCAAGAGTCGTGACTCCAACTCGGACCGAAATCAGCTCATATTACACTTAATTGTCAATCAATTTGTCAAATTGGCTGTCGGTGCGGTCCAAAACGAGCTGCACGCACGACACGACAGTCTTACGAGTCGAGTTATTTGAGATAATTCTATAATCGCTTTATTCGTATGATGTTTCTGATACTGCTTTTAAACGTTTTTGAGCACCCTTTATCATCAGCCAGAGTCAAGTTCTGATTGGTTTAAAAACAGAACCCGAAATATGATGGATCTTGAAAATCAATAATGTTACATTTTTGTTTAGTCATGGATGAACTATGTGTTAAATTGCTAAGAAAAAATACACAATGCATACTGCTGTTATTAATAGCCTAGTTCATACCTAAGTATTAAAACTAAATATGTACGGGTACTGCTATTAATAGTTCACACGTAAATATTAAATAAATTAAAGATGTAAGAAATACTATGTAAGTAATTATTCACTGTACTTCCATTTCTTATTAATTAATACTCATACATTTCCTCTGCTACAAAACCTTTCCAGATTGTGAAATACATGTTAATTTATTTAAATAGAAGTTACGTAACGAATAAGCTACTTATATTTTATTACTACCTTTAGAAGCCACGAATAAAAATAAATTTACATTATATATTATTGTTAACGACAAGTCAACGAACTCGGCGATAATACGTCGGCAATTCTTTCAATGTGACAACTAGCTATGGCACCCATTTCATTCAACGCCTACGCGTAAGAAAACTATAGACAGTCTGAGCTGAGACAATATTTGTAAGGGTTCCGTAGAGAACATCTTCACAGTCAACTTCTTAAAAGATACTACAGGTAGTAAGTAGGTAGTTTTATAAAAAAATATCAAGTAGCAGCTGAGGACATACCTGTGAACGAATGTGTCGTTTAGTTTAATAGATTCTAAGCATGTTTTAGTTTAAGTAGATTCCTACAGTTATATAAGTTAGACAAGAGTGTATAATTCGCCGACAAACTGTTACGCTATAAGTTAATAGTTTAATGGTCTTTTAAAATAAATAAATGAAAATATTACCTGTACCTAAAATATTTTTTATTATTGCTTGATTTTGACAAGCGATTTCAAATATTACAGTGTTAAAATACGGAGCGTGAAATGATAACATTAAAGTTAGCACAATGTTTTTATTGCGTACGTTTTTACTAAATGATAAGTGAGTTGGTACAAACAAATAAAGTTGCTCTACGTGCAACATAATAAGTTGCATATATTCACTACAACTGTGCAAAAGAAAAGAACGTAACATTGAAAATCGTTTAATTTTTATATTTACTGAGTTATACCAATAGGTATATCCTCGTAAGGCCCAGTGTATAGAATGTACATAATCAACGCAATTTAATTTGAACTATATTGCAATGTGAATAAGGTTTAATTTTCCAATCTTCATAAACTGGAACTAGCATTATCGAACAAACGTAATTGAACTTTATTGCCTTGATGGTAGATTCAAAGTCCCACTCACAAAAAACTCACATTCACAATTCGGCCACATGTACTCTTTTTTCATCCTTTTCCTTTGCAGCCCAGAGGGCCCTGCCAAGATGCATTGCGCTAACTATAGTTTCTATTCGTTTCGTTTTTAAACCAATCGCGTCACTGGTAGATCACGTGACTTTTCGTATCACGTCATCTACCAGTGTCGCGATTGGTTTAAAAACGAACGAATCGAATAGAAACGCTAGTTAGCGCAATGCATCTTGGCAGGGCCCTCTGCATTCATTGAGGCTAGACAAGTCGCGTAAGTTTAACGTAACGATTTTTGAAAACTGACCAAATGTAGGTATAGAATTGACGTAGGCGCTCGACACGACCGTTTGACAGCTTACGTCAATACTATACATTTTTGATAACGATATCTAACGCCGAATACATCTTGACTAGGACCTAGGTACCCTTAGCATGAGTTACAATTACCGTATTCGCTAGAGAGTCGAATGCTCTGTCCCTCGCACTCTATAAGAATACTGCGAGGTCTGCGAGGGACAGAGCATTCGACTCGCTAGCGAGTACGTTGATTATAACTCATGGTGAGGGTACCAGATCCACAGAAGACGACAGGTCTTACCACGCTCTTATATATTTATATATCTTAGGAATGTATGCCATTTGCAATAAATAAAAGATAAATATAGGTAATCTTGCTTCTCTTAATGTAGAATCAAACAATCACTGCATCGCGTCGAATGGCGTGACATAGCAATAAAAAATAAACTTGCCACACACTCGTTTTCTGATAAGGCTAAAATAATAAACCGTTTGTGATTAAATCCGTCCGTTAGTACATGTCAAGGGCCTGCCTCGGGCGTCATAATAATTGCGAAATAAACATATCAACAGCGGGTACGGACATATTATTACATTTATAAGTAATATATAGGTTATACAAAGCTTTTTTTGTAATCCTACTAATATTACAAATGCGAAAGTTTGTGTGTCAGTTTGTTACTCCTTCACGTAGCGACGGCTTGACGGATTTGGATGAAATTTGGAATAGTTATGGCTTATACCCTGGATTAACATATAAACCATATCATCATTTCATCCAGGAAAATTACAAAGCTTCCGTGAGAACAACGATAGTCGAAATGTCGGACGAAGTCGCGGGCAGAAGCTAGTGATGGAGAAGACGGAAAATACATTTAAGCAAAATTAATGGTTTCTAGTTTTATTATAAAAACACTATGACATAGTTAATACTATAAGTAATACCTATAAACAACATGTATTTTTAGTTTATACAAAGTGTACAAAAAAATCTATTATGTTCTTAAGTTAATGTTTACCTATATTGATTTATAATATCTTTATATCCATTGTAGGTACCTTACAAGACCATCTAGACTTTTAGTTTCAGGAGACTTAAACTTGTAGTTCCTAACCAAGGCGGAACCCCAAAAACTGTTTTCTCTAAGAAATTCCTAACTTTCTAAATAGTTATGCAAGAGTTTTACTAAATCAAACGTATAATAAACAGGCTTTAAATTCGTGTTATAAGTAAAAAACTAAATTCAAAGGTCGTTGAGTAAAAACGTGCTTTATAAATATGTATTAATGTGGTATGATTCCAGTTTCTGTGCGTACAGGCTGATCATATTTCAAATTTAATGGTAAAACATAGTTTTATTGGTACTTTTCAACTTTATTAAGTAGGTAAAATTATAACGGGTTATGTGTTGTAATATAAGTTTTGACATCTTCAACTGACGTAAGAATTTTATTTATAGTAAACAGCGTCTGAATAAAACGTTACAAAATTATCGATTCCAATGCTTTAATTAGCGTCACGAACGTATAGTGTCCTTTCTATTAATGCCAACTAATTAAAGTTCTCTTGTTAGTATAATTAAGGTTCATTTTAAAGAAGCAAACTACAAAATGTTACAAGCTAATATCAACAATTAGCATAAAGGTACTAGAAATCAACACCAGCATGTTATAAGTAAGGCGCTACTCTATATTCAACCCTATCTCTCGTTATTTTCCATTAAGTTTTGTCATATGCATCGTTTTTTTTCTATGTTTCAAAGACTCGCCTACCTCCACGTTCACCCTGTATTTACGAGTCATTGGATCGCAAATGGCCGCCAAGTATGGCAAGTCCATCCGCCGCTCGTAAGGCTATGTGGATCACTGGAAAGCTTGAAGGTGAACATGGTTAATTTATAGGCTAAACGTATTTAACTGGATAATTGAGATTAACTGCTATTAGATAACGTGTCACGATTTATTAGGATTTCAAGATGAGTAGGTATGACGTAAATGGCAAATGGTTATGCGTGGTTTAGGATGAGATGTAATATTTCTTAGATGTTGGTAGTTTGAATATGTTTAGTAAAATTTAAATGTTTACATTCCCTGATTTTTTTTCTGGCTTTCAGCGATACGTAAAAATAGTGTTTTTATATTGAAATTGCATACTTGTAATTCACTCGTTTGATTCTGTAGGTTTTCTTGTTAGGTTCTTATTAAGTATACAATTTAACTTCAACGGTTGGAGTTCGATAAATATTCAAACTGTTACATATAATATTTTAAATGACACTACTAATGGATGCTGTCAACTTTCATTTTAGTTTATAGAGCTGTAACTATTCTTTCTGATTTATAAGAAACAGAAAGTGTTTTTAATTTAGTTTCGTCACCGGGTAAGACAATAAACATAAATAACATTATGAATTAGACATAGAAAAATACCTGATTTTTTTAAATAGTTTTTAATCCAATTAAAAATGAAATAACAAAACACCCTCGCGAGTAACTTAGACGCGAGTAAAGTTCTATCAATTATTTATAATCAACCTGTATAAGAACTATCAGCCGGATGCTGCATCTATTGTATTGAATTGAGATCTATCGCTGAACATGATACTTATGAATTTATGAAATCAAATGAAACTTGTTTTTTTTGTAATGTACAGTCACCACACGGGATTGTTGAGCCACTTGCCACAGTTCGTATTTTGGCCGTGTAATGCAAACCTAGTTTATTCGGTTATACTCGTGTATCCAGTATGTATTACTCGACTAAATTGCGAAGAGTAGCAAGTGGCTTAACATTCCCGTGTTGTGACTGTACAGTCATATCAAAGAAGTTTATTTCTCTGAATTTTGTCGTGTAATTCTGCAACGCACATTTAGAAATTTAGGGTGCTCCCATATTATTGTTACATTTATTAATTTAATATTTTTTGCACAAAATAATACAAAGGCAAACTTAATGTTACAAAATATTCTATACCAGTAAATTAACACAACCGAATTTACCACAAACAAGTGGCACGCAATAAAAAAAAACACAATAAAACACCCAACCATTTCAAAAACCTGTTAAGAGTCGTTGATAAAATGCCAGCCAAAGCTTTAAAAGCTCATCGCGTCGTTAACATTAAAACAAGCTTTTAAGTTATACGAAAACCAACGGGCCCATTGTGGCCTTAAGTAAGATACTTAATCTCCTATCTTTGAATATAAGAATGTAATAAATTCTCAGAGGGAGCAAGGTGGCCGAGCGGGCCTGTGCCTAAGTTATTTGATAATGGTTTACGGCACGTTCCAATATTCAATATATCTCTTCCGCTACTGCGCACACGCACATTTGAGTCACGTGGACCAATTGTTATAGGCGTGTGTCACTGACGTCAGTTTAGTGCGTGTGCCACTGTAGAAATATCTTTGTAAATTTTTGATACGAGGCGAATTTATAAATACGTGCGTATAGATCACACGCCGCAATGGAATTCCAGCTGCAGACTTACCTACTTGACATTCAAAGACATGTTTCTTTCATTTTCTGATTCAAGGACGACAAGGATGGCTATGTTTAAATGTAGATAAGGTATAGATTGACTGGCTCCGGTTATTAGTGTTAACACACCTAAACTTAGACGGGTCAATGCAACCTGGTACTAATCATTTCTAATACCAGTATTAGTGTGATTCATGTAATCATCTACACGTAAACTTATTACGCTTCCACACAACCGAAAGGCAGTATGTGTATGAAGAACATAAAAACAATCAGCCCTTTTGTATACTGACGTATCTCCAATTCAACAGCTAAAGCACAACAGACCTTCTTCTATGTGAAAAAAGGTTGCACGTTCTAGTGGATCACTATAGGAGTTACAGCCTTTTGACTTTGGAAGTCGCTGTGTGTATTATAGGCGCAAGCGCATCGTGGCCTTGACAGCGTGACTTTTGTAAATGTCGGGATCAAACCAAAGGCCGCCATTAAAGTCTCATAATAGTAATCATACCATGTAATGTGCATACCAGCAAATTAACGTAGCATCTGTTGATGATTGATATTAATTTTAGCTTGTAATTTTAGGCATATAATAAGATATTAATTCAATTAAGTTAGTCCTTAAATAGCGAGAGTTTAATTTTGCAATGATTTGAAGAAGTGAAAGATCAAAAATATTTTAAAGAAAATTGCGTTTAACAAAAAGATTACCTTTAGAATTAATCTGTGGATCGATTTTATAGTTACTTCTATAAGGAAAACAACAAACCAGCTATGGCAGCTACCTCATAGTAAATGAGCTGTTAGGCCAATCGACATTTGGACAACCCCGAGGACTAAGATGGAATGCCTCTTATCATGTGTTATTCAAGAATTATAATAATGACTTAAAAAATAGTGCCATTCCATGTCTCCCCGTGGATTTAGTAAAAGGCGACTAAGAGAATAAAGGCTTCGTAGTTACTGTCACTAATACACTGGTGAACATCTTAGCTTGATTGTGCAAAATGTGGTTAAAGAATTATGAACAAGATTTTAGAGTTGTTTGTATTCTGTAGCTCTGCCTACCCCATTATGGGAATGAAGCGTCAGTTTATGTATGTTTCATGCGTCAAATTAATAATGGATCATTAAGACTCAAAGTTTCGAACCTTCATCTACTGTCAATAGCCATCTATTGCATGTGCATTTTAAATTATGTCACAGTAACCTATTCGAAAGCCACGAAATTAGTCATTTTTTGTAGTATACTTTGACAATTAAGGTCACTTGAGTCAATATTTGGATTAAAAATACTAAAATACTATCAAATATATTCAAAACTTTCTTCGGCCAGCAGAATAAAATTTAATTTATTAAGAATGATCAACTCACGCCTTGTTCTAATTTCAGGAACAATTGCCTGATACAAAATACACACATAACAAACACTGAAATGAAAGTGAAATAGTGTAAATAACTCCTTTGTTAATTAAATCTGCAATTATAAGAGAATGTCTGGTTTTAATACATTTATTTTGAAATTATTAGACTGAAGACGCGGAATATGATGACGAAATAGGATGCTACCGGCGACATACATTTTTATTTCTAAGAAAACAATTAATTACTTAGTGACTTAGTAAGAACAAAAATGCATTCTGATTTTGATTACACAGGGTGGTGATCAATTTTCTATCAACAAAATTCTCCCTTTTTTAAAATAAACAACAACATTGAAAATATACATACATCGAAAATATCCGAGACAAAAGATATTGCGCTCATTGAACAAATGGGTCATTATTTGGGGGTTTGTTCCGAATCACTTTCGTGGTCACATTTTTGTAGTTGTGGCTGCAGATTTCGATTTCGTTTCTAGTTAGGTTTCTAAGTTTATCGGACATCTAACAAATATCAAAAATCGGTATCAAAATATACTCCCAATTCTTCAAAAATATGTCCATAAAAGTGAGGCGGTTGAAACGCTCGAATAATGACCCTGACTTATTGAAGATTTTTCTTTTCAATTTCGCTAATTATCAACAAAATAAAGATTTCTAAAAGGTTCTGAATGTTTTAGTACATACTGATTAAAATTAAGACGAATAACGTTAACTGAATATTTAGTAGCTACCGATTTTTAATCCTTACATGGTCAGAATAATTTAAACGTAATTATACAATTTACAGTCCAGAGGCGTCCGGTGATTACAAAATAAATCGTAACTAGGATTTGGATCTTTAAAATAACTTAAGCTACTGAGTTATTTAATAAGAACACGATCTGAATACTCAAACATGTGTTTATACTACTTTTTGTCTTGTAAAGAAAGAATTGATATGTAAATTAATGATTTGTACTGTTCATATATGTCCAAAATAAGATGGAAAGATGTAGTGCTGAAGGACATGCAGGAGTGTGAGGCATCCAGGGACGATGTCGAGGACAGAGCGAAGTGGAGAAGAAAGGAAAGCTTAAAAGCTAGGAAGAGAGAGAGAGAGAGAGACTATTCATATGTCCTGTTGATATGTACTATGTAAATAGCGACTATGCGATGCGGTGATGACCGACCAGCGTGCTTTGCATTTTTCTATGCATTTGTTTAAAGCCTCCATTGAGACGCCACCACACTAAATGGTAGCTAAAGTATTAGACTCATACTGGGTAGCTGAGCGGAAATTTAGTTTTTACTTAGGGCCTGTTTCACAATCGACGAGTAAATTTATCTGCCATTTAAAGTTGGCTCTCTCCTTGTCTATTTTCAAGTGTAAGAAAGAGAAAGGGCTAAAATCTGTCAAATGCACTTTACTTGTCGATTATGAAACAGGCGATAAGTCTATTTATGCAACATATTACAAACTAATAATCTCCCAGTTCAATATTTTCTATATAAATGCGGCATTTCAACTTATTATGAAAGATTTACGCCGAATCATAGTTACTGGCGCTTTGGTTGTTATGAACGGCGCGTGCACATTATTTGATTACGTTTTTTACATAATTTCCTGCAAAAAACTGTTAAGTAACAGCACAGCAGGCAACGTTAGTATTCGATACGGGTCAGAAACCTAATAACTGTAACTAGCTTTAATTGACAAATCGCGTTGACATTTTAGGCAAAAAAATGTGATTTTGTAGTTTTGATTGTATTTTTTACTTGCCTAACCAGCCAGCCAGCAATAACTTTCAGCTTGTAAGTTTCTGAATGTGGAACGCTATCTTCAGAAAGCTGTTAAATAAATAGCTTGGTTTGAATGCTGAGTGTTAATTTGGTCCTATAGATACAGTCAAAGACTTAAATTGGTGACCCACCTTACGTCCAAAGTCAATCTAACATTCTAGTGCAATAAGGTTGAGTTATTAGGTACAAATGACTTGGAAACTCTCAAGACTTTGACGACTTCAAGCAATTTTTTTAAAATAGATCCTAGAATTACCTTCTTGACAGATTCAAAACCTTGGGAGCAACGCAAGTTTAAAAAAATATGTATGTATACACAACCTGACAATAATATTATTGTAATATTATTTAATATTATATTCAGTCGTGTGAGTTTGGGGACTTTTTATACTTACATGAAACATATTCACGCAGCTGACTGTTTACTAACGATAGTCAAAAGTGTATTTTATCTACTATGTTGTTGCAAATCTAATTGATCTCAGTCAGTAACAATTCCTCTTTCTATTCTGTTGTATTGACAACAGACAGCAAATTCGTTTAATAAAAACACTTGTACTTATTGCGTTTTAATAATAAAGCAACATTGTCTCAACAGATACTAAAATAAATTAACATCATCTCCCTGTCTCTCACTGTGTTCCCAGTGCCTCTCTTCTCTGTTCATCTTTAGATTCAAGATAACTGCTCAACACTTCTCCATCTGTATTCTATGTACAGTCGACGTCAAAGATTGTTTACACTTTAGTACCGTGTCACTTTATCCGCTATGACAATTTCATATGGCAGTTAAAACATGACGTTAAATAGACAAGGTACTAAAGTGTAAACATATTTATGACGTCGACTACCTAACGAATGCTCATATTTATTTCCACATTCGTGTTATTAAATTAGACTTGATTGCACATCACCTTGTTAACAATACAAGATCAGATGAAACTGGTAACAAATCACAAGATCGAAATTTCGTTTCCGACTGTTTCAGTTATCCGAAAATTAGAAATACTTTTTTTATGACCATTTTAGAACGTAAATATAAGGTAAAGTTTCTTTTATACCGGGAAAGTTTATAACTATGCGTAAAAAATACATTTCTAACTTTTGAAAATTCGGACAAGTGAAACATTTGGGACCGAAAATTCGACCTTGTGATACACCAATCAAACTATCAATTATGGAGATCCGGTATTCAATTACTTGGCCAGAACCTTCGTTTTCTAGCCTTGACTTTCATCACCATTATATCAATTACCTCGTTATACTGTGGCCAAAACCACCTGGTAGTGAAAGTGTTACAGCAATCAACAATTCACCATTGGTCGATGTTACGCAATAGTAACGAAATATTCTTTAGTTGACAATAATTTGATACCATTAGCGCTGTACCTCTGGAACTCACGATTTGTTGACTTTAGCGTTTCATGTTTTGTGACATTGACGAGAGTTGCTGGCAACACATCTAGAATTTTACTTGTGTTCTCTATGAATCGTTAGACTTCAATTTTTCTCAATTCATCCTCGTCATCATCGTCACCATCAGAATCATCATTCAGCTCGTTGTTTATGATTCACGAACCAGCTTATCTGATCAAGAGGACTGACTAACTTTAACTGTGTTATATGGTGTACTTTTATCATCTGATATGGTTTATTCGTATTATCCATGGCCTTTATCTATCAAGAGCAATTATTGAGTCATTTTGAGGATTTTAAATTTTCTACCGTGTACAGTCGAGGAATTTGATTGTTTAACAGTTTGACATAAAATGTCAGTTTGCCGGGTTATAATATGAGAAATATATAGCAAGGCTAATTTACGTAGGTATTATGTCATTATCTTTCTGCGTTCTTAGCAAAAGTTTTCTTGCATACTTTGCAAACACATTATAGTTTTTTAATTCAGTTTCGACAATTCATAGTAACGCTTTCGATATCTTTTGCTCGTGGCTCCCGGTGCATAACGTCACAGTACACAGAAGTATTCAGCAATCATAATAATAACACTTCATTTCTTTGTTTGCCAACAATCGCCAATAGTCGACTAAGTGATTATGTCACATCATTTAAAATAACGACGTGGTAATTCTGATTTTTCATTGAAACTTACGTATGTAGGTGCTTTGTTTTGTTATATTTGCTTTCTGGTAACAAGTAGCATGCTACATAAGAATACTTACTATGAAATATTGTTACGGAAAAAAAAACTTTTTGTATCAGCGGTCTGTCTCGTAATAGTATCACTTAATGTTCTGTAAAGATTCAAACGCGATGATGATTTTTTTACTACAAAACCTACCGGTTAAATAAAAAAAATATCGAGATTATGAGTAAAATGTCAAAAAAAAAGTTCTTAAAAATGTAAAAATTCAATGTGAGTTCAAAAAATAAGACACATACATACATAACATTTTATACATAGTAAAAATATGGTGTAAGTATACCCCAATTTGACGTACCATGGTTTTATTAGATACTTAATCTAAGCTTACGTGTTACGGCTTTAAAAAATCTTATGTAATGTTTTGAATAATTATTTCAAACCTTTCTCAGAACGCCAGATGTTTACATTTCGAATTAGTATTGATATTGCTTTACATACTTGTTATTCATAAGTTTTAATTTGACATACATGAATAAATTACAAATGTTCGCACTCGATCACATAAACGTTTCAATTTCACTGGCTGTACGAAAACTTGGATGATTTATTAACAAGAATGCCATAGTACACAGTTTTAAACAGTAAAATTAAGAACAAATTTATCAATTTGCTAATGTGAGAAGCGAATATGTGAAAGCACATTAAGTTAGGCTTCGGTTTTGCTGTAAAAAATTGATAAATGAACTAGACAATCAACAATACACAACTTACTTAAACTTGAATCTTTAGTTTAATATGAAATTTAAGTAGCAATTACATATTCATTTGCACACCATGTAATTATAAAGCTATTTTAAAAATAAAAGTACATAGTTGGATAACTTAAAAAGTACCTAAACAACTAAGAATAATGAAAAATATAATTCAAGTTTAACAATTAACTCTGTATATCCACCATACCACTATCACCGTACTCTCTATATTCAATTATTTTTCTCTTATTATCTATTGTCTTTCAACTTTTAATTCATTACGCCAGCTCATACAGCTTTCTGTCTTTATTTAATAATTATTTTTAACCAAGCAATGATAATAAGTCATGACTAATTTAATATTCATATTTTTTTATGACTGCAAAATGTTTGCACGCGTTAGGTCATGATTTTTAAATTTGCATAAACGTGCTATTACAAATCTGTGTACTGTGACGGTGTTCAGCCTCCGGAACAGATTCTGACCAATTATGTATCGCGATGTTAATATGACTTGCTATCCACTTTCTATTTCAAATCGTGCCATTTGTTTTGTTTTATAACTTTTGACTTCCTAATTGGTTTAGATAAGATAAGATAAAGATATTTATTCAGTAAGTAGGCCGCACGGGCACTTTTACACGTCAAGAATCTACCAGCGCTTCCCAAGAGGAGACCACTGCTGAGAAGAAACGCCGCAAGAAACTCAGCAGTCAGTCATTTTTTAAACATATTACAATGGTTGCTACCTAGTCCAGCATTATATAAAGCAATAAATATTAAATTACTTATTATACTTATAAAAATAACATGCGTAGTTCAGCAGGAAAACATGCCAAAAATCTTACGAGAGAGACAGAGGGAGAAAAGGAAAAAAAAACACCAATTTATGTGTATATACCTCTATATAAGACGGTACAAGACGACCACATAAAAGTTTCGATATGTTTTCCTACATCAACGGTGTTCCCTAGACAAGATAAAGCTTTTGCATTTGAATAAATTATTATTGACTAAGTTTCGGGTTTAGGCCATGGATTTTTGTCTGTTATACAATCCTCTATCGATTATTAAGTACTTGTTATTTTTGTTTACTTTAGCGTGTAATAATCTTTGTGTTACAGTATATACGTACAATATTTAGTTAGGTATAATCAAGTAATTTAATTGTTATGCCACTATGGAACCCTGTGATGATGACAGCGTCAAACGACATGACAGACATTTCGCTTAAATTAATGATTAACGTTATGCGACAGGGTTCCATAGTGGCGTAACAATTAAAGTCCTTGACTGTACTATCCATACCCATATTGTAAATACAAAAGTGAGTTTGTCACGTCTTTTATGATTAAACCACAGAACCGGTTTTGATCAGAATTGGTAAAAAGAAAGCATAAACCACAAGGAAGGAGATAGCTACAATTTTATAGTTCAACGAAAAACAAAACACGACTTAGTTCTGCGTAAACGAAGCCGCGTGCAAAATCTGGTTTTCTACAAATATCTACACTAATATTATAAAGAGGAAAGATATGATTGTTTGTTTGTTTGCATTGAATAGGCTCCGAAACTACTGGACTGATTTGAAATATTCTTTCACCATTAGAATCCTACAATTATCCCTAATGAACATAGGCTAGGTTTTATTTTTCTGCGCGGACGGAGTCGCGGACAACAGCTAGTAAGTTATAAAATTCGTTAGCGATCGCCAAACATTACCGAATGGCTTAGATTCACATTAGCCTCTAACGCAAACGGTCTTTTGTTTTTTCCAATGTCACTTAAGGCATTTCGTGGGACATATCAAATACAATCTGATAATATATTCTCTCCTCTTCTCTTCTTCAGCCTGTTGCCACCCAATGCTGAGTGTAGGCCTCTTCCATTGCACTCCATTCTCTACGGTCTTGGGTCTTCCTCGTCCAGTTTCTACCGGCTATTTTGACTAGATCGTCGGTCCATCTCGTTGGCTGCCTGCCCACATTTCGGCGTCCAGAACGGGGTCTCCATTCAAGGACTTTTTTGCCCCATCTCCCATCTTGTCTACGGCATATGTGACCTACTTCCACTTCCTCAAAGCTATAGTCTTGGATAATATATTGCTATAAATAACAACACTGAATTCCGTAGAATTACTAATAAGTTTCGACCGATTTACTTTTATAGACGGATAAATAAATAATAAAACGAGTATGAGGAAATCATCTTTCAATCTACTCACAAACTGAGAGAATTGGAAGCGTTTGTACATCCCTGCTATATTTTTGACTGATTTATAATTCTGTGGCCCTAGTGAAAAAGGGTACAAGTCGACTTAACTCGTAATAAAAAAAGGTATATACATGAACGGAGTATACTAGACTTAAACCCTTTTTCATTTGATCTTCAGAAGACTTAAACCCTTTTTCAATAGGACCCCAGAATTACATTAAATTATTTGTACAATAAAGTCTTAACATGCAGATACTAAGCTCCTTTCACTAGACAACAACAAACTTACTTATACAGAAAAGTACACACTTTAATACATAGAAAACATAACTCAGGAAGAATTATTCTTGGTCATCACGCAACAGAACTATTCACCCTAACCAGGGGGCTTAGTATGGCTGCGTTTCCGTCACTTTCTGATGCGTAGGTATAGGTATATGTACGAGAGTGACGGATGCTTTATCCACATAATGTCACGCGATAAACGCAACCATATTAGGCCCGCAGGAATCAAACCCGGGCCCAGTTAAAAACAACACCATAATAATATCATGACAAAAGGAATATGGTTTTACCAAGTAAAATAAAGGGTCAGGGTAGTGTAATGAGGTAAGGTCCTGCTACTGAAGGCGAACCTTATCTCATTAAACTATTTGTACGAAGTGTCCAATTTGGTTTTAAATTTATAGATTTGAAATCAAATTGGTTCGAAGGAACAACGGTGCTTTGTTTCATTGGAAAAAATGGACAGACGCCGCTGTGATACCGCTTAGGACACAACTATTGTATTCGTTATATCTGAAAAAGCAAATAAAAAGAAGAGTATTACAGCTATACCTGTGTTTAATTGCTACAACCCCCAGTCCCCATTATTACAGTAGATACCACAATACTAACTAGGCGTAAGGTATTGTCAAAAGACACCCTCCACATTTCCTTTTACTACCTTTTAAAACTTCACCGATTATATCAATGTTTACATCGTCTATTAGATCCACGACTTCTCACATATTTGTTATACATTAATCCGTGCATCGACAGTTTGACTGTTGGGACGCAGCACGCCGTAGATAGAATACACTTTACTTACGTATTTAGAAGGAATAGGTTTTTTTAACCGTCAAATTGTATCTTCGAGAGCCTTAATTAGTTGATCAGTGGCCCTAGACAAGATGCATTGCTAAAACATTATATTTATCGAAAATATTGACGTAAGCTGCCGGGCGATCGTCGCGTCAATCGCTTACGTCAATTCCATACATTTTGATAGGTTTCGAAAATCGTTAACGTTAACCTAAGTCCTCTGAAGTATTATTCTCTTAAGAATGGCACTCTATCTAACTGTCGATCAAGTTAGCAAAGTCATACGAGCGGTTCCACTCAAGTAAAGCTACCTAATTGAGAATGCACGACCTTAAATGTTGTTTAATGCGCTCTTACAGGACAATTTAAACTGGCCGGTTAATAATTGGTCCGTCGAGTTTAAGAGCGAGTTGTGAGAATCTATCAGGCGACGAGGTGGTCGACGATTTATCAAAAAAAATCTGCCGCGTAATAACCGTGTCGAATCAGTGTTAAGAATATCGTTGCTCGCTGCGAATTCATTAGAAAATTCAATTCGATCCGATACTTTGCCAGGGAAAGTATTCGACTGTTGGGTCGATGCAGTTTATGATTCTTATAAAAAACATCATTTTGTAAGTCAACGTGGATTGCTTCAGCATTTTGGGTTCTATGCCCACTGGGTAGCGTATATATTGTGTAGCTAGTAAATCTAGTTGTAAAATTAAATGTAGTTTATAATTCTAGGCACTTAGTTAATAAGGGTATAAGTCGTCTTAACTCGTATTTAAAAAGGGTTCATACATGCATAAACGGAGTATACTAGTTATACTTAAACCCTTTTTCACTTGATCTTCAGGACACTAGGCCCCAGAATTCTGCTTAATACCAGCTACAGTAGTACGTATTGTGTATTGGTGTTAAAAGCGGTCACATAAAGAAGAAAGAACTGACAATTTTGCTTTCGCCACTTCTTGATCCTAGTTTCTAGATCTTGGTAAGGTTATTTCACTTGTCCAAAGTTCATCGCTTACATAATGACTATAAAGCACCGGTCAAAATTATCAGGACGGCGTCCACCGTTTCTAATATTGCAAAATTTCACTGCCCATCGTTTGATCCATGAAAAAACCATGCTAAATTGCCACAGCTAAGTTACAACAGCCACACTATTTGCCCATCGTGTGGGCGTGCCTTGAAAATTTTATTACTCCCTATCACCAAATAACAAACAGCATTTGACAAAATCAAAAGCAAAGTAATCTAGTTTCTACTCCGCTGAACATAAAGATGCTATACATTTTTGTAACGTTCAAGTTAACGTGGGTGGCGACACGAAGAAAAATAATGACAAGACATTTATATAAATTGCTCCACATATTCGATTTGCATGTTATGTAACGTACGTAGGTAGGTATTGATGTTTAGAAATTCACTATTGACTTAGTGACACGGTAATATCATTATTGCAATTATTTTTATGTCTCAATTGCTTGCAAGACACTTGTTAGTTGAAATATGATAAATATTTTGAAATATTTCTAAATAACAATATCAATCACACCAACATTACAATATTGTGGGGTGTCTTCAAGGAAAACTACTGAGACTATAAGAGACTTTGAATAAATTTGAATATGAATTAGATTTATGAAGATCAAATGATATCAACAACAACGCCTTGAGCTTCATTAATTTATTTATATATTCGTTACCCTTTCATTAATTTAATTTCCTTTAAATATGATTACAATAAGCCTTTAGCTCTCCAAATGTTCACTGTTATTTCTTCAAAACAAAAATTCTAAAGTGGAATTTCTTCTTTGCAGGTCTGAATAAACAGCGCACTAGAAAAACCGGTCAGCGGATTGTTGACCCAGTCTCGATCGGTCACCGGAACCATTATGCCTTACATATCCATCACTATCTAAAGCGGCGGACCTGACTTGCATCGCAACCGGAAAACACCGTTAGTTAATTATGCCAGTATAGAACAAGCCACCATGATGGAAGAGGTTTCACCCCGCCCTAGTGTAGAATACATCCCTCCTCTACCACCTAAAGTAAAACAAAAGGCTGGCTCTACCACATTTACGCAAATCACCGGCGATGATGACAAGTTGAATGTTAACGGGCTAGATCGAAACATGGATTCGCTAGGTTCGATGCACTCGCTCGTCCTTAATTCTAAGTCTCCATCTGCAACGGTATTCATAGCGGCGACCCAGCCAGAACGGCCTCCGAGCACGTCTAGCACGGACGCTCTAAACGGCCCACACGTGGTCACCATCAGAATAAACACAGACTCCGACAAACCTAAGGCGCCGAAAATTTCAAGCGTTCACCTCAAAAGTGATACGGACTTCGACACTTTCAAAATCAACGACTTATACAAGAAAAATAACAGTTTGGTCAGGATCAATGTTGAAGAAAACCGACCCAAGATTCTAGAGGAAGAGCTGAAAACTGATAAACCGCCATTTATCTACTGCAGTTCATACATGAACTCCAATATGGTAATGTCGAGCGGACAATGCTCGCCGAGCGATACTCTAGATTCCGGAACGTGCAGCGACCTTGACGGAACACCGCCCCCTCTCCCAAAAAAGAAGCTCACGAAATCCACAAAGAAAGCAGTCTCAGTGACTCTAATTAGTTCAACGAATGGAAGTCATGATGTAGACTACGAAGACAACGATTCTAACATATCGTGTGACTCGCTTAATAGCAGTGAGCTAAACGGAAGCGTGCATGCGGACGAAAGTCACAGCGAAGATACGAGCAAAAACGAAAAGAAACAGAGTGCAGAGCCACCTGCCGCGCCGGAGTTACCGGCGTTTGACGCCGACTCAAACAATAAAGACAGCAGCTTTCTACCACAGGGCCTCCTGCAAGACATTAGAGACCGCTCAGTCAAACTCAATACGGTCGAAACTGAAAGCGAACCAAGCGAGCAACGGGAAGCGAACCAGAATATTAATGAAAATGCTAATCTACCGAAAGAAAGCGCGCAACTAACGTCGTTCCGACTAGTTTCGCAGTATAATAGTGAAGTCAAGACAAATTCAGACGCGGAGTCATTACAGAGCGCCTCCAAAACGCCTTTAATTAGCGAAAGCACTTACGAGGAGCGAAAGAAACAGGATAAAATAAAACAAGATCAAATGTGTTACAGTAGCAATTACTTCGACACGGACAAGTATTACGATTTCCATCTGAATGAGAAGCAATTTGACAATGAGTCCTTGAAAAGTGTTAGTGGAGTGAGTGTTAAAAGTGGCAGTGATTTTTCGGAGTTGGAATACTTCGCGGGCATTAAGGATTACAAGAACGAGGAAGCTCCGTCGACCATCAGAAGTTCGAAAGGCACGATTCGGGGCGTGAAAAATCGAGTGCGTGCCGGAATAGCCACGTTCCTTCAAATCCAGAACACGACTAAGGTAATTTTAGTTTTATTGTCTTACTTTTTAATTTCAGTCGGTTTTTGTGTCAACCGCCTGCTCGTTATACACGTACTTGATTTTGGAGGTCGCAGTCAAATGTATTCGAAAGTGTATGCGAGCACGTAGACTGGTGTTTATTAAAATGTTCATTTTAATGGCCGAGACAAAATGTCGAGAGCTATTGAATATTGAACCTTCACGGTGCGTTGTCCGGAATAATAGCACAAGGAACAGGTGATGTAAAACAATTGACACAGGTTGTTGATTAACATTCAGAATTATGAACGGACGTATGCCGTAAGTCATGTACTGTATCCAAAGGCACAACAATACCGATTGTTGCCATACTAATAAGTCTATTTCATCATTAACATATTCGTCGGTTGGTCTTGTTTTAAAAGCTGTTGTTTTAAGACGTTAATGATGCCTTTTGCAAAATTATCATTAGATAATTATCGGAAAATTCTTTCATTTCCTACCCGAATTTCATACTACCAGATTGCACTATCACAGATTACCAAAATACGTGATTCAGTATATTATGTAGCTAAAAGTTTTGGATTCCAGTACAGTAAGAACCTGACATTGTAAAATTATGGTATATCGTGAATTACCGATTAAATTCAGTGATAAAATGGCAATATTAAAGTGATTCTGCGTAACAAGTCAACTAGAGCTTTATGTATTTCAAGCATTTATTATTAGTATCAGTAGATGCAAGAATATAAATCTTCGAACTACCAGTCGTCTGATGAGTGAACTTGTATTAACAAAACCCTTTCATTCTTTAATTGAAGCTTAATACCTGTTTTTCCCTTTTGAAAAGTTATCCTAATATACTGCAAACTACTTTAAGTATCTGAGTACATTGAACTAGTTATATGTTACCATTAGAAAGATCAATAAAACACAAGATAGCCGCTATTTTACTGTGCTTGTGACCAGTTTCTCCTGGCGTACCTACTTTTACAAATACATGTGCAAATGGATCAATTCTGAACTCAGATAGATTATAATTAGTCACCGCAACTGCATCTCCGGAGATCATCTTCCGCTTTTCTAATTTCCACTCTTCATTAAGTAAAATGGTATTTCCTTTAGTATTTAACACTAAGTGTGTCGGAAGTGTCGCAAATATCTAGTTTTCTAGGAATTGCAAGCAAGTACGTGAAAGCGGATTGCAAAAAAAGCATCAAGCATGCTTCTTCGATTGTTAGAAAACATTGTGAAATTTATAGTCGCTAAAGTGCTTGTTGTTTCCAGGCAATTAATGTTTTTTGTGAAGAAATGCTAACGATGGTTAGCATTTTATGGCATAGCATATTTTAGTATACAAAGTGTTGACTGAAGAGCTACAAAAAATAAATTGACCGTCATGCATTCTTTAAATCAATGTAGCGAAATGTATCGGTATGTTTGTAAATCTTTGATCCTTGTCTAAAGAGTTTTTACAGGTTTCCGTAATAAAATTTAAAGTAATGCAGTTTTTTTTACTCTTATTGAAGTCTACGCTATAATCGTTGGATATAAACGCGAATATTAAAAATACCTGTTTATATAACCTTTTGTATTGATATTGCTTCGGTCTTTAAACATATGATTTTAATTTGCTTCAATGTCCAAGCCTTCATATAAATAACTCAAAATAAGTACCTATTTTAATATTTATAGAGCGTGACTTAACACTGTTTGCAGGTTAACTAGACTTTTTATTTATTCCGTGGCGTGACATGCCGATCGTGAACATAAACTGGAAATAAGCAATGACAATATGCATATTTATAGTGAGGAAAAACTTGTATTTAGGGTTCTGTAACGGCTTTTTGATAAAGAAAATCATTTCAGGTTTGTTGATAAAGGCAATAACATATATTGCCCTTTTTATCATAAAAGGCAAAGACTGCGGCCTAATCTACGATGATCTAAAATAATAAACTTTATCAGTCCAACAAACACGTAATAAACCACAATTAATCCTGTTTCATTAAAAGTTATTTCTAATAGTTCCAATAGATTGAGCGATATGTCTTAAAATCTGCTTTATTATTTAGATGTTCATAGACCTAATCAATATTTTCAACTATATAAAGATATGCGTAGTGTAGGGGTCACATTGTCTTGAAAAATATGGCGGTCAGATAGGTGTCAACTGCTTAAGACTAGGATGGTTGGCCATTGGAGATCCGTAATACGCGTTTAGGCAGCAGTGTACAGTGATTAGCTGATTAAAATCATTTGCAAATTTATGGAGAAAGAATATAATTGCTTTATAAGCAATGACAAACGCTCTGTGTCTTGAAAACTACGAGTCATCCAATGTTTTATTGATGAAACTTTTACCCTAAAGTGTTCAAACGGAACCAGAGACACGCTTGTATTGTCACTAATTATGAATTTCTGTGCGGCAGTCTCAATAAAAACCGAAGTTGCCCATATTCGTCGCTAGCTTCTTCCGAGAAGACTGTTCGACCGTGAAACTTTATCGATGCATGCTGTAAAGTTTCTTTTATGAAATGTTGCTTACCCCTTAATTAAACACAAATACATTGTAATGATGAGATTGAGACTTATAGTCAAATAGTGACGGCAAACCTTTCCTAATTTTGTCATTTTCCGGTTCTGATAGTTTCTTATCATGATCCATTGACCACTTTGTCCAAAGATACTTGGTACTTACAGTGATCTTGTACAATCTATGCCTTTCTTTCATAAAATCGTACGAATTAATTATATTTTGCAACTTGAAAACTTAATTTTGAGTTCAAATCTTACAAGATAACTTTGTCACGATGTGGCAACATTTTAAAAGGGCTGTATTTTCAATAACATTTAATATCGTGATCTCAACATTTTTTTTTGTTTTTGTATAGTATAAACAAATTGAGATAAAATTATTCGCCTCGCAATACCGATTAATTACTCTACAAACTTCCTTCATGTAGTTCCGCATATATGTTCTAACCTTGTACGCACGTTCCCATATTACAATTCTAGTGACATTGCATGTTATTTTTACTAATTAAGCGTCTATACAATTCTTTACTGCACAAGTCTTTACTTCTTGATAAAAAGAGATTAACTTAATGTGTTTTAATGCTGATTTTTATTAACTATCCAATGATTACTGTAAATTATTAATACATGTATTAAATTTACTACGACTATTAATAATTTAAATTAATCGTCGGGTAGTAATAGAACGGCGAATGTTGTCATACTGAATTTAACTATACCTAGAAAACTTCAGAGGCAGTATTGTGCTATTAAAAACTTGCCATGTTTCAGGCAGTTAAATGGATAGGACTATACTGTCCTTCTAAGGTAATAAGCGGTAACTAAAAATCAATAGCCAAAGCAGATTGAAACATCTTCTGATGATTATGAGGTTGTGATTGCTACAGCAATTCCATCTGAGTTGTCACAATTTGTCTTAACAGGGGTGTTATTCTCTCAAAACCGCGGTCGGACGAACGAACGAGTGAATGTAGCAGCGGCGAGTTTAAGTAGTCCCATCAGAGCCAACAAAACATATTTTAGCGCATGCATTCTCAATTAGGCAGCCTTTTACGTTCGATCAGATCGACAGTAGCCATGCTGCGAAATTGAAAATGCATGCGTTAAAATGTCTTTTGTTCGCTCTGACGGGACTTCTTAAACTCGCCGCTGCGACACCGCGTTTTTGAGAGAATCACACACCAGGGTAGTATACCAATCCTTTTCATTGAGTATAACTTCTCACGTTTTTAAAGTCAGTACTACAACCCCAGTGGTATGTTTGCCTTGATAATAACAATCATGGTCGAAAGCCTATCTACACAAGATCTTCTACGTAAACGTTCGTCGGTAAGGTATGTTTACATCACACAGCATAAAATTAACTCTAGACTATAAATCTTTAGTAATTAGTGCTATGTTATTCGATATAAAATACGAAAAAATACGAGTAGCTGCTTGAAAGCCTACCGTTTGACCGAAATATTTTTGGAACGGCAGAGCCATAACTTTAGTAAGTAAAGCAATCTTTAGGATCTTAACGGAATTTCCGAGTCAAAAAGTTCTTTATTTCTTACGGTTTTTATGTCCTTAAAAACTAGACCAGAACTAATAAAACTTACCGTGCGTGTTTTATGTTCGAAAATTTAATTCACTTTCATACGAAGCCTTGACTTTTCGCGCGCGGTCCGCCACTTTCATTCGTCTAAAGCAAAAAAATGCTATTTGCATGAATATTACGTGCGTGTCTCGGAGACTAGTTTGTCTCTCTGTCTGTCTGTATAAGACATGCAAAAACTGTGGAGTTTAAAGCATTTGTCCTTATAATAGATGTCTTAGTTAGGGTGTCAATGTCATAGCTTACATTTACAAGATTGCGTTTATGTCCTTATGTATTTTTCTGTCTTTAGTCAAGTTTGATTTTGTGGTTTCTTTGCTCTAAACCAAGAACACCTTCTTTTGTAACAAGGATTTGAAAGCATTCAATTTTAATTTGGATACAACCTTTATGAAATTTCTTTTGCTGAGTCATTCCAATTTTTTATGACTCGATTACGCCATATACATTAATATGCTTGAGCACATAACCTTCTTCAAAGCATGGTTGAGTCAGAACTTAATCTAAAAGAACTAAAACTTGCTTTGAAGTCAAAAACGAAATCGAGAAGCCTTTTTTATAAAAAATCGACGAGGTACTTACCAATATAATTAAAATCATTATAATTAGCGTCTATTATTAAACCGGAAATTTTACTGGTAACATGAAGTTATTCATGTTGCTTACTCGGATATTGATTGCATTAACACAGATAACAATCAAATCGAGGACAGTAGCGTGTGCGCATAATCGCTAGACGGTAATCTAATTACAGTACAGGGGATCTCCTTTTTGCGCCGGTAGGAACTCCACGTTCGCACGCTTCCGAGAACATTGTAATGTCAACTTTTATTGATTTATCGATCAACTAGGAAGCTGAAATAAACGAAGGCGACGTTCGTTTTTTTTTTAAGTAGAACCGGTAGTCAAATTACTAGTTTTAGCAGTTTTGCAGCGATTTAATAAATTTTCATAGATTGTGAGTTGTTGATAGTTAATGTTTGATTTTAAAAACCCAGTTGTACGAGTAGATTATAAGCACTAATGTCCCATAAGACCACACTCTGACAGTTTTTTCAGGGCACAATCGTAATTCTTATAGCTTTTGTTATATTTCTGGGAACTAAACCCGCTTATCACTTTGATCAATCAATCAAACAATTCTAGAGGTAATTCGTCAAGGAATAAAGTGACATCATGGCACTTCAATCTGTGTAACTGGGCTGTAATGAAGAACTCGTAAATCTACCTGCTTAGTAGACAAAGATGATTCGATAAAGCTAATAATAATGGTCCTTATAATAAAAGTTAAACTTTCATTGATGAAGGCAAGAACTCATTGAAATACTTTCCATTATTTGGATACTACTCAAAATCTTTAGTAAAAACAAAGTCGCTTCCCACCGTCTGTCTCTCTGTATGTACGCTCCGCCTTTAATGTCAAGTAAATAAGAGCTATCATAACGATAACAAGCAAGACAAAAGCAATATGGTTTTACCGACTAGAATAGAGTACAAGATCGATTTCAAATGCATCTTAGACCATATTAACAATTCATTTAATGGTATCTATTTGTAATTGAAGACGATAGATCATCGATCGTTTTCCCATGTTCTACTTCACACTTATTTATTTTAATGCATTTCCAACCGTAGATTATTTTCCATTTGTCAATATGGGAAAGGTTTCCCTAACCCAAAGCATTTCTATAAAAGTGATTGACAATTTGAAATTTGCGGTAGCGTTGAGGTTATCCCACATGAACGATAACAGTTGTTTCTGTGAAAATATAAGAACCGTAAAATAATCCGAATACAGTCGGAAATCCAACACCCAGCTGTGGTGTAGGGAATTAACTGGTGGTAAGTACTTATATCCATCTGTTTTGATTACGGCTATTGGAATCAAGTGAGGTTACGTTTTCTACAGTTACTTTGATTGTTATGTGGTTAACTGGCATAGTTTTTCGCCGCAAATTTTACTGGATTTTCGTACCATGGCAAGAGATTGATTTGTGCGCTTCGCGTATTTGATTGTTGTCATTTTGGTATTTTCTATTCATTGACATGGCCATCATTAGAATAATGTATAAAGGCCAAAATTTGTCATTAATTTCCTTATTTATTTTGTGGTGGCAGGTCCATCCGGGTCCCCCATCTTATCCTTTAACCAGCAGCAGTGTTCGCATTTTTGTGTTCCGATGTGGGGATAAGACCACCGGTGAAATTACTAGCGTACTCGTTGAGGCATTCCATCTTAGTCCTCAGGGTCGGCAAAACATTTCGGGTCTTTAGATTGCAGTGTTAAGATTGTACTTGGTCTTGAGAATGCAAATGTCTTTGGTCACAGATCCCACTTACAATCAGGTGACCTGTGCGGTCTGTTCATTGTCCTAAAAACAAAAATGTTCCTGTAGTTAACATTGTCCGTTTGTTATGAAGTTTTTTTTTGGTTAATCATTTTAAGTGGCAATTTATTAGTAAGTAAAAATATACGAAATTTCATTCAACATTAAATCTTAATGTTTTTAATCTCTTCTGTATATCTTGATGAGTCTTTTAGCAGACCGACATTTAAAACTTATTTTCAAACATTAAGCTGTATTTTTCGCGGCGGAAGCAAAATGTGTTCAAGATATTCTAGAATTACATAAAGAAAGCAAACACGACGGTGAAAGTGAATTCGCTTTATTATTACGTGTTTTGGAGATTGCTTGTAACTGCGAATTAAATAAGTTTATATTCTATAACATCGCCGACAAAAAACACAAAAGCGGTTCATATTTATTCTCAAATTAGAAAACATGATTCTGGATTTGGTAAAGCCAGCACTCTCGTGAATATAGCATCCAAAGAACCGTTATGAATCTTATGAACTTTATACTCATTTGTCAATATTCTCACCAATGCCACCATCGTCGTGCGTCTTGAAAAGGAGACCATTATTTCATCTGCAAAATTTTTAGCTATTGAATAACTAACTAATCGAAAGTCTATGCTCCAAGCTATTTAATAGTTAGTAATGCTCTCATGTATTGTATTTAAATAAATAAATGAAGAAAACAAAAAAACTATATGCAATTAACATAGTGGCAAAAAACACAAAATAACTGCTTAATCATGCTAAACGGAATAATACAACTATGTTTGATCGGGTCATACAAACAAAAGGATGATAAATTTACCATGGTTTTTGTTTGTTTGTTTTTCGATATATTTACATTGAATCATACAAGTAAATTTTATTTAAAACACATATGCTAAACCGACGACAGTAAAATATCATGGTGTTTAAGAGCTGATAGTATGATGGAGTCAGAAGTTTGGACACTTAAAAGGAGTGGTAAAAAAGTTTGTCTCAAAAACTAAATTTACATAAACTTATTCAATCGCAATAGCAGGTTTTAAAAGGCCGCACGAACGAATTTAGGTATTATAGGCGAAGAAGAATAATAGTAATATGTGATAATGAGCGACACATAGATTTCAAATCAAAAATCTTCGCCAAAAATGAGGAATGCATAAGCGACACATTGGTGACAATTGTCGCAACGCACAACGTTTTAAAGTATTACTACCGACATCTGTTGAGATCAAATTGTGACGCCAATTGAAGTTAACGATCTAGCTATTTTCTTTAACTTAGCGTAGCGTTCTGTAATAACTGGTGATAAAACCTAGGCGAATACTAGAACAAGCCCACCAAGTAACGTTACGCCTTCCGCATTCTTGCTACGTCTTACCTCTGTTACGACAGCTTGTGTACACATTGAAACAGTGCACGGAACAAAAACATAATATTTTCTAAAGTCAAGGTTGTTACTATGATTTTGGGTACAAAGGAACATTTACAGGATTTTTTTACAATGTGGCATTGGGCCAATAGTGAACTAATAACCACCTAAAAACACTTACGGTCTTTTGCAAAGCATTTCAGTGGTGGAAGTTTTTCATCATCCATCATCAGCCCACTTCCATCCACTGTTGGACATAGGCCTCTCCCATGGCACGCCAATAAGTTTGGTCTTGAGGTTTTTGTTTCCAATCACTGCCAGTCACTTAACGAATGCCACCGCTCCACCTAGCTGGAGGGCGTCCCACACTACGTTTGCCAAGCCGTGGTCTTCACTCCAAAACACTTCTACTTAATGCTTAATTTAGGATTAGCTTAATTTATGCTAAACTATCCCCTGATTATTATTATTGATTTTACTTGTAATAATGCTATTTAATTCCCAGCCGTTACAAACTTGAAATCAAACAATCCAATTTGTTACAATTAACACTTACTAGTTTCTACTAGCAGCGTGATGGAATTCATCTCACTGATAGAGATGACAATCTTCGAGATAACAATGCACGTGGTGATAGAAAAAGAATAAGAAAATTTCTTAGTAATTTCTTTGTTGCAATCAATAACAGTATTAGCACAAAGATATGGACACGTAATTGGGACAATCAACTTTTTTACCCACACATTTCTGTCTGTTGCCCACTGTTCAGATTTTAATAAATAAAATAAAATCTGGGGACTTATTGCAAGTGAAATTATTTTTAAATTGTAGTAATATCATTAACTCCTTTCATAAATCACATTATAATGTATTGTTTAAAAATGTATGTAATAAAAATGTGGTAACTCAGTTGACAATTCACTATTTATCACACAAATTCGCGGACAGTAACTCAGTAGACACGTAATTACCCAATTTTCACACATTTAAGAAATTATTATATAGGTAGGTACTTGACAAAGATAGATTGATAAACTAGTAAATTGACTACATCATTAAAAACGAAAATAAGCAGTGATATTATATTTAAAAACAAACATGTTTGTTAAAATCCGGTAAAATAAAAGTGTGGGTAAAAAATTTGATTGACCCAATTATAATATTGAGTAACATTTATGTACCTATTAAATGAACCTAAATAAATCTAACAACGGTTTCAAAGTACGCTTAAGGTGACTATATTTTTTTTTACATAGTTAGGCCTTAATTAAGAAACGTTTTTTTTCCATTGTGAGACGAAAGTTTAGCATATTTATTTATTTGTTTAAGACGTATATCAACAGAACACAATGCTGACACATAAGAGAATTATTGTTAACCATAATGATTGATTGATGGATTGTAAGTATGGTTAATTTTCGTCATACAATGGAAGCCATTAACGTTGTCTCAATTAAGGCCTTAACTACGTTTTTTTTTGTTGATAATCTACCTATACACGTACATTGAAGTCCTTATTTGAATTTATTTAGGTTTATTTAATAGGTACTATTTATGTCACTCAATATTATAATTACGTGTCTATATCATTGTGGCAATACTGTTATTGATACTAGGCAGATAAGAAGTCAATCCTGACACATTGCATGAAGTTTCTAAACATTGATAATGTTACAGCGTATACAATGCTAAAATTATTCATTATGCGTAAAGGAATAGTAACAAAGGTATTATAGTGATGTGATTTTGAACGGATAATAATGCCAACTTTATAGTAGAACATCCCCACAAGATTAGGTTAATCTTCATGTGACGTTATGTATGAAAACGGACCTTATTGTCGATGGTGCTTCCGCCATTATTAAAGATGCTCCGATATAGATACAACGTCGCGTGACGCAGTGCGGCGTAAGTCCCATTGACAATAAGGTCCTTTTACATTAGGATAGGTAATGTCACATATTATAATTATAAAAATGTAAGCGTTCAATGTTGTAAAAACATCTAAATGCGTGTTCATGCTCTAATGTCTTTAAAAATAAAGAGGTATCTATATTCTGCAACATCGAATACCACGGTATATGTTTTGACGTTGAATGATCATATGGTTGATATTTCTACTAAAATTAAGATTTATTTTTAAAATTCAAGCTCTACCAGCTTACTGAGTAAACAGAGTGATATTTACAACGTACGATTTTATATTTAGATTTTGCCAACTACGACATCAATCGACGATTTTGTTTTTCTACTTTAACTTTGCTTACTAGGTATCTAGTAGAAAAATTCTTAAAAATGCGTCATATTAAAACTATTTAATTAACTTAGTAAGGGGTGCTCTCCGATCTAGTTCATAAAATCGATCCAATTATACATGGTGATGATGAAACTGAGTTACGTGTGGCGGTCCGCCTTGGTTCGCCCACCGGCACCCACGGTGACAGATGAAGGGAATTTACAACGCAGTTACGAGGGGAATGGTGATTAATTTATACTTATTATTTATGTTTTTAATTAAATACATAATAAATTGGAAAAGGGCTTCAGTTGTAATTTAAAACTTCATGTTTTGCAAAAATCGAAAGTTCTTCAACCAAAATGAATAAATCACTAGGCATTCGTAGCATTAGAACGTAATTCATAAATATATCACAAATCGAAATCACCTTATTACACGTACGCCTTCTATTTAATAAATCGAATCCTACATTAACTTGGCATACCCAGACGCAATCAACATCAACAAAGCCACAAAGTAAATTTATAATCAGTATCACATTAAAAAACAAGCTTTATATAAAGGACAAATAGCCTAGACAGTTTAAATTCCATAGCACGTGGACTGCCCTACTAAGCTAATAAGCAGTATCCTATATTTTATAATCAAAGCAGTTTTAACTCTCTTCTGTTAGTAATAAGATTGATATTGCTACAGGAGTTTTATCTGAGATACTGTGTATTGGATTAGCAGGGCAGTGGAGATTTTTATGGCTCGGAGAAGGCAAACGAGTGAGTAGTGGGCTTTAAGGCCCATGGACAATTGGACCATGATATTTGCAATTAATGATTGCAAATACCTTGCGAAACTTGATGACTAAGGATAGAAACTACGTCAGTTATTTTGCAGTTAGTCAGGGCTAGGAAATTAAAGCCCCAAAAGTAACAAACCTAGTTTTTCATAGTAACTACAAAATTATTAAAAAATCGTGAAAATCTTTACTTGATTTAGTTAGGAGGTGGGAAACGTTAACGCCCGCAGTTAATTTTGTATGGCTGTTTTTGGTAGCTAAGCGATTAGACCGTCGCTTCACAATCCTCCTGTGGTCTTCCACCGGCTCAAATTTGTGACCACCCTTTTTTGCCTCATTTTGAAACACTGAAGAAATAAATGTTTTTTTTTTCTTCCCCGAAAATTAAATTAAAAATAAGGATAAATTATCTCAAACTTAAATGCTTTAAAAAGAATATATTCTAAACTCCGTGGGAGACCACAGGTTAAGAAACACGATGTAAAGGACAGATAACCTATACAGTTTAAATTCCATAGCACGTGGGGATTTTTATGGCCCGTGGACAATTGGACAATGATATTTGCAATTAATGATTGCAAATACCTTGCGAACCTTGATGACTAAGGATAGAAACTGTCAGTTACTCTGCAGTTTTGGTCAGGACTAGGCAACTAAGGCCACAGTTTTTTTAGCAATGAGAAGGGAAACCAACATACAGGCCACCTGATAGTAAGATTTTATTACTTAATACTTTTACGTCTTTCCGTGTGGTTGCTGGGTTAGAATTACAGAACAGAAAAAACATTAGAAGTGTCAAGTGGGCGTGTAACGTGTGGCATGGTTATGCGGAGTTCTGCGTAACCTACCATACTTTCGCCGCGATCGCTTATTTCGTTATTTCTAAAAAAAGAAATAAATCCAGAAGCATGCCTTATTGTGCTATTTTGGAATGTAAAAACGATAGCCGAATCAAAAACATTTTCCATGGTGGCGTGTTGTTTTTATGACAGTTTGAGTATTGGCGACAACACGTCTGATACTAAGCAAAGCTCATGCCACTTCCACTGTTTTGTCTATTCCGTGGTTAGAATAGTGCCACTCCATGTCTTCACGTGGATGTCGTAAGAGGTGAATAAGGGAATAAAGGCTTGTAGTACTGTTAGGCGATGGGCTTGCAACCTGTCACTGACACGCTGGTATACATCTTAGCCTAATTTTGCATAATGTGGTTACAGAAGTATTAAAAAAAAATTAGAGTTGTAGGTAAAGCTCTGCCTACCCCACTCTAGAAACGAAGGCGTGTGTGTATGTATGTACCTATGTACAATCTGCTGACTGCAAAGGCTTCGCCAACCCTAAGGTACCTAGTCCTTGAAGATGGAATGCCTCAATACTAGCAATTTCGCAAGTCGTCGCATCCACCCACCAGAAATAACACCTTTTTATGTTTTTTTTTAAATATGTCAAGAAACTTGAAGATTTTAATGGTTATCATTATTTGAGTAGATATTTAGTTGTGACACTTGAATAAAAGGTTTCTAATTTTACCATGAACATAAAAAAATACATCAGCAAAATACCCATTTCTTTACTACATCAATAACTTATTTAATTTTTCCTCTGTAGTTAATACAACAATAAAGCAAGGTCTATTTATAATAATTATTATCCATTTAATAACAGGCCGTGTCTAAAGTAACAAAGCTGCAAGTATAACAGGTGTTCAGACAAATCGAGTTATTTAGTTCAATCGCGGTCAACTCATCTGCATAACGATAATTTAAACATTAAATATGCCGTTTAGACGACACGACACGGAGACGACACGATACGTTACTTAGTTCATTGGCATTACATATCAATAATCAATTGATTAACAATTTATAACAAAATATTAAAATTGGTTGGTGAATGCTTTTCAGTTCTAACTTTAAGACTTATAAATAGTGCAAAATAAGAGGAGTATATTTTTTCTTTCTTCACCAACGTCTTATCTTCTCTCTTATTGTAATCTTACGCATACTTATCAACCATTAACCTGGTAAAGGTCAAATTCCTAATTGTCTTGATTGTCACTTTACTTTTCATTTTTCTTATGTCATTATAAATTAAATTATACCCAACACTTAGTTTAGATTTGAACTACCACAATTTAAAAAAAGTCAAAGGACATATTATATTATTAGATATGCGACTTTAAGAATAAAGGCGGAAAGGCAGAAAAGAGTTAAAGTATTTAACATTATGTCTATACAAACGAAGTATGTAAACTTACCGCTCTAAACATATTTACACAAACACTACAAGTCCCTGTTCATTCATGTCAAAAAGTGGTAATTCATAGTTAATAAATAAATTGCTTAAAAAGTACCAAAAATTAATGTCGTCAATTCTAAAAATCACGTTAATTTGCCCTTAACCTTACTTGAGTGAGCTTTCACAGTCAGAAACCAGTTTCCATTTCCCACTTAGCACTGCTTTCTTGGTAAAAATTTGGTGGCGTGCCGTTGTCACATTACGGTTAGTAGTTTTACGTGTATTTGCTAAATTATGCCGTTAAATACTAATTGCTACTACAAAATTATGTGAGGTTGAATTTAAATTACGTACTTAGGTACACACTAATTAATATTTATTAGCATCGCTTTGCTGGTGACAGTTTGAAACGATCGTAGGCGAGTTCCTCGTGGAGTTACAGCCTAGTCAAGATACAGTCAGCAGCAGAAGTAGCGACGCAACCGAAGAGGTCAAAATGATCTGCACTCGACTCTATGGTCAAGAGAATACGTCGTCGTCGTTGTATTTTGAGCATGTTATTCTGCTTAGCTACTTTTGATGCTGACTTAACAAAACGCCAAGTTAGCGATTTTCAAAAATTGACAATGCAGGACTCACGTTATCTGATGAAAGATCGCGTTAACGACTTATGTCAATTTCATACATTTCGAGTCGATCGAAAATAGAAACGTTAACAGGCTTGGCATACATTTGTTTCCAGGCGAGACGACTGCTAGTGGTCCTATAGTTGGATTAATATAGAATTATCCCTGTGATGGCTGATATAAAACCTGTTTTAAGCTTATTTCTACTGTTTATAAATACAAACCTACATTGATAACTTGCGTCGACGAGCAGTTAATTAGTCAATCATCTTTTTTTATATGCCTTTCTTGTGATTGGTGTTTGAAACTAAGAAGCACGGCTGTCACGAACATCATCCTATATTGACCGAATTATGTAGTTAACTTCGGTCCGTCGCAACGGTTGGGAAATGCGAAATGGTTGTAGCTTTCCGGACGGACCCAGCACAAGGTCCTACCATCACTAAATCATTTGCGTCCGTCCGTCCGTCTCATCACCCTGTCTAGACCAAGTGCTCGGTAAAATATTGCGTACGGTAGGTTACGTTGTAGCTTCATAATGTGAAATCTTACTAGAAAATGCTACTTAATCTGAAATACCAAGACAATTGTTTTCAATAATTGATCTGTTGACTTAACAACTACATCCAAGACCGCAAACCTCAAGTGATTTATCTTTCTAGGTTATCTTTTGATCTGTCTAGTTTATCTGGTTTCTTCGATCACCTGTCTAAATACTAAATGGTTTATTCCGAAGCATCATATTAAATCTCTATCCGGTATATCTACAATAATAACAGTATCCAGAGAAAGAGACAACGCTATCGTTTTGAACATAGATTTCAGTAGCAGCTTTGTTTTTATCTGATGATTGATTGAGGCTGTTTTTTATCGCTGTTTACCATAATTCGGGGCCCGTTACACGTACAGTAATTTTGTTCACCGTTTTGACTGTACAGATGACTTAGCTAGATTGATTTGCATCGAATTGAAGCGGACAGTGTCGTAAAATAAATCAATAAAACCATACCTAGAGGAAACCGTTGGCGACTCTAACTGATCGAGTAACACATCTATGTCTTTCTCCTCAAAATACGAATTATTATAAACGTCTATCTATGGCTCTCGGATCCGTTGGCCAGTGTGCTTGTTTGCCTTCTACTTTCTATAAAAAAAGTTCAAAACAAGAGGGAATAAGCTGCTTCTGAGTCAGTGAACTTCACCCTCGTCTTCATTATCATCGTCGTTTACTATCAGGTCTCAGATGAGATAGAGGTAAATTGCTTAACAGTTTAATAATAAATAAGGTGGCTTGTGTCACGTGCGTCTTCAGAGCCATTGGAATATTAATCGTACATGGTGTTTTTCTCTTATCTTCCGTCACTTTACAAAACAAATTTAAATTTATAGAAGATGACCAACTCAGAGTTGTCAATGTAACTTTTGCTTTGTAAATAAGCAACATGGTTTTAAAATCCACTTAGTTTTAGGCAAACCAGAATTGAGGCCATAATAGTCGATTTTTTGAATCTCGCTGATATTGGTCGTTTGGGGGCACTCGCATTTAATATTATCAGGGTGACAATTTCAGAAACACAAACTTCTAGAAATCAGTAAAGAAACGCCCATTTTAATAAGCTTTACCATATGAGATGAATCAACACACAGTTCACAATCCACAACATAACAATAGATTTCAAAACGGATTGTGGGATCTTAAGCTTCTAGACATGTTAGAAACTGTTATTCTAATAGATATCAAACACCTTAAACACAAAGACGATATAAATGTTCTCTCAAGTAGGTAACATGCGTAAAATATTCCGCATAAATTCAAAATATGCGGATTATCGCATGCAATCCTGCAATTTATGGCATGTGTATCACGCATGCTGTTCTTGCTTCTTGTAACTCGAAAGCGTGGGAAGAGACCCCATTGTCTCAAGTATTCTGCTGGTGTAGGATGATTGAAATGCCGGTTAATTTTATGATAATCATTAGTGGCCTTGAACTGTTTGGAGACATAATGGTTTCGTTAAGTTTACTCAAAGTATTTCCGTTAGGTTAGGTTAGTTGGTAGGTACTAGGTAGGTAGGTAGGTAGTAGGTAGGTAGGTACGTAGTAGGTAGTAGGGTAGTTAGTTACAGTTGTAATGACGATGATGTTTTTTGAAGTAGGTTTCAGTTTTGAAACTATCTTTCTATGAAGATTACTAGAACTGTAATCTTGGTGAGAATAATATAACAGGTGAGCAAGTGTCATTTACGATAGTACGAGTACTTCGGTGATAGTTATGTATGATGTAGTTTTGTAATAGTTATCAGTCTGTAATTAGATGTAAAATAGGTACACTACCTATGAAGATCAACAAAACTGCAATTTTAGTAATATTACAAGTGAGTAGGGTCTCTACTTTCCACTTTATTTTAGCCCATATTGCTTCTTCATCGTAATCATATTGTTAGGCTCTTATTGCAAGATAGTAAGAACTAATAACGTCAGCGATACCATTACGATATATAAGCAAGATGGGCTAAAATAAGTTGGTGCATATCCCTTGGGTAGAAGTTTATCAAAATTCGAGGATCAACATCATCGACTCATATCATTTCATTTTTTTTAAGTTTAAAAAAAAAACCTCAAAATCATCAGATGATTACGCTATTCGTTGCGTTTTGTCACCTATAAAGACCTCAAGGAATGCCGCGCTTGGCCCGTGAGGTCTACATCGGAACCGGTATGCACCGCTAGCCCGCTCGCCTCACAAGGTCGGGCGGTGCTGATAGGATTCGTGTTAAGGGTATTAGATCGCTTCCTTGACTGCCATCTAGTAGACACTCGAGATATAAATAGCAAGATGGGTCAACGGTTTTGTATGTATGTAAATAACAAAATAAGACAGAAACACAAAAGGTACAAAGGCGAACTTATCCCTTTAAGGGATCTCTTCTCTTCTTCTTCTTTTTTTCAATCAATCAATTAATCAATCAATCAATCAATCAATTTATTTGCCAAAATGCGTTACATATGGTTGGTCTTAAAAAATAGTATTACAGATCGGGCATTCTGTCGACAATACGACATGCAAATTATTAAATAATTAACCTTAACTAATCATTATGTGAATAAAACAAAAACTAAACTTTGATCCCTGTAGCACCTTAATCTCCATTGGAAGGGCATTATATACTAATATGCACATATTATAAGAATTTCTTCTGTAAATGTCGGAGCGACAGAGAGGACGATGCAAAAGAAGTTTATATTGTGTCCTTGGTTCTCTAACAAATACTTCATTTCGCTGCTTAAAAAACTCAGGGTGTGATTTATAAAATAGGCTAATTCTAAGTTCATATCCTTTTGTGTTTTCGAAATGAGAATTTTATGTTAAACTAGAGGACGCCCGCGACTTCGTACTCGTAGAATTAGTTTCGCGCTACTCCCCCTATTTCTTCCCGTTGGGGGTCGATTTTCGGAAAATCCTTTTTTTGTGCTCACTTACATCATGAAAGGAACCCCTGTACCAAATTTCAAGTTTCTAGGTACAGCAGTTAGCTATAATAATATATAAGTCAGTCGGGTTTGTTTGCTTTTGGAAGATATCGATATTTCTTAGCTTAGATTAATTTCGTTATTGGTTAAATTAAATAAACTGTTTCTTTAAAATAAAAATGAAATCACATTTTTTATGTCTGAGACCGAAAATTTATGTTCACTAACGCAAAATGAGTATACGATATGATCGCTTTTATTGTAGCCGTATTGGTCTGTTTATTTTTGTTCAATCTTTTTGTCTGTATCAAACTGCATCAATTGGCTACATACCTAAATAATATTGTTTTGTGTAAAGACCAAAGTATAGCAAATCACATCAAACTGAAAATAATAAAAATGAAATTAACAGATTCATTTCGTTATTGTTTGATATTCGCTTTAATTAAGCAATTATGATAATGTTTGTGATGAATGTAGCCGAAATTGAATTTAACATTTTAGATCCGAACTATATCAATGTGTCCTAGAAAAGTATTATACAGACGTATAACTTACCTTTAAAACTACAATCTACATCTTCTACATCACTTAAAGTAACTCTTTTACTTCTTTTAGATTCAGTCTTAATAAAAATAGGACACGCTCGAACCATCTGGTTTGCCAAACAGTCATAACATCTGATTGAAGTTTTAAGTGCACGAACTTTGCAGACGAATGCGTGAGGTCATTCACTCTACAACATCTATCACTTATGCAAGCGAACTATGCTGTCCAGTTATATTCTTGTGAAGCCTTTCTAATGCCTGGCAATTGCCTGCCAAAGACAGTTTTCTGTTTCTTAATTTCTTTTTAACACACTTGCAACAAGAATCTAACATACATCAATCCAATCAATTTTAACCTCCTTTAAAAGTCCTTTGGATTGATTTGAACTTTGGTATACTTATTCAATGCCGATGACAATACCTTAATATGGTACTATCGAGCTGGTATGATGATGCATATTAGAAGATGGCCATAGCAACTTCTCAATGGTTCATAAAGGCCCATTTAGATTATGCAAGTTTCTTGTACAAGAATCTGAAATAATTGTATGCAATTATTTTGTTGCAATAATAGTGTTTAAGAATTGTACCAAACGTAAGGTTTAGACTGAGCAATTTTATATTTCCTCAATTTTATTGTATGGAATGTGCAAGAAAGTTGTATAATGTAAATGGGCCTTATTAGATCTGTCGAGTTTGGACTCATTTGACACTTTTATTGATAGTGAGTATGGTAAATCTGTATTAGAAGTACAGTCGGCAAAAAGTGCGTCACTTGATAGTGTACTGGAAATTTACGAGACGATTCACGAGATTTATAAATACGAGACGTAAGATACGTATCGTATTTCGTTCTGGAAAATTTCGAAAACCACTGACGTGTACATTCATTAATAATTAAAAGAGCGTTGCCTTATGCAAATCAAAGACCACGTAACTATTTGATAAGTTTTCTTCTCTAACATTTACATAACTGTTACTTTAAACTCAGACTGACAAATCAACAAATCGATGGAATCTTTAAATTACCACTTAGATGCCTATTATGTAACTTAAGGCTCGATGTCTACTATCAAGTCTATTCAGTTTCGTCATTTGCATCGACTAATTATTTATACAAGGCAGGTTTGATTGCAAATGTCTGTTTATCTTATCTTATGTAAATGGCTTTTGATGAATGATATCTTCGTTAGCTTGCCTTGCTCCTACTGTTGATTTAAATCAGACCGCTATTTCCAAGATTTCTGTTTAAATAATGAAAATGTTAATGTACATTGTACAATTAAACCAAATTTACAGAATTAAAACATATTGATATTAAATACATACTTATAAGAATATTACAACAAGTAAATTACAATTCCAGAAACAGGGATTTGGCAGTTGAAGCGCCTACAATTTTAGTTAGACGCTTGTTTAGTTGGTCTAGGAGCAGTAATCGTACAAAATTTTACCTTCGCATATCTGCAGTCCATTATATGCTATATTTAGAGTCGCTCTATTTTAACAAAAATCTGCTGCGATTAGCTTTGTAAGTATTTTAAGAATAAAGGTCAAACGAAACTTAACATTTTTTATGACACACGTGGATATTTTTCATCAAAAACTCATCCAAACCAAAGTTGCAAAACTATTTCATACGAAACTTAAAAAGCCATTAACCTTGCAATTATGAATTGGAAAAAGAATATTCATTCATGCTATTAAAATCGCATCTACAACGCGTCAACTGCTAGACTTCATAAATTTCATACAAAGTGGAGTCAATATAGAGTTTTTGGCGCCGAATGTATTAATGATTTCCAAAGTGCAGCGACGAATGTCATGACATTGACTTTTATGGTTTGGAATCCTTTTAACTGTAAGAATAATGTTTAAAATACATTGACAAGATTTATTGAATTTTGTGGTATTTCCGTGCGGTCAGTATAATTGTAAAACGTTACAGTTTTAAGTATATTTGTATCAAAAAGTCCTTAAAAATCCGAGATGTTTCTCTTCGAGTAGTTTCAAGCAAACATTATATACCATATAGGTATAGTCGCAAACGTTTACAGTAGCACCCATCTTAATGTCCAAAGACTCTGAATGATTGAAAAGAGCTATCCATTGTTGTTTACAAAAGGGAATCAATAAATCGTTGCTTAAATACAAAAGCGACACAAACCAAAATGTGTTTGTGTTGCATTTAAAATCGGAATTCTATTTACTTTAAGTTTTAAATCAAACTATATTTGTTTTTGATTTGTGGCGCTTTTGTATTTAAGCAACGAAATATAAGCTTACGTAATAAATGTATTATTTAGTTGCGGAAAAAACTGTTTTCCTCTATTTACAGTCTATAAAATACATTTCAGACCCTGAGAAGCGTTACACGAATCACAACGATTTCGAATTGTATTGAGGTGGAATAAGGGTGACACTTTAGCGTTATAATATGCGACTTGAGTCATTGTTGATCTAAAACAGCTCCTTTGAAGCTTCGTTGCAATGCTATCCGATGACAAACCATTAGTGGCATTAGTGTGCATTAGATATCACATAATGTGCAATTTACCTAGCTGTGCACATTTATTGCATAGCAGCATTGAAAGGGTTTTTACATAATACGAGTTGCTAATCGTGGTACGACACATTGAATTATTTTTTATGCATCTGTCATATTATATAAGAACAGGTTTTAAAATACAGTGAAAAAGGAAGTTGACTAAAAACTGGCCACCTGATGGTAAGTGATCACCGCGACCTATAACACAAACACAATGACAATGCTCTGCGGGTAGAATTTACTAACAGCTTAAGGGCGCTGTTACGGCTACCCCGATTCTGCAGTGCCCCTGCCATGTTTACGGAAGCCCGAATGGATGGTTTCCATGCTATCCTGAGGACAACAGTAGCATCCCTCCTAGGTAGAATGAGGTGTAGCAGTAACAGCATCCTGAAGATGATTGCGAGCAGGTTTGTTTGTCCCTTAGTGGTGGGCCTAATCAGACTAGTAAAATCAAATTTAGATTTTAACTTTTAAGTGGAACAATTTTTAAATTACTTTTAGTGTTTTTTTGTTTGGTATTTGTCCTAAAATCGTCTTTGTAATTGTAATTTTTAACTATCCCGATATGGATCTCGTTGTCCGAAATAAAAGTATTTTGATTTGATGTGATTTTGATAAAGACCCGCAGCATCAGAGGAATCGCAAGTCCACTGCCGATCTTTGACAAAAGAGTGAGCTCGTCATTCGTCATTAAAATAGGTCTGAGAGCATTGTTTTTGACAATGACAACCGCAATATTATTATGTAAACAAGCAATACTGAAGGAAGTTTCTATTTTAAAAAAAAACTATGGTGGTAGTAGTTTCATAAAATAAGACCTCCCATTACCTCTAAACTATCCTGTTTCAGTTTAAGTCGAAAAAAAGCGCTCTTGTTTCCTTTTCACTCCATAAATATTTCCTAAAAAACCAGCTCAATGCTTACACGCTAAAGTTATGCGAAAAAGTTACAAAATAAACTAAACATCGCGTCGACGTCGTGTCGTCACATGTAAAACACGTCATAACTGTCCACTGCCCAGCTGTGCACTCATTGATTACACAAGTACGTCTAGAATACCTGTAACTTAATTAAACCTTTAATTACGGCGTGTTCCGGATACTTTACTGTAACTTACGGAAATTATATATTACGAGTAAAGGAAAAGCTAGGGAAGTATCTAGCAGAAATGTAAGTTGAATTTTCTTCTTCTTCTTCTTTGGCGTAACACTCTTGTCAGAGTGGTCGTGGTCGTCACATTGATTTTGTGGCCTGCTTCACAATGCGACGCCATTCTTCGCGAACTGCCGCCCTCCTGGTACATTCGTGTAGAGAACCGTCGACGGCGGTTTTTATTTGGTCCATCCACCTCATCGGCGATCTTCCGCGTGGTCTGACTGGCCAGTTGAATTTTATGTTACCTTAAATAAGCTTTTTCAAAAAAACATTTTTCGTTGCATACTCGTGTTGCCGACTGCACTATTAACACATGATGTTTTTTATGTTAAAAGACGAGTTTAACGAATTCTGACTCGACGAATCCTCTATTTGAAGTTACTACACACGACGGAGCTACTTATTGCTATACATATACTACTCAAAACAAAATAGGGGCCATTTAGTATTTTATATGTAACAACAATAGTTAGTGTTATTTTTTTATTAGGTGACAATAAAACAAAGCTTTTCTTTTCGTTTAGGCAAATTATTCGTTTAATTAAGTTAGCATTTGTTTTGATTATTTCAGATTAAATTAAATTAGTCCATCATCAACATAGCACCAAATAAAAACACTTCACAAAAAATAAAAAAGGAAAGATAATTGCATATTTTTTTAAATCTTTAATAACGTGTATGTCCTCCTCGCTTGTTTATGCACTCCTGAAGCCTAGAATGCATGCTCTCAATCAAGTTCCTCACGTTTTCAGGTGGTATCTCTTCCCATGCACGTTTCAGAGCGTTAATGAGCTGCTGTTGGTTGTAAACCTCTCGCTCTCTCTCTCTAATCCTTCGTTTTAATTGGTCCCACAGGTGTTCTATCGGATTAAAATCCGGACTGTTGGCTGGCCACGGTAGCACCGAGATACCAGAGTTTTCAAGTTCAGTCCGAGTAACCCGAGCTGTGTGTGGACGGGCATTGTCTTGCATCAGGATGAAGTCAGGACCCACTCGCTGTGCAAAAGGAACCACATGAGGCCTGACGACTTCCTCGATGTAACTTTGAGCAGTTACGGTGCCCTGATTTAAGATGGCGAGCTCAGTTTTACCGTATACGCTAATGCCACCCCAAATCATAACACTGGGACCACCAAAACGATCACTTTCGTGGATGCAAGCTTCCGAAAATCGCTCGCCGCGTCGTCTCCATACTCGAATCCGTCGATCGTCACTAAAAAATTTAACTTTACACTCATCTGTGAAAAGCACCGATCCCCACTGATTTATGTCCCAATTCAAATATTGCCGACAGAAACTTAGGCGACTTGCACGATGAACCCTAGTCAAAGGAATTCGTACAACACGTCGTTTAGACCATTGCTGGTCTTCATGCAGCCGATTTCGTATTGTTTGGTCACTAACACGAGTACCCGTCGTAAGCCGTAAGCGATTTTGTAACTTGCGAGCCGTTACTGAGCGTTCCCGTCGTGAACTTAACCGGATGTAACGATCCTCTTGGGCCGTAGTCGCACGAACTCTGCCTGAACCAGGTCTTCTTGCAACACTACCAGTCTCTTGGAAGCGATTCCATGCATTTTGGATGGCTCTCCGAGAAAACCCTAGCGAGGAAGCCACAAACCGCTGCGAATGACCTTCAGCTATCATTGTGACGGCCCTGGTACAAGTTATCGGGTCCATATGTCTTCGTAATCGTGGCATTATTAACACAACAGAATAAACTAGGCAACTCGACAAAAATAAATTACTCCTTTAGTGACATTTTAGAGAATACAACATCATTTAATGTCAAAGAATTCTTAACCTGAACTCGGATTTTTTTTAATCCAAATTTTACTTGTATTTAAGGACAGTATTTAAATTTAAACACTAGCACTAAAGAGGCTTAAATAGCGAAGGATGCGTAATATCAATAATTGGAAATAGTTATCAATAGTTTGTGTTTATAAATTACGATTGAGCAGAAATATATAGGTGGCCCCTATTTTGTTTTGAGTTATATAATACAATAAAATACAAGATAAAAAAAAATGTACACCAAACAAAAACATAACAGAGAAACAGTACAATTAAAAATAACACAGGTAAACTACAGGCAGTTTTATCGCTGATTATCGATCTATTACAGAATACCATAGTATATATAGTGTCAAATCAATTTTTTTTACACAGTAAGTTTTTCACGCTAGTAATATGGGGGGTGCCTATATGTTTGAACCCTTCGCCTGTCTATTTGTCAGTAACATCGTAGCGCTAGAACGGGTTAATGATGAGGTGTATTTTTAAGTATACAAAACATTTAGTTAGAATAAATGTCTACAACAATAGTAGTTTACGTGACGGTTGCATAATGCCAATTACGCAGAGTCGCGTACAATACTTTATCTACACACATATTATAAGTACTCTAAGATGGGTTCAGAAGCCGAAAGGCAAATGACCAGCATTATCTGTGGTAGTAGGTGACAACGATGACAGCTGTAACGTAATTTCATTACGTTATTGAATATTGTAAGGTAATGTCCAAATCCCAATCCATCAGATCTCAGATAATCAGATCCAATCTTCCAAAATTAACACCTGTCATCGCTGTCACCTATTACCACAGGTGCTGGTCATTGCATTGGTTTTGAACGCATAGAGGACTTATGATAAGTATGTAGATAAAGTTTTATTCATGTTTACCACCGGATCTTACAATACGGAAGTTCTCGTACCACCACATCCTATTTTAATACTGTCACTACCTTAATACTCAAATGTTCTCGTCACGCTATTATCCCGATTAGCCAACACCATTATCCTTAAAAGCCCTTTTAACTCTAATACTTGTTAGTGCATTAGCCGGCCGCGAGAGTGCGCTGGTGACGCAACGGTCAACGGGGTCTTAATCGACACTTGCTGCGGTGGTTTACAGGTTTGACCTAATTTTATAGTCGATGTTTACACACAGCTATCTGGGTAGTAAATGTTGCGAGACTTTCTTTGACACGTATAATCTTTAAGATTGAAGGATTATTGCTAACTGCTTACTTTCGTTTAATTTTATTTTATTCAAAACGAATACCTTTTATTCATATACACATAATAGCTAAAGTATGCTTGAAATATGCTCTGCCCTTATCCGTCATTATGACATTTGATTTTTAACTCGAGCGAACGCGAACAATTGTTATATTTATAATTTTGTATCTGTGTTTCTGTCTGTGACATCATAGTTTGCAAATGGATAGCTCATTCCGGCTTGGGTTTTTAAATAAAAAGCTTGTTTAAGTGTTGGGGTTCTTAGCTTAGGTTAAAAAACGTTCAGTACCAATTTACCAAACGATGTTAACAACTTAATAGACGATTAGAGTGTTAACAGCTGTCAAAATGTATGTACATGTGTCGATTGACATTGATTAATAAATAACATCGTTTGGTGAAATTGGTACTTAGGCCGTTTAAGGGTTTTTAGCTCTGAAATTAGGGATCGTTATTATATCAAGGGTTTTTAATAGTTGTTATCATTATGTTGACGACGTGTTGGCCTAGTTGGTAGCGACCCTGCCTACGAAGCTAGCAGTCCCGGGCTCGATTCCCGGTATGGGCAAATATTTATGTGATAAGCGCAAGTAATTTTGTTGTTTTTTATGTATTTAGATATTTGTTTATCTCTATAAGTATTTATATCGTTGTCTAGTACTCATAGTATAAGCCTATTGCTTAGTTTGGGACTAGGTCAATAATAATTGATGTGAGATTTTCCCCTAATATTTAATTATTTATTATTTACATACTAAAAGTATGTATTTAAAGGCTACATATCGCATGTATGCTATGATACTTAAGTGGGTAAATATATAGTTCTGATTAGATAATCAGAACTATAACAACAGAAACTGTCTTATCCTTTCAACCTCAGGTTTCTATGTTCGCTAACTGATTATTAAATCAAACAAAGACTCGGAAGCTTCAGTGTCATTAGTTAAATTATACGTGTGGCTAAACGGGAAAGTAACGAAATGAGCCGTGACCTGGGAAGGTCGGCAAATTGTAGAGAATCTGATATTCTCTTACGTTCGCACGTAGAACTAACGAGCCATTATATTTTGACCTTTAAGGTTACGGCAGCTGTTGGAAAATGAAGATTGAATTATGCTGGTTAGTTTAACAGGGGCTCTATTCTAATTGGTAAAACTATATTGCTTTTTACATGTAATCGTATTGTTTTTAACTTGGCCACGATTACTGTCAAGTAAATAAATCTCAATGTTGACAATGCGATAATAAGTATGTCAATTTTTTTTTCATTATATTATGATTTATAGATTAGATTGGGTGCTTCTCAGTTCATAATTTAATTTATGAACTTCCCAATGAATTTATAATCGTACGTAAGGTCTGTTCATCCTTACTTGTCTTATATAGTAAACAACTTTCTAACCTCAAAATGAACCTTTTTTGGCTAAAACAGCTCTTTTATCGTAAATAAAGTAAACAGAGTTAATATTTTGGACATCACTTGGCCAATGTATTGTCTGTGATTGCTGTATTTTGTTTAAAATTGCTGTTTTAGCCAAAAAAGATTCATTTTGAGGTTAGAAAGTTGTTTACTATATAAGACAAGTAAGGATGAACAGACCTTAGTTAACCCGCGTGAGACCATAATACCTATTTTAGTAACATTGCAATTACAACCTTATCGACTTACCAATAGGGTGCCTTATTTGATAATATGTCCTCAAGCGAGAACCTGGGGATTCAGGAGGTTAACTATAGTGAAAGGAATATGTGGCGTTAGCTATGAAAAGGGACCTTATTGTCGATGGCGCTTACGCCGCACTGCGTCACGCGACGTTATATTTATATCGGAGCATCTTTAATAATGGCGGAAACGCCATCGACAATAAGGTCCCTTTTCATAGATCACGCCACATAGAAGTCAATCCTGACACTTTTATAATGACGTCATTTATTACCTATTAGCTTCTGCCCGCGACTTCGTCCGCGTAGATTTCGATTACCGTTATTCCTTCGGGAACTTAAATTTTCCAGGATTAAAAGTAGCCTTACAGGTTATCCTTGTAAGTACCACCATACTACAAACAGGGAGTTTTTTGTGAACGCGACTTTAAGTCAAGGCAATAAAGTTCAATTACGTTTGTTCGATAATGCCATTTTCAGTTTATGAACATAGGAAAATAAACCTTATTCCCATTGCATCACAGTTCAAATTAAATTGCCGTGATAATGTACATTCTATTGCACACTGGCAGGGTTGGGCAGTATTTGAATTACTTGTAATTAAAATACGTAATTGAAATACATATACGTATTTGGTATTTGTATTTCAAATACCTGACGCCGAGGTATTTTGTATTTAGTATTTCAAATACCTGACGCCGAGGTATTTTGTATTTAGTATTTCAAATACTTATGGCTTCAAAATACATACAAACATAAATACATTTAACCTTCATTTAGCGATCTTATTAATGGATGCGTTCTAAAGAAAACAGCGCTCGATAGCTTTCCCAAGGAAACTCTGGTTTTACTGATTAATCTTCTTTTACTCTGCGTTGGTGGATTACTTTTTATTCTTCTTAGTTTTTGTAATTTGTATTTTTATTTCAAATAAAAATAGCTAAAATACTGCATTTTGTATTTTATATTTCAAATACATTACTTAAAGATATTTTGTATTTTGTATTTTAAATACTTGCGGGATAGTATTTTGTAATTTGTATTTCAATTAAAGCAAAGCATGTATTTTGCCCAGCCCTCACACTGGGCCTTACGAGGTTATACAACTTCTTCATTTTGAATTTTATCCAAATCCTTCCAGCCGTTGCAGCGTGCAGGAGTAAGAAACAAATACACAAATGCATTTATAATATTAGTAAGATTCTGGGATGTGAGGTTATTAATTGTTTGTACTGGAATGACGGGTATCAGAATTAACAAAAAAAAAGTAAAAATTCAAAAATCTAATCGTAAATATTATACACGAGATTTTAAAAGGATCTATGGATGTGTAATGCTGACCCAATCGCTCTTTAACGCTCTTGCACAGGAGAAACAGAGTCACAGCATATTTGGACACTTGCCCTGAGGTGACTAAAATGATGCAATGTTCATGAAATCAGTTGCTACTGACCTTTTGAAACGAGCTGACCACGCCTACATTAAGATGGTTTCTCAATAAAAAGTAAATTTTTTTTAAACATAAAGATAAACTTTTTTTTATGACATAAAGGCTAACAAACATACAGGCCACCTGATGGTAAGTGGGACTGCGACCCATAGACATTTGCATTCTCAAATTACAATCTTAAGACTGCAATCCTAAGACCGCAAATGCGTTGCCAACTCTGAGGACTAAGATGGAATGCCTCTATGCTAGTAATTTCACCGGTTGTCTTATCCCTACGCCGGAGCATAACAACGCAAGCACTGCTGCTTTGCGGTAGGTTTAGACGGAAACAAAATCTTACCATGGGTTGAATTTTTCATGTTAACAGTTTTTAATTAAATCTGTACCTATTATAATAATATACTTAGGCTAAAATACTATCTCTTAACTCATTCCTAAGGAGGAGGTTCTCAATTCGTCGGGATCTTTTTTTTAAACTTCAAATTCAAACTAATATAAAACAAAAAAAATGGATAAGTATGTACCCAAACTTTACTGCGGGTTGTACAGTTAAGTTCATAAATATGTGTACAATTTAGTACTTTGTCTCTATAATCGCTGTGACAATTCATATATGGCAGTTGAAACATGACATTAAATAGACAAGGCACTAAAGTGTACACATATTTATGAACTCGACTGTACGTACAAAATATCTTGAATATTATTATTTATTTATTTAAATAGATTATTATACAAAATTAAAATAGTGTTCAAAAACCTTAAGGTGAAACAGAAATCAAAAAGTAAATATTAAGAGTTAACGAATTCCTTTTAAGAAAACCATCTTGAATTCACGGAACCCTAAAGTTATTTAGCAATCAGCTGTCATCACGAAATGCTATAAACCAATCAATACGGTACAGTCGCGCTCGATGACATAACGCGTCAGATGTACAGGTGGAGCCATAAGCGGTTACGCAATCAAGATGGAACCCGGGTACAGTTAGACTTGATTGTAATGATCTTTATTTATTGATTTTAAATATCGATTTACGACGATTGTTGTGTTGCAGTGTTATTTGCCAAATAAATGTTGTGAGTTTGAATTATTTGAGTCGTTCGAAAGACATTGAGTATATTGATAGCCGTATAAATATAAATATTTAATAGATAGCTGAGTGGTTGCCGGCTTAGAATAGTACCACTCCATGTCTTCCCGTGGATGTCGTAAGAGGCGACTAAGGGTATAAAGGCTTGTAGTATTGTTAGTTTTGTTAGGCGATAGGCTTGCAACCCTGTCACTGATATACCCTAGTAAACATCTTAGCCTGTTTTTTTTTCAATTTCAACTGTCTAGTTATCACGGTTCATGAGATACAGCCTCGTGACAGACAGATGGACAGTGGAGTCTTAGTAATAGGGTCCCGTTTTTACCCACTGGGTGCCTACGAAACCCTAAAAATAGTTCAGTTACTTAAAGTAAAACTATCGAGGTTTTTGTTTCTAATCATATATTCACGTTTAACAGTCTCAAGCAAATACCTATGATCAAGTTAATTATATTCAAAGAACAGACACATACGCGTTATGGTTATAGTTATTGAGATCCAGATCGCGGAACACGATCGACTTTATCATTATTAATGTGGCATCTTAATTCCGGAGATCTAGTGAAAAAGGGCGTAAGAAGACTTAACTCTTAATAAAAAACGGTATTTACATAAACGGAGTATAATAGACTTAAACCCTTTTTCACATGATCTTCAGGAAACTTACTCCCTTTTTCACTAGGACCTCAGAATTCAACAATCGACCTAGTATGTAGTGACCCTGCCTACGAAGCTAGCGGTCCTGGGTTGAAATCCCGGTAAGAGCAGGTATTTGTGTGATGAACGGGTATATTTGTTCATGAGTCGTGGATGTTTTCTATGTGTTTAGGTATATATTTCTCTATATAAGTATTTATATCGTTGTCTAGTACCCATAGTACAAGCCTAGAGCTTAGTTTGGGACTAGGTCAATTGGTGTGACATTGTCCCCTGATATTATTTATTTATTTAATTAAAAAGCCTTGTAATCGTAACGTTGACTAATGATAACGCCAAAAGCTATTGTTTTATCATGAAGAATAGAAGCTTACGTGATCGCCATTATGGGATATTGTGACCGACTGTACCTATTACACTAAGTTGACAAGCGTGAGAAACATGTGGACATTCTGCATTTCGCCGCCACCCGAAAGACCACAACGTGTGCAATCTCTTAACACTTGTGGGTAAATATCACCCACATACCTACTTGGAAAAGATGTCGTGTATAGGAAAGTGTTATGTAACAAATACACGCCTCGTAACTTACACACATCCAAAATATCTAGGGATAGAAAATGTCCTTAAATTATTTTACTGCGTTGTAATACTTACATTGAAAATACCCCCTGGCAGACAAAATAGGCACTTAAGATTATTTTAAGTACCTACTTTAAATATAGTGCAAGTAATTGGAATTGGATTGAAGTATTTATATAAACAATACGTAGAAGAATGTACCTACCAGTGTAATTACGATTAGCCCCCACAGATTGCAAATAAGAGTACACTGAATTGTCTTAGTCTTTTTATATTTGGCAAGATGGTCAACGCCCTCTTTTTAAAATGACGAATAAACTTTGGTCCAGTTAGTAGACTTAGTATACAATGTACTCGTACACCGCCATCTACTGTTCAGATTTGTAACTATTTACGTAAAAGGTGAGCTATGAAACGCTACTTCAAACTGAGAACTAGCTCCTTACAAAATTGATTCGTCCACTTGACAACAGATGTCACTGTTATCAAAACATTGGATTTTTGATCACTAACATCAAAATATCAACGCCTCTGTTCTACTGGGGATTGGTATTTTAACTCATTTGCCATTACTGTCAAGTAAACAAGAGCTTTACATTGAAAATACGGAAACACGTCAAAAGGAGTCTTGTTTTTACCCGACTGCATCAGAAGGAGGGTTATGTTTTTCGAGCGTATGTATGTAAGTATGTATGTATATATGTAAGTCTATTTCTGGGCACGCTCTGCAGCCTAAATGGCTTGACGGATTTTAACATACGAGGTGTCATTCGATTCGTCTTAATTGCCGAAGTGACATAGGGTATAATTTCAATATGGCGTCCGCGAAAAAAAATACGGAGGGGGAATAAAAAAAATTTTTTTTTATTATAACAATATGGGTATCAAATGAAAGCTATTAAATAGCCCATTCCAAATATTTATAACACTTTGATGCTACTATTTTGACAGGAAAGTAAGAAAAATACATAAATGTTAAGTAATAAACTCCTTTTGCTAGAAAGAGAGTTTCGCTAGTAATTTGTCACTTGTAGCTTCTCGACTTAAATATATCGCTTAGTAATAATGAATCAAACCAATATTTTATTAATAAAAACTAAAAAGAATTAAATAAATTAACAAAAAACCCGACTGCAGTAAAAAAATCAACTTAAAAGCGAAAAACAAGCTATATAATCTATAGAAAATTGGAAGAGCATGTACTTATTGATATTTATAACAATTTAAATATAACTTGAATATTGGTAAAGGTATTGCAGACAAACAATGAATTTCAAAACCTATTTCTTGAAAAATTTTAACATTTGGACTGGCGGGGGCCTGGAACACCTTTTCCAATATTCAAGTTAAATTTAAATTGTTATAAATATCAATAAGTACATGCTCTTACAATTTTCTGTAGATTATATAGCTTGTTTTTCGCTTTTCAGTTGATTTTTTTATTGCAGTCGGGTTTTTTGTTTATTTATTTAATTCTTTTTAGTTTTTATTAATAAAATATTGGTTTGATTCATTATTACTAAGCGATATATTTAAGTCGAGAAGCTACAAGTGACAAATTACAAGCGAAACTGTCTTAAATACGTTATCGTTTACCCGTTTACCCTTGAAGTTATGCAAAACATGAAATTTCAATGAACCTAAAAGTTGTGAATTTTGTGTAAATGAAAATAAGTTTTGATTTATTATCGCTCATAAATTCTATTGTGATGTGGTTTAAATGTTTTATAATAGCCAACTTTAACACAACAGTTGGTATTATAATATTAATCCGATTAGTAAGTTTGAGCCTTTTCAAGTATTAAATCGTTATTGATTGTGATAAACGGTATTGTTTTCAAAACTGAAATAAATGTGTTTATATTTAATGAACTTTAAAGTACTTTAAAACTTTAATGAAAAAAATACATCGGTTTTTTAAAGTAACTAGGTAACGGTGTTTCGGCTGGCTATAGCTGTCACGCTTGCACTCGCAACTGACAGTATATTTTGTCACCCGTGTGTCATACAAAAACGAAGGTTGCCGATAGCTAATAAGAAAATAGGAGCACTGTACATAAATATAAAGTTATTACCCCTAGTATGTACAAACCTAGAGTATAACTATATCTTTATGTACCTAAAATCATTTCTTTTTTTTTTAAACCCTACTTTTATAATAACCAACTCTTTCTTCCACAGAGCTACAAAGAAAAAGACGCCGGCAAGGTGGTCCTCTACTCCACAACCATGGGCATCGTCCGCAGCACCTACCAACGCTGCAACCTGGTGAAGAAGATCCTTCGGAACCTTCTGGTGAAGTATGAGGAACGGGATGTCTTCATGAGCACAGAGTACCAGGATGAGATAAGAGATAGAATGAAGAGCGACCAGATCAGAATCCCACAGCTGTTTATAGATGGCCAGTATGTTGGGGTGAGTTTTAAATTTTGTTTTCGATTATTTTTTACACGACTGCTCCAGAAAAGGAGTGTAATGTTTTCAGGGTTCATGTTTGTATGTATGTGAGTTTCTTTATTCCACTATAACTTCTAAATCCCTTGACCGATTTAGATGTGTGAGGTATCGTTAGAATCCTTACGTCATTCCGGGTGACATAGGATACCTAAACTGTTAAAATCGAAATAACACCAATGGCAAAATGACAATTATTAATATACGTAGGTATATCGACGACAGTATAAAAAATGCAGTCGGGTTGTTAAAGCTTGCTTTTCATATAGTTATTTTACATCTGGGCCTCCTATTCTAATGGTCTTAACGATATTGCCTTTTCCATGTTATCTACTATCGTAATGTTGATGTCAAGGCAATATGTATCCAGTAGAATAAATGTATTTTGCGACATGATTTCGTCATACCCGTACATTTACAACCAGTACTCTAGACTAGTGTCTTTCAAAAAGTAGGTCGCGACCCCCGGGGTCATAAAATCTTACTAGGTGGGTCGCACCCTCTATATAAGGACAGAGATGGGCATTATTCGAATAATTATTTATTATATATATAAAAATATTACGAATAAAAAATTATTCGTAATATTTTTATTCGCGAATAATTTATTCGTCAAATAATTTATTTACGAATGATTTATTCGCGAATAGTTTATCCACGAATGAATCATTCGACAACTTTTCGAATAAAGAATAATTTATTAATTTACTAGAGTAAAATGGAGCAGGTATAATAAGTAGTACATAATAATTATTCGTGGCAATTCATTCAACGAATAAATTATTCGACGAATAATTTGGTTATTCTTATTCGTTATTCGTCATTCGAATAAATTTTGCCCATCTCTGTCTAGGGAAAAGAAAAAAGCAAGCAAGCAAGCGAGTACCTATGTCTTACATGGTTTTACAGACTACATAATTATAACTACACAATTTTTAGGGTTCCGTACCTAAAAAGGAAAAAAGGAACCCTTACACTCGTGCGTCTGTCTGTCTGTCCGTCTGTCACAGCTGATTTGCTCCAAAACTACTGGACCGATCGAGTTGAAATTTGGTACACATATGTAAGTCAGTGACCCAAACACGGACCAATATATTTGTTTTATATCTTTAACATAAATAGTTTTGAAGTTATTTAAGAAAATACGCAAAATTCAAAAAAAATGGTAATTTTTCGCCTATTTTCTTAAATAACTTAAAAACTGCTTATATTAAAATTATAAAAAAAAAATTGAGATGCTCACAACAGGCCCTTTTATTTGACATGTCACACAATATGGTGTGCAGATCTTTTTTTTAATTTCCTAATTTATCCCCCAAAAGTAGCCCCCTTCTTCATTATTCATTTATTTACGTTACGCATCCGTCTTTGAGTCGCCGACTTACATATTTGTACCAAATTTCAACTCGATCGGTCCAGTAGTTTTGGAGCAAATCTGCTGTGACAGATGACAAATAGACAGACAGACTAACAGACAGGCATATGGTGTGGAGACGGAACCCTCTCCACGCGAGTCGAACTCGTACTTGGCCGGTTTTTTTTTGGTTAAGGTCGGTGACCCATGTGCGGATATTCTTAAACTGATCTGGTGAAAGAATGATAAGAGTCGGAAGGTAGGAACGGGATCTTTGCTAATTGACGACAATTCATATGTGCTAAAGTAGTAAAATAAAATACCATTTGTAGATTTTACACTGCTGATTACATTAAAAATATTTTTGTTTTTTTTTATGCAGTAGTTTTTTTTATATTTAGTTAGGAAAAACCGTAAAAAAAGTTGGATTGTGAATGTTAGGAATACACTTATAGTGCCCTCAGTCCATTTATTACCACAGGAATTGAAAAAATATACAACTGTCATGTCAATTTTTCATCTGTCTGACAGATTACTTGATTCTAACGACACGCTTTCGATTCACGTAATACTATTGTTTTGATATACGCTATTTAAAATTAAAGTGACTATTGGATTTGTAAAAGCGGATAGCCGCAATCTGCCCGAAGTTGACGAATTCATGTTGTTACAGTTGTTATGGTTGACAAGTGACATGACATGACAGTCAGTTCTGTTTCTGATTGAAGTTACTTTTTTTTATTTTATATCATGCTAAGATCACGTCATCAGTATTCCTAACTTTGTATATACGGTCTTTTTAATGACTATTTCTTTAATAAATTATTAACGACGAATTTAAGTTAAATAAAGAAAAACCGAGAAACACGGGTAGTCTAATTTTTAACCAGCTATTATAAACGCGAAAAAACAATTTTTTTTTTTTTTAAATGTTGTCTATTGATGGCAAGCCTATCTTACAGACCTATATTTGTTGTTAAAACCTTTATTATTTGGCTTAAATCGAGTCTATCTAGGTAGTCTACAGTTTCAGCCTAACTTAATAACTTATTTTTTTATAGTAAATTCTCAAAGTAATTACGCTAACGATCAAAAGATGTTTCCTACGATGTTGGCGGTAAGGCCCTGGCTCTATTACATCCCCATAATGGCATCGTAGGGTTGGCAAAAGGACAGCAGAAAAAAAAAGACATTTAATATTAAACTATGTAATAAAAAATTGTAATAGATACAGTAATTATCTGATGTCATGAAAACTTTTTACAAAAATAAACAATACACTGAGCAGCGGCCTTAGATCTAGCTGGAAGAATCATCACAATCGGTCTAGTAATTTTTGTGTGATGCTCAAACAAACAAACATACTAATAAAGAATCCAAGGACACCTAAATACTATATTACAAATTACATACATCCTTCATAAAGTCTTACTCAAATCGTTTATTATTGTATGTATCTTTTTTATCAAGCTACATAAAACAATTCCAAATTGATTACGATGACATTTACCGCCTGTTTAACAATCGACAAGTAAAGCATATTTGACACATACATTTAGCCCTTTCTCTTTCTTGCACTTGAAAATAGACAAGGAGAGAGCCAATTTTAAATGGCAGATAAATTTAGTTGTCGATTGTGAAACAGGCCCTTAGTAATGTATGCATCAACTCTCTTTACAGCACGTTGACAACCCTAGCGTAAAACTATATTACTCGGGCAGTAATAGCAGGTAGCATTCTCCGGTGCATTGCTCGCCGTTATTGACTTTAATACAAGCAGACTCGTAGGGTTGCCGCTGCCGCATTCTAATGCATTTTTATATTGGATGGAGGCGTAATGGTCTTTTATGAGTTGTCTTGTTAGTTATCGCGTTGTTTGTTGACAAATGAAAATATTATTCTGTAATTGAATTAGTTTGGACGTATTTTTATTTAGTTTTTTATAGTCTCAAGTTTTACTAAATGTGCAGTTACTCTCTCTCTCTCTCTCTCTCTCACACACACTCTCTCCTTTTCAACCTGCCGCCACCCAATGCTCAGTGTAGGTCTCTTCCAATGCACGCCATCTCTTTCGATCTACAGTTACTCTACTAAGGAAAAATAACTTTTATACGTAGCTGTCTTACTCCAATTACAAGCTTTTGTTTACATAACTTGCATTTTTAATATGGATCAACTATTGCAAGTCTATTTTGAACTACTTTTGTTATAGTACTTAATGAGCTGTGGAATACATACATAATGTAACCCCGACGACAATTTAGACGACGAGCTGGCCTAGTTGATAGTGACCCTGCCTACGAAGCTAATGGTCCTGGGTTCAAATCCCGTTAAGGGCAGATATTTGTGTGATGACCGCGAATATTTGTTCCTGAGTCAAGGCTGTTTTCTATATATGTAAGTATATATTTATCTATATAAGTATTTATATCGTTGTCTAGTACCCATAGTACAAGCCTAGAACTTAGTTTGGGACGGGGTCAATTTTTATGACATTGTCCCATGATATTTATTTATTTAATGCAAATGGTATCTACGAGTAAAGCTGACCTGATGATGGAATCGGAAGGTGGCGACAGGATCTCCTGCTATACTTAACATAGACCTACCGTGCTGAGACTCGTTAGTTTGGTTGCTCGTTAATTTTATTTTACCATGTTAACCAGAGGACCATGATTAAAATAATAAAAAAAAGTACCAGGTGACAATCTCACACCAATGGACCTAGTCCCAAAGTAAGCTCTAGGCTTGTACTATGGGTAATAGACAAAGATAAACCTAATTTTATATAGAAACTAGCTTTCGCCCGCGACTCCGTCCGCGTAGAAGTCGTTTATCGCTGCTCCCTCGGGAACTGTCCAATTTTCCGAGATAAAAACTATCCTACGCCTATTCGAAGACCTAACCAATATGTGTGCCAAGTTTCATCTCGATCCGTTAAGTGGTTGAAGCGTGAAAGACGGACAAACATACACACCTTCACATTTATAATATTAGGATGGATAATTATACGTAAATACAGAGAAAACATACCAAGGCTCATGAACAAATATTTACTCGCGCTCATCACACAAATATTTACCAATACCGGGAATCGAACTAGGGACCGCTAGCTTCTTTATAAACTCGTAGGTGTATTATTTACTTATACTCGTAGCAGTATGTTTACATTATAATAGAAAAATCGGGTAAAACCCACCAATGGTAAAATGATGACTTTAATGACTCTGGAATAGCATAGTTGGACCTCTGCTTCGTGATCTAGGGCTAAATTCACTGTGTTAAACCATATTGCTTCTGAAATGCTATCGTATTGTCAACGTTATATTTAATAGCTCTTACTTAGTTGGAATAGCAACCGAATTAAAAACATTACGATAAGATATGAGAAGCAATTTACGGAGTAGATCGTAATGATACATAGCCTCGTGTGGTTGCCGAGTTAGAATAGTGCCACTCCATGTCTTCCGGCGGATGTCGTAAGAGACGACTAAGGGAATAAAGGCTTGTAGTACTGTTAGGCGATGGGCTTGCAACCTGTCACTAATACGCTGGTAAACATCTTAGCCTAATTGCGCAACTTGTGGTTATAGAATTATCAACAAGTTTTTAGAGATGTTTGTAATTCTGTAGCTCTGCCTACCCCACTCTGGGAAAGAAGGCGTGAGATTATGTATGTATGTATGATCGTACCTGAAACATATCACATCCGTACTTATTACCTACTCTAATCCTATCCTATCGCTTATTATTAATGCGAAAGTTCGTGTGTGTGTGTTAGTTTGTTACTCCTTCACGCTGCAACGGCTCGACGGATTTGGGTTTAGCTTATGCCCTGGATTAACACATGGACTTTTCATTCCGGAAAATTTGAAAGTTCCCGAGGGAATTACGATAATCGAAATCTACGCGGACGATGTAGCGGGCAGAAGCTAGTATCGTTATAAAACTCTTCCGTAACTGACTGACTGACAAAACAGCCTTAACGGCTGAATCTAAAGACTGATTTGAAGGGAATGTTCCTTAAGGTAGGGTTAGGGCGAGGGTTCGAACTCGGTACCTTACGATCACGAGTCGACCTAAGCCACTAGGCCAACGACGCTCAAGAAGGAAAGCTGTTTTCTTACGCATGATCGCGTGGAACCCGTCCGTGCAGCGAGGCAGCCCCAACAGCATCCTGAAGCAACTTTTATATGGTATACGCGCTTTGTAGGCCTGTTATATACCTAAATATTTGTTATTTTAAGCCTAAAACAATTGAAATGATCACTTAAGAAAGCTAATAGTAGTTTATGTGACTGTTACATAATGAGAGGCATCAATACACGAGTATGGATTTATGAAACGAGCCAAAACGAGTTTCACAATAAGATCACATGAGTGTTTTAATGCCTAATTATGGGTACAGTCGCATACATAACTTTATCTACATGCAAATCATAAGTTTTCTACAATACGTGAGAAACCTGTATCAGTGGTTACCATGGCCCTGTATCTTAATGTTCACATTAAAGTATCGGCCATCGATACTTTAATCTAATGCAATACTTTAATGTTAACATTAAAATACAACCACAGATACAGGTTTCTTAATGTAGGCCATTTGCTTATCGTTTCTGTACATGTATATTGTAGGGAAGTTATGATAATGAATTAAGATAAAAATAAATTAAATTATCTTGTAGGCTACCCTATCTCGGATTATTATGCAGAACAGGGAACTGTTTAATGAACAACCTTAGACGGCGCACTAATTGAAGTTCACAGATTCTAATAGTTGTAAGATACTGCGTACAGCGGCCTATATTGACCTTTTAACTTTGAGGTTTCATTTAGCGAGAGATATACATTTATAGTTAATCGCTGAGCGAGTGAGCCAGCGATGAACTATAAACTTAAACCTCTCTCTTTTATTTACACGGGAGCGATTATCTTTTGCTCGTTTCGTGGGCAAGAAAATCGCCGATAGTTCATCGCTTACTCGTCGGCGGTGGGACCAGTGCCTACACACTCTTAGAAGATGCTTCGGATTTGTACTTTTGTCTCACTGTCTCTCATACGCTTTTATTAAGAGCGAGTGAGAGAGAAGTACCAACCCGAAGCACCTTCTAAGTGCTAATTTAACTGACATAATTTGGTTTGGAAGGTTAAATGTACTTGTGGCATGAAAAAAGATTCGAAAATCTTTTTTGAGTAGTACCTACCTAATTTTCTACGTCAGTACTATTGGGTCTTCTTCTGTTGTTTTGGATAAGAAAATAGATAATGTGATAAAGTAAAAACCTATTTATTAACCTTGATTGCACGATAATTATCAAAACATACAAAATGTGAACATTATACCTAAGAGCATTCTCTATCAATTGAGACATTTCTTAGCACAACACTATTAACTAAATTCACTTTTAAATAGCCTCAAAACGAATATAATCATCGAATAGCGAAATCTATAGAGCAGTATTATGGCTGACCAAGGCACGTGTAACAAAGAGCCACTGTCAGCTGCAGCGGATCGATGCTCGTTAAGCCCGAGTCGTCTGTGCTCCGGTAACACACATGGCCGAATGGAAGCTATGGAGTCGCCGTAAGGTCGCATTTTCACCTGCAAGAAGTATCTGACAGTGCCGTCTGATATTTTTCGCAGCAATTTCTAGCAGGTGTATTTGAGGCCTTACAACAGTTATTTGCAAGTAGTAGTATTTAAATAAGTTACGTTAACTCCATCCCTGTCACTCGTCATTCGAGACTAAATCTAGAGAAAGGGATGGAGTTAACGTAACTTCGAACTTGGGTTTTCAAAGTAGGGCCTCAGGGACGAATTTACAAATCGGCCACTTAGCATAATTTCGTGACGGATGTTCATTTTCAAATTTATATTTTACCTTTATGCTCCATTATAATAATTAAAAATAATTATGTAGTAAAATAAAAATGCCTTGGATTTGTATTCGTTTCTGGTTTGCTCGTACGCAGTTACTTGAAAATTGTGTCTTATAAAATAGTTACTTGACGTAGAGTGGTAGTGCTTGTGTCATATATATGAAAATAAATTTGACATCATAAGCAAAAGTGTTAAAATAGAATTATCGTATGTGCTAAAATATATTTATGCTTAAAAACCATTGCATATTAATACATAATTTATATTGCCTGAGCCGATGTAGGTTAGAATAGGTTGGACTACGTTCTGAACTCAAAAAATCTACTATAACATCTACTCTATTACCTTCCTTAGTCTAATTGTTTTAGAATACAAAGACAAAGCAAACGCACACATACACGCAACGTGAGTATTTACACAATCATAGGCTTAAAATGGAACCTGAAGCTCCGTGGATAAATAATAGAGAGTCTGGGGCTGAGAGCCTACTTCAAAAACCGAAGTTACGTTAGCTCCATCCCTGTCACTTGCAGACTAAATCGAGTGGAAGGGATGGAGCTAACGTAAATTCAAGCTTCGATTTTCAAAGTAAGCCTCTAGGCAAGATCTTAACTATCTTTCTATCTATTACAAATGACAGCGTTTTTTACCTAGATGTGTAGGTAGTTTTCTTTGTTTCCTCGTAGGGCCTAATTTTCTGATAAAGGGCTTGATTTTGATGATTCTTGGAGGGCTTGGATTAAATTAAAAACAAACTTGTGTCGGAGAAGAACTGACTACTCCATCGCGTGAGATATTAAATAACATTAACAAAAAGCAAGCTTTCAAAACCCGACTGTTGCTAACCAACTTTAAATCGTTATAAATCCTAAATGATCATTCAAAATGAAAAATGATGAAAGAAACCTAAAGATGATTTTTAAGTCCCTATTCAATGATATCCCACTTGTCATACTTGGTCGACTTATTTTTTTTAATTTGCACGATATGGCGTCTGGTTGCCGCCATATTGAATTTTGATTACTGTCATATCTATAGTGACACTCACCAGATTAAGAAAAATCGATTGACATAAGAATCATCAAAATCGGACAGCGGGTTTGGTTTTTATAGTAACATAAAGGAACAAACATACAGGCTGTGAAACATATTACCCTCCTCCTTCGGCAGTCGGGTAAATACAGGACTTTAAACGTTGATTTCAAATATAATAAAATGGGTGGGGTGTTGCTAAAAAACTATCAAGTATCAAATTTAATATCGTAAAAGTACACTTGCATGATTTTTTTAAGTTAATTTTATTCGTCGACTATGCACCTATGATAATCATTAGTTTCACAGTTACGTAAGGTATAAAGTACTTATATCATTAAATGATTTTGTACGTTTTGTTGTACCCATCTTTAGCCATCCGTTGTTTTTATCTATCTCTCAATCGCTCAAAGGTTAATCGGAAGAGATCCCTCAAAGGGATAAGTTGTTGTACATACCTTTTGTGTCTCTGTTTCTTATAAATAGTTTACGCACATACATAAATAAATATTAATTTTTTTACTAGTAAAAAACTTGATAATACTATTTTTTTAAAAGCAAAGCCTCTTATCTTCTTATATCTGCAAAAAAAACCGCCAATGAAGTAAGATAACTACTAAACAATTCGACTCAGAAGAAAATGGTTACCTTCTAGGAAAAAGCTAGCCTGGGGGCCTTAATTTACTTTGTCTCTACACGAATTGTACACGAACGACAACGTTTGATTATAAACAACGATAGATGGCGTCAGCATACCCTCCGAGTATGAAAAAACAAGCGATTACTAATGTCGTGGATCTTAAGTACGGTCTTGGTAGCACAAATTAATGGTAATGCGCCTGCATCGGCCCGGAGAGCCAGAGGAAATGTAGGTTCGAATCCTACCTAAGGCACTGCTGTGTTATTCTCTCAAAAAACGGCGGCCGGTCGAACGGACGAGCGAATAAAATCGGCGAGTTTAAGTAGTCCCGTCCGACCGAACAAAACACATTTTAGCGCGTGCATTATCAATTAGGGAGCCTTATACGTTCGAGAAGTCATGCTGCCAAATTGAATACACGCACTAAAATGTGTTTTGTTCGCTCTGTCGGGACTACTTAAACTCGCCGCTTGGACCTTCACTCGAGCGAACGATCACCTTTGCTTGTTGAGAGAATCACCACCCTGGTCCTACCGCCGACGATCAGCAGGAAGCGAGTACGGCCTGCGATCAACTAATAATATACGTGTCTCTTTTATTGTTCGTTTCTTGAGTGAGAAAATAGTCGGTCGCTTTCTCGCCAGCAGAGGACACTCATATTAAAGCGAAAATAAACGATTTATTTTCGCTTTAATATAGTTTGGAATTTCGTAACATACGATTCTGTTAAAAAAAATAGAATTGTTTTTAACTTCATTACTGTCAAGTTAATAAGAGCCCTCTTAACGTTGACAATACGATAATAATAATAGATGTAAAGCCAATGTAGAATAAGGCTCCTAATTGAAGTTGAAAACTGTGATGAAGTAATTATTAACAAAACGAGTTTTCTAGCTGTAAATTATATCAAAACCTTCGCTTATTAGGTATTCAGAACACATATTTTATGTTCGAATTGGGGTAATCCAGGATTACAGTAACGTGCGGTTTTACACCGATTATTACATAATAATAGGTACAGTACAAACGGTATTGCGTAAATCTTTAAATTGTTAAGGATTTATGACGATCTTTAATTTATATAAGAGCATCGCTCATGTCAGTGGGATATTTTCCACTTGTCTTGTTTCTACGATTCGACATGACATTAGCCTTCTGTCTTATTTGGCCAAAGTATGTTAATTCTCTTTTACATGTACCTTACAACAATTCCAACACTTAATTAAAAGAACGTACAGAAGCCTAAGGGCTTGTTTACGGAGACGCGGAGCGTCGCGCGTGGCGTGCGGCTCGGCGTTGCGCGGCGCGTCGGGCGTTTTTTCCGTTTACAGACAGGCGGCGCGTGCAGCGGACCGCGTCATCACACGCGCAAACACAAACATATGGCAATGTACGGTGTTATTTATAAAGATGCGGGGCGTGATGCGGCGCGTGGTGCGGGGCGTAGAGAGTAGCGGTGTCCGTTACATCCGCGGCGGACTCTCGAGCGCGTAGCGGAGCGCGCTGCGGAGCACAAGACTGTCAGAAGGTTCCGCCGCGGGCCCCGCTGCAAGCGCAGTGGCGGGAACGCGGCCCAAACGCCCAAAGGCCGCGCAACGGCAAGCCGCACGCCACACGCGACGCTCCGCTTCTCCGTAAACAAGCCCTAAGGCTAAGCAACTTAAGTCTAGGTCTTCCTCTCCGTGTTTTTGCTTTGTTTGTATTTCAGAATGTTCCCTTTCATTTTGCCCTTCCTAATGAAGCTAGTCTTTAGTTATCCTGGCTCCTCTACATTTTATAGTTTCAAATATACATACGTATATTTTTTTATCCAACTTCAAAACCTCTTCGTTCGTTTTCTTCTTTTCTTGGCCCACACCACAACTGAAATGCTGCCACCTTTTTCCTATCATCAAAACTTCTCTGACTGTAAAGGTTTCTTATGATAAATTCTCAGAAACTTCATAAATATAATTTATTTAGAAGAACATTAAACATTAACTAACTTATTGATGTGTACCTATAACTAAATATTAAGGACTATTAAAAATATATACAATAAAACGTAAAATGAAAATGTTATAAGTTATATACTTATTAAAAACATTTACAAACTTCTCGGAATGTTCTTCAACTTGCTTATTCCGCATTCCCCATAATTTACATCAAGGAAATACATGTATTTTTGAATTTTATTTACATGTTACCAAAAATGTTACGCAACGTACCTACCTAAATGTTACGTTTGCCCCACAATTGTTACATAACCTATAAATCCATTAATATCACTGAAACAAAACACCCGTTGCCGTTACCAAACAAATCCTTTGAATCCCATAGACCACTATGAAGAGACCTCTACGATTACCTCGCAACAATACAAAGTTGGGAGTAATTTAGTTTAGTGGAGCATAGTGAGGGGTCTGCTTACGCTGGTTATTCAGAAATGAGGGGAGAACTGAGTCCAGCACGAGTTCACGGACAAGGCTAACACGTGTACAATAAGGGAGGGTGTATTCAACAATGAACCATTTTAATAAATTATTTAAAGTTGATTTTTGAAGCACGTACTTTTAAAAAACTAACATCTTAGATAATGTTTCGCACCTTATTTTATTACTCAGATAGACATGTGAAACACTTTGATCCCATTCGATCTTGCTCTTCCTCTTATACCTAACTATAGTCTGTTTCAATTAAAATTGCCAAAGATGTAAACAAATTAGTACTGTTTGACACATAACCTCAAATATTCACCAAGTGTGTTTTTATTCAAAATAACGTATAATTAATAGTTATTTAATCTTAAACTTAGTGTGAAAGTAAAGATCAAGTGTATACATCATTGCAAGACCTCACTTGATCTTTAAAAGCACGTGATTATCGAGTAATAATGATAAATTAGTTTGTTTGGTTGTGTTTACATCTTTGCCAGTTTCAATTGGCACAGACTATACTATAGGTGCATGTGTACATTTTTCACGATGTATAGTCGACCAAGACTTATTTGGGTAAGGACCAAAAAGTTGGGCACGCTAACTCAGTCAATAAAATTTTCTATGAAACTTTTTCGTTGTGACACGAAAATTAGCCACAATTGTAGGGATACTTTTCGTCGCACGAAGGATTTTTTTTCGACTTCGTTGTTTGTATGGTTAACTGCGCTTAACTGTGGTTCAACTTTTTGGTCTTTACCCATTTACCACTTTCGAAAAAAGTAGTACTTAAAAAGTTGCGTGCTCAAAGCTAAACAGCCACAAACAACTAGACTTTGACTTAAAGTCAAAGTCAAAGTCAAAGTCAAAGTTCCTTTATTTGCATAAATATGGTACAAAAGCTGGTAAAGTTTGAAACAATTTCGGTGCAAAGACATATTTAGCTATATACTAGCATGCAAAATAATCTTAAAACTATAATATGTATTGTTAGATTACGCCCACAGATACCAACATAAGTGTGTTTACCTAGCTTTTTACCCGACTGCGGCGGAGCCCAAAAGGAGGGTTATGTTTTTCACCGTGACAGCAAAAACGGCTTGGACGATTTTGACAAATGAGGTATCATTGGATTCGTCTTTGCAGCGAGAGTGTCATAGGATACCTAAACTGTTAAAATTGAAATGACATGTAGGTATATCGACGACAGTATAAAAAATGCAGTCGGGTTTTTAAAGCTTGCTTTTCATATAGTTATTGGACGTTTCTTTTATTCTATACGGATGTCTAGAATAGATATCTTTGCACTTATAAGACTTTGTTATTTATCGTGTTGTGTAAAATTGTCATTTGTTTAAACTCTCTTATCTGTGCGATAAATATTTTACTGTATTGTGATGTGGTATTTAATGTATTGGCTCATTGCACCAGGATTCTATGGTCATTATTTTTAATCAAAGTTTGGTTGGTGCTGCATAACGCTGTCCAAGAAATCCTAAGTAAATACACAGGTGTACGATAATGGGACACCTTCGCACTTTCTAGTTGACTTACTTCACTTATGGTAGAATCCGTCAGTAGAAATACATAAGTGTGACACGTGTATTTACTTAACTTACAACTACTTTAAGAGGATTGTGAAGCTAAAAATTTCCATACTAAATTCGAAAACGTTTTTCTCCCCTTAAACCTCGTCAGATTTTTACGATTTTTGAATATGTTGTAGATATCATGAAAAACTATGTCTGTACGTTTTCCTTTACACGAATATATTTCTTAGAATGAAACAAATTAAAAAACCAAAAAAAATAAACGTACAGACCTAGTTCTTTATAATGACTACAACATATTCAAAAATCGTGGAAATCGGACACGATTTAGGGGGTGAGAAACGTTTTCGCCCGGAGCTAAATTTGTATGGATTTTTTTTGACAGCTACACGATTTTAGCGGCGCTTCTCAATCCTCTTAAGTGAATTCGAGTACAAAGATATGTATTTTGTACCTTATCCCGTTGAAATAAGGAGCATTAGTGGACACATATCTTTCTTTGTCTTTGTAATTATAAAATTCTGCAAAAAGGTTCACGATATCTGGGCCTCTATTCTAGGCGGTAAAAACCATATCGTCTTGGACTGTAATGGTATTGTTTGTAACTCGGCCGCCATTACTGTCAAGTAAATAATAGCTTTTTTTATGTCTAGGAGAAGGCACGCGAGCACTCAGGCCACCTGATGGTAAATAGGATCTGAGACCCATAGACATTTGAAATCTCAAGACTACAATCTCAAAACTGCAATCCTAAGACTTCAAATGCGTTGCCAACCCTGAGGACTAAGATGGAATGCCTCTATGCTAGTAATTTCACCTTATGCCCACACAGGCACACAGCAATGCGAACACTACTGCTTGGCGGTGGGTTAATGGATAAGATGGTGGTAGCGATCCGGACGGACCCTGCACAAGGTCCTACCACCAGTAAAAAGTTAAAAAAACGTTGACAATACGGAAAAACGTCAAAAACAGTAAGGTTTTAACGTCTAGCATCTCAACCCAGCGGGGCTAGACAAGTTGCCATCGAATACGAACGCTAGCGTTAGGTGATCACCTGTGATGACACTGACTCAGTTGACAGTTTCTTCGTATAGTTACCGCCCTTGGATACCGACGTTAATATTGTGATAGTGCTCGTGTTGAATTCGACCTGTCCAGATAGTACCGCGTAACGACCGTAGTCGTCAAAACTATCACTATTTGATTACCGCGAGTGATAGTGATCACTTTACAGCGTGTCAGTTGTAACGAGTGATATATCACGTGACTATCTTACGTCAATTCCATAAATTTTTCAAAGCGACAGGTGATCACCTTACGCTAGCGTTTGTATTCGATGGCAACTTGTCAAGCCCCGCAGGGCCTCTATTCTACTGAGTAAAACTATATTGCTTTAGGCATGTTATCATTTATCATATTGCCATCGTTACGATAGCTCTTATTACTTGACAGTAATGGCGGCAAAGTTGATAACACGTCGAAAGCAATATGGTTTTTACCCAGTAGAATAGAGGCCCTGCTTATTTTTCGATAAAAATGTCAGAGATAAACAACATTTATTTCTTTACAAAACAACTATTAAAAGTTAAATAACTAATACAATATAAACTGATTCATTTTGCAAACTCGGCCGTGAAAGTCTTAATAGAAATTGGTTCTTAATGCTTGACAACAAAGTTGGAATTGAAGTGAATGTAATAATTACAATTTCTTTAGAGGATTTCCTAGAACGCTCTCATCATTTACAGAGAAAAGTTATAGTAAAGCAAGCAACAGAAGTTCAAACTGCTTTACGACCGTAACCCAGTGTAATAAAGTTTATTTTCACTTAATATCCTTGATATAGATACTCGTATATCTTTTAAATGGCTTACATTAAAGTCCTTTGAAAATGATCAAGTTAGTAAGATTAAATTTATTTACAATATTGAAGTTTAATTTACACTTTGACAACTATGATTGTATCGAATAAATATCAAATATTGATTAAATAATGTTTCGATCATTGAATTTTGTGAAGCAACTACACTTTAAAAAAAAATGCACGAATTGTATCAAGTATTAGTTGTTGATATAGTTAAAAGACAGGTACGTTATACTCATACTTAATTCAAAACCCATGCAAAACACTTTTTTTTTTATATTGCCGTAACTCAATATAAATCGGTACTGACAACGTACACGTTGACGTTATAGACAGATAAAAAAAACGCTTATATTTTTTTTCGTTCTAATAATTCAACAAACAGACAAACAACAAAGCGTATTTTATTTTATTTTCATCACTTCAACAGAACACAATTAATTATTTTCTAGATTTTTTCCCGATCTAAACAATAGTTCACTGATTATTGTGTATTCTAAAGCTATGAACACACCATACTTGACTCATTCAAAACGATTTACGTCTGTAGTGGTAACACATAACATAACAATGCAATGTAATAATTTTGTCCTTCCTAGGTGTTAAAGCTATCTTCATCACATTTTTTTTAATAATCGTTACAGTGATTTAAGGTAAACGTCCGAGTGCTCGACGCCGTACTAGTATATGGCATGGGCACTGTATGTCAAAGCAATATGGGTTAAATTCGAACTAAGAGAATTATTCTTCATTCGAGTTTAAGCCATGTCACTTTGACATAGAATGCCCAATATGCCCATGCCATTTACTAGTACAGCGTCGAGCACTCGGACGTTTACCTTAGCTGTAAAAGCAAAAAAAAAACGTGGTATAAAAAAAAACAAATATTTGAATATGTATTTTTTTTTTTTAAACTCTAATAATGAGAAAATGGTATACCTACCATTAAATACACCACATTTTTATTTATTTATTTATTGGAGAATTTCACTACAATAATCAAGAAAAACTAAAATTTGCGAAGTTCCTGCAAAAATGTAGTACACAACTATTACTATAATTTTAACCTTACTTACAAATGGATTTGTATGGATAGATTAGTCGTTAAAAGGGCATTGGGTAAATTTGTTTGAAGAATATTGTCATATTTTTTTTCATCGGCCACGGATGATTCTTAAATAGTTATTTAGAGGACCTCGAAACACATATAGATATATATAATTTATGGCGTTAAATAATATCGGAGCGGAGATTTTAAAGATTTAAGTGTTCAGTTTTTAGTACAAAAGTACGCCCAAGCATGAATATTTAAATATCTCAGCTCCGATGCACTTACATTACATAATAAAATATGTTTATTTTTAATAATTCTATCATAATTTGCCAATTTTACGAATGGCCGCTCACCTTTAAAATGTATGAATTTTACAAATGACAACACTTTTACCCAAACCCCTTTAGGTCGCATTTCACCAAACTGGAATAAGACTGACTCCGCAATTAGACGATACAAATTCGGCGTTTAATCTAGGTATAAGACCTTATTCTAGTTTGGTCGAATGAAACACTCATCAAATACGTCACTTTTTTTAATTGTATTTAATTGAGAAAATCACTTTAATAATAAAAAAAATAAAAAATACGACGTTCTAGCACAATGACATATAACTATAATTTTTACCTTTCTTCTATGTCTCCCTAATGGCACAGTTAACTTTCAACAGTTTCTCGGGATGGGAAAGTCCATCTACGACTAGTTTTTGTGTAATCAGGTTCGCTCGGAAATCGCTCTTAGTTGCAGTTGGAAATCGTCGCAGATGGGAAAACTTTAGGAAAGTGTACTCATTAACCTAGATGGAGATGATAATCAAAACCGATTGTTTTTTGTTGCCAGCCAGCACATATTAACCCTTAAACGGATTTTGTCCGTTTTAAAGGACACATCAATTAAATGCTCACCCTTCTAATTTCAAATAACGGTCGCATAGATTCAGTACCAAGTGACATTAATTATTTTATCTCTTTCCCACTTATGCATTAAGAACGACACTGCACGAGACGAGAACAAGACGCGAGCAAATTTAAAAAATAAATAATTTAATTACTTGAAAATTTAAATGATATTTTTCTTTTCTTACCTTAATTTCTTACTGTAGTTATAGTTTAAAAAAAAAACAACCACTGAACCGTAGAGAGATCATTTAAGGGTTAAAAAAAAGTTAGTTTCTCAGTTATTTAATCTGCCACGTTGTTCTATCAAGGACAAACTTTTCATCTATTATGAACCGGCAAGTTGAAATTGTCCAGTCAGAGAGTACAAACAACATTTTCAGGGCGTGCATTCTCAATTAGGTAGATTAAAACTCGTATGAGTTAGCTCGCTTCAAATATAGTTTGTCCTTATTTTTCTTTGAAATATTTGAATTTGTCAGAAAGTGACGAAATGACTTCTGCTTCTTCTTAAAGTGCCTCTCCAACTTAGTGAAGGTATCAGCTGCTGGAATCTGTCCCTATAAGTATCGAAATGACTAAAATAGGTTTATTATACGTTTATGAATATGGTGGTTTAGCCATTTAGAAGTTTTCAAGAGAATCACACTCCAGATTTCTTACATAAAAAGTACCCATCAAACAAACTGTTCCAATGTAAATACCTAAAGTAAAGATAGATTGTTTTCTCATTTTGTTTTGCTTACTTAATTTTAAGTCAGCTTTTTTTTTATTATAGGTAAGTATAATTTATCAAGATTTATTAAAACTTTCAAATCTTAATAGCTGGTAAATAAACATTCTAACATTTAACTCCATTTTATTTCTTATGAAAATAATGAACATCAGTGTACACAAAGCCTTAAGAAAATCACAATTTTTCCGAATATATATCTTAACAATGGAGCCCATAATGTGAGAAAGCTATGAGAGTTTTTGCCTGAACACAATTCCTATGGTTTGTCTATGGAGAAGCCAATTTATGTGGAAAGATAAATATGGAAGTCGCATGTTTATGAATTTCCTTATAGGTAATGAATGCCTTTCTTTTAAATTGAAACGTTTATATTATGCGCTCTAACATATATTAATTATAATATTATTAAGACCGTTTTTTTAAGTGTAGAATAAACATAGATAGTAAGAGCTATGATTTTGAAGAAATTACAAGAATTTTTTATCTTTCACTGTTGTTTTTATGTTGTAGATACTTTGCTAAGCCTCGACCACTTTCTGACCCCTAATGGTACCCCTAATCTAACGTAGTTTCGGTACAAAATAATCAGTCATAAAATAAAACTGATTTCGGAATGTGAGTTAAAAATGTAATGGAATTTTCTAATTACCACACACACATACATACACATCTTCACGCCTGTATTCCAATAGTGTAGGCAGAGACACTGATAGTGTTGGTAGGACCTGGTGCAGGGTCTGTCCGGATAGCTACCACCATCTTATCCATTAACCCACCGCCAAGCAGCAGTGTTCGCATTGCTGTGTTCCGGCTTGAGGATAAGACAACCGGTGAAATTACTAGCATAGATGCATTCCATCTTGGTCCTCAGCGTTGGCAACGCATTTGAAGTCTTAGGATTGCAGTTTTGAGATTGTAGTCTTGAGATTTCAAATGTCTATGGGTCTCAGATCCAACTTACCATCAGGTGGCCTGAGAGAGCTCGCGTGCCTCCTCCTTGCCATAAAAAAAAATTGAACGCCAGGTGCACCGGTCTTAACACTTAACAACTTTCGCTTCCACCACATTCATCACCCTCTTCATGCACGTACGTCGGTTTCGGGTGCTTTTGATTTGGCCATCAGTACATCGCAAATCTGATCACTGCACGTGCGTCTAGGGCGTCTCCTACCAACTTCCGTCTCCGTCTTTCATCGTTTCGTCGTCTATTGTGTCTAATTACCATTAATCATGAAGTGTAAATAAGAAGTCGTCTGTGCCTACCCCTCTGGGAAACATGCGTGATTTAATGTATGTACCTATGTATGTAAATAAAAATCACTCTGCTATGTTATTTTCATTGTTAAGTAGTTTCTGATAAGCAATGACGTGGTGATTCCGCTCAGTTTCCTGCCAGCCTAGTGACAAACGGGATGGAAAACACTTTAACAATGGAACAGAAGTTCGCACTTTCACGTGTAATGATCGAGGAAAGAGGAAATGTGTGAGTTGTATGTAAAAAGCGGTTTCTAGGTTTAATGGATTCTTGAGCGATTTCTTATTTATAAAGGCGGGAATAAATAATAACTGCTGCTCTGCTAAACCAAATAACATCTAAATACCAGGGCTTGGAAACGGTTCGTAAAATACCGCTTAATTATGGTTCTGATTGCATAACGCACTTGCAATCGCAATCGTTTTTAGTTTGACAGTCAGAAGGCGAGTCTTCATACAAAATGTAAACAATTGTTCCACTTTGAAGCCGATTGCGATTACGAGTGAGGCAATAGCGATGCAGGTTTTTCGTAAACGCGGAATCGATTCGGGAGCGTTATAATCGCTGGGAATAACCAGATATTTTTGGTTTTTGATTCTTCCTGCAGTCGGATGGCATCACGACTAAAATGATAAGGCCATCTTGACTTCAAGCTGAGCAAGTGAAAATGCAGCTAAATACATGGCTTAGGTAATACGAGCAAACGATGGTGTTGGTGAGCGGTGCCAACAAAATGAGCGAGTGGAATTAACCGTTATTTTGAGCAGCAACAGTTTTATTTGGTTCCCCTATGGAATCTCTAATCGTCATTTGTCCTAATGCATCGTTTGTCAGAATTTTCGTTTATAATAAAGCCATTTCCGCTTACATTTTAAAACTTTTTAACGTTGTTATAATACAACCCTAACCTAACCGAACCTCAGAAATAATTGGAAAACTTAAAAAGTTGCCTCTGATCTGAAAACCAGTTTAGGGCAAATAAAAATTCGGACCAATGATGTGTTAAGACAAACGTTGTTAAGGATTCCGAGGGACACCCGTTTTATTTTCTCTATGATCAGAACCGAAATAATATCGATTCTGTTCGAGCGGAATCGAAATGAAAATGTTCTATTTGAAATGCATGGCGTTTCTGACGAGCTGGTTAGTAAAATTTATCAGGTTTTCGAACCCTAAGTACTAAGAAATATTCTAACTGCAACCCAATGACTAAAGGTGGTAGTCACTTCATTTGAGGTCAGACTTTGTTCGGGGTTTTTCCGGATTGCTACCACCATCCACCACCTTATCCCTTTATCTATCGCCAAGTAGTAGGCGTTCTGGTGTAGAAATTAGACTACCGGCGAAATCACTAGCATAAAGGTACTCCTACTGTTTTGCCACAGCTAGACGTTATAGTGTAACTTTTACTTAAGAACACAATTATAAAGCTGTTTCAGAAAACATTAACTTTCTTTCTTTCTTTCTTTCAATGTGCATGTTTGTATGGCTTGCACTATTTTACAACTTTTACTGCACAAAAGAGACACGCGAGTGATATAATTGCATTGACATTATCTAAACTTGGAACTGGAGCAATGACAAACGGACGTAAATATCAGGGACTGACATTCAACATAATTCCTTATTCTTTCAAGATATAGTTTTACTAAAATGATACAGTAATTGGAATACAGAAGCTTTAACTTGAGAAAAAGCAATTTTAGGATGTTTATTTTGGTTTGTGAAGTATTTTTTAATAAAGATCGTTTTCTTGTTGCCTATATAGATTATTATACTTTATATTAAGCGGGCTTTGCTTCAACAGCGTTTAAATAGGGTAACCGTAAAAAAAAACCACACAAATTTTGCTCTGGGCGATAAAATTTCTCACCCCCTAAATCAAGTCCATTTGAGATTTTTGAATTACAGCCTTGCCAAAAGTATTGAGCACCCCACTTTTTCCTTTGTAACTAAGAAATAAAGTATTATTTTCTAATTTCAAAAATACACAAATATGTAAAATATAAAAGGTGTTTGTATATGTGCAAATTATTAGTAAGTAGATTATCATTTCCAACTATTTTCGTGTGAAATCTGAAATTCGGAAAAATCGGGTTTTACAACAAAATGATTAATTGTATTTTTTTCCACGGAATTACGCTTAACGTCAATAAATATGGCTATTTTTTCCGATAGATATACAACTTTCTATAATATAAGATATAAATTCACCTTTTAAAGTTTGACTTTTATATGAAAAACGCATGTGTGCTCAAGACTTTTGGCCAAGGCTGTATGTTGTAGTTGTTATGAAAATCGAGGTTACTACGTTTCTGTTTTTTTTTCGTATTTCGTCGGTGAAACTGCAAAACCGCGTAAGAAACATTTTTAATAAGAAGCAAACTGCACATTTTCTCTAAAATCTTAAGGTTTATTTTGCCTTATAATAAATTTGTTGGTTACGCGGTTTTGCAGTTTTACCGACGTTTTGTTTCTTTCCAAATATTTTCTTGGGGAAAAAAAGGTACAGACCTGATGTTTTATAATATCTTTAACATTCAAAAATAGTAAAAATCGAACTAGATTTAAAACGTGAGAAACGTTATCGCATTTTGTGTGATATTTTTTAGCTTCACAATATTTTCAGCATTTTATCAATGTACAATCTTAACATTCACTTCGAAAAATCTTGTCAAAAGCGAATTTCTTTTCAACATTTATAAAAGTGCAAAGCGTTTACTTTGCTTTGAGATGTAAGTCCAACGATGACAAAAAAAATAATGCGCTATACTTACAAAAAATGTCTCGAATTTTCTGTTTTCTTTACATAGCAAGGCACAAAGTTTAGTATCCCATTATGTTTAAAAAGGATTCGTTTTTAAACCATTTCAATATTTATTTACATGAAAAAAGGATTGGTTTAGCTTTATTGTAAATTTTCTTTTTAAGTCTTATGAGTCTGTCGACGCGTTCTGTGTATAAGTAAAGGGCATTGGGTAAATTTGTTTGAAGAATATTGTCACTTTTTTTTTTCAGCGGCCTCGGATGATTTTTACATACCTAGTTATGTAGAGGACCTCTAAATACACATAGATATATATAATTTATGGCGTGAAATAATATCGGAGCGGAGATTTTAAAGATATAAGTATTCAGTTTTTAGCGGAGATATTTATGAATATTTAAATATCTCCGCTCCGATGCACTTAAGAGTATTAGATTACATAACAAAATATGTTTATCTTTAATAATTCTATCATAATTTACCACTTTTACGAATGGCCGCTCACCTTGAAAATGTATGAATTTTACAAATGACAACACTTTTACCCAAACCCCTTTGGTAGTGACCCAGCTTACGAAGTTGGCGGGCTCGATTTCGATTTCTGGGAAGGGAAAATATTTGTGTGATGAGCGCAAATACTTGTTCGTGAGTGTTTCGATGTATTTATATGTATTTCCCTTTTAAGTATGTTTATCGTTGTCTAGTACAGTCAACAGCATAAATAAGTGATCATTTATGTACCTTGTCGCTTCCAATCGTTTAACGATTTTGTATGACATTTCAAACATGACGTTAAAGTGACAAGGTACATAAATGATCACTTATTTATGCTGTTGACTGTACCCACAACGCATCCATAAAGCTTAGGTAGGCTTAGGTCAGTTTGTGTTAGATTGTTTATTTTTTCTCGTTCATAAACACATTGACATATAAAAGATAATTATACTAGTATCAAGAATCCCTATTCGATGTTGCCATATTATTCGTATTCTTATTGATATTTAAAAAAGTTTACGGCTTGTAATAAAGCCGTAGTAGCGGTGCGAAAACGCCTAAATCATTTCAAGAACTCAGTAAAAAGAAAGCCCTTAGCAGTATAATTTTATTAAGATATGTAATTAATTAAACACGCTTTTGATTCCAGGACGCCGATACGGTAGAGAAACTCAACGAAAGCGGGGAGCTAAGGAAAATGCTGAAACCTTACAAGGTAATATTGTCTTTTAACCGACTCCGGCAAGCCGGGAAGGGTTACATTAGCTTTTGTATATAGGTATTCGTACAGTTGACCAAATAATTATAATGGTCTACCTTATGAGGTAGACTCAGGTTCAGGTCTGGCCAAAATACATGCTTTGCTTTTAAAAATGCAAGGGTCAAAATACTTTCTCGCATGTAATTAAAAGGTTCTCCTATGGAAGCCCTAATCGTCATTTGTCATAATGCATCGTTTGTCCGAACTTTCATTTATCCTAACGCCATTTCCGCTTAAATTTTAAAACTTTTTAGTATTGTTATAACACAACCCTAACCTAACCGAACTGAAGATATAATTGGAAAACTTAAAAAGTTGCCTGACTCATCTGAAAACCAGTTTAGGGCAAATGAAAATTCGGGCAAACGATGTGTTAGGACAAACGTTGTTAGGGATTGTGAGGGACACCCAACTAAAATATCAAGTACAAAATATTTTTAACTGGTGTAACTTACATAAATATAAAATACCAAATACACTATTCAAGCATTTTTTATTTCAAATACAAAATAACCTCAGACCTTTTGTTCGCAATAAATTCCCTCGTCGAACGACAAATAATAACGGTACCTATTAAACTAACAAAATTATTTTTTAATGGAAATCAATACCGTGAAATACAAAATACAAAATACCTCAGCGTCAGGTATTTGAAATACCAGTTACAAATTATGATTTAGGTAGTAATTGAAATACGACGTACGGACATTTTAGGTAGTAATAGATATGCTACCGTTAATTGGACCAAAAGTACTTCGGCAAACCTATGACTTTATCATGATTTTTTAATTTTAAAAAGAAACATAACATATAAGTTACATTAAAGGCTCATTACGTAGGCTAGGTAAAGCTTGTTATCGTTATAAAATTTTGCACAGGTTTTTTTTTAATCTACGTTTTTCTAAATAATTATTTGGTCAAACATCATACATACACTGAAAAAAATAATTTTTCGCCTGTAACAAGATTGTGATTGTTGTGCATAAGCGTCTTGATCCCATACGAGCCTAGCAAGACGTTAGATACATCAACTAAGACGTTAGATACATCAACTAAGATGTTAGTTGAATCACTAAAGAAATTGCTGTCGTTAACTATCAGCTTTGGTTGATATAACTAATATCTTAACTATTGTAATCATTTTTTGTCAACTAAGTGAAAATCTCTCTTTGTTGGCTCTCATTTTTTTGAGTGTAAGTTTGTGACTTTGACTTTAAATCACGCATTTATAAAGCGCTGAACCGTCGAAATAAATCGTTTTTTGTGATAAATACCTATTTTGACTAAGTTTTTTTATAAGAACGGTGTACGAGTCCGTTTTGCACTTTCTCGAATATATTTTTTATGTGAAAAATGAGGTATACGAGTAAGCGAGCCACCTGATGGTAAGATAGCCATAAACACCTACAACACCAGAATCGCAGGTGCGCTGCCGGCCTTTGAGAAAATTTCATTTCACTTTGTAACACCTATTTACGGAATTGTATTTCGGATAATTTTTCCTCAATAAATCCTCAAAGGACTTTGAAGTTTCAGTATTTAAAATTATCATAATGTTTTACGGAGAGTTTTGTGGAAGTATTGAATTGTTTGTTGAACAATCCTTATTATTTTTCGAAGCCATGGTCAGCTTCGAATTTGATAAAGTTATTTCGACAGTATCAGTTTCTTTGGCGCATGGAAATTTCCAGAGATAACCAATTAAATAATAGATTCGTTACCGTTCCATAATTATTAAATCGTTTCCTATGTGTATAGCAAAATGGGTAACCGTAATTTATAGGGTTGGCAATTGTCAATTTTAAATGTTTGTAACGGTTACGGACGTCTCATTTTATTACATCAAATTAGAGTAAGACAGATAATGATGGCGGGTAAATATTGCTCAAAAAATTGCCTGTGTTCGTGCTTACTTAGTCATTGGATCTTAGTCATTCTTACTTATGGCTTACTGTTATAAGTATAAGTTGAATATGAAATGTTTGCAATATGATGGTGTTTAAGACCTAATCTTAAGATGGAGTAAAAATATGGTAACAGGATCTCTGCTGAGGTGTTATTCTCTTAAAAACGGCGCTCGGTCGGTCGAACGAGTGAACGAGTAAACGCGCCACACCGGTGCGGTGAGTTGAAGCAGTCCCGTCAGAGCGCACAAAACACATTTTAGCGCGTGCATTGTCAATTAGGCAGCCTTATACGTTCGATTTTATCGACAGAAGCCCTGCTGCCTAATTGAGAATGCACGCGCTAAAATGTATTTTGTGCTTTCTGACGGGACTACTTAAACTCGCCGGTGTGGCGCGTTCACTCGTTCACTCGTTCGACCGACCGAGCGCCGTTTTTAAGAAAATAACACCCCTGAACCTAACGTAGAGCCACTTAATACAGGCTCTCTAGTGTTTGGTAACCCATCATCTTATCGACCTTATCCATTGTAAGTTCATCGAATTTCATTGGATCGAACGCTATTTTCTGCTGAAACCATGATGTTTTCAGGATACCTTAAACATTAATCACGTAAGTAGATGTAATGGGTACCCTGGTACCCGTCAGATAATAATTACGCATAAAGTGCAGTCGGCTAAAAAATACTGTCTCAAATTATTTATTTCTGACACACTTTTTGTTACATACGTGACTAATAAAATGACAGATGATCATGGCAACACCGTTTAAACTGCAAAACTCAAAATAGGGTTTAATCTTGTCAATAACTTTGACGACGTGCTGGCCTAGCTGGTAGTGACCCTACGAAGCTAGCGGCCCTGGGTTCAAATCCCGGTAAAGGCAGATTTGTGTGATGAGCGCGAATATTCGTTCCTGAGTCATGAATGGTTTATATGTATTTAAGTATATATTTATCTATATAACTATTTCTTTATATCGTTGTCTAGTACCCATAGTACAAGCCTCGAGCTTAGTTTGGGACTAGGTCAATTGGTGTGACATAGTCCCCTGATTTATTTATTTATTAATCAACTTATGTTCTCGTTTACTATAAAGGTCCCGTCGTTGCCGTATCTATATATTAAGGTAATCTTATTGTCCGGATAGCAACTGGCCCAATCCATCAGTATTAGGGGACGGGTTCGCGAAACGCACATGGGCCCTCATTTAGCGAATTGATCCTACGTTGTTGCGTAGACTTGCTTATTGAATTGAATAAAGTTAAAAGGAAACAAGTATAGGTCAATCATTGACAACTATTATAGTGGTATAGTAAATATAAATGATTAAGGGCCACTTGCACCAAAAATTTAGCCCTCGGTTAGGACACTAACTCGAGTGAGTAAACGTCAGATTCATAAGAAAACTGTCACTTTAACTCGAGTTAGTGTAATTTTTTTGGTGCAAGTGTCCCTAACTTGGTAATGGTTGATGTTTGCATACTTGAGACTCAATTAAGGATACTTTTAAACGTGACTTGGATTAAGATGTTCATTACGAGAGTTTGAAAAGTTTTTGTCATTAAATAAATAAATACATTAAAAGCTAGTTTTAGCTTATAAGGGTAATTTTTTTGATTAGTAGGTTACTCAACTATTTAATGGTTAAAATTCGGAAGTCGAATCGAAAATTTGATACATTTGTTTCAAAGTGAAGAAATACGATCTTTAACCATTAGTTAACTTAACTATCTACTGATCAAATAATCAGCCCAAAGGGCCTATTTTTGATTAGTAGGTAGTTAACTGACCTAAGGCTGGGAATACACATGCCTGTCGCTGGCACTTGCATAACAGCTCCTTGCACATGCCATCTACTTATAGGTACATGGGTATACACAAACTGGCATATACCTGTAACTGGCAAGCAAATAGATCGCAAACAATTTGATTTACTGACAAGCAATATCGCGGGAGGCTGCAAACTGTATGCTTATGACACGTGTGAATGAACGTGACCTACAGGCATGCATGCCTGGATGAAATTACATGCAAGTTAAATTGCAATAGGGGATATGCATGGATTTTTTAAATCGCATTTCTCAACAAAATAGGAAAATACCGTAAAAGAGACCACGAAAAGTGAAATTAAAATTAAAATCGGTCAAGAAATACGGATGATACAAGCATTTAAACCTGCTAATTAGCCAGAGAGATCCGATGTGCACCGGTGACGTCATCGTGCAGTACGGCCATATAAACTCCACGTAAAATTCTGATTTGCTAGAGAGAGATATGAACAAATCTTTTTTAGCTTATATCTTGGTTATTTATATAGCTATTCAAAAAATGTTTTTTCTCACCTGTCTGTTACATGAATCAGCTTTTATTGAAGCTGTAAAAAAGAACATGGATATTCCCATTGTTTTTACCATGTGCCAATTACTTGCACATGTCGTTAACTAAGGTCTGTTCATTCTTACTTGTCTTATATAGTAAACAACTTTCTAACCTCAAAATGAACCTTTCATGACTGAAACAGCTATTTAAAACAAAATCAAGATATCACAGACAATACATTAGCCAAGAGGTCTGATGTCCATAATGTTTATTCAGTTTACTTTATTTACGATAAAAGAGCTGTTTAGGCCAAAAAAAGGTTCATTTTGAGGTTAGAAAGTTGTTTAATATATAAGACAAGTAATAATGAACAGACCTTAGTATGCACGCTACTGTTGCGTTTTAAGAGCACGTGTATTCCCGGCTTGATGGTTAAAATTCGAAGATTGAATCTAATAAATCATACATTAGGTTCAGATGTACCAAATGGTTACGATTTTTAACCATTGGTTCAGTTAACTACGGATCCAACCATTGGTTATTGTATCAGTAGCGGTTGCCCGTGTCTCCGTCTACGAAGAAATCGTTTATCGTTATTCTCTTGGTTAAAAAGTGCGCTATATCCTTTTCCGGGGTTCAAACTATATCAACACCAAATTTTATCAAAGCTAGTTTAGCAGTTCGGTTGTGAAAGCGTAACAAACAAATAAAGTTACTTTCGCATTTATTATACTTGTCTAAATTCATAATCATAAACAAAGTGTTGGCCCAAAATGGGAAATGGAAAATTTATGTAAATTTTCATTTCAGATAGAATTTCTAACAAAAACCGAAATTACGTTTGCATAATTACTGATCTTATTTGACTATCCCTAATGATTCGTTCTTTGTCATAAATTCATTTGGATTCTCACCTTTCTTTGAAGATGATTTTTTTTCTTTAAATCTAATACGTATTGTACTTTAAAAAATACCCTTAATCAAATTATAATCTAAAAACCGTCTTTTGAAGTGATGGGTATAAACCAAAATAAAAGTACATAAATACGCTATTTAAACGTCCCTTAAATGATGGCTAACTTACAATTTCGTTACAAAAATGAATTTGTTTGACATTAGTCGTCAGTTTCGTTATGGTGACTAAACTCTTCTTTAACTGGACATTTATTTTGGTTTATACCCTGATACGCGGTACCTACATACTGTAGACGTCAAAAATTGTCATTCTTTTGTCATAAATGTATTTTTCTTTCTTCCTACTAACATTTAACAAACTAGTATCACATGCATCCACTATCTAAAGTTAAAAATAATAACCCTTCTAATGCGCACAGCGGACAAAATGTACCAACATTTAGCAATAAATCCCGTAATCCCGCTGCGTAATATAAGTCTGAAGCGCACGTAATGAAGCCACGAATCACCGAGGACTTCATTGCGAGGCTAATGGAATTATTTTTTGCTCAAAGCCATTCCGGGACAGTTTGCCGCGCTAGAGGCATTTGAGGGGTTAAGAGCGAATAAAACAGCCATATTTTTTAGAAAAAAATATTGAGGGATGGTTTGCTTGATTAAACATATTATTTGTTCTATACCGTGTCCAATCTTACTTGTCTAATATAGTAAACAACTGTCTAACCTCGAAATTGACAAGACATTGGCCAAGTGATGTCCAAAATGTTTACTTAGTATACTTTATTTACGATAAACGTGCGGTTTTAGCCAAAATGGATAATTTTGAGGTTAGTAAGTTGTTTACTATATTAGCATGAATACGCTACTCGTACAAATATCTGATTTTATGATTTGTTAAGTTCAGTTTTTATTCTTCTATAGTATTTCGAATTTTTAAGGTTTTTTAAGGTTACTTATAACCAGGGGTCGTACTTTTGATGCCGATGACGTCAAAATGACGAAATTTTATACACAGGGTGCTTTGCTTTCATTTGGCAGGTGTTTAGGTATGTATAAAAAAATGTAAAATAAGAAGCGGTAAAATGATTATGGTTAAATACAGGTTAATCGGAATCAAAATGCGGATCACGGCAGCATTATATATATTTTTCACCACTAGTTACTAAAATGCCAAATTGAGTCAATTTTCTTTTGTGAATGTCAATGCCAAATTGTTTAATCATATTAATATTTATTTCAACATAAAAACAGTTTTTCGGTGATTTTTGCCACTGTGCTTCAAATAGTTAAATATTTTTTACATGATTTAATGATTGACGACTAATGGAACAATAAAACCATTTGAAATCATACTCTATGTAGCGTGACGTCATTTTTGCGTCAACGGCATGAAGAGTACGGGCCCTGCTTATAACTCTTTATTACACACCTTAGAACAATGCAATGTCAATAAACGTCACTCCTTATCTATATTTTAACAAATCAATGTCGAATGTCACAAACGAAAGTACCGTCGAGCGAACGAACGATAAAATCTTTGTATTGAAGAGGTGTCATTTTCACCTGCTTCTCCTTTAGTCGTCAACGGCTATTCAATTCCAGTGAAAGGTCAATTTCAGTTTCACCCTTTATATTTTAAAATGTCAGAGACCTCGATTTTACATTTTTGATCATATTTTTTGAAGAGTTGGCTGTAAGATGTAAGAAGGAACATTTTTTCTTTAATATTTTTTTACAATTGGCGCAGGTGCGTTATGTGCACGATATGTACATGGAGCGATGTGTGGCAAAAATAATTATGTGCACAATGCGCATAGGGCGCTCGAGGGGTTATTTGAAGTTAAACGTGTCTTAAAAGACAAAATTAAATTTAATATCGTCAACCAAGTCCATTTGAAAAATTAAGAAATTCACGTATTTGTCCAAAATATAAATTCAGCAGAGTTATCTATGCAGATCAAAAAAGTATTAGTTTCAAATAAACTAGATTATTAAAAAAAAACTTACTTACTGATTAATTAGGTAACGGCCTAGTTGTAATAAAAAATGTGTATCATAAATATATCTACGTTCGTTTATTTTTGTTACAAATATTCATAAAACCTCTTTCTCAATTCCAGAGTCCCGACGCATGCAACACATGTCAGATGTGCGGCGGCTTCCGCCTCCTGCCGTGTCGGATCTGCAACGGGTCCAAAAAGAGCTTACACCGCAACCATTTCACCGCAGAATTCGTTGCGCTCAAGTGCATGAACTGCGACGAAGTCGGACTCGTACGGTGTGAGGTGTGCTCTTGAAGAGTCATCGTGTAACAGTGGATCAAATGGGACGTTTGTGGTTGCCAGTTTTGAGAACTTGGCGTGACACTTCCGCGTTGAAATTTCGGTTGTGATTTTGCGTTTATGCGTAACATGACAGTGCATTGAATAAAAGGTGTTTCATGAATGTGGTACGAACTTTTAAACTCATAATAGAGACAAACATGGTGAATATTTTATGGTCTAATTACACGCTACTTTTTGCCTGCGCAGTTAAAATGGAACAAAAGGATGTAACACACAACAGTGGCCGTACGACAAAAGTAAACGCGGTCTTTTCATACTGTGCGAAGTTGTGAACCTCATTTGGTAGGTGTTCAAATATTGAGGCCCGGCTTGAAAGACCGTCGTTAGGGCCTGTCCAGATCACCACGGCGTGGTGCGGCTCGAGCCGTGCCGTGCTATGACGCGGCACCTCACCATGCATCTCCACGGTAATGTGCCGCGCCTTGGTAATATGGACAGCCCTATAGGCTCAATTAAAATTATGCAAACCAATCATCCCTAATATCAAAAAAAGGCGACTAACTGCAATGTAGTAATCGAAGCATTCTATACTCTATTAGTAACCGGTTTAAATTTAAAATGCTTATACGATTACTATGCAGTTAACGGCCATCTTTAGTATTACGCCAGCAATAACTGTGCAGGTTAATATTTAGCTGGTCAACTATTGCACAAACCGCGCATTGCAGCGCTTTTAGGCTTGTCCTCACGCAGACGCCCTAGCCAAGATGCACTGCGATAACTAGCGTTTTTATTCATTTCGTTTTTAAACCAATCGCGTCACTCAGAGATGGGCATTATTCATATAATTATTTATTCGAATAATCATTCGAATAAAAAAATATTCGATATATTTTTATTCGCGAATAATTTATTTGCGAATGATTTATTCGCGAATAGTTTATCCACGAATTAATCATTCGATTACTTTTCGAATAACGAATAATTTATTAATTTACTAGAGAAAAATGGAGCAGGTATAATAATTAGTACATAATAATTATTCGGGGCAATTCATTCAACTAATAATTATTCGAATAAGAATAATCATTCGAGAATTTCATTCGTTATTCGCGAATAATTTGATTATTCTTATTCGTTATTCGTCATTCGAATAAATTCTGCCCATCTCTGGCGTCACTGATAGATGACGTGATACAAACAGTCACGTGATCTACCAGCGACGCGATTGGTTTAAAAATGAAATGAATAGAAACGCTAGTTAGCGCAATGCAGCTTGGCTAGGGCCTATTCAACTGAGAAAACTGGTTTGAACGGGTATGGGCGCAGGCTAAGACGTAGCATTCAAGGACTATACAAGGTGTTTACGTCCAAGCAACCTTTGTTTTATTTTATTTTTAATAAAAACGGGATATAATCGTCTTTGTTAAATAATTTTAAATATGAACACTTTTAATATTAGGTACCTATGTTTAAAAATATAAAATCATTTTTTTTAATTTACTTTTGTTGGGCCTACCTATTTACTGTGCGAAGTTCTACCTTAGGTATTTTACATGCTGGCATGAGATTATGAATGCTTTGCACTAAGACTTGTTTACCATATTAAAATAAACGCATAGAAAACTTACGGACTTCAATAATGCTTGGAAAATATCTAATGAAGGGTCTTTTTTAATAAAATGTATTAAGTATTATAATCCTGTATATTATTACATTTGTACTCTATATCAATCTCTGAATTATTCTTTTCCTTGTGTCGTACAAATTGTTTAAACCTAAAGTTGGTAAAAACATGAAATATTTAAATTGAATTGAATTTTAACACTATTGTATATTTTACTTGCAATTTATCAACAATTGGAGTCGTACTTTTTAAAGAAATACTTTTTTATTGTTTGTTTATGTTTGAAACATGACTTTAACAGCCTTGAAGGTAACAGCAATAATAATTATACGCGTTAACAATAATAATCAAGAATAACAACGTTATTTTATTAACGTTTGCTTACCTATTCGTTTATAATCGTAGTGTACTCTGCTTACCTATGTTTGTACCTAATAATTGGTAAGCAAAAATCTACTTAAAAGTTTACTTAGTAGGTTTTGTATAAATGAACAAAAATAGGTTTTTATAATGGTTCTTAGCGATTTTACATTTTCACTACCGAGGCGAAAAGCTATTTAAGAAGATGCCAGACAAAAAAAAGTTATCGAACATTTCAAATCATAATTTCAACAGTAAAATTAACTAAAATAATAGTTGTAATAAATACTTAACATAATCATGCGTTTTGCTACGGTTAATTAATGGTAAAAAAAAAATATTTAAGCAAATTTAGTTTAATAAAAAATAGTTTGCCATAAATTAGTAACTTACAATATTTCTATATATAATTTAAGTCTAATATATTAGGGAATTTAAATGCATCGTATAGTTGTTACTGTATAACTGTCCTCGTATGTAGTTTTAAATTTACATTTCTATTTTCTAGTTTTGTGATTTATAAATAGATCGAATGAAAATCTATTTCATTGAGGAACATCCCGTTCTTCGAAAATACTTATTTTTAATGTTAAGCTAAATTTTATTTCTTATGGAACTTAAGCAAACATTATGTCATTCATTTGGTAAGACCTTGCTGAAGTTTCAACTTAAGACAATGTTTCTTTACTTAGTTAGTTGGAGGTGTATTATATATTATTAACTACTTAATTATTCAATGCAAACCACAAGAAAATATGTCAATAAACTAGTTATTTTTATTTGTTTTATAACAAATCCATGTTGTCAGCCCTTGCATTATCGCAAGCGTAAGACGTTCTGTCTTTTGCGGGTCCCTCCCGAGTGAACGAGACGAGTGTTAGCGTACTAGCCTCAGGGTTGTCACGGAGTTGTGATAGGTTAGTAAATAATACAATAATGTACATTTGAAACGTATAATTTTTTTAACCAGAGCTCAACATTATAAAAGATTTACCTAAATAGTTTACTTACTTAAATTTGTATAATTCTTTTTTAATTTTTATTGTTTAATGCATGTACGCGTATGTCATTGGCAGCCTTTAGTGATGGGCATTTTGTAAATAATTTTGTTTTAATAAATGATGGCAGATATATTTGTTTAAATTTATTTCACCCTATATTAAGATACAAAAGATGTGTGTGTACTACCCAGACTAAAGTCCAAGGGCAAGGCAGCTGTAAGAATGGGAAAGGTGTTCACGTCTCTCATCTGTTATGATGAATCGACTGGTTAAAAACGACCTCATCTATGTTTACAAATATCTATTAAAACACACAGGACTTGGACGGATGAATTTGATCTTGGACGTTATGCTGACATAATGACCAGGTGGTATAATTTAAGTCGTTTTTGACCTTTTATTGTATTGTTAATGTTTTGATAGCTCTTATTTACTTGTCAGTAATGGTTGTCGAGTTAAGCACTATTTCCACCAAACGGCCCGCAACGGATCGGATCGAAAATAATTGTATGGTCTTTAAACGATACTGAATCATATATGTACTGTTTTTAAGTCTACATTACGAAGCTGCACACAACAGCTTGACCGCGGGCGTTTTCCGCGACATGTGAACGTCACCGAAAGTATGCCGCGACACGCGTACTTGCGATCGGCTCCGTTCGCATGTCCTCGTATCCGATCGGAACCTTTGGGCCGCGACCGGGCGAGCCCACTGATTCTCGAAAGTGCACTCAAACACGTGGTAGGAACGAAACTATTTGACTGGGTGCGGATCCGTTCGCAAGCAACCGTACGGTGCCGTACTGTGCCGATCGTGTGCGTCGACATCCCTTCGACCGCGAACGGCTGTTACCGCCCGATCGTATGCGTCGACATGCTGCCGGATGCGATCGGCTGTCGACGCATCCGAACTTATCATTTCCGATCCGATGCGATGCGAGCCGTTTGGTGGAAATCATCCTTTAAAAACAATATCATAAAATGACAAATTTTACCACCTAGAATAGAGGCGTTGGGGTCGGAATGGGTAGTGCTTATTAACCTATATTTGACACATGTTAATTCATGCATGAGTGAGATGGGAATACTTTATTGAATGAAGACGTATCAAGTTTAGGTAGCGGTCCTGCGCCTCTATTCTAGGCGGTATAAACGATATCGTAGTTTGCCTGTTATGGTATTGTTATGACGTCAGCCGCCAATACTGTCAAGGAAATAAGAGCTATCAAAACGTTGACAATACTATAACAGATCAAATGCGATATTGTTTTTACCGTCTTGAATAGGGGCGCTGGGCTTGATTCCCGGTATGGGCAATTTTTTTTAATGTAATGAGCGCGGGTAATTTTGGTTCTGAGTTTTGGTTTGGATTTCTACGTATCTAAATAAGTATTTATTTCTGTATTTAAGTATGTTTATATTTTTATAGTACCCATAGTACAAAAGTACCTATAACTTTGGGGCTAGGTCAGTTTGTGTGAAATTGTCCCCTAATATTTATTTATTTATCATTTTAACTACAGCATAACAAAGATATAAGTAAAATATCGATGTAAGTAGGTACCTACGCAATATCGCCCAAACGACAATTATAAAGAGAACAGTTTCTTTTGATGCTGGATGTACATCACCATTACTTTACTCTTGTTTACAGGAAAAGCGGCCGAGTCGAAAACAATACAAATCAATATAGAATAACGCGCATGCATAAAAATAAAACACGGTAAAAGCTCATCAAGCGGCATCCGGGTTTCGTAGCGGACGTTGTTACGAAGCGGAAAACGGTGCTATAAAATACATTCGTAGCAACACATAGCTACGAGTGTTATGAAGTAAAGATATGTCAGAGTTATTTGAATTGTGATCACAAATTAAATTAATAGTATTTATGCTAATATTATAAAGCTGAAGAGTTTGTTTGTTTGTTTCTTTGGTTCTTTTGTTTGCTTTATCGCGCTAATCTCAGGAACTGCAGGGCCGATTTGAAAAAATATTTCAGTGTTAGATAGCCCATTCATCGAGAAATAATAATAGCTATATATCATCCCGCTAAGACCAATAGGAGCGGAGCACCAATGAAGAATGTTTCAACCTTTAATAAAGTCGCGGGTTAAAGTTAGCGTTAGCCCAAAGTAACTATTCCACGGAGACGAAGTCGCGGGCAGAAGCTAGTAAATTATATTCAGTTAACGTTAGTGTTGCTATGAAAGTATTTATGAAGAAATCTTAGTTTTTAAGTCTATAAAGCATCTCTACCGAAAGAATCAAAGACAGAACAAATAGAGTAAACTAGATTCTTAACCATTTTCTTCACTCAATAAATACTCGTCTTCCCTATAAGTACTTACATAAGTATTGCGCTATGATGCGACTAGAAGTAAATTGTTCGTTAAAATATCAGGGGGGGGGGAAGTCTCACACAAATTGACCTAGTCCCAAACTAAGCTCTAGGCCTGTACTATGGGTACTAGACAACGATATACTTAATTATATAGAGAAATACATATTTAAATACATAGAAAACATCCAAGACTCAGGAACAAATACTCGTGCTCATCACACAAATATCTGCCCTTACCGGGATTTGAACCCAGGACCACTAGCTTCGTAGGCAGAGTCACTGACCAACAAGGCTATCACGTCGTTAATACAAAAAAAAACTTTAATTTTAATAATCTAGGTACTTTAAACCTATTATGTTACAACATAAATTACAATCGCAAGTTGTGTATACAAGGTAACATCAGCCTTTTATTACAAAAAAAAGTTCCGACGCCGCAGAGTTTAAATCTTAATGCGATTATGGCATTGCAGCAGAGAAGATTTTACAGGAAATAATATTCTTCAATAATATGTCGCACCTTCAGAACAATAGTGACCTAATTCAGAAATTTTAAATTTCGAGTTAGGTGTTAGGTCTCTATAATAATAAATGTATGACTTGAAGTTTGAAAGCTGAAATTTTGATTTAGGTCACTTTTTTTCTGAAGGTACGATGTACTTATTTTCGATGCATGGTGCGTTTTAATAATATTATTTTTTCTCTTAATACTATCGTTCGTACAATACTGCACCGCCTACAACAATTTTCTGATTTATGGTCAACTGGTACAGAATGCCATTAGACATTAAGTTCACCTTTTATACTCAAAATTGTATTTTTGTGCAATAAAGATTAGATAAAGTAATAAATAAATAGTATTTGGCATTTGAATCGACATTACAAAAATTAACTCGGAGCCTGGTTCTACAGTAACTAATTAAATTATACCAATTCCAAATGCAGTATTTTTTTCTAAAGTTATCCGGTTGAAAAGTGTCGCTTTTTAAAGTTATATTAGCCGCGTAAACGTGGAAAAGTATCGAGAGTAGATTTTCCCCGCAGAACATTCCACGCTTTTCCATTAAAAATAATGGTCTGCAACAGCTGTGTCAGTTTACAACAGACGGTCATTCCTCGTAGTTATTAAATCATTTTAATATCTAAACCATATTCCTTTTGTCGTTTTATAGTATTTTTAACGTTATGATAGCATTATAGCTCTTATTTACTTTGTAATGGCGACCGAGTTAAAAATACGAGAACATAATCAGAAGCAATATGGTTTTACCGAGAAGAATAGATCCCCAAAATACTTAAAACCATCGCTTTCCTAAGCATAAGTCGAGTTCATAAATATGTGCACACTTTAGAACCTTGTATCTTTAATCGCTGTCACAATTCAGATAGGGCAGTTGAAACATGAAATTAAATAGACAAGGTACTAAAGTGCACACAAATTTATGAACTCGACTGTACAAGATACGACCTAAAAATGATAACAAAAAAATAACGTCCACAACAATATTATATTCACACGGGAACTAAAGCTAAATACACCGTAACAAAGTAATTCGCCTGTTGCTCCTGTGAGGGAAATCAATGTACACAAACACACGCAACCTGTTGCAAATAGGAACACACACAAACCTACGCAACACAAAGTTACAGCCAACACAAACGCACACACAGACAGTTTCAGGGTCTGGTTCACTCACACAGCGGCAATTCAAGCTGCAGCTAGGTCGCGAATGACGTCATTGCGCGCAAGGTCAATATCACTAGTTAGCGCTCCTCTAGCTCAGGGAAAGGGGTATGCGTTGTCTCTTTTGTTAGGCGGCGAGCCGGCCTGTCTGGGCCTGGGAGTGCAGGTGGGGTTGCCAGTTAATTTTGTAGGAAATCGAAAAATAAAAGGTTTACAAAGATTGGTTTACATTATTAATGATGCAGCGTTACCTCCATCCATTAATAAAAATAGATTAATTTTGACTATTTTTTTTAGAACCTATCTCATGCAACCTCTGCAAAAAGTCAATTAAACTGCCTAGGAATCAAAGAAAAATCATATTACATTGGTGCCTTTTTCCAATTATCCGTACTTTCAAAATGGTTTATACTGTAGCGAATAAAAGACACGTCGTATAGCCTGGCCAAAAGGTCGAGCCAGTGGTGACAGCTGCAACTAAAAAAATTCCATACAAAATTGTTGCCATGTTTACGCATTTTACGTCAAAAATGTGACAGTTACGTAGAAAGTGGCGCCCTCATTTAATTTCTACTCTTTTTGACCAGGCTATACTAGCGAGACAGAGATATCACTTTTGTATGACAATTAAATGACTCCTGAACGAATCACAAAGTATATAACTTTTTGCTGTTTTGTTGAAGGGAACTTAGATTTACTATAGGCGTACAACTTAATTGAGAGCCGGAAAATTCAAAAATCTAAATATACATACATACATAATCTCACGCCTTCGTTCCCAGAGTGGGGTAGGCAGAGCTACAGAATTACAAACATCTCTAAAAACTTGTTGATAATTCTATAACCACAATTTGCACAATTAGGCTAAGATGTTTACCAGCGTATTAGTGACAGGTTGCAAGCCCATCGCCTAACAGTACTACAAGCCTTTATTCCCTTAGTCGTCTCTTACGACATCCACGGGAAGACATGGAGTGGCACTATTCTAACTCGGCAACCACACGAGGAAAATCTAAATATTTATTCAGTAAATTGCCAGTGAGGGCTCTTTTACACTAGTCGGTAATATGGACTGAATCTACTAGCGCTTCGGACAAGACCATCATTGCGGAGAAGTGCCGCAAGAAACTCAGCGCCTTGGGCATGAGGTGCGAGGGAGAGGCATGATAAAGCTCGACTAGTCAGCATTGCCCTCTCCTCGTACTTTATGCATACCCGGCTCTCAGTTAAGTTGTATGCCTGTTAAAGAAGAGTGATTGGAATCTTAGAGGGCTGGCCACACAAAAAAGACCATTATCGACCAATTTGACCACGGGTTAATTTTTTAAGGATGGAAAGTTTCGCTTCCTTTTTTTGTTTCATCTGCGTCCGTATTCGAGTAAACTCAGAATATAATTAAGAAAATTCGAGACTCAAAATAAAATTACCAGCTATATGGTTCATTGCCCGTAGCAACATGCAATATTTTCTGTTCATGCTTATAAAATTAGATTTATCAATGTTGCTGAATAATAATCCTTAATTCTAGTTATTCTTCTTAACTGGCAACCCCATGCAGGCAAGGTAGCTGCGCTGGTGTGCGTGCGCCAGGGGTGTGTTCGAGCTTTTACCGATTTCACGTTATGCTGAAACTGCTCGAAACAACCGGAACTTTGCCGTTACCCACTTTTTACAACCCTATTTTTTATGATCTCTAACGATAAGGGTTATGTTCCAACTTTTTTAGAAATTAATAAAAGGTAGCTTACTTAGAAATTTGAGAGCGTTTGGAAAAATAAACAATACTTAGACGAAGCTGTAAAAAATGACTTGAAACTTGAACACTTGGAGAATAAGGAAAAGATCTCTGAAGCATTTTGTACTTGCATTAATCGATAATCCGCAAAAAAAAAACATCCGTCAATGCTTTTGCCCTTTTGTTCGTTGGCCAGCTCTGTGTACGTTATTGGCATTTCGTCAGTACTTTGAAACAACCTCTTATCTCATTATGACGTACGATTTTAAACTTAAACGTGAAGAGAATTAAGTTTAAACTCATACGTCTCGAAATATCAGATACGAGTTTTTTCAATCCCGCCGTTGGTGAATTTTGTGTTTATTTGAGCATTTAATTGTTGGAATTCGATTAAGGATTAATTAGTGTAACTATTTTATTGACATGAATGTATTCGCCAGATTGCAGTAGAGGTCTGAAAATGAAATAAATAATTTACTGATTTTTATCCTACTAATATTATAAATGCGAAAGTTTGTTGCTCCTTCGCGCTGCAACGGATATTTGGATTTGGATGAAATTTGAAATGGAGATAGTTTGTAACATTGATTAACACATATAGGTGTCTTTTCATCCCCGAAAAAATGCAATGTTCCCGAGCGAATTACGATAATTCAAATCTACGCGGACGAAGTCGCAAGCAGTATTGCATATAATACTAGATTTTACGCGGATTTTATTACACTATGCCATTATGTTGCGTATCGTTCCCATTAACCAAAAAAAAAAAACAGCTACTTAAGTTTGATAGTTTTTTTTTTAATGAACCGTTTCGGATATAATTTGGGACACAGGCTCAATATATATCCAGGATAAGCACAAGATATTCCTCATTTTAGAAAACGTAATACCTAGTTCCCGTTGGAACAAAAATAAACATAGTACGCGGACGAAGTGGGTAATATCTAGTAATATTTTAACTGGTGGTTCTATTTTAATGCCATAATAACATTGACTAGCAGCTAGGTACATTATATTTTCTCTGCAAAGTTTTCTTATTTCCAGCGAGGCCACGAGTACATGAGATAGCTTTCTATGACGCACTGTACTTCCGCACGGGTTGACGTGAATTGCGAGGTCAGTCAAAGCTAGTATAAACTCCGGCAGTAGTGGATTTCTGTGACGCAAGCAGATGGGTGACAAAGTGTCAAAGTGACAGATTAGTGGTAGTAGCACATAGGCAAGGTCAGTCCGGATCACTACCATCTACCCCACATACATAAATACACATAGATAACGCTAATCTACTTCGCGTGTCCGAATCCGGACTTAAACCACGACCAAGCGTCGAGGTTGGCCGTCGTGTAACACGCTTGTATCAACCATTAATAAAATAAGTAATACCTATCCATATTATTTTTTTGTAGTGACGCCAAAACAAATCTAAGCGAGACAACTTTCGTAAAAAAATAACTTGAACTCCACTTATTATGTCAACATAAATTTTGTAACTTATGACCTGTTTGAGACAAAAATCTGCTAATTCGTTGAAACACAATCTAAGTGCAGCACTTGAGACAAGGTCCAAGATAATGTTGTTTTTGTCTACATTTTGCTTTTTGTTACGTAGAAATGACACAAATATTTAGTATTTATCACTCACTTGGCGTTTGCATATTTTTTGTTTACAAAGTTGCGTGTGAAAAGAATGTTTGGCTGGACTTAGCCCTGATTGGTTAATTGGGTTGGCGTCAGTTGCGAGAAGTAGGGATGATTTGGGAATTTAGGAAACATGGTGTTTAAGACGGGATAGTTAACCCCGGGACGCGAAACTGAGATATCGTGAGTTTTACCGTACGCATACGGTTAAGCCTAAGTCTCACCTTTGTCAATTATTTTAAACTAGATTCAGTGTTTTGATTTTGTGATTAGTGTACTTATGGACAATTTAACTTTAAAAGTCAATAAATAGTAGTTGTGGTTAGAATATTTCATTTTGTTTATATATTTAGATTTATTGTTATTAATGTTAGTATCTAATTTATTTAAATGTGTTTGGGTAAGATTCATTTTATGTCTTTTCAATATTACGGGCGAAGGGGTTCTTATATTTTGTGTCTTTATTATTACTTGTAAAGGTTAATAGATTTCTTTAAGTCGTCTAGACAACTAGGAATCAAGGGAAGGTTTTACGTTAGTTATCATCTAATCTTAGCTAATTTGACGAACAAATTATGAAAGGGAATAGTATGCGTGCAAAAATTATGTTTAGTGAATAATTTAGATTAGGTAAATATAATATTTTATTTTTGCTTGCTTAATTGATTATAAGCTTTTGTTATTTCAGACTTTGTGAAATAGAGGACGAGCAGTTCTATCTCAATCATTATCTTCAATCTGCTTAACCTTTATTTTATTGAGTGTGTCATAGCGCTTTATTAAGTAAGTTCTTGTGTCATATTTGTGACGAGCTAAGGATTAATAACAAAAATAACTATTTTTGTGGTAACTATACATTCATTTATTTATAAACACTCACAAGCAGCACACGTGGGGTCAGCCCAGATAGCGGCTTGAAAGCCTTGCGACTCTGGTTGTCTAATTCCATTGCAAACACTAGACATACATCTTGCCATACCACTTTCTTGCCACCATTTAAATTCAAACCACTTGCATTAGCTAACGCACTGTTTACGTCACACCTCTACACAGGCACTAGGTACTCACCCAAGACCTGGGTCATTTAGGTGTTTATAACCTTTACTAGTGGCTCTGAGGTGCAGACCTTTATACGACCCGGGCTAACTGCCTAGTGTGAAGTATGGTCAGTATTGTATCCTTTGTTATGGGGTTTCACTTACAGTAATTGTTATATTCGTCTCAATGATATTCAGACTATCTTGAACACGCCGACAATACCCTTAGTTGTCGTCACAAACCGCGGCTGGGTAATTCGGATTAGGGACGCGTAGAGTCATAGTTTTAAGAGCATAGTATAAGCGAGTAGCATTATTGCATGAGCGTGCTTAAATATATTTATATATATACTTTACTTTAGGGTAGTTTTGTTAGGAACTTAGGAAGCGAGTTAGCGTGGCAGGTAGGTTTAGTGAGGTCAATCCCCATCCAAGAAAGAACCAATTTGATTGTAATTTCTTGTTCAATTTATTATTACATATATATAACGGAGTAGATTTAAAACTAAGTCAAATAGGTTCTAGCTGTAACCGACCTCGTTTCCGGTAGGGGTTAAGTAGGGAAATATTATATTGTCTTACAAACACATACAGGTAGGGAATATTATTTTATATTATAATTATTTATAAATACATTTAAATAATACGCACTCCGGTACACGGAGGCCCCACGAGCAGTGACTGGAGGGGTATTCGATACTACAATTCCTGAGTGTGCAGGTATCTAAGAGGATTCTCGGTGAGTCGTATCCATTTTATAACTTTCGTTTGTTTATTTTGTGTTATCTTGATTTTGGTTTATTTATGTTTTATAGCGTGTTTATTGATTGAAATAGGTTTAGGTTAATTCTGTTTATAATATTATTTTACAGCGTAGAGGGTTCTGATTTAGTTATATTTAAAAACTGGACGATCACACGTTTTAATTCAAGGCCAAATTAATTTAATTACACAACTTAGGTTATTTTTATTCAATTCTATGTAGCCCGGGGGTAGGAGTGTTACAGTCGCTACTGACGTTCCGCGCGCCTGTTGTTGCAGCCGGTCGGACGTGAAAATTAAGAACATGCCTCGTTGCGTGATAACAAACTGCAATAGCCCAAAACAGCGACGACTTTGAATCGATTTTTCGCGGAAAACGGAAAATTCTGTTCTCTTGGTGTGTCCCAGTTGGTAGCAAAAAGTGACACGGCTGGTTTTCATACAGATTGAGGTGTTTACTTTATCTATGTGTATTTATATCTGTGATCTACCCTTTAACCTGCCGCCAAGCAGTGTTTGCATTGTTGTGTTCCGCTGTGGGGACAGTTGCTGTCCTCAGGGTTGGCAACGCATTTGCGGTCTTAAGTCTTAAGATTGTAGTCTTGAGAATACAATTGTCTGTGAGCTCGTTAGCCTGCTCAATGCCATAAAAAAAATCGTAGCTCCGAAACAGATGTACTGATTCGAACGAGGTATTTTTAACCGACTTCAAAAAAAAAGGTTCTCAGTTTGACCTGTATGTATGTATGTATGTATGTATGTTTGTCCGCGATTTTCTCGCGAACCTGAATACGCTGAATAGGCTGAACCGATTTTGATGCGGATGCATTTGTAATTTAGTTAAACCCCCTCTGTAACTGTGGTGACTTTTTTAGAAACATTCTACTGTGGTGGTCTATCAGACGTCATTTTTGATAAAATATTGAAAAAACACTAATGGGTCAATGATAAGTATTGTTGATTTAGTGCATAGCATATTATTTAATTTTAATGCGGAATTTATAATAAACATGTATATGGGCTTTTAAATTTAAAAAAATGTAATCGACTTGAATAACGTAAAAAAACAGGATTTTTTCACTTAGGTTAACTTATAATGCCGCAAGTCGTTAGAAGAGGGTAATGAGCGAATCAAAGCTATATCAAGCTATACCTACGGCATTTTTTTTGGCGGTGGTGTTGATAGACGTCACGTTAGTCGCAGAGGGTTAATCGGAGTTTTTGAGCTTAGTTTGATGAAAATGTTATGATGTGTTTGGGGTATTACGTTAATTTTTGTCATGTTAATTTTTAAATAATAATGTATTGTTGTAATATGTTGGTCTGTAAGGTATTTGTAAATATGGGCCTTGTTGTCTGTAATAAAGATCTATTCTATCTATTCTATAAAACTAAAAATACAAAATATATCTCATGTTCTGCACGAAAACGTGACAGAATTATTACGAGAAAAAAAATACGGCGCAAGACAATTTATATGAAAGAGTTTCGATATGGTTTCCTGCATAAACTGTGTCGCAGTCATTTTCTTTCACATGAAAATGATAAGGAAAGTAATTTATCATTAACTGACAAATATATAACTTTACGGAAAAATCAGCCCTATCCTCCGTACTTAAAGACATTTTAGAGACAAATTAACTCGTTATTTTCTAGCCGACTGACGAAGGAGGAGGGTAATGTGTTTATCAGCCTAACATGTTTGTATGTATCTTTGTTCCTTTGTGGCGCTCTAGAAACTAAACGGTTGGACCGATTTTGATGATTCTTATTTTCAATCTATTTGTCTTAATCTTGTGAGTGTCACTAAAGATTATGACAGTAATCAAACTGTTATATGGCGGCAACCAGAGGCCATATTGTAAAAATGAAAAAAAAAACTCGGTGAAATATGACACGTGGGATCTCATTGAATAGGTATTTAAAAATCATCTTTAGGTTTCTTTCATCATTTTTCGTTTTGAATCATCATTTAGGATTTATAACGATTTAAAGTTGGTTACTAAAAGTCGATTTTTTAACCGACTTCAAAAAAGGAGGAGGTTATACGTTCCACTGTATGTTTTTTTTATGTATGTTCACCGATTACTCCGTCAATTGCGGACCGATTTTAAAAAATCTTTTTTGGTTTGATACAGTATACTTTTGAAGTAGTCCCACTGTCAACAATTCTGTATCTGATCAGGGAATCAGTGAGGAATTGAGGGAACTCCTCAAATATTGTAGGCAAACATATAGCGATTTTAGTATTTTTAGTAACAAGTCCAGCATTTGCATTCAGAAAGTATCATTTGGTGAAGTGGAACTGATGATGAAGACCACAGACGGCCACCGGAACTCCTCAACGGTACCGATTTCAAGGGTGGCGACAAGAAATCTCGATTAAGATAGTTGAGCGTCTACAACGAAGAATATTTACTGGTTGAAATAGGACTATGACTCTCCCGCGGCGTTGCTTGCGGCGCTTGAAATAACTTAAATTTTCTTATCAACTATGAAGTGGGACTACGTAACAGCGTATTATGATCACCGAAAAGTATAAAATAAAATAAATGTTTTAAAAAACAAAAAACCGCCTTCAAAAACGCAAAAAATAACTTCTTTAAAATTTTAGGCTCATAATAGGTTAGTCCAACTGATGTCGGCTTTTTGTTGAAAATATTGTTGTCGCGGACCGTTATTTTTTGCCTTTTTGAAGGCGGTTTTTTTTTTTAAAGCTTTCTTTTTGTTATTTAAAGTGTATGAAAAATTATCACTAAGGACCGTCTTAATCGACATTAACTAACTGTGAATTTTACATTTTTGATTACATAATAAGTTAATTAAAGAGCCATGCCTCGCTGTCTCGCGCGTCGTGTCGTGTGTGAGACTCCTTAATACGTCTTTACCTAATCATAATGCTGGTTGGGTTTCCAACACGCGTTGTTTAGATCTTAAGTTAACCTTGGGCGGAATGTTTACAGTACTTTTGGTGAAATTACTAAATAGCATAGAGGCGTTCTATCTTAAGACTACACATGCGTTTCCCACCCTAAGTACCAATTTCACCAAACGATGTTAACCACTAAACAGACGATTAGGGTGTTAACAGCTGTGAAAATGTATGAACTAAACAATTCATTAACATTGATTAAATTTAACATCCTTTTGGTGACATTGGTACTTAAGTAAAGGAAATAATTAGAATTAAATAAATAAGGATAAGGTTCATATCTTGACGTAATATAGTGAATTGATCAAGACGAGAAACTTTTGATAGGTACTATGAAACTTTCCAATAAGAATTCCTCGGTAATTTCCAAGGACATTCTTATTTTTTTGTATGAAAAGGGAACATTTCCAATGGACTCAAAAATGTCTTTGTCGGTACTTTCTTGAGAAAACTTCCAAAATTAACCTTAGCTTAATCGATTAAATGAATTATGAGTACTGATTCTAGTTCTCGAAGCAGATAAGAGATTGAAAATCACTCTACCGACGAGATCACGTCTTATTTATCAAAAGAGGTTGATACTTGGCCATCAAAACCTTTCATGAAACGGAAAATGGTAGGTTCTAGCATACCTATAACGTTAATAAAACTTATTACATCATACATCCACTGCGTCCAACCTTCGTTGATACGTCATTCAGTTTGTATTTATAGTATTCTAGGTCGTAATATGCATCGTTAGTCTTTGGTGTTTCCCCTATAACAATATAAACAAAATGATTGAGCAACGATAGACAACTCAACTAAAAACCTTTAAATGTAGTAGTAATAGTGCGTTTACAATACTATTATGTCGCTTTACGGTTTAATACAGGCCGATCTTTTTAATTTCTCATATAACAGTAGCTTTTCTCAAAAATGCAATGAAATATTGATGTTATGTTCCTTATAATAGGCTGCGAAGTATGACGTTTCAGGTGCGGCTAGGACAAGAGGTCGTTAATGGAATTTCATACAAATCGTGCAGGCCTAGGCCGGCAAAGTCCTCTTTTTCAATTTCCATTCCACATAAATTTGTGGTACAGGCATCATGTCATTCTGCCGCTATGCGTACTAAAAAAATAAAACTTTGATTTTTATGTTGTTTATTTCATTTCATGTTTGAAAAAAGCACAATACATACCTCGGCGGGAAATATAGGGTTGCCCGCCTCAAACCTATGCGGCCTCGCTTTGCTCGGCCGTCTATATGTCTTCGGCCAGCAACCGCTTTTGTCCTGGCCTCTGTAGTAATGTACTATAATAGTTATTCAAAATAATGGTCCCAAACAACGTGCAATTTTTAACCAAATTTAAAGAAAAATATAATCAGGCGGTAATTTTTTTTATTCCCCTTTTATGTATGTTTGCGTTTTCTATGCAATAAAAAAAAACGGACGGCGAATATCATGCTGGTTGGCTTACATATTAGGCTTTAGTGGAATGTAGCCGACATGAAAATGACTCTGCAAATGGGCCACATCTACTCGCAGCGTGGTCTGCATAATTACTTGGTCTACTGCTCGTGTATTTGGATTACACAAATCTGAGATCTTAGTGAAAAAGGTTATATGTCTCCTAAACATCAAGTGAAAAAGAGTATAAGTCCAGTACACTCCGTTTATGTATATACCCTTTGTTTACTACGAGTTAAGTGGAATTATACCCTTTTTCACTAGGTCCCCAGAAATAAGTTGTGTACATCTCGTACAAAAATATTACTTATATTATTAGCAGTGTCAATAATCAAAGTTACATAAATATCTAAAGATGAAAACCCATTTTATAGGCGAATTCTTCTTTCAGTGCTGACATAGTTATATTTTAAACGGGTGAACCGATTTTCATTAAAATTTGCAAATTTTTAATTTCTCAAAAAAACACACCCAAAGCGGTTCATCCCTTTAGAAGAGCTTCTATGTTACATACAGCCTCATAGATATACAGATACACAGACACACACATACATGGATATATACGTAAAACTAATAACACTCCTTTTCTATTTTCAGAGGTTAAAATCATATCGCAAACACTAAAAACGTTTGCCAGCTGTTTCATTTGCCATAATTTTCATTTTATTCTGAACCCAATAACTTTTCAAAACGTTTAATGAGATATACTTACAGAACCTGTAGGTTAGGTTAGGTTTATTTTATAACAATTCAGGAAAGTTAAACGGTTTCAGAGAAAAAAATGACTTTCGGACAAATGAAAATTATGGCAAATGAAACAGCTGGCAAAGGTTTTTTAGTGTTTCAAATAGGTAACCCACTCCTTCCGTTTACTTTTTTATAAAATGAACTCCTAATGTGAATCAGATTATGTGTACAAAGTTTAAATATGTTTTGCTATTCTCAAAAAAAAAACAATACCGTTCACAACGCCACACTCTAGACTGGATAACTCATGTAAAGTAAGGCCAACGAAACGAGATAAAGAATGTAAACAAGCTTTCAAAAATCGTGTCACTTCGAACACAATCCAAACAGGCAGTGCCGGATTAACCCTCCGTGGTGCCCTAAGCATTTTTGTGCGTGGTGCCCCCTGTGACCCTAGCTACCTATTACATATGGCCTTCCTTAAGATTTCGTAGTTAAACTAGCTAGTTTCGATTGCCGTTCTTCAACCCAAGGAAAAATATCTACACTACACACTGATTGATACCTATTCAATAACTTTTCTTCTCAAATCTTATCCCATAGGTTAACTGCAAAAGAAAGTTCGCCTCTGTCATCTTTGTATTTTATTACGTTTTGTACAATTAAGTAGATACATGTATAAGTGTGCGGTGTGTGTAGATATTCAGTTTAACAACACAGTACGTCAAGACTTCCTAACCTTTAAGATAAGGACAAGAAGAAGAAAACACAAAGATATTAATTTTAAACTTATCTTTATAAAATCTAATTTGTGACTTCCCTCAAGGACGAAAATGGTCGAAAAACAATATTATACCTACTTAAGTTTCCGTAGAAAATCAGTTTCTATGTATAATCATTATACATAGGTATATGCATCGAGCACCTTTAATTTTTCAGTATTTTTAACCGACTTCAAAACAGGAGGAGGTTCCTTGTTCCACTGTATTTTTTATCTAGGTATATTCACCGATTTTTCTGTCATATTTGGACCAATTATGAAAATTCTTTTTGTTTGATAGGGCATACTTCCGAGGTGGTCCCACTGACACCAAATCTGAATCTGATGAGGGGATCCATGGAGAATTTTGTGGGAATTTCTTTAATATTATAGGCGTAGGTACATATAGCGATTATGATAGTCTCAGTAACAAGTCCAGAATTTCCATTCAGTGCAGTTGAGCGACTATGACGACAACTATCCTAATCGAGATAGCTTATCGCCACCCTTGAAATATGTAGCTACCGTTGAGGAGTCCCGGTGGCCATCTGTGGTTTTCATCATCAGGTCCAATTCATCAAATTATACTTTCTGAATGCAAATGCTTGACTTGTTACTAAAAATACTTAAATCGCTATAGGTATGTATGCCTATAATATTTTAGGAGTTCCCTCAATCCCTCACGGATAACCTCATCAGATTTAGATTTAGTGACAATGGGACCAGATCGAAAGTATACTCTATCAAACCAAAATATATTTTTTAAAATCGGTCTACAATTGACAGAGAAATCGGTCAACATACATGAAAAATGCATACAGTGGAACATTGAACCTCCACCTTTTTTGAAGCCGGTTAAAAACAAAAAACTGTGTTTGTTTTTAAAAACTTTTATTTTCATGTTTGAAAAAGATCTCTCTGCTGTCAGCATTAATGCAGCAGTATAATGATGACCAATTCAGAATTGGTCATCATTATACTTAGATATCCGTAATATCCGTATCCGTATCCGGGGTCGTCGTGAATGATTTGATAAAGTTGTGCGTGCGCAGCGTGTGTCAAAAATTCAGCAGACATATCCTTGGAATTAGTTTTATGAGCGACATAAATAAGTGAAACTGTAGAATTTTTGTGGATCATTCAGTGTTGAGGTCCTGTGGATATAAGTTTACTAATTTTGTACCGACTATGTTTTTGGCATTCTATGGTTTGATCGGGATACATAATTTTGCCAGGATCACGGATTAAATTTAAAAATGAAAACCTGCTTGCTATTTGTTGATAATTTTCTCTTCTTTTAAGAATTTCTGTGTATAATCAGGTATATACTCTATAAATTTTACTGTACCTACATAGATAATTCATAGAAATTGGTAACTTTAAATTGGTCTCCAAGCGATCATGTCGATTCGAATTGAATGTCGTTCTGAAACCGAAAGCGTTTCGTTTAAAAAGCGATAGCAATTTTATGAAGACTGTAACACACTGTAATTTTTCTTATAAGCTACATTGAGATTCGAGATTTTCAAGTATATTTCAAGCAAAATAAAACAATTTTCTGATTTTTGATCTGAGATTTTGGTGCCCCCTGACTCGTGATGCCCTAAGCAGCTGCTTACTTTGCTTAATGGCTAATCCGGCACTGCAAACAGGAATGAACTTCACAAAATGGCGGCCCTAATGTTGACAACTTCTGTACTGACAGCTTTCCTGTACCACAAATCACGCAACGACGACCGTCATCGACCAAATGAAGAGATTTTTGTATATGAGAAATGAGGACAGATAAAATCGCTCGCTATCGCAATATAACTCAGTAACGGTCAGTTTATTTACATTCTTTATCTCGTCTCATTGGCTGTACTTTATAGCCTAAGCAACGAAGACCAAACACTGCCTGTCTGGGGAAAAAACTCGTGTATAAGCGAATTATGGCATAGTTGTAGGGAATGGTGTTGTAAACCCATACTAAAAGTACTGATGGGTAGTAGTGGAGCTAACGGGTGGGGGGTGTAAAGGTCCCTTTTTTTAGTTTTTCGTATATAACTCGTAAACGTAGCCCATAGCAAAAAATAATCCATTACATAATTAATTTACATAAAATTTTCTACAAAAAAGATTCAATACACTTTTTTGCTGGGATCAATATGTAATGAGATATGGAGGGAAAAATGATTCCCAAAAGGCCATAGTCGGTTATAGTAAGTCGGCCCTTACATCAAACGGGCTCGGGTTATTTTTTGTGAGTACCTCTTATAGTGAAGAATATTTATGCTGAGTATCAATATCTCAATTGTGAACGTTCTCAACTTATGTTTTTTTTATGTTTTTTTAATGTACTGTTTTTCGGGATGTATTCAATATGTCCTTTTTATAAATTTGCATCGCCTCCCAAAAAAAAAAAACTAGTTATCATATAAAAAAAAGAAAATAAATACCAAATAAAAAAGATACATTTTTTTTCTACTCGCGTACTATAAACCGCTAATATTGATATCGTTAATGGTATCAGAATACCACCTATAGCGTATCACATGCGTGAAAACAATTCTATAATAAGCGTTGCCATGGTAATAACAGTTCTATAATAATTATTATAGCATTGTTATTACCATGGTTACAATCATTCCGGATATCAGTCTTGGCGTTTAGTGAACACTTGACATCTTAACTTGTATAATAAACCGTTTAAAATATTTTAATAATAAGTGAAATTACGTGTTTTAAAAACAAAATTAGTTTTTGGACTAAGTATGTGTTTAAAATTACGTTTTTACTAAATTACTAAAAGTAGATGATTAATATCCATCGATTTGTTATTTGGTTACCATGTTTACGTTCAATATGGATGTCAACAAAATGGCGTTTTGTTTGGCATTCCAACTTGTATGATAAATTATCAGAACTGTTTTAGTAACTATTAAAAGTAAATATTTAACAGTAACATTCACACTATTATTTATTAACACCATTCGGAATAATGAAAATTAAGTAGTTTGCCGACAAGTAATTCGTAAGCATAAAAATCGAGGAAAGTAAACAAGAAAAGTAAGCGATTGTTTATTTTTGTCATTATAATTTCAAGCTTGTAGAAAAAGTTATGTATGCAACGGTATATAATTAGCTCTTAAGGTACTCGTGCCTGTAATTAGAACGCTCGCAAGCTCGCGCTCTAACCTCGGCTCTCGTACCTTAAGAACCTTCATTATGTACCAGTTACATAAATAACTATTATGTGGTTGTAAAGTGTGACACCTCTAGATCTTTTTCTCAGAATAGACCATACATTGGCCTACTCCTACTTTTATATACTTCGTGGAAACCTTTTACGAAATCCACTCAATTGAGCACAAAATATCTACGCCCTCACAGAATCGACAAGATTTTGCTAAGTTCTTTTAGATAATGTCGAGGTATGTATGATAAAAGCATTTTCAGCAGCTCATTTATTTTGTCTAGTCGAACCCTATTAGTTTCTGATACTATAGGTATCGAGTCTTGTAAAAAGATTATTTTGTATATGGAGTTATTGGCAGTTGGTAACGCCTGTGAGCAAATTGGTCTGCTGAAGTATTCAGAGACTAGAGGACGCTTGCGAATGTGTGGGTAAATTTTGTGTCTCGTTATATTTCTTCCCGCTGGGGCTGAATAGGAAATATGCGTGGATTTTTAAATCGCATTTCTCAACATACATACATACATAATCTCACGCCTACGTTCCCGGAGTGGGGTAGGCAGAGCTACAGAATTACAAACATCTCAAAAATCAAAAGCAATAAGCCGCACATGACATTCAATACCGTATTAACTCAAAAATAAATTGTAATGCATAACTATTTGTACTAGTTTGAATTTAGAATTAATTTTTCAACACTGTCACATTTCGAGTTAAGACGGTATTGATTGTCATGTGCGCAAGCATTTCTCAACAAAATATGAAAATACCGTAAAAGAGATCACCAAAAGTGAAATTAAAATTAAAATCTGTCAAGAAATACGGATGATACAAGCATTTTAAACTGCTAATTAGACAACGATTAGACAGAGAGATCCGATATGCACTGTGACGTCATGTTACAAGTCGGCCATATAAACTCCATGTTAAATTCTGTTTTGCTAGAAAGAGATAGGAACGAATCTTTGTTGGCGTAGGGTGACGGCACCAATGATGGACACTTTTAGCTGACAGGCACCAGTAATGGAAACTTCACTCTTAATTCAAATTTCATAGGTCCTAAATTGATTGTTGCAAAACAAATGAATAAACCTTATCTTCTGTAAAATAAGAATCAAGTGTCCACCATTGTTCCTTGTCCATTACTGGTTCCGTCATCTCGGTTATTTTTATAGCTATTCAAAAAATTATTTTTCTCATCTGTTTGTTATATGAATCAGCTTTTATTGATGCTGTGAAAAAGTCATGAATGGGTCATTATTTGGTCGTTTGTTCGGAATCACTTTCGTGGTCACATTTTTGTAGAAGTGGCTGCAGATTTCGTTTTCGTTTCTGGTTAGGTCTCTAAGTTTACCGGACATCTAACTAATATCCAAAAACGGCATCAAAATATAAGGCGAATTCTTAAAAAATATGTCCACAAAAGTGAGGCGGTTGAAACGCTCGAATAATGACCAGAATATTCTGGAATATTCCCTAGAATTTTCAAGTCTAGTGGTTTAGACTGTAGGGTGATGGAACCAGTAATGCACAAGGCACCAATAATGAACACTTGATTCTTATTTTACAGAAAAAAATTATGAATAACAATCAATTTTGGTCCGTATACAATTTGAATTAAGAATGAAGTGTCCATTACTGGTGCCTGTCAGCTAAAAGTGTCCATCATTGGTGCCGTCACTCTACGTTGTCATTGTATCAGTCAGTCAGAAACGAAAGAGTTAGTACGGCCGGGCATATAAATAGCTGTACACTTTAATGCTTTGTCACTTTAAGAGGCCACTTATGGTGCCAAGCCCCGATAAAAATCAAAAAGGATAGCTTTATGTGCTTCCGAGCGAAGAATATGAGATGGAGATTGTTCGCGCGCGCCTTGATTGCAGCGTATAATTCAATTAATTGCTGTTTACAACTACACATAAACTACAACATTTACCCCCTTACTTATAAACGTGGAATAACCATGGAGTAGCTAAACCATGTTTTGTCCTTATTTGTTATTGTGACATCTGAATTTGACAGATAAGGACAAAACATGGTTTAGCTAATCCAAGGTTATTCTACGTTTATAAGTAAGGGGGTAAGAAGTTGCATATACTCAACTATTAAATCGAAAATTATCCTTAAAGATTATAGGGGTTTCGAAGATTCAACCAAAAACATGCAAAAGAGGTGTCATGTTTGAAAAATAAAACGATTGAGGATTTAATTTCTAATCGTGTTTTCACGTTAGCCAGTCGCAAGCAAATATGATCAAGTTTAATATATCCGAAGAACAGATATAAATGCGTTATTGTTATTGAGATCCAGATCGTAGAAGACTTCAGACTTTATCGTGTCATGTTTGTACTGCTTTACTAATCTGTCAAAGGGGAGCCCTTTGTTTCCCATAATTTTATTGGTCATAATGTAATTGTTGACGTAATTTTTAATTGTCGTAATTTTTTATATCGCTGAAACTGTAAACTTTTCAGAAGTTCTAAAATATCTAACGTGTAGACAAGGCTAGGTTTGGTTAGGTTTGATTGATAAAAATTCTGAAAAAGTAACAGTTTCTTTAAAAAAACACGTTATGACTTGCGATGATTATGACCTAAAGCACTAATACTACTACTAAAAATAATTATGTCAGTCAGTATAGACCCGTTTCATCTCTGTTGGCGGGTGGGGACATTTTTGCCCATCACCCTTTTAACGTTGGCTGGTAGGGCATAAAAGATTTATAAAAAAATAAAGTTCAGTTATCTGTCTATCTGTCCAAATCTACAATTGGCTTTATAAGTAACTGCACACTTAAGTACCTTGTCATTTTGACGCCTTTTACTAATCTTTTATGCACTACCAGCCAACGTTAAAAGGACGATGGGCAAAAATGTCCCCACCCACCAACAGACATGAAACATGTCTCAGTTTATAGATCTTGGCAACATGTTGTATTTTTACTATGGCGACGATCGCCATGTATGGGGTTCTCTTGGAAAATCACAATCGTATCGTATGGAATTTGTTTAAAAATAAACACATTCATGCGATGCTTGGCTCTTGAAAGCTTTTTTTTTTTCATAAAAAAAATCCCATCTATTTTGCTACAAAAATACGAGTAGGTATTAGACATGCATCCTGTGACTGTTGGAGGGTGGGGACGGGGTCCATACAAAATTGCCCATCCCCCTTTGTTATGATTTTGTTTTACTGAACTGTTTTCCAAACATATCCAATGAATAATAGTGACAATAGTTTGTGTTGGTGTCGGAAACTTAAATACCCTTTTCAAAAAACCCCATGCCTCTTGGGAAAACTGGTAAGTGAACTCATTTCTTTGTTTTATACTTCGACAAAAAAGGGGTGTTTTAAGTTAAACGGTTGGACCGATTTGGGAGCAAATAAGAACCATCCTGTTTATAGTAACTGTATTTTAAAAAACAGTTACTGTAAACAGGGTGGTCCTTAGCTACGTTTGATGAAAATCGATGGGGCCGTTTACTTAGAGATATCGGCTCTAAAAGAACTACCTACTAGGTGACAGCGATGAGAGCTGTAACGTAATTTTGAAATTACGTTATCGAATATTGTAAGGTAATGATATCCAAATTTGGAACATCTTCCAAAGTTAACAGCTGTCATCGCTCTTAGTAGGGTGGAATTGCCGGTTCTGGCCCACTGTTTATTTGCGGTTGGTAAAATGTGTTGTGGTGAGTAAATGTATGTGAGTTGTATGGGTGTGGTAGTAAGATAAGGTATTTCCAGCTGCAAATAAAGCGTTATTTTGGTAATTGAAAATAATTTGAGTAGGTATTTAGTATGAAGTAAATATGTGTATGGTCGGGGGGCCCGGCCGCGGCCGCCGCTGCCGCCGCCGCCGCCGCCGCCGCCGCCGCCGCCGCCGCTGTTGTTTGTTGTTGTTGTTAAGTGGTGGTGGTGGTGATGGTGATGGCGATGGTGGATGGTAGGTTATGATGACGTATTGAAACCGTTGGGTGTTTTGTATGAGGAGTTTGACAAATTATTATATTTAATTGAATGAGCGAGGTCGTAGGATATAGTTAGTTCGTAGGTTAAGGATATCACTATCAGCCATATATGTTAGAGCAAGTTATTCAATGGGCTAGTGAGGAGTTGGATGAGTTGGAAATTAATCCGAATGTCGATGAATTTTGTATAACACGTCTCCCCGCTTCGAGGAGACTTACACGGAAATCAAGCATATAAGAGGATGGTGATAAGTGAAAAGTTCCTATCAAAAGTTGAGGTAAGTTGTTTATTCCCACATTCTCTTATCAAATGTAACGTTTCCGCTAGTAACCACATACACGAGCGAGAACCGTGTGAGAACGAAAATTTGCACTCGATTTTATAGGGTATATAAGAATGCGAGCTGTTTGAGTAGACATTATATCACCCCACTACAGTAGTGAATAGCAACATTTGATTTACAGTGTTAGTGAGTTTGTTTAATTATATAATTAATTAAATTAATTAATTCATTAATATAATGTCAGGAACAAAACAATTATCTACGATTGAACATCTCAACGCAGTGGGTTTAAATCCAACGACCTGGTTAAAGCCCCAAGATTTGAAACTTAATCACCCATATCCAATTTTAGACTCATTTAAAAAAGGATCAAAATTTAACGATAAACTACAGACAATTGTAGTATTGTCTGAGGGGATGTTAACTTTACCTAGTAGATTTAGTGATTTGGATGATGAGGTCATCGAAAGTTTAAAACAGGGGGTGACCATCATCTGCCACGGTCCTAAACACAACAGCTGGGTCTTTGAGTTTTCCCCGACTCCCACCACTACCATCAGCAAGTCGATGTAAAAGTATGTAAGTGTTTGACTAATTATTATTTTTTATCTCTACAGAACTATGGATTCTACTACAGCTTGTAAATGTAAGCTTCTTTTTTTAACTTTTTTTATTAGTAGTGTAGTTTTCTCCCTACCTAGTATACCGGTTCTAATTCAAAATTGTGGTGCTTCTGCGGTGCCATCTTGAGCCGTTGCTCAGGATGGCACCACAGAAGCACCACAATTTTGAATTAGAACCAGCATAAACTTCGCTTCGGTTTATTTAAGTTTTCTGTAACACCCATACCAATTTATTATACTTACAAAAAAAAACCTCCGCATCCTCTTGAATCACTGTATGTAGTACTGAAAACTACATTAAAATCCATTATATAGTTTAAAAGATCTAAGCGAATAGACAGCGAGAGCGACTTTGTTTATACGATATAAAGATGAATATTTAAAACGGTTTAAATTGTTTTACAGGTAATAACAACAATGATGATGGTGGTGCCAGCAGCAGTAGCAGTAGCGCTATTATAGCTACTCCTACAACAACTCAGACCCCACTACAACAACTACAACAGCAACTAGAGGCGCAGGTGCGAGATGAGAATAAGGAAAATATACTCATATGTGAAGAGCAAGCTTATGAGAGTGATGACTCAAATACCTATTTAAAATCATTCCATGAACGATGTAAAAATAAGTGGATTAATGAGTTCCAACACAACACACTAATTAAAAGATGGAAGCTTTCAATGCCGCTACACATATTCACCCAAGATGTGAGTAAACTGCTCAGGCGATTATATATTGAAGGATTTCATAATGATGATAACATTTACCTACTTATAGTTATGTGGGATGAATTAAATGCTGAAATTGAAGAGTTAGTTGGGGATGCTAATGTAAACTATCAAGACTGGATAGTTTTATTAGCTGGAGTAAATTCAGAATTATTCTCACGTGTTGTATTCAACTATAAATCTTTTAACTATTTAATCAATGTCATATTTTGTGTTGTGGGTAATAATATTTTATTTTCACGTTCTTAAATTTATTGTTGTTATGCTGCTGTTGCTACTACTAAGTTTTTAAATTTATTATAATCAATTGTATATCAAATAAATATAATCGTCTTTGTGTATGCATACGCGAGTGTATGTTTATTAAGTTTTTCATATATTATTGTAATCGAAGGTATGCCTATTTCATATTGCGAATGTGTGTGTCTCTTTCATATGTTTTATATACTATTATAATCAAAATGTATACCTATTTCATAAGATTTTTTATCCATAATACATATACATAACTATGCTTTGAAATTATTGTTTTATTTAATAAAACCCAATTTTTTTAAAACATGTTTTAATTAATTAAACAGCTGTTTACATATCAAATTACATTATAATAAGTTACATAATATTATTTTTATCAATCCAACTTTTTTCATCTAAACCGAGCCACTTTACATATACTTTATTTCCCTTACGCTTCAAAACCTTTTCCACGAGGTATATATCATGATGTTTAGTTCTCTGTAATTCTTGCTCATAAAAGCATCCAATGATGGGTTGGTGATTTATATCTTGAAGTAAATATGTCACCGGATTGGTATTCTGCACCTTAAAAATTTTAAATATTTCCGTAGTCCAGTTACCAGTGTAGCCTTTGGAGAATGTTGACTTATATTTACTTATTCTCACATGATCACCAATCTTAAACTTAGCATGAGGCTTAATCTTGATGTGATTATAGACCTTATGTAGAATCTCTTTGGAGTTGTTCTTATTCACACTCGCTGGTGATGTATTTATAGTACGATGTATTTTAGTATTGTAACGATGCTCCACATCCCTTATCAGTCGTATCCAGTTGTATGATCCATTCAAGCTAAATTCTTGCCATAGCCAATGCTTTAGAGTTCTAATTAGTCTTTCAACGATGGATGCTTTCATAACGCTATATGTAGAGTAGTGATTAATATTGTAGCGCGTCATAAGTGATTCAAACTTAACATTGAAAAACTCTTTTCCATCGTCTGATTGGATATTTTTGGGGATTCTCTCATTTTCATTTCTCAGAATTTTATCCATTGCTTTCGTAACATCATCAGCATTCTTAGTCTTTAGCGCTTGCATCCAAGCGTATTTCGAAAAGGTATCAATACACACTAAAATGTATTTAAAGTTTTTATTATCTTTGGAGTACTTTTGCATATCAATCAAATCGATTTGCCAAGTATCATCAAACCCCCTCTGTATGAAGCGTCTACGTGGAAAAGTCTTTCTCACATACCTATGTATCTCCTTCACCACCTGTGCTTTACCCATCAGGGTTTTCTCATTGGAGTTGGAGTAATACGTTTTATCAATGCCGGTGGTGGTTGAGGTGGGGCTTCCGAACGCGTTTGAATTCTAACCATCAATTCCTCAAGTTGATTTCGCAACACTTTTATATCCTTCGAATACGTCTTAAACTTTCCAAGTATAAAATTGTGTAACTCATCTAATTGCGCTTTATTGATTGCATCACCTTTGAGAATGCCCCTCTGCACTCCGATTAAACGTTTATTTTCAAAGTTAATTGACTCTTTTTCCACTTTAATATTATTAGCTAGCGCACTGCGGGTTGGGGAGCTATTTAAGTGTTGACCAAACTTGTTAAGAGGCATGACGAAAGTGATTAATGTATAGAATCATCAGCCTCTTTTATTGAGAACAGGTGGGGTAGATTCACTTCAACAGCCCAGTTCACTTGAACAGTCCGATTCAACAGCCCAGTTCAGTTCAACAGTCCAGTTCAGTTCAACAGCCCGGTTCAATTCAACAGCTCGGTTCAGTTCAACAGCCCCGTTTCACTTACTTACAACCGCTTCGGATCACCTTAAGATTATACCACTTTCGGTTAGTTCTTCCACGATAGCATTGATTTCGTTGGAATGCGACGTGTTACCAACAGCTTGAGATGATATTAAGAGCCGTAAACGATCCACAAGTTCGTTCGGATCATCCCAATACACATAATCAGTGTTTGGGTAAAAGTTTTTGGTTGTTAAAGACGTTTCACGGTTAAGACAACCGCCTCCTTTAATTTTATTGCTGTCTTGCATGCGTTTAATGTAAAGTTGATACTTTACGCTTTTGTCCCCATTCACTTGGCCGTTAGGTAAATACCCCCTACGATGAGCGTTTGTAATATCTAAAATTTTATTATAATCTGCTATATCTTTAGGCTTAATCACACTCTTGTCTGGTACCTTTTTAAATATGAGTTCAAGCAGTCCGGGTGTTCTATTGAAGATGGTATCTTTAATATGAACCTTATCATTTATAATTCTAACTCGACTACTACCAATATACATCTCACCTTCCTTAAGGTAAACGCCAAATGGTATTTTCATAGCTTTGAATAGGTAATTGATGTATTTTTGATGACCACCAGCATCTACACTACTTTGCACCTCTTCACCAACCACATCGTCAATGGTTACAGCATTATCATCATCATCACCATCACCATCTGTTTCAAGAGCTGACGCCATTGTTTCCCCATCACTATCCTCCCCCTCACCATCCTCCTCCTGATTCCGCATGTGTTCACTAACAGCCTCATTTTTATTAAATTGACGTTGTTTCTTACTGCTTAAATATGTCGTCGGTGTAGAGGTTTTAATAGGTGTTTCAAACTTGACAGTTGGTTTAACGCTGTCTTTAGATTTTAATGCTTCAGAAACTAAAACATTAAGCGGTTGTGTAATTGGTTTAAATGTTTCCGCTAGTGAAGTAGTGAGTAATGTTTTATCCGCTCGTAACGCCTTCACTTTTTTCTTCACACTTTCAACGGAATCGATGAGCTTCCGTTTTAATTCTTTATCACCAAAAAGGGTTTGTTCCCCAACAGCTGACATTGTGTAACTAATATTAATCTGATGTTACCTACTGAATTTATATCATTATACAATGATGAAAGCGTCAAAACCTTTACGATACCGCCCTTTATCTATCTCTCTCTCTTTATCAATCGTTAAAAAAGTATACTTTTTCTCCCAACATTTGCGGCAAATGTCCTTGAACTGCTCCCAAGACATATCAGTGTTTACGTGATCGTCGTAAGCATGTTTTAAATTCAACTCATCCTGTTTAAAGAGTAATATTAGATTGGCGTTATCTCGCACCAATTGTTTAGGTATTTTACTATATGTTTGACATAAATAGAAGCAATCTAACCACCGATGACGTCCCATAGCAAAATACTGACGTATCGCATCTTGATCCTCCAAAGCCACATCATCAAACACAACAACGCTGTCCTCCGCAGCTTCTTCCGGTGGTAGCACCTCACTCTTATCGTTATAGGTGTGAAATGGTAAATCACCCGCCTGCTCTAGAATTTCACCTAGAAACTTATATTTCGGCTGGTTTAAAGATTTGGAATACAGGTAGACATTTTGGAACTTTACACCATTTGGGTTGAGGAGTAGGGACAACAGCACATTAGTCTTACCACAGTTGGAAGGACCACAGATTAGACATCTAATGTTGTTTGCCAACAAAGCACCATGTTTCAAATAACTTTGACGGGTTGTATTATCCAACACACTCCAATCGCTGACTGTAAGAGACGTGTTTTGTTTTTTAAGCTTCATTTTATTGTGAAAGAGTGAGGGGTGCAGTCGTGTATTTTATACAAAAATCTATCATGTCTTTTGAACTATTTATACTACCTTCACAATTAAAATATGAATTAGATTTGAGTATAGAAGAGGATGAGGAAATAAAAGTGGAGGGAGATAAAGAAGAGAAAAAGGTGGGAGGGAAGGGGGGAGAAAAGATGGAGGAAGAAAATATTGAGGATGAGGATATGGAGGAAGGGGAAGGTGAGGGGGAGAAGGATGAGAAAGGTATGGAGGAGGACGGAAATAATAGTGATATGAATATAGCTTCTAATGGTGATGATGATGATGATGATGATGACAGTTGTAATGGTGATTGCGATTGCGATTGCAATTGCAGCTTTAAATTCCCAGGTCACCACTTTTCCTTCTTCATTCCGAAAACATACTTAAGATGATTACACGTACTGGTCATGTTAGTGTTAAACGTAAACCCAAAAGGAAAACAAGTGGATATAAACCTGAGAGGAAAACAAGTGGTGGAGGATTTGTAAATAACCTCATTAATAAGTTACCCTTCGAACTGCACGTACCTGGATATAACTATTGCGGTCCAGGAACAAAATTAAAAAAACGTTTAGAACGTGGCGACAAGGGAGTCAACCCTTTGGATGAATCTTGTAAATTACACGATATAGCTTATTCACGAGACAGCACCCTAGAAGGACGACATAAAGCTGATTTACAATTGGCGCAAGCAGCGGAGGAGCGTTGGCGTAATTCATCTACTCCATTTGGTGAACGAATAACTGCCTTCGCAGTCGATAAGGTGATGAAGTACAAAACTAAGCGTGGTATGGGTGTCCCCCTATCTAGGGTGATTAAAGCCACCCGTAAAGCGGTTGTACACCACAAAAGTAAAACAAAAAAAAATGGGGGTAAGAAACCAATGTCTGCTAATGCATTGCTCAAGGTGGGTGTGAAGGCCGCAAAGCGTTACCTTCAAGGAAGAGTTGTAAAACCATCACCACGAGTTATACCAGTACCTAAAAAAGGGGGGTTTTTACCCCTAATACCGCTACTCGCCGCGTTGGGTGCGGCCGGTTCACTCGCAGGAGGGGTGACAACGGCTGCTAAAAACATTTATGAAATGGTAAAGAATAAAAATAATAATACAGGCAGCAGCAGCAGTGCTAAAGTAATTGGTAAAGGACTGTATTTAGCACCCTACAAACGCGGTATGGGTCTTTATTTAACACCTTATGGAAAAAAAAAAAACTAGGATTACCGAAAGGGAAAGCTCTCACAGATAAAGACATTCTGAAATGTGTGCAGAGACAGAAAATCCCCTTCTTTCGTGGTGTTTTTATGCGAGATAATCTACCCTCTACACCACCCCACTACTATGAAACTGGTATTATTAATCTAGACAATCAACAAGGAGACGGCACGCATTGGTGTGCGTACGCTAAAAAAGGAAACTTTTGTTTGTATTTCGATAGTTTCGGTGACTTGAGACCACCTCAAGAGTTTCTCAAGTATATGTGTGGAATAGATGTAGAGTATAACTATAATCGTTTACAGAAATTTAACACCGTAAACTGCGGACATTTATGTTTAGATTTCCTATGTAACACTATTAAACATGTTTTGTTTTAAATAAATATAACATGCATCATATAATTGGTTTCATTCACACGGATACCCTTTTACCATCATGACGCTATCAACATTCACATTAAGCTTAAATGATAACGAGCCTGCATTAAATGTGAATTTTTTACCACCTCTAGAGTTGGATGATGATGCTGAATATGAGTGTGCTCTCGTATATTTTAAAACTTTCAACTCTATTCCTAATGTGGATAAGAGCAATAATCTGTTTCATTATGGGGATAAGATAATTGAGATTCCAGAAGGCTCATATGAGCTCAATGATATTATAAATTACTTAAATCGGGAAATGCTAAAGCTGGCGAATGGTGATGGAGACAGTTTGATTGATATTATACTAAACACCAACACCTCCAAATGTATGATGTTCACACCAAAGCTTGCGATTCACTTTAATCGGGAGAACACCATCGGGTCTCTCTTTGGTTTTTCACCAAATACACTGAATGCAGGGACGGCGCATTGGTCAGATCAAGCGGTGAATATACTAATAACAAATACTATAAGAATAGAATGCAATATTGTTGAGGGCTCATTCATAAACAATAGGCCGTCGCATATAATACATGAATTTTCACCTGATGTTCCACCGGGTTATCAAATAATCGAGCGCCCCTCCAACATTATTTATTTACCCATTAAGAAGTGTAGCAACATACAACACGTTCAAGTGCGCATTGTAAATGAACACGGTAATTTAGTGAATTTCCGAGGTGAAAACATTTCTCTTCGACTTCATATTCGAAAAATAAAATGATTATACATCATAATAAAAACAGAAGTAATAGCACTCCAGCTATTAGTCGGGGTGTTGATCTCGTAGAGCAAAGTACTCAGCAGCAGCAGCAGCATTCGAAGAAATTGACTAGAGAAAATATTAATTTCTTACAAGGTATTGGCTTTAAAATATGTCCACATCATCTGTCTTAGATATTGGTGAAAAGGTGGTGTTTGATGATAGCATAGAGAGTATAGAAGTCCATCCTTACACCCCATATAATGACTCCTTCAAAAACAATGATAGTATCCACATTTGTATCAACCGTCAAGATTTGATTGTATTACCGAGTCAAAGTCATATACTGGTTGAGGGTAAGCTAACTAATTGTAGCATAGTTAATAATGGACCGGCATTTTTATTTCAAGAAATTCGTTATGAATTGAATGGTGTGGAGATTGATCGAATAAAAAATTGCGGTATTACCTCCACCATGAAGGGCACCGTTTCCTATGGTAAGGAAATGGCCTTTGCTTTGGAGAATGCTGGCTGGAATGTAGGTGTTAAAAAGGATCATGCTGACTTTAGCTATGCCATACCCCTCTCACATTTATTGGGATTCGCGGAGGACTATAAGAAAATTATAATGAATGCCAAACATGAGTTGATACTTAACCGCGCCAGCACTGATATCAATTGTATAGAGGTCAAGGACGCTACAAAGGAGGTGGATGTTGAAGTAACTCGTATTGTATGGCGAATGCCTGTTTTAAAAGTGTCTGATAAGGAGAAGCTGCGTTTGATGACATACGCTGAAAGCAATATACCTATTCCAATATCATTCCGTACGTGGGAGCTGTTTGAATATCCACTGTTACCCACCACTCAACGGCATATTTGGAGTATAAAAACTGCAGTACAGTTAGAAAAGCCACGCTTTATTATTATTGGTTTTCAAACAGCACGGAGAAATGAGAAAGCCAAAGATATGAGCTTATTCGACCATTGCAACCTCACCAATTGTAGGGTGTATTTGAATGCTCAGTATTATCCCTACGATTCATTTTCAGCAGACTTTGAGAGTAACAACTATGCATTATTGTATGATAATTTTTCAAATTTTCAACGGATATACTATGAACGTGAGCAGGCTAGTCCTCAAGTAAATCACCCTCACTATAAAACTCACACACCCTTAATTGTCATTGATACATCAAGACAATGTGATAGTTACAACTCAGGAGGTGGTGCTGTTGACATTAAAGTTGAAATGGAATTTAAAAAGAATGTGCCTAACAACACCGCCGCATACTGTCTAGTCATTAATGACTCACTGTTTGAGTACAATGTCATGACTAGTACCACACGTAAAATTATTCAGTAAAACCACACGCTAATTAGTCCGACTTCAACTACCTTCGAGATCAAACGTGTTGGATAAATTAAAAAATGAATTATTTAAATACTTTTTTACCTTCTTACACACCATCAGTGGATTGGGGTGATGATGGTAGTAGGAGGGAGTGTGTGTTGAGTAAAAACATATACAATCTGGAAATCAACTGCTACCCCACCCTTATTAAGAATGTCTACGTGTATTTGAAGTTGCAATTAGTTGAAGCAAACATCAAGTTGCATACATACGTAAGTTTTGATGGGAAACATGAACTCACTTGGGAGGAATGGCATACAATGTTTGTAGAGAAGGCCGATTACATTAGAAACTTTTTTCACAACCCATCAAACTCTACACCATTGAAGATCGCCTGTGACCGCCTCCATGTGCATATGACTCCAGAGCCTTCCTCACAACTACTTCTTCTTCTTCCCCCAACCACCACCGCTGCTGCCACCATTACTACCACCAAAGAAGACCTTGAGAAGTATCCTTGTAATATCCTTATGGTGATAAATCATCTTGAATGGGGTAACATAGAATGTATTATGGAGTGTATTAACGCACGTATTAAGTACCTAAATAAGAAAAAGTCTACCTATGAAAACCGCCTCAACTTTTTCAAGAAATATTTCAAAGCATATCGCCCCACCAACCTGCATGAGGCTCACCATATTCTCAATAGATTGTGTGATGAGGATGATATTGTAGATAGTGAAATTAAGTGTTATGCTGTAAAATTTTTATGTAATACCTATTTTCTAACATAATGAGTATAAATAAATTATTATACAAATTATTTTTAACTTTTTCTTATCACTAACCGCTACCACAACCCTCACTCACCGCAACTGAAGAATGTAGTAACAAAAGGTACGTACAATAAATTTGATATAAAGCAAGGTGTATATTTCAAATACATTCACTCATGTGTGTATTTTCATACAGTCATAATGTCAGTGTATCATTGTAATTATTGTAATGAAGGTGTACCATCAAACCGATTGATAGCTCATTCAAGGACAAAACGTCATAAGTTGTTATGTACACAAGAAAAAGACACTGAATATGCTGTTTACATTATTAATAGTGCATTCAAATGTAGAATTATGAGTTATCGAATTAATGGTACTTCACAAATACTAGAGCCTAAAGTTTATATGCAAAAAATTGGTGGAAAGCTTAAAAAAATTCTCGATGTGGAATTACAAATTCATAAATACATAAAAGTGAATGTAGAATTATTTTGCACCTTTGTGAAAACCACTAGTGAAGGTGAAGTGACTCGTGAATTGAAATCATTCAATACCAAGAATGTGTACCTACACGAAGGAGCATTAGACTTCCCCAATTACTTTGAAGTCCTCACCTCATCTATTACTGCGAAGAGTGAAGACTTTCAAGAGCGTGATAGTGGGTGGACGTTGGAGAAAATTGAATTTTGTGATATTAATATTAACAAGCACCAACCGCTGAAAGCTTCTTCATACATTCCTCTCCCAAAGATAGTGCAAGCGAAAAAAGCATGCGTGAATGTAAAAAACGATGATATGGCTTGCTTCTTTTGGGCAGTCACTAGCGCCCTCTACCCCACTAATAAACACAATGACCGTGTGACGTCATACCCACGGTATACTGACATTTTCAACTTAAAAGACATTAAGTGTCCTGTGAATTTTAAAGACATTAAACGTTTTGAGAGGTTAAATAATCTAAGTGTTAATGTGTATGGAATTGATGGGAACAATAGGAAGGATTTGAATATTGTACCTTTACGTATTTCGAAAGTGTGTAGTGGAGAGATGCGTCATGTGAATTTACTGTATTTTGAATGTGGTGTAAAAACACATTTTTGTTGGATTAAAAATTTAAGTAGGCTGATAAGCGCACAAGTTTCTCGTCATCACCATCAGATGTGGTTATGTGATGGATGCTTACAGCATTTCTCCAATGAGCGAAAGCTAAAACTTCATCATAAGATTGGATGTGGGAATAAACTCATACAACTGCCTAAAGAAGATGATAAATTCATAAAATTTAAAAATTTCTCGCACAAAATGAAAGTACCGTTTGTTATTTATGCAGACTTTGAGTCCATCCTTATTCCCATAGACAGAAATTTAAAAAATGATTCTGCTTCCACTTACAATACTCACGAACACATACCATGTAGCTTTGCATACTATATTAATTGTGAATATGATGAGAAACTATCAAAACTTGTGAAATACCGCGGTGAGGATTGTGTGCAAAATTTTGTTGAAAGCATCTTTCAAGATGCACAAAATATTACAAAGATCTTGAAGAATATAGTCCCACCTAAAAGCGTTGGTTGTAATAATAATTTAGCACTTGAGTCTACCACTAACTGCTGTCATATTTGTGGAAAGCTCATTGAAAATAACCAAGACAGCGTGATTGATCACTGTCACCTAACAGGTAAAATAAGAGGTAAAACTCACAACTCTTGCAATTTAAACTATAAAATTCCTCAGTTTATACCTATCATTTTCCATAACTTGAGCGGATATGATAGCCACCTATTTATAAGGGAATTAGCCAAATCTGAGGGAAAGTTAGACTGCATTCCTCATAATAAAGAAAAATATATATCTTTCAATAAGCATCTTGATGGTGGGATGGTTTTAAGATTTATTGACTCTTATAAATTTATGTCGAGTAGCTTGGAAAAACTAGTTAAAAATCTATCATGTGAACAATTTAAGATATTACCCAATTTATTACCATCACTTCTACCACCACCTCCACATCAATTTCACGTTGAGAAAGAGAAACTTTTGCAGCTATTAACTCGCAAAGGTGTTTATCCCTACGAATATGTGAGTGGGTGGGATAAACTTGAAGAAAGCTCCCTACCGAGTCGGGAGGATTTTTACAGTAAACTAACTGATTCTCAAGTCTCCGAAGAAGACTATCAGCATGCAAAAAATGTTTGGGATGTCTTTAATATTAAAACTTTAGGAGAATACTGCGACTTATATCTGAAGACAGACGTCTTACTCTTAGCGGAAGTTTTCGAAAACTTTCGTCAAACTTCTATAAATACATATGAGCTGGATCCTTGTCATTATTTCACAGCACCCGGTTTGAGCTGGGACGCCATGCTAAAGTATAGTGGAGTTGAGCTAGAGCTATTCACTGATTATGAAATGATACAATTTGTAAAGGCTGGTATTAGAGGTGGTATTAGTCAAGTGTCAAATCGTTACGCTAAAGCGAATAATCGTTTTATGAAAGACTATGACGTAAAACAGGACAGTAATTTTATCATTTATTTAGATATTAATAATCTGTATGGTGATGCTATGCGACGATCTCTCCCAATCAATAACTTTAGGTGGTTAAGTGAAACTGAGATTAAAAATTTTGATATAACAACGCAAGAGGCAGATTCTGATGTGGGATATATATTAGAATTAGATTTGAACTATCCACAACCCTTACATAACCCTCATAATGACTATCCATTTTGTGCTGAAACTAAAATACCAACGGGCGGTAAAATTAAAAAGTTATTACTCACATTCAATGATAAAACTAATTACATTATGCACTACGTCAACCTCAAACAGTGTTTAGAAAAGGGGGTTGTGTGTAAGAAGATTCATAGAATTCTAGCGTTCAATCAATCACCATGGTTGAAATCATATATCGATTTGAACTCACGAATGAGGGTTCAAGCGAAAAATTTATTTGAAAAAAACCATTATAAACTGATGAATAACGCTATCTTTGGAAAAACAATTGAAAATGTGGAAAAAAGGGTTGATGTTAAGTTGTGCACTCAGTGGGATAGTGTAAAGACATGTACAAAACCAAAATATGGGCTTGAACGCTATATTTCAAAGCCAAATTTCCACAGTGCTACGATATTTTCTGAGGATCTAGTTGCTGTGCAATTAAATAAAACAAAAATTATCTATGATAAACCCATTTATGCTGGATTTACTGTGTTAGAATTAAGTAAATATGTTATGTATGATTTTCACTATAATTATATGCTCCCTAAATATGGTGAGAATGTGAGCCTGCTATATACTGACACAGATTCCTTTGTTTATAATATTAAAACTGAAAATTTTTATGAGGACATTAGACACGACCTTGAAGCGAGATTTGACACTTCCGATTTCCCCATTAATAATGCATATGGATTACCTCAAATTAATAAAAAAGTTGTAGGTATGATGAAAGATGAGAATAATGGTAGAATTGTGAGAGAGTTTATAGGACTAAGGTCTAAAATGTATGCCTACATACTAGACGGTGATGGTGCTGAAAGCACCTGCATTAAGAAGAATAAAGGCGTCAATGCGGCTGCAGTTCGAAAACTAAATTTTGATAAATACTATCAATGTTTAGATTTAGATATAAAATTTTATGATGATTTATACAACCTAATTAGTAATAAGCATAATGTTTACACTCAAATAAAGAGAAAAAAAATTTTATGTGGTAAGGATGAAAAGAGATACATTCTACAAAATGGCATTGAAACCCTAACATGGGGTCATTATAAAATACCTACTAGTTGATTAATGAATAAAACAATATTAGTAAACTGCTTTTTATTCACACACACACACACACACACACTTATTATTTATAGATCTATGAAAACAAACATTCTCAGACCGTGTGCAGGATTAGTGCACTCACATATCCACAGGTCACCATTCCGATACAACATTGTTTTTTGTTGTATCGGTACGCTGAGGAAGGTCCTCAACCCAGCCTCCTGTAAGACATCACTCAGCATTCCCTCCGCACAGTATCCTGAGTGAAGCACTGAGCAATTAATTGTTTCTAACTCATCACTTAATTTCACTTTTAGGTTTTCCCGCGCCATCTCCCATTTTGCTGCATCTTCATCTAAGTCTTCATTTTCTGCTAGGTTTTTGATAAACATTACATTTTCTTGGGACATCCCTCCAAAAGATGAATTATATTCAATCCCCTTATTCTCCATCCATAGGCTTAAACATAAATCCACTAGACGTTCCATTTTTTATTTATTATTTTATTGGTTGAGTTGAGTACGATGTGAGCACGCTGTAGCGAGTGTAATAGTAACAAAATTGTAATATTATTTATAGATCTATGAAAACAAACATTCTCAGACCGTGTGCAGGATTAGTGCACTCACATATCCACAGGTCACCATTCCGATACAACATTGTTTTTTGTTGTATCGGTACGCTGAGGAAGGTCCTCAACCCAGCCTCCTGTAAGACATCACTCAGCATTCCCTCCGCACAGTATCCTGAGTGAAGCACTGAGCAATTAATTGTTTCTAACTCATCACTTAATTTCACTTTTAGGTTTTCCCGCGCCATCTCCCATTTTGCTGCATCTTCATCTAAGTCTTCATTTTCTGCTAGGTTTTTGATAAACATTACATTTTCTTGGGACATCCCTCCAAAAGATGAATTATATTCAATCCCCTTATTCTCCATCCATAGGCTTAAACATAAATCCACTAGACGTTCCATTTTTTTATTTATTATTTTATTGGTTGAGTTGAGTACGATGTGAGCACGCTGTAGCGAGTGTAATAGTAACAAAATTGTAATAACTAATAAAGTTATCATTTAAATAAAGAGGACATCCGTTGTCATACTGCAAAACGACAACGCTGATAAACATTGATTACAATATCCTACGACCTCGCTCATTCAATTAAATATAATAATTTGTCAAACTCCTCATACAAAACACCCAACGGTTTCAATACGTCATCATAACCTACCATCCACCATCGCCATCACCATCACCACCACCACCACTTAACAACAACAACAAACAACAGCGGCGGCGGCGGCGGCGGCGGCGGCGGCGGCGGCGGCGGCGGCGGCGGCGGCGGCGGCGGCGGCGGCGGCGGCGGCGGCAGCGGCGGCCGCGGCCGGGCCCCCCGACCATACACATATTTACTTCATACTAAATACCTACTCAAATTATTTTCAATTACCAAAATAACGCTTTATTTGCAGCTGGAAATACCTTATCTTACTACCACACCCATACAACTCACATACATTTACTCACCACAACACATTTTACCAACCGCAAATAAACAGTGGGCCAGAACCGGCAATTCCACCCTACTGCTCTTACCTACTACCACAGGTAATGCTGGTCATTGCCTACGGGTTTTGAACGCATAATAGAGGACTTATGATATGTGTGTAGATATACTTTTTAAGACCACTTGCACTGTACATTATATACTCTTTCAAAGTAAACTTCAAAAGATTTCAAGTGTTTCAGCGTCAAATATAAAGACAAGGGAAGGAGGAGGCCTTGGTCCATAAATGACCGATCTCTGTTTAGTTAAAAAGATATATTAAAAAACCATTTTATATACTTACCGACTTAACTATTATTTTGTAGTTTTTCTGAGCATCAGGGGGAAATAATAAAGAAAATTTAATTTAATTTTTACTTTTAATAAGATTTCTGGCATGATTTGTGGCATGAAATTATTTCTTTAATATTTGATATTTATATTAAGTTTCTAACACATATTTTTATAAATTAAGATTTTAATTTGTCGGTTTATCTGTAAATTACAATCCATTTAAATAAATGTATCAAATTTTAAATACCTCTGTCCCAAGTAGATAGGTACTTACTTTTTAATTAAGAATTATTTTTAATTGTTAATTTAAATGTATAAATCAGATTCCGAACACCCTGTATATTATTCGTCGTCCCTTAGTTATGTTATTACCACACATCCCTAAAATTTTACCCTTCAGAAAAAAGCGTTGTTTTTACGCCCCCCTCTAGACCTGCAAAATAATGGTAATCACTCGTTTTCGTACAAGATGAACGCCACAATTCCGCACGCACTTTGAATACAAGCACCATCAATTTATTATCGCCTTATACCCAAGGTTTAAGGTTGCGTATCGCACAGTTAAAGTTCTGCCTGAGTGTTTTACCCTAGAGCTGTCACCGAGTAAGTGTCGGGGGAATTGGCAAGAATAATGGATTATGTAATGTTGAGATAAATAGGTCGGTTGTAAATATTACGAGGCAAGTGAAAGGTTCGACCTATTTTTTCGTGCTGAAGAAAAATATGAAGGCTATGTGTTTTATAATGCCATTTATACAGGGTGGTACGCACATTTACATAGAGGGAACCTTAAATAGGTACTTACTTATGGTAGCGTAAGTAACTCAAGACTTTATTTAATTTTTCAGCAGTGAAAAAAAACACCTTGTATTTTTATTTAAATGTAATTGATAAAAATGTTAATTTAGTTTGAATAAAGGGTAGGCCGGCCGAATATAATAAATACTTGTATTAAGTGCAGTGTTCAAAGACACATTTCGTCAATATCGAGTTTTTTTTAGACACTCCCATGGACTTATTGGAGATAAGTCCATGGATATCACACGCGAGGACAATTGTTCGATAAAAGAGCATTGTCTCAAATGGACAAAACAGAAGCACATGGGGTTAGCTCCCCGCGCTTCTGTCTTCAATGTTATTTTGCCTGGAACTTTGACTTTGACTATGCCTACATTTTACGCGAACGTTGTTCCAAACAATTAAGCAGTTAAGTATCTTAAAAAATACGTAACTATAGTAAATTGATTTCAAAAAACTTATTATGAAAAACTATACACATTATTTCATGGAACTAACAAGGAAATAATTAAACTAGTTTTATTTCCGATATGCGAAACGGACCTTTAATAGTGTTTGACAATAGCCTCGTTTTCTGACCAAACCATTCGCCGATACGATTGTTATCATGAAATTTCATTGAGTTTTATTTAAATACATACATACTTACATAAACTCACGCCTTCCTTCCTTAGGCAGAGCTACAGTATTACCTACAATACTAAAGTTTTATTTTATCACATAAAAATACTTATCTAGACTTTACCATACGATGGCAATAGTTCTAGCGTGATTTCAGACTTAGGCCATGTTTAGGCCCTGTTGTTTGATCAGTAGTTAAACTAACTAATTGTTAAAATTGAATTTTTTGACCATTAGTCAGTTTAACTACCGATCAAACAACAGATCATTAGACTTAGAATTATTTTATAGTAGATAGGTAAATTAAATTAAGTTATTAAAACAACAGAATTCTAAATCAATTACATTTCCATTAGCAGCATCACTAAATTTGCTAAATGACACCTGTCACAGGTAGAATAAAATATGAAAAATATTATCTTCTTTTGCTCTGACTCTACTGTGTGTACTTAGTAGGAAATTATTGTTCTCAGTGAAGTATAATACTGAGAATAAGACAAACGCCATTTTCAATGTTATGAGAGATTAAATACACAGGGTGCTTGTTTTTCTACCATCTCCTAACGGTTTACGTGAAGTGATGTTTTCCACGAAATTAGTGGAAGGACCGAAAAGTTGAATATACCTACTGCTTTGTTGTTCCGGGAGCTGGAAAATTCCTGGAAGGATAGAATCACAAAAGCATAAATAATAGGAAGAAAGTTAATATACGCCTAGGTATATAAAATGCCTTTGATCTTCATATTTCATATATTAAACTTTTAATACCTACTGCCATTCCGCCGTTTTTGGCTTATTATAGAAACATATGAAGTTATTATGTGGAATTTCCAAATGTCACTGAAACACTAGGACATTGCTATCAAGTTCATTACAACTATAAGGTGGTTAGTAAGTGGTTAGTAGTAGGTACTTGATACTCTGTCAGGGCACTGCAATAGCGGCCTTTACACGGCACAGTTTGGACCGCGGGAAACGCCACGCGCCATTCCACGCGCCAGTCCGAACCGTAGGTTTTTTACTATTTTACTATTACAGTTGCATTTACAGGTACGGTTCGGCGCGAAGATTGGAATGGTACGTGGCGTTTCCCGCGGTCCGAACTCTACGTGTGCAGGCCGCTAATGTCCTATTAACTATCATATAAATGTCCGAAAAATTATATCATTTTAGAAATTAAAAGTTCAATCTTCTATTCTAAGAATGACATACATAGGTATAAGTTAGATATTAACCACGTTCTTGGGCACTGGGTAGTCGAGTAAAAACCTCGAATTATTCCGTTTCCGATACTAAAAATACAACAGAAAAATCATTTTCATTTCAGCAGCTATTAAAAAACGTTAAACGTATTAAAATTCAGACATTTATGCAAGGTATGTTACTTTTTTACTAACAACGGAAATCATCATATTCCTACGTGGATAGCCCAACCCTCTGCCTGTCTGGTATCCTGTAACACAGGATGATTATTTAAAACACATATTTTTCGTACCGTTGAAATCCCCGACCTTATTTAGGTAAATGAACTTGACGTCTAATTTGCCGAACAAAATTATGTTTACACAAAAAATATGTTACCCTATATTTTTTACGATATCCCTGCGCGTTCAAATTCTCGCTTCAAAAACGAATGGCATAGACATTAAATAAACAAAGTAAAACTTATCACGTTGATCACTTGCTCAAATAGCTCGGGAAATTTTAAACCAACGCTTTATCTCGTCGGTCATGTTTTATCATGCTGTACATAACAGCAGACGGGTACAAAAATGAGAATATAACACCTCGACTAGACGTCTGCCGCTTCCGAGACCGGAATCGTAATCCGTTCTACACCCTTATTGAGCGGATGAGTCTGCGTTTACCCCTTTTATACAGGGGGAGTTTTATTCGTCTGTCTGCAGTAGCACTCGCTTCCACAAAGAGCAAACTGGACAGGCAGACAGCTATAGAAATTAAACCTTTGTTGCACACATTTAAATAACTACAGTGTGTAGTAAAATTCAAATTATGATTCGGATTAGACCAAGGATGTCCACACTAGGCTATGCATGTATGGTAGTGAAACAATTCTTTACAATATTACTATAATGATTTAAGTTTTCTAAATTAGTTTTAGTTTAACTTTATCCTTAGGAAGTGAGCCTGTTCTAGATAAACTCCTTTGCCTTGAGACCGGATCAAAACTAAACTGAACTTTTCAAACCAAATCTCTTTAGGTACTTAATACTGATCTAAACTAGATTTAAGTTTGAAACAGGATGTTGTAGAAATACGTGTTACCCTTTGTGACTCATAAATCAAATGTGAATTATAAATAGTGACTGGCTGTACGCTATAGTATGTATTTGTAGTAACCTAGAGTTTAGTTTGGGATGAGGTGTCTCTCTCTCTTACTTATTTATTTACGACTTCACTACAAAACTTATATTAAACTTTATGAACTTTGGTTTTAAGTGCAAAGTCTTGTGCAAAATTGAATAGTTCCAGAAGAAAACACGGTATAATAATGCTACTTGGATGAAGTCCCGGAAAAATCTATACATTTATGGTTTAATAGCATGGAATATAATTTTTGAAGCAAAGTTCTACAATTTCCATTACAGCTCTCTGAGGTTTAATGTGTAACACTAGCAGTTTAATTTACAATCAAAATAAATATGTTAGGTATGATTCGGCTCATTATATTACCACCCTTGTTCATACTCATATACCCTAAACTTGGTTGACAACGAAAAATCATTTGTATTTGTCCGTCTTTTTGTTTTGAAAACTAAAACGTTATACAGGGAGTAACTATGTAACTTCGCTATGCAGTATATTTTAAGACGGAAAGGTCAAAGTTGGTTAGTACATTGGCTAGTAATACAAAACTACAGGATGAGGTAGTAACCCTGAATTGTAAACGGATGGATATAGTGCCCTAGTAACCCCGCTAAGCCATAAAATATTCCAATCATGCTTGCCCTCCGCCCTTCAAGACTACAGAAACTTTGAAATCAATCTTCCTCACTTCGCTAATTAAAAGGCTGTTCCTTTTACGTCACAAACTCTGAGGGATTCTGTGACACATTGAGTGCCAAGAATGAATATATTGAGTCAATTTTATATGGAACGCAAGAAGCCTGGCGTTGACTGGTTAATCTGACAGCAGCGGCACGTTCCCCCAAGGCTATGTCATTTTTGATACAAGGGGTGTTCACAGTTTCCAGTCATAATTTGAAACACATTAATTCTTAATGAGTTTTGATTATATGATACATTTTGATGTTTAATTAGTAATTTAAAAAAGACGTGGCAGAAAATTGTGTTGTAAACTTAGTAATGTTATTTAAGAGACTTAATCTCAATCCTTTAGCGAATGTTTGTTTTTTAAAAAATTGTATTTAAACGGGTCATTGTACGCAAAACGTAGCGCTTAAACTCAATTAATAGTTGATATATCATCGCGTAAGATCGGGATTATCCTACCGAGAAGTCATTTCTCGCTTATTCCTTTGGGAGTGCCCAATTTCCCTTTATAAAATGTACCTTATTATAAGCATGCCAAGAACTTGTGGACTAATGATTTCGAAAAACATATCTTAAAAGCACCTTTTTATCCGGATGCCTAAGAAAGAGGATGTCATGTAGAACTATTTACAATTATTTAACTTTAAAAAATAGTAACTTTAACAAATTTATCGTTATTTCCTCGGTAACTGTTAACTTTCTGGTATGAAAGTATCGGAGCTCAAGCTATATATATAGCGGTTTAACCACGAGGGCGTTATTTTATTTATAGAGATTCGTTTTTAGAGCTTGATATTTCGACATCTGAACATTCTGAACTCAATTAATAAGTTCCGTTGATTTGATTCCTCCGTAGATTTCTAGCAATTAAGCACTTCTTGTTTTGGCTAAATATACAACATTTAATCCGAAGTTTGCAATCCCTGGTGACGAAATAGTTTTAACATAAATAGCCAGGGTCCGAAGAGATACTTTGAAATGTCATGACTTTATCTGTTACATAATGCGTAAAGATTAAAGAGCAAGAAAGATAACGCAACGATATTTTTAATGTAGGTATATTCGTCAATCTTATTGAGCTATCGTTTACACTTCGACATTATGCAACCGGAGATAAGAGGTGTAATAAAAATACATCATCCTATATCTTTTACTTATTGATAGTATTTAAAATACACTAAGTAAATAAATTCAAACGTGCTGTACTTACACGTGCTCGTTGCAAATAATTGAGCAGAGTAGGTATATCCTTTTTGTACTCAAACTGAATCGGACACCGAATCGGTCCATTAGTAACAAAAGGTGCCATTTTGTATGCAGTGGAATGCTCAAGGACACGGTAATGGAAACAACCGGAGATGTCGGAAATGTTATAAGGAAACAGATAATGGTAAGAGCTTCCTTCCTGGTGAAGGAATAATAGCGAGAACCTCTTTTAAACTCAAGAATGAACTGTATTACATTTAAGATCTGTGTAACCGTGTTCAGCAAATAAATAATTTTGATTTGATTTGATTTGAATAATGGCCTAGAGAACAGAGTAAAACAGATTTCAATGCGTATTTTTTAAATTCGTTTCGGCGGTAATTTTTAGCTGTTAGCTAAAGGGTGTTAAATTGTTACTTCAATGTTAATAATAGGTGCCTATTTTTACTAGATTTTTCTCACAACTTCATTCCCGCACTTGTCTTTTTTTTTTCGGGATTTTATACATTTTTTACTCTCGTCTAAACTGGTTTGTCCGTTATGCCGTAAATGCGTACAGTAGTACCTAATAGACGGACAAGCAAAAAGACAAAGTTACTTTCACAGACTAGTACTTAGCTTTGCCTACATCGACACTTAATTCCCTCCATATGAGCAGATTTAAAAAAAATGCCTGTTGTCTGTCTCTAGTTTATGTATGTATGTAAACGGGATGACTTTCAAATATCGACAAACATTACATCGAATGTCATTTCACAGAATTTCATTTCATCGAAACCTAATTTCTGCTGAAACCTTAGTTTTCAGGTTATCTTAAGCATTCGCTACGTAGGTTAGGTTAGGTCAGACTTGTGGCCACAAAAAACGGTCCTGCACGTGGAAATGCCTGTCGATGAAATGAAAATTCAGCGAAGTCAAACGTTGAAATGAAATGAGTTTCGATATTTCAAGGGTAAAACCTATGTAAAAACTTTGTTATACAAAACATAAAATCCAGATACAATAATTTCAAAACAGTGTTGTACAAAGGTGAACTTATCCCTTTAAGTGATCTCTTCCATCTAACATTTGTGTGTTTTTTTATTACCTATGTTAGCCTATTATTGTGTCCGACTGCTGAGCCCTGAATTTCCATAACTCCTCGTCCATTACAACCTCCGGCTAATAAATAGAAAATCTCTACCATTTTTATATGATAAAGCGTTTACATACAAACTCATGTCCACAAATTTCCCCTGTTCGTGACTGACCGGACAGTTAGTTGAACAGTCAATAGCAGTTCCCTAGTGAAGAGCTCTCAAACGCTACGCGACTCGACCCGAGGGTTAAATTACTTTTAATCACGTTCCCTGCCACCAATTGACAATCGTATGAAACGTTAATATGCCGGGAGTGTCAACGGTACTGAATACACAATACACTAATTGTAAGTGCCAAAGAACTCGAAATGGAGTCAATTTTTAATTGAAATCGGAGAGCCGGGCTTGCTTAACTTTATAAAGCCATTGCACAGAGAGATATTCTAACTAACTGTAGATAAATCGAAAGAGATGATTATTTTACCACTTAAAATACTTAAATTATGAACTCCGAACGATACCTATTATATTATGAATTTTGATTTGTTACGAGAGTAATAGGTCAAGCTATAACAGTATTTTTGAGTTTTTTTTAAATTATAACCTGTAGTTTTTTTATTGGACATGACATGATTATAGTTGGGTCAATCTAGGAACGCTGTGATGGCTAATATTAACACGAATTACACTTGGTTCTTTGATTTTTGATAAATACGACGACGTTCACTAATTTAAATCATCAATCAACCTTTTTTATATGCCTTTTTTGCGAGTAGGTATAGTGTTTAAATATCATTTTATATTTTCATTTGGTTAATAACATAAAAGAAAATGGAGCGTCATTTCACGCTGAAAGAACGTGGTAGCGTGGCCGAGCGGTCTAAGGCGCTGGTTTAAGGCACCAGTCTCTTCGGAGGCGTGGGTTCGAATCCCACCGCTGCCAATATTTTTTCTTTTATTTTTAAATATTTTTATTTGTATTTAATAACAATCTCTTGTTTTTGATGTGATAATTATTTGTATTTTAAAACTGATTGACGGCATAAATTGTCTATAGAAATTTATGTTATAAAGTACCTATACATTTCGAATTCCAAATTACCAACATTCTATATCTAAATAAGCATGAATACCTAAAAACGTCAAATTAATTAAGCCGGGTACTCATTAGCGAGCTGTAACCGTAACCGTTGCATGTACTGTAACCAAAAAACATAGTGTGTACGTGGTTCGCAAACCTGCTGCAAGCGGTACGTGTGCGGCTTGCAGCAAACCGACGTTTGTACAACGTACTTATTTCTGAACTCGTAACGTTGCACGTAACTGTAACCGTTACTGTTACCAAAAACATAGTGTGTACGTGGTTTGCGAGCCTGCAACGAACGCTACACGAGCGACTCGCAGCGAGCCGACAATTGTCGGTTTTTGCCGCGAATCAAAGGACGCTCGCAGTGCGCTCGTGGACGTCAAGAACACACCAGTCTTGTCATCGGAATGGCATAAGTAGGTATACCAATTTTCAAGTCAATCCAACAATTAGACGTATAGTTCAGGAATTCATATTGAATTGGCCGTTTGTAATCTTCACTAAAGATGTTTTTGATAATTATTGCTAGCGGTACACCCCGAAATTCAGTAAAATGCTGCAAATGGTGTTAAAAGCATGAATTTTCATTGATTGAACGATTGACCTTTAGGCAACAAAGGAGGCTTATGACGTCTTCTTTTCTTGGTACCGGAAAAAAAAATTGTTCTGTGACCTATCGTCTGTGGTATTTAATGGAAGGGAAATTTCCCATACAAAAAAAGATGACATCATAACTCGTCTCCTTTTTTGTTTTTTTTCGTGCTACGGGTCAATTTGATTCGTATGGCCTTAAAATAAATCGTTCCGATTTTTATGCTTTTAACACAATTTGCAGCATTTTTTGACGTACCGCTAGCACTAAATATCAAACAAAAGGTAATCGTAAAACTGCCCACGTTTTTCAAACTGCATAGTGGGTTGAAAGGTTTTGATACATGAGTCACATAAAAAGACAAGTAAAGAACATCATTATAGAAACACAGAAAGTATATAACAGACGGCCAAATCATATTTGCTGAACTATACCTACCTACGTTGAAATTGACTTCCAAAGTTTGATGACAGTATAAGTTTGTTAGTTACAAGAAGGTAACAACTGAAGTTAATTCAGAGCGAGTTTAAAAATCGTATATACTTATTTTATGAATGAAACCTAACCAAGGCATGCCAAAACACGTGCAATTGAAATTCTAAAATAACTAGCCGAGATAAAATAAATAAAATGTTCGCTTCAGCATATCTAGCTCTGTATCGCTTCATTAACCATTCAAAAACAGCCCTAACTCCACTTTAAAAACACACAAGAAACCCTTAACCCTAAACAATAGAGCATTAAATCCAACAATCCAACCGTCAAATCAGAATGTTTTTGCACGTGAGTAACAAACAACGAAACAAACCTTAAGTGACTCTTAAAATCATATCATACAGTTCAATTTAGCTTATTTCTGAGATTAACTTAAACTGGTCGTGTAACATGCGCACGTGGTCCCTTTTCTCAAAACATCTTATAGCCTTATAGAGACGTAGCAAGGTTCAAAATGGATTGAAACAAAGGTCAGGCTATGCTGGTTATTGGAAACATTTGTATTTCCGGACGATGACGTTTTCACTGTCAGTTTCAGGAAAGTCAATGTCAAGTTTGTCGTTGACATTCACGTGTTGTCGGCTGTGTGGGGGAGATAAGGCTTTTTCGTTTGTCCATGTTAATGGGAATGATTTAGGTACAAATTGAACTTTATTACCTGTAGTTACAGTAGGCAGGGGTGACAATTTGTATGAGAGTTCGGCCATTTTTGCAGTTACAAGGGGAATTTACTATCAAAAATACAACTTTTGAAATTTATATTTTGGCTATTTCCACTCCATCTTACGAGTAATATATGGCATCGATCTATGGGCAAACTCAGCCAATCGTTACAGACCTTTTAGGCTTCAAAAACGAGCGATTCGCTGTATATGTGGTGTCGCCTGGGATCATCCAGCTCGTGAATTGTTCAGGGAAACCAAAATTCTCACGCTCCCGAGCCTTTATGTCCTTGAAGTAGCCAAGTATGTGAGGGGTACCTAACCTTGAACAATTCCCGACGCGCGGTGACTCGCACAACTATAACACCAGGCGGCGAGGCGAGCTGCGCCCAACCGCCACACGTCTCGCTAAGTCAAAAAAATGTCTGCACTCAATAGGCCCGATGATATACAACAAGATACCCCCAGAAATCAGAAATGCACCAAACATGAGGCGTTTTGTTAATAAATTAAAGGCTAAACTAGTATCTGACGCATATTACACTATCGACGACTTTCTCAACGGCCAAACCGACTAGTTACTGGTTCGCTGCCCAAACAATTGAATCCATATACTCAATTACATATATTGACATACTTTGTATAGATACATTTAATTTAAGATCTTAGAAATTTGTAAGAATTATTGTGTCTTCACATGTAAAACTCTGTTTTATCAAGGAATAAATAAATAAATGAATATAAGTAAAAGGTGTCAAATAAAGAATGATGCGGACTTGTATAATTTCATATGTACGGTCACGGAAGTTAATTTGCTACCCATTTCAAAGAAAATCTGCTTGAAGATGTCATTGTCAATAGAGATGCCAAGTCATTTGTAATTGATAGGAAACTCAACCTTATTGCTGTAGAATGTCAGATTGACTTTGGAACTAAGGTGGGTCACAAATTAAATTCCTTGTCTGTACCCTCCTAAGGCCCACCATACAACGAAATTAATCAATGGAATATGAATCTATTGTGAATGAAATAAAGTCAATTTTCTAATTTGATCATTAGTTATAAAAACAAAAGAAATTCCACTTTACTTCCTTTACACAAGACCTTTATTTGAATGGCCGTATTATGTACTATTTTTAGTTCAAGGAACCTCAGGAGGTTAAACAACGATGTTATAATATTTATTTCTTTTCTTTGATCAGTACTAACAGCAATTGAGTTAAGTGAAAATTTGTCAATGTACTGAAGTGGTCGGTTAATAGTGACGCTGTTAGTACGGTACCTAGAAATTAAGTGGTATATGCTGAAATCTATACATATAAAAGGCAAACCTGACTGACTTATATATCAACGCACAACCGAAACTACTGTACCTAGAAACTTGAAATTTGGTACAGTGGTTCCTTTCATGATGTAAGTGAGCACTAAGAAAGGATTTTCCGCAAATCGACCCCATATAGCGGGAGTAGCGGGAAACTAATTCTACGCGTACAAAGTCGCGGGCATCCTCTAATAAATAATAAAGGTGAGTGCCTTTCGACTGACCTAAAATTTTATGTGCTAAAATTTTTTGGTCGAAAATGTTTGAATGGAATACTCCTTTTTTAGCATAAAGATTTTGTTGCATACATATTGTTTTTTTCTATAGCACTTTTGGTCTAAAATTGTTATATCTAAAATTTTAATTATTAAATATCCATAATATTGTTTGGTCGAAGCCCATCCCAGTATAAAACACCTAGGTCTCAACTAATCTATAGGTTAGGTTAGGTTAGGATTGTGTCAAGGCGCGAAGCGCCACAACTACGCGGAATAGGAGCTCCGCTAAGCGGAGCTCCGTCGACTTCGCCTCACGGTCAATGTTATACCAAAAATCATTCGACAAAAAAAAGTTATTCCTAACAAATGCTACACAATTTTTCGACCAAACAATATTATGCAAAACAATTTCGATCAAAAAAAATTGGACATTTAAACCATTAGACGAAATTTGGTATGCAAAAAAATATGATGCGAAACAAAAATAGGTCATTTTTTTTTAGATCAGCCGATATAGATCCAATAAAGGTACATACATACCTGCAGGATTATGTTAACAATTTTCAATTCAATGTATTTTCTATGAAACCCCAACCTTACCGTCCCTACAGTACGCTTTATGAATATTAATAACTTCCTAATGACTGCCATATTTATAAGGTTCGATCTTCGGAGCTTAGTTGATCCTAATTTCCATAATAATTAATGCAAGGAAGTTAATTCCTTTGGTAGGGTTTTATTTAATGCAATCAATTAAAAGTGCGGGGTGCAGAATGAAATTATTACATTAACTTATAATATAATAATAATTAACATCGAGGACTATGTTGGACAAATAGGGAATATTGATGACTTTTTTCAGAGCTTCTATAAGAGCTGATTCATGTTACAAACAGTTGAGAAAGATCTCTTTTAGAATAGCTATAAAAATAACCACGATATAAGCCAAGAAAGAAAGATTTATATATTTCTATCAAAACAGATTTTAACATGGAGTTTATATGGCCGACGTGTTACATGACGTCACAGTGCATAACGGATCTCTCTGTGTAATCGCTGTCTAATTAGCAGATGAAAATGCTTATATCTTCCGTATTTCTTGGCCGATTTTAATTTTAATTTCGCTTTTGGTGATCTCTTTTACGGTAACTTTATATAAAAAAAATGCGATTTTCAAAATTTCGCATTTCTTTCATATCTCCGAGCTGGTAACTCTTATAAACGGCTAAACCGATTTTGATCAAATTTAGCTAAAAACCATGCCGATTTAACTAGCTTTCTGTTTTAACCGCCTCCGACTCCGTTTATTTGTTTGGGAGCTATGATGTCACAGACATACACACAGATACACAAATACACACGTATTTGTTAAAAAAGGGTTAAATAAAAGTTCCGCTAAAGAATTCATTTTGAATTTAAAATAAACACCGAATGCAATTTTCTATGACAGTTAAAATAAAATGCCGGGACCGAATACACTTTATGACAAAGCGGAAATTCTATGAATTGAAAAATCTAAGAATAATTTATCGATAAATCAATACCGGCCTGCGGCCTGTATTCCACTTTGTTTCAGACCGTCGTTAATTATTATTGGTTAGGTACGGTACAGCAGCCGATGGCCTAAACTATGGCTAAAACAAATAGAGTCGCTGCTAACTTTCATTAAAAAACAAAACAAATTTAGGGAGACGGCACCAATGATGGACCCTTTTAGCTGACAGGCACCAGTAATGGACACTTCACTCTTAATTCAAATTGTATACGGACCAAAATTGATTGTTATTCATTTGTTGCAAACAAATGAATAACCCTTATCTTCTGTAAAATAAGAATCAAGTGTTCATTATTGGTGCCTTGTTCATTACTGGTTCCATCACCCTAAATCATTATTAAAATTTAAGAACTTGTATAATTTTAGAATTAATTGAGATACAGAAATCATTTTAATTAACGAACACGAATCTTTATCTTATCTTTGCATAGCGTAAAATGAAGTCGCTTCCGCTGTCTGTTCGCTTAGATCTTTTAAACTACTTACTGGACGGATTTCGATGCAGTTTTCAGCAATAGATAGAGTGATTCAAGAGGGAGGTTTTTATGTATAATAAATTCGGGATTATGTACGGGTGTTACAGAAAACTCGCATAAACCGAAGGGAAGCGAGAGCGGGTCGCTAGTTGCTTTATAAAAATTAAGTAATATTTGTATAGTCGAGAGCGATGAAAACTGGTCACTATGTATTGAATTACCATAGAAAGTGACCCGTTTTCATTGCTCTTGAGTGTTTTAATTATTTTTGTATGTAAATTAAATTTATTTTTGTATGTAACTTTTTTTTTTCTTTTTTCCAATTATAGTTTTTCTTCAATATCATTAACTCCACATATGCCAGCCTCTTCGTGAATTCGCCGAGTCTTCAATAATCTATCGGATCGACACCAATTCACACGCTCTCACACGCGTCCTTAATAATTCCAACGAATTTGCATCGAGGGTCTTCGAGGGTCAGAGTGATGAGGCAGCTTATGACGGCGAAGTCACCGGGGATCAGGATAAAATACCAACAAACTAAGAATCAAGGTATTATTTTGCTGGAAGAATTATTTTAGCATAAGTGACAGTTAGGGTTTATTTACACGTACCACAACCACACCACAATTACAACCACACTACAACCACAGCAAGTCGGCGGGCGCATATTTTGTATTGAAAATGAATAGTACAATATACACGTACCACATTTTGCCGTTATTATCGACCGCGTGAGTGATCCGACCACATCTCAACCACTACGCAACCACCAGCGGCAGCATATAAAATTTTGTCGGTATCACAACGCAACTGCAAAAAGCTGCAGCGACACTATTCACACGTAACCACTGCTTGACCACATTCTGTCGCTGCGACGGTGTGGTGTGAAACAAGACTTAGTCGCGTTCCACACATAACGCCTCGGCACCAAAACATCACCGCCTCAGCACAAAGTGAAACATTAAAAAGTGAGGTTTGATTTGTGTTAGTAAGTAGGCATTTTTTAAAGTTAAAATGAAAACAATTAACCTGAATTATCATCGAGTTTAGATAATATCTTCCAAATTTAAGCCCATTCTAATAACGGGAACCTCAAAATTGACTTGCAAGATTTCGATTTGTAATAAAAACTTGTAAAATATACATACATACATTAAATCAGGCCTCTGTCCCAGAGGGTAGGCAGAGACCACTTCTTTCCACCTGCTAAGATCCTTAATATAAATTCCTTTTCCAGTGTTTCTCCGATTTGATTCGAAAAAGTACATCATCATCAGCCCACTTTCGTCCACTGCTGGACATAGGCCTCTCCCATGGCACGCCACTGAGGTCGGTCCTGAGTTTTTTGTTTCCAACCGCTGCCAGCCGTGGTATATGTATGCTTGCCATGTGAGGTGATGCCCATAATCGCCACGCTGGGCAGGCGGGTTGGCAATCGCAGGATTTAGTACCGCACCGGAGATGCTGCTGCCCACCTCCGGCCGGTCGCCGGAGCCTCTTCTGTTGTTTAGCAGGATGACCGCGTGCAGGTTGAGGTTGGCTTGGGTCAAGAGATGGTATGGCCCCTTCATCCCATCATCGAAAAAGTACGCCTAGTAAGTACTTCCGACCACTTTTGCTCTATATATCTCTTTCGTCAATCTTCTTCCATCCTTCCTTTGTAAAATATAATAAATATAAAAGTGCGCTCGCTGATTAGAATATCTCTAGAGGGTCACGCACTCTTTCAGGGCTGTAGTAAAGCGACGACCCTTAGCGCTGAAGGGCAAGATGTGTTTTCGACCCTTCTTCCGAACTAACACACAACATCCTGTATTATACCAGATTTGGCAGGTTGACTTACAATAGTAGATAATTTTTTCAACGTATTTATCTGCGCCTCTATTCTAGGTGCTAAAATCCAAATCGTATTTGGCCTGTTATGGCATTGTTTTTAACTCGGCCGCCATTACTGTCAAGTAAATAAGAGCTATCAAAACGTTGACAATACGATATCAGGGCAAAAAGATATGGTTTTTACCATGTTGAGTAGAGACCCTTGGGTGTTATTCTCTTTTATAAACGGCGCTAGGTCCTTATACGTTCGATCTTATTGACAGAAGCCCTAGCTGCCTAATTGAGAATGCACGCGCTAAAATGTGTTTTGTGCGCTCTGACGGGACTATTTAAACTCGCCGGTGTGGCGCCTTCACTCGTTCACTCGTTCGACCGACCGAGCGCCGTTTTTAAGAGAATAACATCCCAACGTCGCTATTGCCTAACACACTCGCAATCACAATCGGCTTCAAAGCGGAACAATGGTTTTCATTTTGTATGCAGACAAGTGTTCGTTTTTCAAATTGAAAACGATTACGATTGCGAGTGCGTTAGGCAATAGCCCCTCTGATCAGTGGGCCCTTCGCATTTATATGCAGCAGGTTTCACAGTTGCCGCCCGATGTGAAACTTGTGATCACCAAAACCCCATAGTTTATTGTATTATTGTGGAAAAAGTATGGTAAATAGTTTTAACTAACGTACACCCGCGAATTTCATTTACCCCATTATTTTTCATCACATTTTTAATAGTGATTGCCTTTGTTTCAATGTCAGTGACATGACATATAACTCTAAGTGCAATACCATCGACATTTAGATAGTCGATAAAATAAACATTCAATCCCTTCATAAAAGCGACGTCAGTGCGACAAGATAGCTTAATCACTAGAACCCATTGATGAGCTAAGTTTTAACCTCTTTTATGGCGCGTTCCTATATTCAAAACCGTGGGTAGACCTGTGACGTCTCGTTAATTTGACACATTTTGTACGTAGCAAATGTCAAATTTTAACGAGACCTCACCACTCTATCAAAGGTTTTGAATAGAGAAACGCACTAATATTAGTAGTCTGTAGTTACATTTAGTAACCCGTCGCGCGTTATGGGAACCGACGGCGTTCCATAGGAATATTTGAATGTGGAATTCAGAGTGGTTCGAACTAAGATTACTTAAGAGGATTGTGAAGCGCCGCTAAAATCGCGTAGCTGTCACAAAAATCCATACAATTCTAGCTCCGGGCGAAAACGTTTCTCACCCCCTAAATCAAGTCCGACTTGCACGATTTTTGAATATGTTGCAGTTATTATAAAGAACTAGGTCTGTACGTTTCTGTTTTCCGTTTTTTCAATTTGTTTCATTCTAAGAAATATTTTCGTGTAAAGGAAAACGTACAGACATAGTTTTTCATGATATCTACAACATATACAAAAATCGTAAATATCGGACTAGGTTTAAGGGGAGAAAAACGTTTTCGCATTTTGTATGGAATTTTTTAGCTTCACAATCCTCTTAACAGTAACACATATTTATTATTTATTTTACTTATTATTTAAAAGAAATAAATGGTTACAATATTGCAATAGAACATTGTCCCACAAAACAAGACTATGTATATCACAAGACGTGCCACGGGTGAACAAAAACAGCGGCAAGTACTGCTTTGATTTTATTAATGATTTGTTCAGGTTCATTGAATAATTGCTCGGACATTCGTTTAATACGCCCACTTTACTGAAAGTAGAGTCCAATGACACGAAGAAAAAATATTTATACAAAAAATAAGTCTTCGTTTAAATTCGCATTTGTAAAAATCACCGAGTCACGATTCGTCTCGGCTATTATTTTTCTGTAAATTACTACAATTTTGAATGATTTATGATTTAAGTGTTATTCTTTAAGTAAAGGCGAGTCAGCTGGAGCCAGCTAGCCTAGTTGATCGCTTATTTTTTCATTTCTATCTATGATTAACGACGCATTTAGCTTGGTTAGTAACCCTATATACGAAGCTAGCAATCCCGAGTTCAACTCCCGGCCAGGGCAAATATTTGTGTGATGAGCGTGAGTATTTATTTCTGTGTCTTGGGTTCTTCTACCTAGATATATACTCGTATGTATTTTTTTCTTGATATGAGTATGGATATATAAAGAAATAAATACATAAGAGTACAGGGCCTCTATTCAATACGGTTAAAACCAAATCGTTTTTGACCTGGAATCGCATTGACAATGTTTTTGATAGCTCTTATTTGCTTGACAGTAATGGCAAACGAGTTAAAAACAATACCATTACATTACAGGTCAAGAACGATACTGTTGTTACCATCTAGAATATAGGAACTGAATGTCACCTGGCCGGCTAACGAGATAGTTACGTAATCTAGTTCGTAGCGGATTTTCTGCTACGAAGCAGAAAAACGCTGCTACGTAATGATCGTAGCGCGTAACAAAGGTAAGCTTGGGGGCCGTAATGGTTTCCATCTACGTGCAATCAATTGTCACGATAGCGAACGACGCAGTATTTTACTAGAGCTTACAAATTATCTGTGGCTTTTTATCAATTTATTTCTGTCAGGGGTGGAAATTTTACACAAACACAACAGATAACATTAGTAGTTATAAAGGTGAAGGCAGTCAAAAATAATTATTTTTGCACTAATTTCGTGATTCGATCTTTACTAGTTAGCTGCGAGTTGCCAGTCTTTTTTATTCATCATCATCATCATCATCATCATCATCATCATCATCATCATCACCGTTTACAACATTTTTTCAGAACCCGGGTAGATTAAATTTTAACTAGGTACCTCGGGTTAAAATTTGACATTTGCTAGACACATAATAAAATATTAGGGTGTTTTTTATAATTACCGCAATATTAAGAATAATATTGGGAACAAGAATATGCCACTTAGGCCCTTCTCAAAATATTAAAATATTGTTGTGAGTAATAAATATCTCACAGTTACACAAACGTCCATTACAACCAATAATTCATTAACTTACCTTCAGTCGATTTCTAATTCTGACTTAAGACAAAATTCAATTTAATGAACATTTTTGCAACGCGGCATTATCAAATAACGTCCTTTACGATACGCCTCGTATCCTAACTTCACTACTCTTATCAGAAAAGACTTAAAATAATGTCACAGTTGTAATCAACTATTATAGTAAAGTTTGCAGTCCATTATATGACCAGGGACTAAAGTACTCATTTTTACGCTTGCAATACTACAACAACTAACTTATAATATAACCGTGACCGTGACTTATTAGTATGCCAAACAAAGCCAACGTTTTTCGGTTAATACATTCCCTGCCCGCGACACGCTCGGCGTATACAAACCACATATAAATCCTAGTTGATGGCCGTCAATGAGTTAATAGAAAAGGAAGGGATTCCCGTGGGGCGAGTAGGCGAGCGCTCGACGAGCCGTAGTTGTACGAACCTTCGATTGAACACTAAAGGCTAAACGAAGTCACTTAGTGTGAGATGACGACCGTTGTTTACTGGCTTAAAAACATTTAGAACTGGCAATTTTAAAAATTACGTTTCCTGAGTTTTTTAACGACATAAACATACAACACAAACCTTTTCAAACACACAAATGGTTTAAGGAATAAGGATTTTTTTTTTTCATATCCAGGAGTCAAACAGAACATTATGTTTAATCTCGGAAAGTTGGTAGTAAAATTTAATCAGTTCTACGTGGACGAGGTTGCGGGCAAACGGTAGTAAAGATTAATGTAATACTGTCAAAGAATAAGTACAGTCAAGAGCAATAATATATTATTCAAAATTGGGTTCAAAAATATCAGACACGTCTCTATTACTAGAAGTATAAGAGCGTGCCAGATATTTTTAAGCGCAATGTTGAATAATATATTATTACTGGTGACTGCACAAGTGATAAATGCGCTATTGCGCTATTGCACACTTGCTACCAATTGGCGGGCCAATTTTTTAAAAAGCGAGTTCTGACTTCCTTAGCTTGAGTGACAGCATTACAAAATATACCGCACGAGAAATAACGTCACAACCGATACCTATCCCAAAAAAAAATATTAACCGTTTAAATTTTATATTAAACTAGCTTCTGCCCGGCCCGCGACTCCGTCCGCGTGGAACTTGTTTATATCGTAGCTCCATACAAATTTTCACTCTCTATTTCACCTCCTTCGGGGATGATTTTCGGGATAAAAACTATTTTATGTCCTTCTCCGGGACTCAAAGTATCTTTATAACAAATTTCATCTAAATCGGTTCAGCGGTTTAAGCGTAAAGAGGTAACAGACAGACAGACAGACAGACACACTTTCGCATTCATAGTATGAGTATGGATGGATAATGAAACTTTTGTGTGTTCGATTTTCAAAATGATCCACTGTATTTCGTGCAGTGCCGATATTCTAGGCGGTAAAAACCATATCGTCTTTGACCTGTTATCGTATTGTCAACGTTTTGATAGCTCTTATTTACTTGACAGTGACGGCGGCCGAGTTAAAAACAATACCACAACAAGTCAAATATCGGCCCTGTTTACCACTCAGTCAATTCTAGCGGAATTCATTGCTCTATTAGCGATTGATTTCACGCCGCCTCTTGATTTCCTTTGAGTATCGCCCACACGTTTAATAACAACCATTATGTGACTCATAATACTCGAATATTGCCACTCACACGCACAACTGAATAATAAATCGAGTCAAAATACCGCTCTGATAAAATGTGGCTTGAGAGCAAATGATTCGTTACATTTTAATGATTCATTATTAACCTCGATTGGGAATACTGATAATTGAAAACAAAAGGTTATCTCGTTAATTATCACGTATAAGTTGTTGACTTTTCGCAACGAGTTTTTTGCGGTTAGTTTTTTCTTCTGTTTTTAGGGTTCCGTACCCAAAGTATAAAAACGAGACTTTATTAGGTACTAAGACTCCACTGTCCGTCTGTCTGTCTGTCACCAGGCTGTATCTCATGAACCGTGATAGCTAGACAGTTGAAATTTTCACAGGTGATGTATTTCTGTTGCCGCTATAACAACAAATACTACAAACAGAATAAATTAAATATTTCAGTGGGCTCCCATACAACAAACGTTTTTTTTTGCCAATTTTTGCTCGATAATGGTACGGAACCCATCGTGCGCGAGTCTGACTCGCACTTGGCCGGTTTTTTTATGGCATGGAGATGGCAAATAATAATTTCCAAAAACAATAAACAATAACTGGGTGAATTTTCTAACCGGCATTTTGGGTGTCACGCGGGTGTAATACGGAAAAAAGTACTAAAATAATCTCTCTCTCTCTTCCTAGCTATTATTAATCCCACATGGTGGAGTCAGCTTTCCTGATCTTTCTTCTCCACTTCGCTCTGTCCTCGACATCGTCCTGGGATGCCTGACACTCTTGTCATGTCCTTCAGCACTACATCTTTCCACCTTGATTTAAAATAATATTTTTACATTCTTAATGTCATTGTTAAGGCCACACATAATCAAAAGCAAATGTAAGCCAAAACTCAAAATTTTGTGTGAATGCCACATTTAAATTAGTATTATACATCATTGGGAAGAGTATTAGTTGAGGCATCTTAATAATACTGCAAAAATATCATGAAAAATTACAGAAGTCATTAAAAATGACAAAGTTTGAAAAAATAAACACCCTAATGTATGCACAGCCCACTGAAAACCTTTCGTGGCTAGTGAAAAGGCAATTGTAGAAAAACTTCAACGCAATCTGTCGTCTGCGTACAATATTTTGATTTTTGTGTGCAAAGACCGAATGAAACAGGCTCAGCCATGTTTGGTATTGTTACGCCGATGGCATAAGCCGTCTCATATTTTATCGTTAATTTAGGAGCGTTTTCAGCAGGCTGAAATATCGTTTCAGTCCGCTTCAGAGGATCTCTATCACATACCAGATTATCAAAATTTCGACCAACTTGCCGTTGTTTTCAGGCGCCTGAAACATGTTTTCAGTCCGTTTCAGGCCACCCTCTATCAGATGACGCCATAACCTGAAAACCCATTTTCAGGCATTTTTGGGACCTCTTATGGGCCTTTGAAGTACATTTCAGTATATGACAATTTTCCACTAAGAGTGATAGAGATAGCATGATTAGAAAGAGGCAGCAATACTGAGAACACTCGAGAAGTGAGTGAAAGAGAAAACACGACTAGAAAGAGACAGAAATACTGAGAACCTTCGAGAAGTGTGTGAAAGAGATAACACGATTAGAAAGAGACGGCGATACTGAGAACCTTCCAGAAGCGTGTGAAAGAGATAACACGAAATGAGACAGCAATACGCGGAACATTCCAGACTCATCCAGACCCGTGAGTCAAGGACATCGCGATTGTAAACAGAACAAGGTAGCAAGGCGTAGAACATTCCAGCAACGAATAGTCTCGATCGTCCTTGGCGGGGCGAAGTACATTGAACATTCCGGTAGGCGTTCTGGAATATTCGGACACGGGAACTATAAAAGGTGGACCGCGATTGCGGAGATTCAGTCTTGCGATCAGTGCGAATAAGAGCGACCCGAGCGATCATCTGAGATTAGAAGTTTTTGTGCGATAATTGTTTGTAACAGTTTAAGTGAGTGCGTAATTAAAGTCTACTTTTGATTATCGGTGTATTCGTGCATTTCTATCAGTTACCTACCCCCACGTACGTAACAGTATTCATCGGATACTGCTTGTGTAGGTATTTATTATCGGGTGATTTATTAATAAATGTATTCTTATTTATTTAATCATTAGGCATGCCAGCAAAATGTTGATTATTTCTTATTCTTGTTTGTATCGTAACTTAGGACTGAATGCCTATATTCTATTTAGTATCGAATATTAAAATTGTTATTGTTGGCCAAAGCTAACCACAAAATCAAATAATTCCCTATTTGCCTAATCCGATTGACCTTTACAGCTTTCCCACGCATTTTTTTACCTTAAATGAGATCTCGGATTATGGAAAATAATATCCCCGTCAGCTGACATTAAACAGAAAAACCGGCCAAGTGCGAGTTGTACTCGTTTCGTATCATCATAAATATTAATATCGAGCAAAATTGCCTAACGTTTTTTATACGAGTATGGTGAACTGCATTGATTTTTATTTTTTGTTATTTATTGTTAATCCTACGACCGCAAATGCGTTGCCAACCCTAAAGACTAAGATTTAATGGCTCTATGCTAGTAATTTCACCAGTTGTCTTATCCCCACACCGGAACACAAAAAAGCGAGCACTGCTGCTTGGCGGTAGGTTAAGAAATAAGATGTTGATAGTGATCCGGACGGACCTTGCACGAGGTACTACCCCTACACACACTACACTACAACTATATCGGAGTTTTTTTTATGTTTTTTGGTAAGTATGTTGCTTTGGTTATCCCAATGGTATTTAAAAATAGGAATAACGTGCATACCAAATACATTATTCATGTTACAGTTTCAACAAAATCCCATACTAAGCATTTAATTTAGCACGTAATGTTACTTCTCGTCCCAAAAAAGCGAAAACAATAAAAATGTACTGAACTGGCACTAGATAAAGCCTCAAAAGCACAAACAATTGTTTTCCTACCCTAAGGCTAATAACAAAAAGCTATAATACAAAAGCGTGTTTTTCTCGCACCAATACCTCTTTGTAAAGTTGTACAAAACCTGGAAAACAATTACAAAGTTAGGTTGCGAGGCCGCGCGACCGTGTGTGGGGCGAAAGCCTTCTGTGACATACTTTGTAATACCTATTCTATTGAAATGTTGGGTAAGTTAAATTACTAACAAAGAAAAGAGTTTGAGTCTAATCTTCAATACATGTTCTAGTCGAAAAGGTTTATTTGAGACTACATTGTGGTATCGACACGCCTTATTTTTAAATAACAATTGAACTACATTACTACATTTGGGTAAATACATATAAAGATTAAATTATGCCTGTTTCCCAGAGGGGTAGACAGAGACCACTTCTTTCCACCCTGACAAATCTCCTTCGCTTCTTCCACATTCATACATCGAGTTATGAATGCACGTCGGTTTCGGGTACTTAAGATTCGGCCCTTTTCCAGGGTAAATAAGTGAAAATACTTGCATGTTTAGTAAAAAGTAAACTGCGATTCCTTAAAAAGCTAGTTACTCAATTTACAACGAGTTCAGAAGACATTCTGATAATTGGAGATGTTTATATGACACTAAGTGCATGCTCCGGAAGCATGCGCTTGAACAAAACGTTGCAGCGTAAAATGCACAGATAGGCTTATCTCATCATCAAGGTTTGGATTTTTCGTAGCACGGTAAGACTAATGACAGCTGTGGACTCAACATTAACATTAAAATTTAACTCTTACTCATACTCATTAGTATATTTAATTCTAAAATGCTTTTATAATCGCCCTGAGCCCTTGAGTAAAGCTGCTGCATGAAAGATTACAATTATAGACAAAATATTTTCATGTAAATATTATTCAATATTAATCTGATAATGTTATTAAATTAAATTATAATAATAAAATTAAATTTTGCAATATAATAATCGAATGAGTATGAGTATGAGTAAGTGTTGAATTTTTATGGTTATGTCGACTCCACAGCTCTCTTTCGTCTTACCGTGCTATGAAAACTCCGAACCCTGCTCATCATGCTTCAGTCTCTGCCTTTGTTTTATATTAAATCTTTATATTTATGTATAGATAATTATGTAACCATATATGTACGAGTATTAAATGTGATGTATATATTTCCTGTAGAAAGTATTAGCAATAAATAAGATACCTAATTATGTTTTAAGTTTTTTAATTCTTTTTATCTGTGCCTGTCTTCTTTTTCTGTGCATCCACTATGTATATTTCTAATTAGTTATTTGGTCCAACGTTAGAGAATGCCATTAGGCATTAGGTCCGCCATTTGTACTTATTTCTGTGCAATAAAGATTATATAAATAAATAAGTGTAATTTTTAACTATTTTCAACAACATTACTTTTCTATCGACTTTTAAAATACATCCCTAAATATGCTTATTGCTGTGTTCTCCTAGAACACAGCAATAAGCATATAAAAAAGGAAAACTGGAGAGAAAATAGCTGCTAATGAAAATATACGCCTGATCGCTTGCAGAACAATTAAAGTCCGCCCACCCATTCTTTACGCCTACATCAGACGAGATAGCCTCCAAGGCTGAGTACCCTGTGGCCGATTGAAGTTATTTTCAACTTAATCAACTCGATGTTAAAGTTTTAGGAATGGTAGTTGAATAGCGCCTTTATTCAACCGGGTAAAACCGATTACCAGGTTGTGACGTGTTATTGATTTATTTTTAAGTCGGCCGCCATTACTGTCAAGTAAAGATTCTCGGCCCTGTTATATTTCTTAAAAAACAAGAGCGTTTGCGAGTGCGAAAATCTGTCACCCCTTACCATGAGTTACAATTACCGTATTCGCTAGCGAGTCGAATGTTCTGTCCCTTTTACTCTATAAGAATACTGCGAGATTGCGAGGGACAGAGCATTTGACTCGCTAGCGAGTACAGTAATTGTAACTCATGGTAAGGGTACAGAGGCTCTAGGCTAGATGCTTAACGCTACCGTAAACGACTGTCTAAAACTGTCAAAATGTATGGAATTGACCATAGGCGCTAGAAGAGATCGTCCGGCCGCATACGTCATTTTTGATAACGATCTCGCCGTGGACCACTTGTACGACTTTTATATGTACAGTCGAGTTCATAAATATGTATACTCTTTAGTACTTTTTCACTTCAATCCCTGGGACAGTTCATATATGGCAGTTTAAACATGACATTACATAGACAAGGTACTAGAGTGTACACATATTTATGAACTCGACTCAACTCGACTGTACAAGAGGTATAAGAGCGTAGGTATGAAACATTAGGTTTGCAAGTTTCCTTAAATTGTTATCCTTCACCGCAACACATTAAACTGGTCACAGCCCTGGGTAATCAAAACGTAGGTATGTTTTGATTACCCACTAGCTACCTAAATGTAATTTATTTGTCATTCTCACAAAGCCCCTGTTCACACCAAAACATAATGGAATCTGTCAGTTTACAACGCCATCACAACTAATTACGTGCCAACAGTTGATTAATTTATAATTAGAGAAAATTGCATCCTAAATTAAATTTCATACATAACATATGCAATCTTCACATTAACAAACTTCCTCGAGCACAATGTTCCCCCCGACCTAGCCGCCTGACTTTCATATTATAACGCATCCGGGCACCATTATTGGTTCACACTGATATTAAGATGCAAGGCATCCACTGACCTACTTCCTTGAAGGTTGGATCTCAATAATCTTCTACTTTTAGGCCTTATATTCTCGGAAGGCTGCGTGTAATATTTTTTGATATATTGGAGTTTTAGGATATTATGAAAGTGGCTGGGAATGAGGAAAAAGGTCATCGATTTTTTTAATTAAATAAATTGTAATACATTGGAAATTTGAGCGTATAAAATAATCAGATATAGACTTTACCGCTATCGTAGCCTAATAAAAATGGACGACCCTTAGCATAATGCCGCTAATGTACGGCCAAGAAAGTGGTCTACCAGTTGTGACAAAAGTTTCTGTGAGATCTAATTATCTTTAAGATTGAAACTTGTCACTGTTATAATATTATTTCAAGGGAAAATCGAACTTGTTGTATCATGACGTGCAAAGGAGCTTCAAGCGTAGGGTGGTAGACCACATTTCTGGCCGACTGTACCAAGGTATTTGTGAGTGTAGCCGCCAGGCTAATACTAAGTATATTTACGTTATTTTGTCAATACGTTGATGTTTTGTTAATGTCATAAAGAGGTAGACGAGCACACAAGGGACCTTATGGTCAGTAGGTTCTAAGGTCAGTGGATATTTCCAATTATCCCCACATATTACTGCTAAATGGCAGGTGGTTTATGGTTAAATCCGGACAGACTTTGCACAAACCGCTATAATATTGTAGAATCCAATTAAAAACAAGGTGTACCTACGCGCGTTCTAACGATCTATTTAACCTAATAGGACCCTGCCTACGAAGCTAGCGGTCCCGTGTTCGAATATTTGTGTGATGAGCGCGAATATCTGTTCCTGAATCTTGGATGTTTTCTATCGTTTTCCAGTATCATACAAGCCTAGAGCTTAGTTTAAGGCTAGGTTAATTTGGGTCAAGTAGTCACCGATATACTTTATATAATATGGTTTCTAAGTGGCCCAGAAAACTATTTATTTGACTGTATTATCTACGTATATTCACAATAATTATACTTAAGAGCATAAAAACGGTTCAATGTGCGCATAAATTTGTTTACGACCATTTTTACTGCTCGTGAGTGTTTCTGAGTGTCGGTGGCGGTATTATCAACTAACAAGAAAAAGCACCGAGCATAATCTCTTGTGGTAATTCTTTTTAAATTGTTTTTAACTATAAACTGACTATAGATTATCTCCAGGCACTATTGCTAACATATCCTGTGTAAAATGATTATGATATTTATAAATCTATTAAATAATTAAATTACATGTTGGGACATCTTTTACGACAGGATGGCTTGATAAAGAACCCGATAAAAGGAAAGGTAGAAGGGAAGCGAATAAGAGTAAGACGATAAAATTGAAAATATTCAAAATTCAGAATATTTATTCAGTAAATTCTGCCCTCATAAGCAAATAGGCGTTATTACAAATAGCCAAAGGAGATTCAACCCTCTTCCATTAGTTAAAAGGTTGCACTTGTTCCAGCAGTTTTATTTGAGATACTGCCATTATATGGATATGGAGAGAATCTAGTAGCGCTTCGGACAAGACCATCATTACAGAGAAGAGGCGCCGCAAGAAACTCAAGCAGAAGGTCATTCTTTCAATCATAAAATACAATAATTCTTAAATAGTACATTGTGTATTAAGGGCGGTAAGTAAGGAATTACGATCGAGGCTCTAGTAAAAGCCCGAAGTCGAAGACTGAGGGCTTTCTGAGTCGAAGTTCGTAATTCCCGTACCGCCCGTGAAACGTACAATGTTTTTCATCACAATTGCGAGGAAATGAAATCAGACAAAAGATCATATTTTTAAATTACGATTCTCACTAATAATTTTAGCCGCGTTGGCGATGTCCGGCGAAGTCGCATTATCCATTTCTTCTGACGACGATACGTTTTTTATTGATATATAAATTTTATAATGTGCACAAAGACTGCCTTTTAATTATTATTTTGGAATCACACAGTTTATAATCAGTATTTATAAATTAGCGGCAGACTACATCATTGTCTATGACTTACCACAGATAATGTCAAACGTGTTCAGGAGTCCGATTCTAGTGACAGTCGAGATCAATAGTTTATATGCGAGATTTTTAGAAAATTGTATGCAACTGACATTTCATCTCGAATTAAACTTCATATCGAATGGCACAAGAATTGGGGTCCTGACGTATTGTGATAGTTTGAGTCCACGTATTATATTTTAAAAAAAATACTTACCGACCTTGGGTTTCATGACAAAAAGAAAGCTCGAGGGTTTTATATGGGGCATTAACCAAGTTAACCTGTATGTTTAGATAGTTAGATGAAAAGTAAGTTACATCACAAGGTAATACGGTAAAAAATAATAATGATTGAAACAAGCATCTCATAAAATCAACGGATTTGTTAGTAACTTTACATTAATACAATCATGGCAAAAATAACAACAGGAGGAGGTCCGTACGTCAAAAACAATGACTATAATAATTATTAACTGAAGAAACAGGGGGTTGTTATGGCATAACTATGCAGTTTAGTTTATGCTGAGAGAAAAGAACAGAGCTATATAACTGATATAACTCTGTCTTTTACGCTCGCCGTAATAATAACCCCCCAGGTCCTTGCTAGCGTGAATATCGGGCCCTATTAACAGCACAATTCACGAGTAGGTATAACGCAAATCTCAGCCTCCCTCAACCATGTGTTCGGCAAAGGGGTAAGAAAATGATTGGTTAAAAAGAACGGAAAATTACCATCATGTTATATAAAGAGGTAAAGGAAACGGTGATGGATAGAGAGAAGAGGACATTGCATCAATAATAGGTACTACACTAACAAGAGTGCTCTCAAAAACGAACAAGATTTATTATAGAATTAGGATATTGTATTGTATAAATTTTATACATTCAAACATTTATTGCCCTCTCAGCACAGTAGTTTTACATAATATTCCTTAAGATAAACATACAAAAACTAGAACAAATCTTAACAATGTATACAAATATATTTTTGCAAAAGTATGCAAAAGTATGTTGTATGTTGCCATATGGCAAAATGTTCAGAACATAACATAATTAAGTATGAGGGACGGACTGTGTAAGTGCAGCAACTGCTGAGTTTGATCGTTTGACTCTTTTTAGGGTTCCGTAGTCAAACTAGGAACCCTTATAGTTTCGCCATGTCCATCCGTCCGTCCGCAGCCTAGCTCAGACACTCTTAGTACTAGAAATCTGTATTTTTTTATGAATATACATAAAATAAAGACTTTATTTACATCCAACTAAGTACAGAATTCAACATAAATACAATTAAAAATTAAAACTAAACGTATTTAAATTAAAATTAAACTAAGCTACTTAAATATTAAAGATATAAATAATAATCTCCACTATAAAAAGAACACCCCTCTAGCAGGTTCGCTCGCGGCATGGTCCCCATGACACTGGCTGCATTACCTCTCTGGATAGCTAGCCCAATCCTTTGGGAGAGGTAAGCACCAGCTCTAGGATCTCCGGAGGATTCTATGAGCCGAGAGGACAGGGTAAGGGTTTATTGAATATACATATTAGTCACGCCAACAAAGTAGTAAAATAAAAGCTTGAAAAATAAAATCTGCCTCCCCTACACGTAACGAGGGGAATAGTGGGGATGTATTTTTTTTTCTCGTCTACCCCATAGTATGGGCTGTCGTTGGATAGGTCTTTCAATAATATTGCGGGCTTGTGCGCACCGATTTTAATGATTCATATGTCAATCGATTTGCCTTAATCTTGTGAGTGTCACTAAAGATACGACAATAATAAAAATTCAATATGGCGGCAACCACACGCCATATTGTAAAAAAGAAAAAAAAAGTCGACGAATTATGACAAGTGGGGTATTGTTGAATAGGTATTTAATAATCATCTTTAGGTTTGTTTCATCATTTTTCATTTCGAATGATCATTCGGATAATATATTTATTCATATTGCTCTTTACACATTCCATCTATCTCTTCTTAGGTCTTCCACTAAAGCCCTCTACATTCATGTTTAAAACTCTTCTCGATCTCGTGCTGCATGCAATAAATTAATTATACTCAAAGACAGGCATAGCGTCCGCAGTAGCTAAACTAGATTTTATTGCTGATGCGTGACCATTGGCAAGTGAACTTTAAATTGTTCCCACCTGCTATGTATTTTGTACTTAAAACCAACGAAAAAACATAAGCACCTTCTAAACTTAACACAACATCAAACGATACTCTATACATTCATTTTATATTTTTGCAATGACAAGATTCCTTCTTAAAAAGTATTTAACATTTTTGTTCTGTTTGCTGTCGGTGTTTTATGCCAGTTATGAAAAAAAATCGATGGCGATGTATTCTTCACTCGTACCAAGTTGAAATTTAAGTTATATTTTAAATTAAAATGGATCTTAATACGAAAATACGTACAAAAACATGGATAATACTTTTTATTTTAATCAGTCGTCTTGACCAATTTGCATCGGCCGCGGTTGGAAATAGATTAGTATAAAACCGATTCATTAGCGACCCGTAATTGTGACTCGTAACATTGTGATGTGTATAAATTGTCAAAAGCAGTAATATCTGTGCACTTAGTAAACTAGACCTTATATTCAGTGGTATAGGCGCGTGTAGACACCCTGATAACGTATATATTTAAGACTTTGACTGTACGCAGTTCGTGAGCCTGTTCTCCACCAGAAGCTCGTTAATGTTACTGCTACGGTTACAGTTACAGCTCACTAGTGAGTACCCGGCTTTAGGGTAATTATCGAAAAACATGTATGTATTTAAGGCCTTAATTGAGACAAACTTAATTGCTTTTATGTGTCACGAAAATTAACCATATTTAAAATCAATCAATCAATCAATCATACGGTTTACAATAATTCTATTGTTATGTCAGCATTTTATTCTGTTGATATACCTACTAAATAAATAAATGTGCTTAACCTTCGTCACACAATGGAAGAAAAATAACGTTTCATAATTAAGGCCTTAAGTACGTTTTTTTAAATAATCACCCTGTAGCGACGCAGTGTTAGTGAAAACCCAAACTTATTTTTATTGTTAGGTTAAGTAGTCGTCACACGGCAATGAATGTATCAAACAAGTTGACTGACAACTCAACACGAGGTTTACACTTCTCAATTACTCGATTTCACGTCAAAGATAATCTTGTCGACTCGTTTTTAGTTCACAATATGAGTGAAAGCAAAGTTTAAAAATAAGTAAAATAAACGGGATCTTTTTTATCGTTCACCATCAACTGGGACACAGGCGTGGGCGCAGGGAATTATTGGATTTTCTGAATTCCACTAAAACTTTCCAGCTATACAGGATGAGCAAACAAGGTATGTAGGTAAAAGAAAGTCTGAAACTTTACATATAAAAAATCTGAGGTTTAATAAAACCATTTCACTGTTTTTTTACGTTTATTGGACCAGTCATTTAGGCTAGCTAGTTTGTGCTTTGTACGTGTAAATGATAGGTTGATTATTTTTTGATTGTTAAAGAAAAAAGGTATTCTCAAACATGCTCGGAAATAACGGTTTCCGATTGATACACATGGACGAAAAATGCCTCTTTTTACTCCTAGGAGTAAAAAACCATATGAAAACACTTTCCGTCCATGTCCATATTGTTTCTTCAAAAGTGGTATCTATTGCGTATAAAATCGAAAGGACCATGAAAAAAATCCCGTACACCCAACTTGTGGGGGCGCAGTGAGGGGCGGCGGCGCGGCGGGGCTCTGCGGAGCGGCGGCGGCGGGCGGCGGCTCGTTGTGCGTCAAACTATCGCTACTAATACTCGTATGACGCAAACAAACATTCTCTCCGAAATTGTCAAAGGTTTTTAAAAATACTGATAATCATGTATTTGTATAATTTCCTCGCATTGTTTGAGAAAAGCATTATGTATGCCTCGGCGGAAACAAGGATTTCCTGACTCGTATTTTAGCAGGCCTCGCTTTTGCTCGGCCTGCTAACCACCTCGTCAGGAAATCCCTTACTTTCCGCGCCTAGGCAACAATGTACTATTAACTCGTAAAATAATGGGTAGTTTTTAACTCTAAGCTTACCATGTGCCCATGAAATGAAAAATAGGTTTACTTACAAGGGTAAAATATTTTCTTGTATCATATCGAAATGATATCCAGACGCTACTTAAAGAATTAAATATTAACATTTAATTTAAAGGATATATGCAGATGATGTTTCATTTTGAAATTTAAACTGTATTCAACGTCATCTTTAAGGTTCACTAATGTTTTACCCAATCATCATTTGACAAACTATATCATTTTACAAACTTTCTATTCGCAAAGACGTACTTCCCGCCACATATCGTCGCTTTACTTTCGCAACCTCGTATCTGATCGAATAGTTAGATAGGAATGTAGTCTGTATTATTTAAGGAACATGAGTGCTTTTCCCATCTAACTATCCGATCAGATACGAGGTTGAGAAAGTAAAGGGACGGTATTTTCTTTATTTTTCTGTGGTCATTAATCAAACCTAACCTAACTTATTTAATAAGCCCATGTAACCTATGTAATATGTAATGTAATTACATTTTTGCGTAATGAAATTTTGTAATGAAACTTTGTCAAATGATCATTTGGTAAAAAGTCAGGATACATATCTTTAACTATCTAAACTTTGTTAAAACTCCCAGATGATTAGACTTTAGATTATAGTTTAGGCTTGTTTGTACCTCAATTCGCAAAAACATCGGGGCATAGGAGGCTTTTTACTCCGGAAAACTGAGAATGTTCAATAATAATTTTAAATACGTTCTTAGCACAGCAAGTTTCAGAAAGAAAACTGTACCTATGCTACAAATATAACGACCAATTAGAGTTACTATTTAAATAGCTAACTTTGTTTCATTTTCGAATATAAGAGGTTTTTAGACGTCACAAGGGACCGAAGAGCTGGCAGTTTCCACGCTCAATGCATTAGTTAAGCAATTCTACCAGCATATTCAGGATTATGCCACAGGGGCCATTTTTAGTTTTGGTTTTTTTGTTCAAGCTTAGTTCTACTGTTAAAGTTTCTTTTATAGTACAATTTTTTTTATTTTTTTATTTTTTAGTGCTGTGTAACGTTTAATGTGCGCTATTGGTATCACTGATAAAAAAATTAGAGTCTGAAATCAGTTTCAAATTTTTTAATAGTATCGTATCGATGGCACCAGTGTTGGACACTTTTAGCTGACAGGCACCAGTAATGGACACTTCACCCTTAATTCAAATTTAATACGGTCCTAAATTGATTGTTGCAACACAAATGAATAACCCTTATCTTCTGTAAAATAAGAATCAAGTGTCCGTCATTGGGCCTTGTCCATTACTGTTTCCGTCACCCTTCGTAACCATTGTAATTTTCAAATTCAAATTCAAAATTATTTATTTCAGGTTTCCCCATACAATCGTTAGTAAATTTCCTTATTGCATATGTTAGTAAACTACATTTACATATCAACTTTAATATTGGACAAATTTTACAATTTTATAATTTTGATGTCACAACTTAGTATAAACAAAAACAATAATAATAAAAACAGTTTTAATCTAACCCTAATTCTACTTTATCTTACCAATACCTATATTAACCCAGTGCCGTGTTAATTTTAAGTAACAATTTTAAACTAGTCCATCTAGATCAACCTGTATATCCCTTAAAAGTCACCTTAGTTATTCCTGGCGGTGGCAATTGCCTTTTGGATGAAAATAGACTGAAGTGTTAATAAAGTATTTTATGTGAAATAAAAAGATATTGCGTACGGTCGCTCGACCTCTTGACCTTTAAAGGTAGATTTTATTGAAATCGTCTTATTACAAATATATTAGAGTGCAATATTAAACATAACATCGGTGAACGACGCAACTTCGTTTGTTTCTTATTACCAGAGGGCTCAGACAAGATGCACTACGCTAACTAACGTTTCTATTCGATTCGTTTTTAAACCAATTGCGTCACTGGAAGATGACGTGATACGAAAAGTCACGTGATCTACCAGTGACGCGATTGGTTTAAAAACGAATCGAATAGAAACGTTAGTTAGCGTAGTGCATCTTGTCTGAGCCCTCAGAGCTCGGAATTTTCGTAGCATTTTTGAGCTGTCATAGGGACTTCTCGTCTATCGACTTCCGATATACATATTTCATCGATACATTATAGAATACAATATATTAAAGCAGATTAAAAGTAGAGGTAAACAACAGGTGGTCTTATCGCTAAAGAGCGATGTCTTTCAGATAACTTTTGAGTACATGAAAATATGAAATAGAGATTTTAAATGAAAACTTATCGATAGCAATTCTTGTTTCAATTTCTATCGAAAAATGTTAAAAGGCACAGGAAATCCATTCTTATTTTATTTAAAACAATAAAATATTATTTTAATTCCTATTTAAAATTTCCGAAATTTGGCATTTAAAGGTTATCTCGAAGAGATCGCTCTTACGCAATAAGACTGCCTGTTGTTTACTTCTACTCATAATCATATTTTAAATATTGTATTCTGTTTTTATCGATATACATATTGTATATCGGAAGTCGATAGACGAGAAGGCCCTATGACAGCTCAAAAGTGCTACGAAAATTCCGGGCTCTGTATTACTATATCTTAATATAAACTACAATTATAGATAAACGATTTCTAGTAACAAATGTGGATATGAGTCACTTGGGCTCTGAAGAACAGACTAATCTATACAAATATTGTAAAGCCGAAGAGTTTGTTTGTTTGTTTGCTTGGACTCGCTAATCTCAGGAACTAATGGTCCGATTTGAAAAATTATTTCAGTGTTGGATAGCCCATTTATCGAGGAAGGTAAGCTATATACCATCACGCTAAGACCAATAGGAGCGGAGCACCAATGAAAAAATCAACCTTCTACGTTAAAAAAGTCGCCGGTTAAAGTTAGCGTTAGCCCAAAGTAACTATTCTACAGGGACGATGTCGCGGGCAGAAGCTAGTTGAAATTGAAGTGAAATTCTAAAAATAACGAATACTTATCAAACGTTATGATAAAATATTTACTAATAGAATACCAAATCTCGATCAAAGCCACTCCAGAAAACCGATAATTATACAATTTTCTGTTTTCAATTCAAACAATAAAAAAGAAACCCTTTTCAGGTCACGTGACAACAAAAAACTAATTAAAGGCAAACCACGTGAACTGAAACAAAAGACGAAAGCACGTGATAGCTAGCACCATTTTAGGGTTCCTTTGTAATAGTCTCACTCAATCGTCGGTAGTGAAGGGCGCCTTGTAAGTTACAAAACAGAAACTTTCACTTAAATTTCTTTAATATTCTGAAAGTTTCAAAAGTGAAACTAATACCTAAAATTTCATGCAATATTCTGAAAGTTACCAAAGTGAAATCGTTTAATTTCTGAAAAATTACTTTAATTTTGACACGTAACGTAAGTAACGGAAACTTTTCGTGAAACGTACTTGTGTCAGAATCATTTCCATGTAATTATGTAACTTTCAGAAGTTGTAATTTTCGTAGTTAAGGAAAGATTTGCAATGTTTCAGAAATCGCCCATCACTAATTGTCGTGCGATTGTCTTAGATACAGGCTGTTTAAAACAGTCGTGTTAGGTAGTCCGAAACAATTAGCTTTTCAATTTGTAGAATTATTATAACCCGGCGAACTTAAGTAGTCCTGTCAGAGAATAATAACAGTTTTAGTGCCTGTATTTTTAATTTAGACGTTGGTTTCGTTGGCAAAAAATATCGGCCAAAGTACCTAAGTCTGACTTACGTGTCTGCAATCGTGCGGGGAAACTTTAGTTTACTCGTTACAATTTCATCGACGAACTAAAAAATGAATGGTATGAGAGAATGAAACCCCTAGGGCTCTTTTAAACTCGGTAAAACCATTATTGCTTTTGACATAATTATCGTATTGTTTTTTACTCAGCCGCCATTACTGTCCAGTAAATAAGAGCTAAATATCGTAACGTTGACAATACGATAACGCGTCAAAAGTAATATGGCTTTACCACGTAGAATCGACCTCACCCCAGGTGATGTGGAGACCAAATTCGTTAAGTTCAATATTTTATATACAGGGTGTGTGAAGTATAAGGGGCGGTCTCCGAAAACTGATCCAGTTGTCAAAGGTACCTAATTCTGAGTGAAAAAATAATGCGCTTGTGTATTTTGAACAGTAGATGCCTGGATATTTATTATACTTTTCTCCCAAATGCTCGGAAATGTTAACCTTGCTGTTGTAAAATCAGTCCGCGAAGTTCTGAGTTCCAGGTCCAGGCAAAATAAAAAAAAACAAAGTTATTATTTTCCAACGGCAGCGGCCGCGAAAATGTATAAAATTTCATTACGTACCTGGTGTTTTACTTTTAAAAACCATGTTTGGACAAGGATAACTATCTCCAAACAGCCAAACACTCGTACAATCAAAATTCTTCCTTGTATATTTTACTTTTTAAATGTCATAGACTAAAAAGTTAAGCCTTTTCAAACAGCGTTTACAAAGTATTTAAAAGTGTGTCAAATGTGTGTGTTTGACTTTTTTTTAATAGAAATTGCGTTCATAAACAGATCAAATTGCCAAAATAACATAAACGCGTAATAATGTTATAGTTTAAACTATATTTTATTCAAATTGAATTTATTACGTTTAAATTTGTGATTTTATGTAATGTTTTATCTCAGTGTTATACTAAATCGTACGTTTCTGTTCTTTTTTTCAAGGAAATGTTGGGACTGTGTTCAATATTATTAACAATTCGGTTAAATTTCCTCTGATTGTTGGAGAAAAGCACTACGAGTATACAAGCCTCGACCGGGAAGGGCAGTTGCTGGACTCGTATATAGCGCGGCCTCGACTGCGTCTCGGCCACGCTAACTCACTCGTCCCGCAACGGCCTATTTCCCGGTCTGTGCAGTAATGTACTATTAATTGATTATGTTGTGTTTGCGTCAAAAATGTATCAACACATAATTTAATGTTCTAACTTTTTGGTTTTGTACTTTATTACTGGTCTAGTTTACGCGTTGGAACGGCATTGAGTGAAATATTTGTTTCATAAATACATTGTTTAATTAAATTAACACTATTTTAATTGAAAAATGGGAATTAATCGCTAAATTTGTTCCCTTTATCTTTTAACTGTGTTAGAACAGCCGGGGTACAGTAGTGACGAGATAGAAATTACATACAAATTATTAAAAAAAAAACTAGTTGGTTTTATGCGACAAGGTTCTATCCGTGACCATACGCATAATTTGTATTTGTTTCATATTGTACCAAATAGCGTTATTTATACTATAGCATTTTTTGTGTCGTTGAAACGTTTTGCTGACGGATTAACGAAGTGGAGGCCACAAAATAGAGCTCACAATTAATTAAATCAATTAAAACCAAAACCGTTCATTCATTTTCAATCATATACACGTTGAAGAGCTCCAAAATCGGTCAAGGATAGAAGTTAATTGTTGTTGTTTCGACAATCGATAAATGAAACTAGCTTTATGCCACACAGTCACATCGTGAAACAATTAACGTCATATGTAATACATTTTGTCGCTTTTTAATCACGTACGGAACCCGAGGGTCCGCCCACGACGGAAGGTCGAGGTCGCGTTTCGGTCGCTCGTTACGATCATACTCCTGTGTCAAAGGTGTTCATTACCACAAGAATAGTAGACACAGAACAAAACAGTCTAAGCGGGGTCAATTTTAGAACGATATTTTTACTAACTTTTATTAGAAGTTGAGAGAAGCTAATATATTTTTCCTTCCTAAATTTGAACTTCCCAAAAAGCTACTTGTTTTAGTTTTGTTACCGCTTATTGTCTTCGTTGATAAAGTAGGGGAGACCGGGGTTGGAAGTCACATTTTTTTTCTTTTGCATTTTTATCACCATTTTTCTTAGATAAGAACGGACAAATGATATATAGATGGATAGGGTATTTATTCTAGTCTATAAATAAATACGTTTTATTTCGCTAACACTACGTGCGGAGGAAATATTAGCTTTTTTTATGAAAAAAGAGAAGTGTGACATTTAACCCCGTGTCATGGGATGGTTGTCACAGGTGTTGGGGTAGGTAGTCACATTGTAAAATAAGGGAGCAAAATAATAATTAAAACCTATTTATATCAAATCAGTTTTTTTATTGAAGATAAAAATGTTGTACGTAACTAATTGTACCCAGGAAAATCACAAATATCTTATTTGTATTAAAATAAGAAAACAAAAACATAATTCGCAATTAGCGATGAATCACCTCAAAATTCAGGTAACAAAAATATAATCTTAATTATTAACTAATCCCTATGGACGTCATATTTTGTACATATTTTTACAATACTAAGTTAAAGTGCGATAATTGATTCCATAATCGTTTAAAACAGATCTTATTCATTTCCCATACGTTCTCACTTATCTTGCAGCACGCAGCATTACAGCTGGAAAACAAGTCCATGAGTCGACTTTCTTTTGTGACGCCTTGGCATTGTAATAACTCTGAAATAAAAAGGTTTTTATATAGCAAAATCCCAAACAGCCAAGAAATTCAATTAAACCACATGTGACTACCAGCCCCCGTTATGCTGAGACAACCTGCCCCAAAACACGTTTTCGCAAATAACCTTCTATAATAAATTCAAATCAAAGTTAACCCCAAAAACCTAATAATACTAATATAGCAATACACTAAGAATCATATTAATATACAAACTTTGAGTATACTTACGAGATTTGACACAGATGCACAAAAAAATACTTTGACTGGCGAAAAAAAATAAGTGCACGTGGCTCCCTCACGGCATTCTGGAGCGGACTGAGGTGAAGTAGGGAGGGAGATATAGCGCTCGCGGTCTTTCGACACCGGTCCATGAACTCATTCGTTCGTTTAGTTTTCTGTTATGGCCACTGTGACAACCAACCCGTGTGACAACCATACCCGGTCTCCCCTAAGGTTAGAATTAGGGAATGCAATTTGACCGGTTATTAGATGTTTTTGTATGAAAATAACCGGTTAAAATCGGTTATAACCGGTTATTTGCATTCCCTAGTTAGAATTGTTACTACAAAACGACTGCGACGGGAATTATTTTTTACCAGATGAATATTTTAGAATTAGACATTAGCGTTCGGTGACTAAATTGTTGGCGAGACCGCCGTAAGTCAGAAGCCTCTTGATAGTCAAACTCTCAGTACCTAGATTACTATCAAATCTTTAATCTAATTTCGACAAAAGACTGCTATCATATACTAACCGCATTTCTTTGGTTAGGTAGGTACTATTTAGGTATCCTTAGATTGTCTAGTTTAAGACCTGGCTTACTTTGGATTTACGTTATGTGACAGCGGTATAGGGAATGCAATTCAATCGGTTATTACACGTTCTTGTATGAAAATAACCGGTTAAAACCGGTTATAACCGGTTATTTGAATTCCCTACTACGGTAGCAACGAGTGGCGATTACCAATAAACAAATGCATAGAGTTTTAGAGATGAATTTATGTACAGTGCGGTAGCTTTTAATAATAACTTATACAAAATAGCTCCACTTTTGTGCTTTGTCACTTTCTCGATACATTGACGTAATATTTGAACTGCTGCACTAATCTGTCAAAGGCGTTTAACCGAACAAACCTGAAATAATTTTAAAACCTCTTGCACTACAAGAAGTACCTATGCTGAGCAATGCTAATATTGTCGCCGCGGTGATGTTAGGTAAGAAAAATATAAAGATAAAGAGACATTTATTAGCAACAATACAAAATTACATTACATAGACACAAAAATAACAATATGTATGCATTTTTTTTATAATAATAATAATAATAATAGTCATTTATTTGCTAAAAACATGTTTCAGTTAATGGACGGTTCACATGTTTAACCATAAATATAGGCATATGCAAATACCTTAGTTAATACAACGAATCCACACTACTATTATTACTTTATTACTTTTATTTTGGGTGCCGATTACGGCCTGGCAGTTGCAATGCGAAGCAACTGGCAGGCGAGAGAAAAAAAAAATAGCCTTATCACGCGGGCTCGCGAGCCTGCTTTTGGCAATTAAAAAAAATTGTGACATTCAGTTTCTCAGTATATTGAGTGTATTAACTTTACAAATCTACGCTGGCCCCGACCTTGTTAGTAAAAAAGGGTGAGAACGGGAACTATCCAGTGTCAGGTGTTAATTGGAGGGTCGCTGTGATTGACTCCGATTACGAGTAGGTATGTCTAGACAAAGGAAGCGAAGGGGTGGACACGAAATACCACTTTAACCCTTTACGAGCTAAGTGAAAAGGAATATGTTAGGTCTTCAGGGCCTCTATTTTTGGCGGTAAATACCATATCGTGTTTGTGTGTGCGTGTGTAACTCGACCGCCATTACTGTCAAGTAAATAAGAGCTATCAAAACGTTGACAATACGATAACAGGTCAAAGACGATATGGTTTTTACCGCCTAGAATAGAGACCATGATGTAGGACGCTACTTTTGTAGACACTTTAACATCGTCACACCTCCACGGGACAGCAGTTCACAACCCAGGTGCGGCGGCTAAGGCGGCCAAACCACTGAAGAAAGGTAAGTACAAGGACCTTGGTGCGGAATATAACTTTATCCCTTTCGACTTCGAGACCCTTAGTCCGTGGGCGTCCCGTCGGAACTCTGAAAAAAGTTTAGCTTCCTCGGGCTACGCAGCATTTGCTATACAATAAGGAAATGCTGCCAGCAATCTGTGGTACTTTGCTACGGGGGAGCTGTACTGCCCTATTGTTGGCCACCTGCCAATTATTGGCCCCATGAACTTTAACATAAGGTAATAGAGACGATAATTCAACAATCGCTAGGTCAGTAACTGGTATTTTCGAGGCCAATAATTCGGTGGTTACCCTAGCTGTTGCTCGTAACGGACCGCGTAGAAATAGTTTATCGCTATTCGCGAGTAAAAAATACCCGACTTCCTTCCTCGGGGCTACGGTAACGGTTTAGCCATGAAAGCTTAACAAACAAAGTTTATTTAGCACTAGCTTTTGCCCGCGAAAAACTAGTAAATATGTTGGGGTAAGAACGGATCGGGTTAAGACCGGATAATTCAAATTACTACTAAACTAACAAAGGTTTTTGATTCCTGCCTACGTTATCTTGTTGCGCTCCGCAGCCTGCAGCGTCAGGGATCGAAAACCTTTGTTAGTTTAGTAGTAAGTTGAATTATCCGGTCTTGACCCGATTCGATGTTACCCCAACATACCATAGTCATTTATCGCTGCTGCTACTGTCCAATTTACCGGAATAAAACTATCCTATGTCTTATTTCAGGACCTAACCTATATGTGGCATTATCTATTTAAAGGGACCTTATTGCGGATGGCGCTTACGCCGCACTGCGTCAAGCAACGTTGTATTTATATCGGAGCATCTTTAATAATGGCGAAAGCGCCATCGACAATAAGGTCCCTTTTCATAGATAACGTCACATATGCGTGCCAAGTTTCATGTTCAGTGGTTAAAGCGTGATTAAGTAAAAAACATCTAAACATCCAAACATCTAAACTTTCTACATTATAATATACTTATGGAGAATTTTTTTTTATACATATACCCCCTTACTAATATACTTTGAGTAACGGTGGTATAGCTATACAATGTTTTGTCCTTATCTGTCATTGTGACATTTGAATTTGACAGATAAGGACAAAACATTGTATTGCTATACCACCGTTAATCAACGTTTATTAGTAAGGGGCCTAATCTGTAACAACATTTTACGTTTAGTCACCTGTATAGGCATTAGGGAATGCAATTTAACCGGTTATTAGACGTTTTTGTATGAAATAACCGGTTAAAACCGGTTATAACCGGTTATTTGCATTACCTAATAGGCATCTGTGTACACAGAAATAAATTTGGTTAAAGACAATAGTTGCGGTATAGGAAAATATAGGAAATCGTACTTATTATAACAGATATTAGGTTTTATATTCGTTACTGTAATAAAATTGTTAATTGGAAGAACGGCCCCGTGAATAATTGAGACCGTTACTGTGCCGAAGGGATAGTCAAAGAAGACCTTAACCCTTTACGCGCTTAGTGAAAATGAATAATTTAATCCGGTAAATCTACTATTGGGAATATACGATATTTTTACATTGCGATCATTCCGAAGCCATTTCAAGGAATAGAACACACCCAAATATAATTTTAGATTTTAATATTATGTTTTTTTATCTAGTTATATTCACGTCTTTATGTTTTTTTATGATTGTTTGGCTTCGGAACCAAAAGAAGGTTAACGGCGAAAATTTACGGTAAAGGAAAAAAAACATTGAATGAAATTCGCGTCTTAAAAGGTCTTTTTTAATATGATTCAATAATTACTTGAGTTGTTTTTTAGGTCTACTTTCATTAGTATAAGCCTCATTTCTATTACCACCTCTCGATCTAGGCTGGAACTCTGAGTATCTGCACGCTTTTTGCCTAACGCACTCGCAATAGTAATCGTTTTCAAAATTTCCTTCGAAAGCGAGTCTGCATAAAAAATGAAATAGTAGTTTACGTGACGGTTGCGTAATGCCAATTACGCAGAGTCGCGTGCAATACTTTATCTACACACATATAAGTACTCTAAGATGGGTTCAGAAGCCGAAAGGCAAATGACCAGCATTACCTGTGGTAGTAGGTGACAGCGATGACAGCTGTAACGTAATTTCATTACGTTATCGAATATTGTAAGGTAATGCGATCCAAATTTGGAACACCTTCCAAAATTAACAGCTGTCATCGCTGTCAACTACTACCACAGGTAATGCTGGTCATTGCCTACGGGTTTTTAACGCATAATAGAGGACTTATGATATGAGTGTAGATAAACAATTGTTCCGCTTTGAAGTCGATTGTGATTGCGAGTGCGTTAGGCAATAGGCCAGCAGAGGGCCCTGCTAAGATGCATTGCGCTAACTATCGTTTCTATTCGTTTCGTTTTTAAACCAATCGCGTCACTGATAGACCACGTGACTTTTCGTATCACGTCATCTACCAGTGACGCGATTGGTTTAAAAACGAATAGAAACGTTAGTCAGCGTAGTGCATCTTGGCAGGGCCCTCTGGACTGTGATTTATCATTCAATCATATCAACATTCAGTTCTGTGTTTAACCGATCAATGCAGCTGAGACATAAAGATATCTCTTTTTACCCGACTGCTGAAGGAGGAGGGTAATGTGTTTATCAGACTATATCTGTATCCGCTTTAGAAACTAAACGCGTGGGACGATTTTGATAATTATTATGTTAATTGATTTGTCTTAATCTTGTGAGTGTCACTAAATATATTTGCAGAATAAAAAAGTAAATGGCGGACTTAATGCCTAAAAGCATTCTCTACCAGTCAACCACATTGTTAACAGATAATACCTGGTGCAAGTGGAGATCTAAACAGTGGAAGTAAACGGTGGAGATATGACTGTTATAAAAAATCAATATGGCGGTAACCAGACGCCATACTGTAAAAAAGAAAAAAAATAAGTCGACGAGCTATGACAAGTGGGTAATCAATGAATAGGTATTGAAAATTCTCTAGATTTTTTAGTATATTTCTTTAATTTTTATGATCATTTCAGTTGGGTTTTTTTAAGTTTTGTTAGAATTGTTGGAGGTATGCACAGTGCCACCATTTTCTTAATGGCGATCGGCAATCATCGTTTTTCTATGACACACGAGTGACAAATATACTGTCAGTTGCGAGTGCAAGCGTGATAGCAATAGCCAGCCGAAAGCTATTAAGATGCTGGGAATACTGTACGTTAGGTACCTACAACTCGAGCTCTATACGCTCTATAGCGTTCACATCCTGTAAAAGTTCACTATTCAAGCGTCACACAGACTGAAACCGCCAAAAATTATGCCCTCGACCTGACTAAGGATCCACCAGGTTTCAACGAGCAACGGAAAATATGGGTCACTCTTAACCGTATACGGACTGGTGGCTGCCAATGTATTTACAATCTGCATAAATGGGGGTATAAAACGTCAGCCGGCTGCGACTGCGGAGCTCCGGAGCAGACGATCGCTCACATCGTACAGGAGTGCCTGAGAAGACGCTTTGCGGGGGGAATTGGCGAATTGTGCGCGCTTACGCCGGATGCCAGAAATTGGCTATCAAAATTAGATATAAGACTATGAACAGAATGTACAGCCATACGATTATATATACAGACTGAAATACATATTATGTACCAGGCTTCAAAGACCTGTTAACGTAGTTAACGTGTTAACAATCGTGGAAACCTACGAACATAATTATGATATATACATTACCAAATCGTAACTTGGGACTGATGTTTTAATGTAATTACGAACTAAGCTTAAGTAAATGGAAGTTTCTGTAATATCTCAAGTTATGATAACCTGTATAATTAGTTTAAGGAATACCAAGGTTGATAATATAATCAAGAATAAGTAATGAAGTAATTATCTTCTTGAATTACCAAGGCAACAAAATAACAGATGAAGTCAACATTTATGTCGAATTTCACCGACCACTTAACAGACTATTAGAGTGTTAACAGCTTTCAAAATGTATGAACGAACAGTCGATAAACATTGATTAACATTTAACATCGTTTGGTGAAATTGGTACTAAATCTGACGTTATCACAGCACTTATATGTAATTTAAAATGTTCAGTAGTTATATAATGGTAATTATGATGACATGTTTGAATTGAATAAGTAATAACGTAGTTTTATTGATTTGATTGCGGCGCCCTTACAGGGTATTTGGACTAACTTTATTTTTAAGATCATGTCTACCTACACGTAATGCAATAAATAAATGAGTATGATTATGAGTATGAGTATCAATGTAAAAAAGGTTCAAGATCGGATAACCGAGTTTTCCATTCCAGCCGACTCAAACTTGGTCGGTTTTTTTTTTTCAATTTCAGGTTCGCGCTAAACCCACGAATTTGGTGTGATTGTTTTGTTAATTACACCAAATTTAAAGTTTATTTATATTTCCGCTTTTACGATGGCCAACAAGAATAAAATGAAAAGTTATATACCTATAAAGGCTCATAAGATGAAGGACAATTGTGGAAAACCTGCATATCTATTCGAATATCTGAGTGTGTAGGAGGGTAATTAATTGCACAAAAGATCCTTAAGGGTCGAAGTATATCCGAAAAGGCTAATCTGTGCAAGTACAAGTACTAAAGTACGGTAATACTAACGAACACACTTAAATACCAAACCAATACAAAAAATTATAATGAAGCCCATCATTTGTCACTTATTGAATTTCGTTATTGTTCATTCGCTAATTCGCTAGGTACATTTCCCTAATAATTATGGTAGATACAAAGTCATTCACCTATCTAGTTCCCAATTTCGCTCAAACAGTAATGCGCTAGTTAGGTGCTATGGGTACGAGTTGGAATTAAAGTTACGTTTTAGCAACGCATGCGTACTAATTTAAACTAGTTCTGCAAACTAGTTTCCATAGTATATTAAACTGTTGAGGTCGATTGAAGTTCAAAAATCGTTATTAGCCTCATAACCGTTGTAATAGGTCGGTAATAGAAATATAGGGTCGGAAGCCTAAAATTATCTCAAAAAACAAAAAGTATGAACTAGTATTCCATTTAAAGTTAATTTGGTATATATTCATCATATTAGCCTGTTGCAGTCCACTGCTGGACATAGGCCTCCCCCAAGGAGCGCCACAGCGCGCGATCTCCCGCCCTTTGCATCCAGTCACTGCCAGCAGCCGTCTTCAGGTCATCAGTCCATCTAGCCGGGTACGTCCTACACTACGTTTGCCAAAGCGTGGTCTCCATTCGAGAACCTTCCTGCTCCACCTCTCGTCGGTTCTGCGACAGACATGGCCAGCCCACTGCCACTTCAGCTTGCTACATTTTTGGACAATATCAGTCACCTTAGTCTTACGAGTATATCTGTGTGTCTGTCTTAGTGTATGTATAAACACTTTAGCCGCCTGTGTCTCAAGAACCAATCAAGTCTACTTAGTCATGATAGTTTTCCTTCTCTGCTTGTTCTTCAAATTCCTCTCCACTACTGGAGGTTGGCAGTCAGCTCAGCATATATTTTCTATCTGTCGCCAAACGGAACAGCTCTTCAACCGTGGCGATGCCTGTCCAGGTCTTTATGTTCCCAAGCCATGACATCTTGGGTCTGCCAACGCTTCTCTTCCCCTCAACCTTGCCCATAACAATAGTTTGAAGCAATTGGTATCGCTTGTTTCGGAGAATATGAATTAATTTCCTTTTCAATCAGTTATGTGTTTTTTATTTTTAAGATACGTTTCTGCTTTTTATTAGTTTTGGCTGAAGCCGATCACACGGATCTAGCGAAAATTACACTTTTCGAGTTCAATATTTCGTAAACCTCAAATCTAAAAGTGATAATAACATGTACTTGCTATGCAACAACAGTTCATTTGGTAACATGTTTAATATAAAAAAAGCCTTTGCTTTACTTGTATGGTACAATCGAGTTCATAAATATGTGTAAACTTTAGTATCTTGTCTATTTAATGTCATGTTTCAACTTTCAACTCCCAATGAATTGTCACAGCGATTAAAGAGAAATGGTACTAAAGTGTACACATGTTTATGAACTCGACTGTACCAAACACGAAAAAAAAAACATTGCTCTCGACGTTATTTAAAATAACTATGCCAAATAACAGCTTTGTCTGTGTTTTTGTTTGTCAAAAGTCTCTGAGTCAAACCGTATACAGACGGACATGGCAAACCAATAAGGGTTCCTTCTTGACTATGGAACCCTGCTAAGGCAACCCAAACCCTTAGGGCCTGTTGTTTGATCAGTTAAGTAATCGTTAAAAACCGTAACTAATGGTTAAATGTCAAGGAAATGTGTCAAATTTTCGATTCCGTTTTCGAATTTTAACAATTAGTTAACTACTGATCAAACAACGGGCCCTTAATAATTAAAAGCGATTTAAACATATTCATATAACAGTCGTCGGTTAAGACTTTATTAAAAAAAAGCCCTTAAAATGGCACCTATTTTCTTAAATGTTGCGTACCATATCATATTTCGCTGCATTTCCCTTTTAATTATGCCAGATACAAAGTCACAGCAACTCTCTAACTCCCAACCCCGCTTCAAACGGTAATGAGCGACTTTAGCGACAAGGTGCTATTCGAACGAATTGGAATTAAACTTGCAATTAGCAAAGCACGTGTACTCAAACTAATTTCCGTAGTATATTAAACTTTGTGAGGTTGATAATGACTGCAGAAGCTGCTGAAGTTTCAAAGGGTGGTGTTTATTGGAATTTTGGTAAGATGAAAATAGTATATTATACACCGAGGGGATAAAGCACTGTTTTATGTCACGGGCGCGATATTGAATCCTGAGCAAATGACTCCAGATTTAACTCCCGGGCGTAGCGAGGGAATTAAAACGGAGTCCGGAGTGGAGCGAGGGATTCAAGCTTGCCCAAGACGAAAACAGCTTTATCCCAAAGGAGAATACTCTACTTTTCTCACCTTTTGTTTTATTTTCTTTGTTTTGCGTATATGGCTTGTAGTGGCCAGTTCGATTTTCAAATAAGTTCTTTTAGCTGTAGGTTTCTATGGAACAATTTTTCATACGAATTCAAATCTCATTATAACCCGCTGGTTATCCGATGGCTATAATGACTTACTTTAGGTGAAATCGCCTTACTCATCAATACAGACTCCAAATGAGTTCGTGCAACCAAAATGTAAGCATGGCAGCTTCAAACCTAAAGACAAAGGTAGACACGCAGTGCTCCGTCAATATCTACTTGCAAGGTCACACATTTCTAGCAGACTTGTTAGTTATTGACAATTTATGCACGGATATAATAATTGGTCACGATATTCTTATGAAACACAAAACCTTGGAAATGTTTTTCGGCGGACCAGAGGCTCCACTGAAATTATGTGCGCTGTCGTGCGCCAATGTCGATCCAGTCTGCTTATTTCCGAATCTGCGGCTGGACTGCAAACCAATAGCCATTAAGTCGCGAAGGTTCTCAAAAAGTGACATGCACTTCATTAGTACTGAGATAAAGAAATTACTTGATAAAGGGGTAATAGAACCTAGCTCGTCACCCTGGAGGGCTCAAGTACTCGTAACAACTAATGAAAACCACAAACGGAGAATGTGTATAGATTACTCCCAAACAGTCAGAATCAGGACAGTCGATGCCCACGTGGTTAACCGTTCCCGGAAAAGTATTAATGCGCAACCACGCCCGGTCTAGCAAATATGATCCATTAGTTGAAGAATTCGATATGCTAGAGGGTAATCCTCAACATTCTCGCGTGGAGTTGAGCAGCGGAAGAGAAGTCTCCAATCGACATTTAGCTCCTGCTGGGGACCGTCCAACAGAAACGAATGGAGCTGATTCGAATGATGACGATGACTTCATTGATGCGATCGGTGGAAGTGAAGAGACGGAGGATCAAGGAGATACTGGACAAGAAAATACTCAGTTACAGAACATCGCCATGGAGAGATTGCGGCGCTCTGAAAAAGCACGTCGTCAACCTGCCCATCTGGCTGACTATGTGACACAATAAAGAAGTCCAGGAGAATGTGGTAATATTACGACCTCCTTTACTATTAAGTATTTGGGAGTCAAATAAAGAAGTTATACGAATGTCAGGAGTTGATTTATGTCACTATGTTTTAACTAATACCTATGTTTAATTTTGTTGATTAAAGCCTAAATAATCCGATAGATACAGGCTTATTTCTTACAACAGGTTGTATTAGAACAACAATAAAAAGTTTTAAAGTTTAAGCGGATATGGCTTTACTCGCCACTAACAGTATATTTGTCACTCGTGTTTCATAGACAAACGAAAAACGGCTAACTGACATTAACCACACATACACACACACACACACATTTCTTAATTGAATACCATCACTTTCTTATTGTAATTTTTTAAGAAGATGGTTTTCAATTCGTCGGAATCTTTTTATGTACATGTTCCTCGATTACTCAAAGACCGCTCGCTGGACTGATTTGAAAAAATATCAGGAGCTCGTAAACAAATGACGAAGTCATGTTAAATCTGCAGCTTAGCCCACGCACTGTTTTTGAAATCCACCGGAGATTAAAATGATCGTAAAATCAAAACCTACGGGGTCTATTTTAAGGAAAATGAAAACTTTTCTGTTATATGCGATTTGGCGTTTCTTCCGTCATTATTCATTGTATCGTCATTGTAGGTTCTATTCCAAATTTCAAGCCTATCTTGTTCTATATCGTAATCGTATCGTAACATTTAATTGTAAGGAAATAAGTGCTAAATACTATAACATTGTTGTTGACGATTACAATACAGAAAAGGGCAGATTCATTGTGAAAAACCGGCTCTGACCGCCGCAGCCGCACCTGCTCATACAGCCGATCTTGAAGAGATCATGAATAAAAAAACCAATAAAAAAGTCAACATTTTATTCATAAATGGTAGGGTATAAGTACTTACACTCACTTACATATTAAATTACAGTAGGTACAAAGACTTACGTCGATTACCTATCTTGATAAAAAAATATTCCCTCTCATACAATCATTACGCATTTCAAAGTTGATAATCAATATTATGGAGGACGTAGATTCTTTTTTTTTTTAGACATTGGTAATTATAAAATAACCATTAATTATTTTTAATATAGGCATTACATCTAAGTCCTCAGGGTTTTCGTTTGCATTCTCTAGATTTTAAAAGTCCATGGGCGTTTCTCATGCCTTTAAAAAAACATTACATCATCGTAAGTAAATAGAAATCAACGGGTTGTCCCAGTTATTAGCCAGGAAAGATTCATCGTGTTTCGGACTTGTTAGAAATCCTTTCTCATAGAGGTGTTACCGCGGGCACCATCCTTGGTCACATATTATTTGTCAGTACCTTATGACACGATTTTAATGGAGCAAATATAGTAAAATACAAATAGCTATCTACAAAACTAGTAATAGAACACTTTCAAAGTGTACAACAAATTGGGTTTCTTTAAAAGAAGAAATACGCCCTCCACATTATTAAATCACCTTCATGTCTCTCCTTTAATAGGTAAAATGAAACGAATACCTAATGTAACAATAGTAGAACTACATGAATCGTGTAAACAAGTTAGTAGAACATTATATATTTTCTTAACTTTATCTCGTATCACAAAAGCTTGATACACATCCAAAATGATCCTTATGCTACAGCAGACAATTAGAGATGACAGTTTGTGAAGAATTTAGTAATGTCATGTTACGATCACCATTTTTTTCTGAATTCATATAATTTAAACTGATATGTACTTGTACAAATCTAAGAGCACATAATTCCAGATTTTTAAACTCATATCTATGACCGTAGTACAATGTCTAATTATGTATTCACATTAATATAAATGTGTCTTCGGATTGTAAAACCAATTTATTACCTGAAATTTAAAATATGGATGACTTTGCTTTCAAAAATAGTTTTTTAGTTATTTAAAAGTTTTATCCCATAGCAGTATAGGTAGAGCTTTTTATTTTCTTTTGTCGTTGATCATAAATAAATACTTATAACATACAACATGTCAGTTTAAAATTGCTCATTCTAGTTCTTTCTAAAATTCCTGCTCAGCTTTTTGTGTTGTTTGGTTGTTTTCGAAAAATAATTTTACAAGTTAATGATCTTGGCACGTTTATAATAAGTTTTCTATCGACCGCGACATTAAGCGTCAAAAGTGTCAAAGATGCTAAAGTTCCATTGTTTTAGTTAAATATTATTTTTATGGACACGAGAGAGCTCTCTGGAATATAAAAATATTATAGGATTAATATTATCATCGTGCAACTTTTTTTAATTGTTAAACGGTAACTGATATTTTTTAATTAAATCATAGGTGAAAACATCTTGTGCTTAAACTTGTTAGAAAAATCTTTCATTTGAATATGACCTCTTCTTGCTTAATTTGGTAAAAAGACAAACTTCATATAAAGCCATTTTAAATTGAAATTCGTCAAAGAGATTTAGATTATTCATAGCTATAACTGTTGTGTAGACAAATCTGAGTAATATTATATTAACTTCTTAATATTTATTACTAAACACATTTATTCTTAACTTCATACATGACTCATTTCATTTTCAATTAAATAAATTAAAGAATATCAATTCTTAAGCTGATTATACTTTGGCTCATTAATAATAAAATATTTATTTTCCTTTGCAAGTTTTGTTTTAGACAGTTATACTGTTCTTTTTTTAACTTATTACAATTTTAATAATACAAAACAACTTTAAAATCTTGATTGATTTTGATATATATTCTTAAAATTTATTTAACTCGATTTAAAGCTTCCATTTATCTTAAAAAGACTGGTAACGTACATTAGGAATATCATTTATCATAAATATCGTGCACAAAAAAAAGAAATGTTTTTGTGTATGTTTTGCAATATTTCCTTCTACATTATTGTCCAACACTAAAAGAATGTTACAAACATTCGCCAAGATTTTGAAAATCGTAACATTTTTGTGCACTAAGTAAAATATTATTGAATAATATATTTTCATTAGTACTTATAAGTATGTCCATATGAAAGCATAGTTCAAATACAATAATGTTTTATAGTGAACTACTTACATACACTTACTTTACATATCTCATGAAACAATATACACCGTCTGGCAACTTCCACAAAGTCTCAACGCTTTCTCATTGTTTGAAATCACTCATTTCGCACGAAGATGTTGACTTTCCTTCGTAACTCTACAGTAGGTACAGTAAAAATCATTAATATACATACTTACGTCCCCAAGGCGTCGAAAATATTAACACGCAGAGGCGTGGCATAGAGTTGCCACTGACAATAAAGACTGCGTATACATACATTTAACGCGATTTTATTTTCTTAGATAGATGAATACGAGATAGCAAAAGTTACTTCTCAATAACACTTCCAAACATGCTTGTCTTTCTAGTGACGAGTTACAAATGACAACAACTCTACAACATTGAATCACTTAGGTATACAATTATTCTACATGACGCGAAGTCTTGAAGAAGTGTGCGTATGTATATTTTAAATATTTTTACAAAGTTAAAAGTGTAAAAATACAAGAGCGAAAAGGGTAAAATAAAGTTCAAGGCTTCAAAAAATATTATGATGTGATACAGATATGACGTGTGACACCTATCAGGATATGCTTTGTCGCTATACCTATAAATTATAGTAAGGGTATACGTGTCTACGTCTAAAACTAATTATAAATAATGACTAAGGGTTAAATTCATGTGTCTACTTTAACAAACGCTCTAATCTTACCTATTCTAAATACCTACGTTGCAATATCACTGAACATTGATTCTTCGCTACAGTAAATGGACATACAGCCTTTAATTCTAGTCACATATACCTATACATTTGGCATCGTGAGAATTTTAATTTCAAGCACGTTCCTCGTTCTTAGAATGGCGGATCTCTTGAGCCGCCATCTTGTGTCGTTTAGCGGCCATCTTGTGTTGGTAACGCGTGCGTTTGCTGAAGTCTCTTCATCTGTAACAAAAGCCTTTGTGACAGTCTCAAAGAGGTTGCGAAATTCTGCATTTTCAACAGCATTTGTGGCATTCGCAAATACCTAGGTTGAGAAATTTAGCATCTTTCTTGTTAGTAAAAGTTGTGTAGTAGGTACCTACTAGAACGATTTTTCAAATATGATTTAAACTTTTGGAAGATAAGCATTCCTAGTATAATCAAAAGCTATAATTGAAATTTTATTAGAAGTGCATTGGACATGGACAATTCAAAATCTTCAACAATGCCACATATATAATAAATGCGAAAGTTTGTGTGTTTATTTGTTACTCCATCACGTCGCAACGGCTGGATGGATTTGGATGATATTTGAAATGGACATAGCTTATACCCTGGAAAACTTTCATCCCAAAAAAAATTGAAGATCCCAAGAGAATAATGTTAATATAAAATCGTCAATCCACCCACCTTCCATTTAAGCAGCTCAGTCCGGTTTGTTGATCTTTGCTCGGAAGAGGTATGTTCGTGGGGGGGCTCTTGTTGAGGGGGTACCACTGCGCTACTGGTTTCCGAGGGTTGTCCAGCATCTCCAGCCAGTGCTCGCGGCCCGTCCCGATCAAGGCGGAGCCAATGGCCGTGCAGCCGATCAGTTCGTTAGATCCGATCCTGGGAAGAAATGGGTTTATTAAAACATACATTATGGAAACATCTTTTCTGAAAGGCCGCTACACTTTTTTGTTTTAAAAGCTGACAAGCAATTAACCCATCATTTTAATCGAATTTCACTTCATCGATTGAATGATTTTATCGAATGCTATTTACTGCTAAAGCCTTGATGACATTTTCAACATATTTACAGTCGTTTTTGGAGAAAATGGTCCGTAATGACTAATGAGTACAAGAACTTGATCCTTTTTACTACAAAATTATACGTCTCTATTTATTGAGAGTGAAAGCAGGACTAAAGTTAAAATAAATTCACATTTAATGTCAACAAATTCGTAATTCAAGAAAACAAAGCATTTATTAGATGCAATACATTACATTTACAAATCTTTTACGTCGAAACTGATCTGTGGCCCTAGACTAACTAGTTTTATATTACGCAGTTCTAGACTTGACTTCGAGACAGACCTAGCCTAATCTGGTGCGGGAATCCTTGATTGATTCTATACCGGGTCAAATTGTTAACACAAAATCAATACTTACACACCTTCCCTCAACTAAACCCCTCCCCTAAGTCTCATGCTGCCAATTTAATATTCTTTAAAAAAAGTAAAAGGTACTTTTTTTCTAAGTTTTAATTCATTTCCAGTTTTGAATGAATGCGGTCACCCTACTACTATGTTTAAATTAGATTGATATAATTGAGTAAAAGGTATCATTAGGTATTAAATGTAGGGTAACCAAACTTCGGAACTTCATCATTACTTTTATTAGAAAATTAACGACCATTAAAGAATGCTAATTTACACAACTGAGGTAATGTAATATATTATTTTAGTCCTGAAAGTCACTGACTGAACTCACCCTGTATTAGTGTGTTATGGAAATTATACTTCTACATACATAGGTTCATACCCACATAAACTCACGCCTTCATTCCCAGAGTGGGGTAGGAAGAGCAACAGAATTACCAACGACTCTTAAAGCTTGTTGATCATTCTGTAACCATATTTTGCACAGTCAGGCTAAGATCTTTACCAGTGTATTAGTGACAGGTTGCAAGCCCATCGCCTAACTGTACTACAAGTCATTATTCCCTTATTCGCCTCTTACAAAATGGAAAGACATGGAGTGGCGCTATTCTAACCCGGCAACCACACGGGACTTAAACTTCTACTTATTTACTATCAGTTTGAATTCGAAGCTGTTTCCTTACCTGTCGTAATCAATGACTTTGACCAGCAGCGTAATGTCAAAGACATTTTCTGAGGGCAGATCGAAGACCAGCGCCTCGTTGTATACGGGGTTCAGGGTGTTCTTCTTGACGGTGGTCTTCTTCTTCTTTATCCGCTTGCCTTGGCAGATGAGGCAGATCTTCACGTACGGGTCTAGGGCAAGAAAGTTTTGTTAGAACTGATCTAGGATACAAAAACACGGGACAGAAATCTCGACTCTATATGGACGAAGTCGCGGGCAGAAAGGTACCTACAGAGCAATAGCTAGCATACGTTTAGTATGTCAAGTTCGGTAGAAGTCGTTTAGACTGACGAGTATTATGAGAGCGAGAGAAATACAAACCCAAAGGTTGTTTTAAGAGTTATTGAAGTCGGCCAAAAATGTGGCCTACCACCCTACGGTTGAAGTTCATTTGCACGTCATGATAAAACAAGTTCGATTTTCCCTTGCAATACTATTATGACAGTGACAAATGTCAACCTTAGCGATAATTAGATCTCACAGAAACTTTGTCAAAACTGTAAGACCACTTCGTTGACCGACCGTACCTGGTGTAGGAGATAAAAAGAACAAAATGACTACATAAAATAATACCTATTATTTTGGAAAATTAAAACCATTCAACCCCAATATTGGAACGAGCAATAGATATAGCTGATGTAGTCGGCACCTACAATAAGATAATTTCTAAGAATATTCTTAATTTTGCTATGGAAAGCGAATATTTTCAATGATCTCAAATGTTTCTCTTTCTCAGTAATTTCTCAAAAAGATTTTCCAACTTCGAAAATATATTTTTGCACTTATTCCATTGGATTAGGGTGCTAAATTGTTTACAAATCTTAAGCTTACGCTTCTATCGCAAAAGTTCTAAAACGAGCAAAATAATTTATTCCGAATATCCGTAACCTGCGTGACGCAAATATTTTAAACATGATTTATGCATCTATAGATTTATTTCCATTTGCAAACGAAATCGTACACATTCTTCGTCGTTATCCAAAACGTAAACCCAGAGCAGTGTCACTACCCTCTGCAAACTTCGTGACTCGTTCGAACTGTGCCAAGTAAACAAGTTACCAGTCAAGTTGCCAGCCATCTCGTTACAAGTTGAGGTTTGATTTACCGCGGGTCATGAACAGTTTGACGGCGGTAGTTGAATCATTTGGAGTCAGCCAATTAGTTGTGTTAGTTTAGCAATCCATCAAATTGTGACTAGTTTTGGGTAATTTCAAGAAGTTTCGCTGTCATACGACTAGGATACCTATCGTAAAACGCTTATAAGTAGTTTGTTAATCTGATTTGGTTTATGTATGTACAAGACAGGTGTATGACACTTTGTTTTGACACTTGATAACGTCATTTTGATTACCATATTTTATTTTTTATATAGATCACATTTATACAGCAACATAGGTTCAAGTAGTAATTATATTTACGGCAAATTTTAAACTTTCATGAGACATTACTTGAAATAAATACAATAAAAAAAAATAGGGCTTCCTTACGGTTATTAGTCAGGAACGACCCCACATGTTTCGTACTCTTTATAACTAGGTACACCGGGGTCCTATTTAAAAAGGGTATAAGTCTTCTAAAGATCAAGTGAAAAAGAGTTTGTAAGTCTAGTATACTCCGTTCATGTATATACCCTTTTTTATTACGAGTTAAGTCGACTTGTACCCTTTTTCACTAGGGCCATAGCATTATCGTTGATAGTTCAAAACGAAGTATGAATTGTGTCATGGGTACCCAATACTGAACATTATTAATATGAAATATTCTACGTTGACAGTAGTTTCCCTTTTTTTAATTACAATTGATGTCTCAGATTTTAATAATAGTTTTATGCGTCAGTACCTAATAAAGTTTAAATATTATCCTGTGTATACAATATACTCGTATTTACGTCAGCTCTACTTTAACGAGGTATTAAATATGCTGACAATTTACTCTTAAATAATTTCTAACTACCTATTCAACCGGTAGCATGTAACTTGCTTACTAACCTACTCGCCTAAGCGCAAACAAGTCCCTGCGGTCCACATAGCAAAGTGAATGATAATCTAAGGATAACGTGCATGCACTGTTTGACTTGCAACGTTGGAATTTCATCGATAGAAGACTTTTAAAATGTATTTAGAAAGATTCGTAATTGGTAAGAGACGATCTCAAACTGATAGTTATTTTAAGATGCAGCTTGGAATAGGGAATGTTTTATCTTTTTATTGTAAAATAATGTCGATACTATTACCGTTTCTTAGGGTTTCGTACCGGGACGGAGCCCAACGAGACCCTAATAATATGACTACGCTGTCCGTCCGTCCGCTCCTAACTTTAAAGAAGAAGAAGAAGAGAGAGCTTTGAGAGAGAGAGAGAGAGAGATCTTTTGAATCGTAGTAGATAACGGGTTGATATATTTTTTCTAATAATTTGTTATTACGACGGATTTACTAACAAATAAAGAAAGTGAAACAATAGAGCCCTACATATTTTTTTAATTGTTTTTTTTATATCGTAAAAACGGTAACATATTAAAGGCCCAGCCACACCGTTTGCTTGACGTGCACGTGCACGTCAGGCAAGCGGTGTGGCTGGGCCTTAAGCGTCAAATTGGATTTAGTTTGGTACAACCCCTGAAAAAAAACAACAAGTACTAAAAATGGTCAAGTGTATGAGTTGGGCTCGCGCTGATGCGCGATATAAGATAATAATAACTACTGTGCGGCGATACGGAACTCTCGGTGCTCGAGTCCGAGTCTCACTTGACCGGTTTTCTGAACTATAGTCTGTGCCAATTGAAACTGGCAAAGATGTAAACACGACCAAACGAACCAATTTACCATTATTAATCGATAATCACGTGCTTTTAAAGATCAAGTGAGGTCTTAGCAGTGATTTATACACTTGACCTTTACTTTCAGATTAAGTTTAAGATTAAATAATTATCAATCATACGTTATTTTAAATAAAAACACGCTTGATGAATATTTGAGGTTATGTGTTAAACAGTACTAATTTGTTTACATCTTTAGCAATTTCAATTGACACAGGCCGTTGAACCTTATTTGTTTTTGCTCACGCGGTTGACAATATTTTATCATCTAATATAAGCCCACTACACTCTTTCATTGAATGGTGTAATTAACAATTGAAGCACTAAATACTAGACTTCAAACAATTCCCACCCATTATTAATAATATATAACCTCAAAATATTCATGCACCCTACTCTTTAGTGCACAAACAAGTCTCAACGGTCCACAGATCAAAGCGAACGTTAATCCGAGAGTGACTTGCAAGCGCTATTCAACTCGCCACGTCCGACATTACTTGCTATTGTGATCAGCGTCTGAATGGGGCACGAAATTTCAGATTTTTAATAATTTACAGTGAACCAATTTGATTTCTAGGCCACTTTGGACTATGTCAAAGTGACGAAATCAATCAAAACGTAAGACACTTCTTATGATTTCATTTACAGTGTCACTTTGACATAGTCCAAAGTGGTCTAGGAATTAATTTCTTTGACTTTAGGTACGGTCAAGGAAATGTATTCGCGTACCTTTTTCATTCTTGTCACAATGACAATAAGAGTCAAAAGGTACCCGAATACATTTCCTTGACGGCATATTACGTTACTTTGATCTACGTATAATTGAAATAGGTGAGAATGTTGAAGAATGTTGCTTTAAATCTGTGTCATAGGGTTTTTAATAAACTGATTTCGAGTGAGATGTGAACATCGAGGGAAATATGAATAAACATTTTGGCTGCGACGTTCGTCTTCAGATGTGACAGTTGATGTGATGTCACAGGGAACGTTAAATTATAGAAAACTGCATTGACGTGTCTTGAGAAGGGCATCCGAGCTAAGATTTCGCACGTTTAATCAAACAAAGGATAAACTCAAAACCAAATTCAGTTTTAGATAAAACTCTACCATCAAAAGTTAGGGTTAAAACTTGAGTGTATTTCTATTTAGAGATATTTCTTTGTTTGATTAAACGTGCGATTTTTTTATTAATACTGACGCAGGACTCGAATTAAAAACTGAAGAAGAGGCTGATTCTGTAATAAAGGCAAGTTTAAGCCAGCACCTAAATACTATTTAGTTTAACATCCGGAAAAAGCTGGATGAGTCAAACGCTGGACCGAACTCCTTGGTTAAAGAGAGAAAGAGAGCCTATGCTCTGCAGTGGGTCAATGTTGACCGATTGTCCTTTAAGAAGTAATTTAAAATATTAATACACAATATTACTTGAAAGCGTAAGAACACATCCGTAATGTTGTTAATGATCCTACTAATATTATAAATGCGAAAGTTCGTGTGTTTGTTTGTTTCTCGTTCACGCTGTAACGGATGGACGGATTTCTAATACCCTGCTCATAGATTAACAGGTCTATATTGACTGACATAATTATTTTTAGTCATAATGTGCTTTAGGTCATAATCATCGCGAGTAATAACGTGTTTTTTTAAAGAAACTGTTACTTTTTCAGCATTTTTATAAATCAAACCTAACCTAACCTAGCTTTGTCTACACGTTAGATATTTCAGAACTTCTGAAAAGTTTACAGTTTCAGCGATATAAAAAATTATTACTATCAAAAAATATGTCAACAATTACATTATGACCAATAAAATTATGGGAAACAAAGGGCTCCCTAGATTAACACATGGGCTACTTTTTTTTATCCATTCTAGTAACACCGCACATCCATCGTAACATCCGTGTATTATCAACAAACATGTATTATTTTCTCATCCGTCTCCTTGGATGGCCAACACTCCGACCCATACATGACGACCGGTCTTACCATCGTCTTATAAATTTTGCCCTTGAACTAGAGAGGCATTTGCTGATCACATGTGGCCCCTGAAACCTGTCGCCATTTCATTAATTCTGTATTTATCCTGTTCCTGACGTTCCTGTGAATGTCCCGGTCATGTTGGATCAGTGAACCGAGATACCGAACCTTTGTTTACGTATATTTATTTATCATTCGAGTACGTACTTCGATAAATATCTAACAAGTAATTAAACCTTCATTTTTTAACCCCATTTCTCAAACCGCACTAGTATCCAAACATCGGCTACGATTCATCCTAGGTCCTCAGTCCTCTGTAATCGGATTACCTAGATCCAGGTCAGATGCGCTAATGAAGTCTGTTGGCAACATCACCCGGTCTAAAGTCAAAGGATCTCGATAATTAAACAAGTTGAATGGGAATTCCCAATTAGGATACACAGAATTAGTGTTGCTTCAAACAAATTGGACTGACCATGTTTGGTACCCTTACGTCGAAAATCATTTCGAGTATTGGGGTTTTGAATCAGGCTAAATAACTTTGCTTTTAAAGTAGTCAACTATTACGGATATTAAGTAAATTCACGATTTTTTTAGGTTTGAATGTCTTGTTTTAGGTTAGGTTAGAATACGTTTAATGGCTTCCTTGCGTATTAATTATAAAATCTTACAAAATACTGTAACCAATACTCATACAAATACTCACTTATTTAAATATCAAGGCATTATTTAATACAATGTCTGGTAACCTACTTACACTAAGAACAGCACAATATCGAAAAAATCAACAGTCAAAGTGTAGAATTATTGCAACAGTAAAACAGTCATGTCATAGAACGCCGTTTTTTTCTGCATGTCTGCCAAACCTGTTTTGTCCTAGTGTGGGAACAACAACCAGTGAAATAACTAGAGACATTTCATATTAGTCTTAGTTGGCAACGCACTTCCAATCATGAGTTTTCTGTCTTCAGATTGCAAAGAAGTATGGTCTCCTTTACCCAACCCCAGAATCTACAAGTTTCTGAACCGAGGCAGAAATATGATACCTATTGCCCATGGCACTTACCATTACGTGACCTCAGTTCATTTGTTTTTTCCATTCCATAAAGGTGTACCTACCTGATGAGCCACTGATGTCCATCGCCTTCAGGTTCCGTCCCTTGATGACGGTGACGGTCAGCCGTCCAGCAGTGGGAAGGTAGCACAGCGACAGCATCAGCTCGCCAAGATCCTTCTTTTCCTGTTGGAAAAAAAATACTTGTGGAAATTACTAACGAATTTTATTCTAATGCTATAATATTATAGTGTTTCGCATGTGTATTTTGCCAATTCAAATGAGGGGGGGAAGGGGTTGATTAATTTTTATTCATAACGACTCATAAGTCCTAATTATCGCAACTCCTAACGTATTTATTTCAGCAACTGTTACATTTTCAGGATTTTTATAAATCAAACCTAACCTAACCTAGTCTTATCTACACATTGAATATTTCAGAACTTCTGAAAAGTTTACGGTTTCAGCGGTATAAAAATTTCATTTTCGGAGTTCCGATAATAGGAGTTGCAATTTTAGTTGAACTTTGGCGCTCCCCCATAAACACCGTTGGAAATTGGTATAGAGACGTTTTCCTGCTTAGCTACGCATTCAATAATGCTAGGTTAAGTACTATTATTGTCACTCATAAGTGGCCCTCCAGCCAGATGGACCGACGACCTGAAAAAAGTGGCTGGTGGTGACTGGATGGCGAAAACGGGAGATCGGGCCTTGTGGCGAACCCTGGGGGAGGCTTACGTCCAGCAGTGGACTGCAATAGGCTGAAATGATGATGATGATGATGATGATAAGTAAAATGTTAACAAAAAGACCGACTGTTGAGTTTCTTGCGGCGTTTCTACTCAGCATTGGTCTTCTCTTAGGACGCGCTGGTAGAATTTTGACGTGTAAAAGTACCTGTGCGTGCGGCCTATTTACTGTAAAAACATATTTGATCTTTAAAAAAATTTATCAGAAAATTTTCACAAAACTAACTGCATCTTCAAGAATTAGTAAAACTGTTCTAATTGTTAACTTAGAATCTACTTATAACGTTACTTTTTTTTCGGCGTACAAAACCGTTATAAAACACTATAATCAATGGAACACCTTCATCCCGTTTATACTGGTCATCGTACCCGATTTTACGGCCATAGATGCCATTAAAATCCAAAAGCTAACGGCCCAGGGTCTTTAGGACCCCTTAAACCTTAATAAAATACCCTAACAAAGGCAGTATGAGCCTTGACAGCAGATTAATGGGTAAGGGACAGAGCCCCAGTAACTTCACACAAAACATTACTTGGGATTTTTACATTTTAGGCCAATATCAGCATTCGTCAATGTCCCGAGTATTAGCACAATGAGGGCAACAAAATGTATCGATGTTTTTGACATCGAAAATGACCTGTTACGCGAAATGGTTTTTGGAATAGAATGGTTGTTTTCTATCATGAGTTTTTATAATATTAATGTCGTTATTAGTAATTAGCAGTGGTCGAACTTTAGGGACATCAATTTGCATACAGGTGATTAAAAATAAAAGACTAATATTAAAGGACATGAAAATATTTAAAATTATAAAAAATGTCACCTACTGCGATCAATTGCAAAGTGATCTTAATCATTTGTTTATTACACAAAAAATAAGATAGCAGTCAATATTAGAAAATGTCAAACCATATCTTTCACTAGGAAAAAGAACCCTATACGTTATAACTACCATTTTAATACCGTCGCTGTTGAGAGGGACGAGATAGTTCGGGATTTAGGAATCATGCTGGACTCAAAGTTGCTTTTCTCCCAACATGTAGAATATATTGTAAACAAAGCTTATCGCAACCTTGGATTTGTTTTAAGAGTTTGCAAGCCTTTTAAAACCACATTAAGTTTAAAAATAGTTTATTATGCCTACGTAAGGAGCATTTTAGATGTCTGATCGACTGTCCGGATCTTTTGAACGGCCTAGGGATATGCGCCCCCACGAAACGTACACGATCCATACGGTTATTCAATGTCCCAGCACACTCGACTAAATATGGTCAAAACGCAGTTCTAACTAGATTGCCTAGGACCTATAACGATTTATTCATTAACACAGACATCTTCAACGATTCCAAAGACACGTTTAAAAAACATATAGTGTCTATCATATTGGGTACTAGCTAGAGTCAACTGCACCTGCGGGCTGTTGGAAGTAATCACAACGTAAAACACTCTTAATCATTATTGTCCTTTCGCCTTTCGCTTTTTTTGTCAGCCAGTGTATAGGTAGTTTTTTTTTGGCATTATAATTATTTTGATATAGCAAAGCTTGATTTGGCAGCGGCGACGGCGTAGGGTAGGTACCTAAGACTATTTTATTTCTGGAATATTTAAAGCTTCGTTAGTAATTTAATTGCAGATCAGCAGTGGGTACTTATTATTATGAGACTTAACAATACCGTGTAAGTCATTCGCGTGCGAACTATTGAATTCTTACATTTTCATTAGTTAGTATTCATCTACCTAAAATGAAATGGTGTACTTGCTTTTTATTTTATTTTGTTTTATTTTTTTCTTTTGTCAGTATCTGTTGCTTACATGTGGCATTTCCTTCTTTATGTTTAATTAATTAATTGGAAAGCTTTCTCGATGGATAGTTGTTTATCAAGTAATTCTTTTTACTTTATATATACTTGTTACTGCACTGCCGTAATGAATATGAATCTCACAATGTAATTGCTTGACTAAATGACAAGATACTCGTCTTGGCCCTTATTCTATCTATATATTTACGTAGAAACCTGTCATTGGCTTTACTAATAAGTATATACTAAATTGTCAACATAAAAATGTATGCTGTTGGTTTCTTTCAATAAATTAAAAAAAAAAAAAAATGGTCCGGGTATTGCGGAACCAGTTCTGCATAAACTCTTATTGAATATCCTGCGTTCATCATAGTACGTACTGTAGCATTACCGCTACAAATCGCGTTGGTTCGCGTTATTTATTGTTTATTTATTTCGCCTTTTTCGTTTCTCAGCCTTTTTGGTATTGCGGACTTGTTCATTGACCGGTTAGAGTTTGTAATTTCTACTTACAGTTTTGAATTTTGAATTCGTTTTTGTTAGATCCGTTCCTTGTTTTGGGAATGTCATTCATTCTCGTACTCTTGCCTTGATACAACAGAAAAATTTAATAATTTCTAGTCATCCCAAGTTTCTCTATAACTGAAGCCAGCTTCGAATGCCGCGTCCGGCCATTAAATTACATGAAGACATTAACTATTACGCCGTAGTCTCAATGGTGGGCTGAACGTTTTTGTGCTGTTGTCTTCTGTGTGTCCGGATAGCGGGTGAGTTGGTTTTTGTTGCCGAACAAGTCTTCACAGTCCTCCAATCTAAGGAAGCCTTTCTTCCGTCCTTCTCGTTCAATTTTGTGAGTAAAGGTGTCCTTTGCAGCACCTCCGTTTACCCCATATCCTCCGACTCAACGCCCCGACTGAAGATTTGGACGACGGGATTCAGCGTGCGGTTCGCCGTCAAGTTCGCTGGCAACGGGTCGTCGTCTGCGGCAGCGCCCGCAGGTTTTACCCGCTGCGACAGTTGCGACGAACGCAGGGTGGTTACATCTTCACACGGCGACAAGCAACGGCGGATATTCGCAGGACAGTTACTATTTCGTTGATTTTTACATTATTAAATTCTAATCTGAGTCCGCGAACTCACCCCTAACCTACCTAAGGTTATTCATTCGGTTTCATTTTGGCTATAAATGTTATAGAATCCCTAGACCTTTTTTTCCGATCAAAACCATAATTTGTTATCCCAGTTTTATAATACTTCGAACATATCAGTTTTAATCATGAAGCGCTTCTTGCATTTTAACAGATTCTTGTTGTTTTAGTTCGAATCAGAATTACCTTTAAATTGAATACAAGTTTTGGCCTGACCGTGTTCTAATGTGGTCTTTCACCCTTTATTAGGCAATGTGTTTTAAACTAGAAAAACTTTATTATTGTGACAACCCGCAGACCGTTCTGTGTTAAATTGTTTTGATACGTAAACTAAGTTCCGTAACAGTCTAGTGATCTTGTTTTTGTAGTTACATTGTATGTAGTTTGTTTTAATTTTATCATTGTGTGTTCTCCTTATTATATAACCTTGTTGAATTTCGTTCGGTTTTATTTTATTTATACAGGTCCAAATTTACGTGCTGATGGTTTTATCACAACCATCCCGTGTAGTGTTCCGTACCTTTTATTTTTATGGAGCGCTACAAAATGGCGCCCGAAGGTAAGTGATTTTTTCTATATTTACTTGTTTTGGTGATAACATTAATTTTTTTGTGTCGTCAGTGGAAGAATTGGTCATTCTGTCCAATAATTTTTTCCTTAACTACTAATCCGTTATGTTGTGTTTTAGATCTACACACCCGTCGACCTTTTTGCTGTTGTGAGGCTTTGGCTGCGCCTTGCATCTTTTCACCGAGGATTCGAACTTAATCCCTGGGAGTCTGTTTCTTGTTCTGATCTGTAATTTATATTGAATTTTTAAAAAAAAAATAGTGTTAAACCATCCCATTTTAAAAACTGTGTTTTATTGGTTGCTAATAAAGATACTTGGTGTTTTTATTCCCTTCCCTTTCTGATGTTAGCTTGTAAGACGTAGGGCACAAACAAGGTAAGTCGCTTTGATTTTCTTCTACCATACCTTACGTTGTTTGTTCACAGGGGCTTCCAATCGTGTTAGAGTTCTAATCTTTTGATCGTTTTGTGTTTGTTGTTTTTCTCCCTCTGTGTAATCTTTAGAATGGAGTTGTCAGATTCAGCTATGGTGACGCCGCAGCGTTTGACCCCACCAGCTCTTCCTGTTAAGAACCCTGATGAGTTTTATGATTCACAAGATGCCATTGAGCCCACGCCTTTGACATGTCCGATGAGTCGACGTTGTTCCAAACAGGAGTCCCTCCTCAAGTGGAACATTAAGTTTGATGGTGAAGCCTGTGTTAGGGAGTTTTTCCAACGCGTTGAAGAGGAACAAGAGGCCCGAGACGTTCCGCTAGACTACGTTGTGCGTCGGTTTCATGAACTTCTTTCGGACAGTGCACTTAAATATTTTAGATCAATAAGGTGTCCCGGCTTGACGTATCATCAGGTCAAGGGGGCGTTCCTTCGCACTTTTGATGTCATTGATTATGACTTCAAAATCGAACGAGAATTGCGTCAATTGCGTCAGAAACCAACCCAGACGGCGAGGGATTTTATAATCTCTGCCCGCGACCTGAACTCCAAACTACGTGTTCCGGTTCCCGAAGCGGATTTGTTCACCATCGTGAAGTACGGCTTACATCCACGCTATCATCCTTGCTTAGCAACGAATTTATTGACTGATCTTGACGCACTATTACATATTACAGCTAATTTCGAGGCTTTCCAGCCCCAGCATAGGGTTTGTGCAGTCTGTTCCTCTACCGATGTCGATATCGCCCAAAGTTCACCCCCTTTATGTTTGAAGTGCAACACGTCAGGTCATCAATATCGCGCTTGTCCTGTTGTGCCTGGTCCTTTATGTTTTAGTTGCAAGCGTCCAGGTGTCATCACACGCGATTGTGCGAATTGTAATCCTCCAAAAAACGCGTAAATGGTGACGCACGCACACCCAATGTGTCACCAGTTATTGTTACTAATTCGCCAGACAGTCGATTATTCTTAGAAATTACTTTGGCAAAGTCCCGTATAAAGGCCCTTTTAGATAGCGGTGCTCAAGTTTCTTTGGTAGATGTTTTTTTGTTAAATAAGTTGGAAATCCCTTTTAGTACCGATTTACGCCCGACAGTTATTTCTGCAGATAGTTCTCCTATTGAGATACTTGGTGGTGTTGACCTGCCTATTTTTTTTAGAGGCGGCTGGGTTCAACACCCTTGTTTAGTTAGTAGGAATTTGCCTACTCAATTGATTTTAGGTATTCAATTTTGGAACCAATACGGCCTTACTGCTTTAATTACGGACGCTTTTCATGGCAAATATTCTGACAATCTTTTTGTACCTTCGGTTCAGAATAACGTTATACCCGAGGTTGCTTCTAATGAGACACGTTACGTTCATCCTCGTTGGACATTGTCACCTGATCAGGAAACTAGGTTGCAGTCGGTCATCGAACAGTTCAGCGATATCTCGTCAGATCAAAAAGGTCTAGGTTGTACCTCATGGTTGTCCCATAAAATCGTAACTGAAGGCTCACCAATAAGGCAGAGATATTATCCGCTATCACCCGTGAAGTTGAAGATACTTAATGAGGAGATTGACAAGATGCTAGAGATGGGTGTTATTCGTCCTTCCAAGTCACCATGGGCGAGCCCAGTCGTTATGGTTACCAAGAAAGATGGCTCCGTTCGGTTCTGCGTTGATAGTCGCAAACTTAATAGCGTTACCATTCGCGATTCGTATCCTTTACCTCGTATACAGGATATCCTTGACAACCTTCGCGGTGCGAGATATATCACGACCCTCGACTTCCGGAGTGCCTTTTGGCAGATACCTTTAGCCGATAACGCTAGTTGTCAGAAGACAGCATTTATTGTTCCTCAACGCGGACTTTTTGAATTTACTCGGATGCCGTTCGGACTTACCAACGCTGCTTCTGAGATGCAACGTCTTACCGATCTAATCGTTAATTTCGAATATACGTCAGATTCTGATGACTTTGTCTTCGGGTATGTCGATGATCTGATCCTCGTTTCCAAGGACTTTGAGAGTCACCTACGTCTCATTATTAAGGTTCACGATCGTCTTAAAGATGCCGGTCTGACAGTCAGCTTGAAAAAATGCGAGTTCTGTAAACCTGAACTAAAATATCTGGGTTATATCGTAAACGAACGCGGTCTGCAAACCGATCCGAAGAAACTCGATGCTATTAACGAATTTCCTGTACCGACAACAGCAAAAACTCTCCGAGGCTTTATCGGAATGGCGTCTTATTACCGTCGATTTGTGGATAATTTTTCAGCTATCATCGCTCCATTGACTGCCCTCATTGGTAAAAAGAAGGGTAGAGATCCTATCGAGTGGAATGATGCCGCCAACTCGGCATTTCTTCAGCTGAAGTCGGCTCTGATGAAGTCACCTGTCATGTCATGTCCTGATTTCACGCGTCCTTTTATTCTTCAGTGTGACGCAAGTTCGATGGCTTTAGGGTCTGTGCTTGTCCAGGAGATCGATGGTGTAGAGCATCCTATAGCATATTATTCACGTCTGTTTTCCAAGGCAGAAAGGAACTATAGCACCACTGAGCGAGAACTTCTCGCTGTGCTCGATTCTATTAAACACTTTCGTGGTTATCTTGACGGGGTTGATTTTACTATTGTCACAGATCATATCGCCTTAAAGTGGTTAATGACGTTAGATAATCCAAGTGGCAGGTTAGCTCGATGGGCGACAATCATTTCCCAGTTCAATTTCAAAATTGTTCATAGACGTGGTGTTCTTAATGTTGTTCCCGACGCACTTTCCAGAGCGCAGGTTGGCGTTATTTCTTTTAGCCGTGGTGGTAATCCGACCACCGATCCTTGGTATGAACGTATCTATAATGGTGTTCAAACGTCCCCCCAGATCTTTCCCGCGTATTGTATACGTGATGGCATGCTTCTTCGGAAAATGGCATTAGACGTTCCGTTAAGAGATAACGCTTGGCGTATTGTTCTTCCAGCAGAGAAGACTAGGGAAGCTATCCTCGAGATTCATAACAACTTCCCTAATGTACATCCAGGGGTAATGAAAACCTATAGTAAACTCAGGGAGGTTTATTATTGGCCGTCGATGTATCGTACGGTTGCGACTGTACTTTCTGATTGTCAAGTTTGTAAGGCGTATAAAATTGCTAATGGCACTCCACATGGTCTCAGGTTATATCCTAGGTCTGTTAACGCACCACTGGACTTGCTCTCTATCGATCTTATTGGTCCTTTACCCCCTGCATATTATGGTTTCCGTTATATTCTAACTATGGTCGATGTTTTCACAAAGTTTGTTTGGCTAGTTCCCCTCAAAACCGTCAGTGCTCTGAATGTATCGAAAGCTCTGGAGTCGGAAGTTTTTCTTCGATATGGTACACCCCAAAATATCCTTTGCGATAACGCAACTGTTTTCCGCAGCACGGAATTTTCGCGTTTTCTGTCTGGTTATCGAATTCCTGGCCCAATCTTTACCCCGTATTATTCACCCCAGGCTAATGTGGTAGAGAGATACAACCAAAGTGTAATTACTACTCTGAGTATCCTGTTGGTCGATGACGATCGTAACTGGGCGAAGTTACTTCCTAAGGTTGCGCTATACTTAAACTCGTGTATGAATCTTGCTACTTCTTATACGCCCAACTTCCTTATGTATGGCCGTGAAGTACTATCCACGCATGAGCGTTATAATGTTCAGACTGTGGACCCAGGTGTGGAACACAGTCGGAACGAACGCGCTACATCGCTGGAAACTCTTCAGGAGGTCTATGCCAAGGTTTCGGACGCAATGTCTCTGGCCTTTCAACGTAACGCTGTTAGGTACAATCGCAACAGAGTTACGGTTCGATATAACGTCGGCGATGTCGTCTGGAGACGAAATTTTGCCCGGGCCGGTCAGGACGAATTCCTCGGAGGAAAATTCGCACCGCGTTTTATTAAGTGTACTGTCGAACGTATTATTTCCCCACAGGTGTTGGTACTTAAGGATGTGAATTCACCTCACAGTGGTAACTATCACGTTAAGGATATCCTTAAGTAATTGTTTTGTCATTTTCGTTTTTTTTTTTTTTTTTTTCCTCTTTCCTCCTCCTTTTTCTCCCTTTTCTCCCAAAATTTTCCAAAATTCTAAAGGTTCCATTGTGATCAACGTCTTCCTCCTTCTGGTTTTTGTTTCGGTGTTCTATTTCATATTTATTTTTATAATATTTGACGTACGATGTTTGTACATCTTTTTCCAATATATTCTGCGTCGACTTTTGTTGTGAGAATTTTCCTTGCCGTGTTCATTTTTTTCGGTCTGACTATACATATTGTTATTCAAAGTTCGAAGTTTGTTAATCACCTATCACTTTGTTCACGTTAGGCATTTGTTTGCCATCGTATCAACTATAGTGCAATAACAGGTCTTGATACTTGTGGGTTTTTCTCGCGCTAATTTCCAAGACGGAATTGTTTCGTTGGGCTATCTTACTGGGTTAACGGTTAGTTAGTTTGCGCGAACTAGCTAATCTGTGATTTTGGTATCATAGCGGAATGGTTGGTATGTAAACTTCGTGCACTGGTATGCCTTAGTTTAAGAGCTAGTGTCTTGGAATTTTCGGTTAGAGTACTTATCCCGATCGTAATACTTTTTCGGACTATTCGTTTTGCCTTTATGTTTTTGGTTGGTCGTTCTGATAGGCTTATTGGTGTATATTGTGGTGGTTGATTTGTATAATCCTTAGTTTTTAGTGTTAGGATAATTTGATTCAATTTTCGTCGCGGATATTTGTTAGGGTTTCTAGATGGTATTTGTAGTAGGTTATTTCTTGTCTTTGCGTAGATTTGTAATAATGGGCTGTTAAACACATTTTCTGCAGTTTTTGTTGGCTGACTGTACTAGGTGTAAGTTAGTTATAGAGGTGCTTTTTTCCAGCAGGCTGTATTATTAATAAAATAGTTTTAATGTGTTAGGCTAGATGTTTTAGGGTAGGTGGCTGCAGTTAGTCAGAATTAGTCCTAGTTTAGTCAGTCTAGTATCAAGATCGTTTCGGTTCATCTATACTAGGTGAGCGATCTTTGGTGTTCAGGTGTGATTTTCGTCGCGTCTGTAGTTTTGTTTTTCATTTTAGGTTAACCTTATCAAGGTCGACTTTGACAAATGCTGTTTGTGTTTAACCTTTATATTTTAAAGTGTGTTTTTGGTGTTTCGTGTTCGATGTTTAGGGTTGTCACATTTGGAAATTTTAGGGTTGTCACTTCGATATTATTCTAGGGTTGTCACTTTTGGAAATTTTAGGGATGTCACTTCGATATTATTTTAGGGTTGTCACTTTTGGAAATTTTAGGGATGTCACTTCAGTATTATTTTAGGGTTGTCAATTTTTTGTTTTTTTGTTCTAGTGAGGGGATAATTGTAGCATTACCGCTACAAATCGCGTTGGTTCGCGTTATTTATTGTTTATTTATTTCGCCTTTTTCGTTTCTCAGCCTTTTTGGTATTGCGGACTTGTTCATTGACCGGTTAGAGTTTGTAATTTCTACTTACAGTTTTGAATTTTGAATTCGTTTTTGTTAGATCCGTTCCTTGTTTTGGGAATGTCATTCATTCTCGTACTCTTGCCTTGATACAACAGAAAAATTTAATAATTTCTAGTCATCCCAAGTTTCTCTATAACTGAAGCCAGCTTCGAATGCCGCGTCCGGCCATTAAATTACATGAAGACATTAACTATTACGCCGTAGTCTCAATGGTGGGCTGAACGTTTTTGTGCTGTTGTCTTCTGTGTGTCCGGATAGCGGGTGAGTTGGTTTTTGTTGCCGAACAAGTCTTCACAGTCCTCCAATCTAAGGAAGCCTTTCTTCCGTCCTTCTCGTTCAATTTTGTGAGTAAAGGTGTCCTTTGCAGCACCTCCGTTTACCCCATATCCTCCGACTCAACGCCCCGACTGAAGATTTGGACGACGGGATTCAGCGTGCGGTTCGCCGTCAAGTTCGCTGGCAACGGGTCGTCGTCTGCGGCAGCGCCCGCAGGTTTTACACGCTGCGACAGTTGCGACGAACGCAGGGTGGTTACATCTTCACACGGCGACAAGCAACGGCGGATATTCGCAGGACAGTTACTATTTCGTTGATTTTTACATTATTAAATTCTAATCTGAGTCCGCGAACTCACCCCTAACCTACCTAAGGTTATTCATTCGGTTTCATTTTGGCTATAAATGTTATAGAATCCCTAGACCTTTTTTTCCGATCAAAACCATAATTTGTTATCCCAGTTTTATAATACTTCGAACATATCAGTTTTAATCATGAAGCGCTTCTTGCATTTTAACAGATTCTTGTTGTTTTAGTTCGAATCAGAATTACCTTTAAATTGAATACAAGTTTTGGCCTGACCGTGTTCTAATGTGGTCTTTCACCCTTTATTAGGCAATGTGTTTTTAAACTAGAAAAACTTTATTATTGTGACAACCCGCAGACCGTTCTGTGTTAAATTGTTTTGATACGTAAACTAAGTTCCGTAACAGTCTAGTGATCTTGTTTTTGTAGTTACATTGTATGTAGTTTGTTTTAATTTTATCATTGTGTGTTCTCCTTATTATATAACCTTGTTGAATTTCGTTCGGTTTTATTTTATTTATACAGGTCCAAATTTACGTGCTGATGGTTTTATCACAACCATCCCGTGTAGTGTTCCGTACCTTTTATTTTTATGGAGCGCTACAGTACATACAAAAACTAACGCCTTCAATCCCAGAGTGGGTAGGCAGAGCTACAGAATTACGTACAACTCTAAAAACTTTTTGATAATTGTACAACCACATTTTGTACAATTAAGTTAAGATGTTTAACAGCGTGCCTATTAGTAACAGGTTACAAGCCTAGCCCATCGCCTCGCCTAGCAGTACTACAAGACAGCATTCCCTTAGTCGCCTCTCTTACGACATCTACGGGATGATATGCAGTGGCACTATTCTAATCCGTAACAACACGGGTGTCATCATAGTACTCGTAAGCTCATCATAAAAAAGAAAGAAGAAGAGTTTTTATGCAGTAATAACAATTTGTATGATTAAAATACTATTCCGGTATAACTATTTTGGACAATACTCGCTGAATTGACATTCATAAAATAATATCAACTCCATTTGCCTTTTGATTAAAATATTGCAATCAAAATTACGCCGCTGTGATCAGTATTTTGATTGCAATTAAGCTGTATTTAACTCTGATAATATTACCTCCTTGTATTATTGTCTATTTATTAATAGTATGTACCAGTTAATGCCTAAGAAATTGTTAAATGAGAAAGCCCTGTTTGTAAAATTTCGAACCCTCGTAATTAGGCTTATTTTTTTATTGTGTGTAAGGTTTTGCTTTGACAAGCAATTTATTTTTTTATATAAAGACATGAAACATTAAAAAAAATTAAATGCTTTTTGTTGCCACTCTTCGAAATTATTTAATGTCAAAAGAAACTACAAACATAAGAAATAATTAAGAAAGTAAACCAATGTTTAGGCCGCTTGGATATTATTCAGAGTAAAAAACACCCAAAGTAATAATACTTTATAACGTAAAATCTTTAACCTAAATTGAAAACTCTTTGTATGAAGAAACCCTTAGGGGCTAAAACTAATCCAATGGAATAATAGGTACTTTTTTATTTTAATAAACATCGGCGTTTTTTTTTATTCTTTAAAACTTTTTACAATATTCGCAAGAAAATATTTTAACTCATCATTAGGTTACCTAAGTATTACGAATATTATTTTTGCTAAGTAACCAACTTATTAGTAATTCCCGGTTGTTTACCAACAGTTCATCCTGTAGATTATTCAGAAGGACATATCAAATCAGCCATGTTATTCCCTTAAGAAACTCACTATTCATTTCGACGGACGAATTACCCGGCAAGTTTAAGTTGACACGTCTGAGCGTACAAACAACATTTCTAGGCTTGCATTTTTAACTAGGCAGCTTAACCTTCAAGATCGTTCAATGGATCGATCGACGAAGTCGTTTTAAAGAGAATAACACCATAGGTCTGTGATTGTATTCATTCTATTTGATGCAATATTTTTAACATTTAAAGTTACTTTTTAAAGTACGTTACATATTCCTGGGTAATACGGGTAAATGAGGTTATACTTCAGTTCTTTTTAAAAGTTTTTATTCTGAACAAGTTTTTGTTAACGGCCGATATTCAGATCACATTATGCAATTCCGATGACAAATCAACATTTTGGTATCTAAGAGCTGACCTGATGATGGACTCGGAAGGTGGCGAGAAGATCCCCGCTATACTTAACGTTACTTAACCTTTGGGACTCATTAGTTTGGTCTTTGTCAAATTTTGCGACCTTAAAGTAGGAAAACCTTGAAGTAGTAAAACTTTCGTCAAACTATTTTGTGAAATAACAGCATTTTAAAATGAAAGTTGAGCTCACGTTTTTCGTAAGTAAAAGAGAAATGAACATTGTAAAGTGAGATGAGCACACGTGATAATGTCAAACTTTGGGTTCAAAGTATGAATGATGGCAGATGAACGGATTTATCTTGGAATTTTTCATATTTACTCGGATTATTAGATTCAGAATACAATAGATTTAGCTGATGAACATCCCGCCAAGACAGGTTGCTTAAAGATGTCTACGTAAAAAGCTTTTACAAACGAAACCGATTGTAAAGTGAAATTAAAGTGACAAAAATTCACATTATGTAGAGCAGAAATTTGTGTGGCATTTGTTACGAGTATACGAGTATAAGCATTATGTTTCTTTTGTTTTGTGTGTTGCCTTATTTCATTTAAATAGTTGTGAAATTTAAATTTAAATATGCCTGCTTGTAACTAGACCTACTTAGTGCTTAGTAGGTAACTTTGTCATCACAAGCCTTTTGCGTCTATTCATACACACGATTTAAACAATGACAAACCAATCAAAATGACTTATTTTTTACATTTATTTTAAATCTACCTTTTGTTCGTTTTTAATGACTTTACCCACTGACCTTTCATTTGAAATGCTTGTATTGCATAATATATGCTTTTTTTGCATTTTATCTGTAGATATTCAGTTGATATTGCGCCTTATACGAAACTTTTACTCCTTACCTTAAGTATTAGAAGTTAGCTACTGCATTAAAGAAAATAGTATCCTCACCGTTACATTCCAGTAGATATTATTATGTTGTCTGTTGATTTGTTTGTACTTCTACAACTTTTTTGTTTGTTACTTTACTTGCCATATTTTTATCTTTGTGTACATTTTCTACAATAGCTACTGTAAGTTTCAGTATCTCCTGTATTTTCGTCAATTTTACCTGCTGTATTTACCGTACTTTCACTAACTAACCTAACCTAACTTCAGTCACTACTTTATTGACTTTTAAAATCTGCATCATCATAGATCACATCGCTTGCGTTTCAGCTACATATTAACCTCCAACTATTAGATCTGTTAAGTCAAAAAACTCTTTTAAAAATAAGGTAAAATGCATTATGCTCTGCAAAATGGTATGGTATGTTTTAGCGGAAAAGACTGAAAAATGTATGAAACCAGTTTCCTGACCTTAACACATACGACCATGCGCCTCTTATCATTTCCTCCATCCCGTTTCACTGTCCTTTTCGGTAAATTAGCTTTAAGATCTTCAAGTCCTGGCAGAATATCAGCATCGCGAAGTTATTCGTGACAAAATACTGAGCCAGGAGCCTTTTTGCCCCCTTTGTTTTGTATAATTATTTGTTGTTTTTATTTATGTCTGTTGTGGCTGAATAAACATTTTCTTTCTTTCTTTTCTTTCTATATACACACTTATTACTATCACTTGTAGTATATTTACCTGCGGCGCGGCGAGTATGTTCATGGTGTACTCGATCTCCTGGTGCAGATCAGCTGATTCCAGCAGGCCCTTCAGTACCACGTGCCCGATCAGGTCGTGCCGCGAGAACCGGTCGAAGTCGTACACGGAAAACTGAAGGTAGCGCTGGCGCAGCTCTTCGTACGGCACACTAAACGAAAAAAGTAAAATAAATAGGTTAGGTTGAGAATATGCTTATGGGTTATAATATAAAAAACAGTTTGTACTTTTGGATTCATATTGAGATGCGCCTATCTAACCTACTTAAAACGTTAATAAATATCAGGGGAGAATATCCTACAAATTGACCTAGTCCCAAACTAAGCTTTAGGTTTGTACATGGTTTGTACTATGGTTACTAGACAACGATAGACTTAAGTACTTATATAGAGAATTACATAGAAAACATCACAGACTCAAGAACAAGTAGACACGCTTATCACATAAATATCTGCTCTTTCCGGGATTTGATTCGAGAGGCAGTGTCACTACCAACTAGGCTAACGTGTCTTCTTATACTGGCCTGACTATTGATGATGCGATATAAAAAAAAAATGATTATCGCCATTTTCGCGCTGTTTCCAAAGGTTAGCAGCATTGAGCACAATCAAAACGAATACTAGAGATGATACAATCATAATAACGTTTTCTTATGAGGATTGTGAAGCTAAAAAATTCCATACAAAATGCGATAACGTTTCTCTCTTCTACCTATTTTTACGATTTAATATGTTGTAGATATCATGAAAAACTATGTCTGTACGTTTTCCTTTCCAAGAAAATATTTCTTAGAATGAAACTAATTTAAAAAATAAAAAGCAGAAACGTACAGTGCAACCATTTTCTTAATAGCGATTGGCAATAATCGTTTTTCTATGACAAACGAGTGAATATACTGTCAGTTGCGAGTGTAAGCGTGATAGCGATAGCCAGCCGAAAGCTATTAAGAAGCTGGGAATACTGTACAAACGTAGTTCTCTATAATAACTACAATATACTCAAAAATCGTGGAAATTGGACTTGATTGATTGGGTGAGAAACGTTAAAATCAAATCAAATTGCCCGGAGCTAAATTTGTATGGATTTTTATTGACAGCTACGCGATTTTAGCGGCGCTTCATAATCCTCTTAACTTAAATTGTCATATCAAGAATTACAAATTTGAGTTGGCCCAAAAAGTAACAGTTGTTTTGTATGCTACTGCCTGCCCAGCGTACCTGCTATTATTGTTGTTCAGTGAATCCAATCCACATCCTATCGGCCGCAATCAGTCAGTTAATGACGTTAAGTTATTACTTAGTGTAAAATTTTCATACACTTTGAGTTTAAGTAGTCCCGTCAGAGCGCACATAACACATTTTAGCGCGTGCATTCTCAATTAAGCAGCCTTATACGTTCTCGACAGAATATCGACAGAAGCCCTGCTGCCTAATTGAGAATGCACGCGCTAAAATGTGTTTTGTGCACTCTGACGGGACTACTTAAACTCGCCGGCGGTGTGGTGCGTTCACTCGTTTACTCGTTCGACCGAGCGAGCGCCGTTTTTAAGAGAATAACACCCCTGAACATGCCTGAGCAACAGAATAGATTCCAATGTTGACAACTTTATCATTCCGCGTTCTATAGCGCCCCTATACTATAAAGGATTGCTATTTTCGCACACCAAATTTTCGAATGTGAAACTTACTTTTTAAATGCTACACTTATAACTTAACATAACCTTTGAATATCAATTGAATTAGAAATTCATAGTAATACAGCTCGATATAACTTTATAAAAGATGAAAATTATGTGAAATATTCGGAAAATAATTTAGCGCACACTCTCAATTTGTATAAGTTTCTAAATAATCTTGTTTTCTCTTAAACCCGATCACATTATCCCTTTCATCTCGATTGAAGGGTTTGTTTATACAACTAATTGTATAAAAACAATCCCCAGTGGCAAGGAATACAACCACCCTTGAGGCTACTTGCGAGCACCGAAAACATCAATATTTTTATATTATTACAAAAACAGTTACGGCCGCAAAATTTCGTCACGGGTAAAATATACAAGAACATTTCCAAATTAACATGAATTTAAATTACGCTATATTAATGAAAATTAATGGCCTTTAATGTTTCAAACTATAAACTATATAGGTATCTTTGATTAATAAACATGAACAAAGGGTCACTCGCTCTATTCTACTTTTGTTATACCATATTGCTTTTGACATGTTATCGTATTGTCAATGTTACGATAGATCCTATTTACTTGACAGTAATAAAATAAAATAATATAATTCCGAAATCAGGAGCCCTAATATGGCTGTGTTTATCGCGTGACAAAGTGTGGATAAGGCATCCGTCACCTTCTGACACGTAAATAAGTACGACAGCGACGGATGCTTGATCCACATTTGACACGCGATATAGACGCTAATATTTTGTTCCTGAGTCATGGATGTTTCTCGTTTATTTTATCGTTGTCTCGTACCCATAGTACAGTCAAGGACTTTAATTGTTATGCCACTATGGAACCCTGTCGCATAACGTTAATCATTCATTTAAGCGTAATTTCTGTCATGTGGTTTGACGCTGTCGTTATGACAGGGTTCCATAGTGGCATAACAATTAAAGTACCTGACTGTACAAGCCTAGAGCTTAGATTGAGACTTGATCAATTGATCATCGTACCCTGATATTTATTTATTTATTTATTTAAACAAGTATTTGTAGGGGTATGTTACCACGGAAGCTTAGCTGTTCAAAGAAACAGCGAGATGGAAAAACACAAAGACTGTAGAAATCTCTGCAAGTTGCTTGACAGTTCAAAAGGAACACCAAAAAAAGATCTTAATCGTTCCTTAATCGTTTCCGCGGCAAAAACAATGAACGAGACTTACACGAACGAAGTCGTGGGAAAAATCTTGTATAATTTATTGACATTCATAGTCTGCTCACAAGTGGAAATGACTTCTTAACCCGACTGCCGAAAGGGGAGTATTTTGACGATTCTTATGTCAATCGATTTGTCCTCATCTTGTAAACGAGTGTTACTAAAGATATGACAGTAATCAAAATTCAATATGGCGGCAACCAGACGCCATATTGTAAAAAGGAAAAAAATAAAGTCGACGAACCATGAACCATGACAAGTGGGGCATCATTTTAGTTTCTTTCATCATTTTTCATTTTGAATGATCATTTAGGATTTATAACGATTTAGAGTTGGTTAGCAACAGTCGGGTTTTTTAAAGCTTGATTAGCATTTCGTTACCGTTTTATTTACCGCGTTCACTGTCAATGTAATAAAAGCCTCCAAAACGTTAAAAAGACGATACCGAGAATGGTTTATAAAAACCGGGCGAGAGCATGTCTGACCATGCTCAGTGCAGGGTTCTGAACCCTTTAATACACAAAAATCATCTCAAAAAACCACAAGTATGAAGTAATTCTCTATTTAAAGTTATTTGGTGGTCTTAGGTCATTTTAGTAGGTATAAACACTTTAGTCGCCTGTATCTCAAGAACCAATCAAGTCTACCTAGTCGTCATAGTTTTCCTTTAAAATTCGTTATAATTATGTGCTTTCATTTAGGATATGACACTTGACTCAAGGGGGACAGTTGACTCTAACAAAAATTAGCGCTTTAAAGCTTAATATTTCATAAACGGATCTCTTAATCGAAAAATTGTTGGCACAACCCCGCAATATATTTGAAAGACCTATCCAAAGACACGCCACAGTATGGGTTAGACGAGAAAAAAAAAAACATCCTCACGTTACGTGTAGGGCAGGTAAGCAAAAAACGTTTATATTTCAATATTTTATTTCACCACTTTGTTGGCGTGACTAATATGTATATTCATGCCAAATGACAGCTTTCTATGACTAAGAGTCTCTGAGCAGCGGGCAGATGAACGGACGGAAATGGCGAAACTATAAGGGTTCCTAGTTTGACTTCGGAACCCTAAAAACAAAGTGGAACGGAAACCCAGTATAAACTACTTAAGATATAAAACCAACTCCAAAGGGATAAAATATTAAACTTAGGTGAAAGAAATTCCGCGACAATAGCGTCGCAAGAGACCCGAAGTGTAATACCACGTTGTTAACTTCATTACATGCATCCAATGTTCAAATATATACAATTCCAAAGTTATTACGGTAGAGTTTCTTGAGAGCTAGATAGAAACAGATATTATTAAATTAAATAATTATATCAACAAACTGGGATATTATTTAGCGCGTGCATTCTCAATTAGGCAGGGCTTCTGTCAATAAGATCGAACGTACAAGGCTGCCTAATTGAGAATGCACACGCTAAAATGTGTTTTGTACGCTCTGACGGAACTACTTAAACCCGCCGGTTTAAATAAGCTGCGCCACGTTCACTAGTTCACTCGTTACCCCTGATCTTAAGACACGTTTAAGTCAAGATCATTTGATACAAAACTACCATCTCTAATGCGTTTTGAAATAACTAGTGGTAGCTCTTGAGATTAATTAATTTATACCCATTCCCTTAGAGAAATGATTTTCGTTATATATTCGTTTGAATAAAAAAAAAAACTATTGTGGTCATAAAATAAAATTCAAATTCTAAAAAATAGTACATTACTGCACGGACCGGGAAATAGGCCGTTGAGGGACGAGGAGAGTTAGCGTGGCCGCGCTATATTCGAGTCCAGCAACCGCCCTTCCCGGTCGAGGCTTGTATAGTGCTTTTCTCCAACAATGTGAGGAAACTTAACACAATTGTTAACAATATTAAACACAGTCCCAACATTTCCTTGAAAAAAAGAACAGAAACGTACAATTTAGTATGACACTGAAATAAAGCATTAAATAAAATCGCAAATTTAAACGCAATAAATTCAATTTGAATAAAGTATAGTTTAAACTATAACATTTATTAAGCGTTTATGTTATTTCGGCAATTTATTTTGTGTAATAACGCAATTTCTATTAAAAAAACGTCAAACTATTTGACACACTTTTAAATACGTTGTAAACGCTGTTTGAAAAGGCTTAACTTTTTAGTCTATGAGATTTAAAAAGTAAAATATACAAGGAAAATTTTGATTGCACGAGTGTTTTGCTGTTTGAAGATAGCTATCCTAGTCCAAACATGGTTTTAAAAAGTAAAACACCAAGTACGTAATGAAATTTCATACATTTTCGCGGCCGCTGCCGTTGGTAAATAATAACTTTGTTTTTTTTTTTATTTTGCCTGGGCCTGGAACTTAGAACTTCGCGTGCTGATTTGACAACAGTAAGGTTAACATTTCCGAGCATGTGGGAGAAAACGTACTTTTTGGTTTGTTTTTTATTACACATGGTATCATTTTTGATGCACTTTGCAAAAAGAAATTATTCTTTTAACAAAATGAGATACTTAGCAAACATTTAGTTTAAGTATGCATTATCACATTTTGCCAAATGGAAATGTCACAACGACAGATAAGGACAAAGCATATTTCAAGCAATCTTTAGCTATTGTGCGTTTATGAACAATGAAAGGAATTAAAACAATTCAGTTTTGATACTGTATGCATCTATGGGTTAAACTTCTTACATACTCCTATCACCATGTGCCTAAATAGTCAACTGTAATAAAGATATTAGATTTAATGACCATTATGGTCGTCAGCGTGTTAGAACTTTTAAAATTGAAGTGAAAGCGTTAACCAAGTTCGAGGGGCGCCCTTGGGGCTCGCTCGGGCCGACGAGCAATTTAACGTGCTATTTATATACCTGTTGAGTGTGGCAATGACACGCACAAAGGGGGCAGAAAAAAAAAACCGGTCAAGTGCAAGTCAGACTCGCGAACCAAGGGTTCCGAATTTAAGATCATATGGTTGGAAAACAAGGAACGATAATTTTTGTACATTTTTGGCTATAAATCAAAAAGAAAGTACGTCACGGAATATTATAGAAAATCAGTTTTGAAATGTGTAGATTAAGCCCTTTTATATGACCCCCCGTATGCTATATTCAAACCACTTTCATTTTCAACCCCCCATTCTTGACCCTTTTTCAAATATTTAGAAAAATAATTTCATATTTTTTTTTACTAAAAACAGATGCGGGAAAGTTATACAATTGTGCCAAATTTCAAGTTGATAACTTAACTATAGTTTTAGAGAAAAACGGATGTAACATACAGACAGACACCGAAGTCTCACCATAAGGGTTCCTTTTTTACCATTTTGGTACGGAGCCCAAAAAAACACTTTAGAGGTAGTTTAAAAACGTAGCGTGACTTCGAATTGTAAAAATGATATGTAGACGATTGTATGTACTTAGCGCGTTGAAATAAAGTTATGTTTTTGGTTTATAGGCGGGTGTTAATAATTAAAAACACGCCTTCATTCCCAGAGTGGGGTAGGCAGAATTACCAACAACTCTAAAAACTTGTTGTTAATTCTGTAACCACATTTTGCACAATCAGGCTAAGCTGTTTACCAGTGTATATTGTGACAGGTTGCAAGCCCATCGCCTAACAGTACTACAAGCGTTTATTCCCTTAGTCGCCTCTTACGACTTCCACGGGAAGACATGGAGTGGTGGTGGTGGTGACATGGGTTCTAAGCCGGAAACCACACGGCTTAAAAATGGGTAATAATCCTGACGTTTCTAACCCCCTTGAAATAACGATTATCAGCAATATTTATCAGTACGCAATTTAATGGAAACATTAAGAGGTCGGAACTAGAACTAACATCTTTATCCTACTAATATTATAAATGCGAAAGTTGAGTTAGTTGTAGTTTATAAAAACTGACCTATATGTTTCTCTACTATAACCATTATTATTATTCCGGACAATCCTATCAATTTTTATACATTGTTTTTTTTCCCTAAAATAACTTTCCACCCAGTCATAAGCTCTGCCTCCAATACAATACGACTCCATCTTTTTCAAAAGTATACCATGGCCGATAAAGTCAAAAGCTTTGCTCAAGTCTAAAAAGACGGTGATGATCGGAGTCTCATGGTTTACACTCTCCGCAATTGTAGTTACTAGGTTGAAACAAGCTATGTAGCATTACTTTCTCAAAAACTTTTGATAAAATTGGTATAAAAGTTATTGGTCGGTAATTATTTGGGTCTGATTTGTCCCTTTTTTTAAAAGAGGTTTTACTATGGAGAGCTTTAGTTGTGAGGGAATGATTCCATCAGTGAATGACAAGTTAATAATATTTGAGAGAGGACGGCAAATAAACTTAGCGCATACTTTAAAAACCATAGTAATAATCTCGTCATATCCATAAGGTTTACTGTTGTTTAAAGACATAAGTATTTTGTATACTTCGAATTCATCAGTAGGTTTCAGAAAAATTGATTTGGAATTATGTAATGACCTATTTAGTTTCATGTCAGCTGCGGATGATGGAGTAGAGTTTGTCAGATTAATAAGATATTTATTCAAGTGAGTACATATGTCAATGGGGATTGAGTAAGATTTATTTCCAAGAGTGGAGTTAATCGTTTTCCAAGTGGCTTTACATTTGTTCTTATTGTATTGTATGTATTTATGATTACAAATCTGTTGCGCTCTATGGAGACAAGACTTAAATAGTTTATTGTATTGTATACATTTTTGTTTGTTTATTTGACATTTTGAATTGGTTCTCTTATATTTCAATTATAGATCGCGCTTTGTTTTGCTTGACTTTTTCAAACCTTTTGTTAACCATTTCAGTTTCTTCGAGCGATTGACAACTTTAACTTTTATCACGGGGACGCATAATTTGTAAATTAAGCAGAACATATTATAAAAAATACTAAATGCTTCTAAACAAGATTCTGATGCATAAACATTACTAAAAGATACCTGGGAGACATAATCATAAAACTTCAAAACATTTTCATTGCAATAATCCCTTTTTAACTCAAACCATGTAGCAAATGTCTTGTGTTTATTTGCCTTAATTGTTATAATTTTTGCTGTCTCAGGGTCGGACGTGGCCGTGACGTCTTTTAAAATTATGCATTGGTGGTTAATGTAAAAATATTAGCACATGGGTAACAAGAAGAACATGGCAGACATAACAAGGAACAACTCATTAGGTCAAATACAATATAACCGAAGATTTAAAACGTTTCTACAATTCTAACGATTCTAGAATTCTGTCAAAATTTATGGAATTCACAAACGTAAATGCACGATCGTTAATTCTAAACATCCTTTGATTTCTGCAGTAACGTTCGCATTTAGGTAGCGTTCGTATTTACGATGCAACTTGGCTAACCCTCCAGGGTATCTGGCACTGATGTACCGCTGGTGTTTAGTCATCCATTAAAATACGTTCATATTTAAAACGTATATAAAATAAAGCGCTCTTACATTGCAAAGTTGCGACAATTGGGGTATAGAGTTTTTCATTTTTAACGCTACAATTTTTAATGAATTCGCTTGAATTCTGGGTCCTAGTTATGTAAAAGACCAATATTCTAAACTATAATAAAATAAGTTGTTATTTAGATGTTGCGTACTTTAGCCACTTTTTGCATTAGTTTTTATGAATATGCAATTCATCGAAGCCGTAACAGGTGCAAAAAATGGTGTTGACGGTCCATATCATTTGTGTTTGACATAAGTTGATAGGAAAGTTAGTTATTGTTTGTTGTTTTTGGGAAAATAATAAACATCGAAAATTTGTTATCACATAAGTGGTCAATTTGTGCTTCATCTAAATATAATACGTCGTCCTACCACCTTGAAATAAGAATTACATTTATTAAATTATAAAGAGTAATCATCTGCAAAATATGTAACGTTTATTTTTTTTCACAAAAATGTGAAACAACCTATTAGGGTGGAATATAAAAAAAAGCTGTGTGGTTTGCGCTTGACTCTTAAATCTTAGCACTCTTACTGACCTGAAGAGGAAGGTCTCATTGAAGACCGGGTTCAGATTCTTGCGGTGGACCTTGGTCTGGAACTTCTTCTTGCGATCAGGAAGCAGGAACACCTTGATGTACGGGTCGCTGCTGCCAGTCACATCCTTGATCGGCAAGTCGCGAGCTTCGAAGATCTATGGGAGAAATATTAAAATTAGCCTTAAAAATATTATCAACACAATAAAAACTTTACTGGTGATAGCAACTTGTGTAGTGTGATAGTGTCCGTCTGGATCGCTATTACCATCTCAACAATTAAACTATCGTCAAGCTTAGATTCGTTTTACTAAAAGGTCAGCAACGGACTGACAAACTTTCTTATGTTACTGGTGTTGAATGGCGGTGGTGACTACTTCTTATAACGTAAACCGCATGCTCATTCACCTCCCTCTAAGGCGTGAAATACACAGAAAGGGCTTGGCGCAGACGCAGCGCCGTCGGGGCGTAGGCGAGGCGCAGGTGCGACGCAGGCAAAGACGCGTTAAGGTGTGGAAAAGTCGCAGGCGCGATGTTAAATTATACGGAAGGGGCGAGCGAACGAGGGGGAGCACAAAGGCGCGGCGAGGACGCGGCGAGACGGGGCGAAGGCATGCCTTTTCCGCGCCCATAGGAGGCGCGCGCCTTTTGTGTGTATTTCAATACTTGACGCTTTCTTACATTTTGTATGAAAAAGGTTTGGGGCGCGGCGCATGCCTTCGCCTTACCTGCGCTGCGCCCCTTCTGTGTATTTCACGCCTAATAGGTACAAGAAGCGGCAGCATTCCATTAGCTAAAGGAATTCCATTTTCGTCCTCAGGATGGCGATGTATTTACTGTTTGAGATTGCGAATGTCTATAACTTCAGAGCCATTTTTTTATTAGGCTGCTGGTGTTGTCTTTCGCTAGCTCCTTGTCATAAAGTCATTGTATTTTACTTTTCTTTTTTCGTCTGGTATTCAACTGCTTAAATGTATCACAGTTAAACTGAATTCAAATATAACACGCTAATATGGGTCAGTTAGTAAATTACTCAATAAGTAAATAATTATGGCAACGTAGCTTACAATTGAATTATATGTTTTGTTCTTATATCGTATACAATTGTTACTTAAACTTGATATTAAATCTAAAATTACCTAATTATAAACACCGTCTACAACTCCTTTCTCTATTTTCACAATAAACAAGGTGTATAACTTCCTAAACCACTTACACAAATCGGCTTATTAACTACAAAAAACAATTTCCAAATTTATGCAAAGCTTTCCAGGGAAAATGGCAAAGTTGGCATACTTTCCAAATTCAATAAGCATTGAGACACAATTCACGTAATTTCTTATCGAGAGCTTTATCTTAAAGTACGGAAGTAACGATATCTCGTTTGCTCAGTCTCACCAATGGTGTTATTTCTTACTGAGCGAGTTTGCAAAAAAAACTGATCTAACTTGACCCCTAAACAAGCTACAATCGCAGGGCAATGCGTGTCTAGGACGGTGGTTGTCGCATGTCGATCTTCAAAATCTGCCTTTGTCGTGTTAAATATTAATACCACAGGATTGAGACCAAACCCATAGAGGGTGCGCTGAACTCTAAATGTGGGGCCCTTATTGCGCACCTTTAAATTTATGAAGGTATTTTGAGGAAGTTAAGCGGATAACTTAAAATTAAGTTTGAAGTTAGGTAGACTGTAGGCGGGTAATACAGGCGTTTATACACTTTTTGAGCTTTGTGTTGGTGTTCATCGACTACAAGTCATATTTATTCAAAGAAGCTATAAAATTAATAAACTGTGACGCAATTTTACTAGAGGCAATTAAATTAAATCAATAATGTTTATTTTTATTTAAGCTTGATTAATCATCTCTATACTTTTTCTGAGAAGCACCATCGTAAATCGCTTAGTTAACGCGGTCACTGATACCAAAATGTTTACGAGTATATTTTTTATGGCAAGGAGAAGGCACGCGAGCACTCAGGCTACCTGATGGTAAGTGGGATCTGAGACCCATAGACATTTGAAACCTCAAGACTACAATCCTAAGACTTCAAATGCGTTGCCAACCCGGAGGACTAAGATGGAATACCTCTATACTAGTAATTTCACCGGTTGTCTTATCCCCACACCGGAACACATCAATGCAAACACTATTGCTTGGCAGTGGATTAATGACAATACAACAATACATATCCAATACCATCATACAATCATATAATCATTCAATCATATGTGGTATATTACAATACATACAATCTAGTCTCTAATCATCTCGTCGTCTCATACCTACAGTCTAATCTACAAATCACATGGGAAACTTGAATTTACCCTTCCAACGAAATAAATAACTAATTCAAAATATGTCTGTAATAAAAAAATAGCTTTCAAAAATTATATTAGCGACAAACAAAAACAAACAATAACCCTGTAAGGAAAGCCAAAAATAAACTACTAAAGAGTGTTACAAACTTATTGCTCAACCTCTCAACAGTCAAGTAAAGTTTTCTTCGCCACATCAAAGGTTTTTCATCAACTACATTCAAGCTCGCTCCAGGCAAAAGGAAGTTTGAAAATCATCCTCTTCCCGGTTCAATGACCTTAGTTCAGCTCGAAATTTGAATTTTAAATGGGCCATTTACCTGCCTTTGACCTGATATCTCTCCCTCGTATAACGATAAAGGTGTCATATCAAATACTTTATGGAATTGAAAAAGGAAATAGCTGAATTGGCCGGCAGCTACGTGCTATTGTAAAATACCGTTGTATTTATTTGAAGTGCTTTTGATACGTTTATAATGAAATTCAGTAGGTTTTGGAGAGATTCAATATGTGCCTTATTTATAGTTTGATGCCTAAAGAATGATGGGCAAATTGGCCTATATGACCAATAAGGACAAGCGACATGTCACCGGATAGGTAATTCTATGTTGTAAAACTATTACTATGGCAGGTAGTTCGAAATCTTTGGGCGAAATAAATTATCGCCATGCAAAGACGGCAGCATTTCATAGTAATTATGCTAAAGTCGTCTATGTAGGCGTCCCGATGATCCAGATTTAAAAAAAAACTCCCAGTTATTTGAGGTTTCCCGCTACAAAAAATCGTTGTAGAATTAAAAAGGATATCCGATGATATAGTGCTTATTGTTATTGATTTCTAGGCCAGCGTTCATACCTTTTTGCCCATCATTCTAAGTGACAACTGCTATTTATACGACACTAATCATACATTATGGTTTTTAGAGTTAATATCTAGTCTTTTTATCTGAAAATTTGTCTATAATAGGCTTCAAAACGGCTTAACTAACTAAAAACAAACCCCAGAGAATAAGATAGAGACGTTCACTTAAATTTTCATGTATGTTTCATTTCGATATCTTGCAGAATTCAGAATATATGAATATAAAATCGAAGCGAAGCGAGAACGGTTCGCTAGTAGAAACTATAACAAGCTGTCGCGTGAAAGTATGGTTATTGTTATCTTATTCTATTTTAGTCTCTATTCCTTGAACCAAATCGTCTTCAAAACTATATTGTTTTTAAGGATACGTTGGACTTTGCTGTCAAGTTACAAGCGACGACGCCTTAGCCTAGTTGGTAGTGACCCTGCCTTCGAAGCTAGTGATCCTGGGTTCAAATCCTGGTAAGGGCAGATATTTGTTCCTGAGTAATGGATGTTTTCTATGTATTTAAGTATATATTTCTCTTTACATATAAGTATTTATATCGTGTTGCCTAGTACCGATAGAAGCCTAGAGCTTAGTTTGGGACTAGGTCAATTTGTGTGACATTTTCCGCTGATATTTATTTTATAAGTTAATAACGGCTAGTAATTACGGTGATAGACTTGAGCACATTTGCTAGAGAAAGCATACCGATTCATCCAAGCAAAATTAAAAAAAAAAACAAAATTCAAAATATTTATTCAGCAAATAGGCCACATGAGGGCTCTTTAACACGTCCGTAATATATAGAGTGAATCTACTAGCGCTTCGAACAAGACATCATTGCGGAGAAGAAGCGCCGCAAGAAATTCCAGCAGAAGGTCATTTTTTCAATCATAAAAACATACAACAACAATACTTAAAAGTAAATTACATTAAGTAATAATAAGGTAATAAAGTGATAAATAATAAATTCTTAAAACTACCAAAAATAAACTTATTACAAATTTAAGGTCAATAAACCATTTTTTCACCACTTTTTACAAAGCAATTTTGTTCATTTTGAACTACAAATCGGAACGGTCACTTTGGCGCGCACTCTACCAAATGCTCGAGTAAATGCTTAAGTCTATCAGCGCAGGTAATGGTACCATATCGTATTTAAACAATTTGCAATATCATTTTATCAGTATCAAAAGCCCAATTTTTGTCACTAATAGCCAATTATGCTCCAGGCATTCATTATTGCACATCGAGAATAAAAAGCCAGATGACTAACAACTTTGTAAAAAAAAAAAAAACTCTATGGAATAGGTACAAGCCCAGCGCGGTAAAAAATGCATGTTTTTGATTACTTTCAGTAGATCAACGTCACAAATCAAAGGAGAAAAAACTAGAACTTTTTACCCTAAAGAAATACAGCAACGTTTCTGTAATAATCCTTTGAAACTTTTTAATTTGATACCCCACAAAGGAGTTCGCTGACTTTTTTATACTTTTAAATTATAATGGCGGAGGATGTAGAACTTTGGTTTCATTTGTACTTTTACCGGGGCGTCTATTCTGCTGGGTAAAAAAATATTGAATTTAAAACCATAATAAAAAAAACATATTGACTCCGCCGACATTACTGTCAAGTAAATAAGAGCTATCAAAACGTTGACAATACGCAAACACGTCAAAAACAATAAGGTTTTACCACAGAATAAAGACTAAAGGCATAGAAACCGTACTAAATAAACAGAAAATACATTATGGTTCACTTCTTTTTACTTATGGTCTTCATAGTGAGTTGGAAAGAGATGCATCTATAGCTGCTCTTTCGTTATTTGGTAATCGTCACAAGTAAGGCGTGATTTGGACCTATAAGCATCTATAGTATTGGAAGAGCAAAGAAGTCCCTGTGGAAAACCTTGTGACAATGACTGTTAAAGAAGAAAAAACAGCCTACTTTTTGTTTCATTTTTTCTCGTGTAATACGTAATCTAAAAAGTAGAGAAAGATAGCTGACGCAAAGTACGTCTTATAGTTCGGTTTCTATGCTATATGTTCTTATTCTGTGGTAAAAACTATAATCGTCTTTGACCTGTTATCGTATTGTCAACGTTTTGATAGCTCTTATTTACTTGACAGTAATGGCGGCCGAGTGAATGATATTTTATATTAAGATACGTCATCTGCGCGCAAAAGCGTTCCTCGAAAAGGAAGGTAATTGCCTTACTATCGTTCAGTCGCGCCGTGGCCGCTGACACGCACGCGTCCAAAACAGTAAAGTTTTATTACCGAAATGCAACATATATAAGCCATAAAAAATGCCGTCTTATGTTTTTCGAGGCTGCCGAAATTATACTGTAACTATAAAAGGAAGAAAGGATGTCTCATTTCATTCGTAAATATTTTTAACATTTTGTTTTACATCGCCATACTTTGTTTAATTTGCACCGGTGGCGTCACTGTCACCTGTGAAACATGAGATACACAATTAGATATCGCATGAGTGCGATAAAGGTGGGTAGCTATATGGCAGCCATGACCGGGCACGCCGCGTCATTCGGGTACGCATTTGAAACAACTATTTATCTCTTTCTAACAATAGCGTTCGCTACGAATTGCCGTCTTTGTCTGTAGAAATATGGCAAAGTAGCAACTGTCAGTAATTGGCGACAGTTTTCGAATGCGTTTAGTATGAGCATAACGTATCTAAATATAAAATATCATTGGGCCGAGTTAAAAACAAAACCATAACAGGTCAAAGACGATATGCTTTTTAGCGCCGAGAGTAAAACATGTAACGGTTATCATTAGTATACAAATCAATAAATTAAATCAATATTATTGTAAAATTACATATAAACTTGAAAGAATCTTTGCGTACGGCAAAAAGAGCTTAATTTAAAAGTCAAGGTAGGACTCAAAATCATAACAAACAAACATATTATGAGATACTTATATCTAAAAGGGGCAATCGCGTAAAAAAAAAATACCTCGACGTTTCGATCGTGTTGCACGTATATGTGAACGTTGCTAGTTTAAAAGAAACATATTATGAGATCCCGTCAATTTGAAATCTTAATCATAAGAGGGTCTACACTCAACTAGTTTACAGAACCAAAGAGTGTTATAATAATACCATGCTTTAATGATATCTATTATTTAATGTATAATTATTGTAGCCCTCAAGATATTTTGGATTTTTATTTATATATGAACTTTGCAGCATTCTAGTTTATGTAGTTAGTCAACTGACAAACCAGCGAAATCTCTACGAAAGTTCGTAGACACTGCGCAGCATTGCTACGTCGTAGACGCTCTACGTAAATATTAAGATTACTTTCGTCCCTAGGGCTGAAACAAATTGAACACGAATTTAATATATTAACCAATCAAGTATCAATAAGGTTTACAAAAATGCTCAACTAACTTATTCTGGGTTTTTTATTTTATTTTTCTTGCTATAACTTAATGCAATTTCATTCATTTTTACAAACATAGTTTTAATGACAGACAGCGCCATCTATTTATATACTTTGTAATCTTGCGAGTAACGTGTTGTTACGATTATTTCAAAATAACTTTTATCTACACACCATAAGTCCCGCGTTCAAAACCCGTAGGCAATGACAAGCATTACCTGTGGTAGTAGGTGACAACGATGACAGCTGTTAATTTTGGAAGATGTTCCAAATTTGGAACTCATTACCTTACAATATTCGATAACGTAATGAAATAACATTACAGCTGTCATCGCTGTCACCTACTATCACAGGTAATGCCGGTCATTTGCCTTTCGGCTTCTGAACCCATCTTAGAGTACTTTTAATATGTGTGTAGATAAAGTATTGTACGCGACTCTGCGTAATTGGCATTACGCAACCGTCACGTAAACTACTATTGCTAGGCACTTACTGTAGAAAAACGAACACCATAGTATCGGTTTAAATATTTTTCATCACCAAATAGTTACCCAATATTTGGGTCATTATTCGAGCGTTTCAACCATTGTGGACATATTTTTTTAAGAATTTGGCGTAGATTTTGATGCCGCTTATGGATTTTTGTTAGATGTTCGGTAAACTTAGAGACCTAACCGGAAACGAAATCGAAATCTGCAGCCACTTTACACACTTTCACAGCCAAAAATGTGACCACGAAAGTGATTCTGAACAAACGCCCGAATAATGACCCATTTATATAATTATCCGTCAGAATATTAGAAGCTAAGGCCAGGCTTCTATGTACTATATTTCTTGGTTTCAAGTGTCCATATCTCTGTTCTCCAGTGAGCTAAGTATTTGCGGCCAGACCTTTATAACGTTATGAATAATATCGTTATCATAACGTTATAGTTCGTTAGTGCTCAAAGTTTCGTATAAATATATCGATATTTTTTCATAACGTTACGCTACACCGTAACGAAATCGTAATAACGTTACACTTAAATAACGTAATGAAACTTATGAACTACGCGCCGTTGCCGCTCCTTAGGTAGGCATTTTGCGTTGCTGGCCGACGTCCCAGAAGGGACGATTTTTATCCGTTTAGACATCGCAACCAACGTCCTTTCGATGTCCGTTCATATATTCCGTCCTTTTTCCGTCCCTTTTCAAATAGCCAGCTAAAATACTTTGCTTTATCACAAAAAATGCATTTTAAAATGCAAATAACAAACGCAGATTTAAAAATAACGTTAATCAAAAATAACGGTTATTAACGTTATTATAGCGCTTACCGAAGTATCGTTATACGTATAGCGTTTTGTTTGATAACGTTATAATGGATACCGCTACAAGTACAGCGTCAAATAACGTTATAGTAGGTATAACGTAATTCATTCAAGATAACGTTACAAGAAAATATCGGTTATTAAAGGTTTGTTTGCGGCCATGGTAAGAAATTATGTTTTAACTTATTGATTTTTAATTATATAGGTTTAAATTCTGTTGCTTCATACAAAAGATCCTTTATTTATAATAATGTCTGGAAAAAATTCCTTAAAGCATAGATTATTTACCTTGCCAACGAGAGCTTCCACTTCCTGGTCATAACGTAGAGCAAAGTGTAGCTTGCCACAGAATTCCAGCTCAGCGCTGTCAGTGGACGACTGGCGGACTAGCTCGTTCTTGTACAGCTCCGGCTGGAACAAAGGCTTTATATCACATAACGGTAACACGAGACTTATGCTGCCCTCCTACGGGTAAAATGGCACATTAAGTATGAATTGTATTGCACTTCCAACCTTATTTTAATACTTGAAAGTTGAATATGCTTCTATGAATTAATTTCTCTTGTGCCTTTTCTCCGTACGAGGGCAGTGTATGAAGGGTATACGGAAAGAACCACCACCTTAAAGATTTAAACGCTGTGACAATTATGTATGGCAGTTCAACCATGACATTAAATAGACAAGGTACTAAAGTGTACATTTATTTATGTACTCGACTGTACACAGGCCGCATCATGGTAAGGAGATCTATGACCCATATACATAGTAATTATTATCAAGACAACATTAAGACCGCATTCCTATGATCGCAAATTGACAACCCTGAGGACTGAGATGGAATGGATCTCCGCCAGCAATGACAGTTAGCTGGAAGAAATCCCTTAAAGGGATAAGTTCGCCTTTGTACATAATTTATATTCTTTTTTTTTAATGAAACGATTTTTTTCTTTTTGTTCAATAAAGAGTACTTCCTTATGACACCGGTCTTATCTCTAAACCGGAACACAACAATGCGGACACTGCTGTTTGGCAGTGGGTTAAAGGGCAAGATGCGGTAGCACAAGGTCCTACACCACTAAATTTTGGTTATAAAAAGCTTGAAATTTGACTGAGAACTCGAACAAAGGTAAAAAGAGTGTCCCCCAAATCTCACGTAACTTTTTCCACAAACATACAGAATAGGCTAACGATACAAGTTTTATTGTAGCTTATTGAGCCCGCGGGTATTGTTTGGAACTTTGTTGTTGAGTGAGGCATCGAGTTGCTCGAAACTGAGTTACAATGTTTTCGGTAAACATTTCCGAATTAAACTTTTACGAGACTTGTTTGATCAAACCTCGAAATTTTGGTATTAAATGAATTAGGGGGAAAACTATGGGACTATTGAAAATATTACATAGCATTTATGAGATATTTTACACAGTAGTTTTTCGAAATTAAAAACCAACAAAACATTTATTTTATTTCTACAAAGTCTACCATTTCTGTTCATGTTGTTAGTATTGTTACGTAACCTATTGCTTTGCTTCGTTTACTTCGGCTTAACCTCCCATAGACTATAGTTTTTTGTTTCTTTGATGTTGCCAGCTATAACTGGTTGCAAATTCTATGGTCATTCGAGATAACCTCGAACGAATGATAACCCATGTTGTTTTTCTTTTTACGTTGTTTTGTGTTAATGTTAAGTGTGTCACTTTCCGTCTCTTCACCAAGCGGCCCCGACGGAAGACCAGGTGTGTTATTCTCTCAAAAAATGGCGGCCGGTCGAACGGACGAGCGAATAAAAGCGGCGAGTTTAAGTAATCCCGTCCGACCGAACAAAACACATTTTAGCGCGTGCATTGTAAATTAGGGAGCCTTATACGTTCGAGAAGTCATGCTGCCAAATTGAATACACGCGCTAAAATGTGTTTTGTTCGCTCTGTCGGGACTACTTTAACTCGCCGCTTGGACCTTCACTCGAGCGAACGATCACCTTTGCTTGTTCAGAGAATCACCACCCAGTGCTGGCTTTACGGCTAGCGAATGCTGAGTTGGGACCGTTTCGCAACAATTTCTCTGTGTCTTGTTCTTATTGTGTCTATGTGGTGTGATTTTGTATTGTTGCGAATAAATGTCTCTTTACCTTTATCTTTATCTTTATATTTAGATATATAAGGTGGTACTCGATAAACTGTACATATTGAAAGGGATGAAATTTTAGGTTAATTTATCGGTAAAACATTTTTTTTTAAGTTTTGGCCACTGGTTTTTTTTACAGATTGTCAAACTTTTTAATAAAGTTTGGGTACTTACTTGTGACGGTGTAACTTTTGATCTAATAGCACAAAAAAGATAAAACAAAATGCATAGTATTGACATTAATTAGGTTTATAATAATTGATAACAATATTAGACCAATTAAAAAAAATAACTGAGTAACTGCTTTTTTCGTGGAATATTACTACAATAATATCATTTTGTTTTCATAAAAACACGACTGTCTCAAAAAAAAACAGATATTTTTAATTTTTTTTTGAAGTTTTTAGATCTAAAATTAAACGAGGAAAAATAATAAACACAAATAAATGGTGAATAACTACAAAATTTTGAAAAAATCGTGTTTTTAAGAAAACAAAATGACATTTTAAAAAAAATTAAGAATGTGTAAAAAAAAAGTGGCTAAATTAAAAAAAAAATGTTTTACCGATAAACTAACCGAAAATTTCATCCCTTTGAATATGTACACTTTATCGAGTACCACCCTGTATGATATTGGGCTTAATTTAGGCACTTTAGTAGTTATTTTTTTTTAGAAATTAGTTTTTATTCTACAAAATTAAGAATAATTATTTACAAAGAAACATAATAATATTCTCTACAGATAATAACTGCCGCATGTATGTTACATTATCACAAAATCAATTCCTAATCATCAGGACAAGGTTTATATAAAGGTATAAATTCACCCAGGCGACAGCTAATTATAAATAAAATATATTAATTTAATTTCGTGAATTTAAAAAAGTGGAGACGGACAAGACATATTTGTGTCAATTTTACACCAAATTCAAATTCAAAATATTTGTGCGGGACGTCGATAGTGCTATTGCCCCGCACATGAGCGGCGGAAAGTCTATAGTGGACTGTATTTCCGTGGGGGTTGTTCTTTTCGCCACTCTGCTGGTGGTTTCGGAAGAAAGAGTCGTCGATTTATTTTCTTTTACTATTGCCAGTAGTTGAGCGGCCGAGAGAGTCTTGAGAGACGTGCGAACGGTGTGGTAACAAGCTTCTATGTGATTCCCCTGGGAGATCCCTTCTTCTATGGGCGTACGAGGGGTCTCTTCTATGGTTTCGTGCTGCTATTCTTGCTATGGGCGTACTCGGGGTCTCTTCTTGTATGCGCTTGCTATGGCTTGCTTGTTATGCTTGTTTTCGGGCTGCTTGTTACGGGCTGCTTGTTACGAATTTTAGCGATCGGGGGTGCTACTAATATTGCGGATCTATAGGGCAGATACAGGGCCAGGCCTGACGAGGTGGTGACATTCCTGGAGCAAAGGAGAGGGACAGAGAATGTCGCGAAAGGTAAGAGGGAGACAGCTATACAGAGACGTGGAGGGTCGTGCGAAGAGTGGGGCGGAATTAGTCCAAGGAGCACCGAGGTGGGTGCGAGACAAGGACGGCGCTATGTGAAAGAGAGGTCCGATGTGACCAGGCTCCGGAGGTTGGAGGGTCGTGCAAAGAGTGGGGCGGAATTAGTTGTAGGAGCACCGAGGTGGGTGCGAGACAAGGACGGCGCTATGTGAAAGAGAGGTCCGATGTGACCAGGCTCCGGAGGTTGGAGGGTCGTGCAAAGAGTGGGGCGGAATTAGTTGTAGGAGTGCCGAGGTGTGAAAATGAGGAGTGGGGATGCAAGCTCCTATTTGTCTTTAGTGGAGGGGATAAATTACCTAACTTTATGATTGATATTAGACGTATACCTATTACGATTGATTAAGACGTATACCTACCTAGTGAAAGTGAAGTGAAAGGGGCTATATTAAGGGTTGGCTCTCTCTCGGTCCCTATGTCCCTACTGGCAATAGTAATTTATTTATTTTCATAACTTAAACTAACTTATAAAACATGAAATCTTAATTAACAGAGTTGTGTTATCGGCTTGTATCCTTATCGTCTTGTGCGCTGTTGGCTTGTAGCTATCGGCTTGTATCGTCCTGCACATTTCTCCCGCCGTGTATCGCCGCAGGCGTTACAGTCTCGTTCGGTGCAGGCGATGGTTCCGTTGGTAGCACGATGAGCTTCTTTGTCGGTCTTCGTAGCACGCCGCCCTTGGTGTGGACATCAGCTGTTCTCACTATACCATCGGCGCCCGGGTAAGTGGCGATTATGACTCCCCGGGGCCAAGTGTTTCGTGGCAGCGTGCTATCGACTATCAGCACGACGTCATCGATTTTCAAGGCCGGTCCTCGTCCGTGTGGCTCCCGCCGGTACTGAAGGTCAGGCAGGTACTCCTTCAGCCAGCGAGCCCAGAAATGGTCAGCGAGTCTCTGGGCGGTTCTCCAGGTGGCACGACCAGCGAGATCTTGATCGTCGAAGGTTCCCGGAGTGGGGACCCGGGCGGAGCCCCCCAGCAGAAAGTGGTTGGGGGTGATCGCCTCCGGGTCCTCGGCGTTGACCGGTACGTGGGTCAACGGGCGACTGTTCACCACGTACTCGGCCTCGGTGAGCAGAGTCGTGAGGACCTCTTCGGTGGGGTGGCGCTCGTGCAGTGTCACTTCTAGCGCTGTTTTCACTGAGCGGACGAGGCGCTCCCAGGCGCCGCCCATGAACGGGGCGCCGGGAGGTATGTAGCGCCAAGTAATGCCTCTGACGCTAGCCTCCTCCTCAGTGGCGGTGTCTATTGCTTGTCGGAGCTCGCGGTCTGCACCGCGAAGGTTGGTCCCGTTGTCGGACCACATCTCGGTTGGGCAGCCTCGGCGCGCGACCATACGCCGCAGCGCCATGATCGCGGAGTCGGTGGTGAGAGAGCCGGCCACCTCCAAGTGGACGGCACGGGTCGTCAGGCAGGTAAAGAGCGCCCCGTACCTTTTTTGTGTCCCGCGTCCCACTGTAACTGTCAGCGGGCCGAAGTAGTCAACGCCCGCGTATGTGAACGGGCGCTGATGATGGGCGAGGCGGCACGCCGGGTGGTTCCCGGTCGGGGGCCGCGGAGGCACGGCGCGTCTGATGCGGCATGGCCGGCACCGACTGATTATCTGTCGGGCCGCCGGGCGCACTTTCAGGATCCAGTAGTGTTGTCGGCACTCGTTTATTGTCATCTCAGCTCCGGCGTGCGACAGCTGTCTGTGTACGTAGTCTATGTACAACCTCGTTCCGTGGTTGTCTCCGTCGAGGATGGCGGGACTTTTCGTGTCGGCTGCGACCTCCTTTGCAGCCTGTATGCGGCTGCTAACTTGGATTATCCCGTCCACCAGCTGTATTCTTATTTTCTTTAGGCGGCTGGAGTTTTCTACGCCTCTGTCTTCTTCAAGTGCCCTGATTTCGTTCGGGAAGGACGCTTGTTGTCCCGCTCGCACGATCAGCTGTTCAGCTCTTCTTAGGCAGTCCGCTTCTATTTTTCTGTAAGTTTTCTTGGGTAGAGCGGGCTCGCTCGTCTTTTTCGGTACTATTTTTCTTGTGTTTTTCCAGCTCGGATCTTCTTCTTTGTTCTTTTTCGTTCTGCTGTAGTGAGTGCGGTGACCGACCCTTTGGCAGAGGTCGATGAACTGTAGCACTCGGGCGGTTGCCCTCAGTAACCGTTCCCATTTGGAGAAACGCGTCGGGTCGGGCAGGCTGTCTTGAAGGCCCGCCTTCGCGTGTCTCTCTTGCCCCACGACGTTCACTCTTTCTTCCCCTGTCTTCTCGGGCTTCTCGAAGTTTTCGATGGGCCAGTTGTCTTCGTTACTGAGCAGGTATTCCGGGCCGGTGAACCAGCGATGCTCACTCGTGAAGTTTGTGGGCACGTCGCGTGTGGCGTCGTCGGCTGTGTTCATTTTTGTCGGCACCCACCGCCATTCGTTCACGGTGGTGTGCTCTTCTATTGCGGCGATTCTGTGCGCCACGAACGGGCGGTAGGTACGGGATCCGTTCCGAATCCATGCCAGCACCGTCCGGCTGTCGGTCCAGAAGGTTCGTGAGTCGGGCCGTCGCTCGTGCTCTTCTGCGACGACGGCTGCCATCCTTGCGCCCATCACCGCGGCTTGTAACTCCAGCCGCGGTATCGAAGTGCATCGTAGCGGCGCGACACGTGACTTTGCTAGTATTAACGACAGGTGTATATCGCCGTCGGGTGTCACGGCGCGCCAGTAGAGGGCGGCGGCGTAGGCGGCTTCGCTCGCGTCGACCAGTATGTGCAGTTGAAGGTTCACTGCTTCACTGTAGTGTGGGTAGCACCGTGGTACCTTTATGTCCCGTAGGCTGGTCAGGTGCTCCATCCACTTCTTCCACTGTAGCGCTACGTCGTGCGGTAGCGCTTCGTCCCAGTCTGTGCCCTGGCGCCAGACTTCTTGTAGTATCTGCTTGGCTCTCGTTGTAACAGGCGAGGCCAGTCCGAGCGGGTCATATAATGACATGACTATTCTCAGCGCTTCTCTCTTCGTTGGTGCGTCACTGTCGAGTACTTGCTGTGGTATGCGGGCCATGTCCAAGTTGAATGCGACGGTGTCTGTGTCGGGCATCCAGATGAGACCCAGGACTCGTTCTGTCTCCGTTCCGTCGTCAATCGCGATGTGTTTCGATTGCGGCGGCGTGACGTCACTGTTGCTCATTCGCTGACGAACTTGAGGCGAGTTAGACGCCCATCCACGCAGGTGGAAGTTCCCTTTTTCATGGATTCTGAGTACTTCTTGTGACGTTCTTGTGGCCTCTTCTTCTGTTTGATAGGAGGCCAGGTAGTCGTCCACGTAGTGATTTTCTATTATGGCCCTTACGGCCTCGGGTTGAGAGTCCATGTACTTGTTTGCGTTGAGGTTCTTTACGTAGATCGCTGACGCAGGCGAGCAGCTTGAACCGAATATCAGTGAGGTCATTCGGTACTCATCGGGTGCCCCGTCTCGCCTGTTCCCGCGCCATAGGTAGCGCAGCGCGTCCCGGTCCTCTGGTTGCATCTTCACTCTCATGAACATCTCGGCTATGTCAGCAGTCACCGCCACTCTGTGTTGCCGGAACCTCATCATGACTCCGTGCAGTGGTTTAAGGAGTCCCGGGCCGGCAAGCAGGTGACTGTTCAGTGAGACCCCTTTGGTCTTGGCTGCTGCGTCGTGGACGATGCGGACCTTCCCTGGCTTCATGGGGTTGACCACCGCGAAGTGCGGCAGGTACCAGGTGCGGCCCTCGTGCTTGTTCGTCGGGGCTATCTCGGCGTACCCCTTTTCTATAAGTGCTTCCATCTGCCGATTGTACTTGTCTTTCAGCTGTGGATCTTTATCGATTTTTCTTTCTGTCGTTGTCAGCCTTTTCAGCGCGTTTTCATAATTGTTCGGCATCTCTATGTCATCTTGGTTCCAGAGCAGGCCGGTTTGGTAGGGGCCCTCTTCTAGCTGGATCGTGGTGGCTTCGAGTATCTTTAAGGCACGCTGGTCTGGGTGCGAGGCGGGTTGTTTGGGTTCGATGGTGAGTGATTCGAGGGCGAAGTAGCGGCGCAGTTGTTCGTTCATGCACTCGTCTTCTTCTCGTTGTAGAGTGTTCACTCGGTGCCCAATTGTTCTAGTGTTTGCGCCATGTAGAACCCAGCCGAGCGGTGTCAGAGAGGCGACGGGCTGATCGTTCCGTCCCCTCCTCGTCGTTGAGGCTAGAAGGAGGTGCCAGTTGTCTTGACCTATGAGGATTCTTGGCTCTGCTTGGCTATAGGTCAGGTGACTCTTGATGTCTTCTAAGTGGCTGCAGGCTTCTATGTCGAGCTTGTGTATGGTCTGCGGCGATAGGTGTAGCTTGTTCACCGTTCGCGCAAAAACTTGCTGTGTTTCGCCCGTGCCACGCAGCGTAAGAGAGACGCGGCGTGACTGGGGCGCTTCTATTGTGATGTCGGCGACCGCTTCTATTTGAAGGGCTTCTGTGGGGCCCTCGGCACCGACCTGTTCAGCTATGTCTTCGTCCACCAGGGTTACGGTGGATCCGTCGTCGAGCAGGGCCCAGGCATTGACTGCGCCGGTAGGCCCCGAAACTCGTACTGGAACGAGCTTCAAGTAGGAGCGTATCTGGTGGGTTGACTGCACGCTTGCGACTACGGCGGGCTCTCGTTCTTCTTTATCGTACTTCTCGTCCCTCCTGAAGTGTAGGAGGCTATGATGAGTTCGCCTGCACTCATTGACGTTGCAGGCTCTCTTCGCGCAGGTGTGCGTCTTCGATCTGTACCGCAGGCATCTGTAGCACAGGTTGTGGTACTTCGCGAGCTCCCATCTCGCGAGGCCTTCGCTTTCCATAAACTTGTTGCAGTTGGTCACTGCACTGTGATCTTCGCTGTTGCATACAGCGCATCTTCTTCTGTTTGTTTCCGCGGCGGCGAACGTTCGGTGCGGAGTCTTGATGGGGTTTCGCCGCGGCGGTTCTATGTTCGTGCTTATGTTCTCGGGCTGTGCGAAGGGGGCGCACAGCTCTGCTTCTCTTGTTAGAAATCTTGATATCTTGACAAGATCAGCTTCTTCTTCGTTCTGGGTGGCGGCGAAGTCGAACCACCTGTAGCGCATTGTCAGCGTGAATTTCTCTATAATGTTCTTCGTCAGCTCCGGGTTGAACATGTAGTGCGCGCGGTTGAGTACGCGCAGCGTGGCCACTATGTTTGCTATGCGGTTGGCAAACACGCAGATGTCTCGAGGCACGTCAGTGAGGCGTGGCAGGGCCCGGAGCCGCTCTATTTCTGACAGAGCGATGGAGTTGGGACGTCCAAAGCGGTTCGCTAATGCAGCGACGATGTCTTCGGATGAGGCGCCGCAGATAAATAAATCTTCGACGGCTTCTCGCGCTTTCCCTTTAAGCGCTTTTCTGAGGTTTGCTATTTTTTCTATGTTGCTATGTTGTTCCGATGCTTCTTTGTAGGCTGCTATGAATGGCAGCCACTGTTGATGTGCGCCGGTGAATGTCGGTAGCTCGATATGCGAACGGCGTGATGACCCAGCATTGATGGCTTGAGTGATGGCAGACGTCAGGTTGCTGAAGTATTCCCGCGGTACTGTAGCGCTAGCTCCCGCCGTTCCATTGTTGACTGGAGTGGGGAGAGTCGCCATTGGTGGGGATACGGCTTCGGTGTCCCCTGGTGGGGGTAGCGGCTGCCATGGCTGTGGTGGGGGTGGCGCCGGGTGGGGCGCCGCCATCGATGGTGGGGGTAGCGATCGCTCCGGTGGTGGGGATGGCGATCGCTCCGGTGGTGGGGGTGGCGCCGGGAGGGGCGGCGCCATCGAGCTCTGCAGTATTGACGCGGCGTTGTGCATCGGCGTCCACTGTGGGGTGTCGGCGACGGCTATCGGGTGCGGCTGGTATGTTTCCAGCCAGTCGTCGACTCTTCGTGCTGCTTCCCCGTCCGACGCTATGGTGTCTTCATCTTCGTCGTCGGACGGTTCCGCTTCTATAGTTGCCACCTTGGCGGCGGCTAGTTTCACTTGCGACCTCGCAAGCTCTTCTTTGGCGGTGGCGAGCCTGGTTGCTCGTCTTGCCTTCGATGACTGTGCGCGCGACCGTTGACGGTGCACGCTGGGGCCGGCGCCCTGTTGTGTCGACGGTGGCGCCGGTATCGGTACGTCTGGTGACGCTGATGATCCGTATGTACTATCTGTGTCGACTGGATGATCCTCCCTTTCCGCTGCGCGGCTGGCGCAGCGGTCTGTGGTTGCGGGATTGATGCCGCGGGTGCCGGCTGCGGGACTGACGCAGCGGCCTGTGGTTGCGGGACTGATGCCGCGGGTGCCGGCTGCGGGACTGACGCAGCCGGCCTCGATCCTGTTGCTATTGACAGAGTCTCGATCGTCGAAGTAGCTTCTGTCGTCGTTGTGCCAGCTTCCTCTGTAGTCGGAAGCTTCTTTCCGCTTTTACTTCTGGTTACGGGCATCTTCGATTTCTTTCTTCTTATCCGTGGAGAAGGACCAATGTGCGGGACGTCGATAGTGCTATTGCCCCGCACATGAGCGGCGGAAAGTCTATAGTGGACTGTATTTCCGTGGGGGTTGTTCTTTTCGCCACTCTGCTGGTGGTTTCGGAAGAAAGAGTCGTCGATTTATTTTCTTTTACTATTGCCAGTAGTTGAGCGGCCGAGAGAGTCTTGAGAGACGTGCGAACGGTGTGGTAACAAGCTTCTATGTGATTCCCCTGGGAGATCCCTTCTTCTATGGGCGTACGAGGGGTCTCTTCTATGGTTTCGTGCTGCTATTCTTGCTATGGGCGTACTCGGGGTCTCTTCTTGTATGCGCTTGCTATGGCTTGCTTGTTATGCTTGTTTTCGGGCTGCTTGTTACGGGCTGCTTGTTACGAATTTTAGCGATCGTGGGTGCTACTAATATTGCGGATCTATAGGGCAGATACAGGGCCAGGCCTGACGAGGTGGTGACATTCCTGGAGCAAAGGAGAGGGACAGAGAATGTCGCGAAAGGTAAGAGGGAGACAGCTATACAGAGACGTGGAGGGTCGTGCGAAGAGTGGGGCGGAATTAGTCCAAGGAGCACCGAGGTGGGTGCGAGACAAGGACGGCGCTATGTGAAAGAGAGGTCCGATGTGACCAGGCTCCGGAGGTTGGAGGGTCGTGCAAAGAGTGGGGCGGAATTAGTTGTAGGAGCACCGAGGTGGGTGCGAGACAAGGACGGCGCTATGTGAAAGAGAGGTCCGATGTGACCAGGCTCCGGAGGTTGGAGGGTCGTGCAAAGAGTGGGGCGGAATTAGTTGTAGGAGTGCCGAGGTGTGAAAATGAGGAGTGGGGATGCAAGCTCCTATTTGTCTTTAGTGGAGGGGATAAATTACCTAACTTTATGATTGATATTAGACGTATACCTATTACGATTGATTAAGACGTATACCTACCTAGTGAAAGTGAAGTGAAAGGGGCTATATTAAGGGTTGGCTCTCTCTCGGTCCCTATGTCCCTACTGGCAATAGTAATTTATTTATTTTCATAACTTAAACTAACTTATAAAACATGAAATCTTAATTAACAGAGTTGTGTTATCGGCTTGTATCCTTATCGTCTTGTGCGCTGTTGGCTTGTAGCTATCGGCTTGTATCGTCCTGCACAATATTTATTCAGCAAACCATTTCCCTCCCCCGTCCCTTAGCATATGTCCTGTCCATCTCCACTTTTTTATCTTCACAAAATTAAGGGTTACCTTGAGTCGGCGAAATATGTTTGCCAAATTGTATCGTTTCCCAACCGATTCATTTGCCAACCCTCTTTGTTTTCTATAACCGTAAATATTTCAGAATTTTATAAAAACTAACCTAACTTTACCTATAGGGTTCTTCACGATGGTAATGAAATAATAATATAATAATAATATTGTCGTTACATAATTAACAACAAGTTTTTAGAGTTGTTGGTAGTCCTGTAGCTCTGCCTATTTACCCCACTCTCAATAATCCTTTCACATCGTGAAAACTCGGAACTCACGTCTGCTTCCGAATGATGCCGACGTGAGTGTGGCGATGACTTTCCGAAAATCGAATTTTGCTGAAAGCGATATTTCCATTCGCAAAATTTACCAGTCTTTATTTTTTTCATTACCTTATTTTTCCAAAGATTTTTATCTCGGTAGAAATAATTCCATTATCATAATTTCCCAATCTGTATTTATCTGAATAGTTATATCATTTTCACAGAGTGGACGGAGCTCCGCTAGTGCGGAGCTCCTACTTCTGGGTGGTTTGGCCCTCCGGGCCTGCTGCAAAACTAACATAACCTAAACCTATCTACCTATTTCGGCCTAATTACAATGGTGAAATTTGTGCCTGGAAAATAACCAGAATGGTAAATATGCAACCAGGAAAAATTAAGAATGGGAAATAAAGACAGTCGGAAAAATCACGAATCGGAAAAATCGCAACTGAAAAAAATGCTACGAGAAAAAAAAGATTTTTGGAAAAATATCGCCACACTCGCCGACGTGTCTATGAATTATTGAATTATTAAGTGACATCATGATGTTCACTACATCTGTATGTATGTACTCATATGTATATATATATATATCGGCCGAACGACAGGCTCCCATGCAGATCACAATACTAAAACCAGATACAGTTATCTCACGTTTTTAATAAGGTTACACATGTACATTTGCCACTATTTTATTTAACAGACCCACAGCCACAGCCGATATCCCCTTAATTGGGTAAATGTGTGGTATAGGACAACGCGAAATTTAAGTGGATGTGTGGTTAATCAGTTTAATAAAGACCATTAATAAATCATTACGTATTTATTGTGCATCTATTTATGCTTTGTGGCATTGTTGCTCCCAATAGGACGCTTATTTTAATAGAACACTAGTAACTACGCTGCCATAATACCAAAGAAGATATATGGCTAACTGTATAGTTAAAAAAAACATAATTCGAGGAAACAAAAACAAAAGTAACCTGTAGTAATAGTAGAAACATTTGACGCAGTTTAATTTACACAGTTTCAGTAACAGGAACACTTTAAAATTCCCTTTTTTCCGAATAATCATTTTTCCGAAAGCTTTTTTATGCTGGGGCTATTGTGATTAATGCATTTATAAATTAATTGCTATACGTAGGTTAGGTTTGCTTTGATTTATTAGCGATATCAAAAAAGTCTTCTATTAAAACATTGCACTCAGAATTATGAAAAATTAGGAATTATTATCAATTCAGAATTATGCCTCTTGGGAATTATTTACCCTTCAGTATGAGTAGTATTTTAATCGTCAGTATAGTTGATTCAAAAAACGAGAGGTTTCTTCTTCAATTTTATGTCTTATCTGCACGGGTAAAGTCGCGAGCAAATACTAACGAACTTAATAAAGGCCCATAACTCACCGCGACCGAACCTCCGCAAATTCATCCTGAATTTTATCGCTCGTTTCGTTTTTACAGTCGATGAGATATTCATCAACGCGAGCGGCACCGGGGGGCGAGATTGTATTAAATTCCGAGCGTAATTCAAAAAGTTATTACGATATACAGTCGTTAAACCTTTTGTTGTTTACGGTTTGAGATAAACATTCAGCAATCGTACAGGCATTCAACAAACGATACCGTTTTGTCAAGGGCAAAGGTATCAAAGAAAACAAGGACACCTAGGCCCTCATTCTACTTTGTTATTGTAATTGGGATAGACCAAAAATTCGAAAGAATAGGTAATTTTAAGAGATCATTCAGACACCGAGATTCATTAATTTTGTATTTGACCCAATAGTTTTGTTTTAATATCTTTATTTATGTAGCACATTTTATGGATGAAATCATCGTCATTAAATTTAAGAACGAGCTCTTGTCGGTGTAATTCACACGGATGGCATGATTATTGAAAATTTCGGTTGGCATTTTTTAATAAATTATTACAATTTAATGATATCTAATGTTAAAAAGCGATTGTAATAGTGTATTAAAACATACTATTTCAAGTGGTTTTTGCCTATCCCGTAAGATACACATAGGAGGGCTTCCAGCCGAAAACGAAAGTCAAACAAAGATTAAATATACTTTTGTCGAAATATCCGAAATAGATAAATATTTAAAAACTTAATAACGCAGGGCGGCTTTAAAACCCTTTTCCTCGAAATGGTTTCCAAATTAGAGTAATTGTAAAAATATGTACAATCCCAATTGCAGATTTATTACTCTGCCGCATTTACTACAAACTTCATAAGAACTTTCACGTTTTAAACAATACGATAAAAATATTGGTAAAAACAATGTAAAAAAGGCGCAGAATATGTTAAACAATAAAATATTTCGCGATGTCCAGCAGGATCACCTGATAGGATCCCCATACCAGGTGATCTTGCTGGACATCGTGAAATATAATAAGTTCAAGGTTACTTGAAGGTTAAACTCCTCGAGCATAAGTTAAGACGTAGTCGCTCTTTAAGGGCCTCATAAGAATTCTCAAGTTTGCGATAAGGGTAATAGAAAAGGAAGCTCAGGGTTTCCCTTCGAGATCGAATCAGAAACAAGGAGGTAGCCATTTGTAAGAATTTCATGGCGATGGCACGGACACATTGTTCGTAGAATGAATTACCAAAGCTGTCAAAGGTTATCACAAGCCGGAAGACGAAGTGTGGCCATGTTTCTTTCTGGATCGACGATAATTTAGAACGTATACGGTTTTGATCTAAAAAAGAAACTTCAAAAAACTTGGTTTTTTTAAAGGAAATGTTTCGACGATCCTTTCACAAGTGACAAAGACTAAGATTGAGGATATCCATTGACTGGTTCCGTAAAATGGGGTGAGTAGGGATGTGAGTAGGGACACAACCTAAAATAATTCATAAGTTGTCACAAATAAGAACAATTATTAAATTCACAAAAACGTTACGTCTATTGGAAATAATTTCAGTCTTATAATTAGTAACATATGCTTCATTTTAGGTTGTGTCCCTACTCACCCCTTAATCCCTACTCACCTCGTTTTACGGTTTACTCTTGACTTTTTCATTTCATAGAATGTTTTATTTCGGCGAATATTCATTTGATCGACTAGCATTTACACGTGGAGGAGTTACTATTTATTCACAGGTCTAACCTAATTTAAGCTACGTAACTCATACCTAAAACCCATCAGGTTTCGGCAGAAATTAGCTTTCGGCATGAAATTCGATGAAAATGATACATTGAATCAAATGAGGATCCAATGGGATCCCGGTTGGGACTAAATATTTACATTAGTAATTCAGGCGAGTATCAAGTATTTTAAAAATAGAGTAAAGAGGATCTACTCGTAAAAAAATGCTTTATAAAATTTTATTTTACAACTTAACGGTCTAATTTAAATATATAACTTAAAACGTAACCTTAATTATAGTATAAATAATAATCCTCGCAAGAGGTATCTACCGCATAAACTCCGCAGGGGAGGAGCGGGACCTCCTAACACAAGTATTGTAATACTTACCAGGAGGGACCGACCACAACTATGTATTATGTAAGACTATAAGGTACCTAATAAAGAATTTTTGATTTTGATTTTGATTTTGATAACTATGCTAAAATACAGCCTTGTAGTACACTCAAAAAAATGAGAGCCAACAAAGAGAGATTTTCACTTAGTTGACATAAAATGAATACAATAGTTAAGATATTATAGTTACATCAACCAAAGCTGATAGTAACAACAGCAATTTCTTTAGTGATTCAACTAACGTCTTAGTTGATGTATCTATCGTCTTGTTAGGCTCGTATGGGATCAAGACGCTTATGCACAACAATCACAATCTTGTTACAAGCGACCAATTATTTTTTTCAGTGTACAGTCGAGTTCTTAAATATGTATACACTTTAGTACCTTGTCTATATAATGTCTTGTTGAAACTGCCATATACGAATATTAGAGCGAGTGAAAGTGACAAGGTACTAAAGTGTATACATATTTATGAACTCGACTGTACTAGAATCTCTGAGTTAAACCGTGGACAGACAGAGCTAGCTAATACCGCCGTCTCCTTTCTCCCATTGGACTTTCATCCGTACCTGGTGGAAATTCCGCCTTTGCGAACGAAGCGCTTTGTATGATCTTTCATCATGCGTACTGTAAAAGAGTGGAATGCGCTTCCGGCATCTGTATTTCCGAGTGCATATAATCGGACCTATTTAAAGTTAGGGTGAATAGGTGTCTTCTCGTTGAGCTCGCTTCATCGTTGACAAAATCCAAGAGCTAGTTAGCTAGTTAGTCAAGAGAAAACCCATTATCAATAAAAAAGAATAGACGGGCAGACGGACATTGCGAAACTATAAGGGCTCAGTGTTGAGACTACGGAACCCCAAAAACATGATGTTTCCTATAAGGTCATGCGGGGCTATTCCAACAGAGGGGTAAGTGCGTCACTTATTTTTTTACAAGGCAATTCAACAATTAAAACTATTTATTTATGAAATTAAGGTACTTAAACTACTATAAAAGGACGCAAAAATAGTTTTAAAACGTTGGATTCCCTTGAAAAAAATTAAGTGACGCATTTACCTCTCTGCCGGAATAGCCCCGCTCGACCTTAGTCCGGACCTTTTCATTCCGTCACTCATATAAACAAATAAATTTACCGTTGTTACTCCATAATCACGTACCTTTGAAGTTTGAGCACGGCCATTATTATTTATTTATACACTTAATCATTGATTTCATTTCCATTTTTGATGAAAACCACTTATTATTTATTTATTTATTTTAATGGCGTCTACAAGTTATGTAATTTTGCCAATGTCAAGTATATTAAGCAATTGTACGGTGAATCGTCGTTGTCGTCGGCGTCTTCCAGTCCCAGTGCCGACTGACACCATTGAAAACCACTTTCGGTGAAAGTACAATTCAAGTGACAGATTCTTTTCACAAAGTTTTTTTTCGAACTATTAAGGACATTGAACATGTACTGATGTTTTGGTCGATTTGATCGATAAGAGAGGTTTCGTCTCTGTCGCACCCAGCATAATAATACGATGATGATGATGAATATATATTCAACCTTTTTAATAAACTCATTAGAGGTAACATTATTCTCATCAGTATTTCATTATCTAAACAAAATCACAGTCAGGTATTTGTTATTGTCATTGGCAGTCTGAATAGGAACAAACTTTGTATCCTCGCGATTTCTCTATGTATTCAATAAACTGCTTAAGGAAGTACTTTCGACATTTTAAATTTTCATGTTTACTACTAACTTTATAGAATAAGTTAACATTTTCAGGAGCGGTGACGTCATAGACTGCTTGACCTCTAATTACCGTATCTCAACTCCAAAGTCAAGTTTTTAAATTGTAGTGGTTTATTAAGCCTTAAAATATTCCTACGATTAAAATTCTGAGGTCTCGACGGTGATACCACACACGAAACATTGCGTTACTCGTACTTTATATTTAAGTTTAAATTACATCCATTACTATTGTAACGTTTTCTCTAATGACATAGTAACACGCACATAACATTAAGACAATAGAAGTCGTTTAAGCCGATTCCCTCGGGAGCTGACCAATGTCTTATCTCTAAACCAAATGTCATCAAAATCGTTACAGCCACTTACAGCGGTTTAGCTGTGAAAGCGTATGAAACAAACAGATGGACTTCGCATTTATAATATTAGTAAGGATGGTTATGGATAAAATATATGATTACTAATATAAATAGAACGAACGCTACACAAAAAAAACGGCACTTTATTTTCGGTTAGACGTCGGTGTAGAACCGGAAATAACTAGTTTTTTTTTTTGTAGATTTTAAAAATAGGTACCAAATATTAACTTTTTTATACACGCAAAGCGCGGTGGGTAAAAGCTAGCCTTAATAATATCTTAAGGTTGTTTTTACCATCTGCTAAAGACTATAACTTCTACCCAATTAGCAATTCTTAACGACTTAAGCCATTAGCCTTAAATTACCAACCCTTTGGTACGAAATGCATTTTTAATTAATTAGTTTATAACGGGGCAGCAAACATAGCCAGTCAGTTTGAATATCGTCATAAAGCAGAAATAAACGCACGCATACATGAGTATAATCATTACAGTGGCAAAATGTTTATAGATACTACGCCGGCGCACAAAATGACGTCAAGGACTCACGGCTAAACCAATAGGGAATATGCATGTATTTTTTAAATAGCATTTCTTAACAAAATATAAAAATACCCTAAAAGAGATCACCAAAAGTGAAATTTAAATTTAAAATTGGCCAAGAAATACGGATGACTACTTTATTGTTTTGTCATATTCGACCAGTTCGATTCCCGGTTAAGTAAGTTTTATTTTTCAAAAATCCAATAATGCAGTTTTTTATTTTTTTTAATAAATGTTAGTCTCCTTTGCGTTGAATTTGCTATTTCCAATATTTAAGATAGTTGCACCGTGTATATTTGAAATTACGCTGAACTTCCATCCGGCACGAATCGAATCGAAGATCCGGAAATTTCATAATTATTCTCTCGGTTTGTGGCAAAAGGCAAAAGGGATAGTGATATTATGAGTCATATTATAGCTCTATCCCTATCTTTCGCTGTAACTTGACAGATTTTAACAGCAAGTTGAAATTACAGAAATAACTACCTTTTATAAATCTACGGTACATCATATTACAGGTGGGCATAAAAAAAACCTACACGAAAAAAAGCCAGTCTATTATTGTCAAACGCGACCTCAAAATAGCCTGAATCTGTGTCACAAATCTTGTTATCCTTGCCTGCGAGGCTGAAACAAATCGTTTCACATTCTTTTCGTGACCCGTTGGTCTCAAAATAGACATAAATAAGAATAATGCTGATTTATGAAGTCAAAAGAAAGATTACAGGAATCTGACGAGCAACCAGGAATGAGTAGTCCCATAAAATAAAATGTGGCATTATCTATTAAAAGGGACCTTATTGTGGATTGCGCTTACGCCGCACTGCGTTACGCGACGTTGTATTTATATCGGAGCATCGTTAATAATGGCGGAAGCGCCATCGACAATAAGGTCCCTTTTCATAGATGACGTCTCAAATGTGTTTGTCCTATCTCCACATTAAATTAGCCGAGCACGCTCCTTTTACCATAAGTCATATTATTATGATATTGCTTTATTTTATTTGTCTGCTTTTATTTGTTAGGTAAATCGTTTTTCTTTCTTTCAAATTTAACAGGTTTCTTTTTTGCACAAAGATGGTCATACGGTTGGGCTTTTTTAAACTATTTCTAACCACAAAAATTTCGCTCATTCCCGAAATACCAGTATTTTAAAATACCAGATTCTCAATATATCGGAATCCCATAACTAAACATTCAAATTACGGTATTGTTTATTATCTTCACCCAATATTTCGAATCTGGTTATTTGAGAATCTGGTAAAAAGATTATTTTTGTATTTTGAAATGCTGGTATTTTGGGAATGAGCGAAAAATTTCTATGCGGAATATGTAACTTGTCCTACTTATTTTTTTTATTTATGACAGTCCCATAGAGATTATGCCAATGTCAAGTGAGTGTAGTATCATCAGTAAAGGGCATTGGGTAAATTTGTTTGAAGAACCTCTTTTATGTTATTTGTAGGACCTCTTAATACACATAGATATATATAATTGATGGCGTTGAATAATATCGGAGCGGAGATTTTAAAGATTTAAGTATTCAGTTTTTAGTACAAAAGTACGCCCAAGTATGAATATTTAAATATCTCGGCTTCGATGCACTTAAGAGTATTACATTAGTTACCTACATTACATAAGAAAATAGGTTTATTTTTAATAATTCAATCATAATTTACCACTTTTATGAATGGCCGCTCATCTTGAAAATGTATGAATTTTACAAATGAAAACTCTTTTACCCAAACCTCTTTCTGGATACCTATTGAAAAAGGGTAAATCGACTTAACCCTTAAAAATGGTATATACATGAACGGAGTATACTGGACTTAAACCCTTTTTCACTTGATCATCAGAAGAGTTATGCCCTTTTTCACTGGAACCCCAGAATTTGCTTCGCTTCGGTTAATGTCAGTATTCTGTAATACCCGGTCATAACCCAGAATTTATTATACTAGAAACTTTCCGTGAAAAATTATCAACTGATGATAAAAACCGCATCAACATCCGTTTCGTGGTTTTGGAAGAGTTACAAGATACACAGACAAACTACTACTAGTTAGTTAGTGGGCCATTCTACTTTTCGTTGTACATAAGTTTTAGCCACGTTCTCACTAAACTATTTTTATTTCAAAAAACTGTAAAGTGCTGCGTTTTCTAACTGGAAACTCGAAAAGGGACGTTAATAAGCTTATATTTAGAATTATCCTAATTCATAAAACGTTATTTGTAATAACTATAAAGTGAGTAACGCAGTGGACGTTGATGTCCCCGCCTTTTCTATAGAAAAAGTGCAATTTACCACTGAGTCACGAAGATTCTTCAACGACAATTGAGTAATTTAAGAGTTGTTTTTTTGAAAACCGTTAATCTTAAACATTCTAAGTTCATGTTATTTATTTATACGCGGATTCATAATTTGGTATAATTTTTATCGGACGATAACAAAAGTGTACACGGAAAAGTAGAATGGCCATAGTATAGTTTTTAGAGATATGGGATAAGTTCGCCTATGTACATTATCTATAGTGATGCAAATATGTTTTGTAATATTTTATGTGCAATAAAGAGTTTACATACATACATTCTATGTAAAGACAAAGATGATTAGTGAGAAAAAATAATACAGGTTGTTCGTGTTCAAATAGTCGATGCTGACGCTTCGAGTCTCCTTTATCCGATATTAATTGATACGGTCCTTGCCGGATTGTGTGCATTCACTTCACGGATTGTTTAAATGGATACCGCTTTCAGGAACTGAATTCAAAATTAAGTAATTGGCGAAGTTGTACAGACGTTCAAATTCAATACATATTCAATTCAAGCTCAAAGAGACATAAGAAATATGTTATGGATAAGCAAGAAGCGAAAACAAAACATATTAACATATTATCAGCAACAGGCTTCGTCAAGTCCTTTTACAGGAATGATCATCGGCAAAACGCTTCATGAAAATCCCTTAAGAGGATTGTGAAGGGCCGCTAAAATCGCGTAGCTGTAAAAAAAAAATCCAAAAATTTAGCTCCGGACGAAAACGTTTCTCACCCCCTAAATCAAGTCCGATTTGCACGATTTTTGAATATGTTGTAGTTATTATAAAGAACTAGGTCTGTACGTTTCTGTTTTTTGTTTTTTCAATTTGTTTCATTCTAAGAAGTATTTTCGTGTAAAGGAAAACGTACAGACATAGTTTTTTATAATATCTACAACATATCCAAAAATCGTAAAAATCGGACTAGATTTAAGGGGAGAAAAACGTTTTCGCGTTTTGTATGGAAATTTTTAGCTTCACAATCCTCTTAACTCTAACAAAACAAAGCAAAGCAAGAAATCACTTCTCATATTATGGCTTTTTGGCAACAACAATACGTCGGTGACACTGCAAAACCGCGTAACCAACAAATTTATTATAGAGCAAAGTAAACTTTAATATCTTAGAAAAAAGGTGCATTTTGCTCGTCATTAAAAATGTCACTTACGTGGTTTTGCAGTTTACCATGTCGTTATTTATTACACTACTATCTCATGCATGATCCTTCTTTCTAGTGTAGATTTGCAGAAAATACATTTCCATTATTCTATTCTAATGTTCGTGCCCTCGTGTGGAAACCTCTTGGAAAACCTCACTTGACAAAATATTGCTTTTTATCACAGATTACTTAAAATATAAATGTTCTCATTAATACCTATATCATCATCATCATCATGTCAGCCGAAAGACGTCCCCTGCTGGACATAGGCCTCCCCCATGGCTCTCCACTCAGACCGATCTTGTGCTTTTCGCAATACCTATATATAAATATTTAATCATAAAAATTAGAATTACTTTGTCTTCTTCTTTTTCTTGTTTTATTAATGTAGGCCCACCTCGGTATTTTGCAGTGATTTCGCCAATATCAAGTGATATATCAACAGTAAAAGCCGGACATCTTCTTTCAATAGGCCATCTTCCCTCCCCGAAGGTTCCCAGAAGACCTAGTTCATTTGTAAACAAATAAATTTTACATTACAACAGCTGATGTCAAACATAGGTGTCAGCTAGGTTTTGAATTATTTTTTTTATTGCAACGCCGGAGGCGTCACCAATGCGTTGCCGGTCTCGAAGAAATTTTATGATACCCTTTGTACTAATAAGGTAAAATATTGCAGAGGTTTTATAAAGTTTTACATAAAAACACAAAAAAGTTGAAATAGCTCAATTTAGATCGCATTTAGCGATCAAATTAAATGAAAGTATTAATATAATTAATTAATCGTAACATTTTTTTAAATCTAACTCCAGAGATTATTTCCAGAAGCCTATTCCTCGAAATAGTTTTAATTTTTCAAAAATTGTTAAATCAGGTGTATCCCAATTGGACAAGGTCCTACCACAATTACAAATTGGAATAAAACATTTAAAAAAGCATAAAATATTACAATAACTTTTTAAATGATATTTGAACTGCCATTTAATTTTATATTTTCTTGCTGTAAGCATACATACGCTATCCCTTCTCATCTTGCGGTACGGAAGGGCTCTTCGCTCTTTGAGAACGCTATACGAGATTAAGGTTAAGTTTTGTACTAGATTAACATAAAAAATATATGCATCACACACTTCTACACAAATAGTTTTGGCCCGTGGCTTCATTCACGTAAAAGCAGGTTATCGCTTTCCTATGTCAATCCAGGATAAGGACAACCTTAGGGGCTCAAAATATAAAAATCATACAGACGTTTAGACGAGGTAACACAAACATTCAAGTTGTGGTAGGACCTTGTGCAGGGACCGCCTTTTCAGAATATTTATTTGTCCGGAAGAATGTTATATTGTAGCTATTTTAGATTCAACGCATAATATAATTTATATGCGTAGGTTAGGTTAGGTGTGATTTATAAGCCATATCGAAAATAATGTCTTCTTTAAAAATATTGCATTCGGAATTATGAAATTTCGGGATTTTAATGAATCCGGAATTATGTAATGTCCGGATCGGTACCACCGTCTTATCTTCCGCATTGTTCAGTTCCGGCGTGGGGATAAGATAAGATAAGATAAGATATGTTTTATTGACATAACCGGTGAAATTACTAGCTTAGAGGCATTCTTAGTTAGGATCGGGAACGCCTTAAGGGTTTAGGATTGCTTTTATTGATTGATCGATTGATTGATAAATGATAAATTATGTGATAAACTTGTATTTTTGTGCAAATTTCCGTTAGTTTAAAGCCGGAGCCCCACTGCTGTGAACACGCTATTATACACGTCACCCACGTGGGTCCATTGGTCTGGATACGTATGTCAACATTTTCACAGCAAGCAATGCACGCACACGTAAAACGTGTGGGCCACGTGGCTACGTTGGTCAGCTGCGTGTCTACATTCCCCACTGCGGGCCACGTACATGCACGCGAGCGCGGGGGGTGCGACGCCCTTGAAGCCACCTTTCCACTGCAACTCACGGGCAGCGTGGGTCGCGGTGGGGCTTTGCCTGCCACGCGCGCTAGCTTGTGCGTGGCAGGCACTTCGGAACAGACCACGCGTGTATCAGTGACGTCATTTCGTCCGCAGCGTGCTCGTGTACTGTGGAAGTATCTACCTACATTTTCATACAAAGCGTTTTTGTACCCACGTGTGTAGCTTGACTGTGCGCAGCAGTGGGGCTCCGGCTTTAGGAGTTATTAACGTTTTAATTACTGAAAGTACTGAAACTAGTAAAAAAAGCCTTACCGAGGCACATTTTTGACTTTGATCCTTAAAAAATTCTAAAGGACAATTCCAGAGCTTGGCTTAAAACACTTTAAAAAAAAGGCTCGCGGATACGAAGGATGTTGATATGACCTGTTTTGTAGGAGATTTAATTTCAGTATTTTATTACTTACTCATTTAGGGAACTTGTACGAAAAATAGAGCCATCTATTAAGATACCTTATAAATAAGACAACTTGCGAGTAATGTTTGTAATGTAAAGTAAAATAAGACAAGTTCTTCAGAAAAACTAACACCACAGCATTGTTATAAATATTTTTCTACATCAAACAAACCCAATTCTATAATTACCCGTCTCAATTTTTTCTTAAGCCAAATTTTCTATGGAGACATTGTCCTTTATGATTCTACAACTTGATAGGTACGTAATTAAAAAAACAGCAATTTCCAAAATCCATATTTTTAAACATTGAATCGTCAACGTCGTACTGAATTTTTTGCATTACATCACGGTGTGGTATATTATCTCAAAACTTTTCGCAATTTATTGAAAGTACTGTATAGATAAGCCGAATAAATAACTTTAATAACTCAGTAAACTTTCTTTTTTTCTACAGCAGATTAAGCTTAACTCTATAATTACAAATTTCTTAAAAATAGCCTTGTTATTTGTATTTTTAAACAATACCTATTCCCGCAGTTAATGACCTCTTGCTTTAACATGTACAAGAGGACCTGTGTTTGACATTTATCCAATTATAGAAAATTGAATTTTTAAATACAATATTTTTGCTCTTTGTTTTTTTTTCAACTGCGCAAAGCCAAATGAAAGATCAAAAATTATACTATGAGCCACGGCGCCCTTTGTTTTCCATAATTTATATCGGTTATAATTATTAAATACTTGTGTTCATATTAATCGAAAGTCATAATTATTACATTATTGAAACCGTCATCGTAGCAGGGGTGTTATCTCTTCAAAACGGTCGGTCGAACGCGGCGCAGCTTTTATAAACCGGCGAGTTTAAGTAGTCCCGTCAGAGCGTGCAAAACACATTTTAGCACGTGCATTCTCAATTAGGCAGACTTAAACGTTCGATCGATCGACAGTAGCCCCTAATATAAACTGGTAATCATCTTAGCCTGTTTGTGAAAAGTATGGTTACAGAATTAAAGTTTTAAGAGTTGTTGGTAACTCGGTAGCTCTGGCTACCCCATTCTGGGAATCAAGGTGTGATCGTATTTATGTATTATGTAAGTACTTATGCATGTATCGACTATTCAACATTTCTTAGATACCCTACGCGTAGTTTCGCTTAGTTAGGTGGGTCAATCAACTTTCTTACCCACACTTTTATTTTACCGGATTTTAACAAACATGTTTGTTTTTAAATATAATATCACTGCTTATTTTCGTTTTTAATGATGTAGTCAATTTACTAGTTTATCAATCTATCTTTGTCAAGTACCCATATAATAATTTCTTATATGTGTGAAAATTAGGTAATTACGTGTCTACTGAGTTACTGTCCGCGAATTTGTGTGATAAATATTGAATTGTCAACTGAGTTACCACATTTTTATTATATATATTTTTAAACAATACATTATAATGTGATTTAATAATATTACTCCAATTTAAAAATAATTTCACTTACAATAAGGCCCCAGATTTTATTTTATTTATTAAAATCTGAACGGTGGGCAACAGACAGAAATGTGTGGTGTGGGTAAAAAAGTTGATTGTCCCAGGTACTATTTGCAGGTACTATTTGCAGGTACTATTTGCTTTATAACAATAGCCTTATGTCTAACCCATTATGACTTAAAATAATTATGGCAGAAAATTTAAGCCCTATAGGTCATTCTAACTCCTGAACTATTGTAGTCTTAGGAATGCAGTTTAGTTTTGGTTGAGAGAAAGGGACAGAGCTATAGCAGTTATATAGCTCTGTCCCTTTCTGTCAACTTAAACTGAACTGCTTTCGTATGTCACGGTAACCCCCCAGGTGGCCTGTGAGCTCGTTTGTTAACTCTTTGCCAAAAAAAATGTCCTGATTGATAAACAGAGTGTTATATCGAGTGATAAAAACTGGCACGTAATTGAGATAATTTACAGATTCGTATACAAAATACAATGTTTTCATTACAACCCTGCCAGCATCCTTTTTAATCGTCATTAACCCCCTGTGGTGATAATTAAGACGGTGTTATATTAAGGAAATTAATTCACAGAGAGTACTGAGCGTGTCAGTCATTACACGTGTAACCCACACCTTGACTTGAGCGGTGTTTCACATCAACTCGCCGATAAACTCAAAGTAGAATTATTTACCAACGAAGTCAAGTTACACCGAGATGTGTTGACCTTGAAATATGCAACTAAAGTCGATTGGTATGGGATGTGATAAATGTGATCGTGTCGCAAATACACAGACGTTAAAATAATCATCAACCTGTAATTTTTTTTTAAATTTATTACTAGATTCAGTCTCTGACAAGTACTTGAAATAAAGTGGCGGACAAACATCGCAATAAGAAATATTAATCCATTTTAAGCAGTAAATATTAAAACAATTAAAAATTAGAACTAAAAGTATTTAAATTAAAATTAAACTAAGCTACTCAAATATTAAAAATATAAATAATAATCACCACTAAAAAAAGAACACCCCATCTAGCAGGTCCGCTCGCGGCATGGTCCCCATGACACTGGCTGCATTACCTCTCTGGATAGCTAGCCCAATCCTTTGGGAGCGGTAAGCACCAGCTCTAAGATCTCCGGAGGATTCTATGAGCCGGGATGACAGGGCCTTAATAAAGCTTTTCATATCAGCTGACCAAGGTCTCACGGTTTCCACCGCAAGCGCCACAAATTCGTAATTATTAATAATGACGAATGTTTGCGGCGCTTGAGGGTTTGGGAAAATTTAAAGTTAAATTTGTAAATATTAAGTAATAAAATACTGAATTTAAATCTCAGCAGTAAATATATTTACTGTGTTAAATTTGCACAATATTTTTTCTTCAAAATGATTCGCCGTTTATTTTTCGATTAGTAAAACCAACATAACAACACTCAAGTTTAGATACTTAATGGTATATCGTATTTAATCTATTTTAAAAGAGATTAATAATTTAACATCAAAAACTGAGCACATATTAACGTTACACGTAAACCCTTTCATCTTGTAAATTATGTAAAGGTTTATCGTTAAGGATCATGCTGGAGTACTAGTGAAAAAGGGTATAAGTCGACTTAACTCATAACTGAAAAAGGGTGTATAAATAAACGGAGTATACTACACATAAACCGTTTTTCGCTTGATCTTCAGGAGAGTTATACCCTTTTTGGATAGAACCTTAGTAAGCGTTACTTAGTGTCTGTAACGTTTATACAGCATGTTTTAATTCTAAAGTAATCAAGATCAATATGTTGTAGCAAAACAAACTCTATGAATAATAACCTAGATTTGAATTTCCATAACAATATAGTTCATGAACAGAATACCTAAGTAGAGCTTACGAAGAATCCAGAACGGGTCCAACGTTAACGTTGCATTGTTTTATTGTTCAAACAATTTACAGAATTTCATAATCTAAGGTATTCCGGGCGGTTTCAAGGATTTCAGATTTGGGTCAAGTGTGGTTATTGATTTAATACATACCAATATTGGGTTACTGTTAATTAATATAAACAACAGAAGTTGGATGCCGAGGGTTTCAATTATGTAGTTGCTGAACTAATTATTTATAATGCTTTATTGGTTTGCTGAATGATTAGCACATTTAGTGGTAAAGATTCGATATCGGATATTTTGTTATTGGAATAAGTTTGCCGGAACTCATTTCTGACTAAGATAAACAACTAGAACTATTAAGGTAAGTTATAAGTAATTTTGCCTAAACACGTTTCCTAATAGATTTGATTAAGTATTTGGTCACGTGGGCGACTTTCTGTCAAAAAATTATGTTCAGAATTAACCTTAACTATTGCGAAATATTTTAACAAAAATAAATATTAAACCGCCTGTGTAATGTAACCTGCGTCGAAAAACCACTTAATAAATCCCGAAGATTATTTATTTGAAAAGTATGAGACTCTTTAACTAGATCCTGATAACTGTCCTTTAATACCCCTACACTAAATTACCGAACATCCTACAATGATTGATCTTGTAATACCATAAAATTTAGGTACCCTTTCATTTGTCTCAAAAACGTTTCAAACATATATGGGCAAACGCTTTTTTTCCGAAACTGTAAATGTTTCAGGATTTATTTGAGGACCATATTGTAGAACCCTATAGGTTAGCTTAGGTTAGTTTCAAAAAAAGGAGGTTCTCAATTCGTCAGTTTTTTTATTATTATTATTATTTTTAATGTTTGTTACCTCAGAACTTTCGGCTGGGTGAACCGATTTTGATGATTCTTTTTTTGTTTGAAAGCTGGTGCTTCCCGATTGGTCCCATTCTTATCAAAATGCACATCTGATGGTGGAATCCATGAGGAATCGACGGAACTCTTTAAAATTTATAGGCACACCTATAGCGATTTTGGTATTTTTCATTGTAATTCGTGAATTTGGTCTTGGAAAGCACTATTTGGTGAAGTGGAACTGTTGATGAAGACCACAGATGGCCACCGGAACTCCTAAACGGTATATATTTCAAGGGTGGCGACAAGATATTTCGATTAAGATAGTTGAGCGACTATGACGAAGCATATTTAGGTTTAAATATATGACTATGACTTTCCCACGGCGTTGCTTGCGGCGAGATTGAAATGTTCTATTGTTTCTTACTAATTGAGAAGTGGGAGAATAACAGCATAATAATCACTAAAAAGTATAAAATAAAATAAAAGTTTAAAAAAACAAAAACCCGCCTTCAAAAAGCAAAGCCTTCAAATAACTTCTTTCAAATGGTAGGTAAATAGGTCAGTCCAACTGAAGTCGGCGTCCAACAATATTTTAACCAAAAGCAGACTGCTTTGCTTTTTGAAGGCGGGTTTTTGCTTCTTTGAACTTTTTTTGTAAAAATCCTGACATACTTAGAGTTTCGGAAAAAAAAGCGTTTGCCCATATGATAAGTTTGGGAAATGAATCAGTTTGGGAAACGTTTTTATGCCAAACAAGGGTAAACCTAAAATTTATTACGCAGCGGAAACGTAACTTATTTCATGACTAAGCAATACAAATAGATACGTTAAGGACCAACCACACCAGACCCTAATCTGCCGTCCTACCAAAGAAGGCGGCTAACTACAATGTGGTAGTCAAACTATTCTATACTCTATTTGTAACCGCATTAAATTTATAATGCTTATACTATTACTATGCCTTTAGCTACCTTTTTTAGTAGGACGGCAGTAATATACGCTGACGTTGCATAAATTACGCTGCGGTAAAATTAACAAACCGGCCCTAAACGGCACTTATTAGGTACCGATATAAATTATTATATTAAGGTTGACTTTATCTTGGCAGATATCCGTCACTCTCACACTGTACGTACTGGTCAGAAAGTGTCACTAGTTTAATTCACGGTTAGCCACATCTATTAACACAGTCATACGGACCTCCTTAGAAAAAAGGGCGTACGTCTCATAGAACCGCGTATGTATAAGTGACCTTATTTCTTAAGCGAGGGAGTTAAATTTACGTTGATTATGAAATTGCACATGCGTCCTTTTTATTTAGGAGAGAAGCATAATAGGCTCGTTTATTGCCAATTTTTCATTAAATACCCTCTAAAAATGAAAATTCATCACACGGGATTGATGAAAACGGGCTGTTTACTCTAAAGCGCTAACGCCGAAGTTTAAATAATAAGTTGTTCTCTTTCACTCGTTATTCGAAGTAACTCTAGATAAAAAAGATGAAGCTACAGAAACTTTGAACTTCGATTGTTAAAGTAGGGCTCCAGGCGCAGTATCGCAGGCATCCGTCTTGATAAAGGAAAGATTGATGGCATAGGTAATCCGCTTTGTACTCTGTTCGTTGCTGTCGCCCTTTATGTTGCAGAGAAAATGGCTGCTTTGTGATACAGGCCGTTTAATCGTTCGAAGTAAGTGATTCTTGTAAACCATCTGCAAAGTGAATCTCTTAAACAGATCGGTTTTCAAATCGTCAAAGAATTATTAATCGTCTTGCAGGCTTATTACGGTCTTATTTATCGACGTGCATACAGGTGGATAAATTATCTGTCACTTTCTGACTAGTATGTAAGTTTGTGCGAGCGCGACGGATGCTTTATCCACCGCGATAAAGCGACCATGATACGGTCCCAGCAGTAACCTTTTTACAAATAGCCTAGATGTTTTTTTTATGCCGGCCATCAATCCGATTTTTGTTATGATTAAATGTATATTATGTTTTTGCCGCGACTAAGATCACATAGTATATCTGCGTATCTCTATTATTATCTTGATAACTTTACGTCTATATCGGAATCCATAATGGTTTTTTCGCATAATGTATCATTTCGCATAAAATCGTTTGACCTAAAACGCTTTTTACAATAGAAAGGGTTTGTTTTAATTATTATAAAAAACTAACCTAACCTAATCTAATCAATAGACTTTTATAAAATTCTGCAATGTCAGCCTATAAGGGTGTTATGCGAAATGATTTCATGCGTAACGATACATTAGGACAAACGATATTATGGATCGCGAATGACAATCGATAACTTTGAATATTTTTATGTAAATCCCTTTTTCCAAAATCACATTTCCTTTATTTATCATTGTTCGCGCCATCTGACGGCGCTTCCACGAGACAGCTCGCCGGCTCGCGGATTTACACATTATGTCAAGATATTCGCGAATGCGTGAGGCGCTAACCAATCACATGATCCCGCCGCGGACCAATAGCGTGGAGTCTTCGGAAAGCCTGGAGCTGCCGCCGACCGCCGCCATCGCCCTCTTCTTCTATAACCACCAAACCTAACACACGTGTCCTAATAGAATACCTAAAGCTTGTACAGCAAATAACCAACTGTTGTGATGGTAATAAACTTGTAAACGTTATTATTGTTTTGTTTCTTCTATGGAGCGTTCAGTCATTAACTTAAATATTTCACAAACTTTAAGTGTAATATATTGGGATACATATTTTAATAAATACGCATTGAATGTCCGGAACGGATCAGGATGTATCGGCCTCCGTTACGTTATTTGAAATAGGTCGGTTGTCATCGGCCGTCGCGGGAGGCGTTTAGGAAATTACCCGAGGTTCCGGTGCGCAGACAGGCTGGAGTCAGACTGACGCGTTTATTTATAGGCGGGTAATGTAGTTTCCTATGTGTGTTTGTCTTTGTTAACTATGTACAATACAGTTTACAAGGCCAGAGCTCGGTTTGGGACTAGATTAATTTGTGTGAGATTGTCCCCTTATATTTATTTATAATTTATTTGAGCCCATACATTGTTTTTATGACATATATATTCGTATTGTATATTTTCGATTCAAACAACCGCTTTTTCATAATTTTCATTTCTACGTATTCTTTTGCGATAATGCCTGAGAACAGCTAATGTCTCGTGTGATTTAGAGTTTCGTCATGGCAAAAAATAGTAAACAAAGATGACGTTTCAATTGACGAACAAAACTTATTTTTAAAATAAAAAAAGACATGGTTAATTTTTTTTTTTTTTTTGGTTCATTTTTTAATGAGAAAATAAATCAACAAATTTCAGCTAACGGCTAAAGAGCTTAAACGCCACGTGGTCTATTCTACATCAAAGCTAGTGCTAGACTTTATAAAAAAACTCAGTTACAAATAAAATGACGTCATCCCGACCACTACTACAAAGAGATAGTATTCTTATTTTTTTTCAGTAAATAATAATTAATAAAAGCTAGTCAAACCTATTTAAAAACGATTTTTACCAGAACACCTTTTCAAAAACATCCTATAGATCCTAAAGATCCCGAGTGAGAAAACAAAAAATAACAAAAACATAGCCCGCACTACTTGTACAATTAATACAGCCCTACCAATCTTGTGACAACAATAAACTACTGAAGCGAGGGATAGATAAAATAAACCGCCGATTGAACTCCTTTACTGTCACTGTTACGTTTTAGTTTCGTACAGCCTCAGGGGAGCCTTCAGATGTGGCTACATCTAAACTAAACTAAACGAACTAAGATCTAAACGTATTTTTTCTCAAAAATGTTCGGAAATGTTGACATTACTATCTACATAATGAGACGCGAAGTACATAGTTTACTGACAATTCTCAAATTAAAAAAAAAAACTTGTTGCATACAAATTCCATTACTATCTAGCTTGTAACTTTTTAAAAATTGAAAAAGCCCATAATAAAATGATGGCACAAGTCTTATACATCCAAATTTTATTCGAAACATAACTTTTTTATCTGTGTCTGGAAAAGCATTATGTTTTTTTAAAAACAAAGCTTGCGTTTCTCCTTGTCATAAACAAAAAGGCGGTAAAGAGTGATGGTTTTTTCACATGAAGTTTCTGTTTGTATGCAATTTAAAAATGAGTTCACGCGATGAAGATTTCACTCCAACACAATTTTTTTCTGGCGATTTTTGAGAAAAGCACTATATTTGCCTCGGCAGGAACAGCAATTGCGGGTTTCGTATTTTTAAACGGACTCGCAAGCTCGTCCGTTTAAACCAATACTCGGTCCGCAATTGCCTACTTCCATGCCTAGGCAATAATGTACTATTGTCCAACATGCTCGGAAATGTTAACCTACCCATTGTAAAAACAGCACGCGAAGTTCTGCTTTCCGAACAAGGAAAAGTAAAAAAAAGGAGTCATTATCAATGGCAGTGCCCGTGTTTATTACTTTTTAAAACGATATTTGGACTAGGACAACTAACTAAAAACAGCCAGACAGTCGTACAATCAAAGTTCATCCATGTTTATTTTACTTTTAAAAAAGTCATAGACTAAAAAAGGACTGACATTACGAACGGCGTTACAGCGTATTAAAAAATGTATCAAATACTTTTGTCTATCAAAAACATATAGCATTCGTCAAGAAAATAAATTGCCGAATTAACTTCAAAGCGTATTAAAATATTATAGTTTAAACCCCAATTTATTTAATTTAGATTAGTTAGATTTAAAGTAGTGATTTTATTTAATGGTATATTTCAGTTTCATACGACATTGTACCTATTTCGAATGTAAATGGCATTATGATTTCGATATTGATGAAGCCAATGTTCTTTCTTAGACAATTTTGGGGACTGTGTTAAATAATGTTAACAATTGGGTTATATTTTCTCGCATTGTTGGGGAAAAGCACTATACAAGCCGAGAAGGGTAGTTGCTGGCCTCCGTCAAGGCCGCGCTAGCTAATACTCGTCCCGCAACGGCGTTTTTCCCGGTCTTAGCTGTAGTGTACAATAATTTATTCGTTCCACCTTCACGGTCTAACCGACGTCTTCTAGGACATTTTAAAGACAAATAACTCTTTCCTTTTTCAAACTTCTATATGAAAATCTTCACAAAGGAATGAATCGTCATTAACTAGCTCTGAGTGTGGCCATAACACCTTAAAATGAACATATAGTTTTTAACTATTCTAGAAAATCGAACAATAACGAAGAAATAGCGAGAAATTACTTCTATTAGTTATACCATAAGGGGAAAAAACCTAAATATTGGGATCCAAGCAGTAGTAAAAATAAATTAAATACTATTTTTCAAGAAAAATATTAAGTCTTGTTATGAGAGTGTATCATTAAGCTATAGTAATAGGTTAACTGGGTGCTTCATACTAAGGCTGGGTTTTATAAAGATCCGTTAGATCAAATTTCGGCCAGGAATGTCAAAACTTGTATGAAGTTACTAAAATTTGACCTGACATTTTTACTTACGGGCTTTTATAATGATGATGATGATGATGATGATGCTTTTATAAAACCGGCCCTAAGAACAAAACTTGACTTGTACGAGTTTAAGTTTAAAGCTTTAACATTACATAAGGTGGAAGTACTAGTACTCGTCGCTGTACTAGTACTCGCCCCATACTTTGACTTGCGATAAATAAAATAAGATTAACATCAATTTTTTTTACCCCCTCATTTAAGCGATGAGAAATCTTTATGGCTTTCATATTTCACACACCAATTTTTAAATAAAGAAAAGGACTCCCAGCAAAAGCACCTGACATTTACTCGTACAATCCGATTGACTAATTATTTTTATCATTTCGAGAAATTTCTATATGGTCACCATATAAAACAATTTACAACTAACAAAAGTAAAGGTCACGTCTCCCAAATCACATGAAAATGTTTTGTGTAGATGTATAATTGACCATAATATCATGACGCGAATAAATATTTTCTGTTCGCATGTTGAGCCCTCGTACGTTCACCTTAATTATATTTTTAAAATGGAGCTCTGAGAACATATGCTACTTTATTTGAAAATCTTTGTTAATAAGTACACTTCCTTGCAGAGAAAACAGGCGCTTTTCAAAAACTATTGAAGGAACAGGATTTTATGTACTAAAAAGTTAAAGTTAGTTCTAATCGTGGTTCGACAAACAAAACAACAAAAAGATTCAATAATTAACATTAAATATTTACCTTCTTTCAAAGAAACTATTGGTTATATCCTTTTAACAATGCCTAACGAAACTTCGAAGTCTAAGCTAATTAGCTACAATCATTAATTAAAGTAGACTAAGTAAAAAAACATCCGTTATTACGACAAAATAGAGAGAAAAAAAACAACGCGTAAAAGAGACAAAGGAGCCGTAATTAAAGACCAGCTGGCTGGGTTTTCTAATTACATTCACACTTGGAATAAAGGCCTTATAGATGTCTGTAGAGGACTGAGTTTTCTTTGTTTTATAACTAACACCTGAACCCTTTTGACACCGAAGAATAAAATAATCCGACATTAAAAAACTCTGAAACCGGATGTGATTTTAATTAGTTATGTAGGTGTTTAGTGTGTGTAACAATAAGGAAAATATTATTAATTAGAGGTAAAATTGTGTGTTTTTTGTTTTTATGAAGAACTGATTTAAAAAAATACTTACAGGAAGTCAAATCACTAACACAAGTTGTTTTTTTACAAGAGCGAAGTTAGCGGATCGCTAAACGTGTTATAAAATAACATAAACAAATTAGCTAAGATGATGGTGTTTTTTTTACTTTAATTTGACGTTTGTTTTATATTATACATTCGCCATTTAATAATCTTTGTTTTTCATAAGGGTTATCTAATAATGATGTGTTATATTTTTTTGTACTGTTTATTAATATCGTTCCTGAATTTGGTTGGATTTAAAATTCAAGTTGCATTTTGTTAGATTACTGCAGTTTTAAGTAAGTTTGTAAGATCGTTCGTTTGTTTTTTTTTTCACTTGTTCCTAGATAATTATGGAAATGTATATTTTTCAACTAAAGTAAGCCCTTACTCCACGTTAAGTGTATCTACGGGGCAAGTGCGCCACAGCGATCATATCTCCTAAAAATCATTTAAAATCAATCCGTCCTTAATGACTCGTGCTACATTATTGCTCTCTGTTTCGCACAACCTACTTCGCCTTTGTACACTATTTTGTAAAGTTTGTATTTTATTTAGTGTCCCAAAATAACAATAAAGTATTTACACGCATAACTCCACATACATACAATCTCGACTAAACTTGTGACTTGCTTTCAGGAACAATATGGGTGATGCAACAGTGGTAGCTAGAACGACGTAAAAGTCGTCTGTTATTATTTTCGCCATCATTTTTATGAAGTGAACAAATTCACTAAGAGCATTTTTAATAAAGCGTGCCCTACAATAGCCCTGAACGTTGTTTGTCTTAATAATGACAACAGAAAGACGAAAAGAAAAATATTCTATTATTTAGAGAGAATTCATATTGAAGTAAGAATCTCGCAGGCTTGTAGAAATAACAGAAATTCTTGGTAACTTAGGTATTTCACTTTGAGTTGTTTAATTAAGTAAGTTCACGAAATGGTAGATGTAGGTATGTACAGTCGAGTTCATAAATATGTGTACATTTTAGTACCTTGTCAATTTAATGTCATGTTTAAACTGCCATAGGTACATGAATTGTCACAGAGATAAAAGTTTACACATTAATTTTTATAGGGTCATTGGCTAAACTTGGCGAGAAAGGTTTGATTTTTAGCAAGATTTTAAGGAATTTCAATATTAAGAAAAAAGGTACAGTTAATAATTATTAATTAATTTGTATCGCTGCTTTTTATGATAATCATGAAAGCATTGACTATAATAATGAAGAATCTAAATAAATCTTGCAACTTAAAATTTATAATTATAGAAAACTTTTAAAATGTGGCAACAAACATTCGAAATTGATGAGAAATGCTTCCAAACCGACAAATATTTTAGACTATGGCTTGGATCAGAAAATATTTCTATCTCTTAATTGTAAAGTTATATTATTATATTAAGGTTAGCAGACTACGATAACGCTCCAGATTATAGTTTTAACTTTCCAATATGTTATCTACCTATTTCTGGGGTTATTAAAGTTTTAATGATACAGGTAAACAACCTTACTTTGCTGTACACCTTTGCCTCCCTTGTGTAAAAATTGCTTAAATTTAAAATTCCAGAACTTGATATCTAATCCTCAATAACGTAACAAATGCGAATAACGAATTTGAAATGAGTCCACATTTTTCATTTAACAACTTTGACTCTTCGTACTGTTTTTTTTATCTGTAGATGTAATTTTCTGGTACACCATTAGTTACATGCCCTTACCTTAATGAGTCCGATCGAGGAGTCAGCTCGTTCCAGGCTACAGATACTGAATTGGATGGATGGCAGGTCCAGACGGTAGGATAGCTGCCGCTGGAAGGTCTGCAGGCGTGTAGGGACGATCGGCAGGGTCGTCTGACGAAGCACCTAAGACAAGAAAAGACTTGTTTACGTAATTGGGTCATTCTAATAAAAGTGGCACGGACAGGTTAAAGTTTCTCCAAAAAAAAAGTTGTGTTTTTTTACCTTCTTTGCTTAAAATAAGCTTCCTGGTGTTCCAATTGTTACATAATTATAAAAGGGAACGGAATATACATGAAAATATAAGAATTATGGCTTGTTGAAATATTGAGATGCAGGTGAAAGTTTCATTAGACAGGTTAGAAGAGAGAAGTTTTCAGGTTAAAGAGAGTTATATTAAAATACAAATTACTTTAAAAAAGCAATTCCCTACATTTACTTTGGTAGATCACTGTTAATGGGTACTGCTTGATAAAGCATCTGTAAAGTTTTTCTGGGAAATTATATGCAAGTTATTAAAATAAAATTATTTAAAATAGTTATTCACTTTAGCTTGCCAATAGTCACACTAACCTGCACATTAGTGCACATATGTCTCTTTAACCCGCCAAGAGTTACATTAACCTGTGCCTAACCTAATCTATGCTAGTTACAGGTTAAAGTTGCACAGGTTAAAGTTAAAAGTAGATTTACAAGACATTTACTCTTAAACCGGTGATAATTTGAACGTTCCACTCTTAGTAATATACGTATATACATCAGAATACCACGTTCAAATGATTAGTTAATTACGTCCCATACCGTTAACATTAAATAATTGAGACAAGATAAAGTTAACATACCCGTTACAAACTCCAGATTACTGCATTTGATCACTAATCTCCACAAAAGTATGACAGATCGTATCCAACCGTTTCGTATAGTGGTGAGCCACATACTGGCCGAATGTTTATCGAGGATTATGGTGTGCCTATTATTTTCCGTATGTGAGTGAGATACACTATCACGGACACACAGGTTAAAGTAAAAACATCACCGGACAAACTGTCGTGTGTTAATATTGATATATAAGCATATATTTTTGAAACCATATCATAACTAATTGAATGTCATAATATTCTTCTTGCAATATATTGTAAAATATATATAATAAAATATACACAAATAGTTCAAAGACCTAAAAAACGGAAACATGTCTCATTTGGACAAGACAGGTTATAGTAAAAAATAGTACCTACCATTTTTTTTTAACAAAATTAAGGAGAATAAATAAATAAAATGGCTTGGCCTCGATGTAAAAGGTCTGTGCTTATCTATGAATGTTTTTACTTTTTCTGTAAAACAAACATTTAACATACTTTGTATTCAAAAACTCATTGACAGGTTACGGTGCCACTTTTTTTAGAATTACCCTTTTATTCTTTCATGTGAAAATGGAAGCAGACGAGCAAGCGCGTCCCCTGATGGTAAGTGATCGTGGCGACCCATAAACACCCCCAACATCAGAGGAATCGCAGGTGCGCTGCCGGGCTTTGGGGAAAGAGTAGGCTGACAAAGTGGGTGGTAATAATTTCACAAGTTTAAATAGTAGTTTTAATGGCCAATACCATACAATTGTTATAATAATAGGAGGTCTTGACAAAAAGCATGTAAGTACGAAATAAATAATAAATCACGGCTCTCACTCAAATTAATCTAGTCCCAAACAAAGCTCCTGGCTATGGGAGCTAGGCGAAAATAAACATAGGGTGACGGAACCAGTAATGGACAAGGCACCAATAATGGACACTTGATTCTTATTTTACAGAAGATAAGGGTTATTCATTTGTTTTGCAGTAATAAATTTAGAACCGTATTAAATTTGAATTACGAGTGAAGTATCCGTTACTGGTGCCTGTCAGCTAAAAATGTCCATCATTGGTGCCGTCACCCTACTTATATAAAGAAATATATTCTTAAATACATAGAAAATATCCGAGACTCATTGAATACTCGCGCTTATCACACAAATATTAGCTCATATAGGAAATCGAACCCAGGACCGCAGGCAGGGTCACCAACTGGGCTAAAGCGTTGTCAAACGACATTTTTTTAAGGAACTACGTTATCAAATTTTAAAATACTTTTTTAAATTGAAATTAAGGGCAGTGGCAATCTTATCAAAATTTACACAAGGCAGCCCTAATGAAACTGAGCTGGTGCTATGGGTATAAAAAAGTAAAATAAAACAGATATAAAAATGATTAATAAAATACAAACAAAAGTTTCAAGACTCAGACAAGTTCTAATGCGAGGCTACCAGGCTTACAATCTCGTGAAATCTTTTAAACCGTATTTTTATACACATAATAATATCAAACGTGGCAATACCTATATAAAGGGACCTTATTGTCGATGGCTCTTACGCCGCACTGCGTCACGCGACGTTGTATTTATATCGGAGCATCTTTAATAATGGCGAAAGTGCCATCGACAATAAGGTCCCTTTTCATAGATAACGTCACATATAGACCCCTTTACTAAGAAAACGGGCACGTTTTGTATAGTTTAGATAAATTGTTAAAACTGAACTTGTGAACTACAAATGTATATGGTTTTATTTTTCTTTCAATTTTGTATCATAAAATCTATTTTCACACCACATGCTCGAATTTTTACAATTATATATCATGAAAACCTCACCCAAGCGTGATTATAGCTTTTTATATTTATTATTGTTCCATAGAAACCTACAGTAAACAGAACTTATTTGAAAATCGAACTGGCCACTACAAGCCATATACGCAAAACAAACAAAATAAAACAAAAGTTGAGAAAAGTAGAGTATTCTCCTTTGGGATAAAGCTGTTTTCCTCTTGGGTGAGCTTAAATCCCTCGCTGCACTCAGGACCCCGTTTTAATTCCCTCGCTTCGCTCAGGAATAAACTCGTAACACTCTCGCTACGCTCGCGAGATAAATTTGGCGTCCCTCATTTGATCAGGATTCAATATCGCGCCCGTGGCATAAAACAGTGCTTTGTCCCCTCGATGTATAATAATCTACTACGAGTATAACACATTACACATTTTTAAAATTCTTAAAATATACAAATGTCCGGGTATTCTTTACAAGAGGAAAACTACTTTTCACCCTATTTATAACCGTAAATTATGTTATCTTGTTAATTAAACACTAATTTATCCAACACCTACCACCACAAACGAAGCCGTAAACCCTTTTGTGACACTGTTAAGTCATCATTGAGCCCATTGTCGTCTCAGCTAGCCCTTTACAATGTCTGAAAGCCGATAACTGCTGTTAATGAGGAACCTTTAGATCCTCTCGGAATTTCAGAACCGCAAGCTTAAGATGTTATCTAATTTTACTGTCTCAGATTTTCGTGACAGAGATGAACAGAAAGATATAGCCTAAGGCTAAGCCCACACTGAAGGCAAGTTACATTGTATTGCGTGACAGTGAAAGCGACAAGTGCCACAAAGCGCAAGGTGTGGCCGAATCCGAAGCCATAGTAAATACATACATACATACACTCACGCCTTCATTCCCAGAGTGGGGTAGGTAGAGCTACAGAATTACCAACAACTCTGAAAACTTGTTGATAATTCTGTAACCATATTTTGCACAATCGGACTAAGCTGTTTATCATGTGTATATTAGTGACCATGTGTATATTAGTAGTCATAGTAAATCTCATCGCAAAATACGTCATCGTTGTAGATAGTCATTTGACCAAAGGTATGTTATAGGCTTACAACTTGATTGAGAGCCCCCGGGTATGCATGAGGTGCGGGGAGAGGGTGACTATATGAGCTTCATCGTTTGTACCTTACCACCGTACCTCATGCCTAACCTTTTCAAACTCCCTTTTCTCAAAAATGTTACGGTTAAACTTTTATACTCGTTCTTATAGCGTAGATTAAGGGCGAGTTGTTTGAAAATCGAATCGGAATATGTGACACGATTGGTTTGGATTTTACAATTGTTTACGATTTGCCATTAGTATGTTTAACTTCTGATCAAACAAGGGGCCCTATATAGGTTATCTACTTCGGTTAGGTAGACTTAAAAACATAAAATGCCCTGCAGCGGAAAGTACCCTTTATGCCAAATAAAAATTTGGAAAATAATACAGGAATCGGTGGCCGGTGTGCTGGTGTGCCCTCTCCTTACCATAAAACACGGCTTGCGCAATGATAACTGGAGAAACATTGGTAGTTAAACCGATCTAATTAACTTGCAAACTGTCAGCTGCTTAGAGTACAAACAATGACGTGTTTAAGCCATTTTTTAAATCAAAATTGGCTTTGTGTTTGACCTCATTCTCACCTGATGTTAAGTGACTACGAGGCCAAGCGTGGCACACGCTTACCCAGAAAAAAGCCTATTCACTCTTGCTTTGAAAACACGAAGGTTATACGATTTCGGGAATACAGACGCAGGGAGAGCATTCCACTCCTTGGCAGTGCGAATAAGAAATGACGCAGCAAAGTGCAACGTCTTAACAATAATTGGAAATTCGACAACATGCGGATGGAAGCCCTCGCGGCATCTGAACGACCGATGGCAGAAAGTCGAGGATGCGATGAGGCATGTATGAAGTTCCTGGGCACACTCAGACCTCACTTAGTCTAGGATTTAGGTACGAATTTTAATTAATAACTCAAGAAGAAAATACGAAATTACTTTGTAAATACCTGGGATTATCTATAATCTATAGGTACACAGAAATGGCACGTACTTCATACTTACCAAGCATATTTACTTAATCGATTTTCCATTTTTATTTTTCATTTCACGTCTGAAACTAATAAAAATACCATAAATCCATTTTAAGTGCTAATTCAATTTAAACTTTACTGCCATCACACATGCTTCGTTTTAATATGTATCATACCACTTCTATTTTCCGACGCACGGCACGTTCATCCTTCAAAGCGATGAAAATTGATTTAGTATAAAATTGCTGTCGTTTTACCACGATACAATTTATAAACGAATTACTTTTCTAAATCTTTACTTTTGTGTACCTACTGCTAACCAAAACTAGAAAGCTATGTGCATATGGACTTTACTCAATAATACTACCTTTTTCTTTTAGACAGCAGTTTATTCTTTAAAATTCAAAAGTAGGTTCATTTGTTTGCAAATTTTACACATTTTTTTTATCTTCAACCTCGTAGCACTTCTCGCAATTTCATAATAAATTATTTCTAAAGGAAACCAGTTCTCAGTTCTATAAAACAATCAACTAGCATAATATGTTGACCTCTGATTACATACCATCTCTAAAAGTCCTGGGGCCTTATATAAACGTTTTTTTTTTCTAAAACAAATTGAACCTAAAACAATTCGTGTTGTTTTGTATGTGACATGGAATCCTTAAATGCGTGCTCCAGTTTTTTAATGTTTTATTTAAGATCCAAATAGAAACGATAATTTACATATTTTCCATAAAATTACGAGATTTTTTGTATTCTTGGTACAACCGACTACAGAAACGTATCCATTTTTGCACCAATATTTAATGAAATAAGGTGCAAAAATTGATTTTCACTCGGATCTTCCTTTCTATCCAGTCAGCACCGATACACTGAAAAAAATAATTGGTCGCTTGTAACAAGATTGTGATTGTTGTGCATAAGCGTCTTGATCCCATACGAGCCTGACAAGACGATAGATACATCAACTAAGATGTTAGTTGAATCACTAAAGAAATTGCTGTTTGTTTATATAACTAATATCTTAACTATTGTATTCATTTTATGTCAACTAAGTGAAAATCTCTCTTTGGTAGCTCTCATTTTTTTGAGTGTAGAGACGCACTGACCGACAAACTGTGCTGCCCGTGCGGTCTGCTCCTCCGTATAGCCTCTCACCGGTACTCCTATACATTACAATTACTTTTATACCAAAACCTCCCTAAATTCAAGTTAAAATCCGCTAATGGCAACAAGCCGGGGTAATTGGTATGAGAGCTCGCGACTCGTAACTCGGCGTTAAGAACGAGTGCAAACTTGCGATTAGATGCAAGAATCCTTACGTAAACACCGCAAACTTGAGCATTTTCAAGGTAAAGTTCCATAAAAATACGGCTAAAATTAATAGTAAACTAGTTAATGCTGAGTTGAAAACATTTCGTGACAACAGACCTTTCGTCTATATCAGTATATTGCTCCCTTTTGCTCGCGCAAAATTATTTTTTCCTTCTTTTTAACCGACTTCAAAAGAAAGGAGGAGGTTCTCAATTCGTCTGTATTTATTTTTTAAATGTTTTTTACCTCAGAACTTTCGGCTGGGTGAACCGATTTTGATGATTCTTTTTTTATTTGAAAGCTGGTGCTTTCCGTTTGGTACCATTTTTATCAAAATGATGATCTGGTGATGGAGTCCATGAGGAATCGACGGAACTCTTCAAAATTTATAGGCACACCTATAGCGATTTTTGTATTTTTCATTGTAATTTGTGTATAAGCTCTTGGAAAGCACTCTTTGGTGAAGTGGAACTGATGATGAAGACCACAGATGGCCACCGGAACTCCGAAACGGTATATGTTTCAAGGGTGGCGACAAGATATTTCGATTAAGAAAGTTGAGCGACTATGACGAAGCATATTTAGGTTTAAATATATTATGACTATGACTTTCCCACGGCGTTGCTTGCGATGAGATTAAAATGTTCTATAGTTTCTTATTAAATGAGAATAGGGAGAAGAACAGCATAATTATGACCACTAAAAAGTATAAAATAAAATAAAAGTTTAAAAAAACAAAAACTCGCCTTTAAAAAGCAAAAAATAACATTTATAATTTGAGAAATTAGATTAAATAATCTAGCGTCATGAGTCTCAGTACAGTAGAAAGCATTAATATCTACACAGCCATCGCGTCTAATATACATATGTATACATGGCATAGGGGCGTGTATGGGAGCGAGGGGCTTGTTTTAACGGGGGTAGGTATTAACAAATCTCTACCGATGAAACTATACACAATAAAGTGCCAACTTAAAGGTTATAACTTCGGACGATGCTAACGAACAAGTCACAGCACGCCAGCAGAGCTGCGCGCCGGCCCCCGTGTACACTCAAAAAAATGAGAGCTAACAAAGAGAGATTTTCACTTAGTTAACATAAAATAAATACAATAGTTAAGATATTAGTTATGTAAACCAAAACTGATAGTAACAAACAGCAATTACTTTAGTGATTCAACTAACATTTTAGTTGATGTACCTAACGTCTTAATTGGTGTATCTATCGTCTTGTTAGGCTCGTATGGGATCAAGACGCTTATGCACAACAATCACAATCTTGTTACAAGCGACCAATTATTTTTTTCAGTGTAGTGTAAATGTGGCACATGGGTGCAAAAATACAGGTTAGCGAATATTCTTATGTACGTCCTGATATTTTTGATTTGAGCTTTAATGCACTAGTTTCGTGATTAAGGGTTTATGTATATCGAATGTTCATTACGTTGAGCATTACATGTGCATGTTGTTTTGTTAAATCTATGCAACGTTATTTTTTTTATACATTTTTATATTTGAAAAGTACCTCTGAGGCTAGTATTAACCAAATGCGTGGGGTAAATATTAACCTGTGAAAGAGGCACTATGATCACTCTAGCGGCTGCGGTAAATGCATTTGGCAATACTATTCCACCCATGTTCATCTCTCCGAGGACACGGTACAACCGTACAACTTACTGTTTCTTGTTAACGGTCCACCAGAATCCACAGGTGCAGGTAACTAAGTAACTATGACATGTAAAGAAGAGAAGATTTAATTTTGTTTGTTTTCTTCTGAACTGCAAACATACACATACATACATACCTACATTAATAATATAGAAATATATTATTATGAAGATAAAAACTGTTTTCTTTTATATTTAAATCATTATTTTAAACAGCAAATGAAATGTTAATTCTAACCCCTTTATGGTTAATATTTGCCCCCAACACGGGGTAAAGTATTAACAGCTGACTTTAAAAAAAAAGTGCTTCTTTCTGGTAAACCGAGCAATTCAAATGGCATTTTGGATTTAAATATGGAAGATGAATAACTTGCCGTCATGTAGGTACTTAAATAATATTAACATTAAGTTTAGAACTTTAGAAGATATGCATAGAAGTTTGAATTTCCTTAATACAAGTCCCCCGCTCCCCTAGATATTTTTGGCGAAAGGAAAGTGTGTATCTTTATGACTTAGATTGCCAAACTATCTTGTTTTTGACATATTATCGTATTGTTTGTAACTATCAAGTAAATAAGAGCTATGCACTATCAGCCCCCCCCCCCCCCCGGCTGGGTAGCCAATGGGCGATATGACGGTCTCTCGACCACCTCAGTCTCCTGTGAGAGCTAAGGTGGAAGCATACCGTCTAAAACCTCTCCGGTGTTAACCTCCAAAGAGCAGTTAGTGGGGGCACCGTGGGCTGGTGACTATTCACCACTGGGTGCCCCCCAGCACAATGGAACCCTGACCCAACTGAGGAGATTCAAGTCCGAAGAAGTATCAAACAATATGTTTTATAATGTCACTGTGACACCGTTCCATAGTACGTACAATATTGTTTAAAATAAATCCTAAATCCGCAGTCCAAACGAACACAAATCCCATACCAGTCCCTTGTACGTTCTTACTTAAGATTTCTGTATACTCGAAGTAGATAAACAGTTTTCTCCGCACGTCTAGAATACTAATACAATAAAGGTTAAAATTCAGCCTGCGTCCCACATCCAACCTTATCTCACTTTAATCTTTGGAAAACCGCAACATGTCCTAGACTAGCGTTATACAGTAGACTAGCAAGATTTATGTATACCTTTTGCACCGGCCTTAATTCATAAGATTAAAGTTCAAAGGTTAATGTTATTATTTATGTACTCGACTATACCGTCAAGTTTCTCAAATAGTGAAAATTTATCTTTGTATAGAAGTAGAATTTTTAATGTTCTCAAATGTTTTTTTTGCTATCGTAGACTGCGAAAGAAACTAAGTGGAACCTATGAATAGATGTTAAGTTTCCTAAATACATAAATTAAAACGACAGCAATAACTTAAGGGAATTGTTTTTTGTTATTGCTTTGTACAGTTAATTCCTACTTTAAATAATAAATAATATTACCCTATGTTTTGAATGTATTAAATATTTATTATTCGTTATTTATTTAGCATTATATACTTTCTTACTTAATGAATGTATGCACGGAACTATGTATGCGCAGTTCAACGTGCGTACAAAATAAAACTAAACTCATATAATAAAACCAGTAGTTTTAGTAAAAAGTAAGCTTTAAAAACTATATGAAAAGCAAGCTTTAAAAACCCGACTGCATTTTATACTGTCGTTGATATGCCTACATATGTTAATAATTGTAATTTGGCCATTGTTGTTATTTAAATTTTAACAGTTTAGGTATCCTATGACACTCTCGCTGCGAAGACGAATCCAATGATACCTCATTTGTCAAAATCGTCCAAGCCGGGTTTGCTGTAGCGGGGAACATAGAACTGGACATACATGACGGTGAAAAACATAACCCTCCTTTTGGGCTCCGCCGCAGTCGGGTAAAAATTCGACTGCATTTTTTTAAATAAGTAGTCATCAATGCAGGGTGGAAAACACGAACGCCACGTGGACGGCAACTACCTTAAATATTAGATTTAGCAAATTCTACGCAAAGGAGACTAACTTTTATTTTTGAAATCATTAAATACTGCATCTATGGATTTTCGAAAATTCGTCTGCTTTAACCGGGAATCGAACTGGTAGAATATGACAAAATAATAATAATGGTTTTTTACGGTCTTTATTTAATTTAAAGGTGTATGTGTATGATATAAATAGTCATTATCAATGACCCATTCGATCTGTATCATAAAACACGACTTTATTGTTGCTGAGGAGGATTTTTTGTTTTTAAAAATAAAAGTTAGTCTCCTTTGCGTAGAATTTGCTATTTCCAATATTTAAGGTAGTTGCCGTCTATGTGGCGTTCGTTTTTTCCACCCTGTATATGAACTTAATAAAAAAATCATATATATATGGCCCTCTCATTACTTTGATTAAAATATTATAAGCCTATGTCACTCCTACAACCAAGATAAACTAACAACACCTCATATTTAAAAATCTATCGAGCCGTTTACTCTGCAGTGTGCCAAAAAATAGTCATACATACATACATACATACATACATACAGTCGAGTTTATTAATATGTGTACACTTAAATACCTTGTCACTCTAATCGCTGTGACAATACACATGTGGCAGTTTAAACATGACATTAAATAGACAAGGTACTAAAGTTTAAACAAATAGAACTCAACTGTACATACATTAATAAAATATAACCCCCTTTCTGTAAAAACAAATAATTGAATGTAGCATTCAGTAACTGATTCCGGCAAATGGTTTTCGCATGACCATACATTGTGAAAGTATGGTGTATAATGGCAAAACAAACGTGAAATTATCTTATAATGGGATCTGCTCCGGCTAGACTACGAGGCACGGATGATATATGAACTCGAAGGGCAAATGTTTCAATAATGGAACGCCAAGGTTGTACCGGCGGCAGTGACAGTTTATTGTGAACTGTTTGTAATAGGTAGTGTAAGGCGATAAGGTTCTAATATTAAAAATGGACCTTATTGCATTAAACTCTTTGTATTATACGTCTCGTTTGCTTTTTATTATTTAAATTCAAAGGCAAACGATTCGATAGAACAGCGATGCTTTGTTTATATAATTTAGGCAGTCGCGCCTAAGCCAGAATGCATAGCACATCAAATTTATTCATGAGAACTCAAAAATAAAAGTACTTTTAAAACTAATCCTCCGAAGTGTTTATTTCAGATAAAACCCCACCTTTCACTACTGTAGTGACACTGTATAGGCACAAGTTACTGGCGGGATATTCTAGTTAAAAAAGAAAAGTGAAAATGAGTTATTCGAGAGCGTACCGTTTGCCCGAAATATTTTAGGCTGAATGCACCATTTCCCAAAAAAAACTATGTGTATATTTTTTATATCAGGAATACCGAAAGTACTTGTTACGTCTATAAGGTCAATTTAGGGTTGTAACTTCATAAAAAAGAAAACAACTTTAACGGGAAAATGATGCATTCGGGAAAAAATATTTCACCCAAACAGAATAGACCCGATTTATTCAGTAACTTAAACTAAACATATGACCATTATCTGTGCCTCTTTTTAAGTTTACTTGATATCTATATTAAGAGATTTTGCTCGGCTCTTCCATATGTAGTAACTCAAGTTACTGAATCGGTGTTTCACGAATGTAATATAAAACAGTATAGTAGTTGCCTTTAAACCAAACGGGTCTATTATGGTTGGGCGAAATAATGTCGTTGGGTCTATTAGGTTTTAATCGCTGTGTCACGAACGTAAAATACAACATAGTAAAGTAGGTGCGTTTAGAGACGAGTATTCTACGCATGATCGGTAATGTTATCTTGGTGTAAACGGAGAAGAAACCGATCTAGAGCATTTTTTCGGTGCTCGGAGGCCATTTAATAATGTTTTTAGTGAGTGTTCGTTTAGTGTAAACGCCTCAGTTGCACGCGAATAATTGTTTAGAGCATTATTTTGTGCTTGGAGTTTGTGGGTCCTCGGGGTGATCTTTTCTTGTTCTAGAGGTTGTTTTCATGCTATCTTACCCTAGGTACACTCATTATTATTTTTTAGTTTTTTTAAGGTATACTAGCACACAAGCCACCTGATGGTAAGTGGAAGATTGCAAATGTGGTGCCAACGGTAAGGACTGGATGGAATTCATTAAGGCTCCGGTTGTCTTACCCCGCAACGGAACACAACAATGCGAACGCTGCTGTATGGTGGCAGGTTAAAGCTGGTTGAAGCAATCTGGTCGGTCCTAGCGCAAGGTCTTTCCACGCGTGGTTACCCGTTTAGCTTGTGTTCCATTAGTTCCAACTGGGCGTCTATCCCACTTGGCTTTAGCCCACGTTACTTCTACATTATAATCATAATGATTGTTCACATTGTAGTAACTTATTATAATTATATTGCTCTTAACTCGGCTAGATTTTATCCCATGTGGTTGCCTGGTTAGAATTGTGCCACCCCATGTCTTCCCGTGGATGTGGTAAGAGGCGACTAAGGGAATAAAGGCTTGTAGTACTGTTAGGCGATGGGCTTGCAACCTGTCACTAAGACACTGGTAAACATCTTAGCCTAATTGTGCAAAATGTGGTTACAGAATTATCAAAAAAAAAATATGACTTGGTAATTCTGTAGCTCTGCCTACCCCACTTTGGGCATGAAGGCGTGAATATATATATATAAATCGGCTAGAACATTGTGCAACAATATCTTATTCTAATGTTCTTGTTCGTGCTCTATATAAGCTCTATTGGTATCAATGACAATTCATAATTATCGTTTATACTAAAATTACACTTAAAAAATCTCGTGATCTGGTTCTGTTTCTTTGGTCTAAACGCGCCTTTAGGTAGGAAATAGCACAAAACCTACGCCCACATAGAAAGTACAGTTTTTAAATGCGTAGGCTTTTCCGTGAACTAGATATGTTTGTAAAATACGTGGGTTGTTCGGAAAACTAAAGTTTATTTTGCGAAGACCTTGAATATCCCACACAACTTTGTTCGGTATTGGAACGTTGAAAATAAATCTGGACAAAAGTAAATACAAAACAAGGTAAAGTATGTTCATAAAAGCGAACACGATCTGAAAATTAAAAAAAATCTAATAGTATTTGGACCAACCTTTTAGCCTAAGTTTATAATGCGTGAGTTTTTATGTTAAAAAAATTGTCAAATAGATAGTAAATACACGTTTTTACCCGAAATTAGGTAAAAAAATAAACATTTAAAATTTTCATTATTTAATAGTAGAAAGTTACTTAATCAGTCAGTAACGAAACAAGATGCAATCGGCAAATCGTTGTCGAAAATGTGGGTATATAATTGACTTAAGCTGCCGAATTTTCGCGTCCATTTTGTCAGTTATCGAAAATTATTTACGTTAGCGTTATGTATCCTGTCTAGAACCCCAGTTTGTATAAAAAAACACAGAATTACAACAGATTTCTACGCAGAATAGCCAGTAAAATACTTAGTTACAATCTTTAAGCAACAGTTGGTCCATTTACTGCAATTAGCTAACTCAAAGGTCTATTTAACAACCTAACAACTCAAACAGCCTTGAGCGAGTTTGCTAAACAGAAATATCAAAGGAATTATGAACTAGCTTTCGCCGCTGCGTCACTCGTTTAAAAATTGGGAAAAATAGTCCTTGAAGATTGTCTATCGACAGATATCAGGTAAACCAGGTATTATCTCAATAGAAGTCTAAACAAAGGTTTTACTAAATGAATATAAGATTTTTTTTCACGCAGACGTTGTCTAAAAGGATTCGAAAAACTTTATATAAGCGAATTTATTGAACTTACAATCTTTATTTTACTTGCTCCGTTACCATAGTAACTATATGGTGTCTTGTGGAACTTGTCCGTAAATATGTGACGTTATCTATGTAGAGGGACCTTATGGCGGATGGCGCTTACGCCGCACTGCGTCACGCGACGTTGTATTTATATCGGAGCATCTTTAATATTAGCGGAAGCGCCATCCGCCATAAGGTCCCTTTAGATAGATAATGCCACATATATGTAGAAAACGTTCTTAACAGCTTAACTTGGGTTTTGTAAAAGTGTAACGGTTTACAATATTTTGTTCTTTTTTTAAATAATTATTCTTAACTCGAAATTTGAACTCATTCAAGGGCGTACCTAGGGGGCTTACCCGGTACCCGGATTTATATACCTGTAAGGTCTGTTCATTCTTATTTGTTTTATATAGTAAACACCTTTGTAACCTCAAAATGAACCTTTTTTGGCTAAAACAGCTATTTTGTCGTAAATAAAGTAAACTGAATAAACATTTTGGACATAATTTGGCCAATGTATTGTCTGTGATTGCTTTATTTTGTTTAAATTAACGGTTTTAGCTTAAAAAGGTTCATTTTGAGGTTAGAAAGTTGTTTACTATATAAGACAAGTAAGAATGAACAGACCTTAGTTATTTGTTTGTATGAAGCGCAGGGGGCTTAAGTTTTTGATTTGCCAAAAGCCCGTCCCCCTTCTGGGTCAAAACCTGGATACCTCTTATGTTACTTATCTTACAAGATTGTCATTGTTATGAATAATCGTGTTGGATACTAGCCTAACAAGACATTGCATAGTTTCATTACAAACGAACTTGCTTGATATAACTAATACCCTAGCTATTTTATTCAATTTATACCGACTGAGATAAACTCTGTCTAATATTTAGAGGATAAACTCGTAACAAATGCGGCCCACAAGCCAGACACAGAACATTTAGAAAGGACGTTTTTTTTACAGCTAGTTATCGTACAGGGTTATATGTATATATTACCTTCAAGAATGTAGCAAATGCGTGTGAAATTCGCGTTAAATAAACAGTTCAATGAACCCTGTAATACTCGTAATTTCAAATCATGAACTTTATCACAAAATCAAATTAGGTTACCACTCTGAATGGGAGTTTATCACGTATATTGGTAAATAACCAAATAAAATCTTGCTTAAACTCTGTTCAATCTATAATGACTAGGGATGAAAATTGGGAAAGATTTTGTTTTTTACGAAACTTTGTATCTTTCCTATAAAATACATGTAATTTTCTAAAATAAATAGAGGGTCGTCTGAAAAATACAATCATACACGTATAATACTTGTTTTTACTGTGTAATTTTCATATTAACAATCAAGGGAAATAATCTTGCTTAAAAGTATTAATTTAACAGTAATCTACATTATGTAATCGAATCAAAGTCTCGGTTGACATAAAATAAACAAAATAAGTGTAAATTATTGGAAAAAACAAATATTATTGTCTTAGTACGTATTAAATTGGTTATTTAATATTAACGTAATTATCCCTCCCTTTCATTGTTTTATGTTTGACTATTTTTTATTTCAACAATTTCCCAATCGCTCAAAGGTTAACTGGAAGAGATCACTTAAAGGGATAAGTTCGCCTTTGTACATACTTACCTTTAGTTTTTCTGTCTATTTTGATGTTTGTTATTTTCCCGTTTGTACAATAAAGTATTTATATACATATTCTACAACTCAATGTCACTATCACTACCATAATTATAATTATGCGAAAAATACATCGTAAAATACACGTAAAAAACTTAAACTTGCGAAAGGTTCAACCGAAGATCCGCAAAGAAAGATTCTGTATTTTATTGAAAAATACAGGGGCGTTTGAAAGATACTTGTATTTTACAAGTCATTTTCAACGCTAATAATGACCCATTTGACAGACGTATTTCGTTATTTCAATCACTTACTATACTCAAATGCGAGATTTAAATATAGGCGATTCATTTTTTAAATACCTGAACGGCGTCGCTAGGTTTGTGCCAATTTACCAAGTATTTTCGTCAAGTTAAAGAAACAAGTGTATACGTGTTTATATGAGCCGTCACAGGCATCATCCTAGACTGAACCGAGTATAGTTTCTTTTTATGGCATGAACACTGCTGTTCGGTGTGTTGTGTCATTTCGTGCATATTAGTTTTTCATCTTTTCATTGGTGAAAGAATCTAAATTCTATTGATAGTTGCAAGAATATACACAGGTGTTATAAATATATACAAGTCAGTTAAAAAACAAATTAAATTCAACTAAAGGGCGCTGCATACGTAACGTAGGACGTGGACGGGACGGGGACGGGACGTGGTTGCATACATTTTTGGTTTTCCCGTCCCATACGTGCAATTGTTACGTTTGCACATTCTGATACATTTTCTAGGAAACGATATTGTCGTCCCGTCTCGTTCCCGTCCCGTCCGTGTAAAATCACGTTACGTATGCAGCGCCCTTAAAAGATAAAGTTTTGTACTAACAGCTAACTTATAAAGTAAAGCCCGCCATTGTGCACACTCGCAGCGTTATCCCGCTGCACTGCGATGCTCGTATTTGGGCAAAAAAGGAGCCAGGGAAGCCGATTAATTTATTAGACACTTCTTTAATAAATCTATTTGTGTCAGATGACCACGGCCCAAACGTTTGTATAGCAAGTGCAATTGTTTATTTCAATCTTTATCCTTATTCACGTAGGACTTTAAGAGGCCGTATACGAAATTTTGCCGGCTTTGCTTATTTTTGTGATTTTACAGTTAAAATATTGCTTTTCTATGAGTTTTAATGCTCAACTATAAATGTCATTTTAGTTATGATCGAATAAATGACCTACGAATAAATGAGCCACTTTTTTATTTTTGTCGAGTATTATAATGCGAGATTTAGGTGGTTTTAAAATATTATTTATTGCCAATTCTTTTGAACTTTTTGTATATTTTTTTTAGGTAATGGATTGATTCTGAACTAAAACTTATTTCTGTTGTTTTAATTTTATGAACGAGAGTTCTGAGTAGCCGAAATCAAAAATAATTATTGCCCGTTTTCTATAAAAAATTACCAAGTTTCTTATTTTTTTTACTCGAAAATGTTATATGAAAGTGGTAAAAAGTAATTTATACATTTTTTAGACGACTTTCACAGCAATACATTTAAAAAAAAACATACCGTTAAGACGTAAAAACGATTCATGAATATGTGACATTTAAACCTCTTCCTGGAAAATTCACATAACAGTCGCCGGTGTCAGGTCGATTAATCAAAATAGAATAATAAAAACAAAAAAGTAGCTCATACATTCGTTAAAATTAGAAATTATCTTTCGTGTTGTGCCTTAAAACTTGTAGAAATACAGTATTTCAACTGTAAAATCACGTCTGTAAAATTACGTAAATCAGCGAAATCGGCAAAATTTCGTATACGGCCTCTTAACACTCGTAAACACTAAACGTAAACACGAAATGGACCTAAATGACAATGTGGGTATAATTAGTTGCGTGGTTAGGACCACGACCCGAATTGTATTTTTTTTATATCCCGTTTTCCAATACTGTTATTCATCATTTAACTTATGAGGTCTTATCGGTGGAGTAATTATCGCTTTTCATTATTCTCTGCCATTTTTTTCTTCCCCCTGGGGTCTAGTCATGCATAAACGCTTATGTCAACTCCATACATTTTGAGTCGATAGAAAACAGAAAGCTAAAAAATTAATCAAATAAATAAACAGGACGCATGATCAATTTGATAGTCAAAGCAAATTTAACCCCCCATGTTAAGAAATAAGGTCACTAATAAATACGCGGTTCTACGAGACATACGCCCTTTTTTCTAAGGACTTTTTTTGAGAGGCATTTCGTTTCAACACCGTCAAGCGGCTTTAGAAGATCCCTTACCGCCTCAAGCCCAAACTTATCAGACGTGAATCCATTTGGCTTTCTGTACATGGACAAAGAGCGAAGAAGAAGACTTATGCCTGCTTACTTACTTTAGCCAAATAAGGCAGTGCATTTTTTATTTACTTACAATCTTTAGGTTAGGGACTTTGATCAATCTTGATCACGGCAGTCCCGTTGGACAAAGCTCTACAATAATAAAATGCAAACAGGTATCATTCAGAAAAAAAAGGGAAGGAGGAGGGAGAAGGACTACTTGTTCAAAATCTATAAACTAATTTTGCAGCATCCGTCGCTGGCGCTGCCAAAATGGACTGAAACAGTCCGATGTTCAATATGTTCAAATTGAGCTGAACAAGTAATCCTTCCCTCTTGGTTTGGGTCCGAACACAGTCCACTAACAAGTGATATATATCCTCACACAAGGCAGTGTGATTGCATATTAATAATTAGTGATTTAGGCTCCTGCGGGCCTAGTATGGTTGCGTATATCTCGTGACAAAACGAGGATAAAGCATCCGTCACTCTCGTACTTATAATAAGTGTCAAAAAGTGACTTGTTGTTTTATCCACATATTGTCACGCCACCAACGCAGCCATATTAGGCGCTCGGAATTATTAAAAGATAAAAAAGATAAAAGAAATTTATTCAGTAAGTAGGCCGCACGGGCACTTTTACACGTCAAGAATCTACCAGCGCTTCCCAAGAGAAGACCACTGCCGAGAAGAAACGCCGCAAGAAACTCAGCAGTCAGTCATTTTTTAAACATATTTCTTATTACAATGGTACTACTTAGTCTAGCATTATATAAATCTATAATTATAGTATCAAATAACATGCGTAGTTCAGCAGGAAAACATGCCAATTAAGAATTTTACGGGAGAGATAGAGAGAAAAAAAAAATACATACTTATGTGTATATAAGATGGTGCGAGACGACCACATAAAAGTTTCGATATGTTTACCTACATCAACGGTGTCCCCTAGACAAGATAAAGATTTTGCATTTGAATAAATTATTATTGACTAAGTTTCGGGTTAGTATTAGTTTTAGTCATGACTTTCCCGTAACCATACTAGAAAGGGCACTCAACGACGGGCGTTCAATCTAAGCTGGCACGTGCCAGGATCCGAGGCTTGAGTTAGTTTGAATAATAAACACTTAAGTACGCTCTTATTCATAAACGAGCAATAGCTAAAGTGTGCTTGAAATATGTTTTGTGCTTATCTGTCATTATGAGATTTGAATTGGACAGGAGGGATAGACAACTTTAAATAAAATAGGTTTATTGTGCGATTATGAATAAGGTATTATATTATTTTATTCAATTTATTTTATTATATTTTATTCAACTCTGTTTTAATATTGTTTTTATATATCCGAAAATCAAAAAATGCCGTAAAAAAGATGACGTTAGCCCTCATGAAGCCAATTTACTGAATAAATATTTCGAATTATGATTTTGGATTTTAACGTATAACGTTATTATACCGTTATTTTATATCGATATAAAATTCTAAAGTAAATAAATCTCATTTCACGTGAATCCGACATTTCATACGTTGAAAAGTAAAAAGAAGTAACTTACAGCAAATGCAATCCAATTTCAATCTAAATAAGTGTTAAAACGGCAATAAGTTAAAGTGGATTTCTCTTTGACTTACTTGTTTTTACAACAAGCAATTTCTCGGACCGAGAACTGAAGCAAAATACTGTAAACAAATAAAAAAGTATTCGAGGTGCATTTTATTTCTTTGAAGTTTGAACCGTGCCGGGGGCATCGCCTTACTCTGTGCTGGGTACGCTTTCAATCATTTCTGTTTAGGAAGTTTAAGATCGATTGGGATCTTATTGAAATCCTCGGGAAGTGTTTATTGAAATAACTGCTTATATCCTTTCTACTCCATCCTCCTCCTTCTTACAAATCAAAATCAAATCAAAATAATTTATTTGTCAGAATACAGTATTATAAGGTGTTATAATTATTTTTGCACTTGTATTCAGCATGCAAGCAGGCGTACAAATGTTAGTCGTAGGTATATTCAAATTCTATTTTATAATTTACATTACTAATTTATAAATAAAATTTATTATGGTCAATATCATCATTTAAAGTATTTGATTTCATATTTCCTTAAAATTTACGTAATCCTTGACACTGTAGAAACATTTCTCCATCAACCATTTTGTTAACTGACATTTAAATCTATTTCCCGACAAAATTCTTAAATTCTCTGGTAAATTATTAAAAATTACTTTAAATATGTTTCTTTTATAGATATCTTTACGACATGGGGGTTTATACAAAACAGACATGATATGTGCTCTTGTCTTCCTCGGTATGACATCACTGCGTTTCTTAAAACTTACTGTTAATTTTCTTTTATGTCTAACCAGCGTCGCTATTGCCTAACGAACTCGCAATCGCAATCGGCATCAAAATGGATCAATTGTTTTCATTTTGTATGCAGACTCACCTTCGGACTGTCAAAATGAAAACGATTGCGATTGCGAGTGCGTTAGGCCATAAGTCCACTTTTAAAAATGATTACGGTCGCACTCAGTGTCAGTTAATGATGATTAAGTAGTTCCTTAGTGGTGATGATGATCAGTCGCGTGCTAACTTGGGGCACGAATAGGTACTAAAGTGTTGTACAAAATGTTTTTGCGACAAAAAAACATATCGATATTACTATCAAGATCAAAATGTTATTAACAGAGATCGGAATAGGTGAGCTAATTTGCCTAAACTTGATGCATGTTCATTCAATAATGTATTCCCATCTCTCTCACGCATGAATGAATATGCGTCAAGTTTAGGCAAATTAGCTCTACCTATTCCGATCTCTGGTTATTAAACATTAATAAATATTATTTTTCTATGTTAAAATAGTTTCCATAGTAAATAATCAATATTTGTTCCAAATTTGTCGGTTGAAGATTGCCGTCTAGATGAAAATATTAACATTAAACTATTATGGACTCGAAGCAGAATACTTATTTCTCCAAATATTATTAACTCTAGCATATAACTGGCACTGACAGTAAATTGTCTTGTTTTGTTTTAAACTATATCCATATTTTTTTAAGAGTAGAGATACAAGCTATGTAATGGAGGGTTAAGCTTTCCTACAAGATCAGGGGGGGGGGCGTAGACAAGACGCAAACACTGACGTTAGCCAATTTCATAAACAGATAAAATTTATGAAGTTGACGTAAGCGCTCGACGTGATAGAACGTCAGCTTATTACCTCAATTCTATACATTGTCTTGTCTTTGATTTCTGCAGTAGATAACGGACGCAGAATGCTACACTGAAAAAAAGAATTGGTCACTTCTAACAAGATTGTGATTGTTGTGCATAAGCGTCTTTATTCCATAAGAGCCTGACAAGACGTTAGATGCATCAAATAAGATGTTAGTTGAATCACTAAAGAAATTGCTGTCGTTACTATCAGCTTTGGTTGCTATAACTAATATCTTAACTATTGTGTTTATTTTTTGACAACTAAGAGAAAATCTCTCTTTGTTGGCTCCCATTTTTTTGAGTGTACTTATTGAGGCCTTCTAATCTTCTTAAATGATACTGATAAACAAATCTAAAGTACAGTCGGACGAAAGTGTGGCCTAACACCCTACGGTTGAAGTTCATTCGCACGTCATGATACAACAAGTTCGATTTTCCCTTGCAATAATACTATAACAGTGACAAATGTCAACCTTAGCGATAATTAGATCTCACATAAACTTTTGTCTAAACTGGTAGACCACTTTCTTGGCCGACCGTACGGTTTCCAGCAACTGCGGGCCTAATTGACAACGGTTTATTTTTAATTATTATTCACTGAGTTGTGACGTACAAAAGATCATGTGGCGTTTAAGCTTGTTTATTTATTTTCTCTTTAAATAATTAACAAAAATAAAGTACGCTTTTGGGACAAACTTCTATAAGCATGATTTTTTTCAGAACACCTTCAAAAAAAGTTGATATAACATAATAGGGTATTTGCCTATTTTTATTAGGATTTAAATTGAAGCTTTTTTACCTTCCGAACAGCCTAGTATAAATAGTTTTTTAATATCTTTAAAAATGAGAAAGATATAAATGTTTAAAACTTGCTTTGAGACGGAGAGGAAAACACAGTAATATGTCGTCATATTACTCCATATGAATTACACGCAAAACATCGTTTCGTGAGAAAGAGATAGACAAAAATCTTTAAAAGGCTATAACTTTTTTATTTTATTACCAATTTCAAATTTGATTTTGAATTATTTTACCATACTACGTATATTGATATATTATCCAAATTGAATGAAATTTTATATCAGGCAAATACCCTATTATAGTCGTGTTTATCGATGTGGATAAAGCATTTTGTCGCTTTCTTATCAGTATGTAAGTGCGATAGTGACAGACGATTTATCCACGCTTATGCACTGCTATAAAGGCGATCATAATACGGGCCCTTACTGGACAACATCCGAGGACCAACGGTCTTCAATCCAAACAAGAGTCGTGGATGTTTTCTATGTATTTAAGTATTTATTTCTCTATATTAGTATTTATATCGTTGTCTAGTACCCATAGTACAAGCCTAGAGCTTAGTTTGGGACTAGGTCAATTTGTGTGAGATCGTCCCTTAATATTTATTGATATTTATTTATAATTTGCCTAAACTTGATGCATGTTCATTCAATAATGTATTCCCATCTCTCTCACGCATGAATGAATATGCGTCAAGTTTAGGCAAATTAGCTCCACCTATTCCGATCACTGATTATGAGTGTGAAGCTGATAAGTAACAGCTACGCAGGACACCAACGTCTTTAACTATCTGTCCAATGACATTCAGACCATTTTGTTGATTTCTAGGGGTAGAGATATGGGGTTATTTCATAGCAGCTCTTTTTTAAACAATTTTTTATTTAGTATAGGTAGTTGTCGTACGGGAGACATAACTAAACTAACGATTTGATTATTTCAGATGGGACTTTGTAAAGCTCTCCGTAGCATTAATGAAAAAGCCCTATTGTCAATCGCTTTCAAAGCTAGACAATCTCTTTCATAAACCGCTTTACTTGATTAGTTAGCTCTCTTGTTTGGATTGAAGACCGTTGGTCCTCGGATGTTGTCCAGTAAGGGCCCGTATTATGATCGCCTTTATAGCAGTGCATAAGCGTGGATAAATCGTCTGTCACTATCGCACTTACATACTGATAAGAAAGCGACAAAATGCTTTATCCACATCGATAAACACGACTATAATAGGGTATTTGCCTGATATAAAATTTCATTCAATTTGGATAATATATCAATATACGTAGTATGGTAAAATAATTCAAAATCAAATTTGAAATTGGTAATAAAATAAAAACGTTATAGCCTTTTAAAGATTTTTGTCTATCCCTTTCTCACGAAACGATGTTTTGCGTGTAATTCATATGGAGTAATATGACGTCATATTACTGTGTTTTCCTCTCTGTCTAAAAGCAAGTTTTAAACATTTATATCTTTCTTATTTTTAAAGATATTAAAAAACTATTTATACTAGGCTATTCGGAAGGTAAAAAAGCTTCAATTTAAATACTAATAAAAATAGGCAAATACCCTATTATGTTATATCAACTTTTTTTGAAGGTGTTCTGAAAAAAATCATGCTTATAGAAGTTTGTCCCAAAAGCGTACTTTATTTTTGTTAATTATTTAAAGAGAAAATAAATAAACAAGCTTAATCGCCACATGATCTTTTGTACGTCACAACTCAGTAAATAATAATTAAAAATAAACCGTTGTCAATTAGGCCCGCAGTTGCTGGAAACCGTACGGTCGGCCAAGAAAGTGGTCTACCAGTTTAGACAAAAGTTTATGTGAGATCTAATTATCGCTAAGGTTGACATTTGTCACTGTTATAGTATTATTGCAAGGGAAAATCGAACTTGTTGTATCATGACGTGCGAATGAACTTCAACCGTAGGGTGGTAGGCCACATTTTCGTCCGACTGTACTTTAGATTTGTTTATCAGTATCATTTAAGAAGATTAGAAGGCCTCAATAAGTACACTCAAAAAAATGGGAGCCAACAAAGAGAGATTTTCTCTTAGTTGTCAAAAAATAAACACAATAGTTAAGATATTAGTTATATCAACCAAAGCTGATAGTAACGACAGCAATTTCTTTAGTGATTCAACTAACATCTTATTTGATGCATCTAACGTCTTGTCAGGCTCTTATGGAATAAAGACGCTTATGCACAACAATCACAATCTTGTTAGAAGCGACCAATTCTTTTTTTCAGTGTAGCATTCTGCGTCCGTTATCTACTGCAGAGATCAAAGACAAGACAATGTATAGAATTGAGGTAATAAGCTGACGTTCTATCACGTCAACTTCATAAATTTTATCTGTTTATGAAATTGGCTAACGTTAGTGTTTGCGACTTGTCTACGCCCCCCCCCCTGATCTTGTAGGAAAGCTTAACCCTCCATTACATTATATGTATTATATGTAGCTGCACACTTTAGTACCATGTCGCTTTGACATCTTTAACAAGGGTTACCTTTGTTTCGGCGAAATATGTTTGCCAAATGTTTCGTTTCCCAACCGTTTCATTTGCCAACCCGCTTTGTTTTCTGAAACCGTAAATATTTCAGGATTTTATAAAGACTAATCTAACCTAATCTATAGCGTTCTACACGATGGTACTTAAATAAATGCTGAAAAAAATATATAACATTGGGTTGGCAAATGAAAATTTGGGAAACGATACATTTGGCAAACATATTTTTGCCAGACTCCCCTTTAACAAATCGCACTGCTAGATCAAAATAGTATCAACTCACAATCCTTGCTAGTTTTGTTTCAAGTTCATAAAGGTTGCATTAAAGTTGATTTTTAATTACAGTTGTATTTTGAGGTACTACTGTTTTGATCTCGCAGTGCGAAATTAGTGCAACAGTTCAAACATGACAGTTTATTTTATTTAATGACCTCAGAGTGATAAAGTACCAAGCATGCAGGTACTTGTATTTAATACCCTCTCACGACTTCTATCTAGATTCTAGAATAGCTAGCATCAAACGAACAGTCCTCTTTTTGTGATAAAAAGTATGCTACTCTTCAGTTTTCTGTCTGTATAAAAAGTTTTATACGTGAAAGTGGAACACACTTTTTTATCATTTGAGCAAGGACAGACCAACCAAAAGAACCCACAGCAAACTATAAAAAGCTTCAAGCAATTTATACTTCGTAATAAGAATAAATAAAAGTTTTAATGAAATGTCTACTAACCCACTTTATTCCATACTTTGCCTTACAATTATCCCGAAGTCTAAGGCAATAGAAGTTTCCTGCGTCTCCAATGACATTTTAACCTTTAAAAGTATCGGCTAGACTTCTGGATAGCACGAAGTTCTTTACGTACTAAGTACCTAAGTTGCCCAAAATCCTAAACAACATTATAAATGCAACAGTTTCCAAGACAATATATCAGGTTGAAAACAGACTTGTTTAAGGTAAGGTAAGGTTTTTTTTTAACGCCACACAGCCTTACTGTTCGTAAGCTGTACCTAGTGTATGGACGTTTCATACATTGTTGACGTTGTTAGCTCATTCAACGCCGATTACGCCGATTGGCGTCATATTTTCACTAAAGATTCCATGAAATATGTTTCGTAGATAAATATCGTGTTTCAATATTATATCTTATTACTAGAAGTACTTAAACAAACATCAATGTAACCCGCTAGCCAGCCATCCAGCAGCAGTGTTCACACTGTTGTGTTTGATGTGGGGGTCATATAGCCAGTGAATTTACTAGTTAGCATTAGGCATTACAACACAACTTAGTGCTGTAAACTTGGCTGAGAGGCGGTTCTCAAGCTTAACTTGGTTGGTTGATTTTAGACGTGTGGTCTTTCAAACATCTACTTTTTTTATCAAGACATGTCAAAGTTTAAGGCATACCTACCTATAAAATTGTGATTTATGACGTGTCTTAAGAAGGAAATCTTAGTTAAGTTTATATTAATACGGCCCTAAATTCTCGAGGTTGGTAAAATGTAAGGAATCTCGAGATCGCAAATATCCATGGCCTTCAAAAGACTAATATAATGTGGCTCGTTTGCTCGTTTCCTACCTTGTGCCATAAAAAACAGTTTTAATATCGCATCCAGGAAAATAATTTGAGGAACGCGGTCTAAGGGTGTAGCGGTCACAAACACAACAACTGCTGGGGTCCTAGTAAAAAAGTCGGACTCGCGCACGAAGGGTTCCATAACATTATTATCACAACATTTGCAAAAAACGGCAAAAAAATCACGTTTGTTGTATGGGAGCCCCCTTAAATATTTATTTTATTTTATTTTCATTATTTATTTTTAAAGTAAATATACAACTTAATATTCTGTGAATATTTCAAGCGTCTATCTGTTGCCGTTATTAATATCGAGTAAAAAGCGGCAAAAAATCACGTTTGTTGTATGGGAGCCCCCCTTGAATATTTATTTCATTCTGTTTTTAGTATTTGTTGTTATAGCGGCAACAGAAATACATCAATATTTCAATATTAAAATATTTCAATTGTCTAATTATCACGGTTCATGAGATACAGCCTGGTGACAGACAGACAGACGGACATACCGACGTACAGCGGAGTCTTAGTAATAGGGTCTCGTTTTTACCCTTTGGGTACGGAACCCTAAAAAGGGTATAACTCTCATGGATGTCAAGTGACAAAGGGTTTAAGTCTTGTATACTCCGTTTATGTCTATACCTTTTTTAGTATGATTTAAGTAAACTTATACCCTTTTTCGAATAACGAGGTCAAGGAGCTGGCAGAAAGGAGAGATTGGATATTACTCCACCAAAAAGAGCAAAGCTAAATTCTGTGAACCTAGTGAAAAGGGGGTTCAGACTTCTGAGGTTCAAGTGAAAAAAGGTATGTGTCTAGTAGTATCCGCATATGACTTACACCCTTTTTTAATATGAGCAAAGTTAACTTAAGCCCTTTTTCACTAGGGTCCCAGAATTAAGAGAGAGATACCCTTTTTCACAAGGACCCCATAATGGCAAAAACACATTATTGAAACTTTGAAACGTGTTTGAAAAATGTGGTCGATCAGTTATCAGATAATTTAATACTATATTCGATACTGTCAACGTTTCCCGGCATTTTTGAGGTAACATCTCTCTGATGTTATTTCCTAAAACAAAGGCTGTTTTTGTTTTATCATGCCTAAAAATATAAAGTAAAGTAGGTAATCTGTTTGTTTTGTTCACGAAGGTAAGACCCCAATTTGTTTATTAAATTTTGACTTACACTTTTTTATGTAGAACGCTGGAGTACGAGTAAGCGAGTTACATGTGTGTTGGTATGCTTTGATTATAGATTTGTATAAAGATAAAGAAAAAGGTATTTATTCACAAAGTAGGCTGCATATTTTACTGACTAACGAAAAAGTGGGAAGAGTACAGAAATAAAATCGAGGAATTCCTCTATATAATGGACAAAGACGGATTATCCTACAATGGGGGGTTGCAAGTTTAAATCCCGGCTCTTTTTCGATTTTGAGAATTATGCCGTAGGCAAAGAGGCTTTTCATATTCATTTGTTCATTTACGGAGAATATCGTCCCGTTACTTTCTTAACCTCGTATCTGATCGAATAGTTACATAGAAAAAACACTTATGTTCCAAGGTTAATAAAGACTACTTTCCTATCAAAATGTTTGATCAGATAAGAGGTTGAGAAAGTAAAGGGACGATATGGGAGCGCAACGACGATGTTTCCTGCTTTTATTTAACTTCCATATGTCTGTCATTCAAAATCTTCTAATTTCTCAATCACTTAACGTACCTACACCCACCAAATTGGGGTTCGTTACTTTGGTCTCGATAGGCAGACGGTGATAGTACAAAAAAACATAGTCTGGTTTATTACATGGGGTTTTCTAAATATACCTAATAAGTCATGACATCGATGTAGTTCGCCTATTTAGTTAGCAGTGATCCTGCCTACGAAGCTTACGGTCTCGGGCTCGATTCCTGGTCAGGGCAAATAAGTATTTGAGTGCGTGTTTTTTCCGAGTCTTGGGCGCTTTCTATGTACCTATACGAGTATAAGTATTTATTTTTCTACATAAATATTTTTATCGTTTCCTAATACCCATAGTACAAGCCTAGAGCTTAGATTAGGACTAGGTAGATCCCATCAACTTATCTGCAACTTCATCTAAAATTCTTCTTTAGCTACAGCAACTGTACCAATTTTCACATTTTGACTTAGACATATTTTAAGCTATTCATTATCATGTAGCGTCTAAACGAGACACCTTGTAGCTATACTCATTAATATCTCACTCGTATACTTCCGCCCCAGCTGTGCCTTTATGCATATATTATCACGATAATGCCTTACTTTACTTTTGCTGAACGCCATTCGTGTAAGCTACGTTTATGGTGAATTGTAGGTTATTAAGTTAGATTTCTACACAAAGAAGGCTACCTCTTGAGAAATGTCAATGACTCCATACAGGGAGAAAGGGAGATCCATTACTGTCAAGTATGTAAGAGCTATCAAAACGTTGACTACACGATAACAGGTCAAAGACGATGTGGTTTTTAACACCTAGAATCTCGGCCGTGATCACACATACACAGATCGTAATACAGAACATACCATAAAAAAAACCACACAATACTCACTTACTGTTGCATAAAATGTTATAGGTACGTGTCGGAGATAGAGCCAGGTTATTTCTAAACAAAGTGACAAATCTGCGTGCAACCTCTGACCTTTACTTTAGGCTTTATGTTGAAATCCTCAAGAGAGCTCTCTGTTTCCAAGAGCATGTGTATTGCATTAGCTAAGAATGTGCTAAAGTCTTGTGCCATTTACGATGGCCAGTTAAGGTGTCATTCTATCTTGTTTTATGTACAATGAATCATAGGAATAAAGGCATCGAATTATCTCATCACAGTGTGAGCTTGGCAGGACCTTGTGCAGGATTCATTCGGATCGTTAGCATCATCTTATCCGTTAAACTATCGCCAAGTAGCAGCGTTTGCTGGTCCAGCATAACTGGTAAAATTACTAGCCTAGAAGCATTTCATCTTAGACCTCAGGGTTGGCAACGCGTTTGCAGTCTTCATTGCAGCCTTGACATTTCAAATGTTTCAGAGCCTACTTAAAATGAGGTCCCATGTGTGCTCATTTGTTTTCGCCGTCTTATCATTTTTTTTTGTATACTGACCTTCTTATTGGCAGGGTCTTTGTGCTCCTGCACGTACTCCTGCTTCAAGGGTTCCGTCTGAAGGTCGGGCAGCGAGTGGCTGATGCGGATTGCGGCTTGTCGGGACAGCGAGTCACAGTTGCTCTCTTGGGAGGCCCGGCGGCTCCTGTCAAAACAACAAATAGCATGAAAAGAAACTACATTAAGAACAACAGTAACCTCCAGCACTACGTCGCCAAGGTTACCAATGTACCTGTGAACCTGTAGTATCAAATAATGGTGAACGACCTCAATGAAGAGTGATACAAAACACAATAAGAGCTAGAGGAGCAGGGTATCACGGTACACAACTGCTCACGATACAGCGCCCCTTTGCCACGCAGAAGTAACCTATGTAAGTGAGAAGTGAACGTATCCAGCAAAACCAAATTATACAGCCGTCATAGCAACAGCAGAAAAGCAGTGAAAGCCAGTAACAGTCAAAAAACCAAAAGAACTAGAAAAGCAGGGTATCACCGCACACAACTCCTCACGATACAGCGCCCCGTTGCCAAGCAGAAGTAACCTATGGAAGTGAGGAGTGAATGTAACCAGCAACAGCAAATTATACAGCCGTCATAGCAACAGCAGGAAAACCTCAAAGCCAGTATCAGTAAAAAACAACAAAGACAAGAGGAGCAGGGTATTACCGTACACACCTCCCCACGATCCAACGCCACGTGGCAGCGCAGTGGTAGCTAACGGCAGCCAGCAGAACGGCAGCCATGGCCGCCAGGAGTAGCGCGGCGGCGTAATCTACGGAATTGCCGCGGAACCCTGACTGGTCTTCGAAACCCTCAGGCTGCCACGCAACTGGGGAGAAAGATTAAATTGAGACCAATGTTTTAAGATATTAGAGTCGTAAATAATAGGAGTAGTAAGATAAATGGTAACCCATCATTACATAGAATTTCATTTCATCAAACGCTATTTTAGACTTATGACTACCAAAATTTATATGAAAACAAAATTTACTCATGCGGCGATAAATGCATTTCGGTGTTTCGATAAAATAATGTTACAGCCAATGATATTTTATATAAAGATACGTTATGCTCATACTAAACGCATTCAAAACCCGTGATCAATTACTAACAGAGACAAACACGGCAATCCATAGCGAACGCTATTGTTAGAAAGAGATAAATAGATAAAAAGTAAGGCAATTTGCCTTCCTTTTTGCGGAACGTTTTTGCGCGCAGATGACGTATCTTTATATAAAATATAATTGGTTACAGTACCGATTTCATAACAAATTAAGTTCAGTCAGTGTCGGACGACGACAAAAACTGGCTGGCAAACATGGGTCAGACTTCCGACGCCTCTCTTTTTTAAGAAATTAAATAAAACAAAGAAACGCGATAATAAAACTTAACGAGTCAATTAGTTCTTAAAGAAAAAAAGTGTCATTGTCGCTCCTGTTAAGATGCCGTCCAATACGGAACCAAGCTTGTGCAAGCCCATGTCCTATTTATTTTTACGTGATATTAGGATATTTCTATCAGTATCATCACCACATAAAAAGACATCGACTTCTGGATATAGACCTGCCCTAGAGATCTCCACGATGGTCCGTGTTGTGCAGGTTGTGATATACTATCCGTTTTTTGCGATCTGCCTTATATATCTCTCTCTATTAAACAACATCAATGCAAGTAAGTGTCCGAGTGCAATCCCATCTTAAACATGTCACACTGTTCCACTGTTGGGCAAAAGACCCCGCGGCCTATCCACACTTATCCACCTGGAGTCCTAAGACTTTTTGGTCTAAGATCCGAATAGGTGAAGATTTGCACCGGGCTGTTTATTCGATGAAAAGTATTTTATATCAAATTTAATACGCTAAATAATATGTGGCGAATAGGTAGGCTGAAAAAATTCAGTCCAGTACTTATATCATTAAAAAAAAAAAACTTTTTTTTTAAATTGCAAATGTTTGTTTAATAGACAAATTATATACTAATCGAAAGTATAAAGTCTATAGAATATGCAAACGTTAGGTTTGGTGCAAATTACTAGTACCGACTTACCTGTTTATACCTCCCTACCCAATAGTTTTACGGGATTTTTTTTTACAAACTAACGTTTGCATATTCTATAGGCTTCATACTTTCGATTGGTATGTAATTTTTCCATTAAACAAGCTATTGTATTTTTTTAAAACAAAGTTAATTTTTAAATTTTTAATTAATTATATACTGGACTGAAATTTTTCAGCCTACCTATTCACCACATATTATACAGCGTATTAAATTTGATATAAAATACTTTTCATCGAATAAACAGCCCGGTCCAAATCTTCTCCTATTCGGATCTCCTACTATTTCAGAAATACCTTTGAAATTGTTTGTTTTATACTTTCGCGACGTTCACACATAAATCTAAATCGGGACATAACCGCGTTAAAACATTATATATACCTCGACTTTTCGATCGTGTTGCAGCCACAACCGTGATCACGACACGGTCACCCAATGAGCAGACTGAAGAGGGCTGGTGCTTGTTTATATTGCACGCGAGTTTTTCTAACTACCCGCACTAGGTCAGTTGTTATATCAGAAGACCCTCGACCAGCACAAAACACTCACAGTGTCCTCGGATTTGTCCGATTATACACCTCTATGACGACGCTTGTATATGCTAACCACCAAATTCCTCGAAATCGAGAGCTTGTATTCATCATCCCGGTCGAAATTTTTGTATTTCCTGATTTCCACCGCTTCACGTACCTACTATAGAAATTCCGTTCCGTAGAGAGAATTTTAGGATTATGAAGTTCAATCCAATGGTTTGGTCCTCAGCGGTAAAAGTACCTTTTAAATTATGAAATGGAAACCCTACGAGCAAGATTATTCCCAAAGCAAACTCGTAGTTAATCCCGTAATGTACTTGTTAGGTAATGGAACCTCTCAAACTCCAATTTTGCTTAGATAGTGGAACTTGGGAATATAGTTTGTATTGTACCGGTCTTTGAGGTACAAGGGTTTTTGGGAAGCTTTAATCTGATATGTGATCCAATTTAATCATATTAGAGCTCAAATTGTGACTACTCCAAAACCCTCCTAAGGTTAAATAAATGTTAAAGACTAAAACAGAAGTAACGTGTTTAAAACCTATTTGATAAGGCAGCAAGTGGGCAACATATGGGTTAGAAAGACTTCTTGTATTGGAAATATACATTAAAAAATAAGGTGTATCTTAATTCATAATTAATAACAGTTTGACGGGACATAAGTAACAGTTTTCCTTTTTTTTACATTGAGATGAGTAATTTAATTAGTAATGGTACTTTTGCCCCGGTTTAATTCATTTATTTATTTATTTATTCAATCTCTTAAGGTCAACTGGTATACAATGTCATTAGGAATTAAATTCATCTTTTTTACTCAAATTTGTATGAATTTGTAAAAGATGAATTTAATTCCTAATGGCATTGTGTACCAGTTGACCTTCGGGCAATACGGAATATTATTGGGGTTCATTCTTCAAGCGAACTAACACCAATAGAGTAGCAGGTAAAGTATTAATAACAGTTTTATAAACGAACTTTAAAATTATTCTATTGTGATGTAAACTACGCAAAATGTTCCATTTCGGAAAATTCATTTAAAACCTATCAGGTTCTCCAGCAGCGAAAACATGACTACTCTTTTGTTTTTCTTGTTAAGCACTGTACCCGGTCAAAAGCGGTTCGGTATCAATGCAATTAACATGAGCACGTGGACGGGACTGAACGACTTCACAGATCATTCGATTTAAAACGCGAGCCAGCTGTGAACTGATCGAATGAATGAATGGAAAGATTGGAACGTGTCTACGAGAGCCGTTCAAATACGAAGGTCATTTCACTTAAAAAGTTTTTCGTGGTGTTCCGACACTTATTTCATCGAATGTATCATTTTACTTATCGAAACCTACTTTCTGCTAATTCCCTCGGGGCCTAATATGGCTGCGTTTATCGCGTGACAAAGTGTGGATAAGGCATCCGTCACCTTCTGACACGTAAATAAGTACGAGGGTGACGGATGCTTTATCCACATTTGACACGCGATATAGACGCAGCCATACTAGGCCCGCTGGTGTTTTTAGGTTATCGTTAGAATTCATTACGTAAGTCAGGTTGGGTTAGAGACGTGACTATACCAATATCTAAACTCCTGCGCCTAGAAAAATATGTCGATGAAGTGAAAATTCTGCCGTTTAGGTTCACTTCGTCCACATTCCCATTTCGTTCACATTCCTATTTCGTCCACAATCCCACTTCGTCAACCTTCCCATTTCATCCATATTCCCATTTCGTCCTTTTCCCATTTCATGCACATTCCCATTTCGTTCACATTCCTACTTCGTTCACATTCCCACTTAGTCAACATTCCAATTAAAATACAAATATAAATTTCAATAAAATTCGACTATACACAACTTCAATATGGACGAAATGGGAGTGTTGACAAAATATGAAGTGGACGAATTGGGAATTGATTGTGGAAGAAAACGGATTGCTGACGAAGTAGGAATATGGATGAAATGGGAATGTTGACGAAGTGGGATTGTGGACGAGTAGGAATGTGAACGAAATGGGAATGTGTACGAAGTGAACCTAAACGTGCGAAGTGATACGTTCTAAAAAATGAGTGTCGTCAAAACCAGGGTAAACCATTTTTCGTCCATTGCTAGTTGATATAGAATGCTTTCGTCGCTGTTTTATCAGTATCGGTACTATTTTCATCATGAAAACAGACAAAATAATAGGTACTTTATTTTTTTAACCATAATAAATATGCAGGTACATAAGAACATTACCTCACACAAGGCAGGCAACATGAAAGAGATTACCTCACACAAGATATTCGTCTACCATACTGAGCTCTAGACTAGCACTATGCGTACTACCCAACGATCCAAACATAGTACATTATCATATTTTAACAGGGATTTTAGATGCAATGGTGAATTTGGAATCTATCTACTAGGGTCGCGCCGGGCCAAGCCGTACATTTTTTTCGCTTTTTTTAATTAACTAGAGAATTACAAAAACCAATGATTGAAATACCAAATACAACACTTTATTTTTTGCGTCAAAAACAAAAGTTCAAGAGCTAACTACTTGAGGTACTTTTCTAAAAAACATTTGCCTCGTATGAAGCTTGCAATTACTTAATTGTAAGTACAAAACAACTACGAAGAATGGATGTAAAAAATAATTGTAGGAAAAATGGGGTTTCGCAAGTACCTACGAGTAAAAAGCACTTGCTGCTAATGGGCAGGCTGCGGAGAGTGCTTTTGTATTTTTAGATGGCATCATTTTGTTTTGTTCATGTACAAGTATTAGGCAGGAAGAAAACACAAGACAACACAAGAAAACACTTTAGTTAACCGTAAAATACGTATAAGAATACTCCTTAAAGCTGATTCGCAGCAGATCCCAAACTAGACTGAGCTTATATCTTGAGCATCTCGGGAGTGAAGTTAACATTTAGACTTTATCATGTTATAAATACGGACTAACCCATATTTTAGATTTTTAAGACGTCAAAAATAAAATATAATAAAAATCAAGACGTGCGCGTGTGTGTGTGTGTATGTGTGTGGTTTTGTGTGTAAGCTCCTAAGATGTTTTCGGTTTCGGCGTAGGTCAGCGAGGTGAACCAATTCTCTACTACTATTTTTATCTTTCCAGCAGTTAAGTTTTTAATGTCATGTGACATCTCTCTGCTCTGTTTCTACCATTATAAAATGCAGCTTTCACAATGAGCCGGGTACTTTACTGACACTGATCTTATAATGTTTGCACACTGTTTGTTAATTTATCTATATGATATGCAGAGTTTTGGTGGTGATTAATGGATAAAAAACATGACCCTAAAATCACAGTGCAGACTTTCGTCATAGACGGGGAGCAGGGCCTCAATGCGCTAACATGTCAATAGAATTGAACCCCAGTAGACCACGTATTTTTTTGCCAAGTCTTCAAATCGTTTGCTAATATGAAAACAAGTGTCATGCTGATCAATTTTTTTTAAGATGTTGTGCCGTCTGTACAATACGTTGCAGCTATGCCAAAGCAGGTAGAGCATTTTTCTGGTACCTATCATAAGCCTACGTCTATGTGCACCATGCACGTCACTCTTATATCATACTAACCACTTTCTTTCGTTCAAAACAATGGATTGCGATGACAAATCGTACCTCATACAGGCTTTATTATTCGGCTTCTCATGTGACCTTAACCTTGAAATTTTAAAGTCAAGATCGCCAACCTTTGTCCTGCAATCTATTGTACAGAAATAGTTTTAATCAAATCAGTGCGAGGTTAGGCCGTTAATCTCCAGTGTCAAAGCAGACGGCGGTAAGCTAGACTGTCCACGATGCTTGCCGCGTTGACAGATTGCCTATTCATTGATGAGATCGGGATTGAGATTAATTCTATAGAATTAATTACTTAATGTACCAAAGATAATATTGCTAAGTCAATGTACTATGTCACAATGATGTTATAATTAAAATTTTAATAGACCAGCTTTTTGGCAAGTGTTCATTATTCTTGCATTTTAAAGAGATCTCGTAAATAGTTTAATCTTGGTGGCTCTCTTAGATTGCGTTTAGTATAGCAGAGAATACTGTGACTACTTTCCAACACTATCGTAATATCAGTTCTTAGACCCCATTATTTGTCTCTGTTTACGCAAGGACAGATTTCAGCTCATTTGATAACATACAATATAAATACACATAAAACATCCAAGAGTCAGGAACATATTATTATACTGCGCTTATCACACAAATATTGAATAGAACCCAGCATCGCTAGATTCGTAAACAGAGTCACCAACTAAAAGCATCGTCAAATGTTGTTTTTGAGAAAAAAAACGACAAAAAAAGACGTTTTAAAAAACAAAGATGTTAGTAAAATTACTCATCTTGAGTATTGGAGGAAGTTTCCTTCCATGAAGCGTTCATGAACGGCAATAGGTAAATGATAACCTATTGCTCAGAATACAAACATCAAAAATGTGGTGTCCCACAAGGGAGCGTCCTAGGTCCATTCCTCTTTCTGTTATACATAAATGACTTCACTGACGTAACGAAACATAACTTAAAAATTAAGTACACATAAGCATGCAAATATTATTATAAGATTATAATGTTAACTTCATGTTATTGTACCTAATAACATAATAATAAATACTTTTCACCCTGTTCACCTTGAACGGAATAATATATCACTACCTGCGTAGGCTGTCAGCGAAAATCCCGGCGTAATCAAAAATAATCATTTTACGTGACTGTCGCACCTTGACGGGATAAACCGGGCTTAAGCGGGAATTAGAGGACCGTGACGTGTTATTGAAATAATTATATAAAACAAAACACGACGTAAAAAAATTATTGAATGTGCCTAAAAATAAAGAACAATTTAATTTTAAATGTTACAGGGATTTTTGGATGTGTTATAAATATTAATAAATGTCACGATACACTGCTATAAATAATACGGGATTAAATCGCGTAAAAATACCATACATATATACCTCGATCACCACGATACCAAATATGTGTGAGCAACGCGAAAATTAAAAACAAACTAATTTAAAAGGCGTTTGGGTAAAAGTGTTGTCATTTGTAAAATTCATACATTTTCAAGGTGAGCGGCCATTCGTAAAAGTGGTAAATTATGATATAATTATTAAAAATAAACATATTTTGTTACGTAATATAATACTCTTAAGTGCATCGGAGCCGAGATATTTAAATATTCATACTTGGGCGTACTTTTGTACTAAAAACTGAATACTTAAATCTTTAAAATCTCCGCTCCGATATTACTTAACGCCATAAATTATATATATCTATGTGTATTCAGAGGTCCTCTAAATAACTAAGTAAAAATCATCCGTGGCCGCTGAAAAAAAATATGACAATATTCTTCAAACAAATTTACCCCATGCCCTTTAATGGTGGACATTATAGGAAACATACATTGTGGGAATTAAGACATCATAATAAAATCATCATCATCATCATCATCATCATCATCATCATCATCATCATCATTTACTTAAGAGCTAAGCTCTTGTCGGTGGAGTAATTTCCATTATTCCCTGTTCCAAGCCTTCTCTTTAAAGGCGTACATTATAAGCAGGCTATTTATGGAAGTGAACATAATTGGAAGCGAACATTTTAGGAAAGTGCCATCATAGGAAGCAAATAACAGATGTTATAGGAAACAGACACGTGTGTGGAAAGAAGGCCATTTTGAGATCTTGACATTTTAAGAAACAGACAAAACAAGCCTGAGCCCAATTGTTACCTTACCATAAAGTCAGCCTTAAGTCGTTTATTCTAGCATTATATTAACCTCGTAAGGCCCACCATACTACAAACAGGGAGTTTTTTGTGAGTGGGACTTTGAATCTACCCTCAAGGCAATAAAGTTCAATTACGTTTGTTCGCTAATGACATTTTCAGTTTATCAAGATAGGAAAATAAACCTTATTACCATTGTAACACAGTTCAAATTAAATTGCCTTGATCATGTACATTCTATTGCACACTGGGCCTTACGAGGCTAAAAAGGTATGATGAGGCACAGAATACGTGGAAGATTTGATCCCAATTTATTTATTTATTTATTTATTTATTCGGAGATAAAAACAGAAACATACAAGTGAAGTAACAATACAGGTAGAATATGATAAACGACAATATTATAGTAATGAAAAGGAGAGCAATTTTTTTCATGTTTCTTTGTGCCCTAGTGTGTAGGCGAAACTATTTGAGGGATTTTAAAGTGTCGGTAATCGTTGAATTGGTATACATACTTATTTACCAATTTTGAAAGTTGTTTTATTTTTATTTCGACTACAAAGCGAAGTGGAAAAGAAAGATCAGTAAGTGTGATTAATAATAGCTAGGAAGAGAGAGAGAGAGAGAGATATATAGAGAGAGAGAAAACCTCCCCAGTCCTGCTGCTACACGGGTAGTCGGTTTTTCAAACTCTCTCTCCCTCACTTTGTTACTCTTACTCTTTGTTAATCTTGTTATTATCTATGACCAGTCCAAATATATAAAACAGTACCTACCGTGACTGAGTGAGTGACTGACAGAGAACGCACAGCCTTAACCGCTGGACCTAGAGACTTGAAATTTGGAGGGAGTATTTCTTGGGTACCCTAGATTTGCGTTAAGAAAGGATTTTCCGAAAATCAACCCCCAACGGGAAGAAAAAGGGGAAGTAGCGGGAAACTAGTTATATGCGTATAAAGTCACGGGCGTCTTCCAGAAGAATATAATAGAAATTAATTTCAAAGCACTATATATCTTCACTCAGCGTCACAATACAGGTTACTAGAAACGCTACTTAGCGCTCGCAGCACCAAACAAAGCACCTGAGACATTTTTAAACTTCCACGGCCGAAAAAATCAATATCGAATACATTTTGTATGAAAACACGGCTTGTAATCTAGACACACGTCAGCATGACCGGACAAGTTCGAAGAAATAGCCGATCGACACTGCACTGTGTATACTTAGGCCCGATTTAGACCAAGCGAACGAACAAGTATTCTATGCAGTATCTCTCACGTTTTCTTTGTAAAAAAAAAGACAAAACATGTTCTACAGCACTTGGAGACCCTTATACGAACCTATTCTGGCCTTATTCCCCACCCTGATAACTTATTCCCAGTCCAGCTACACCTGATTTTTTTCAGAATTCTTAGGTCTGTAACCTTACAGCCCAGTGTGAAAATTAATGTTCTGTCATTACCCTATAAAAATTTATAATTGGGTGAATTTCAACAAGCGTCAAATTATCCTAATGTTGGTGGTATTTTTTATTTTGTTAGTAGGGTTCACAATTAAACTTTTAAGGGACGTCATTAGTAATAATTAAAACAGTGTTAAAACGGCCCTTCATTACACCAAGTGGTTTTTAAGATATAATGATTTTACTAATTATGTACCACCAAAATTGCTATTATCCACCAAAATTACTTTTCTAAGAAACACTCACAATCAATAATAACATATCGGGCTAATTAAAATATAATCGTTAGGGAATCTTACTTGTTATTTTTTTAAACCAAAAACGTATATTTCTTAATATAATAAATAATGATTATTAATTGATTAAATAATTTTGGTGGAATCCAGCAATTATCTCAATTTTGGTGTCATCGGAAAAGCCACCAAAATTGTACCACCAAAATTAGAAATTGAACTATTCATTTATATTCAAAGCGAATCTTTTAGTTTAACACAAATTTAAATTAATACAGTTAAAAAGACACCATAAACATACTTGAAATAACTATCAGACAATTAAATTTTTTGTGAAATAATAACTTATCTAAGTTATCACAATTAAAAAACTGTATTCCATACCACCAAAATTAGATATTTATGTGCTTAGCTGGAAGACGCAGCAAGATGGTACAAATCTTTCATCAGATATAGCTGGAGTGGAACTGAACGAACAACTGATGTCATAGTTGTTTGTTAAATCACTTTTCGTTCGATCATAAACTCAATTTCAATATTCATCACCAAAATTGACTATTTCGCTAGGACATTTTTATTTACACTGCTCCCAGTTTCCTTTTATTTGCAAATGCAATAATTTTAATATTTTAAAATACCTTAACTAATAGGGATTACATAACAGATAACTAAAATATAAATCTAGTTGAGGCTTAAGATCTTTGTACCACGGTATATCAGTATATGCGACAAGTACAGGACACGACACCAAAATTGATTTTGGACTGAAGATATTTTTTTACGATAAATATGATAAGTTAATAATAATTTTAACCTTGGCTCAACATAGTACTTTGTGTAAGATTATCTAGAAAATAAATAGTTTTCCAATACATGTACTTTACACCCCAATTATCACGTCCGCCGCTCAAAAATGTGGTTGGGATAATTACCCAATTTCCCACTATATCGGTACGTATTTCGATATTCACTTTGACTTGATTGACACTTGCATTTAATGGCTGACCCCCTTATCATAAACGTACAATAAACCGACTTTAGTTAAAGTCTGTTTTGCCTCTTTCTGTCCAATTCAAATGTCACGATGAAAGATAAAGACAAACGATATTTAAAGCATAGGTATAACATTCTAGTCATTAATATGATTACGAGGGTAAATATTTCCCAGTTAAATACTAGGGGTTGCAAAGTTTGTTCAATTAGAAACTGAACTTGAATTCTCTACAGGTATTAATTGAACAGAAGAGGAAAGGATTGTGTTGCAAAAAGTGCGTATTTGCGATGATCAAATGAACTAAGACCGGTCAGGTGCTGAGTTCGCTCATTTTACCGCATGCTATTTATTTATTTTCTAAGTTTTTTCATTCATGTATCTATTATTACTAATATTAGTTTTTTATATGTGATAATAAATCGATTTTCTTTCTTTCTTTCTTTCTTTCTTTCTAGGTAACACTGCGGGGGCGATGAACGCAATGAAGTCTTGTGGGCAGGAGCTGGCTCAAAACTGGGAGGCCTGGAAAGCTTTGGGTCGTTTACTATTAGACTTTATTACATTAACCATATTTACCTTCACATGTTTCGGTTTGTAAATACAAAACCAAAGGTTTCCAAGTAACATATTTTATCTCAATAATGTCGTGAAACCTTTTAAAGCTGTTCACTGAAACACTTTGTTAGAAAACACTCAAAACTTTGTTAGTTCTGGAACCACAACCCGAGGTGAAAATTCGAATTTATTTAACACAAAGTGCTAAAGCATTTTTACAAACGGGCAAACTTAGACAATTCGGACCAGACGCTGTTTATAAAATATTTAGGTACTCTCACGTGGTTTTGCACTAAGTGACAAATACGATCATTGAACTCGGAACGCTTTGAATTTCCGTAATTGAGCTAACTTGAGTTACTGTAATGGGCTCTAGGGATTTATTTACTAATAAGTAATTCTCGTTCCTAATATTCAGAACATGGATAAATTTGGTAATTTTGAAACATTTTGTACATAGTAAATATCAAGTTTGGACTCGAAGTGCAAGATTTTGTTACGTCGTGTTTCAAACTTAACATCAATCCGCGTTTTGAATATTGAAAGTTTATATTAGTTTTGGCTGGTGCAATAGTTAATTTACTTTGAAATTTACATGAAGTCCGCTTCGTGGAGTTCCTTACTAACGTACGAAGTTGCACTGGTGTTTGATACTGTTTGGGAGGTTTATTTTTGGTTCATTTATAAAAGATATCTCATCAAAAATAACGAAGTACGATTTTTTATACCCTCACAGACATAACTTCTTATCTTACTAATATTACAAATGTGAAAGTTCGAATATTTTTGTTACTCATTCACACCAAATTGGCTGAACGGATTCGGATGAAATTTGGCACAGAGATATAGGTTATAGTCTGGAATATCTCATATAATAGACTACTCTTTATTTCGGAAAATTGCACGCGGAGAAGTCGCTGGCAGAAACTAATAGTTTATAAAACTTGTTTTATTTTAAATCTTTTAACAAATAAAGACCTAGCGTTATGAGACGAGTAAATTTGTCAAGCGTTAATAAAAAATGCTTCAAAACTCAAAACCGCTAGCAAAAAGTTTTACATTTTCACATAAATTATAGACATTATCGAACGTATTTATTTTATACAGTTCCTTTATTAGCGTACTATTTCAACGTCTAGAATTCTTAAAAACATCATATACTTCAATAAGTACATTTTTAAATTGCTATACGCGTATCCAAGTATCAAGAAGCTCGCCTAATCTGCTGAAACGCGCCATGAAAGTCGCTCAGGTAATTTATTACAGTTTTTAAAGCAGTAAGTAATAACTCATGCTGTCAAAAATTTCGCTTGTCTGTTTAGTAAAATACAGCTCCATCAAGTCTGACAACATATTATGTTAATTTAAATTCAAGGATAAAACTGAATATACAATACAGATAAAATGTAGATTAACATTGTATTTTTTGTAAAACACGCTTTTTTTTATAAACAGGCAAAGGAGCATGTGGGTTGCCTGATGGGAAATACCTCTCACCACCCCATAAACACCAGCAACTCAAGGAGAGTTGTCGGTGCGTTCCCGGCCAATTAGGGAATCTTTTCTTGAAGGCACCTATACCATAACTGGTTGGAAATACCGCCGAAGGGAGTTCGTTTCACAGTTTCATTGTACGAGGCAAAAAGGCCCTAGTGAAACTCACGGTGGAAGAACGCCATTCATCAAGGTGATGTTGATAGGGGGTCCATATTGGTTCATATAAAATTGGTCTTTAGATTTTTTACACAGATAACGTTTTGTATCTATACTCATCATTTCTTCGAAAAAATTTGCTCATACTTTTTTGTTCATACTTTTTTAAGTCATAATTATCGCAACACATAATGCATTTTTTTAAGAAACTGTTACTTTTTCAGGATTGTTATAAATCTAACCTAACCTAACCAAATTTTATCTACACGTAAGATATTTAAGTGTACGGTTGCATGAATATTGGCGTTATAAGTTCAGATGAGTATAAGTTCCGATCATTAGTATTAAACAATATTATGAAGAGTATGAAGAGTGATCATTATGATGTAAAACGGTATGAGAAAAATTTTCGGAGTTCCAATAATCGGAGTTGCAATTTTATATGAACTTTGGCGCACCCGTTGATAGGACCTGATTGTTCGATGGTGGAACTCAGCGCCCGGTAAAAGATTTGGCACGTACCAGGACTAAGACGTAGATCGTTTGCTATTATTGCTTTCGTCACTTTTAATGTCTACTATACTATTAATCGTGTGGTTGCCGGCTTAGAATAGCACCACTCCATGTCTTAACGTGGATGTCGTAAGAGGCGACTAAGGGAACGAAGGCTTGTAGTACTGTTATGCGATGGGCTTGCAACCTGGGGCCCGTTTCTGGGAAAGTATTAGTCTAATAATATTAGTGTTTTGTCTCATTTTTTAGTTTTATTTCCGAGACAAAACACTAATATTATTAGACTAATACGCCTTGCGAAATGGGCCTCTGTCAGTAATTTACGCTGGTAAAAATCTTAGCATGTTTGTGCACAATGTGGTTATAGAGTGAACAACAAGTTTTTAGAGTTGTTGGTATGGTCCCACTCTGGGAATGAAGGCGTCAAATTATATATGTGTACGAGTATGTATGCAGAGATGGGCAAAATTTATTCGAATGATGAATAACGAATAAGAATAACCAAATTATTCGCGAATAACGAATGAAATTCTCGAATTATTATTCTTATTCGAATAAATTATTCGTCGAATAATTTATTTGCGAATAATTTATTCGTGAATAATTTATTCGTTGAATGAATTGCCACGAATAATTATTATGTACTTACTGGAATACCTGCTCCATTTTTCTCTATTAAATTAATAAATTATTCGTTTTTCGAAAAGTAGTCGAATGATTCATTCGTGGATAATTTATTCGCGAATAAATCATTCGCAAATAAATTATTCGCGAATAAAAATACCACGAATTATTTTTTATTCGAATAATTCCCATCTCTGTATGTATATTCACAGTAATCAAACTTGAAACTTTATTATTCCGAGGTCATAGAAAACTAAAAATTCAAATTAGGTATGTTCCACTCAGAATAACTAAAGTTAATTGGCTCATACTTGCTTTTAAATATTTGTTGTTCTTCTGCCTAAACTTTAAAGTATTTTTCTATTTTGCAAGCCTTATCAAAGGTCTCTCAGCTATTTAATTGGCTTTCGTAAACTTTTAAATCGAGACCCCACTGTTTTAAAATTCCCTTAGTTGATCCGAGCATTTAAATTAGAAGCACGTTACAAACAAAATTTATTAGACTTTGTAATTTAAAGTCAATGCACTTTTGCAATTATTTATTTCTAAGTAGCATTATCTCGAAATCAGTAGTAATTTTTAGTAATAATATTATTGCTGGTGACTGTAATAGACAATAATAAACATTGCGTAATAGAGACAGAAATACCTACTTAACCCTTGGTCAGCTCAAGCACTGATCAGTGAAAGGTCACATGATCAACATTTTATTACATTTTGAACATAACAACAAGTCTGATAGAGTCTAAAATGTTTTTTTCTTATGCCAATAACCAACCATAGACATTCATCATTCGTTGAATAAAACATTTAAAACGTAGGTATAACGGCATTCCGTCTTAGTCCACAGGGTTGGCAACTAATTTGCTGTCTTAGGATTACAGTCTTAAGATTTTAGTTTTAAGAATGCAAAAAAGGGGAACTGGGGTCCATAGACAAATGAATTCTCAAGACTACAATCCTAAGACTCCAACCCCGAGGACTAAGATGGCATGCCTCTATGCTAGTATTTTCAACGGTTGTTTTACCCCAACAAAGGAACACAACGATACAAACACTGCTGCTTGGCGGTAGCGGTCCAAGGATAAGGTGGTGGTAGCGATCCGAATGGACCCTGCACAAGGTCCAACCACCACTAACTTGCTTTTATGTAGAAAAAAATTCTTTTTCGATTATCGATAAAATCAGAGACATTTTTAAAACATAATAGTAGTTTACGCGACGGTTGCGTAATGACAGGCATTACAACAAGAGTGTGGTTCGGTTGCGGCCCGTTTCATAATAGATCACACAAGTGTTGCAATGTCAATTACGCAGAATCGTGTACAATACTTTATCTACTCACATATTATAAGTACTCTAAGATGGGTTCAGAAGCCGAAAGGCAAGTGACCAGCATTACCTGTGGTAGTAGGTGACAGCGATGACAGCTGTAACGTAATTTTGAAATTACGTTATCGAATATTGTAAGGTAATGAAATCCAAATTTGGAACATCTTCCAAAATTAACAGCTGTCATCGCTGTCACCTACTACTACAGGTAATGCTGGTCATTGCCTACAGGTTTTAAACGCATAATAGAGGACTTATGATATGTGTGTAGATAATAGTACATTATTGCCTAGGCATGGAAGTAGGCAATTGCGGGCTGAGTATTGGATTACGATTACGATTAAAAATACGAATCCCGCAATTGCTGTTCCTGCCGAGGCAAATATAGTGCTTTTCTCAAAAATCGCAAGAAAAAATTTGTGTTGGAGTCAAATCTTCATCGCTTGAACTCATTTTTTGAATTGCATACAAACAGAAACTTCATGTAAAAAAACCATCACTCCTTACCGCCTTTTTGTTTATGACAAGAGAAATGCAATTCTTGTTTTAAAAAAACATAAGCTATTCCAGGCACAAATAAAAAAGTTATGTTTCGAGTAAAATTTGGAAGTGTAAGAGTTGTGCCCTCATTTTATTATGGCCCTTTTCACGTTTTAAAAAGTTACAAGGTAGATAGTAATGGAATTTGTATGCAACATTGCGGGCTTGTGTAGCGAGCATGCAAAGTATTTTTTTTTTTAATTTGAGAACTGTCAGTAAACTATGTACTTCGCGTCTCAATATGTAGATAGGAATGTCAACATTTCCGGACATTTTTGAGAAAAAGTTTTTTTAGAAGTAAGTAACCACTAGCTTCATATGCAGACACCAACTAGGGTATTACGCATCGTCAATATGGCCGCTGTATCAATATTGTTTACCCAAGTCGTTCTCGTCCCGTTTGAGTTACTATTTTCGGTCCAAACATCCGTTTTCATCAGCAGTTCCGTCCCCTAACATGCCCCGGCGGGCGTACTGGCGCAACGAAAATTCATCTGTTGTTTCGGCCCACCGACCCGCAAAACTGATAGCTTACAAAATCGTTCCGACTGCTCTTTAAACAAAATACCGACATTTAAAAGGTAGCCGTGAAAATAGGCGGCTAATAAACATTTTAATTTTTCGAAACTAAATTGCTTTTTACGATTTGGCCGACTTTTTTGTTTAGATGTAAATAAATATGATAATGATTGAGTTTAAAACAAAGTGGTGTAGTGACCCAGATTTAAATATTGTGGTCGTTATTACAAATTAATATTTATTGAGAAGATTACTCCAGAGGCCGGGAAGTAGGGGGTTGCCGGCCGAGTTTATATAGTTAGTTACGAGGCTGCCAACCCCTTTTCACGGCGGGGAATGTATAGTGCTTTTCTCAAACATATAATTCATTAAAAAAATTAAAACAAAAACGTCAAAACCATATTCATAAACATTAAAAGTAACCTACAGTGCTGAGTCATCCGCGCTGTTTCGGGTGCGCCGCCGCTGCCTAAAATAACTAACATAACGCCAACATTCCATTGTTACATGTTTAAGAAAAGTATATTTCTGAGCCGTCTTTTCAATGTTCATTTTAATTAAGTAAAATTGGTGAGATAGAGGTGAAATGTTTTCTGAAATGAAAATAACTCGTTTTCACTCTAGTTCTTTTACGTTATTTATCAATACTTTCTAGATTTCATGTACAACCGAAGCAACAAGATACTACTTATTTCGATATATTGTACCATACCTACAGCATTAAGTTCTTCGAACCAGAATGCACCGGTTTTTATTTTCCAACCAACATTCTTTTGTTCAGTGTAATTTTAACAATATGAGTTTTTCATTTTTCATTTCGCATGTTTGTGTACTACACTGCGTTTCACGTTCAGTGCACTTCTGCACTCAAGTGTATTTACTCTCATAGATTTCCTGTTGTTCTATTGTCTTCAAATATTTCACCAAGATTTCAACTATTACGGAGGTTGATTTTCAAAACAATAGATTTCTCAAGTTCACTCCACAATAAAACACTTACAGAGGCATTTCTTCGAAATCCTCAGGACTGGCATCGCATTTCGTCCCTTTAATTTCTCAACCTCGTATCTCATCGAATAGTTAGATAGGAAAGTAGTCTTTATTCTATAGAGAACATGAGTGCTTTTCCTGTCTAACTATTCAGTCAAATACGAGGTTGAGAAACTAAAGGGACAAAATGCGGATTTAGGAGGATACCAGTCTCCAGATTATTTTCTTGAGAATGCAAGGAACACAGATTACACTTATCATCAGGTCAGAAGGCTTGTGTGCTCGTTTTCCATATTCATGCCATAAAAAAATATAATTTGAGCTTGTATCAACGCATATTTAAAAACTGACCCTGGGAACTATCCGATTTTCGTATTCTATGTCTTCGGGTTATTAACTGTACCCTTACCATGAGTTGCAATTAACGTACTCTCTAGCGAGTCGAATGCTCTGTCCCTCGCAGACCTCGCAGTATTCTTATAGAGTGCGAGGGACAGAGCATTCGACTCCCTAGCGAATACGGTAATTATACGGTTATTTTTCATCGATCAAAATACTTTCGCATTCATAATATTGGTATAATTATAAACCAGTATATTTATCAGTGTGACATCAGCTGTTTATTAATATTGCTTAGATTACCACAGACTATCTTGATACTTAAAAAAATAAGTGTACACAAAGAAACAGTCCCCAAACACACAGTTTGTCATGACCAGACCCCTGTGAACGTCTCTAATGCCTACACAATATGTTTTATTTTTGCTTAACCCAGCGTTTAGTCCCCGACCGCGATAAATTGGGCATTGCGATACTATTTCGCGGCCACTGGGTTTTACTGACTCATAAACTTGCGACCACTTGCCTACTCAACTAAGTAATTTACCGCCTTTCAACTTTATTTGTTACAACATAGGGTTCAAAAGCGGTAGACTCCGGACCATACATATAACCGTTCCTCCACAAGTGGGTGATGAAAAAACGGTCAAATGAGCGTATGACATCCAATTTATACAGGGGGTTTCAGAGACGTCTAAGTAACAAAGTACTTATAGGGCGTGTTTTTTGTTCACTTTGTGAGCAGATCTTGTTTTACGTTTTTTGAGATAGCAGGCAGTCAAAGGTTTTCCCAATTAGAGCGACTTTGTTGTTTGGTTTCCAACGAATTGGATGTGTTGTGTAAAGATTGGACTCAGGAGTTGCGGGATAGTTAATTGTGGAAAGGCCCGAGGGAAACTTTTGCCCCGCTTTGGTACAGAAATAAGAGAGTAAATGAAAGACAGAATTAAAATCAAGTACGAGTAAGTGCAGTCGTGTTGACTCTTTCTCACACATATTTACTCTTTGATCCTTAATATTTTACGTCCACTGGTCTACGTTTCTTCTTTATTACATAGTATAAAATGAAGTCGTTCCCGCTGTCTGTTCGCTTAGATCTTTTAAACTACTCAACAGATTTTCAGAATACCGGAAATCCGGAATTCAATAAAAATAAATTAATATTTCACCCGGTTGTAACCACTCTATATTATGTCCTTTTGCGAACTTTAGGTAAATATACTCTGCCTATTCCGATCACTGGACATAAGTAACTTGAGATCATAACAAGACCATTTACCGCCGTTAGAGACATTGCCGTTGGAACTTAAGAAAGTACTTTTAAGATTTTGCAACTTAATAAATCACAAGGGGATATAACTTGCTAGCTTGACTAACATATTAGGTATTGATATTTTATTTGTGAAACATAGAATTAGGACTTCTATGCAAGAAATTTATTATATTCTTTGTTTTTATCCCACTTTTAAGTACCTACATATTGTAGTGCCTTTCCAGGGCGTCCATGTGGAACTGACTTTAATCTAAATTAATAACACCTTTCTTTTCAATGTATGTGCCTCTATGTAAAAAGCATAAATGATGATTGATTGATAGCAGATTTGAGGGTGCATGGTTGTCAAAACCTGTCAAAAAAGTCAGCGAAATGGACTTGTCAGAATAGATAGTTCATAACAAGGGCCTTACATGACCTGATCCTTGAATAAAACCATCTAATGTGGCCGAATGACGACGTGCTAGCCTAACAGGTAGTGACCCTGCCTACGAAGCTAGCGGTCCTGGGTTCAAATCCCGGTAAGGGCAGATATTTATGTGATGAATGCGATTTTTTTTTCCTGAGTCATGGATGATATGTATTTAAGTATATATTTCTCTATATGTGTATTTATATCGTTGTCTAGTACCTTAATACAAGCATAGAGCTTAGTTTGGGACTAGGTCAATTGGAGTGACATAGTCCACTGTTAAAAAAAAAATTTACTTAGCTACAATGTGGTACGTCTATAACCAAACGTATCTCTAATCTTTACGACTACCAAAGGTCTCGTCATTAAACATTCTAAATTTACGAGTACAGGGTGGTTTTATTAAAAATGCCACGCCGCGGCATACCCAGGCCGTTAGAATACAGGAAATGTATATTTTAGACAACGTTAACTTTCATAGAAGGTCAAGGTGTTTCGTGAATTTATGTATAGGTACCATGGGAATTGTTTAAAGGTTCGGTTCCTGACAAGCATTACTAAAAAAATGATTTTATTACACATTATAGTGCTACTTATTTACTTACGTACCTCTAGATTTCTTACTTTAATTTTAAATTTCATTACGTGTCATGTAGACAAGAATAAACCTTGTCAATAACCCATAATAATACAGTATTATAATAATATTGTACTGTCACATTAAATTGCTCTGATTCCCGTTTAAAGGCCGAGCCACACCGGTTGCATGACGTGCACGTGCACGTGCGCGTTCGCTTTCCACTGCGTTGTATAGTGACATGCCGTAATGAGAATTCATACTATACAACGCAGTGGAAAGCGAACGCACACGTGCACGGGCACGTCACGCAACCGGTGTGGCTGGGCCTTAATACAGATGTCTTTTTAGATTCATGAATGCAGTACGTTTTTATAATTTGCGACTCGCTACCATCACTGAAAGTGCCCACCCTCGACTACCTAACCCCCTGTATATCGATTTGAACGTGTACCAGAAATGTACAAAATCCTCGGCATATGCGGAAAAGGAACAAAAAACTTTACCAATGCACCTCACGTAACACAGATTACAGATTCGGCCAAGCGCGAGTCAGATTCACTATCTGGGGTACCGTAGCGTATTTATACGTATTTAAATAGTAAAAAATACGATAGACGTCTAAGTAATTACGTGACTTACAAAAAAAGCAGCAGAAATAAACTATTCAAACAGACCAAAATGGAATGATTGACTGCTTAAAAACATCATCGTCGTTAATATAGTTTAAAAACGTCGAAATGATTGAGCAGCATTTTTTATTTCAGCAGCTTTTCGAATGCAGTATATTCGAAGTTTTTTATATGGAAACATTTCATATTTTTTAGGAAATCTACCTCAGTTAGCACACGTAAAGCCCTAGTTGTGTTTTACGGTTTAGATAAAACAATAAGGGCCGAGTTCACCAACCAATTGAACACACGGTTAAGTGTTAATCAGCTGTTAATCAATACATTTGACACCCGTTGAACCACTAACCGTCCGTTTAATTGTTTGTGAACTCTGCCTTGAAACTAAAACGAAAAAAGGTATGCACAGTAAAACCCTGAGTTTAACCCTTTGGGCACGGAATCCTAAAATGTATGACAGACGTCCCAATTTAAGTTTTTTTTTATTTTTCTACTCATTACTACGAATTTTCGTTCTCAATCGTTTCAATTGTCTGAATTTTCATAAGTTTGAAATATTTTTCTAAAACCAATTAAATTTCCAGGATTGTTATAAAACAAACTTACCTCATATAGTTCTATAGCTGTATACTCGTATCTATTTAAACATTTTGAAAAGAGAATGGAGTCCAACAATTCCAACTTGTGATTTTTCGGACGAATGAACAATTGAGCCATATAAGGTCAGGCATGGAACACTCTGTGAATTTGTGAATTTTACGTTTATTTTATTTTTTTATTTTATTTTATTTTTTATCATTTTGTTATTTATGTTTTTTTTGTACAATTAATTATGTGTGTGTAACCTTCCGTGGTTTCTCCTGATGGTTCCAACGGAAGACCAGCGCTGACTTTAATGCCAGCATTACGCTGAGTTGGGACCATTTCGTGACTACTTACATCTTGTATGTTTTTATCTGTTCTTGGAAACAAAAATAATAGAATTATTTCTAAATCCTCGTTCCCCTTTTTACTATCCGCCCGTTAAACTTAACTGGACAACAAATTACTCGAATAGCCACTTAGCGGCACAACCATCCCCCCCTCACCCTCGTTAACTCGTAACGGAGTATATTTGTATTAACTCTGAGCAAGGATCGTAATACACTATTAAGGCGACGTTAAGAGCTGTAATAAATATGGTTTTTATTTGTAATTTATAAGAAGCTACGAGCTTAATTTCTGCTCAAATAAGACCGCGTTTACATCTGTTAGAACCAGTTGAAGTACTTGCTAGAACTTGTAAAGGCCTTTACTGCACGAAGAAAAGGCACAAGTGCAATTAATTCATAGAAGCATATTAAACTCTCAAGGGTTATAATAAGGTTGGAAGTGCAATACAATACATATAGTATATCGTCGGCCTAAATCGCAAACCTTGTAACTCAATCTGACAAAATTTTACAGGAGGCACAAAAAACGGCGGTCGAGAAATGGCGGTCGGGAGTTGCGATGTTTTCCATTTTGCTTTTTAATCGTAAACGGTTTATTTTTGGTATTTAAGAGTTTTGCCGTTAGATGCGTTCAGAATAGTCAAAACATGATTTTCAAGAAAAATGGAGTTACGAGGTATGCGATTTAGGCCGACGATATATGCCTTTTTTCCGTACGAGAGCAGTTTACATCAGCTGATACCATTCAATAAACACTCACGTGTATGCATTATTTCTGTTTAAATTATATTTTTGCTTAACCACTGTTTAAGTATAAATAGAACAGTTCAAAAAAATGTATATATACCACAAGCAAACTCAACAGGGCGGACCAAGCCGGTTCTAGTCGGGGCCGCGCCGCCGCCGCGTTTGGTTAGTTGCGTGCGTATCAAGTATTGAGCGACCCAAGTTGACGCAAATATGCCGTCGTAAATGTCATATATGACAACCCTAGCCCCCGAGTGTTAATAGGTAGCAGAAATCTTAAAGCACCTTAGATGACTACTTTTATATTTATACTATGCCACTGTATACTCGAATGACTACATCAAGTGTTTTACCTATATCATTCATTGTTATCTCTTTTTCAATAATTGTAACTTTATCAAATTTACTTATATACACTCTTAATGTAGTTCGAAGTTGTTACTCTGCCAATTTTGTTTATAAATAATATTACGAAAGCATCCACCATTCACAATTTTCAAATTGCGCACAATATACGAAGCTTGCGGAGAGCTTGTTAAAAGTTTAGTTGCAGAACAGAGCTACTGCTAGCGTTTGCACCGGTTATGAACGTAAGTATTTGACACGTGCAACCTGTCACTAAAGTACATTTTAACCCTTGGTGTGTGTAAGCACTACCCCCGTTGTCTGCTTAAGCACTGATCAGCGGTAAGGTCACGTGATCAACATTTTATTCGATTTTGAACTTAAAAATAAGTCTAATAGAATCTCAATCTTTACCTGCTCGAGGGGGTGTTCTTTTTATAGTGGTGATTATTATTTATATGTGTAATAGTTGAGTAGCTTAGTTTAATTTTAATTTAAATACGTTTAGTTTTAATTTTTAATTGTATTAATGTTGAATTCTGTACTTAGTTGGATGTAAATAAAGTCTTTTTCATCACACTTGCTCGTAAATGGTGTTATTCCATGCCTGTATACAGAAGGACAATGGCCTAAATTGTTCCCGCGGGAATTATGGCGAGTTTGTCATCCCTAGGGAGTAATGACTTTCTTTTTAAAATTTGCAACTCTTTCGTACATCATTTCTGACTAAGGAGGTTTAATTTTCAGCCAAAAATTAAATCGGTTTCTAATTTCATCTTTAAAAATTAGCTATAGACTAACTTACATTACACAAAACCTATACGCTTCATTAAACTTCATTATTTTTATACCTATTTCACGTTTATAATTATCAACATTTATCATTCATTTTAGTAATTATACATTTTTATCAAATTGGCTAAATCTGGCTCGAATCCAGGTCGAAACTAAACGCAGTTATTATCTGTGCTAGAGGTCACAAAAAAAATATCGTTTCCATTTACGTTCCCGTTCGTCAAAAGTTATTTCTTTATATTTTGCAGAGTTAAAGTGTTTTATTTTAAAATAGATAGGTACAAAACAAAAAAGAAAATGGCTTCTTCATCCCAGGATTCGGACACAAGATTAATTATCACCAATACACCACCGGAACTAAGAGATGCAGCTGAAGTAATACATGGCAATATGTTACCCGCCAAATCGAAAGAAATGTACTATTTAATTTTCTCTTTGTTTTTTTTCCTCGCAAATGTGATGAAAACCATTGTGTGTATCACAGGCAGTAAGGGGATTACTAACTCGAGTCATTAAAACCCTCCGCCTTCGGCGTCGGGCTTCTAACACTCTCGTTAGTAATTCCCTTCATACTACCCTTGATGCACAATGTACTATTTCCACAATAGAATAAAATGTATTAATTTCTCCAAGCCCAATGAACTAATAAACCAAAGACATTCATCATTCGTTGAATGAAACGTTTATAAGGTATAAAACAGTTCTAAATTTGAATTTGACGTTTGACGCACCATTTTACAACAGACGACAGCAGCAAGTGTGCGACCCCGTCCTCCACACGAAGTGTTAAACCGACTTCAAAAGGAGGAGGTAGTCACTTCGTCTGATTTTTCTAATGCACGTTCCCCGATTACTCGAAGACGGCTGGATTCAATTGGAAAATATATTTTTGTTTGGTTGTGTATACTTTTCAGGTGGTCCCATTTTCATCAGGTCAGGGTCTAATGACGGGATCGTGGAGAAATCGAGGGAACTTTTCAATTCAATTTCGAGGGAATTTTAAGCATTTGGGTATTTGGCTATATAAATATGTTCATCGTTGCCTGTACCCAATGTACAGGCCCATAGCTTAGTTTGGGTTTGGTGTGTGATCTAAAAGTTTAGTTTGGGTCGGTAAGCCTGGCTAGCCTAGCCTAGCCTTGAAACAGTTTTGGAATTACCGTACATTGTTAAAACAATGGTGTATCCCAATTAGCTTCTTGAAGTGGTATATTTTGTTACATTTCTACTTCACTAAGTAAGTACAAATAATGTATGCAAAAGTCAGTTGTTGGCTGTGTTACACCTTCACGATCATAATTTACCGTTTCGATGTAAGATTTTGGTCCGTGATAGTTTGAGATTTGGTTTTTTAAGGCATTAGATACTTTAAAATTTGGTGAAGTGTAATCGGGTTGGTTTTTATAGGTTTCATCCCAATTATACAAGATAGAAACTAGGTCAGTAAAGTCATAAAGAACGGTCGGCGCCAGATGTTGCCGTCATTAGAAAACCCGACAGTTATATGAGATTATAATGTATTTGGTAAAAGACTCATTCCTCATTCCTCGTTTTAACCTATATCTAACAGTCTGCTCCCAATAACAAGTTAGCTGTAATTTAGGCCACACTAGCTCCATAATTTCTTAATTTTTGTTCACCCGTAAATAATTTTATTTGTGTATTTTCACATTTCTAGTGTAAAAGTTTATTTTGATGTCCATTTGTAAGCGTTTTTAAGTACCAAGCTAAAAAATGTGTTGATTTTTGTAGATACATATTTACGTAATTAAAAACAATGGCAAAACAAATAAAGCACTTCAATTGGAATCGACTTCATTATATGTCATTTTCAAAGTATATAAATACTTACGGTATTCTGTTTATTTGTAAGCCACGAAAAAGATGAAATATTCCATTTACTTTATAAATTTCTTAGCACAAAAGTGAACAATATCTCTGTTGTAGATAAAATATACAACCAAAGGGAAATTGAACGCCGCGATAATTTATAAAAAGGGATTTCGTCGGATTATGTGATTTGGATTATTTAGCTGTTACGGCATTAAGTCGATGGAATGTATTTTTATGAAGTAAGATTTTATTTAGAAGCGTATTTTATTGATTTCATTCTATAACTTTGTCCTTTCGTCGATGAAACTGCAATACCGCGTAACCAACAATGGCTAATGCCGCGTAACTAACAAATGTGTCAAATTTGAGTTTTCGCGGCTGTAGGTAGAACACTGTGATAGGCTCCAGACGGCATTGACAGTTGTGTCGATAACCGATCAGAAAGCTCCAAAGTCACGTCATGTCGATACCGCGAGAGAGCATGTCGTTTTAACAATTCCGCGAATGTGTATACAAGTATAGAGATGACGTATTATTCAATTGAGTAATACCGCGTAAGTGCTTTATATAAATACATACTGGTAAATTTGGATGCTTAATATAATAAACAGCTACATTATGGGGTTAACAAAGTTATTTAGCGCTTGGGTAAGTCTAACCTCAATAACCACAAAGATATTTAATTTTAATGCTCTCCTGTAAAATTTGCCACAAGTCAGTTACGCGGCATTAGCAATTGTTGGTTACGCGGTATTGCAGTTTCATCGACGCTTTGTAATAAAATGAACTATATAGCCTTGTCATGGTAATCCCACTGGTTTACATTATAACAACTCTTTCTTCCTCTCTTCTTTTACCCATTACGTTTTTCTCTGGACTCCGGAAAATTAAAAACAGAAAAATAGTCCATCGCCATTTCTACCTACGCACACTCGGTTACGTAGAGTCGTCCAAAAATTATTTTTTTCATTTATATCAACTCACAGTATAAAATGATCTATGATTTATTATTACCAACAATGTAAATACATACAGTTGCACCTTGTAATGTATGTATTAAAAGTAAATTCATTTATATCAGCATAACACATAAGAAAAAAATACATTAACATATTGTCATCAGCAGGCTTCGTCAAGACGTTTTAAATAGGAATGATCACTGGCAACACGTTTGGCAAAAAATATAACACAGACTTTTGTGTATTCAATACATACATTTAAGTGTTGCTTTATTAACCCATTAAATATTAAGGTCACACGTCACACCCAGTTTAAACAAATACCAACATACATACCTACATTAAATCACGCCTGTTTCCCAAAGGGGTAGGCAGCGACCACTTCTTTCCACCTACTACGATATAAATAAAAACCTACATTATATTACATTTACATAAATTTAAATAATCTAGGTTTTTTGTCGATGTCAAACAACTACGTAAGGTATCATCTTTCGTTATTATTTAGAACTTTTAGCATCTAGTGAGCCGGCACGTTTTGCGACGATAGCAACATTTCTGCATTTCGGACCCGACTGGCACAGCCCTATCAGATTATGGCATTTGGTTCTGGCGCGTACGTGTACGCGGTACGTGAAGGCGCACACATACAAAACCGCGTGATGTAGGTACTTAATTTATATTATTATTGTATTTGTTATGACGATCCTAACTGGTGAAATTATTTTATTTATTCATTTTAAATTGTATTTATTTGTTTTTGACAATAATGATGATTATAAGTAGCTTAGTACCGAAAAGTAACTTCTCAAATTGTGAAAGTTTCTTATGAGAAATTCACCGAAATTTCTAAGATATTCTTAAATTTTGTATGGAAAGAGAACATTCTCAATGCTCTCAAATGTTTCCGATAATATTCTAAGTAATTTTTAGTTGTAAGTATTCTTTTTATCATTGAATAAAAACTCAAGTACTTCTGTCATGGTAACAAAATATTTTATACTCGAACATATTATGAATTCATAAATAAATGTAGATTTCATCCAAACAATCACCAAATTAATCAAAAATATCCTGACCCTTAATACAAACGACGCCATTTTGTTTTGCAACAGGCCATGAGGAATCGAACTTCATTCAAACAGAACCGAGGCATTTATCAACGTCACGATGAGAAATGGAGGCGAACGTTCCTAATTCATTTATAATATCCAATGATAACCTTAACCTTTGTCGAGTGGACGTGATTTAGACGTGGAGTAAGACTAGACGTTTAAATGTTACTAGGAATAGACGTGTTCTGGAATATTCGAAACATAATGGCATTGAGCCACGTGATATAGAAGCATGAAATGATACACTTATAATTGGTATAATGGTATACTTATGGTTGACAATGCCTTGAGTTAAAGATAATTTGATACCTTAAATTGTCTCTTAAGATAGGTATCTACCTGGTGTATGTACCTACAATGTTAATGAAGTGGTGGAGGTTTTGTGAGTTGTATGGTTAAATTAAATCAAATCGCGTTTACGCGTCGGTAATATAGGGTGAATCTACGGATGTATATCGGTTGGTCTAAAATTGTTTGGGCTATTTTTGTTTCGCCACATTTTTTTTTTGCATACCAAAGTTTCGTCGAATGATTTAAATATCGAAAATTGTTTGATCGAATTTGTTTTGCATAATATTGTTTAGTCGAAAAATTGTTTAGTATAACATTTGTATGGAATAAAGTTCTTTTGTCGAATGGTTTTTTGGTATAACGTTGTTATTTCGAATATTTTTACCATTAGTTTTATTTTTTTATTTTCCATTACCAGTCATGTTAATTACCTACATTTTATAGATGTTGTGTTTGGAAAGCAGATATTGATATGGAATGAACCCTGACCCTGAGGCGAAGTCGACGGAGCTCCGCTATGCGGAGCTCCTATTCCGCGTAGTTTGTTGGTTGTGGCGCTTCGCGCCTTGACACAATTCTAACCTAACCTACCCTATAGATTAGTTCAAATTTTAGCACACAAAATTTTAGGTCAGTCGAAGGGCACCCTGAATCTACTAGCGCTTCAGGCAAGACCGTCATTGCGGAGAAGAAGCGATAATATGTGTACCTATGTATACGTATCTAAATACTGTACAAACAAAAGAGATAAGTAGTAATAAAGAGATGTAATGAAGACGGACGAAGGACACATGAATAGAACAGTACTTAATGAGTATGAATGCGTAAGAGTAGAGGAAACCTTAAAAGATGTGTAGGCGTAGAAGAGAGACCTATGTATATGAAAAGCTGATAAAGGAAAGTGCAAGAAGGAAATGCTGTGCCAATCATACCTAAGTACCTATAGTGTGGGAAATGAGAAGGAGATGATGATGGGTATACACAAATATTACTTGAAAAATTAAGTATTGATCCAGATTTATAGCGTACACTCAGTATTTATATTTACCCTTAGGGTATACTTACCCACAGCCTATCAGCAATTGACAACAATTCATATGTGCTAAGGTAGTAAAATAAAATACCGTTTGTAGATTTTACACTGCTGATTACAGTAAAAATATTTTTGTATTTTTTTATGCAGTAGTTTTTATTTTATATTTAGGAAAAACAATAAAAAAAGTTGGATTGTGAATGTTAGGAATACACATATCCATTTTCATTTATTACAAAACTGTATTATTGTCCATTTATTACAAAACTGTCTGTCTGAAAAAATATATCTACAACTGTCATGTCCATTGTTTATCTGTCTGACGGATTACTTGATTCTAACGACACGCTTTTGATTCTCGTAATACTATTGTTTTGATATACGCTATTTAAAATGAAAGTGACTAACGGATTTGTAAACGCGGATATCCGCAATCTGCCCAAAGTCGACGAATTTATGTTGTTACATTTCATGCGGGAAAATGACATGACATGACAGTCAGTTCTGTTTAAAATTACTTTTTTTAATTTTATGTCAGCTAAGATCACGACATCAGTATTCCTAACCTTGTATATACGGTCTTTTTAATGACTATTTCTTTAATAAATTATTAACGACTTATTTAAGTTAAATAAAGAAAAACCGAGAAACACGGGTAGTCTAATTTTTAACCAGCTATTATAAACGCGAAAAAACAAAAATGCTTTTATTTTTGAAATGTTGTCAATTGCCACCTTTTAGGTACCTAGATAATAAGGTACTAACCTATCGAAACCAAAAAAAAATATTGTCCTAATTTCACTGGTCCGGAATTTTTCGAATTGTTCACTTTTATCCGATGAGAGCTTTCGTCAATTTTAAAAGGCAAACTAAATTTGTCGAAACGTTTTCGAAATTCGGGCAAACATTTTTCAGACTTAAATAGGTAACCAGAGGGTAATTTAAAGTAACTTTGACATGGATCTTCAATAAACTGACCCTTCCCTAACTATACATTCGTTATTTTCTAATCCAAGGACGTTTCCCGGACAGCTAATCCGATACAAAAGTAATCCAATGACTACCGGCCTTGTGTTCCGGAACTTTTCCCATTCGCTTCCAATATTGCCACGTGGTAGTTCTAATGCACTGAAAACTTTTATTCACGTATATACAATGTTGTGATTGACTAGGATGTAAAATATGCGGCATAAACTAGGATACAATGGTTTATTTTAGCGCTATACAGGGTGCCTCTGACCTCGGGGCTTTAAATGCAACAATCGATTCTACTCGCTAAACTGAGCTACTTTTGTTCTTTAACATTAAAATAGTAGTTTATGTGGCTGGTGCATAATAACATCACATGAGTGTTTTAATGCCTAATTATGTATAGCCGCATATATAACTTTATCTACATGTATATCATAAGTTTTCTATAATATGTTCAGATATGGCCTGTATTCTTATTAAGTTAGTGTTACTGTTAACTTGTTTGTAGTAACAAAGCTTAAAAAAAAAACTTTATTTATAATGTACAGATATGGCTTGCATTTTCAAGTTAGTGGTACAGTATTACCGATACTTTAATGTTTAGGTACGACACTTTAATGTAAACATTACGATGCACTATACTTTAATGTAAACATTAAGATGCAACCACAGATACAGGTTTCTTAATATAGGCGATTTGCTTATCGCTTCTGAACATATTGTAGGGAAGTTATGATATGGATGTAGTTAAAATAACTTATAGTTATCTGAACATTTGATGTTAAAGTCTAATTGTAAAATCAATGAATTAAATCATGGCCATACACTATCTCATGGTACGGGGCGACATTTCCTTGGTACGAGGGCAGAAGGAAAATGTAGAATTGGACCGCGTACATTGAAAATTACATGTAACCTGTATGAAAAAAATAAATTTTAAGTTGGATATATTTTTAACAGTTGGTTACATAGCGTCCCTTTACTTTCTCAATCTCGTATCTGATCGGATAGTTAAATAGGAAAAGCACTCATGTTCCCCAAATAATAAAGACTACTTTCCTATCTAACTATTCGATCAGATATGAGGTTAAGAAAGTAAGGGGACGATAGGTAAGGTTAGGTAGACCTGTGGTCACCTATAAATTATAACTGCACGTGTAAATGCCTGTCGATGAAATGAAGATTCGGCGAAGAAAAATATTCTACGAAATGAGTGTCAGTGATTCAAGGGTAAACCTGCAGGCTTGTTGCCTAACGCACTTGAAATCGCAATCGTTTTCATTTTGACAGCCCGAAGGCGAGTCTGCATACAAAATGAAAACAATTGTTCTACTTTGAAGCCGATTGCGATTGCGAGTGCGGGAAATAGGCCAGCAGTTTTAGTGGTTCTTTAACCAGTGGCGTATTCATTGTTGGTTCTAATGTATGGTTTTAAAAACAATTTTTAGAATTGAAACGTTTTTTTATTTACTTACACAATAGATTTTTATTAAATTCTGTAATTTCAGCCTAACAAGATGTTAGGAAGGTAAAAAGATTTGTCCAACTTCAACAACAACAACAACAACTTTGGAATTTGATCATTCGTTACAACCATTTTTTGCGCTTCATAGGGATACAAAATTTAGTTCTTGGGTGCTTTTACATTTTAGTGAAGGTAGAAACCTTTTGCAGGGTTCGTTCGGATCGCTTACACATCCTTTAACCTACCATAGAGCAGCAGTGTTCGCATTGTTGTGTTCCGGTTAGGGGATAAGACAACCATTGAAATTACTAGCATACAGACATTCGATTTTAGTCCCCAGGGTTGGCAACGCATTTTGTTTTATGGCAAAGAGAAGGCACGCGAGCACTCGGGCCACCTGATGGTAAGTGTGATCTAAGACCCATAGACATTTAAAATCACAAGGCTACAATCTCAAAACTGCAATCCTAAGACTTCAAATGCGTTGCCAACCCTGAGGACTAAGATGGAATTGCAGTCTTAGGATTGTAGTCTTGAGATTGCAAATGTTTCAGATCCCACTTATAGTCGAGTTCATAAATATGTGCACACTTTAGTAACTTGTCTATTTAATGTCATGGTTAAACTGCCATATATGAATTGTCACAGCGATTAAAGTGACAAGGTATTAACGTGTACACATATTTATGAACTCGACTGTACCATCAAAAGGCATATGAGCTCGAATGTGTAGATAAAAAAAACTAGTCAAAATAATTAATAACTCGTTTCTATTGAGACATTTCTAGCTCATAGTGAATATTAAAAATGTTTGTGCTAACTTTAACAATGCTAACCTAACTTAAAACAATTTATAACCGAAACACTTTAGTTGTTATCTACCGTAATTATCTGTTATCGTGTTGAGTCAAGTTATTTGAAACAAGAATAAGTAATTACTGAAACAACTGGGCCCGTTGTTAGGCGATTTGGTCCAAATTCGGTAAAACTCTTAACAAAGTTTCGGTAGAAGTTTAAGGTTTCTAGACTAGCGAATAAAGCTACAGACATAAATCATTGTTTAATCAGATAATGTACCTCTAGAATCATAGTTAACAATTTCAGTCTGATAAGATTATTTTTTTAATATCACAGCATTGTGTACCTAGTCTTTTATTAAATTTGTAAGCAATGCCGTTTTTATGACCTACGACTTCAATCGCATCGACTAATTACGCCTCAGCGTTAAGTATCTAATACAAAAAATGTTCAACCAAGAACACGGAATATGCATGTATTTTTCAAATAGCATTTCTCAACAAAATATGAAAAAAACGTAAAAGAAGTCACCAAAAGTGAAATTAAAATTAAAATCGGTCAAATAGTACGGATGATACAAGCATTTTAACCTGCTAATTAGACAGAGAGATCCGAAGTGCACCGGTGACGTCATCGCGCAGTACGGCCATACAAACTCCACATAAAATTCTGTTTTGCTAGGAAGAGATAGGAACAAATCTTTGTTAGCTTATATCTTTGTTATTGTTATAGCTATTCAAAACATGTTTTTTCTCACCTGTTTGTTACATGAATCAGCTTTTATTGAATCCCAATTTTACCCCGATTTATATCACTAAAGGTGACAGTATAAATACAACGTTAGCGCTCGCAAAATATGATTTTAACCAGCGCAATAGTTTGTTTATATTTGTTTCCAAGTTTTGAATGTTCTTGATACAGTATGCATCATTTAGCTCTAATCCACCTACTGTAAATTGAAGCGTATACTCTTGATTATCACAATGTTCTATAAATACCCAATCATGTGTTAAGGTTATTTATATTAGGCGGATAAAAAAAATTGTTTTAGCTTTTTTAATTGTAAGTAAAGTATGTATAATTTTGGTTTGATGATCTATTGTATATTACGTAACAAATTATGCGTATATTTAAAAGACTTCATAAAAAAAAATATAGCCTCTAAATCTAAATAAAAATCTAAATATGGTCTCTATTCTACTAGGTAAAACAATATTGCTTATGACATGTTATCGTATTGTCAATGTTATGATAACTGAATTTACTTGACAATAATGGCGGCCGAGTAAAAAAAAATACGATAACATAGCCGTGAATATGTGCAAGTTGCGGAAAGTTTCCAAAAATATGTAAAAGTTCTAAGAAATTTCCGGAAACTTTCACTAGAAATATAGGTAATTTAAATTCAGGAACGGAAAGTTTCAATCCCCATACTAAATTGTGAGAAATTTCCGAAATTTTCCTTCATGAAATGTTCCGCAATTTTGGAATGTTTCCTTTGGCACATCAGTAGCCGTGAATTCCGTTCTTCACCGTCGTCTGTTTCCTTCACCGTAACAAATATTGCCGTATCATCCTACAAAGATATTGAATTACACAAAATGTGTACAAAATACTTAGCCCTTTTGTAATCTGAGACTTAACGGTTGTTTACCTACTAAAAAACTCTCGGGAGTTTATAAAAGGCATCTTATTGCAACGGATGCTCGTAATCTCCCTTTGAATTCAGCTTAGATGCTCACAATGGGATCTGAATTCTAAGGATTATTATTATGAAGGTTCATACGCTTTTTTGTAAGCCGTAAGGTAATCGTCTGTCAACCGTTTCTCATTTGTTGCCAGTTTTCAAGACGCTGACGGATTGTGTTTTAAATAATTGCTGGATTGAGTCGAGCGTGAATTTGAAAGGTCATCTACGAATTTTTTACGAGTAGTATCATGTTTATTGTAAGTTAAATAATAAGTAAAGAGTCGAGTTGAGTTTGTCGTAAGATTAGGCAAGAAATTTTGTAAAGGCCCATTTACATTATACAACTTTCTTGCACATTCCATACAATAAAACTGTGGAAATAAAAAATTGCTCAGTCTAAACCTTACGTTTGGTACAATTCTTAAATAGTATTATTGCAACAAAATAATTGCATACAAATTGCCGATTCTTGTATAAGAAACTTGCATAATCTAAATGGGCCTTAAGTGCAAAATTGTAGGAATTACAGATAAGTTTACTGAAGGAATACCATATAAATTTTCACGGTTATAGATAGGCTTTGGGTGTGGCAACGAACCTTGATAAACGCCTAACACAATAACAAGAATATTTATGTATGTGATTTTTAATTTTCCTTAGTAAATAAAAAAGCGGGCAAGAGCATGTCTAACCATGCTCAGTGTAGGGTTCCGAAGCCGTTACACAAAAACTATCTCAAAAAACCACAAGTATGAAGTAATTTTCTATTTAAAGTTATTTGGTGCTGTCTTACGTCATTTTAGAAGGTATAAACACTTTAGTCACCTGTATCTCAGGAGCCAATCAAGTCTATTTAGTCGTCATAGTTTTCCTTTAAAATTCGTTATAGGTATGTGCTTTCATTTAAGATATTTGTCAGATTATTAGTATTTATAGTTTTGGCTGTAGGACGCTTGACCCTAACAAAAATTAGCACTTTAAAGCTTAATATTTCATATACGGATCCCTTAATCGAAAAAATATTTTACAAACCCGCAATATTTTTTAAAGGTTTATCCAACGATACTCCACACTGCAGGGTAGACGAGAAAAAGAATACATCCCCAGGATAAGAGTAGGGGCGGTACATAAAAAAAAATGTTTTCAAGATTTTATTTTACCACTTTGTTGGCGTGACTAATATGTATATTCATGCCAAATTACAGCTTTCTAGTAGGTACTTAGAGTATCTGAGCTAGGCTGCGGACGGAAGGAAGGACAGGCCGAAACTATAGCGGTTCCTAGTTTGACTACGGAACCCTAAAAATGCTTCTATAAGAAGACATAATACTAAAACAAATTTAAAAAGTAACTGATTCCACTTATTCTCGAAGTGACAATGTATTTAACAAAATAAGTGAATAACCTTTTAAAACTCTACACGAATTCAAATCAAATAAACTTAGAAACAATCCCCGAAAGCCCGGGGCAGTGCTAAGTTGCTTGTTACAAGGAAAATTTATTCCGAAATGTCTCCATCAAGCGAAGTTGACTCGAAAAGGTCCCTTTTTACATATTTTTCCTTTGTAAACGAATAATATTAGATGTGGAGCGATTGTTATTAAAATTCACAGAATTTCTAAATCATAAGCGAGATAAGACAAGAAAATCTTCGGTTATTACTAAGCAAATAATAAGCAGGTTAACAGTGCTACTAGAGTAGATTCTGATTTGGAAAGTCATTCTGGGCATTCAAACTTTGAACCCACTTATTATTCAATAAACGAATTCATTTTATTATTTATTTACTCTGAATGTCCCTGACTTTCAGTAATATGAGGTCATTGGATTCAAATTAATCATCGCTCAAACATTTTTTATTAACTTGACAGACGCATCTATAATAATCAAACCAAGTTATGAGTTTTAAGCCACGAATTTGAAGTTAAAACATTATTTTATTGGACTTTTCAAAATGGAGGTAAAGTAATGAGTTGTTTATAGGTAAACAATAAAATAAATTCCACGGTACAACGGTTTTAAACGGCTATTAAATTGTATTGATAGTGAATTCCAAATTAATTTGCGATGGGCTCACGACGATAGGCTTACAGTATTTAATCGTATTTCTGTGGTATTTATTGTCGAAGTGGATAATTAATGTGAGTATTTGAATGTTAAGTATTTTACCCTCGTAACAATTTATATCATCTGAGCAAAACAGGTGATAAATGATTGTAGATTATTGTTTGATTCTGTTTCATTGGATTTGCAACTGCCTCTTTTGTATTCATGCTTACCTATAGAGTAATAACGCATAGAAACCTAATCTACGCACCAATGTGATGCCACTCTAACGCGACCTTTGGTCTACTCAGTCCGACATTATTTGTGCACTTGTGTGAAAGTGACACAGAATACTTTAACTAAAATAGGTTTATGGTGCGTTTATGAATAAGGAATTTATACTTTATAAACAGGAATTGCGGTAACATACATAAAAACGTCTCTATCATGATTAAAAACCCATGCAGTTTGCGTAGTTGAAGGTCTAGCTTATTACCAGCCTTGGGCCGGCTTATTACAGACCGGCTTATTACAGACCGGCTTATTTACTGACTGGTTTCCTTACGGGATGATTGCAAGAAATATGAACGGAATACATTTTCCGGTGCCCAAGGAATAGTCTATTCCCAATTTAATTTCAGAGTTTTCCTTATCAATATTAAAAAATATATCCTTGATACCGTAACCTTCACACAGGCTTTCAAAAATTCTCTTTTCATCCTCTCTCAATCATTCTTCCTGTTTCGCGTGAAGAATGTACCTCTCTAAACTTTTTAATACGAGTCCTGGGGTAAACGTAAATCTCTTGAGCGGTGCGGTCTTTGTTTGTAGTAGTGAAGCCAACACAACAATGGTTCCGAACAAAATTTACACGCACACATAAGATGCTTGTGTATGATTAAATATCATTGTGACTATCATTTACAACATACGTACCTACAGTCTGTGAGCAATCAGAAAGTGCTTCGGGTTTGTACTTCTCTCTCACTCGCCCTTAAAAAGAGCGTATGAGAGCGAGAGAACTACAAACTCGAAGCACCTTCTAAGAGCTATCGCACTGTAAGAGAAAAGTCGTGGTGATTTTGCGCTTTAGTAAAATGGACAATAGCGTTACGTCTATTGGAAATAATTTCAGTCTTATAATTAGTAACATATGCTTCATTTTAGCTTGTGTCCCTACTCAACCCGTTTTACGGTAAATTTCTAGTTATTACGGTTCATGATATACTTCCTGCTGACTAGTGCTGACAGACAGACCCTTTGAGTACGTAACCCTAAAAAGAAAATTAGTAACTTCATAAAAGATAGTCCCAGCGGAAGAACAGCATGGTCCCAGGGGAAGCCCAACATGGCCGCTGGCTTCAAAAACAGTAAAATGCTTAGGACCCATTTCATTTCATCAAGCATTAGGTCTTTTGTAAAATTCTTTTCTCTGTTAGATTCTTTTGTTAAATGTCTGAATAAACATTTTTCTTTCTTTCTATAAGATACAATACAACTATTTTTTATACCTAATTATTATCTCTTTAACTGATTATTAAAGTTAAGTATTTTACTAAGGTTTTATGTGCATTGTTACCTATTCTAAGCGTAAAAATAATCCCTAATGGAAACTAACGACCTTTCCGCAGACCTTCCCCAAACCACTTAGTGTGAAGTGACCTTGTCTCGTTTTAGGGCCGTGCAACAGTCGACCAACTGTTGATTTGACGCAACAGATAACTTGAAATGTTACTTTATAACATAACCATCCTTTTTATGAACAATGAGGACATCATTAAAAATATAAATACCTACTTATGGTACGATTTATCGTTAGATCAGAGGAAATTGAATAAAAAGCGTTAGTACTCGTAATTAATTTGGGCAATTTTTGAAACAAATAAACATAACCTAAACCTACCTCATATTTATGGCACTAAGGTGCCTTGGGTCTGGAATTGAAATTTTTCATTAGTATAAAAAAATGCGAAAATGTATAAAATGCGAATAAACCACTTTTTTTATAAGCATCTCTCTAATATTGGGAAAAAAAGGGAAAAGTGACCAATTTAATAAGTACATACTCGTATATAGGAAAAACATCCCCTTTGATGAGTTAGATAATTTTGTGAAAAGGTTAAAACCCGCCAAATTCTAGAAACATCATCTCTATTCCCTTTACCTCATTCATATTCACAGATTTTGACAAGGTATTAACCTTCAGGCGCTAGCTTCGTAGGCGGGGTCGCTTACAACTTCTAAGCTAACCATCGTCAAAGTATTTTACATTACATACATACATACAATCACGCCTCTTTCCCGTAGTGCTCGGCAGAAACCACTTCCTTGCACTTGCTACAATCTAGTAAAACTTCTCTCGCTTCCTCCACACTCAAAAGTCTCTTCACACAAGTGCGTCGGTTTAGGATACTCCCGACCTGGCCTTGTCTTAATACGTCCCCGATCTGATCGTGGAACGTTCGCATTAGCCTTCCCCTTCCATTGCCATTTGCTCTTGCTCCTTACTCTTTAAGTATTTTACACCCTTCCATGGCCTAAACACATGGAAAGATCACGAAACAAGGCCGCTATTCACTATCCAAGCATACCCGATAAATTTAACCTTAAGGTGTATCCCGAATCCATTGAGAGTCGATATGAATGTGCACCGCGCATGCGCCCCAGCCCCCTCCCACTGATCTTGACCTGGCTCTAGGTCAGGTCCCGCGCAGCCTCCGACCTTGTCCCCACTTCCGTATACGTGACGCAACGATGCTCTTCAGGATAATTCGGGAAAGAAATTGAATACTTTTATTGAGGTAACAGATACTGGCTATTTCGGTCTGGGACTTGAACTGTTGGACCTTTTATATGATGTGACCTAATTGTACACAGTTTCTGACAATAAATGAATCTTATCTTATCTTATCTTATCTTGGAGCAATGTTACGATAAAAACTATGGTTTCATATTGTTTTTTTTTAGGGTGTCGTACCCAAAAGATGCCAAACAGGACCTTATTACTAAGTCCTCGTTGATGTCCTTCCTAACTTTAATCAGATGATTTTTTTGAACCGTAATTGATAGTCGGAAATGCATACAAGCGTCAAATTTGGTGTGATTGTTGTGCAAAACCTAAAAAAACTGGATGTGTGAGTCGGACAGTACGCGGTACATACAATATGTCGGAAACAAAAAGTTAAAGCGATTTAAGTGGTTACTTTAATTGTAAATCTAAATACCTAGTTACAAGATTCCTGTTCAATATTATTGTAATATATTTTCAAGACCTTCAATCCAAATTCTTAGTTATTTCCAAAGTAATTTAAAATTCCAACTTGGAAACCCATCCAACTGATTTATTCAGTTAAACGGAGTTGCTTTTGTAACCAACGAAACAGCTTTTGAAACTTTGTTGTGTTCACTAACAAACAGAACAAACGAGTGGTTCAAACGGTTTTGTCCTAAAGTAAATAATACATCCATGGCAGTACCGGAGCGGATATCACAATGACGTACCTGCAATTTCCGGGATTGTACTGCGAACCTGCACAGGCAGGATGCGTTCTGCGAACGTTAGCTACGGAGATCACAGAGAATTTATAGGATTGACGTACTTACGCTGCCGGGACGTGTTATGACTTATATATTATGTCAATTCCGGGTCCATCTTTGTTCGGTAAACGTTTTTCTGCAATTTTTTATGTATATGGCATAATAACTTTTAGCATCAGTGTCAACAAGCAGAAACGCGTATGGCACAGTATTGTTTCGCAGAAATCACTATGCTTAAATTTAGTTGATCGAATAATGTTTATGCATAACATTGATGAGTCGAATTTTTGTAAGGAATAACCTAACAACCTAACCTATCCGAGCCGTTTCTGTCCCGACCTATTTTGCTCGCTTGCTTCGCTCACTCCCATGATGCTAACGAAATTACTTATCCGTAATAAAATTCGGTCCTATCGATAGCACACTATTTAAAAATCGAACAAACAATCATTTGGGTATTTACCAATTATACTAAAATTATGTTTTCTACGATGTCAACATTCGTCGAAACAATATCGTAGTAAATAATTATGTTATGCCAAATACACGGCCACACATTTTACACACACACGGGGGTAACACGTTTTAAGATATTTCAAAAGTTATTAGCTATTGTAGAATGCAACTTGCCTAGACTTGTACGTATGTTTTTTTTTTAAACTATAAATGGACTGTATGCGGAAGCGGTAAAACCACTGCCAATAATAGACACTGTATTTAGTAGTAAGTGGGAAATATTTAGCAGCGCAATTACCGCATGGCGGGCACTCGGCCACCTACTAATAGCATATCCAATAATTTTGAGGTTATAAATTGTTAGCTAATGGAAATTTCTGTTGAGGTTTACAAAAAGAAATGATAAAATTAGTGTAAAATGAAATGACGATTCATCAAATTCTATACTTTAATTTTTTCTATCAAAATGTTTTACTATATTTGGTGTGTCTGTATGCTTTTCTCAAATAAATGTTAGTTTGTTGGAGTATGATATATCCCTGTCCCTTTTCCTGGCTGGAACTTGTCAAGTTTTGACACCCCATATTAAGGTACTTACTGAAGTAACACAGTTGGAACAAAAAGCTGTTTTGCAAAAGTTATGACGATGAATTGATGACGTCTTGAATTGCGTAATAAATTCATTAGTGTTATGTTCTGCTGTGGTATTTTTATGGCTTTTTAAACAGCCATTATATTTCTTGCAAGAGGCAATTATGTAACTCCAAGCAGATATAACAGGCGCGTTTGCAACGACTCGTGCAAGTTCTCTACTTCAAGTTATAAGCAATATTCACATTGTTCTGTTCCGGTAGAGGCATTCCATCTTAGTTCTCAGGCTTGGCAACGCAATTGAGAACATTAAAAAAAAAAGCATTTTTGTTTTTTCGCGTATATAATAGCTGGTTAAAAATTATAGCACCCGTGTTTCTCGGTTTCTCTTTATTTTATTTAATTCATCGTTAATAATTTATTAAAGAAGTCATTAAAAAGACCGTATATACAAAGTTAGGAATACTGATGTCGTGATCTTAGCATGATATAAAATAAAATAAAGTAACTTTAAACAGAAACAGAACTGACTGTCATGTCATGTCACTTGTCAACTATAACAACTGTCACAACATAAATTCGTCGACTTCGGGCAGATTGCGGCTATCCGCTTTTACAAATCCGTTAGCCACTTTCATTTTAAATAGCGTGTCGTTACAATCAAGTAATCCGTCAAACAGATAAAAATTGACATGACAGTTGTATATTTTTTTCAATACCTATGGTAATAAATGAACTAAGGGCACTATGAGTGTATTCCTAACATTCACAATCCAACTTTTTTTACTGTTTTTCCTAAAGATAAAAAACTACTGCATAAAAAAATCCAAAAATATTTTTACTGTAATCAGGAGTGTAAAATCTACAAACGGTATTTTATTTTACTACCTTAGCGCATATGAATTGTTGTCAATTGCGGTCTTGGAATTGCAGTCTTAAGATTGTAATTGTAAGTCTATGGGTCTCAGATGCCACTTACGACCAGAGGGGCTATTGCCTAACGCACTCGCAATGGCAATCGCTTTCATTTTGAAAATCGAAGGGTTGTCTGCATACAAAATGAAAACAATTGTTCCGCTTTGAAACCGATTGCGATTGCGAATGCGTTAGGCAATAGCGACGCAGGTTGCATGTTTACTTGTGTAAACTCGCCTCTCTCCCTCTCCTCAGCATTTATTAGTCCCATCTGAGGGTAAGTTCCAAACCCCCCCATATTTTTTTATGTACTTCTCTTTGCTCTATTCCACATGCCAGCGTCATGTTGCCTTCTACATGCCAAAAAAGGGGAGTTTTTTATATAAATTAATCAAAACGTTTTTACAATAACTACAGTGGCTAATAGCTCGTAAATTTTGATTCTTTGTACAACAACAGCATAAAATAAAAAGATCAAAATGTAGCAGTAAATTTTAGCACTCGCATTGTTATAAGTTAAAGGAAAACTCGGGCTTTCCCGGCACGCCAGCCGCGCCCACGTCTCTCGTCCAGACTACTCGTATTTATAAATAGACTCCCACGCATACAAATGTAGGTAAATGTTACTAGAACACTGAGATATCAAAATATCTAAGGCTCGTATTAATAGAGTCTTAGTTGAGATGGCGGCCTTGAGATACGTCAGATGTGATAGGATTGGAAAAGGGCCGGATCTTAAGTACCCGAAACCGACGTGCATGACTCGATGTATGAATGTGGAAGAGGCGAAGGAGATTTGTCAGGATCGTAGCAGGTGGAAAGAAGTGGTCTCTGCCTACCCCTCTGGGAAACAGGCGTGATATAATGTATGTATGTATGTATGATAGTTTTACTTAGGTTAACGTTTACATCAACGTGTCTTATTAAGACGAGTTTTGACAAAATGATTTTATTAATACAGTTTTAAAACTGCTTGATAGTAGTTCATGGTAACGAAGTTACTGAGTCTTTTTGCTGTCATAACAAAAGTTACGGTTCATCTGAGTTTAAAGGAAATCACAGGGCCCTGCCAAGATGCATTGCGCTAACTATCGTTTCGTTATTAAACCAATCGCGTCACTGATAGATCACGTGACTTTTCGTATCACGTCATCTACCAGTGACGCGATTGGTTTAAAAACGAATCGAATAGAAACGCTACTTAGCGCAATGCATCTTGACAGTGCCCTAAGAACCAGTATCTTTAAAAGATTACGTGTAATTACTAAAAAGAACATATCTAAGGTGGGCTTTACACTGAAACTTACGACTTACGTAAGTAGGGATGCAGCTATCAGTTAGAAAGAGAAAAAAAATATTCTATCTACTTCCAACCAATAGCTGCGTCCCTACTGACGTAATTCGTACGTTTCAGTGTAAAGGCCGCCTAAGAAAATCCAGTGGACCACATTTTCCCGCGATGTTGTAAATAGTAGTTTCTCTCCTTTGTAATCAATCAGCATTTTTCTTAAAAATGTTATTGTAATTATTATGTTTTTTTTTGTACTTATAAAAAAATGTAGTATACACTTATTGTAAAGTGACTTAAAATTCTTGCAAAGAAAATAACGAGTAAATTCAAGAGCTTTTAAAAAAAAACTAGCTGCCTGCGTGTTACTAAGAAGCTACAATATTTCAGAAAAACAACTGTGGCTTCGTATTATTTCGAGACAGTATGTTAATTCATCAAAAATGACTGATGGCCAGCATCCATCACCACGCTCGGGAGTATACATTCAGCTTTCAGTATAGATCATTCAAAGATACAGTGTAGCTATAGTAAACATGGGTAATAATTCAGTAGATCAAATTCTCAATAACCACTGCCTGTTGACTCACTTGTGTTACATTTCTTTTGTTTTTATCTTTCCGTGCTGACTTGTAAGTGGTGTCCAATAAATACTATTTTTAATGCCGTATTCTATTGTATCATCATTTTATAATTACTGTATCCAAGCGTCGCTAAGCCAAATCACTAAGCATTACCACGAATACAATACAGCAATATTTATAATAATTTGTTTGTAATTGCGTTCTCACCCATTTTTTCAGGTTAAGATATCGATCTACAAAGGTGTCGTCTTCGTGAAAACTCGGTTCATACCCGAGGGACGCCATGTTTTCTAGGTACTAATAACTAGTTAGTACCTATACCTAGAATCGATATTCACTATATCTAAGTCGAATCATTTATAATATAAGTGCTTAAAAAAAAAACTGTGAAACACGGCCCCCAGATAATCAAACAGCTTACTATTATTATAGATGCGAAAGTTTGTGTGTTTGTTTGTGACTCATTCACGCTGCAGCGGCTGGACAGATTTGGATGAAATTTGAAATAGAGGCAGCTTATATCCTGGATTAACACATAAAGCTACTTTTCATCCCGGAATTTTCGAGGACATAACGATAATCGAAATCTACGCGGACGATGTCGCGCGGAAGTCACATATCGTCGTTAATACTGCAAAACCGCGTAACCAACAAATTTATTATAGAAAAAATAAACCTTACCAACTTGGAAAAAAGAAGCGGTTTGCTTCTCATTAAAAATGTTACTTATGTGGTTTTGCAATTTCACCGACGATATACTTCTATTATATCTAAAGTGTTTAAAAAAACAGTGAATCGACTAGCTCTTGCCCTTGACTCCGTCAGAGTAGAACTTGTTTATCGCTATTCCTTCGGGAATCTTTTAATTTTACCGGATAAAAATACCGTTTTATTCTTTCTTGGGTTCACTTACTTAATATCGTACATTTGGTTCATCGGTTTAGCTGAATCGTATCAAACTAACAAACAAACAACGTTACTTTTGCAATAACTAGTATAAATATTGGATTGCGTATTTTTTTTTAGTAGCATCAACAACAAACCAACAAACAAAAATGCTTTCAATAAAACAGCCAAAGGGTAAAACTCGTAACAAAATGAACACTCATGAAACTTATATGAGCTCCTGTAATACCCGGGCCGAACTTGGCCTTCCCGCCCGGACTTGGCCCGGTTATCCTGTAAACTTGGCCCGGTTACTCTCAACTTGGCCTGGATGCATTTCAAGGGCATTCCCGGGTTTTTGCTACGCTGTTTGAGTTATATAGCAATTCAACATTTGAAAATGAGGATTGACAATGATTGATTTGATTTTTTGTTTTGACTGTTTTCTATGACAGTCATCCATCAGTGTGTTTTATCTCCTTTTTCAATTAGGTATTTGTAAAGTTTTTGCGTGTTTATAATGTTGTAATTATTTAAGCTCGTTAAGGAAGGAAGTATGTTTATGATCGTCGAATACAGTGGGTTATAACTAGGGTCAGGACTTTCGGTAGCATACCGTGGTTCTAGAATCCATGGAGTCGCTATTTCCTAATTATTATAATACATGACACTTTGATTTTGACCTTCAGTATGGTCATATTTCAAAATGAACTAAATACATTTTTAGTTCGGTTATTCCATACCTACAATTTGCTTGTTTGTAACGCTTTCACAGCAGAGATATCCTCCTTGCCAAAATCAATTTCAATTGGTTTAGCGGTTTAATGAATAAATGAATTTTGAAATATTAAAATACTGAAGATCAAAATCAAAGTGGTATGTGTTAAAATAGATAGGAAACAGCGACTCCATGGATTCTAGAACCACGATATGCCACCAAAAGTCCTAACCCTAGTTATAAATTTGACTGTATAGCTCCGTAGCTCTTCGTAGTTTTTTTCTCTCTCTTAGTCTAGAGTGTTCAGGGGGCCTAATATGGCTGCGTTTATCAACAAAGTGTGGATAAGGCATCCATCACCTTCTGACACGTAAATAAGTACAAGAGTGACGGATGCTTTATCCACATTTGACACGCGTTATAGACGCAGCGATACTAGGCCCGCGGGCCCTTAAAGCACGAAATCAAGACAGTCAGTGTTTTGCAATTTAGTCAAATGTATTAAGGAACGCCCACACTAATGCTTAAGAAACGGGGACTGTACGGAATCGCAGTGACGCATCGTATGCGTACCGTTTTTGACGCATGCCCTCCACATCGCTGCTTAACGGTGCGTATATTACGGTGCGTCAAAAACGGTGCCATGTTGTTACTATGACCCCGTCTTTTGTTTACGCAACGACACCGTATTTTAAGCAGCGGTGTGGAGGGCATGCGTTAAAAACTGTGCGGATACGATGCGTCACTGCGATCCCGTACCGTAGCCGTATTTTAAGCAGCGGTGGGGTCGCACCTTTATTCTTTAGAGTCTATAGTATCATTTTTTTTGTCCAAGAATGACAAGCTATTAAATATAACATCATGGATAACTATGTAACTAATGTAAATGAATTTGATTTGATTAGATTTGATTTGAATTGATGTAACTAGTGGTAATGTGTCTAAATCAATGATATAATATAGTAAAAAGAGGTAGATATGCTATATGCACTTCGACAGTGGCACCCTAAAACCAAGCCAATTGGTACACCTTTACTTAGTCTTGCGCCGTCAACGGAACCGTGAACTAGTCTGCAAAGCAACATACACTCGTCTCTGATTCGCTCCCGGAAATTAGCATACCATCCTGCTTTCACTTGACATTTATGAATTACGTGTGTAATTGCAATATATACTGATTATGTGTGCGTAAGCCGGGCCATTTTTACATGCAGAATACCGTATAGGTAACATATCTACCTCTTTTGATATTATATCATTGCTCTAAATACCTATTTGTTACCTTTAGCACATTTAACCTCGTAAGGCCCAGTGTGCCATACAATGTACATAATCAAGGCAATTTAATTTGAACTGTCTTGCAATGACAATAAGGTTTATTTTCCTATCTTCATAAACGTAGAAGAGCATTATCGAACAAACGTTATTGAACTTTATTCCCTTGATGGTAGACTCAAAGTCCCACTTACAAAAAACTCTCTGTTTTTAGTATGGTGGGCCTTACAAGGTTAAAGTTAATGAAAGCACTTCTCTTGGGAATAAAAATAAAGATGAACGTCATCGCGCCGTCGACTGGAATACAAATTAATATTTATGATAAAGAGAATTAGCCGAGTTTAAATTAATTATTTCAACGAAAGATTAATATTAGGTTATCATCTGAAACGAACTTTCTAAAAATGAAAGGTTTGATTAGATGAGAAAGCAAAATCTAGGCATAGTATTTTATTAATTTCAATTTACCGAAATAAATTTTACTCGTTATTTAAAGGAGTGTAAGAGACGGTTTTTCGAAAATTTAAACTTAAGTTTTACTGAACTGAAATTCAGTGGGATATTCCTCGGAAACCTAAAATAAATATAACTGTAAATAAAATACCTATTACTCGTAGCCAAAACAAATTGGCTAATGATCTCAGCAGGAAAATTGTGTTGGCTTTTACCTATGAGATCGTCGGTAGATGTAAAGGACGAAAGAACTCGTCAACAGAGATATTATTATAAAACACAGTATCATCGGTAATTAAGATACTAATAGCATATATCTCGGCCTGCATTCTAGGATTACCCTGCTGATGACTATACCCAATTAAGAAATCAGCAAAAAATCTTTTCTCATATTATTTTAAGAAGCTAATGTTATGCAAATAAATATGACTGTTTACTCATTATAGCATCCGATCGATTGCATAATGGTGTAAACAGCATCGAGCAGTGCTCCTCGTCGACTAGGGTCCCCTGGAGGCGAATCCGAGTGGAACCCATTGTTATACGGAACCAACGACGTCTTCAATAACAAAAACCGGAGTATCTCATTATGTGGAAAGCTTTTGTCGACTTCGCTAATGAACGAGTTTTTACTTTTGCTTGATATAAAGCTGAGATGTCGGGGATATGGAAGAGTGTAATAATGAAAATGATTTTACGACATTCTCTACGATAGTTTTTTAGTATTTTTTTATCGCAACTTTAATTTTAATTACTGCTGCGGTATTGTTAAATCAGCGCGCATATAGACAGTAATGTGCAATTAATTGTAATTAATTAAACCCTGACTAAAAAGGGGTTTTGTAAGTTTTATATGTGTATATATTATGTGTGTGTGTGTATGTGTTTTTTTCTTTTCGTGTATCTGTATGTGTGTGTGTTTATCCGTGAATCTGTGTGTCTGTCTGTGGCATCGTAGCTCCCAAACGGATGGACCAATTCGGACGTGTTTTTTTTTTTAAAACTAGTAAAATCGGAGTAGTTCCTGAAAATTGGTTGGTTTCATTGAAATATCGGCTGTGAAGGAGGGGATCATCAACTGTTATTTTTACTTTTTAGTTCTGTTAAATACTGTTTTAGGTGTCTATATGTCTAACTCTAACTTCAGCTGTGCTGAATTCGTATATGTAGGCATAGTTATGTATACCGTTCACGTAATTATGTAATTATTACTCTGCCCATCAACTATTTCGGCATATCCTTAACTACGTTAATATTAATTGGGAATTATTGGTTAATTTCCCGTTTCTCCCCTACTACTAGCTACAACGATTTCGTAATTAACTCGTTCACAGAGGACCAATGGCGCTGTGATTATGATTACGTTAGCCCTGTACGGTTTGGAGCGTAAAATATTATGACATTTCAGTGTTGTCATGTTTTTCTTATTTGACATCGAATACGTACTATTTATTATAAATTAATTGGAAATGTTTATTACTTGGCTTTTTAGAATTCTGTTATCATTCTTTTATTAAAGATCTCTATATAAGTTTTCTATTTTTTGACATGCAAAATAAGATTGCTTAATAAAAAAAACTAAACTTAATTATATACTTACAAAAAAATTGTCGTCATTACTAAACGAAAAATTAAACAAATATTATGCTAGGTAATACAAATCAATCAACAGTTTCTGTTTAGTTCAAACTAAAATAAATTTCCATTCCAATTTTGTAATTTAAACAAACGTATCTCTCGCTCGGTTGGGTCCGAGTCCGAATTGCACTCGGTTATTTACCGAGACGGAAATTCGTAAACAAAATTGCGCCTCAGTTCCGCCACAATAGTGCAACATCCCCAATTAGGACCGCTCCTACGCTCCCGCTTGTAATTCAAATTTCGAATAACTTGAAATTGCGTTTTGGGAGCTCTTTACAAATAATCATTTTGTCATTTTGTACTTTCAGATGATACGATTTTATGGTAAAACCGTTTTGATGATATAATTAATATCTAAAGTGGAGAGTTAACTTAAGTTAGGTTAGTACCTTCTTGTTGAATCCTAACGTAGTAAGTAGTTTATATAATATTTGTGTGAACATCATTTTCAAAGTAAGGGAATAATTTTGTAGATATTTGGAATGGCTCTACTACTTCTATTCGATTTGTTACATTATTTTCACAAAAGCATTCTTTCATAGTAGCGAATTTTCACATCGCGTTCTTTCATGATCTCATTTTTTTTTATTCGTGTTTCTTCATGTAGCGATTTTTCATTAAGCGTTTTATAGTGTTCGCGTTCATTTTCTTCGCATATTTTACCAGTAGATTATTTTATTTGGCGCATTTTTTTCCAACCTAGTTTGAGAGAGTCGACGGAGCTCCGCGGAGCGGAGCTCCTATTTCTGGGTTGTTTTGCTCCTCCGGGCCTGATATAAAAATGATCCTCACCTAATCTACCTAAGTATTATGTAATTTAAGGAAAAACGAGTAATTAAATAATCTACTGGCAAAATATGCAAATAAATTGAACGCGATCGTTATAAAACTCTTTATGAAAAAATTCTTTTGTGAAAATTATCTAACAAACCTTCTACTCTACTACTTTTTTCACTGTGCAATAAAGTTTAAATAACTAATATGGCATTTTTAATGTGACCTCGAAATAAGCAACGTGTGTGAAAGGCCCCTAGGGTAACTAATGTTGATTCTGTTCATACAGGCGACGGAGACCTCCTTCCACCAAGTGGGCCACCTATAGTAATAAAAGGTAAAGAAGCTTCCGCGAGTCAAGAGTGCTGCAGAGCTGTTCCGCCTCACAAACGACTAGGGAAACTATTCGGAGCCAAAGACCAACCTTTTGTAATTGGAATCAAGCCTCTTCGAAGGAAACCAGTTAGCCAAGCTGATCTAATTTGGCTATCATTCAGATGAGAGTGTTTAATCACTCTATAACTAGGAGTTCCGGATCTGGAAAGGACCTGCTCCAATTGGAGGAATGTCTTCGGGCTATAATGGATTTAATTCATACTGATGAATTGGAGAGGCATCACAGGCTCTTAGGACCATATTAATAAACTAATCTCAACTCTAATGCTTGTCTCGAGATGCGTCAAAATGACAGTGTTCTATGGTTTGACGTTTACTTTGACGTATCTCGTGAGCGGCATCTCGGCCAAGATGAGTTTATTAATACGGCCCTTAGTACATATTTAGGTTTGGCAACGTATTTGCAGTGATAGGATTGTAATCTTGTGATTGATAGTGCAAATGTCTATGGGTTGCAGATCTCACTTACCATCAGGTGGTCATTTGACTTTCCTATGCCATAAAAAAAAAGAGCGATAAGAACAATAGATGGTATGATAAATACTATTATATGAATAATATTTCCATTTCGACATATTAGCATGCCTGTACGTTTTGATATTCTCTAGAGTATATTTAAGTAAAGACAGTTTAATATAATATCCACAATTTATTCAGTAAATGATATTCACAAAACGATAAGGAATGTAAATCGTAAGTTCGTATGTAAAATTATTAAAATCAGGTTCGCTTGCCTATTTTTCTTATATCACATGAAAAATTATATCGTATAAATTATTACACATTATTGTTTAAAACGCATGAAGTATTCTTTAGTAGTTTCTGCAATCCGGTTTAATTTTTCGACAATTTCTTGTTGCAATTGTATAACTGGCTGATATTACGTAACCAATGCTGCAATGTTGCAGTGCAGTTCAGCTATATTGTGTTTTATTGATGATCAAACATTGTATCCTTGTCTAGCTTGCTATACTTGCAGTGAAATTAAATCATTTGACTTCACTGCAATGGCAATTTAGACCCGTTTTCAAAAACATTGTACATAGTTAAGGACAGTTAAGGCCTCAATTAAAATATTTATTTATTTTCCATTTCGTAACGAAAATTACTATACTTAAATCATTCGATGTTTAAAATGGCAATTGGTGTAAAGGACAATTTCACAGTACAATTTAGTTGTCCTTTACGCCAATTGTCATTTTAGCTTCGATAATTGTTAACTTTCGTTACGAAATGGAAAAAGTTAAGGATTTTAATTGGGGCTTTAATTATGTTTTTTTTTTTTGAAAACGGTCCTTTAATGTTATTAGTTCTGCAGATAACGGTGTGCAATGCTGCTTATATGCAAACACACTCAACTGGACAAATGCAACTGTCACAAAGCAATGCGTTGCACAATATTTTGCAGCAGGAATATCGCCGGAAATATTGCTGGGCTCTTATTTCCAGCGAGCTGCTATTTTATAGCCCGTTTACAGTGGTCTTTAGTTGTGATGTTGCGATGGTTCGATGCCCTCTACGACTTAAGCACAAAGTTTGGGAGAAGCTTAAATATGCTTGTATTAAGCTGGGGCTAAATATGTTAAAATATGCTAATTTTGCCTGCTAACATTCGGAAGATTAACAAGACTGTTATTGTAGCTAATACAAGTAAGAAAAGTTAATAGTGTTTTCGTTAATAACTGGCCAAATACGATTTGACGTAACTTTGCTTTATTATTCCGGTTATATAGGTTGTATAGGTTAAAGATTTTTTTATTTTTTATTTATGGCATTAGCATTACATACACTTCCTTTTTTTGGCATGGAGAAAGTTAAAGAGCACGCAGCTTGGGCATCTGGAGGTAAGTGTTAACTTATACCCTCGTATATAAGGCCCACCAAACTACAAACAGGGAGATTTTTGTGACTCGGACTTTGAATCTATCATCAAGGCAGTAAAGTTCAATTACGTTTGTTGGATAATGCCATTTTCAGTTTATGAAGATAGAAAAATAAACCTTATTCTCATTGCAACACAGTTCAAATAAAATTGCCTTGATCATGTACATCCTATAGCACACTGGACCTTACGAGGATACCAATACTCACTGCGACACAATGCTGAGAGGGATCCTGTTCAACGTTGTCTTCTTTTTACTTTATATTTTTCTATCGTTTTTAATTCTTTGTACGTCGATAAATATTTTCTATTCTATTCTATTCAATAGACATTTGAAATCTTAACACTGCAAATGCGCTTCCAACCCTGAGGACCTAGATGAAGTGAAATTCGATAAAATCTTGGGTTACCATTTAAAAATCAGTCCATACAAACTCAGTCCCGAAATTAACCCCATTAGTAGGTACTTAGGTTCACTCAACCCTCCGCAACTCCGGCCGTACATATCACAACACTGCTAATTGTCCTAAACCTGCCCGTAAACATGCACTAATGGTTCCGTACAACTTAATCTACAGTTGGAAAACGAGCAGAAACCCCGAGGTTAAGCAAACATGGGTCATATTGTGTAGGCCATAACGACATTGGCAGGGTTTTACGTTGATTCTACAATGGTATCTGGTATTTTTGTGCTTGTTACTACTGAGCGTATGAGCTCGTTGTTTTGGACAAGTTTGTTGCGACCAGAACTTCCAATCAAAGCAAATCTAAATTAACGAAATAAACAGGAAATATTAACTTAAAATTCTTTAAGTAAGTACTTAAAAAATGGATGAGGGTACTAAACTTTAATGTGATTAAAATTTCAGGTGTTTGCTGACTTGCAAATAACGTGCAGCGAGCCTAGTATGGCTGTGTCAAATGCGGATAAAGCATCCGTCACTCTCGTACTTATTTACGTGTCAGAAGGTGACGGATGCCTTATCCAAACGTTGTCACGCGATAAACACAGCCATATTAAGGCCCCTGGTAACGTCGCATTGTTTAGTGTTTCATAATTCTGGGGTCTTAGTGAAAAAGGGTACACGTCAACTTAACTCGTAATAAAAAGGGCGTATGAACGGAGTATACTGGACTTAAACCCTTTTTCACTTGATTCAGAAGACATACCTACCCTGTTTCACTAGGACCCCAGAATTACAGAAGTTATTTTCGAATACTATAATTATAATCTTCCTCATTATTTACGATACCTTTGGGTTGTTTTTACATTAAAAAACAATGAAATAGTTAGATAAAACTTCCGTTAAAATGGCGGCACCTGCTTAACATCTTTCTCTTCTTCACAACAATCTTTTAAACATCTCAATAATTTTTCGTCAAACCTAGCTAGGAACCATTCCAATAAAATAAGCTTTAATTAAAATGGCGTCCAATTTGGCCACGCATTTGAAACTTACTATCCCTCTCGTTAAAAAAACAGTTCGCCGTCATATAAAACCGGTTCGCACTATCCACTTAATCCCGAAGTAAGAATTAGGGCATCTCGCATAAAAATATTTACAATATTCAACCTCATTACTTACTAAAAAGTATCGAATTTGCCAAAGTACTGAATCGGAGATACGCCCGTTTGCCCCTAGAGGGTAGAATAGCGTGTTTCAAGCAATTCAGCCCAAGCAAAGCCCACCGGCGAGTAAATAAGGATGTTTACCGGGCAAATACCATGCAGGCAACGAATGGGTATTTGCTGGATCCCTAGCGTTTCAGCAAAAAGTATAAAAGTCTGCAAAGAAAGGATGAAATGCGATACTATAATTTATTTATCTGCTGTGCGTTAACAACTTGATTATTTGTAAAAATTTCTGAAAAGTGCCTGCTTATTTTTTTTTTATTTAGTTCCTTTATTGCTCACTAACGAAGAGTACAAAAGCGAGTTTAGTGCTACAAGCATTCTCTACCAGTCAACCTTTTGATAAAGGGAAATCAAGAGAAGGCACAATTTTTAGGTCGTAATGAAAAAGGGTATAAGTCGACTTAACTCGTACTAAAAAAGGGTTTAAGTCTAGTAGGGTAGAAGTACCGTTTGTGGCCACTGTACCCTTTTTGGCCATTTAGGGTTGATATAAGCATCAATAATACTGTAAAATTAAAAATAATATTCATAAATAGTTAAGACTGAAGATTAATTTAAAAATAAAATATAAAAATATGTTTGTAATTTCAAAATGCTTTAGATATTATTTCAAATTTAGCGTGTCCAAAAACGGTGTAAAGATGACCAAAGCAGGTACTTCTACCCTATACTCCGTTCATGTATATATATATATATATATCCTTTTTATTACGAGTTAAGTCGACCTGTACCCTTTGGGGTCCTAGTGAACCCCAGATGACAACAGGTTTTTTTTGAAACGGTGACCTGATAAAAATCAGGCTTATAGAAGTTTGTATCAAAAGCATATAATTTTATTTTCATGTTTTAATATTATTGACTGACTTTTATGCCATCAGTGTTTGCTACCACTTTGGACTGTAGTAGTGGTCGGAATGACGACATTTTGTTTGAAACGCGTTTCGTTGTTTAAGTCTAGCGCTAGCTGTGAGGTAGAAAAGACCATGTGGCGTTTCAGCTCTTTAGCCATTAGCAGAAATTATTTTCTCAGAAAATAATGAACAAAAATATAAAAAAAAAGTATCCTTTAAAAAAAGTCCTTTCGTCAATTGTATTCAACACATACACAAAAGACATCTTTATGAAACAAAGCGATCTGAAATATTACATTTCTAAGCACATAAACCACCAAAATCAGATTATTTATTATTCAATCAGGTATTAATGTCTTCGACCGTGAAAAGCGGGAGACGTGTGCGAGAAGCAAATTATCTTTTCTACCGTATGTTATGTAAAACATTATTAATGTAACAAGTGTGTCGATAAACATTTGCTCCCGTTTGCGCTGGTTTTTCCCGAACCCAGTTTGCGTTGCGAATTACGCTTGATCATTATGAAAATAAGTTCGTTTATAGCTGAGGAAATGTTAATTAGTTTTCTTTGCTTAACGTCTTATTTTTATTCATTTTTTTTATTCACTACATATTATACTTCCGATTTCCGAACAGTGCTACGGTACCGCATTTCATAGCTAGCCGTGATGTTTATACATTTAATAATTATAGTAACATTATTTATCAAGTATATTAAATGAACTTAAACTTTTCTATTATTATTTTCTCTACTACCTTGGTTTTGGGCTTTATTGTAGCACATATTACCTATGCTGTCTCCATGGGTACCCATTGTTAAATAAATATATAAAAAAAAAAAAAAAAAAGTCATTTAATTCAGATAAATCAATCCATAATTTGTTAGTCACAAGAATACTTAAGAACTATGTTAGTACAATTAAATAATGGATAAAGGCCTGGCATCATGGGCTCCCACGTCTCACGTGCAAGTCCATGAAGCGGCTCAAGACGGCAGAGTCCATTATGTCCGCTACCATATGCAGAATCTCGTTGCGGCTTCCCCGCATACGCCTAACTATGGATGCGGATTTCTTGCGCATGATTGCGTAAAAGTCATCGATGCCGGCATCCGCAAACATACCAGACGCGCTGCAGAAGCGGGGAAGCCTCAGCAAGGCCCTGAACACGTTATTATACTGCACACGTAATGCATTATATGACTTCTGTGTAAAATTGACCCACAGACTACTCGTATAAAAACTTTGACAATACGCCCTAAACAACGTTAATTTGACTTCAATAGTACATCGAGTAAATCTGTGTGCCACCATATTACCACGAATGGACAACGACCTGCGCTCTCGCTCTATGTCCATGTCGTCTTTGAGGTCCTCCGTCACAATATGACCAAGGTACTTAACATAAGGCACGCGCTTCAAAGGCACTCCGTTCAAAAGAGGTGGTGGTATGTAATGAGGAAATTTTATTTTACCTCTAAAGATCATGAACTCACTCTTTTTCTCGTTGTACCTTAAACCGTGACCTAAAGCATACTGTTCACATACCTCCAACAAATCATTTAGCCCTCCAATCGACGGACTGAGCAGCACCATGTCATCCGCGTAACTGATGTTATTAACGCTGACGTTATCTATTCGACACCCAACATGCATGCTGCTCAGTTCGTCAATCAGCTGGTTGACGTACAAGTTAAACAGTCGTGGAGAGGTCAGCCCCCCTTGCCGCACACCACAATTTAGCGTATAGTCATCCGACTGCGCGTTAGCCCATTTAACAATATTAGTTTGCTTACTGTACCAGTGCGACAGAATACCAATCACTTCCGATCCCACCCCTGCCTTTTTTAGTTTATTCCAAAATAAGTCATAATTTACTAAATCGAAAGCCTTAGACAAGTCTAGAAAACATGCGTATACTGGAGTTTTTCTCTTTACGTAGTACTCGACTGTATACTTAATAATGTAACTTACTTAGATTTGTGTAAAACTGCTTTCTCATACATACCTTCACGCCTGTCTCCCAATAGGGTAGGTAGAGACTATGGAACGCCGGGGCGGTGCATCGGTCTAAGCAAACCTACTTACGTCGGTTTCGGGTGCTTTTCGCCCTTATTCAGAATATCGCGAATCTGATCACTGTTTTTGAGTAACTGCTATCAATCAAAAGAAAACATGATTTGACTATAATTCTGGAGACCTAGTGAAGAAGGGTATTAGGGTGACGGCACCAATGATGGACACTTTAAGCTGACAGGAACCAGTAATGGACACTTCACTCTTAATTCAAATTGTATTCGGACCAAAATTGATTGTTATTCATTTCTTGCAAAACAAATGAATAACCCTTATCTTCTATAAAATAAGAATCAAGTGTACATTATTGGTGCCTTGTCCATTACTGGTTCCATCACCCTAGTCGACTTAACTTGTTCTACAAAAGGGTATATACTTAAACGGAGTATACTAGACTTAAACCCTTTTTCACTTGATCTTAAGGAGACTTAAACCCTTTTTCACTAGGACCCCAGAATTTTGGCCGTCTTCATTAACCTTTTTTTGATCCATAATTGAGCCAAACTACAAACACTAACAATCAATCAAAGCACAGCCAAAAGCGCTGGACCTACGGAAATTTAGAGGGAATATTCCCTGGATATCCTAGGACTGGGGTCCTAGTGAAAAAGGGTACAAGTCGACTTAACCCGTAATAAAAAAGGGTATATACATGAACGAAGTGTACTAGACTTAAACCCTTTTTCACTGGATCTTCAGAAGACTTATACCCTTTTTCACTAGAACCCCAAAGAAGGCATTTTTCAGGGAGTTTTAGGGAGAGTAGCGGGAAAGCTAATACTACACGTACTAAGTCGCGGGCGTCCTCTAGTATTAAATAAATAACCTGCAAGTAAATACAGATGCCTCCGGTGTAGGTTTGGGCGTTAGTACTCCACCAGCTATCTCAGGACGTAATTTCGTGTAGGTCAATGGCAATGTCATGCAAATATCTCGTCCCAGAATAGCGTTATTAACATAAATATCCGACTTGTGATGGCATATTTTACTTGTCATGTAAATCCGGGAAGGAGATGAATACGTCGTTAGTATATAATACGATTAATTGTAAGCTTTTAAGGGTAAGATTTAATTATATGGTGCTTAAGATTACACAGTGCGCAATGAAAAGAAATGAAAAACGTGCTATTATTTCCCGGCCTAAAATTACAAAGGAAAACTACTTCAGTATGTTTCTTTCTTACGTGTCGTGTAAGAAAGGGAGGTAATAAGAGATAGTTTGTCCTTGTGTCATTTTTACTAGACATGCTGCGTTATCTTTATTAAGGTCATGTTAACGTTTTATTATGATCATAGGCGAGGTAATAAATATTTTGTCCTGTTTATTTTGTGTCTCTTTATATTTCTAGACATTTGTTGACCCAAAACGAGGACACGAAGGATTTATTTAGTGCAAAAATATAATATTTTTTCTTTCTCTTCAAAGTAACGTTGTCCTTATAGCTATACGAACCTGTGTTTGTGCTTGGCAAAAGAAAAGAACCGTGATTTCTAAAAAAAATATCAACCCTTAGCTCGTTATCATACAAAATCTAATCCAATTACTTTAAAAACTTAATGCGATGAAGAAAACTGCTTTATAAAAGGCTTAATGTTGTGTTTCTTAAAAAATACTTGCAATCCAAGCCAACCTTTATAAGCCCTAATTAATTAACATTTTATTCTGATACCTCAATTTGTAATTTTATAGATAAGGTAATTAACTAATTCAATATCAGGAATACCAAACAAAATGCCCTTTATTGCTGTCTTACAAACAATAAAAATAGCAATAAAAGAAGCAATTAAACCCATTTTCTGCGGAACATAGTTTAATGGAGGCATTCGATTTTATTTGGCATTCTTACACTAAATTTATTGTACAATTTTATACTGCGTAATTAAACAAACACAATAAATGTCACAATCACAATGCTATTCTAAGCATTCCATCCTGCCATACATTAAAAGGTCGTATCTGTTATACAAATCATGCTAGATAGAGCCTTGTTCACTAAGTTGAGAGTTACATTTCCTTTAGCAATTGATTTCAAATACGCCGTTTTGCTTTACGATTCATATAGCTTACCAGTCATTAACAAGAGCTTAATTGCTAATTAACACCTTAAGTGCCATTCTTGGTGTTTTCTTTACAAAAACGACGCACTAAGGAGCCGTTAGGTTTGATAAACTTCCTTAAATTACCGAGCTTGGGGCCAAATACTTCGGAAAAAAACGTGTTTTTGCTAACAATATTGTATGTACTCCTTTAATTGTACGAGTACCTATTGTGAGTTTTAAATGGGTTAATAAAATATAAGAGGTTTACAAGCCTAATGTTGTTTGGCTTTCCCGGTTATCAAGGTTATGAAATTCGTTATGTTGCTATGGAAACAGAATTAATTCAATTAGTAAATCGGAATCTCAATAAGCAGCAGGAAATGAAGTGCATTATGTGACCACATTCAAATATTGTGTGATGGCTATGAAACAGATGAATATCAAAGTTTAAATTAATAGAGTTATCAAATAGTAAATAAGCATAACTAAAAATAACTATAACTATATAACTATAACTATAACTATAAAAATAAAATAAAAATAACTATAAAATTTTAGAACTTTTCTAAATTTAACGTTTTTTGTCACAGGCATTTTAATCGAAAACTACAAGAGGTACGTAGCGCCAAATATTAATCCCTTAATGTGGGGTAGAAGTGCTGTTTGTGGCCCTTTTTGGCCACTAAAAATTGAAATGAGTATTAAAAATACTGTAATATTTAAAATAATATTGATACATAGTTAAGACTTAAGATTAATAAAGACAAAATATAAACATAATTGTGTAATTTCATAACGCTTTATATATTAAAATTTAGAACGGACAAAAACGGTGCAAAGGTAGTCAAAACCGGTACTTCTGCCCTACGGCAGACCTTATAAGTAGCTAGCTGCACACTTTAGCGCTTTGTCACTCTAACGTCATGTTTGAACTGCTGCATTAATTTGTCAAAGGCGTTAAATTGACAAGGTACTAAAGTGAACAGCTACTTATAAAGAAAGGCGACTGTACCATGTTTTTTTTTATTAATTCAAAGCTTCGTTTAACTTCCCAACTGGAAACTCGATGGGGCTTAATTAATTATTTGACTGACAGTTGTTCCCAGGGCGATGAATACTGCCCTCCTTTAAAATGAATACAACAGTCGTCAAACTTCTATTGAGAGTTAAACCTTATTCATTCGCACGGAGGCTTGAATTTGTTATGAGTTGAAAGTGGCAGATACATCGTTTTGACTTGAGGCCTTGATGAATAATTATTACCATCACTTCATTACGCTCTTGTTTGTATTTGAAAACTTACTTAAACTCCAAATGAGTTCTTTTAGAATAAAATTAATAGAAATCGAATGATTGGATGCTTATTTGCATATTAGCGCTATTACTGTTAAAATGGACTTTGATTTTTGAAGTTTTTCACCGCGCACTAAAGTTGTTTCTCGCTATTCTCTCGGGAGATCCAGCGGAGGATACAGTTGGGTTGGACAGCTTCGGGAAGCTACCTCCTATTCTCACGTCATCGATCCCGCAGTGCCTAAAGACAAAAGTCTTTAACCAGTGTGTCTTGCCCGTGCTGACCTATGGTGGCGAGACGTGGACCTCGACAGTGGGACTAGTCCACAACTTGAAAGTTGCTCAGCGGGTTATGGAGAGGGCAATGCTTGGCGTGCCATCGATGGATAAGATTCGCAACGAAGTTATTCGTCATAGGAAAGAGGTGGTGGACATAGCTCGGAAGGCTAGCAAGCTGAAGTGGCAGAGGGCTGGTCACATATGTCGAAGAACTGATGATCGTTGGACCAGATTGGATTTGGAGTGGAGGCCACGCACGGGCAAGCGCAGTGTGGGTAGGCCGCCAGCTAGATGGTCGGACGACGTGAGGAGGTTTTCTGGGAGCGGTTGGATGAGGGAGGCCCAGGATCGAGCCAATTGGCGAGCCAAGTTAGAGGTCTATGTCCAGCAGTGGACTGCTATAGGCTGATGATGATGATTATGATGATGATTCTCTCAGGAACTGTTCAAATTTCTGAGATAAAAAGTATTCTATGTGTGTCTACAGGCAATAATCTATGAATGTAGATGTATAATGGTGAAAGTTGTTTCTGTTTGTCTATGAGTAGGTACGCATAGCAACCCTCGGTACAAGCATATTGAGTTGACGGGACACCGTTGTTTTTGGTCTTAATGTCATTGTTGACATAATTATTGATATTGATAGACATATTTTTTATATCGCTGGAACCGTAAACTTTTGAGAAGACAAGGCTAGGTTAGGTTAGGTTTTATTTACAAAAATCCTGCAAGAGTAAGTCTCTTGAAAAAATACGTTATTGCTTGCGATAAATATGACCTAAAACACATTATGACTAAAAATAAGTATGGCAAACGAAATAGACACTGACTTGACATGTTATCGTATTATCCACGTTATGATTGCTCTTTTCTACTAGATGATTAATTTTATAACAATGCAATAAAATGTCAAAAGCAATGTGGTTTTATTAAATAGAATAGAGTCTGAGAACACAATTGAAAAATTGTTTTTTTTTAAATATGTTCGGGAAAATATCATGCTTATACAGGTTTGTCTAAAAAGGATACAATTATTTTTTACTGTTTTTTTTTTATTGAACATCTTCAGTGACTGCTTCGCCCGCTTTGGACTAGTGATCGGAATGACGTCATTTTGTTTGTAACCGCGAGCGCGTACGCGTTACGTAGCACTAGCCGTGACGTACACAAGGCCATGTGGCGTTTAAGATCTGTAGTTATTTACAGAACTTTGTTTTGTCCATTTTCTCAGTAAATAATAAACAAAACAATATGGTAGGTATGCTTTTGAGACAAACCTCTGTAAACGTTTAAAATTAGTTTAGTTTTATATTAAATTTACTCAAAACTATTGTTTACTGCATCTATTAACATTTTATCTACAATCATACCATAAACCCTCTATGATGCGTTCAGAAACCGTAAATGAATGAATGACCAGCATAATAATCAACTCTGTTGTTAGAGCAAATTTTTTATATGCTGCAGTAATCTTATGGATTCTTAAGAACATCAATTTCGATGTTCTTTTGACATTCAAATTTCGAACATCTCTGAAAAACAAGGAAATTTGATTTGACCGCTATTCTAATATCAGTCGAGATGACGTTTAGTTCGAAATGAATTGTCAATTTGCATACAAATTTGACAAATGTCAAACGTAAGTAAGATATCGAACGATATGATAGTTGGAGCCGACTCCAGTTTGCCTCTGAATTAAAAAAAAACTATGACAGCTGCCAGAAAACTATTCAAACTTTTCATTACCGCCATTACCGGTTAAAATTTAATATGCGACTCTTGAATACATCATGGAGGCTTATGATATGTGGGTAGATAAAGTAGTGTATGCAACTGTACATAATTAGGCCTTAAAACACTCGTGTGATCCTATTATGAAACTCGCTAACGCTCATTTCATAAAACCACACTCGTATTTTAAGGCCTCTCATTATGTATCAGTTGCATAAACAACTATTATGCAATACCAAAATCATTAATCATTAATTATTAGGTCCGCCATTTGTACTTATTTCTGTGCAATAAAGATTAAATAAATAATTTTATTTATTTAACACTGTGTAAGTACAGTCAGCATCAAATATATAAAAAAAGTAAAACTTTCAATAATATGTAAACACGACTCTGCTGCGAGGGAATAAGGGTGTATATTTATTTCTGAAACCTTGTTAACGTATATATATTTATGACACTGACCGTACCTACCTACATAAAACAAAACTAATTTGGACAATATATGTACTTGTGACCCTTACTAATATTAATAAAGTGGAAATGTTTGTTTGTTTGTTTGTTCCATCTTTCCAGTTCCACACCTCAACCGATCGATGTTAATTTTATAAAGGGATAGTTTCTAACTCAGAAAAGATCATAGAGAAGAATCCGTTTCCCAGAGATAACTTCTTTAAGTATTAGCTTCTTCGTGTAATGCAGTAAATAAAAATTATTTAATATATATTTACAACAACTTAGCTTTTACGGGGACTACCCAACCTTTAAGTAAATAAGCCAGGCACCTAAAGCAATTTGATCCAGAAGTTTATAAGTTTTAATCGGATAGGTAGACCGGCACGCAACGGGGAGGTATGGTTTATGATACGTAATAAAAGTAGAGAAACTAGTGATGTAGGTCAGTAACTAGCACGAATAAAGGTTTAAAACTTCTTAATTGCTTTTATAGCTGAAATTTATAAAGATTTAAGACCAATTAAGTTTAGAGGTCACATATTAAAGCTACTGATATGAATCCTACTTTACATACACCTTCAAAAGACACATTGTTACATAATTAGTTATATGGTGTAACTTTGCTATTTCATGTGGTTTGTTCAAACAACTGTATTGGTATAGTAGTTTCAAAGATGACCCTCCACATAAAAAACAGACAAACAGACACCATTTTACCTCTTCGTAAAAGATATAAAAGATATAAAGATGTTTATTTAGTACCACGAGCACGAGCGCTTCCCAAGAAATGAAGAAACGCGAGAAACTCAACAGTCAGTATTTTTTGTATTATTCACTATAAGTATAAAAAGGTTTCGAAATGTGTCAATAAATTAAGTTTCCTTACACATAATGTTACAGAGTAGATACATACTTAGTTAACAATTTTATAAAAGCAAGATTGGCTTAAAAAAACATTTAAAAACAAGTATTTTAAAAACCGTGTAGGTAGCTCTTATAAAAACTGCGAATAAAGAAACATATAGCATGATTTAATTTAGCTCAATATTGTTTATTCTAATGTCAAAATTATTAAAATAAAAATTACGAATTAAAACTAAAACTATGGCAAATTAAAAAATAAACTTAATTATAACTAAGTTAAATAAGGTTAAATTAAAACTAAATGAATATTTATAATGAGAGGGCCAGCATCTGTGGCAAAGTACCACAGATGTTGGCAATTATCTTTAACCTTCATTAAAAAGCATAAAACCAACTATGTAAACACTTACGCAAATAACTAAATGTCTATCACACGCACAAGCTACCACTTTAAATGATGGAATATCACTGAATTTAATCGGCAGCGGAAACATATAAACATATTACAATATATCTTATCTCCTAAAGCTTCCTGAGTATAAAATGTAATTTATTTTAGCAAAAAAAGATTGCGTTCAGATTCTAGGTAAATTAACGTTCTTTGTACTTCAGACGGCTAATGTAAAGTCCTACAACGCCCTGGGCTATAACAAAATACCTTTATACAACATAGCTTCATATATTGTAATATGCTTAAATTTAGGTCGCTCAGTTCTTCTTTAATTAAAATGCTTAATGAATTTCCTTTGATAAGATACATATCTTTTGTCTGACCCGTATGAAATTTTCTCAGTACTTCTCAGTACATTCGACGTAAATATGTGCTAATTTTAGCAGACACTCCTCTGTCCATCCGTCCTTTTGTCTATATGTCACATGTCTCTAGCTTGTAACGGACGAAAAGTTACAGACCTGCGCCTCTATTCTAGGCGCTAAAAACGATATCGTAGTTTACCTGTTATGGTATTGTTATGACGTCAGCCGCCATTACTGTCAAGGAAATAAGAGCTATCAAAACGTTGACAATTCGATAACAGATCAAATAGGTAATAGGTATTGTTTTTACCGTCTTGAATAGAGCCCCTGATTTTTTTACACTTCATGTAAAAGGTTGACCCGAAACTGAATCTTGAATTAGAAATGTATATTAAAAAAAAACAGTTCAAAACACGTATAAAAAAAGTTATTTTTTTTTCTAAATTGAAAATCATGCTCTGGATTGACTTAAAACCTTGATTATATACAACATGTTCTCAATTTGGTAAGGTAGGCATCTGGTACCGGTGTTATTATAAAATACATTAAGAAATCATTATCGATCAAATTATGGCCAAAAATAACTATAAACAAGAAACAGTCAAAATGACAGTTTTATGACGCGTGTCATACATCTGTTTTAGTATTTTTTACAGCTTCTCATTTTATTAGTCTTAGAATGCTTCCAATGTAATTAAATAAAAGAAGAAACTGACTGACATATCAACGCACAGCCCAAACAGCTGGGTCTAGAGATTCCAAATTTGCCACGTAGGTTCCTTATGAGGGGTGTACTATGAAGGGATTTTTGGAAATTCGTCCCCTAAGGGGTTAAAATAGGGCGAGTAGCGGCAAACTAATTCTACGCGTACGAAGTCGCGGGCATCTTTTAGTGTATAATAAATTCTGGTTAATACACGGGTGTTACACAAAACTCACATAAACCGAAGCGAAGCGAGGAGGGGTCGCTAGTATAAGATAAATAACGAACAAAGCATATTTTTATTGAAAATTCACCACCGAAAAACCAGTGCAAATATTTGCTACGTGAAACTAGTCCAAAAGAGTAATTTCATTAGAGTATCGAGCTGTCCCAAATTCGTAGAATGTACTCAAGAGCAATGAAAACGGGTCACTTTCTATGGAAGTTCTATACAAACTGACCCGCTTTCATATTGAGTAAAGTTCAAGTTCAAATCGGATTTTCTCTCGAACTACCTATTCTATTTTGAGTGCGAGGAAAAAAAAAATAACATCCGTGCAAAAAAAGTGGCACTTCCGATTTTTTCGAGTAGGTAGTTTAAATAATTATTCTGTAGGTAGTTAATAAAAAAAACCTTTTTTTTCGTAGAAAAGGCTTCCTGTGTTCTATAGCTTAAAATATTATGTACCTAAAGCATATTTAAACTAGTTTAAAAAATCGAAAGTGCCCCTTTTTTGCCAAGGGCTTAATTTTTTTTCCTCGCAGTCAAAATAGAATAGTTCGAGAGAAAATCAGATTTGAACTTGAACTTTAGTCAATATGAAAGCGGGTCAGTTTGTATAGAACTTCCATAGAAAGTGACCCGTTTTCATTGCTCTTGAGTACAGTGTAAGTGTATGTATATTTTTCTGCTCAGTCATAAATATAACGAAATATTATTATCTTCATGTAAAAGATTTAACTTTTTTAATTGGACAATTAAGTTTAAATAAATTGGTAAATAAAATTTACTTTGAAGTAAAACGTATATTTTATGATAACGTTTTTTTTGTACTTTTGTGATTTTTACGAAACACAAATTTAATACCCAAAGTTACAAAATAAAGGCATTTATGGCGCGGCGTTTAATTTGTCGATCACTTATTTATCGTCTATCTCGATTGCCGTTACGTGAAAAAAAACCCTGATTTATTTTAATTTTCCAATTTTCCAGATTCCAATAGCTTTTTTGCTTTTTAATCAAAATTTGCCAATCACACTCACAATTCCACTTTTAAAATTCAAAATCAGTTCCAAATAATTTAAAAAAAGGTGAAAATTAAAAACACTTTTTTCAAAAATGGAATATGGGAACTAACCTTCGCTCGCGCGCGCTTCCCTGGAATCGTCGACGATCAACAGGTGGGGTCGACGCGCTCGCTCGAGCTGAGGCTCGGCTGGTACCGACGTGCTCCCGTCTCGCGAAACGCCCATAGCGGCCGGCGGTCAGGGCGCGAATGAAGCTACGCACCCGTCTACAACCCTCGAAACCCTCCGCCACTTCCATCCCTCACGCACCCACTGGAAATCCCCAAGCGGGAAAGCGACGGTAGATTTTCGAATATAGTTTCCTTGACAAGGACAGGTGAGGTATATGTGTATTGTGTAGAGCAGTATGCGTTCTGAATTTCGTAGCTTTGTTAACTGGATGACATAGTATGTCGCATATCGTACCTTGGCATTGATATTACGGTATCGACCGCTAACGATGAAATGGAACTATGCATTTTAAAATTCTTCTGCTAGCGCGTTTTGATTGGAAGTTGATATAGATCTCTATTAGAGATTGGGTGGCAATTAAGGTGAGTGTTATTGTACAGTCAAGGAAATTGATTCCTAGACCACTTTGGACTATGTCAAAGTAACACTGTAAATGAAATAATTATGAAGTCTCTTACATTTTGATTTATTACGTCACTTTGACAGTCCAAAGTGGTCTAGGAATCCATTTTCTTGACTGTACATACAACCTACCTATTGTAAGAATTTCAGTTGATAAATTGCAATTTGAGGAAGTTACATGAAAAATAACGAGGATTTTTTAGTTAATAAGAAAATGAATGTTAAAATGAAATGAATTGAATTAAGAGGATTGTGAAGCGCCGCTAAAATCGTGTAGCTGTCAAAAAAATCCATACAAAACTAGCTCCGGGCGAAAACGTTTCTCACCCTCTAAATCAAGTCCGATTTTCACCTGAAGACCTACGTCTGTACGTTTGTTTTTTGTTTTTTAAATTTGTTTCGTTCTAAGAAATATTTTCGTGTAAAGGAAAACGTACATAGTTTTTCATGATATCTACAACATATTCAAAAATCGTAAAAATCGGGCGAGGTTTAAGGGGAGAGAAACGTTTTCGCATTTTGTATGGAGATTTTTAGCTTCACTGCAAAAATATTTAATTTTATTTTTGTTTTGTTTTGTTGTTAGATACTAGAAACACGTAGCTTTATCTAGCATGCAAATACTTAAGTTTGTCATTTTGTAACTGGGTAAGAGTTTCGAATTTAAATAATAGTTTTATTACATTAATGATAAAGCAAGGCATTTCAGAACGTAAGTGAAAACGGAGATTTAAAATAATTTCGTCTCATGTCTTTAATAAGTTCTGATTCTATGTCTACGTTCACTTAACTTCTGTTTTTACCTATTACCATTAATACTAAAGAGGAAACAATTTTCACTATCCTTCAAGCTTTAATTACGTACTTTGAGAATGTTCTATGTAAACATCGACTGTCAATAAGTCTCGAATAATGAACTCATTCAGACAGTTGTAATACTTAATGCTTCATCAAATTGTTTGCGGAAAAAAATACGTGATATTTGCCAGGACCCCCCTCTCCCCACAGATTGGGTGATACGGCTCTATTTCCTCCCCCCCTCTAAACGCTTCATGAATATAACGGACGCCTTATCTTGCCTAGTATTATCTATTCTTCTAATGTCCGTACCGAATATCCAAACCGCGAATAGATTTGATATTCGTGGCCAAAATATGACAAATTTTGTACGTAGCAAAGTAGATAATATAGTGTTTGATTGTTCTGAAAACCTGATTAGGATAAATCATAGTTTGGACCGGCGATACTGGACTTCAATTATTTGGACAGTGAGCTCCGTAAAAAAGGAGAGTAATGATTTTGACCTGCTGGCACTCGCAATAGCAATCGACTTCAAAGTGGAACAATTGTATTTGGAATGCAGATTCGCCTTCGAACTGTCAAAATGAAAACGATTGTGATTGCGAGTGCGTTAGGCAATAAGCCTGCCTATGCATGTGTGTATGCTTCTTTGTTCCCTTATAAAGTCTGAACGGATCGCCCGATTTCGACAAGTAAGGTGTAGATAAATTTGTGTTAGCATCGCGGGTGTCACTGGGTACTTTATTTAAATGTGAAATTGGCGAAAAAACAAATACCGGGTGCCTCTGACCCCGGGGCTTTAAATGCAACGATCGACTCTTCTCGCTAAACCGAACTTTTGTTCTGCAACATTAAAAAATAACTAATTGATGTTAAAATCGCATTGTAAAATCAGTGTGTTCAATTATGGCCATATAATCACTATCTCATGGTACGGGGCGACATTTCCTTGGTACGAGGGCTAAAGGAAAATGGAGAATTGGATCGCGTACATTGAAAATTACATTTAACTTGTATGAAAAAATTCAAATTTAAGTACATATTTTTAACAACCCTCAGAACAAAATAAGTTCAGTTTCAGTAGTATAAACTATCCATACATTTAAAGCCCCAAGGTCAGAGGCACCCTGTATACACATCAATACATAACATTATTATATTGACGACATTACGAATATCCAAACAGCAGTTGGGTTTTTAAAGCTTGCTTTTAGGGTTCCGTAGTCAAAGTAGGAACCCTTATAGTTTCGCCAGGTCCGTCCGTCCGTCCGTCCGCCACCTTAGCTCGGAGGCTCATAATTCTAGAAAGCTGTTATAAAGAAAAACTATCACTACTAGGTACACTTGATTGGTTCCCGAGATAGAGGCGCCTAAAATGTTTGAATACCTACTAAAATCTTCTAAGATAGCAAACAGATAGTTCTTGTGTAGTAAGAGCTTCGGAAACCTACACTGAGCATGGTCAGACAAGCTCTTGCCCAGTTTTGTTAGAAATAACGGAGGTACTGCAAACTTATATCTAAATATCTAATATCCGTATTATATACCTACAGTAATTGCTCTGCCGGCTCTCCGGTTAGTACACGCTTATTATATTACGTAGTGTAATTATCATAATACGGGTGGGGGTGGAGGGGTTGAATGAGATTCCCGCGATAGTAAATGATGAACAATACCAGGGGACAATTTTACACGAATTGGCGGTAATTATTTGAGGACAGTCGGTTGCCCAGTGATTTTGAACTCATTAGATCTGAATCAGAAACTGAGTTATTGCCACCCGTACTGCCTCCCTACGCAAAAAAGGCACATCTACTATATGAATTGTATTGCACTTCCAACCTTATTCTAACCCCTGAGAGTTTAATATGCTTCTATGTTAGTTGCACTTGTGCCTTTTCTCCGTACGAGCATAATACAGTTGTTTAACTTTGTTCGGCATTATGGTGTATATATGTAACCACTTTATTGTTCAAACAAAGGAGATACAAATTATAAAATCGACAAAAATATAACAGGGAGGTACAAAGGATAACTTATCCCTTTAAGGGATCTCTTCCAGTTAACCTTTGAGCGATTGAGAAATAATGAATGACAACGAATAGCCAAATAAGTACAACATTATTAAATAATTACGAATTTGTGGCGCTTGCAGTGGAAACCATGGGACCTTGGTCAGCTCATATGAAAAGCTGTATTAAGGCCCTGTCCTCCCGGCTCATAGAATCCTCCGGAGATCCTAGAGCTGGTGCTTACCTCTCCCAAAGGATTGGGCTAGCTATCCAGAGAGGTAATGCAGCCAGTGTCATGGGGACCATGCCGCGAGCAGACCTGCTAGAGGGGGTGTTCTTTTTAACCGACTTCAAAAAAAGGAGAAGGTTCTCAATTCGTCGGGATATATTTTTTTTTTATGTATGTTCCCCGATTACTCGAAGACCACTGGATCGATTTGAAAAATTTTTTCGTTGTTCGAATGGGTATACTTTCTAGTTGGTCCCATTGTCACCACGTCAGGATCTGATGATGGTATCATGGAGAAATCAAGAGAACTCCCCAAATATTATAGGCACACCTATAGCGATTTTGGTATTTTTCACTGTAACTCATGCATTTGCTTTTGAAAAGTACTATATGGTGAAGCGGAACTGATGATGAAGACCACAGATGGCCACCGGAACTCCTTAACGATACCTATTTCAAGGGTGGCGATAAGATATTTCGATAAAGGTAGTTGAGCGACTATGACGAAGCACATTTAGGTTTAAATATGACTATGACATTCCCGCGGCATTGTCTGCGGCGAGCTTGAAATGTTCTATAGTTTCTTATTAATATTTAGAAGTGGAGCTACTTAACAGCATAAATAGGATCACTAAAAAGTATAAAATAAAATAAATGTTTAAAAAAACAAAAACCCGCCTTCAAAAATGCAAAAAATAACTCCTTTTAAAATGGTAGGTCAGTCCAACTGAAGTCGGCGTCCCACAATATTTTAAACCAAAAGCCGAATGCAGTTGGACTGACCTACCATTTTAAAAGGAGTTATTTTTTGCATTTTTGAAGGCGGGTTTTTGTTATTTTAAACATTTATTTTATTATAGTGGTGATTATTATTTATATCTTTAATATTTGAGTAGCTTAGTTTAATTTTAATTTAAATACGTTTAGTTTTAATTATTATTGTATTAATGTTGAATTCTGTACCGTTGGAAGTACAACACTAAATGAAATTGCTATAAATATCAATAAATAATATATATTTGTGTATATACGATATAACTAATATAATAAATAAATACACATAATAAGCAGGAAAAAGTTTTAAGAACGAGTATCAAGCGAGAACTTCTTCAATATGGTTTCTTTTTATTTCTTACAAATATAAGCCGGTAGTAAGTCTAGACCTTATTTCTTTTTTCGACAGTGTCTTAAGTAAGATAAAAGCTAGATGAAGTAACATTTTAACATGAATTGGGCCGTTCTCTTTTACGGCGGACACAAAATCGTCCCTGCATAATTCCTTATTAGGCGGGATTACTCACCAAATCGTTAAGCTATGCAAGTGGAATGATAAAATAAGTTAACGTAGTAAATATGCCTTTTTTTTATAGCCAGTAAAGTATCTCTTTCTCTCCTTTTTAATCTTATAATATCACAAACCCCGGGGTTTTCGGTGTGGGAATCAGAATGTACTGTACAATTAATTGGAAAAAATATGCATGAATACATATTATATAAATGAAAAAGATCAGTCATTATCAACCTCGTCAGTTAAGTCCCTACTCATTTATAAGTAAATAGTTCACAGATATCAGACGTTAATACTGCAGGTAACTAATTAATGTTACCTTTATTATTATATCATAAGGCTTGGTAGTAAAGCTAAAGTATCTCCTACGTAATTAAAAATAAAATTGTATCATAGTATGTATACAATTCGCAGAGAGGTTAGGCATAATATGATTTTTCTAAGACTAACCTATCTGTTTATCTATACTCTTTCTCAAATCATTCCCGCACCGAAACCCCCGACGTACGAGTATGAATAGTTATCAACAGATATTGCGAAAGTTTTTTTAGAAAACAGCCGTTCCAAGCATTTCAATAAAGAAAATGTCTGTTTAAACTCCGCTGGACGTCAAAAGCGGTTTCCTTGATACCATTGTAGTTGAGTTTATAACTAATTGTTGAGAAATTCTTTGAAGTCTGGAGAAATTAGTTTTCCATTTGAAACGAGCTAAAGAGCTTACCTTTTTACTTCAATTCAGTACTTATGACATTTTATCCCGCGACTTTATCGAAATATGCAATTATCTGAGATGAGAAGTAACTATGTGAAACTATCCCCACTTTATTTTTTTAATCTGTTTGCACGAAAATTCAAATTTGGGTTCAAAAGGTGAACGTCTTGGCGTCTGCATTTCAGAACTACTACGACTTGGGCCCTTAAAATAACGAGCCTATGCTCTCGCGCACCTGCAATTCTTCTGGTGTTGCAGGTGTTTATGGTATACCATCAGGTACAGAACTAGTGAATAATCCTTTCACATCGTGAAAACTCGGAACTCACGTCTACTTCCGAGTGATGCCGACGTGTCTATGAATTATTGAATTATTAAGTGACATGTTTGTAATAAATAAATAGAGTACTTTAGTTATCAGTGTCAAATGTCAAACCACGAGTTTGAAGTATTTCACACAGAGATCTTAAAACCACCACGATCAAATATATAGAAATCAGGTGTCGGTAAACAAGAAGAAATATAAATAAATGTTGAAAATAATTTCATAATGCTTTCGGCATGATTATTAAAAATAACTGAAAGCAAACTTAATCTAAATTGACAAAAAATACTTTGGTATTAACCACTCTATATCGATTATCACTCTCGCGATGCGACGTGCCCCCACGTTGTCTTGGTGGGTACTGAGTCAGACTGAAGTAGCATGACAAATACGAACATTTCCGACAAAATACAATGAGAAAGGATATTTCACTACATTTGTAACTCGCTTCTCCATCTGCTTCCTTTTTTACTTAAAAAAACATAATGAACTTTCATGTTATACTATTACCACGCAATAGTTTGTGTCTAAGAGCTGATCACATGATGGAGTGGAGAAATGGGTCCGAGGATGGAGTCGAAAGGTGGCTAAAAGATTAAAGGTTAGGTGGCTAAAAGGTGGCTAGACATTTAACGTTGTCTCACCGTGGTGTACCAGTTAATTAGATCTTGATAAGCAGATAATGACTATGGAAAATCAAGTACATACATACATACATACCTTCACGCCTGTAATCCCAGAGTGGGGTAGGCAGAGCTACAGAATTACCTACAACTTTAAAAGCTTGTTGATATTTCTGTAACCACATTTTTCACAAATAGGCTAAGATGCAGATATGCAAGCCCATCGCCTAACAGTACTACAAGCCTTTATTCCCTTAGTCGCCTCTTACGACATCCACGGAAAGACATGGAGTGGCACTATTCTAACCCGGCAACCACACGGGAAAATTAAGTACAGGGGTGTTATTCTCTCAAAAAACGGCGGTCGGTTGGACGGACGAGCGAATCGAAGCGGCGAGTTTAAGTAGTCCGAACGTAGTCCGTAGTAGTAGAGCGAACAAAACACATTTTATCGCGTGCATTGTCAATTAAGCAGCCTTATACGTTCAAGAAGTCATGATGCCAAATTGAATACACGCGCTAAAATGTGTTTTGTTCACTTTGACGGGACTACTTAAACTCGCCGCTTGGACAATCACTCGTTCGTCCGCCCGTCCGTCGTTGTTGAGAGAATCACACCCCAGTATCCATCAAATCATTGTCTTAAAAAAACGTAGCCTTGTTGGTTAGTGACCCTGCCTATAAAGCTATCGATCCTGCGTTTGATTTCCGTATAAATATTTGTGTGACAAGCGCGAGTATTTGTTCCTGAGACTTGGATGTTTTTTATTTAAGTATGTATTTCTCTGTATAAACATATTTATCGCTGTCTCAGAACAAACAAGTCAAGAGCTTCGTTTGAGACTTTGTCAACTTGCGTGAGATAGTCTCCAGCGGGGCTAGACAAGTTGCCATCGAATACAAACGCTAGCGTTAGGTGATCACCTGTCGCTTTGAAAAATGTATGGAATTGACATAAGATGATATATCACTCGTTACAACTGACACGCTGTAAAGCGATCACTATCACTCGCGCTAATCAAATAGTGATAGTTTTGACAATAACGGTCGTTACGCGGTACTATCTGGACAGGTCGAATTCAACACGAGCACTATCACAATATAAACGTCAGTATCCAAGAGTGGTAACTATGCGAAGAATCTGTCAACTGAGTCAGTGTCATCACAGGTGATCACATAACGCTAGCGTTCGTATTCGATGGCAACTTGTCTAGCCCCACTGATGTTTTCTTATTTTTTTTACTTGAACCTAGCTATACCTGGCATGCGTTGCAATCACACGTAATGTAAAAAGCTAGGCATGGATTTTTTGGGCCAAAAGCCCTCGCGGTTCGTCCTCAGAACACCCTACCAAAGTTTCATAACAATTTGATCATTGGTTTAGGAACACATAGAGGGCCAACATACAAACATTTATTTTTATTTATATATATATTAATTATCTAATTGCAATTCTTCCCCTATAGTTATCTGACCATTGAAGAGCAATATTTGCGAAAAAAGTATCCGAATGTGTTATTCTCATCCTTAATTGAAATTCTAGATCCACCGCTTATGCTTTCTCCTCATTAGCCATATACTAATAGCATGATCTAATTACATGCTGTGAGAGCTTTGGCTGTGATCTATTAGTTCCAGATTGATCGGTATTATGTACGCTAAATGAGCAAGCCGTAACACGTGCACTGCTGCATCTGTAGCTAAAGGGTCACACATTGGAAAAAACTAAAGTTTTCTCTAGTCTGGTCAATAGTTAAAGGCTTGGGTGCATATAAGTTATGTTTTTATTTGCTAGGACTAAAGTAGAAGATGCCGATTATGCGCATGTGGGTTCAGACGGAAAATTAGGCCTCGAAAAGAAAACGGGAACTTTTCTACAAATTGTTCTGAAAAAATCATGCTTTTCTTTTTGTTCATTATTTACTGAGAAAATAAATGAATAAGTTTCTGCCAATGGCTAAAGAACTTAAACGCCACATGGTCTATTCTACGTCACTGCTAGTAGTAGACTTAAAAAAACAAAACGCGGTTACAAACAAAAGGACGTCATTCCGACAACTAGTCCAAAGCGGGCGTAGGAAACTAATAATTGGGTCTCCCTCGCGATCCCTAACATCGTTTGTCCTAAAATCACTTGCCCGAACTGTTTTGCTCTAATGGGCATTAGCCTTAATGATCAATTGCCATAACAATCATTTTTCATAATGTAATGATTGCCCTAAAACTCATTTGCCCGAGTATTTTTTACCATAAGTATTAATATTCCTAATGTTATTTGGCATATTCCTCAAAATCCCTAATATCATTTCACCTCATGTCATTTATCCTAAGTGTAGTTGTCCTATGGACATTAGCCCTAGCGATCAATAGCCATAACAATCATTTTCCATAATGTAATGATTACCCTAAAATGCAATGTCGCAAATTTTTCCTATCTCTGGCCATAAGTGTGGGGACTCAGACCGGGACATTTAAAGAACAACAATGGCAACCCTAGCGTAGTAAATGTGATTATCGCGCAATTGGATAAGTCTAAGGCAGAGCCCAGTTAGGTACGACGACGAGCGTAGCGAGGAGGAGTGTTAGGTTGAACTGTGACCCTAAAGCGCGCGAGCCGAGCGAGCGTGCCGCGGCAGCGGCCGGCGAAGCGCCAGAACCAGACTGCTGTCAGGTAAGTAGGTTACTATCGGCAGAAAAGTAGGTTAATCACAATTAGGGAAAATATGCATTAGGGCAAATAATGTTAGGTAGTACAAATATAGGACAAATTACAATATGCCATACAAAGTTAGGAAAAATAATCATTAGGATTAACGATCATTATGCTTACCAATAATTATGACACATGACTATTATGGCACATAACGTTAGGATGAAGAATCAATATGGCAAGTGATGTTAGGAAATAAAACATTATGGAAAAAAAAATCATCCATACGACGTTAGGAATCCTAAAGATAGGCCATGTGAGCGTTAGGACAAGTGATCATTATGACATACAACGTTAGGGAATATAAAAATAGGTTAAAAAACTTTAGGGATTCAGATATAGATCCCTAATAATTATTTAAACAATAAAAAATAAAAAATAAAATATGCTTTTGGAACGAACCTCTATATACTTATCAGGATACCTTTTGAAAGAAAACTTTTGTCAATTGTTATTTGAAGGTACCCGTTCATTGGACATGAAGAAAGTTTGGCAAATTTCTTAGATTTTACAAACGTTCAAATCGCAGAAACGTATTTGTGCTTAAACTAGAATATAATATAGGTACTCTAGATATGGTTAGGTGTGATGTGTCTTTTATCAAAATTACTCGTAACGGTGCGATAGCTGGAAAACCAACCTTCTGGATTGTACTTCTTTCTCATTCGCTCAGACGCTCTTATGTTTGTCTACTTTTCCCGAACACGAAAGACTGTTTCATCTTTTAGGAATGTAATGTTTCCCTTTTCTCATTAGCGGATTAAAAATTGCATCACTAGGGCGAAAATTAATTTTGGAAAAATAATTGGTTAAACACTCAGCCATTTTGACTGTTATCTTTCCCGAAATAACACGAACATTTCTAATAAACTTTTTCGGAATCCTACACCTCCTGCCCGGTTTTTCCTACTCTTGATGTGCCAGCAGATGCAATCAGCTTCAACCAACCAACTAGTCAACAAGATGAGGTGTCATTACATTACTCTTTTACGACATCTTTAACGACCAATAGTTATAAAACATTCCAATTTCTCGCTTAATAAAATTTAATGGTTCGCTGTGAAATAAGAAATAACCACAGAGATATGTACATAATGTGAAGTTATACAATTCATTCAGGTGTCAAGATGGGTTACTTTTCTTATATCTGTTGTAAGTAAAGCCAATATATACGCTTCTTGACTTATCAAATGGACTTAGCACCTTTCTACATTACTTAAAATCATAAAATTTGTTAGGTTACAGGTCGTTTCCAGAGGTCTTTTTTTGATATTGTTGGCGATGACAACACATAAAATCCGATATAAAAATGTTTTTTTAAGATTTTTTTCGATCCAGGTACATGCGCGTCATCAAGACGAATCTAATAACGTATCAGTTATCAAAATCGATTATCCCGTAGTAGGAGGGGACATAGGAACGGACATACTTACCTACAGGTCAAACACATAACCCTCATTTTGGGCTTCATATCTAGACTAATACGTTAGGTACTTTTTTGTGGCATGGAGTACGCAAGCCATCTGATGGTAAGTGGGATATTTGATATAGACATTTGTATTCTCAAGACTACTATCTAAAGACTGCAATCCTACTACTACTTAACAATATACAACACATACTCGCATAAAATACTTATAAACTAGGAACCATAACTGTTGCTCATCACACAAAAATATTTATACTTACCGGGAATCGAAACTGGAACCCTGCGCTGCGCCCGAGTTGTCAAAGCTTACTACTTGTTCCACTTGTTCGTAACCTGGGGAGTTACCATGAAATACTAAAGCAATCCAGTTAAATCCACTTAAAGCAGTTCAGTTTAGGTTGAGAGAAAGGGACAGATCTATAGCAGTTATACAATTGTGTCCCTTTCTCTCACACTTAACTGAACTGCTTTAGTTTTTTAAAGACATAAAAGTCAAACCGTCACCCATAAACATCAGCAATGCCAGGGCCACAGCGAAGTTATTGCCTTTCAGTGACTATCTTTTTAAGCCGCGTTTAAAGGAGGACTTATCTTATCTTATCCTATCTTACAGGTGGACCCTTTTGAATACACTTCGACCCTTTAGGATCTTTTGTGCAATTACCCCTCTCACACTCAGGTGTTCGAATGTGCAGGTTTCCTCACGATGTTTTCCTTCACCGTAAGAGCATCGGGTAATATACTAAGGTTAGAAAAACTCATTGGTACATGGTGACCGCGGGGGTTCCAACTCGGTACCTCACGATCACCGATGCTAAGGAGGACGTTATAGAGCTAAGGAAACTCCATGGATGGAAGTTCATTCCATAGTTTCAAGGTGCGAGGAAAGAAGGGCCTTTGGAAACGGACTATAGTCGATATTAATGATTCCAGGTAGTATGGATGAACTTTACTCCGGTGGCGAGTGGTTCGATAATAGAATGATGCTCTAGATGCTAAGCTAAACAATTCCTATTTATAATAATAATAAATCATATATTTCAGACAACATGAATCCATATATTTGTTAGTAACAATTTTGCTGAGGTATCTATGTTATTCTTTAACTACTTACGATTACTATGTACAGGGTAGTGGAGATCAGCCCGGGGCAAAAAAAAGAGTTGTCTGTTCCATCCCCGATAGCAGCTAGGAAACTGTTGGGGCTGCCGCGTACGCGAAAGATAAGAAACGCGGCCCTCTTCCTCATGATGGCATGGAAATCATGCAAGCGGGCCTCTGCAAACATCCCCGATGCGCTGCAAAACCGGGGCAGCCCCATCAGCATCCTGTACGAGTTGTTAATTTGGACACGCAGGGCGCTGACAGCCCGCTTTGTGATAGTAGATTTATGTATGTTATGGTACCCCTTTGTTTCCAGTTTTTCTCTTCATCCACCACTCCTGCGACTCCTACGTCCTCCTAACAGCCAGCGTGGACGACGTCGACCGCATCGCCGACCAAGTGGCCAAGTCGCCGGTGGTGACCCAGATCAAAGATATCTGGCAACAAGCATCAAAAACCTTCCTCCAACACTACGATCCAGGAAAGCAGCGGTCTAAGTCTCACGGCCGCCAGAAAACAGCGCCAACATATAGTTATAATCAATACGGTAAGTTGTGTCGCTTCACTTCAAACTCGGATATGTCCTTGAAATTTGGTATACGAATTTAAAACTTAATTTGTTTGAAAAAAGACGCAAACAACGTTGTCCTTTTGCATGGACTTATCCAAGTTTGAAGTTAAGCGACTCAGTTATAAACAGTACCTCGCTTCACAAATGTAACTATTCGATAGATAAGAACCTCCGATATAATTTTAACCCCTTCTTTCAGAGATGATATCTGTTAAAGGGCCCAACAAAGAACATGGATTTTCATGAAACTTAGCTCAGAACCACTGCTTGAAAACCTGCTTTCAAACACACACAAACACACACACACACACACACACACACACACACACGCACGCAAGCACGCATACAAATACACACGCACGCACGCACACACACACGCACGCACACACATACACGCATGCACGCACATACGCACGCACACGATACATCTCTTTGTAGTCGACTGCACTAGACAACTATAAACATCTAAATATAATAGGAAGAAACTGACTGACATATCCACGGACAGCCCAAACCGCTGGGTCTAGAAATTCCAAATTTGGCACGTGGGTTCCTTATCAGGGGTGCACTAAGAAAGGATTTTCCGAAAATCGACCCCCAACGTGAAGAAATAGGGGGAGTAGCGGGAAACTAATTCTACGCGTACGAAGTCGCGGGCGTCCTCTAGCACTTAGATAAAAATCATCCTTTTGAACCCCCAATGCAAAAGAGGGGTGTAATAAGTTTGACCGCTATGAGTGTTTGTCTGTCTGTGGCACCGTAGCTCTTAAAAGGGTGAACTTTTTTTTTTATTGAAAGTATGTTTTCTAGCAGTGGTTTATAGCTACGTTTCATGAAAATCGGTTGGGCCGTTTAAGACATATCAGCTCTGAAAAAGGGGTAATTACCATGTATGTATATATGTATGTATGTATGTAAATATTTTATTGTACAAACGGGAAAATAACTAACAACGAAATAGACAGAAACACAAAAGGTATCGTGGTTCTAGAATCCATGGAGTCGCTATTTCCTATTTATTATAATACCTATCACTTTGATTTTGATCTTCAGTATACAAAAATGGAACGCAAGATACTCGGAATATCCCTACGACGACGACCTTATCAGGTCAGGAACGAGATCGTACGAGCGCGCACTAAAGTCACTGACGTGGGGCACCGTGTCGCCAGGCTCAAATGGACATGGGCGGGTCACCTATTTCGTAGGGATGACAACTGATGGAGTAAATGCGTTGCAGTCTGGAGGCCCTGGGCAGGAAGGAGAAGTGTTGGCAGACCACCGGCTCGATGGTCCGATGATATTAGAGAGAATGCTGGCCCTCTATGGCCCAGACTAACTCAAAATAGGGCAAAATGGAAAAGAATTGGAGAGGCATATACCCAACAGGAATGTAAATAAAATGCTGCAGAAGAAGATACATATTAATATTTCAAAATTAATTTATTAATTAAACCGCTAAACCAATTTAAATTAATTTTGGTATGGCGGATATCTCTGCTGTGAAACCGTTACAAACAAGCAAATATTAGTAGGTATGGAATAACCGAACTAAAAATGTATTTAGTTCATTTTGAAATATGACCGCACTGAAGTTCAAAATCAAAGGGTTCTGTATCATAATAATTAGTAAATAGCGACTCCATGGATTCCAGAGCCACGATATGCCACCAAAATCCTAACCCTAATTATCATCACCATTTCAGCTGAAGTCCGTCCACTGCCGGACGTAAGGTTCCCCGAAGGCTTGGCGCATGCGCCGGTGCTACGCTCCGTACTATCCCCGAACGATGACCAACAATTTCAAGTACCGGAAGACCTAAAACAAGGTATCTATACTCGTATACGTACTTAAATACATGAAAATAATTCAAGACTCACCAACTAGCCATCACAATGCTAAATATAATGGTTATGAAAGAACAGTTATTGCTATGGCAACGCTCATTATACAGGGTGTTAAGTAATGAGTGGATAATCCTTGAACTACGGATAGAGGGCACTGAGCACGTTATGAAAAAGCTAAAATAGGTTAAATAAAAGTCGCACGGTTTTCGAGATATTTGCACTTTTAGGTTTTTTTCGAAGATGAACACTCTTGTTCAATGTTTTGATCATAACACCTAAGCAATTTTTTTTCAAATTTTTTTTTCTCAATATTCTTGAACACTTGTGTTATCAGATCAGATAGGCAACACCATTATTGTGAGCCTAAAATGGATTAAAAAAATAATAATCGCAAACTTAATTTTTGCGTTTTCAATCGTACATTGATCGAACTTTCAGCTCCCATGGTGAAAAAAAAATACACTACCGTCTAGTCGCCCATAAGCTTAAAAACATGTCAATTTATTGATAATTTAAAAATAGTAATTAGCTTTTCAATTTAAATCAAAATGCCAAAATAATAATAAAAAATACACGCCCACCCACACTTTTCCTGATTTACTTTTTGTATCCCGGGCGTAGAATACAAAAGTTTTTGTTGCAAAAATGAAATTACTGGCCACTAATTTAAATGCCATTTTGAATTTCGCTGTTATTGCGTAATGAATGGTGAATTGTGTGTTTAGATTGTTGTGTTGATTTTTTTTTGTTTAATATTTATTCGAACAGAATACACACCGATAGAATATGCTCGAATACCGGATTTTTCTTTGAATCCATAATGCTTACATGAAGGCAGTTTTTGGCTAGGGTGTAGTTGGTGTATTTCCTATAGCGAGGGCAGACCGAGGGAGCGAGACGATGAAAATGTTCTAGATTTAATAGCGGCAAATCCTTCTTTGTCCGTACGGGAATAGTAAATAGCCTCGGACTGACAACGCGGAAAGTGCATGCAACTCTAAAAACACACGGATTGCACCCTTTTCATTTCCAACGTGTGAAGGTCCTATTGACTGGAACTCTCTCTTCACTGTACGCGTTATGGATTCGAGGAAAAATCCGGTAATCGGGATGGCGTCTGTTTGGGTAGCGTTCAGCTTACAAAATTGCAGCAGCACTAGCGTTGCCTTGGCACTCACCATGAATGTAATGCATTTGAGCATATTCTATCGGTGTGTATTGTGTTCATACATACATACATAATCTCACGCCTTCGTTCCCAGAGTGGGGTAGGCAGAGCTACAGAATTACAAACATCTCTAAAAACTTGTTGATTCTATAACCACAATTTGCACAATTAGGCTAAGATGTTTACCAGCGTATTAGTGACAGGTTGCAAGCCCATTGCCTAACAGTACTACAAGCCTTTATTCCCTTAGTCGTCTCTTACGACATCCACGGGAAGACATGGAGTGGCACTATTCTAACTATAATTGAATAACTTTAATTGTTGTATTGTGTTCAAATAATTATTAAACAAAAAAAATTCAACACAGCAATCTAAACACACAATTCACCATTCATTACGCAATAATAGCGAAATTCAAAATCGAATTCGAAAAAAATAACAAAAAGCAGTCGGCATATTTTTTAAATTTGGAATAAATGGCATTTAAATTAGTGGCCAGTAATGTCATTTTTGCAACAAAAACTTTTGAATTCTACGCCCGGTATACAAAAAGTAAATCAGGAAAAGTGTGGGAGGGCGTGTATTTTTTATTATTATTTTGGCATTTAGATTTTAAATTGAAAAGGTAATTACTATTTTTAAATTGTCAATAAATTGGCATGTTTTTAAGCTTACGAGCAACTAGACGATAGTGTATTTTTTTCACCATGGGAGCTGAAAGTTTGATCAATGTACGATTGAAAACGCAAAAATTAAGTTCGCGTATTTTTTTTTAATCCATTGTAGTCTCACAATAATGGTGATGCCTATCTGATAACCAGAGGTCGGAATAGGTAGTGCTTATTAACCTAAACTTGACTCATGTTCATTCATGCGTGAGTGAGATGGGAATACGTTATTGAATGAAGATGCAACAAGTTTAGGTTAATAAGCACTACCTATTCCGACCTCTGCTGATAACACAAGTATTCAAGAATACTGAGAAAAAATAAAATTTGAAAAAAATTAGCTTAGAATGGTGCTATGATCAAAACATTGAACAAGGGTGTTGATTTTCGAAAAAAACCTAAAAGTGCAAATATCTCACAAACCGTGTGACTTTCACTTAACCTATTTTAGCTTTTTCATACCGTGCTCAGTGCCCTCTATCCATAGTTCAAGGATTATCCACTCATTACCTAACTCCCTGTAGAACAGTGTTCATGCTTCGGTTTCGTTATAGGTGGTATTTTGATACCGTTAACGATATCAATATTAGTGGTTGAAACGCCAGTTGAATATGTTTTCGAATTATTCTTATGTTTAAATTCCGCCTTCATCAACAAAAAATGTACGTCCCTGTACTAAAAAGAATGCTCATATAGCCCGAATATTTTGGAGTTAACACAAGCGGTTATCAGTTTTAGTGAATCCTATACATTTTGACGAAAAACGCACCAAAAACCTATTTTAGTTAAGGTATTCTTTGTCCCTTTCCGTCAAATTAAAATGTCATAATGACAGATAAGGACCGAGCATATTTTAAGCATAACTACTTCAGCTGTTGTGCTTTTATGAATAAGATGGTAAATCTCGCTAAATTGGTTGTCTGGAAGAGACCGCTAATCAGCGATAAGACCGCCTGTTGTTAACCTGCGCTATCTTTAATTGTGCTGTTTCTCTGTAATGTTTTTGTTTGGTGTCGGTACAATAAAGTGTTTTGTATTGTATTGTATTGTAAATGTAACCCCCAACGCAAAAAAGGGGTATTATAAGGTTGACCGCTATGTGTGTGGGGCACCGTAGCTCATAAACGGATGAACCGATTTGGATGCGGATTATATATACGATGCGGATTTTGGATGAGAATTATATTATATATACGGATATTTGAAAGCAGGTTTTCTAGCAATAGTTCTTAGCTAGATATCATGAAAATCAAATGCCACTTTAGAGATTTCAGCTCTGGAAGAAGGGGTCAACATTAACCTCGTAAGGCCCACTATACTACAAACAGGGAGTTTTTTGTGCGTCGGACTTTGAATCTACCATCAAGACAATAAAGTTCAATTACGTTTGTTCGATACTGCCATTTTCAGTTAATGAACATAGGAAAATAAACCTTATTCTTATTGCGACACAGTTCAAATTAAATTGCCTTTATTATGTACGTTCGGTGGCACACTGGGCCTTACGAAGTCAAATAGTGGGTTTTTATCAAACTAATAGTTATATAATTATCTTGCTGTTAGTAGAAATCCAACGACGATATGAAAGCCCGCCGGACCAGCTGACCTCCTCCCAGGAGGAGCGGGAGCAGCGGCGGCAGGCGGCCAACGCCATCATGGACCTGGGCCGGAACGCCTCGGTGTACCTGCGTTCCTTGCAGAGGGTCCTGGAAACTATGTGATTGGTATCTCAATAAATAATTTAATAGTACCTGGACTCTTTTTACCTCCTACAGGAAGTTAACAAGGGTACAGTTTGATAAAAGATTGGGTTTGTGATCATATTTCCCTTTTTTTAAGCGGTCACCTAAATGAAAAAATAGTAAGAAAAAGATTTTTTTTTAAAGAGTTATCCAATGAAACCTTATTCTCTGACTCTTACGACAAAATTTAGAAAAAAAAATATCATTCCTTTGACCGAAAGTTTATTTTCGAAATTTTATTTCACACCAGTGTCGGAGTAATTTTATTGTACAACCTTGCCAATTACAGCTTTAAGAGTCTTTGAGTTAAACCGCGGACAGACGGACGTACGGGCGAAGCTAAAAGGGATGCATTTTTTTTATAAGAGAGGGAGGCAAGCGAGAATGTAAGTTACCTGATGGTAACAACCAAACTAAATGCAATTTATTACCAAACTAAGTACCTAGCGTTTTATACAATACACCTATACTCCTCATCAATATGTATCTCTCTCTTTTCGTTTTGAGTAAACCTGTGACATACGGACGGACGATGGACAAACATGAAGAAACTATTAAGGGCCTGGCCACCTCACCGCGGCACGGCGTCGTTAACGAGAAACGGCGCGGCGCGGTAGAAAGTCACGTTGCCCCTTCGTGCAGTTAGAGAGACCCTACTTTGAAATTCGAAGTTTGAAGTTACGTTAGCTTCATCTCTGTCACTCGTCATTCGAGACTAAATCGAGAGAAAGGGATGAAGGTAACGTAATTTTGAACTTCGAATTTCAAAGTAGGGCCTCAGGACACGTCGCCGTGGTTCATTATAAAGTGCAATATTAAGTTGAATGTCCTGCGCGTAGTGATTAAAATAGCTTGAAGCCGTTGTTGCATGGCACCGCTCGATGGAACCCTAAAAGATACTCCCTGTATATATGAAAACATTTCGCACCTTCAGAACAATAGTGACCTTGTTCAAAATTTCAGCTTTCGAACTTCAAGTCATAAATTTATTGTTATAGAGACCCAAATCGAAATTTAAAATTTATGAATTAGGTCACTATTGTTCTGAAGGTGCGATTTATATTTACTAAGGATCAAATATATCCTAGGGTCGATTGGTAGGGGCCACGCGTCAAGGTTAATTTTAAGTCCTTTGTGGTGAGAGTACCGACCAAAGATCTGTCGACCTTTTTGTAGAGGAATTCTAGCCGATGCGTGTCGTATTTCGGCGATTTCGTGGTGGCCAGCTAGCTGACACTGCAAAAGTGTATTAGGTAGTTATGTCAATTTTCATTTATGTAGTCTGTAAGGTATTTGTAAATATGGGTATAGTTGCCCGAAATAAAATATTATATTTCTACATAACATGTATCGCAACGTAATTACATTGCAAAATATCAAAAACTTGTAGGTATGTTTTTGACGCTTGTACATTTTTGATGTGTGTATTTTGGCTCAGAGCCAAATAAAAATGATATATCATAATCAGTGATCGGAATAGGTAGAGTATATTTACCTAAAGTTCGCAAAAGGACATAATATAAAGTGGTTACAACCGGGTGAAATATTAATTTATTTTTATTGGATTCCGGATCTGAATTTTTTTCTGGTACTAGTAAATGTAGTCGCAAGGAAGTCCCCAGTTTATGTCTCTGTTCTACGAAGTTTAGGTAAATATGCTCCACATATTAATTAGATACTTATAAGAAATGAGTTAAATCCCCTTTTATCACGAACTAACATAAATATTATGTTTATTTAGCATTAAAAATACCGGAAATCCGGATTTCCATAAAAATAAATTAATATTTCACCCGGTGCTAACCACTCTATATTATGTCCTTTTGCGAACTTTAGGTAAATATACTCTACCTATTCCGATCACTGATCATAATCTACCACTTCAAGAATGTCCACAAACACAAATATTTACAACACTTTTACCCAAACATTATTGTACGGTTTTCCATAGAAAATGTTGTCGATTTTGTTGGCTTGTAAAATAATGGAAGTGATTAGATGACTTATCATTTTGTTTCGATGTTCAAACGGTAAACAAAACATTGGGCCGCTGTAGACACTCAATCTTGATCGCGATGTCAATTTTAAATTTTCTTAATACTTTAATAATCCATCAATCAACTTCATACACAATCGATCTAAATCGTGATCATTGTTGATTACGGATCGCAATCGGGATTAAATATCTACCATTCACATAGCTCTGTCGTAGCAGTCATGAGCGTAGCACTGGCTACGCCGTAGCAATCCGTAACTTTTAAGGCTCTAATGTTCAGCGAAAGGCATCTTGTCTTCTATTCTCGGTGATAAAAACCATATCGTCTTTGACCTGGCCTAGTAGCATGGCTGCGTCTATATCGCGTGTCAAATGTGGATAAAGCATCTGTCACTGTCGTTCTTATTTACGTGTCAAGAGGTGACGCGTGCCTTATCTAAACTTCGTCACGCGATAAACGCAGCCATGCTACTAGGCCTGTTATGGTATTGTTTTTAACTCTTCCGCCATTACTGTCAAGTAAATAAGAGCTATCAAAACGTTGACAATATATACGATAACAGGTCAAAGACGATAGGGTGACAGCACCAATGATGGACACTTTTATCTGACAGGCACCAGTAATCAGACACTTCACTCTTAATTCAAATTTCATACGGTCCTAAATTGATTGTTGCAAAACAAATGAACAACCCTTATCTTCTGTAAAATAAGAATCAAGTGTCCATTATTGGTGGCTTGTCCATTACTGGTTCCGTCACCCTAATGGTTTTTACCGTCTAGAATCTCGGCCTATTGACATCGCTCTGTCGTAGCAGTCATGAGCGTAGCTCTGGCTACGCCGTAGCAATCCGTAGCTTTCAAGGCTCTAATGTTAAACGAAAGGCATCCTATACTCTCCTTCCTTTTTCATTCTGTCTTACTCTTGGAGTTTAACCTTTAAACTCGTGAAAGTAAAATAAAATTTTATTTGTTTATTTATTTTAGTGGTAATAGGACCTTAATATGTAGGGTCCATCCGCATCGCTATCACCATCTTAGCCTTTAACCTACCGCCAAACAGCAGTGTTCGCACTTTTGTGTTGCGGTGTGAGAATAAGTTACCGGCGAAGTTACTAGCATAAAGATATTCCATATCGATCCTCAGGGTTGGCACCGCATTTGCAGTCTTTAGATTATATTGTCTTGAGAATGAAAATGTCTTGGGTCGCAGATCCCACTTACCATCAGGTGGCTCAGGTGGCATGTGTGCTCGTTTGCCTTCTCTATCCTCCTGAGGCTCCTTGTACAGAGTTCATAAATATGTGTACACGTTAATACCTTGTCACTTTAATCGCTGTGACACTCATATATGGCAGTTTAAACATGACATTAAATAGACAAGGTACTAAAGTGTACACATATTTATGAACTTGACTGTACTAAAAATAGTGCATACGGCCATTCAAATAAAGATCTAGTGCACAGGAAGTAAAGTGGATTTTCTTTTGTTTTTGATTCATATTACATTTTCAAATTTCATTGTATGGCTTTAGGAGGGTAAGTACCAATTTCACCAAACGATGTTAAATTGAATCGATGTTAATCGACTGTTATTTCATCCATTTTGACGTCTTTTAACGCTCTAATCCTCTGTTAAATAGTTAACATGGTTTGGTGAAATTGGTACTAAGCCATAAAATTATTTGTTAAAGATTTAAATCGGTCCTATCCTGAAATAAGGGTGATATTATTATAAACAAAAATTCATGCGAAACCTTTTGCCTATTGAACCACATTGACTAACGACATGCCATCACAACGAAAGAAATAGAAAACCTAAAATATTCTCCAACAATGTAAAAGCGTTCAGAAAATACCAATCTCGACTTCAAGGTGGAATTTTTCACAGCATTAACCCTTTCTAAACGACGCTAGAGTTCAGAAGACGACCTATTTCTATGTCACTAACACTGCCGTCCTTAGAAAAAAGGGCGTATGTCTCATAGAACCGCGTATGTATAAGTGACCATATTTCTTAAGATGGAAGGTTTAATTTCCTTTGACCATCAAATTGCGCATGCGTCCTTTTTATTTAGAAGGGCAGAACATGTGGGGAAGGATTCTGATTAACCTTTTACCCTCTCATACAAAATTATAAGTCCCCCACGTGACTTGCGTACCGAGGGGTGATAGGCCGGGAGTTTAACACGGCATTCTAATAGAGGTATTTTTCGTCTAAGATCCGAATAGGAGACGACCTTCACCGAGCTGTTTATTCCATAAAACGTATTTTATATCAAATTTAATATGCCATACTACTTACTAGTATGGCGAATAGGTTGACTGAAAAATTTCAGTCCAGTAAGTACTTATATAAATAAAATAAAAACTAAAAATGAACTTTAAAAAAAAATGCTGTTGCTTGTTTAATAGACCAATTACATACTAATCGAAAGTATGAAGCCTATAGAATATGCAATGCAATTTTAACTGATGCTGGAAACCGCATCAAAATCCGTTGCGAAGTTTAAAAGATGTAAGCATACCTAAATACATACAGGATACGCTGCTAAGATGCACTAAGCTAACTAGCGTTTCTATTCGTTTCGTTTTTAAACCAATCGCTTCACTGGTAGATCACGTGACTTTTCGCATCACGTCATCTACGAGTGACGCGATTGGTTTAAAAATGAAACGAATAGAAACGCTCGTTAGCGTAGTGCATCTTGACAGGGCCTCCAGAGGGACTGACGGCAGGATACGACTTTGGTTTATCCTATGTAAGGGTAGGAGTAAGGGAGGAAAGATTTAGATATAAAAGCGTAACAAAGACGGACAGAGTTACATTCACATTAGAAAATAACAAAAAGCAAGCTTTCAAAACCCGAATGTTGCTAACCAACTTTAAATCGTTATAAATGCTAAATGATCATTCAAAATGAAAAATGATGAAAGAAACCTAAAGATGATTTTTAAATCCCTATTCAATGATACCCCACTTGTCATACTCTGTCGATTTTTTGACTTATTTGCACAGTATGGCGTCTGGTTGCCGCCATATTGAATTTTGATTACTGTCATATCTTAAGTGACACTCACCAGATTAGTACAAATCGATTGATATAAGAATCATCAAAATCGGACAACGGGTTTAGTTTTTATAGTGACACAAAGGAACAAACATACATAATTATAGGCTGTGAAACACATTACCCTCCTCCTTCGGCAGTCGGGTAAAAAATACTCCACCGCCATTACTGTTTAGTAAATAAGAGCTATTCTAACATTGACAATACGGAACCATATCAAAAGCAATTAAGATAACTGAGTAGATTAGAGCCCCTTGCACTATTAATTACATGTACAGTCGAGTTCATAAATATGTATACACTTTAGTACCTTGTCTATTTAATGTCATGTTTAAACTGCCGTATAAAGAAAGAAAGAAAAATCATTTATTCGCGACATACATAAAAAATACAGATTAACACGTACAAGAAGGAAGTAGCCACGAAATGGTCCCAACTCAGCATAATGCTGGCATTAAAGTCAGCGCTGGTCTTCCGTTGGAACCATCAGGAGAAACCACGGAAGGTTACACACACATAATTATTTGAAAACAAGGAATGATTGCAAAATAATAAAAAAAACTAGAGAAAAAAACAATAATAATAAAAAAATGAAAAATAAACGCAAAAGTTTTCCATGGCCATCCTCAGAATGAGTATATGAATTGTCACAACGATTAAACGGACAAGGTACTAAAGTGTACACATATTTATGACCTCGACTCTACTATTATTTAGTAAGGTCAGGTACCCGCCTCCTATATCCTCGTAAGGCCCATGTCAAATTTCGTTAGTTCGAAAAGCAATCTTATGTCAGTCAACTAAAGTCAAAAGTCACTTTGACAGATGTCCTAAATTTAGGACATCGGGCCTTACGAGGATATACAATTTGGTATATATATATGTAAATACATAAGTATATATTTGGAGCGTCGTCAATGAGTAGATTAGTTTTGGGGATGCCGCGCAGAAGGTCGGACATTCGCAGACATTGCTCTAGTCAAGTCAGCTACTACTTTCTGCAACTCGATCGTCGACAGTTTTTTTTGACAGTTTTTTTGTCTATTTAATGTCATGTTAAAACTGCTATATCTGAGCTGTGACAGCGATTACAGTGACAAGGTACAAAAGTGTACAAATATTTATGAACTCGACTGTGCTAAAGCCAAAGGTCGACTGTCCTTAGAAAGTTAGATCTGCAACTCTTTCCATAAAACCTAACGGCAGCTCCTGCGGTAACGACATTTCCGTATCTGTGCCATCCCAATGCTTATTCAAGGCTTGTAAGTTCTCTATTAAAATGATTAACTAAACTCAATCGGATAGGTACAGGGGGAGCTGAAAATCACTTAAATGCAAGTTTAAGGGAATCGATTATACATTCTGTTTTTTAAGTACTTTCATAGCTTTATGGTCCTTCTTTACATGTTTGTTATTTAGAGACAAATGATCTCTACCAAGTTATTTTCGATTTGTATCTCAAAATAAGCCTTTTTTATCATATTTGACCGGTTCGGTTCGGTATTCCCTCAAGACAGATTAATTTCCAAAAACCCATTAATACGCAGAATATTGTTTTCAAAAATAAAAAATAACTTTTTGTGTAGAATTTGGTATTTTTAGTAACGAAGTTGACGTACATGTTTTATCCACCCTGTATAATGATAATACCCTTGTTATATATTTTAAAAGTATTTTATATTATCTTATCCAGGTTCCTACTTGCATCCAAAATCCTTTAAGGCTGCGGCTCCACTGAAGCGGAGAAGAGCGGAGCGGCGCGGAGCTGTGCCAATATTAACCAATAGAAGCCACATGCGGTCACGTCGAGCGCGCCTTGCGCACGTTGGTTTAGATTCTATTGGTTAATATTGGCACAGCTCCGCGCCGCTCCGCTCGTCTCCGCTTCAGTGGAGCCGCAGCCTAAGGATCTAATAACCATTTTGCTTTATTTTCGTTTTATTAACGGGAAGTGCAGGTTTCCTCACGTTTATTGTCCCCACGCTGTAAAAGCATCAGTTTCTACAGAAAGCACTCAGGAAGTGTACTTAAGTTAGATAAACTCATTCGGGGCTTGAGATCAAACTCGATACCTTGCACTACGCTACGCTCTGTAGTAAATATTTATTGCCAACAAATTATAAGGGCATTTCCATTTATGAAATATACACTACCACTGTATTAAATTTGCCACACGACAGCAAAGTTTGTTCATAAAATTGTTGCATACACAGTTCAGCGAATTAATGATTTGGACAAACAGTATAAAATAAACACCGCACGTGTTCAAAAGTGTGCCACATTTATTCTGCAGTAAAATGTGATGCAATTTCCTTTTCATATTCAGTTGAGTGTTTTCTGCAGCACGTTTATCTTGTTGAAGTACTTGAAGGTCGGAGTTATAGTCTGATAAGATTTGCGTATCGATAATGGAAGAAAAAGAACATACTGTATGTAAAAACTTCTGAAACATGCTGTATATAAAGCTAACCAAATCACATAAAGGGTGGGTCAAAAAAATTGCTTATAGCAACAGTAAACTCAAGTAAAAGTGCAAAAATATCTGGCCCACCCTATGTAATTCTAAATTGCCTGAAGCCTTGTGTTTGATTAAAGTTTGCTTTAATAAATCAATGTTTAAAGTTAAGTAAAGACAACTTGATACAAATATTAGTATTTAGGCAAACTCACCTTCAGTGCGTGAATTCGTAAAAAGTGTTTCGAGTTCGGTAATAGTCCGTTAGACTCATAATAGCATATGATATATGATTAGAAAATGAGAGAGAGGAATCTACCCATAGGCCTTTCTACGAGCTATCGTATAAGAGCGTCGGTGGCCTAGTGGCTTTGGGGGTCGACACGTGATCGTAAGGTACCGAGTTCAAACCCCCGTGGTCACCATGTACCAATAAGTTTTTCTAGTTAAGTACATTACTCGATGCTCTCACGGGGAAAAACACATCGTGAGGAAACCTGCATATTCGAACAGCAGAGTGTGTAAGATGGTAATTGCAAAAAAATCCTAAAGGGGTCGAAAGGGCCGATGTATAAGATAAGATAAGATGAGAGCTATCGCGTTATAACAAATGCGTTAGTAAGTCCGTGTATGTCTTTTATATTTACAGATTATAACGATACCAATCCCATCAGGAACAGAAAACAGTTTGCAAAAAAAAGTTCTACGCTGACGAAATCACGTACAAAACTTCGTATTAAATGTTTAGAAAATACATCAAACTTATGACTTTATGTTTGCATTGACAAGAGCAAAATAAATAAGAAAACCTGAAGGCAAAGTGGCTCTATTCAGCCTACGCCGTTCAACAATCAATTGACCTTAGACCGAGCTCAGAGTGGAAGACCTCGGTCGGTTTAATAAGATTCCCGAGGGAACAGACTTCTAGAATACCTTTGACTTACGCAGGTGACTGAAACTGTGGAAATAGTTTTTCTAACATTACATTTTAAACATTACAGTTACACATAGAATATACAGTAAAGTTATTAATCATACAATATACAGCATAAAATTGCGCTGTTTTTTTTGGGACCTGTCCAGAATAAAAGCAACCTGTATCACGTTTCTACCATATTGATATGCGTTTTTAAAAAACATACAAGGATAAAAAAATCTTGGTCGCTTCTAACGGAAGTGTTGTGAGTGCGCGTCTTGGTTCCATACAAGCCTGACAAGACGTTAGCTAATTAAATAATATGATAGTTGACTCATTTAAGAACTTGCTGTTGTTACTATCAGCTTTAGTTGATATAACAATTTTTTTTAGCAACTAAAAGAAAATCACTCTTGGTTGCTTTATTTTTTTTGAGTTAGGAATATAGCATTTACAATATTTAACTTTTAATAGTAAGATGAATTCCTCAATACTAGTCCTTCTACCAGCTAGCCCCCACTCTGCAACGCAACACTGCGTTATCTGTTGCTTGGCGGCAATTCAGCAGGTAGCAATGCAAAGGCTCTACAAAAGGTCCTTATACCACTAAATGTTACATACGTTACTTACTGCCGCACTCAGAGTCGGTTAATGACCATTAAGGTCCGGTTTTATAAAGGCCCGTAAGTAAAAGTGTCAGGTCAAATTGTAGTAACTTCATACAAGTTTTGACATTCCTGACCGAAATTTGATCTAACGGATCTTTATAAAACCCAGCCTAAGTCGTTCCTTAGTAACGATTTTAAATACACAAGTTTGAAAAACGAACGAGTTAATTTTCTCTGCGAAATGTCTGTGAGTATGGCGGTTAGCTACCTACCCTGTCGTGATACTGAAAATAAAGTCTCCCAAGGTTTAGGTGAAAAACGGTATAAGTCTAGTATACTCGGTACATGACGTTTACCCTTTCTTATTAATAGCTATACCGACTTGTATTCATTTTCACTAGAGCTACATTTACCTTACCTATCTACCTCGTCTTACGGTCGGCCTACGGTCAAATAAACTAAGAATAGAGTAAGATATGTTTATCTTAATAAACACGCGGAAAAAACTCATATTTTTATTAGATTGTGTAACAATCACAAACGTCTTAAGGGAATTAAGACGAGTGCCTGATCGCTGGCGCACGAGTGTGCGTAGAACAAAGCTTACACGGAGAAGATTGCTCAGTTCTATTGTTTATTTACCCTACTGCCAAAGGGGGTTATTTTTTCATTTCATATCTATCTTTCATGTTTCTCTGTGTTTAATTTCAAACGGATGGAACAATTTAAATGCGGTTTCGTTTCATTAAATTATTGTTTAATATGCATGGTACTAAGCTTTGTTCGAGTTAAATAGATACCTTAAGGCCAGATAATTCCAAAGTTATGAGCAGAGATCCAGAGCATTTCAGTCATCATGCAACTTTAGTGATAAAATCTTTAAAAAAAATCCAAAACAGTAGTATACTGTGTAAGTCGTTGAGTGTAAGTTTTATTTTTCTACATCGGGGTTTTTAAACCACAAAGTATATAAATAATATTATCAAAACCCGGCGTGCTATTATCCCACATTTTTTTGAAATATAGCTATATTAAATAACGCAAACCCTCTCTGTTTCTTTCTGTATTCTAAAGCAACAGGCGACACACACACAAACGGCACACTCTACGCACACCCTCCCGTCTATGTGTGCGTGCAATATTATAAAGCCGACTTTACACGCACAGTTTGACATTAAAGTAAGCGCTCGGATTACAATTCGCCTCGGAGAGCGTTAGCACATTGGCTGCCATTAACTGACATTTGTATGTTACTTTGGCTCCCTGAGTGTGTCGCCGGGCCTGAATATCTTATGCTTAGTTTTCACGTGTCGAGGTTAGTTCAGTCTCAGTACTATGCTAGCTAAAATAGCAATATTATCCACAGTAAAGTGGGACAAAATGTTTACTTTAATTTTTATGATGTGGACATATTATGAACATACAAATTGCAAGTTACTTTTTATGGATATCACCATTTGGGACAAAGATGAAGGTTAACGTTCTAAGTGATTATTTAAATTTAGTTTTAGGATAAAGTGTGTGTGATTCTACTGATTTAAAACATACTTTATTTAAATTCACATTTTAGGTCAAATAGCATTACTAAAATACAAATTATGTCGGTCAAAAAGATATTAGGCAGGTACTTTAACTTAATGTAATTGTTAAGAGGTCTGAAGCTCTACCCAAAAGTTGTGTAAATAAGCTAAAAGCTTTTTCCATCATCCTTTTAAAAAAATTAAGAGTTTTGGGATCTATGCTACTGTACAGTGAAGGGTAACAAAAATAAATGAACGCCCAAAGTTGCAAAAAGGACATAGACCTTATTACCATAATAATAAGGTCTGTGTTTATATTTTTTAGGCTGTGAAATTTTGATCTTTAGTCTCGGATGATAAGTCATTGTCACTTCACATCCTCCCACTTTGATTTTCAGCGAGAACGAGCCAATTTGGCCTGCATCCACCGACTTCTTTACCTTTATTAGGTCATCTGTCCATTGTGCAGGCGGTCGCTGCGCTTGCCAGGTCGTGGTCTCCACTTAAGAAACTTTCTGCCCCAACGGTCGTTGGTTCTTGGAGCTATGTGCCCTGGGCATTGCCACTTGGTGACTTTAGTTCTTCTGCGGATAAAGTAATTATACAAAATAGTTGTTCTTTTGTACCAAGGTACCGCTACTTACCGCTTCGGCTGAGCTGCTTTGTCGGTGAAACTGGCAACTAAATTAAAAATACATTGAAAATCGAGTTGTTAAACAATGGTTGCCTATCAGAATAATCATCAATCCTAGACCTCATGGCTTCCAATGAATGTTAACAACCCCCACCCCTCTCCCCATATTTTCCCGCTTTTTCACCATCCTGACAATATGTGATAGGTGAGAATTTGGTATACATTGCACAGGTAACAAGGTGTTACATCACTAGAATTCATATAAGATGCGCAATGTAACTGTACCCTGTCATTGTTACGATGGTGAAATAGGAAGCTGGTGGCTTTTGATAATTCAGTAAACATTGTGAAGTTAACAAGCTCCTACATCAATGGGATGCAAATAAGCTGCGCAATGTACACTAAAATGTCACTTTCACGTGGCATTGTCAGGATAGTAAATGGGGACAGATAAAGAGGTAAGTGGTCAGTGAGCGCGTTTGTCTTATCTGTATCATAAAAAAGTTGTTTAAAATATTAAAACCCGAGAATGCTGGCCACTGCGGTGCTAATGGATTTTTAACACTGCATTTTCGCAGCCACCGCGCTATTCGGAGTTTTGCAACTAAAACTTTTCACCATAATTCATACTTTGACTGTGAGGGGAGAAATAACCTTTTATATGCGCCAGATACTGAACACCGGCTGGAAATGGAAAAAATATCTGAGCTATGTTAAAAGAATGTCAGGAGCGAAGTTAATAAAGGAAGTTAAAGAACCGGGCAAGGACATGTCGGACCACGCTCAGTGTAGGGTTGCGAAGCCGTTACTACAAACACAAAAAAATATCTAAAAAGAAACCCGGCGAATTTAGAACTTCCTCCTTTTTTTGAAGTCGGTTAAAAACAACAAATATGAACAAGTTTTCTATTTAAAGTTATATGGTGCCGTCGTTGGTGACTTTTAGTAGATATAATCACTTAGTCGCCTGTATAAAGAACCAATAAAGTTTACTTAGTCGTGATAGTTTTCCCTTTCCATTCATTAATATGTGCTTTCATTTAAGGTATTTTTCAGTTTTTTATTACTTGTAGTTTTGGCTGTAGTAATGACACTTTACGAGTTCAATATATCCTAAATGGACCAATTCTAAAAATTGGTAATAACATGTATATATTTTGTTTAAGAGCTATCTAATGATACCTCACTTGGTGTTATGAAATTGAAAAAAAATGTTGTTGTAACTTTAAGTTTTCGAGTCATAACGTAATGAATGGTTCATTTTCAATTATATAGTTTTAACCCTCGCGTGAGCTCGGTTGTACGAGTTCGCTCGCTCGATCGGCCGATTGACAAGAAGCCGTTTTCAAGAAAATAACACCTTTAAATACTCAGTGAGGCTAAAGTAACAATTCAAGGTTGCAATTTAGTAGAGTGAATAAGTAAATCTAGTTTATTTACTAACGTTAATATACAAGTAGATACCTACTGACAGATCCTCCAGTAGAAACGGAACCTTCAACCCCTTCGTAAATTAAACGTAAATTTACTTTCGTAACTCCCCGTCCAGGGGGTGAACTGCGTTCCTCCTGCTCTCATAAAGTCGCTATTCCTTTTCATCGCACTGGTTTCATGTCAAACTCTTTCGCCCTTCAAGCAACCCGTCACTGGAATGTGCTCCCACTTCATATTAGACGAGCCCTTAGCAGGCTTTCTTTGCATGCTTCGTAAGCATTTGCTGGAACAAATGTTGCGTAGAATTTATGGAATATGTTTTTGTCTTTATTTATGTATGTTTATTTATAATTTACATGTCTGTCATGTACATTTATTGATTTGTTCGTAGTTTTTGCGTAAAGTATTCTTATTTCGTAAATATGTTCGTTTGCTTTGTTTTCTGCCTTTCTTTTTCTGTGCGTCACTTTTGCTAGTCTCTCTATGATTATTTGATTGACTGACGGAGAATGCCATTAGGCTGTAAGTCCGCAAGTTGTGCCTTTGTGCAATAAAGGTTAAACTAATAAATAAATTGAATACGAAGCGGTAGTCTAGTGGGTAGTGACCCTGCCTACGTAACTAGGGGCCCCGGTTCGATTCCCGGTATGGGCAAATATTTGTGTGATGAGCGCGAGTATCTGCTTCTGAGTCTTGGATATTTTCTATGTATTTATTTCTCTATACAAGTACTTATATCGTTGTCTAGTACTCACAGTACAAGCCTAGAGATTAGTTTGAGACTAGGTCAATTGGTGTGACTTTCTCTCCCGATGTTTGATATTTTATTTAAATAAAATAAAAGTGTGTGCACGCCTTTATACTCACACGCGAGCAGAAAGCCATCTGCGACTTTATTACGTCGCTGTTTTTTTTCCCGGACCCGGTGTTTTTGCAGCAAATAGGCCGTCGCGTTAGTAATCGAGTTGGCGTACTGCGCCGTGTTGTGTTCTGTGGGTTTACTCGGGTTTTATGTATTGTACAATTTTCAATCCACAAAGTTGCAGCCGCTCAAATTGACGTTGCACCTTCCACGTAACTCGTAAAATTGAGTTGTGGGGCGCTATTTAATGCATTGAAAACTATATAATTATTTACTTACCTCTATGTAAATATATATTTGCGCAACATCAAGCGACACACAGATGCACAGAGGGTTGGGTATTATTTTATCGAAATACCTTTTAACGGACGTATCATGACGCAATGTTCATCATAACTAAAAATTAGCAGTTTCACTGTGTAGGAAAAGCAAACGATTTGTAATTATTACAGAATGCGTTTACGAGCAGAGAATTATACAGGGTGGCCGGAACATAGACGTCCAAAAAAAAAACTTGGTCCCTCGTTTCGTGGGATATCCGAATCACCCCCATGTATGTTCCGCGATTTTTAGTATTTTAGGAGATATTGATAATTTTAATCGGAATTTTTGTAATTTTTCCTTATGTCCATGTTATGAAAAACCCTTAAGTTCATGTGTTATTTTAATATTTTTTCAGTGGTTTCTTACATTGATAGAATAATTATGAACTTAGGATGTTTTTAAAACTACATGCCAGTTTTTTTTCATGTTATCACATAAAGTTTGTTTGTCCATACTAGGTGAAAAACAAACATGGGGTACAATTAGTACGGAGAAAGTAACTTTGGGTGATTACACAAAAAGTCGTCATGAAAAAAAAACTGGCATGTAGTTTTAAAAACACACAAATGTACATAGGGGTGATTCAGATGGCCCACGACACAAGGAACCAAAATTTTACTTTTGGACGTCAATGTTCCGGCCACCCTGTATAAGGCTTCTAGAAGAAATTTGTAGCCAAACTAATTTGTGATGTTATCTATGAAAAGGGTCCTTATTGTCGATGGCGCTTCCGCCATTATGAAAGATGCTCCGATATAAATACAACGTCGTCACGTGACGCAGTGCGGCGTAAGCGCCATCGACAATAAGGTCCCTTTACATAGATAACTAATGCCACGTATTATAAATGTAAAAGTAACTTTGTTTATTTGTTACGTACCCTTTCACGGCCAAACCACTGAACCGATTTGAATGAAATTAAGTATAAAGATAGCTTAAACCTAGAGAAAAGACTTTAGGTACTTTTCATCCTGGAAAATTTGACATTTCCCGAGGGAAGAGCGATCAACGACGTCTACACGGATGGAGTCGCGGGCAACAACTAGTTATGAATAAAATAAACATTAGGCTCGGCTCCTATAATACCTTTACTAAGTTCAATAGCAGCCTAAACAAATAAACAGACCAAAGCACGCACTTTTATATAAACATAGACCAGAGTGTATTTACATTCGATCTCCTGTAACTGAAGTGTTTGCTTTTTCATCGCATCTTTCTATCACATTTGTTTTTATTTGGGTAGTAAAGTTTTATGTCTCAGCTTCAATACGTGACGGGTTTTTATAGGTTAGAGTCCAGGTCGCGGGGACTGGTCTAGACAGAACCTTTTTAGAGTTCCGCACGAAAAACTACTTCTCAATTATCCTGCGGCCAATCAGCAGCGTACTGTTGTGCTCCGGTGTTAACCATGGGTGGGTGCATGGGGAGGAACAGGGGGACATGAGGGTTGCTTTTACTCTTTTCGCAAAATAGCTTAATGTCTTAAATCTACAGGGTGGCCGGAACATTGACGTCTAAAAGTAAAATTTAGGTCCCTCGTGTCGTGGGCCATCTGAATCACCCCCATGTATGTTCCGCGATTTTTAGTATTTTCGGAGATATTGATCATTTTAATCGGAATTTTTGTAATTTTTCATTATGTCCGACTTTGTAAACACACAAAGTTACTTTCTCCGTACTAATTGTAAACTGGCATGTAGTTTTAAAAACATCCTAAGTTCATAATTATTCTATCAATGTAAGAAACCACTGAAAAAATATTAAAATAATACATGAACTTAAGGTTACTGGTTTTACATAACATGGACATAAGGAAAAATTACAAAAATTCCGATTAAAATGATCAATATCCCCGAAAATACTAAAAATCGCGGAACATACATGGGGGTGATTCGAATACCTACCCCACGACATGACGAACCAATTTTTTTTTTGGATTTCTATGATCCGGCCACCCTGTATATTTCAAGCCCATAGTTTTAAAAGTAATCTCTATAATGATTAATGAACTTGAGTGAACAAGACGTGAACCTACATATTAATTAGTTCACGAATTAATTATTCAAATAGAGTATATCAGTTTGTTTCACTCTTTCATTTATTCGCCTTTCTATTACGTTTACTGAACTCGGGTAAACAGACACGTTTAGCTAAAGAATAAATTCAAATGGGGTATAGTATATCAGCTTGTTACACTGTTTAGTTCAGACACGTTGCATAGGCTTCAAATATATAAATACATTACATTACATTACATAATCTCACGCCTTCGTTCCCTAGTGGGGTAGGCAGAGCTACAGAATTACAAACATCTCTAAAAACTTGTTGATAATTCTATAACCACAATTTGCACAATTAGGCTAAGATGTTTACCAGCGTATTAGTGACAGGTTGCAAGCCCATCGCCTAACAGTACTACAAGCCTTTATTCCCTTAGTCGTCTCTTACGACATCCACGGGAAGACATGGAGTGGCACTATTCTAACTCGGCAACCACACGAGGAAATATATAAAGAAATAAATAAATATCAGGGGCAATCTCACACAAATCCCAAACTAAGCTCAAGGCTTGTACTACGGGTACTAGACAACGATATAAATACACAAAGAAATAAATAGAAAATATCCAAGACTCAGAAACAAATAATCGCGCTCATCACACAAATACTTGCTCATGAATATCGGGAATCGAAACCGGGACCGCTAGCTTCGTAGTCGAAGGCTTCGCTACCAACTAGGCCAACGCATCGTCATTGTAGTTTTAGTTTCATCATTAACGACACCCGAATTACCTTAATACTGAATCAACTTAATTATTAAATAGTTCCAATTGAGTGAATGAAAAATATGAAAGTTAAATTGATATTCTTCTAATGAGACATTGAAGTAAACGGAACTAGAAAACTTATGGCGCGATTACATTATCCCTTTTGGCCGTATTCGAATGCAGACCTTTTTCGGTCACCGACTAGTGTATTATTAAACCGAATATCGAATCCGGTTAAACCGAATGCGGCCGACGCATTCGGTCACCGAACTAAGGTAAAGGCGCTTTTAATTATTTTTCACTTCTCATGCTCTTAAAATATTACTTTAGTCTCTGCATATCGGGACTAAAGCTTCTTGTATACTATCTGATCTACCTGCTAAATTGTGTTAAACTAGACTGAGTGAGGAAACAGAAAACCAGCGCTGCGAAGACTCGAGCACTCGCCCGCGCTCACAGCAGATGCTGAAACTGTGCCTTTTGACATACCTTTTTTTTATAAGATTTTGTTTGTATTTTACCGGTTTTGGGTGACAATAAATACTTCTTATTCTCATTCTTATTCTTATTAGTCTCTAGTAAACAAACAATCATAATATTTTTGAATGGAGGATTATTTAGGGCGTGAAAATAACCTGAAAAAGACAACCGTGCGATATATATAAAAAAAGTGGAATATGATTAATGATTATGATTACGAATATGAATATATTTAATTATATTAAGGGTTAATTCATTTTATTATGCATGGTACAATGTAGTTTTAAAATAGTTGTAAATGTAGTGGCTAAATGTGCAAGCATTTAAAGCGTCACTTTAAAAAAAACGCGGAACTCTAAGACACTTTGTTGTAATAAATAGTCGTGTTTTTTCCTTGCATTCAAAGTGAAGAGTAGTAGTTTAACGCGAGACTAAACAACGACACTCGACTCGCTTAACTCGGGTAGCGAAAACATCTCGTGTCATTGTGGCTTGTTTTAGTCCCTTGTTGAACAATCTACTGTTCTCTCATCTCGTATTCACATTCAGCAAAAAAACCAGCGCTGTGGCTCCGGCTGCAGCACATGCTGAGCTAAGTCCTTTTTGACCTCTCACTACAGCGAAACTTCTCTAAATTCGCTACTTGTAAAGTCAACAGCATAAATAAGTGATCATTTATGTACCTTGTCGCTTTCAATCGTTTCATAATTTTGTATGACATTTCAAACACGTCGTTAAAGTGACAAGGTACATAAATGATCACTTATTTATGATGTTGACTGTACATTAATATCCTTACGTTCCATTGTTTTACTTTTCAGTTTTTTCTGGTAAAATGTTTGATTATATTTTTTGTGTTGCAGTGTGTTTGAGTTTGAGTTTGGATTGTATGAGTGATACGAGTATACATATATAATACATATAGGTACTTCACAGTGAGCTAAAAAAGCATATTAATATTTATGGCCGAACCCTATATTCAAACCGCGGGCAGATTAGGGCTTACTTCGTATTAAAATTTGACACATGTTGTATGGGCAAATGTCAAATTTTAACCCCACGTAAGCCTTATCTATCCGCGGTTTTTATATAGGGTTCGGCCGCTAGTCTATTATTACCATACATCGGGGTTTTCGGTGCGGGAATGATTTAAGAAAGAGTAGAGATAAACAGATAGGTTAATCTGAGAAAATATATATTACGCCTAATGAATAACTACCTCTCTGCGAATCGTATACACACTATGATACAATGTTATTTTAACTCAAGTAGTACTTTAACTTTACTACCAAGGCTATGAGATAATAATAAAAATAACTTTAATTAATTACCTGCAGTAAATTTAGTAGGTAGTTGACACGATTTTCAGAATAAACTATTAATATTTTTCATTTCATCTTTTTACGTCGGCAGTTGTAATTACGTGCACATAAATGTCATATATCAATCTTTACGCGTCCGATATCTGCGACCTATTTGCTTATAAATGAGCTGGGACTTAACTCAAGAGGTTGATAATGACTGTCCATTTCATTTATGAAATACTTATTATTTTCAATTAATTATTCATTAGGTAGAAACCTGCTAGAGTAGGCATATTTATTCTGTTTTTTAAGTCAATACCTATTCTTTGGCTAATGTCAAACATTCCCGCACCGAAAACTCCGATGTATGATTATTACATCACGTCTAGTGTGAATTTGAATATCAGTTGGAACTGTTATCAATTTTATGAGTATGCTAAAAACGCAATGCCGTAGCGATCCACATCCCATACCAATCAAATTGAAACCTTATTCGAAATGAAATTTTAACCGCATTTTTTGAAGATTTCATTTTGCACGTGACTCAATTTCGATTGGCACTAGCTGGGATAGTGTGCGGCTACCTTAACGGTCAGTAACGTCGCCCGTAACTTCGGAACGAACTATCCTCTCCCCCGAGAAAACAAAGAAACTTTGCAATTCCACTCCCATCTAACTCATTACAGAGGGCCCTGCAAAGATGCACTACGCTAACTAACGTTTCTATTCGATTCGTTTTTAAACCAATCGCGTCACTGGCAGACCACGTGACTTTTCGTATCACGTCATCTTCCAGTGACGCGATTGGTTTAAAAACGAATCGAATAGAAACGTTAGTTAGCGAAGTGCATCTTTGCAGGGCCCTCTGTTTGCGTTAGTTAAGGTGTAACTGCAAATCTGAATCCTTTTAAATTAAGAATAAACAAGTCTTGTTTAAAAAACCCGACTGAATATTGTCGTCTAAGTATATGTTGTTAGTTATGTTTTTTTTACGTACAGTAAACATTTGTTTTATTTAATTCTAGCTTTTCCCACTAGCTAGATTTCGATTATCGCTATTCCCTCGGGAACTTTTAAATGTTTCGGAATGAAAAGGAGCCTATGTCTTAATCCATGGTATAAGGTATCTTCATTTCAAATTTCATCCAAATCCGCCCAGCCGTTGCAGCGTGATGGATTAACCTTTTGAACGCCATACGTCGAATACAAAATGTGCCACCCACACGCCAAACATGTTTGCTATGCTATGCAAATTACACCTTCTTGCTACCAAACAAAGTCTCTTTTAATCTTGAACTCTTGTCGGCTGTAGCCGACGTGGCGTCAGTGGCACGACTTTGAGTTGACGGCCAGAGCCGACTGTGGCGTTGAAAAGGTTAATAAACTAACACAAACTTTCGCATTTACAACATTATAGTAGGATTATGTGAAACTACTATCCCTCGTGTCAGTATAGCCAAAAATTAATGCATGAATGCACTGAAAAAAAAATCCACGCTCACCGCTCCGCTTCCTTACTCCGCTCCAGTGGACAGGGAGCCCTAGGGTTGGTGGTAGGGATCCTGGACCCTGAACAAGCTCCTACCACCACCACTGCACTTAAATATCATTGGTCCACCTTGGCATGGTAATTTGTAACCTGACGATGCCATGCTTTAAACAATTAGTTTTATGTTAAAGAATAAATATTCATTAATCGCACGCAGGTGCGTGTTGCCGTCCTTGGGGGACAAAGGTTTAAAACGAAATAATGAATTTATCGCCCCAAGGGTGCTACTTAACCCTTAATTTGGCAAAAATAAAAAAAGTCGGGAATTCAAACCCTTTTTGATTTTTAATCAGAAAAAAAATAAAAACACAAATCAAACAAAAAATGTGAACCTTATGGTATGTATGGTATACCATACACTGCCAAATTAAGGGTTAAAGAGATTTTAAAACGACTTCATTAAAGTAGGATTTATTGTCAAAAGGTTAAGGGGTTTCGGTAGGTTTCACAAAAAAACTGCGATTGTTATCATTTTAAGACGTGCTTAAAGTAATATGATTGTAACTTGCAGGAAATTACTGTTGCTTGATTAGCGCATACTTAAGTATGTATAATTGAATTTCAATTCACAGGGATTATTCTGAATAACAATAACTAGATTACAATAACTTAAACAAAAGCATTTGACAAAAACCCTAACAATATTTCCTAAGCGCACTGTAATTAACTAATAAATAATACATGTTTAATAATGATTCGGATTATTAAGTTAACGTGCTAACGATATTGATATAAAATTATAGAATGTTATATTTGTAGACCAATCACAAATAAATGACCTAAATTCTAAATTCTCTGATACGAAGAAATCGCCTGCATCTGTAAATAATGACATTTAATGTCAGAAAAAGATACTTAAATTGAGTTTTAATTATCTTTGAATCGTGAAACAAATACGTAGCGAGTGGGGTCACCTTTTGTTAGTGGATTTACCCTTCCATCATAAAGTAAACGTAATGTTAAAAGGATATCATATTAAAAAATTAAACTTAAATAAGACTTCTCCATAGTTATAATAGACTCGGACAGAATAGGATAGAAATGAATTCGTTATCATGTATCTCATACTACATAACCACAGATAGGTACCATTCCCCTATTCCCAACTGTTTCCTGTAACATTGTCTGAGTGTGGTCGCACTGTCCCACGTTGACATCTTGACAGCATGTAACATTGGCGTTGTTACATCATGAGCCTATGTAATACAATGTTTGTACATCACAGTTTGTTCGTCACTAGTCATTGATCATCCACTGTGCATTTTGTTGTGATGATTTCCATTCAAGGAGAAATAGGAAAAAATACGGCTCTAACATAAAAACGTCACTGGGTCAATTTACAAACGATCGTTTTTTGCGGTCGCAGAGCTGTTATTCCAAGTACATTAAACATAGAGTATGGTTACACATATATTTGCATTTTGTGCATTTTAACCTACTTGAATTATATAAAACAGTGTACTAAATATTAATGGATTTCGAAAGAATCGAAATTGAAATCCTAAAAACGGCGAAATTTATCGCTTTTTTGCGTGTCCCACTTGCGGTTTTTCTCAAACAAAATTTCATAACTTTGGGCATAGACAACGTATTAATACACAACATATACCGTTGTAAAGCGCTTTTATTACCGCATTAATTAAAATATTTAAAAAAAACAATACATTAATTATTAAAACCTGGAAAGTATTTTTATAGCTGTCCCGCGTGCGACCGTTTTTGTAATGACTCAAGGAAACCCCGTTGAATCTGGTTTGTCTATTGACCTACCGTCATATTTAAGTTAGGATACCAAAGCATGTTAGTTTGGGTTTCGACCGCCAAAAGATATGGGCGCAGAGCCGGTATTTTTGATGGAGGAAACAGGGTAGTCTCTTTTTAATGTATTTTAGTACGATTATCACGACATTTGTGTGGGCGTTTCTTTATTGATTACGAATGGAATAAAAATATGTGTTTCATAATAATTGTAAGCAATATGGGGTAAGTAAGAATTTCGTGTTGGTCAATGAGTAAAGCGAGTAAGTATGTAAGAAAGATCGGCGAAAATCCGTTTTGTCGACATTTGTACGGCTATTTTGTCCACACAAATGTCGAATTTGGCATACAAATGTCGGTTAAAATCAAAATCTGAATAAAATACGAAATATTATTTCCATATCTAATAATATCAACTTTTTAATGTTTTTTTGAACAAAAATTAATTAGTTAAAAGCGGACGTTTCATATTTTTAAGTAACTAGTGACCCACTCCGTGCTTCGCATGGATTACGGCACACAGAGAGAGACTATACATATAAATTATACTAAACCCACCCCTAAGAAACTAGCTAAAGGTTAGTGAAAACCGCATCAAAATTGGCCCATAAGTACTTAAGTAAGACATTTTTATGACACTATATCGACATTTTGTATGGCACTGTCGACATTTATATGGCACTATTTTTTTTAGCGTCAATATCTAGCAAACTATTAGAAACAGAGTGGTGCCTCATACACCATATTTTTTCTTGTTAAGAACCCAACCGGATGACGTCGCTAAAAAGTTATTTTAGTCAAAAACAAAAATTGCCATACAAATGTCGAAAAAACATGCGTTTTAAAAATTGACCCCACTGTTACTTTTTATTACTGCCGGGTTAAGTGGAAGTGATCCTTTAAAGGGATAAGTTCGCCCTTGTACGTCCTTTTTTTTAGGTTCATTGTATTGTTCCGTAGTTTGTTTTGTACAATACAAAGTTAATAAGTACATAATAGATATGCAGTCACGAACTTAAATTTGGGACCGACCTTAGGTCCAAAGTCATTCTGACATTCTACAGCAATAAGGTTGAGTCTCCTATAAGTTACAAATGGTTTGGCATCTCTAATGACATTGACGACTTCAAGCCTATTTTTCTTGAAATGGGTAACAAATTAACGATCGCGATAGTACATATTACCATACCTGCCGGTTGACTAATTTTGTAACATATTTGTAAGTCCAGATGTAGTGAGTAATCCTTTCCCATCGTTTTTTGTCCGATAAGTTCATATTTATCTCGCTTTCTCAATTAGCTTCAGTACCCATCAATACGTCAACACTGAAAAAAAAGATTTGCTAACAGTAGAATTTTTTTTAGCTGCTTGTAACATAACTTGAGTGACTACAAAACTAGTTCGTGATGTCTTCCAAATCAGTTTTGCAATATTAACATAGTTTTGGTTCCTAAGTATTAAATTTTGGCTTAACTTCAAGTAGCCGAACTAGTTTTTTTTTTTTTCAGTGAGCTGAGAAAGCAATACGAACTTATCTAACACAAAAAGATGGGAAAAGATTATTCACTATGTATGTGGTGTTCAATAAAAAGTGTTTGTATTATTTTGTACACTGAGAAAAAAAAAACTAGTTCGGCTACTTGACGTTTAGCCAAACTTTAATACTTAGGAACCAAAACTATGTTAATATTGCAAAACTGATTTGGAAGACATCACGAACTAGTTTTGTTATTTAGTGCCTTAGTTTTGTAGTCACTTAAGTTATGTTACAAGCAGCTAAAAAATTTGCTACTGTTAACAAATCTTTTTTTTTCAGTGTACTGTACTGTTTTAGTAACATAATACGCGCCTATCTGCTTATTTAAATGTCATAATCATTCTTAAACAATTGTATAAAAAAGTGTAACCGATTGCATATACATGCCAGCCCTCATTTATCTTTCGATTCTTAGTCTACAAAATTTCGTATTTTCTTCCGGAAATTAAAACCGCACAACGCTTGAATTTCATTATTCTGAACTAGAGCCAAGTGCTACATTTTCAGGTAAATTCAATTATCATTTCCATTTCAGTCTTCAATTAAACTTCAGTTAATTGGCTGAGCCAACATGACCTTTGTAGTGCGCCCTAATTACTAAAGATCTTGCCGGGCCCAGAAGTATACAGGGTGGAAAAAACAAACGCCACAAGGACGGCATACTACCTTAAATATGGGAAATAGCAAATTCTACGTTAGGAAGACTTCCTTTTATTTTTATTTTTCTACTGGGTATAACCATATCGCCTTTGACGTGTAATGGTATTGTTTTTACTCGGTCGCCATTACTGTCAAGTAAATAAGAGCTATCAAAACGTTCACAATACGAGAACAGCAGGCCTTTCGCGTAAACACACTCGCAATCACAATCGTTTTCATTTTGTAAATCAAAGGCTTGCCTGCATACAAAGTGAAACCAATTGTTTTTTTTTGAAGCCGATAGCGATTGCGAGTGAGTTACGCGAAAGGCCTGCTGGTCAAAGACGATATATATTGACGATACGGTTTGGCCGTTTAAGAGATAGCTCTGAAAGAAAGGGTCTCTTTTTATCTACCTATTCACTAATTATTCGGAACATCAAACAGATAACCACACCAGTACTCAGTAACAAAAGCGCATATAATCTATAATCTATATATATAAAAGGCAAGCCTGACTGACTGACTTAGATATCAAAGCAGAGCCGAAACTACTGCGTACGAAGTCGCGGGCGTCCTCTATATGTATGTGTATAAAATCTATAATAAAGAATCCGGCAGTATTCAAGGCATTGTGTCATAAGTGACAATTGTTTCTATAATAAATATTCGTATTGATACTTTTTTATGTTTTAGGCATTGACATGTTTATAACTTAACGTGATTTGTAAATTTGAAGATATGTTTTATTTTAACTGTTTTAACTGTTTCTTTACTTTTATGACATTTTTATGACATTTTTTTTTGTATATCATTAACTTTATTTACATCCAACTAAGTACAGAATTCAACATTAATACAATTAAAAATTAAAACTAAACGTATTTAAATTAAAATTAAACTATGGGACCATGCCGCGAGCGGACCTGCTAGAGGGGGGTTCTTTTTACAGTGGTGATTATTATTTATATCTTTAATATTTGAGTAGCTTAGTTTAATTTTAATTTAAATACATTTAGTTTTAATTTTTAATTATTTTTAATGTATAATTTAAATATATTTTAACAAAAAAGTAGTATTATATTTTGGATTTATATTTTTATTTTATTTTTTACACGCCTGACTGGGCTGAATATATTTTGGTAAACCATTATCTTCTTGTTAATTATCAATTCATTCATTCATTTCACACGAGGGCAGTGAGGCTATCACCATAAGGTACTTCAAGTAAATACGGATAAACGTACAAACACATGAAATAAATAATAAATTATTCATGGACAACATCCATTGTTTATTTTATCACAAAACCGTGTCCGTGCCCAGGCATGCGCGGCAATTAATTATTTTTATTCAATTCGATTAATGTCACGGACAAAAGGCAAGCAAAAGTGCTCATAGCGATTGTTATTCACCCCCTTGTCACAGAATTCATAATAGTACTGCATGGGTACACTACATAATCTCGAAATATTTTTTTCCGAATTTGATAAACAACAATTTCAGAATTCCGATTTTGAAATTTCCGAATCATCACTATTTCGAATTTTAGTTTCACGAATCATCAAAATCACGATTATTTTAAATTCCGAATGTTCACATTTCCGAATTATTAGAATCCCGAAAATATTTTTCCGAATATCACAATCCCGAATATTCCTATTCCGAATCCCGAATATTCATTATTCCGAAATTTTTGCAGCTCTTCTCTAAGATTTTTTATTTCAAATATGCGCCTGATTTTTTTATTGTGTAATACCGTGTATAATGTTTAGCATGCGTAATGCTCAAAAACTGTAAGAAATGTCCGACAAAGTCGACGGAGCTCCGCTTCGCGGAGCTCCTGTTCCGCGTAGCTAGAGCGCTTCGCGCCTTGATGCAACTCTAACCAAACCGAACCTATTTAGGTGAGATTGATCTAATTTTGTAAATGTGCTCGTAATCGCACCTAACTTTTGTTTCATGTAGAATACTTCAATTCAATTCAATTTCATAATTCCGAATTTTACATTAGGTACCGATCTGGTTTCTATTTTCGGAATTATAATTTTCGTAAAAAAGAAAATTCGGAATTGTCAACATCCGTAAATATAATATTCGGAAAAACGTTTTCGTGATTTTAATATTCGGTAATATAAAATTCGAGATTTTGATAATTCGGCGTTATATTTTTTCGGTATTGTAAAAATCCGGGGTTATGAAATTCGGTATTTTCAAATTCGGAAATAAATAATTCGAGATTTTAGGGTGTTCCCAGTAGGTACTGCATACCCTTATAAAGAAAACGGACACTTAACCTTTCCAAGTAGGTTGTTTAAATATACCGTAAAACGGTGTGTGTAGGGATTAAGGGGTGAGTAGGGACACAAGCTAAAATGAAGCATATGTTACTAATTATAAGAATGAAATTATTTCCAATAGACGTAACGTTACTGTCCATTTAATACTTGTTCTTATTTCTAACAATTTATGACTTATTTTAGGTTGCGTCCCTACTCATCCCGTTTTACGGTACTGACGACACGTTATCCTAGTCGGTAGTGGCCCTGCCTACGAAGCTAGCGGTCCCGGGTTCATGTCCCGGTAAGGGCAGATATTTGTATGATGAGCGGGAATATTTATTCCTGCGTCTTGGATATTTTCTATGTATTTTAGTATGTATTTATCTATATAAGTAGGTTTATCGTTGTCTAGGACCCATAGTAAAAGCCTGGGGCTTAGTTTGGTACTAGATCTATTTGTGTGACATATTTGTCCCTTGATATTTACTTATTTATTTACTGTAAGGAAAATATATTTTATGGCACTGAGGAAGAAAAATAGTAGTTATATGTAAGGTCTATTTATTCTTACTTGTCTTATATAGTAAACAACTTTCTGACCTCAAAATGAACCTTTTTTGGCTAAAACAGCTATGTTACATTGGCCAAGTGATGTCCAAAATGTTTACGCAGTTTACTTTATTTACGTTAAAAGAGCTGTTTTAGCAAAAAACAGGTTCATTTTGAGGTTAGAAAGTTGTTTACAAAAGACAAGTAAGAATGAACAGAACAGACCGTATACAGGGCGTCCCAAGACTATGGGACATGAAGGGAAAGTACCTTAAATATCGTGGATAGGATATTTTACTGAAAGAAGACTTTATGTTATCTTTTAAAGTTATTAATACTGCATTCAAAGATATCCTAAAAAATTTTTGCTTCGTCTGGGAATCGAACCGACTTAAATGTGAATAAAAACACCCGTATTTTTATTATGCCAATCGAAATAATAAACAAAAAATGATTCTTCTAAAGTAACATAGTAAGCAACACACACAACACAGCAACACAAACAGATACAAAAAAATAAGAATATGTCAAGTAAACCTCCAGCACTGCAAGGATGCAATGTCCGAACTGTGCCAATACATAGTGAGGGGAAAGATTGACATTGTCCTGATGCAAGAGCCGTACGCATGGAAAAACCAGGTAACAGGACTGGGTAGCCTGGGGGGCGATCTCCACTTCGAAAGAAATGGTGAGCTGCCTCCTAGGGCATGCATATACGCAAGTAGAGACCTAAGAAATATGGGATGCCTAATGACCATATGTTTCAGAGACCTAGTGGTGGTAGAATTCAGCCTCGTGACGAGGAACGGAGAGGGAGCTAAGGTAGCGTTGGCATCTTGCTACATACCAGGTGAAAGCAACGCGCCAACGAGAGAACTGGAGGAAGCGGTCAGCAAATACAAAGGTAAGAGAACACCCATTCTTGTGGGTTGCGATGTGAACTCACACCATGAGGTGTGGGGAAGCAGCGACACCAACAAGAAGGGGGAAGCACTTCTAGAATTCATTGTAAGTAGACCTGGTTATACACAACACAGGTACAACCCCAACCTTTGTAACCTGGGCAAGAGAGGAGGTATTAGATATAACGATAACCTCAGGGGAGATAGGCACACATGTGAAAGACTGGAGAGTAGACCAGGAAGACAGCATGTCTGACCACAGGAGACTACTGTATGGCCTGGACTACTACACGGAAAGAACAAAAATTATAAACCCAAGGAAAACAGACTGGGAGAAATATAACAGCATACTAAGTGAGTGGACACCGAGCCACAGAAGCCCAAGAACTAGCAAGGAACTGGACAGGGCCGCTGAGGATCTGAACAGAGCCATATCGAGAGCCTACCAGACAGCGTGTCCAGAAAGAACGTGCAACGGAGATAAAGGACAGCCATGGTGGAATAAAGAGATACAGAAACTACGGAAAAGAACTCGTAAGGCGTTAAGACTAGCTCTAAAAAAGGGCAACGATCAAGGCTGGAACGAATATAGGGTTATTAGGAACAAATATACTAATAAAAGAGAGAGACTAAGAGCACAAGGATGGAGGACCTTTACGGGAGAGATACAACGCTACTCAGAGGCGGCAAGAATAGTAAGGGTACTGGCGAAAGAGAGATCCTGCCAATTAGGTAGCCTAATGGTAGGCTCGAACGAACTAACAGACCCCAAAAAAGTACTACAGCACATGGTAAGCATACATTTCCCCGACTGCAGGGAATACTGCATACATGAGACTGCAAAGGATAACAGCAATGAGACAATAGGAGCAGGTGAAGCACGAAACCTAAGAATCAGCAAAGACGTAGGGGAATGGGCCATAAATTCCTTCGCCCCCTACAAAGCGGCAGGCCCAGATGGAGTGATACCCATACTACTACAAAAGGGACTGAAAAACATCTGGAATAGCCTAAAAGAAATCTACGAAAAGAGTCTGGAACTAGGTCACATCCCGACCATCTGGAATGAGGTAAAGGTAATATTCCTACCTAAACCAGGAAAGAAAAACTACAAAGACGCAAAATCGTTCAGAAGCATCAGTCTTTCATCATTTGCACTGAAGGCACTGGAGAAGATCATAGATGTGCAGATAAGGACAAGCATGCAAGTAGGCAGATTGCCCCTGCACGGGCATCAGCACGCTTACATAGAAGGGAAATCAACAGAAACAGCCCTTCACAACCTGACCACAAGAATATAAAGAGCAATAGAAGATAAAGAGCTGGCATTAGGCTGCTTCTTCGATGTGGAGGGCGCATTCGATAGAGCTACCTTTGCTGCAATAGAGAAATGCTTAGGGAGAGACGACATAGACCCAGCAGTTAGAAAGTGGATAATGGCCATGTTAACAGGAAGAGCGATCACGGCACAACTAGGGGGAGACTCGATAAGGATAAGGACGAGCAGGGGCTTCCCGCAAGGGGGCTGTCTCTCACCACTCCTGTGGTGTCTCCTACTAGACTCGCTCATTAGAGAAACAAACAGAGGGGTATACATATGCAAGCGTACTCGGATGATGGGGTACTCCTAGTAAGGGGTAAAACCCTCAGCGTAATGAGAGAAGTCATGATTAGAGGGATAAAGCAGGTACTAAACTGGTGTCAAAGCAGAGGGCTAGACCTGAACCCGACCAAGACGAAAATAGTACTCTTCACCAATAAAAGGAAGCTGCCGACTCTGACACCCATCAAAATCAAAGGTGAAGAGATAGAAACACTCAAGGAAATAAAATACCTGGGTGTAGTACTAGACAGCAAACTGCTATACAAGACACATGTAAAGGAGCAATGCAGAAAAGCCATAATAGCCCTATGGCAATGCAGGAAAGCCATAGGAAGAAGATGGGGTCTAAAACCACTGATAACACAATGGATCTACAAAGCAGTGGTCTTACCCAGACTGCTGTATGGAGCCATAGTGTGGTGGCATAGAGCGAAAATAAAAGACATAGACAAGGAGCTGACGAAGGTCCAGAGACTAGCATGCCTAATGACAACCGGGGCTATGAGGACAGCTCCCACACAAGCCCTGGAGATAATGCTAGGACTGAACCCTGTACACCTCGAAGTGGAGAAGAGAGCCACAGAACAGTGGTATAGAATAAAAATGAGCAGAGAGTGGATCGGATCCGAGATGGACAAGAGACACGCAAGCATACAAAGGGAGTCAATGGTGGGCATGAATATGCTCATGATTAACAACGACCTAATAAAGAAAAGGAAGATTTTCGACAAGAAATATAGAATCCATATAGGAGAGAGAGATAGTTGGGAGACAGAGATACCGGAACCCAGAGTGACATGCTTCACGGACGGTTCATGAAAGTCCTCAACAAAAAGAGCGGGGGCAGGCATTTATTACCAAGAAGCGAATGAGCAACGATACCACTAGGAGGCTTCACCAGTGTATTCCAGGCAGAAGTGTATGCCATCATGAAGTGTGCACAGAGACTCAAGGAAAGAAGTAATATAACGGGGAGCCACGTTATAATCTACTCAGACAGCCAAGCAGCACTAAAAGCGTTAGATAATCCAGTAATCAAATCCTCCCTGGTGCAGGAATGCAGAGATGAACTGAATAATCTAGGCATAGCATGCCACTGCAGCTAAATAGGCTCGATACCTGAAGGTATGAGGCTCACAAAAGCACTAGCAGTAGCAAGGTCAAACCCATTAACATCAATAAAGGACGATAAAGGAAGGATGACAGAAACGGGTTTAGATACCCTGAAAGTTATGTGTAGCACACACTTTCCCGGCTCCATCATACGAGAGAGCGAAATTGACAATGTACCAATTTGTGTGTCAGAGCAGACAGCACGGACCACAAGATACAATTGGGACACTGCCAAAAAGGTAGTAGACGACAGCAAGATAAGGTGGGCAGTATCCACTTTCCGACCGTACAAAGCACCGGGCCCGGATGAAATATATCCAATCCTACTACAAGAGGGCGCAAATATAATTGTCCCGCATTTAAGCAGGCTGTACAGAGCGTGCGTGGCCTTCGGGCACGTTCCACATGTCTGGAGGCTTGTAAAAGTGATCTACCTGCCAAAACCAGGCAAGGCAGATTATAGTGATGCCAAATCATACAGGCCTATAAGTCTATCATCATTCTTTCTAAAAACATTAGAGAAGCTGGTAGACAGGCACATAAGGGATGGACCTCTAAGGCGGTATCCACTGCACAAAATGCAATGCGCGTATCAACCGGGCAAATCCACGGATACTGCGATTCACTTTGTAGTGAATAAAGCTGAAAATGCCCTCGAGAACAAAGAGATCTGTCTCGCAGCATTTCTCGATGTGGAGGGAGCATTCGATAGAACTACGTTCGAAGCCATAAACACATCGGCTGCTAGGCACGGCATTGAACCAACCATATGTAAATGGATAGGCAACATGCTAAACAGTAGGCTAATAAAGTCAAGTCTGTTGGGCGACGTTCTATTCGCCACTACGACAAAAGGTTGTCCCCAGGGGGGGGTTCTCTCACCAACTCTGTGGAGTCTGGTGGTAAACTCTCTTCTAGAGGAACTCAACACTGGCCCACTACAAACTGTTGGGTATGCAGATGATCTCGTGATACTTATTAACGGGAAGTTTCCGGAAACAGTATCGGAAATCATGGGAAAAGCTTTGGGAAAGGTAGAAAGTTGGTGCATTAGCCATCAGCTATCCATCAACCCCAGCAAAACTGTAGTGATTCCATTTACTAAGAAACGGGACCTCAAACATGTGAAACAGCTAAAGCTGTTTGGCGAGGTACTAAAACTGTCAGGTGAGGTAAAATATCTAGGTATCACACTAGATAAAGAACTCATCTGGAAAAAGCACGTAGACAACGCGATAACAAAAGCGCTGAGAGTGTTTGGAATGTGCAGATCGGCATATGGTAAGACATGGGGCCTTAACCCTAAAGTACTAAAGTGGATCTATACTATGATGGTAAGACCCATAATTATGTATGGCCTGTGGAACGACGCAGTGCCTAGAACCAGACACACTAAAATGGCACACAATGTTGCTCCAAACAGAATACTGACGATGGGCTGCGATAAAATGCAGCCTAAGTATATATTCCAGAGGAAGTTCAATGTCCACATTCCGACAAGGGATGAGTGGAAAGATGGGTTTCACCTATCAGAGGTAGACAACGCGATATGGTACACGGATGGTTCAAAAATGAGCTCCGGTACGGGGGCGGGTATTCACGCCAAAGACTATAACAGTAGCATAAGTATGGGCAACTACGCAACGGTCTTCCAGGCGGAGTTGTATGCGATAATTGCCTGCACACAAGAGAATATTGATAGGCCGCCACAGGAGAGAACTATCTTTATTTTAAGTGATAGCCAAGCGGCACTTAAGGCGCTGACAGCGCCTAAAGTAGACTCAAAACTAGTCTACAATGGAATCCAAGCCTTAAACAAGCTTGGTAGGCACAACAAGGTGAAACTGATGTAGATCCCAGGACACGAAGGCTTTCCCGGAAATGAAGCCGCGGACGAGCTGGCAAGGGAAGGGTCCAAGGGTGCTTACGTCGGACCTGAACCATTTGTGGCACCATCACCGGGCACCATAAAAGCAGCCCTGAACAATAACTCCCTAGTAAATCACCTAAAAGAGTGGAAAACTACGGAAGGCTTAGGGCATGCGAAGCTCTTCATAGATGGAGTTGACCAGAGCTGGACCAATAAACTTTGGAAACTCAGCAGAAGACAACTCCGATATATTATAGGAGTGTTTACCGGGCACTTCGGGGTTAAACATCTCCTAGAAAAGATGGGCCTTTATGACAACACAGATTGTAGAATGTGCGGCGAAGAGGTGGAAACAATGAAACACTTATTGTGTGAATGTGATGCCCTCGCCGGAGTAAGAATGAAAGTCCTCGGTTGTGGCTACCCAGAGCCGAGCGATTTCAAGGCGCTGCCATTGCACTCCACTATCCGCTTTCTGGAAGGGGTGGAGGCTGCATTGGACTAAGTGCTAAAAAAAAGGAAGGGGTAACTACACAAAAGATCCCATAGGGTCGAAGTGTATCCGTAAGGACCCCGCCAATAAGATAAGATAAGATAAGATAAGGCATAGCATCCAAAGTGACACTGGCTTGGGTACCAGGACACAGTGGAGCAATAGGAAACGAGAAGGCAGATGAGCTGGCCAGAGCAGGGGCGGACCGACAATATCTGGGCCCGGAACCAGCACTTCCGATATCTGCAACGGTAACGAAAGGAGTCCGCTGCCAGAAGAATAGAGACAAAGACAAATGAGGCGTGGATAACAACAAAAGTGTGCAGACAATCCAAACTCATGATAGGAAGGGTAAATAGGAACAGAACAAGGTATCTACTAAACCTTGGTAAGTACAATCTAAGTATACTGACAGGGATCTTGACTGGACACTGTCCACTCAACAGACATTTGACGGTAATAGGAGCCAAACAGGATCCTCGATGCCCACATTGTGGCAAAGAGGAAACTAGTCAACACGTTCTGGCCGAGTGTGTGATGTACTCGTCACTGAGATATCGCACATTCGGGGAGGACGCACTGACAGCAGAGACACTTAAAAGCATTAACCTTCAGGACGCACTATTGTTCTGTAGGAAAACAAGAAGATGGGATCAGTGCTGGATGGGAGCGCCGCAGAGCCAGTAACCTGAGACTGGATCAAGGGGAACAGGGCGGAATGAATGGAGAGCCACTCGACCGCCCGCCTGCCTCGGCGGCGTCTCCACTCATCATCATCAAAGTAACATAGTATCTTAAAAGAAAGGAACAACGTGAAATTAATAATTTTAATCAAATCATAAACATACATGGAACTGCCGAAGTCAGTTGAGTATTTTTTGTAAATTAATTATTTTTTTGTAAATTAATTAATGAAATACTCAAAATGTGAATTAATTAATGAAATACTCAAAATACTCTCTTGTCTTATGCAAATCGCCAATCTTTTAATAAGTCCGCTGCCTGTTGATTTTCTTATCATATTAAGGTGAATACTCGATACGCACTGCTAGATCTGAACAGAAGTAACTCAAAATACAACTGTATTTTAAAATCAACTTTAATACAACTTCTATGAACTTGAAACAAAACTAGCAAGGATTTTGAGTTGATGCTGTTTTGATCTAGAAGTGCGAATATGATATGGCTCAATTCTGTTTGTAATTCGCCCACGTTGTCGTATTGCTTTTTGTATAGCAAATCTTTCACGTATCCCCAAAAGAAGTAATCTAACGGTAAACTAATGCAAGTGCACCTATAATAAGAAAAACTGTGCCAGTAAGTAGTTTATTGAGTGGGTAATTATTTGCGAATAATCAATGGTATCTATGGAATGATAATATCGCTATTTTTCGGACGTCGTCGTCGGTAATAAATAATTTTCTTGAAATTTGAATCAAACATTTTACATTATCATTTTCGTTTAAGATACTATGTTACTTAAGAAGATTTTTTTTTTGTTAATACTGTCGATTGGCATCATAAAAATACTGGTGATTTTTTTTTCACATTTAAGTCGGTTCAATTCCCAGACGAACCAAGTAATTTTTAGAATATCTTTGAATACAGTATTACTAACTTTTAAAAATAACATAAAGTCTTCTTTCAGCAAAATATCCTATCTACGATATTTAAGGTACTTTCCCTTCATGTCCCATAGTCTTGGGACGCCCTGTATAAACAATATTTATTTAATTTTGTAGCATACAATCTAATAGTCCGGGCGGCGGCTGCAAATTAACTACCCCATCAAGTAACAGAAAAATATCATCTTCCACGAAAAGAACACCTAAAATAGGTAAGAAAAAATGTGGTCTTCCGGGGCTCAGCTTGGGGGGTAATCCGCAATGAAAAGATATATGGTCCGCTTCTGACCATAATTTTACCTCATTTAGTTACCAAATGAAAACTTTTCGTTGGTTTTAGACACGATTAATAGAGTCTAAAAAAACATGTCTTCCGAGCCTAGTCTTGGAGGGTTCCGCAGTCCAACCATTTTTAGCTGCCAGATGGGGAGGTCAATTTTACCCCATCGAGTTACAGAATGAAACCCGGAGCTCGTAGTACCTAAAATTAAGCTCTTTAAATATTTATTGGTCTGCCAGCTCGCAACCTGGTAGATTTTACAGTCCAACCAATTTTATAATATTTGACTATTTTTTTTTTTTGTTACCTTTGTTGCTTATTTGCTTTATTTTTATTACCTGTACAGTCAACAGCATAAATAAGTGATCATTTATGTACCTTGTCACTTTAACGTCGTGTTTGAAATGTCATACCAAATTGTGAAACGATTGAAAGCGACAAGGTACATAAATGATCACTTATTTATGCTGTTGACTGTACCTAGACAGTTCCCACTAAAACACAAGTATAAGTATAAGGTATAAGTATAATCTATCTAATGATCTATGTTATTAATGCGCATTGTATAAGAAACATGGTCGTACATTGTACAGTCAACATCATAAATAAGTGATCATTTATGTACCTTGTCACTTTAACGTCGTGTTTGAAATGTCATACAAATTGTGAAACGATTGAAAGCGACAAGGTACATAAATGATCACTTATTTATGCTGTTGACTGTACTAAGTTTGCACATATATTAGAATGAACCATCTCACTGTAAGTAACAGAGGTAGATAAGTAGGTATACGAGTACCATTAATGTAAGGCGTGACGTTGCCGCTGCATAAAAATACTATTATCAATTATTTTCCTTTTATATATACGAGTATCTTTCCTTTTAATGATGTCAGAAAAGAGGAGTGGATCGCAGTTAGACGCCATAAAATTCTTGACACTATTTCATCACACTATGGCACTTATATTATTATATTTTTTTAAAGTGGACATTAATAAATACCTTTACTATTTATATAAGTATTTTTTGTAAAAGGATTTCTTTTTGTGCAATAAACAGTTTACTTACTTACTAACTTACTATTATAAAAGCTGTTCTAATTTTATTTGTTACCTACCTACGTTGCTTCTTACCAATGTCCGTTCTGTTCTATTAAAAATCATAATCTATATCCTCCCGGTGACACTCGAAGCGTAATTGCTTACGTATAGGTTATCTCTCTTACTCTCGTTTTTTCCATTCCTGTCCATCATTCATTAGTGAAATAAGTGAACCTATTTTAGTTTGTATAGCTATCTATGTGCAACTGCGACTATTTTCAAACGCAATTTACTATGAACGTAACATATCTATACTCTGTAATATCATTGCCTTTAAATGACGTTTTAAATACAAAACAATGAAAGCGTGTTTTGTGTGCAAAAATAAAGGGAATGAAAAAACGTTTAAAAAGTGCTGTGATGTGATTGCAATTCGTAAATTTAGAGGACTGAAATATAGCAACCTTGTGCTAACATCCCAAATCCTAGCCAACCATGGATTTCATTTAGAATGTTATCGCAAAATTACATCCCTAAAAAGGAAATACAAAGAGGGCTATTTGTCTCACGAGGCTGAAGTTGAAGTAAGTACCTACCTATATGATTTTGGACCCATTACCTTTGTACATATTTAAAACTTTTATTATTTGATTTAAGGGAAACTGTTGTACCGCGGACATAGTTTTACCCCGGACAGTTGTCAATATTTAATATACCCCGTGCTCCTCAAAAATAAATATCTATGTCATTTGAACCATTATCTATGAAAATGAAAGTAAAGTTAGTACGAAATTCTTACTATTTTGCATTTTATATGACAAGTTAAATATGTGTTACTTTTTTATTGTTGATTACATTTTGGATTATATTTTTAATTGATCTCAGGGAGGTTTTCATGGCCGATAATAATGATAATAATGGCCTTTCCTAGTAAATTTTACTAGGTATAAAAGTCTTTGTCCGAAGACTTAGGTTAGCCTTTTATTTCCTTAATAAATAATAGATGATTATTATGTGTTTTCTTTGCAAAAAACTTGTGTTTCCAGGGTCAACACCGAGTGTCCAAGGTAAATCAGGGGTGTAGTAACATAGACACTTGTCCCTTTTTTTCTATCAGCCTGTCGCGTCTAAACTAACAAAAAGATCATTTAATTTAACAAAAAAATATTTTAGCCAAATATTATAAAATTGGTTGGACTGTAAAAGCTACCAGGTTGCGAGCTGGCAGACAAATAAATATTTAAAGAGCTTAATTTTAGGTACTACGAGCTCCGGGTTTCATTCTGTAACTCGATGGGGTAAAATTGACCTCCCCATCGGGCAGCTAAAAATGGTTGGACTGCGGAGCCCTCCAAGACTAGGCTCGGAAGACATGTTTTTTTAGACTCTATTAATCGTGTCTAAAACCAACGAAAAGTTTTCATTTGGTAACTAAATGAGGTAAAATTATGGTCAGAAGCGGACCATATATCTTTTCATTGCGGATTACCCCCCAAGCTGAGCCCCGGAAGACCACATTTTTTCTTACCTATTTTAGGTGTTCTTTTCGTGGAAGATGATATTTTTCTGTTACTCGATGGGGTAGTTAATTTGCAGCCGCCGCCCGGACTATAATTTCCTTACACTATTTTAAAACATTCGAAATAATCGTAATTGCCCGTTTTACCTTATAAGCAGAGCTCGGAATAGGCAGTGCCTATTTACCTAAACTTCGCGGGAGGACATAACTAAGAGTGGTTACAACCACCAAAAATAATTATTTCTTATTATTAAATGCGGGATTTCCCGGGATTGATTGTAGGTATTACTCTAAAGGCTTAATACATTTAACTTTACTTATAAATCAGGGTCGCAAACTGCAGGTAGTAAGTACACGGCTAAAGTGTCGGCTACATCTGTTTTTAACCGACTTCAAAAAAGGAGGAGGTTATACGTTCCACTGTATGTTTTTTTTTTATGTATGTTCACCGATTACTCCGTCAATTGTCGACCGATTTCAAAAATTTTTTTTTGCTTTGATAGAGTATACTTTCGAGGTGGTCCCATTGTCCCCAAATCTGAATCTGATGAGAGGATCCGTGAGGAATTGAGGGAACTCCTCAAATATTGTAGGCAAACATATAGCGATTTTAGTATTTTTAGTAACAAGTATAGCATTTGCATTCAGAAAGTATCATTTGGTGAAGTGGAACTGATGATGATGACCACAGATGGCCACCGGAATAGTCCGGGCGGCGGCTGCAAATTAACTACCCCATCGAGTAACAGAAAAATATCATCTTCCACGAAAAGAACACCTAAAATAGGTAAGAAAAAATGTGGTCTTCCGGGGCTCAGCTTGGGGGGTAATCCGCACTGAAAAGATATATGGTCCGCTTCTGACCATAATTTTACCTCATTTAGTTACCAAATGAAAACTTTTCGTTGGTTTTAGACACGATTAATAGAGTCTAAAAAAACATGTCTTCCGAGCCTAGTCTTGGAGGGCTCCGCAGTCCAACCATTTTTAGCTGCCCGATGGGGAGGTCAATTTTACCCCATCGAGTTACAGAATGAAACCCGGAGCTCGTAGTACCTAAAATTAAGCTCTTTAAATATTTATTTGTCTGCCAGCTCGCAACCTGGTAGCTTTTACAGTCCAACCAATTTTATAATATTTGGCTAAAATATTTTTTTGTTAAATTAAATGATCTTTTTGTTAGTTTAGACGCGACAGGCTGATAGAAAAAAAGGGACAAGTGTCTATGTTACTACACCCCTGATTTACCTTGGACACTCGGTGTTGACCCTGGAAACACAAGTTTTTTGCAAAGAAAACACATAATAATCATCTATTATTTATTAAGGAAATAAAAGGCTAACCTAAGTCTTCGGACAAAGACTTTTATACCTAGTAAAATTTACTAGGAAAGGCCATTATTATCATTATTATCGGCCATAAAAACCTCCCTGAGATCAATTAAAAATATAATCCAAAATGTAATCAACAATAAAAAAGTAACACATATTTAACTTGTCATATAAAATGCAAAATAGTAAGAATTTCGTACTAACTTTACTTTCATTTTCATAGATAATGGTTCAAATGACATAGATATTTATTTTTGAGGAGCACGGGGTATATTAAATATTGACAACTGTCCGGGGTAAAACTATGTCCGCGGTACAACAGTTTCCCTTAAATCAAATAATAAAAGTTTTAAATATGTACAAAGGTAATGGGTCCAAAATCATATAGGTAGGTACTTACTTCAACTTCAGCCTCGTGAGACAAATAGCCCTCTTTGTATTTCCTTTTTAGGGATGTAATTTTGCGATAACATTCTAAATGAAATCCATGGTTGGCTAGGATTTGGGATGTTAGCACAAGGTTGCTATATTTCAGTCCTCTAAATTTACGAATTGCAATCACATCACAGCACTTTTTAAACGTTTTTTCATTCCCTTTATTTTTGCACACAAAACACGCTTTCATTGTTTTGTATTTAAAACGTCATTTAAAGGCAATGATATTACAGAGTATAGATATGTTACGTTCATAGTAAATTGCGTTTGAAAATAGTCGCAGTTGCACATAGATAGCTATACAAACTAAAATAGGTTCACTTATTTCACTAATGAATGATGGACAGGAATGGAAAAAACGAGAGTAAGAGAGATAACCTATACGTAAGCAATTACGCTTCGAGTGTCACCGGGAGGATATAGATTATGATTTTTAATAGAACAGAACGGACATTGGTAAGAAGCAACGTAGGTAGGTAACAAATAAAATTAGAACAGCTTTTATAATAGTAAGTTAGTAAGTAAGTAAACTGTTTATTGCACAAAAAGAAATCCTTTTACAAAAAATACTTATATAAATAGTAAAGGTATTTATTAATGTCCACTTTAAAAAAATATAATAATATAAGTGCCATAGTGTGATGAAATAGTGTCAAGAATTTTATGGCGTCTAACTGCGATCCACTCCTCTTTTCTGACATCATTAAAAGGAAAGATACTCGTATATATAAAAGGAAAATAATTGATAATAGTATTTTTATGCAGCGGCAACGTCACGCCTTACATTAATGGTACTCGTATACCTACTTATCTACCTCTGTTACTTACAGTGAGATGGTTCATTCTAATATATGTGCAAACTTAGTACAGTCAACAGCATAAATAAGTGATCATTTATGTACCTTGTCGCTTTCAATCGTTTCACAATTTGTATGACATTTCAAACACGACGTTAAAGTGACAAGGTACATAAATGATCACTTATTTATGATGTTGACTGTACAATGTACGACCATGTTTCTTATACAATGCGCATTAATAACATAGATCATTAGATAGATTATACTTATACCTTATACTTATACTTGTGTTTTAGTGGGAACTGTCTAGGTACAGTCAACAGCATAAATAAGTGATCATTTATGTACCTTGTCGCTTTCAATCGTTTCACAATTTGGTATGACATTTCAAACACGACGTTAAAGTGACAAGGTACATAAATGATCACTTATTTATGCTGTTGACTGTACAGGTAATAAAAATAAAGCAAATAAGCAACAAAGGTAACAAAAAAAAAAAATAGTCAAATATTATAAAATTGGTTGGACTGTAAAATCTACCAGGTTGCGAGCTGGCAGACCAATAAATATTTAAAGAGCTTAATTTTAGGTACTACGAGCTCCGGGTTTCATTCTGTAACTCGATGGGGTAAAATTGACCTCCCCATCTGGCAGCTAAAAATGGTTGGACTGCGGAACCCTCCAAGACTAGGCTCGGAAGACATGTTTTTTTAGACTCTATTAATCGTGTCTAAAACCAACGAAAAGTTTTCATTTGGTAACTAAATGAGGTAAAATTATGGTCAGAAGCGGACCATATATCTTTTCATTGCGGATTACCCCCCAAGCTGAGCCCCGGAAGACCACATTTTTTCTTACCTATTTTAGGTGTTCTTTTCGTGGAAGATGATATTTTTCTGTTACTTGATGGGGTAGTTAATTTGCAGCCGCCGCCCGGACTAGAACTCCTTAACGGTACCGATTTCAAGGGTGGCGATAAGATATCTCGATTAAGATAGTTGAGCGACTACAACGAAGAATATTTACTTGTTAACCGACTTCAAAAAAGGAGGTTATTGAAATATGACTATGACTTTCCCGCCGCGTTGCTTGCGGCGCGCTTGAAATAACTTAAAGTTTCATTTCAACTAAGAAGTGGAACTAAGTAACAGCGTATTATGATCACTAAAAAGTATAAAATAAAATAAATGTTTTAAAAAACAAAAAACCGCCTTCAAAAACGCAAAAAATAACTTCTTTAAAATTGTAGGCACCTAATAGGTTAGTCCAACTGAAGTCGGCGACCACAACATTTTCAACAAAAAGCCGACATCAGTTGGACTAACCTATTAGGTGCCTACAATTTTAAAGAAGTTATTTTTTGCGTTTTTGAAGGCGGTTTTTTGTTTTTTAATTGTTGAATACATTCTATATGATATTATAATTCTATTTAAAACAACTAAAAAGATCAAATTTCAGGCTTCCGTTTGATTCAATTTGATCTATATTATATTGTTTTATGACTGATTGTTATTTCAAGATGAATATATAAATAATATACAATATAGCAAGATTTATAAGTAAAGTTAAATAAATTAAACCTTTAGAGTAATACAGTCAATCCCGGGAAATCCCGCATTCAATAATAAGAAATAATTATATTTGGTGGTCGTAACTACTCTTAGTTACGTCCTCCCGCGAAGTTTAGGTAAATAGGCACTACCTATTCCGAGCTCTGCTCATAAGACCTCCTCCTAAATTTAGGACATTTCACAGACTTCATGTCCTAAAAGGACATGAAGTCTGTCAAAGAGACTTTTAACTTTAGTTGACTGACATAAAATTATTTTTCGAACTAACGAAATTTGACGTGGGCGAGGTTAATTTTATTGCAAAGGGGATTATAAATAAATATCAGGGACAAATCACACAAATTGACCGTCGCAAACTAAGCTCTAGGCTTGTGTTATGGGCACTAGACAATGATAAACATACTTACGTATAACGTAGTTGGGCGTGTGAGCAAAAAAGTTGTAGCAAACAATATACAAATACTAAATTACAAAACAAAGAGGAGAGGAAACAGTATAAACTAATATTTTTTCTAAAACAACACGGAAAATACATAAATAAGCACAAATAAATAATTATAGCTAAATACAAAATACATAAGGTCTGTTCATTATTACTCGTCTTATATAGTAAACAACTTTCTCACCTCAAAATGACCTATTTTATCTAAAACAGCTATTTAAAACAAAATAAAGCAATCACAGACAATACATTGGCCAAGTGATGTCGAAAATGTTTACTCAGTTTACTTTATTTACGACAAAAGCGCTGTTTTAGCCTAAAAAAGTTTGAGGATAGAAAGTTGTTTACTATATACCTAAGACAAGTAAAAATGAACAGACTTTACTATATAATATTATTGAACTAAGGTGGCAATACTAAAAGCCACCTCTAAATAAAGAGTCAGTCGACGGCCGAATGCTGGCAACACCGGGGCACGCGGGGCGTAAGCAACCACGCTTTGGTTATTTAAAGCCGCCTACGCACGCTAGGTCAGCACGGAATAGGACTTATAAGGATTCTAGAAGCCGTAACTGAAACGGACATAAAGTACTGGGATATTCTCAACCGTCACACGCCCACGTATTTTGCCTGTTTGAACTTTATTTTTAGTAGTTAAGACGAGAATAAAAGTGTGGGTGGTCACATGTGGGCAATCACAAAACTAGGGCTATTGTTGAAATAATTACTGGATCAGGTAGTATACTCGTAAACCCTAGGCTTCCACTACCACTCCTCATCTACTTCTACTTTATCTTCAACCATAGAGTAATCATATTATTAATGTTATTTTAGCTCTTATTCACATGACAGTAAAGGCGGCCGTAAAAAAAATTGGCATCCAAATTAAATCATAAAATGTAATTTATTATTATTTAGGGTATAGCTATTATTATGTTTTAGTTGAACAAATAAATGAAGTTCAACTCGATATTTTTTTAGTAAAATATCACTTGAGATGTTCTAGGTTTGGGTGTTGTTTTAAGCCGGGTACTCACTAGCGAGCCGTAACTGTTGCACGTAAAATCGTGATGTATACGCGGCTCGCAAGCCTGTCCTCCACTAGAAGCTCGTTACTGCAACTGCTACTGTTACAGTTACAGCTCGCTACTGCCCGGCTTTAACGTGAAGTCTATTTGTTAAACCCAACAAAGGCCATGTTACAAATAGGTAGGTATGAGAGTCACATGTTTTTTCACTGACTGCAAGATTCGACAGCACAATTGAAACTCTACATTGTAAAACCATATTGTTTTTGTCCTGTTATCGTATTGTCAACGTTTTGATAGCTCTTATTTACTGGACAGTAATGTCGGCCAAGTTTGAAACAATACGATAATACATCAAAAGCCATATAGTTTTATCTTACCCGGAAGTATTGAACAAAAAACATATTTACATTATATTACATATATTACAAAATAATATATTTACATTTTATATTTACATTTTATTTCTATTTACCCTGCGAATTTCTATTCATTCCATCTTTAGGAAATTAATTCTAAGTTAAGGCTAAGTCAAGATGCATAACGAAAAAGGAATGGAAAATTTGACACATTTCCTTGAGATATTAACCATTAGTAACGTAACGTTGTTTGACAATTAGTTAGTTTAACTACCGATCAAACAACGGGCCATAAGGGTGGCTAAGTTAGCAAATTTCGAAAATTGGCTTGGCCTACTGAATCACCCAGTCGGGGCGCGACAGACCCAAGTTTTTCTACCCATATTCTAGTTCAATTATATAGCTAAAGTGCAAACATCCTGACGTATTCCGTTATGTCGCTTTCGTGACTATGCCTTTCACGACACGTATTTGAATTACTTCTCACTATTATACGAGTAAAAATACACTTCTTGAAGGGCTTCAACACCTCGGTAATCCATAAATAAGCGACTGACTCTGTTCTAAAAAACAAAGCAATTCTACATACCTAATTTTAAAATCTTCGATTCGAATATTACCAGCTAATAACCAGCCAGTATAACTTAGATGTAGCCAGCACGCTACAAACCTTCACAGTACATAACTAAGAGCTAGTTAGACCAACTTTTCGATTTTTTCATCACACTTGCTCGTAAACAGTGTCATAACATGCTTGAAAAATCGACCGTAAATCCAAAATAATACCCGCGGGCCTTTTTTTTACCATTACGCCCTATCGTGGGTAATAGCTTTTTCTTAAAATATAATACGTGGACTCAAACTATCATAATACGTCAGGACCCCAATTCTTGTGCCATTCGATATGAAGTTTCATTCGAGAGGAAATGTCAGTTGCATACAATTTTCTAAAAATGTCGCATATAAACTATTGATCCGACTGTCACTAGAATCGGACTCCTGAACACGTTTGACATTATCTGTGGTAAGTCATAGACAATGACGTAGTCTGCCGCTAATTTATAAATACTGATTATAAACTGTGTGATTCCAAAATAATAATTAAAAGGGTGTCTTTGTGCACATATTAAAATTTATATATCAATAAAGACATGTCGTCATCAGAAGAAAGGGATAATGCGACTCCGCCGGACATCGCCAACGCGGCTAAAATTATTAGTGACAATCGTAAGTTAAAAATATGATCTTTTGTCTGATTTTATTTCATTTCCTCGCAATTGTGATGAAAAACATTGTATGTTACACGGGTGGTAAAGGAAATACAAAGCTCGAGTCATTAAAGCCCTCAGCCTTCGGCTTCGGGCTTCTAACAGACTCTCGTTTGTAATTCTATCTTTACCACCCTTAATACACAATGTACTATTATGTCGTTCTTTGGTACTGGGCCGCGTTTATCAAAAGCTTGTAACTTGTGTTACAAGTGGAAGTTTTATTTTAATACATATTGTTGGAAATATATTTCTGCTTGTAATACACACACTTGTTACAAGCTTCTGATAAAAGGGCAACTCTGGTATGTTATCAGTGTAGGCCCTATACGTCGGTAAAATTAGGTATACTATAACTGTAGGATTACTGACGGCACCTTCTGAGTCTTAAATGCAACGCAACTCGAAGTTCATAGCCAATTAACACAAAATAAAATCGCCCTGTTCAAAGCTAAATTAAAAGTGGTTGAATAAAGCCGCCTCCACACGCGGCGCCGTAAGTATGTGCTCTCGCTCGACTTGGCAGCCATTTCTCGGCTGACCACCTCCCTGCCTGAAAACACGCCTTTGTGAACCCACATATGTATTATGATTTCAGAAAGTTTCCACGTGATGGTTTGCTTATATTTATTGCATATCATTCGGGCCTTGACATTTTCTTAAACCATATGACTATCGTATTGGCTATGTTATAGTACTTAGCTCTTATTTGGCAGTACAGGCGCCCGTATCATCGGTTATAAATAGCAATGTAGTTTCCCCAGCAAGATGGAGTAATGGCCATGAAAAACCAAACATGTTTTAATGAGCAGTTTTATTTTCTGTTGTTTTTTATACCAATTTTATTGCAAGTAACTAGTTGGCCTTTTTGAATTGTAACTGTCGCACGATAAATTAATTAATAAAACTTAACCATCCCAAACTAAGCTCTAGGCTTGTACTATAAATACCTAGGCAACGTTAAACGTATACATAATATATAAATAAATATAAATATTTTATACAGTGTGGAAAAAACGAACGCCACATGAACGGCAACTACCTTAAATATTGGAAATAGCAAATTGTACGCTAAGGAGACTTACTTGGATTTTTGAAAATCTTCAAAATACCATAACTGAAGGGTTTAAATTTTTCAAAAATAAAATCAAGTGTATATACAGGGCTTTACAGCACATACACTTCTTACAATGCGACGCGGTTAGCCTAAAAAATATTAATAATTTTGTGCTTGTAGTTGGTAGTGACCCTGCCTACGAAGCTGTCCCGAGTTTGATTTCAAGAAAGTGCAAATATTTGTCTCATGAACTCATTTGTCTCGTCATCAATGTATTTTTTGTATTAAAATATTTATAGCTATCAACATATTTTGTAAACATTTAACGTTGCGTAGGTATTTATAGTATAAGCCTAGAGCTTAGTTTGCGATGAAGGTAATTCTTATTCAGACTTTCTAAAAATCGGTAAATTGAGAGTCAGTAACACTGAAATGACCTTGTATGGAGTTTTCATTTCTACGTGTGCTTTAATTTATTGACCTACTTAATATATTAATCATATTTTTTAAACTCGTCAACTCTTCAAATATTGCGTAGACTTTTCAACACAATAAAATACAAGTAACTTTTTAAACAGATTAAACCAAATTGATCCCCTAACAGATTAGTCGCTCATATTTTACATGTAGGTACAGTCAAGTTCATAAATATGTGTACACTTTAGTACCTTGTCACTATAATCGCTGTGACAATTAATATATGGCAGTTTAACCATGACATTAAATAGGGTTTACCCTTGTTTTATAGTCACTCATTGCATATATCACTTCGCAGAATTTTCATTTCATAGAAAACTATTTTTTGTACTCGTCGATTAAAATCTGTGTATTAAGATTTCATAGAGAATACTGCAACGTCACTCTTTTCATCGTTGAATAGTCTATGTTACTTCCGAAACAACCGAAATAACTATTTCGCGATACGCTCTAGACAACCGATTTTTTTTTAAAACATAACTTCTTATTTCAATAATATGTGTCCTTGTTTGAGACTCGATCCGATACAAAATTGCCAATCTATGGCGTTTCGTAACGTAGCAGCGTCGCGTCATCAGTCAAAAATCTACTTAAACTTGCTGCTGTATCCAGGGCATAAAAAAAATAAAAAATCGACGCTTTGTGATTGCCTAGTATTTAGCCAATCACAGCACAGTACTGCAACATTACGGACGCGAAGTCGGATAGTAGAACTAGGCAATATAGTACTTACGATATTTAGTTTTCTTATATACTTGTATTAATACCTTAAATTATCAATTTTAATGAACTCGTACAAAAAGTATTGTTCACAATAGTGTCATAATCAAGCGTTTTAAACTCGTACCTTACTTACGGTACTACTAAACACGGCACTCGACTAAAAAGCTCTCTATTATATAACCTAACCTACGTAAATAATATTTACGATAACCTGAAATCAACACGGGTTCAACAGAAAATGGTTTTCTATAAAATGAAAATTCTGCGGAGTGATAAGTTCTATGAAATGAGTGTTTATAATACAAGGGGCACCGCATTAATTAGACAAGGTACTAAAGTGAATACATATTTATGAACTCGACGGTACCTCAGTTAAATGAGTTCGGAGAAAATTATATTACGTTAGATAATAATTGAGCGGAAGCCGAACAGCATTTCAATCTTGAGTTCCTGTAATAGAAAAGCCTGGATACAAATTACTTTGATGCATTTTAATCAGAGGCAGACGCACTTAATCTTATTTAATTATTATTTTTACGTTAAAATGAATTCAACCTCTTACTGTTTTGACTAACGACTATAATGATGATCACAAACGATCGTACACTATGGACAAACTTTGAGCCGGGTCCACTGTACAACCCCATATCGTCACCGCATCACAATCAGGTGTACCGTATATAGCCTGTGTCAATTGAAATGGCCATAGATGTAAACAAATTAGTACTGTTTGACACATAACCTCAAATATTCATCAAGCGTGTTTTTATTTAAAATAACGTATAATTAATGGCGAATTAATCTTAAACTTAATGTGAAAGTAAAGATCAAGTGGATAAATCACTGCTAAGACCTCACTTGATCTTTAAAAGCACGTGATTATCGATTAATAATGGTAAATTGGTTCGTTTGGTTGTGTTTACATTTTTGCCAATTTCAATTGGCACAGACTATAGAGAACGCGTATCCTAAGTATGGACGCTCAGTTTAATCATAATGTAACACTAGCACTGTCGTGTAAAAAACACGTCGATACTTAACCTTATAACCCGTATCGTATCGTAAAACCGTATTCATATAACTTTCTATAGATTGGATGCTGCATTTTTTGTTTCTTTGCGATCCTCGTATCTCCTTTGATGATTGGAGAAAACCGGCTTGAGGTGGGTCACAGTGTATCACGTTTCATATCGTGATACAATTAAAAACCCCTCCATTATACCGATCACGACTCGCGTATCCAATACGATTACGTAATGCCGGCACTTCACTTAGCGTTGCGTATTGCATACGTTTGTCAAATATTTGACGCATGCGCAAATACAAAGTCATGATCGTCTACACATGGAACCAAATACCAAACTCCAAATTTATTTGACATCCAGAAAGCAGTTTGTGTGCCAACAATATGGACGTCGCACTTGCAGCGGGCTTTATGTATTTGAATGCAAATGGCCACGTGTACACGCCTTATTGGCGTATTTGCCTATTTGATGTCCTTTGATGTGCGACGAAAAACCGACAAGCGCGCGGATACGATGTTTGCTATTGGCCGTTTTGACAAATAAGGCAAATATTCGTCATATAAACCGTCTACATATAGCGGTAATTTGTCAAATATTACAAATACCCGAACACGAAAAGCCAAGTGAAGTGCCGGCATAAGGTGTCTAGGATACGCGGGATGAAGCACGGATTGCAACGTATCAGATACGGCGCGTTACATTGTCATGTATATTTACGCGTCTAAAGTTCCAAACTAAATGATCATGGTACGTCTGTACTATGCGACGAATATACTATACAGTCTGTGAGCATTTAAAAACAAAGTCAACAATCAAGAGATGAGAGTAACGCAATGAGGTTTTTTGCATTGATTTTTAACATCCACTCAACTATGTACAATAGTTGTAAAAGTTTATGGAAAGCAGTAGATAGATGTCATATTCGCGTGCATCCGACAATAACCGAAGCGTACTTTAGGACCCTATTCTATGTGCTCAAGGACTGTACACAGAAATGGTACAGATGTAGTGAAATATCCTTTCACATCGTATTTTCTCGGAAATGTTCGTATTTGTCATGCTACTTCAGTCAGACTCAGTACCCACCAAGACAACGTGGGGGAACGTCGCATCGCGAGAGTGATAATCGATATAGAGTGGTTAATACCAGAGTATTTTTTGTTAATTAAGATTAAGTTTGTTTTCAGTTCTTTTTAATAATCATGCCGAAAGCATTAAGTCTGACAAATGTTTAGATCGACAAGCCTGTGAAATTATTTTCAACATTTATTTATATTTCTTCTTGTTTACATACACCTAATTTCTATATATTTGATCGTGGTGGCTCTAACATCTCGGTGTAATATACTTCAACCTCGTGGTTTGATATTTGACACTGATAACTAAAGTACTCTATTTATTTAATACAAACATGACACTTAATAATTCAATAATTCATAGACACGTCGGTATCATTCGGAAGTAGACGTGAGTTCCAAGTTTTCACGATGTGAAAGGATTATTCACTAGATCTGTACGAGTATGAACACGGCTTAAAATTAATCACCACTAAATATTTTAAAATAGCCAACCTTGTATTCAGTATCTTCTTGTATTTCTTGTGCTCAACCCGGTACTATTAACATGTTTTATATTTTACATGCCCTCAGCTTATCACAATAAAGTTCAAAGTGCGGTGATAAAACATCTACACCTAGCACCTGCAAAAAGAATTCAATGAAGTTCCATAAACAGAGTCGTAAAGACAAACTAATTTAGCTGTGGAGCTATTTATTCCCTTTGGGGCTAGTCACGACTTTGGGCGACGGAAGCGTGGCGGCATCTAGTGGCGGGGTGTGGAAACTGCATATGTCTCTATGCATTGTTCGATTCTGGCGAGGCTAAGCTTGGCCCCTCGGAGCATATAAATGGGTTACCGAACTCTGTTACCTTAACCTAAAGCATTTTTTACTAAGAAAGATTCATGTTGTAAGTAGCAATATCATCAACGAACAAAATAAATTAATTTAATAAATTTCTTAGTCAATAATGCTTTAAGTTAAGGTGACAGAGTTAAAATTAAATTAAGTATGGAGTTGCATTTTAAATAATAAAAATCTCGGAAATTATGTGATATTGGACTACATGTTATACCATATTATATACTCCAAATAGGGTCTAGAATCGATGGTTAAAATCCTTCGGGTACGTCCCGGGCACGGTGTATATTACCTACTCATACGATACATACCTACTTACTTTGTATAATTTCATTTGATATAACATTCTATTAGTATAACGAACGAAACGTATAATGATAAAATTTATAATCTCATAAGTCTAATAACATATAATGAACTATGGACATACAAGTAATTACTTTTTGTATAACGGTTAAATTGTATAATATTCACATTATCTGATAATAAAAACACAACATACATTTAATATAACAATGAAAAACATAATGTAATTAGGTTCTGGTGTTTCGCCGGCCGCTCGTGCGTTTTTTTTCAAGTTAAAACATGGATGGAAAAAATGAGCGACGATTAATAAATAACGTTTATATTAAAACCAAACAACAACAACAAAGAACAATTCATTTCAAGGGGTTCCGAAAATTCACAGTTGACATAAATTGTCGTGGGCACGAGTATGTCGATAACACTTCCTTATAATATGTAATTTCAACCTTATGCAATATTTTAATTTACTTTTTTTAGTTTTAGTGTTGTATATTTTTTCAGTTTTTTTTTCGTTTGTGTCGTAATAAAGTACTGCAATCTTATGATAAGGTTAATAAAACCGGTTTCTACGGCGGATAGATTGTAGTCAATTTCGACGTTGAAAATTATTCTAACCGATGTTAGAACGTTAGAACCCGTTTTGTCTTCACGCGATAGAACAACGTCAATTCATCTACGTCTACTTCACGACAAAGTTCTTTAAATAACGATAAAAAAACCACTTCGATTCGTCAAACTTGCTTCGTCGCTGCCTCGAGCACAATATCGTAGACGGGAAAAACTTAATTGCGAAGAAGTAAAACAAAGAGCAAGCTTTTATGAAAAACCCTACTGCATGTCTTATTATATACTCCTACTATCCCACTAATAATGCGAAAGTTTGTGTGTTTGTTTGTTACTCCTTCACGCTGCAACGCCTGGCGCATTTAAAAGAAAGTTGAAATGGAGATAATTTATACCCTGGATAGGGTACTTTTCAACCCGGAAAATTTTAAAGTTCCCGAGGGAATAACGATAATTGAAATCTACGCGGAGGAAGTCGCGGGCAGAAGCTAGTCGTCTATAAGAATTTATATTTAACTTATCCATGTTTTATACAAGTAAAGTTCAAGTTAGCTCTTATACTCGCTACGCTCATCGTCGTACTTACCACTTTTACTAATTCAGTATTTTCGCGAAACCTCTTGATCAAATCTGGATGATACATTCGGGCAAGAAATGGTCTAGCCACTCACGTGCTTTGTGCAACCAGAGTTACCAAGGAAATCCCTTAACTATATTAAAGCGAAAAAAATTCGTCGGTCTTAGGAAGGATCCGAACCTACATCTCCTCTGGCTCTCCGGGCCGATGCAGGCGCATTACCAATTATAATACATATAAACGATATAATGATATAACGATAAATAACGATAGATGGCGTCAGCATACCCTCCGAATATGAAAAAGCAAGCGATTACTAATTTCGTGGATCTTAAGTAGGGCCTTGGTGGCATTATTGGTAATGCGCCTGCGTCGGCCCGGTGAGCCAGAGTAGGTTCGAATCCTGCCTAAGACCGAAGATTTTTTTTCGCTTTAATATAGTTTAGAATTTCGTAACAGACGTTACTGTTAAATTTAAAGCCCTTGTTTATAAATAAGATCGATCAAATTTGCGCGAGCACTCGATTCTCGCACAAATAACATCTTCTGTTTGGGTGAAAGTCAGTTAATTATAAAGAAAGTTCTAAGGGCAAATGTTTACTGCCAATGATATGACCTAACTGGAAATAAGCTGAGAGCTCGTAAAGTGAACTCATTCAGTTTTATATGCCAACAGGAGGGCTTTATAGCGGATTGCTTAGTCCACGCGATGGCCAGTATTACATGATGAGTGTAAACAACAGGTTAAAGTGATGCAGTTTTGTAAAAAGGGGGTGTGCTTCAATTGCGGAGCATCCCCACTGAGAGCATTCGCGTGAATATTCCAGTGGTGTGGACGTTGAGCTGGGATGTTATTCTTTTAGAAACGGCGCTCGGTCGGTCGAACGAGTGAACGAGTGAACGCGCCACACCGGCAAGTTTAAGTAGTCTCGTCAGAACTCACAAGACACTTCGTGCATTCTCAATTAGGCAGCCTTATAAGTTTGATCTTATCGATACAAGCCATACTGCCTAATTAAGAATTCACGCGCTAAATTGTGTTTAGTACGCTCTGACGGGACTACTCAAACTCGCCGCTGACCGAACGCCATTTTTAACAGAATCACACCCCGAGCGTTACAAAGCTTACACACCACTCGATGTTCGCGCCGAATGCTCATTACACGCGAATGCTCTCAGTGAGGACGCTCCTTTAGTCTAAAAAGTTCATTTAACTATAGTTCAGGAAATATGATTAAGCGGTTGTTATCTACTTTGCGATCTTTTTTTCTGCGTTAAGACTTACCGGACCTAACCTTAACCTTAACCTTTCAACCCACTGTGCTGTTCGAAGAACGAGGGCAGTTTTACGATTACCTTTTATTTGATTAACAACATCGTAGTAAGATTACAGACGGCTAATTCATATTTCCTGAACTATACCTACGAAATGAAAAATAAACTGAAATTTGACAAAATGTATAATTTTTTGTAGCATATTTATAACATTAAATTATCATTACAATATTTAGTATCACATTAATATCGAATAATGCCATTTCATATAACATACATTAAGTATAATTAATAGAAAGAATAAAAACATTTACAATAATGATTAGTCGTATAACATCATACATATTTTATAGTCATAGTTATTGTCAGGATGGTGAAAAAGAGGCTGATGTTGATGGGTGTGGATGGGTGTGGATGGGCAGCGGTAATTACTTTTCCTAGCCAGGTTTTTATATTTTATTCGATCCCCTCCATTGACTCGAACGAATAAAGTTCATAGCAGTTATTCGTTGGGCATGTTACTTCAAGTGTAAACTAATATTGCAGACGGCGTGATCGCCGCGTTGTCGAAGAATATTTATGGATAGGTAAAATAAGATTATTGTTTGGGTTTCTTATTTACATTTGGAGGTACTTTTTTTAGAACTAAAAACAAGATAACAAACGATTTTTTCGGGTTAAATCTTTAAATAATAACCAACAAAAAGCGAGCTTTAAAAATCCCGTCTGTTGTTGCTAACCAACTTTAAATCTTTATAAATCCTAAATGATCATTCAAAATGAAAAATGATTAAAGAAACCTAAAGGTGATTTTTAAATACCTATTCAATGATACGCCATTTGTCATAGATCGTCGACTTTTTTTTTTCTTTTTTACAACATGGCGTCTAGCTGCCGCCATATTCAATTTTAATTACTGTCATATCTTTAGTGATACTCAAAAGATTAAGACAAATAGATTACCATAAGAATCAAAATCGGTCCATGCGTTTAGTTTCTAGAGCGCCACAAAGGAACAAACATGCATAATTATATAGGCTGATAAACACATTACCCTCCTCATTCGGCAGTCGGGTAAAAAAATTAAGAGTGGTACTTTTGTACGATAATAAATAAAAATCGTTTTGAAAAAAAAGTACCTATAAAAGAATCACCCTATACATAGGCTGATAGGCTCATCTTTTGAAACTTTTGTATAATTTAAAACACGCTTTATGGCTATTAATATTAACTCTTAACTACATATATGGAGTTAAGAGTTATACACATCGACTCGCGATTACGATCATTAGGTACTTACTCGTAACTAATCGATAGATTATCGTTCGATTGTCGATCGATGACGATGATGATGTTAGTAGTCGTCTATAGTTTGACTACAACTTTAAGAGCTACACGCTGTTTTCTACAATTTTCTTCTCGGAGATAGGTAACAGTCTGTCTGTCTGTGCGATATAAACACTAAACTACTGGTGGTGGCTAAAAGTTTTAATTAAATTTCTCCACGAAGAATCGTAAAGTTAAATTAATTACGTCAATTCCTTAAGTTATTATAAGCGAGATTAAAATAATGAAACGTTAATGTATATAAAGCTTTAGACATCTTAATAGTGAATATGCATGTTTTTTTACAGCTTCAATAAAAGCTGACTATCTCTTTCTAGCAAAACAGAATTTAACATGGAATTTCTATGGCTAACGTGTTACATGATGTCACACGGCGTATCGGATCAAAACCGTGGACAGACTTGTGACGTGTCGTTAAAATTTGACACATTTTATACGCAGCAAATGTCAAATTTTAACGAGACCTCGCAACTCTATTCACTTTTATTTTTTATTTAACCTTTAGTAATAGTAGATGTTTGCCTTGTCGCATATGTTAATCTTTTAAACGTTTTGAGTATTTGGCTATTCTTAAAGCGTATTTTCATCTTTCCGGGCTTTGGGGATTTTGAAGCCAGTGTTATCCGATATATTATCTTCGATATTTAAATCGTAATTCATAAATGATTTTTCTTAACCGTTTGTTACATTTATAAGCTTTTATTTAAACTGTGAAAAATTACATGAATTTTCCCTATTACTTCGGGGGTAATTTTAAATTTATTTTTTGAATGGGGTAGTCCCTTGTGCATGGTCCGTCATCTTATCCCTTATTGTCAACGTTTTGATAGCTCATATTTACGGAGTTAAAAACAATACCATAATGTCCATAACAGGTCAAAGAAGATATGGTTTTTACCGCCTAGAATAGAGGCCCTGTTTAACATTTCGTTTACGAATTGAACTGTGAGTTGTTTAAATATTTAAGCCTTCCACGGTAATAAGGCATCTTGCGAGTAACGTGTTGTTACGATTATTTCAAAATAATTTTTTTTAGACAATTTCTTCAGAAAAACTAACACCACAACCTTGTTTTAAATATTTTTCTACATGAAATAAACCAAATTCTATAATTATCCGTCACAATTTTTTCTTAAGCCACAGCTTCTGTGGAGACCTGGCATTGTCCTTTGGTAAGTTCAGGTACTAATTTGATAATATTGTAAATGGAAATGTTACTATTACCGCCTGTTTCACAATCGACAAGTAAAGCATATTTGACAGATAAATTTAGCCCTTTCTCTTTCTGACACTTGAAAATAGACAAGGAGAAAACCGACTTTAAATGGCAGATAAGTTTACTCGTCGATTGTTAAACCGGCCCTTAAGTAACTAACTCTATCCGCAGTTTAAATATTGAAACCACAAGAGAATAACATCCCAGACTACTTACTCGGGAAAAAGTTTGGATATTTGCATCGTTATTATTTACAAAAAGTTGCAGGCTTCCTCCTGAGTTGGTTGACCGAAGACAAAGGCTAGGTACTCCCCAAAGCGGTATTGGAATAGTCTCGAGGATTTGGAGGACCGTCCCGAAGTCCTTAAAATTCGTTTACCGCTGGATGACTTTATATTCATTATGATATACGCGATATTGTATAGTCTAGGGACATTGCGGTCTCGTGTTTCACCGGGAGGATGGCACTTTGATTAGAGTTAAAGTAGCAATTACACAATCTTGTTATTCTTTATTTATTTAAATTTTATTGCACAGTTAAAATGTACAAATGGCGGACTTGTAAGAGGGATATATGGGAGGCAAGATTTATTTTGCCAATAACATGAGATTACATTATACACGCTGGGAAAATTTTAGGTGGTTTTTAGGATCCGTAGTCAACAAGGACCCTTATAGTTTTTCTATGTCTGTCCGCGGTAGAACTCAAAGACTTTTGGTACTACGAAGCTGTAATTTGACATAGTTGTACATTCACATAACGCCGACAAAGTAGTAAAATAAAATCTCAAAAAAAAACGGGTACATGAAAAGCAAAGGTTTTTTTTTTTTACTTTAAAGCATCGAGTGAGGTCTCATTCATTAGATAGCTCTTATGTATGTTGTCTCGTTATGTATGTTATTTTTAGATTTAGATATAGAAGTCGAAAAGTGTAATTTTTCATAGAGTTGCGCGCCGCTATCGTCGCCCCCGCCCCCTTAGAAAAAAACTCTTTAACTATCCCAACAATTCTCATTTCTCATATAAATTAGTATTCTAAATAAACCTGTTCATAAAATACAAGTGTATTTCCATTTAACCCTAGACGCGAGGAAGCGCGGGACGCCGTATGACTTTAATACGACCAAATTTTTTTGCTCCTTTTTACATCGTCCACTTTTTAACGACTTTTGATGCTACAAGCTATTACCCGCGGCTTGCCGTCGGAAAAAGCCGGAATATAGTACCTATGAGTCTATGACTTTATAATCTACAAAAGAAAACCTCTAGCATGTTATAGTTTTGAACAGCGACATCTAACGGATGACAGGGTACAAGAAAACGCCATCTGTTATCGAGTAGCATTACTTATTTTTCAAGTATTTGTGAAATAAGATTCAGAGAGATAGATACTCGTATAGATAAGATCTTTGGGGTATATTGGGACGGAAAGTATTAATCCGTTTGCTCATGAAAACGGAACAATTAAACATTCACAAATTCTTATAATATAATAACGAAGAATTCATAACGCCAATGGCGACTGCTTTATACTTTTAAATTTTCTTTTGATTTAAAGGACTTTGAATAAAAAGAGCGAATCGTTCCGTTTTTACACGACTGCCCCAAAAAAGGAGTGTAATGTTTTCAGGGTTCGTGTTTGTATGTATGTATGTAATGTGAGTTTCTTTATTCCACTATAACTTCTAAATCCCTTGACCGATTTAGATGTGTGAAGTATTGTTAGAATCCTTACGTCATCCCGGATGACATAAGATACCTCAACTGTTAAAATATAACAACAATGGCAAAATGACAATTATTAATATATGTAGGTATATCGACGACAGTATAAAAAATGCAGTCGGGTTTTTAAAGCTTGCTTTTCATATAGTTATTTTATTTAATGAAATGTTCTATCTCGAGTTAACAATAGTCAAGTATATCATAGAACACGTGGCAGACCTGCCGCGCGAAAATCTGATAAACGGCGGCGGGGGGACCCGCTATTCCAGGTAGTGGACATGTTTGGGAAATGTCTATGTCCCGCAGTGAACGTGTTTCGGCTGACATGGTACCAGTGATGACACCTCGGTTATCAGCATCATCATCATTAAGATTTAACAAAACACGGTCTCCATTTTAGAACACGCTTGCACCCAGTCATCGATGTGGGCAGCTCATTGGCTTGCAAAATTTAAGAGCTATATAGCTCAACTCAACAAAATTGCTACCAAACTGTATCTCAATATTCCATAATATTTTCCTTTATATTACAATTTCTTACCACAGCAATCGATTGTTGGAAAGATGTTCAAGGCTCCGCATAATACTTTGTGATCTCTTTCCAGCCATATTATTATTCTCAATAACGCGGTATTCAACATCGGTTTCCAATGTATTTAGAAACCCGGGCTCGTAGCAACTGTTGGAAATTGGAGTTCAACATATCGGCTCGCCCGACAGAACATTGTCCAGTTTAGTTTGATATTTCATTCCAAACACATCCTATGAGGCAAAGAATCAAATTATGATGGAGATCTACTCAGTTGCAAAGAATAACACCCCGGAACAATCAAGGTTTCTCAAGAAGCATCCGGAAGCTTCGAGAACTTGAATAAAATGCATGCTTTACACGGCGAAGTTTTGAAAGAAGTGGCCTTAAGTTGATAACAAGGGTACGGAGCAATATTGACGTTTGGTCGACAATATGAAGGTTATATTGTCCCTTATTTTTATGATCGAGGTATCAAAGCTTTAGAGGTCATATTTTTATAAACTACTAGGAAGACAGGATGTCGCTAGGGTCGACGCTGGGATTGCGCTGGTTCAGTAATAGACTATGCACTCAGTCTTACCTTAAACTTAAAGAGGTTATACTTATCGGAAATACAGACGAAGGAAGCAAATTGACAACTGTAACTTTTTTAAAAGATGTTCAGAAAAAAATCTTGCTTATAGAGGTTTGTTTCAAAAGCATACTCTAGGTAGGGGTCGGCAACCTGCAGCTCGATGCCACATGCGGCTCTCTTGATGTGAAGCTGCGGCTATTTAGTTCCATACTTTATTTATGCAAGTGTGTTTATAGTAGGCAAGAAAAAAAATTGTGGCACTTTAAAAACTTTGAAATTTTGTAAATTGTAATTTTTGACTTCCGACTCAAAAGGTTGCCGACCCCTGTACTAGGTAACTCGTCAATAAATGGCCACTTACCGAACCCTTTATTCAAACCGCGGATAGATAAGGCTCACTGCGGGTTTAAATTTGACATTTGCCCGTACAATAGTGTCAAATTTTAATACGAAGTAAGCCCTAATCTGTCCGCGGTTTGAATATAGGTTTCGGAAAAAAGACTAAGACAAAGACATTTATTGCAAGAACATAGTAAAAAAACAGATCTTCGTGGAACAGGATGAGCTTATGTTCTGCCTTAATTAGGCATGCAATGTTATAAATACAGATCGTTTTTCATCAAGGAACTCCCGAACGGAGTAAACACATTTTTCCAATAGCCACCTTGTCATTAAATGGTCAACTTTATTCAAGGGACATTTCTGTTTTATTACAATTGGTAAATGATTGTAAATTTTGATTGCCATAAAGTAAGAATTAGCTTTAAAAATATTCCATTTAGATCAAGGCAAGAACAGTTTATCCTTGTGTCTAGTAGATCTTGTGAAAACTTCAGCGTGAGTAGCGAACATAATAGGGCTTTTCCTAGCAAATAATGCAATCTGCTTAATATACATGCACGGCAGGGGCAGTACTCCGGCTTGAAATAAAGGTTTACATGGAGTTAGAAAATGAGTATTGCATACAGCTCTTATACACCTCTTTTGGGCTACAAATGCTTTCTTTACATCTACGGAATTACCCCATATCAATAACCTGTAACTAAGCTAAATAAAGCTGATGGCCGATGGGGTCAGAAGGTTCTTGAGTGGCGTCCGCGGACCGGGAGACGAGCTGTAGGTAGGCCTCCAACAAGATGGAGTGACGACCTTGTAAAGATCGCGGGAACGCGGTGGATGCGAAAAGCACAAGATCGGTCTGAGTGGAGAGCCTTGGGGGAGGCCTATGTCCAGCAGTGGACGTCTTTCGGCTGACATGATGATGATGATGATGAAGCTAAATAAAATTAAGAAAGTGTCATTTAGTTACTAGCCATTAAATTTATTTACTGACGCTGTTAGTAAAGATACATGGACAGTACTCCGGGTAATAATTCAGGATCTAAGTTCTGTTCATCCTTACTTGTCTTATATAGTAAACTACTTTCTAACCTCAAAATGAACCTTTTTTTGCTAAAACAGCTTTTTTATCGTAAATAAAGTAAACTGAATAAACATTATGGACATCACTTGGCTAATGTATTGTCTGTGATTGCTTTATTTTGTTTAAAATAGCTGTTTTAGCCAAAAAAGGTTCATTTTGAGGTTAGAAAGTTGTTTACTATATAAGACAAGTAAGAATGAACAGGCCTTAGGTATTCTAGTTTAATCACAAAAATATCAGCATAATCTCTTGCTTAACACATAATTATTGCAAAGTGGCCAGTTACCGAGCGGTTGCCAGTAATAGGCGATTTACCCTAATTTTTTTCATTATTTACTGAGAAAATAAATAAACAAATTTCTGCTAATGTCTAAAGATCTTAACCGCCAGATGGTCTTTTCCACGTCAGAGCTAGTCCTACGTAACGCGGTTACAAGCAAAATGACGTCATTCCGACCCCTAGTCCAAAGCAGGCGTCGCAAACACCGACTGATAATATTCAATATAATTTAAGCATATCTTTTTCAGAAAACCGTTTAAAAAAGTTCTTGATATTAATTCCCCTTAATACTTCCCTGTCCTAGTTTCCATGCCGAGGTAAGCCCGGAGCACTCCGTGCAACGCTGCACGTGCATCGGCTTGCATCTCTAACTATAACTTTTATGCAGGCTGGGCTGAGTGCGAGTGAATGCAAATTATGCGAAAGAAATGGAAATACAGAGTAAGCACGTTCGATCTACCTAAATGCTGCATTGTTAAGATGCCTTTTGTACTTGCAGGTGTGGGCTACTTCCACACATTACTCGTTTTTATATTTTATAGTTAACTCGTATTTTATAATTGCATGCTTAAATATATATTTACAACTTTTACTCTACATTAAATCTATTTACCAGCTCGTCGATATCGATATTAACGATAAACTCATCGACCTCACCCCATCACTGAAACGCGCTAAGCCACATAACATAACACTAAGTACTCGCCCGACGCGGCGCGCGCGCATCATAAGTCGTTTTTCAGTAACAACTTAGCTACGACGCGGAGCGCATGCTTCTCTCCCTCGCAAATTGTATCGACGCGAACAGCTGTGCCTATCTATCGCTTGTTTTACCACTTTTCATTTTTCACAAACTAAACCCTGGCGCGGGCCGGACAGAAGAGACGTAAGACGCGGACGCGTCGGCGTCGCGGCGCCCCTTTAATGAATTTTCAACCAAAATGTATAGAAGCTAAAGAACTCGACGCGCGCGGGCATGGCCTTCTATTTCCGTATGTATAATAGTAGTCTTTAGCTTCTATACATTTTGGTTGAAAATTCATTAAAGGGGTGCCGCGACGCCGACGCATCCGCGTCTTACGTCTCTTCTATCTGGCCTTCGCCTACTTTCTCTCTGTGCTAGTGCGTGTGCTTTCTACCCTTCTCGTACCGGTCAATATACCATTGGAACTGTGAGTACGACTATTTATTTACGAAACTCCCAAACACCATCCGTGCGATTTAGAGACCAAACAGATTATAATACAAAATATATTCTATGGCTTAAGGCACTACGTGCGAGTTGGTCAAGTCCCATCATCAACCTTATTAATTCAACAGACTTCAATAAAGGAGGTTCTCAAGTGTCTTTTTTTTGTTTTGTGTTTCTTCGCCAATTATAAACCGATTTTAAAGATTTTTTTAAGAATAAGGGTTCTATTTAAATTTCGTCATCGTCTTGTCATGATATCCATGGAAAAACACCGGAACTCCCTAATAATTTCGAATAGGTTCATATTTTTTTAAACATTTAATTTAAAAAAAAAACTATTGTGCCACCATCTTGCAGCAGAGTTGCTTTTGCGGTCGTATCATTTGGAAGAAAACTTTTCTAGTTGGTTTGAACTCTCATCGGTGACGTTAGAATAACATAGCGGTCATAGTACAAGATCCCAGTCACCCCAGACTTACGTAATTTTAGGATATTTTTTTTAGGATCGGTAGTATAACATAAACTTAAAAAGGAATGGATACTCGCTAAGCTGAAAGCGGGGCCGTTTTGCAGGTAACCAGGTACCAAAGGTGGAAAAAAATCATACTAACTTACGTCAAAGTAAAAAGGCTGGTTTTTACATATGTTATATATGATATTGTTATAAACAAACATATACAGTTGCCAGACACTTCCTGTGAGCCATAACTTTTGACAGACACTTTAAAAGTCGTAAAAAAAGGGGGGAACTTACGTCATTTTAGGAAGGCTGAATTTTATATATATTGTTAAGTATAATATTTTAAACTATTTTCCAAAGAGCCAGACAAATCTGACGGGCCAAACATCCTGCCAGACTCGTTAAAAGTTCCGCTATGCGAGGAAGTGCGAGAGCATTTGAGCATTATTCAAGCGCATAAGTACAAGTGAGATGCACTCTGACTCGTGAATATCTCTCTTACAACTCGTGGCTACTCTTGATTCGAGGCTCCGGTACACCAAAAGCGTGTAATAATACTCTAATGCTCTCGCGCTTCCTCGCACAGCGGAGCTTTTAACGAGTCTGGCAGGATGTTTGGCCCGTCAGATTTGTCTGGCTCTTTGGAAAATAGTTAAAAATATTATATTTAACTATATATATAAAATTCAGCCTTCCTAAAATTACGTAAGTTCCCCCCTTTTTTTACGACTTTTAAAGTGTCTGTCAATAGTTATGGCCCACAGGAAGTGTCTGGCAACTGTATATGTTTGTTACCTGGTTACCTGCAAAACGGCCCCGCTTTCAGCTTAGCGAGTATCCATTCGTTTTTAAGTTTGTGTTATACTACCGATCCTAAAAAAAATATCTTTCCTAAAATTACGTAAGTCTGGGGTGACTGGGCTCTCACCCTATCAGTCAGGCAAGGCGGCGCGTGGAAAGTTTCAAAGCCGTGTAAAAGTGAAAATTACGATGGCGATACATAGAATACTGGTAAAATATGTGAACTAGGTAAGTGTATCTCTCGGCTTGCAGTACAGTCACGAGATTTAATTTGGTACCCACCTTAGATCCAAAGTCAATCTAACATTCGACAACAATAAAGTAGAGTTTCCTAAAAGCTACAAATGACCTGACATCTCTAATGACCTTGACGACTTCAAGCATATTTTTCTTGAAATGGGTCCCAAATTAACGATCGTGACCGAACAAAAGGTTTTATTGTGGAATGGAGAAACGATGAACCAGCTGACCGACAGCAAACTGCAAATATGCGTCGTGAAACCTCAGAACTAAGATGTTTTGCCTATATGCTAGTCATTTTACTGGTTTCCTTATCCCCAAATCTGATCACAATAACTCATTGCCACTCGGCGGTAGGTTAAATGATAAGATGGTAAAGCATTCTTTGGTGGTAGCGATCCGAACCCTACACAAGGTCCTACAACTAAAAGAAAGTGCATCAATTTCTGATGATGAGCGATTGCGAGTGCGTTAGGCCATAGCCCCCCATAAAGAACAATGCCAGGTCTCAGGTCAGCTTTGGCCTAAGAAAATATTGTGGTGGATAATTATAGAAATGGGTTTATTTGATGTAGAAATAGTAGTTTATGTGACTGTTACATAATAATAGACATTAAAATACGAGTGTGGGTTTATGAAACGAGCCGACAGGCGAGTTTCATAATAACATCACACGAGTGTTTTAATGCCTAATTATGTACAGTTACATACACTGCTTTATCTACACACATACATAACTTCCTTTTCGTACTGCTAGAGCTTCCATGATTTTGCTGGTAACAAGTTATTTATAACACATTCGTTGCTCTGTCGCGAATATCAGGTACCGTCTCGGAAATATCTCGATCACTATCTTGATCGCTAATTTTTCACGAAAGTGATGCAATAGTTATAGATATAAACAACAAAACAAACTAATTTTTGCGACAAGACAAACAGAACCTGAAATATGGCGGTAAATGAAAACTTTTTTCTCACGCATGTCATGATGGCACGCAACCGCAGTTTTTTTTAAATTCAGGGACAAACTAGAGTCGGCCTCTGATATCATATCGTTCGATATCAAATAACATGCGAGATTTGTCAAAATTGCATGCAATTGACATTTCATTTCGAATAAAATGTCATTTCGAATGATATTAGAATTAAGGTCAAATAAAATTGCTTTGTTTTTCAGAGATGTTCGAAATTTGAATGTCATAAGAACATCGAAATTGATGTTCTTATGAATCCATAAGATTACTGCCGCAAATAAAAAATTTGCTTATTATGCTGGTCATAATTTGCGGTTTCTGAACGCATTTTAGAGGGTTTATGATATGAGTATAGATAAAATATTTAAAACAATGCTGTGGTGTTCGTTTTTCTGAACAACTTGTCTAAAAAATAATATTTATATATAATCGTAACAACACGTTACTCGCAAGATGTCTTATTTACATAGTAGATGGCTCTATTTTTCGTATAAGTTACCTATGTGTGAGTAATAAATTACTGGATTTAAATCTCCTACAAAACAGATCATATCAATATCCTTCGTATCCGCGGGTTTTTTTTTTAAGTGTTTTAAGCCAAGATCTGGCATTGTCCTTTCAGCTCGATAGCATAAACCGTTTCAAAGAAAAAGGGTCAACAAAGTCGTACAGTTATAGATAATGTAACGCCTCCATAATATCTAAGTTTTTAATTAGGTTTTGGATGAAGGAGGTTTTTATCTTGGATAGCAAGCAAAACCTTTGCAATAGTTTTAGCTATGGGTTTTTGAAAAAAAAGAAACAAAAAAGGATGGGGAAAACAAAGACTACTATTGTATACTGGGATATAGACTGGCAACTCTGCGATTTTTTCTGTTCGTGACGTTTGTCTCGTAACTTCTGCCATCTAGTTCGTGTTCATGGAACTATTTCTATGCATACGTGTGTGTAAGCATGTGCTTATACACAACCACATACGTAAGCTATTCGCCACCCCTTATTCATACAAAAACACAATAGGTACTTAAAGACCAATAATAGTTAAGACACGTTGTTGGCACATATTAACTATTATGGCTTTAAACACCGTTATTTATAACGTTTTATGTAAAAGAGGTTAAAGTTTGATTTAGAGTAAGTACTGCAAAAAAGAACATACCAGGCGTGATGGCAATGATTTACATTGAGAACTGATAAACTCCAAAGAAAATAGTCGACATTAACGTAGTCTACGAGATACACTTTTTTTGAATAATTTAGCGCAACTACAATATCATTTCGCTTTTAACTCATCGTTCTTTCGCGGAACGATTTGTATATATATATTAGGAACTAATAATAATAATAAAATGAGTAGGTATCTAGTGGCGTCATTCGCAAAAGCGACTTTTAATTAGTACGCCGCGCCGCCGCGCCTGATCAGTTCTCATTTGTAGGTATATAAACCAGTGAGAAGAAGACAATCATTTCAGCCGAAAGACGTCCACTAAATATAGGATCCCTCAAGAACGACAAAATTATAAGTTCACCAAGTTCTAAAAAAAAAGATAGTACATTTAACGATTTCAAATTATTTTCAAAATGGTTTTTAAAAAGCTATTATAACTAACTCTGTGAGGATCATATATTTAAAGGGTCTTCCTAATTCTGCGGTCATATCTACAGGCATCTCTCTTTAACATAAAGAAAGAAAGATACTGTAGGTATAATAACTAACTACTTTTTTCAAATCTCATAGATGTGGCCGCAGTGTACCTATTTATTTTCAGAGTTCGAGGAATCCAACTAATTACATGTCATGTAAACATATGAATATATAAATAAATCATTTATTGCATTTAAGCTTATTATGTTTAAACTGAGTAGGTACACAAAGGTTTACAAAGTACATGCAAAATGCATAACAAGAACAGAATTTGAGGCAACAATTGAATGATGACAAGTTTTCAATATAAATTAGCGTACCTAATTAGTATGATGACATTAATGACTCATGTTGAACTTAACTCTATACTTACTCTAGTAATATGAATTGAAAAACTGATAATTATCATAAAGCGAAACCAAACATAAAACGAAATGACTTATGTACATGAGACCTCAAATTTCCGAAAAATGTGAGTTTTTTTGATTGAACCTAATTTAACCGACTTCAAAAAAAGGAGGAGGTTCTCAATTCGTTTGTATTTTTTTTTAAATGTTTGTTACCTCAGAACTTTTGACTGTTATTTTTATTATTGGCATAAATCAAAATCAGTTCTGCGAAGCCTAAAAGACAGAGGGACAGTCACATTTTCCAATTTATGATATGAATAATACGACCAATAATAGAATTTTATTGTCCGTTAATTTTCTTCTGAATACCTACGTTTGGAATCTGCGTTTACCGTCAAAGGTGTAGTGAAATACCGTATACGGTCCGGTACGCAGCACGCCGTAAAAGACATCTTTCATGCAATAATTTGAAATCCTTTATTATTGTTTTTCTCGCTGAAAATCAATTTAATTCAAGAATTTTTCTTTGGACAATGTCAAAAAATGTCAAGATAGACAAGTTACTTATTGTGTTGTCATATTTTATAAATTATATATTTTTGGATTTTCATAAAGCATAATAATATTTTTTTAAATAACAAAAGTAAATAAATTTTCTTTTTTGCATTATTATTACGTTTTTGTTTGGTTCCTAAAGAGCGTTTTTTTTACTCCATCAGCAACACTGACTTTAAGTTTGTTCGCCATAAAATGAAGATGGCGCCGCCGTACGACACAATTAATAAAGCGCACGTCGAAGCGCTTACACTGTTGACCAAGAGTCTATTATTGCTTAATCCACGCGCCATAGTAGTTGTGTAATACATTAAAAAAAAAAACAAAAAAAAGCGAACCACCTCAAATGTACTAAGTTGCCATAGCATGGGGGAAAAGAAACTTGAAAGATTAATAAAAGGAATTGGGAAATAAAATTACACCATAATTTTCTTCACACTACGAAATCAATAAATGTTCGCCAGCTTGGCATGCGGCAGGGGCTGGAGTCATTATGATAAAAGGGATAGATTGTGTTACTGATAGTGGTTTCAGGGAAGTATCCATCTGTATCAGTTTTGTTGTACCAGTATAAATAGATTATTCTGGTGCGGATACCGCTAATTTGGTTTTTGTTTGTATCATTTATTCTCAGCTTTTATCGTAAAGTATCCTGTCAACTTCTGGAACTGTACATCTTGCAATTAAGTAATTCATGTAATAAAGAAAATCAAACTGATATATTTATCTGGGGGAAAGTTCCATTGACATGAACGTTCTAGTGTTCAGGATCTCATACATCGATTGATGAATCGAAGTTCAGATGAAGATCAAGGTCTCGCTGAACGCTGTCCCTGAGAAACTGATTTAAGAATATGATCATTCAAGTCTACGGACAATTTATAGTAGTTTAAACTTTTTACGGGAATACAAAAGAGGCGAAAGTAATGCCCAAAGCTTGAATTAATTGCTTGATGTAACTGTTATCCAAGGATATACTACTTAAGTTTTCTTTTCCACCTTTCATTCATTCATATATTTCTCAAAGCCTTCATTATATTTTCTCTTTGGCTATTTAAAGTATTGCTATCAGAGCGCTTGTCTTCTAAAATAAAAAGTTAAGAAAAGAAACAAAATCACAAACTACGCACTCTATAGAGGGTTTGCTCTTGACCCCTAGCTTGATAGAGATTACTGATCGACAGACATACAATAAATAGGGAATTCCTTTAGCTTCTTAGAACGCGCTAGAGGGATACCCAGTCTGGTGTCGAGTCTCATAGGTCTGGCGATAGCCAGGGGGCACTACCAACTCCAGAGCGGGTGTGGGGCTCTGCCGTTAGCGCAATCCTTTAATGTTTTCCAAACATGACCTTAGTTTAGTTAATATTCACTCTCATACGTTTGCAATCAGCTCGGAGTTTTCTAAAATCCTTAGTGTTCATTGGATTTCCAGATTGTTTTGTTTGTTTTTTTTTCCTAGGTTGGTTCAGGAGATCCTAATTTATTTTCTATCTTTTGTAGGATTGTTCCACTCAGTAGCCACTTCTCAAAAGTATTTGGGTTACATTTCGGGTTATGACGTAGGTTGTAATTCTTTATCCCTAGACAGATCACTTGCCCATAACAATTCCGTATTTGCTACAAACTAGATCAATTCTTAAAGTTTTTCCCAGGGAATAGCGAGACAGAGTAGGGTATGTTATCAAATTTTGGTGCTTAAGTTTAGTTAGGTAGCTTGGGAGGTTACAACGGCCATGGTGTGCTAGTCCGATGGAGAGATCAAAAGAAGAGGCCAAGATACAAGATATGTACTAGGTGAATTTGGGTAAGAATCTCACACACAATAAGATGAACGAGTTCGGGTACAAGTCTGTTGTTTAGATGATACTTATATAAAAATAGAATACAGGGTGGAAAAAACGAACGCCACATGGACGGCGACTACCTTAAATATAGGAAATAGCAAATTCTACGCAAAGGAGACTTACCTTTATTTTTGAGAACAATTTAAAAAAAAAAAATTGTCCTGCCTTAACCAGGAATCGAACTGGTTGAATATGACAAAATAATAACGAAGGGTTTTTTTACGGTCTTTATTTAATTCAAATGTATATGTGTTATAGATATCAATGACCCTTTCGATCTGTACTTTATTGTTTTGTCATATACCAGTTCGATTCCCGGTTACGGCAAAGGATTTTTTTCAAAAATTCAATAATGCAGTATTTTTTGTTGTCAAAAATAAGTCTCCTTTGCGTAGAACTTGCTATTTCCAATATTTAAGGTAGTTGCCGTCCACGCGGCGTTCGTTTTTTCCACCCTATATCGTCTAAAAGACAGGTCAAGTTCGAGTCAGACCCGAGCTAGCTTATGTTTGTAGTTTTAAATATATACATACATACATACATACATACATTAACTCACGCCTGTTTTCCAGAGGGGTAGACCACTTGTTACGGTGCTATATCTTAGATGATTTTCAGAATGTATAAATATTTTATTTGGTGTATCTTAAGAACCAATGAAGAATACTTAGTTTTAAGATTTTCTTTTAAATTCGTTATATGTGCTGTACACGTAACTCTAGCAAAAATGACACTTAAGAGTACAATATTTTTGGTAAACGGTCCCCCAAACCTAAAAAAATATAATAATATTCACATAATGGTTTTTAAGGAACTATCCAACAATATCTCACTCGATGTTTTAAAATTATGTTAATAATAAAATAAAAACAAGGTTATTGTTTTATTATTAACGTGACATCACTTATTTTATTTTTAAATCCTTATCCATTGTTTTATACTTTTATATTTTGTATTTTTATTAGTAATTCTGATGACGTCTATGTAATTTATCTTAATTTGACTTGCTATGGGATTTATGCTGTAGCATTACCTAAAGTTTAGCAATAAATACTGAATCTAATCTAATTTATTGCAGGTTGGTTGTTTATTAATCTGCTGCGAAAATATCCGCGGACACTATGTGGAAAGGTAGTCGGAGCAACATGGCGGAGAAGCGACTCGTCGTGGAGGATGTGCTCTCGGACAGCCAGCTGAGTGAGGTGGTGGACAACTGCGTCGGGGAGGCGCGCTGGCAACTGGTCGCCGCGGAGCTGAGGCCCGGCGCGGAGGGCGTCACCGGCATCCTCGCGGACCACTTCCGACTCGCCCTCACAGTCAAAGTCGAAGACCGTGTAATAGAGATCCCCCTGTTTGTGAAAAGCATGCCAATCAGTAATACGCCGAAAGCAGAATTTATCAAAAAATTAAACTTTTTCAGAAAGGAAAAAGTAATGTATAAGTTGATGGAGGCAATGGAAGAAGGGAGTGAGTAGCTAAGTACCTAAGTACTATACTAAATTTCTCTGTTGACATCTTCAGGCTGGAAGGGAATATCCTTGGTTTTCATATTTTCTGTTGTGTATTATAATCGATCGATCGAAATACGTATTTAATCTTATGGACAATTTGTATGATTTTCGAAGACATAGTTAGTTGCGACGAGGAGCGAAGCGAGGGTGAGCGTTAGGTTCACTTGTGACCAGAACCTTTTTTTTTTCATTTTTATTACTTGAAAATTAAGAGGTTGCAAAAATTATACATACTTACACTTAGACAGATTGACGAGTAGGCAATATAAGTATTACATGAACTGTAGTATGAAGAATAAAAATTATACCAACCGAAACTACTTATGTAATTCAAGTGATTCTGATCAATAAGTTCGTAACTTTACTGGCAAAGTAAAATCATTTAGTACGATTGTGCACTAAGGTGGGGTAACTATGCGCAGCGGGTAAGTGTGCGCAACCCCTTTATTTAGGAATGGGGATGGAGAAGTTTGTGATATGTGTAAGCAAATTAAAGATGAATGTTGGTGTAGAATTAGTTTATGCAAGAAAAGCCCAGATGGTATCATTCATTTACTTGAAAAAGAAAATATTCAGAATCCGGTGCCTTAAAGGTTAAATTTGCTGTCATGGCGAAAATCGACGCGAGTAAATGAATTTTATTTCTGTTTGTAATGTATTTAAACCTTCAATTTTGCATAAAATTTAAAGCTATGTTATGTCTCAATAAAGTGAGGTAAGTTTGATCAAAATCAGTCTAAAAAATCCACAAACTTCGCTTAGCTGCGCACACTTACCCGCGGTATGGGTAAGTGTGCGCATTTTGAGCTGGTTGAATTAAGGCGATTTTTCTTCGAGGTGGCAAGGTTTTATTGATAATTTATTGATTTAATTATTACCTTAATAAATGCTTCGCCAGATACATATTTTAATTTTCCTTTCATGCTTATCGTTTAATTTTGATACTAGTTTGAAAATAAAGTGCGCACAGTTGCCCCACATGGCGCTATCGATATTATACTAAATAATTGTAAGGCGAAGTGAAAAGTTATGACAAGTGATTTTAGACAAACTGAAAATTATACAAATGGCAACTGTATACAAAATTGTTACCCGAATCGATTATTAGGCCCAACAACCATTCAGGCTACATTTTTTTTCTAATTAAAAAACTGAGGAACTGTGTTTATCCCCGTATATATATATATATATATATGTACCTATTTTGTAACTTTGCGATTATTTTAACATTTTCACGCAGCATTCGCGGCGAGCTTTTTGAATAATGGAACCAGGCACTAAACTTTGAAACTGACGTTTGTCTTTGCTCCAGGTCCAGACCCGTGGCATGCTCAAGGATACTTGTACAGCGACTCGGTGATAGTAATGAGTGACCTGGCCCCGCAGGGCTACTCGACCCTGAACCAGCTGGAAACCTTTGACCTGCCGCACGTGCACGCGGCCCTCGCCTCTATTGCACGCTTCCACGCTTCCACCGCCAACTATGAGACGCGCCAGCAACTGACCCTTGGCCGCCCTTACTGCCTCACCGAGGAGTTCGGAAGAGCAATAATGGACACCACTTACACGGCCTCGCCCTGGTTGCTTGCGGGCGCCAAACTTATTGCAAACTTTATCCAGCATTTTTCAGACAAATACAGAAACACAATCCCAGATTTGGAATCAAAAGTAACTGAACAGTGTTTAAAAGCGTGCTCTGATTTCGCAGAGACGAAAGACAGTTTGAACGTAGTGTTGCATGAAGACTTGTGGGGGAACAACATCATGTTCAAATATGAAGACGGCGTTCCAACCAACGCTATCATAGTGGACTTTCAGTGTTTGCGTTACGCGCAGCCCGCATTTGACGTTATGCAATTCTGGCACCTTACTACATCAAGATGTTTTCGGGAGGAGAACGAAGCTGAAGTCTTGCGTCATTACTTCACAGTTTTCATGGATTCGGTAGATGAGAACACGAAGCTCCGTCTGAAAAGTTTGGGTTATGACTATGACGAGTTCTTGCGCTGGGTCGGGAAGAGCCGGCGGTTCGGGCTGGTCAAGACGCTGATGCTGTACCCTAGTGTGCTGATGGATCCTATCACCGCAGCTGAGGCATTCGATGACCCGTCCACGTTCGAGGAGCGGTTCAACAAGGACCGATCGGAGCCGGTGCTAGCGTACGCGCGCCGCTGCCCCATGTACCTGCGTCGGCTGCTTGAAGCCATCGAGGAGTTTGTCAAACGGTACCTGCAGGCGTAACAGACTAGACAAGATTAATTTCTTGGTCTGCTAGTCTGTTGTAGCTGTGTGTACAATCCTAGACGGTGGACACTGAAATAAGCGGGTGAAGTTGGAATGTTGGTATATCACCCACCACTCACGAAATGCAGATGTAAATCAGAATAAGCGTTCGTTGTATCAGTGCATTAACGTAGTAGGTACAGGGGCTCTATTCAACACCGTAAAAACAATATCGTATTTGATCTGTTATCGAATTGTCAACATTTTGATAGCTCTTATTTTCTTGACAGTACCTAATGGCGGCTGACGTCATAACAATACCATAACAGGAAAACTACGATATCGTTTTTAGCGCCTAGAATAGAGGCGCTGGTTGTGTTTAAGAAAATTATGTTTTAGAGTCATGCTGCAGTCAATTTACCGGTCAGGAAATACTCAAATACAATCCCAGCTAGTATACAAAAAACATTATAAAATATACCATTTAAGAAGACAAATTGACACATTTCTTATTCATCATAGGCACCTTTACATATTTACAAAACAGAAATTAAATATTTACAACATAATATTATTAAACTAAAAGGCTATATCTAAAAAACCGAGCAAGAGCATGTCTGACCATGCTAAGTGTTCCGAAGCCGTTACTACACAAAAAATATCTCAAAAAGTAACAAGTATGAACTAATCCTCTATTTAAAGTTATTTGGTGCTGTCTTAGGTCATTTTAGTAGGTATAAACAATTTAGTCGCCTGTATCTCAAGAACCAATCAAGTCTACTTAGTCGTGATAGTTTTTCTTTTACATTCGTTATTTATGTGCTTTCATTTAAGATACTCGTATTTATCAGATTTTTAGTATTTGTAGTTTTGGCTGTAGGAGGGGGGGTGCACTTGACTCTAACCAAAAATAGCACTTCAAATCTTAATATTTCACAAACGGATCCCTTAGTCCAAAAATCGTTTTTACAAACCCCCAATATTTTTGAAAGACTTATCCAACGACACCCACACCATGAGGTAGACGAAAAATAAAAAAAAACATCCCCACGTTACGTGTAGGAGAGATACCGTTTTTTTTTTTACCACTCTGTCTGCGCGACTAATATATATATTCGTGCCAAATAACAGCTTTCTAGAACTAAGAGCTAAGCTGCGGACGGGCGGACGGACGGACATGGCGAAACTATAAGGGTTAGTTCGACTACAGAGCCCTAAAAAGGCCCCTGCGGCATTGTCCCGAAAATGTTGGCAGCATTTCCTCGCTGGAAAGTTAAACCTATGCGTTGAGCGAGCAAACTGCCAGCTCTTCGGTCTCCCGTGACGTCAATGAGCCTCATCGTTTTTTTTTTAAGAGGCTTAGACCGCTAGGACCTCACGGACCAAGGTTCTAAACTCCGAATGGAATAAACGTATATTCTGAGCCGCTATATTCGCTAACCTTAATTCTTTAAGCCGGTTCAGCTGCCGCACCAGCCCTATTAGAGGTCCGATGGAGATGTGATGAGGCTAGCGTGTCTACAGTTCGCATCCCACACCAGCACCCGTCCCATATTCCACGGAAACAAGGACATTCTGTGAGGTCTCGTCTCCGTGTCCAGTACAGCAATGCGTTCCGGGTGATAGTGGGGCTGCCTCGCTTCTGTAGCGTGTCAGGGATGTTCGCGGCCGCCGGGGTCGACTGCTTTCACACCACAATGCGCAAGCGGGCCGCGTCCCTGGTGCGTCGCGTGCGGGCCAGCCCCAATATTATCCACAGCATAGACACAGGGTAGACTGCCCTTACAGGCGTCATTGTTGTGGGCTACATGCCCCTACTTACAATTAGTGTTATTTGCTAGTTACTAACAATTAGGATAAGGAACTACTAACAATATATGAGTGTAAATTTACTCGAAATAAATGATTCTATTCTATTATATTCTTATGTCATTTTCTACAAATGCCGGCACGTTTATTGAAGCTAGAGATCGACGGATGATATTATTTAGTTCGGCGAGTTTTGAAAAGCGGCCAGAACTTCTCTGGCAAGACAGTCTGTGAAGTCCTAGCCGGTTTACGCCACTTCCGTAGTGGTACCGATGTGGAGCGCCGACCGGGACCTCGGGGCAGGTAAAGAAAAATAAATTGTTTTCAAGATTTGTTTTTACCACTTTGTCGGCGTGACTACCTAATATGTAATGTATATTCATGCCAAGTAACAAGTTTTCAATTTTTATATATTTATCAAAATAAAATTACATTAGGTACATTGTTCAACAGTGGTCCCGACACTAGGTCTCACATGTTTCAGTAATCTTATACGTATACACACTTAAAGTTAAAAACAAAGTATGTGTGTGTGTGTGTGTGTGTGTGTGTGTGTGTGTTTGTGTGTTTGTGTGGGTGTGTTTGTGTGTGTGTGTGTGTGTGTGTGTGTGTGTTTGTGTGTGTGTGTGTGTGAGTGTGTGAGATTGTTTAAATTATTACACTATTACTTTACTATAATATCTTTTTTCTTCCAAACATCGTTCTTGTTGAGGGTTGTGGTACGCGAAAAATCCTCTTTTGTAGCAGAGCAGAGTAATTCTGGGATTTCATTGTTTTTCCGTACATCAACAACATTACTCGATGTATGTATAACGGTCGGACAGTAAGAACGCGTACCTCCGCGTATAGTAGGTGGATTGAGTATCGCCGGGTTTTCCTACACATTGCCTTTAAACCCGCTCTTTGTGCTCTTTCTATCCTCAACATAGCGGTCAAGCTAGCCCCGCTCCAAACAGTTATGCCATAACCAATGATGGACTCACACAGGGCGGTATACACAGCAGCCAGAACTTGTTTATCGGCAGAGTTTCGAAGGAGCAGCATCACGTGAATGAATTCCCTTACTCTTTTGGAAAGACAAGAGACATGCTGTTTGAAAGAGAAGTTTTGGTCGATTTCTATACCTAGGTATCTTACACACTCGATACGATCGTGCATTTACTGTTGCAATGTGACTTTTGCTTACATGCAGTGTGTATTTTAAGTTGGTTTGTGGACTTTGGTTCCATTGCTCGAGATTTGTGAAAGCGTACATATTTTGTTTTTTCGAGGTTGAGTGTAAGAAGATTCCCGTCAAGCCGCTGTTTGAGATCACGCATGCCTTCCTCTGCGTGCCGTAGCACCTCCTCCCAGCTATTTCCCTGGAAAAGAGCTGCAGTGTCATCGGCATAACATACCAGGTCGATCTTCAGGAGGCTAGCAAGGAATATGTCAGCTTACTAAAAACTAACAGTGTCTGTGCTAAGCTGCGGTCGGGTGGAGGGACGGACGTGGCGAAAGTATAAGGGTTCCTAGTTTAACGGAACGGAACGCTAAAAACGGATGCCTTAAAAATCCCAAAGCAACAAGGCCAAGGGGTGTATTTTATTTTTACCAAACACACAGGTACTGTAATTAACTTCTAGTATTTAGGTACCCATCTTCAATCAAAAGTTGTAATTAACTCGTTATTTTATTTCCAGTAAAAATATTTGCTTATTTATAGACATTGCGTAATACCCAAAAATATTTTAACAACAACAACGTTACGACGTAATTATTTTCGTCGGCTAATCAGAAAAGTTTATTTTCGTCTTTCCCGTTATCCTGAAGATGTCCAGGAGATATTCCGGAGTTCCGTTTACCGTGTTGTTACTTAAATAAAGGTCCGAGTCATGTAATTAGAGACAGGACGTTTGGTTTCCTGTCAACAGAAAAATGGAATTTTGTTGATGGTAAATAGCAAATAAATGAATAAAGAGTGAATAATTGGCTAAGATTTAAGGAATGTTATTGTAATTATTAGATGTCTTGCTAGAGTAAAGGAGATTGACAAGGTTTGGATCCAATGCTGCCCAGAAGTGAAAATACCTCTAACGAGTTTTTTACGTTAGAAAAAACAAATATTTTCATTTAGATACGAGAAAAAAAAAGGATTTGTTTTGTCGTATTTACTTTGGCACTTTCGGTTTTCAAAGGTTTTCTGTGAGCACATAGACACGTTGAGTGCCAAACACGCCTCATGTGGTCACAAATTTTCGTGCCCACTACGCCTCTAACGACTATAGATATTGCTGCATTCATGAATTCATGAATTCATGATACATAAAACAATCTTCATGCCAGGAAAAAAATGGCTGTTGTGCGCACGTAATTTTATGGCTAATTTGGTTTTTAGGGTGGGCTAGGCACCAAGACATTGTTAGGTGCTCTGCTCTATTCCTCGATAGCAATTATTATCTATGACGATGATGACAGTTAGTAATTAATGTACCTACTACTAATACTTTTTCTTCGTTATTCTTAAAATAATATAAGGTGTCAACTTTTTTTGCGGTAATCTGAAAACAACTGTTATACTCGACTTTAGTGAAAGTTCCTTAAATTCTTCAATAAAAATTCAAGATAGATCATAAAACGTAGGGGCATGGCAGTAACCGATATAGGTAGGTACGCGTACAGTCAGTCATAAATATAATGTACGTTTCCAAGACGTTAAAAATATTTACAGCAGAATTAATAAGTATACTCTGTTTTTCATGTTAATGTCAAGTCACTGTTTTATTTTTTCTTTTTTAAATATGTTTTGTAACGAGGCACAGAATAAGTATACAAGTCTTTGGGTTTAGTAATAATTTTGTATAGGTACATTTTTGTTTAAGTTATTAATGTTATTATACTATAGGAAATGTTTAATTTTGGGAACAATAGGTCTATTTAGTACAATCTATTTGTATGACTGTTTGTTCCAAAATAAATAAATAAATTTACACGCCCCTATGTCACTACTAATAAAGTCTATACATACATTTGGCGCGATAGGCATATCTTGGTTCTTTTGAATGTACATACTTACGTTGTATGGTAAAAAATATTTGCTCTAGTTCATTATTCAGATAGATAACAAAGAAATACGCTTGTATTGACCGAACGTCCACATTTCTCCTTAACCAAGATACATCCCTTCAATTCGACGCCGTCTGGAACGCCACTAATTGGTCTAATCTAGCGTCTGGGACGCGTCTCGCCGTCCGTAGCCAGTAATTAATAACTCGGACCATATCGCAAACGTCAGGCAGATGTTTAAGTGGGGGTCGCGTTTTAATAAGTCAGACGTGGCTTAAACTATATTTCGCGAAAGTTTTACAAGATTACTAATTACTTACGACATACCTTTTTCAAACGAGTTCCTAGATATTATGATAAGCATCTGTGTAACATTGATCCTTTCCATGTTTCACTTACTAGCCTTAAAAGGTTATTAAAATGTAAATTGTTTTAGTATCCTATATATATTTTGTTTCCCTGTATCTTATATTGTCATCTTTAGTGATTCTTTACTTCATTTAAACTTATTCATTAATGAATACGTCCAGGTCTTTTTGATTTTTATATTGTTTAGTACAAAGTATTTCTATATCGCATTCGAACATGACTGTTATGTGTTCCAAATAATTAAAAAAAAAAAATACAATGTAGTTTTTAGAATACCAATTGCTCGAGGTGGATTCTAAGATCACATAAAAAAAAATAGGGGTAAATCTCAAACAAATCGACCTAGTCTTAATAAGTTCTAGGCTTATATTATGGGTCTAAGCAACGATAAACTATGGTATCATACGATAACTATGGTGACATAAGACCCATGAAAAAATACTAGCACTTATCATGCACCCAAATATTTGCCATACTGAGAAACAAACCCGGTACGTCTAACTTCGCAGACCGGGTCCAAATAGGCTAACCGCGTCGCCAAAACAACCCAGAAATTATTGTAGCGACGCAACAAAACAAACCAGCAGGCTTATTGCCCAACGCAATCGTTTTAATTTTGACAGTCCGAAGGCGAGTCTGCCTTCAAAATAAAAACAATTGTTCCACTTTGAAGTCGATTGCGATTGCGAGTGCGTTAAGGTGGGTTTAGAACAAACGAGCGAATGCTCATTCTATCCCCTCTCTACCAATTTTTTTTTGGGTAAACAGACACAGAGCCTTCTTTCGTTGTTCTCCTTTTATTTGCGAAGATTCTAAGAATGCTCGCTCGCTTGATGTAAACGATGGACGAGCGTGCGAACAGTCGCCTAGAGCGTTCTTTCGTGTTCGAACGGGCTCGCTCCCGGGGCGATCTTTTCAAAGCGTTCTAGTGCTCGACTCTTGCTAGTTCATATTCGCGTGGTGTAAACGCTGATAACGAACTTTTGTTTACACTAAAAGATCAAGAATGAATGCTCTACTCTGGTTCTAGCTCTTTGTTTGTTTGATCTAAACCCACCTTTAGGCAATAGGCCAGCTGACTGTATTAAAATTACAAACTGTTTCATTACTGTCATCTCATCAAGTCGTCACCTGCCACAGATATGAATCAAAATACAATCGGACAAAGTTATAATTAACGTGGACTCAGTCCACTCGCTAAATTGTTAAGTCAAACCCTCATCACCGTTTCACATAAAAGTTTCGCATCGGCGCCTCTTTTGTGGACGAAGACCAACGGGAGATTGATATTAACGGTCCATTGGAGCGAGGCAACTACAAACACATGCAAAGTCGAATATTTCATCTTATTCACTCTTTAGTTGTGAAAGAAACGGGAGAAAGAGACAGTGTAACGCAATTCGATTTTGAGGGAAGGGAGTCTTACAGCCGCCGAGACCGGGAGGTAAGTTTGAGACAAATTAATTGAAATATCGAGCGGGATGCCCGAAAACGTGGCTGTTTGTGTTAGTGAGAAGCGAATAATTTAGTGGGTATTGTCTGATCAACTTAGACAGTACCTACCCGCTAAATTATTTACTGTCATTATCCATAAACAACACTGGTATGAAGATACCCACAGACAACAATACATGCGGGAAATTAGGAACGATTCCAACGCTGGTGTAGGCACTGCTTGGAGGGATGAATTACTGTTTTCTCAATATTTATTCGTACGAAGTTTAGTTAGTTTAGTTATTAAGCTATTTCATATTAAACGCGTATGTGTTGGTAAGGTAAAGTTAGAAGTTAAACTCGCTTTAAATATTTAAGTTAATTTAATAGGTACTTATAATTTGCAACATTTACAAAACCCTAACAAGGTTTTATCTTATGTATCGTATGTGTATCGTAAATAGACGATAATTTCAAAAACTGTAGTCAGATATTTTGCTACTATTCAAATTCAAATTCAAATTCAAATTCATTTATTTGCAAGTACATACACGGATCTTATAAATATACATGTCAGTAGTAGGTACATGGATATGTTCTGCCACAATTTGGCATGCAAAAGTCTTAATCTACATTAGAAATAAATGCTACTATTACTTAATCATATTATTATAATTGTCAAGATATTAATTTATTATTATATTCGATTAAAAATAGATTAATACAATCTTAAATTAAATTGGAGAGAAACTAGATATTTGACTTATTGGAAAAATAGTCCTTAACAGAGTAAAAACAGTTATCTAGAAGCCATTTCGTAAGTATTCTCTTGAATTGCCTCACAGGACATTCCACAATAAACTTAGGCAACTGGTTGTAAATTTGGATAGCCATACAGTAAGAGTTATTTTTGTGAAGCTTGACTCTAGAGCGTGGTAAGAACAATTTGTTCCTATTCCTAGTTGATCTCAGGTAATTGAAGATCTGTTTTTCAAAAAATTCAGGATGTTCTCTCACAAACATGCACATCTGTTTAATGTATAAGCATGGAAGTGGTAATACTTTTATGGTTTTGAATAAAGGCCCGCATGGTTCTAAGTAGTGAGTGTTACACACAGCTCTTATACATTTTTTCTGTAGCAAAAATGCTCTATGTACATCTACAGAGTTGCCCCAAATAATCAAACCGTAACTAAGTAAAGAGGATACATAGCCGTGGTAAGCTGTTAGTGCTAATTCTCTAGACGAGGTTCTGCTTAATCTTCTTAATGCAAATACAAACTTATCCAGCCTTTCACAGACATTGGCAATATGAAATTTCCAATTACAAAATTTATCAATGTGGATTCCAAGAAATTTAGTGGTTTCCACTTGTTTTATTTCATTATCATTATATTTTACATTAAGTGCAATGTCAGTATTTTTGTATGTCCCAAACTGCATAATATTAGTTTTATTTATATTTATTTTCAGATTATTGTTATTTAGCCAATCAATGATACCTTTAAGAGTGTTATTTATCTCATTATTATAATTATCTTTATTGTTTGATCTGATTATTAATGTAGTATCATCGGCAAACATTATGCAATTGTGTTTACTATGTCGTGGTAAGTCATTGATATATAATAAAAATAATAGAGGGCCTAAAATACTCCCCTGGGGTACTCCACAGTTGTTGGTTTTGTACTGTGACCTCCCCGTTATAACTTGTCCATTTTCAATACTTTGTGTTTCAGTACACTGCTTCCGATCTGAGAGGTAACTATTTATCCAACTATAAGCGTTCCCTCTGATACCATACCTCTCTAATTTTTTTAGTAAGATCGAGTGATCAACAAAGTCAAATGCCTTACTCAAGTCTAAAAATATAGCTGCCACAGGGACTGCGCTATTTATTGAATCAGTCACCAACTTCATTAGGTTAAAGCATGCAATATTTGTTGAGCTACCCTTACGAAAGCCATATTGGTTTGCATCTAAGATGCAGTTTAGAAAAGATGATAAGCGTTTAAGCATGGCTTTTTCTATGACTTTTGAAATAGTCGGTGTAAGAGTGATGGGCCTGTAGTTATCCATCAATGTCTTATCATCTTTTTTGTATATGGGTTTAACTATAGATAGTTTCAGGCCATCAGGAAAACACCCTTGCTCAAAGGATAGATTTAATATGTGAGTCAAAGGTATACTGAGATATTTTGCGCAAAACTTTATGACTTTAGTACTTATGCCATCTACTCCTACTGCATTGCTGTTATTTAGAGACATAATGAGTTTATATATCTCATCTACTTCATAAGGCTTAAGAAATATAGTTTTCTGATTCAATGGTATTGTCAAATAATTTACACTGCCTTTTTCGTTTATTATTGGTTTATTTATATTTGTCAAGTTTATAAAAAAATCGTTAAAAAGTGTAGCTATTTCAGTGGAGTCAGAACAAGGTGTGTGGTCAATTTTAATACAATTTATGGTGTTCGGTTGAGTATATCTATCTAACCTAAATCATTCCATACTGTAAGTAAATTCACGCGAATTACTTCCTCTTGCGAAATAGGTAATTAAGCTCCTAATCCGATCTCTGGTAATTAAATAAGTAAGTATATAAAATAATTGACATATTTTTCGAAAGACCTAATACAACAGCGTGCAATAAAAAATTACAATGAGACTTTCCTAAACAAACTAACTTTAAACCTTGTTAGTTGTTTATAAACTCTATAATAAATGTCTAACCTGAAATTTGCATCACGAAACACACGTGTGTTTTTCTTCAGAAACTTCTTTGAAAAAGAAAACTTACACTTGAAACTCGAGAAGGTAAGTTAAACTTGTTACTTTTGGTTGATAACAACTTCTCTTGAAACATAATAAAGAATGGCAGTGTTGTGTCGGTTTGCATTATAGATATAGATAGTTAGGTACGAGTGATTCATGATACCTACTAATTTTATATATGTAAAATATTGAAAGGTTATTTGCATCTATTTATGAAAGATGGAAGATTTGCAGACACTTATTTTTTAGTGATCAAAAGCTTTCAAACAAATACTCAGTCACAAAAGTTCAATTAGTAACCTTACACTTCGCAAATTGATAAATTAGGTTGTTCTTCGAAACTCTTGCCCTTTCACGGAGCGATCTCAACGAAACTTTATTTATGAAACAACATAAAAACTAATTTCGCTCGTGGAGCTCGTAAAGGCGGTCGGGAAGTTGTGTTCGAGAGTTGTTGACCTTTTGGAGTTGCGAGCCGGTTGCACAAACAACTGTTACGCCTCAGTTATGCCGCGGGTAGTTTCAAGAATGTAAGCTTTGTGTAACTGTTCTTTGTTTATTTTTTTGTATGAAGAGAGGCGTTTGTATTCTTCCCATTCTAACCTACGGTGTCCAAACTTGGTCATTGACTGAAGCCCAAAAATCCCGGCTCGAGATTTGCCAGCGAGCAATGGAGCGCAGAATACTCGGTGTTCGTAGAACTGACCAGATCAAAAACACCAAACTGTGTTCCAAAACTGTTATTGCGGATGTGGGTGCCAATACCGCAAAGCTTAAGTGGGACTGGGCTGGACACGCCTGCCGAATGCATCCGGAACGGTGGGCCAAGGTTGCTACCGAATGGACCCCGCAAGATGGCCACCGGAGCAGAAAGGACATGTCGGGATGACTTAGACGCGTTTCAAAGCGATTGGCGGGAGCATGCATTTAATTGAGACGAATAGCGGAAAAGAGGGGAGGCCTTTGCCTAGCAGTGGGACACCCAAATACGCTTACAGGCCACCTGATGGTAAACTTTGTAGTATCCTGGACCCGTATTAGGCACTTTGTCCCACCGCCGGCGAGAAAGCGATTAGCTATCGACTACTTACCTACTCGTTCAAGAAACGAACAAAATAATACTTCAGAACTCTTTCTCCAACAAAAGGTTATAGATCCCGTGTCAACAAAAGAGACGCATAGTTGATCGCTAACTATACCCGCTTCGAGCTCATCGTCTGCGGTGGGACAAGCGCCTTATGGTCGCTTTTATTGTGGTGAATAAAGCATCCGTCTCTCTCGCACTAACATACTGGTCAGAAAGTGACAGATGTTTTATCCACGTCGATAAACACGACCATAATAGGCCCCCTGACTGACACTAATAACCGTTATATCGCTGTTTATAAAATACACACAATCATTCATTACCCCTTGCCTCGGTCAGGCATCGACTGGCTCTCTTATTGCCAAGTGGCGTCTGTGCTATAAACACCGGCATCCATAGATTACAATAGCAAACAGGAAGATAGTCAATACCTGTACTACAAATAGGCTTAAATATATGTAGACTCTTTAAAGCTGTTATTCGAAACCTTCTGCACTGATGTAAATCGGTGAAGTGACTGTGATCAAATAATTCTGACGGCGGCTGCTACACGCTCGATATGTATCACGATATTTAACGTGATATTTATCTAGTAATATTTTGGTATACTACACATACGATACGAATCGCGTCAGTACGACGGTAAATTTCATGGAGTACACTCGTCATTTCGTATTACGATGCAAATATCACGATAAATATCGAGCGTGTAGCACTAGACGCTCGATATTTATCGACGATAGGTACTTGATACAAATCGTGGAGTTTTGGATTTCTAGAAATCCAGCGATCCGTATCACGATACGTGAAACAAACAATCAATCAATCAATCAAATGTTTATTGCGTAACAAGCACACGTCAACGTTACGCTACACTACACACTCGATAAATATCGTGATCCTGGATTACGATCCAAATATCACGTTAAATATCGAGCGTGTAGCATTGGCCATTGAGATGTTTGGCGAAGCTCTTAAATAATTATACTATTTTTCTGGCATTAGAACTCTGATTTATAATAGCCAGGTTTTTCGAGTTCACTAAGTTCACTTATTCTTAGAACTTGAACTTCTGTGATATTATTTTTTTAGCTGTCAGCAGAGTTTATTGAACTTCTGTGATATTTTTCGTCTCTTAATAGATACGTGGGTAATTCAAAAGAATTATAACAGATAATTAATAATAAAAATTAACCATTTATTAAGCTATGCGCGTAACACCAGCCCCAAAACGCTCTTTAGAGCCTAAGGATTAGGATAATATCTCAAGTTTTTAAAGGGATCTTCAACTTTTCGTTCACTTGATTAAGGCTTGATTTTCTAAGATAGGGCCAAGTTTTAATGGTAAGAAAAAACAAGAAAACGAGCAATTGTCCGGAACATTTAAGAAGTTGAAAGGGTTTATAATTACTTGTTTTATGTTTATTGGGGTTCCATCTGAAACTGTGTTGGTAACAGACAATTTAAGTAGAATGAGGAAAAAGAAAAAAGTCTTTTTTACCAATTTATTTTTAACTGGATTTTGTGACTTTCACGGCCCCTATTCTCTGTTTCGAATAGAGACTCAGTTTAAAATGTGTTATCGATTTTTTAACATTTTGTTGACACATGCCTTTCTTGAATTAAATTTGGCACGAGTATGTAAACGAGTCGGATGTTAATGTAATAAAGTATTCAAGGAGCTGATGAAATGGGAAGGTCGTCCAAAGATACATAACGTAGCGTAGACCCATCAAATTGGCCCTTGTTAGATCGGTCTCCATAAGCAATAAATGTGCAAATAAGTAATAATCTGCAATAAACTCTTCTCTCAAAAATATATTTATTTTAACTGTAACTTTGATAGGTATAGCCGGAATTTCACTTCGACACACGCTACACATGTACACGTGGGTATACAATAGGCACTATGCATGGATTTTTTAAATCGCATTTCTCATCAAAATATGAAAATACCGGAAAAGAGATCATCAAAAGTGCAATTAATATATAAATTGGCCAAGAAATACAGATGATACAAGCTTTATAAACTGCTTCCTCTGCCTCTACTTTCCTGCTATTCTTGTTACCTTCATTGTTTTCTTGAATCATTTGTATATTTGTGTGTCGTATGGTTGGTGAATAAATGTATTTCTTCTTCTTCTTCTTCTTAGACAGCGATTAGACAGAGGTAGATCCGATATGTACTGTGACGTCATGTAACAGGTCCGCCATATAAACTCCGTGATAAATTCTGTTTTGTTAGAAATGAGAACAGGTTATTTTTATAGCTATACAAAAAATGATTGTGTCAACTATTTGTTACATTTTTTTTTTCAAAAACAACTTATGTGGTAGGTATACAAAAACGTATGCATAGCTACCCTTCGGCCCTCGTGAGATGAATTATCCTACCAATTTCATTTTGCATAAAGTTTTGCTTTGTTAAGTATATACATTTATATTTTAAATTTCTAAACATCGTATAATCCAATCTAAATGTTAAGTTTATATGACTAGACTTCCATTTTCTAAACAATTCATCTCTACATACTAACATATTGTGTAAATTTCTTCTTATCCAAGGTTGGGTGATTCCTTTATTATTATACAATTTTAATGTTTTACATTTATTATATGTTGTGTTAAAAATTAGGTAGATGTTCTCATGCATCTTTTTAGGGCATTGAATGTTATACACTTCCGACCAGTCTATTTTATGTAACTCCGTTTCGACTGAACTATTATTAAGCATGTATGCACTTCACGGGTCTGCTGTCCTATGCAGTTTATAATTCGCGATCCGCTAGTACCGACCTTATTACCGTACCGACGTCTGTTCACGCTTGCAAGGATCTGTTTTCCAGTTAGTTATTTTAATTATCGTTCCTGACGTAGAGACCACGTCATGTTGTTCTCCTAGTCACTATTTTTAATTTAAGTAATTTAGCTTACATTTGTAATGATTTTATTTGTGTTAGTTTTAAAATAATGATTTATTACTGTTTTTTTTAAATATAAAATGGGTTTACTCTTGACTAACTCTTGCCCCGGAAGGGCGAAGATTTTGCCGATGATGAAGCGAGTTCACCCAGAAGATGCCTGTTCACCCTAGCTTTAAATTGGTTCGGATTGTATGCACTCGGAAATACAGACGCCGGAAGCGCATTCCACTCTTTTGCAGTACGCATTATAAATGAAGAAGCAAGGCGCTTCGTTCGAAGAGGCTTGTATTACCTTGTAATGTTACTTTTAAGTATTATTGTATTTTATGATTGGAAAAAATGACCTGCTGGAGTTTCTTGCGGCGCTTCTTCTCCGCAATGATGGTCTTGTCCGAAGCCCTAGTAGATTCAATGTTACCGACGTGTAAAAGAGCCCTCATGTTGCCAATTTACTGTTTTTTTTTTATTACTAGATATTTTGACTCCGACGAGATAGTGATCCGACAACTTGCACGCGAGCATGTGTGCGCCGGCAGCCGCCGCCACATGAATCAGCTTTTATTGAAGCTGTGAATAATAGTCATAAATATTCCCTATTACATTCGCTTCGTATCAAAGAGGCGTGTGCCGTGTGCGTGCGTATGTGCGTTGCGTGCGCCGTATATTGGATTCTGGATTTTCGATTTCCAAACTAGCCTTTGACATGAATCGAGTGTCTAGATTATAGAAGAAAAAAACTAAACATTAGAGAAAAAATACCGATTTGATTATATTGGACGTCGCGATTTTATATTTACTTGCTTATTTACTCAAATTCTTGGAATCATAAAAGGACTCAAACTCAAGCAGCCTTTTTTTTTTCAAATAACCCAGACATAATATGTTAAGAGCCACTTGAAGGTTTTTTTTTAAATCTACTTTGTTTATGTGTAATGTAATGGCACAAGTGTTCGACAGTTTAAGCTGACATGCACCAATAATCGACACTTAACTCTTAATTCAAAGATCATACGGTCATAAATTGAGTGTTACAAAACAAATGAATAACCCTTATCTTTACGTTCCATTACCTTACGTAGTTTTTTCTGTAGATAACTCTAGATTTAAGACTGATAATTCAGATTTATATTTAACTTGCAAGTGGCCCTAAGGAAACGAGGATTTCACAATATACTGGCGAACATCTCATAGCATCCTTTCTGGTAACGCATAATTTTATCGAATTTCACTTCACCGATTGTACCATTTAAACGTTAATAACTTAGGTAAGGTCAGTTTAGACTTGAACCTACCAAAAAAACTTAACTCTTACGGCAAGAAATGGCTTGAAATGAAAATTCTGCGTAATGAGACGTTCGATGAAATCGTTCTATAAAATGATAGATACCCATACTTTCTACTTAATTATATTTATATCGACATATCCACGCAACGTCAATTTAATGGAGGGTCGCGGCTTCGCCAATTGAAACACAACAGAGACATATGTACACAGATATTATTGGGTGAATATTCACCGAAATTGTACTTGGATACTATTGACAGTACTAACAATAACTAGGAACAAATTCCGACGTAAGTCAACAGGAGTGCCAGGGGTAGTTTCCAGTTCAATTAAAACAATAAGCAACTTGGGAACTGTATCTAGAACTAGAAGACAGGCGACTTCATTCGCGTTGAATTCGTTTTCCGGTACGCTTGTTTTTTCTCGTCGGGGGCCGATTTTCGAAAAATCTATCTTTAGTGCACACTTGATGATGAGTTGGTCCGGCCGGAGCAGGCGCTCGATCGGTCTCTCGGTCATTCCGCCCTGCTACCAACCAGCGGGCCTACTATGGTCGTGTTTATAAAACGTCTGTAGTTTCCTCGATACCGCGTCGATGTCGTTTAATAAGACCATAAAACGGGCCCAGATGGATTAAAAAAAGGTATACATTAAATTATTTTTTGCAGTCAACTTCTGCCTCTTTGTAAGTTTGCCTTCTCTATGCCATCTTGGCTAGGGCCTCTGTTGATAAGTGGAGCCCGCAACCCATTAGTGGCATTGTAGCAATCGCAGACACAAGAAGACTACATAATCGCACAATAGAGTAAATAATGCTTCATAATCTTCTACATATTAATTTTTCAGAACTGACATACTACCTACAGGTACTTTAGCTAGGTAACTAAAATAGGTTTAATGTGAATTAATAAAGGTAAGTCAGTCATGTCAAGAAGACGCGGCAATTAAAACGCCGAAGAATTCGAAGAATAACCCTTTTATTCAGATTTTAATCATCTTGCGTTGAACACTTGGAAGCTTTATAGTAATTACTAGTCAAATCCTGCAGTGTGACAGTTACGTTATGAACTTGCACCAACGTGATAATTAATCCCCTTTATTATTCGATAAAGGCTCTAACACACGGCTTTCAAAGCGTAAACGTTTGACATTCGCGATTAACCGTATCGAAAGACTTTTTGAATCATTTCTTGCCTATATCTTAGTATATATTTTTTTCAGTGTGTTTTTTCGGTTTATGTGTCATATAATACAACCCCTACAAGTGTTTAAGTTGTCGCAAAATAATTATTAAATAGGTAATATGTTTATCTGCAAAAAGTTTCATGTAAAAAATACAAAATGCGATGCAATTAATATTGTAACTTTACATAGATAAATAAATAAGCTAAACTAAACGAAACGAATTGTATAGTGAAGTTCTGCTCGTATACCGCTCACTCGCCTCGTTTTGTAACATATGTAACAGCCTTATAAATTCATGTAACAGAGCAACGATGTGTAATAGGTACCGATCTCCGGACTTACCTTTGGCGAGTGCACGCGGGAACCAATCCTCTTATAGGATTATTAAATTGATTCGATTGACGTACCAATAGTACATTTGTTGGCGAATATATTTAGGTTTACTTACAGATTTACCAATAGATTCATGGTGATGTCGTTAAATTAGTCTTACGAGTAGGAACAGTAAATCATTTATAAATTACCTACCTTCGTTCATTGGGGCCGCTACATACCACGTTCATACATTTATGCATTTATTTGCATAAAACACTCCAGTCGCATTACGTAAGTCATCGAGTAAAGAATGTTGGTATGTAAGGTAACCCATAATTTTATCGAATTTCACTTCATTGATTGTATCAATTTCATCGAACGCTGATTTCTGCTGAAACCGTTTTCAGGTTATCTTTAACATTAATTACGTAAGTTAGTTACGGTTAGACTTGTAATTACAAAAATGGACGTACGGACGGACGGACATTACGAAACTATAAGGGTTTGACTACGGAATCTTAAAAACGGACAGCTAAAAGTCATTAGTAGGAGCAGTTAGTCATAAATATTAACGCCTTCCCATGACGTCAAAAATATCTACACTCCTCTAAGTCTCTGACAATAAGTCTATGTACACATAATATTTGTCGCGATATCTGTATAGACATGTATGGCCGTAACACGCTATTGCAACGCGATGCGACGCACACACACACGCACAGTACACGAAGTGCATCGTGTTCATTACCAACACGTCGGATGTTTCGATTCGACTCAATACGCATCGCGTTTGTCCGGCCGCGTGGCATTTCAATAGTGTGTTTCGGCCATTATGGTTTCAAATTCAAAACATTTATTTCGGGTAACCTGACCCATATTATCTTATTTTTAAAGTTGTTCAGTACTAACATAGATATGTTAGTACTGAAACTACTGAACAACTTTAAAACTTAAACTCTAAATTCGACTTAATTAAATTACACGTATGTACTTAAGACTAAGTATAGGACAGTCGAATCTATTTGATATCATTTCAAGGATCCTGTTGGAGCTGCCTCGCATTCTTCTCAAAAGAGACGTAACTTTTTTCCTACGAATTGCATGGAAATCATCGGTGCGAGCTTCCGCAAACATTGTCGAGGCCTACAGTCAAAATCAAAAAAATCAAAATCAAAATATTCATTCAGTAAATTGGCCACATACGGGCTCTTTATACGTCGGTAATATATAGTGAATCTACTAGCGCTTCGGACAAGACCATCATTGCGGAGAAGAAGCGCCGCAAGAAACTCCAGCAGAAGGTCATTTTTTCAAACATAGAAAACAATAATACTTAAAAGTAAGTTACATGGTAATAAAGCAACAAATATAAATTATTAAAACTATCTACAAATAAATGTAAAAATTAAAAATTACATGTCAAATACATTAAACTAAGAATAATGACTAGGAGAACATCACGACGAGACCTCTACGTCAAAAGCCATAACTGGAATAATTAGCTGAGAAACAAGTCCTTGCAGACGTAAACAGACCGGACCCCACAAACAGCACCGACGAGTAAGAGACGCATATGTCAGCCATCGCCGGAAGGTGGCGACCCGATCAACGACGCTACCGTAAGCAAAGACCTTTGAGCGAGCATGACGTGCTCATGCTGCCGGACAACATAAAAGTAATATTGGGTGATATAGCTGTCCGGCGAGAAACATCACAGTGTGCTCTCATCGAAAAGCGTCTTGTACACACAAGAACTAATAAAGATAAAGTAAAAAGTAAACATACAGTTTCGTGTTTGAATACACAGTTTTATCAAGATAGAAATATCAGAATTAACCTAGACTTAAGAACTTACCTTAAATAAGTAATAGCCTAGATACTACTTAAATACATCTTGGTCACCAATGAAGTCATTTACAGTATAGTATGCCCTACCCAACAAGCAGCGCTTGATGTGAGACTTAAATTTATTGAACGGCATATTGACGATATCAGATGGTATCTTATTGTAGAAACGTATACAGTTCCCCGCAAACGAAGTGCTTACCGTAGCGAGGCAACCCCGTCAGTGCCCTGAATCCATTATTAAATTGGACCCCCAGAGCACTGTATGATCTTCAACAGGACATGGTCGACCTTCAAAATAAAAAGGACGTGATATATGAGTATTAAATTTGTTTTATTCACTCGTAAGTAAATTGCGTTTTTCAATTTAAAAAAAACACCGATATTTTGGCAAAATCGACATCTAGAGAACATCTGACTTGCATCCCACAGTTTTAATTATTTTTCTCTCATTACACAAGCTAGATTCTTTATGAAATTTTGTTGCGCAAACTGAATTAATTATGCGCTTACAATTTAATTAAAAATATTGTCAACGATACTACGGTTTATTTATAATTTGCTACTTTAATGAAATGAGTTTTTGTTGTTTTCTTGGAAAACCAATTACTTGCTGAGAGGATCCTTTTTATCAATTCCAGGAGATTAAAGGTCAACCTAAGTTAATTTACATTTGGACCTGGGCCTTCATTGTAATTTACTATTTTTACTTCAGCCCATCTTGCGAATACATATTATTATATCGCAATCGTATCGTCCACGTCATCGTAGCTCTTATTCACTTAACAGTAAGAACTGTTATGACGTCAAAATTATGATTACCTACAATTTTGAAGAAAATCGGGTAAATTAAAGTAGAATGAAGGGCCTGTTCCCTGTATTTAGGTATACTAACCAATCGCAAGCCAATGCATTTTTCTAACTTATAAAAATTCAGACAAAAACAGTTGGGAAATTTGGACTTGTGATAGTTAACCGTAGTTGTACTATGCAGTACCAATTTCACCAAACGATGTTAACCACTTAACAGACGATTAGAGCGTTAACAGCTGTCAAAATGTATGAACTAACAGTCGATTAACATTGATTAACATTTAACATCGTATGGTGAAATTGGAACCCACTGAAGGGTAACCCTACAATATGAAACTTGACTGAGTGGATCAGGGATACGGTTAAAACTGTTAAAAGATCAAGAATAAGATTCCGTGACAAAATCTCTAGTTTTCACCATGTTTTGACATTTTTTATCAATGTTATATGTGGCATTATCTATGAAAGGGCCCTTATTGTCGATGGCGCTTACGCCGCACTGCGTCACGCGACGTTTTATTTATATCGGAGCATTGTTAATAATGGCGGAAGCGCCATCGACAATAAGGTCCCTTTTCATAGATAACGTTTCATATAGGTATTGCAAATGTTATATTTGCGATAAGAGGACGAAGCAATCTTTTTAGATTTGATTATTTCTTAAAAGCTAAACATTTTTTAACTGTTGAATAGTTTAGTATTTTTTTTTAATTATATTTCCTTCTTAATTTGAAAAAACCGCTCATGATAGGGTAATTCCCGGACATTCCTTTCATCCGGTAACCCTAATCAAGCCTTCTGCAAGCAACGATCGACCGAACTGAAACCGTTCGCTGGGAAAGCCGCAGTCCAATCAGTGCGCGCTCGCTTCGGAGAGCCACCTGCGTTAAAACAATCGGAAAAAATAGTTGAACGTTTTAATTAGGAAAGAAAAGGTTCAACAGTGGGATGGCAAACGACTCCAAACCGCGATTGGCATAACCATGTACGACCGTACCGGCCTTGAAGCTGCACACTTTCGTACTTTGTCACTTTAGCGTCCATATGCCAAGCGACAAGGTACTAAAGTGTGCCGACTGTACCATAATATTTATTACTACATTTTGTGTGGTTTCAGTACTTATAATTGTCAAACGATTTCACAGCTTCAAAAAACCCATTTTCTGACCGTTTGTTTGAATTCACATCTTTTTTTTGTTGATGTTTATTGCAAATCCTTCAAGTGAGTTTTGAAACAATATGCAGTTAATTGAATGGGCTGATTTTTTAATAAAATATTGTAAATATGACAATATTATTATATCATATTAAATTGGTGAATAATAGTTGATTTGATGATGGAAGTCGCAACCGGGAAAAAATACTTTCTTACTTACCATTAAAGGTTAAGTAGGTACAGTCAACATCATAAATAAGTGTCTTGTCACTTTAACGTCGTGTTTGAAATGTCATACAAAATTGTGAAACGATTGAAAGCGACAAGGTACGTAATTATCTAATCTATAGGTAACCAAAGACTCTTGAGAGCTTAAAATAATTAGGAAGAATTCTTAAAAAAAATTTTTTTAAGTTTGTCCATTTATGAGTTTATTGTAAACTAAACTTTGCGAAGAAAAAGTACTTCTATATCAATTTAATGTTATTCTAAGTTCAAAATACGTAAATGGCCGTGTTGTCCGTAGGTGGTTATGTCAATTTTGAGTTTGCGAAGGTTGTTACAAGAAAATTCGGTGACCCCAGGGCTGCTCGTGGTCACACCCACGTTGAAGAATGTTTAAGCCTTAATTATTTTAATTGGCCAGTAGCTTTTTTTCTTGGAACTTTAACTTAACTTGACGTTTTTCGGTTTTTCAATTACAAGGGAGTTAGGTTATTTTATTTAAAAAATCTGCGTGCATTTTATTTATACAGGATCCATATTGGGATCAAAAATAGAACTCGTGACTTGTTATTAAATGTACCAACATTATAGTTTTGTCATAAAGGGCATTGGGTAAATTTGTTTGAGGAATATTGTCTTTTTTTTCAGCGGCCACGGATGATTTTTACGTAGTTATTTAGAGGACCTCTAAATACACATAGATATACATATATAATTTATGGCTCTAAATAATATCGAAGCGGAGATTTTAAAGATTTAAGTATTCAGTTTTTAGTACAAAAGTACGCCCAAGTATGAATATTTAAATATCTCGACTCCGATGCACTTAAGAGTTTATTAAGTACATTACATAACAAAATATCGCACCTTCAGAACAATAGTGACCTAACACAAAATTTCTGCTTTCAAACTTCAAGTCATAAATTTATTATTATAGAGACCTAATTCGAAATTTAAAATTTCTGAATTACGTCACTATTGTTTTGAAGGTGCGATATGTTTATTTTTAATAATTCTATCATAATTTACCACTTTTACGAATGGCCTTGAAAATGTATGAATTTTACAAATGACAACACTTTTTCCCAAACCCCTTTAAGGTATTCTTGTATATGTAATTTGTAACTTACTAATTTACTCATTGTTAAGTGGGTGTAAGTTTGTATTTGTTTGTATTTATGCTCAGAGAGTAAGATAGTCGCGTGAAGGGTTTTTTCCTGGAAAATCGGACCTTTTCTGATGTAGTATCGAGAAATACATCCTAAGTAGATAGTTTCGCGGGTAAAAACAAGCAAAAATTACAAAAAAAAAATTACGAACAAATGAACTTTTAATATGTAGCATGAAGGAATTGGAATGTTAAGCAGTTTGACATAAAAGTTACTTACGTAAATAAGGCGGGTTATAACATTTATACATTTCCCGACGTGACACAAAAATGTATAGGTAACCCGGCAAATTTACGTATGGTATTTAAACTTGCTAAACAATAATTTATAACCCAAGTATCATGCTATGCAAATATCAAAAACGAATAGGCCTAATAATAAACAGAAAACAATCACAATAAAAAGAAAACTTCGCGCCTGCAGTGATCATAAAGGAACTAGGAACAGCCACAAAGGCAAAAGTTTGTATATGTAGGTACTACGGTAGCGCCGCGAACTGGCCGACGTTCATTATTGGAAACAATAACTGTTCAGACTCCGGCAAAGGTAGAACATAGGTGGAGTGGAGACGGCTTGATGTACTAGTTTTCGATTAACTAGTTGTGAAGATTATGGTACGTCGTAACTTTCTCTCAGAGAAATACTATAAAAATAAATATGTACCTATGTCCTTATTTTTATAGCATTTATTTGATAGCAAGTCACGACGTATCATAATCATAATCATCATTATTACCCAATTACAGAATTGGGTGGGTATGGCAAGGTAACATGATTTGCGAAACAAATTATCTAAACCAGTCTTCCTATTTTTACCTCTTCTAATGTTCGTTTTCCTTTTCATGGCGTCAGTGTGCTTGTTTGCCTGTTTGTTTGCTTATATACAATTTTGGCAATCAATTTTAAACTCTAAACATTAATTTAATAAAAAAATGAAAAATGTTGTACTACCTTTAGTTTTTCCATTTTCATAGGACGAAGTTATTGCTCTACCATTATTTAGCAAACTACTTCATTTGCTACCCTCACAAAAAACATGGTGAAACCAACCGACGAAGTTAGGAGCACGTACTCTCTTAAGACATTGTCTAAGCTATTTACGTAAACGCATGCTAACATTCTTAGTTTACTTAGCTTAGATTTAATGAAAGAAAAATGCTGCAAAAATTATTAGTTTCCGGTAGGACTACATGTAAATACTTTCGTTAAACACGTCCAAAGATATGTATAGTTCTTTCAATCCACGAAGTTCCGCCCCACTATTTATTTCTAAGTACTTACATGCAACGTCATTTTGTGTGGCGGATCGGGCACGCCGTTGTAGATTTAAAACACTATAGGCAGTAGGCACACTACCACTCCACAGCTGTCCTTGTCCAAACTCGGTAAAAATGAACGACCATAAATGGGAATATCGATGGACGGGAACTTGCAAACAATCCACGACTCGACGCCGAGATACCTGACTTCCTTAGGAGAAAACTGACATAAATTGATGACCTAAAGATTTTCCTGTACAACTTTTGGCTAGGAGATAGCGGAACAATAAAAATAAAATTAAATTAAAGAAGTTCTTTTGCCCACTAGACGCACACAAAGTGGATAGGACGGTGATGCAGTTAAGAAATTATCCTATACTATTAAACCTATGCCTATCTAAACATCATATAGAAGGTGACAAGATAGGAAAGTGGACGAATTAGGACAGTGGACCATTTATTGACAAGACAATAAGGACAAGTTAAGAACGTGACAAAATAGGAATGTGGACGAATTAGGATAAGTAGTGGACCATTGGAAAAGACAATAAGGACAAGTTAAGAAAGTGACAAGATAGGAATGTGGAAAAATCAGGACAGTGGACCGTTTCACAATGCTGACAAGTTAAGATGTTGAAAAGATAGGAATGTGGACGAATCATTGTTGTTTAAATTAAATATAGTTGGTGATAAAAGGATGTGTGTCCTAATTAATCGTCAAATTGTACAAATATATTCAAAACCGCAGTAGTGATTAGTTAGACATTCCAATTTAATGCCCCTATAAAAGGATAAGTAATATCATGACAGGCCGGCGGAGTTACCTGCGAAAAACAATTAAAGCGTGTTTTCTTTCTTCTCTCACATTTTATCGCAGCCGAGAAAATACTTAGATTCGTGATTAAAAAACGCAGACCAATTGAAAAGGCATATAAAAATACTTTTACCTCTACTGCAATAAAATTTGCATTTCAATAGCAGCCTAATCAAAACAGCAGATGACAACGTTTGCACACCCACGCCCCTGTTCGTGCGACTATAAAAAATAATTCGAAAATGTTTAAGCACCGATCAGAAAGAAATTGAGCACAATTTCAATATTCAATATGCATTGCCATTCATAGTTTTTCATTTATACAAAATTGAACAAGAGAACAAGATACTATTCTTGTTGAAATCTTTCTTTCAACAAGGATAGTATCTTTTTATTTAGGTAGAGAAATAAATTATGTTAAGATATATTATCTGTGACACAGTTTTTCAATTACATCCCATGACCGTTGGAGGGTGGGGACGGGCTCCATGCAAACCCCCATCACCCTGCCAATTCTCAATTTGTTATAGCAACAAGCAAATATTTTTCGTGAATAAACAATGCGTCATACCTAATTTATTCCAAAGAGCCAAAGCAAACCAAATCACGCTTTTGTCAACATTAGTTAGATCATTCGTTAGCTCACGTAATAAGGGTATTTCTACCCACGCAGCAATCATTTCCCATACGATACCCCGATGTATTACGCCAAATAAATATGTCATAGGAACCGCGGGGGTTGCCATTATTTTCCGGGTTGTCAGGAATTTTCCTGGATTCAGAGGTCGGTGACCGAACGATGTCCCAACGTGCCTGTATCTAAGGGTGGAAAAAACGAACGCCCCATGGACGGAAATAGCAAATTCTACGCAAAGGAGACTAAGTTTTATTTTTAAAACTGCATTATTGGATTTTTGAAAAAAATCCTCTTTCTTAACCGGGAATCGAACTGGTCGAATACTTATGACAAAAGAATAAAGTCGTGTTTATTATTTATGATACAGATTGAAAGGGCCATTGATAGTGATTATTTATATCTACAACACGCAACTCATACACCTTTAAAATAAATAAAGACCTTGAAAACCCTGCTTTATTATATTGTCATATTCGACCAGTTCGATTCGCAATTAACGCAGACGAATTTCCAGAAATCCATAAATGCAGTATTTAATGATTTCAACAATAAAAGTAAGTGTCCAATGCGTAGAATTTGCTATTTCCAATATTTAACGTAGTTGCCGTCTGCGTGGCGTTCTAAAGTGAGATCCCAGTGACCCCAGACATACGTAATTTTAGGAAAGATGATTTTTTTAGGATCGGTACTATAACATAAACTTAAAAAGGAATGGATACTCGCTAAGCTGAAAGCGGGGCCGTTTCGCAGATAACAGGTACCAAAGGTGGAAAAAAAACATGCTAACTTACGTCAAAGTAGGACGGCTGGTTTTTACATATGTTATATATGATATTGTTATAAACAAACATATAAAGTTGCCAGACACTGCCTGTGGGCCATAACTTTTGACAGACACTTTAAAAGACGTAAAAAAATGGGGGAACTTACGTCATTTTAGGAAGGCTGAATTTTATACATCTTGTTAAGTATAATATTTAAACTATTTTCCAAAGAGCCAGACAAATCTGACGGGCCAAACATCCTGCCAGACTCGTTAAAAGTTCCGCTGTGCGAGGAAGCGCGTGAGCATTAGAGCATCATTCAAGCGCATAAGTACAAGTGAGATGCACTCTGACTCGTGAAGATCTCTCTTACAACTCGTGGCTACTTTTGATTCGAGGCACCGGCACACCAAAAGCGTGTCAGGAGCTCAGGAGCGACGCGCTTTGAACGCGGGCACGCACGACCTATTTACGTTTGAATCTAAATACATTACGAACGGGAAAATAACAAACATAGACAGAAACACAAAATGTTTGTGCTAAGACGAACCCTTTAAGGGATCTCTTCCAGTTAACCTTTGAGCTATAGAGACCACCTGTCGCGGATACAATTATTCACTCGTAAGTTTCTATGATTTTTTTGTTTTAATTGAGTTTTACTTCAAAATATTTATTGTATTATAATCATCATCATCATCATCATCATCGTCATCATCATCATCATCATCATCGTCATCATCATCATCATCATCATATCAACCACCCAGAAACAGGAGCTCCGTCGACGCTGTGTAATTTAAAATCAATAAGTGTCGACGGAGCTTCGCTTCCGCGGAGCTCCTACTTCTGAGTGCTTTGGCCCTCCGGGCCTGTTGCAAAACTAACATGACCTAAACCTACCTACCTCTCATTTACCATAAAGGGATTCTGATGAACTCAAAACACTTAAATACAAACAGTGTTAAGGTGATGAAATCGTATTTTTATCGTCCACACTAGTATGGTGGTTAGTAAAATTATTTCCTAACCGTAACACTAGTGTGACATAGCAGTGTAGAGGCGAGTCGGGTGGGGTTCTTTGGGCCTACTAGTCTACTGGGTAAAACGTAAAAGGTCGCCCTTAACGTGTTAAAGTATTGTGACCGTTACGATAGTTTTACTCGACAGTAACGTTGGTCAAGTTAAAAACAATACGACATGTCAAAGGCTTTTAGGTTTTACCTGGTAGAATAGGTTTGTTTAGGAACAAACTTACTGTGCTGCTAGGGCCTTGTGGTAGAGTAGAAACATATCTTAGTGAAAGCGCGGAGTGCAGAGGCCCTAGCCAAGAAACATTATGCTAACTAGCATTTCTATTCGTTTTTTTAAAGGGAAAATTAAATAATAACACGGCACTGAATTTGAATACATTAATTTTATTTATATTCATTTATGCAAAGTAAATCCTAAGACAGTCATAATCTATACGTATGGAGCAGTCCATACAAGGAAATCTTAAAACCTATGACTAAAACCTAATGAGGTATCAATCGATTTCCCTATTGCAAAAATACAATAAATTCACATTTCAAGATGCAATAAGAAAATAGATTATCAACTCTTTAACAGTGTTCTCACAAAAATTACAGCATATCTTAAACCCCAGGAGAAAAAGTCCGAATTATGGAATGAGACTTTCCATTACTAAATTAAATAAAACCGGGGTGGTTACTTGTTTAACTATGGTCACTCCTACCGAAAAGCAAGCTATCTAACAAAACAATTATTACCGCTATTTTGTCAAATCATTAAATTTACTACCTTTGAACGTAGTTGGCAATCAAATAAAGTCATCTTTACTTGAGTTCTTTGTAATCTTTTTATATACAGTTAGAACTGTCTAAAATGATTAATATATTCATCAGATGAATCAACCGTAGCCCGGTTTTGTTAATACGTAAGTACTTTAGTTCCCACGAAAAACATTCCGTATTCAAAAGAACAGCATTTCACAAATATATGACTAGGCATGTACATACAAAAATATGTAGTTACTTCAGAGTAATAGAGACGTCAATAGATAGCAAAAAATGTGGGCATGGAAAAATAGGATATAAAATAGGTTAGCTGTATACAGAGGATAGATGGTTATACTGAGGACTTCATCTGACACTTGCGGTGTATTATGCATGACTAACAGACTGGAGTAGTGGCGTAATAAAAAAAGGACGCTAGCTGCATAGTAATAGTATAAGCATTATACATTTAATGTGGTTAGCAATAGAGTACAATGCTTCGACTAGATTATTGCATTTAGCCGCGTTCTTTGATGTAACGGCAGTAGTGTAAGGAGTCGAGCCCGATAGATATATTTCCTTATAAGCAGATGATATGGTTAGGGGATTGCTCATCGGGACGCGAGCGCGCTATTTTAAGCCCTTGACAAAAGTAAAATAGTAACAGCTAACTCGCTAAATTTTCTATGAACACAAGTAAATTGGTCGATATTTAAAATGGGAACTAAAAAATCTGAGATTACAATAATATGGTTTGAGCAACCATTGTTTTGCACTGGTATATATAATTACATACCCACATCAGCAGGATACTGTCCTGCCGGGTGAAATTAGTAGGGCGGAATGAAAAAACGAAAGGCATAGATCTCGGGAGTCCAATCGACACAACGAGGCCTACGTTCAGCAATGCACGCAGCCTATCTCAGGAAGTCTATGCCTGACGTCTTTTCGGTGAGACGGTAAAATATTTTAAACGTAGTTGGAGCCGAAAACGTGATGTTTCGCTTTCGTTTCCCTAGTTGTTGTCCATGTTTAGTGTGAGTGTAGTGTAGGTCTAGTGGCGCGCGTCGCGGCGGTGGTCGCGCTCGCGCTCGCGCTCGGCGGGCGGCGGGTCGCGCTCGCGGCGCTCGCGGTAGCGCTCCTCGTAGTAGGGCGCGGCGCCGCCGCTGCGCTTGCTGCTGCTGGCGTCGCCCGCGCCGCTCTCCGCCGCCGGCTCCGCGGGGGACTTGCGCGGCCTGCCCACACAACAACATTACTACACACACGGGCTGCCCTACACGCGCTTCTCACGCAAGCGGGTTCGCTGTACTTGTGTAGCTGTCGGCGCTAAGTGACGCCGTAGTGTGGGTGTCTGTACGTGTTACGATTACGAGTATGGCAAACCCGCTTTCGTGAGATAAAACAACTATAATAATTATATAAATACATCCTAGTTCAAAAACGTACAAAATTAAAACTAACAGTTGACAAGGCAGAACTAAGTAGTGTATCGTCGAACGAAAATAACGATCAAAATCTTGTTTGCATTAGATTAATTTCATTAATTCTTCTTAGGAGCGGTCCACCGAAATCCGCCTCCCAGTATTTGTAAACATCTAGTTGATTTTGTCAACGCTACTTAGCGTTTACATCAGGCGAGATGCCAACTTCGACAGACAAACTACTTATTCACAAAATTCAAACAGCAAAAAAAGTTAAAATTTTATATTTTTTGTAAATTATAACTTTCAAATTTTAACTTAGGGACCAAATATATTCGGGATTTAAATTTTGGAAACGAGCATAAATCAACCAGGTATCATAAATAATCCACAAGGATAACCTAGCAGCAAATGTACACACATCCATACATTATTTGAGTACGAATTTAATTAAATTATGTTTATCATTAACTGCAAACAGAAAACAAACGGATAGAATACCTCTCTTCCCGACTGTGTCCCCTGTTGTAATGGTCGGCGCGCTCGCGGTCGCGGGAGCGGGAACGGTCGCGTTCACGTTCGCGATAATCTCTGTAATACCTATAACAAAACAAACACACTATTAAGTACGATTTTAAGTACACAGTTTTAAGGGATTGTCGTATGAAGGTTGGGCATACCGGGCGCAAATATTTTATCCGTAAATGAGAAAAAACTGTATGTTAGTACGAGACCCAGCCCCATCGCTCTACGCTGAAATGTAAAGTGGATATGGTAACAAACAATGCATACAAAACATTCTGAAATAGATGAAGTAATGCTTCAATGGAGCCGATTGCAATGCCGATAGGCATCATATACGGCTACCGTCCTTATAACGAATTATGGACATCAATACAAGCTTCTACAATCCAAATGTTTGACGACAAGGCATGGAAAAAAAACACAAGACTAAATGAACAAATACACTGCACGGAAGAAGCACTTTCTCATGTAAGGTCTAATCACTTTCTCAGGTAAGGTAGGGCTGAGGGTGTCAACACTTACGCATCCCGGTCGCGATCGCGCTCCCTCGACCTTTCCCTATACCTGCAATCAAGTGATCAAATTTGATTACAATTGTATAATTACTCTACTGTTACTTCGCCGTATTGCAGCCCATTAGTGCATACAACTTACTTAATGCTTAAAAAAAGCGTGCGTTAATTTACAATATTTGTAAAAGCGGATGAAATAGTTCAAATAAAACTGATCTCGTATCGACAAAATTTTTCAATGGGTAAACGCTAAGCAGGCAAAATAAACTCAACAAGGTATAGTATAATATATTTACAGCGATTTATTACAGCTATTGCGCATACTTTCCGTATTGATTAACCTTTAGGGAGCATGGTTACTCACATGACTAAAGTAACGTATTTCTTAATTTTAGTCCTTAACTAGGTACAGTAAAACGTTTTAGTCAATTATAAAGCGTTTGCGCGGGTAAAATCTTTGACGGCTATTGGTTAAATGTTTGGCAGCCATTGCGGCGGATACCGTCGACCGCCATTTTATTTTGCGGCGCGTCATTTGTCATTGGAGTTTAGCTGTCATTGCATATTCTACCTTACGTGTAACACAACAAGGCATTATAGTGCGGCAGATGGGAAGTCTATTTTGACACATTGCAAAACCATGAAGTTTTTGAATATTGATAATGTTGACAGCAGAAAACCATGCTCTTATTTGTTGCCTGCGAAGGAACAGTAATAACCAGAGGCCGGAATTTTCGTGCCAATTTTCAATAACGCTAGTAATTTCCCGTTTATCGACTTGAAATACAATACAGAAATATAAACAAGATCTTTTGGTATTGAATAATGAATTCTGGCAAGATTGTACTAATTTTTTTTAAGCATGTCACGAACAAGGCTAAAGAATTTTGCCAAATGTCCAGCTAAATTGGCAAGTAACTCCAGTTAATAAAATAAAATCTACGCATATGATACGAGGACATCGTTGGAATAGTACATTACTGCAAAGACCAGTAAGTTAGCCATCCTGGACGAGTAGGAGTTAGAAGGCCGAGCCGCTAGGCGAGGCCTTCTATACATACGAGTCCAGGATGGCTCTTAATGGTCGAAGCATGTATAGTGCTTTTCTCAAAAATAGAACAAGTAGAATGATTAAAAAAAAAGTTGTAAAATGTTGATGACCACATGTACATAACCCTCAGGGCGCTAGTCCGACTCGCGCTTAGCCGTTTTTTTTATTAATTCACTATATGTTACACCGGTCGCGATGTACTAGGCGCGCATAAAACGGACATGGTGTGTGTGACATTCTTGTAAATAAAGAGAAATCGCGCGATGTCTGCTCTGAGCGAGAGCTGCTTTGGGTTTATGATACCCTGGTACTTTTGTGGGGAAATTGTTTTACGCGCACTTTTTTATTTATTTTTATTTATCTTCTAGTATCAAATTGCCAACTAGAGCTGATTATTCAGCATTTCATGTATAAATAAAAACCAATTTAAATTGTTTTTTTTTTAATAATGGTGCTCTTTGCAGAAATCCTAATGGAGTCAAAATAGTTTTCAATTTCATATATTTTTTTGTTATGTGACCTTTCCTTGCATGCCTCTGTAGTCTTTTTGAAGGCTGTCCACAGGTCTGTACCGATATTTCCAAATTCAAATAATATGGTATGTTATGGATTTTCCATACTTACTTACTGGACACTTTTGAGAGTGCTCCAGGAACTTTAACCTACTGGCTCCTATTTGATGATGTTATGACAAGATTACATAGCATTTTTGAGAAAAAGCATTAATCAGAGAAATTTTCAAAGAACTTGGAAGTGCTTGACCTCTTTTAGTTTTTTTTTAAAGCGATGCTTTGTTGGGCTTTTCATTTTTATTTACGTCTTTTTAACTTTATTGTGGCCTGGGCTTTTTAGAGTAATTATTTGCACCAGATATCAACTCTCACAGAACAAAGCAACAGTCAACATAGAAATTTAAAAAAAGGCGGTTTTATTCATGTTTCTTTTTAATTATTTGATTTTAAACAATGAATTTTGGGTTTTTTTTGAACAAGCAAAAAAAATGTTTTTTTATACTTGGGGTTCTGGATCTCCTTATTAGGCCTGAATAAGTAGTATATGGCACCACTTGTTCGCCTTTTTTTTTTCAACCCATTCGCCTTACACCCTGTATATAGCGAAACAAACACACACACATTCCACATTTGGTTTACGAAAAGATTCTATTTAAAGTTTTATATATCGATAAGTACCGAATTGAAAGGCAATAAATGAGAAGTCGCTATGACAGCTAAAAAATGACACGAAAATTCCGGCCTCTAGTAATAACAGCATTGTTCACCGATTAAGTAGAATCAGTTACCTTATTTTTAGAAACATACCATCTTTGGATCCTATTAAGACTATTTTACATCTCTTTCTGTCAAGTAGGGTTACCCACTTACCACACTGTTTACAAAAAAATATTTAATCATTTCGTGATTAAGTCTGAATGCTACATCTAAACATCTACAATAATAATTGAGTCATATCAGTTTTGATCACGTGTAGGATTTCACCCTGTATAGCAGTGGTCGTAGATGGTGGTGTGTGTTGTACCTGTCGGAGCGGTCGCGCTCGTCGCGCTCGCGGCTGCGCTCGCGGTAGCGGCTGGCGGAGCGCTCGCGGCGGCGCGGCGCGCGGTGGTGCGCGCGCGCCTCGCGGTCGCGCGAGCGGGAGCGCCGCCGCTCGCCGCTGCTGTACGACTTGGTCTCCACGCCGTGCAGCGTGTCTTGCAGCGACGAGATGAGGATCTTGCAGCGGTCGTCGTGGGCCACCTAACAATATATTATATGTTTACTTATTCGCTAAAATTCGATTTAACGTTATACGTTTCCAAAAAAAGCAGCACTGACAGACATCAAAGAACTTGCATTTTGCCGCACAGTCCATAGACAGTGGTGTCCCTATTATTCCCTTTAATTTTTAGCCACAGTGCAACTTGCTTTAACTGTAAGTACAATTATTAAATAGATAAGAGCCCCCGATATAAATAAATAAATAATAAATATTCGAATAAATTAGCCTTACCGATTTATGAAAGCTAGATACGAACCAATCCAATAAAACTAGCTTTTTATGTTTTTTTAAACCACATCCTCGTGTCGGTCTATCCGGGAACAATGGCATACATAGACACACAAATACACGTAAAGCAAGCTCTGTTGTTGCATAGGAGGTAAAAATGAAATAACCTTGCTCTGTTTGATGAGCGAGATGGCGGTGACGAGCGTCTCGATGGCGGAGGCGTACTCGCCGGCGGCGGCGTCGCTGACGGCGCGCGCGATGGCGCTGGACGACACGGTGCGGTTGCGGCTCATCACCTCCTCGAACTCCGCCTCGCTGATGGCCGGGATGGGCGCGGCGTGGTGCGGCGGGATCGGCGCCGCGTGGTGCGCGACGCGCGCCGGCTCCGCTGGCACGGGGTAGTTCTACAACACACAAATACCATCTAACTGAAACCAAACCCTTTTATATAAAACAGTATGTATGACGTATTTTTGTTTTGTGGCTTGTCACTACTACTATGATTTTGCCAATGTCAAGTTAAAGAAGGCACATATTTTTACGGAGAAAGTGATCAATTTTGAAAAGAGGGATACAATATTTATGTTTAGGTTTCATCTTTACACCAAGTTCTTTTGACTTTGACTGTGACAGATCGAAAGATTTGGTAACTTAAGCTGAAATTTAACAATTTCCACATACAATATGATATGGTGAATTTTAATAACAAAATTATTTACCAATGAGAGCAAACTTCACCATTGACTCTTTTTCTTCTAGCACTTTTTGTGGAATTGGATCAATTAATTATGGCGCAATGAGACATTTTCCAGTATTGCAACAAAGCTTTAAAACAAAACGTTTAGAACGGTATGAGCGCGACTAGTGTTGAAAAAAATAAATGAATATGACAATTTATTCATAGTCAATCACTGTCACTCTCGCCACCTATTTCAATTGCTTCTGCCTCCAAGTCGTCGATGTCGCCCTTTTGTAGGTGCAAATAAGACCGAATATAGATTAAAATAAGAGCAGAAATTTAAATTGTATTTTTCCATAAAAATCCGAAAAAAACGAGTTGTTTGGAAAAAAACGGGTTTTTCCGGACTTTTTCATTGCTAAGAGCGACTGAGTGCTGTTCGGTGCTCGGCACCGATTCGAGCCACGCGAAGTACGAGCATTTGTTGCATGTAGCTGAATGTATGGTCTGTGGTGGCGAACAAGATGTGGTAGCCGTAGTGTAAAAGGTAAAGTAGTAGGAACAGGTAGTTACGTGAGGTCTTCCGTAGGGTTGCCGGGCGCCGGGCGGCGGGCCCTGCGCGGGCGGCGGCGCGTGCGGGGCGTGGCCGTACGGAGCTCCGGGACCTATGTATGGAAATGTGTGAGAGAGATTGAATCAGGCTTTAGGTGTACACTTCGCTGCTTCAATACAAGGGCTCCACAAAACAAAAACAATATAGTTTCATTTTAAACTTAATGAAAATAGTATTCCGAATTGAAATGCAACACAAACACATTTTGATTTGTGTCCCTTTTGTATTTAAGCAACGACTTGCTCGTGATAATATTTAATTTTACGTATGTAAAATAACAGTATTATTATATTCGTTTTCTGCATCACTGCCGGAGATTTTTTTTGATAAAACATTCCTAGAACAAGTTCTCGGGATAAAATTAGGCTTTGTCACTTTCTAGCCCCTTGTATGTCAGAGGTGAAATAGAAACCAAGTTTAATCTCTTCAGATTTTGATATTCCAAAAAAATATGGAAAAAAATACAAAAAGATATCCAAATTTTGAGCACAGATTTGTGACAAGACATACGAGGGCCTAGTTTTGTAGCTATCTCTGTGCAAAAATCACGTCCTTTCGTTGCTCTACTGCTGTATTATTAGTAAGGATAAAAAAAACATACACCCTATACTCCATTAGTTTAGGTACTTAACTCGTGATAATAGTTCCAGCCAATAAAGCTTAAAATTGATAGATCAAATAGTACAGGTCGACACACGTAAAAGAGCCCTGAGCGACCTACCTGCGCAATTAGCAAATTACGGACCAAATTGGTGGGCTCAGCGGGGGGAGCGTAAACCGCATCGCTTTGCTGCCACGCTATTGGTTCCCAGTAATACACTTATCTAGTAATACACTTATCTATGGGAAAAATACGGCAGAGCTTTGACGGAGTATAACAAAGAAATCAGAAAAGCCAGAAGAGCGTCTTGGAGACGATTTTGTGAAGATATAGCCCAAACACACAAAGGAGCGAGAATTCACAAAATACTCGCCAAGACACCCACAAACTATCTCGGCCTACTCAAAAGACCAGGTAATACCTTCACGACCACAGAGAGGGAGACTCTCGAGCTCCTCAGAGTAACCCACTTTCCAGGATCGTATACCTCCGATGACATCCAGCGATGTGTCCAAAGAAATCATCCTGATCACAGGGCGCATAGAGCTGATTGGAACAAGGCCACAAACATCTTCAGGCCTAACAATGTTAAATGGGCTATTGAGAAATTCCAGCCATTTAAATCAGCGGGAGAAGATGGAATTTTTCCGGCCCTTCTTCAAAAGGGAGAAAATATCCTCCTCCCGCATCTGGTCAGAATATTTCGGGCAAGCTTTGCCTGGGGAATAATACCAGAACCATGGACACGAGTCAAGGTACGCTTCATACCAAAAGCAGGGAAAAAGGACTACTCTCAACCTAAATCCTTCAGACCGATCAGTCTTACATCCTTCCTACTCAAGGCTATGGAAAGGATTATAGACCAGCACATCAGAGCTAGATATCTAATAGCTAAACCCCTCAGCTTAAATCAACACGCTTACCAAAAAGGGAAATCCACGGAAACTGCCCTCCTCGATCTGGTCGACAAGGTGCAGAAAACCTTAGAGGATAAGCAAACAGCCCTATGTGCTTTCCTTGATGTGGAAGGTGCCTTCGATAACACGCCCACAAATACCATTCTAAATGGAATGGCATTAAAGGGTGTGGACGGTACCACCATCAACTGGGTTAAGAATATGCTCTCTAACAGGGTGGCATCTCTAACTCTCAATACAACTGTGCTTGAATTTCACACCACAAGAGGCTGTCCACAAGGAGACGTCCTATCCCCATTATTGTGGACCCTAGCAGTGGATCAACTACTTGCATTAATGACGGACCAAGACTATGACATACAGGGATATGCCGACGACCTTGTAGTCATAATCAAAGGCCCCAGCCTCCACACAATCTCATGTTTAATGCAAGGAGCTCTCAACACCATCAACAAATGGTGTAAAGAAAACGAATTGTCCATAAACGCAAATAAAACTGTGCTAGTCCCCTTCACTAAGAAAAGGAAGCTCGAAAAGCTACTAAATCCTAAGCTTAACGAACAAACAATACCATTCTCAAGTTAAGTGAAGTACCTAGGGGTCACCTTAGACCAAAAGTTAACGTGGAACTCGCACATAAAAAACATAACCCAAAAAGCCAAAATGGCTATGTGGACTAGTTGTCGAATGGCGGGGTCAAGGTGGGGCCTAAAACCCAACATTGCCCTCTGGCTGTACACGGCAGTGGTAAGGCCTATAATCACATATGCCTCCGCTGTCTGGTGCAACAAAACCAACCAAAAGACAACAATAAACACCCTGAATAGTCTGCAACGCACAGCCTGCGTAATCGCAACAGGAGCTCTATCCTCAACACCGGGAGCGGCTCTGGATGCACTGCTAGACCTAACACCACTGCACCTACAAGTGCAAAAAGAGGCTGAGCAGTGCATATACAGAATCTGCACCACAACAAGGAAGAAATGGAGCTCTCAAACACTGACCAAGCTCATGGCATCGGTGTTTGAACACAAAACCCTATGCATGCCAACTGATGACATGCATACTGAATACAATTTTAAAAAACTGTACTCAGTGGAGATACCCTCCAGAGATGAATGGCTGAAAGGCCAGTTAGACTACAAAGAGGGTTGCCACATTTGGTACACGGACGGTTCCAAAAAAGGGAACGATGTGGGGTGCGGCATCTATGGTGAGAGACCAAGACTCAGAGTCAGCGTCAACATAGGTACGGAGCCCCAATCTTCCAAGCGGAAGTCTTCGCCATTAACAAATGCGCGGAAATCAACCTTGAGAAGAACCATAGACACCAGCACATCTACATCAACTCGGACAGCCAAGCTGCCCTTTTGGCACTAGACGCATTGGAGATAAACTCTACTAGTCCAAAACTGTAAAGAAAACCTAAATGCCCTAGGAAACTCCAACAAAGTAATACTTAGATGGGTACCAGGGCACTCCAACATTGATGGGAATGAAATAGCAGATGAACTGGCTAGGAACGGTGCTGACAACCCCCTGGTTGGCCCGGAACAGTTTTGTGGCATCACAAAACGAAAAACCTATTCTCTGCTAAGCGACCTATATAAATCTAGGGCGATCGAGCTGTGGAAGTCCACAAAAGGACAAAAACACTCGAAATCACTAATTACAGGGTTCAAAAGCAAGTTCTCCAAGGAGATTCTAAAACTCAAAAGAGAAAAGACTTGCGCAGTGACTAGGATCCTAACTGGCCACTGCAAATTGAACAAACACTTGTTTCTAATGGGTATGAAACAAGAAGCGGCATGCAGGTTCTGTCAAGAAACAGAGGAGACAGCTATGCACATCCTCTGTTCTTGCGGACCACTAATGCGTAATAGAAGTATCTACCTAGGGCGACATATCATGGACCCACAAGAGATACAACTCCTCACTGCCCAAAGCATCTGGAAATTCCTAGACGCAACGGGCCTTTGCGGTGAACTTTAAATTAAGGGCTGCCACAAAAGATCAGCAATGGTCGAAGTGGCTCACAAGGCCCATCTCAACCCCCCCCAATAAATACACTTATCTATGATTGGTTTGTCAGTAGACAACATGCGCAAACATATCCCCTCTACTAGCCGCTCGGAGCTCTTTCTACGTGTGTCGACCTGTACGTGTGGTAACTGGTATTTATAATGATGGGCAGATATAGCAGTCAAGCCTGACATTGTACATCCTTCATGGATATTAAGCAGAAAAAATGCTGTTATTACTTCATACACAACAAATAAGTTTGTTTTACTGCTGTCAACATTATCAATACTCCGAAACTTTATGGTTGTGCAATGTGTCAGGATTTACTTCTTACCGGCCTAGTACTGTATGGTCTGTGAGCACTTAGGGTGTTTCAGGTTTATACTCGAGTATAGTGAGAGGCAAGTAAAAACCCAAAGCACCTTCTAAGAGCTACCGTACTGTATAATCTGTGCCAATTGAAATTGGCAAAGATGTAAACACAACCAAACAAACTAATTTATCATTATTACTCGATAATCACGTGCTTTTAAAGGTCATGTGAGGTCTTAGCAATGATTTATACGCTTGATCATTACTTTCACATTAAGTTTAAGATTAAATTACGATTAATTATAAGTTATTTTAAATAAAAACACGCTTGATGAATATTTGAGGTTATGTGTCAAACAGTACTTATTTGTTTACATCTTTGGCAATTTCAATTGACACAGACTATAGTATGATGAAGCTTGTCTATTGTGTGTTGTTTGTTTGTGTTCGTACCTGGCGGCTGCTGCTGCGGCGGCGGCTGCGGGCCGGGAGCGGGCTGCGGCTGCTGCGTGAAGAAGGCGGGGTTCACATGCGGCGCCGGCGCCGGCCCCGGGCCTGCGCCAACAGAGACACACGCTCACACACCGCGGAACACCAGGGGAAGAGGGGGGAGGAAGAGTATCTTTTAAAACTCAGTAATCTTTGGAACGCTCTGGCCGTCAACTGAAAGTCGGCTACTGACGCCACGACGGTTACAGCCGTCGCAAGTTCAAGATTAAGTTTTGTTTCGTATCAATTAAGTTGTCATTTGCATAGCATAGCAAACATATTTGGCGTGTGAGTGACACATTTTGTATTGGATGTAAGGCGTTCAAAAGATTAACTACATATGCGATTCTTATGTGATATTTTGTTTGAGTATATATTGCAAGATTTCCTAAATAATCTTAGTGTTGACACACCAGCCCCCTATCAGATTGTTTTTAAGGTATACAATTAAGAGGACACCGACCTTCCAGTGGAGATTTCATTAGTAGGTATTATTGTGTTTTTTAATACAATAGAGTACAATAGTGACAGGATATCTTCGTACCAACCCTTATTGTTAACGCAATATTTAGGTAGCGCAGTATGAAGACAAAAAGTGTTTTTCTTTCTTGTTCTCTTTCCTTATTGTTTTAAAGCATGGTTTACATAAGTTAGGTTAGGTTAGTGTTGTTTGGGGACACAAAACTAACAAATCGTCACTGCTTTGAAAAAACCTCGTATCTCATATTTCGTGACGTACGATTTTAAACTTAAACTTGAAGAGAATTAATTCCAAACTCATATATCTTGAAATATCAGATAAAAGATTTTCTAAAGTAATAACGAAATTCTCATTTCGCAAAATGGTGTTGTACTTAAGACTGCAACGAGAGTCCAGTAGCGCCCTCATTACTATTATTGTTTTCAAAAAAACTAAACAATTATTTTGAAATCGAAGGACGCTTTTTTGTTGTACAAATGAATACACGATTTATAACATATATGACAACGTTTGATAACAATTGAAGTATGAGCGAGTAATTTAATGAAAAAAAGTAGCCACCTTTTTCCGTTAAATTGAATACACGAAGATTAAATGTACTTTAATACAATCCTTAAAGTCTTGTTGTATACAGGACTGGTGTGTCAAAATAACATACATTTGTAGATTAGGCAACAGTAAATGTAAGGACAACCCCAAAGCTGCATTTGCGCTGCTGCTATACGACTCTTAGCCACGTAACAGTCCCTGGAGTTTAGATAATAAGGTTCAAAGTCAAAAAAATAAGATATTGCGAAATCAATTGTTAAGTGGCTATGTAGTATGCAGAGGAGGAGGGATTCACTTTAAGTATTAAATAAAACACTTTTATCATTCACTATCGACAAGTAAAGCATATTTGACAGATCAATTTAGCCCTCCCTCTTTCTTACACTTAAACATAGACAAGGAGAGAGCCAACTTTAATTGGCAGATAAATTTACTCGTCGATTGTGAAACAGGCCCTTAGTCGAATGTCCTTTTTGTTTCTTGTTTGTTCAAATTAACTATAGAAAGTGGGAGAACAATCAACACTCCATGACCTTTTCAACGCTATGACAAATAGGATTTGCTAGTATGGTTCCGCGAAAGCAATTTTTTCATCAAGTTTTTCCGAGATGCATTATTCCGCGATCGATCAATAACCATATAGTCTTTTTACTCGTAGATTAATTTAATGTCTTATTGTTCATAAATAGCAATTTTATCGTATTGATGTTTTTCGCAATCGGTTAATTTAAGAGTTGCATTTTTCACATTCCAAAAATCTAATTTGACGGGTCGTAGGTAGGTACGGATAGGTGCGTCTTAATATCAGGCCCGGAGGGCCCAAACAACCCAGAAATAGAAGCACCGCGAAGCGGAGCTCCGTCGACACTGTCTAAATATATTTTTTGAATAGGAAAAATAGCAACTAATGAAAAAAATCAGACATAAAATTCATCGATCGCGGAAAAATGCAACTGAAAAGACTTCACGAAAAAATTGCGCTCGCGGAACCCTACCAACTAATCCAGAATACAAGACCGCACTCACACGCCAATGACAGCTTACAACCAGAGCAAATGTCAACCTTCCCTCATAGACACTGGTCTATTTTGCGCTGGCGACCATGACGTAAATATCTGTCGTTGCCGTTGAACCAGTGGTGCGCATATATCCATCAATGGCGTTGAAAAGGCTAAATAACAGCGTCGAAGAACGACATTCATATTTTGAACAAAAAGGCAATTCGAGTAATAGGACAGACTCACGCGAGAAGTCTCGGCGAGAAGTTTCGACCCGAGAAACGGGAAGGTATCTACACTCACGCGGCCTTTCTCACTTGCGTTCTCGTTCCCTTTGAAGCGGGCAAAAAACCGACAACAAACGGAGAACACACGAACCCGAGAACGAGGAGGAGAGAAACATATCACATTCACGTGCCTCGGGTGTTCTCGGGGCTTCTTGGCGTGAGTCTGTACGGCTTAAGTTTTTTGCCCACTACAGCGTAGCATACCATGACTGTACTATGAACGTATCAGGCCCGGAAGGTAATTAGTTAAAATGTTGTTCGGTGACGGAACCTTCTAATGGGCATAGTCTCATACTTTTCAATACAAAGAATATTTTTTTGTTTGACACGTTCCTATTACGGTCATGCTATGATACCGTGCAGTGGGCAGAAACCTTTATAATCATCTCCTCTGTAGTGTCGCTAAGGCTGGCACGAATGCAACGAGCCAAACCAATAGCGCCCCAATCGTCCTCTTATTTGGTCTAACTGATTTAATTTTGGTGTCCATAATCCACATCCATAAGAGTTGCAACTTCATACGGTCAAGGCCAAAAACTTTCGAGTATGAATTGAAATTTTGGTCAGTAATCTGATTTCTCCAAATTTTAATTATATCATTATTAGAATAGACAGAAAAATATCATTTTTTCCTCATCTCAAATTTCATACAATATGATTGATTACATATATATCTTTCATGATCGGATATTTTTAGTTAGTTATTAACTTAATCTGTTAAGTACGAGTATCAAGTATAAAGTTAATCCATAACAACGTATAAAAATCAACTAGACAACAGCCATTATAGTATTATTGTACATAAATATGGTAATTTCCCACCACCTCTCCAGAAGTGCTATCCACCAGGGTCATAAGAACGATGAACAAGCAAAAAAAACAACAAATGCATTTTTATCGCGCTAACCTCGCACAACTTTAGTAGAAAGCCAGTTTATTTCAGTTATAGTCTTCATCTTTCATTAATTGGGATACACCAAAAAAAACTGCTTGTTTTTACATTTTTATTCGAAAGAATAGACGTTAGGAATAGCGGTATTTAGAAAGAAGATTATTTATTATGTGTAGTGATCGGATTTCACCGTGTAACACGGGGTGAATGGCCTCAAACATTATGCTAATATAGATATGTCCTGGGATTCCGGGACTACTGTTGCTGAAAGAGGGTAATGTTTCAAATTTTATCATATCATCATTTCCTTAACATTTTAACGTTTGCGTTTGGAATAAATATGTTCACTATACGTATTTGTATTTTTTAAATTACTCTGTTTAAAACTGACCTGCCAATTAGGCTTTGGTGAATATAAATAAAAGATATAATACGGTACGCATAATCAATTTACAACACTACACACAAATATTATATTTTATTAGTTTGTATGAAAAAATAGCATTAAATTATTTTCTCAATATTATCTATTTTCAATCGATTTCTTTACACGTCTTAAATCCTAATGCCTATTTATAAATATTCCAACAATTGCATTTTCTTTTCGATCCAGATCCCAAGATTTTGATGATATCCATATTAAGATTTATACTCTATATCCCGCAGTGTTGCACCGTGAAATCCGATCACTGATTATGTTTGATCTGTTCTCAAAGTCATAATAGACGAACGTCATTCAAACAAAATGTATACAAACAATCGCAAGACGATATACAGGGTAATTTTAACATCAGTGCACTAAATTTAGGGACTAACTCTGTAGGTCATACTGATCAATTTTTATTATGAGACCAACATCCAGATCGCGAAAAAAAAAACTGCTGTTCCATATATTTCGACTATTTAGCTCTCGAAGTTTGTATGGAACAACTGATTTGTTTTCGCGATTTGGATGTTGGTCCTATAATAAAAATTTATGAGTGACCTACAAAGTTAGTACCTAAAATTTGTGCACTGATAAAAAAATTACCCTGTATTTATTATTTCAGAGTAGTATAAGCATAACTTTGCGTATTACCTAGACCTCAATACAGTGTTGTTGTAATGTTTCTAGACTAGATTTACTTAACACAATCACATTAAAGTTGAAAAGGTGGATTCCATACTTTCAATCGTGAGTTTCCACGTTAAATGTTGATGCCGTCGTTTTGAATCGCTTGGAAAACCTCTGCTATCAAATTATTAACATTCATCAGTTTCATCACACATAACTCAAAAGAGAAACATACACATTAAATTTCATCATAAGAATAACAGTCAATTTGTAAACAAATAATTTTGACATGAAAACGCTGTCTTCGAACGTGTAGATGTCATCTAGAAAATTGTAGAGGTTTTATGTTTTATGTAAAACCACAAAAGAAGTTGATGTGTAATTCGGACCGCATTTAGGGATCAAACGCATGTAATTTCTTAATTTTATTATAATTAATTAATTGTCACATATTTTTGTAATCTAACTACAGGGATCGATTTGAGAAGCCTATTTATTCCTCGAAACGGTTTTTGAATTTTCATACATTGTCAAAAATTGGTGCATCCCAATTATGTAACTCTAACCACGACTGACACATGACATAATTAGACAACCATAATTTAAAATGTTATGATAGATTTACCGCAAGGTTCGTATATTAATTTGCAACATTCTAATTACAACTGTTAGTAAGCTACTTCACGGACTAACAATTTCAAGGTTCTGTTAAAAAAATCTCTCTTGGGTGTTTATGGAGACCGCGACCTCCATCCATTCATCGATCGATCCATCAATACGTAAACGCCAAGTAAAATAGTCAGAACCTTGTAATTGTCCGCCGGTTCGTGTTAGTTGGCCCCGGTAGCGGTCATGCCTAGTAGAGAAAGATTCGTACCTGGGTAGCCGTTCATACCTGGATGCGGCGGGCCCGGCGCGCGCGGCGGGCCCTGCGGCGGCAGCACGTGGTGGGGCGGCGGCATGCCCTGCCCCGGGCCCGGCTGCGCACAAACACACATGTCAAAACATTTTAATATCTTGGGACACCTAATAGATCACCTATCACTACAGCCTTTAGACTCCCCCGCAACACCAAAATAGGAAGCATCGCAGAGGCGTCTTTTAAAGTCCCTAAGATATAGCGGATCGGAAATACCGCCGAGAAAGATGGGTACAACAACTCTTTGACGATTTACTTAACCGGTTGAAAGGTCTTCAGATTGGGGAGCTTGTCTGCCTTTAGTGCGATTTGAGCACGGTCGAGTGCGAATTTAAATGCCCCAGAGGCCTGAACGGATAAAGAGTAGAAAAACTTACCGACAGCTAAGCGTCCGTAGTGGGAAAATCCGTAGACGTGACTTATCTACTATGGCGATCAAAAGGCTAACACAGTTGTTAACACAATATTCATTAAGACTTTTATGAACAGTTTAATTATTAAGTCTTTTCATTTCAAACGCATAGAACCCACTATTTCGATTTTGCCCGCGAAACCGTCGGCGCAGAAGTTTTACCTCTATTTCCGTGCTCCGTTATTCTGTGCTCGCGACGGAAATAATAACTCGAAATTTAAACCACGGCGTTAAGAGTGAAAAACGACACTGCTAGGTGGCAAGTACGTTTTTTATGGCTTGGAGAATTGCTTACCCAGGTTACCTGGGTCTCTATTCAAGACGGTAAAGCAATATTGCTTTTGACATGTTATTGTATATTGAATGTAACGATAGCTCGTATTTGTCAAAAGCAACATTGTTTTACCGTGAAAAATAGAGACCTTGATAGTAGATGGACTCCAATACATATTTATAGTTTCCGGACGGTCAACTCAATACAGCAATCTGTTGAGTTGGTAACGTCGGTGAGTAAGATGGGATGGTGTCCGCTAGTATACCTGGTGCGGGGGCGGCATCTGGTGCGGCATCTGGTGCTGCGCGGGCCCGTACTGCGGCTGCGGCTGCGGCTGCATGTGGTGCGGCGGGCCGCGCGGGCCCCAGTCCGGCCCCGGCCGCGGGCCCGGCACGCGCTGCATCTGCGGCGGCCCTTGGAACTGGGGAAATACCGACGTCACTCAGTCTACACTATAGCTCGAACGAATAGTGAGCCCCAAATCCGAATTGTTCAATTAATTATGGTTTAAAATTAGCTAAAAAAAAGGTTCTGCAAATGAGCCCACAATTGCCACTACCTGATCAACATGGGTTTATCTTACTTTATTTTTAACATTGTGGTAGCTAGAGCATATTGCCAACAGTTAATGCAACAGTTTCCAAACTATAGCAAGCGGGCCACGTCTGATTTTATCGTAATAAAGAAAAAACTGTCAAAACGGAGTCGAACTCGCGCACCGTGAGTTTCGTATCGCCCGACTCACAACACCCAAGTTTTAATTGTTGCTTTTCTTTTTGCACTATAATCAATTAATCTCACACAATTTGACGTATATGTATTACTGTATCACAATAGTAAAAAAATGTGTGAAAAATAAATACACCCCATTATTTTTTTATTATTATTTGTTAGTAAATCCGCCATTATAAAATCAATTCTGTAAGAAAATCAACCAGTTATCTTAACAGATCAGAACCAGTTCAAGACACAGCTCTTACTAGTCGGGCATGATGCACTGTTAATTTTAAGATGAGAATTAACAACATCAACTTTCTTTAAAGGTATTTTGAAAAAATCATGCTTAAGAGGTTTGTCTCAAAAGCATACATTTATTTTATTATTGTCATTATTTTGCGAGGAAAAAACCCTTATGTTGTTATGCTAAAGCCCGATTTACATTGGGACACATTAAGGGCAGTGGCAAGGACTGTGGAGTGACAAAATAGATAGAGATTCTATTCAGATCCACTGGCAAGGCAACTTGACTCGCCACCGTCCCACAGTGGGCTGGATGGCTCGAAAAGAGGACATTCGCACTTTTTTCAGAAAATCATTTTTTGAAAAATGCTATCCGATAGAGAATAATCCGACAACAAAAAAAATAAAGTCTGTTTTTTTTGTATGGGACCCAAAAATAGTTATCTTGTTTCTCAGAAACTATCAGAGGTATCGTCTTCTACCTTTCAAGACTTTGTTTTTCTACTTTTATAGAGTAGGAAACGATAAGCAGATTTTTTATACAGGTGCTGGTTTTTTTTTAGTCTAGTAAAAAGTTCACACGTTTTCGATTATTTCGTTTTTGTCTTTTTTGGGATCCCACATTATTTTTCGATAGCTTAATACTATAATAATAATAATAAAAAGTGACACATGCTACGTTTTATTGACAATTTTTTTTGGGAAAGAGTTGATTTTGGTTCAAATTTGTTTTTAGTTATTTACAAGTACAACTCTATCATTTTATGGAAGATGAAGTAATAAGTATTCTTTTATCTTTAAACAATTATTATTCGCAAAAACAAAATAAATCATAAAACGTTAATTATATTTAACAATATGGTTAAATAAGACTCATTTAAACCAACGATTTAACTAATAGGCCACCACTTAATTATTGCATATAATATTTTTATTTAAAAAATATTGTATTGTAAATGCATGTTAATTTACTACAATTGTTCAACTGATAAACAATATGCATAATACTTAATTGAGAATGGTTCAGTTAACTAATGATGTCATTGCTAATGCTCCTCAATACTCATCGCTAATTGATGAGATTATCACCATGTATCGATGCACTTATTAATTCCTAACATTAATGAGTTCATTAAGGGTGAATCCCAGATTACGTTTCACTTAAGTGGGGATAAGCTAAAATTGTAATAAAAGGGTGATATACTTAACACATAAATTAGTTTCTCGAAAACAATACTAGGTTATCGTTTCTCAGTTAGTACGGAATTGACTATACTAATAATAATGGAAAAAGCCTAGTTAACAATATTGATTTGTTTAACGTGTTGAATAATATTGGATCTTTATCGGACAATACAAAATTATATGGATACTTGAAGGTGAAATTAAATTTATCTGAAGAACAAGAACAGTTATATGTGAAGTTTTCTCAAAGGTACTGCTCAAATATCCAAAGAAGATGGAGAGAGTCTAATCGCATACGTGGCGATTTTTTGAAGAATAACAGTGAATGGCTAAGCAGGGCCATATGTTGGCCAAAAGATAATTTGTCGGTGGCCGAAAACTTTCAAGAGGTTGATGACGCTGAAAATGTTCGACCAAATGATAACATTGTGGAATCTTCATTTGATCCCGCAACACCTTCAACTTCACGGAAACCTTTTGAAGACCTTTCGACGAGAAAGAAGAGAAGACGATTAGAGCGGATAAGCAAATCCTTATCGCCCGAAGAAGTGAGTGCAGCTAACTGTAAACAATTAAAGAAGGGTGGCCACGCAAGTTTAAACAAGATTATTGATTATTTGCTGCATCACCCAGAAGACATAAAAAATGTAGATGATTACATACACAAAAAAATGAATAAGTTACTATCACCAGAGAAAGCTTTAGCCTTAATGACTTCATGTAAATGTAACAAAATTTTCTGACTATTGTCGTGAAACTGCAGTCTTGTGTACAAGTGAAGAGTTATACGGGTGGTATTATATGCCATCAAGCGTACACAAGCTTTTAATACATGGGGCTGACATAATTAAGCATTTCGGCATGTTACCAATTGGATCATTATCAGAAGAAGCATCAGAAGCGAGGAACAAAGATTTTCGCAATTTTAGAGAACACCATGCTAGAAAATGTAGCAGAACCATGGCGAATGAAGATATTTTGCACAACTTTCTCATATCTTCCGATCCACAAATAACTCTACTAAGGCCACGACTAACTAAGAAAGCTAAAAATCTCTCACCCGAAGCTTTAGAATTACTAATTATAGAAAAAAATACGAGCGACGACGATGAATGTAATCTTTTTGAAATGTTAGAAAATACCAATGAATAATTTTTTCCGCTATAGTAATTTTGTGTATTTAGGTATATGTCATTTTTTAAGAAATATTTTGTATCAATTTTTGTTGTTTATTGTTTAAGTGACATGTGTCTATTGTTAAACATTAGATTATTTGCTTTTTAGTTGTATCAAAAATGTAAAAAATATACTTAGGATTTTTTTCATAACTTAATAAACGTTTTATCCATTATGTGTTATTATCATTTTTACTTTTAACTATCGAAATATAATGTAAAATCCCTAAAAAGACATAAACGAAAAAATCGAAAATGTGTGGACTTTTTACTGGACTAAAAAAAAAACCAGCACCTGTATAAAAAATCTGCTTATCGTTTCCTACTCTATAAAAGTAGAAAAACAAAGTCTTGGGAGGTAGAAGACGGGACCTCTAATAGTTTCTGAGAAACAAGATACCTATTTATGGGTCCCATACAAAAAAAACAGTCTTTATTTTTTTCTGCTGTCAATATGCCTTATTTCGAAAAAATGTATACCACATATATTGTTCCTTACAAAATTCTTTATCGGATAGCATTTAAAAAAAAATGATTTTCTGAAAAAAGTGCGAATGTCCTCTTTTCGAGCCATCCAGCCCACCGTGCGTCCGATCGGTTTACACTACTGTACTGTACACCACCAATGTAAATCGGGCTTTAGACACGGATCCGCGCTCAAAATTTGGATATCTTTGATTCGTATTCTTTTAAGCACATTTTATGTATGTAATATATCGTAATCAGAAGAGACTAGAACTTTGTATTTTTTGACCTCCCCGCATACGATAAGCACGTTTTTTTAACATAACACCTTTTCAAATAAACCCTGTTTTTAACCGACTTCAAAAAAAGGAGGAGGTTCTCAATTCATCGGGATATTTTTCAATTGTACTGAACGGAATAGGTAGAGCTAGTTTGCCTAAGCTAGACACAAAAGGTAAGTAACTATACGCTGTGATCATAACTTATTCCCCTCACGAATGTGATTAGGTTACGTTTGGTTACTTTTAATTTAGGCGAATTAACTCTGTCTTCTCCGGTCATTTGTAATGTTACGCACCTGCATGGGAGGCCTGTGAGGCGGAGGCCCCTGGCCCTGGTGCTGCATGTGGTGGGGCGGCGGACCCTGCTGGTTGTTCACATTAAAATCAATTGCGGCCGGACAAAGCGTTATGATAATCTTATAACAAACTCAAGTGGCGAAAGAACTTGCTCAACAAGTAGGGCTCGCTAGTGTTTCACTAATGGGTTGACATGTTTTTAATCAATTATTGGTTTCTGATCAAATTGGATACTTACTGAAACTTCGAGAAATGTTACGTGTACAGTCACGAGATTAATTTTGGTACTCATCTTAGGTCCAAATTCAATCTGACATTCTACAACAATAAGGTTAAGTTTCCTAAAAGTTACAAATGACTTGACATCTCTAATGACATTGACGACTTCAAGCATATTTTTCCTGAAATGGGTCCCAACTTAACGCTCGTGACCGTACAACAAGCAATACTATCACAAGAATAAGGAACATTTAAAGAGAAACCGATTTACATGTGATTACATGGTGACCTAACGATGTTTCGAAAAAGTTGTCTGCTGTTTCGTTTGTCCGAAATTTTCATAATTATGTCAAAAAACATTTATAACAATCCAAGAAAGTGAAACGCTTTCAGAGAAAAAGGATTTTCGGACAAATGAAACAGCGGATAATTTTGTTTCGAACTTAATATATGTAACCGATTACATTCTATGTTCTAAAAATATGTCACATGATTAATTGAAATTAACGTCACATATACATAACTACTGCGATAGTTATCACATTTTTGTGACTGAAAGGTGTATGGCTAGCCTTATCATCCTATTTACGTGTGTATCTTAGAATAAATAACCTTGTAAATGGTAAGAAAACAATATTGAATTGAACTGAACATTTCAAAAATGTACTACTACACAACACAACAGACTAAGAGCACGATAGCGAGTACCTTTCCTTCGTCGGCTCGCTATTAGATCACACTCATAAAGCCGCAAATCCACCAGCAAGAAGTTGCTACGAGAAATGTCCGCAAAACCGTCAGACATTTCTCGCAAAAGTTTTTTTGCAGGCGGAAAAAAGGCCTAACACTCACGGCTAGCAATATAACACACCGTTCTAGTTCAATATGTCATCGAACCCCTGGAATTTTAAAAGTCACAGGGAGAGGGAGCCCCACAGCATGTTGCAACTGTGGGTTGCAAGAGGTCCCAGTAAGGATGTACTTACTTGCATAGGCTGGCGATGCGGCGGGGGCCCCTGGTGGCCCTGGTGCGGCGGCGGGCCCTGGTGCTGCATGTGGTGCGGCGGGCCCTGGTGCTGCATGTGGTGCGGCGGCCCGGGCGGCGGCCCGCGCATCTGGTGGTGGCCGCCGCCGCCCGGCATCATCATGCGCGGACCGTTGGGCCCGGGGCCGTTGGGACCGGGCCCGAAGAACTCTGATAACGAGGAATGCATTTTACCACCCAGGCTGCTAACAAGCGGTTAGGGTTGGTTTCGATACCAATGACCGTTCGTCACTGATTAAAGTGTAAAAAAAAAAACCTTGTACAGGATAAACCGTCCTATTGCTGACGTTAGCTCCCAATTATTGAACCCTTAAAAAATATTTCAAATTAATAGAGGTGATAGTTCTCACTTGGGGCCAATATTTGGTCTTTTGGATGGCAATAATTCGGTGTTTTAACACTACATACATAGTCCCCGAAAGATTTCAATCTACATGTGCCTTCAACTTTTAACAGGAAATATGTCACTTCCATGTCGTAGAACACATACGAAAGAAGTCACTTACACGCCAATGGCAGCTTAAAACCAGAGCAAACAACCTTGCCGCATAGAAACTCAGAGGGCTCAGACAAGATGCACTACGCTAACTAACGTTTCTATTCGTTTCTTTTTTAAACCAATCGCGTCACTGGAAGATGACGTGATACGAAAAGTCACGTGGTCTGCCAGTGACGCGATTGGTTTAAAAACGAATCGAATAGAAACGTTAGTTAGCGTAGTGCATCTTGTCTGAGCCCTCTGGTCCATTTTGCGCTGGCGACCATGACGGAAATAACCGTCGTTGACGTTGAACCAGTAGAGCGGATATATCCGTTAAAGGCGTTGAAAACGTTAAGAAGTATATAGGAATGTACTCATCAATGATTAACAGAATCTAGAAGATTTTACTGTTCCATTTCATAATGACATTAAATGTGCAATTATTTCCAATATTTTATATCTACGGTTTTAACTTTCCGGAGCTATAAACACTGCCTCTAAGTACAACCATCGGGATATAAACAAATACTTTTAATGACAACACTTTGGTTGACGGTGGTGATAATCAAATTAGACCGGGAGATACTGACAGAAAATTTTCAGTCATTTGTACCAAGTATGGCGACCCTTCAGGGGTCTAATTACGTAATGATGAAAAGGAAAATGATGGTCATAGCGCTGGTACCGGCGGCCCAAACAGATTAATAAATTACGAAAGTCGAACGATTTGTACCACTAAAATTCTTGTCTTTTCCGATAGTCGATGAAAAAAGAAGTAGGCGGTAGAGTAATGCCATACTTTTCCGGTGTGGCTTACAGCCCGCCATACTGACGAAAACACGTTAATTAAAAAGAAACAATCTAACAATTTGTACCCGGCAAATTTTTGCACAGCTAATCATCGTCGAGTAGCCATTCACGAAAATCACCATGCCATACTTTTCCGACGGTCGAAAAATGGCCGCCAAACCGCCGCAAAGGAGTAAATTTAATTGAATTTTTTCATCGACTATCGGAAAATACAAGAATTTTAGTGGTACAAATCGTTCGATTTTCGTAATTTATCCGACACGTTCGATTAACGCCCACGCGTTTGGGCCGCCGGTACCAGCGCTATGACCATCATTTTCCTTTTCCTCATTACGTAATTAGACCCTTGAAGGGTCGCCATACTTGGTACAAATGACCGGAACTTTTGTGTCAGTATCTCCCGGTCTAAATGGCTTGTTTGCCTATATTTATTTATATGTATATTATTATTGCACTATTTCTTACACAAAGCCACCCACCAATACTAATCTCTTCGCGTCGCCATACTTGGTACAAATGACCGGAACTTTTGTGTCAGTATCTCCCGGTCTAAATGGCTTGTTTGCCTATATTTATTTATATGTATATTATTATTGCACTATTTCTTACACGAAGCCACCCATACTAATCTCTCCCACATTTCTAACTAACGCTTATAATAATAAGAACGATTATTATCTAAAGGGCCACTGAGTGTTGGCTTCGGCTCCATGTACGCAACATAGTCCCGTGATTGGTAAAGAATTATGTTACCCAGTTATACTCGGCTCTCAACAAAATTGTTGTGCATTATACAGTATAACAACAGACACCTTTTTTTGCATTAGTTCCTTTAGTTATTTTATTTGATATTTTGCAAAGGAATTAATGACAAAAAAAAGGTATCAGTTGTTCCTTCAGCTCTCGTAAAGGAACAAAAGCTAAGGAAAAGTCGCAGTAGTAAACTGAAGGTACTACTGTGACTTCCTTCGAAGGAACATCCATAGGAATTTTAAGGATAAAAAAGCAAGATGGACAAAAAACTAATTTAGAAATACTTAGTCACTGGTCTGTCTGTATTTGATTCGGTTAAGCATTTTATTTAGTTTTATTTACACATTTATCAATAATGTTAGTGGCAGCGGGCCGGCGGGCCTAGTATGGCAGCGTCTATATCGCGTGTCAAATGTGGATAAAGCATCCATCACTCTCATACTTATTTACGTGTCAGAAGGTGACGAATGCCTTATCCAAACTTTATCACGCGATAAACACAGCCATATTAGGGCCCCTGATATTGTAATGTTTATCTATGTGGATAAACGAAGATAAAACATCTGTCACTTTCTTACCAGTATCTGAGTGCGAGAGTGACGGATGCTATACTATATCCACCACGATAAAGGCCGCCAAAATACAGGCCCGGAATGTTAAAATACACAATGTTTGTAAGATTCCGATTGATTTGCGTTACCTCCTGGATGGGGTCCGGGCGGCCCACCCGGATGGGGGGGACCCCGCATGCCGCCGGGACCGTTGTTGGGCCCGGGCGGAGTGGACCGCGTCTTAGACTGACTCTCGAACTGGTTCAATGCCTGTGGAGAACAACATTTGATTTGACCGCTGCATCTTCACGTGCGCTTGTCGAACAGTAAAGTAAAGACGTTATCCTTGTTAAATCTTAAGACATTACCGGCATATGCAAGGAACAATTAATTGATGCGTAAGTTGTCAAGTTTTATCTTTTTCTTACCTCTCGTCATGATAAAACGCTTTTAGCATGTAGAGAAAACCTCAACCGATAATACCGCAAACCTACCTACTTCTTAAAAAGTATATGAATTCTTCTCTATCATTTTCAACGTCTTGCGGCTAGCTACCGGCATAATTTTTACGTGCCCTAGACTACAGCGAACAGAGTTTATTAAAGGTACCTACGTTTATCGCTGTGGATATAGCATGTTTCTCTCACACTAACATTATTCTCAGAAAGTGACGTGTTTTACAACGATAACTTGATCAATATAGGCCCGGTCTGCAGGACGCCATAAGCAGACTCAAAAATTATACGGCCTAGACAAACTTGTTGGGCATTCTTGGAAAGAAAATCAGATGGTGTATTGCCGACAATGTTGTTTGACAGGTTAATGAATAAGCATGACGGAGGTGCTTAGAAAATGATTTAACCAAATCACATACCAGTATTACCTATGCTATCTTGAACGGGTTGCCATTACAACTGCTATAACTTCGACCCACCATTTACTATTTAGCTGACATTCAAAGTATTGTTAGAGTAATATTGTAATAAATAATATTCATATTGCTTACAGCCCTTACAGGCGAGTTGCAAAATTATTTTTTAGTTCTTTGGCATTAGGATAATATATAACACTTAAGTTTTTTACTTTTGATCCAATTCAGACATTTAACAATCCTATTCAGTCCTAGCACGTGCAACGTTATTTACCTGCTTAGTGGGCAGAGTGACAACTGGGTGTTGTCCATGTATTTCTTTCTTGGGCAGTCGATCCAAAACCATCCGAAGAGACTGGTCCGAGCCCAGAGAAATGACACAGAACCCCTTGGACTGTCCATTAGCTCTGTTCTCGAAGAACTTGACGTCTTGAAAATCGGTCACGCCCACGTCTGCGACCACGTTTGCTATGTCTTGGTCGGTTGCCCACTGAAAAAAGGTGTATCCAAAACTAAGCTACGCAGCAATCGTTAAGTAGACACAGTTGAAATAAAGAATACATACGTGAAGACGCCTCGGCAGATTGTTTTCGCGTAAAACAAATGCGTATCAAATACGTTAGTACGTACCTCGTTTGTTATTGTGCAATTACTTAGGCGAAGTTTGCAAACTTTGTCAATATCCTACTCTAGCTGCTTTGTGTCCCGAAGAATTGCCTAGCTTCTACACGCGAAGAGCATCGAACGTAGGTAGCATAAATGTTTCGGAATACTATTTAATTACGTGCCTAACTGACAAGGATAAATTTTGTCGCTCGCGAAAATTTACGAGGTGATTATCTCATCATTTGCTAAGCAAAGCCTTAATATTCTATACTACTAGAAATCCATCACGTCGCGAAAATTTATTCTCTATCCGCAACAGGATACGCTGGGTAAAAAGGAAACAGTTTTGTTTGTGACCAGTCTTTTATTGTCATATCACAGATCATTCCACGGCTACTAATATAAACGAAGCAGTTCACAGCTGCTAAACCCTCCACAATAGGATAAATCAGGAAGCCTTCCACTTAATGGATAAAAGGGACACGAGTTCCCCGAGACAAAGATCAACATAACAATAATTACAGATAAAATCTCAGCAAATCGTTTTAGATCAATAATAGTAGCAAGTCATTATCATTTGAATTTAAGTTACTTTTAATATCACAGTTCTAAATTAATTAATTTACAAATATCATACAGCAGACAAAAAAAAGAGTACAGGGAAACGATAGTTTAGCTGCATTACTAATTACAAAAGGAGATTTTAAATTATCCGCCAAAAACAGAATCTTTAGGTTTACGTTACGGGAAGACATGTATTTTACATGGGTTGTGCATCTAGAAAAATATTTTTAACTTAGAATGTAGTATACAAATACATTAATAACTAGAGTTTTTGTTTCAATTCAAAACGCGGACAAATTGGAGAACAATTATAGGTGAATTCTAATATACTATTAAATAATATTACCCGATTAATTAAATATATGTCGTCAAGATATTAATAAAAAAATATATTAGAACAATGTTTCGTAAAGGTACAACAACTAAGATTTAGTTGCGAATACAAGCCATCGCGATAACAATAAAAAATAAAGACAACAAACTCCACACCCACCCTACGTCAGTTACCAAAGTAGAATGTTATGTAAACACAAATCAGTGCAAGTATTTCACGTCATATCAAAAATTTATTAGAAGTCAAAAGTATTATATATTTATAAATAAAATAAAACATCTACATAAAACAAGCAACAAAACATCTTACCTCGTTGAACACCTGATAAGGGAAAATATTAGCAGAAACAAAACAACAAAATTTCAGGCAAATTCAAAAACATAGTGACATTTTTACTCAAGCATATTTCTTTAAATGTCTCCGCTTATTTAATTGCCTAAGATTATGTTATTCTTACGACATTTAAGTAAGGCGTGTGCCTAATTATAATATGGTTACGTAAATAATTTAAGTATACTTTACTATCGCAAATATTATAGCCTATGTGACACATATTCTCCACTAATCCATAAGCTTTGTATGACATGTAGTGATTGCACGCAATAAAACCGCAGTCAAATACACGAGTACAACTAACGTGAAAAATACCAACATTTAGAAATCGAGACAGTAGTAGATAGTGGCAGGCATTAACAGGTGTATGTGTGGTTAGGCTTACCAATTACAATGTGATTAACATGTTTTTAAGTAATATTGACACTTGTACATGGCCAAATAAATAAATACATAATTTCATAAATCATCCTTCACCATTCAAATGAACAGGTTTCTCCATACAACATACATATTGTCAGTTAAATAGACAATATTGAAACAGGGGATATTTGCAACTTTATTTCAGGTTTAATTGAATGTTTTGAAGTTGTTTATTACTATTGAAAATACATTTTATTATAATTACCAATTAACAAGTTTTAGTCTTATATTATTTTTCACTTATTTCATGACAAATCATTCCTATTGTTTATTGCATTTCCTACCAGTCACCAAGAAACAAATACTGTTTTCCCAAAATAACCATTGTGACTAAAAATAAAACGTCAAAACATTAAATAACTCAACAACTATAAACATACATCATAACAAAGCATCTACTACACTAGTCAACAGTTCGGGCAAATTTAATATTATTATAATCCAATGCACCTACTAGTTTAAATAAACAACCAACACATAAACCATGGCAAAATAGAGGACCATAAAGATGTAAATATCTCCCTTGCAGTTTCATAACCACCAGTAAAAAAATAAAAAAATTAAGATTGGCACAAGTTAGTAGTTAACTTGTGCACACATGTACAAGCAGAAACATAATCAGTACCAGACCTAGAAAGTATTTTACTTCAATGGGTACATAAGTTATTTTAACATGTCATGTCAAACTATGATTATGACCAAACAGGTTTTCTAAATGAGGTACTAAAGTAGTTTTTTTAATGTAAATTTCTCACTCATAGTTGCTAATCCGTAAAAATAAAGTTCTGTATAAAACTAAATAAACTTGATTTGAAATGTGGCAAAATATATGTTCAGTTTGGAAAGACTCAGTGAAAAATTTACTATTATATGTTTATTGGAAATTAGGCATTTAAGCAAAAACACAACAAAGTCAATGGATGGATTGTTGATTTTTGTAAAATTTACTCAGAGAGATAAACTTTGTGGTATAATAACAACCAAGGCATTCCACATATTGGTATATAATTAATTCAATATTAGAAATAATTAAATATCCAATATAAGGTAAAATTATAAAGTAAAAGATTGCTTGGTAAAAACCAAATCAAACCTATTTCAATCTTCATATTTAAGCAAAAATATAAACAATAAAAAACAAACAGACAATAACAAAAAAGTTAACAATCTGAATCTTACCAATCCATAAATAACCCTGCTTTTGCTTTTAAATTAATATAGCATTATTTCAACTTAGAAATATGTCTACTTAGACAAGTTTCATGTATTTTTTTACCATTTTATTATGTTAGACCGCATGATTACATCTATTTTATTTAGGTGCCCTGTCACTGCAGCGCATAGGCCGCCTTCCAAATTTTCGAATTACAATTATGATGCAATTTATACAAGAAATGTGTTGCCAGTTTTATAGTAATAAGTATTATCATAAGCATTAACTATGAATGCCACGATTTTACCACTACAATTCCATAATTTTTGTAATTATGATTTACAAACAATAAATATTAACAGACAGAAAGTCTACTACTGGTTGTTAACTGAAAATATTTCCTTAAACTTGATTTGACCAATATATAGCTTAGGCCCCATTTCACTAACATGATAATGTCATGTGACAATCCAGTATACATTGCAAACTAAAAATGTCTACATAACTAGGCCTCATAGTAGTTATGTAATGTATACCAAATTCTTACCTGTTTCGTACAGTTGCCACATTTGTAAAACAGGCTCCAGGTGTAGACGATACTTTTTTTCCTTGTAAATCTAGTACACTCAAGAGTAAAAATAAATATCCCACACAAAGTTGCAAAATATGTATACATGAGCTTTATTGCCTCAGTAAAAAGGTCTGTATACATATTTTTAAGACTGTGGTGTATACATATTAGTGCCATTGATTGTACCTACTATAGGTAAGCATTAACAAGTATGTTGCTATAGATGTAAAGATTTTTCCTTTATTTAAATAATTAACATGATTCTTACATACGGTGTGACACACCACAAATATTCGTCAACATCATTATAGATGCAAAATGACAAACTGTTAATGATCAATAAGGTAAACATCCGAGGGCTCAATGCCATACTAGTATATGGCATGGGCACTGTATGTCAAAGCAATATGGGTTAAATTCGAACTAAGAGGATTATTCTTCATTCGAATTTAAGCCATGTCACTTTGACATAGAATGCCTCATACTCTCGGACGTTTACCTTACATCCCAAATTTTAACCAATTAGCATCGCCTTCTGATAACTAAAAGCATGCTTTTCTTATATTTTAGCCTAGAGATCCCTTTAATTTAGGATGATTTAGCAATAGTACAGACACAGTCCTATGTACACTTGATAACCACTGAATGCTAAAGGCCAACTCGCACCATGGAAAACTATTTCAGTAAAACACATGTTGGACCACTAGCCTACATTTTGAAATCATTCCCTATTCAACCTCAGCAATTAACACATTCAGCGCTAACGACCCGATAGTCAGGTAGACTGTACATACCAAATTTTCACTACATAGCGTAAAAATGCTGCTGCACGCTACAGAGTAGCACTCGTAGCAGTGGCTGGCGGTGAATGTGTTAACACATCCAGGTCCATTTTGTAAGGAAAACTATTAACTGGATGCGGATTGTGCTAAGACACAATGTCAGTAAAACTAGGATTTAATATTATCAGATATAATAACAAAAAAGATACATATTCAGTGTGATATAGAAGTAGCATGATGATCATTGACTACTAACAGAAAGTCAATGGTAATAATACTACTCACACTGCCTGGGGTTTAAAAAATCCTCTGATCTTATCTTCTACTCTATGAAGTTGAGGATAATGCTATATCAATAATGCCTTACTCTAAAACTATGGTTACTGGGTATTTAATCATCAACACAGTAGCTTAACATAATCTTAAACAGTGAATGTGCTTTTGTAATTCAAAATAGCAAAGCATATCCACCATTTGGACATGTAACCAAATGAAATTGTCGATTAATTTTGCACAGTACAGCATTTGTAATAAATATAAATTTAAAACAGTAAAATAGTCCCCATAAATCAAGTCTTAATTATCTTATTGTGCTACAAATTACAGAATCCACGGAATGCTCCAGCATAATATTTTATCGTTAAGCTAATAAAAACATTTTGAGAAATGGGATCAACAAGAAATCAGTGTAGTAATAGAGGAATGAAACTGACATTTCAAAACAGAAGGGGCGTGACAGTTATCGTGGGAGGAATACATTGATAAAACAAATTTCATTTGGTTAATTGCCCTACAGAGTCTTATATTTACATGTAGAATCTTAATAAAACAAAATCATGTACAAACCCATGTAAGGTTTCCGACGTAAAGCTGAAAGCGGCGGCCGCCATGATGCCCGTGGTTTGGTGCGTTGTTGTGGTAAGGAGCGTTGCCGTTGGTCTCCTCCGGTGGATGCGAGTGCTGCGACGATGCGGAGTTCGGCGGGCCGTCAGGGTCATCAGACTTTGGTGCCGGCGCTGATATCACGTCGTCGTACAAATCCACATTGTCACCTCCAAACTCATCCTGTAATAAGCCGCACAATCACAATAGAGTTTGATGCTTTAACTAACAAAATACTAAATTATAATCAAAAAACACTTTATATGCTTTACTTCTAGATATAAATTAAGCCTACCTGTCTATTAAAATCGGATTCTATATCGTCGGCGTACAGATCTATATCGACGCCTCCGTCCGCCATTTTGACAATGTACCTAGCTAGCTGGCTGGGCAGGCAGGCAGGCTGGCGCAGCGCACGCAGCGGGCTAGTGAGGGAAACGGAAACGGAAATTAACTATTAAAGTCGAAGAAATCGGTAAATTCCGATAAACCGGAAATGGTTACAGATGCCCGAACGGAGCTATAACACCGGTTTTTTTATAATATCATAAAAAGGAAGCCAGTCCGGATATCGTATATCCAATGTCTTTATTTTATAAGTTGCGGTATCAACCAGATTACTAATACGAAAAATATCGCGATTGTTATTATAATATGGAAGTGGCAACATTTGCCGTTTATCCACTAAATTCTTTATTTTTAAAATCAGCGTCATCTATTGCAATTCAGATGAACTACAGTGTCAAATTTACAACGCCATCTATTAGGAGTTTTAGTGCTATTTTTAGTCCAATGTTTGTTTGTTATTGTCAAAGTGCTGCCCTCACGGCAGAAATGAAATAAAACAGCATCGATGGCATGCGCGGGTAGCGGGCGGGAGGTACGTCAACCATCCCTCGCCATTTCCCGTCAAGCTCACTCAAGTTAGCTTCTGTCAGTCGCTGTGTTTGTGTATTGTGTTGTGAAAAATTATCCGTATCGATGAATATCAATGGGAAATCTTGCTGATTACGACGCCAAACGATGGGTCGATTGTTGTGTTTGTGGTTTTAATGCATTGTTCGATTAGTGATGATGGCCAAGTGAAGTGTTTTGTGTCGTATGCTGGGCTGTCAGCAATAGTGAGATCCTTTCTCTGGATACATCGTCCTCAAGACGACGTCGGATCATAACACGGGAAGGTGACACACCATGTCGGCAAAAAGCATCCCAGGAGATAAGGTATGTGGCCGTGTTGACCCGTTGACGCTAGTCCGCATAGCTGGGCGTAAAGGTCATTTATTTTTGTTTATTTCTACGCTACCACACGCTCCTTTCTCTTCGCGGAGCGTTCACGAAACAAACCATTGGTTACATGTACTACTTACTACCAAGGAAAAATACTACTATTATGTTGTTCCAATAGCAGTGAGTAATAACTTACTGGTTATCAAATCCTGTAAAACATAACAATGTACAGCTTTCACAAACAACAGTTTTATTAGTGAAAGCCGTAATTGAACGTATTATAATGACCTAAAATTATAATAGTGATTAATTTGTATACCTAAATATATGTAAGCTGGATTATAAACACATTGCCAACCTTCTTCACTTTATTATATTTTAAATTTATTTACATCATCAAATGGTCAAAATGTCAACTCAGACAAGAAAAATTAAGTTTGTTTGGCCAACCCCATTTCTATAATTCATGGCTGGCCAACCAATAGTTCAGTTTATCTATACTAATATTATAAAGCTGAAGAGTTTGTTTGCTTAAACGCACTAATCTCAGGAACTGTTTGAAAAAATCTTTCAGTGTTAGATAGCCCATTTATCGAGGAAGGCTATAGGCTATTATATCATCAAGCTAAGACCAATAGGAGTGGAGCACCAATGAAGAATGTTGCAACCTTCTATGTAAACAAAGTCGCAGGTTAAAGTTAGCATTAGCCCATATTCCACGGGGACGAAGTCGTGGGCAGATGCTAGTAATGAATAATATGAAGGGAGTATGGCGGGCTGTTCACATAATTACTAAGAAAATCAAATTTAACTCCTACCAAAGGTAACTTGATATGTATCTTTCACTAAATATCAAAACTCCCTCATTTAAGTCAGCACAGTTTTCTTTATACACTTATAAAACATTTTTAAAGATCAAAATGATGTAGGGATATTTTTGTGTATACTTTAGGCAAGCCATTTCTTTCACATTAATAACAAGATTAAACTTTTCCGACTAGATACTTGTATTCTTGTCCATTTTATTTAATAACGCTTGAGGTTTAAAAAGATTTGACCCTTCTCTATTACTGATAAGGTGGCACACTCTGGATATAATGCCATCCATAGCAAAAAGGCAGTAAGCGACCTGCCCTTGCTTTGCTTCAGTTTATGTGATTTTTCTATGACTCCTGTACGTAAACCAAAATTTATTATGCATACAAACCTTCCGTTAAAAAAGGTAACTGATAGTGAAAACTGCATGAAGACTAGGGTGGTCCAAAAAACAAAAGTGTGTAATATTGTTTCTCCACAAGTTTCTTTTTATTTCAACATACTCAAAAATCCGCTTTACCAAGTTTTATTGCAATTGAATAAACTTTACAGGTCGCCCATAATGTTATTTTTTTTTCATATAAAAATGTATAGAGCGTCACACATCTAATAAATATATCGAATGAGAAAGACTGGAAAGATCATGACACTGTATTCCGAGTTGATCGTTTTGTATGAGAATGAGATCTTTTTGGCATAAACTAAACTCTTTGGGCGACCAGTAAACGATCACATAACAAGTTTAAATTTGACACATAAGTAACTAATTTATAGCAAACAAAAATAAGCCTTGTGGAGGAAGGATTTGATATACTTTTTTTTTCTTCATACTATTTTGGACCACCCTAATGAAGACACGTTTAACGATTTTGGAGATCATTGCAAGCATACAGACAGACAATACGAAGTGGGGACTTTGTTTTAGAGTATTTAGTGATATTATACTCTTTCTATTTCTCTTTCTATTACTATTTTTTCGTTTTATTATTTTCTGAATTGGAAGTAGCCGCTCAGGATCAAGGGAAATGGTATTCCCTTCTACGAGCCCTATGTCCCTGCTGAGGGATAAATGGATTTCATCATGATCATCATCATCATCATTGTACACCACAGTGTATTGCAGTCTAATCTCAACATAGCAATATTTTCCAGACGGCAAAATTACATAACTTGTAGACGCCATTAAAATAAATAAATAATAATAACCTTAATAAATTCCACTCTTTTTCTAAGAATTGTAATACGTATAGACATGCACTTTTGTCATGTTAGTATTATCAACAAATATTTTGGGATTATGCAAGGAAGCAGCTAGCAAAAGCAGCTCATCCAAAACAGTTTTGACGGGATATCATATAATATTGAGATAATCAAGGGACCAATTGGCCTAGTCTCAAACTAAGCTCTAAGCTTGAACTATGGGTACTGGACAAGGATTAACTTAATTATATAGATAAATACATACTTAAAAACACAGCAAACATCCAAGACTCAGGAACAAATATGCGTACTTGCACTCATCACACAAAATAAAAAAGGTCTTAAATTTATACCCGTTTTATTTTGTATCAGCATAAAAAATGTGACAAAAAAAAACAAATAAAATGAACACTATAGTATGTTCACTGTCAAATTATGGGTTATTTATAAATGGTTTATTTGCATTTGTAGTTGGTACATATACATGTTTTATTTCTATTTAATTTGGGTTTGTTTAATTCTGTTTGCACAACATAATGTCTAATCTGGTTACATACATAGCTAACACCCCGTTAAATGATTGAAACACCAAACAATTTTTTTATACCATGGGTAGGTGTTAACAACTATTACATCCAGAAGGAATGAAAAAATCAATCAATGTAATATTAAATTTTAATGATAATAAACAAAAACGATGTCTATATTATTTTGCAACCATGGGCTTTCTACTCTTTGTTCTTTATTTTTAAGTGCAGGATTTAATTTAGGCAACGGAAGCCAATGAGGTTTTTTTAACATGGAACTTGTACCTATACCATAGTTGTCTGTAACTCATTATTTAAAAAATAGGCACAATATGGAATATACATGGATTTTTTAAATAGCATTTCTCAACAAAATATCACCAAAAGTGAAAATAAGATTAAAATCGGTCATGTAATACGGATGATACAAGCATTTTAAAATGCTAATTAGACAGAGAGATCCGAAGTGCACCGGTGACGTCATCGTGCAGTACGGCCATATAAAATCCACGTAAAATTCTGTTTTGCTAGAAAGAGATACGAACAAATCTTTGTTACCTTATATCTTGGTTATTTTTATAGCTATTCAAAAATTGTTTTTTTCACCTGTTTGTTACATAAATCAGCTTTTATTGAAGCTGTAAAAAAAATATACATATTCCCTATTCTTGGCAAAGAATCAATAAATTTACTTAGGTATAAGTACCGGTTTTGGCCATCTTTACCCTGTTTTTGGCCACTCTAAATTTTAAAGATTTTATATCTTCAGTCTTTTTATGAATATTATATTTAATTTTACAGTATTTTTGATACTTATTTCAACCAGAAATGGCCAAAAAGGGTACAGTGGCCACAAACGGTACATCTACCCTAAATCCAAACTCTTCACTACATAGTATAAAACAAAGTCGCTTCCCGCTGTCTGTCCGTCCCTATGTATGCTATGATCTTTAAAACTACGAAACGGATTTTGATGCGGTTTTTTTTAATACATAGAGTGATTCAAGAGGAAGGTTTTTATATATAATAAGTTTTGAATTATGAACGGGTATTACAGAAAACTGGCATAAACCGAAGCGAAGCGAGGGCGGGTCACTAGTATATTATATTAGCCATTCATACAGAGGTCTCAAAAAGTTATGGGTCAAGTGGGACTAACATAAGAGCGTATTAGAGTAAGTAACACCCAGAATTAACGAAAAGAAGAAAGGCGAACATTTTAGTTTTAATAATAAATCCTGGGCTGCCTTTACTTATACAAAAGTATATAAATCATTTGTTGGTCAATGCATTCATTTCTATAATAAATTACCTGACGAAGTTTTAAAGTTACCCTTTCCAGCACTTAAAAGTTACTTGAAAAGGTCGTTAATGTCTAAAGCGTATTATAGGATCGAGGACTATCTAACAGACAAAAATGCATGGCCTAAATCCGAAACTTAGTCAATAATAATTTATTCAAATGCAAAATCTTTATCTTGTCTAGGGGACACCGTTGATGTAGGAAAACATATCGAAACTTTTATGTGGTCGTCTCGCACCATCTTATATACACATAAGTATGTGTTTTTTTTTTCTCTATCTCTCCCGTAAGATTCTTAATTGGCATGTTTTCCTGCTGAACTACGCATGTTATTTGATACTATATTTAATTTAATATTTATAGCTTTATATAATGCTAGACTAAGTAGTACCATTGTAATAAGAAATATGTTTAAAAAATGACTGACTGCTGAGTTTCTTGCGGCGTTTCTTCTCGGCAGTGGTCTTCTCTTGGGAAGCGCTGGTAGATTCTTGACGTGTAAAAGTGCCCGTGCGGCCTACTTACTGAATAAATTTCTTTTATCTTATCTTTATCAACTCTGCAACAACCTTTTACTTAGGGCGTATTCGACCAAATTAGAGTAAATATTATTCTTAGAATTAATCGCCAGGAAATCGAGAGTAAATCAGTTTTACGTTTTACCAGCGATAATTCCAAGAATAGTGAACCTATTCGGGGATAGTTACTATACAGCCATTTCGCGTGGAATAACAGATTTATTCCAAGAATAATTTAATAGCGTCCACATTTTGTTTTGTAGGTACTGTTAGTAGACCTGATGTGCAAGTTGCGGAAAGTTTCCAAAAAGTTGGAAAAGTTATAAGAGATTCCCGGAAACTTTCACTAGAAATATAGGAAATTTAAATTTAAGAAACGGAAAGTTTCAATCCCCATACGAAATTGTGAGAAGTTTCCGAAATTTTCCTACATGAGAATGTTCCGCAATTTTGGAAAGTTTCCTTTCGCACATCAGTAGTAGACACTAATTTTCGAATGACAGATTTCCTAGTCCTATATAATACTATAAAAGTTAGTTGACATGACTGAAGTTTGACATCGTTCCGTAATTCCATTGTACAGCAAGATTTTTTGCCGGGTAATACATTCGTTCATCATTCACTCTACAAATTTGAGCTTATTAATTCTATGTATAGTTATACCTTGGAGTGCGGCCACTGGTTTCGAATAGATATATCGATAGTATAGTTATTCGTGTTCAAGTTTGGTCGAATCCGCCCTTAGCCAAAGTAAATTCGCTTATGCCTAGGTTTTTCTTTATTGCTCTTTCCATCAACTTTAAGAGAGCTGGCAGGCAATTGACTAAGGTTGCAATTATTCCACAGGCGTCATGTGCATAAGAATCGTTGTTTCCTTAATTATTATTTATTTATTTAACAGCCTGTAATGTCCCACTGCTTGGGGAAAGGCCTCCCACCCTTCCTTCCCTAAGCCCTATCTGTATGCCTTTATTTAAGAGGAAAAATTGCATGGAAACAAAAACAAAATGAACTTGAAAACAAAATGTGCATCCATAACAACTAAATTAAATATTAGGTAAAATAAACTAATTTAGATTATGAAAAAAGTCTAGAGCATTTTCAAACTATCTTAAACCTTTATTGCTAATGCAGAGATGTATTTCCCCATCTATATTATCTTTTGCCTTGACATGCAAAGAGGATCGGATGTCACGGTTAAAAATATTTTGCATAGTAAAACACGCCTCACTGAACAGTTAGAAACAGGCTACAATCCACGCTTGAGCGCGTGACTGCTTCAATGGATGCAGAATACATCCTACAGGAAATGTGTGCCGTTATGTAACGGCTTAAAATCGTTGAAATCAACTTTAAAACTCAGGACGGTACTTTAAATAAGAAGTTTTCTATCGGTCTACCTAGCAGTGAAAAGGATGGCGCGAAATACTTTTTTCGTTTGGGTTACATTATGTAAATACAAGGTTATAAGAAATATGAAATGCTCGAGAATTGACACTAGAAAACACTGTCGTTTTCCTTTCTTTCTAAATTAACTACGATCTGCTGATCAAATACCTTTCACTTTATTCAACGCTAGGTATTCTTGCTCTACAAAGTAACGAATGATAATTTATATCCTTCATTGTCTTGTATCATAAATTTGAGTTTATGACCTAAATAGCCTCTAGCGTACAAAGACCTTTTATAAGCCACCTGCAGTGCTAGCCTAACAACTAGGATATTCCTATAGGTACAGAAATCAGACAATAACTCACTCCCTTTGTTCATAAGCATTAACATTCCAATTCTATATTTCTATATCTTCTATCGTCCGAAGTCCTACATTTTCAGTATCACGACGAGTGAGCAGATTATAACGACATAAATTTCTAAATCCAGTCCATTTACCCGGGTGTTTTTTCTCCGTGCACAATAGAGGTCAAACCGGCGTTGTCTTTTCGCCGCTTGGCTTACTGAAAACCGAGGGTAGGCAATTTGGGAACGAATATCCGCCTGTGGCTTTGCATAACGTCTATCCACTGTAAATTTATGTTTATTTCTTTACGGATCGGGGACTTGAATATTTTAAGCAGGCCGTGATTAAAAAGAAACAATGGGGGAGATGCGGGATTGCAAGCGCCTTAAGAAATTTCAATAATCTTGGCAGACGTTAAATCAGTATTTTGTTAAAATTGAAGAAAATTTAAATTTATAATAATGAAAATTAAAGATTTCAGAGAAACTAACCAATAACCTAGCAGTTGGCAGCATCCTATAGAAACATTTGTCTAGACTGTTGTAAGACCGAACTTTCCCTTATTTTATTATTACAGCAGGCTACCTAGAAATAAAACAGCAAGAGTTGTCCCAGACCAAACAACAAATAAACAGTGCTGTGCTTTACACGTCTACGCTATACGGCTATACGGCGGCGTCTCTTATAGTTAATAATGCTGCCGTGCTTTACTCCCCTGCCTTTATGTCTTCCCCTTTACAATTCGCAGAGATTCCTTGCAAGCGTGAATTTGGCCTTTTATTTATGAACTGCGAAATAGCAACTCCACTTTTTGCTTTATTTTGATCTTTTTACATACATAATTGCTAATAGTGAAATTAGATTTAGGATCAAATAGTTATATTCAGGACATACTCAGGCATGTCATAACGCGAATGTAAATGGTTTTGGCAAACCCGACGAATGACGACCCGAATGGTTTTACTAAACTACATTATCAATTGATTATCAAACTACAGAAGTACCTATCTACTTACATTCACAAAAGCGGTAAGAGGCAGCTTGTGTAACTTGTAATTTAATAACATATCCATTACAATATTATAACATGTCACATGAGTTTAGATCTGGGTATTGTGAAAATTTGTTTACGTTCGACTCTGTAAACGCAGGCTGGTTCAAACAAAGGACAATGGTGCGCCAGACACGGTGGCTGAAAATTTTCAGAAATGCTATTTTTCCCTTTTTCTCGGAAATACTGCGCATCGGAGGAAACAATGGCCTTTGTGTGGCGTTCTTCAACCGAAGGCAGGAATGGATCTGGTTTAATTATTGCTCCCGTAAATAAAGGAAGTTCTTAAATTGGAGGAAACACCCGAATTTATTACAGGCTTGCTACATGTTTCTGATTCTGCAGCTTCGGAACGATACATCTGCTGTCCAAAGTTTCTTGTTAGATTCTTAACGAGAGTAAATTACTTGCTGTGCCCTTCCTTTCTACAAGTAATACGTAAGAAATCTTGTACCCAAGTTCTACACTGAAATCTTGTAACCTCAAAGCTTTCGCTATAAGTCAGGAATTTATTGGCATCTTCTAGATAAGTCTAACATCACTAGGTATAGACTTCATGACCATTCAACGTATGTGAAGGGACTGAGCCAAAGAGTGCCTATTGGCAAAAAATATTCGTCCATATTTCTTTCTTCTGTCTTTCAACCTTCAGACGTTATCGTCAGCATCTGGAACAGTTCTGAATCAACATCGATTAGAAAAGATTTCCCAGTCTTGATCCAGGTCACAGGTTCGTCGGTTGATTATTCAGTGGCGACCTCAGAGGAGGGGTTAACGATCCACAATTACCGCAACCAGATGAGTCTCGCCGCGTTGGATTTGAACAATAGCCGGCTAACTGTGACCGCGTCGTCGTTTCGTCACGCCGGCCGAGCCGTTGCTAAACTCTGTTCCCTTGCTCTACATAGAAAAATAATTATTTCCAGTTTCCGCAATGTTTATGGTATTTTCAAGGCAACATTGGATCCATAGTAGGTTAATGTTCCGGCATGATTCCTAGATTGGATTCGGTGTTGCTTAACTTCAGCGATTTAGTTGCTTTGTTTTGAAATGTAAAGTTTTTCACAAGTGATTGTACTTAGCTATCTAATACTTTAACGCAGTGTTCTTTAAACTTTGGGTCGCGAATTCTTATTCGCAGGGTCAAAGCAAATTATTGTAGGTCATACACGGTTCCACAGACTACATTACTTGATATATTAACTCTGTTTTTATTGAAGATCTGCGGGATAGCCAGTTGTTTTACGTGTAGAGGGGTCGTTAATTCAAAGTGATTAAATAAATGCTTCAAGGCAATGCGCAATGTTTTGAAAAATCTCTTCTCTTCTTGTGTAAAATAGACAAAAAAGATATTTAAATAGTTAAAAAAAATACTTTTCTATACAATATTAAATTTAACTGTTACGTCCACGAATTCAGTCAGCCAATAATTATGATAATCGTTTCGGTTTCTCACGAACACCGTTACTCCGACGACTCTGACGCATGACACGCACGGTATAGGAAAATGATAGCGTAGTAATAATTTACGGCCTTTATAATAGGCCGGTATGCGACGATCGTTAATGGTGAGCGTTTGTTTGGGATGATGAATGGGTGCTGCTAATATGTGGTTCTGCGTTTGGCGTGCGATATTACATTCCTATATCGCGATGTTTACGGCACAGCATGAAATAATAAATAAAAACAATAATAAAATTATTTTTACCATAAAAATACATATATCGTATAAGCATTTAGTTTATTGACGACGAAGTGCTATGAAGAAACAGGACTTATTTGTAAACAAGTGTAACTTTTTTATCTTCTAAAATTTCAAAAACATTCGTGCTCTTTTACATGCTTGATACATATTTATTAACTTTACTTAGATAGAATCAAATCGTGGCAGTCAATGTTAACCTAATTCTAAATGTCGCATTGACTTGAAATTTGGCGGTACGGTACCATCGAGATGGTATGATGATGAAGACGGAAGGTGGCCATAGGAACTCCTCAATGGCTCATAGTAGCTCTGCAGAGTTTGGACTCATTAGACTCGTCTTTATGTTAGGTTATATATTTTGTATTGGTAGAGCATCGAGTACATCACAGTAGTCCATTTTTTTCACTATAAAATGATTTCCTTATACCTGCGTCACTAGAACGTATGTTCTGTATTGTATGTGATGTGAGATCGTGACACAATGCCCAAGAAGGTTCCCACACAAAAAACTACCTACACAACCTGACACTTGTTGACTCACACTGTCATCATCTCATCAAGTCATCGCATATTCGCCAGCCTGATTTGTAAGTGTATGACATGCGTGACGCGTAGCTAGCTGTAAATACGCGGTTAATGTAGATCGCGATAAGGTGCAAATTGCTCGCTTATTGCCTTTTATCTTCTTTATAAGGTCGACGAACCTAGGACATAGTACTAAACTGAGCCGAGATGTTATTAGGCTGATCAACGTGTCAACTAGTTGCTAGTGAAAGTGGAATCATGAGTTGTTGAATATAAGTGTATGTACCTAAACTTCATTGTGCTAAAACCGCTACATTACCCACACACATATTTTAAATTACAGAGATAATAGTAGTAGGTATTACACCTTTGTACTATTTGCCCATGTTGTATATATTAAGAAGTTATCTACGCTCAATACGATGGAATATCGGGTGTTTACCTATATTCTGACGAGAAATAGAGAAAATGATGCATAAACATCTTTACGTTTACATTCATAGAAACGTACTTAATAAATAATTGGTTCCAACCCAACGGTTGCTACAGCCCTACTTGAACTCCTAAGCAGTTAAATAAATAGCTCGTGTTTAAGCTTTCTTACAAACTTGTGCAGTTTAAACCCAATCGACTTAAACGCGGACCCGACACGAGATTTGGCCGTAGGTACATAATTTCACCTTTAAATACTTACTTTTAAATCTAACCGCGCATGCAAAGGAACCTCCGAGTAATGGTAATGAAATATTACAAAAGTTAAAATTTGCTTCAAATTACAATTGTTTTGCGTAAAGTTTCGACAATAAGTCAGAAAAGCAATTTCGTGTTTATTGCGGCCGACTTGGATCCTTTGATTTGTGTGCTTATCGGCAAGTTTCAGCTTGAGCGAAATACTCTTCGGATACACCTCTCGGACCTAAATGGGGGCACTTTAACCCACTTGTTATGAAAGTACGTCGAGAGGTACTGCCGGTTTTCAGGTAAAGGCTGTAGCAACGGTCAATTTATTTATTGCACCACTAGAGTGGGTAGACCCTCCCTTACGAGGGGGTTCATCCCCCGAGACACCCGGCCAGGCAAACACTTTAATACGCCACGAAGCAATTCGTCCGTCTAGCCCTGGAGAGGAGAGAATTAAGACGAACTACCCGACAAAATGAATTCGGATAATGTTTTACGTGTAATTAAATTAGATGTTTTTGTTTGCTTCCTCGGCAAAAAGGTTGATGGACGCGCACGTGATGTGCAGTGGATAGAGACGGTGCGCGAAGAAGTTTCCTGTCTTGGCGAAGTTATGAGCCAGAATTTAGAAAAGAGTTGCTAAGTTGCTTTACTTTAATAGACAAATGGCATTTTGCGAACGTTAATAACTGCAAAAAGGGTATTTAAATCAACTTTTAGGACCACACGATTTGGTCCGGTATTGCAGGAGACAAGCGAAAATGTTTTATTAGAAAATTTATTTTATGATTTTATTTTATTTCTTAGGATAAATTCCTTTTATACATACATATATACATAATCTCACGCCTTCGTTCCCAGAGTGGGGTAGGCAATTCCTTTTATAAACTGTTTCAAATCGAAAAAGCATTTGAAAAAATTGTAAGCTCAGTTTAAGTATAAATTAGTTTTGGTGGAAGTTGATCGTAGCTGATTCACGCAGAAATCAAAGGATTTGTATAGGATTGACGTAAGCTGTCGTGCCATTCTAAACATAAATTTATACAGTCAGTCATGGTAGTGTCGTGTGGTGTCTATGCATAGACTTATTTATACTATGCATTGGTTTTCATTTTCATCAACGTGACTCACTGGTCCGATTTTGTTACATGTGGATTTTCCTTTATATTCATTGGAGAATTATGAAGTTGTTAGTAGCGGTAGGTTTAATTAATTAAATGATATAAAAGCTGGTGGGAGTATAGAGCTTTTAGGCCGATTATGTCCACTCCTATGCTTATTTTTTATTTATGTCGTAAAGTTAAATAGGTATCCTGCATGATGAATGATAGTTTAATAAGTATAGCATCTGACCTAACTTGATTATATCCAATGTAATTAATAAATTAAAGGAGAATATTCAATATTACCTCCCATCCGTCCGAGTATTATGTTATCTACTTAAAACAGTTTTGGTTATCTTATTAGTGGGGAAATGTAAATGAAATACTTAATAGTACACTATATAATCTTTTGTACTTAGTCCCCTGCATAATAAATAGACGCTATCACTTTACACAAATTTAAATTAGGCGATACACGTCAATTGATAATTATCTAAGGGTCATTGAATTAACGAAATATTCTATAATATAATAAATATCATCGACAACAATGATCGACATAGAAATGCCGTAGCAATACTTCCATTACATTACAGATTGCTCGCGCGAGACGATGTGAACAGCCTCCAATGACTCGAGGTCATGACTCAGCTTTGATATCTTTCACTTGTCCCGCCCACGTGGCGTCAATGTCACTTACTCGTCTTTTGTTGCTTATGACACTTAATGACATAGAGACGCCATCAACAGGGTGACTGGCATACACATGGAACCCGAAACTAAAGAAACCATTCCCATTATAAAACTCGTACGGCAACTCTCTGTCCACTGTCTGTTTGATTATTTGTTCCGCTCTACAAATACTACGGACTTTCAAACAACTTCTCGGAAACTTAAATAGTCTATTGTTAAAAAAATCTTTCCGGAGAGGACCGTAAAGAACTCGTACTTCACTAGTTGTGACATATATCCTGTTGGACTCTTTTGATGTTTTGTTGCTCCAAAATAGCCAATTCGATTTACTTTCAACATTAGTTAATTTAGTTGCACCCGCGAGTCATCAGCATAAACCCTTAATAAATATACAGTTGCATTCGATGGAATATGATTCAAAGGGGATTTGGGGATAAAATGTTTGACAGGCCGTTAATAAGGACTGCACCCTTGTTAGTTTAACACCCACCCCTCATGTAATCTTGGCCAAGCTGTAAATAAGTTAACGCCGTACCTCAAATTGAAGGAAATTGAGACTAAGATAAATGACTCGAGTACTCGAGATGACTGACTGCAAATGTAAACCGCTCTGGAAATAGGATTTGCCCGTTTGAGTGTGCCAAGGAGACATCAGGCTAGCTGAATGGGTGTGCGATCGGAGGCAGACGTTTTTCCATTAGAAGCCTGCCAGCACTCTCACGCGCGCCATTACGTCGCAAATGGCTCGAACAGGAGCTCGCGGAATTCGCGCGCGATTCTGCTTTATCCACGCTGAATATATTATTCTAAATTCCAGCAGGATATGACGAGCGGTGCGCGTCGTATAATTCTCCAATCAACGAGTCGAATCCGCCTGACATTGAGTGAAGACACGATGTTGCTAGTGTTTTCGATTGTGTGCATAGCCTTGGACTAAATCAATTCATTCGTTATTTCTTTGCACATGTATGTTTATTCTTCTGCTTGCAGAGGATTTATCTTTGAAGTTTTTAATATACTCCCCCGTTCCGGTTGTTAAATGGTATATTTCTCAATTAAACTATATATGAAATTCAATCTTGTACAAACTTGTCAGGTTTTTTATGGGATTGTATTATTACCTGTTATTTCATCCTAGGCATATAAAATAATAGCTTATATTATAAGCGTAAATCTCCAAAAGTATGTATTAAAAAGAGTCTTCCACTTATATTACAAGTTACAAACTTTTATGAAACATGTTTTGCAAGTATCTTTTCGTTGAAATCACTGACAGTGAGGATGTCATAAGTAACAGATTATTATGTGACTGTTATACAACTGTTTTCAGAATTCAAACCTGACAAATTATATATCACTTCGTTTATTACAAGAATGAACCGAAAAAAGAAGGAAAGATTGATGATCCCTATTCGGTTCCTAATTCAATAACGTCAGTCGTAAATAAATTTACAAGGGCGAAATTTCCGGACAAATTGCTGTAGCATCGGCCTAGCAAAGTACACATGGAACCTGCCCGAGAGCTAATTGACACGGGCCCCTCGGCCCATGGCCGTCATGCTAGCCCATTTGTCTGCTCCAGTGACTCATCGGAAACCCAAGGGTGGTACATTATATGAACGCAAGATGACCGTAACTAAAGTTCCGTGCTGTTGCCTGCAATCCCCCTGTAATTTGTTTTTCAATCGCCACAAAGAAATTCCAAACGTAATAAGGCGAAATACCTGGTACTCCTAGTGATTTATAATCTTGATTCAAAGCGTTTTCGGTACGGAATAGAATTCGTTCAACTAACCATCGATGCGATAAGCCTTATTGTTCTTTAGACAAAGCCCGTCGTTAAGATTACACTGACTTATCGAGTAACGTAATGCGTTGTAAAGAGATATACCAATAATCCCTACTAATGCGTTAGGGTTGTCGCCCTTCTTTCTAGTAGTCTGTCCAATATGTGCCGTTTTGAGCCGTAAGTTAAGGGTGCATTCTCAAGTACGGGGGAAATAATCCCCCGTAGGTAGCGTGACAGTCGCGTGTCTGACTCCCTAGAGGGCGTTGTGTAATTTCGTTTTATTCGTCCCTATCGTGCGTCGCCCGAGACTAGCGTCTTGCGTGGCGATGTAATCGAAGCTGCGATATCGGAACGCTTTAGTGACATTATTGCGCTGCGTTGTACAAGAAATACCTTAAGGAAGAAGAATGTGTTTAAACATTTTACTGCCAGACATTTCTTAAGGCAAGCGTTACATGAATTTCTAAGTGAGGGTAAATTCGTTCCTGAACAGAATTTCGAACAAATATGCAAACCTTTTGTTATAACCCGTGATAACAACCCAATTGAAGTGAACGAATTAAATACGGCCAGCGCGGTTCGAATATAGCCGATCCTTGACCAAGTTCAGAGCTCTATCGAATGCACCGAGCCGTTGATGGAGTATAATGGGTGCTAGTAAACTAGCGAGTGTTCGCTGACACCGCCCGACTGCGGCCAAGATGCGGGCTGATCGTGAATGCCGATAAAACGTGGGTAGTTGGAAGTTTTATGGAGCGGCCAGTAGCCGAGCCTGTTCGCTCGTTATCGCCGACAAGGGGCCTTAAATCAGCCGCTTTTTATTCTTAAAGGCTTTAAGCCTGACAGCGTTCGACGGACCAGGGCCTGGGGGACCAATGTGAGGAGAGGTGTTAGCTAAACTGGCCCCTTTATCTAAACCCGATAGAGTTGGGCAAGTAAGTGCGCTAGAGAATGTTACTTTACCTCGTCTCGGTCGAAGCTTGCTGCCGTTAAATTTCAGTATTATTATTATTTTGTCGCCGAGCTTCTTTCGCAAACTTAGTAGTTAGTTACTTCACAATTACCTGTTTCTCTTTTATGTTAAAGAACACGGCTTAACGTTACTTACGTAGCAAATCAAGGAACAGTTGGCGAAGTGATTAAACTTTTTGCTCATGATCCGCTTGACGGGATACGGAAGCTTGCTTTGTACACTTAGAACTACGGTTTCGATCGACTAATGATCTCTAGATAGTTGATCATCGTTAAAGACAACGATCCATGCCTACCCGGAAGCTATATAGTCACTCTCGCGTTAAACAGTACCAGGTTTGGATTGATATATTATCATGATCATTATATCAGGAAATACTGAGTTTTTAGCGCTCTTCCGGTTAACTTTTTGATTGTTCCGTAATATGTGCGACGTATCAATGGGCAGTTCGTTGCTTTTGTATCTTATTACTTTCTTTATTTCTTTATTTTATCTTTACAGGACGTAAGCGACGAAGTTTCCTTTTAATTTATAAGCCATTCTCGAAAAAAGTGCCCTTTGTTTAATCTAGCCGTGGCAATTGATTCTCTTTTTTTTTGTTAGTTTGTTGCCAGCTGGGCAAAAGCTCTTAGAAAGCATTATAGAACAGAAAAAAAGTCCCAATTTATTAACATTTAAAAATACGGGAACCTTATATTCCTTGAACGCGGGCAGCTATAAATATCATGAACTACATCTCGGAGGCGATTTATTGGCCATCCATTGCTGCCCGGTGGCAAATCCAGTAACGGTCTAACCCCGTAATCTATGTTTCCTCGGCAAGCTGTCTGGAGCGACCATTCTATGTGTTTCTGTCAAACTGGCAACTGCCCGACTAGAATAACTGTCATAATTAACTGATCCGTACTCAATTTATAATACTTCGGAATTAAATTATTTCTGTAGTTTTTTGGTATAGCTTTTAAATTGGAACATGGTCGTTATCGCGTTTTAAATTACAAGTTATCGTTTTAGTGACCTAATTGAAAATAATATTAATTATGTATAATAATAATGATTTAAAATAAAAAATGCCAATGTTTGATGCATATTAAATTTGCTTTTGTCAGCTCGCCATAATACGGAATGAAAGGTCTAAAAAGCATAGCAGCTGTCAACTCTGGTGCTATATTCATCTCGGTGGTATAACAATATTGCTTTTGACGTGTTATCGTATTGTTTTATGTCGGCCGCAATTACTGTCATTGTCAAGTAAATTAGAGCCATCGTAACGTTGACGATACGATAACACGTCAAAAGCATTATTGTTTTACCGTGTGGAATAGAGGCCCTGCGAGCTTAGTATGGTTGTGTTTATCGCGTGACAAAATGTGGATAAAGCATCCGTACTTATATATACTAACGTGTCAAAAAGTGATGGATGTTTTGTTCTATCCACATTTTGTCACGCGATAAACGCAGCCATATTAGGCCCCCTGCTGACTAACTTAGTTTTTATTTTAGACTTAGTACAAATCGTAGTGAATTTTGGTTTGTTTTGAATATTAAAATAAAGTTATCATATCATATCAGTCATATCACAGAAAATATAGGGATTGTTTAAGAGTCGTGACAATTTTAACATGATCCTCGTTATCTGAAAAGCAGTTCGAATCATCTGTTTAACGTGCACAATCCTGGCTCACTGAAAAAAATTATGTGTTGTTGTGCATAGGTGTCTTGATTCCATACGAGCCTAATAAGATTTTAGAGACGTCAACTAAGATGTTAGTTGAATCACTAAAGAACTTGCTGTTGTTACTATCAGCTTTGGTTGATATAACTAACATAACTATTGGCTTCTTTTCTTTCAAGGAAGAGAAAGCTCTCTTTGTTTGTTGGCTCACATTTTTTTGAGTACTTACTCTTGAAACTTTTTTAAATTTAGTTTTTTACGTTCTTACAACATTCTGTACATTTACGGAGCATATGTACGGCAAAGGAGGGTGCGCAAATTGGCCTATATGACCAATAAGGACAAGCGATATGTCACCGGATAGGTAATTCTAAGTTGTAAAACTATTACTATTGCAGTAGTTCGAAATCTTTGTGTGAAGTAAGTTATCGCCATGCAAAGACGGCGTTATTTCATAGTAATTATGCTAAAGTCGTCTATGTAGGCGTCCCAATGTTCCAGATATAAAAAAAACTCACAGTTATTTGAGGTTCCCGCTACACAAAATCGTTGTAGAATTAAAAAAGATTTCCGATGACAAAGTGCTTATTGTTATTGGTTTCTAGGCCAGCGTCCGTACATTTTTGCCCATTCTCCTTTACCTCTTTAATTTATTTTATTTAGCTCATCACGATATTTATCTTACAGTACAAACTTGAACTACTACGACTTGAATGAAGCGTCTAGAGGTTATCAAAGGATGTAGATATATTGAACTTTTGACCTAAACGTTGTTGGAACTAAGTTTCGAGCGTGGAACGTATTTGCATTATTTGTTTATTTCAAATAGTACTGCGTCGTGGTTTCTCTAAGTCAGTTATTTCTCAAAGTGTACTCCGCAGCCCTGGGGCTCCTTAAAGCCTCTGCAAGGGCTCCGCCGAAACAAACAGAGGAGTGTTATTTACAATACCTTTAGGGTTCCGTACCTAAAGGGAGTCCAATGGAGCCTTATTCATATGGTTACGCTGTCCGTCCGTCCGTCAGTTCGTCCTAACTTATAAGAGCTGTACCTTTTGAACCGTAATAAATAGCGGGTTGATTTATTTTTCAGAATACTTATGTGTTCATTACGACGGATTTACTAAATTTTTTTTTAAAAGAATGTGAAATTATTTTAATTTTTGTTGTATCGTTAGAACGGTTAATTCAAATTTGGTATGATTATTTAAGAAACTCTGCAGAAAAATATCAAATACTAAAATATGGTCAAGTGCGAGTTGGGCTTGCGCTGGTTCAAAATCGAATGCAAATTGGAATATAATAATACCGGTTTATTAATTTCTATTACGGGGCTCTGTAAAATATTTGGTGTTTGGGCCATTCTACTTTTCGTTGTAGGTACATAAGTTTTAGCCACGTTCTCACTAAACTATTTTTATTTCAAAAACCGGTAAAGTGCTGCGTTTTCTAACTTGAAACTCGAAAATGAACATAAATAAGCTTATGTTTGGAATTATCCTGATTCATAAAAAGTTATTTGTAATAACTATAAAGTGAGTATCGCAGTGGACGTTGATGTCCCCGCCTTTTCTATGGAAAAAGTGCAATTTACCACTGAGTTACCAAAATTCTTCACCGATAATTAAGTAATTCAAGAGTAGTTTTTTTGAAAACCGCTAAACTTAAACATTCTTAGTTCATGTTATTTATTTATACGCGGATTCATAATTTGGTATACTTTTTATCGGACGATAACAAAAGTGTACATTGAAAAGTAGAATGGCCCGTTTCACGAGAGACCCTGTGTTATACAAGTTTGAGAACGCCTGCTCTAAGTGATGACGAGTCCATTTCGTAGACTATATTCTGAAGATTGTTACGAACTAGTTACTCGTGGCCTGTCAGTTCGTATTAACGTTCAAGAAATGTAGGTCAGGGCTCAGAACCTTGCTATAAGTAGGTGACGACCGGATTTACATCACTTGAGTACTTTTTACTTTAATTTAAATATTGTGTCTACTATGCTGCCCTCATAAAACAATAGGTGCTATCTTAAATTGAATAGCTAAAGCAGATTCGATCTTCTTCTGATAGTGATAAGGTTACATTTGCTACAGGAGTTTTTTCTGAGATAAGGCCATTTGTTATAGTTATAAAATAGGACCCGAGCAACAACAAGTCTTTTATGTACTTTATACGCATAATATAAAACTACGACTTTATTTCCTTTCAATAAAAACTGAAACACTGAACGTGAAATGTAGGAGTACCATCTCAATCGTGACTAGGTACTTTATAATGTACATATGAGTCAACAGTCGTGTGCAATGTGCAGACGGCCTGTCTGCATTTGCATGGCACCCACAATGCCAACACCTCGATACGGGGTCTGTTTTGTATGTAAATTAGAGGGCTTGGCACTGGATTGGCTTAGTTAATTAATCGTTATGCAATTGCGGGCTTGTGCACTTAGGGGAATAAGGCAATTTACCAGCTATCACTTCTGCTTCGATAATTAGCGTTGTCTTTATGGTAAAATGATAAATGTTTATCGATCGATATCTTTATTACTAAATAGGTATGTATTTTTATTACCATGCTAAAATCTACCGTAACGGCATTATACTGTAATTTTATTGATTTTAAATTGTCTATCCTTCTAATTTGTGGGGAAAATGTATGCGTTTGACTGTAATGTTTAGTTTCGTGACGCTTGCAAGGTAACTATTTTTTGGATGATTTTTCAAATTAAATTTTCTGTAATCTTTATTAGGTATTTTATATAGTTGTTATTGCACATCACTGTCTTATTTTTTAAATATTATCTAAACGGCATGTACTTAGCAAAAACTTGAAATCGAAATAAACTACATACGTTCTGTAAAATAGAATCACCTAATAAAAGGCTAGCACACACACAAGGAAACGTGTGTTATTCCACGTTCTCCTAGACACCCAATCGAGAAAGCTGGCCCAAAGGTTACGTCACACGCACGCGGCATACCGTATACCATTCCAAACAAAAAGCTGTTAAAAGACTTAACGAAAAAGAAAAACGATATGTGACACATTTAGCCCATTCCCGGAATTAGAGGAGGTTACTAAAACAGCTTTTTAGTGGTGTTATCCCCTACGGGTGTCCGGTTACAAATCTCCGTGATAGGTCCCACACGGGAGCACCCTGTATAATAAATCGCGTCAGCACCGCCTGAGATATTGCCTACAGCCAAACATATCCAAGAGCATGAATGAATGTAGAATGATTGATAAGATAACTGGAGATGTCTCTAAACAATATGAATAGCATTAAAGTTAAATTATATACCCATTAACCGCTTAACGTTCCTCTTTGATCAGCCGCTTCTATGAATTCGTTTAGAAATTACGTCTTTCATTAACACTGTCTGTTCACAAAAAATATATACCTACCTACTAACGGAGTTTTTAATTCGGTGTGAGAAAAAAATCTTGGTGAACGTGATCTATAGCTAGTGAAAGAGTATACATGTGGTTTTATGGGCGATGAAATTCAAGGGACGTCTATTTACGGAGTTTTTATAAGGGGAAACATGTGTTGATAATATTAGCTTGAATACAACGCAGTGTGTGTTGCACCTGTGTTCCCCGTAAAGTTAGGGTCATATTACCACTAATGCCTTTTTCGCTTTTAATACCTAGATGTACCCTAAATAGTTTAAGAACGTCATTATTATCTTTGTGTTTTTTTTTTAAACTACTTTTATCGCTAATTATTACGTTTCGAAATGCGTCAAGTGGGTGTGTAGTAATGAAGCTATTGACATGTTTTTTCCTCGCAAGGTCGGTGCCCGAGACACATGTGTTGCTCATTATGAGAGTTGACATGTGTCCATTACTAGGGGGCTGTATTAGACAGACTTCAATTCCGTTTACGATAAACGATAACAGTGAGTTACAGTTTAACCCGCTGTTCTGTAGCTTATAGATTACTTTCATATTTACGAGTCCGTTCCATCTCACTGTGACATTAACTCACACATCACTACATATTATGAAACCAAATCTCCCGCCGCCTCTGTCTGTATGTTTGCGATAATTTAAAAAACTTGCTAAATGGATCTTCATACCGTTTTTATCATCAGATTCATCAGTTAGACTTTTCATGGAAGCTTTTTCTGTATAACTAGAGCTGTACCTTAGCTGAGCTGTGTGTGGCGTGCGTTGCAATGCCACGTATTGTAAAAAAGTTGACGTGGATTTTTTGGGCTAGAAACCCTCGCCGGCGTCCTAAGAACAACCTACTAAAGTTTCATCACAATGACATGTGATCAATCGTTTAGGAACGCATAGAGGGCAAATATACAAACATCAATTTTTATATAGGAGATTACAAAAAACTCTCATACACCGAATCGGAGCTAGGGCGGGTCGCTAGTAGGTAATATTATAAATGCGAAAGTTAGTTTTTAACTATTTCACGCTGCAACGGCAGGACGGATTCGGATGGAATTTGAAATGGAGATAGCTTATGCCCTGGATTAACACTTAAACTACTTTTAATCCCTGAAATGTAAAAGCTCCCGAGGGACTAAAGATTATCGAAATCTATGTGGACGAAGTCGCGGGCAGAAGCTATAATAAATAGTGGTAACATTAATGTTTGGCTGTATCGATGCTTTCTCAAATCCTTTGTCTCTCAATTCGTGAACTTAAAATTGAAATGTCGTGTTCAGGAGGCGTGAAATCGAACGCATCGACTATCTATCCTTGGATCGAGAGATTAAACGAAATCTCCATCGGTTGCAGCAATAGCAACCTTGGCGCCGCAATGCTAACTTTGCACGATAAATATTGCATTGCGCTTTGCATTTACTACTGAGAACTTGTGTGATGTCAGTTTTGTATGGAAACCTTGAAGGATGTGAGATGGAATTTTAATTTGCTTACAGTAAAAACAACTATCTAGATATTGCTTAATTTATAACCACACATAGGAATTTAGGGGGCAAAATGATTATTGAAAAACCTAAGCAAATATGAGTTTCATTACTACTTGCGCAATAATCCCACGCACTATAGTCCCTTCGCGTTAAGAATGCAGTAAATCATTGTTTTCCGCAGGCCTAGACATGCCCCCTAACCAATCAGGTCGCTCAAAATTAGGTTTATTTTTATTCATTAAACTTAATCTTTTTAAATGTAATTTGTTTGAATTTAAACTCCACTGCGAATACACATTTACCCTCACTGATCAGACAGCATTCACTGCATTCTTAACGCGAACGGACTATAATACATATTATTAATCCGAAAGTTTGTGTGTGTGATAGTTTGTTACACCTTCACGCTGCAAGGGCTAGACGGATTTGGATTAAATTACTACCCTTGATTACACATACGAAATCTACGCGGTCGATGTCGCCGACAGAAGCTAGTTGTTTAATTGTCATCGATAGGTCGAATTTTAGTGACGTCTTGTGTATGACAATACAATCTTTGTTCTTTTGTAGTTTGATGGGCAAGAATCTAATCACTGAGATCTGGAGCTCTATTCTACGTTGTAAAACCACATTGCTTTTGACATGTTATCGTATCGTCAACGTTATGATAGCTCTTATTTACTTGACAGTAATGGCGACCGAGTTGAAAACAGTACGATAACGTCTCAGAGTAGAGCCCTTGTACATCTTTGCAAGCGTTAATGGCTATGGAGTCAACGGTTTGTAATAAACTAAAGTGTGTCACTTCGCCTCTATTTGTTTGTAAAAGAATGCTGTAATATCCTGTACAGCTCAATTAACTCGATGTTTGTTGCGGTTGCAGTGGCGGGAATTCACTTCGCTGTTTACAAATACAAGTATCGACAACTTTTAATTTAGATTCGAGTCACAACTGACTTATACTTTTTTATGTATGTAGTATGTTCATCGAAAGTTACCCAATGCCCTTTACAAACATGACAATAACAAATACAAACAAAGTATTTGTAAGAAGTGTTTTTGGCGTAGTCAAGGTTATTCTAATGGTGCAAGAATCATCAATAAACAATGCGTCTTGGCTCTATGGTGTAAACGAACTAAAGTAATTACTAAAGCTTGATTTCCTCTTACGCTGATATCGGTCGCAGACGGTCGGTCCAGCGTACCGTCGGTCGCGTATGCGAAAGAAAAGTCCCGCAGTGCGAAACTGATCGCTGTACGAAACAATTTCTGCTCGCCTGCGCTGCGCACGTGCGTACATCCAACCGGTCAGCTTTGCACTGAGCGCGCGCATGGTGGTGTATAGCTCGTCAGCGCACCGATGAACGCGGCGCTGACGGGCGAGACCGACGACGCTCGCCATCAGCGGCGCGTAGCAATAAATCTGCCGCGGATGTCAGCGTCGCTGCGCGGTGTCTCATAGAACATGGTATATATTCGTACGCTCGACCGACGTCAGCGACCGATGTCAGCGTAGGAGGAAATCAAGCCTAACGAGGACTTAAAAACAAGCGAAAAGCGGCAAACTCAAATAGCTTAGGTACTTTATCTCCCTGACTGTCCCTCCTAACTTTAAAAAGCTGCATCTTTTGAACCGTGATAGCGGTTGGTTTTTTCTCTTCAGAATATGTATTATTACGACGAGTTTAATAACTTTTTTTTAAAGAAATTGAAACAACAAAAGGTCGCCATGTAAGAAACTATTTTTTCAACGTTTTATTTTTGTTGTTTCGTAAAAATTGTAAAACATAGGTACAAGCGTCAAATTTGTTATGAATATACCTAGTACAGTCAACATCATAAATGAGTGATCATTTATGTACCTTGTCGCTTTCAATCGTTTCACAATTTTGTATGACATTTCAAACACGACGTTAAAGTGACAAGGTACATAAATGATCACTTATTTATGATGTTGACTGTACCTACAGCCATGAAGAAAAACAACAAAATCTAAAAATATGGTCTAGTGTGAGTTGGTTCGATTCGAAATCGAATATCAAATAATGTGTGGCGGTAGGATCTCTATTGGATAATTTAATAATTTTTTTACGCATAACGTATCTTTACGCATAAAATCGTTTGACCTAAAACGGTTTTTACTATAGAAACGGTTTTATTTTAATTATTATAAAAAACTAACCTAACCTAACCTAACCTAATCTACAAAATAGACGTTTACTAAATTCTGCAATGTCAGCCTAAAAGGGAGTTATGCGAAAAACAAATTATGCGAAAAGTAAATATGCGTAAAAAAATTATGCGTTCCAAGGGGATCCCGTGGCGGTACAGAGCTGGTTACAAAATTCAAAATTCAAAATATTTATTCAGTAAATTGGCCACATGAGGGCTCTTTTACACGTGTCGGTAATATGGAGTGAATTTACTAGCGCTTCGGACAAGACCATCATTGCGGACAAGAAGCGCGAGTCCAACGAGTTCGTCTCGCACTTGACAGGTTTTTTTTTATCTATTTAATGTTTGTGACGTACTCCACAGTTTCAACAGATATCATCATCATCATCATGTCAGCCGAAAAACGTCCACTGCTGGACATAGGCCTCCCCCAAGGCTCTCCAGTCAGACCGGTCTTGTGCTTTTCGCATCCACCGCGTTCCCGAAGAATAGCCAAACTTAAGTGGCAGTGGGCAGGGCACATTGCTCGCAGGACTGATGGCCGATGGGGTCAGAAGGTTCTTGAGTGGCGTCCGCGGACCGGGAGACGAGCTGTAGGTAGGCCTCCAACAAGATGGAGTGACGACCTTGTAAAGATCAACAGATATACTTAGACAATTTCGTAGATAATTTTACTTCCAAAGACGAAGGACAAACGAATGACTGTTAAATCCAAAACTTGTTGAAACCCTCGCGGACAATCTATTCCTTCATTAAACCATCGGAACAGAAAATACTTCGCTATTCACTGAGCGTGTTTCTTGACTTGAAAATATTGATGTTAGCTCGAGCGGAAACATTTTCCGAAGGATACTTAAATAAATCGATGGCTATTGTTTATCAAGTGTTCTGTAAAGCTTTCACTGGGTCCGGTTATTATTTACGTCTTCGGTTTTTCTTTTTATTTTACCTGTTTTCTGTGTCTCAGAGCCACTCCTGTCAAGTAGGTCCTGGATATAATACCGTATTTTAGCGCAATAGAGGCACTTCTGATAAAGCATCGTGCTTTGTTTTTACTTTTTATTATTGTTTTACGAGAGGAGACAGCAATATTTAAACTAAACAGCTTGTTTTTAGAGGCTTTATTTAATTTGCGGTGAACGAGACAAATTATGCTGGTGAATTTTCAATGTGGAATTTTATCTTCGTACCGCGATGTTGTTTTGGTATTTATACTGCTTCTTGCTGGATTTGAGTGAATATAATTTGTAGACAAGCCAAATACACATGTTCGGTCTCACTAAATTTATCAATACAAATGAACTATGTAAGGTCTGTTCATTCTTACTTGTCTTATATAGTAAACAACTTTCTAACCTCAAAATGAACCTTTTTTGGCTAAAACAGCTATTATAAACAAAACAAAGTAATCACAGAAAATACATTGGCCAAGTGATGTCCAAAAATGTTTACTCAGTTTACTTTATTTACGATAAAAGAGTTATTTTATTCAAAAAAGGTCCATTTTGAGGTTAGAAAGTTGTTTACTATATAAGACAAGTAAGAATGAACAGATCTTACTTAAGGTGAAATAAAATATTTAAAAGTACTTTTAATGTATTTTTCAGAGTGTAAATATCATAAAGACATTAGAAACACAGCGTGTCACCTGTTAGTGGATTGCTTCAATCTTCTCGTTCTAGGAAAAACTGATGTTGAATAATGTACCTCCCTAATGTATTTCCACTAGCAATATCATTTCAAACGAGAAGTCTACCCAACTCATTTATTTGGTTCTCTTTTAGTTTTCCTATGTGTATCGCGTCGAATAAAATTTGAACTTTTCCTTTGTACAACCCAGTCTAGTTCGTGCGGTTTTTTATATGCTCAAACGAACTAGCCTTTGTCAGTGAAAAAACTTACAACTTTGTTTCCGTTCATTTTCTATGTATTTTCTGTATGCAGCCTTTAAATAAATGCTGTTACGTTATATCCAACTGCAAGCTTTGTTAAGATGCTTTTTAAATTCTATTGTTTTAACTTTATGTTTGTTGGCTTCAATAAATTGCGATGTGACTGATATATTTTTATTTTTTTCAGGTAACATGCGGTTATTGATTCGCCCTGGTTCGTATAGTATTTTAATTCCTACGTATCTTACCTCAGACATACCTTGTTACCTGCGCAACATTAAACTAATGAGTTGCCATCGTTAAACAACATCAATGGACAAGATACTTCTCTGATATACCTTACGACTGTTACGAGTAAATATTACTATTGCACAGTTATCTTATGAATGTCATCTTGTGACTACTATTCATTAATCACGGACTACAGTCAAGTATATATCAATTACGCTCTGCATCGGCACCGTATTCGAAGTTATACAAAACAATTAAACGATTGTTAGCAACACGGTCTTTTGAAGCCGTCTGTATCGACCAAGTCTCTTTCAACCACTAAACCCCGCAAAACTCTTCCCGAAGTTAGTAAATCAATTAGCCCGAAAATTACTGTTTGCGCTACTCTCCTTTCATTCCGAAAGAAATAAACCTATTTGGAGGATTACGCAGAGTAACTGAATGTTACGACCACAACACCAAAATAAATGACGTCCTCAAATACCGAGTGAGAAATAATAAGTGAATTCTTTGTCCGTAATGCCACAAGCTCTGATCGTCGCCATGACAACCATCCGGGACCACCTCGAGAAAGAAACAACTAATATTACATACGTCGAGTGCAAAAGAGACGGCGAGACGCTCATAGTTCCCACATTTGCATACATGTTGATGTATTAAAAGGAAATTAGGTTAGCCGAGCCAATTTTGCACAACGTGGTAATATGTTGGAGTGATTTTAGCTAGCACGTGACTTATGGCGAGATGTTCAGTCGTAAGCGTGCACGAGTATAGCGATAGGAACTGCTTAGAGCAATGTCGAAAATATCCAGGATATTGCGTGAAAGTATTTAATACGCTTACTTGAGAGATAAATCGAAGCTTATATTCGCCCTGGGAAACTCAACGATTTCCCTATACAGAACGTTAACCCTACAAATAAAGAAAGTCTTAACGTATCTCCCTTTGTCCCTTCTTTATCTTCCTCAACGTTATGCAAGGTTGACGAGCTACGACAAAGAATGGAGTTTTAATTACTTGAACAAGAATATAATTCATGGTTTTTATAATGCAATTTTCCTTTGCCGCTTAATTATATGCGCGACGCTGCAGATTTTTTTGTAAAGGTCGCTTCGTCTCTTCCTGTTCCGTGTCATCGTTTAACCAAAGATCGATAACCTAACGGAATCTGCCAGCTGCGTTTTGAAATTGGAACAAGAAATTAATATTCTGAGCATTCCGGTTACTCCGATATTGTTCCGGGTAGCAATCCCCGCGGGGGTGTCCGCGCTAAACATTAATACACGGCCAATTAGTGATGTCGCGTCTTGCTCGGGTTATGAATATATAATCGCGATTAATATGCAATCTCGCCCCGGATTGCGGGACTCATTACAACATAATGAGGGACGATTTGTCACCGATTATATTGAGATCATCGTGTTTAGATTATAGTAACTGGCACGTCTCAACACTTTGGGAGCAAAGACAATGGGTGAGAACTGAGAAGCAAGCGTAGTTCGAGCTTGTTTTGCTATCGAGTAATAATACGGTAACCATGTCGAAATTGATTGTTAAACTCAATCTGGGACGAAAATAATGATTAAGAGAATGAAAATATTTCAAATCCATCCTTGCGTGTAAGAGGCGGAGGAAAAATGTTTTCAGTGTAAGCTTCTACGGTTCTTTGAGTTCGGGTAGAACGTTTTATACAAAAATTGTGCGTGAAATAAAATCATTACTAGTCCCGTTATAATTAACAAGGGGCCATTACCAGCGGTTATTCAATTTTTGAACGCAGCGAGTAAATCAAAATCACGAGTTCCCCTTCACTTCTTAGCAATCAGGGCTAACGATGTCTCACATCACTACGCTCTCAGTCGAAATTCCTTCGTTGGATTACAAACCTGCGAGATTTAGAAATAAAATGTATTTTTCTTTGTAACGTTTCGTGTTAAGAAATTGATTTTTCTACTTGAGCTAAGCGCGCAATGGAAATAGACTTTGACACGTTTGTTATAAATCCCGTTTTGTGGAGGGATACAAATCTTTGCTTGTTAGCTACAGTATTTCCTAAGGCATTCTTATTTTACTCAGTTTGGAAGTAATGTTCTTTATTTAGAAATTCTCCGTTCTTCTCAAAACCTAGTTTTAATGAACAAGCAGGATTTTGATCACGTGCCTTTGTATTAGTTCGGTCCAGGCTGTCATGTTCTTTCCTAAGCTAGTTTTTGAAATTAATCAGGCTTAGGTTTTGAACTTGATTTTATTCTACCCCTTTTGTACTTTTGTTTTCATTAGAAAACATGAAAGATATCATGGTTTCGTATAGTTTACCAACTGCTGATATGATATCAGCTAAAGCAAATACATAACAATAAGGTCGAGATAAACTGTTTGGGTCAGTAAGTAACATTAGATAACCTCAACTATTTCTACACTACTGAGAACTCGCCATATCGAAGACAATAGTATTTTAGTAAGGTTTTGGTGATCTACGGACAGCATCATGTGTAGGAATGTATGTATATATACCATGTAAAAGAGAAGCCAGGTCTTTTATCTAGGCCTTTCAGGTCTCGTCTAGTCAATTTGGGAATCAAGAGATGATCGTTTTCTGTCGGGCGAGCATAAATAAGCTGGAGGTTTTTGAATGGGTTTTTTTAATGTTTCTTCCAAGTCGGTGACTTAAGAGCTGGATGAATGACTGTAACGGCACATTAATAATCATCACTCTGATATATCGATGAATAAAAAAAATGTAGTTTCCTTTCAGTATGTCTTTTAATTTGCCTAGTAATCGGCTTTAGCCGTAAATTAGCTGATGTCTGTTCATCGTTACTTGTCTTATATAGTAAACAACCTTCTAACCTCAAAATGAACCTTTTTTGGCTAAAACAGCTCTTTTATCGTAAATAAAGTAAACCGAGTTAACATTTTGGACATCACTTGGCCAATGTATTTTCTGTGATTGCTTTATTATGTTTAAAATAGCTGTTTTAGGCAAAAAAAAGGTTAATTTTGAGGTTAGAAAGTTGTTTACTATATAATACAAGTAAGGATGAACAGACCTTAGACTTATTATTATTTTCACAAAAATGTTCAAAATGATGATAAATGTTTCGATTAAGAACTTTTCTTTGACCAAATTGCATTTTTTATTGCCAAAACATGTTTGCTGGAGTTCTCAAAATTATTCTACATAAACCAAACCCTAAGGATAATGAAAAATAGCTTTTCTTACCCGATGATTCAGCACCACGTCATGCCGTGTGATGAAGGTAAATGCAAAAATAAAGTTACTTGGGGCGCCAGTGGAAATGCAATCTACTTTATAGGACGTAACGTAGGTAGTGTAAACCCGGAAATTGAACAACTGTATTGGAAAATAGTACGGTAGAAAGATTTCTGATGGAGATCCTTTTGTATGTCTTTATTCACCAGCGGGATTTAAGTTTTTTAATATTAATGTTTGAAATCAATCGCAGTGAGGGAAGAGCCAGACGTCTCTAGATTTAATAAAAACTTAGATGAAATTTCGAAGTTAAAAGATTTAATATGCAGTACGCACATACATTTTATAGCAGTTCTTTTGGGATCGTCTTATTTTGCACCACTTTTATGTAATTTAGTAACTTCTAGTGGTTTCTTGTACACTTTGTGTAGTTTTGTTATTAAAGTTTCACCTGTGTCAACACGAGGCAATATTCAGTGTCATGTTACCCGTTTTGTTTTTCACGCCATAGTCATTTTGCGTTGTAGGCTTTTCTCGCCATAGTCTTTTTGCTAGGTAGGTATTGACTTCTGGACCCCTTACGCTTTCATTAAATAAATACGATGAAACGTTTTGAATCATAGTCATGTATGTAAATAGTTTCAAATGATAATGAGCCGACAACAAACGCATATCTCTGAAACATTATCCTATTTGTAATCCAAGCCACGGTCTGCAATGCAAAATTCATCCAAAAGTGATTGAGCAACAAAACATTATGAGAATTACTAACGGTCACATTTATTATATGAATTAGTAGAATTTATGACTATTGTGACCACTGTAAATTACTCTCTGACATCTGCGCCCACAAGCGTCTAAAACGCCCGTTTCTGTGTTTACAAAAGTTATATTTTTCCACCGTTTACGTTATAAATCTATTGCTATGTCTGCGCTAGTGCGGCCATAGCTGTGGGACAACCGTGTCATCTGCAAGCGGCGTCGTAAATAACATGCTTTTATCTCCATTTGCATCGTATTTGACATCCAGCGACTCTACAGTTTTATGTGAAAACGGATTAAAAATATTTTTTATAAATGCTTTATACCGCCCGCCCGTTTTACACCGAGAAGTCTCAGCAACTTGCAAAAAGCGAAATGATACGGATGAAGCTGACTAAGATCTGATCCGTCTCCAAGGAGCTATTTCATGAAATCTTTATGACATTCTTACGTTTTTATGTCTTCTCGGTATTTTAAGAAGCTACCTTTACGATCTATTATTATTTCTATTCGATTGATATCTATACAGTTCTCATTTTATGTGGTTTTTCCTCTAGCTAGACCAAATCATTATCATTTTAACCAGAACATGATCATCGAGTACCGGCAAATGCACCGCTCGATCGATTCTGATACTATAGAGTAGACGTTTCAGCACCTAAGTTTGCGATGCGGGCCGATACTCTGCATTTTCCGCCCGATTACTCCCGGCGGTTGGTGAAAAATTGCCATCGCAGTCTAGTCACGCTCGCGGACATGTTGGTGGACCGCTTATTGATTTTCATTATGTACCGAGTTTGAAATAATGGACCTTTCTGTTCAGGTTATCTTAGAAAATTCGCCTTTGGAAGAGAGAGCTCTTCGAGTAATATTCACGTTTATTACTGGCGAACAGATTTATTCCCGATAAATAAATACACATGACCTGTTAAATGTTTAGAAGAACGTTTGCGTTGAATGAGGGGAATTATAAGATCGTTTTTGTATATCACTTCTGCCTTTGTTGTAATTTTTTTCCTGTTCATCACAGCTTCAGCTTCTTTATTTTTGATCCATCAAACACTTATGCAAGACTTTCATCAGAGCTGCATATAATGAACACGATATGCACAACATAGTTTATTTGCACTAGTACTAAGTGGGATAGTCATTGCAACATTTGACAACATTACAAGTATCGACAGGAACAAGTTTAGACGATTTTCTAAATCAATGGAGCGCAAACACGTCTTGGTTTCGATGGTTCTGAATATCTGTATTATGCAACAGCGGACTGATCTCGCGTTTCTCGCAGACCTCGTTCTAACCAAGCGTGATATTCATTGCGTCTAGTTCTGTCTGACGGGTGCAGGACGAAATGGTATCTGCAGATATTATGTCAGTGTTTGCGGCTCTGCACTTACAAAATGACGTTAAGATTACTGGTATTGAGAAAACTAGTTGATCTTGCTTAACACATGTCATCAGGAAGCAAAATAGATCATTAATGATGAACAAATTTGACTGACTTATTCCACATGATTGTAGTTGAGTGTGAAAATCATAAAGGAAAGTTGAGTAAATTACCATGCGAAATAAATAGTTACTTTGATTCATAAAATTTATTCATACTATTATGAAAACTTTCCAAAACAGAAATAGCATGTTTCGGGACGATGTTAATATTATGCTCTGTTTACATCTGTTATACACGGTTGGGCACTGCTGTAGAAATCGTCCGTTTCACTCCAAGTGTCAATTTTTTACGCTACTGTTCCGCCGTTACTCTGAACTTTCTATCGACCTCCGGATTAGTCCGCACTTAAGAGCCTTAAAGGAAATTAAAACAAACAGGCTGCTACCTACACCTACTTAAAAAGCTTTTTATTCTGAAGTGTTTTGCTGTCGCGATGAGAGGTGATTTACATCCCATTCACAATTGTTTATTTTGACATAATTGAGTTATGATCAATCTTTATACGCTTGAGAATGATTGACTTTGGGAATCATCATTTCATCATACTCATTATGAGACGTGGTCATTCAATTTATTGCATATGGTAATTAAAGTATTGTTTTAATCTAATCAATCGTTAAATAGGCATAGTGACACGCGACAGCGTTGATAAACATCTCGCATTGGTTAAATGAATGGAGATTCAATTCAAAAAACCGTATTTTGTTCTAACTATATTGATTGATATTCTCAAGTACGCGTCCTATATTCAGTTTCAGGTAGGTAAGGTTGTTTTCTTTATCGCCAGCTTTTTATTATGCGTATTGCATCACCTTCCACCTTCGTTTCGTTCACCTTGTCTCAAATTCGTATCATCGATACAACGCTCACAAATTTTACCTGCAAAATCTAAACATTATGCTGTACCGGGCTAATCAAAAACCGGACCGGCATTTCATATTTATGAGCTTCAAAACAGGCCAAATTAGTCCCCTGTTTGACTTAAAACCCTATTATAAGCCCGAATAATGTGAACCCAAGATTTTAGCCTTTTACATAAGTGACCTTGTAATAGAATTCGTTTAATGAAGTCAAGACCTTTGTTATAATAAGGTCTTTCTGGGTAATATTATATTCATTCAGCTGCGAGTACAGTAATACGGTGTGTAACTAAAGACAACCACTCTTTTTTTTCTCTTTCTTTTTCATTTTTACTATTTATCTGAAGCAATAGGTTAGTTAATGCAACATATGAATAAATGTAGCAGTTACGTTAAGTCTTTAGTCTGATGTTCCGTCGTCCAGAAATGCCTCTTTTCGCGTTGTCCGACTTATTCATTCCAAAGGGCTGTATCAGCCGTATAAACTGCCTTGCCGTTTTCTGCAGAACCCGTGCCATGTGTAAATTTGCTCTTACCAAGTTTTATTTAATCGTTCTGGCAATTCTGGCGTGCGCTGGTCACATCTGCGGCCGGTCCGTTTTTTGTCCCGATGGCATTTCCGCCCGATGCCAGCGTGTGAGGCTATTCAAATTGCAAAACAAATGGTTTTTTTGCAACAGGGTAAGCTTGAATGTGTGGCATTTAAATAAAGGCATATTATTGCCACATTTGATTCACTTCGTTTAAAGGATTAAAAGGGACATTTATGGTAATGCTGCGTCGCATCTTTCTGTCAAGCCTTTGAAATGAAAATAATTCTCATGAAGTGTTTAAATTACGGGTGTGATGTGATCCTGTTGCACCATTTTAAATTACTAAATTCTTATAATTAATAGGTAGGCTAATAAAATATCATTAGTACTTTCACTGATTTTACAGAACAGTTTAATTATTACAATACACCTCCGCAACTCGTTACGTTATTATTATATTTATTATTAACGTAAACAAACACGCTCTACTATGTCGCAAACATAGTTTTTGCTACAATTCGTGCTGTCAGTGTGTAGACCGTCATCGATTTCGCCCACATGTCCCATCGGGCTGGTTTACGAAAGTATCTTATTACTTATTGATTTACGTCCTTCTTGTTTGCACCCAAAGTATAGTAGAAATTAAGTTATTTAAAAAAAAAAAAAAATTAATTGTGGCTCATTCAAAATAGGGTAAATAAATAAATAAATAAATATCAAGAATCTCACACAAATTGACCTAGTTCCAAACTAGGGTGCCGTTTATATATTAATTAACGTATAGCATAATATTTCATTTCACCACGTTCGAAAAGCATAATAAATTGTAAAATGTTATCAGGCATATAATCAAATAACATATCTCATTTATCATATCGATCATTTTCTTGACGTGACCAAGTTAGTAGCTTTCAAAGAAATTAGAAATGTCTACTTTTTTACCTATGAAAATTATGTTTTAATAAATTATGCATTTCGTTGTTACTCATTATTATATCATTGGTTTATTATAGAGATCGAAATTATACAATTTGTGTTATGCGAAATGAAAATGAGTATATTCGTTTTTATGCGAATCACTACACACCCCACAAACTAAGCTCTAGTCGTGTACTTTGGGTAATAAGCAACAACAAACATACTTAGAAAGAAAAAACAAACTTTAATACGTAGAAAACATCCAAGACTCTGTAACATATACTCCCGCTCATCACACAAATTGCCCATACCGTGAATCGAACTCGGGACTGCTAATTTTGTTTACCCGCAAACGAGGCTAACGCGTCATCCAAGTATCAATTAAGTTGTGCGTACGCGCTCCTAACTTTATGTAATTCATACGTATGCTTGTGGGTACTGTATATTTAAATTTAATATGTTAAATTTATCTGCTTCAATAGTCACACTGCAAAATAATTAGGTTATACTCTAACAAATAACTAAGTAAATATAATTCTTCGGTACTAAGATCTTATTATAACATCAATCATAACGATGAACCTAAAAATCTTGCTGTCACCGTAATAAACGTGAAGAAGTTCTTTTGAAGTCCCGCTATTTGTCGTTCTAATTTAATGAAAGAACTTTTTTAATCTCTTTACAAGTACTCTATTTGATCAGGATCTCATTCATTACGCTGGGGTGACAAAGGGCCGTCGCTATGACAACGGCTAAACCTGAACTGAACTCTTTAGATTGATGGCCTGGACACCGGCAGAGGGTAGATATGAAAAATTTGCATACAAATGTAACAAAAGACGGGCGGGGAGCACCCATAATGAAAACCTGTCGTAACCGTGGACGGTTAGGACAATCTGTTAACCCCTTTAAACCGCTCGCGAATGGTAATTTATTAGAACATTTTCTTGATTAATTGGAAGTAACTTAACCTGGGTTTAGAATAGCTTTATCGTTGTATTGTGTGTTGATTAACTATTGTTGTAGCTCGCTTACACACACAAAAGTAACCAAACACAGGTAACATTTTCAAACACGACCAACTAGTGATGCGGTGCGCTATCGACATATCGACGGAGCGACACTCATCGACTATTCATCGTCGATTCGACGTCGATTCATGAATATTGATGGGACTTTCGCGGGCATCACGTAATCCGTCCGCGACTCGCGGGCTGATTGGGTTCTACGGCCCTTTTGTATTTTAATAGCTCTAGGATTATTTGGAACATTGCTCCCACTTCCTTTTATAATTTTTAACTTGACCGTGCCTTGAAAATATCACGGAAGGCAAATTAAAAGTGGCATTGAGTTGAGTCACCATTCCGTAGTTTTGTTTTTGCCATTGCGAAGTGGTTTTGAGATGCGAGATGTTTTGTTGTTGTTCGGTTTGTTGATGAAATATTGCTCTATGAGGATCAACAGTGCGTTTGTATTTTCTTTGGACAACAATGTTTAAATTCGCGGTTCTTGACCTGTACATATTTGCGTATTTATTTTACGTACACACTCAACGTGTAAAAAAAAAACATCAGATTTTGCGACGCCTAGCGCAGATTATTCCTTCTGAGGTCATACGGCAGGTATTGCACATTTCCAAATGAATATAATACAGTGTATACAATTGCTTTATATGCCTGTAACAAACCTTATTAACAAAACCCTTTAGCAACTGACACACCTTCTTACAAATTGTCTACAAGGGCACCGGGCTGCTTAATTCAAAGAGAACGCATTCCTAAGTGGGGGCAAACACGACCTAATCCGAAACTACTTGCGAGCAGATCAGCGTAATGGCAAACTATGGAGTCGCTTCATGAATACAGAAACGAGGTCCGCAGAGAACCCTCGTTTAGGTGCTACAGCCTCTGCTTTAATTACGTATAGGGGGAAATATTGGGTTTAAAATAATTGGATTAGCACCCTTACGATCACGTACAAGCGAAAATTTGTTGAGCTGATATTTCAACAAAAATGATTCTAAGCACAGATATGGTTGAGCTAACATAATAAAGAGTACAAAGAATCGTGCCTACCAAACTCACCTTAAAAAGTTTCAACTTATCTTGAATGTTTTATCTTCGCGTGTACCGCCTCCTATAAATCTAGTCAATGTTCGTGTAACCAGAGTCCACGCAAACATGCTCAGAGTCACCACAAGGGGTTCCATTCCATATATAAACAGAAGCGTTCGATATCTAATCTGTCGTATAATCTCTGTTTTATGTTATTCTACGAATGGATGAATGATACTCGCATATAATTTAAAATACTATGACTTGAGCAATTAAACTTATGGCTGGATCCCTGACAACTTTACCCCTTTTTGACACACATACATTTACATTCATACAGACAAAGCGAAGTCTTTGAATCCCTGCCACAGTGCTTGAGCCGCGAACACGTCGTGCTCTACTTTCATTCATTGTTAGACACGACGATGCCCCTGTTTCGGAACTTTTCTGCCAGCTCAGTTCGGTAACACAAACGTCCTGTAACACCCTGCCGGCTGCAAATATTATGCCACGGAACATATGTCGACAAGTGCCGATACGGCGGATCATAAAAATCTATTGAGAGTTCCCTGTTTGCCAATACTGTCCCGGTTGCTCCATGTTTCCACTATTACAACGGAAACTTTGTTTCGTGCTGCAAACATGCATAAGCGTACCGAAAGTTGTGCCATTAAGCTTAGGTATACTGACGGCACTGCTTGTACTGTGTGATATAAATCAAGCGTTGCACTGAGAACTGGTAGTACAGTACAACCCAATGAGTCATTCCCTTTATGCCTGTTAACATTTAGTTCGTCCACGTTTAAGCATTCATGGGAATTTACATTTGCAAATTTAGTCATGGGCTAGTTAGACCAGTATCGTTACATTAAATTTGACTCTTTACCGATGCTAGCTGTTCGCTGGCGGGTAGTTAAGCATCTACGCCTATTCGTATTTGGTATATTCATATCATCATCCTCAACGTACACTTGCGTGGCAACTTAGCAGGTTTACTCAGATCGAAATATTTATAGACTGTTAAATTATTCACAATACAGATACTGAGTCGGTCTAGTTTGTTTTGTTGAAAGTTGCGTCAATTTTTGAATGATACAATATATATTATATCATAAAACTATAGACTGTCACACATAATGCGTATGATTATATAAATCAGGCCGATTGCGTAATCGCACACGGCGTCTAAACACCGGACCTGATCGCTGATGACTCGTGACTCGACCCCAGCCAATCCCCCCAGACAGGTCTAACGTGTATGCTAATTAAGTTTTGTTGCTCTTTCTCGTCTTCACCGGTTAACAGAACATTTGGATATTTTCAAAGGAAATTTCTAATCAATCGTTTAAAGATCAAGTTCAATTCAAACTGTTTACCCATTGAACAATATCGTTGCGCAATTCGATTCCTAATTACATGATGGTCGCATGGCTGATCACAAATTAATTTATTTGAGAAATTAATATATCTTGATCAATTTGTACTGAAGCTTGAAACGAGATTGGTATTAAGTAAATATTAATGTAATTTGTTGATGCTGTCCTCACAAGATCAATGTCGACTTCTTGAAATTAGTCTTGGAATATTACTACTGTAAGTAGGATTCATTATAATGGACCAATGCTAAAGTAATATTTATGTACCTAATATGAATCTGGTCACTAAATGTACGATGAAAATGCTTAAACAATGAACCAATCTTAGTTTATAAGTTCAGCTTGAGCAGCAAACATAAGTAGTGGAGACTGTTTTGGTCGATGTGTGTGCTACAATGTATTAAGTATAAGTAATTTAAATGGCTTTGTTTCGATAGACAAATAAATAAATATTACGTCATGGCTCTAACCCTGTTACTTAACGTGCCAAAGCTATCTGTACGGAGTCGCATCCTAGCTGCAGTATAGAAGGCTGTTTATCCTTACCTCTCGAGGCCCACTTTCCACGCCGCGTGTGGACATAGCTCTCTAGTTCGCAACCTGATTCTGCTCTGCGATGTTTTGTCCGCTCCGGGCACACTACGTGGATGATGTACGCTTTTTGAATAAGCTACAATTTTCCTATAAACCAGCTACTAGCTATGGTATTTAGCAAAATGTCGCAGCGATATTTCCAAAATTGTTCCATCCAGTAGCTTTTGCAATTTAGAAGTTCTAAGATACTTCTAGTCCTAGAAAAGTAGTAAGTGCCTAACATCGCAGCGATATTTCCCAAATTGTTGCATCCAGTAGCTTTTGCAATTGAGGAGTTCTAAGATACTTCTAGCCTTAGAAAAATAGTACCTTACATGTTTAGGTAAAGAGAAATATCACGTTTTATAACCTCACGTGCCTCATGGGGCAGGCGTGGCTGACGGCCAAGTTATCAGTGGATCAAACATCACATATTACTTTAAATGAAGCGTGCGTCAAATCCACGACTTCAACCCGTGACCTGTAGGGCGATGATCCTCCTAAGCTGATCGCGTGAGCTCAACATGCTTTAAGACGCGGGGCTTATATTTGAACCGGTGTTACTCGAAATTTATTTGAAAAATTCACTTACCATCGCCATGGAATTAGTCATATTTAAATTTTGTGGGAAACGCTGTGTTATGACACGTTAAAGAGCTAGAATTTTTGGTATAATTTAAATCTATGTCGAGATATTATAAAGGATTTACTGCTGTAACGCAGCTTAGCAGCTAAGACTTACCCATTCATCGGATAATTGTTATGAGCCCGGATCCTTCGATAAAATGCCAATGTCCTAGTGGTGGGCAGGACATGAATTAAGTTTGATGACGTTTTCATTTCATTAAATGAGGTGGTATAATGTCCTACCTCAAATTACGCAAGGCAATGTATGTATGTATGCAGTTTAACTCACACTCGAATTTATTCTTTCATACATAGGTATTTCCATCGATTTCCTTTGGTGTGACATCAACAATGGGAAGAGATATTTGTGCGAAGGAAATAATAGTTTAACACTACAATTCTACAATGTCCACATATTTATGCATATTATTAAACTAGGTATCTTTATTGTCAGCTTCTATCACATCATATTTATTTAAAATATTATTTTAAACACAAACAAGCTGATATGGGGAAATGGGTTTATTAGATTCAGCTCATTTATCAAAGCTCGAACAACCCAAGTACAAAGGCATGATTTCGTTTATTAGCGTAAATAACATAACTGAAAATGAACTTTATATAAATATCGATCTTAAATTAATAGCGTTTTAGTATAAAATTGTATAGTATCATATTTTGAGTTGGATCCCGCAAATGTGTGATTGGAACATCCGTGCGATGATAAAATCATACGCTGTCTGGTCACTGACACGTTTGTTTGTGTTTGTAGGTTGTAGGGACTATGTTTACAGTCGGTTGAAAGGTTAAAGGGTGTGAATTATAGCATATTGCTTGGGTTATGACTATGATATCTATATTCTACTGTTTCGCAATAGGTTGAGTTGCCAGAATCAGGTATTGGTACTTCGAAGGTACTTATGGTAGTCATGGATGTAGCGAAGTCGTGGGCATCTACTATTTATTTTTAACTGATTTCAAAAAAGGAGGAGGTTCTCAATTCGTTTGTATTTTTTTTTTTTAATGTTTGTTACCTCAGAACTTTCGACTGGGTGAACCGATTTTGGAGATTCTTTTTTTATTTGAAAGCTGGTGCTTCCAGATTGGTCCCATTTTTTTCAAAATGAAGATCTGATGGTGGAATCAATGAGGAATCGACGGAACTCTTCAAAATTTATAGGCACACCTATAGCGATTTTTTTATTTTTCATTGTAACTCGTGTATTTGGTCTTGGAAAGCACTATTTGGTGAAGTGGAACTGATGATGAAGACCACAGATGGCCACCGGAACTCCTAAACGGTATATATTTCGAGGGTGGCGACAAGATATTTCGATTAAGCTAGTTGAGCGACTATGACGAAGCATATTTAGGTTTAAATATATGACTATGACTTTCCCACGGCGTTGCTTGCGGCGAGATTGAAATGTTCTATTGTTTCTTGAGAAATGGGAGAATAACAGCATTATTATGATCACGAAAAAGTATAAAATAAAATAAAAGTTTAAAAAAACAAAAACCCGCCTTCAAAAAGCAAAAAATAACTTCTTTAAAATGGTAGGTAAATAGGTCAGTCCAACTGAAGTCGGCGTCCAACAATATTTTAACCAAAAGCAGACTTCAGTTGGACTGACCTATTTACCTACCATTTTAAAGAAGTTATTTTTTGCTTTTTGGAGGCGGGTTTTTGTTTTTTTAAACTTTTTTTTTATTAATTAGCTGTTTAAGCTATCGATCGTTAAAGAAACAACATACCTAGGAAACTTTCTAATACTTGCAACGTATTGATACTTTTAGAAAGTTGGAAGGATATGTGAACTATGTGATCGTGTGACGTTACGTCAGCTATCTCGTAACACCCTGTTGTTGATACAAATCCTGGGGGGCGAGCACATATTTGTTTGACGCTCAGTGAGTCTTGCTCTAACAAGTCTGTAACAAAAGAGACGAACTGAGCAAGACAAGGGAGCAAGTAGGTAATCCTATTCGTTCCGATTCATTTGTTTGCGGAACCCATTAGCGATTCATAAGACACGGCGCGTTACTCGTTTACCGCAAATTGTGGGCTTGCGCGGATTTTTAGGGTTCCATTGTGATTCCCATGAAAAATAAATTCACGTACTACCGGTATCTATTACCTACTCGTTTCTTATTATACATAATTAATACTAACTACATACTTCTCATGAAGTGCCAAGTTAATTACATACTATTTCCTAATTGGTGGCAGTTAGTAAATTATATGTTAATAACCAATATTGAGTTCTTCCATAGAAATAAAGTATTTATTTTAATGGTTTCCATTATGGCAGCGGTCATTGGTGCGGAACACTCGCCACCTTTCATTCTTTCACCATTGTCCTCAGAGGGCCGTAAAGGGAATTTCTCACTCCGAGTAAGATTAACGAGATCTCTCGGATAGGCCGTTTATGTGCGGTCATGAATTAATTTTACAGGGGCTCGTTGGCTGCGCTTTCAAATTTCCCCTACCTAGCTATTTCATTAATATCACATCATATTATAATTCGAACATAAAATCCCACCCAGCCAATCGTAAAAGGCATATCTTTAAGCGTCTCTAATGTACTTGAGCTTTTCTAACTTAAAGGTGTCATTCCGCAGCCGACCGCAGACGGCAACGGCAATCGTTCGACGCCTGGTGCTGCAGTCTGCCGTTGCCGTCTGCGGTCGTGATTTCGGACCCAGCCGCAAGCAGCAGATTGCAGCAGCAAGCGTCAGACGTCGGTGTCACTACTGGGTCTGCGGTCGGGCGTCAGCGACGCCTGCCGTTGCCGTCTGCAGTCGGCTAAGAAAAGTATTTCATAGAAATACATAAAAGCCAGAGTAGTATTGCAGTCTGCTGCTGCCGTCTGCGGTCGCGTTACTACTGGGTCTGCGGTCGGTCGTCAGCGAAGCGTACGGTTACGATCGAGTGGCGGGCGTCGTGACGTGACGCTCGCTACGGAAGGAGCTTCATAGAAATACATACAAACCAGTAGTGACGCCTACCGTTGCCATCTGCGTTGCCGTCTGCGGTCTGCGCCTTTACAAAAAGAACCCATTGTTCATGGAAATATCGAAAGCAATAACATTTATCTTAATGTAGTTCGGCGTATAAATGAAAACAATACTTCATTTCAAACAAATCACGATTTGCTTCAAGGCCGACATGCGAAATGTTTTAGCTCTATCTAACCCCTTTTGTCTCGTGTTTACCGTCTGTCCTGTTAGGCTTTCATGAGTTTCTGTTGTTAGGTTAATTGCTTACGTAATTTATTTTCACATTTGACGGAAAGTTATCTATTGTTTAAATGTTAGAACCTGATTTTTATAAAACTATTGTTTTTTACTGCTTCCTTGCTGACTTTCGATAGGAATTTCAACGCTTCGCTCTTTTTTGCTCAGCCTTTTTCTACCAACACCCGATCTATTTCCAACAAAGTCGTTCCTTCCCTGCATTCGCACCCTAATTTGGGTCTGTACACCTGTAACGCGGTATCGATTGGCAGTGGCAGTATCGTGGCAAGGTCACACGATGTCGCCGCACGAGACGCCCGTCTGACACACTCGTAATTTGTTCCTTTACAGGAGGGCCGTCATAACGTATTCCCGTTTAAAACGATCAACTAAGGCCTTGAACTGTCCAAGCCCTATGGAAATTAGCTGACGTCACTGAGAGACAGGTGGAGCTAGAAATAGGCCTTAATTACGAAAACGACCGCGGCGTTATAGGCTAGACTAAGGTCATAGGTCATGGGCCTAACGTCGAATGGAATTTTTATTGTTTCGTCTCTTACTGGGGTTTCATGATTTAGATCACGAGCGTTAACGGATATTGGTTTTGTAATAACGCTCTCATTATCAAGGTTCCTTTATAAAGTTTATATCATTGTTTCGCCTAAATAGGTACATCGATTTGACGATCTGTTTTAGGGAGTACGTTGACGACTGTGGAAAGCGACTTACAGTCTGTTAGACTGGTATAAGAGCGAAAAAGAGCCAGTGAGAGAGAAGTTCAAACTCGATAGTTGTTTTATCTGCTTTTACACTGTACAGATTCACAGAGTGGACGAAAGTTGTTCGGAATTTATTTTGATTTCATAATACCTTTCGACAGATTTCTACGGCAGTTGTAGCTATCTTAGCTAGCCAGCAGTGAGCTAGTTTTAATTGTTCCCGGTTTTCTTTATTATATTTGCTTTAATTCACTGTTAGGTAGGTTCTAGTCGCCCCAGGTTCACCCTCCAGCCTCGGGAGCAGTCCGCAGCTAATATTTATTATTATGTCTGCCACGTATAAAGGGGTTGCTCTTGGACTTTTGATTAATATTTACTCTCGCGCTACACATTGTTGGCCAAATTAATTAAATTTTCTACGCTTCGTTATAACAAATTTAGCATTTCGCTACAACTCACTCCAGTCCTTATTAAGCCATTGCCACGGTAGTTGTATTGAGCCAATTAGATTATTCAACAGGATAAATTAACCAATCCTGTTTGTTTAATACCTAAATGTTATTTACATTGAGATTATGTTGTATCAAAGTTCAAGAACTTTGAGCCATTATTACTTACAAGTCATTTGTTTCCTTATGTTTTATTTTTATGTTCTCGCGTTACAACCCTTTATGTCCCAGAGGTGAGTGAACGGATTAACCATCTAGTTAGTTATACTTGGACCATTTTCCTTATACCCAATTATTAACAATGACGGTCCACGCATTTTAACCGGTATACTATTTTCCTCAGCACGCTACAAACCTCACGGCTTGATATATGCATTATAAATTAGTAAAAAAAACTTTATAAGCAATGCAGTAAAAGCTTGCCGTGCAAAGGTGGCAAATAAGCGTTGTTGACACATGATTGATGTTAACCTGTTCCAGCTGCGATTTAACCAGCTATAAATTTTCGTATTCAAACATTTCAAACTTACTCTAACGTGAATTAATTAATTTTGAACTAACAAATTTGCGGTTTCGCTTGTTATTCAAATGAACTGTTTGTGCCGGAACACTGCATTAATCATTGGCGAAGTTTGACATGTGTCATCAAGTTTAAATTTTTCCGACATGTTTCTGTTGTTTTTTGCGTCACGTTTGCAGTTACACAAGTTACAGACGCATATTCTGCCACCAGTACCTTGCTTTCATGCTTATGCAATAAACCAATGATATAATATAAAAAGAGGTAGATATGTTACCTATACGGTATTCCGCGTGTAAAAATGGCACGGCTTACGCACACATAATCAGTAAATATTGCAATAACACACTAATTCATAAATGACAAATAAAAGCAGGATGGTATGCTAATTTCCGGGAGCGAGACAGAGTATGTTGCTCTACAGACTAGTTCACGGTTCCGTTGACGGCGCGAGACTAAGTAAAGGTGTACCAATTGACTTGGTTTTAGGGTGCCACTATCGAAGTGCGTATAACATATCTACCTCCTTTTACTATATTATATCATTGCAATAAACCGTTAACTTTATCCAATGCTCATTCAGGACCTGCGTAAAAATATGTTGCATCTAATCATGATTGTTTAGAGATTCTAATGGATTATGAGAGAACAGTTTGTTGACCTTGCCTTTGTTTGTTTGTAACATATTCAGAATATTGGAATTTCGAATAGTCGCTGCACTGGACACTAGCTTTATACGTAGTGCACTGTGCTGTTGCTCCAAGGAATTCCAGTGTGCATCTGCATCTGTGTATAGCTGCTAGGATCGCCACTGCATCTTAGGTCTCACGAGGCAGACTGCGGCGGCCAACTTTGTATTAACATTTATAACACGGGCTTAGTTTGAGACTAACTTTAGTAAGGTTATACGAGGAAACTAGATGCCCGCATTTATATAAGTATATTTGTAGGCTATAAAGTTTATTTTTCCTATATTAATGAGTCCTGAGGATAAGAAATGGACCCAAACCCAACATGCTTACGAAGTTTACGTTTAATTTACTCCTTTGGTGCATCTACGTCCTTGCAGAATTTGTACCAGCTTCACGAGCCTCTTTTATATTTCGGACAAATTGTTCTTCTCATATTTTGACGCTTTGACTAATTATAGTACAATTTCCAGTGTAATAAAAAACCGACGCCATCTCGCTCCGCTGATGTGAAATAAGATAAATAAAAACGATAGTATAAGTTTATTTTATCTAAGCCCTGGGATCCCACCCTAAATTATTGTTAATTTTTTCAATCCTTTTTCATAACTTGTAAGACTTATTCCAAATTATAACACGGCATCTCCTCTCCCGTCTCGTTTGGCAGCAAAGTGCTGTCGCTAACAGTTCCAAACACTCCCAGCTGGCTGTACAATTTCATTTCCTATCCGAGTGCTCTCCATTATTCATAGTGACACCGTGTAAAGGTGCTATTTTGCCCAACTACTACACAACACTACACTTACTGCAGCGTACAGGCAAGTCACACTTCAGGTGACGTTATTCCGGCACCGCTTCGTTGGGCTTTATGAATAATTCAAATGTATTTCAATCGTGCTTTAATAACATATATTTCTAATATTTTTTCAACGACCGCAATACATCTATAAACTTTTTGTCGCTTTGGGAATATAAAGGGCTACATGATACCGGTCCCAATGGTAATTAAAATTGAGAGTTGTAAGGAATCGTTTACGCGAAAAACCAAATCCGTAAACAAAAACAAATTCTCATAAACACTTTATATATCAAGGTCGTGCCTTGAAGGTTGATCAGAACCGTCCAAAGCTTCCGCTACGTCCACTCTCTGTATCAGTTTTATTTGGTAACCCGAGTTCCAGAATGTATCAAGCAATTCTACACATGGTCATTGAATACGAGTATGTATACATTTTTTTCTAATAGGTATGTATCTGTACCAGTTCCTGTCCTTGTCCTTGACCGATTTGCATCTTCACGCTTACCATCTACATAAAATATGTAACAAAAATATCGCTATCATTATTAAAATGTATCTTTTTCATGGAACTCATTTATATTTATATTAATAATAAAATTCTAGTTTTCTTTGTTTTTAAATTCGTAATAGGGATATGGTGCTCCGTTAGGAATAAAATTGGGTCACAGTGTCATCCCGCGCTCGCGCGTCCGTGGAGCCGTCGGGCGACCCGTCGGTCGATCCGTTGCGTTACTTGTAGATCGACCCTGCTCGCCCTGGGGGTTTGCCATGGCCTCTAAATATGTAAGGTCGGTCTTATGCACTATGGATTTTCCGATGTGATTGGCAAAATAACGATTTATTGAGCCTGCAGAATTTATGATCTTAAGATTCAGATAGTCACACCGTGGAAACTTTCAGATGTATCTTTAAGTTAAGTTCTTACGACGTTACAACGTAACAATGGACACTAAGTATTATCTTTCAGACATTATTCTCGCCAGCAATGTTTACGTCTGGTATAAAGCCACTGCCGTATACTTGTTAATAAAAGACCCCAGTTCACTTTAGTATCTTCCCGCTACATTATATTCACATCAAATCCCCACGTGAATTGTATAGTTCAGACTGCGAGGTTATACTAGTCGCTCGATCGATCGGCCGACCTAGCCTTGGCAGAATCTTTGAGTAATCTTCATAAGTCATAACCAACCTTTGCCTTCCGTCGCATCAGTTTATGTCTTCGCTAACAGACAGTGTTTAATAACGTCTATTTGTTATTTTCCTATTATTTGGGTTTCCATAGCAACTTTGAAATCCAATCGTAACCATCAGTCCGCAAAGTGCTGAATCTAAAAAGAGATGTGAAACAATGGACCCCAATAGTTGTTAGTGTGCGGAAATTACAGTCGGCCCGGATCGAAGCCCCGGGCTCTTCTCGGAAAACAACTCGATTTCGGAATTGGATCGCTCGATAGTTTTGATTGCTTCGAGCGTAACGTACATGTCAAGTTTTTTATGGCTTTACTGTTGTTGTTGGTTGTAACTGCTGTTAGTTTACATGTAACTCGCTTCAGCGCGGTACGTGTAGTCGCAGAAGACAGGAAGTTATGTTAAGTTGCTTTGTCTATTTCTATTAGCAATACCATAATCAGTAATCAGTCACCAACGGAGTTCTTAGCAAAACAATCGCATTGTATTGCATACACATACATACATACATACCTTCACGCCTGTCTCCCAATTGGGTAGGCAGAGACTATGGAACACCAGGTGCACCGGTCTAAACATACAACTTTCGCTTCCTCTACATTCATAAACCTCGTCATGCACGTACGTCGGTTTCGGGTGCTTTTGATTTGGCCCTTATTCAGTACATCGCGAATCTGATCACCGTACGTCCGTCTAGGACGTCCCCTACCGACATCTCCGCTCACTCTCGCTCGCTATATCTCTTTCGTAACTCTGCATTGTATTCCTTATGTACTAAATAGTGACATTCCCATATCAATAAATATAATACCATTTTAGCAATGGCCGTCTCAAAAAGCTTTCTTGTGTAGCAATATGGTACCAACACTACCAACTAGTTATGTAGTTACCGCTATTAATGCCATCATACCGTTTTCGTAATGGGAACGGACAGCGATCAGATTAACCTTTCTGGGTCACTGGGCCAATGAGACCGGCGAATTTTATTCAATTTCATGCGCTTCACACTCTGATCAATTTCAATCCGATATCTTCCAAAATTGCCGTAATCGTTTTTAAACACGAACTGAACGGTTTCATATGTAGTTGATGTTTTAAATTTTAGTAGTCTTGTGCACGAATAGCGCAAGACCTTAGAAGCTACTCATTACGTATTACTTCCCAGAGAAAGTCTATTATGAAATAAATTGTTTATTGTTCGTGTCCTTTTGTTTTTTTGGACTTCGGGAGCTTATTGTTTTCCTTAATAAGTCTTACCCACCTTATTATTTAAGAACCAGCTTCGAACAAAATCAATCGGGGCTCCCTGAGAGCAGTTTACCAACTGTTAGCAACACAGCAAATTTTCATTACCAGAGGGAAAAGCAGACTGTGTGTGCCATTAGTATTAATAACGCTTGATTTGGCTTGCAATCCCGTCTGTCGATGACCAGTTTTTGCGACCTCCTTCGCTCACCTGGTTCAGATTGAGTACTAGGAGCCATAATAATCAGACGGAGCTCTCGCTTGCGTGGTCGAGATAACTTAGATTGTTTTCCTGGATCTGTTTGCATTAACGTGTGTATTGTTTTGTTGCAGGTAAAGGAAGCGGATGCCTCACTTCGGTTTCGGAATTGCCGATTAAGGTTTATTCATGGAATACAAAGAGCTGTTAAAAATACAATAGCCTTTCTAGTTTTAGACGAATAGAGACGAGGAATTATTTTCTTTGTATAATTCATTTAGGGCATGAAGAAACCGCATTCTATTGATCGTTACGCTATTAGAGACAAAGAAAGAGAAATGCATACTTAATTAGAGTAAGAACTAAAACGATACGACGATAACGATGGTTAACGATACTTTACGTCAGTTTACAAATTCCAAACATCGATACGGATTCTATGAACTTACATATATAATATAGATCGGATTTAGCAGCTGATTGCTGCTTTAACCCTATATTAAGTCATTAAGGGATATTACTTATATCAATACGCTAAGATGGAATCCAAGTTTTATTGCCACAATAAGGAGAGCGATACGAACAAATGCCCCGGGCGAGTTTTTAATTACCACCGAGATTGCGGCCAGCTTCTACCGCGGAACCACGCTTCTCGTGCACCCAATGTCTGTAGACAATTAACACTTTAACTCCTATTCCTTTTACCTTAAAGATCAAAAGTGCTTCCTTACTTGTTCTGCTAACTGCATACCTGACTCTTTCTTCTTAGCACGCAGTCGCTACTTCATAAAATTAATCTTTTCACTATTTCAATGGCACTCCGTCTCTGGTACGCTCTTTCGAAATGTAAAGAAATTAATTATGGTAAAACTTTGTGGCTTAATAAGTTTTAGTGCTCCTTTTAACAACTACAAAATGTTTGAATTACTGTATAAAGTAAATCGGGCCATGGAAACCCATTTTTGTCTTTGTTAGGTGGGTCAAACAAACTCGAAAAAACAAGAGTTGTTTCCTGTGGTCAATAAGTTAAAGGCTTGTGTGCATATGAGTTATGTTTTTAAGTAATAGGACTTATGTAAATCTGATGCTATTTATGCGGATATGGGTTCAGCTAGAAAATTAGGCCTTAAAAACGTTAACTTCGGGTAAATATGTCCACAAGACGCTAATCTAAGTCTGTGTATGACCCAGGTAACAATGACCGGTGAAAAAGACTATATTTTTACAGTGCAGCGCAGTATACACTCAAAAAATGAGAGCCAACAACGAGAGATATTCACTTAGTTGACAAAAAAATATTACAATAGTTAAGATATTAATTATATCAACCAAAGCTATTAGAAACAACACCAATTTCTTTAGTGATTCAACTAACATCTTAGTTGATGTATCTATCGTCTTGTTAGGCTCGTATGGGATCAAGACCCTTATGCAAAACAATCACAATCTTGTTACAAGCGACCAATTATTTTTTTCAGTGTATAGGATATTACAAACGTACCTAATGACGATGGCATAATTGTTATGATTTCCGATACATTAGGAGACAATGATAGTTCACTACTGTAGAATTCTGTATGTATGGAATTTACTTAATCGATCGCACGTTAGTCTATCTGTCTGTCTTATTATTCGATTTATGCAATCGTTAACGTTTACAGAATGTCTAACCGCAATGATCTTATCACGCTAACTGTTGATCTTTGCACAAACCATTATAATAAATAACTAAGCTCCAAGCTTGTGCTATGGTACTAGAACTACTAGATGAAGATAAACACATATATCTTTACATAGTAGATATAAAACGAAGTCGCTTCCCGCTGTCTGTCCCTCTGTATGTTCGCTTAGATCTTACAAACTACGCAACGGATTTTAATGCGTTTTTCATTAATAGATGGAGTGATTCAAGTGAAAGGATTATAAGTATAATAAAATTTGGATCATGTACAGAAAACTCACATACACCGAAGCGAAGCGAGGGTGGATCGCTAGTTGAGAAATAAATACTTTGATACATAGAAAACACCCAAAACTCAGGTTTAAACTCCAGATTTGTAAGCAGGGTCACTATCAATCAACCAGGTTAACCGCGTCGGTGTCGTCTTCATCCGTGATATCATTTTATGCATTCATTTAAAAATGGTTCGCAATCGGTTGACATAATACTCGTAGATTACAGATTAAGAGTACCTAATTATCTGATTCCTATTGGATTCTGCACGCTCGGTGCGTATTTGGCAACGGGTAAGTCCCCTGTGGTTACTCTCATGAATGACCTTGTCTTAGGCTGCGGCTCCACTGAGGCGGAGATGAGCGGAGTGGAGCGGAGCTGTGCCAATATTAACCAATAGAATCTAAACTAACGTGCGCAAGGCGCGCTCGACGTGACCGCATGCGCCTTCTATTGGTTAATATTGGCTCAGCTCCGATCCGCTCCGCCTCAGTGAGGCCGCAGCCTTAGAATTGTTCCCAGTGAGATTTATTAGGATTCTGTACATTCTCTAGAGCGTTTCTTTCTGTTCAATTAGTAGCTGATGAGTAGTGTTCTTTCATAATAAAAACATGTTTATTGACAAGGTCTGTACCACATAACTTTACAGTCGTAAAGTTAGTAGGAACTCAAACTTATACTCCTATTGTTACTTAAATAATTCTAGGAGTCAATATATTCACTGTTGCCGTAAACTTCACCAAATGTTAAATGCAAACTAAATTTTTCAATTTTTACAAAACCATGAACTCCATGAATGATTTTGAAAGATCGTTGAGACTTGCGACCCTCGCAAAATTGAGAGTTTATTTTCTCAAACGTATTAAAATAACGATTCGAGACGGTAGGTAAACATTGAAAGCTAAGTCCAGTCAACTCATGAATTTAAGAAGTATATTTTAAGTTAATTGGATAGTTTCAAAGGAAACCTTCACAGAATGTCATTAGTGTCATTACCCTAGCCAACACTCTGCACGCATTGGAGGGTCTCTAGATTACTTACAGTTAATTAACCCTGGTGTTATTTGGTGAAACGTCTTTCGGCAAAGCGGGGAGCGTTAGAGCTCGTCCTGGTGGAAAATAGGTACACTTTTAAAAGACTTGTCAGACAGAACACTCTCCTCCCCGTACGTACGTAAACAACTTTCTAACCTCAAAATGCTTTTTTTGCTAAAACAGAATTTTAAATAAAATAAAGCATATATAGACAATACATTGGCCAAGCAAGTGATGTCCAAAATGTTTACTCTGTTTACGATAAAAGAGCTGTTTTAGCCAAAAAAGATTCATTTATTTGGCTAAAACATTACTTATTAATTTTCAAAGATCTTCAGATAAAAACGTTACTTAACCGATTAGAAGACGAGGTTGAAGACACGCATAACACTTAGTTTATACGCACGGAGTCAAGTAAGACTTGCCGGTGAATTCATCGACAAAGTGGTGTTGAAAAGAACTAGCCCGGTATTAACTTGGTAGTTCATTACTATACTACATTTCTTTTACACTTGAAAAGGTCATACTATGTGCTTCCGGTTTGTACTGCATCGCTCGATCAAGATAAAAGTTTCACTTTACACCGAAAGGTCTTTTGAATACTTGATGGGTTGTTCTTGGACATTTTTAGAGGGCAAAGTTGAGGGAAAAGTGGAAGAGGAAGACCTAGGTTTTAAGGCCCAGCCACACCGGATTCGTGACGTGCACGTGCGCGTGCGCGTTCGCTTTCCACTGCGTTGTATAGTGACATGTCTTATGAGAATTCATACTATACAACGCAGCAGAAAGCGAACGCGGACGCGCACGTGCACGTCACGCATCCGGCGTGGCTCGGCCTTTTTTCTTCCTCCCGCTTACTTAATTCAGCCAAATAAGACAGAAGGCCAATGTCGTATCGTTTCAGGAGGTGAAAAGCTGGCAGAGAACCGAGAAAAGTGGCAATTACTCCACCGACAAGAGCCTAGCTCTTAAGTTAAATGATGATGGAAGATTGTTTTGCTTAAAACTTTAAAAGCGTTCAAGCAACCATATAAACAAAAGGAAAATGAAGCCTAAACATTATTTCATTGTGCCTACTTGTTAACTTAAAAGAACATTGTATGTACCGAACAGGTAAAAGATAAGCAGGGTCATTGAACCGTGTTTTGATTACAGTATCTAAACAGCGCAGTTATTCTGTTTATTTACGTGTCGCCCATTTAAGATCCATTCATAAAGAATTCTTCGCTCCAATATTGGGCAACAAGAAAATCCTAAATAATTTAATGTCAATAAATACTTAGAATTCATTGGGCACATGGGCCTAGGATGGCGTCGAGGATTTCGTAACGCACTCGTCGAGCGTAACGTGACATGACAGCTAAACGTCACGCGGACGTGACGAAGCCGTGCTTAGGTCGAAAATACGAGTGACATGTGGCGTGGCAGGATATTTGGCTTATCGAATGAGTTAAATTGACACGTGGTTTGTATAACGTACTTTGTTCATGAACATCAACAATGTCCAAAGATTGAAAATATCGTTACATTATTTTGACATTATGCAATGTACTGCGTTGTAAATATTAAAATATAATGTAGAGATATGTATAGCCTGAAACAGTGTCCCACTGCTGGGCAAGAGCCTCTCCGTCGGATTTCAAACCCTGTCTGAGCAATCTGTACAATAATCTTTTCAACAAAATAATACATTCATTATTGGTAGCTTAGCAATCTTGCCAAGCTCTCATCAGAGATGACCCCAACTATGGTGAAATGTCATGGACGTCATAATGTTATAATGTATTTGAAAAGACTTCTCAGTTTATTTCCCGGTCGTATATGTCATCACATTCGACGCCGACAACGCGCCTGGTGAGTTCCAATTGCATAAAATCGCTAGTTGGTGGTTGTGAATGGAAAAATGGACAATAGGGGTCTCCCCATAAACCCCGACGCGGCAGCCGGTCAGAAAACCTTTATATCCTTGCTATAAGAGCGAAAAAGACGTGGACCCGCGTCGATAAATGTGGGGCAGCCTAGTGGACCCCAAACGACGCAAGTGTTAATCCAACGCTTGATTAGTACCTAGTATGCCCGTTCATAATATTCACACTGTGGATAGATTTGGTTGCTTCCTTTGTTAGTTTTGTAACAAATGAATGAAGTTTTTTAACCCAAAGCATCGACCCAAAGTGACCAAATCTATCCGCGGTTTGAATATTGGGAACGACATTAAATAACCAAATGTCGCTGTCACTACCCGCACATTTTTGTCACCATTACTAACTTGTTAGTTAAAATGGAGGCTTCTGTATAAATATGTAATTAAACGTCGTTTATTATTTGTTATGACACAATGTTACACCTCTAACGGACCCGTTTCAACAACTGTGTTGTAAATTGTTAGCTGTAGCTGTAATATCGATCGTGAAGTGATTGCCAGAACTGTTTACATTTAACTTGATCGTTTTGTTACGTTTCACTACTCTATATTTTTAACACGAGGGCGTGTTTGGTCGGCGCGCCCGTTGCAAAGGTCTATATTATTTTAAGAGCTCATAAATATGTATTCCAATGTGTGTACGTGTGTTCATTCGCCCACAAACAAAGCTTATCCTAGGGCTTGGTTTTATTTAATGTGACATCAAGTAATCACAGTATAAACAGTAGTTCATCTTCAAAGTAAGGTATATCGCGCAAGCGCCGGCTTGCATGTGTGCGTGATTTGACCGTTACGCGCTGCGAGCTGCCACAAGCAAATTCAGGCAACTGGCAGGAAGGAAAAAGCCGGTTTAGTCGAGGGAAGTTTCGAGCGACGCACATCGACGCAACTAGGGCATGCAGTACCGGGCCCGGTTCCGAAACTTCCATTTCCCGGTTCTAAGCAGGGACGGTACCGGGATTCGCGGTTCTCCCGGTTCTTTATTTTTTACCTCAAATCACCGCAATCATGGACATTTGAGATAAAAAACGATTGAAAAACATTAGGAAACTTTAAATATAATAAATATGCAATAAAATCATGCACGTTTTCTTCAGCAAAAACATATCTTGATTAAGTAAAATACTTACTAGAAAGTTATTTGTTGTTCCTTTTTACAAATCTAGAGATTAATTATTGCAAAAATATGCCACAAAATATGATGGATGTTGATGCGATGTTGCCGCTTGTGCCGGCTTCGTCGCTCAGGTGTGAATTGGATATATGTGATACGCGACACGATATTTGTTTGGTATTTATGGAAAGAACCGGGAGAACCGGGATGTAATCTTCAGTACCGGTTCTTTAAGACCTGTGAAATTCCCGGGATTTCCCGGGAATTACAGAACCGGGATTTCCCGGGAGCATGCCCTAGACGCAACCCTAGCGACCGAGCGGCAATAGGTAACAGAAACTCGTAAAGGGCCGGAAATTAACTACTTTTCTATTTATACTATGAAGTAGATCTATTTAATTAAATTAACGATTTGCGTAATTAAATACAATCCGTGTGTATCGGCAAACTAGATTTGCAAATCAAACGTAGTAAATGTATTCACGCGTCGTAACTTTCATCCTCATTATCGTGTTCATGCACCACGACATTTACAATAGTGAATATCGAAATGGGACCTAATAATATGTGGTTTTAAAGTTACAAGTTGAACTGTTCGAACGCTATCAAATATGGTTGTATGCATTTATGAATGAACATTCGTTATCGCAAATGTGTTAAGTGAAAATTTAAATATTACACGCGAGTTCCCTCAGCCACGGTTTATCGGTTCTGTCGTACATGATACTATGTAACGGTATTATCGGTTGCGTGGACGGAAACGGGACCCGATGCGGTTATTCACGAATACGATATTTAAGAACTGTTTAGGCAGTTTATAATGAGCTTTAAAATTTAAAAATATGTTTTTATAATACATTAACTAATTATGTTAGATGCGGAAGGATATTTTTAATCAACCTCTTTTGGAGTAAACGTTTTTGATCAATGGTGGTGTCATAAAACACTAACATCTGTGAATACACAATTTCGCATCCCAAAAAGTACTTATTGTCGACTGGACTTGGTTATTACATTATCATAAGTTATCATCAGCTCTACACGGTCTCTACAATCAAGTAAATTGCACTTTACTACACATATGACGGCTGAAAGTCAAAAACAACCTCGTTGAAATCTTATTATTTCGTCGCTATGCGTTTTATTATATTTTTACTACCATAATCGTACGTAAAGATAATTTATCATTCAATTCGCACTCTCTTTAAACTTAAAACACGGAAACGCCGTGTTTTCTATTCGCGGTAGATTCTGAATTGCCGCCATTGAGTTGTGGTTTTTGCATTTCCTTTCTCTTATTGGGTTTTGTGTGAAAGTTAAGTGATGCACATGCAAGTATACTTTTACCCGCGACTGCGTTTGGGTAGAAATTGTTTCTATTTCCGCGTGAACGGTGATTACCTACCCGAGAAATTATTATCGGGATCATTCGACAACCCTCCATCTGTGCAAGTCACGCTGGACTGGGCCTGTATTATCATCGCCTTTATCACGGTGGATAATGCATCCGTCACTCTCGCTCTTACGTACCTATTCTTCAGAAAGTGACAGATGTTTTTAAACGTTAAATAGGCCCGCTGTTGTTCCACTTCTGCAATAAAGAAGACATAACCAACACACACTTTCTCATTTATAATTCTTATAAATAGAAATAACACAATAACCGTAATCTCATTTGATCTATTGTTTGTACGGAGATGACTTAATTGTTTAAGATTCAATAACGAGCCAAAATTTCGCATTAACCTCAAGAAAACAACTAGGTTTACTTGAAAACCTAGTTGTTTTTCAAAGACTAGATTCTATTCTAGACGACGCCCGGAACTTCGCACGCACAGCACTTATGTCTGCCCCATTACTGTAGTTGGTAGTCTTTTTTTTTTCATTTTAAATAGGTATAGGTACGTCCTAAGTATCTATAGTGGGTACCTATTATTTTATCCAAACACTTTTCAACAAACGTATCGTTGAGCAGAATTTTCATTTCATCGAAAGGCATTTATCGCCGCATGAGTATTTTTTCTTTGTCAGTCACAAGTCGAGCCTAACCTAACCTAACCTAACCTAACCTACTTAATGAATGTTTAAGATATCCTGAAAACATCGTGGTTTCAGCAGATAAAAGCGATGAAAGAAAAAATAAATGAAATTCGATGAAATGATACAATCGATGAACTGAAATTCGATAAAATGTCACTATGCTTAATTTGTGATGGTGAATAAAGTTTTAGTCATTTGGATGCCTTTTATATGACGTTACTTGTAAGTATACATACACTTAGTCTTGCGCCATATGGTATATCTATTTTTTCAAAATCTCGGAAATCATCCGACTAACTTCCTACGTTACATTAGGAAATCTTGTGCATAATTTCAAGCTACTGATCACCAGTTTAGACTGTGTGTTATTTTATTAATTAGATTATAAGCATTCAACGCTAAACGAAATCTTGTTTAGGACGCACTATTTAGGTGATTCTATAATTCTAAGCTCAATTCTCTCAAGCTTTGCTTACAGGTTTTGCAATCGCAAGCAAATTCACTCTAGTTGATTTGTTTGTATCGTTGAAATGATGACTTTATCAACAATCGATGTAACAACAACAACAGATCGCACAAAACAATCCCAGCGACGCTCAACAAAGTCGCACAAACATCCTACCTTATACTTATATATTTACGAACGATGGCGGCAGACTTTCCTTTGTATGAGACTAGCAGATGTCTGGCGCACTCGGGGAGAATGAGAAATTTTCAGGTTTAATATAGAACAATATTGAATATATTTCAAATAAAGTTATTGTGATCTTCACATTTATTAGGAAAGTTCTTTCGAAAGGCCTACTCTTCTATATTAGGTCTTGTATCTTTCCTGGCAATAAACTTTATGGACAAGGAAGAAGATTATCTTGTGTTTGTCTTATAAACTAAATAGGTTTTTCTTTGTGTAACAACGCAATGAATTAAGTTCTAAACGAATAAAATTTCAATTCAATCAATGAGTTACTACCCAAAACAAATATTAGGTCAGCAAGGGTGATATTACAAAGACTATACTATGAATAATGTTCTTAAAATTAATTTCAAAGGCACCATTTACTCTCACACTTCACTTAATTGCACTGTCACATGCAGGAACATGAAAAATGCCGCTTACAAAGCAAATAGGTCAGTCAACTGTCAACGAGCCCCAAAACACTTACAAAACGTTGATTAATAAACGGTGAATACCTGACCTACGAGTCCTACGACAGCTCTATCCATACGGATGCTCCCAATTTGTTGTTTTATTTCTACCACGTCATATTTCATGTCCAAAATAGATTATCTCGTACGTTGTATTTAATAAAACAATTTCGGGGAAAATACTCGCCATTTCGAACAGTTTTTGCTCCACACCCACGAGCTGTCTGTAGAATTGAAAACTGGGTCAAACTGACATGAAAAACGGACGTAGATATAGATTCCTGATGGAAGCCATAAATTAGTAATGCCGCGAAATTGCTTCATGTCAACGTTCTCTTGCATGGAAGACTCCAGATTAAAAAATGACCAGATACGTACTAGTTGCGAATATGTCTTTCGAAACGTTCTAAGGGTATTTTTTTTCAACAACATCCTTACTATATTCTATAAAAACAAGCCCGCAAAAGCGCCATTTCGCGAAGCAAGAAAAATAACGCTTTATAACAGCCATATATCCAATCTCGGGGTGTTCTATAATGTAGCGGAGTAGCCCGTATGAATAACGTTAAGAATTTAGATTGCTTTCGGCCCCTGTAAGGAATTTGGTCAGTTTGATTAATTTGTCCTCGTCTTCTCCGTGATTGTTGTTTGTAGGGCCATGCACTGTTAAGTAATTTGAACACTATCTGGGTCACTGAGTATTTAATTTAAATGGATATTCCTATTATTACGATCTCGAATTTAATTGTCTCTGGATATTGAATTTTATTGTAACTGTCGTATGACTGTATGATGCAACTTCGGTGAACTCGACAACAAAGAAGTATTTAGGGATGATGTATAGGGTTTGTAAAGTCAGAAATAACATACATAGTTATCTGAGTAGGGTTTTCATTGTGCAGTATTAAAGCTATAAGCTATTATAAAAGTTAAAGTGGCCTTTTCGTCAATTAAACACAAATAAAGGTCATCTAATTAACATAGAGAAGGCAAAATCCTTAAAAGCAATAAATCGATCGTGCATAATAGGATTAAACAAATAAAGCCTACCATTCAAACCGCCGATCTTTACCGCCATTACGTGATCACGATCGGCTTCAACACCAATTAAAAACGTATTATTAAGCCGCGTACTTTGCAAATTTATTTTTTTCTCATCATAATCATTCATTGTAGTGCATGAATCATGCTATCGAACTGATTATCTGTCGCGACGACATGATGATTGCCGTTTAGGTGAATAATCATTCCGATTTCGAAGCTGACTGTGTTAAAACGTTTTTGTTACAATGGATGGTGTGTATTGTTTCAAAATGTAACAACTAAAAATATGCTGATTATAAAATTTTCACTGCATTGCCGAGTAACGAGAACCGAAGAGGTCAAAAAACGCCTGTCATTATTATTGGTGGATTTGCTATGCATATACTTTTATTATGTCTTGCACAACTTCAACAAAATTCACTTTACGGAGCAATTCCTTCGTAAATTTTCATACTTTATATTCGCCATCTAAACTTTAAAAAGATACTACTACCCCTACAGCTTATTCTACGCTATTTTTACACCAAGCCCTAATTAAACTAAGCTGCCCCGCTGGCTCTGCCCCAGGCCCCGGGCGATTTATTGTCACACGCTGGCGTAATTAAATTCACGGGAGGACGCGACGGATCGCGATAAACGGCCAGGAAATATCCAGGATATATACGCAATGGCCAGGATATATCCTACCGCAGCGGCTGCAGCCGAGATATATGGTCGTTCGGTATTTAATATTCCAATATCTAGGCCGACCTAACTTATGTTTGATATTTGGGGCTGCATAATCAGGGTGAGGTGCTTATTTGAAGAGTCTTTGCTGTAATTAGATTAACACATATCTGTCTAGTACAGAAGCTGATATGCGTATAAATATATTTGGGTCTAGATATTACATTTTTAGTCAAAATTTGTTTATCCTCAACCAATGTCCATCTTCATAAATATTATCTGACCCTTACTTAACCACAGCTATATTTATGGTTATTCTTAAAGTTGTCTGATTCAGCTAAAAACCTGTTTAAGGTAGAACCTGCGATACATTACGACGAAAATAAAACGAGCTTATATGTGCCAGTCCTTTTTTTTTTGATTTAATTAATACGCGTACACAGCAAGTTCCCTATGCAATCTCACAAAGGACCCTTAAAGTGATAGATACGTAGTCTATCATTGTAATAGGCAGTGCGCTGAAACGTTGACCACGTCGCGCAGGATATTGGCTCGTTATCGTCGCGTCCACCTGACTGGCTCGCTCGCTGGCCAGACTCCCAACCGCAACCATTGTTGTACTTGCTTTTGTTCTGCGTGTTTATACGGTTGTGTTTCAATTGTATAATAGAATTGACGTATGTTCATGTGGTTTTGGGTATTAGTAATTTAGGAGTTATTAATAAATTATAAATAAGGCTTTTTCAGCATTCAAAGCATCATCTGAATGTAAGTATGCATTCTTCCTTTCCTTGTATTTTAAGGAGAAAGGATTGAGGAGATGTCCTCGATGCAAATTGCGTTTGAAAATTATTCCCAATTATAGAAAAAATATATACTTAGCTACATTGCAGGGGAAATGTAAACAAACAGACAGGCCCTAAGGGCTGCTGTATTAATAACTGATCATGATTAAGAAGCCCGACTTACGCGTCAAAATTTACAGTTTACTATACATTGTCTTAATTGAGACGGTCATCTCGGGATGTTTTGAGTTTATTAATATGGCCTTAGTGTTACTAAGTAGAGATGTAACGAGTATCTGGCCTATTCCGCCGTGATTTAACTACTAAGGGTAATACCGGATAGCGGCATACTATCCGGCGGAATACCGAATAGTACATTAGTAAGTACCTATTTACTTACTAAGCTTTTAATTTGAACAACTCCCTATTCATCCTATCCATCCAAACTAAAGCCACTATAAAACCGTAATACGAGCATGTACAGTTTCAATGCTAAGCTCAGTACACTGCTGTCGGGCAAGTTCGTTGTCCGCGGGTCTATTCAGTTAGTTGGAGCGACCGCACAGTGAGCCGAGATAAAGTTGTCAACGCTCCTGACGGCGACACCTCCCGCTCGCTGTGCCGTGTCACTGGAGGGAGCGATTTAGGATACTTAAATATCAAGGGACTCATCATCATCATTATCGTCAGCCTATACTAGTCCACTGCTGGATGTATGTAGGCCTCTCCCATTGCAGGACAAGACTCAGGAACAAAACTCGCGCTCATCACACAAATATCTGCCCTTACTTTACTTGAACCCAGGACCGCTGGCTTCGTAGGCTATCAACTATGCTAAAGTGTCGTCATTCATTCTCACTCGTAATATCAAGTAAAACCGGAATTCAACTACATACAGCTAGCTACACACATGCGTATGCATAGCTACACGTGAGCCATGTGGATCAATTGTTCTAGGTGTGTTTACTGACGTCATTTCGTACTTAACACAAGCACATCCATTTCGATACGAACCTAATTTAAACCTACGTGTGCGTGTGTAGCGTGCGCTGCAGTGGAGTTCTGGCTTTAGAGTGGAAATGGGAAGCATGGCATTGGATTTGAAATGTTTTTTAAAAACAATTACTGTCTAATAATATGTTACCCGACATGCTGACAAACTAAATCGTCTGGATAGGTCTTAGCGTTTACTACAATGAAAACCGTTTAGTTCGATCACGTTTAAATTATTTTATATATATCGAAGATATTAGAATACGAAAGCTTATTTACTGCTCAAATTTTAGATTATTTTATTTCAAGGAATAAATGTTACAGAATTCTAAACTTTAAACTTAATGTCTTTGAATAGTTATTTATCGTATAGTCGATCAAGAATCTCCTTTAACACCGTTCATCTCTATTTGCATGACGTTAGGTCCAAAAGTGATAAAGGACTATCTTGGTCGACTATACATTCGTTGAGTTTCTGCCCCTCGTAACTTGCACCTCTGATTCCCATGCCCGTCCGCGCGTTACCTATTTCATGTGGATGAACACAATGTCCACTATGTATTGTCGCCGCTACGTAATTCAATAACTTCGTTTTTCACTACCCAGCAAAGTTGTGTAGCACGTAATGAATGAACTGCTTGGAACTGCAGTGCGCGAGTGCAATTGTTTTCGTATGAATAACTTCTCGTTTCTACAGTCTACTTACTCTGAGTTTTCTACTATTAGTAAGAAACTAGAACCTATTATATTTATGAACGAAGTGCGTTAAGAATACGTCAAATAGAAAAATAAACTGATTCTCTTAAAATAAGTTCAAGGAACTTCTTATTAAAGACAACGAGAGTTTTGTAGAAATTGCTAAAGTAAAAGATTTATATGTCACTCACCTCACTATGTTGAAAGTGCTGAAAGCGAGGTAAAGTTTATTTTTGTGCCCGTAAACTGATTAGAAACTTCTTTGTTTCAGGTAAAGTTCGTTGCTTCTTCGGATCCTGATGGTGACGGTGTTTTATAAAACAATGAGGTTCTATGAAAACTCACTTATTTCCACTTGTATTTCTCTTTTGGAACAGGTAGACGAGTACCAGATTAAATTGTTCCAAACTTAAATGATTTAAGCCTAGAGATATAAATTTTACCTAGTCAAGACAGCTTTTACGGTTTTGAGAAAGTCAAGTCTTTGTCAATTAAACAATTCATATAGCAGCGTGATAATACGCGTCGTCTATTTGTTTTTCTTCTGGCTATAGTTTATAATACAAGTATAACTGCTAAAACTTGTTCATTAACGCTTTTAATTCTACTTACACTAAAACTTAACCTAATAATATTCCGTATTGTTATGTGTTTGACTTCCTTAGTCTATATTTAAAGAAACAAAGAATGATTTCCTTTCACTGCTTTATTTTCTGACAGACCTGTATGTTGTTCGTTTATTACAAATCGACAACTGGGTATGTTTAGTTTTGTAAATCCTAAATAAAGGTCCTAGATTTCGTTTCGCTTTCAGGAGCATTGACCTAACATTACAATATTTGATTACCAATTCTTGCGTGGGAGCAAGGGGATCGGATACATATTACTTTTTATACCGTATCCAAGAAATAACCATGAAAGTAATCAATTCTCTTCGATGGTATTCCGTTTATTTGACTAATTCTAGGTTTGGTCAGGGAATCCGTTTGCTTAACCACACAAGCATTGACATAGGCTTCATAGCTGCCTATATGTACCGGAATACTGAGCCAGTTAAGCTTGGGTCGTTTGACAAAGCGTTCCATTGATATGGAGAATAGAGAGAAAGCGTAGTTTGAAGAGCGGACCCGTGATAATGATTGAGAGAGGCTTAATGCGAATTCTTGTTTCCACCAATGTTAAGCGGAGGCATTTACTTTTGCGAATTCCCTTGCATATACATATATACTGTCCTAAATTCCACCTTATGTGAGTGTGTAAAGGACTGTTTTGATAAGGATGTTTTGTCTGTTCTTACAACTAATTTGTTCTTGTTTAAATACATATACTTATTTCTTCATGAATAACTACCTCTTTAATGAGTACACTGTCTAAATAGTGCTTAAATGTAATTGTTTTCAACTCTGACGCAATAAATTTCATTTGAAAAACTGCGAAACCGTACCCCATATTAAAACGCAACTTCAATAAACGAACACTCAAATTAATCAAGCAGTCACACCGCAAACTCCTTCCTACTCCAGCAACAACCAACACTTCCTTGGAAAGTTTTAATAGTGATATAAAAGTCGTTTTAAAATAGTTCCCTCAGCCGCCGTCTCGCCTCTCGAACTTGTGTCGTAAAAAAGTTTCACTCGAGACACTGGTTACAGGACTTACGAGGCAACTTCCAGCGATTCCCTTACAGCTGGTGTCCTGTTTTACTCCAGTTTCGATGCGTGCTTTGTCTTTTTCGTTTATGTAACGGATGAGACATTAAGGAGCTTCACACACGAAGCTATAGTTATTTATAGCTATAAATATATGTTATAGCAATGCATCTTACGATATGTTTTCCATACTAGTTGAGAGACCACATCATTATATAAATATGTATCCAGTATCCATCCCATTCATTATGCTGGCGACCTTATAGCTGCGTGTGTGGACTCTGTCAACTGAGACGGAGAGTATATCGTAAGATGCATCGTTAATATTGTTATCTATTATAGCTCCGTTTGTGACGGGCTTCGGAAGTTGATTGTTTGTCTAGAGATAGTGATGATTCATACTCGTACCTATGAAGTTACTATTAGTCAATATTAACAATGTAATGTTTGCATTGTAAACTAAAATATATTGTTAGTGGAGAAAGATTCGTATCAACGAATATGAATAGTAAAGACATTATTGTCTTGTCCATTTGGCCTTGTATATTGTAACTGGTCGATTTACGTCACAGTACCTCGATCAGTTTTTTTCAAATTAAAATAGGTGTTACCCTTTATAGAACTCAACATCAATTGATTCCCAGTGGTTATTTAGTTTAACAATCTTCTTGAAACGTAAATGCTAGATTTGTACGTACAGCGCGTCTGAACATGTTTGTTCTTGTCTCGGATAAATTGCATGAGATCCGGAATTGAGACAGGAACCCCTCGTCGTAACTACTTAAGTGAAACAATTTTCACATTAAACATTTTCAAATGCGTGAGAAATAACGCCACTTTTAAAAGCCACACAATATTTCCATTTCAGTTGTCATCAGGAAGCACCTGCAAGTAGTCTTTGCTGCAAGTACTTATAGTCTATATTTGATTAATCCCGAGGTCAAAAAAACCATGTTGCATTTGAAAAGCCAAATCATCAAACGGATACCGTTAAATGTTACCGCAACCGGTATCAATACTCTGCATGTGCTAAGTAAATATTGGTCTAATGTTAAACAGCTGCGTAATCACATTCGGCGCCAGGCTCTCTATTTCCATACAAAAGAGACCCGATTTCGAGTCCTTGTCATGACACGAGTTACCAACATGAACTAGTTATCAAGAGCTTTTACGATCAGCTACGATCAGCCATAAACAAGTTGTTAATTAGGTACGATATCATTTTAAGTTTTCGGTTGGTGTGCGCGACCTGATTGAGAGCTCATTGGAAACAAATTCAGCTTTTAGTTTTTGTAGTAAAAGTTAAGCGCTTACTCTATCTATACCTACAGACAGATGCGCTAATTCAATGGAACAGACAGGTAGGCAAAAAGATTTCAATTAACATAGCGAGTGATATTTACAATCGTTTTGTCTTGATTGACTCCAATATTAAGTCACATGGTTTTGTTTGTTTATCTTTAGCGAACTACTAATACTCAATAACACTCGTACTGATTAAAAGGTAGGTACCTATCCTTTTTATTTACCACCAACGTTGATATTTTATATTATTTAAGTCGGTGATATACTCTTTAAGACATATCAAGCCGTGAACCAGTTGACATTTGACATGAGAGATTTTAACGTTTTAATAGGTGCTTCGGCATCACATGTCCGTCGCGCTTGACGGGTCAACGCGCTCTGACTCATATGTACCATAGCGCAGGCGCGACCGTACCACGCGTGACATGCTCTCGCGCAGCTTCGAACCGGTACTCGAGACGCGGCACGCCCCTGCTCTCGTTTAGAATTAATCATGGAACTGTTTCATTGTTTTTTTGCTCTTGAACAAGTTCCCTCTTGGCAGACTTGGTCGTCTGTCGTCTTCCGTGGAGTCGCGAACGTGTTACATTGTTGTGGGTTAATTTGGGAGTTCAGTGCAGTTGTACCGTTTGTTTATTTCGGGCACATCGCTCACATCATTTCTTCGCAAGGTCGCAATATACGGATCTCACAATGAAACCGTTGCTAATTTTATATGACACATTCGGCATTTACTTCCTAAAATGAAACACGAAATTACATAGTTCCTGTGGTCCCAGTTCCAGATGCTTTAATTAAAGTTGTTTCAAAGAAATTCTTTTAGCTCCTCTTCACGCCCCAGTGGGCTTTGAATATTTGAATCACATGCACCCCTGCGATTCCTTTACCAGCGTTTACAACAACTACGAGTATGCACATAACATCTAGAATGAGTAGGCAAAGCTTTGTTTGCAAATATTGTTATAACTTGGATGTTAATTGTACTTACTATACTGGTTACCGCGACAAATGATATCTTACATGCTTTCCCTTGTAAGAACAAGTTTTCAGATGTAGAAAGCCTGTAATTGTATATCCATTTATCATTTTGAAATTACCTTCTGAATTTCTGATATATTATTGGACATAATATAAACTGCTCAACTTTTGCTATAGAGTATTTTTTGATGAAATAAGAAAGTCAATACTAACGCGACGAATTGAGAACCTCCTCCTTTTTTTGATTTGAAGTTGGTTAACCTTTGTTAGGGTTAACCCAAAAGTAACAACAATCGATTCGAAATATAATAGCAATTTGTTGTGCTGGACAAAGATTTTTGAGTATTAGTCATTGACGATGTACTCATTCATGCGTTTTTATCTTAAGTGTATGGATACAATTCATGGTTTTATCATTACTTTAAAATCTTCTTTTGTTAATGTCCATTCAAAAACCAGAATGTCTACTTTGATTAGATATGGGCAGTAAACACAGCATAATGACCATGTGGAATGTGTTGTAAAAGTGAATGGTCGTACCTTTATTCAAATTACTAGAGCTATGTTGTGAATGTAGTTGTACAATAAACCGTCTCTCTTCGATTTTAAAACAGGACTTTAGTTTGTACAGGTTCTGAACGGTCGGCGCCCTATTAAGAAACTTAGCTCTGCATGGTTTTAAATCGAATCTTTACTCCGAATAATGACTCGACAGAAAGACAAAACTTTGAGCCAGCCAGGCCCTTACATCGTTTGATTGATAAAGAAATCTTTAGAATTGAATAGAAGTAAAAAATCTAATCACTTTCGGATAGCTTTTTATTCAACTTAAATTGAAGGTTGCCTTCACAGTCGAATTATTTTATCTCGCTTAGCCGCGGAACAATCTAGATTTAAAGAGCGTTCGCCAAGAGTAACAATTACCTCAATCTACATAGTCTGTTCTATTGTATGAGGTATAAATTAGTATGTGTGTTTCCTGAGGTCATCACTGTCATCATCAGTCTTCACATCGGTCACTAACTATGATCATCGGTTTCCCTATTCTGCTTTACTTCATGATTTATTTCATACTCCGCCTTTTCAATGTTTGCAACATAGAGTCATTTGTCATTAAGTAGCGACACCTTACAACCTTATTTAGGATATTTTTTTATGGTATGTAGTTATTTAATTTTATGCGGTCCGAGAGTAGCGTCCTCGCGAAGTTTATTCATCTTCCTTGTTACTTCCTTGTGACCTATCCGTTTCTTTTTAGTAATTTATATTTCGTCTTTAAATTATTTACCTTCCTGGAAATTAACATAATCTGATTTAGTGTCTCAGTATTCATGTTCTTTGTTACTAAGAATTTATTAATGACAATTTTCATCATCTGATAGTTGATGAACAATTGCACAACACGTGGTCAAAAAAATACTGTAGACATCATAAATTATATCCACTTAGACGAGTCCGAGACTATTGACGTCCGCAGTAATTACATAACATTAATCTATTGAATTAGTTGACCCGATGACCCTGTCATTGATGGCGTTACGTCATCTCTAATGTCCTCGTGATTTATTCATTTAATTTGATCAAGCAGGATTGTTAGCGTTAATGATGTCACGATCTGGACAGTGAGCATCAATCATCAGAATAACGTGACACTAACCGACTAAGTGTAACATTTCCCGTATTGGTCTTTAAAAGAAAACAGACACACAATTGAAGCCACCCTTGAACCGTGTTTGTGTGTAGACGACAAATAAAACCCCTTTTGTTTGTGCTAGTACGCGCGAAACCGAATGATATATGCGATTGGCTGCGGCAACCGACCGCGACGCGATACAAATTGTTGGCGCGTACTACAAATGTGAAACAAAAGCTTTTTTTAAAATTTAGCCATCAAAATTTGCTGCATGAATTGTTTACAATGCCTCCGGTGGAATTGATTAAAATGCTAGTGTAATTTTGATATCGTGCGCCGATGGATCTGTTCAAACTGCTACAGCTTCAAACAAGCCCAGGATTTCGTCACATTGCGAAGAATTTTTTTTTTTACACTAAATAAATCTCAAAAAGTTATGTAACTTTTCCGCTATCTTTACCTCTACGGACACATCGGGCTCGAGACACAATGGCGCAAAAGGTAATAATTGACAAGTGAACGAGGGTACAACATATTATTGAACGCCAATGGAAAAATACCAATGTAATATCTTTTGGAACATTGACAACTTGAGACAAGAAAGTCTTTTGGTACAATCTGGCAAAGTTACTTGCGCTCTGACGTCAACGTGGATCCATACAATTTAAGGTTACTGGTAACTTGGTAAACTTTATAAGCCTTACCTTTGATAGTCTGTCATAGATCCATCATGCATCGTAAATTCTAAAGACGATATCAAATTTATTTTCTCAGGCTTCAGTTGGCATTTTGAGTACGTGAAAATAGGATGACATGTTATTATAGAGATTGATTAATGGCTGCCATTCATCGTATGCAGTAATAATTCATCATCAACGAAATATAAAACCGTAAATTTGATGTACTTTAGTTCTAAAATTTATTGTTTAATTGTTCGGTCGTTTTTCTTATTAGAAAGCAATTGACCTAAGAACCTCGGTGTTTTTTTCTTATTCGAGTAGACAACAAAAGAAGTAGCAAATTCCAATAATGTAGACTAAGACGTTATCATTAAGTTTTTATATCTTTTAACAAGGTCTGCTCTCATTCAGCATATTTAATAAAATAATTGGCCAAGTTACTTACGAATTTTAATACAAATGAGGAAAGTTTCAACGGGGAGATTCAATAAATAAGCTATAATGAATCAAGTGGGGCCTCGACAGTTCCTAAACAGCTAAGAAACCATAAATTGAAAATTCCGCCAACGATATCGCATTCTCCAGTGCAAAGCGCGATCACATTTTGCATGGGACGAACTAAGGCGTAAGTCAGATAAGGGTCTTGTTGTCTAAAGGATAACCTCGAAACAAATGAGGAGGCGTCGAGTAAGGGAACCGAGATAAGTTCCTCTAATAAATGGTTTCAGTTACCTAATAAGTCGCTTTAGTCAGGCTCGGAGAAAAGCCAGTTTGTATCAGCTTAGGCCATCTTGAAAGATGTACATTTTGCTAGATTACGATTTTAATTATTAGGAAGGAGATTATATAGGAAGATTTTTTTACATTACATATTACTTATATGTCATAACTTTAAATATTTCGACAAATCCTCCAAAATATCTACTTGCCTCTATGCCACTGACGGCACTGACAAAAAGATACCTATACTTCGATCATAGAAATATTCGAATTGATTCAGGGCAGACTCATTACAAGAATATAATTGTGGAAAAAGCGCAAACAGTGACCGGAAGAATAAAGTATTGGAAACAAAAACGAGATCAATCTATACACTACAAGATGAAGATAACAGTCGTCCCTTAATTGCAACCCGAAAAAGGGATCCCGCTGACGGTGCAGCGGCAAAACCCGAACCAGCAGGGATTGTAAGGGAAATAGAACGAAAGAAAATCTTACTCTTGAACTCCCAAATGATCAATCGTTACTTCACGCTGTAACGTGCAAAGTTACCGTCTAATGCGTGCCGTTAACAACTTCAGATTTCCTTTCTCAACTCGGAATTTTGAACGTTTTTAGATTAGGATAAAATAATGAAATTCGCTTGATTGTCCTTTCAGTTGTTTTGCTTAGCTGTCTGTTGTAATTGAATGTTAGAATAGCTATAATTTCCAGGGAAGGTATTTTTCGATTCACTTGTGGCAAATGAGATTCTGAGGAATTTCAAATCATTAAGCAAGTCGCAGCAAAGATTGATAATAAAAACAAACTGGGAAAACTTTTTTCATAAGAAGTACATCATTTAAAGTTTACCTTTTAACGCTCACTCTTGGGAAAAGTCCAAACTCTTGATTGTTTAGTTAAAGTAGGAATGTCAAAGAATATTAAGGACACAGGTATGATCCACTCCAAGAAAACAGGGGACAAAGTTTATCAAAAGGATCGTAACATTTTGTTTTTCGCACTTCTGTCTCTAGGGTATAATATCATTCCGTAATGTACCTTCATTTGGCGAACCCAAGCGTTCGGGTGTAACGGTGTAACCCAGTTTGCCCTATTAACTTTATGATGTAATCGTTTTATAGCTGCATTGTATATTGTGTATTAAATATAGCATTCCTCATTACCAAAATATCTAGACGATTGAATAGGTTTATTGAAATGTAATCTAGACGGGCGCGTGTCACTCACTAACAATAAGTGTGTTCACTAACATCATTATCCGTATATTAAAAGTACGTTTGCTTTTGCCGATTACGGCACAACAGATGAATGTACGCAGCTTAAAATTTAAATTGGAAGGCACCTTGCACGAGTACTAAGTCGGTCTGGAATTTTAGCGCAAAATATTTTACGCTGTCGTTCCAACTTTTCAAACTTGGTAATATCTTACAACTTTTAAGGCATTTAATATTAAGGAATGTCTCAAGTTTCTAGTCGCTCATGAACTCATGATATATGTTAATTAATCATGTGCGTGAAATTAACGTTAACTTCGACTTAGCTAAGAAGCCTAAAGACGTAAAGTTTGTTATGTTTTCTGATGCTTGTTCTTGATTAGCATGGATGACACAGTAATATCTCCAGCAAGATAATTTTAATCTGTACTACCGCCTGCAATGCAATCTTAAACAACAAATCCAATATCCTACTTCGTACGTTACAATTCTAATCTACTTGCAAATTTTATCGACTCAGGAAACGCCATGTCCTGTTCGGTTTCCAGATTTATGGCCAAAGGTCGTTCATTGCGATCCTTTAATCCTGAATTTACGACGGTTTCAGGTCACAATACATATTTTTGTCGGGTGGTTTTTGTTACTAAACTCTTCGTGTGGAATGTGATAGTAGTGTCACATTACTGATGTCTTCGTTTTACTACGTAGACATTTTATGTCTTTCAAATTGTACAATAGAGCGATGTTATTGTTACACATCAATTTGAACACGAAACAAATCGCGGTGTACCAGCGCCGCCAGCGGTCGTTATAAATCGCCCATGCCGCTCCTTTTGAACGCAGGTCATTTGGAAATTTTCCCATCACCCTGTGTTCGCAGGGATTAGTGTGCAATTCAATATTTCACGTAGACTTTTTAAGCTTACGCTAAAATATACGTTCCTCAGAAATAAGGTGACGCGCTTTTATGAATATTTAGTTGTTTGGAAATTGGAACATGTTATTTATAATAGTTACATTGGTTTAACATTAATTTACATGTGTCGTGTCGACGTAAGTTCTTCGAGCCGTGAGGTGACAAATAAAATTGGAAAAGAAAAGTTTTTTAAATAGGTACTACCCCCTGTTTTTAGGTTAGGTAGGTCTTGGTATTCTAAAAGAGGAAGACCAACGATATTTTTTAATTCTTAATTATGGCCTTTACCCTGCAGTGGGACAAGAACACAGGCTAAAAACAAATCAAAGAATGTGTAATGCAAATAAATGGTCTTGACGAACTCTGGTAAAACTATTTGATATTGAAGCAAATCTAATAACTCTTTTAGTGTTGTCCATTGCAAGAATAATGGTTTTCTGCAAGCACCATTTAATTGAAACGCCTATTTTATATAGTTGATTATACAATGATGTTCGGAATAGCGTCAAAGCTCGAGCTTGTTACCCGCCACACAATTACTCCGTGCCTACCCTCATTCGACGAACAAAGGTATCCAGGTCAGCCTTGATTAGAGGTGTTCTTACATCCGGGTGTCATAGTAAATTTAGAAATAGTCTAAATAAAAGACCTTTCTTGAAACATTTGAGTTACAGTTTAGAGATCAGATTTTCTGCAGGTACGTGTGTTTGCCTACAGGTGCACAGGCTTTTGTTTTTAGGTCTCTAATGAATGGAATTATCATGTCCTCTTTGATGTGTTTAAAATGTTTAAATGAATTTGTATTCATTGAGCACGTCTACTAGATATGCTAGAGATTCTTTAGCTAGATATGCTAGAGATTCTCTAGCGGTTATTTAATCTTCGCTCTATCCATTTTCCCATAGCATAATACCAGAGAAACGGCTTAACGAACAATGCTTGAACGGTTGCGTCATGTTTGTCATGTTTTTCACACGGCAATTTTGCTTTCTGTTGAATTTTGTTCGAGCTCTAGTATTTGGGTCACAAGTGCCCTCAATATTTGGACGAAAGTAATGTGGTGTAGCATAGTACATAATTACTGTACTTAAACGAGTGAGTTAAATCGCTCGCCCTACGCATTTTGTTATTAGTGCTGTGTGAGTAGGTTTTTTTTTTTTACTGTGGAGACAATTGGGGCGTGATTTAAAGACTTATTTACTTCTGACTTGCGGTCTCCAGAGAGAAACTTTCTAGCACCTACCAACTGTGACAGCAACTGACAGACTTTTTTAAAAGACAACTTTTCAGAGGCTTTTTTATCCGCCATGGGAATCATATTATGTAAATAGCAAAGCCTGGGTATTGTAGATTAGGAAATAAAGTTCTAGCGTTGTATGAAGTGTAACCATTGAAACATTATCAATTTACTTCAACCTTGACCGTTTAGGTACCTATAGGTAATTTGAGTACCTATAGGTTTAGGTGCTCCAATTAATTTAAAAGCGTTAAAAAGGTTATATTAGTCTTGTTTGAAGAAGAAGTTTGTGCTAATGCTATTTTTGTGCTGGTAAATAAATTAAAGTAATAAAAAATTATAGTTTATGACGTAAAACGGCTACACCGTAGCAATATATGCATGACAAACTTGACGTCGTCCGTTTGTTCGCTGTCCACTTTTTGACAAAGGTCTTCGGAGATCCTATAAGGTTCGCTGCAGATCAGTCCTGCACAAAATTCTGGGCTAAGCTCTATTAAAATAAGGTTATCCAACTTTTAAGTCGAAATTCCGTATACTTGTTCACTGCACCAGATCCTGACCATTGTTATTACTCTTGGTGCTGATAGCTAATACGATATAACCTTAGCTCAACTTGCGTAAAATGACGCGCGTATCCAGTAGCGTGTGGCTCCTAGCATTTCTGAATAACAATACGTTCCCCAGCCATCACTCCGATTGTTTCCTATGTCCTCTTTTATAGTCTCCATAAAACGTCTTGTCGCCTCAAAATGTCCCTTGATGTTTGGACGCCCTTATCAGTCGTAACGCTCGCCACTACGGTTACATGTATTGTAACGAAAAGTTTTTATTCCTTTGTGATGTTATCAGGTTTTTTGTGGCGCCCGCCGGTTTCTATGGACCCAATTGTGTTTGCGCTTTCTGGTTTGTTTTAACTTTTTTGTAGGTTATCACTTGTGATAAAATGTGTATGGTTGATAAGAAGATTATATTTTTAGGTTGTTAGCATATAGTTTTGGCCGCGGTGTTGTCGGAATTGATTGCTTATGGTATGGTTTCCAATATATTTATCAGCTGACTGCCGTAGATGGAGGGTAGTTATAATTATTTATTGTATAATTGTAATTACCGATGGCGCTTTTAATTCTTCTTAGTTATTAATTTAGGCATCTGTATTAAAGGGTTGAGAAATGTGAAAACAATATTCCAATCAAATTAATTGGGTTGCCAATCGAATTTGTCACCCAACAAATCGAAATTTAATTAACCAAATTTAATGACATAATGGAGACCAACCTCGGCAAACAATTAAAGGTAATTTGCTATTCTAATGCGACTGATTATTTTGTCGGTGAATTTATGTTTTGGTAATTGATTTTGGTACAAATTGAGCCTTATAGAGTTATAATATTAATAATGAATCAATTAATGTTTCACAAAATAATGTATATTTCATAAAATCAATTACCAAATAATTAGATCGCAAATACACATATCAATTTATTTCTGTAACAATATCTTTGAAGAAACATTTTAGGGTGTGATTGCTTTACCAAATGCATTTTTTTAAAGCGGTTTTTATACATGCCCTTAAGAAACCAAATGGTTTATTATAATTGCTATTCTGTCCTAGCGTAACATTTTCCGGCTGTCATACCTCCACGGTCCAGAAATGCTCCAAAAAACTAGTAAAACTAGTTACTTACTTATTTATTTATTCGCCGGAATCATATTGTTTTTTCCCTACTCCTATTACTCATGACAGACCATTATTAAAGACTTTATAGAGGTTTAGATATAGGGAACTTTTCGTCTCTCGTGAGACATAAAGCGTCCCTCAATATTTCCTTCGGGAAGCTTGTAATTGCTGATTGATGTCCAATCCGTCAGGGCGCCGGATCAATCACGATTTCACGATTTGGGAGATAAACGCCTCCCGTTGACTTTAAATTAGTATTGATGTCGATTTTCCAGCAGAGTATGTAGATGGTAATAGGTACGTCGGGCCGTTACACACAAAGCTATCAATGGAAGCTAACAAAGGAAGTAAAGTGGAATTTATGTTTTTATGACTAATCATCGAATTAGATAATTTACTTTATTTCATTCACAATAGATTCATATTCCATTGACTAATTTTGTTGTTAGGTGTGGTGGGCCTTTGGAGGTAAGACGTGGTTGCCCTGATTGATGGATCTTGGCTGTCAAGTTCAAGGCTCAGTTTTATTGCACGATAGCCCGCATGCTTTTCGTGATACATTGCGTCACTGCAATAGCTCTCGGCTCAAAAATGTTAAAACAACCCCTCAATGGATTACTACAAGCATGCGGGCGATCAACCAATTAAACTTAGCCTTTATTGCAAAATTTAATATGTATTCGAATATTCTTTATTACTTAAGTTGCAGTACTGTACGGTCGGCCAAGTAAGCGGCGTACAACTTCGTATCAAATTGACAAACGCAACTTATGGACCTTATTGTATGATGCCAGACTAAATAAAAAAATAAAATATAGATTAAAATTAGAATGTCGTAGTATAAAAACAAAACAAAACATTACAATAATAAATAAGTGTCGCCATTATGAATATTGCTTGGAGATATGGCTTATAATGCAATAAATCCTTGGGGATTTTAAATAAAATTATAAAGCTCAGACGTGCGTCATAAAGTTTAAACAACTCAATTTTGCTTTAGTTTAATTTGCTCGGGCATGTTTGGGGAGTTTTACGAGTAAATGTTATTGCAAAATTTCTCATGATAAAGTAAAATTTTCATACGTTTTAAGTTAGGTACATAGTAAGTTTTTGTAATGCAGCGAATCGCTTTATTTTGGGCATATATACTGGGTTCGTCAATTCGAAACTGTCAAAATAAAAGTATTAGAAATATCAAATTTTATCGTTGTTCTAATCGAATATGACCTTCTAAAGTATTTTTTGTCATATTTAAAGTTCAACAGTTTCTAATTGACCCACTGTTTAGCTACCTAAATATTTTAAACTCAGTGGATAGTCTTCGTCAATTTTGGCTGCTTACTCATCTCGTTACTCATCTAGAGAGTAGTGTCCTGGTGACTCGCTAGCAAGTTAAATGCATAAATTTGTTTCTCAGTGGCAGCGGTAGATACCGCCAATCGCTGGAGCAAATTCCTAGTTATTAATATCTTTCCAATGAGGCAATGACACAATATTAGGACCATTTTGTTCGGAATGTAGGGTCCCAGGCCTGTGGCCTGGTACCTACTAACGGCCGAACCCTATATTCAAACCGCGGATAGATAAGGCTTACTTCGGGTTAAAAATTGCCATTTGCCCATACAAAATGTGTCAAATTTTAATCCGAAGTAACCCTATCTATCCGCGGTTTGAATATAAGGTTCGGCCATAAAGGGGTTTGGGTAAAAGTGCTGTCATTTGTAAAATTCATACATTTTCAAGGTGAGCGGCCATTCGTAAAAGTGACAAATTATGATAGAATTATTAAAAATAAACATATTTTATTATGTAATATAATACTCTTAAGTGCATCGGAGCCGAGATATTTAAATATTCTATTGGGCGTACTTTTGTACTAAAAACTGAACACTTAAATCTTTAAAATCTCCGCTCCTATATTATTTAACGTCATAAATTATATATATCTATATGTATTTAGAGGTCCTCTAAATAACTATGTAAGAATCATCCGTGGCCGCTGAAAAAAAAAAGACAATATTCTTCAAACAAATTTACCCAATGCCCTTTGTTTGTAAACTTCAGTTAGCTGTCAATGGTCTTTACATTCGTTTGGGACCTAACTCATATATCAAATGTGACATAAAATTTGGTACTAGATATGACGTAGCAAATGTACCTATGATGTTCTAAACAAAATTAGTAAAAATGAGGAAATAAAAAGCAAATTATCAATCAGAACAGAACTGACACTGAGTTTTGAGTCCTAGTGTTAAAAACCTATTCTTAATGCTGATGTAATTTTATTGACTGTCTGAACTAAATTTCCAATGAACCACCTATAAACCAATCTGATTTCATCAGCGTCGTCGCGGCGCGTTCGGGTTTTATGCATTCGCCAAATGTTACCATATCGCATTACGACGGAGCGCGGTGCATACGAAATTCATATGAGCTAGGGATGCGCCGTTTAATTGATAGCGCAAGTGCTGGGGAGTTTCGGTGCATTTGTAGAATATCGATTGGTTATGGATTGTTAGTTTAGCAGTTTAGCATGTAAGTACGTGTGGGTTCATAATTGGTTGTAAAGGTTACAAGACAGACCAAGGACTTGTTTTTGAAAGGCTATTAAGAGAAGATTTTTCATCTTCATGTAGGTAATGAATTCGTATCTTCTTTATTTTCGACATGTTTTCGTTTTTGATAAGTTTAGTCTTAGAGACTTTCTTCAGTTCGGAGGCAAACTACGATATAGCAGAGAGGCCACAAAGTTAAAATTATAAATTAAAATTGGCAATTCATGCCTCGAAATTTTGCAAAGTCGAACCGGCTTACGTCGAAATACCTTGTCACTTGTCACGTTACATCACTAGAGCGGCATTGCCGCGACGACATGCATATGATAATATAGAAACTCTGGAAAGTTAGGATCAGCACCTACATTTGCATATAAGTTCATGCATTTATAATTACTCTGTTATATTCATTGTCTTTATCATTAAATTTCACAGTAATACATACAGTTATACCCTTTGTATTTAGGTATACGACCACTGCATGCCCATTATGTGTTTGTTTAGCTTGGAGAACATTACTTTAGTACGTCAGACGACTTTAGCTAGCATTTTTTATCATTTATTGTTAACTACAATAAAACAGCAACCTTAATGTAATGACACGTTGTTGAGAATTATTCAACAGGTGTTAGTTAAGCTGGCATATAATATATGTAATCTGATTAGCACTTAAAATCGCATTATTCTGTTAAGAAGCTTAATAAGGATTATGGTGGAAATGCAGTAAAACGTCGCTTAACCATATTAATATTAGGAGAATGATGGACTTATATGTCTAGGGTGTGTTTTTAGTTCGATTTTTATAGCTGTATTCCTTTTCTTCACCTTTTTAATCAGTAGCAAGGATCGGAAAAACGACCGTCATTTTGAAAACATAACCCAGTTCCGTATAGCAGAGACTTCCTTGAATATTATTAGGTATTTTATAGATTTATTATACAATAATTTATATGTACTTAGCGACAATTTTATGAATGAGTGACACAGAAATGTTAATTAGAAAACACAACCTCACATACAAACAGTAAACCGGTGTCAACGATTGCCCCAATGTCCTCCGTAAACTGTGAACAAACTTTTTCGACTCATAAATAGGTCCTAAATTCACGTCGTTATGGAATAAAAGGCGAAAATTTAAAAAAAGGACATACTTTTTGATTGGCGAAAGTGTTTTTTTCCCATAACCATTATGGTTTTATTCATTAATAATAATTGTTGCTGAAAATAATGTAAAATACCTAATAATATTTTTAATTAACATCAGAAGGAAGTCTCTCCTGTACGGAACAGGGTTATTTTTTCAAAATGACGGGCGTTTTTCCGATCCTTGATCAGTAGTCACGTTTGCTTCTTTCTTATATTAATCATCAACTGTGTCTATGGTCTTCGAATTATTGTAATTCCTAAATAGCATTACTATTTCAACATTATCTAACCTTATTGGTTACTATAATCGTATTGGTTTCTTTGTATTCCCTAAACTCGAAGACGGAACACTTGCGACACGCATCACACTCGATGGTTCCTCCGTATTAACATTTCCGTTCCATTTGCCGCCCATTAGGCTAATGATCAATTAACCAAGTCTGCGAGCGCTGGATTCAAATGAATCCTCGTATTTACTAGTATTTTAACTTATGAGTTCACAGAAATGTATTTAGAAACGATGCTGAATGGAATGTGGTAAGGTTTCTTGCGATTGGTATGTTCAAACGAAGATGACTTTATGTCTTCTTAGTTTTCTTCATCTGCTGTCTCTCTAATTAGATCGAAATTAGATAGCTGGTCTTTTAACCATTTATTATTGTTACTGAATTACGTTCAAATCGTTTATTTACGGTCTGCTTTATTACTTTCATTTTTATAGCAATTACGAAAATATTTTCTAATTGCAATAAAAGAAAGTAGCACACGCATAAAGTTTTGTAAGTTAATGTATTTCGGCTTTACCACGAGGCAAATAATTATTTATTTTAGCGAACAAACTGAAATTCTGAAAACGAGAATTCATGAAATCGAATAAATATTCCATTCAGTTAGAGACCAGAGTAAATTTTGTAGAAATTATATTTAAAAAATTCCAGTAAATTCTCATAAAAGCTCTCTTAGCGAGTTCATTTCGTAGAGCAATGCATTAGTAATGTACTGTACGGTCTCGCCAACGCAGTTTGTTAAGCTTTCACCTAATTGGTGATTGCCCTGGTTTGTTTGCACTCTATTTTAAGATGTCTTTAGAATTTCTAGAATATTGTATCATTAACTTGCTTTTTCAAGTAGACGAATTAAATTGCAAGTAATAAGAGGCTTGACTTTGACAGATTGTACAGTTGAGTTTTTTAAATAACGATCAGCAATTTTCGTTTTTCTGTGAGACACGATGACAGACATATATACTTTCGTTTGTGAGTGCAAATGTAATAGCGATAACCAGCCGAAAGCTATTAAGCAGCTGGGATTACCGCATACAGCACAGAACGATACTATCGTGCGGGTTAAATGCCGTTGAAAATGAACCTTCTCCCGTGAGTCAAAAATTACCAAAAACAAATTAATTTAAACCTAAAAAACAAAATAATACGAGTCCCTTTATATGTTATTAGGAAAATTCAATAAGATTCAAAATCATTCTTGATTTCATGCTAAGTTTGGTTTGAAAGGGCTAATGTATGTGCCTACGTTTTTAACAAAGAATACTCATTTACATATAACAGTGCTATGAAAAAAATCATAGTTTGTTTTAAAAGCATTTTTATTTACAAAAAGAAAAAATCCCTAAGTGACTTTCCTATAATACCCACTTCTTTTGTTGCATTTTAGAACAATACCACAGCTCATGGGTTACTTTATTAAATAAAATAGACAACTCACTAAAAGGGCGGCCATTATATGAAAAAACTAAACGCGTTATCCTAATAAGTTTGCTGTTAGCGGCCCTTAGAAACTTCAATAGTGCTCCTATGTTAGTAAGTTTATAATTTATGCTAAATTTACTAAGAGAATACTGATAGGATTTGCCTCTAGAATTTAGAAGGTTGTGGTTCTGTTCGATATATTGTTTTTGTTTACAAATATTATTTAGAAATGTAAAACAGATTTGTAGAGTAAAGTTGGTTTTGAAACATCTGTATAAATAAATACCTTAGGCTGTTGTTAGTTGGTATACTATACAGGGTGTCCCATAAACCGACGTCAAGCCCGCCTAGGGCTGATAGAGCAGCTAAAAAGCTATCGATTTAACCCCTATGTACGTTCAGCAATTTTAACTAGTTTCGGAGGTATTTTAATCAGATTTTTTGTAATTTTCCCTTATGACCATGTCTCGAAAAATCATTAATTTCATGTTTTATTTCATAAGTTTTTCAGTGGTATCATACATAACTAGAATCATTACGAATCAGCGAAGTTATTAAACCTATTTGCCCGTTTTTTTTATTATTTTTAAAGTAATCACATAAAGTCTCCATACTAGGTGTCCCAGTGTTTGCTTTTCACTTTGTATGGAAAAAACAACTTGACGTCTTAACCGGCGGCAGGACGTACCACCTTGAAAGGTTCTGGATGGTGACCACGGACCAGAAAGAGCAAGGTTGGCAGGTGGACCAAAACTATAATAAGGGTCGCAGAAAACTGCAGGATGCGAGTAGCAAAGGACTGATCACGGTGAAGATCTTTGCGGAAGGCCTACTCCAGCAGTAGTTGACGTGTTTCGGCTGACATGACGATGATGATGTTGATAATGATTGCACGTTCGGCCTTCTAACTTTTTTTTAAGGCATAGAGATGGCAAATGAGCATTCTGGTCACGTGATGGTAAGTGGGACCTGTGACCCATAGACATTTGCATTGCCAAGACTACAGTCAGAAGACTGCAAACCTAAGACCGCAAATGTAGCCAACCCTGAGGACTAAGATAAAATGCATTTTGCCGGTTGGCTTAGCCCCAAATCGGAAAACAATAATGCGAAAACTACGGCTTAGCGGTAGGATAGAGGATAAGCGGTAGTAGCAATCCGGACGAACCTTGCACAAGGTCCTACCAACACTTACGTGCTTTGTCACTTTAACTGCTGCACTAATCTGTCAAAGGCGTTAAGGGCCAGCGCAAACCGGTGGACGGCAGGGGAATTTTCCCTATAAATTTACTCCGCCGCAATCCGCTGCGATGCTCCGAAGTCGGTCTCAAAGCTTTGAAATTTATACCTTATTTCAATTGAAATAGCATTAAATATACATTGACAAATTTAATATCCTCTGCCGTCCCGTCCGCTGGTTTGCAGTTTGCAGCTACTCATATGGCCGAATGTACCATCTTTTTTATGCAATAACACCAGTAAACCAGTTTACCTAATAAAACTTTAAAACATTGCAACCAACAATCCTTATTAGAATTCCTAAGCGCACGCATTTCATTAATCTCTAGCGCGTACTGCTGTAACACTAATGGAGCTACGGCGGGGTTATCTTGTCGTTTCTTCTAATTCGCGACCCTGCAGCGGGAGGGTTAATTAAAGAATTAATCGTCGTACCGCGCGGACACGTCGTGACTGGAATTTGAGGCTATAAAAAAACGGATGTTTTTTTCTAGTTTCAGGGTTATTGGTCTCCTAATGAAAATGAAAGGGTGGTTCCATTGTTTCTTATGGTCAAGACTAAACGAAAATTAATAACGTTTTGGTACTGGCGTCTACTATTCGAGTTGTAGGCCCATACGCTTGTTTAAAAATAAGAATTTGAATAAATAACAAATATCTACACAGCTGCGCAAACTTTTAAACATGCCATGTATTTTATACAGGTGTAATTGTAATGTAAAATTCAATTTTAATTCAAAATGTGCTATATACTTAAGTATGATAGCACATTCATTAAGATGAAACGTCTGAACGTATTGCTATTTGATTGTGAATGATATTCCGAACGTTGATGTATTGCCACGTTTTATATTCACAGGAACGGGAACTCAGCCTAAGGGTATTAATTATGTATGTACATCTATTTCCGGTGAGCTAGAAAACAACAAGGATATGTCGGGAAATATTGTTGGGTTGCTCTTTGGAACTGTACACTTGTTGCCAATATTTGCGTCTGGATGGACATATCTCATTTCTCCATTTATCGCTTAAACGGTGTCTTTTAATTGGCTTAGAAACAGTCAAAAGGCTAAAGAATGTAGAATAAAGCATAGTATATGGATAAAAGGGGTAGAGGGAAACCGAAACAAACTATGGATGGAATGCTCGTAGAATGAAATCTGTATGAAAGGTGAGTACTGAGTTGACTGCTGATAGAAGAGAGTGGAAGTAGAGAACACGTTGAGCAGACTTGGTGTGAGAGAAGGCCAGGAGAATGATGATGTTTGTATTGGATTGACTTAAACTATTGATATTTGTTAATTGCATACGTGTTCCCCATGTTGTTATTGCCGGCTTAATAGAATACTATATAATCATTGACAAACACCCTCGAATACCTAATGCTGACGCTGATAACAACAAATATGAAAAATCAACGTCTCAAAAATAGCGAGAGATAAACAGGCATCTAAGTAATGCCTCCCACTTTGCACGTTAAGCCTGAAAACACGCAGACAAGCAAGACGTAATTCAACGGGAATTTGAATAATGTATGAGAGTAAAAGGTACGAGCGCCATTCGCTTGCTTCTGCTAAATTGGACTTAGATACAAAGTAAGTGCTGTCACAGCGTAGTTGCTACATTACATACTCGTTTAGTACAATTAAACTAAAAAACATAATAGAGAAATTGCAGATCCCGAGAAAACGAGATCGTTTCAGTGCTTTGATTGGGTTACTATTTTCAAAAAAAATAAGCTAATAATAACCTGCAGAATACAATTCATTTTAAATAAAAAATCACATCGATAGACGGTCAAAATCTTCAAGCAACTTAAGTAAGTCCTCTTGAAAATACATTATGACATTTATGACATTGGTTACAGAAGGATAATCTTTCCCCCACCCGACCAAGCATTAATAAAATAACTGCACCGAAACTGCTGCATATCTCGAGTTCTCGACACGTAAAGCAACACCCACGCGGTGCTTTATTTCAAGGAGTGAACCATCTTACATTATATAATCCTTAACTTGATACACGTCTGGAAATTATAGCCTTGAATGTGGGACGTCGTGATTTTCAGCGCAAAACGCTTTGTTATTGCGCTACGGGGTATTTTGGTTTGCCATAATTGTTTCGTAGCTTCATATTAATATCAGTTGCGACGCCGATAAAGGACTTAACGTGAATATTACCGACGTTCATTAGTTTAAGTTATCGGTGGCGTATCGCGGCGTTATGATAGTCCATTAGTCTGTTATTGGATCGCGAACTGTTGGATGTATGCGCTTGCACGATCTACTTTGATATAATCAGATGCGTGATCCAATCCATATTAAGCAATCGCTCATCCTCGAAATAAATAAATAAGAGGTATCTTTTTCATTTTGTTTTGCTGAAAATTAAAACTTGCCCTGCCATTGTCTATCATTCAAAATAGTCCTTTTCCAGTACACTCACCCAACGGTACAATGTGAACAACAGGGCTTGATAAATACCAGAGATATGAAAAAAGAACAATAAAGACCGCGGAGAATACGAATAAAGCAGTCTGCCTCCAGTTACTAAAGGGACGAAATTACGAGCGCATAAAAATGAAGGGAGGCAGAGCTGGGAAGCCTCAAGGATCACGTAGACTATAGGTGCTTATTATAACTCCGCGCATTAACTGCAGAAAATATCTTTGCTTTGATTTCTTTTTGAATCTGTTTTGGTGAAAGATAAGCTACAAAGTTGTGGAACAATGTTATTAATAGGAACGTCACATATTAAGGCAGAAATCACATCTTTATGTGAGAGTACACGCATGGCAAACATTTAACAACTTGAAGTATCCTTTATTGAATAAAAAGTAAGAAGCTACCAGAGTTTTCCATGTATAAATTATTTGGTGAAAAACGTTGATCCCAAAATGTCCGTCACGTTCATTCAGCGCTGTGAACAATTAATTTCTTTAATCAACCGTGCCCATCAACAGGAGATAAAATGTTGAGTACTCTTTAATACGAGCCTTTTATTTACTAAACAATTAACTGAGCCATCAAAGTGTTTACGGTTCAAGTGGAAATTAATTTAGTTTTTTTTCCTGTTACGGATTTGTACAATTTAATTAAGATTTACAATGAAAATCTGGAGCAGACCAACACAACGTATAAACACGATTCCGACATAGATAAATTAAAACAAATTGAATGCGACCTAAATTTTTCTGTTTCATAATACTGACTAATAAACAAGGAGTAATTTGTTTAGAGTATAAGAATAGAGATACAAAAATATAAAAATCCGAAGTTTTTATAGCCAATAAAGTTGAAAGACATCCAATATGAAAGCGTACGCGGACAGGAGATAAAATATTTGCTTTGGACGTCGTGCTCGACAAAGCTTAAAAGCAACTATGTGTTTAATATTGTATTTCGTTCCACTGTTGTTCCTTTCACGTCTACATTACAATTGTGTTCTATTACTGTGAATTTGTCAGCAACAGTAGCGGCAGCGCTATCGATCTGTTATTTAAATTTGTTTACGCTATCCACGCAAATTACTGTTTCTGGGTCTGACATCTTATATCTCTCGACCTCGCATAAATCTTCTGCCTGAAATAGTTCTATTTAAATTCAGATATTCAAATTTTAATGCTATGGAAATTATATTATCATAAATGTGATTATGAAAGTTTGCATCTTTCAAGGAATACCTAAATATTATCAAGCTAAAATAAGTAGGGACAAGTAAATAATTATAAATGAAAACAACGATGTACAGACTTAGTGCATAATCATACGAAATTGTATCTATAGTTATTTTAACGCCACTGGTAAGCTATATTATAAACTAGCTTTCGCCCGCGACTCCGCCCGCGTAGAAGTCGTTTATCGCTGCTCCCTCGGGAATTATCCAATTTCCCGGGATAAAACTATCCTATGTCGTATTCCAGGACCTAACCAATATGTGTGCCAAGTTTCATGTCGATCCGTTCAGTGGTTGAAGCGTGAAAGACGGACAAACATACACACTTTCACATTTATAATATTAGTATGGAAATGGAAATATTAGTATGGAATAATTCTGGAATAATGGGCCCAATTCGAAATGTGGTTGCTTAAATTAAATTCACAAGCTTCAATCCAACCCGATTTTGGTCTAATGAAAATAGCTGGTCGTTTCTAAATTTAATATTTGGGACATTCATTCAAGTCTTGCGGTCACAGATTCAGATTGAACCAAATTCGGAACTATGTCCATACCGTTTGTAATCGGTTTGGTTTGCGATCCTAGACAATCTATTTGTTAACCAATAAAGACTATTTTCAAGTATTTAATTTCCCCCCAAGGAGATGCTCAGCAATTTAATGAAACAAATGGATATCTAACGGTAAAACAACTTTACTAAACAAAAGTTTTAGCATGCAATACTCATGAACGACCAGAACCTCAAATAGAGACCGGCCAGCATCACAATTTCCTTTCATCCCATTCGAGCTACATGCAACTGTGCGGAACGACCGACGTGCACCGAAAACATCTGAACCTCGCAGGCTAACTGGACTATCTTCGCCGTTAAAGTTGTCATAGTAAATTTAGAAATAGTCTAAATAAAAGACCTTTCTTGAAACATTTGAGTTACAGTTTAGAGATCAGATTTTCTGCAGGTACGTGTGTTTGCCTACAGGTGCACAGGCTTTTGTTTTTAGGTCTCTAATGAATGGAATTATCATGTCCTCTTTGATGTGTTTAAAATGTTTAAATGAATTTGTATTCATTGAGCACGTCTACTAGATATGCTAGAGATTCTTTAGCTAGATATGCTAGAGATTCTCTAGCGGTTATTTAATCTTCGCTCTATCCATTTTCCCATAGCATAATACCAGAGAAACGGCTTAACGAACAATGCTTGAACGGTTGCGTCATGTTTGTCATGTTTTTCACACGGCAATTTTGCTTTCTGTTGAATTTTGTTCGAGCTCTAGTATTTGGGTCACAAGTGCCCTCAATATTTGGACGAAAGTAATGTGGTGTAGCATAGTACATAATTACTGTACTTAAACGAGTGAGTTAAATCGCTCGCCCTACGCATTTTGTTATTAGTGCTGTGTGAGTAGGTTTTTTTTTTTTACTGTGGAGACAATTGGGGCGTGATTTAAAGACTTATTTACTTCTGACTTGCGGTCTCCAGAGAGAAACTTTCTAGCACCTACCAACTGTGACAGCAACTGACAGACTTTTTTAAAAGACAACTTTTCAGAGGCTTTTTTATCCGCCATGGGAATCATATTATGTAAATAGCAAAGCCTGGGTATTGTAGATTAGGAAATAAAGTTCTAGCGTTGTATGAAGTGTAACCATTGAAACATTATCAATTTACTTCAACCTTGACCGTTTAGGTACCTATAGGTAATTTGAGTACCTATAGGTTTAGGTGCTCCAATTAATTTAAAAGCGTTAAAAAGGTTATATTAGTCTTGTTTGAAGAAGAAGTTTGTGCTAATGCTATTTTTGTGCTGGTAAATAAATTAAAGTAATAAAAAATTATAGTTTATGACGTAAAACGGCTACACCGTAGCAATATATGCATGACAAACTTGACGTCGTCCGTTTGTTCGCTGTCCACTTTTTGACAAAGGTCTTCGGAGATCCTATAAGGTTCGCTGCAGATCAGTCCTGCACAAAATTCTGGGCTAAGCTCTATTAAAATAAGGTTATCCAACTTTTAAGTCGAAATTCCGTATACTTGTTCACTGCACCAGATCCTGACCATTGTTATTACTCTTGGTGCTGATAGCTAATACGATATAACCTTAGCTCAACTTGCGTAAAATGACGCGCGTATCCAGTAGCGTGTGGCTCCTAGCATTTCTGAATAACAATACGTTCCCCAGCCATCACTCCGATTGTTTCCTATGTCCTCTTTTATAGTCTCCATAAAACGTCTTGTCGCCTCAAAATGTCCCTTGATGTTTGGACGCCCTTATCAGTCGTAACGCTCGCCACTACGGTTACATGTATTGTAACGAAAAGTTTTTATTCCTTTGTGATGTTATCAGGTTTTTTGTGGCGCCCGCCGGTTTCTATGGACCCAATTGTGTTTGCGCTTTCTGGTTTGTTTTAACTTTTTTGTAGGTTATCACTTGTGATAAAATGTGTATGGTTGATAAGAAGATTATATTTTTAGGTTGTTAGCATATAGTTTTGGCCGCGGTGTTGTCGGAATTGATTGCTTATGGTATGGTTTCCAATATATTTATCAGCTGACTGCCGTAGATGGAGGGTAGTTATAATTATTTATTGTATAATTGTAATTACCGATGGCGCTTTTAATTCTTCTTAGTTATTAATTTAGGCATCTGTATTAAAGGGTTGAGAAATGTGAAAACAATATTCCAATCAAATTAATTGGGTTGCCAATCGAATTTGTCACCCAACAAATCGAAATTTAATTAACCAAATTTAATGACATAATGGAGACCAACCTCGGCAAACAATTAAAGGTAATTTGCTATTCTAATGCGACTGATTATTTTGTCGGTGAATTTATGTTTTGGTAATTGATTTTGGTACAAATTGAGCCTTATAGAGTTATAATATTAATAATGAATCAATTAATGTTTCACAAAATAATGTATATTTCATAAAATCAATTACCAAATAATTAGATCGCAAATACACATATCAATTTATTTCTGTAACAATATCTTTGAAGAAACATTTTAGGGTGTGATTGCTTTACCAAATGCATTTTTTTAAAGCGGTTTTTATACATGCCCTTAAGAAACCAAATGGTTTATTATAATTGCTATTCTGTCCTAGCGTAACATTTTCCGGCTGTCATACCTCCACGGTCCAGAAATGCTCCAAAAAACTAGTAAAACTAGTTACTTACTTATTTATTTATTCGCCGGAATCATATTGTTTTTTCCCTACTCCTATTACTCATGACAGACCATTATTAAAGACTTTATAGAGGTTTAGATATAGGGAACTTTTCGTCTCTCGTGAGACATAAAGCGTCCCTCAATATTTCCTTCGGGAAGCTTGTAATTGCTGATTGATGTCCAATCCGTCAGGGCGCCGGATCAATCACGATTTCACGATTTGGGAGATAAACGCCTCCCGTTGACTTTAAATTAGTATTGATGTCGATTTTCCAGCAGAGTATGTAGATGGTAATAGGTACGTCGGGCCGTTACACACAAAGCTATCAATGGAAGCTAACAAAGGAAGTAAAGTGGAATTTATGTTTTTATGACTAATCATCGAATTAGATAATTTACTTTATTTCATTCACAATAGATTCATATTCCATTGACTAATTTTGTTGTTAGGTGTGGTGGGCCTTTGGAGGTAAGACGTGGTTGCCCTGATTGATGGATCTTGGCTGTCAAGTTCAAGGCTCAGTTTTATTGCACGATAGCCCGCATGCTTTTCGTGATACATTGCGTCACTGCAATAGCTCTCGGCTCAAAAATGTTAAAACAACCCCTCAATGGATTACTACAAGCATGCGGGCGATCAACCAATTAAACTTAGCCTTTATTGCAAAATTTAATATGTATTCGAATATTCTTTATTACTTAAGTTGCAGTACTGTACGGTCGGCCAAGTAAGCGGCGTACAACTTCGTATCAAATTGACAAACGCAACTTATGGACCTTATTGTATGATGCCAGACTAAATAAAAAAATAAAATATAGATTAAAATTAGAATGTCGTAGTATAAAAACAAAACAAAACATTACAATAATAAATAAGTGTCGCCATTATGAATATTGCTTGGAGATATGGCTTATAATGCAATAAATCCTTGGGGATTTTAAATAAAATTATAAAGCTCAGACGTGCGTCATAAAGTTTAAACAACTCAATTTTGCTTTAGTTTAATTTGCTCGGGCATGTTTGGGGAGTTTTACGAGTAAATGTTATTGCAAAATTTCTCATGATAAAGTAAAATTTTCATACGTTTTAAGTTAGGTACATAGTAAGTTTTTGTAATGCAGCGAATCGCTTTATTTTGGGCATATATACTGGGTTCGTCAATTCGAAACTGTCAAAATAAAAGTATTAGAAATATCAAATTTTATCGTTGTTCTAATCGAATATGACCTTCTAAAGTATTTTTTGTCATATTTAAAGTTCAACAGTTTCTAATTGACCCACTGTTTAGCTACCTAAATATTTTAAACTCAGTGGATAGTCTTCGTCAATTTTGGCTGCTTACTCATCTCGTTACTCATCTAGAGAGTAGTGTCCTGGTGACTCGCTAGCAAGTTAAATGCATAAATTTGTTTCTCAGTGGCAGCGGTAGATACCGCCAATCGCTGGAGCAAATTCCTAGTTATTAATATCTTTCCAATGAGGCAATGACACAATATTAGGACCATTTTGTTCGGAATGTAGGGTCCCAGGCCTGTGGCCTGGTACCTACTAACGGCCGAACCCTATATTCAAACCGCGGATAGATAAGGCTTACTTCGGGTTAAAAATTGCCATTTGCCCATACAAAATGTGTCAAATTTTAATCCGAAGTAACCCTATCTATCCGCGGTTTGAATATAAGGTTCGGCCATAAAGGGGTTTGGGTAAAAGTGCTGTCATTTGTAAAATTCATACATTTTCAAGGTGAGCGGCCATTCGTAAAAGTGACAAATTATGATAGAATTATTAAAAATAAACATATTTTATTATGTAATATAATACTCTTAAGTGCATCGGAGCCGAGATATTTAAATATTCTATTGGGCGTACTTTTGTACTAAAAACTGAACACTTAAATCTTTAAAATCTCCGCTCCTATATTATTTAACGTCATAAATTATATATATCTATATGTATTTAGAGGTCCTCTAAATAACTATGTAAGAATCATCCGTGGCCGCTGAAAAAAAAAAGACAATATTCTTCAAACAAATTTACCCAATGCCCTTTGTTTGTAAACTTCAGTTAGCTGTCAATGGTCTTTACATTCGTTTGGGACCTAACTCATATATCAAATGTGACATAAAATTTGGTACTAGATATGACGTAGCAAATGTACCTATGATGTTCTAAACAAAATTAGTAAAAATGAGGAAATAAAAAGCAAATTATCAATCAGAACAGAACTGACACTGAGTTTTGAGTCCTAGTGTTAAAAACCTATTCTTAATGCTGATGTAATTTTATTGACTGTCTGAACTAAATTTCCAATGAACCACCTATAAACCAATCTGATTTCATCAGCGTCGTCGCGGCGCGTTCGGGTTTTATGCATTCGCCAAATGTTACCATATCGCATTACGACGGAGCGCGGTGCATACGAAATTCATATGAGCTAGGGATGCGCCGTTTAATTGATAGCGCAAGTGCTGGGGAGTTTCGGTGCATTTGTAGAATATCGATTGGTTATGGATTGTTAGTTTAGCAGTTTAGCATGTAAGTACGTGTGGGTTCATAATTGGTTGTAAAGGTTACAAGACAGACCAAGGACTTGTTTTTGAAAGGCTATTAAGAGAAGATTTTTCATCTTCATGTAGGTAATGAATTCGTATCTTCTTTATTTTCGACATGTTTTCGTTTTTGATAAGTTTAGTCTTAGAGACTTTCTTCAGTTCGGAGGCAAACTACGATATAGCAGAGAGGCCACAAAGTTAAAATTATAAATTAAAATTGGCAATTCATGCCTCGAAATTTTGCAAAGTCGAACCGGCTTACGTCGAAATACCTTGTCACTTGTCACGTTACATCACTAGAGCGGCATTGCCGCGACGACATGCATATGATAATATAGAAACTCTGGAAAGTTAGGATCAGCACCTACATTTGCATATAAGTTCATGCATTTATAATTACTCTGTTATATTCATTGTCTTTATCATTAAATTTCACAGTAATACATACAGTTATACCCTTTGTATTTAGGTATACGACCACTGCATGCCCATTATGTGTTTGTTTAGCTTGGAGAACATTACTTTAGTACGTCAGACGACTTTAGCTAGCATTTTTTATCATTTATTGTTAACTACAATAAAACAGCAACCTTAATGTAATGACACGTTGTTGAGAATTATTCAACAGGTGTTAGTTAAGCTGGCATATAATATATGTAATCTGATTAGCACTTAAAATCGCATTATTCTGTTAAGAAGCTTAATAAGGATTATGGTGGAAATGCAGTAAAACGTCGCTTAACCATATTAATATTAGGAGAATGATGGACTTATATGTCTAGGGTGTGTTTTTAGTTCGATTTTTATAGCTGTATTCCTTTTCTTCACCTTTTTAATCAGTAGCAAGGATCGGAAAAACGACCGTCATTTTGAAAACATAACCCAGTTCCGTATAGCAGAGACTTCCTTGAATATTATTAGGTATTTTATAGATTTATTATACAATAATTTATATGTACTTAGCGACAATTTTATGAATGAGTGACACAGAAATGTTAATTAGAAAACACAACCTCACATACAAACAGTAAACCGGTGTCAACGATTGCCCCAATGTCCTCCGTAAACTGTGAACAAACTTTTTCGACTCATAAATAGGTCCTAAATTCACGTCGTTATGGAATAAAAGGCGAAAATTTAAAAAAAGGACATACTTTTTGATTGGCGAAAGTGTTTTTTTCCCATAACCATTATGGTTTTATTCATTAATAATAATTGTTGCTGAAAATAATGTAAAATACCTAATAATATTTTTAATTAACATCAGAAGGAAGTCTCTCCTGTACGGAACAGGGTTATTTTTTCAAAATGACGGGCGTTTTTCCGATCCTTGATCAGTAGTCACGTTTGCTTCTTTCTTATATTAATCATCAACTGTGTCTATGGTCTTCGAATTATTGTAATTCCTAAATAGCATTACTATTTCAACATTATCTAACCTTATTGGTTACTATAATCGTATTGGTTTCTTTGTATTCCCTAAACTCGAAGACGGAACACTTGCGACACGCATCACACTCGATGGTTCCTCCGTATTAACATTTCCGTTCCATTTGCCGCCCATTAGGCTAATGATCAATTAACCAAGTCTGCGAGCGCTGGATTCAAATGAATCCTCGTATTTACTAGTATTTTAACTTATGAGTTCACAGAAATGTATTTAGAAACGATGCTGAATGGAATGTGGTAAGGTTTCTTGCGATTGGTATGTTCAAACGAAGATGACTTTATGTCTTCTTAGTTTTCTTCATCTGCTGTCTCTCTAATTAGATCGAAATTAGATAGCTGGTCTTTTAACCATTTATTATTGTTACTGAATTACGTTCAAATCGTTTATTTACGGTCTGCTTTATTACTTTCATTTTTATAGCAATTACGAAAATATTTTCTAATTGCAATAAAAGAAAGTAGCACACGCATAAAGTTTTGTAAGTTAATGTATTTCGGCTTTACCACGAGGCAAATAATTATTTATTTTAGCGAACAAACTGAAATTCTGAAAACGAGAATTCATGAAATCGAATAAATATTCCATTCAGTTAGAGACCAGAGTAAATTTTGTAGAAATTATATTTAAAAAATTCCAGTAAATTCTCATAAAAGCTCTCTTAGCGAGTTCATTTCGTAGAGCAATGCATTAGTAATGTACTGTACGGTCTCGCCAACGCAGTTTGTTAAGCTTTCACCTAATTGGTGATTGCCCTGGTTTGTTTGCACTCTATTTTAAGATGTCTTTAGAATTTCTAGAATATTGTATCATTAACTTGCTTTTTCAAGTAGACGAATTAAATTGCAAGTAATAAGAGGCTTGACTTTGACAGATTGTACAGTTGAGTTTTTTAAATAACGATCAGCAATTTTCGTTTTTCTGTGAGACACGATGACAGACATATATACTTTCGTTTGTGAGTGCAAATGTAATAGCGATAACCAGCCGAAAGCTATTAAGCAGCTGGGATTACCGCATACAGCACAGAACGATACTATCGTGCGGGTTAAATGCCGTTGAAAATGAACCTTCTCCCGTGAGTCAAAAATTACCAAAAACAAATTAATTTAAACCTAAAAAACAAAATAATACGAGTCCCTTTATATGTTATTAGGAAAATTCAATAAGATTCAAAATCATTCTTGATTTCATGCTAAGTTTGGTTTGAAAGGGCTAATGTATGTGCCTACGTTTTTAACAAAGAATACTCATTTACATATAACAGTGCTATGAAAAAAATCATAGTTTGTTTTAAAAGCATTTTTATTTACAAAAAGAAAAAATCCCTAAGTGACTTTCCTATAATACCCACTTCTTTTGTTGCATTTTAGAACAATACCACAGCTCATGGGTTACTTTATTAAATAAAATAGACAACTCACTAAAAGGGCGGCCATTATATGAAAAAACTAAACGCGTTATCCTAATAAGTTTGCTGTTAGCGGCCCTTAGAAACTTCAATAGTGCTCCTATGTTAGTAAGTTTATAATTTATGCTAAATTTACTAAGAGAATACTGATAGGATTTGCCTCTAGAATTTAGAAGGTTGTGGTTCTGTTCGATATATTGTTTTTGTTTACAAATATTATTTAGAAATGTAAAACAGATTTGTAGAGTAAAGTTGGTTTTGAAACATCTGTATAAATAAATACCTTAGGCTGTTGTTAGTTGGTATACTATACAGGGTGTCCCATAAACCGACGTCAAGCCCGCCTAGGGCTGATAGAGCAGCTAAAAAGCTATCGATTTAACCCCTATGTACGTTCAGCAATTTTAACTAGTTTCGGAGGTATTTTAATCAGATTTTTTGTAATTTTCCCTTATGACCATGTCTCGAAAAATCATTAATTTCATGTTTTATTTCATAAGTTTTTCAGTGGTATCATACATAACTAGAATCATTACGAATCAGCGAAGTTATTAAACCTATTTGCCCGTTTTTTTTATTATTTTTAAAGTAATCACATAAAGTCTCCATACTAGGTGTCCCAGTGTTTGCTTTTCACTTTGTATGGAAAAAACAACTTGACGTCTTAACCGGCGGCAGGACGTACCACCTTGAAAGGTTCTGGATGGTGACCACGGACCAGAAAGAGCAAGGTTGGCAGGTGGACCAAAACTATAATAAGGGTCGCAGAAAACTGCAGGATGCGAGTAGCAAAGGACTGATCACGGTGAAGATCTTTGCGGAAGGCCTACTCCAGCAGTAGTTGACGTGTTTCGGCTGACATGACGATGATGATGTTGATAATGATTGCACGTTCGGCCTTCTAACTTTTTTTTAAGGCATAGAGATGGCAAATGAGCATTCTGGTCACGTGATGGTAAGTGGGACCTGTGACCCATAGACATTTGCATTGCCAAGACTACAGTCAGAAGACTGCAAACCTAAGACCGCAAATGTAGCCAACCCTGAGGACTAAGATAAAATGCATTTTGCCGGTTGGCTTAGCCCCAAATCGGAAAACAATAATGCGAAAACTACGGCTTAGCGGTAGGATAGAGGATAAGCGGTAGTAGCAATCCGGACGAACCTTGCACAAGGTCCTACCAACACTTACGTGCTTTGTCACTTTAACTGCTGCACTAATCTGTCAAAGGCGTTAAGGGCCAGCGCAAACCGGTGGACGGCAGGGGAATTTTCCCTATAAATTTACTCCGCCGCAATCCGCTGCGATGCTCCGAAGTCGGTCTCAAAGCTTTGAAATTTATACCTTATTTCAATTGAAATAGCATTAAATATACATTGACAAATTTAATATCCTCTGCCGTCCCGTCCGCTGGTTTGCAGTTTGCAGCTACTCATATGGCCGAATGTACCATCTTTTTTATGCAATAACACCAGTAAACCAGTTTACCTAATAAAACTTTAAAACATTGCAACCAACAATCCTTATTAGAATTCCTAAGCGCACGCATTTCATTAATCTCTAGCGCGTACTGCTGTAACACTAATGGAGCTACGGCGGGGTTATCTTGTCGTTTCTTCTAATTCGCGACCCTGCAGCGGGAGGGTTAATTAAAGAATTAATCGTCGTACCGCGCGGACACGTCGTGACTGGAATTTGAGGCTATAAAAAAACGGATGTTTTTTTCTAGTTTCAGGGTTATTGGTCTCCTAATGAAAATGAAAGGGTGGTTCCATTGTTTCTTATGGTCAAGACTAAACGAAAATTAATAACGTTTTGGTACTGGCGTCTACTATTCGAGTTGTAGGCCCATACGCTTGTTTAAAAATAAGAATTTGAATAAATAACAAATATCTACACAGCTGCGCAAACTTTTAAACATGCCATGTATTTTATACAGGTGTAATTGTAATGTAAAATTCAATTTTAATTCAAAATGTGCTATATACTTAAGTATGATAGCACATTCATTAAGATGAAACGTCTGAACGTATTGCTATTTGATTGTGAATGATATTCCGAACGTTGATGTATTGCCACGTTTTATATTCACAGGAACGGGAACTCAGCCTAAGGGTATTAATTATGTATGTACATCTATTTCCGGTGAGCTAGAAAACAACAAGGATATGTCGGGAAATATTGTTGGGTTGCTCTTTGGAACTGTACACTTGTTGCCAATATTTGCGTCTGGATGGACATATCTCATTTCTCCATTTATCGCTTAAACGGTGTCTTTTAATTGGCTTAGAAACAGTCAAAAGGCTAAAGAATGTAGAATAAAGCATAGTATATGGATAAAAGGGGTAGAGGGAAACCGAAACAAACTATGGATGGAATGCTCGTAGAATGAAATCTGTATGAAAGGTGAGTACTGAGTTGACTGCTGATAGAAGAGAGTGGAAGTAGAGAACACGTTGAGCAGACTTGGTGTGAGAGAAGGCCAGGAGAATGATGATGTTTGTATTGGATTGACTTAAACTATTGATATTTGTTAATTGCATACGTGTTCCCCATGTTGTTATTGCCGGCTTAATAGAATACTATATAATCATTGACAAACACCCTCGAATACCTAATGCTGACGCTGATAACAACAAATATGAAAAATCAACGTCTCAAAAATAGCGAGAGATAAACAGGCATCTAAGTAATGCCTCCCACTTTGCACGTTAAGCCTGAAAACACGCAGACAAGCAAGACGTAATTCAACGGGAATTTGAATAATGTATGAGAGTAAAAGGTACGAGCGCCATTCGCTTGCTTCTGCTAAATTGGACTTAGATACAAAGTAAGTGCTGTCACAGCGTAGTTGCTACATTACATACTCGTTTAGTACAATTAAACTAAAAAACATAATAGAGAAATTGCAGATCCCGAGAAAACGAGATCGTTTCAGTGCTTTGATTGGGTTACTATTTTCAAAAAAAATAAGCTAATAATAACCTGCAGAATACAATTCATTTTAAATAAAAAATCACATCGATAGACGGTCAAAATCTTCAAGCAACTTAAGTAAGTCCTCTTGAAAATACATTATGACATTTATGACATTGGTTACAGAAGGATAATCTTTCCCCCACCCGACCAAGCATTAATAAAATAACTGCACCGAAACTGCTGCATATCTCGAGTTCTCGACACGTAAAGCAACACCCACGCGGTGCTTTATTTCAAGGAGTGAACCATCTTACATTATATAATCCTTAACTTGATACACGTCTGGAAATTATAGCCTTGAATGTGGGACGTCGTGATTTTCAGCGCAAAACGCTTTGTTATTGCGCTACGGGGTATTTTGGTTTGCCATAATTGTTTCGTAGCTTCATATTAATATCAGTTGCGACGCCGATAAAGGACTTAACGTGAATATTACCGACGTTCATTAGTTTAAGTTATCGGTGGCGTATCGCGGCGTTATGATAGTCCATTAGTCTGTTATTGGATCGCGAACTGTTGGATGTATGCGCTTGCACGATCTACTTTGATATAATCAGATGCGTGATCCAATCCATATTAAGCAATCGCTCATCCTCGAAATAAATAAATAAGAGGTATCTTTTTCATTTTGTTTTGCTGAAAATTAAAACTTGCCCTGCCATTGTCTATCATTCAAAATAGTCCTTTTCCAGTACACTCACCCAACGGTACAATGTGAACAACAGGGCTTGATAAATACCAGAGATATGAAAAAAGAACAATAAAGACCGCGGAGAATACGAATAAAGCAGTCTGCCTCCAGTTACTAAAGGGACGAAATTACGAGCGCATAAAAATGAAGGGAGGCAGAGCTGGGAAGCCTCAAGGATCACGTAGACTATAGGTGCTTATTATAACTCCGCGCATTAACTGCAGAAAATATCTTTGCTTTGATTTCTTTTTGAATCTGTTTTGGTGAAAGATAAGCTACAAAGTTGTGGAACAATGTTATTAATAGGAACGTCACATATTAAGGCAGAAATCACATCTTTATGTGAGAGTACACGCATGGCAAACATTTAACAACTTGAAGTATCCTTTATTGAATAAAAAGTAAGAAGCTACCAGAGTTTTCCATGTATAAATTATTTGGTGAAAAACGTTGATCCCAAAATGTCCGTCACGTTCATTCAGCGCTGTGAACAATTAATTTCTTTAATCAACCGTGCCCATCAACAGGAGATAAAATGTTGAGTACTCTTTAATACGAGCCTTTTATTTACTAAACAATTAACTGAGCCATCAAAGTGTTTACGGTTCAAGTGGAAATTAATTTAGTTTTTTTTCCTGTTACGGATTTGTACAATTTAATTAAGATTTACAATGAAAATCTGGAGCAGACCAACACAACGTATAAACACGATTCCGACATAGATAAATTAAAACAAATTGAATGCGACCTAAATTTTTCTGTTTCATAATACTGACTAATAAACAAGGAGTAATTTGTTTAGAGTATAAGAATAGAGATACAAAAATATAAAAATCCGAAGTTTTTATAGCCAATAAAGTTGAAAGACATCCAATATGAAAGCGTACGCGGACAGGAGATAAAATATTTGCTTTGGACGTCGTGCTCGACAAAGCTTAAAAGCAACTATGTGTTTAATATTGTATTTCGTTCCACTGTTGTTCCTTTCACGTCTACATTACAATTGTGTTCTATTACTGTGAATTTGTCAGCAACAGTAGCGGCAGCGCTATCGATCTGTTATTTAAATTTGTTTACGCTATCCACGCAAATTACTGTTTCTGGGTCTGACATCTTATATCTCTCGACCTCGCATAAATCTTCTGCCTGAAATAGTTCTATTTAAATTCAGATATTCAAATTTTAATGCTATGGAAATTATATTATCATAAATGTGATTATGAAAGTTTGCATCTTTCAAGGAATACCTAAATATTATCAAGCTAAAATAAGTAGGGACAAGTAAATAATTATAAATGAAAACAACGATGTACAGACTTAGTGCATAATCATACGAAATTGTATCTATAGTTATTTTAACGCCACTGGTAAGCTATATTATAAACTAGCTTTCGCCCGCGACTCCGCCCGCGTAGAAGTCGTTTATCGCTGCTCCCTCGGGAATTATCCAATTTCCCGGGATAAAACTATCCTATGTCGTATTCCAGGACCTAACCAATATGTGTGCCAAGTTTCATGTCGATCCGTTCAGTGGTTGAAGCGTGAAAGACGGACAAACATACACACTTTCACATTTATAATATTAGTATGGAAATGGAAATATTAGTATGGAATAATTCTGGAATAATGGGCCCAATTCGAAATGTGGTTGCTTAAATTAAATTCACAAGCTTCAATCCAACCCGATTTTGGTCTAATGAAAATAGCTGGTCGTTTCTAAATTTAATATTTGGGACATTCATTCAAGTCTTGCGGTCACAGATTCAGATTGAACCAAATTCGGAACTATGTCCATACCGTTTGTAATCGGTTTGGTTTGCGATCCTAGACAATCTATTTGTTAACCAATAAAGACTATTTTCAAGTATTTAATTTCCCCCCAAGGAGATGCTCAGCAATTTAATGAAACAAATGGATATCTAACGGTAAAACAACTTTACTAAACAAAAGTTTTAGCATGCAATACTCATGAACGACCAGAACCTCAAATAGAGACCGGCCAGCATCACAATTTCCTTTCATCCCATTCGAGCTACATGCAACTGTGCGGAACGACCGACGTGCACCGAAAACATCTGAACCTCGCAGGCTAACTGGACTATCTTCGCCGTTAAAGTTAACTGCGATGTTGGCTGTTACTGCTATATCTCGGACAAGTCACACACAAGCGATGCTTTTGGACGATTAAAAAGTTCAAACGTTTTGCATGATATGAGATGTGATACGGCTCCTTTGTCAGGGACCGTTAGGTAGCGTAGATACTTTTGTGCACTGTAACATGGACGTAGTACGACCGCTATACCTAGCGATAAGACCGCCGCCTGTTGACTCACTATGTAACATTTATTTTCGTATTTTCTTTCCTCACTGTGGTATATAATATAGAGTAATATAAGGTTTTTACCTCATTCGTTTGTAACACGAGAAACCAATCGTATTATACATGTCATGTTGATCTTTTCAAAAGGGTATGAATACGTATGTGTATGGTCGAATTCAGAAGTAGCTGTATATTTAGTCCTGTGACGCAGCTATTATATACTACATTAAACTGTTATCTCTTTTATACATTACTGCGACAAGGTACTATGTACAGCTGCTGTAGGTACTTGCAGATGACTATTGGCCTTTAACTTTACCCTGTTTTTACTTACCTAAGCTGAGGTTGATTAAGAAACAAATTAGCTATTCCTTTTTATACATTCATGTTGCTCATATCAAATAAGTTTATCGCACTCGTTTATCGTATTCGTAGCGTTACCGGTTGGTTAAACAACGCACTTTATCTCAATCTCACAAATTACAGTGATCTGGAGTCAGTCTCGCTTATCATGGCCAGGCTAACGGTAGCCCCCGTTACCCGCTCGCAATATCCTGCAGTTTCTCCCATAACCGTTCTAACGGCTGAACGGTAGTTAAACGATTTCAAGTTAATCCGATTCGATTTCAGTTTAAAAGTTATTTGAGTTGGTGCCGTTGGTGGTCAGCTAAACGATTTTCTACAGATTCTCAAAATCGTTGGCCTAGTTTCTGGTTATTTGCCTGCTTTATCCCTTATCTCGTCATGCCCAGAGTTACTTCGTCAGAGTTCTAAAAGTCTCATATAGCCTTTATGCTCCGCTGAACATGCCAAAGGGATTGTGACCTTTATTAGACGGACTAAATCGACCGCTTAACGTAGAAAGCCAAGTGAAGTACCCGTGTCATATGCAAATGCAGTGTTTATGCGGAACGCAACGCTACTGCGGTCATTTGTCCGCGCGGGATGCACTCTGTATGCAACCGACGGACTGCAGTGCGCGGTCCAACAAACAATCACACGTATAAAGCGCTGTTTTATACTAAAACATTTTTCGTTGCTTTTTGAGGTCAATGTAAGGTGTCATTCTATTGTTTTTATCCCAGTTGCACAGACAAAGAGTAATTCAAACCGTGACCCAGATGTCGTCAATCCGTAAATACGCTCGGATAGGTTTCGACATCGCTTTTAATGCAAACAGCCGGAAAATTTGTGTGAGTTACAGAACGTTCCTCTAATATGATTGGGTCCATTCCGTTTCACATCGGCAAAGAGCATTGCTACCACTCGCGCGTTTTCATATCGGCTAGTGATCGCGTTTGCGAGCTCCTCGAGTCGACGACATTACAAATATTGAAAGCTGAAATTGAATTTGGAACGGTGTTTTTGAATGTTTTTCGATGAGATGTTTTGCTCCCGCGCATAGGAATTGAAGTATTGGATCAGGACTTCAGGAAAAAGAATGAGTTGGAAAATCAACCGCGTATTAAAGAGATGCTGAGTTCCTCCAAAGAATGTACAGAGCTTTTACTTTTACACACATGTAAGCTTGTCCATAAAAAAATACTTTGTATTGAATTAATGTGTTTTTTTATTTTGTTTCAGGTATAACAATTATGTTCTGGACCGGAAAAAAACAAGGTTTATACAAAAAACATCGTGGTCGTTAAATAATGCCTGTTATTAAATAACATCAGTTACATTTATATACAGATAAAGAGCGTTGCTACTAGCATGCTTTATTCAAAAATATATGCAATAAGTAACTCGAGGGCCTTGGGGAAGAACATAAATCAAAGCTAGTTGCCAGCGTTTAAATGAACTTGGTATATAAATACTTTAACCTTTAAGCTTTTTAATAAAAACAAAACCATCTAGTAAATTATGCAAGGGTGAATCTGGTAAATCCGTTATATGAAAAAAGCTGCATAGAGTTTTGCCCGCAAGCTTTATAATCTTCATAAGTATCTAAGAGCGGTGCATTTCTTTTAGTTTAATATGTATGCTGTTGGATTTCGTTAACGAGATTTAAATAATGGCAGGAAAGTATAATGTAGCTTGATTTAGTTAATAATTATAACGTAGAAGCGTTTAAATATTTAGTTAATTTATTGCGATTGGTTGTTTAATGTTGCACAAACGAAACCAAGAGTTTGCATCAGTACGCGTGATGGTACGGACGGTATATTGACATTTGACAATAACAATTGTTATTAACTCCATTAAGGAACGCAGCACTTGTCGATATATCTTTTAAAGAACATCTGTTACAGTTTTTAAAAGTATGACTAAGCGGTTATTTTACAACGATGCATGCGGTTGTGGAGTAGGTGCACGATGTATGCTGTATAATGAATAACTACGTGCATTTGCATTTAGGGTGAATATTCTGCCGAATGACGCAAGTCTTAATAAACCTCTTTTTTAAACCGACAGCGAATGAGTCATTCAGAATTATTCGTTGTTTATTAAAGGTAAAATAAAGTTACAAATGCCAGCGCATGGCAGGGTTCGTCTCTAATGACTTTTCCTTATTTCCTTTTAAACTGTAGAGAACAACATAGCTCCAATTTTGACCAAGAAATTTCTAGAAGGACCTTGATCCAAAAGTTACGCCGTAATTCGAAACGAATTAGTAATAAACCGAACTAAGGGCTAGTTAAACAGTTTGGGGTAGTGTAGCCCAGACAGATCGATCCAAGGTCTAGAGCGGCTTTGTTAGGTCGAAGAAAAGCGGATTACGCAAGTCTACCTACCTAATGACAATAGTACTGTATACATATACCAACATTCCTATATAATAGTTGTCAAAGATATTCAGAAAAATTTAATAATGGCGACGAATCCTACAATACCTTAGTACCTATCTACATAATTTCAAACTTTCATGAACCCACTATAAGTATTGCAAATAATTATGACTTTGCTGAACCCCTTGTGTAAATCGCAAATATTATATAGAATTATTGTTTGGAGAACCTATGAAAGAAGCCATTAATTAGATCGGAACAAACCCTGCACCGTTCAAATTATTTAAGATGATGAAATATTTATGAGGCCATTAAAATAGTACATAGAACGTTTAGTTTCAACGCTATAATTTCCCTATAAAACACTGATTGCTCTCGGCACCATTCATTGAAGTTGCCGCATTTTCAATTTGAAAGAAAAACCTTTATACAACTGAAAATAAAGGCTAAAGTGTCAAAGCAAATTGAATTTAATTAATTAACGCAGTCAATAAAAGTTTTATTTACGCCACTAATTAGTACTACGCTCAGTTACAATTACTTATCTCGTAATATCGCTCCCAATTAGACATTGTTTTTTTACAGAGGAACCATTAAGAAGTTTTGTACTCCGATATTTATCTCCGATGCGATTTAGATAACGGTCCCAGCGCAATTTATGTTTTCATCTGTGATAGCTTTTATTTCTCTGTTTTCGAATTTGCTGGTTTAAATTGACTATGTTTTGGAAATTAGCTTATAGGAATCTACAGTTTTAGATTTTAAATTAAAGTAAAACCGATAGAGTAACTCAACTCTGCTGATGTAGACTAATCCTTTGACGGTATTGGTCGGCACGCGTGGAAGCTATTTTTTGCACACGCATTCATCTTGTTCTTTTTGTAATATTGGCAATATTTAATAAAGCCGGCTGGTAGGGTGTATTTTACGGAGATGCGGAGGACTGAACTACTAGTTAATAAAAACTGTCTATTCACAGAAATAATGTGTACCTATTAACAGCAATATTAACAAAGTTACTACGAGTAAAACAGTAGGATTTATTGTCATAAGAAAGAAGTCAAACGTCATTGTCGAGAACAGAACTTCCTAGATAAGTGGCTATTCAATTAAATATAAAAAAAAAACCTTAATTTAATGGTTTAAATTCGTAAAAGGTAACGCTTCTCTAAAATAATCGAGGCCCGATCGTCCGCGGAATGGGGTCACGAATTTCTTACAATAGCGTACAATTACATTTTAAACCGTGGCTGAACGTAATTAAAAAATAACCTTAGCGGAACCTTTTGCAAGGTTATCGTTAACCATAGACTGTGTACGTGTTAAATGGTAGTAAAACTCATTATAAACCAGAACTAATTGGATTCTACATTCTAAAATCTAATGAACATTTCATTCTAAACGTAAAAAAACAAAAGCAATTTGATTGCGCGAGACGTAGGAACACTTGTGAACTGCAATACTAAAAGAAAACATTAGGAACGTGATAACCATTTAGCAAATACAATTATAGCACGACCCTCGGACACGTGGTGATGACAGCATCCCCGCCCAAAGGGAGGCAAGTATTAAGTTAGGGGTGATACCAGAACTTGTGACTCCGCGTTTGGTTTTCTTTTGTACTCGTTATGGACTTTGATTACCTCATTCATAACTTTTACACGGAATATGGTAATAAATAGATCGTTGAAGAAACCCCGTGTCTCAAAACCACCATTATTGTAGCTCTCAGAGTGTTAGCTGGAATTTCTGGAACATACCTAAATATTATTTAACATCGCAAAAGAGAGAAATTCGCGGAACTGACTTCCAAGCTTCACTAGTTGAAAAGGCACATTTATATGAAACTGTAATGAAAAATATATACAGGAATACCTAGTATATTCAAATAAATAATTTGCTACGTTATTCCAACTATCGGCGCAGAGTTTTGTGTAAGAAATGCTTTCATATTATTTCAAAGGGTGTATTTATTGCATACTCAATTTTATCCTCAAGGAATGTACAGTCGACTAAAAAAAGATGTATCCACTTTTTCACCTTATTGCATTGTTATAAGAATAAGGTTCAAAAATGGATGCATCCCTTTGTAGTCGACTGTACCGTAAACTGAGTGCACAAATGACATTCTAACGCACCGTTGAATAATTTCATCACTTTGACTTTATAACCTACATTCGGCTGCGGGCTGTGTGTGTATGATATTGTGTGATTGATTAGGTAACATCTCGTATCATCTCTTATATTCACTTTTGAATAAGTTTGCATTAACATCAGAACTGTGCAAGGCAGCTATGCTAGAACTAAGGAAAAAGCCAATTGAGGATCATATTGTTGGAATTAAATGAAACCAAAACTTGAAAGTCATGGGAACGTTATTGTCTTACTGAAATACTTAGGTAGGTACCGTTTAGATGTATTTCGGGGATCTGGGGGAAAAAAAGTTCTTAAGTAACTCAATTCAACCTTGGTACTTAAAGGCATGAGGAAAGGACTTCTAGATTAGCATGTTCTGCCTGCAGACAACCTCGTCTGCACTTACCGTCCGATGGTTATTGTACTAATTAGCTAGCTATTCTCTCAATTAGGATACGTTTCCCCGCTAACCCTGTCTACAAGCGCCTCTATTCTAGGCGCTTAAAACGATATCGTAGTTTGCCTGTTATGGCATTGTTATGACGTCAGCCGCCATTACTGTCAAGAAAATAAGAGCTATCAAAACGTTGACAATTCGATAACAGATCAATTACGATATTGTTTTTACCGTGTTGAATATAGCCCCAGGTATGTTTCAAAAAATTGACATGTGTAGACAAAAGAGTACTCCTTAATAGAAAAAAGATGTGCGTCCGAAAAGGAAGCTAAAGTATACACCAGCGTACTCGCTCACTATTCACGAGACGTGATCTATTTTCTCTCACGGCGGGACGCGTGGGGGTTACAAAGGAAAACACTTAAGTTTTCTGTCAACATCGAGATGAGACAAAAATATAACTTGTGAAACTTATAGCATAGAAACTTAACCTTTTAAAATAAAATTAAGTTTATGCGTGTAATCAGTTAATTTACGTCCCGTTACTTCCAATTTTGCACAGCCTCTCATGATCAGATGGGCTTGGTCCAGATTCGGGAATTAAGTAGGTACACATTATAGCTTTGTAGTTAAAGGGGTTTGGGTAAAAGTGTTGTCATTTTTAAAATTCATACATTTTCAAGGTGAGCGGCCATTCGTAAAAATGGTAAATTATGAGTTTTGTTATGTAATGTATAATACTCTTAAGTGCATCGGAGCTGAGATATTTAAATATTCATGCTGGGGCGCACTTTTGTACTAAAAACTGAATACTTAAATCTTTAAAATCTCCGCTCCGATATTATTTACCGCCATAAATTATATATATCTATGTGTATTTAGAGGTCCCCTAATGGTCTAAGATCCGAATAGGAGAAGATTTGGACCGGGCTGTTTATTGGATGAAAAGTATTTTATATCAAATTTAATACGCTAAATAATACGTGGCGAATTAGGTAGGCTGAAAAATTTCAGTCCAGTACTTATATCATTAAAAAAATAATTAAAAATGAACTTTTTTTTTAAATTGGAAATATTTGTTTAATAGGCAAATTACATACAAATCGAAAGTATTAAGTTGGTTTGGTTCTATAGAATATGCAAACGTTAGGTTTGGTGCAAATTACTAGTTACCGACTTACCTGTTTATACCTGCCTACCCAATAGTTTGACGAGAAAAAAATAGTCAAACTAACGTTTGCATATTCTATAGGCTTCATACTTTCGATTGGTATGTAATTTGTCCATTAAACAAGCTATTGTAATTTTTTTAAACAAAGTTTTTTTTTTTTCTTAATTATATACTGGACTGAAATTTTTCAGCCTACCTATTCGCTATATATTACTTAGCATATTAAATTTGGTATAAAATACTTTTTATCGAATAAACAGCCCGGTCCAAATCGTCTCCTATTCGGATCTCCTACTATAAATAACTATGTAAAATCATCATTTTCCCAATGCCCTTTAGGTTTCATAATCGCATGTACATTAGGTAAAATACTAGCCACCCGCCCTCGCTTCGATTCGGTTTGTGTGAGTTTTCTGTAACACACGTACATAATCCAGATTTTATTATAGATACACAAAAACCTTCCTCTTGAAACACTATCTATTGACGAAACCCGCATTAAAATCTGTGGCATAGTTTGATAGATCTAAGTACCTACAAACATATATACTGTTTTAAGATATATCCAGCTTTGTAGTTTAATTTAGGTTTCCTAATCACGTGTTCATTGATTAACATAAGTGGTTAATTAAATTACGGTTTAAATTTTTACGTAACTAAGTTACAAAGGTTCAAAGATGCAAGCGAACTCAAAACTCAGCCTGAAAGACTTGCGCTCGATCTCAAGACTACGTTAAAGCTAATTAAGATTATGTCTGCACGCGATGCATTTTAAAGGTTATTTAGCGTACGACACTTATTCAGGTTAAAGCGTAATTACATTCCGCAGGGTAAAAACCTGAACCTGACCTGTTATTATTATAATTAATAAAATGAACTATGAACTAACTCTAAGATGATAATGTGGGTGTTTTACGAGTTCTATTTTTTTATTAAGTCCCGGGTGAGAGACTCGTTATTTGGTTGTAACAAACAGCTACAACTATGCTAAAGTTATATTTTCTCACCGAAAATTAATTAAAATATTTGTGTCCAGGATTCGTGTATAGAATAGGAGTTTTGCGTTTATAAATTAAGGTATACAGACATTTAAAATTAGAGAACACTGATCCAAATTGGCACCAGTACCCTTTTTATTTTTCCAAAGTCTGGTTTACGTTTACATTTTCATGTTTCAAGATGAAACCCCAAAAGTTAGTAATTCTTCCGAGAGATGTAATTTGCTTTTAGTGTGCAAAACACTTCGTGGGCCTGTACACGTGACTTGGTTTCAAGACGCTTTGCTGATTGGCCAATTGCTCGGAAAACCAATATCCGACCAATCAGAAAACATTCCTGATTGTAATTGTTAGAGGATTCAAAGGATGTCCATGGATGTGCTTAACCAAGTCAGAAAATGTTCACACTGGCGTGTTCGCAACGTGTTTCGGTGCGGTTAGCCGGTTAAATTACTAGCATAAGGGTGAGCATCCATCAAAGCTGAGGTGTGCGAGGAAAAAATCCACCAATAGGAGAGCTGCGCTGAGCGAGGCTCGAAAAATTCAATATTCCTATTGGTGGATTTTCCCTCGCACACCGTACACCGACCTAGCACAGTTCCTTCATTTCACATGCCCATGGGCCTCAGATCCTAGTTACTAACAATAAGTGTGGTCACTTTCTATCTTGGCGAATTAAATAATGACAGAAGATGTCCTAATTGGACATCAGTGTTAATTAACGATTGTACAACTGTGTGATAGTTGTTTTTATATTTATTCAAATTAGATGATCAATTCTGTCGAAACGAACATTGTTTAGGTTTCGATGTAGGTACGGTAGAGTTTTCTACATAATTTTTCGCCCCATAAAAACCTCTGTACTGTACATTTTATCAAAATGGTTACGCTGTTTCCGGGCAGCGCTTTATTAGTAAAGGCTAGGACTGAAAAGGTTTTATTCTTCTTTTGTAAAATAAAGTAATATAACATTTATAAAAATATTACTGCTAAACGGTGCAATTTGACTTACTTTATGTTTATATTTCATAAAGTGGTTCCGTTTCCAACGTTGATTGAATTGAATCTCACTGGCAACAGATGGCGAATTATACGAAACAGTTACGTGGAAATGATACTCGAGTGCTGGCGTATATTACTGGAGCATATTATTTAAAATATATCAGTATTTTCGTATAATGCAGTCATATGAAGTTTTAAAGTTGTACACTTCCATGATTTCTTTCTAATGTATTGAATGCTAAAGTTGATGATAATATAATTACGTATTATTTTATTATCCCTTCTAAGCACTCAAAGATCCTTCTAAGGTTAAAAATCTTTCGTCGTTTCGATTCCATACACTTCAAATGGAGTGAAGACAACAATACAACTATGTTACGTCAGTTTTTAAAGTGGTGGGTTTAATATTAGGAAATCATAGTAAACGCAGTACGCGAATAATCTTCAAATTATCCAGAGCATTATTAAATCTACTCCAGGATTCAGCTGCTCCCATCCAATATCCCGCGGGATCAATATCACTCAGCGCACCATCTCGAACTCTAAGAAACGTGTAGGTACATTTCAAACAAGCACGATCTAACTCGGAACTTGCTGACTAGTTAAATTCCTGTTTATCTTCCAACTTTTTCACTCAATACCGAGAATATTGCGCCGGGCCAATACTGGCTCCGTTTTATATTGGAAGAATTTACCTGGCGCTGAATATGTTATCGCAATAGCTGTCGGAGTAATGAGGGAAGTTATTAATAACCTCTCAGTCGTTAATCATAGGTAATCTGCATGCAACTGTCTGCCTTGATGGTATTAAGAGATTATGGAAGGCTTAGGTTCCAGCTTAGATTTTCAGTTACCTTGTCACATGAGGTCTGACAAAGTTATCTCCTGTCACTCAACTCAACGCTTATGCATTTGCTATAAGCTAAGATTATTAACTTGGAGCTAACCCCATGTGCTTCTGTTTAGTCCATTTGAGAAAATTCTCTTTTACCGAACAATTGTCTTCGCGTGTGATATCCATGGACTAATTGCTCTAATAAGTCCATGGGAGTGTCTATAATTAACTCGACATTGGCGAAATACACCTTAACAGGAGTGAAAGCCATTAATTGAGAATTAAAAAAAAAGATTATTAATAATTTCAGTTGAATACGCGATGTTATTTTTTGTAAATACTGCCTTGAGTATTGATATAGAAACGAAAAAACGGTGTTTAAAGTTTTTTCCGCAACAGACGCATACTTCTGCAATCGGCATTTTCTCTTTTTATATACTCGTAGGTTACATTTCTTTTTTAAAATGAAAGCACAGGACTCTTTTAGATCGAAACTTCGAAACTCTCGAGAAGAATGATAATGAATTAACTCATTCACTTCTAGGCCCTGGGGGGTTATTATGACATGGCTATGCAGTTAATTTTACGGCGAGCGTAAAGGACAGTGCTATAGCAGTTATATAGCTCTGTCCTTTTCCCTCAGCGTAAACTGAACTGCAAAGCTAGGTCATAATAACCCCCCTGATGTGCATACGACGCGTTTAAAATAGTTGGGTCGACTCCCGGTATGGAAAAATATTTGTATGATGAGCTCGAGTGCTTGTTCCAGAGTCTTGGATGTTTTGTATGTTTTTAAGAATGTAATTATTTATATAAGTAGATCATCGTGTAGTACCCAATCGGTTCTCCTGTTTGAGAGCTACGGTGCCACAGACAGATACACAGATAAACTCATAAAGTAACACCCATCTGAGCTCCATCCCCAAAAAATATGTTCGAGCAATTTAAACATCGAAACGAAGTCACTGAAGCTCAAATTCAACATTGACCGTTACTACGACTAGCACTCAGTTCATAGCCGCAAATTAAGAGCGTCAGCTCGAGTTCAGAGCAAATTGACTCGAAACTTTTAGAACGTCTAAATTTGGCCAAGTCATTAAACCAGAGCACAGCTTTTACGTCTGAAACTCAGGTCCAAATCGGCTACTCTGAAAATTCATTAGCTCCCTCGCCTGCACCAGATTCCGCGATCGCGTGAGAGAGACAAAAGTGCTTAGGGAATAAGTCAGGTCGGTTATTAGTGCAAGTGCACGGGGACAGATGACGTCACTGCAACGTGTTTGAGAGGCTGCACCCGTGCCAACTGGGCCACTGGGCTCGCATTCAATGGAGGATGTTCCGCTTATGTATGTTAAGGTTTCCGCAGCGGTTACATTAGTTATTCTATTGACCTACTTAGACTGTTTTTTGCGAAGTTTTAAACCTTACGGCATCGTTACTTCTGAAAATTTAAAACTATTGAAACACTTGTGCCGAAGGCTGTTGTAGATAGGTATTGATTTAAAAAAATGTGGCAGTCGTTTTTTACTAGTCTTCGTAGACAAGAGGAATGTTAACACTAGTCACGGCCGAGATTCTGGGCGGTAAAAACCATATCGTCTTTGACCTGTTATCGTTTTGTCATCATTTTGATAGCACAGTGGCGACCGAGTTAAAAACAATACCATGACAGGTCAAAGACGATAATGGTTTTTATAGCCGAAAGTAACGAAAAAACTTTATTTACGAACTCACGTGCACAAAACTGTATACTCCCAATGATGCATTTCGCTTTTATCACAGCTCTAGAATCAAAGTGTTGGACGCCGATACTCGCTACAAGTTTCCGTGATACTGATACGCGAATCGCGACTCGATCCATCATTGCTTCCTATTTCGATGTAGGTAAGTACAACGGCGGCGCAGTACTGATAGGCTGTTGGGATTAAAAGTTTACCGTTCGAACTCCGAAAATAAAACTGAGAAGTGCAAAGTTATATTAGTTTTTTTGGTGATGTGTAGACATCTGAAGTTTTGAAAAAAGTTCTAGACCCTAGACGGACAAGAAGTGGTTGCAGAAGATATAGAATCTGAATAATACGAGGGGTGCCTTTTAAGTTCTGTCGCTTGAAAAAACTAAAGACAATTTAAGTGTTAAATGGTATTTATTGTTTTTCAAAGTATATGTAATCACCGTGATATGTAATACACTTTTTCATTCGATCGAACCAGTTTTCGAAACACTTATTCCATTCCGAAGTCGGGGTCTCCAAAATGGCCGTTTTGTATGCCTCAACCGCTTCTTCAGGCGTCCGGTACCGTTGACCACGAAGTCGTTGCTTGATTTTTGGAAAAGTGAAGAAGTCATTAGGGCTTAAGTCTGGACTGTACGGCGGGTGATCCAAATTTTCGACGTTTTGTTCTTTTAAAAACGCAATTGTCTGCCGGGCGGTGTGCGAGCTAGCATTATCGTGGTGCAGTACTATACGACGTCTTGGGTTATTTTTTCGGAACTCGCCGATAACTTCTGGTAAACAAACAGTGGTATACCTCTACCGATCTTCGAGCACGATGGTCGCAACGTGGCCACTTTTCGCTACAAACGTGGCGACCATTTTTTTCGAAGTGCTCCGTGAGCGTATTACTTTGGTCGGTTTTGGCTCATCTTGAAACACCCAAACAGTCGACTGCTGTTTAGAATCCGGATCGTAGGCATATATCCAAGATTCGTCACCACTGATAATGTCATAAACGTGTTTAGAGTCTCCTCTGTTGAATTGCCGCAGAGTTTTGCGGCACCATCTAACGCGAGCCGTTTTTTGGTCTTCACTAAGTAAATGTGGTATCCAGCGTGAGATTTTAAAGTTGTAAAATATTATCGCACGTAAATTTTCCTTCGTAATTTCTATTTTCACAACCGACTTGTCAACTTTGAACCGACGCTGTACTAAAACGAATCGGCCGATCTCGAGACATTCTTTTGTTTTTGAATTCTAAATTCAAATATTTTAAGATGATACTAGTTTTTTTTTTAATAATCGCGGGAGTTTGGCAAACGACGGAACTTGAAAGGCAGCCCTCGTATAGAGTATAAAATAGTCTTTAAATTTGCCTCAAGATATTGGTAAAAAGAGCAAACAAATGGAGCAGGCGGAAACGAAATAAAAAGATGGGAGGATGACATAAGAAAGGCGCAGTCTTACTGTGGACATGAAAAGCTAGAAGTCCTTAGAGGAGTCCTTTATCAATAGACAAGCTGTAGATGTTACCATATAAACGAAATGTTACGAGCTACGATGTAAAAAGAAGAAATATTACAGCAACAAAGGCTATTTATTTATTATTGGTAAAAGACTAAAAATGGCTTTTACTTCAGCGACATAAAAAGTCTAATTATTAAACTCTTAAACCCAAGTTTATAGTTACCATTGTTCGTTACATTACTATCTGTGACCTCATCAATAATGTGGATGTTATTTTATGAATTATTAAGATTAGCATTGGAGTTTTCCTGCTGAAAGATGAGAAATGCTCGACTTAATTTAAGACGGTGTGTCTGTCGTTTTTGAACATTATAGCGTCTAGACTATTTCGATCGAATGATTCGAGGCCATCGTTGGATGTGTTAAAGGTCAATCTTTTATTGGAAGGTTTATTGTCCAATTCTATTCGAAAGTGTTCTGAGAATATAACGCCTCTTGTTAATCATGTTTCCAACAATCAAGAAGTTAAAACTTCTCAAATCTACTTTAGTAAAAGCGGCAACCCTTTTAAAACCTTCAGACCCGTGATATCGTGCAATTGTTGCGACTTCCCGTCGCGTTCAATACACCACGGTTGCATGAGAATCAATCATCCACGCCCGAAAGGGGATTAAGTGGAAATTTCATATTCACCCGAACAAGCCACGCTCCGCAGATTCGCTTTTGTCACTCTGATACCGTGATCCACGCTCCTTTAACATTGAACAGTGGCATTGTTGCAACTGGATCAAATATACGTAAAGAACCGTAACTGAACACATTATGTGAAGTTTTTATACTTCAAAATTTCAAATGCTCATTATCTATATAAGAACATTGCGAATATCTTCTCCCTCATTTCCTGCGTCCTTATGCATCGCAGAGCACACATTTACCTGTTCTAATTGTACAAGCAGCTTTGACTTCAAGGGCCCGTGTGCCTCCCTCCGGACCCTCGTTAGAGGTCCGATCGTCTATTTCCCGACCATCCCGCTCGCGGACGTCCGGTTTCCGTCCTACCGGTCCTGTCCACAACTACTTTTTTTTTTTATTTGCACCAGAAAATGGCTGTGTTGGTTCAACTTGAATATGATACGCCAGTAATCTATACATCAAAGGATTACTGAGGTATTGGTTATCGATATCATAAGCTTTGATACGTGAATGGACAGGTATTATACGAGTTATTTCCCCGCGAGCTTTTCATAGCCGTTTTTATCGTGCAGCACGTTTTGTTCATCATTCATTATTTAATCTGGGTTTTCTAATTGAAACTGCTAAAATCGACTAAGTGAGTTGAGGGAGTGTTAAGATAATGTGTACTGAAGAGTATTTTTATATTGTTGCTCCTCGGCATTATCCCGGAAATAGAGATTCTAGTCACGTTTCTTCCCCATTTCTCTCCATATTTCTAACGCGATGCACCATCAATAAGAACCATGCCCACGTCAACGTCCAAATTACAAGCAAGCAGCGATAACTTAATATACATATTTTCCAAGATGTGGATTGAAAAACAAACTTTATGATGCATAAAATAGAAGCAGATAATTTATCATCTTGCTTACAGTTTTATATGCCAGATGAAGTATTGAGACATTTTTTTACTGAAGTACCTTGCTGCTTTTGTGATCCTTATTAATCTATGATGAAATAGAGACGAATAAGTATACCTAAAACCTTAATTCGAGCCGCGAATATTTCCGATACCCTACCTACCCTGTAGAGTAAAGTAGAGGACATCAAACGTAACAATCGCTGTTTATGTGTATATGACTGAAATACGATATTTAATTTTCAAGTAGGTAATCTCTTGAAGATTTCACGACATCGAGAAATAAAGGCCACAGTTTGGTTTTGTTTGGTTTGGGTTGTAGTCCGAAGAAAGAAAGTAGGTATAAAAAAGAAAGAAAAGACACGACAGAAAGTTCATTTGGTGCACAATAACGTAATATTTAGAGACCTCTAGGTATATGGGTGTCGAGCAGTGCCAATCAGCATTCGGTGGCAAACTGCGGCAGTGCGGCACAGATTTTCAGCGGCCCCTGTTTAGTTTGCAATCTACCAAACATTTGTGCTATAAAAAAAAACTGACAGCAAACAGGTCCAAATATCAGTAATTAAACTTACTTGGTTAATATTTATTAACTTACACAGGCTTAGTCCTTTCAATAGATTGCTACATAAGAGTACTGTCAAATCTATCTGCAAAAAATTCTGATTTATTCGCTCACTCCCAAAATACCACACTACCTCTCATTACCACATTCCCAAAACACCAGCTTCGAAATATTAAGTAAGGATGATCATTATGATCAATAACTTAATTTAAAATGTTAAGTTTTGAGATTCCATTATATTTAAATTCTGGTACGTGGGCAATGAGCGGATTTATTATGTTATATAATAATGCTATTTTACATCGCTCAGCGACCTCTGCGAGTGTAGCGATCAATCCGCTTAACCCCAGGGCTTGCGCCGGCAGCCCGATGCGCTCGCCCTCGCCCGGCCCAGTTGGCCGCACTGCAGACTCTTGAACACGTCGCGGCCTCACGCTGTTTGATTGGAAACACTCGAATTTTTCGCTGCACTCCAGCCTCTTGCGATGAAAGCGCATAAATGCCGCCGTAACGAGAGACTCAAGGCGTTAGTAGTTTATTGAGCGTGCCTTCAAGTGCTGTTATCTCTGTCTTTAACTATGATATGTTTTATGTACAATGATATTAAAAATAACGAAGATTACAAGTGCTATAAAGAGGATTTCACTATTTTCACCTGACAAGTCCTTCATAAAATTGCGATTTTCAATTTACCTCCTCGTTAAAATAGAACGTTTGATTTAAAGGGAAAGTAACGCTATAAATATTTTATTACTTTTAAAGGTGAGCTACTCAAAAGTATTCCTAAGCAGCACTTAACCTAGTTTCGTAGAGGTTCCCTTGAGTTTTACCTTTCAAAGGAGATTCATTTATACTCCTCGAGCGTACTTATGATCAGATGAGCGTGAAACTGTAAAACTTTATAAGATACGGAAACAAAACGAAATGTGGACTGGAGCTGTCAGAAATAAGCGAATTGAGCTCCAACAACGAAGATATCCCGAGAGGCGGGCTTACTACATCCGAGTTTTAAACTGGAATAGGTGTAATGATAGCATAGAACCTGTAGTGTAAATTGAAAAAACAATAAATTCTGCTTGAGTGGTTCCAACAGGTGAGAAAAATAATTCTAATAACAAATAGGGCGGTATTAATATACCAGGTTCGCTTTGTTTCGCTTTCTCACCGACACAGGATTTTTTTCACGTTATTCCACGCGGAAGAGCCGTAATCGCGTCGGACATTGATAATAATTAAGGGGAAATCCTTGGCCCAATTGGCCGTGGGCGAAAGGCGGTCTGGGTGACGTCACACCGGGGGTTGAGGAATAAACTAAGTTTTACGGGCAAAGTGAAAAAAGAAAAAGTTTGAATATCTTTCCAAGAAACAAAAGTGTTACCGGAAAGTCGAAGGTAATAACTTGGCCGGAGCGACGTTGCCTAGTTTAGGTACATAGGCTGTCTTTCATACACACTTGTAAACCTGCTGAATTGTGTCTCGTCGCTATCAAAGGGTGTTCTAAATACGGAATCTATTTTAGGCGTGTGTGAATTCTGTATCTTACGTACGGGTTTATAGCGCACGTTGTGTGTCTGTCGTAATTAAAGTAACATTGGCATGGAGCCAGAACGTTATGTTTGTCCGAAAACTGTTCTGAGCTGCTAACATAGCCTTTGGACGGGGCATTCCTTTCGCGCGGTACACCGCTAGCGTGCTGCGTTGAAAGTATCGCCAATTAACTTTTGTTTATGATGCTTTATGCCAGAATCTGAGCTTAAGGATGCTCATTTTGTTTTACGATTTGCCAACAGCATCGTCGGCATTCTGTCATTTCTGTATATATACTATTTTATTTTCGATACGAAACGAAAACCAACAATTTATTTTCCTCTTTTCAGGTAACACGAATGGCGGGTCACTGCTGCATGGAACGACGTGTTAATTGTCGACGATTTAATGGGCCAATCCGACTTTAAGCTTAATTGTAGGGATCGAATGACTTATATAAAGCTGAAATGCTATCAGACTTTTAAAGGCACCTTTTTGTCATTTTATTTATAGATTCGAGTGTGCAAGCCTTTAGTAACGTTGTATCAGATATTTCGAACACTTCGCTTCATATTGTGTTCTAATGTTGATGCTATTACATTATTTTTTGTAATTAACTTGCTACTTATTTTGCTCGGAGCTCAGATTCTTTATGATTGTAAGAAGGGATGAAAATTACAAGGAGCGCAGACTTGTGCTGGTTTCACCGAACTAATCACAGTATATTAGCGATATGGCCGCGATAATGCCACTATTAATATTATTTACCGGCCTCGTTAGCCGGTTAATTAAGGAAGTACTGAGGGTAGTCTGCCCGAGGGTCGGGTTTCAGTTAAAGCAGCAGCAGTAAAAGGTAGATGAAATTTTATAAAATTCCAAAAGGGGCGGTTCAGTTTCCGAGTAATTTCTAGGTTTTCCTCAACGTCATTATTACTTTTGCTTTTTACTACACTTTGTCTGTGAAAATCTGTTATACACATCCGCTATTAATAAAATGTTTTTATTCACACATCATTTATCTATCAGGGTGTTTTGTTCACCAACAATCTTTAGTCGCCTCGATTGCAGATCTCCTTTCCCTTGCCCAGTGCATGACTGTTTATTAGACATTACGTCTAGTTTATAGTCACAATTCCAGCTAAGAGCATTCACTGATACTCGAACGACCTATCAAATGGCCTATAAATCGATATCATTATTTTCCTTATTGCTACTAGCAAACGGAAGCAATATTTAAAAACGCCTAAGAGTTTCGAAAAACTGACACCGCTGGGAAATTTCAAAGCTCATAAAACTTCCATCACTCCGTTTCAAGTTTTCGCCTGCTGCTGGAAATGATAACAAAGGACGCTACAGTTTTCGAGTTTCATAGTTTACTTTGAATTTTCCGGAGTGATACGTCAAACATTCGCGAAGTTTGTAGCGACACCGGTGGGTATAAAGGACAAAGGCTTTTGAAACTGTTGTGAGGTGACGCAGTCGATTTCATTATAAATTCATCGGTTCTATATACGGTGGATACTCAGAAACCTTAACATCGTGTCAAGGCCGCGAGACTTTATAAAACATTAGAGAACTGCGACCATCTACTAAGCTCTTTGGCTTTTCCTTGATACTCATTTTGCGAGACGAATTATTTTTTATTAAGATTTAAGATCGTTTTGATGAACGACCAGAGCCTGTTTTATTTGAGTTCTTAAAGGCTCTGGAGTAATTTGAAATGTGTCTAAGAATTTTCTTTGTTTGAGTTTAGCTGAGAATATAATATATATAACAGCTTAAGTACTTAAGGTTAGTAACTAGTGCCGCCAGGCTCTGGAAGTATAAGCGATGGAGTTGGGAACTTTAATGAAGCAACCCTGGGTAGGCTTAGTCGGGACGGAAGTGGGGCAGGTTTGATACATTGTCGAATTTATTGATTTTGCAAGCGGGCCCGTGAATGCTGCAATTACGACCGGTGATTAATGTGAAAGCAGGAGTTAGTCCGGGTTTGGGTTATATAACATTGTGTTATGTGTAGATATCGTACACAATGACAACATTACAAAAGTTATTTTACCTTGTTTTCCACGATAATTTATACATTTTATAACTTTTAATAGCTTCTCGATTAAATATATAACTCGAATAGCCTTGGTAAACGCCAATATCCAAACAATATCCTGCAGACGCGGCGCTGGCGTCAGAAACTTTAACGAGTTTCCATTTTTCGTTTACAATCATTTTTCCTTTCACGGCGTTTCCTTTCATAATTAAAATATTTGTTAATTAATTTGTTTTGGTCGGCTTCTCTCATATTTCTTTTGATGTATTGCGGTTTAATATTCCGAAGCACGTACTCAAGGCAATGCGTCATCGATTCATTCTGCTTGACAGATTACCTAAACGAATAACTTTCTCCGAAGAGAAAGTGGACGATGCAATACCTAGGTTTCGTATTAAGATCCTGTTTAGTTGGTACATTTGAACCTTGTTTATTTTTATTCGTATTTTTTTCGTACATTTTCCTGCTACTGTGTTACTCATCCGCTTTGGGTTAATGCTAAGTTTGATGTCAGTGATCATTGTGATCACCGACTATAGGCACTTGCTTAACTTTAGTTCGTTTCCAATACTGTTAAATGAAACATAGAATATGAATAATTTCTTACAGCATTTCGATCAGATACGTACTCCATTAAATGAAGGAGTCAAATCTTGCTAGCTTTTAATAGCGTGTTAATGTGATATTAACAAGGTACTGCTGTTTAAACTGGCGACGTTAGTCAAACAAAGTTTTAATCAGGTGTATAAACCACATGCCCCATTTAAAATCTAATAACGAGCAAATAGGTCGGCTAAAGTTTGTATAGACTGAAGGTAAAAATGGAACACTAAGATAAGATCAGAGTTGATAAGGATGCTGATTCTATATAAACGAATGAATGTATTTGTGTTGGTGTTTATTTCTCGTCAATTAAACCTTAAACTATACATTAATATAGCACCTGATCCAATCGATCAAATACCTACACATGACTAGAACCTGAAGTTGTAAAAAGCGTACTTCTAATGTAATTAATTTTTTTTCGTAATTCCAGACGCACCTTGTGTTCAACCCTCAGTAATTGATTCCAGCTGAATTTCACAGTCTGTTTGATGCTCTATTCCTTGTTAGTAGAGGTGATAACAGGTTGGTGGCGAAGACTTTGTAATTAACCGTGTTGGCCACCGTACAAGGTCACACGAACTTGGCGGGAATGCCACGTGCGGGGAATGGGTTTCTCCTAATAACCATTTAGTATGAGTGTTCATACTTTGTTGTTAGAAACCATACAATTTTTGAGTTCTGGAACACTTTGAATGAGTTTAGAAAGAATAGATAGATAAGATTCTCGGTATTGTTTCTAAAAAACCAGAAAGTAATAATAAGCCAGTTCCTTTTAGATTTAAGAGAGGAGAGTAGGAAGGTATTCTGGCATCTGACATTCTAATTTCCTGTCGCAACTCCTAGATATCATAGTTACGTCAGCGGCTAGTTATACAAATAAATTGGGCCAGCTTCCTAAAGGAAAGCATCCCGTTCGCGTCTCGTCTCCTTAATATAAAGTAATAGCGTTTTGCACAGGAGTTATTTTCATGACAATGCCTTCAGTTCCAAAAGTTAAAAATAAAGCCTGATGAAGTGTTTCAAAATCAGTAAAATGCTTAAAATTGAATAAATAATTGTGGCTTGCTTGTAAGGTGAATTCGTCTTAATGCGATACAAAAAAGCGTGTTAAAGGATATACGAAAAATAAAAATTCTACAGGCGTATATTCACGAGTACACGTATCCTCGAAAGCAATATTGATCTCAAACTCGAATCTGCACCCATTAATCGCCAAAACACAAACACGTCTCGAGAAAAAAACGTCTAAAACACACGCGGGGGACGTAATTCGACAGATAACCCTCCTTCCTCGCCATGTCTTCGGCCTCCCGGACGTGCCATTTGCCGAAGAAAAGTTGCCCAACGCACGCGAATGCTTCTGCAGTTATTGGTTGAAATACGACCACCGAAAACTCGGGAACCGGGTCAATGGGCGCCCAGGCCCGCCCTAATTTATTGATGCTCCTGCCAGACGCCTTCGATTCTTCCACTCTTCCAAATTGATGGTCTTTAGGCGTGAAGTGCTTTTGTTAATAGTGCGGTATGCGTATCTTAGTAGCGCGTTTGGACAGAAAGCAAGGATATTTGACAGAGCAGAAGTTAGGAGATTGGAGTCTTATCGTTACTGCTGGACCTAAAATCCAAAATACAAAAGTTGTCCGGTGCAAATTTTTTACACGACTGCCCAAAAAAAGGTGTGTAATTTTTTTCAGTGTTCATGTATGTATGTACTATTCTTTATTCCACTATAACTTCTAAATGACTGAGCCGATGTAGATGTGTGTGGTATTATTAGAATCCTTTCACCATCCAGGGTGACATAGTATACCGAAACTGATAAAATTGAAAAAACAACAAGGCAAAATGACAATTATTAACAGGTAGGTATCGACGACAGTATAAAAAATGCAGTCGGGTTTTTAAAGCTAGCTTTTCATTTAGTTATTTTCCGTGGATCTTATTCGGACTATTACGAATATTAAATAAAAGGCCATATCGATCTAGGACCAGCATTGAATTTTCATCTAAATTAGCTGTCAAATAAGCAAATACTGTGAATTTAGGTTCAGAAAGAACGCAGATTCAATAACTGGAAATGTTATTTTCATATAATCTCACAAAGCTCCCTAAGATAATATGACGCTACAATACAAACTCTATTTTCCGTGAAACGTGATTATCTCAACATGTGCTCAAACCTAGCCACCCTAATCCTTTATTACGATCGACGGAGCTATAGCCGTCCTGCTTCTTATTGTTATGCCGGCGGGGGATAGAGCATTCGATTATTGGCTATTGTTATCGAAAGGGAATTAGATAAAGTCCTCTGATTTTGAGCAAGAGGTTATCATCCCTTCATTAATATTTGGAAATTTAGTAAGGATTGGTCGCTGGGAAATCTTAATTAGAAAACTGGGAAACCTCGTAATAAAAGGATTTGTAGAACGTATATTTACTAACGGGACTAGCGAGTGTGAAATTCTTTTTCATGAGTGTTTTTGTGTTTGACGACCTTGTAAAGATCGCGGGAACGCGGTGGATGCGAAAAGCACAAGACCGGTCTGAGTGGAGAGCCTTGGGGGAGGCCTATGTCCAGCAGTGGACGTCTTTCGGCTGACATGATGATGATGATGATGATGATGATGATGATGATGATGATGATGAGTGTTTTTACTATTAGCATGAACGCTCTTTTAATTGGACTGCCATTTCATGTGATGACTGGGTGTGAGAAGGCGTTTTGAATGCCGTATTTTAAGAAATCCTGGTACAAATTGTGTAATTTACCTTGTGCAAGCTAGGAAAATAACACACGGAAGTCTCATAACGTCATAAGGCGCATGACGAATCAAGAGCAAATGACAGCATTCTATTTTTTACTTCCCAGCGTAATACAGACGTAATCGGCAAATCAAATTCGTCTCGGACGAATGGGAACACGTAACAAAGCGGTATTTCATCTACCGTTGATCAGTACCGTTTCGTTACCGTTTTGATACACCGAGTGACACTTAACATGTTTTACGAAATGATAAGGCAAAAACAGAAATATCGTATGTGGAAGAGTAGGTTGAGTATATAAATAAATAATTACATAGTCCCAAACAAAGCTCAAGGCTTGTACTATGGGTAGTTGGCAACAATAAACATACTTATATATAGAGAAATAAATACTTAAATACATAGGAAACATCCAAGAGTCAGGAACAAATACTCACGCTCGTCACACAAATATTTGCCCATACCGGAATTGAACCCGGGACTGCAAGCTTTGTAGGAAGGGTCATTACCAACTGGGTTAAACACGTCGTCAAAGTAAGTAGAAGTTATAAGTGAAGACTGAGTTAGGCTCAGAGGTAAAATATATAGTACTATATAGGCTATGATACTAATTAAATATAATAAACTAGCTGCTCCTGTGCCCAATTCGTTGGGCAATAATCATTTTTTTTGTTAATACATAACCTACTAGTAAAACATAGCCTATGTTACTCAGGGTTAATGTAGCATGGTGAATGAATGTCCTAATGGTGAAATCGGTCCAGTAGTTTTGAGTTTATTCGTTACAAACATACACACACACACAAATACAAATCTTTCCTCTTTATAATATTATAAGTAAAGTATATAAATATAGATAATATTAGTATAGATGACACTCACAAATAACGTGGCTTTCTATTGGAAAAAGAATTTTCAAAATCGGTTCATAGATCCAGAGATTACCCCTTACAACGTCACAAACTTTACCTCTTTATAATATTAGTATAGAAGTATAGATGAAGGAAGAAACACCTTGTGAAATAGTCTTGTCAGTTTTATAAGAATTTGGCAAGGAATTGGTTTAACTATATTAAGATTAATCGCCAAGAACTTTGTGTGCACGTTTGGCACAGCAAAGGGGCACATTTCATTTAATGAAAAAACAGTGCTAAAATTTACTCTTTGTTGCCTGAAACAATGTCCTACTGCCCTCGTTAGCCAAGCAACAATAATACTGAATTAATTATGACATTTATTGCCTTAATGCTTCTGAGAACGCATTCATAAATTCGCTGTTTAACAATTTAATTAGTGATGATGTAAACCAAATTCAAGGTAATTAAATTATGTCATTGTTTACCGCGTTATCGGAAGGCTCACATACCTGCACACACGATAGTTCTAACAGCCGTTAACAATGAGTAACAAAACAAACACAAGTCCGTTATTATAACAATTAGTTCGAGTCGTATCTTAATGTGTACTTTTTACTAGGTTATTATAATGCAGTTTTAGTAGGTCATGATAATGCTCTGCAAACCTGAATAGTTTTTGTTTAAAACGGTGGCTCGTTTGTTTAAAATGTTTACATGAAGCGAACGTATTTTTAAATAACAGCATGAAACACTTGAAAAGCATTTGAAAGACAAACCAAAACCTCCAGTCACAAACATTACAAAACGAAATTATTTCCTGAAAACATTATCTTATCTTTAATGTCTAAATATTTAAGAGAATCTTACTCCGAATAACGTAGATGTATCAAACTTTTCAAAACGCAACAATTAGCGGAAGGCAGAAAAACTTTCCGATTTAGATAAATTACGCCAACAACGTTTATAATAAAAAGAGGAAAACAAATTAAAACTCTGTCATAAACAGAAGACTCTCACATGCACATGATTAAGTTAATCTATTGATGCCAACAGTTTCTTTAGCATTTGTACACTTCTAGGGTTTCGTACCCAAAGGGTGCTAGGGGACCCTATTACAAAGCTTCCGCTGTCCGTTTGTCTGTTTATCTGTCAGCAGGCTGTATTGAAATATTATGTTAGTGCAAAAAGGTATTCTGGATAGAGGCAGGACAAAAAGAAAACTGTCAATGAAAAATATACAACACGTAAATGATGTTGTAATATCGTTTATCTCCACACATATCATAAGTCCTCTATTATGCGTTCAAAACCCGTTGGCAATGACCAGCATTACCTGTGGTAGTAGGTGACAGCGATGACAGCTGTTAACTTTGGAAGATGTTCCAAATTTGGACCTCATTACCTTACAATATTCGATTTAAACGTAATGAAATTACGTTTCAGTTGTCATCGCTGTCACCTACTACCACAGGTAATGCTGGCAATTTGCCTTTCGGCTTCTGAACCCATCTTAGAGTACTTATAATATGTGTGTAGATAAAGTATTGTACGCGACTCTTCGTAATTGGCATTACGCAACCGTCACGTAAACTACTATTGCTAAGAGAGTTTTGTTTTGCTGTGAAATTTCGTTCCGAGTGTAGTATACGAGTGTTATTCTCGAATATATGTTATCAGTTTTTCGATAGTATTTTACTGTTATTGTATTTGTCTGCCTGCGCGTGCTATGCTACCTCTTGTCATTGTGTCTACTATCTACATTCAAGTTCCCAGTATCGCTTACGAATTTTATAGTTATGGTTATTGAAATGACTTTTTCAATTTCGTATGTTCTGTTATTGTGTTCTGGAGAAACAAATAAATGTCAGGTCACAGGGACATCTCTTCTGTGTTATTTTCGTTAGACTTTTAAAATATGATATTTAGCCTAACTCCAAATGCTTCTTTAATTTGAGATATATTTTACGCAGGGTTTGCGGTAAAAAAATTGGTTAATTCTGTTCTCTTACGTAATGTTCGGAGTTGATGACCAACCTTCAGTTATTGAAGAAGTACTAGCAGATTTTCCTATTTTATATCAGCTTTACAATCACGGAGTTATTCTCGTAAAAAACAAACGTAACCACAAACTGCATCGTAGTGCAAACCAGCCAACCAAAGGGAAGTTTACACGTCCATTACTTTACACAATGCTCGGGAATCGAATGCCGCTCGGAAAGCAAATAAACCATGCGAAGCGCCGCGGGGCTCGAGTTGCTACAAAATTTGTGCTCCCAGGAGCCGGAATGGCCGGAACCGGGAGATTTAAGGGTTGGATGTAACCTTCATTTGCCACGTTCACGCGTGTTGGCTCAATTATTTTCTGGACTCCAGCCGATAATTGTCTGACTGAAATTTCCATTTTGACAATTCATCGCTTTACTTTCTCAACCTCGTATCTGATCGAATAGTTAGATAGGAATGTAGTCTGTATTATTTAAGGAACATGAGTGCTTTTCCCCATCTAACTATCCGATCAGATACGAGGTTGAGAAAGTAAAGCGACGAATTTCAACATTAGACTTTATTTAAGTGTTTCATGATTGGTTTGAACAAATACAAAAGTGGATGTATTGCATTGGAGAATACTTCAAAGCAATAACATAAAAAAATATTTAATTACATTCTGTATGTTATACTTTGCTTCTTTACTTATTGTCTTTTTGAAGAGAATCCCTGTAAGTATCTGTAGGTATTATCAATTATTTAGCGGCTTTAAAGCATATTTCCAGCTAAACTTCAGCTGTTAAGCGGTCTAGTTCTATAGCAGATTTGTGCAATATTGGAGCAAATTGAAAAGCATGGCTCTTTGTTTTAAGTTGCAAGCGGCCGGGTTGTTTTCAAACTGTACGTTTAATTTGGAAGCCACGGACAAGTTTACCATTTTAAAACCAGACGGAACTTTACACTCTTCAATAAAATAGTTATTTTTATAGCTGTACAACTAAAGTAGGTATCTGTATTGATCAAATTGGACTGTAGTTAAATTTTATTACTCTTTTATAACCAGAGTATGATAGATGAAAACAATAACTGTGTTTGATTACATTACGAGAGTATGTTTTCAAAGGTTTGGGTCGAAGTGCTTTTCGCTGTCAACAACGGCACTCCGCATTTCCCAAACAAACCTAATAAAGATTACAGGGTTTTGTTTTCAAAACTCTTCTCGGCTTTAGCTAAATGTAGCTAAGAGCGTTTACCCTTTTTCGTCCAAACTGCAACATATTAGTTAGAAAGGAACGAATAATGAAATAATCTCGTAAACTATCGCAACGGCACCAACTTTGCTGAATTCAGTACTACCCGCAGTAATCAATTATATGCAATCGGTGGCCCGTCGGAAGACAGCCTACTGGTGACTTCCCCCATGCTACTGCATTGCGGAACCATAAACCTCTATGGCGCATTACTTGTATTATTGTTTAGACATCTTTCATGGTGTTTTAAATGGGACTGTCAGTAATGTAGGTCGCTTGCTTACCATATTTTTGCGGTCCCGTGGAAGCAAGAAAGACTTTTATATCTTTGAATGCAATAAACTTCTGATAGGTACTTAAAGACAATGAAAATGAAATGAGAGCTCTGAGAAGTATGTGTGGAGTTAGGATGATAGATAGAGTTAAAAATAGCGAGATCCGAGAACGATGTGGTTTGAAAGAATATGTAGTGACTAAGATCGAAATGGGTACGCTAAGATGGTTTGGTCATTTAGAAAGGATATCCATCTAAAGAAGAGTTACGAAAAAGATTATGGCGAGCGAGAGTGAGCGGAGATGTCGGTAGGAGATCAGATTCGCGATGTAATGACTAAGGGCCAAATCAAAAACACCCGAAACACACGTACCTGCATGAAGAGATTGATGAATGTAGAGGAAGCGAAAGTTGTATGTTTAAACCGGTGCACCTGGCGTTCCATAGTCTCTGCCTACCCCATTGGAAGACAGCCGTGAAGGTATGTATGTATGTAGGTACTTAAAGACTACCCTAATATCATGTTAACGCTCAACATGCTTTCATGGGTAATATATAGCATAACATACCTCTTTAACTCCAATGGCCCTTTATCACATACGCAACAACACAAGTCATTGTTTATGTTCCGTAGTTCCGTAGGTGCAAATAAATTGACCAATATATCACGCGCATCTGTCCGAAAACGTCTATTTACCGACCAAAAAACTGTTGCACTCCATAAAGTCCCTCTGCAACAAAAATAAGGTAAATTACTGGGGTAAATATATAAAATTCGCACGCGCGCCCGTGACGCAAGAATAAAAATGGCGGATGAGTCCCCTGTTGGCGGGAAAAATGAAATATGGCGGCCGCAAGACCCGCGTCCCCGGAGCCGGCCGCGCTTCCTCAGTCTTTTTACTCGTTATTATTGAAAATTCTCTACTGCGTCGAATATTTGCCTTTACTTCTGTGCTTTGCATAATGCATGGCTGAGTAAAGTACGAGTATGTTCTTGTGTGTAATTGAGTTAGATGGCTTGAGGTTGTTAGCGATTTCATTGGATTACTACATTTGCAACTGCGGGCGCTCTCTTTGTCGTGATTCGACGGATTCCAGTCCATAATTTGCCGTGCAGTATTAGTATAGTTATATTAATATTAAATTTCCAGTCGTACCTACTGGCCAATGTAAACCACAGCATTAAACACACTGTTGATAACAAAATATTCGGATATTTGTTTCTCCATATCGTTATCATTATTATCATCACGTACCTTCAAAAGCACTAATATGCCCATCGTCAAATATATGTATATTACATTGACCTTATTATCAGTGGCATAGGGGTGTGAAAATATTTTTGACGCCTTGGGAACGTATACATATTTATTACTTTGAGTGTACCTACTATCGGGTAAACATATTATGGTGAAATCTGCGACACAGATAGGCCGTGTCCTGGATGTACAGATGGGATATCTGGTACCATAATAATAATTATATCCTATTATTTTGTCCCCAAAAATAGTAATAATTAAACAAATTACAATTTTGTGACTAAATATCGGCATTATAACCTGGGTAAATGATCCTTTGATCCCGGCGATGGTATCTCTTACATATAATGATCCCGGAACACGTCTAGTACAGTCGAGTTCATAAATATGTATACACTTTAGTACTTTTTCTATTTAATGTCATGTTTAAACTGCCATATATGAATTGTCAGAGCGATTAAAGTGACAAGGTCCAAAAGTGTACACATATTTATGAACTCGACTGTACAACTTGTTTTTATGACTACCGTTTCTGTTTCTATGTACCGACCGTACAACGAAGTTCGATAATTTGTTAATGGTTATTTACCTCATACTGTACCATGAATCATCTGTTTTATTTCGTGTTTGAAATTACGTAACACGATGATCCATCATCTTATTTTGATCGGATTATAGTTCAACTCAATTTTTGGGAAAACGTTGAAAATTACTAAAAAAAATATTTCCAAAGTATTAAAGTAGGTATCTTTAAACACTGATCTGTACTTACGTACTAGAAAAATACTACCGCTAAATACTCGTATTCATTCGTCTACGAAAAAACTTGATTCGTTCAAGGTCGAGTAGCCCGCACTTGTTTGTTATTTTCGGCGTCTTTGCATCTGGCCTTGTGGCGCAACGGATAACGCGTCTGACTACGGATCAGAAGATTCCAGGTTCGAATCCTGGCAAGGTCGCATTGATACTTTTTGCATTTTGCGTTTCTTTCATTTACTTAGATTTTCAATAATTTATAACTTTTTTACTTTATGCGGCATGTTATGTTTTGGGAAAAAAATACAACCGGTGCCAATTTATTTTTTGGTCTGAACGAAACCTGTCAAGTTTTATACGAAATTAATTGGTTCGTGATCTGATCAATGATCATAATTCGTCAGGCCGTGCTCAGAGTCCCTGAGATTTTTATTATTCAGTAAGTAGGCACTGAGTAATAGTACTCACTTACTACTGTCTTTTCCTGCTTTAACTTATTTAATAGGTATTTTGTTTTATACATACATTAAATCACGCCTGTTTCCCAGAGGGGTAGGCAGAGACCACTTCTTTCCACCTTTGTTTTGTTTATTGTTTTATTAATGTTTATTTTTTATTTTTCCTATTAATAAGGAAGAATTTGACTAAGACGGGTGTTACCACAAACAATCATTCATCAAATCAACCATTATTGGCCGCTGCGTTCTGCATACCAAAACTGCGGCTTTGTTCCAATTTGTTGTAGCCCAGTTTGCTTGTATATCGTGGTCATATTATTACCCTTTTTTTAGCCCTCTTTTGTTAAATGGAACAGATTTTCCAATATGATTACGACATTTACGATACATAAGCAAAATAGGCAATTCAAATGAAGAATAAAGGCCCACTGTTCTCATATCTTCGTAAGGCCCACCATACTACAAACAGGGAGTTTTTTGTGAGTGGGACTTTGAATCTACCATCAAGGCAATAAAGTTCAATTACGTTTGTTCGCTAATGACATTTTCAGTTTATCAAGATAGGAAAATAAACCTTATTACCATTGTAACACAGTTCAAATTAAATTCGTACATTCTATTGCACACTGGGCCTTACGAAGTTATAGGTATAAAGTTTGTTCATATGTTGTTTATAAACGAGTTATCAACACAAATACCTACTGCCTACTGTATCATTACTAATAACTTTAATTATAGTTTTAATCTCGCATCAAGCGACACTCAGCGCAACAAAACAAAATCTTATCTAAATAAATAACTAATGGCAAATAGAATTCCTTTACTCCTCAGCCATTACAAATTCAACGGGACGAGACAAAAACATAGTGACTCACATACATTAAGGCTGCATTTCCATACATGTTAATGACACGCATCGTAGCTGCTTTAACCAAATAATCTTTGTTTTGCGGCTTTGTGATGTAAATCCGAGCCACTCGGGGGTTTATCGAAAGCAAATTACTCTTCATATTAATTAGTTGCCAATTGACTCCGCACGATCGACAGATGGCGCTGTTTTAAAAAATATTTTCTTTCTTTTTTTATTTAAGTGCAAGTATAATTTATTTTCCTTGCTAATAAGATATGATGTATTATTTTTCTTCGTATAACTCTGCAAATACTAAATGGTAAATTCGGTTCAAAAAGTTTTATACTTATCGTGAAACGAAAACGAAAAAAGTAATAATTTCACAATATATTAATTTTAATTATTATAACCAGAAGCTGGATATCTTTTCTAGCCTGGTTTTAATCAAGGGCTAACGATTAATAATGCTCCCTCAGAATCACTTATCCGTCCCTTTTATTAATTTTAACGCATTTTTTTTGCACCGGCCTCATTTTTCATCTCCAATTTATGCGCTAAATTAGACGGATTTAGGGATTGTTTGCTCGCGCCGGCGCTACTCTGCACTTTTCCACAATTAAAAGAATTTTTCCATCATATCGTAGGGTATTTTTATGCTTACAAGTTCCGCGCAGGTTTAAACCATAAAGGAAACCATATTGACTTTGACATGTTATTGTATTGTCAACGTTACGATTACTCTTATTCACTAGACAGTAATTGCCGTCGAGTTAAAAAATACTTTAAAGAAGCGCGGGGAGCTAACCCTATGTGCTTCTGTTTAGTCCACAGATTAAATCCTCTTTAACCAAACAATAGGGGTGTGTCCTGGGTAAAAAAAAAAAATTCTAATTAGTCCGTCAGTAAGATTATCAAAAAATATTATTTTTTGCTTTATCAAATCAATCAAAATTGACAAATATAACGCGCATCAATGTTCGGGAGTGGGGGCCCGTAACGTCACAACTCAACGTGGTATAAAGTGTGCCACGGGACGGGACGTCACGAGAAACTTCAACGCACTTTATCTGGGCGTATTTTTAAAAGTTTGTACCTAGTTAAGGACTAAAATTAAGAAACCGCAAAGCCGAAATTCGCTGAGTTACGAAAATTAGTCGTACATTTATATACTACCTCTCAACGCCAATTAGCAGTAGCTCAAATTCAATAAATGAAGTGGATTCAATCCTCACCCGTTAGGACGGCTTTACACTGCAACTTACGACTTACGTAAGTAGGGATGCAGCTATCTGTTAGAATGAGAAAAAAATATTTCTATCTACTTCTAACCAATAGCTGCGTCCCTACTTACGTAAGTCGTAAGTTTCAGTGTAAAGGCCGCCTTAGTAATATGCTTGCACTTGCTACAGGAGTTTTGTCTGAGATACCACCATTTTTCGTATAACAGTATACCAAATTTTCGTAACTCAGCGGAAAAGTTAACGTTTCTTAATTTAAGTCCTTAATAGGTACAAACTTATAAAAATATGCTTCATATCTCCGTCATTTTTTGTTTAATTGACAAAAGAAAAAATATGTATTCAATATTTTTTGATAATGTAAATGACTGACTAATTAGAATTTTTTAGGACACTAACCTATTGTCCTCGCGTTTAATATTCATAGAGTTTTTTCTATAATATTAAGTCTACGGTCATTGTCCAAAACTCGACATTGGCGAGATACACTTTGTTAATTGGGACCTTGGCCATATGGTTTTACCTAGTAGAATAGAGACCCGGTTAATCCCTTTCACGTTTAATATTAGTCGAGATTGTATATATAGTCACGTAATGAACAATTGTCGGTGTGTTTGCCCTGATAATATTTGGTTTACATAATCAAAGTTCGGTGTTTGAACGCACGATGATCCGAAACTTAAATAGTGACGTAATAAGGCAGCGGTTTATAGTGTACACCAAGGATCAAATTTAACAGGATGAGATTTATTTTCTTAACACTTGTATCCGATGAGATATATGAAAGACCCTTCGAGGGATAGATACAAATGATACAATGCGTTGAATGCATCTTGTTTTAGTCTTATAACCTGATTTAAGACTAACAGTTTCATAAATGTTACTTTTTTTAACCCAACTAAACTGTACACTAAAATTTGAAACTTGACTTGAAATACGTTTATTATTTTTCGAAGTAGATTTTAGAGAACTTACGTTCACGTAATCATGGTAAATTAATTTCAATTTGACTTTTTTCCGTTATTCGACATTTGGGCCTAATATGGAATTGGACGATTCTTTTTCTTTTATAAAAGAAACATTACCGTAAGTTTTATGCGGATGTAGAGCATTGGCAATTTGCGTATATTCTTTTCTACGCATTTTCTTCTTCACGTGCGCGCTCACGTATTTCTGTAGGTAATTGATTTATTCCATTATTTCTTCACTCCTGATTTTTCGACAAGGCTTTACAGTTTTACGTCTTCTTGGAAGCTGTTTTTCTGTTTATATTGAAGATACATAAAAAACATAAAAAGAGATAGGAAAGTCGGAAGTGAGGTTGCAATTTTCTAATTAATTATGCAACTTCTTGGCTTTGAATTTAATTTTAAATGACGTCTTAATTCGTTCGTCTATAATTCATGTTTGTGTGAACAAGTATGTCGCGATGTGATTACATTGATTGGTTATAGTAATTAAACGTAATTCCTCGTTACAAAACCTAGTAGTAACGCAGTATTTTCAGAACTGATTAATATAATTACCCTTATCACGTATAAGTTATCAGTGCTTGAAGTTAATTACTTATTAAACTCAATCGAAAGACGTCACTCGCCTTAATCTCGAACCTCGAACCCATTTTTAAAAAGTCTGTGTCCGGTTAAACCACTGATGAGTGAAAATCAATGTTCACGGCGCATATCTACACTAAAATATGTTTATTTTTATTGATTTTAGACTTTTACGACACAGCCCCTAGAATTTTTAGTTGCTTCTTACCAGATTTTGGTCTCTGAGAATAAGCATTCTTCATTCCATACGAGCATGAAGAAGTTAGATACCGATAATCAAGCGTTTTTGCGTTTTTGCGTTTTTTTTAAGTGCAGTAGGTAATTGAAATCTGAGAACGCGAAATCTTACAGGTCCACCATGCTTTATATCTTGTCACATACTTAATTAAAACCGTTTCGTACACTTGTTTCTATTGTTGCTATTAAGTTACTAGAATTCTAATACTGATTTGTATGTTTGTCTGCAGATAAACCTGCGGCTGATCCTAGTGTCCGGCAAGACGAAGGAGTTCGTGTTCAGCCCGGTCGACTCGGCGGGCGACATCGCTATACACGTCTACGACAACTGGCCTGAAGGTATACATTCACATCCTACACGTTCAGTACCAGGCTCCATGATCATGAAGGGAAACAGACACGGTTTGGAGCTCTTGGTGCTGTGCCGTATATAGCTTGGCAAAAAAGAGTTGCCATGGCGACGGGTGGAACTTCAATATTCCCTAGTGGCAATTTCCAGCGGCCTCATTTTAACAATTTTTTGACGAGCTACTAAAGTCAAAGTATCTAACTCTTGTAGGGGTGAGATTAGCCTTCAGTGTATAATTATCATTATAATTAATAAAACTTAACCAGTCGACGGTCGTCCACTGCTGACTGTAGGCCTCAATGTTCTGTCCGGTGCCGCCCGTATTCAGCGAATTTCTTAGACTGTTTATGTCTGTAGGTACTCCGCCTTAATTGAACTTTGTTTTAGCCCATCTTGCTTCTATATCATAATCATATTTTTGACGTTATTACAGCTTTTACTCTTTTGACAGCACTACAATTACACTTACGGTCCAACTAATTGGAGCAGACCACCTGGTCCTAAAACAATAAGACCATAATATTTGGGTCAGGACCTAATTCGAAATGGCAGTAAAGTTTACGTAAATGTAAGTCGTTTCGTATATAAGTGGGTAAATAGGTTAAATGATCCAGTTAGCACTACGCTACGCTAAGTGGAAACGTTCACGCTTTAACGTCGATGTCACGAACTGAGTACTTTCTTTAACCTGACGTCGATGCATTGCGATAGTAAGGTAAAGCAGTGAAGTCTTATACATAAATATGTGTACGACTACTTGATATCTAAATCCTAATGATGTAGCCATATTATTTGAAACATAGGTATCATTTTCTAAGAGTAAGTCTGATTAGGATAGATCTAACAAATTTAAAGATATTAGAATAACGATATTCCTCCTTTTATAACAATATAGTACTGTTTTGATTCTTGATTAAGTTAGTTTCAAAACAAGCGCAAAGCTACCATAAAGAAGATTCCCTTTGTTTACTCAATCGTTCCCGTTTCATTACTTTCCACGTACACGACTTTTTTATGAGTTCCTAGCGCTATAAAAGATTTTACAAGCCTCATTGAATTAATTTTACCACCACAGAACTTTTGCGTTCCACTAACTTATCACTAACTTTCCAAATGAGTCACAAGTTTCGTCTGTATTTCCACAATTCCCTCTAAAAGAAATATAAATGGGTTATTTTATTCACGTGGCACGAATGGTCTATAAATATCTGTTATTATGACGAGGGGTGCCCAATGGGGTGCGGCCGATATGACACTATGGAAATCAGTGAGCTGCCGAATGGAGTCGCGGCCGTAAACTGTAATGGAAAAAGATCATAGTTTAATATACTTTTTGAGTTACGGTGCCGTGATTGAGTCATCTATGGTGGTTGCAATGTGACCTCTATATGTAATATGTAGAGTTGTTTTTTTACCTTTACGTAAACGGATAAAGGGGAGTTTTATAGACGCATCTATAAACGCCGAACATGCTGCTCATCTGGGTAGTCCGTTAAAATTTGAACAATATTTATATTATCTGATAGGTTTGAGGGTAATAGGCCGTATTTAAACTTTTTACATATTGCACAGTTTATCTATCCGCGATTTTAATACTGGGAACGAGCATGTGAGGTGGAGTTTAAAAATCTGGACGCACGAGTAATTACTCGAGTAAGTAATTAAAATTTCTATAAAATTTCCGTTCCGCGACTAAAATATAATTACTTTTCGTCACACAACGGAAAGTTTTCATGGTTAACTGTTACTACGGCTTACTCTTTGCTTATAATGTGCAATATTTTGTGCAACATTGTTCTACTCATTAATAAACTGACTTCAGTGACACGCTCGCCTCAAGACACGTCAGAGATGTCAATTTTCTATCAATGTGTTGATGTTTTTTACCTCGACGTGTCTAGTAATGAGCATCTCAGTCAAGATTAGTCTACGGCCCTAAGTCTTCAGTTGCAAACCCTCCAAAATCAGTTCAAATTAGTTGTGGTCATTAAAGGAATCAGCGAGAATGCAAATACCAGATGGGAATAAAACTTTTATTGTTGTTGGTTATATCCGGGCGTCATCAGCATATTTCCTCCTCGGGAATTCTATATTCTTTTGTTTTCCCGCTGTTCATTTGTCTCCGCGGCTGGAACAATGTTGTCTTGATTTGCATCTGTCACATCTTCTATACTTCTCCCGTTTTTAATGATGTTGCGGGCAAGAACGGTATGTCATTGAAAGCTATTACAGAAACTGAGCTGATACATTTCTGGAATAGTCCAGCTGCGAATATGTCAATGATTTTAAACTTTAAAAGGCTATAGTTAAAGTGCTCAACTAACCGATCAGAGACTATGTATATGTTAACAAAAGTTCCAAGATGCTTTATATTTTTAATCCTCTCAATGCCGGACTTGTTCCCGAAAACATAGTCCTAGAGTCTGTTCTTGGTTTATTAAAAAACTTGTTAAGCGATTACTTTAAATCGTTCTAGAAGAAGACAAGCATGATTAGATACTTTGCAGGCAAACACCTCGTAACTTGTGAATTCAGCTTTTTATAATAGACACTCAAGAAAGATATTCTTGGAAAAACACTAAAACAACGGAACAAAAACATGAAAACGGTTTCAGCGATAATTATGCTTTTTTAGGTCGTAGGCTGTGCTAAATGAAACGGAAAAAGCTTAGACATGCCCTAGCGCTAGCACTGCTAGCCGGTTTAATCATTAATATTTTCAGAAATGGTGCCTTTTTCATAGTGTGGACTCCGTGGTCAAAGAAAAAAGTTATCGTTTACTTACATGTTCCTTGGATTGTAGTCGCATATAGACAAACAATCGACGTTGCTTGCGAATCCTTTTTGGAGGACTAGTAAAGCTAGCACTAGTACGTTATAAATTTCACTGAGACACTCTTAATAGGGAAAATGCATGGATTTTTTAAATCGCATTTCTCAATAAAATATGAAAATACCTTATAAGAGATCACCAAAAGTGAAATTAAAATTAAAATCGGTCAAGAAATACGGATGATACAAGCATTTTAAACTGATAATTAGACAGAGAGAGCCGACGTGCACTGTGACGTCATTGTGCAGTTCGCCCATATAAACTCCACGTAAAATTCTGTTTTGCTAGAAAAAGATAGGTACAATTCTTTGTTGACTTATATATTGGTTATTTTTATAGTTATTCAAAAAAAAAATTCTCACCTGTTTGTTACATGAATCAGTTTTTGTTGAAGCTGTAAAAAAAACATATATTCTATTATTATATTCCCTATTGGTAATTTAAGGTGCGTTTCCTTTGGTCCTTGGTTTCCTTTCACATGGAGGTGAACGGACAGGATTCGAGATAAAGTGAATAATGAATCAGATTTGAAACCTTGCTGATGTTTTGGTTTATAAATTGCTCTTGCAGATTAGAAACTCACTTTTGGAAGATAAAATAGCTGGTCGTCTTGCCATGCCCCGAATATTCAGTGAGCGATGCGACGTCTGTTTAACGCGACTTATTTACGGAACCAAAACGGGCGAGAATTATTCCAGTTCTCAATCAGGGTCACCTAATTTCTGGATTTAAAATTGTCCGCACGTTCGGAGCACCGCTGCGCCAACGGAGCGGACCGGGAATCTCTTGCGAGTGATGAGAATGAATGGGGTGCTAAACGGCGCCAGGATGGAAACAGGTGGTACATTATACCTTCACCTTTACGAATTTCGTAATGATGTATACTTATGAAAGTTTTGGGCGAGAGTTTTGAAATTATTTATTTCCGTTCTGTCTTTGGCAAGCAGTATGGGTTTCTCTTGTGGTTTGAAAAGTGCAAGTGACGGTTTGCGGTGTGTGTAATGTTTAAAACGTCATTTCAAGTGAGGATAGTTACTAACCAGAACGCTTTAACTCGCATGTTTTTATGATTATTTATTACATCTTTGGCACATCAGTATGTCTACATACTGATGTGCCAAAGGAAACTTTCTAAAATTGCGGAAAGTTTCATGTAGGAAAATTTCGGAAACTTCTCACAATTTTGTATGGGATTGAAACTTTCCGTTTCTTAAATTTAAATTTCCTATATTTCTAGTGAAAGATTCCGGAAATTTCTTAGAAATTTTACAACTTTTTGGAAACTTTCCGCATCTTGTACATCAGTAGGTAGACATCACAGTAATCATCATCAGTCATCGCCTGTTTAGACTACTACGGGTCAGCAAGACTGTTAGGCTCAAAGCGCGTGAGGGGTTTACACGTTCAATTACAATCGTAAAGTTTGACGTGACCTAGGTAATCTTATAAGTTTATCCTTGATGTCTCTGTACATCTTGCTTCAAAAGATTCACTCTACCTAGGATTAACAGCTTGAACAGCTTCGCAATGTTTCCCTTCGATTTCTTATTTCTTATTCCTCCATGTGATCCCCGGGCTCCGGACTAGACTTAATGATAATTCCGTTTTGTTCCTCTTCTCTCCAGTATTCCTCTGTGCGCGATACATTAAATATCGTCCCTTTACTTTCTCAACCCCGTTTCTGATCGAATATTTAGATAGGAATAGCACCTCATATGCCCTAAAGACTAAGGACTACTTTCCTATCTAACTATTCGATCAGATACGAGGTTGAGAAAGTAAAGGGACGATATGTGCCAAATGCCGTGACGTGATCAAACTTCTTACCAATTCAAATTACCTCCCTCCTGCCTTCGCTGATTGTATTACGAATATCTTAAGAAATATAACCGAATACGAAAATATAAAAGAAAATCTGGTAGATTTATGTTTTGTTTTAGCTATTAGGTTATCTGAGTCATTTAGTGAGTTATTTGATTCCTTTTTGAAAGAATGGTTAAAAACTGCACAGAACAGGAAAAACTGGAGAAAATTGCGTGCTACAAATATAAAGTTACAAGTATAAAGTAGAAGGTTTAGTTAAAATTAAAATCGCTTCCATGCAACCATTTAACGCAGTTAGAAATAGTCAAAATGCAACGTATTTTGTCACCACCAAACCAAGCTTATGAATAATGTATAAGATACATTTAATAAGCACCTATCCAAGAAAATACGATGCCGCATGATTATTCACATCATTATCGTATTAGCGTTTCAGCCATTGTTACAATTACAATACCAAGTCGAATCGTAGTTTCGTCTAGTATTGTTAGCTTTAGCGATCGACTGCGAACAAAGAACATTCTCATTGCAGCGGCAATTAAAGCAGCTTACATCACACTTGCCTCGCGCTGCAGCAATTTAGCAGCAGACAGGCGACGAGCTTTGTTACAATTAGCGTTTTGAACTAAGCCGCTCTGTGTGGGTGTGAATTTGCCTATCGTAAAGCACGGCTTTTTGGCACGATCCTTTGCTTCCGTGTGACATCTAGTTATACATATGTTATCTTGTATGTCATTGTAATATCTTCCGCGTTTCTGTAACCTTTTCGAATCCACGAAGGTTTTGTTTGTCCTTTTCTTCTCATATGTGACGAGATGATAACAAAGAAAATCATACTACTAAAGATTAAAAAACAAAAAACCGCCTTCAAAAACGCAAAAAATAACTTCTTTAAAATTGTAGGCACCTAATAGGTTAGTCCAACTGATGTCGGCTTTTTGTTGATAATGTTGTGGTCGCCGACTTCAGTTGGACTAACCTATTAGGTGCCTACAATTTTAAAGAAGTTATTTTTGCGTTTTTGAAGGCGGTTTTTTGTTTTTTAAAACATTTATTTTATTTTATACTTTTTAGTGATCATAATACGCTGTTACGTAGTCCCACTTCTTAGTTGAAATGAAACTTTAACTTATATCAAGCGCGCCGCAAGCAACGCCGCGGGAAAGTCATAGTCATATTTCAACAAGTAAATATTATTCGTTGTAGGTATTCGCTCAACTATCTTAATCGAGATATCTTATCGCCACCCTTGAAATCGGCACCATTGAGGAGTTCCGATGGCCATCTGTGGTCTTCATCATCAGTTCCACTACACCAAATGATACTTTTTGAATGCAAATGCTGGACTTGTTACTAAAAATACTAAAATCGCTATATGTTTGCCTACAATATTTGAGGAGTTCTCTCAATTCCTCACTGATCCTCTCATCAGATACAGATTTGGTGACAATGGGACCACCTCGGAAGTATACTCTATCAAACCAAAAAAAAATTTTTGAAATCGGTCGACAATTGACCGAGTAATCGGTGAACATACATAAAAAAAAAAAAAATACATACAGTGGAACGTATAACCTCCTCCTTTTTTGAAGTCGGTTAAAAAAGGAGCGTCTTTACAAACTAAAAGCTGTAAGGCCCAAGCTGGTCATAAAATCGTATTGCCCAAAGTTACGTAATTTCTGTCTCTTTCTCTCAATTGAACCATGTCTCAAGCGCAACAGAGACGATGTTATATAAAGTAACGCACTTGTTTGGCTTGGCTTACGAAATGCGAAAAATGGGTAATTAGCAAGCGACCTCGTTCGCCGCGCGGCGTTGCCCGAGGTCAGTGTCCCACGTGTGGGTAATTGTAACTATTCGTTTTGCACTGTTTACGCGTCTTCAACGTTTTAAAAGATCTTTGTTTGGATCTATCTATCCTAATGGGCCAGCCGTGAAAGCAGCCTTTGTTTTTTTTCTTGCGGAACGTGGACGTTAAGATGCGACTCTTTTTTTAACGGAATAATTAGTAAAATTTAAGGTTATTCGACTGTTCTTTGAAAATTTATTTAGGTCACATTGAGGTACCTAGGAGCCTAGCAGTAACTATTTTTTAATAAAGTCTATGTTTAGTTAGGGTCTGAGTTTTACGTAACAAAACGTGATTAAGTATTAATCACCTGCTTTTTTAATTCTTCCAATAAAAAATCAAACCAACTTTGACTTTGTCTTCCTTCCACACTTCAAAGAACAATTTTAACTGCTCGAGCTAAAATCTATTTCCATAATTTTATCAAATTTATGGAAAACGCTTTAATTTTTTTAATTTTTCTCCTCTGAAATTATTACGTTAAAATCTTAAAATAAACCAGTACGTATATAGCGAGTGAGACATGTAGGTAGGTAGCTCGCTCTCGAGGCTCAAGTTATTGCGGTGATGTGTTTGGGCGAAGTTACGCCAGTGCTGCTGCCTGGCGGCCTAGATTTACAACTCGCCTAGTGTTGCGGTTCTCACTTTCTCACATAGTTTTATTTTATACCAACTGTGTTAGTGTAATAAATGATAAAATAAAGATGTAGAAGAAGCAAAAGAGATTTGTCAGGATCGTAGCAGGTGGAAAGAATTGGTCTCTGCCTACCCCTCTGGGAAACAGGCGTGATTTAAAGATACGTGTACCTAGGTATATTTTTATTTAATTTCGATAGGTTGTGATTTGTTTTGCCACTGAACTAGGTAAGTACTGGGCCAATACTCCATTTTAGCCCATCTAGATGTTATGGTCTTATTCACTTGAGAGTAAGAGCTACATTAACATCAACCTATACTAACCTATGAAAACGACTTAACGACAGAAGCAAGAAGGGCTAAAGTAAAATAAAGGCTCAGATATTTTCTTTCCTTATAGACATTCTAACTTAGGTGATAGTTCATTAATATTCAGTATCTTTACAATTTTACATAGTATAAAATGAAGTTGCTTCCGCTGTCTGTTCGCTTAGATCCTTTAAACTACTCAACGGATTTTGATGCAGTTTTCAGCAGTAGATAGAGTGATTCAAGAGGAAGGTTTTTATGTATAACAAGTTCTGGATTATGTACGGGTGTTGCAGAAAACTCGCATAAACCGAAGCGAAGCGAGGGCGGGTTGTAAATCAAAAATAAATCATGTTAGTTGTCAGAAATAGGTAGGTTAACTTTTTGCAAAAGTAGTGCTTCGTGGTAAGCATTTCATGGTAACTAATTCAGACGGAAAGTAATAGTAGGGTATTTGCCTGATATTAAATTTCATATATTAATTTGGATAAATATACGTAGTATGATAAAATAATTCAAAATCAAATTTGAAATTGGTAATAAAATAAAAAAGTTATAGCCTTTTAAAGTTTTTTGTCTATCCCTTTCTCACGAAACGATGTTTTGCGTGTAATTCATATGGCGGTTGAGTAATATGACGTCATATTCCTGTATTTGTCTCACTGTCTAAAAGCAAGTTTTAAACATTTATATCTTTCTTATTTTTAAAGATATTAAAATAAATAGATAAATAAATATCAAGGGACGATCTTACACAAATTGACTAAGTCCCAAACTAAGCTCTAGGCTTGTACTATGGGTACTAGACAACGATATAAATACTTATATAGAGAAATAAATACTTAAATACATAGAAAACAACCACGACTCGGGGACAAATACTCGTGCTCATCACACAAATATCTGCCCTTACCGGGATTTGAACCCAGGACCGCTAGCTTCGTAGGCAGGGTCACTACCAACTAGGCTAGCACGTCGTAATACTATTTATACTAGGCTATTCGGAAGGTAAAAGAGCTTCAATTTAAATACTAATAAAAAAATTGGCAAATACCCTGTTGCACCGGTAATCATTATTATTGCGGGTCACCGCTAAATAGAACCATAAATTTCGGTTTCGTTCTGTGGTGCAGCCAAGTGTTAGGCTTGTAACTGTAACCATGCCTCGCATCATAACAATTTATTAAAGAACCGAGGCTATTCTGGAGTTGAAAAAAACAGTCTTAATGCATGTACATTAAATAATGGGCGATTTTTGGCGTTATAACGTAATGTGAAACTTATTATAAATGTGTCAAAATTGTTGGCAAATCTATTTCAGATGTAATCAACAACAAAAAACTCGTTTCAGTTTGTTGTCAACAGCGCCATCTGTACTCGCGAGTTGTTACTAAAGGCTGACGATAAGCGACGCGCTTCGTCATTGTAGTTGTGAACTCTGCAAGTGTGTGTAAACGTTGCGCGAGTCAATACCAACCGACATTTACAAGCGGTTTGTCGTAAGCCTCCATAGCTCAGGGGTTAGAGCACTGGTCTTGTAAACCAGGGGTCGAGAGTTCAAATCTCTCTGGGGGCAGATTATGGCTATGCTTTTTTTTACTTTTTAATTTTATATATTGTTAACTAATATAAGTACTCATACTATTTATTACTGAAAAATAGTTTTTAAACGTATCGTTTTAGTGTTAGCATAATTTATTTTTTTATATGACAAGATATTTATTTGACAAACTACATGCATACATGAAATGAAGTATAAAATATGCATTTTAGCTGTTGAAAATAATATCATGAAACCAAGTCTCATGAATGACAGCCTTATCTTTAGTTAGATATTAATCTCTTTGCCATGACATTTTAAGGAACTGCCTTTATTTAATTTTAATTATACTCCGGCACTTTATCATGGGTCGAATGATGTCGTCGGTCAGATAAAAGGGATACTGAGGCAAATATAATTGGCAAGCAAATTAATTTAATTTAAATTAGAATACTACTTAACCATCTCTCGGCAATTCAATATGGCTGAACCGACACCACCTAATAAAATTATTCGTCGACGTATTTTTTGGTGTTATATCTAAATATATTTTAATTCAACTGTCTAAGATGTCCTGCAGCTGGACAAAGGCCTATCGGCCGTTCATGTACTACTAAGGAAGGTATAAACAAATACGAGCGTCACTCATTCAAAAAAGTTACAGAAGTAATAAAAAGATACATTGTGAAATTGTGTAACTATTCTAAATGAAATAATATTTGAAAACATCCGAGACAAATCTTGTTTGTTCAGCACGGCTAGCACAAGTTGCCCGCGACTTCTTTGTCGCTCGGATCTCCCTTCCTATCTAGTCCGTATGGATAGAGACGCACTGAGCGACAAGCGAGAAAATACAACTTGTGCTACCCGAGCAGTCATGACACTCATAAAAATAAAAATATTACTAATTAAAAAAACATTTATTTACCTACCTAATTATAAAAAAGATAACGTTTATTTTTACATCTTAGATTTAGTTTTATTTAAGATTCTGTTTTAATTTTTAGTTATTGCTAATGAAGTCCATGATGAAAATCTCTTGCATTGTGAATTTGTGAATCCACCTTTACACGCTCTTTACGAAGCGTCGGTGTTTTCCAGATAATAACTTCTAAATCATGTGAGAAAGAAAGCAACAAATCTAAAGGTCCACTTGCTCGGTCATTGACTGATCGAAGTCGAACTAATCCATCCAATTGCTCTACTACCTATTGTTTTTTTATTTTACTTCTTTAAGCTTTGGCATCTTGTCTCCCAAACGAATGAAACGATTTGAGCACTTTTTTTTCTGTAGAGAGCTAGTTTTTCTAAGGTGTTTAGTTAAGTTTGATGATAATTGCTTGAACGGTTTAAGAGCATTGTGAACCGACGACGCTTTAATCGCAGACCTGTCAAAAAAAAACTATACTAATTTAGCACCGGCCCGTAACGTTTCTCTCCCCCTAATCAAGTCTAATTTTCACGATTTTTGAACATGTTGTAGTTATTATGAAAAATTAGGCCAGTACGTTCCGTTTTTAATGTTCTGTTCTGTTGTTTTGTTATGTTCTGTTACTTTCCGATTTTTTTTTTGGAAAGTATAACGTACTGAGTACTGACCTCGTTTTTATAATATCTACAGGATATTTAAAACTTGCAGAAATCGGACTAGATTTAAGCAGAGAGAAACGTTATCGCATTTTTTATGGATTTTTTTAGCTTCACAATCCTTTTAAGCGTTATGATCTCTGAAATTAAATTCACTACTATTTCGGATTATATCAGTACAATTTTAATTTAATGAAACCTGTTGTACCTGTTGACAGTAATATCATCTTTTTATCTATCTATCTATTCTAATGAGTATCTTGTGTATTTCCAGCGGACTGGACGACCGAGTGCGTGTCCCGCGCAGAGATCCTGCGGCTGATCTACCAGGGTCGCTTCCTGCACAGCTCGGTGACCCTCGGCGCGCTGGGGCTGACGCTCGGCCGCACCACCGTCATGCACCTCGTGCCGCGCGAGCACCTGCCCGAGCCCAACTCACACGGTCCGTACACTCGCTGTCTGCCCACTGTTAGAAGACACACTTGCTAGGCTGAGGGCGGCTAGCAATATTAACCTAGATAAAGTCGATCAATCTGGTATTGGCCATCTAGGCGTCTACTATAGCAATCTGTGGCTAGCTAGATCAGCAGGGGAATACTGGTGTGAGGCAGTCTGCCTTTATCCACTGCCAGCAGTTTTGTCAGATGGGATTGGAGAAGAAAAGCAGTAGATTTAAAAAGTGATGAGCAAATGATATTTTTTAGAGCGAAAACAAGTTGCATGGTTTTGACACGACATTTTTAGCTGGATCTTTTTGCCAATTTTGCTTTGAAAAAAAGCTCAATTTTTTACTGCTGAGCAATACACCTATCTTATCAATTACATGGTGAACCAATTGTATCTAAAGGTCCAATGACCCAAAAACTAAAAAATCAGGTCTTTGTAAGTAAATTTCCAGGATTTGATAAATCAGCAAGATTTTTGTAAGAGCATAGTAAAACATCAGTAGATCTGGCAACACTGCCTGCCAGTCACCTTTTTCAAGCTGTCAGGCCAATGTGCAGCAGAGCATCCTACACTACGTTTGCCCAAACCAAAAAGTTTAAATATACTATGGAGATTGCAGTGCATATTTTGGATTAAAGCTAGAAAATCCTTTAATTGCGTCACGTATATTTTGCAGCTGAAGCCCTTTCTGTAGGAATTAAGAAAATTGGTGCAAGATTTTTTTGTTCCTTTTCTTTCTTTCTGGAGTATTAGATGCAAGAGATACGTGACTCCGCGTCACATTCACCTTAGTACTTAAGCTTCTGGGCATAAACAGATAAAGTAATACGGCGAATAATAATCTCTAACAAGCTATCAGTTTTAACTAAGACGTAAACTGTCATACCTATTATCGCCGATTTTACTTCCTCTGTATTAATGTTGCTAGCTGCCCAGGGTTTGATTGATGGTGAAGAAGTAAAGCCTTTGTGTCCTTGTTTTGTAATCGCTTCTTTTTTCAAACTTAACAGCGATTCTAACGTAAGTAGATTCTCTTCGATGCTTTAACCATAGCTTCCCTATTCTCCGTCTTCATGCCTGCCTAGTCACCGAGTATGAAGTCTGTCTAGTCAATCTCACTCTCAAGATCGACACATTTTACACTAGTCAGACCATTAAGTTCTCAAGCTTATGCCAAAATTTGCGTCGCTATTTTTTGGTGGTTCTCGTGGCATTGGGTGCGATTTTTGCAAAAGTGCATGGTCGCTGAGTTGCCAGCTACCTAATGTACAGTAATCTTGATGGTGGATCCAGCAGCAGATGGGCACTGGCTCTGAACACCAGGAAGACAGCAATAACAATGTGCTAACCTACCAACGATTATAATTTAAGATCGGATGTCAACTAATCTTAGTAAAGGTACCATGTTAAGTTGTTCATTTCTTATAATCGTTATTAACGGACGGGTCCTTTATTTCTTTGGGTGCCCAGAAATTCTTTTGTGAAATATAATTCACAAAACAAATATTTAATTTGCAGAAGTACGATGGATGTAATAAAACCCTAACCTGCCCATCCTCTTCCTTTCCTTTTATTCCTGTAAGTGACAGTATACTTATCAATTCATTATTAGTTGCTTCATATAAATTTCTGGGCACCTAATTCGGATCTGTTTTTATTTCCGTAATTTATTTTGTCGTTTTATATTTAGGTGCCTAGAAATTATTGTCGATTATTGTGCGTAGCATTTCATCTACATTCATTAGAATAGACCAAATTGTGCGACATTCCTTTCTAAATCATTAATTCGACGAGCCAATTGAGAAACAACTTAAGAAATTACCCCAGTCTTAGTAAAAAACGTTTTTGAAATTAACTAGATCATTTATCCGTGTTTTTACTTTTTCATATTTTACAAACGCGTTTACTTGTGTCAAAAAGGTGTATTATATGTCATAAAATGAAACTTTTTCAATGACTACACAGATTATAAATGTATCCCAATGCTCATGTGATTCATTTCCTAACCCAAGTTCTGTCTCGTTTTCAGATCAACGACAAAAGAGTAAAGGCGGTTCGAGCAGTTGTTGTTCGGCCTCGTGCTGCATATTGTAATGTTCCCCCGTGTGGGGCCGCCGGTGAGGACTCGCTTGTGTTCAGTGACCCGCGGTGTCTTAAACAACCCTGCCGGCAGCGCCCTGCCGCCCTACCCGCAGGGCCGACTCAACGCACACCGTTTAAGAACACCGCCGAACGTCTTGTCAGTTTCATTTCCGTTTTCGAAGCTTAAATCAATATCTCACCGCGTCCTTAGTAGTACAACGCTACTACTAGAATACTTGTAAGTTGGGAAGCGCCACGTGGTTATAGTTGTCATGATATCTTGGGATGGGCTTGCAATTTCCCAGCTATCGAACACAAAATTATTAGTATTATAATTTAGGCCATCTACATGAATTTATATTAACGTTACTATGGAGATATTTATAAAAATTAAATGACAAATTACGTAGTGGAACGAAGTTTGTAAATTACTCTCATTTGCATTGTAAATAGTACGTATATTTTGTAATTCATTAAGGATGCGATTTACGGGATTACTGTCCTTGTGATAAGTTCATTGCAATATTGGATTTTTTTTTTAAATTAAAATTGGTGTTTACCGCTAGTTGAAGATCGAATAGCTCCTGCCGGTTTCTGCCATTGTACACGAACACGGCGACTGCTTGGCATTGGTTCAATGTCTGTTGGCGACTCGGATAAATCTTAGTATTAAACTATGCACTAGTAAGCTCTGAATGCAGCAAATCGTTCTTTTGATCCTGAACTCCACTGCCTCGAAGCTATTTTTATTAATTTATTAAATAAACGTTTTTGCTCTTAATTATTTACCGCGTGTACTGGAAAAACACTATAATCATGGGGTTGCGCCCCACCACTTAATTTTACTTTATGCCGGCACTTCACTTGGCTATTCGTGTTCGCGTATTTGTAATATTTGACAAATTACCGCTACATGTAGACAGTTTATATGAGGAATATTTGCCTTATTTGTCGAAACGGCCAATAGCAAACATCGTATCCGCGCGCTTGTCGGTTTTTCGTCGCACATCAAAGGACACCAAATAGGCAAATACGCCAATAAGGCGTCTACACGTGGCCATTTGCATTCAAATACATAAAGCCCGCTGCAAGTGCGACGTCCATATTGTTGGCACACAATCTGCTTTCTGGATGTCAAATACATTTGGATTTTGGTATTTGGTTCCATGTGTAGACGATCATGACTGTGTATTTGCGCATGCGTCAAATATTTGACAAACGTATGCAATACGCAATCACAAATACGCAACGCCAAGTGAAGTGCCGGCATTACACGATTGCGTAAATAAACGTTAAATTAAGCAGTAGGGCGCTTCGTCGTGGATCGAAAACACTATACGTGATCATTCTCCGAGAGTACGATAATTTTACACGAAATTCGAGTCTGAAGGAAACAAAACTTGAGAACAAATTGCGAGCAACGCTTCATCGGGTCACCGCATCTTTGTTATCCCTTACATTATAATTATCCCTAGTTATATAGCTTCTAGCGTTACCAGAGTCCGACTGCTTTTGTAAATATCGATTTTTATATTTTATATTGTTCCCTTATTTACATCACAGATTATGTAGCAACCTAAAGTTATCCTTTATTTGGCATTTCATATGTAGTTATTAATTATATTTTAAATTGGCATTAAGGATGAATTGTCGACGGATTATTTTGGCTTAGCCTTAATTTTTGTTGTAAGCTTACATTTAAAAAACGTCTTCGAAAATATTATTTTATACCTATTATTATTTAGAGTTCGTCCGACACGTAAGTAGATGCGAAATATTTTGTTATAGTACAAATTAAATTGATTTAGACAAGACAGTAGTGGAGGCTCAGTGATGCATGCACGTCAGTATTAGACCGCGGGGCGTATGCTGGTGCCTTCAGCGCCGGTGGCTCCTCTGTCGGTACTGTAATAGGAGGCAGGCGCCGCGCCCGGCACCGGCCGGCTCGCGGCCGACTGAGACCCCTCTTGCCATTGACATACAATAACACTCACCGCCTGTACGGCCGGCTCGACTTGCCGCTACTTCCCTGCTTATTCACACTCGCGGGGCGATATTTATAGGCATCCACATGCTCGGCGAACATAGAAGAGCACGAGCGTCGCTTATATAGGTATGTACTTCAAAATTGGAGTCAGTGAGTCAGCGCAAGATTGACGGAAAAAGGAATACCCGAGTGAGGGTAAAGTAGTTTTACGTAACTTGGTTTCCCTGCAAGTCCGCCCTCTCAATCTAATGCGACGTCGCTTAGCATTGGCATCGCCAAACATGTGGACACCTACATATTAGAGGGAGAGATATGTATCACTTCACTCTGAAGTATCGCGTATAGCTCGTCAAAAAAGAGTTTGACGTGGTGCCAGGTAGAACTACAATATTCTCAAGTGGCAACCGCCACATAAATCAGCAGTTTTAACTTAATTGGATCATGTTACCAATTTCACTCCAAACAGCGCCCTATTTTTTTCCAAACTGTTTTTGTCAAGCTATCCTGCGAGTGTGATCTAGGCATGATCGCGATCCGATAGTCGTGGATCGCTCGAGCACGACTGACCGCGGCCGGGGCCGGCGCGCGCGCACCGCGGCCCACTTAGGTTAACGTTAACGTTCGATGCCGTATGAATGATTTTATATTTTGGTTGCTATTCAGTTGCTGTATGTATGTATTTTGTTAAGTTGTGTAAAATATCTAGTTTATAAAGAGAATAAAATTAATTTCAACTTTCTTTTGGTTTTATTTTTGTTTCGCTTGTTTCGTCCTGTACATATTGACGGTTCGATAAATAATATTAAATAGTGGCTTTTGTAAACTTCTCTAAGTACCTATGTATAGTCTGGGGTATGTAGATCAGGTTGGTGATATAGGCCTGATAGATTGATGTCTTCACCGTATTTTAATATTTCTATAGAATAGTTCTTACGATAATCTGATACAGCGTTAGTTAAGGCTTCACGTTGCCGTCTGGTGTCGTAGCATTCCTTTTTTTTATAAGCCTGACGAAATTTGGTTTCAATATTTGCCTAATCAGTGATTGTATTCTTCTATGCGATTTGCTGTCGTAAATTTTGAATATAAGAAAATATCAACTAATCGTAGCAGGTGGAAAGAAGTGGTCTCTGCCTACCCCTCTGGGAAACAGGCGTGATTTACTGTATGTTTGTAACTAATCTAAGTTTTATGGAAAACTTTGGATTTGTTCATGCACAAATTTTTTGATATGTGAATTCATGTTCATATCCGGAGGTCAGATAATCTTGATAGGTTATCGGGGAATAGCTGGATAAGGCAAGAGAGAAGGCCTATGCTGGGTGGGTTAGAGCCCGTTCCCACTATGTCGTATGTCGGTCCGGATTTTAATCGGTCGTTCCAGTGGCAGAACGTTTGATATGAAGCTATTCACACTCGTCCGACAACGATTTTGTCGGATCCGACAAAAAATATCGTGTGTTTTACCAGCCCTCTCGCCCGGATAAAAATCGTGTCGGAACTCGCTCGCCTTTGAGTAAGTATGACGCTGTTCACATTGGTCGGATGTCGGGGCCGACCCCGCCCCGCCCGCACCCCTTGTTCCGCCCGCGCGTGGCTGCCATAGTGGCCGACAGCCGACTAGTGTGAACAGAGGCGCCGACACCCGATTAAAATCGGAATCCGACATCGGACATAGTGGGAACAGAGGCGCCAACACCCGATTAAAATCGGAATCCGACATCGGACATAGTGGGAACAGAGGCGCCGACACCCGATTAAAATCGGAATTCGACATCGGACATAGTGGGAACAGAGGCGCCAACACCCGATTAAAATCGGAATCCGACATCGGACATAGTGGGAACAGAGGCGCCAACACCCGATTAAAATCGGAATCCGACATCGGACATAGTGGGAACAGAGGCGCCAACACCCGATTAAAATCGGAATCCGACATCGGACATAGTGGGAACAGAGGCGCCAACACCCGATTAAAATCGGAATCCGACATCGGACATAGTGGGAACAGAGGCGCCGACACCCGATTAAAATCGGAATTCGACATCGGACATAGTGGGAACAGAGGCGCCAACACCCGATTAAAATCGGAATCCGACATCGGACATAGTGGGAACAGAGGCGCCAACACCCGATTAAAATCGGAATCCGACATCGGACATAGTGGGAACAGAGGCGCCAACACCCGATTAAAATCGGAATCCGACATCGGACATAGTGGGAACAGAGGCGCCAACACCCGATTAAAATCGGAATCCGACATACGACATAGTGGGAACGAGCTCTTAGTGTGGGCTGATTAGAATGAATGAATGAATAATATGTATAGTATGTAAGTGAACTAAATAGAAAACACATTGCCATGATACGACAACTATAATAACGGTGTACGTTCGTAGCCCTGGCTGGTTCTATGGGAATTTAAAGGTTCTGCTACAAAGTCGGCGATAGCGATAGTGAAGGGAGGGATGCGGTCACACACACACTGAGAACGTATCACACTTCAAAACTCGTGTATGTGGGATAGCCATAATAAAACATTGCCTTTTTACAATGCTACGACACACGACGTCGATAAGTTCACTCGGAAATGTAAATATTCAAACATTTTTAATTTAGACGAAATTAGCGTAAATCTAGCTTTGAAGTGGATATCTTGGACCGTCGCAGCATTTACTATATTCTAGTAGTTTAGGTTGATTCTTATCTGTATATTTACTGCTCTAGACCGAAATCGTGTCGTATTACCAAAATGTGATAGAGTCATGGTACCAACATTTTATCTATTATTGAAAGAACGTACATACGGACCAAAATCCATTATTTTTATCAAAAATATGACAACGAAATAAGAGGTGATTAATTTTTTTTTTACATCATCAATTCATACATTTTAACATTTAACATTAGTTAATCTTAATTGGTAACTTATTTGATTTACTTGCTGTAACTTTCTAACTTTCTTCATAGATGGCGTTACTAGTCTATGATTCTGTGCAATTTTCTATCATAATCCTTTTGTATTACTATTGCGACGGTCGTTCTCTGTAATAAATTAAATAAAAATGTTAGGTGTCTCTGTATAACAGGTGTTTAACTACGTACATACATAATCTATATACTTGTTAATATTAATTCATAATTATAACAATGTTGATTACGTCTCCTTGGTTGAAAGGGTTCACTAAATTACTTTATTAGCCGTTACTTCAATTCAGGGTAGATTTGCTTGAAATAAAATAAAAACGCCATTTTTGTATCTTACTTTACGATGCGGCTGATTCTGTAGATAGACAGAAATTTTATAATTCGATCGACAATTTTAGTTTGTACATCGTTTTAATGAGTACTTATTGAGTTTCAATGGGGTGAAATAAAACTTTAAGAACAATTTTACGACTTTTATTAACAATCCTTAACTTAATAAACTTAAAAATAAGTGTAACATAACATTTTGAATGCATTAATGCAGGTCAGACTGGCTTATAAGGTTATAAAACGATGTTTATAATCCACGAAGAAATGTCCCACTGATTTATTTCAATCACGAATTCAAAAGACACCATAGGCAGGCATTACAAGATTAATATAGATCGCGATCCATGATCGTGATCAGTTGATCTCCATCCAGATTGACTGTGTAACGTGTTGGATTGATGGATAGCGACATCGGATCACATATATCTAGATTTTTTTAAATCTGCGATCCAGTACCTTGATTGGATCACGATCTGGATTGACCATGTAATAGATGCCTTGCAGTGGCGCCACCGTCTACGTATAAGTTTTACAGCTGCAAAGGTAAGTTCCCGAAACTGTACCTAGATGTCGCTACTGAACATTTAATTTCATCGTTTTTAGTCAAATACTTTAGTAAACACGGGCAGGATAACACTTAAAATGATTATTTTGGGCGGTTTACCTCTTTAGAGTAGACTCGAATTACCTATTATAACAACTGTACAATATACATCACAAAACAAAACACGCGCAAGTGGTATAACAGCTCGACGTACATAATTATTGACGCAAGTTTAGGCGATTAACCATTACTGTACACAAGTGTTTTGCGAGCGACAGAGGCAATTAGTAACGTGTGTATAGCATAGCAAATAGGATTTGCAAAAAATTACGCGATTTTGTGTGAAATTGACAACATGATTCAACGTTTACCCAAAAATGGTTGCCACTTGAAAATATTGTATTTCTACCAGCTGTCACCATGTCTAACCCTTTTTTGCCAGCCCATTCGGACTGTTTTCCGTCTGTCAGCGCGCGTAGGTAAGATACCAATTGAGCACGAAGAGAGTCTTATCGAGCTCGAGCTCGGCGCAACTCAGCTGCTTCAAGCGCTTCTCTACGCTGGCTAGCACCGCGTGCTCTGGCGGTGTGATGGTTTCCTCCACCTGGGAAACAAATACATCTATTGAGAATAGTACATTATTGCCTAGGCCCGGAAAGTTGTGGCAATGGCGGACTGTGACGCTCAAAAGGTTGAAAGGTTAAGACTGCGCCGAGCGTACGCTGGATGTATAGTGGCGCCATCATTATTGTGTTTTCCAATAAACTCAAGTATTTCCTTGAAATCGGACGGTGCTTTTTTGTACTATAAATGAAAACACAACTTAGGATATAATATCACATAGTTTAATAACAATTGAAGTTCGAGTTATCAACCGAACGGAAAAACTGGCAACCTTTTCCCGTTAAGCTGACTAATAAAAGGGTAATTGTAATTAAAGTTGGTTACGTATCTCATAAATTGTGTTTTTACTTGCGCTACAAAAAACCATCGTCCGATTCCAAGGAAATTCTTTAGTTAATTAGAAAAAACAATAGTAGTAATGAGGGCGTCACTGGGCGCTCGACGTTTGCTCGGTGCAGTGTTAAGTGTGGGGTGCGCCTGCTGTGTACATGGCCGCGGGCGTGCGCAGTACGTACGTCGTCGATGTTGGCCTTGGCCTCGCCGCGCGCGCGCATGCCGTGCACGATGCTGCGCACGCGGCGCCGCTTGTCCAGCAGCCGCGCGTGCCGCCCGCGCTCGTGCGCCGCGCGCCGCAGCAGGTTGTGCAGCGCGCGGTAGCACATCTCCGCGCCCAGCAGCGCCACCTGCCCCACACGAACCGAGTTAATACGCTAGTGGCCTAAATTATCAAAAAATATTGAACACGTATTTTTTCTTTTGTCAATTTATTAAACAAAAAACAACGAAGATAAAGTGCGTTGAAGTATCGCGTGACATTTTATACCACGTTGTGTCGTCACGAGCCCGCACTTTCGAAATTTGATGCGCGTTCTTTTCATTTATCAATTTTTATTGATTTGATGAAACAAAAAATACGAGTTCAATATTTTTTAATAATCTTACAGCCGGACTATACCGTAAAGGCGATCACCAAAAGTGAAATAAAAATTGCATTTTGAACTGCTAATTAGGCAGCGATTAGACAGAACCGATATACACTGTGACGTCATATAACAGGTCGGCCATATAAACTCCATGTTAAATTCTGTTTTACTAGAAAGAGATAGAAACAAATCTTTGTTGGCTTACGAGGGCTGTTTGATAAGTACCCGTTTTCTAAATATATTAATATCACTGGCTGAAAATAAGTATACCACCTTTTTAAGCCATTTTTCAGAGGCAGGAAAATTTAAAAAAAAATGGCATTCTTTTGTTTTTTTTCTCATTTGACAGCGATTCAGTGAAAGCGTGAACTTAAAATTGGTAAAATGGAGAAAGAACAGTATCGGTCTGTAATTAGATTCTTGTTTTTGGATGGAAAAACATGTGATGAAATAAAAGTAAGATGCAAGCGGTGTACCATGAATGTGCTCCTTCTATGACAACCGTCAGATATTGGTATAACGAGTTTAAGCGGGGGAGAACAACCGTCTTTGATGAGGATCGCCCAGGCCGGCCGATTGAGGTGACTACAGACGATATGGTTAGGAAAATTGAAAATATCGTTTTAGCCGACCGCCGAATTAAACTTCGAGAAATCGTTGATGCTGTAAACGTTTCAATCGAGAGGGTTCAACACATATTAGAAGTGAAATTGGGTATGAAGAAAGTATCGGCGAGGTGGGTGCCGCGTTTACTCATGGATGAGCAAACACGGAACCGACTGACTACTTCGAAGCAGAGTTTGGCCGTGTTCAAACGTAACCCGAAGGAGTTTCTGCGTCGTTTCGTGACCGTGGACGAAACGTGGGTTCACCACTACACCCCGGAAATGAAAGAGCAGTCGAAGCAGTGGATTTTACCGGGTGAACCTGCTCCAAAGAAAGCAAAAACCGTCCCATCGGCTGGAAAGGTCATGGCAACTGTTTTTTGGGATTCCCAGGGTATTATACATATTGACTACTTAGAAAGGGGGAAAATGATAACAGGGCAGTAGTATGCCAATTTATTGGATGAATTTGACACCGTGGTGAAGGAAACACGACCCCATTTAAAAAAGAAAAAAGTACTGTTTCATCACGACAACGCCCCGGCTCATTCGTCCAGAGTTGTGATGGCTAAATTAACACAGTTACGCTACTGACTATTGCCTCACCCCCCATATTCTCCGGATTTGGCCCCATGTGATTTCTTTTTGTTTCCCAACCTAAAAAAATGGCTCGGTGGTAAGCGATTTGGATCAAATGACGAAGTCATTGCCGCCACAGAGGCCTATTTTAATGACTTTCCAAAATCATACTTTTTGGATGGTTTATTGAAGCTTGAGTATAGGTGAAATAAATGTATAGACTTAAAAGGGGACTACGTAGAAAAATAAATGCACTATATACAAAAAAAAAGTTTTTTTTTTCCAAAAACTGGTACTTATCAAACAGCCCTCGTATATCTTGGTTATTTTCAAAGCTATTGAAAAAATATTTTCCTCAATTGTTTGTTACATGAATCAGCTTTTATTGAAGCTGTGAATAAAGTCATGAGCGCGAGTATTGGTTCCTGTGTCTTGGATATCTTTATAGTATAAAACAAAATCGCTTCCCGCCGTCTGATTCTCTGTATGTACCCTAGATGTTTTAAACAACACAATGGATTTTAATGCGGCTTTGATCAATAGATAGAGTGATTTCAAGAGGAAGATTTAGATTATGTACGGGGGTTACAGAAAACTCACATAAACAAAAGCGAAGCGAGGGCAGGTCGCTAATATGCGTAAACCCTCAGTACAAGTCTAGAGTTGAGTATTAATGTTTATTGAAAAACTACGTGAATTAATTAAATCAGACTAAATCTAAGACTAAAGATATAAAAATGAAGTTTAGTTTGGGAATAGGTAACTATGTGTGAGATTGTCCTGTGATATCTAAGTATTTATTTTATTTATGTTCTCTTTTACAATAAAAAAACTTACCTCGTGTAAATCGATGTGATATAAATATATTGCTTTCGCCATTCCTCCCGCGGAGGCCGCTTTTCGCATCGGCTGAAAACATGAGTTTGTATAGGTAATTACCCGAAAGCAAAAGTACATCTCGAACTACAAAGTGATAAAAAACCCACCCACCTGCACACTGATAAAATGTTCCTCTAGTAACTTGTACGTTAGCTCTTTACACTCCTTGTTCGGCAGCATGGCAAACTTTTGTATGTCTTCTTCTTCGATGTAATTTTTTTCTCGAATTAACCTGGAATTGACACATAAATTAAAAAGAATAACTTTTTTATTGTTCCTTTAATTAATAACTTTTCAGTTTAATATAAAAAAACAATTGTTCCCTAGTAGAATTTGCCCTGATTTGAGATTTCTTGCTGGCCTACTCTCTTGACGTATTTATGCGTTTCATGGTTATGACCAGAGATCGGACAAATGTGCGTCATTACTCTCAATAATGTGGACATGACTCCAAAGATTTGAATTAAACAAATTAAATTACATTCATTGATTACTGACCCAAAAAACAATTTTGATTCTTTGCAAGACAGTAATAAATAAACGTAGTGGAGGACGCCCCCAGGCCAGGTGGGATGACGATCTGCGAAAGACTGCAGGCAGATGCTAGATGCGGCAAGCTGAAGACAGGGCGCTGTGGCGCTCATTAGGGGAGGCCTATGTCCAGCAGTGGATTAATATAGGCTGATGATGATGATGATGATGATGATGATGATGATGATGATGATGATGATGATGATGATGATGATGATGATGATGATGATGATGATGATGAATAAATAAATAATACAAAGACTTGTTATTGTGTAGATTTATTAAAGCAAATAAACAGTATTTTTTATAAATTTTCCGTGGTTAGTTTATTCCTTTTTACGAATAAAATAAACTTATGAGGTGAAAATCTCTTTTCGCAATTCACGGATGCTAATGGATCAAACTTAAGTAGATTAATATTAATGGCCACTCCTCATTATTTATTTATTACTGTCTTGCAAAGGATAAAATTGAAGTTCAGGAAGGAATCACTAATAATAATTTAATTATTATAATTAACATCATTGGAGTCATGTCCACATTATTGCGAGTAATGTAATGACGACCATTTGTCCGATCTTTGGTTATGACCTTGATGACACCTTTCGAAATGGCGCCGACCCCCAAGATGAAGGGTAATATTTTTTGTTCATCGCATACTGTTCAATAGAACAGTATGCGATGGTTGTATTGTATGCGTATGCGACTCGGAATGGAACTATGATAGCTATGATTGTGATAACAGGTGATCGACTATTGGTCATGGACTATTAATTGGTAGTTAGATGATACATGGGTTATCTATGCCAATAATCAGTGATGTACAAGATACCCTATACAATACAAAGTATCTGAAATACAAAAATGCAAGATACTTTTAAATTAAGTAATTCAGATATCAGATACAGATAACTTTCTGGGATGGTATCTAAAATACTAGATACAAAATACGTATCTTTCAAATACTTTTTAAAGATAAAATACTTTTGTAAGAAAACATTTTAATTGAATGTAAGTTTTTTTTTATATGAATTATTTACAAATAAAGCGTGCAAATGTGACAATACAAAATATTATATTTTTAAGGTTTTAATTGAGACTTAGGTAAAACCAGTTCTTAAAACATTTTATTACTATTTTTTCTTCGATGAGGCCTCATAATCATACCCCCAAAAGAGAAGAGTCGCTCCACAGGGGCAGAACTTGGCAAACAAGTGCAAAGAGTAAGAATATATAGCTGAACAAGTGTTATATTTGATTTTTTTTTTTTGTTGTAAGATGATGACATTTGACATTTGTAGAAAGAAAGAGTCGCCATCTATCAATTTGGTCCTAGAATAATTTTGCGTTCCGTTTTATCTATGGTGACATTTAAAATTAATATCAACATAAAATCTTATGACATTTTGTGATAAATGCATAGATAACTATTAGTACTATTACGAAAAGTAATTTAACAAGCATAGTATTTACAAAATACCAAGATCAGAATCAAACGGTATTTAAATACAAGATACAAAATGAATTTAAAAAAAAAGTATTTTAGATACAAGATATTCGTATTTTGTATCTTGAATCTGTAATTAAGGTACATATTAAATATGTCACATTTAAATTATGTAATGTTTAGCAATTTACTGTTTTCAAAGTCATATGTGGGCCGATCCCGGCGGCACTGCAATGCCGGGCCGACCCGTGACGGGAGTGGAGCGAGCCCCGAACATCCCGTCGAATTAAAAAAATCAGTTTAATATACTGGTCCCTCAGTGAGGGAACTTTCAGATATTAAGCTGAAAAGAACAGATACTACACTTTGATCTTAGCCAAAAGGCCGAGAAGCGATACCCAACCAGAGTTACCCGTGGGGGGTCATTCATCTTGGGGAAATCTTAACAGCGCGATGTAGAAATATCTGTGTGCCAGCGACATCTGTCGGAACATGTGCGAACTAACCTAAAACTTCTTTATTGCATACATTGAAGACTCTTCTAAGGATGTCCTCGGCACATTTTAAACAATTTTTCTTCGCGAAGAAAATATTGTGGAACTTAAGCGTACAAAGGCTTAGAATAGAATAGTCAACAATTGTCAACGCTTACACAACTAATACAGATAAAAAACGTTTTTTCTGAAAGGCTCTCGGTATTTTATACTTCTCTTCTCTTTACACGAGTTGCACACTGATTTGTATTTCGAGACATTTAAGTTTTAGGTAACAAATTAAAAAAAGGTGTTTCTTTCTAGTGGTACTAGCGACATCTTGTAGCAAGTAGACAACCATCTATAACAGCGCCTCCAGTGTCAGATAGCGCCAGTAATTGTGACAGCGTTGCTTCTATTTGCCACAAGATGCCGCTAGTGTCGCTACAAACTTTAGGGCCACTTGCCCCAAAAAAACGCACTTCTTCTGTCCTAACCCAGTGTTAAATTTTTGGTGCAAGTGGCCCTTAGTGACCATGTGAACTACTTGCAATTATATCTCAACGGATTTTGGTCTCCACGCGTAACCTGCTTGGGGGAAGATCTCTCTTAGTGTTCCTAGAAGCTAAGGCCCAATCGAATCAATAATTTTGTGTACAGTCAAGTAAGTCTTATTTTTACAACACTATCGCCAGGCATATTTCAAAGTAATTTTAATTCGCACTTCTAGATCATTCATCAAAATTAACTTTATTACAACAGCTATGAACTTGAATCAAAACTTCATCTAGCAGTGCGAATTGTTAGTACAACTGTGAACACGATATTCATAACAGAATAACATTTTTGGAAAAAATACTGGTTACCCAAGACTCAAACCACTATGTAACTATTTATTTTCAGTCTATAAAAATAAAGGGAAATCCATTTTATCTCCTTTACAATATTATGTTTATACCAATTGCCTTATTGTGTACAATTTTTTGTACGGGGTGCCTTACGAGGTTAATCCGGGGTCCGTTCATTTGACAAAAGTATCATTTCACAAACTTTCATTTAGTAAAATCGTATTTGTTAAACCATTTCATATTGCATCATGTGTGCGTGCGTGTGTGCGTGCATGCATGCGTGCGTGTGCGTGTGCGTGTTTGTGTGCGCGTGCGTGCGTGCGTGCGTGCGCGCGCGCGCGCGCGTGTGTGTGTGTGTGTGTGTGTGTGTGTGTGTGTGTGTGTGTGTGTGTGTGTGTGTGTGTGTGTGTGGGTGTGTGTGTGTGTGTGTGTGTGTGTCTGCATGTGTGCGTGTGCGTGTAGTAAACGGGTGAACAGATTTTGATGCACTTTTTATTTTATTTGAAAGCACGTTTTCTAGCGGTGGTTTTAACCAAGGTTTCGTGAAAATCGGTTGGGCCATTTAGGAGATATCAGCTCTGGAAGAAAGGTCACCATCATATCGGGGGTTATGTAATAGTAGTCCCACCTGAATATCCGGGCGGCGTTGGAGCCGAGCCGCTCGGTGACGGTGTGGTCGAGCGCGGCGCACACGAGCTGGCGCGCCGCGCGGCGCACGCGCACCACCCACTGGCCGCCGCCCGCGTCGCCGTGCCGCGACACGAACCCGCACCCGTTCTCCTCTGCACCACCGACACCCAACTTACTACACAACATTTAACACTGCGCCGAGCGTCCAGTGGCGCCCTCATCGCTAGTATCAGGGTTCGGGATTTTTAGCACGGCAAGACTAAAGAGAGATATAGAGTCGACATTCATGTTAAAACTCGCGTCATACTCACACTCATCTTCAATCATTTATGGAATTCCACAATTTAATTATACCATTAATAAAGGCATGCTTCAACATAATCAGATGAAAGACATTATTCTTGTAGCTACATGCTTTATGGATATTAGCACTCAGACATAATATATCGCACCTTTAGAACAATAGTGACCTAATTCAAAATTTGTGCTTTCAAACTTCGAGTCATAAATTTATTATCATAGAGACCTAACTCGAAATTTAAATTTTCTCAATTAGGTCACTATTGTTCTGAAGGTGCGATTATAAGATCTACCTGCACATGGTCATGATCATAATAACTTTAACAAATAAAAAAATGCTGTATTTGAATATTTTGTTAAAACTAAACCGTAATTAAATAAAAGCACTTAAAACAATCGTTTTTTTTTATATAAACTACAAATTTGTAGAATGCAATAGGGTGGATCAACTCTAATAACAGTGATAGTTTCTTGTTTTTTTTTTTATAATATATACTTCTAGCACACCGGAGAAAAGCCATAAAAGAATGGGTTTGTAATTGCCAGTAAAACTGATATTTTTAGTGGACTTATATCATAGTTATAACGAGTGACCCAGGAAACGTCACCATGGCAACGAGCTACAACAAAAAGCTGATTGACCCAATAAATAATTGAGTATGAGTATCAATATCAGGCGAGTTTTAATATGAATATCGACTCCATAAGTCTTACCATGCTATGAAAACTCCATAGGCATTTTCTGGGTAAGCGTGTACCACCTTCGACCTCGTCATCACTTAACATCAGGAGAGTCTGAGGTCAAACGCAAACAAATTATTAATTAAAAAAAAAAAACCCTAACTATTATTGTGTTATCTAATAAACAGGGTTCGTAAAGTGCGAGCAAAATTCACTGAAGTGCTAGGGTTGTCACTTATAATATAATCGAATAAATTAAATATGTATGGAGGAATGTGTTTATACTTATGAAAGCACTTGCTATCATTATGGTAATAAATTGCCCCTATCAGTGTTCATAGTTTATCTTTAATGTTAAACTAAAACTTATTAGAATTGATAAGTACATTATCTATAGATTTATGAGTATTATCTTGTCATTATTGTCAATCTGATTGTATTGTTTGCATTGTCTCGCATCGTACTTGCGAAAATTATGACTTACTATCCCAAATGTAAAATTGTGAATTATTTGGTTAGAAATTGTTAATATACTTAATAATAAAAAAATACCACCCAGTTATCTCTCTACCTGAGCTAGCAATCTGATCTAATCTGAGCTAGTAATCTGAGTTTCATATTGTGTTTCATCAGTAAAAAAATATTTATTTGTATTATTTTAGTAACTAATATTTTAATTCATAAATTTAGTACCATCGACAACCCTAACTGATTGTCATACGTCATTTCAATAGATTTGGCTCGCATGTTACGATCCCTGCTACTAAATAAAGCATAGTTTTTTGTTATAATAATTCGGCGGAATGACCGGAAGACCGATCGACCGCCCGCCTGATCCGGCCGGGCGTCCTCACTCATCATCATCATAGCACATTTAAGAAAATTTAATAACATTTAACCTTCGTGTAATTAACTTAACGGGAAAAAATTAAATACTTATATTTATGGTACTACTGTAACATCCTTAGTCTATAGGTCTCGGAGCTCTCCCCGCGGCTTAATTGAACCTAATATTAACTGAGCTCGCTTACCAAGCACCTTGAGGTACTGGTCCAAGTGGTCCGACAGCAGCGACCGCTCAGAGCGCCTACAGCTGGCGCGGAGGTCCAGGGCCGCGGTGGGGTTGGACTCGGGCGCCCAGGGCGCTGACGACAGGTACATCTGCTGGAGGAGGAGCCGCATCAACTCGCCAGCTGGAACAATTTTTTTAACCTCGTTATGCCAAACCATACTTCAAACAGGGAGATTTTATAAGTGGGACTTTGAACCTACCATCAAGGCAATAAAGTTCAATTACGTTTGTTCGATAATGCCATTTTCAGTTTATGAACATAGGAAAATAAACCTTATTCTTATTGCAACACAGTTCAAATTAAATTGCCTCGTACATCATATTGCACACTGTGCCTTACGAGGTTTAATAAAATTAACTTAAATACATTAGCTGAAAGTCGTGCCACTGACGCCACGACGGCTACAGACGTCAAAACTTCTAAGATTAAAAGAGTCTTTGTTCCGTATCAATTAAGTTGTAATTTGCATAACATAGCAAACCTTTTTCGCGTGCGAGTGACACATTTATTCGAGTCAGTTAATGACGATTAAGTAATTTTTAGTGACGATTTTTATACAAGTTTCAAAAAGGAACGAGTTAATTGTTTCTACAATGTCTCTGAGCCAATCTCCTGAGCCATTCTAATCATAAGTTAAAACCTGATTCCATCATGACATGTGTAAGCTGATAAGTTTTGTATCATGTGAAAACATAGGGACTCTCCTTTAGCGTTCTGAAAACATTAAAATAAAGATTGGGTTGGCATAGACCAACGTAATATTGCTATAGAGAAATCTTAAAAAAGGACTTTTTGAGCTGATATAGTAATGGGAATACACCTAAAGATTAATCCAATTGACTTGTCACTTCATATTTTTACCCAAAACATTTACAAGCAACAATGTCGCATTTTCAAGCAAATATTTAAATAAACAAATGTTACCATTCTCGTCTATCCGGCGTGTGATGGCTTTGATCATAACATCGTCTCGGAAGTCCAGGTGAAAACGATCATAATTCACTTTCCAATACACATCTGAAACAATTCGACACAATTAGCGAAATTGCATCAACATAAGAAATAAATCAATAATAAATATGGCCACATAAGATAGTTATTAAATTTAATTTTCATGGTAAGATTGAATATTATATTATAGCTCCACTACACTATCGGCGATGATCGTTGATGGTCTGTCTGACCGTCTATAATCGGCACGTTCATCGTGCGAGCATCCACACGATCGCCCGTAGTAGTTTGTCGAACGGCAATTAGTGCGGATCGCTATGATTTGAGAAAGTTTCTTATTATTTTTCTACTCACATACATACATACCTTCACGCCTGTCTCCCAATGGCGTAGGCAGATACTATGTCTAACCATTACAGCTTTCGCTTCTTCTACATTCACCAACATCAACCTCTTCATGCACTTACGCCAGTTTTGGGTATTTTTGATTTGGCCCTAATTCAGTATATCTCGAATCTGATCACTGTATGAGAGTCTAGGGCGTTCCCTACGGACATCTCTACACATTCTCGCTTACCATACCTCTTCCGTAACTCTCCTTTCATCCTTCCTTTCTAAATGACGATCTTAGCATACCCTTTTCGATCTTTGACACTACATCTTCTTTCAATCCACATTGTTCTTGGGTCTCGCTATTTCTAACTCTATCGTCCTAACTCCACACACATATTTTTCTAATTGCAGCATAGTGTACCAACTATCATTAATATCAGCTGTGCTGCCGTCAGCGACCGCCTTCAGCAGCGCGCGGCTGTCAAGCTCTGACACTATAGTAGCCACGGGCACCAGGGTGGGCACTTGGGCACCCTCTTTGCTCTCCGCCACGGGCGCCTGCTGGATGTACCCCGCTGTGGCCAGGCTCACAAATGTATCTTTAAGTGTGATTACTGAAATGTTCTTCTCCTGTAATTAAATACAATTTATTTTTAAGCATCACTAGGTACTGAACAAATTGGGCTTATATCTACACCATACAAAGATAGTTTTTTATTTCTAACTCAGTTTCCCAATTTTAATTTTGTTATTTCTGTATCCCGTAAACAGCAAATTTATCTTGTATTTAGTTCCTTTTCCTCTATAGCAGCGGTTCTTAACCTTTTTCCGTCCTCAGACCCCTATTAGGTAATCAAGCGCAAGTATTATGACCATTTATTTTAGTACTTACTGCATATACAAAAAAAAAAATCATAAAAAATATGATAAGGTTGATGCTGCTCCTTCGCAACTACATAAGTTGGCGATATTTGGGTTGATGTTACTACTAAGTTCTACGGATTCCTCTTGTAATCTGTTTCTGTATTTGTTTTTAATATATACAAGAGAGGAGAATGCCTTCCCACAGAGGTATGGGGTTCGGACTTGGACTCCGCTCGCTGGCGCACGTTCGCGCACGTGCTTATTAGGCGTAGCGATTACGAGGTTTTTGGTGGCATTTATTTATTATTGTTAAATGGTCCAATGGTGAGGCTGCGGCGGACCCCCGTACATATACTCGCGGACCACAGGTTGCGAAACACTGGTCTATAGGTATGTAATGAGTTATATTAAATATAAATCAACTTGCATGCCTATGACTAAATGTTTGTGTTGTCTTTTGTTCCATGTTTCATGTACAAGTGGAACGTGTATTTTTTTTTGTCTACAATGTAGAATGCCCATATAAATAAGCAGCCTTGTACCCATCAAGACACAAGACCTGAATAGAATATACCTGGCACCTGTATAATGTTCATCTTTGAAATCCAATAGTTCTTATGTATCATTAAAATATTCACTAAAGCTCCTACTTTTCTTTAAACAAAAATATTGAAGATCACAAAAGTTAAGGCATACCTTGTCATCCTTGTACTTGATTGCGATGGCCACCAGCAGTGCGGAGGCAGTGGTAGCAGCTCGCTGCAGCAACTCTTCAACCAGCAGTTCTGCCTCACTACCATACTTACTCTTCATCTGCAGAAGATATCTGGAACATATGACAATCTTCATAAGAAACATTATTCTCCTTTTTGGAAGAATAGAAGCATCAAGACCTTAGATTTGGAATAAAATTTCAGTTTTTTTAAACAGTGTGTGGCCTCTGTGGCAATGGTAGTGACAGATATGGAATTTTTTGGATTAGTTTGTATTTTATTTGGTTTAAATAATTATCTAAAAAAAAATAGAACTTGCTGTATACAAAGGGTTAAAAGCACTGCTTGTTTGCTTTACCCTGTCTTTCTTAATGTATGGAACCAAAAAGCAGTCAGTTATCAATTAAAAATTATCATCTTTGTCAAATGGGCTGTTTAAAAAGAGTACATAATTAAGAATGGTTAAAGCCTCAATTAAAATCATATTTTTTTCCATTTCCTAACTAGAGTTAACCACAATGATTTAAGTATAGTTTTTTTTTATAAAATGAAAACAATTGAGGATTTTAATTGAGGCCTTAACTATTTAGTTTATATGTATACCTGGGATATCTGACTAAGAGAAGAACATTTTCTGGAATCAACTTGTAGTCAGCCACAACTTCATTTACTGAAGGCTCAAATGAGGCTAGATCATATTTTATAAGTGTCCGCAGGCTTTCTATAACCTGAAATAAATCATTCTTAGCATTAATTACAAATTTTAAAAAAACCCTTTTATTAATTGGTTTTTATTTTAATATACAAGGACAGATATGTGTACCCATATTTCCAGCGGGGCAAATCAGAAACATAAGCTGGGTACTGGTGCTTGTTTTGATATCAATAAAAACAAAATTTTGTTCTTGAGGACAGTTAAACGTTTCAGTTCAGGAGCATTTATGTATTTATAATTATATCTGCCATATGTGCATGCATGTCAACATAACCTCAAAATCAAACTTGAAATACCTGGGATCTAGGCAGTCCTGTGCTTTTTATTATCATGGCTATAGGTTTACTACCATAAGTAAACAAATCGTTTCCAACCTTTTGGACTATTTCACCGTAATATCGAAGGAGAATCTCCGAAACAACTCGACCGAGTTGGTGCGACATTTTTAGAATGCTATGATGTTCTGTTTCTTGTTAAACTGTTTGCATGTAGGTAGGCGGTACTGTGATAAAACTTAAAACAAATTATTCTTAGGAAGCCTATCAAACTTATTCTAATCGTTCTAATAATCAGTATATTGTTTACATCGCGATGAGTTTTGAGTTGACATGACACTGGTTGGTTGACACATTTCGTTCACTCTTTGTCTGTCACATTCTGTCACTCACCGGTCACCGGTCACTTTAAAAGTCCTTATTGTATGTACCTATTTACGCGAAATCAAGAGACTAAATAAAAGAAACGTAAGTTTCTGGTTAAAGACATTACTTAATTATTTACTCAAAAGAAATATTACATTTCACATATTGAGTAATTAAAAATACAACAATAATAATAGCACTATTGGTGTAAGTTTGGTATATCCCTAATACTTGAGTTAAATGATGGTTTTGTTTATTCTTTTAATTTGCTAATTTAATTGAATTAAATATTGTCATTAATTATACAATAAGGAGCAACGTTGATTTTAAAATTAATTAAAATACACAAAATCTCGCCTGTATCTTGATATTTCAGCATAAAGCAAGAATATTCATTCAACAAGGCTTCAAAGTATCAATACATTTTCAGATTTTGTTTTCTTCCATTATGAATGTTTTTTTGTTATTATTTCAATACGTATCGGACCTAGTCGAAGAAAGAAATGTCATGCCAATTCGTTCATTTCATTCATTCAATATCTGTTTATTTTTATTTTATTCGTGAGTTTTTAACTGCAACAATCTGCTGCTGCTGCGATCAATAAACAACAACAAAACAATAAAGGGTTCTGATTATTTTTATATTTTTGCATATGTAGGTACATAGGCATAAAATAATGAGTGTTCAAAGTGCCGCGATTAAAATATTAACTAGAGGGGTTGAGTTGGACACGAAGAAACGGTACACCGAAGCGCTGGTATGTTACCAAGAAGGTCTGCAGATATTGGTTGATAAGATGAAAGGTTTGTTGACTCTTTATTTTTTGCCTAACATTTAACTGTAGTCAAATAATGGGTTATGATTTCACTGTAGTTTAAAGCCGTAACCTTAATTTTCTAGTTTTGTCGTGACTTGGTTTGATCAGGGAATACCCGAACCCGATTACATTTCAGTGTTGCGACAGTTCAGTTGCCTTAAGTATTTTTTAAATTATTAGCAGTGTGACGGCTGAATAAGGATCGCGTAGCAAGAGAAATATGAATTTGGTTTTCATCTTAAGATTATTTTCATATGCTCATAATGACAACTGTGCCTATTTTAAGTATTAAGTTTTAAGTATATTTTTTTTTAAGTATTGTTTATTTTGCAAAATTAAATACATTTAGGCAAGGATTAGAAAGTGCCCTTACAATTATATTGGCACTTTACTAATTACCATGGTATCATATCTTGATAACTAATTAGTTATTGAACTGATATTTTGATACTAAACATAGTTAGTCCTGCTGACTCTGAATTGTGTCAAAACTGCTAATGTGGAAGTGTGTTAAAATATGCAATAATATTTAATAGTCATTCCATGGGTCACATTTATTCTACTATGCACTTATGCCATGTATGGCAGCGATTGTGTTTATAATTACTTAACTTATTGTATGTTTTCAGAGGAAATAGATGATTCAGTAAAACTCTACCTTCGACAGAAGGTAGAGGAATACATGAAGAGAGCAGAGACCATCAAGAAGCTAGTATTGCAGCAGAAAGAGGCTGGCAAGTTCCATGAACAGGTCCTTATAGAGAATAACTCTACGGGTCATAGTTATAAGGCCTTGTTTGGCCGGTTTCTAGATGACGATGTACAATTTGTGGTGGTTGAGGATCCGTATATTAGGAGTTTTCATCAGGTAGGGTAAATTCTTCATTTATACCAATGTGTAGTATAAATATAGAAAAATTAGATAGAAAACCATTGTCTTCCATCTACATTCTGAATGTAAAACCTTATGATTCCAGTGCCAAAATCTTCTGCGTCTATGTGAACTTCTTGTTAAGTCTTGCGCCAACCTAAGGCACGTTCAGCTCATTACCTCCAGGGATGCCAAGTCCGAGGGAGACCAGAGTAGTTGGCTTCACAGCCTGGCAGATGACCTGCAGCGGTACCATGTCAAACTTGTTGTGCAGTATTCAGACACGCTCCATGATAGACAGATTACGTAAGAATAAATTAATTATGTAACTCTTGTGTTCCTAGGTGATAGCTGTATCACTGTTACTTTTTGCATTGTATTGTACCATAATGTATTTTTCCATATTTTAATTAAGACTTCTGAACTGTATTTATCATTATTTTCAGGTTAAGCTCAGGCTGGATAATCAAAATCGGCAGAGGCTTAGACTTCTTCAAACCGCCAGAGAATAAATTCTGCCTCGGAGTGTATGACACGGACCTAAGGTTGTGCCATGAAACCACAGTGGACATAGTGCATACTAAAAACGTGAAACAGTCATACGGGTGATGGGTGGATGATATAGTGTGTAGTGTATAGATGTTAAGCGAACAATATTGAATATTTTCAATGAATTATTAAATATTTTACTTGTTTTTAGTAGTTTGATTTTTCTTTGAGTTTACTTCTGCCCTCCTAAATATAACTATATGAAAAGCAAGCTTTAAAAACCTGACTGTATTTTGTATACTGTCGTCGATATCATATTGCCATTGTTGTTATTTCAATTTTAAGAGTTTGGGTATCCTATGTCACCCGGGATGACGTAAGGATTCTAACGAACCCTCACACATCTAAATCGGTCAAGGGATTTAGAAGTTATAGTGGAATAAAGAAACTCGCATACATACATGTGGGTTTCGTTGTAAACATGCCACAATTGACCAAGTGCACAGGTTAATGAATGAAATAAACAATACATTCGAGAGCAAAAAGTACTGTGCAAGTGCATTTCTGGATCTATCACAAGCATTTGACCGAGTTTGGCACGAAGGTTTATTATTTAAGATTAAGTCCTTGCTACCTGACTACATTTACCAAATCCTTAAGTCATTTGTAGAGAATAGACATTTTCTTGTCCAAAACGGTGAGGCACTTTCAGGACGTTGTTCAATCAATGCAGGAGTCCCACAGGGCAGCGTGCTGGGACCGATTCTCTATTTACTATTCACATCTGATCTGCCAACCTCAAAACACATAATAACCGGAACCTTCGCTGACGACACTGCGATCTTAGCTTTTCATCAAGACCCAGCAGAAGCCACTAAAAATCTACAAAATGGCCTAGACGAGATATCACTCTGGCTGAAGAAGTGGAGGATCAAAGCTAAAAGCCCTGATGGACGCAAATGAAGCAAGTCGGAGACTGAAACGGAAAATGCCCCAAGACACACTGAAATAGTTGTTGGAAAAACAACACACAGGTCGCACACCTAGCAGTATTTCAAACGAACCCCAAACTACTATTTAATGTCCCAGAAAGGTGACAGATTGCAGTACAACAGAGGAAAAGAAAAACAAAAAAAAAACATACATACAAACATGAACCCTGAAAACATTACACTCTTTTTTTGGGGCGGTCGTGTAAAAAAGGATGCATACGAAATTTGATAGTCAAAGTAAATGTTACCCCCTACGTTGGGTTATTCCCACCTGTTAGCACCAAATTGTTACCACTGGTAACAGATGGGATTGTTTTTCCCACCTGTTACCACTGGTAACTACTGGGAATAAAAATTCCCAGCTTTTACCACTAAACTAATTGGTGGTAGTTATCACTAAATATTTTAGTGGTAACAAATGGGAAAAATATTCCCACTTGTTACCACCGAGTACTTGTGGTAACAGGTGGGGAAAAAAATCCCAGCTGTTACCAGTGGTAACAAATTGGTGGTAACAGGTGGGAATAACCCCCTACGTTAAGAAATAAGGTCACAAATATACACCCTTTTTTCCAAGGATTATACTTTACAGTAACATCTATTGTTCACCTTTGCCTTTGGCAAAGGCTGCATAAATTTAGTTTGGTAAACTAGTAGCTAAATTTAGTGTTGCCTGTGTTAACGCATAAGTTATAGCCATTTGACAATATTGCTTTGACATGAAAGACGTTATTGCTCTGATGTTAATATCAATCTTTATTTTTAAGATTACTCAAAATATACTTTGCAAGCAACAACAACACTAGCAATTTTATTGATTGTAGTTAGTATCAATTCAACTGCGCGGTTGTATCGATGCCGTCCCTCTCATGATCGAATAAAATGCGACAAAGATACAGGCATGGAAAGTTTAGAATCCCCTCTAAACCATTTATATCGCGATTGTATTACTGCAGTGGCTGTCTATGGACGATCAGCGACTGTATCGAAACTGTACCACTAATGTATCGCTGCTTAAGTTGAGCGTGTATGTAAGTAAAGGGAAACTATTAGCAACTGTATCACAACTGCATCGCAACTGAATCGCTGTGGACGCGCTGCAAAAAGTCGCTGTGTATAATTAATAATTATATAATGTATATAATCTCTTAGAGATTCCTCTAAAAGATCATGTAACAAGGGAAGAAAATGTTTTAAAAAACAAAAAACCCTTAACTTTTTTGAAGGCGGTTTTTTGTTTTTTAATACATTTATTTTATTTTATACTTTTTAGTGATCATATATAATACCCTGTTAACTACGTAGTCCCACTTCTTAGTTGAAATGAAACTTTAACTTATATCAAGCGCGCCGCAAGCAACGAAGCGGGAAAGTCATAGTCATATTTGAACAAGTAAATATTCTTCGTTGTAGTCGCTCAACTATCTTAATCGAGATATCTTATCGCCACCCTTGAAATCGGTACCGTTAAGGAGTTCCGGTGAAACTCCATCTGTGGTCTTCATCATCAGTTCCACTTCACCAAATGATACTTTCTGAATGCAAATGCTGGACTTGTTACTAAAAATACTAAAATCGCTATATGTTTGCCTACAATATTTGAGGAGTTCCCTCAATTCCTCACGGATCCTCTCATCAGATTCAGATTTGGTGACAATGGGACCACCTCGAAAGCATACTCTATCAAAACAAAAAAAAAAAATTGAAATCGGTCGACAATTGACGGAGTAATCGGTGAACCTCCTCCTTTTTTGAAGTCGGTTAAAAATTGTAAAACACCAATTTATTTGAATAATATATTTTTATTTGAAAAAAGATAACGATGTGGAAACACCACACATTAGATTTGCTCTCGCGACCTTAGCTTACCAACTACTTAATTTATACAGTTTTAAGTAGGTACAGGTGGTATCAACTTATAAACATAAGAAATAAAAGTAACATCATTTTATATAGTTCCTTTACAGTGGAAGAAATCGTAGAAAAAGCGGTTTCATGATGAGAACAAAAAATATATTTACAATAAAAGTTTATTTATCTTCACCGATAGATGACGCTAGGTGTCGATGATGTTTTGCCGCAAAATCTAAAGTTCGTTAAGTATAGGCTTATACCAATGTATTCGGAAGATAAACATGTCAGTGCTCGCCAAAAAAAACAGCGAAATAAATTGATCGACAATAAAACGAATTAGAATATAAGAAGAAAAAAACGTTTCTAATGCCAACCGGTAGATGGCGTTAGTGATAACCTTTTCGCCAGTTTGTATATCGATACCTTAGCGTACAATCGTACTAAATGATTTTCTTTTACCAGTAAATTTACGAACTTATTATTTGTGCACAAACATGCTAATTACAATAACTTTTCAAATGTAATTAGTACAAGTGTGAACTAAGGTATCGATATACTAAAATAAAGTATATTAGATGTATACGTCCAGGCTCAGCAAGAATAACACGATGATATGATATATTTTATGCCTTGCTGCCTCCCTTCCTCGCCAATGGATAGAAAGAAATGTACTGCAACTTATCTTTTCAGTTATTATTGCTAGGCCCGCAGCGGCTTTTACACTAAGTAGAATAAAATTACCTTAAAACTACGAATATCGAGGACTAGTATAGTAATTTCATAAAGTATGGCCTCTGATTAAATTATGAGTTGATATGTACATGTATGAAAAATAATGTCACTGAGACTTCTTTAACATTTATAATATCTGTGTTGTATATACAATTTAAGTAGGTAGTCTTCTTATAACACACTTGTACAATTTTGCCATATTTACAAAGCGACACTACATAATCAGTACATTTAATTTAATAAAACTCGATGACGATGAAAGTTATTACAATTGCATGCATGCAGGTACTCGTGTGTCATTAATGTTCTACTTGGTTTTTATGAAATCTAAATCCATTGGGCGTAACAAATCAAATACAAATATCTGTTAAGTAGAAATACACAGAGTACTTTCAAACCCTTTTGTCATTACGATTAATTGACAAAGATATACTTACCGATTTCTCTATCTCAATACAACATAATATAAGAAGCTAGCGTTTAAACTTGATTTTACAGAACAAAAGGAATGTTTGCTACTTTTCTCAAAAGATGGCGCCACCTATCCGAAACTTGTTTGAACTCAATCGCTAATTTCTAAACAACAGACCCGATAGATCTTAACAAGTATATTTAATATATTATTCAAACATAGCTCTCCTGCTTAGCAGAAAACAGCATAAGCGACTCCATCAAATGTGGCCTGATCATTTCCTCCACGTCCTTTTCAAACTCGAGGAAGGCGTCGGGGTGGTGTCGGTAGATGGTCCGGAGAGCCTTGAGGCCGTAGATGAGGGTTTGGTCGGGGTTCACGTCCAGACTGGGGCGGGTCCTCTGCATCCTAACCAGCCGGGTAAGATGGGGAATGCCCTCGAGTTGGACTATCTGGTTGGCGACGTCGGGGACTACTGCTAGCCTGAAAAGATAAATAACGTTATGCGTCGTCATAACAAACAAGGGCGTTTATAGACTACTAGCTTCTGCCCGCGACTTCGTTCGCCTAGATTTCGGTTATCATTATTCCCTGGGGATCTTTTCAATTTTCCGGGATCAAAAGTAGCTTATGTCTCATTACAGGACCTAACTTAAGGCCCAGTGTGGCTCGGCCTTTATATGTCTGCCGAGTTCCAACCTGATGAGTTCAGTGGTCGAAGCGTAACACCACGCAGCACGCGGCTTACCTCGACATGGCTTCGGCGGCGTGGCAGTGCAGGCGGGCCTGCGCGCGCAGCTCGGCGGCGCGCGGCGCGTGCGCGGGCGCGGCGCGCGTGAAGCACACCAGCGCCGCCGCCGCGCCGCGCAGCGACGACAGGCCCAGCACGCAGCGCGCCACGCGGGACAGCGACGCTAGGAGGGACGCCGTTTGCTCCTGTGGAAATCCACGGTGTGAGTCCCACGTCCGGCGCAACAGAGGCGCTGCTTTGAATATCGAAGTTCGAAGTTACGTTAGCTCCATCCCCGTCTCTCGATAAAGTCTCGAATGACGAGTGACAGAGATGGAGCTAACGTAACTTTGAACTTCGATTTTCAGAGTAGTGCCTCGGGCACTTTAGACGCGAAGCCATAAGAATCGCCTCGCATCTCGGGTGTGATTATTGTATGGGCTGGTTTGCGTGCGAATTAATACAAACGTGCGAACGTTTAATGCGATACAAAGGGTTGGTTGTTGATTTCGAATAAGGCATTTCGGCGAGCATTCTAGTATTCTCGAATCAATGCTAAGTCTATCAGCACCTTTAGGTACTTAGAGCTTAGCACTTCCAGTACTTACTTGTAATATTATATATTTGTGGAACGAGTCTATTCAAAACCATAAATACTTAAAGAAAAAGAAAAATAACTGTACTTTGTGGTTGCTTCCACAAAAGAACTATACAATAAGTATACAACATCATAGTTTTTGCTGATAACGTAGAGTAGTTAGTTATGCATGCAGGGTGTATAAAGCTGAATCAAAACAAAGTAGAATATATTACTTTATTTTTAGTTCAAAAATGGATTTAGAAAATAAATTGAATTAAAAATATAATAACGCGAACAATTCAAAATTCACGGTGGTGCAGAATCGTACGAAGTTTATGTTTAGCTAAGAACCTAAGTTATCTTGTTTCCTGTTGAAAAGTTTAACAATGGGGAAATTTTCTGGCTCCAACTTCATAACTGTACGTAGAGTTATCAACGAAACACAATTCTCACATTTAAAGTTTAAAAATCTACTCGAGTAGACCAATATAATGTCAACAGAGGTAAAATCTAAATTACCTGCAGGAACACCGATATATTGGGTCCTCGTCGCTTCACCGCATCGAGCAGCCTCTCCGTGGTTCGGTGCTTGCTGATGACCTCAACGATGTCAGATCTAGGGTCCTCCTCCTGCTTCTCCAGTTCCAACTCTCGCACCAAGTTCACGAGGCAGGCGGTACAGAGGAGCAGTAGCTGACAGCATTCCGTACGAGAAATTATGCCTGCAAAAATAAAATTGTTTTTTATTCCGTGGAGAATCTAAGTGGGCTCTGATGCAATAGATATTCCTAATCTCAATACAACACCAAACCCAATGTATTAATATTAACGTTGCAAATGAGGGCATGTATACCGGGATCTCGGAATCTCAGATATATTTTTCCGATATGGCAATCTCAGATAAATTTCCCGAATGACTTTATTGAATTAATTTAAGTAGGAAAACGCCACTTTGTCGGGGAGATGACATCATGACTACGACAAAGTGCCATTTGCACTGGCAGTGCCAAAATTCGAATGCCAGTTACCGACCCTGAGGAGTAAGATGGAACGCCTAGATATCCAAGTTATTTCACCGGTGTTTTGTTTTAAATTACTCTTGTAAATGTACTAACCGGTGATATTGCCGATGATGCTATCCAGATAAAGGTGCATCTGCGTCAGGTCGTAGTGTCCACGCAGCCAGGGTGCCGTGATCTGCGTGAGGACTGTGATTGCTTCCCGCTTCTGCGGCTCGGGGCTGTCATCAGAGAGGATGTCCGACAGGATCTCAATGCCGCCGCCCTGGGGAAAGGATTCATTTGTAATATAACGTATCAGTGGTCTAAATTAGGATTATGGATTAGTGTTTTCAATTCACGAGATTCAGCCCCACTACTTGATTTTACATACATTAACGCAACCGTGCAACGTCACACTAAAATAAATCCAAAAAGTCATAAAAGAAACCTTGAAAATATTTATGACAATTTATGGTTTAAACCAAGCTCTGGTTGTGAGCAATGGAACAATCAGCTATTGTAACTACTAATCCTAAATGTGATGGCTCTTTCATAAAAATGCAATACCTTTTTTAAAAATTCAATAAATCAGACATTATTATTAGCACTAAACTATTATCTAGGAATCATAAATATGACATGTAACTAGAGAAATTGCAGAAATCAAACTTACCTCCTCAAACTGCTTTACAGCATCCCCGTTTATGCAAACGGTGGCCAGAGCTCTCAGCGACAGCGCCTTTATAGAGCTCTTATTGCTCTCTATAATCGCTGTCAATAGGGCTCTAGGCACACCGCACTCCACGAATGGTAGTTCGGTGATGCTCTTCATGATTTTGGAGCATTTCTCATGGAGAGAGCCTGATGTGTGGTCATTGAGCATCGCTAAGTGGCCAATGGACGTTAATGTGCTTTTCAGGATCATGTCAGAAGGCGGCTCTTCGATTATTGAGACGAGGGTCTAGAAATAAGATTTAAGTTAGCTTGCTTGTTGTTAGTTAGTTGGTGACCATAAATGATGTGAGGCGATTTGCGTTGAGCCAGTGACGCCCTTGGATGAGATAAGACCAAACCAAAGAAGTTTGATGGCAAAACAATCTTTCATATTTTTTGGACTAGGACAATAGTCCCCATTCTATAACTAGCATGTAAAGATAATCGTATTTATTTATGGCCTTTAAATAAATATCATTTAAGTTTCTCACCTTCATTTGCTGTACCAAAACAGCTTTGGTCGTCTCCAGGAAAATATTACTCAGAGCATCTAAATGCCTCATTACCACGGCACATTCTACCGCGCTCTCATTAAGTTCCACCTTCACATCTTCACCGATGTCTATTAGTTTCTGTAGGTACACTTGAAGGGATTTCTTGATCTTGTCCCATCGCTCTGGGGTCTCCCCTGGTGGCTTGGTATTTAAGGTAATACTGTGAGCCAGAACAAACTCGTTTATGTTTGCAACTAGCAGACAGATCTGTTCTTCACTGGGCATGTTGGCTTCTAGCTCCCTAAAATGAAAAAAATGCAAAGGATTATAATAACAGTTATATTTCTCAGTATTGCCATTGTTCTAGATAAATTATCCGCATTTTGTAATGAAAACAGTTTCACAAAGAACTACCAAGATTGAACTGTCCTATAATGCAACAAATGTCGTACAACAAGTAGGTACTCCTTCCTTTCAGGATGATAATTTAATACGGCCTTACCTTATGACATCATTGTACTGATGCACAATAATCTGCCCGTGTGTTTGCACCTTCTTTATGTTCCCCGTGATGGTAGCGGAACTTGCTGACACCTGGGCTTTCATCTCTGCCCCCAGGGGTTTGCTCTGAAGCGTTGTCATGCATTCATTCTCGCAAGAACTTATCATGTCACATAACCAATATTGAACAGGCTCCGGTTTCCTCTCACAAATTCGTTCTAACGTGGTCTGGTCTATACTCCTTTCTCTGTACAATATTTCGTCTCGATTGTTTAACACTAAGCTGTAACCAAATATGAGAAGAGTTAATTAGAGAAGGCTGCTTTACGTAAAAAAAAGTTTGTTTGGTAATTGAAAAAACAGCAGAGTCAAAAGCAAAATAAAAAGTAACTGTTTTGATGCTTACCCGCTATTAAAATTTGCTAATAGATTTACCCTGCGAGGATGTTTAGCAGAACTCCTTGGATTCTGGGCTACGTTCATATATTCATGAGGAGCTAACATTTTAGGCGTCGAAGTGCATGCAAGATTCATATGTACGTCAGTGAAGTTCGGTTCTTCATCTTTTAATTTCTCCCGTTTCGAATCGTGTGTTAAGTTTCTAACGGTTTTGGAATCTGTATCATAAGGTATTTTGAGTTTATCTTGAAATTGAGGGGGCGGAGTCACCCTCGTAATTTTGAGATGTTCTTCTTCGTGTTTTTCTTTTGCCTTCAAATCAATTGCAGTACCTATTAATCTTTCATTGTAATTAGGCAGTAGCATTTCTTGTTCAGGAGGGCCAACAATGACCCATGAGTTTTGTTCACATGTCCTAGGCAGACCGAGGGATGGTACTCGGCTTCCCTTTAATATTCCTCCAGCATGCGTCTCAACAATTCCTGGTTTCTCCTTTTTTCCTGGGAATATTCTGAAAATATCCTTATTTCTGTCCGCTTTCAATGCCATTCGTTGCTTGGCTTTAGGGCCCGCTTTTTTCGTTGGTTTCAAATGGAGGCTGTCCATGATATTTTTCCCAAGCAGTGCTTTAGCTGGTTTATGTATTTCCTGGTTTTCTAGCTTTTCGCTTTTAGGTGATTCTTCTTCATCGATATATCCTAAGGAATGATAGCCGTCTTGAATATCCAGAATTTGTTGGTCTAGTCTCTGCGCCTCGAAGTTAAGAGATTTGTTTAGCCTATTTCTTTGGAATTTAGGTGTAGTTGTGATTGAAAGATTTTCTTCATTGGACATACTTCGTTTATATTCTGGCTTTGTAGCAGTAGTTCTCTCAGTGGGTGTATATGAAATGTTAGAAATTGGCGTTCTGTTCCTCGGCTGGTTGTTAACTGCAATTTCATTATTATCAGCTAATTTAATATATTCGAAACTCTCATCCGATTTGTTTTTACTCGTTTCCAAGTCTTTAACTTTCGCAACTTTTATGATGTTTGTACTATCACTCTCTGTACTGGAAATGAATGACTTTTTTACTGGATATTTCTTTGACGGACTTATAATATTTATATTTTTTACAGGTATTTCTTTGGTATCTGTATGTATTGCACTTTTATTTGGAGTATTTTCTTTATTACTTAAATTAGAACTCGTTTTTTCTTTGTTGTCATTTATTTTTGGATTTTTAGGTATTATACTTTTACTGGTTTTATCTTTTTGAAAATCAGCATTGTTTATATTTTTTGGACTTGGATATTTATCTTCATGCTCCTTATCTTTTAAAAGTTCCATATGTTCTTCGTCGTTATGTATCTCATAATACTTCTGCAAGTCATATGGAGTCTGTATGACGCTGCTGCTTCGGTTCCTGGGTTTGGGGACAGGTGTCACCATCCCGTTGTTGACAATATCTACAGCTTTTGCGTCGACCTCATCCTTGCTACTCGTATTTTGAAAATCGATAGCTTGTTTGACGGTTACATTTTCATTGTTGTTAGAATCGCTGCTGCTTGACGATTTATTTTTGGAATCGTCTGGGGGATAGTACTGTGACGGTGGGGGAGAACTGTCGGAATCCGAGAACCCCGAGTCTTGGCTCTTGTGACTGCCTGGGCTGCCGTGGCGCAGAGGCCATTGGTTTTGCACAATGTTGGGTTGGACGTTTTCCACAACGACATTTCTGGCGGGTTCAGGTGCGTTAGCGATCCAGTGAGGGAGCTGCGGGGCCCAGTCGTCTTGTGCCCTGTCCTGAGCGCCAGGACTCCCGATGCTGGGCGGTGAATCACCCCACCACACCTTACTCCGCGTTCGTTGGAAGTTGGACATCCTGCAACAAAACAATGAATTGTAAATGACCCGTGGGAAACCGAGCCTAAGGTGACGCGTAATGGTGCCCAAATGATGTAATTTCTTGGCCCATTATGACTATGATTTGGGAGACGGCCATGCGTAAAGGTTCCTCTATGGTTGAGGATAAATTATCTATTTGCTTTTTTTGTTTAATTGTCATGGGAATTCGTAACAAAAACTTGTTAATACAAAAATAAACCTCTTGCTTGATTCTCGTTTGTTTATATTTACTCGAATGCGCCTCGGCGAGTAGGTAATAACAATAATGGCATATCACGAACACGGCGTCGCGGGCAGATGTTAAAAACCGTTGCAGAATCTATTGTGCAGTGCCATTGAAATACTTTATCAGCATAATGCAAGGGTACCGGCGACTGTGATTTCTTCTCCCCTATAATTTTGCGTTCGGAAAAAAACTAGCCGGTCAGAGGTGGCGCGAATAGTTTTAGAACGCGATCGTTTTCCCACCAATCATGTAATGAATATCAGCTTTTTTTATTAAGTTTAATAAATAATAAAAATAAATTTTACTTATTTATTTTTAGGAAGTCACAGGAAAGTCAAAGGAAAGAAGAAAGGAAATAAAATATTACTAAGTCTGAATCGATTAACTCGGATGGTGAATTAAACAACATTCGTTACAATTACTTCACCAAAACCCATTAAAGTTTGTGTGTCTAAATGAGTGTTCATCGTCAACCGAAAAATGATAAATTTAGTCATAACTTTTAAGTACCAAAATGAATTTAGAAGCTATACTTTTTCACAATTGCTTTGTACTGCGAGCCAGTTCTAATGCATAGCGTAAACTCGGTCAGTTCATCTTGCGGTTAACTCTGAGTCAATTGTACTCGTACCTATCTTCGGTATTCGCTGATTCACAGAACAAATACATGGGTACATTCTATAGCTGCTGCTCAAAATTGTCTATGGACATCATTGTTTGCTTTTTTAAATATTCAAGGCATGTGCGTTTGTTCAAATAAGGCATGGCAGATGTAAGTAAACAAGAAGACATAGTGTTTACATACACGTATGATATTTTGAAAGATAATTTGGAAAACATCCCCTAACCCTTCATACCTACATTCTCTCAGTCTTTTGTAAGTTTTTTTATGACCTTGTTTTGTTCTACATTTTTTGGGCAAATACTTAGAAACTGACACTTTTTTCCAGTTCATTGATAATTGAATGAGATCTAGTTGTGATACATGATACATTTTTAAATAATTTGGTCTAAGTATACCTATATATAAATTATATTGAATTTTCAATAGTAAAGCTAGCGATGTAAGTGTCAACTTGCATAACGATTATTTTGACCTTTTATTTAAGTCATTTTATCAACGCTCGCGATGTTCAAGCGTATTCAAGACTGACCTTTTCAGTTGCGATATAAATCTATAGTTCCAGATATTTTTGAATTGTTTGCGTAGTTATTTATGACACATGCCATCAAGTTCAGCTGCTTCGTAATTTAAAACCGTTATTTAAGGTAGATTGATTGTAAAAAAACATTTGTGTCGTGTTTATATAATTTAAATGTAAGTAATCTGTATTCATTACAATGGTGAAGAATGTTGCTATTAAGGTACTTAGTATCAGACACTATGCCTTCTGTTATTTACACAATTTTCCTTAAGTTTGTTTAATGTTTAAACCTAGCATAAGTTTATAAGTATTTACGACAATGGAAAATCTATTTAAATAAATATTATCTTCCTCTCTGTTGTAATTATTAGGTATATTTTGTTTGAACTATAACATACATAATCTCACGCCTTCGTTCCCAGAGTGGGGTAGGCAGAGCTACAGAATTACAAACATCTCTAAAAACTTGTTGATAATTCTATAACCACAATTTGCACAATTAGGCTAAGATGTTTACCAGCGTATTAGTGACAGGTAAACTATTATAATATTTAAAAAAAGTACACAGGTTTTGGTATAGTTATGTCAATTAAGTATAGAAGAAGAAGAAGAATCAGGGGTGTGATTCTCTCAACAACGACGGACGGGCGGACGAACGAGTGAGTGAACAAAACACATTTTAGAGCGTGTATTCAATTTGGCAGCATGACTTCTCAAACGTATAAGGCTGCCTAATTGACAATGCACGCGCTAAAATGTGTTTTGTTCGCTCGGACGGGACTACTTAAACTCGCCGCTTCGATTCGCTCGTCCGTCCGACCGACGGCCGTTTTTGAGAGAATAACACCCTGGTAATGTTGGCAATGTAGGTAAGTAAACAAGAGAATATCATTGGTTTTTTTCTCGAGCGAGACCTAGTTATTCCTTTTGTAACGTTGTTCCTCTAACATTAGTACATTACTAACGACTTCTAATAATCACTAATTACTTGCAAGTAGTAAGATTACAACGTCGTCACAAGGAACCCCAAGTACCTATCATTATTCTGTAATACAATTAGAGTCCGCTTTCTATATCCGACACGAATTACTAATCCTACTGAATGTTTCTGGTATATTAGCTGTTGCCCGCGACTCCGTCCGCTTAGAAGTCTCTCCTTATTCTTCCTTCCAATTTTCCGGGATTAATAAGTACAATCCGTCCTTCGTCCTTCCCCTAGGTTCAAGTTATCTCCATACCAACTTTATTTAAATAGGTTTAGCGGGTTAGCCGTAAATCCGTAACAAACAAACAAACATTTATAATATTAGTAGATATGGAGTATCCATATTAATATGTTGATAGACGTAGTTGCAAGACAAGCAAGTACATTCATTGAACTAGTTGTGACACCCGGCGTCGCTTTCGCAAGGCGCTTAGCATAAAGATGACAATGAAATTAGAATCTAGAATATGGTAAGTAGGTGTGATGCAAATAATTAGCATACCTACTGGGTGACATGACAAGTTATCTTAATTAAAAACATAGGGAACCTACTCTTCATTGTTTTCAATCTGTGCTATACAGGTTACGTGAATAAATTATAAGTACAACTTGAATAACCTAGTATTTGTAACATTTACTATACAGCATGTTGTAAATGTAACAAAAACTTTGTGGTTAAAAAATACTAGAAAACTCAACTGGTAAATAAAATATTATGAGTGTGAAATACGACGTGTGTCTCAGTGGAAGAAAATAGGGGAAAAAATAAAATAGGGGCATACTCTTCAGAGCTCGGACATTTAGCACATATTCAACTTATACATACGCCCGATAGAAAACTTGAGAATGACTTATTTTCCATGTATACCTACATCCACATAGTAGCACAGGAGCACTAAATTTAAAACAAAATACCCGAACGCGTGATTATCTATGTATGCCGTTGGATCTACAAGCTCAAAAAAAATACCAAAAAGATTTTTGATGACTTGACCCTCTTTTTGTCCGGTTTACTTTGTGTATAATAATAAAATAACTAGTTTTTATTGTAATAGGGGATGCGGGTAACGTTTTTCGTTTATACAGGTACGGTTTTAAATTTAATTGTCAACGCGCTGTATACTGACTCTCCTATAAAAATAACCTTAAATATTTCTCGACAATGCACTTAATCCTTTCTATAATTAGCAGTGATCGGAATAGGTAGAGTATATTTACCTAAAGTTCGCAAAAGGACATAATATAGAGTGGTTACAACTGGGTGTTTTTTTAAAAATTGAATTCTGGATTTCCGGTATTTTTCTGGTACTAGTAAGTATTGTAGTCGCAAGGTAGTCTCCAGTTTATGACTCTGTTCTACGAAGTTTAGGTAAATATACTCCACCTATTACATAATAAGATATAAGGAATGAGTTACATGTCTCTATATCACAAACTAACTTAAAATATCCCATACGGTGAGTAAATATTACGTATATTTAGCATTAGAAACACTGGAAATCCGGGATTAAATAAAAATAAATTAATATTTCACCCGGTTGTAACCACTCTTTATTATGCCCTTTTGCGAACTTTAGGTAAATATACTCTACCTATTCCGATCACTGATAATTAGTCAATCGAAACTAGTTTAAAAATAACTGGTTTGTTGCTTAACGCGCGTCAAATGCTGAAAGCCTTCAAGTGCATTCATGACCTACCTTGGGTGATGATAACACCCTACTACCTTCTTATGTTAGTGTTAATACTGCTGAAATGGCTTTAAATAATCGACTTATCCTTGAAATTACGAAGAAGAACTAAGGTAGGTACGAAAATAGTATTTCTGGTTCGGATAAAGTCGTTTAGACTGGTATTGTAGCGTTCGAGAGCGATAAGAAAGAAGTACCTACACTGTAGTTAGTTTGTTTGAGGGCGCTAATTAGGTACTAAAACTATAATTTCTACGGAATACTATATATCTTACGATCTTACTATATATCTTAATATCTTACGAGTATGTTAGCGGTACCGAACACGTACCGAACTTCTATTCGTAATTGCGTACTACGTTTGCCGCCTGTCCCGTTTAAGATTATCTTATAGTCCTTTTAATATTGATGACAAACAAAATTGCCCATCACAATGGTTGATAGGAAGAAGGTGTATGTATAATGTACTGAAAACCTTGATAAACCTTCAAGACCTTCAAGCGCCGATTATCACTTAGCCGACCTTCGACCTCCACTAATTTCTGTTACGCTAGTACTTATCGTTACGTGGTCTCGTCGTAACACAATGTGTCGTCACCTTCAAACGCGATCCTCACGCACCCTTGTCAACTTCCACCTTTTTCTGCTCGCCTGGTACTTCATGGTTGACTGAACACAATTGTAATTGGCTCGTTCAATGGCGGCATTGATTTTGAGACCAACATAAGTTAGAAGAATTTACACAAAATTAACGAACTGTTAAAACTAAGTAAATCATACAAAAAGGTATGTTTTCCCTTTTAAAACCAGAAGCAAAATGTACGTTTCTGTAAGTGCGATATTAACACTATTTTCATTTAAACGACGGGCAATATCCACCAATTAAATAATAAGGAAACCCTGAAACGAACACGATTTCAAAATAAAATATGAATGGGGATTTCCTTTCCTTCCAAATTCCAATAGCACAAAAGAGGCCTACATCTGCTATATTTATAGACTACATTTTACAGAATCTAGTTTAAACCAGAGCACATGCCAGACAGTTTCAATGTTGAGTAACATTATACCAGTCTTCACGTCTTTATGTATAATGCGTGTTAATTAAGTGGAAGATGTAACTAATGTCGATTGGAATCAGACGCGGGGAAAGCATAACGAAGACGTTCGATCGCCTCGCTCCATTAGCAATGCGACGGGTTACAGCGGTTAGCACGTCCAACGCCAACAGCTCCACAATGGGCACATATCGTATAGAATTCAGTTTGATGTGGCATAGAATGAGTTTAAGATTACGTTCTGCGATCTCGTTAGTGAGAATTCACTTTTTCGATTCCCTATTTAATGCAGAACTTGCAAATTGGGGTTTTATTTCGACGTATACTAAGAAATATGCTGGGATTAGGAATCTTCGTTGACGTGATGTGAATACATACCTGTTTAAAAATATAATTTAACTATTTGAGGTCCGCTAAGATAGAGGTAAGAATCGATTAGTTGGGTCTTGGGTTCTATGAATGAACGACTGTAAAAAGGAATTTAAAAAAAACACGTATGCGTACCGCTAACTTATTAGGTATGGCATTTTTTTTTTTCTGCAGTTTGCATCTTTTAATCGAGTGCCTAAGAAAACTGATAAATGGTACCTTGAAAGCGAGAGTCAAGATTAGAGCAGGTGCTGTAAGACAGCATGTAAGGAATAATTGTAAATTCGTAAGACTCCTTTTAAGGTGAATTTGTTCAATAAATTCTGCAACTTGACAAGCAGCTGAAATTCCCAAGATGCCACGACAAGATGAGGTCTGCGAATTTATTTAGTATTTTAAATTATACGCGCGCTCAGCTTGCTATTCCTTACAAGGACTAAGTTATGTTGGTAGTCCGCAATGCTACTAGAATATTGTTTAGCATGTGGTAACGTGTGCACCTGGCATAACGGTCGCGTGTCATCTGCTCGTCTGCCATACGCCACGCTACGGTTGGCTGTATGGCACGCGCCCTTGCCTTTTGAAGGAGAGAAAAGTAATTTCGAAATTTATATCGATTACTTTTATTAGTTTTTTGCGTTGCCATTCAATTGTTTATTAGAAACTTGGTTGTCATGTCAATAATTGTGTAGATGTGCCTAAGTACCACCTAAGTACCCAATTACCCATTGTAGTAGGTATGTAAGGTTGCAGGTAATTTTTAGGTCATACTTACAAAACCAAGGCGCACTTAGCTTACTTTTCTCACTGTATAGTTTCACTGAAAAGATCGGTCTAAAATAAAATTTCATTATTATTTTTCGTATTTAATGTAGTATATTAAATAGGAAGAATAGTAACAAAATTTAGAAGATAATTAAACAATTTTTTGGTTTTTTACAGTGAAAAAGTATGTAAAGCTACTTTTTAAAACTAATATATTCACTTATAACGTCGAATAAAAAAAATGCGAAACTAACAAAAGAACGTGATTGACAGCGAAACTTCCGCGACACACACAAACAAAGGTAAACCGTTACTTTCAAAGATCGATCGATATGCGCACGAGTGTCATCCGTTGTGATTTGATCGCCATGGTTACCGCCAGGTGTGATGTTTTTTTTTAATGCAGGGGTCGCCGGCGCCCCGGTACTCGAAGCGCCGATTAGGGTATATACAGGGTGTTATGATAACATAAAAAATATTTATAAATAATCTGTAAAATTTTCTCAAATTCAACACAACCATCTAAATAGAGCGGAACAATTTGCATTTATAATACTTAAAGTATGGATGATTCGATAAATAAATATTCGCCATGAATATTTACTAGATTATGAACAGTTTGTGTAAAGTTCCGCTTAAATCACATATTTTTGCTAATTTATTGTGAAGAAAATTATTTCTTGTAATAATTAAGCCCTAAAAACTTATAAATCAATAGGTTGTTGTTTAAAACTCTGTATCAAGGAGTTACATCGCGTATAACTGTGTCATATGTGACACTTAATTTCTCTGTACTTATTGTTTCATTGCACTACACCTGAGCAAGCGTGATATTGTCAAAAATTAATTAACATACTCAGAAGAATTTGACAGGGTATTTAATAAATACAAACCTGTACGGACAAATGAGAGTGGCGCTATCATCGAGCGGTATGAGAGAAGTTTGTACGCGGTTTGAATTAGTTCCAAATTTCGCCAACTGTTAAAATTTCGTGTTGTTTTACAAAAGCCGCGCGTCATTAAATAAGCTCATTTGTCAAATTCAAGGTTCTTTATCATTACTTACTCGTATTTGTGAACATTTGATTAAATACGGCTATTTGTACCTGTATTGTCTTATTGTTCACCATTTACGTCACACGACGTTACAGGTAATTAAATGATTCATCGTTACTAATTATTTAACGTTAATACAAGTTAATTAACTTTTTATTCAGTAACATTTAATAACTTCACATACTTAAAGCATCACGCTACTTTTGCGTGCCTTGACAAAGTATGGCCAAACTTATGCATACATTTAATAACTATACCTACCTATTGATGGCGAATAACCTTAACTTAACTCACTTAATACTCGGCAAATATCTTAACAATTTAATAAAATGCCGAACACCCTGTAATCAGCACCAAGAGAGCCCGTTCCCCTAATCGCAAACGCATTCCCAAGGTCCCGTACCGGTCCCAAAACATCTGTCCATAATTCGATACTGTTTTTAATCCATATTGAAGAAGGAAAGGAACTTCCGCACCCATACAGAATGCCAGTGAAAGTTAAAAAAAGAAAATTACGCAACGATGCAGAGGTGATAATCTAATAAGCCGTAACACACGAAAATACATTATGCATATTTTATGCAATCTAAGCAAACACCATCAACACGCTAATGCGTGCTGGCTGCAAACAACTGACATGTAACACGGAAATCCATCAACGTTCCAAATATAAATATATCAAATTCGCTTTTGTTTTTAATTGTAATGACAGTTTCAGAACCCGTTGAATCGTGAAACACGAGAGTAGTGTTTTCGATTACGTAGTTCGTTTTAGTTTAAACTATTATTAAAATTTAATCGCGCGTTTAAGTTGTTTACCTCGATTTAACGACACAATTTGGATCGATATTGCTTCATAAAACGACGGAGTATTTATTTTTATTTTTCTTTAAGTTTATTTCTTATCATTATCATTTATCATTGACAGTAATTTACCAGGTAACGGTTGGCTAAATAGCTTGAAGGTAAGGCGCGTGGCATAGGGCACGCGTGGGTGGCATATGGCCGATAACACCGGTGCAATGCTTGCTTAAAAAAAATACCACGGGCGGATGGAGACGCGTGCCGGCAGTTACCTACTTTTTTTTAAACACGTGGTTAAGGTAGTCGACTATAACGTTTAAAACAGTGCACTACCATTATTGAAATCTTGTATAGACTCAAGTTTTGATTGTTGCTGCAAATACTACCAAAATAACCATTTAACTCTTTTTTTTTTAATGACGGAGTGTTATTAATTATGTCTTCGAATAGCGGTCGCTGTGCGGTGGGTAATATTATTTTGTTCTGATTTTAACTGGGACGTCAGGTATGTCAACATAGCATCCGTTCAATCCAGTTAGTCTTGTACAAACGGAACGGCCTTGGAAGTCGTTATTGGCAATGAATTGACAGTCTGACATTTAGATTAACCGCCAGGCAGCTGCGAATAGCTGCAATTAACAGCCAACGATTACTTAAGCTTCTTCAGCGGCAGATGTCTGCCCGTGTATGGACGGCTTTACGTAAACCGTTTGACATTTTGCTTTTTTAATTCTAAGACTTGAGGTAAGACTGGCTGGTTTTACGGCGCAATAAAATGCAACAAACATTTTAATTTTATTTACTTAGAAACTTGTTGTGTTGTGTGTATGTGATAAGAATTTTACCTTAACCTACGCTTATAGTTAAAGTCAAAACATTTGTATGATCCTAAGTTGGTACCTACTGACTGACAATGTTCGTAGGTTCTGATGTCAAACATATGTCTGGTCCGGTAGATTGATCGATCATACATGGATTTCTAATCTAACTTTGTTAGGTCAAAGTAAAATATTCATAAACGTGCACCTTTAAACAGAACCTCAAAAAAGGAACAGAACGGACATGATACGGGTGGAAAAGTTTAGAAACAATCAGTGCACTTGCAAACACATTATATTAGTCATTATGAATGATGTAATATGTTTTGTTCAAGCACAAAGGATTGAAGTTCAAAGTTGGCAAGAGCAGGGTTAACAGTTAATGTGCACCAAGAACATTCGTTAGGGCCAGAAATAAATAAATCACACAAATACACTGTGAAAAAAAAGTTAGTTCATTAGTCATTTTAACTCATTACCATTCCCTGGCGTACCTAAACGCTTTTGTTTTCAGTTAATAGGATTCCTAATTTAAACATAGTCCACAGATTACATAATAGGGAGACATATAGCTAATATTGAAGTGACGAAAGAGTAAGGAATGGCCATTGTTCCGGTCTTCGCCAAATGGGGAGAATTAATCATTTAGCTGGAATGTACACGTGCAAATGTAATTTATGCTGCATTTTATCATTTATGCCCTTACGTACTCAGGCAGGCAGGTTAACAGCGATACATTAGAAACATTGTAAAGGCAGCGAAATATACAAAGGTGGAATTCGATGGGAAAATATGAATTAAGCGTATCTTGTCTTGAAGTATAGAAGAGCTTAAAGAAGGCAAACGATACCAATATGTACCTAGTTCTACAAAAATGCAGAAAACCGCTATATATCCATTTTGAAAATCGTAAAGCGCGGATTAGACTATCAATAAAAAACGCAGAAGCTGACTGCTGTCCTACGCCAACTTGTAAGTTACAAAAGGCATCAAAATTGCGCTTCTTGCTCCAAAACAGAAGTTAAAGTAAGACAGCATCAACGAATTTTTAATTGATAAGTCTATTCCGCGCTTTACACTGCTCTTGTACGACAACCTTCTAACTCATGCACTATTCTATTTCTAAGGTTTACCCAAAGCTGCAGCTAATTGTAATGGCTGTTTGCCGCTTGTTTGTAGTTCCACCTGTCAGTACATTGTTCAACAAGAGAATAAAATGAGCCATCATGACACGAAATAGTCATTGAATCACCGAAGTCAGTGTCATACGACTATTTAATATTGATTCACTTTGATTGCGAGAAAATTCAATCCAATATTACAACATTTGCCCTCTGACAATCAGCAATACGTATCTGCAGTCTGTTTATGGCGCATAATAAAAAGCACTTAGTGAAAAAAATTATCCCTTTAGCCCGCCTATCCTTGTCTATGAGATTTGAAAATCTCTTTTCCAAGCTGTACTTACTAATAGTCCAATAACGATCACCTAGAAATCAAACCTACTTAATACATAACAGCACAAAAACAGTAATTACCCACAGAAACATCGCGACTGGATTCCACGTGGCAATTAACATCGTTTCTTTTTTGTTTGCTTATTGAATGATTCTGCTGAAATGTCTTTCCCTGGGCTGCTTCTCATGCGCTAGAATTGTTTCTATTTGACGACTCTAATTTACAGAAAATATGGATCTTTTGGAATGATCGAGAGTAGTTTATGAGACCACAAAAGCTGCCGTGACGAGACGACGTGATCTGAAATGTTGACCTGACTCACGAGGTAGAAACCATCAGATTTCAGACCTCAATCTTTAATCTAGATCTTCATTAGATCTTGTATGATATCTGTGAAATTAAAGAATAAGATCGCTGATTTGCGGACACAATCTTCATCTATTACTCATAGAGTAAGTAGATTAAAATTTCCAGCAGTAATAATACGAATCACCAAATTTAAAAAAACCGCTCCCTAAAAATTTTTTAACTTCCCCTTTTACCATACCATTAAAAGTGAAAATAAATAAAGTAAATGTAAGAACGTAGTTACATTCAGGTGGGGACCGTTACACTGTTCAAATAAATAGATATTTATCTTGGGTTGGGGCAATCTACCTAGCCCCAAAGTTTAGAATTAGAGGAATCTAGAGACATCGTTGGCATAACTGAAAGAGTCACTTTAGTACGGAACCTAACTAATCTTTCGATGAGAGCCCTATTATCGACTGAGCTCGAAACACTATTCAGCATAATATCTTCCAAACCATCTAGCGTCTCCTTTTCATCAGTAATAGCTTTAAAGTTCATGGGATCGAATGTAAATGGAAATCGTGCAGTTTCTTCACAGCTCATTGGCGCCAACATAAACCAATATGGTCTATCGACTATCGTGGTCCAGATACCATCAATCGACTAACATACACTTTGTGGAACGCACTTCCTTTGCGACCGGAAAAGCGATTTCTACGATGCAGCTTCAGAAAGTGAAAACTAACGCTATCTGCTAGAAGATAGCGATTTGAATTTATTTAATTGGTTATTTGCGTTGGAATTATTTATATGATAACGTAGAGGAAAGCTGATCTGTGGTTATTTTCTTTAACTTGTCGTAAGTATCTTAACTTTGTAGTTTCGTTTGGACGTGCAACTGTTTTAACTATCCATTGATTGATTGATTGATTGATTAGTTCAACGGCATTATTTGGATCTAAATACATAATAAGCAATTATTGGTTTTTGACCGATAAACACTTACGACATTTTCCAGAAAAAATGCTTTTAAATCAATATTACTAAAAGGTAATTTTATTTAAATACATGTCTCTGAATTGTTTGTAGGTCTACTGTATCCAGTTCCGTTTGGAAAAAAGTATTCCTATAAATTCCAATCATACAAGCGTTATCATTAAGATATGCTAATTGTATATTATAGTATTGGTAAATTGTAGATAAAGATTACTATCGTTGAAGTGCCAAAATATTTTTGCATAACTAGGGGCTTAGTGTAAGCACATAATTAAATTACATGATAATGTAACAGCTAACATTCTATGTTACCTATAAATATTACTGCGACGGTTAACTGTCGATTCGAGTCGGTCGATTGATAGTACATTGATAATACAGTAATCATCAAAATTAATCAATCATATTGACCTTTTTTTCGACCATCTCCATATTGTACATAGCAGAACGTACACGTCAGTTTTCTAATACTTTCGTTTTCTTTGTTCGAGAAACATTTGTATCTTATCTAAAGATACGGCTGAGATGCGATTGAGATAGAATAATCTACTTATCGTTCAAGGATAGCATTAAATTAATATTTATATGCGTTCTTTGGGTAGACATAAACGGAGACAAATTCATATTCATGGCAAATCATCCGTATTAGTTTCTGCTTTTGAATTGGTATATCGTGCATATTTATTTAGAAAGAAATGCAAGTATTGAGAGAAAGTAATATAAAATTAACCAAAGTTATATCACATTATTTCCACTTGTATTAAGTCTATAATGTCGCAAAACGCACTAAGAGTCAAGGCGTTGCGTTGTATTGTATGTAGCTTTCCCCATATCAATAGGCTTTACCGTTGCAAATAAATAGCGTAGTGGAGCAGTTTTTAAAATAGGAACGCGCCGCTTCCGCTTTCTGTACGTTTGTGACTTTACGCAGGTCCATCGTAGCATAACCTAATATACAATTAATTATCTGCTATAGAACTGTCGGTAATGTACCAGATGCGTCACCACTTGCGTCGTAATTGAATACCTATAGCAAGTTAACAGCAGCGTGCGATAAACGTTCCAGTAGCAATTACCGGGCTGGTCACGCGCAGGAATGCGGCAAGTAGACTGGAGAGATCATCTGTAGAACGGACGTGTATCCTACGTGTATGCCACTACACAGTGCAGGCCTCAACTGGTGCACGTTAGTTAGTTTACCGAGTAATATTATTTTTGAATGCAAAGTCAGTTTGTTTCGTGTATGACTCGTTTGCGCAAAATTAGGTGATTTCATATGGCCAAAGGGCATATTGCCAAAGAATAGGAGCCCCGCCATGCGGGGCTCTCTCGACTTTGCTAAGATAGACACAAAATGAAAATAGCAATGTGGTCATTTTGCGACTCAGACATTTTGAGATGTAGGCTACAAGCGATGCGGTCATTTTGCGACCGAGTCATTCTACTACTAACTCTGTTTGTTCCGTCTTTACGGTTCAACGTCCAACCGATCATGATGTGAAAATTGGTACCTACAGAAGGTACTTAAAAGCCCGGAGACAGATTTAGTTCACGATGCGAGTATATCTGTAACAAATATGCAGCTGTTTTGTAGGGCGTCAGCGGCTAAAATACTAAGCCTGATGGGCGATGTTAATCATGAGAGTTTAAACCTTTTAATTACTAAATTAGTCAGTAATTCAGCTTATCTTTAGTAATTATGTGCTGCTACTGGATTTGTCTGCAGCAAAGTCTTTGATAATTCCTTAAGCAGCGTTACATATTTAGCATTTAAATCGAAATAGTTTTAATAAATACAGATTTATGGTTTCGTAAGTGTGTCGTAACTTATGGTTACGAGTACATCGATGATTATAATCAACATCGTGATCATCATGCAAATTAATTGTAGAACACGACATGACTTCGATATGTTCCTTGATGATTGGCATCGCTATGAACATTTACTAATGCTATACTTAGGAAATCTAAGCCTTGTTTGCAAAACGAAAACCATTCACACAATCGAATATAGATCCTCAACCTTTTGTCAAGTCCTTAAAAATGAAAAAAATAAGTCCTGAGCCAATTCCACGTCTAGTTACAGTAATTAAGACGAATGTAGTAATTATCAGCGGTTGCAGAATATCAGACGCATTTAGCTCCAAGACACAAGCATATTTTCCAAGAACTAGTGGCAACTTGGTGACAACTAGCTCTAGATTCCAGGCATTCCGGCATTACTGACATTATTTGCCCGATGCCTGACATAATCATGTGCTATGCTATATTATAATACAAGTTACCTACACTTGAATTGTAGCAATGCTTTAGTATTGTGCCCAAGGTATATCTAGATTCTCAAGACCGTAATGCCAAGTCCGAGAAGCATATTCAAACTATTTCGAACGCAGTTGACAGTCGGCCATTTTAGAATCCTCATGACTAAGTTTGAATTCCGAACACGTAGCATGCGACTGGCATGCTTGACCGCTCCACCGTGTTGCGTTCTAAAACCTATCGAGGAAGTCCAACTTTTTCTAAACGTTATACTTGCTGGATGTATGGTTGATGGTATGAAATGACGTTGAGATGATGGGTTATGTCTTAAGCTTAAGTAACGTTTTATGGCTAGTGCATCTTCTGTTTTTTACAGAGCGTCTATCCTTCTCAGATATATCTAGATCGAACAGGACAGATGGTCTTATCTTTGCGATATTTTTTTGCAGCTATGTGGTTATGATAATTATGTTACAAGCAATGCGGGTCTCCGCACGCAAAAAGTAAAGTGCGTGGTAGGTCTTTATGCAGGTTGGATTTGCCTATTGCTGCTGAGTACTTAAAGTGATTGACTAATATCCTCGAAGTAACTAGCTATAATTGTGCCACAAATGTTAATAAAGGGTAGCAAGTATAAATTAACAACCACCAGCAAACAAGCGGACTAACACATATTCAAATCATATTAACATCGAATTCCTCTTAAAGTTCTTAAACACATCACGTTTCTATTAAACATTTTACGATTAAGTTTTGTTAAAATCACGACTCGTAGCCCGGTATCTGAAAATAATTTAATTTAATTACATAACCGCGAATTCTCGCATGTTTTAGATGTCGTGACTTACGCAATTACGAATAGATTACAGTATTGGATGAAATCAAATTTTTCACCAAAACTTCACCGGTTATTTCGTAAGCGAGACGCATAGACAACAGTTATAAGTCGTGCATGTTATGTTGGCGCCTTGTCTATGGTTTTAAGTAGACCTCTATGAAATGAGGTGAAACGTGTTAGTAGGAACTTGTCGATGGTTATGTCCAAAAGACACTGGCCATTAGAACAAGTTTGAGTAGAGCTTCGCATTTCCTTTGCGTAACAAAGAGTCGAATTAACGTTTTATGGTAATTATAACAGTCTTGGAGGTTTTTTAAACTTTAAATTCCTAAAGTATTTATTTCTATTGGAAGTAGTTCAAAGTTTTGTAATAGTTCATTAGAGGTGTTATGAATTTACTTAAGCGATCGTAAAAAAAGGTTTATAACCCTAGGGAACATTGCTCAACTTGAGCTATAATATTAACTTTGATGTCGAAATCCTATAAATTATTCAACTTGAGAACATTCTAAATTTACTACATAGTAATACCCAAATTACAAATGTGTATTGCTCAATATAAAGTTGAATTAAAACTTACTACCTAACTTTATTGTTTTCACTTATGGTACGATTTTAGACATAGAGTGGAGTTGTCTTTTTTTTACATTCTCACGGTCTTCGTCGCCCCTAAGCTGAGAAAGAGTGGCAAATCAATCGAGTGTCCACTTCCGGTGTCCGACACCTCCGGCGATCAAACCAACATTATTATCGTATTAGAGACTGATACTATGCCGTCCGTTACTTCCACAAGTGTTCGCGGTATTAAAGACACTCAACGTGTAATTATTAGGTTTTTTAAGGCTGTGGACAACGGCAAAAATAGGTTCGTTTTTTCGTTTTACCCCACTGTGATAGGAAGGTAGTTAGTAAGCTTCGCTTTCATTAAATATAGCTTAGCGTCGTACGTGTACTTTTAATAAAATCTCAAAATAGCGGATTTAGAAGTACGTATTTTTATTTAGTTGTGTGGCAATAAGAAAGAAGAAGTACGCTCACGAGCGTTAATTTGGGACCCATTTCAAGAAAAATATGCTTGAAGTCGTCAATGTCATTAGAGATGTCAAGTCATTTGTAACTTTTAGGAAACTCAACCTTATTGTTGTAGAATGTCAGATTGACTTTGGACCTAAGGTGGGTCCCAAAGGGGTTTGGGTAAAAGTGTTGTCATTTGTAAAATTCATATATTTTCAAGGTGAGCGGCCATTCATAAAAGTGGTAAATTATGATAGAATTATTAAAAATAAACATATTTTGTTATGTAATGTAATACTCTAAAGTGCATCGGAGCCGAGATATTTAAATATTCATACTTGGGCGTACTTTTGTACTAAAAACAGAATACTTAAATCTTTAAAATCTCCGCTCCGATATTATTTACCGCCATAAATTATATATATCTATGTGTATTTAGAGGTCCTCTAAATAACTATGTAAAAATCATACGTGGCCGCTGAAAAAAAAAACGACAATATTCTTCAAACAAATTTACCCAATGCCCTTTAATCTCGTGACTGTACCTACAGCTATCAGAGATTTAATTTGGTATATTTGAGCCACTTGGTAGCTTCGTCATCATTAACGCAAAGAAGATCCTCGGGGTATTTATTTATATGTCTGTGCCAATTGAAATTGGCAAAGATGTAAACACAACCAAACGAACCAATTTACCAATATTAATCGATAATCACGTGCTTTTAAAGATCAAGTGAGGTCTTAGCAATGGTTTATACACTTGATCTTTACTTTCACATTAAGTTTAACATTAAATAACTATTCATTATACGTTATTTTAAATAAAAACACGCTTGATGAATTTTTCAGGTTATGTGTCAAAGAGTACTAATTTGTTTACATCTTTGGCAATTTTAATTGACACAGACTATAGACGACAATATCGAAACATTTATACGGTTTTTTAACGCTTGTTTGTTAGAGTTGATGATCTTTCTTTTGTTAAACATATTATACATCATCTGTACAATGTACATAGTTGTATATTTTGTTTTGCTTCTTCAATAGGGATGGGGACAGATTTTATTCCCATCCGGTCTTCGTTATCTAAAGCTGATGCTAAAAAGTCGCATAATTAAATTCCAAACCTTATTAGCATATCGTATTATACACCAGTATATCTGCGATACAAAACTGTCTGATAACATTAATGCTTCATTTCAATATTTAATTAATGATTTATGCAAAACGGAAGTTCTTATTAACCCGAGATTTAAATTTAATCTGCGGTTTTTAAACAGGTTACGAGTAACCACAATATATGGGAGTGCCATACATCTCATACAACTTCACTCATAATACATAGTTTGAATGGAATTGTATACCGACCGGTAAAGTAACAAATGAACTTGCCAATGACGTCATTCTGATGCATGCGGGTAAATTCCGGTTTACGTGAGATCGGGAATGCTTAGTATGTCCAATACTGGTACAATACCTTAAGATTTTCATTCTAAATGGAGTTTAAAGCGAATTATTACGAGGTTGGAGATCGCGACATTCGGGACTGGCGTGGCGACTGCGTCGCGCGATCTAGCGATCGCTTATGTTGGTCAGCGCTTCATATAACTTCATAGCTACCTGCTAAGCAGTCGGTTGTGCGACCCAGTCGGCGTCGCCGATCGCAGTCGCAAACATCGGAATCATACCTGTCCACCTTTATTTGCGTTACTTTATAACAAGTTACTAACTTAATAGAAGTCCTGACAGTAAATAAGAGCAAAAATAATGAGTAATTTACAAATGAACAGAAAAATTTATTCCCTTGGTTTTCCAAAGTTACAGAAATTTTGGTCGAAAGCCTGCATACCTACTTGTGAGTGTGTGAGAAGTCGGTATGCACGTTATTTTGTCGAACTATAGTATCGACGTAATGTACTGGGTACAACTAGCATGCGCGCTGTTATCCAATAGCAATTAGAGAATTAAAGGGAAGGAAATATATTAAAAATTAAAAAAAAACTACTCATTATAGGTGTAGCAAGAGGCAAAGCTACGTTTTTCAAAAGACGCATGCGTTCGTAATGTACATCGGGCTGATTTACTAAGCTTAATGCATCGGTTTTACTAGTGACACATATAAACAATGTGAACAGGAAAAATATGAACGTTTTATTGTTTATTGCACAATAAAATGGACAACGCAGCAGAATTGGCATGGCAATAGAAGGACAAACATGAAAACATCCATACATAGAGGTAGACAGACATACCGGAATGGATTTCCTGTTGATGATAGTGGACCTTCGGGACCATTTAATTTTAACGTTAATGTTTTAAAAGTATCAAATCGGTAAGTTGAAGTTAAACGTTTTTATATATTTATTTATTATTACAAAATGCTATTCAACTTGTCCAGTCATATACCTATGTATTGATAGATAGAGTTAGACACCCTACCTGCTACCATTTGTGATTGAGATACACCATATTTTTGCATGACAATTATATTTATGGTCTTTTAAAGAACATTTAAAATAGAATATTTCTATTTTGAAATTAATTTTAACTTTAGGTTGTTTTTTCTTTGTATGTAAACAAAAACACTGGCTAACTGAAGGCTAGGAAACCCAAGACTGCAATAGTACGACTGCAAATGCACTCTTACCTATACAAAACACATCAACGAGTCCGAACCTTGCATGCAAAATGCATGAAGTTACCTACTTAAGTATTTTAAAATGTTTTTCATTATTATTGCTTTTTATTAGTTTATCTTTAATTTATTGCATTGTTTAACTCTTCGTTTAACTGAAGTCGAAGTCAATTTTATCGTTTCGCATAATTTTAGATGAAATTTAAATGTTTTTTTTATACTTTTACGGAAACGCAGTTAATTTAATTCTTATTTAACTCTCAATATTATTGACAGAATGTCGCAGTGGTTGGAACGCCGAGATATCTCTTAAAAATCACGGCACTATCTTACACAAATTCATGAAGTCCAAACTAAGCCTAAAACTATACAGTTGAGTACTAGAAAACTATTAACATATACAAAGAAAAACATAAAAAACATTAAAGACTCAGGAATCAATAGCTGCGCTCCTCACCCAAATATTTGAGCATACCGGAAATCGAACCCGGGACCGCTAGCTTCGTAGGCAGGGTCACTACCAATTTAGGCTAACCCTGCCGTCACTCGTATGGACAACACGAACAAATTAAAAACACACCTCGTACAGTTAGAGTCGTCTGAGACTCTCTCCTTACTCACAGGTACCGCTGAGTCACATACGCCGCCATTCATGATTGTAAGAATGTCAGATTTTGTTCCGAGAACAGTCATTTATCTTACCATACATTTATAAGTCCTCTCTGAGTCATACGGGATTTAGGTTTATTAAAGTTCATCCATTAAAAACTGGCTTTTTTACGTTTGTATGAGCGTCTATTGTATATGCTTACACGTCTTCGTTTGAGTGACAGTTAAGATAAAATGAACTTTTTTGTTATTATAAACGTACCACGTTTACTAAACTTGAAAATTATCGAGCAAACCGCCTAAATAATCAAAAGCATGTGTACATTATAGATTAGTTTTTATCAAAATCTGATTGAAATAAATGTAAATCTTTGCTTTTAGGGTTCAGTAGGTACATAAAGGGACCATATTACTACGTCTCTGCTGTCCGTCCGTCCGTCTGTTTGCCAGCGGGCTGTATTGTGTTTCATGATCCGTAATAATTAGACACTTGGAATTTTCACAGACTATGTAACAACAGACAGTAAAGTTATAATTGAAAGGGGGCCTCAATACAAGAAAATGGGTACGGAACTCTTCGTGTGCAACTCCGGTTCACACCTGGGCGGGTTTTTTGCTTGATCTAACGCATACTCAAAATATAGTATTCCACTTCATTAACCAATGATCTCATAAATACAAAATAATAACCGAATATTTACCGAATACTTCAATAGTTTTAACAAACAATTTGAGTGTTTTTGTGCCGGTTGAACAATCAGACATGATTGCGGCTCACGTCCGGAGCACCAAGTCGACCAGAAAGGCCTTGTACCGGTTCAATGCCATGGTAATAATACAAATTCATTAAGTAGTCAACGTAGCACGCGATGAGGTCCCAAACGAGACGCTAAAAAACGTATTACACGCGTAATCATGTTTTGATTACGGTTAGGTTAAGATAATAGTCTACGCTGTAATAATATAATATTATAGAAAGAAATGATCTGTATTCTGGTTTGTAATGAATAAACTGAAAAGTATAGGACCGAGTTTGAAAATTCTTTCACCCGAATGCTAACACTACACACTACGCACTGAGTAACATGGGTTAATTTTATTATTTTACGCAGACAGAGTCGCGGGCAACATTTTGTATAATATAGTAATTGGTATCATAAATCCGACATCAAATCCGAGTAGTTATGCGATTTTTTACTAGTTTTTCTCATAAAACAATGCGATTTAAAAGCTGACTATTCACTGTAGGTATCATTCAAACTATATCCATTATATCTCAAATTAAAGGCCTTTATCAACTTGAAAGTCATTTAGGAAATATTTTTTGAAATTAACCATATTTAAATGTATGGGTTAAAAATATTTTTGCACCCTTTTCCTCAGATTCTGGAAAAGACAGAAAAATTGACTATTTTAAATACGGCGATAAGCTGTTACTAGCCTGGCCTAAGAACACCTTTCACGAACCAAAATGGCAACCAATTACCAAATAATGATTAACTTTCAATTGAAAAGTAACCATCGAAGACATAACATAATTGGCACTAAATTACACATCACAATAAGAGTAACAGCATTATGTAAGTAATGTAGAGTACACTATACTATATCGAGCACTCGACTTATTTATCACTTTCTATTCATGACTCAACGTTCCCACGGTCATAATTATACCGCACTCCATCTTAATTAATAATTGTCTTAAGGATTTTTTTTTAATTTTAAAAGATTCATTTAAAAGTCATTAGTATCTGATTTTACCACTTGTCTCTGAATGAATCTGGCTCTAAAGTAGTCTCAAATGTTATGGCATTTAATTAACTAAAAACCGGCCAAGTGCGAGTCGGACTTGCGCACGAAGAGTTCCGTACCATTATCTATAAAACATTAGACACTATATCAGATGCCGTTATTAATATCGAGCAAAAAACTGAAAAAAATGACGTTTGGTGTATGGGAGCCCCGCTTAAATATTTATTTTATTCTGTTTTTAGTATTTGTTGTTATAGCGGCAACAGAAATACATTATCTGTGAAAATTTCAACTGTCTAGCTTTCACGGTTCATGAGATACAGCCTGGTGATAGACAGATGGACGCACGGACGGATAGTGAACTCTTAGTAACAAGGTCCCGTTTTTACCCTTTGCATACGGAACCCTAAAAAGCATACTAAGCAGAAGGACGCACTGAAGTCACGGAATCATACTTTTATGCACCCTACTTACTACATGTGGGTACTTCGGTAGATTCGTGAGGTTAGTGTTGCATGCTCGCAAGGAAATAGGATGCATTTCCCAGCATTTCCATGTTTACATTATAACAAGGTCAGTAACCCCGTTTCGTATCCGCCATTTTGTATACCATGCCAGCAAGCAGATAATAGTCATAGGATAGGTAGTCGCCAAACTTATTTGTATATTTTAATCTTTATAGCAGAATAAGTAACGAATTAAAGACTAGCTAAAAAAAACCGGACTGCAGTTTTTGATATTGTTGTCAACATAATGTTATTTTTATAATGTCGATTGTTCAACAAGGGTCTAAAACAAGCCCTAATGACACGAGATCTTTAGCCACCCGAGCCGAACGAGGGTGGCTATAGTCCGAGTGTCACTATGGTTGTTTAGTCTCGCGTTAAATACTCTACTTTTCACTTTGAATGCGAGGAAAAAAAACGACGTTTCTTACAAATTTGTTCCACGGTATTTTTTTTGGAAAATGACGCTTTAAATGCTTGCATATTTAGCCAACAGATTCAACTATTCTGGACCACCATAATAAAATTAATTCATCCTTAATATAATTAAGTAGATTAATATTCGTAATCATTTGGAAAATTGACGCACAATGGAAAGAAAATAGCGAGAGTAAGGCTAAACGAATTCTACGGGTACTAAGACGCTGGTTTCCACTAGTGTTTATATTATAGGTAATAATATAGTAGTGCACATTGCACAATGTCCCGACACTTTCATTGAGATTGTATTGAAAACATACGCCGAGTAATATCAAAACAATATGCGCACGCTGCCTTCTTTGTGATGTGATTTGCTTATAAGGTTTTTTTAATAATTTGAATGCATAATTAAATGTTACGTTACAAGTACGAAAAGAGGTTGGTGGAGTATTTATTTCCATTGTCTCAAATTCATTCGACTTTAGTTAATTATTTCATCTATATACTTGCTCTAAGCCAAAAGCATGGAGTATAGATGGAGACTATTTTGCACTTTATTTTATAACCGTGAAATAATTATTTAAAAAAATCATTCAATTGTCATTAAATGGTAAGGCGATCCTAGCCTTAATTATAAGTAACTAGTGATAGGACCATGCACAGGGCCCGTCGGGGTCGCTACCATCGTTAACCACTAACCATCACCAATCAGCAGTTTTGTTGTTTTTCGCTGTAAAAGGTTAGACAGCCCACATTATAAAGCTTTTCTCCCGTAAAAGCGACACAATAAATAGAATTGACCGTTATACTGCTGGGACTAAAATAATAAAACATAGGCTCTAGTAGCTTTCTAAATCAATTATAGATAAGTTACAATGTACTGACCTGCACCTCACACACGCTTTCCCGGAACGGTGGCCGGCCGGCCGATCTGCAAGGAAATGAAAGGGATTATTAACTCGTGTGACGACGCCCTTTCCTTCCGTATATTATATGTAGGTGATTCATCAAGCAAGATAAACTAAAAAAAGATAAACAAATAGGGCCTCTATTCTGGGCGGTAAAAACCATATCGTCTTTGACCTGTTATGGTAGGTATTGTTCTCGGCCGCAGTTACTGACCAGCAAAGAGCTATCAAAACGTTTACAAACGTTTACGTTTACAGTTCAAAGACGATATTGTTTTTACCGCCCAGAATCTCGGCCCACGGCCTCTGTTCTACGACGACAGACTTAGCAATGTACAAGTTGCAGAACATTCTCAGAAGTTAAGAAATCTTCTCAAGAAATTACTGAGAATATTAATGGAAACATTTGAGAGCATTGAGAATGTTCTCTTTTCATACAAAATTTAAGAGTATTCTTAGAAATTTCCGAGAATTTCTCATAAGAAACTTTCACAATTCGAGAAGTTACTTTTCGGTACAATGCTAGACAGACTATTTTACAATAAGATAACACGTCAAATGTAATATTGTTGTACCCAGTGAAAAAGAGGCCCAATTCTAACAGTTCCTTAATAGATATCGACAATGTTCGTGAAATACGAGGGACAAATAAACTGTCAGATGCGAGGTTAACCCAGAAAATGAATGGTACTCGGCTCTCCATCGCTGTCACTCTTTTTGGCATCTGTCAGTATATTTGTTTTGCCAGAGGGTGTGTGTGAAAGCGATAGACAACCAAGTACTATGAATACTCTGGTTTTACTGTACAATTACGATAGCAATTGCTAGTACAATTAACGCTATTAAGAATCTGTGACTATACATGACATGTGTCTACTTAAATTTGACAGTTGTACTAACGTTTCAATTACCTACCGTTTAAGATGACCTCCGCTATGCCGATGTAAGTCGTGAACGTCACGTAATTTGAAGACACCTAAATCGGGACCACGAAGCATTTAATTTGACACTTCGTATGCCAATCAAGCCCAAAATCGAGAGAAAGAAATAGAGCTAACGTGATTTCGATCTTCTATTTTCAAAGTATCATATCATATCATAGAGCGGGTTTCAAATTATCAATTACGCGATCTGATTGGACAGTTTAATCGAAATAAGTTGTAAGTATCATCCTTTTTTACAGAGTCTAGATTACATACGATAAAGTTCATGTTTGATGTAGCTTTCTCGCAGGAAAACTAATTATAATTTATAATCAGAGCATTTAACTCAGTATGGAATGGATTGAAAGAAATGTTTCAGAAAAACAGATGTCTATCGCTTCCCATAGGAGGAGCGCGCATTTGTTCGACCATAGAGGATAAAGATGACATGCCAACTTTTTGCCGCTTTTATAGTGACAGTGACAATTCTATTTGATTCTTAATGTTTATATTAAAGTATGTGTGATTTCTCTATTCCAAAATGGATGACAGGGGGCGCCAAGGTTTCTTGAGGATGATCATTTAAACAAGTAAAATATGTTTTAGTGTTACTTTAACGTTTTTTCACGCCATAACCAGAACGGTTGAATTGTTTTTTTGTGTCAATATTTAAAAAGATAGTAAAATATCTACGTGTTCATAATTATTTTTTTAATAAATGTTAAACAGTTTTAAAGATGGTCCCACAAAAAGACAATTCGTGTCGAACTGATATATCACAACTAGCGGTGAGTAAAAATCCGCTTTCGTGCGTTGCCAATGTTTAACCACTAGGTGTGAATCAATGTTTGGCAGCTATAAATAAATAATGGATAAATTATATTTATTTTGTAATGCCACAGGGTACTTTTTCAACTCGGGGTCTACTAGCATATCCCAAAAGGAGATTACTATCGAGAAGATGCTTCGCAAGAAATTCAATATAAGTACTATTCCACTCTTTACCAGTTATACCAAAAACATAATTAACTGAACCAAGATTTAATAGATCAAGCAGAAGTAGAATGTAACTTTTACGAGATTTATGTTTATTAAACGTTTCTTATTCTTAGTTATTATGCTATGAGCTGTTCATAGTACTTAGGGTCTTTTGCACTATACTAAGTGACTATGTGCGTCTTTGGAATGACACAATAGGTATTTATTAGCCATATTAGCCACTGACTCATCGGGTATCGCAAATTTATACAATTACTTACCGACAGTAGTTTACTGCTGTTTACCTCAATTGGAAATACACTCTGATCTTTGCCCCTAGTTATTTGTAATGAATATGTATTTATGTTTAATTGTACAAGCCATTCTATTAAAAAATATTTAGTTATATTAGTACTTAGTCGGATATATTAGCAAGATTAATAAAAATAATATGTATATTGATAAAAATGATATTGGGTGAAAGTTGCATGAAAATCAGGAGGCCAGGACGCCATTGGCAAAATTAATTTTAAATTCGTAGACATGTTCTTTTTTCAGGCACCTAATATTATATGACAATTAATAATTAATTACCTTCCTTTAGTTAAATTATAATAAGATCTCGAAAAAAGTTTTTTTTTATTAAAAGAGAAAAGGCAATAAGGGTTAAATGCAGAAATCCATAGTGAAATGATTAGGAAACATTCTCCAGAGGCTTAGTTGATTAGTATGTCAAAATTAATTGGTTCGTAGCTGGGACATGTCGCTGTAATAGGTATTTTATTATAATGCGCGATTGTATGCAGATGCGCGAGAGTGGCTGTGGCTGGGTGCGCTGGCACAGATAGCTTCATAAACATAAATTGGTACAGGAATTGGTTTTAATCATCCTAGAAACTAGCTTTAACCCCCTTTACTTTTCAATTATTCAAATATTTTTATGCACATATCCACGTAATTAAGTATGTCAGTAAGATATAAACACACTTTCGCATGAAAGCTGAATAATAAAAAACCCGCCAAGTGCGAGTTGGACTCGCGCACGAAGGGTTCCGTACCAATCCGGGCAAAAAAATCACGTTTGTTGATGTACGGGAGCCCCGCTTAAATATTTTATTTTATTCTGTTTTTAGTATTTGTTATAGCGGCAACAGAAATACATCATCTGTGAAAATTTCAACTGTCTAGCTATCACGGTTCATGATATACAGCCTGGTGATAGACATACGGACGGACGGACAGCGGAGTCTTAGTAATAGGGTTCTAGTTTTTACCCTTTGGGTACGGAACCCTAAAAATAATTTAACACACTTTGCTCTAGTCCTACACTAGGCTCTTGTAAGTACCTATAGAGAATTAAATACATTATTATTAGTAACGCTAGATAACTTTAAGTAAGTTGACCATTTGAGTGAATACTTGAAGATCTAAGGCTAAAAAGATAATACGGAAAGATCTATTCAAATTCAAGTTGTATCAATTTTCAGACGAAAACAGCATATACCTAGGTATGAAAACGCTTGAGCACTTTCTTTGGTTGAAACCCGTAAGATTTTCGTTCTAAAGATTATTGACTCGACTGTACCAGCCTGAGTCATCCCCGAGGTATTGACATCTTCGAGCGAATAAATTATTTGCTCAGCAATCCAGCCGTCGTCGAGGTTTCGCAAGGAATGCGATGTAATGTTTATTTGATGCACACTGTACGTACAGCTATATCGATCAAAGTACTGCTTAGCACACACTATGGCAGTGAGTTGCCGGCTGGCTTCTCCGATTTATCAATGGAAGGGTTCAAAAATTCAAAATTATTCAGTAAATTGGCCTCATGACGGTTCTTTTCCACGTGTCGGTAATATGGAATGAATCTGCGGACAAGATCATCATTGCGGAGAAGAAGAGCCGCACGAAACTTCACTCTCATAAAATTCTCACAATGCTTAAAAGTAAGTTACATTACAAGTTACAAGCTTCGTTACAATAGGACAAAATTAGAGAGTTATCCTTATATGGTTATAAACAGAGGTCGGAATAGGTAGTGCTTATTAACCTAAACTTGATGCATCTTCATTCAATAACGTATTTCCATCTCACTCACGCATGAATGAACATGAGTCAAGTTTAGGTTAATAAGCACTACCTATTCCGACCTCTGGTTATAAATAAAGAAGGTATGACTTAACAGCAAGATGAGGGGAGGGCATCAGTGTAAAGAGCTCTTACTGGTTATTAATTGGAAAAGTGTGGTCGTTTGTTTCGTCTTCACGTTCAACGCCTCGTCGCGGGCAAAACCTTATACTAACGAAGTATATAGAGATGGATAATTGCAGAAAATATATTTAAACTAGGAAATAATTTAATGGGAAGTTTCCACTGGCAATATCTCAGAGAATATTCCAACCTGCCCACCACTAAGTACAGTGAGTACTTAACTACGGCTGTGCCGATATGACGAGATAGAATACCGGAAGGATATCTTATCTAAACTGTCGCATACAATACCGGCTACTACACCGACTACGCCTGTTTAGTTTACAGTGTAAACTTTACACAATAATAAGTATAAATGAAATAGGTATCACCAACTTTCAATCGATTCCGGCGTGCGTTCAGGAATCCAATCAGTATAGGTAGTATGTATGAATCATTCATCTCACACGCATTGCGGAATAAAAAGTGAGTGACGTCGAACACTATTATTTAAGATAACTGCGTGTTTAAAGCCACTGTCGCTACGCTAGGTAACTGTTAAAAAAAGTTAGTTGGTTGATTGGAAGACAGACTTCCACACCATGGGGCAGATCATGATTATTTGTTTAATCTATAAATAACGAACTCTTCCGGGACTTTTATACTGACTGACAGACACGCACCCTAAAACGCTGTATCTAGGAACAAGAAATTTCAAACGAATATACCTTGAGACTCCCTAGACGTGTACTAATCTAGGTTTTTCCGAAAATCAGCCCCTAACGGGAAGAAAAAGAGGGATAGCAGAAAACGAATTCTACGCGTAGATAGTAAGTAGCGGGCTACGTGTAGTTCATTACAGAATTTTGGTTAATTCATACATTTTAAATAATATTTGAACATATTTAACTACTTTGTAATAAACAATGCGCAAAAACAAATAGGTTAATAGATGTTGTTTTTTTGGTATTTGTAAGGTCCGGTAAACCCAGCGGCGGGGCGATAATTCGACGGAGTCATCGGCGTGATTCATCCGAATAGCGACCGAGACCGGAACCTAGATAGTAATGACGGATTGAGTTATGTTCCAAATGTAAGAGCCGTTCATGCGCAGCAAGCATTACACACCTTGAGCAAGAGCAGATAAGCTCAAGTACTTATTATCATTTTCAGTGGCCAGTATCATCGTGTCATCAAATTAAGCCCACCCGAGTCATGGGATTCGCTGTGTAGACTAGCAATTGGATACGGTTCATCCGCTAGATATAGAATTTCACGATCACTATAAGGCGTGGTATTAAATGACGCAGGTAGGCGGCACGCGGCGCGGCTCAAAATGCAAACGTCTAAACAAACCCGCTCTGTACTCTATGGTGTAATGTCACGCAAATATGGCGGGAACACAAGAAGACATGTTTGTTGAAAGTCGCATTTGATCCCGTGTTGTGAAAGCCGTTCAAATATGGAGGCGATAAAATATACGAGGCATTTATTGTTAACAGTGATTGACGGCATAATAAAAGCGGTATTTGCGTGTAATTTAGATGATTTTGTAACATTGCGAATAGCTAAATTTCTTCACCATTATTTGCCTATTGATATAGGATTTGACAGCTGTCATGGTGGTATTGTTTCTAAATTGTAAAGCCAATTGGAACTATATGAATGGGGTTCTTGTATAGCTGTCATTTTGAAAACATCTGACTTTTTATTTCATTTTTTGTAAATTACTTTATCGTTGATTTTGGTTCGCAAATCCTGGGCAACTTTGTGAAGTAACCTCCAACACTGAAGAAGAATATGCATCAAATATAATAACAGTGAAAAGCTGATTCTGAATGGGCAAGCGGTCAAGAACAATCCAAGCCAATCAAGCCATTGAAGTGGATGCCCACCATCTTCAATGGTGTGCCGACTGGGACTGGAAGACGCCGACGACAACGACGATTCACCGTACAATTGCTTATATATACTTGACATTGGCAAAATTACATAACTTGTAGACGCCATTAAAACAAATAAATAATAATAATAACTATATGAATGAATATGCTGACAATTACATAGTAGGTTCCGACACTTAGGAAATAAACATTTTTGATAGGGCCTTCAGATCTCTTTGCTCTAGGTGTTTGGACATCAGCAGTTTTTTTTATCGCTAATCTTCCGACGTTTTTTTCCAACATCAAAATAAACGTCAAGTTATGTTTAAGTTAATGTCGAGCTCATCAATATGCTGCGATAATTGTATGCGTTTTCACTTTTATTTACCACAAGGGAATATATCTACATACACTCTACTGGTTACGTAATGGACTCAAGTCAACTAGAGAGTAGAGCCTTGGTAGAACCAGTTCAGAAGTCAATTATGAATAACTACACCAGTTCAGTTAAATGACATGCCAAGACTGCGCTGTCATTTTGTCGCTCCCCTAAAGAGAAGGGCGCGAACGGCTAATTAATGGTATTACGGTTATATGAAAATTGAGTAAGTATTAGTTTGCTTGCACTGCGTGTGAGCTGAATCGTTTCCTATATATTTTTAGATAATTTGTGGGCAAATTTGCTGAGAGTTGGAAATGTTTGAAGGAATTATAGATGCAGTTTGCGGTGCATTCGAATGGGTATGCAATTCAAACTTGGACTTCCCTTGTACAATAGGCAGAATTTTAAAGTCGAACCGTTTTCATTTTGAAACGCAAGTACTCTCAAATTAAACGTCAATATTTGATGACACTATCCAATTAGTTTTAAGATGTACAGGATATGCTGTATGTTAAAAATGCCATGTTAATGAACGATGTTTATGTATATATTGCCATTTCCTTAAACAAGTGTTAACCAGGTGGTTACCTCCTTTAATAACAGCCTATATGGTCCCGGTGTAGAGATAGTGGAATTTTAATAAAGTCCATTTCCTTATTAACGCTCTCCACAGCATTTCGCACTCAAACATCTAAAAAGGCAATAATAAACCCATATAAACTCTTGGAAATTTCCTCACGTTATCCATCAGTCTCATTAAGCTAAGAATGTCCAGAATGTTCCAGACATTGGGCCTTAAATAGATCCCTAATTATCCATTATCCCATTTAGGGAGATAAGCCAGTTCTTTAGAGGGAAGGCGGTGCTGGATTATCGCATTCAGTGCCAAGCCAGTAAGGAATATGTGGATATTGAGTCCATTTTGTGCTTAGGGAGGTTGGCGTTCAATGCTATCTTCTGAGATGCCGGGAGTTCAATGCCGCGGAGAAATCTTGGGCGTGGCATGGTGCGGTGATTGACTACATCTACTGAACACTGACAGTTGTGGTCTACCTTGTTTTAAAATATAGTTTAAACGTCTTTTGTCAGGTTTACTTTTCAAGGTTTTGATTATTTTGGTATTGTGATTGTGACTGACGAGAACAGTTCATTAAAACATCTATAATTTAAAGACGCTCTCATATTACCTATTTTATATCGCACAATTTATCACGTTAGGTTAATATATTATTACATCAAAGCCTTAATTCTGTCTCCGGGGCTCTAAACATCACCCTAGGTTATAAATATTAAAATATTATCTAGAGTTCCCACGGGAGATTCAAAAACCCCAACGCCGCAGGGTTCCAACGCGGGCTGATTGCATAATGCCGTAGCCCACGGAACCTTTTCGAATGGTAATCACGTATGGATTTGCATTTCAAATATCGAGCCACGGGATGTATGGAAAACCAGTTTCCACTGTTACGAAAGGGTTCCGTTTCCTTTTACAAGGACAGTCTTTTTGTAACTTGTGTTCGGAAAATATGGACAGCAGGTGTTAGATTATGGAAGGAATAGGAGTAATTTAATGTAATATAAATAACTTTCATCGGAATCCTGAGCAGCGTTTACGTGGTTAGATGTTTTCCCCTGCGTAAAGTAATTGGTTTATTCAATTGAATTTGTGGTAGAGAAAATAAAAAAGTCGTTGCATATTTTGAGAAAGCAACGAGGACAAAACTACATGGATGACATGATGAACGTTTTAAGGAAAACGTACTAAACAACATAAAGTTGCGTGTTTAAATACTGAGGAATACCTAGCAAGGTTAATGCAATCACTTCCACGTATCTTTATACACAGTTATCAGTAAAAAAGTAGGGTAACACGTACACTGCCTAATTTATCTTATCCATGGAACTGGGTAACCTGATCGACTTTAAATCGCCGTGGCCACAATACTTGACAAAAACCTCATTACTTGGTACAGACAGGTACCGTTGCAGACATCTCCTAGTTAGCTGTGCCGACTGTCGTTAACTGTCGACGGAAATTTACCTATTATAAGTGCAAACTAGTGACCCGCCCTCACTTCGCTTCGGTTTACGTGGGTTTCCTGTTATACCCGTACATGAACCAGAATTTATAATTACCTATACATAAAAACCTTCTCTTGAATCACAATATTTATTGGTGAAAATCGTATGAAATCCGTTGCGTAGTTTGACAGATCTAAGCGTACTTTACATACAGAGGGACAGAAGGCGCGAAGCGACTTTGTTTTAAACAATTTCAAGATAAAGATTGTTTCTATTCCTTAAGTGGATTTGACTTCTGGATATCAACCACGCATTAACAATTTATGCCATTTAACTACGCACTGACTATACGCCCGGTGTGACAAAATTTTATGCAAATGTGTGCGTGCCAACAGTGCACATGTTAACGTCGGCATTTCCTATTTATCTTGTTAAGTACTGTTGTCTAAAGTATTTTGAGGATATCGTGAAGTTCTTTTACTAGTGTACGTAAAAAGCTACGGTTTCAATGTTACCACCCTAAAATGACCTAAACCCACCAAGTGTTACATATAAATGTCAGCAAATGTTGCTATTTTCCTCATGTAGTTATGTAGAGAGTAGCATTTCCAATGATGTTTTAAATAGGTAAATATACAAATAAGTGGTAGGGACATAATCCGCAATGTACTGTATTTGTGCGGCTTCGAAATCTGAGTGCATCGGCTAATGATATTAACTCGAAGCCCTGCACTATCGGAATACTGTTACTCGGCTACAATCGCATATTGCACTGGCAACAAATCTCAAACAAACTCAACTTTAACTCTATTATTTATGGTCTAGAGTTAGTATTGATTTATGGCGGCTTAGACTTAGCAATGATAGTAATTGGCATCACGTCTTCGTGAGATGCGTTTCTTTTCCACGGTGGTCCTGCTATTGAACTTATTCTAGTTTTATGACACCAGTTTTATTTGTTTAGAATCAGGAAATGCTTACAGGTTTCCTGTACAAGAGGAATGCATGGCGATAAAATTTAGTAGTCAAGTTAATTTTACAGTTAATTAAAATCATATGAGTTAGTACGCAGTCAATCATGAGAAATTATTCGTAACGGAGTTAGACGTAGGCTGAGGTAATTTTAAGGATCGTCTTAGAGAGAAATAAACTTGGCCATGCTTTCTCGTAACATAATTAGCTATGAACGCTACTTACTGAATAAACATCTTTTATCTTTTTTTTATCTTTTATGTACATTCAGGTGTCAGTTTATGGCGGAGCTAAAATGAAGGTTTGTACCAAACCAAGTAATGTTATTACGTCTTAAAGTTTTTTGTTAATGTACCAATCAAAGGTGGATCCAGGATTTGGTACAGGAAGGGGATGAGAGAGGCTGGGAGGGGTCACAACCTCACAAAATGTAGTCTTAAATATCATTCACATAACTATGAAGTGTTACAACGAGGGCTCATGGCATCCGCCGCTGTTACCACTTAATATTAATCATTTCTAAGGTGTTGCTAATAAACGTAAAGTACAACATTTCTTTACTGCTGTAATAAAAATGATTCCATTTAATGGTAGCCAATTAAGTACCTCTAAGTGAAATTGGTCGTCACTCTCGTCGGGCAACCTAGATTATCCTTAAACGGATTACCCCGTCCTATTGCCGACAGGAAGCCTTGTCGGTCAGCCAACGGGCTGTTCGACTAACGCCATTACCTTGCGATAAAAAGTATACCGGCCATAGACTAGAGGATGCTCGAGGTTTGAAGACCGAGTGCATGAATGATTGAAGGGTTGATTATATGCATTAAGGTAGACTCGCAATGAAGACTTGCACGCGATAAAATAGGTAGTAAAAGTTGCGAATGATATTTTATTCGATTGGTCGACCTCGACTTACTATTAAACACTATGTGTGAACTTAATATTAAACATTTACCCTCCTTTTCACTTTTCGCAATTTGTTACATTATACCTAATACAAATTAAAATCCTGCATGCTTATTTGCTAAGTCATCTTAAGCTTAAGTTTTAAGTGTTCTACCATAATTAGCTTTAGGTACAGACTGTTAGCTATAAGTAAAAATGTATCATTTTACAGAAAAAAAATATTTACTATCTTTCTTTCTTTCTTTCTTTTAGAACCATATCTATCACCTACATACCTACCATTAAATTTAAATTCAAAAGTAACCAACATTTCGTATTACAATGGTTTGCCTATGTAGAGTGCAATAATTCAGATGAAATTTCGAAAGATAACTCGAGGATCAGACATAGTCCAATTAACCTAAGCAGAAGAAACGACTCGTAATACTTAACAATTTTAAGTAAAATCAAGTTAATTATATAACATAAATAATACAATTATGAACCCCAGGAACATTATTAAATTTAATAAAAAAAAAAAGTTAATATCTTCTTCCTAAAGACAGAAATTTAATAAATGTTATGCAAAACTTTCTAATGGCCATTATAATTTATCTCATACTATTTAGTGTGAATAAATTAATAATCGAGATGAGTAAGTTACATGACATGATCACTTAACAGAAACTCATAATGCTATAGATAAATCAACTTTCGATTTAAAATCAGTCAACTGTGATGCAACAGAACATCGCAAGAGATAACATAAACGTGAAGAAGGTCTATATCACTATAAGATATAAAATGACGATTAAAGTAGGTACATTTAAAAAAACACCGTACAATATTTTACATTCTGTAAAAAAAAAGTGTCTACCTAGGGTGACGAAATCGGTAATGGAAAAGGACCAATGATGGACACCAGATTCTTATTTTGAAGAATATTGGGGAATATTTCATTTGTTTTACAACAATCAATTTAGGATCGTATGTAATTTGAATTAAGAGTTAAGTGTCTGCCTGTCAGCTAAAAATGTCCAACACTGGTGCCAATGGTGCCATCACCCTTTATGTATAATAATGGCAATTATTAAGATGGAGCAAAAAAAAGGCTGAAAAAAATCGTTTCTGTATGGCGTTCAGGTTAATTATTTTTTTTGAAAATTTTGTGTAATGTGTTAGGTACGCTATTACGATTCAAAAGATGTCCTGTCAGACAGACGGACAGACGGGCGGACCGTGGAGACTTAGTAAGGACTTGTTGGCATCCTTTGCGTACGGAACCCTAAAAACAACCAAAAAGTGAAACACAGTATAGGTAAAAAACTTATGTAAAGCCCTTCTTGCATGTAGTTGACACACATCTGTATAGACCGTTCGACATTCTATATTTGAAATTTGACGTTAATTACATATTAGTTTTGTACACCACTACATGCAAAAGGGGCTTTACTTAAGTTTTTACAAATGAACGGGACAAGACTTGGGCTTGCTAGGGCTAAGGTTATGCTGAGGTTAGCAGGAAATCGTTTTTCGGAAATTAATTTACCCATTATTTAATGCATTCACCAGTTCAGGTGTGATTGAGTAACAGTTACCATAAATTAAAACGTCAAAACGTCAAGTTAAGAATCCAGTTTATATGCAAAATGTTGTAATGTATGTATTTGGAGTAAACAAACATATGATGAAGAAATAGACAAGAACATCAATTCAAGTTTATGTCCTTACTAATGACAGATTTCTTGCCGGTTTGGGAAATAAAAAATAACTGCGTTTGAAATAGTAATTAATATTAAACTTGATAGGTATAGTAAAGTAAAATAATTTCCGTAACTATTGAAAGGAAATTAAAAAATAACCCGTGCAATTTATTCAAATCCTAGAACAGCAGTTTACTCGTAAATGTGTGTAATTATTATTATTTGAATTATATGTCAACCAAAAATATATAATAAACTATACTAATTCAACAGTAAAGAAACTAAGTTGATTTCATAAACTGCAGTATAGGTAATAATAGTTTTTTTACAACATCACTTATATTTTAATTAAGTTAAAAGAGTTAATGGTAAATGACAATTTTCTCTCTGCACCACCGCGACTACGATATAATTATCCTTCCGTTTAGTTACTTATATATGCTTTAGTTGACATTACTTTTTTAATACGCTTAGGACCAAGGTGCGTCGTGTCACATTCCAGACGATGAATCATTCTCTGACGCATAACAACATAACACGAAGAACGAAGAACAATTTGTTCTCTATGGATAAAAAACTAGTGGTACCTACGAAGAGTCGATGATCTGAGTTTGATAGCCATCTGCCAGATAGTATGATAGGTAGTCGTGCCATGCATAGATGTGTAAAGAAAGCCACAGATAATAAAATGTAGTAACATACCCACATCTATGATCTCTTTTAAATTGACATCCCGTGTTGTTTTTAAAAGCTTGAGGCGTTAGACTAGAGAAGTATGATAACAGTTTTTTTTTTTTAATAAATTGATTAGTTTTTTCTTACGTCGCTGAAGTAGAACCCTGTCCAAGAAAATAAACTATTTTTACGTGGACAATTAAGTATTCTGAACAGAATACCTACAACGTAACGTAACTATGACAAAGTTCTACATACTATAGTGGTACATACTTAATAAATTGTTTTTGTCAGTTTACGTTTTAAACCCTTAATCGATGTAAACATTGTTTCAGAGCTTGGAGATGGACATAAAGTATGTACTTAAGTTCTGTACCTATTTATTTGTAACGAAAAATCGACAAGTTACCAAGGACAAGTGATAAACAACTTTAGAATAATAAAAACTTAGGTAGTTACTGATTTATAGATATTATATTCATAAGTTCCGTTTGTGCGTTACTGTCATTAATGTTATTAGGTATAGGTATAGGTAAGTAGGTAGTTTTTATTAAATTTTATTAAATATTATTATGTTTATTGGACTATACGGACCGTGTTTACGACTGGTTTGGTTAGATAATTGTAGGCGAAGACGTTCTCATGCTCAATGTCGTCTCCTAATTTGCCTGTTAATGGTGCAAAACATGTTTACATAACAAAAGTTGGCCTTAAGTTTAAGTTACAAGGAGTTTGGAGTCTATTACTGAAGACTGGGGTACATATATTTATTTATTTAATCTTTATTGCACAAAATAATATAGGTTCTGAATATACAAAAGTTGAACTTAATGCCGTAAGGCATTCTCTAACCGTTAACCTTTGGGTAAAGCAGAGATTTTAGTGGCGCTGCAATATAGGGTCTAAATATACATTTATACACTTTCCTACATATCAATATAGTATTAGCTTTTGGGTCAATTTGTAGGTAAGTCAAAACTAGAAGCATGGCATTTGTGAAACTGATTTTGGAAACTAAAGGGAGATAAACTTGTGTAAAGTTTAAAGTTGTTAATATTGTTGTTGTTCATTTTGGAAACCAAAGGGAGATACTTGTGTAAAGTTTAAAGTTGTTAATATTGTTGTTGTTCATTTTGGAAACCAAAGGGAGATAAACTTGTGTAAAGTTTAAAGTTGTTAATATTGTTGTTGTTCATTTTGGAAACCAAAGGGAGATAAACTTGTGTAAAGTTTAAAGTTGTTAATATTGTTGTTGTTCATTTTGGAAACCAAAGGGAGATAAACTTGTGTAAAGTTTAAAGTTGTTAATATTGTTGTTGTTCATTTTGGAAACCAAAGGGAGATAAACTTGTGTAAAGTTTAAAGTTGTTAATATTGTTGTTGTTCATTTTGGAAACCAAAGGGAGATAAACTTGTGTAAAGTTGTTAATATCTTATTCTTAACCTTGTACAGTGGTGACAATATAAACTTCTGGGTTATGATATTAGACAACGATATACAGGGTGTTAGGCAGAAGGTTGAACAAACTTCAGGAGTAACTCTGTAGGTCATACTCATCAACTTTTATTATGGGACCAACATCCAAATCGCGAAAAAAAACCAGTGTATGTCGTACGGTATTCTGGTTTGGGGAAAAGCAAAAAAGAGCCATTCGTTCCATATATAACCTAAACTCCCGTGATTCCTTAAGATTACTATTTAAAGAAATTAGTATTTTGACAGTAGCGTCACAATTTATTTATGAGAATATTATTTATGTCATTAAAAATCAAGACTCTTTTGTTAAGAATTGTGATATACATAATTTGAATACAAGAAATAAAAATAAAATTGCTATTAAAAAATTTCGTGTCCGTAAGGTATATAAATCATTTGTTGGTCAATGCATTCATTTCTATAATAAATTACCTGACGAAGTTTTAAAGTTATCATTTCCAGCACTTAAAAATTACTTGAAAAAGTCGTTGATGTCGAAAGCTTATTATAGGGTCGAGGACTATCTAACAGATAAAAATGCTTGGCCTAAATTAAACACCTAAATAACTTAGTAATAGCTTAGTCAGGAAAATATCTAAACATTGTAGGTATAATTATTGTCTAGGGGACACGGTTTCTGTAGGAGAATGTATCAAAACTATGTGGTTGTTTTGCACCGTCATGGGTAAGTATATGTATATATATATACATATAATTATTATTATTACTATTTAAGAGTTCATCTGAACATACTGAGTTTTGACACATTTTCTTGCTCAACTACGCATGATATATATATTTTAATGTTAAATTCATTGTTTTATATAATGCTAGGTTAAGTTCTATAATTGTATAAGTAATTAAAAAAAAAAACGACTGACTGTTGAGTTTCTTGCGGCGTTACTTCTCAGCAGTGGTCTCTTGCGAAGCGCTGGTAGATTTTTGACGTTTAAAAGTGCCCGTGCGGCCTACTTACTGAATAAACATCTTTTATCTTTTTTTTTATCTTTTAGTGGTTCCATACATTTCGGCTGTTTAGCTCTCAAAGTTTGTATGGGACAGTTGTTTTTTTTTTCGCGATTTGGATGTTGGTCCCATAATAAAAGTTGATGAGTATGACCTACAGAGTTAGTCCCTGAAGTTTGTCCAACCTTCTGCCTAACACCCTGTATACCTAGGTACCTAAATAACGAATATTCGTATTTATGCACATCACATAAATATTTGACCCTGCCGGGATTCGAACCCGTGACCTCTAGCTTCGTATGCAAGGTAATAGTTTTGTTTTAATGTTGAGTTATCATGAGAACGCGTTTTGGTTGCTATATAAACAGCAAAAACTAAGGGTTCCATTGCCGAATAATGTTTTTATCTTTTAGTTGCTACTAGACTAGTAATTTACCTAAACGTTATAAAAGAAGTTTATTTATTGTAAATAGGTAGAAAAATAAACAACACCCTATTGTAGATCACCACTATTACCTACTAGGTACCTACAATGGCTACAATCCTACATCGATACCTAGGTACCTACTATTAAACGAATGAAACGAAACAACATAACATGTAATTTATAAAATCTATTCATAATTATCTCACGTACCTAGGTATGTACCTTTTTTAAAATTTAATCCGTTTGTAGGTTTGTCTGTATCTGGTATGGTAACTTAGTTCCACAACTTATTTTTCTGTTTTAGCTTTACCTGCAGTGCAGAGCATTGCCCACTTAGCTAATAAATCACAGGCAAGGTACCTAATTAAGTCATAATTCGTTTGGGCAGTTACGGTCAAGTACCTGTTTGAATTTATTAAGTTAAGTGAAATGACGTCATTATGGTCACGACATGACACAATTAATAATGACAATAAATGGTTAGTAATGAATGTCTAAACGCACTGAAATAAAAAATCCAACAGATTCATTAGGTAGGTAACCTACCTACTCAGGTATTTAGAATACTTGTACTTTTGTTTTATGACTAATTAGTTTAAATCTGAATTGGTTAAAATCTGTCTTAGGTACTTAGGTCCTAAAACAATGCATTACTCACCTATAACAAAAAGCATGAAAATGCGCAGCCATGCCGTTAATAAAAAATATTTTAAACACGTGTGGTCTTAATTTCAAATCCAGGTAGGTACTTAACTAAACCTTAACTAAGAAACACATAAATAAACTTACCCTCAAAACTCTGCCGAAATCCAATCCAATTTATTCGAACCGGCACAACAGTACAAGCATTACATAAACAATAATCCACGAATTTCTCTTTGAATATAATAAACTTTATTCACACTGTTTTGTCAAGTTCTATTGCACTCGCGCGGGAACAACTTTTTCACATCGCATTGTACGCGTGCGTTATCTGTGTATCGTACCGCACGACTCGACTCAACACCGGCGAATATGCCCGACGAATACAAAACAATAATGTACGGCTACCGTGCGTAATCAGTGATTCATAGTATGGGTTGGCAATGCCATCTAGCAACAATAATGCTAACTGTTTAGTTTGAGTTTACTGCCATCTATTGGTAATACTTCACGTATGCTATCTGACGATAGATGGAGTTAGTTAACAATTGGTGTTGCTATTTCAGATAAATGGAGCTTGGTTCGTAGAGTTTGAATACCGGTAATTCCCGTAATATTTTAAAAATAACAATACTAATTTGTATATTTTTTAACTATTTCTTAAATTATCACAAAATTAGTTGATTATTTCTTTTTGTTTGAAATCTAAAAATAAAAAGACCATGATGCATTCCAAATGATAATGATCTATTTAACGACTTCCTTAGACACTATGGCACAACACTAACTAGTTCTTTCTCTGTCAAAATGGCTGCCGCGCAAGAGGTGCGTGTGTTTTTCCGTTATAATTTTTAGTGCATAGGCTAAAGTATTGTGGAATTTTATTAGTTCATTACAAGCAATGACTAATCTACTTATCGTTTTTTCAGGCGAGACGCGAACCTATTCAGGCTGTTCAGGTCTTTGGCCGCAAGGTAAGTGTTTTCGGATTTAGTCCACGTGTTGGACGCCGATTTTCATAGTTTCAATTAGCTCCAAGTATAAATTACACTTCATACTTTAACGAGTGACCTATAAAAACGAATGATTCCGGGATATAATTATTTTATATGCTTACAGAGAACAATCTTTGTTGACCATTCTTGTCATAACCTATAAATTTATGACAGCCTCTGGTCAAATAAAAGTAACCTTTTACTATTTTCAAATAATTTTAGCGAGTTTTGATCTGTTGCTTTGGAATTAGTACCCCGTTGAGTTGAGTTGAACCGTTTAGTGTTAAAAATATAACTTCTTATGGTAAACATGCACCATAACCTTAACTTTGTAGCAGAATTGTTATATTTCTTGAGTGCTAAAAAGTTTTTTCCCAATGTTTGTGTTGTGCTGCATTGTACCAAAGGCATGCAATTTAATTATTATATGATTTTGTAGAAAACCGCGACCGCAGTAGCGTACTGCAAGCGCGGACATGGGGTGCTCCGAGTGAACGGCCGCCCGCTAGACCTAGTAGAGCCCCGCCTGCTGCAGTACAAACTGCAGGAGCCCATCCTTCTACTCGGAAAGGTGAGTTGATGTAAATGCTATGAGTCATGGTAATTTTATTTTTTATTAATGTTAGATAAAGAAATTGACCTTATTTATTCACTTCTATCGAAATCCCTTTACACCCAAACTGATTGTAGAATATTTTATTTTAGATGTCTTGATTTGTGCATGTTTTTAGTATGTAGATTGCCTGATTATCATTTTATTATTGTTGTATTTAATGATTGTGTTTGTATATTATCTTAATTGGGGCAATAATAATATTTTAACGGCTACATTTATGCACCAAGTCACAAATTTCAGAATTTACTAAAATTCCAATTCTCACCGCAATGGAACTAGTTTTCCGTTCAGTGTCATATTTTAACAAATGCAACAAATAGCCAATTTATCATTCTTTTATCAAATTCTATCTTGATAATAGCCACTTTCTGTTCTTGTCATCATTTTATAGTTTTCCTGTTTTCATTAACAGTCACCAGTGGTTTGTGGAATTAGTTCAAACACTCCACAGCTTTTTTATTACATGGTTTTTACTGTATTTGTACAATAGCACTATGTTAACTGTTCTGCATGTTTATTTCACATCTAAAGAATGCTTGAGTACTGTTATATACTAACCTGCACTTATTTGTGTTTTGTGTAGTTTCTATTTGTTTGGCATGTTTAGTAGTACATAAAGGTATATGTAGATTGTTACTAATAATTTATACAGTATGACTATTCTGAGTTTACCCACTGGCAAATCTCTTTACTTACTCTCTCTTGGGTCAATCGGCTTTTTGCTCTACCTCATCGCCATGGTGATGTATTTTGGGTTTATAAAACTAAGATTTTAAAGAATACAAATCCACCAAACATGAGATATTGTAGCGATTACAAGCTCTTTCATTTATGGGTTTTCTCCCATGTATGTTAGTAGTGTATTTCTAGTTTTAAATGATTTTTGACCAACCATACTTTTATACATAGACTATTTGAGTAACTCTGTCACACATTAATTGCCATAGATATAAACACAATACAATATAACAGGTCAAAATGAAAAATGATTGTGGTTAAATGCTATGCTAGAACGTAAAAAAAGTTAATAATCATGTCCATATTTATAGTGATAATAAGTTGAGTAATTAAGGCTTAAATTGGGATTAATCAATGAGTAAACTTAAAGTAGCGTGTTATAGAATTATTGCAGTAACTAACATATTGATACACATTTATAGAGGGATATTAGACCAGTAAAGACAGTAGTCCAATTTGGAACCTGTCTTGCACTAAGGTGCTATTGATTGAGACTTATCCTAACACTTTTTATAAATTTATTTCTCAATGATGATCAAACTTATTCCGAACCTGAGTATCTTTAGATGTGAAGTAAAACATACATTTCTGATTAAAATTGTATATAACCAAGAATCATGAGTGTAGTGATTAGTGATTAATATTTTATATTTTGTTTATTCCAGGAAAAGTTCTCTGGTGTGGACATCAGAGTGACCGTTAAGGGTGGTGGTCACGTTGCACAGGTGTACGCGATCAGACAAGCCATCTCCAAGGCACTTATTGCTTTCTACCAAAAGTGTAAGTATGATTATGAGCATAGTTTCCTCATTATTTAGAATAAAAAAACATAACCCTCCTTCTTATGCAGTCGGGTAAAAAACACAGATGGGTCCAGGGCAATTTTTATACCTATCACTTTCCCATCTTAAATTTTGCTAATGAATATGGATTCAAATCGTGTTTTTTATTCTACTTCTCACTATCATTGATTAATGATCATCCACCAGGATCGAAAGTAGCCAATCTAAGAAATGTAGTTCAGTTTTAAAGCATATTTTGACATGAAAATATGGGTAGTAGGCCTTCAAATACTGCTATTTTACCATAAAATTATCTGTATGTTGATATTCTTGTATGTCATTAATAACAAACTTCAAAAAAAAGGATGTTCTCAGTTTGACCTGTATGTATGTAAGTTTGTCTGCGATTATCTCGTGTTTGGCTGAATCGATTCTGATGCGGTTTCTTAACTCAATTATTGGTCAAATAATCTGTGACACTTTAACATATCTTAACTTTTAAATAATAGAATAAGTATTATATTGGCTATAAGAACCCTTTCCTTCCAAAGCTGTCTCGCCTCCATGTGAGTCAGTCATTTCAGGGAAAGGAGATCAATGGTGACATTTACCAAACGGCATGAGCCCTCAATGCCATGCTTGTTTGAAATGTACACAACAAAATTAATTTAGTATTAAGCCCTGGATCGCCCTGGAACTTTTATTAAAATCATTTTAACATTTGATCAACCCGCGTTATTTCTTTTAACCAAAGACCGCCATGTGCACATGGTACACTTTTTGCTCTATATCACTCTTGGTTACGTATCAGAAAGCCTAAAATTAATAAGCCTAATGTATCCATACTCCTTAAAGAGCAGGCATTTTGGGGACATAGTTCGAAGACAAAAGTTATGACTTATTCAATTTAATTTTAGCTTTGCCAAGAATGCTATATCCATATAAATGTCCTGCTGTATTTTTGTTCTACAAAACTGGTTTCTGTGATTTGATAATATTCTGTCATAATCAGCACATCTGTTCACCTTTTCATCAAACCTCCTGAATACTCTGCGGTAAATGGTGTAAATTAATTAATGTGGATTTTTTTTATACTCACAAGCTTTCGTCGTGCGACTTCACGCGTTCGTAAAACCTTAGTTACAATAAAGTAGCTCCTTCAGTGAATACGTTCTTGAAAACTGACTACAACCACTACAACCACTGTACAATTTCCCACTGTATTTCTAAACCTATATTTTTTTCTTGCAGATGTAGATGAAGCGTCCAAAAAGGAAATCAAGGACATCCTAGTCCAATACGACAGGAGCTTGTTGGTGGCCGACCCGCGTCGCTGCGAGCCCAAGAAGTTCGGTGGTCCAGGCGCCCGTGCCCGCTACCAGAAGTCGTACCGTTAAGACATACAAACACACCGTCCTGTGGTATTGTTCTGGTGTTTTATGTATCAGTACAATAGCATTGGGTGTTAATAAAAACATAAAAATATATTTGGTCGTTTTTCTTTATTAGTCTTATGCCGGCTTTACACTCTCGTCGTGACACTGGCTGAATCCGACTGCGATCGGGACATGGCAAGAAGACGCGAGAGCGAGCGAGACAGGATGAGAGCAGTATGTACACACTTGCTCTTGGCGTGTTTCAGGGTGTCTCGACGAGTGTGTACAGCCTGCATTATATGAGCCCTTACCACAAGTTTTCTGCGACTTGGTTGTCGCTTGGATATCCCTTTTTCTGACACACTGCGACAAGCGAGAGATGGCAAGATGTGCTAGTCACTCTGGGAGGCCTTAACAAGATGCGTAATCTATCAATTTGGTAATATGCATAACGATATCAATGCAGCTTGTCTATGCCCACAGAGCCTCTACACTTCACTTATTTATCGTGTTAACATTTGAGAGCTCTTATTATATTACATTAATGACTGCTAGGTCGTAAACAATACGATTGCTTGCAGTTAGGGGTCAAAATGCAGTGGAATAGAAGCCATGTACTTTAATTGCTCCACGAGTCCACGCTTTGTCAGTACAAAATATGTATACTCCATACCATCAGACTCGGTACAAAATAAGTATGTATACATACTGATGGTATGGATACCATCAGACTTTGCTTGTTTAGTAAATACTTTTATGACCTTAAAATGCTCCTCTTTCCACGAAGTAAAATGTGGTCTCGTTGCTTTATTCACCAGAAATCGGCCGTTTTAGCCAAAAACTATGCATTTTGAGGTTATAACTTTTTTTTTATTTTTTTATTTGATATAAACAGTTACAAAACATTAACACAAATGTAACATAAACCAACTACTATTACCAAATCAGACAAGTCAGTTGGTATGGACTATGCAGGCTGTACGAGTAACATTTAAATCGGTCAGTATGGGAAAGTCTGGAACTATAAGACAAACGAAGATCTGTTCTTAGGAACCATGTCATCGATTTTAGTAACAAGGAATACTGCATTCATACATTAGAAAAAAACTTTTACTCAGCTCTGGAATCCAACCCGGACATTTTGTAAAATAAAACTCATAACACTATTTCTATTAGGTATCGACTGTGTAGGTCTTAAGCAGCAAATGTTACTATGAAACATGATGTCTAAAATTAATAAAATGTATTGTTTATTTAAGTACCTACCTGATAGTGTTAGTTTTATTTTTCAAAACGTCCGGGTTCGATTCCCGAGCTGAGTACATTTTTTTTTTTTAATGTATGAATGCAGTTTTCCTTGTTACTAAAATCGATGACATGGTTCCTAAGAACAGATCTTCGTTCGTCTTATAATTTTAGACGTATTCGTACCTTTGGGTTTTCTATGAATTTATTTGGGTACGTATTGCAATATCGAAAATTAAAAAGCCTAACGTATCATAATCCCTAAAATTTCATAATACCTAATTATTTTTTCTGAAACTTTAAACATTTCAGGATTTTTAAAAACGCCATTGTATAGTACTCATTAGGTTAGGTTAGGTTTGTTTTGTAACAATCATGAGGAGTTTACGGTTACGGAAAAAACAACCATTAGGTATTATGAACTTTTAGGGATTATGATACATTAGGCTTTTTAATTTTAGAATTCTTTATAACTTTGTCGATCGTAATCCTACAATAACATTTCACCAGCGAAAGCCAAAATGGTAGTAGGATATAATATTTTCCGCGATTGCCCACCCCTATACATAAGTATATCAGGAAAATGCTAAAAAATAAAACACCAAATTCACTTAATGTTACAACATAACTTTATTTCAATTAAAATGTCTTTGTTTTTGCGTAATTAAATGCAGTCAATTTAAACCTTTTATATTTTAACCAATGTGTAAAACACTATTTCCTTTTTAATTGTTAATTCTATTTGGGAATAAAACAAACTATCCAGATTATAAATTCAATAGATTAAACATTGCACTAAATGCAAATTGCATTCTTACATAAGCAACAAACTTAAAATTACGTTAGTCGTTAATGTCTTTCATTAGATCTTACAAAAATATAGTTATTTACAATTTATTATCATGCAATAACAATGTAATGTGCAAAAATACAACAAAAGATTGAAAAGTGTCAGATCTCGATAAGAAATAGCGCTACGGGGCATTTAATAGTACATTGTGCATCAAGGGCGGTATGAAGGGGATTGCTAACGAGAGACTATTAGGCTTTTAATGACTCGAGTTTGTAATCCCCTTAATGCCCGTGATACACACAATGTTTTCTATCACATTTACGAGGAAATAAAAAAAATAGAGATTTTTTTTACAAAATACGCTTCGGAAACAACAATCAAACAAATGAACTCGACTCGCTAAAAGAGTTTGTCAACTTTTTTCAATACAGTCTTCCACAGATAATGCTTAGAACTGCTTTAGTTTTTAAACTTGACAGGCCATACTGCCAGATTGTACCGATTTTCAAAATGAAATTTAATAAAATAATTGTAAATGTCCCTGAAATAATTGTAAAATATAAATATAATGCAGATAAATGTACCGTATAAGTTTAATCATACATTAAAATTGGTTTGTAGCCCAGTTTTGAATATAGGAAATAAACCTTGGCTGATTTTACACCTCCTTAGTCTGAAATGAGCTACCTACGAGTGGATTCTATGTTTTAAAACTAAACTCATAACTCCCTAGGGAGCTAAATCGGCTATAACTGCCCTAAACGCCTGCGTGTTATAAAACCCTTTCCGAGCAAGTGCGATGAAAAAATATTAAAAAAAAAATTACACATTTATGAATATTTGAAATGGTTTTTGTTGGAATTAATTTAATTTTGAATATGTACTTACAATTAGTAGCGTTGTCAGTCGTTCCAAACATGTAACTAACATGTTTGGAACATTATGTCTTGATAGTTTGTACTAGGTACCAACCTACTTTCTTACAGACGAGTTCAAACATGGAAACTTGAAAAAGTTAAGAAGTAGACAGTACCTACCATGTAGTACATATACGTGTTGCAAGAAAAGGCCTCAACTGAGGTATTATAAATTGTATAGTTACATTAACAGGGTAGGTAGGTATATGATTTCCTAGATAGGTATATATTTTAAATTGAATTCGTGACCCATTGTTAAATACTTACTTCAAATACAGATCTTGTTGAGATTCCACAGTAAAAATATATCTTGCTATATCTGCCGTACACAATTTGGCACAATCATTGGGTATAATTGATTTATTCAATTTAATTATATGACATGTATTGATATCGCTTATTGCATTGCATTTCGCGTCTTCATCATGAGATCCAATTGGGTTACTACATTAAGGTACTAGTACATCTTAAGCAGCACAGTTAACTGACCATTTGTGAATCTTGTCACCTTACAATAAGGCTCAATAGTGATCAGCTAACAGTAATGCTGTTAGTGTGACACAGTGGCACAACAAAATAATTTACATCAATGTAACGGTAAAGATAATTACCTACGAGCATTGTACTGTACTACACAAATTATTATTTGTTATCTCTCATTGTCGGCTTGTCTAAGACGTGAATAAGTTTAATGTCGTCTAAGACCGGCGATGTAAATTTAATCTAGACTTTTAAATTATAGTTTAGAGTTGAATGACATAGTAGGGTCACGGTGTAAAAAAAATACGCAAAGGAAAATTTATATTCACAGTGACTCATATTGACAAGGACAAAGATTTTAGAAATAGTACCTAATCCACGAGCGTTTCTCTCTTTTAGGTTGTTGCTTAAATTCTGACAATCTTGTTTGGTGCTAGTTAACACAAGTGGATCTGAAGAAACGGTAGCGCAATAAAGCAGCTAGGCTGTAGACTCAACTTGGCAGTTACTAATTATTATGATGATATAATTTAAGTTATTATGGCCATTGATTATGGCATGTTTTCTAGCAAGAACTATGTTAAACGATGGTCAAAATCGACCTAGATTCATTATCAAATCTTTATAATACAATAATCACTACTTAAGTCGTTATTTATTAAGGTGATTCAAAGGCATTCAAATATTTAATTAAGTACACTTGCACTTTCTGTCATTGCCACGATCCCGCAATTTTAAGTCGTCCCATTTTGTGTCATTATTGCAAGGTTTTTAACACATTTCATTAGATAAAAAGTTAATACTACAGTATGAGATATATTTTTAGATGAACCTGAATGGTGCATGGTCGAAATAATAGATATTTCGGAAAACTGGAACAATATTCGATGTCCTGTTCCTAAAGTAAAAAAATTACCTTCAAAATCACCTACAAACTAACTAAACTTGGTTCTCCTTATGTTCTGACACGTCTTCGAACTTGGCGCCCATCCTCTTGAGGGCTATGACGGCGGAGACAGCTTTGGCCCAGCGTTTCTTGATGACGTACCGCTTCAGCTTGGACTTGGTGACGTGGAGCTCGGTGCACAGCGCTGACTGGATCAGCCAGGGGTGGCGGAGGGTCGCGGACGCTGACAGGCGATCGCTAGAAGTTGAATGATTCATCAGAACTTGGGCCTCGTTTGTGCGATGATAGTAATGCGGACTTTGGCGGTGGTCACCGAGTGAATTACGCTACTACTGAGGCCCTAGCCCTACCCTATAGAAAGTTTTTCCTTTCTATCACTGAAAATGTATGGGATGTCAGTTGACCACGTGCGTTGCGATAAACCAGTAGCGTTTGTATATTGGCTATGGCCCGCTTGGTCTCTCACTCACCTCTGAAGCAACACATGGGCATTTCCATCAAGTCGGAATAAAATAAATTGAAAGAAAGGAGAAACTTGGCTACATCTAACACAAGTGACCTAGTAAGAGTGTTTTTAATGCAGTCGCAGTAAGTATCTAGGTATTCTATGGTCCGTCTGATATGATTTTGTTTTGTTATCGCTATCCAAATCATTTTGTCTTACGATAAGATTTGGTCTTACTTGTAATTAAATTAAAACCATCAAACATTGTTAAGGGGTTCGTAAGTATTAATAAAACACGGTTGTTTAAATAAAACCTTATTATTATAACAACAAAGTATCATAAAACAAAGGGTATAATAATACAGTATTTCTTGTACGTAACAAATTTGAGTTAAGTAACATTTAAGCGTACTAGGCAGCTGCATCAGCTTACAAACAAAATTGTTCTTAATTTCATTAAAATCCAGCACAACTTCGGACGTATGCACTTAAACTACGATTTTAAATAATATGTTTTTGTGACAATTTATTTACAAAAAGTACAAAATTAAGTACGTAACTATCACTATTGTCAATGTGTTCATACAAATTGCTTCAGTCTTGCGCGGAGAGAACTATGCAATGCCGGGACTAGATCCGTAACAAATTGTCATTTCCTTGTCTCTAAAATTATCTTAAAATAATTAATAATTATATTAATCTCGTGTCGTTACTTTGGTAACCGTGACATGGCACTTGAAGTTCATCATTTCGCGTTCTGGATGTTATTTGATATGATTTTTCTTTGTGTTTTCTCGTCAGAGGTCTGTCTTTGGTAGAAGGCGTGAAGGCTGGTCATGGAGTTTTGCGCCAGCTCGTTTGAAGGCGACCATTCTAAGGATATGGACTGATGTCTGCCTCCGTTCGAGGTGCCTCCCGCCGCTCTTTCTCCTTCCGATTCTGATTCTCCCCACTTCTCTAACAGGTGTAGAAGAAGATCTTTAGTTCTATGAGCGTTGTTCTCATCTCCTCTTCTGTAAGGCACTTGTCTTCCGTTCTCCGGACCGTTGACGAGCTTGTCTATTTTCTCTCGTCTTCTGTCGAATTCGTCGAAGAAACTATTCCGTCTCTCCAAAGGTTGATTGGCCACGTCCCTACTACTAGTTGTGACTCTTTTAGACCTAGCTGACTTCGCCCACGGCATGTTACTCGTCACCGGTCTGACCGGCTCCCGTTCTGTTAAAAAGGAGGAGTTTATTCTGTGACTAGATTTTGAAGTGAACAACTTCTTTTCTTTGGAGCTAGCGTCTCCATTCGCGATCGTCTTAGTGACGGTCGTGACCGTTTGAGTTTTGAACCCGTTTGTCAATTTCTTTTCGTCTTTCGCGATAGTCTTCGTCTCGGTTATGTTCTTGTCTAATTCCTTCGCGTTGTTGTTATTAGCGAGATCAGTATTCATCGTCGACAGCATGAAAAGATGGTCAGAGAGTTTCTTTATTTCTTCAGCTAAGTTCTTTCTCACGAGGACGTCCTGCCTCTTGTGAAGGAAGCAGGAGCTGTCGGAGGCTCGTCTTTCGACCGGGTTGTATTTGGGCGCTAGGTAGTTATTGTCCCTCATGATCGGCGGCGGATCGAGATCGTCTTCACTGAAAACTGCATCGGGAGAGCTCGCTAAGGAACTCCGGGGACTAGGCGAGCAGCCTCCGATGGAAGATCTTTCGCAAGCTCCGTCCGCGAGGCACGTGATCTCGTGGGCCTGGTTGTCGAAGACGTAGGGCGAGTTGGGATGCTCGCCCCAGCGCTCGACGAAGACCCGCAGGTTGTCCTTGGCGACGTCGAGCTCGTGCTTGGGCGAGGGCGGCGGCTGCGGGCGCGGCGGCGGCGGCGCGCGGCGCGCCAGCCAGCGGTGCCGCAAGCACTCCGTCGCGCTCGGCCGTAACCTGCGACAAGAACCCTTGTTACTAACCCCAACACCACGAATGCGTGATCAAGGATAGGACGAAACGAGGTGCAGGGATACGAAAGGTTCTACTTCAATTCATGAAACGAGCAGGTGGCCCGGTCAACGCCGCACGCGAATGCGCTTTTTACCCGGCCGCTGGGCGACTCTCAGTAAGCAACTTGACGGAAATGAAAATAGCCAAATCAAACGAAAATTGTGTTAATATGCGGCCACTTCGGGCTTATTATTAGGTATGCGAGGTTGGCCAGCTGCTTGCATTTTCTGTGACTACCATGCAACTACAATTCTACATCAAACAAAGGAAGGTTAGCACGTCAAAAATTATAATGGTCAAGTATTAGAATGATTTGTTAGATTTGTGTTGGATGCAATCAAAAGTAACAAGGGGTCTTTATCGGCGGGCTGGCTTGTATGCAGCTTTAGTTTCTTATGTAAACCGAAAATCGAATGACAGTCAAACGATTATGGTTTCGTCCACAACTTTCAATAACTAATGAAGAACGTAGCTTATTTCTAAACCGAATGTATTTTAAGCATTTTCTTTGCGGTATAAAGAGATAAGGTTTTCAACATTATGTTTTTTATGAGAACTAAACAAAATCATTTACAAGTTTCATGTAAAGTAAATTTAGTATTGGCAACATTTCAATCACTTGTGAAAAAATAGATTAAAGGTTGTTGTGCAAATGAATCGAGTGTTGTTTGAAAAAGTGTCTCTGGAAGACGTCACTTTTACATCACTGTTGGCACTGAAAATTGATATAATTGTTTTTGCTATTTCTCTATTCTGAAGGATTTATTATTATTAAAATGTTGCCAATTTTTTACCATGCTTTAGCAACTAGAAGATGCTTCATGCAAGCATCTTTCGACAAATTTCTCACATCAAACTAGTTTATACAACCATCCTCATCAAACGTATACTTAATAATACTTTGCGCGTTTGTCAAAGTATGCAGTTCAATTTTGAGTTTGAATGTATAAAGTCATCAAAGTATACTTACTCTTTATCTTTCACAAGAAGCTTTCCTATAAAGTCTTTTGCGTCTTCTGAAATTTCTGTGAAGGCCTCATCGTCGAAGTCATACTTGGCTACTGTGACGTTGGCCATGGTCTCTATGTCTGTCTCGCCCATGAATGGTGATAGTCCCGATAACCTGAAATATAAAGTCAAATAAGTGACGCCCGGAATCTGAGTAGGTATATGTAGTTTAATTAGTACATAAAGATAAATTATTTTTTCACTTCTCATGCTCTTAAAACTTTACTTTAGTCTGCACATCGGGACTAAAGCTCCTTATTAATCTCTAGGGATTGAAGTTTTTTTTTAAATTTATTTTGGAAACCCGTAAACAGCCAATCATGGTGTTTGTGAGTGGATGATTATCGCTATTTTCAGTGATTGTGTATAGAATTTTTTAAGGGCGTGGAGAAAACCTCAAAATGTTAACTGCGCAAAACTATTAAAAAAATCGATTTAATTTCGTGAAACACGATTAATAACTACGAATATGAATATATTTCATTGTATTAAGGATGAATTCATTTTATTATGCCTGATCCAATTAGTATTAAAATAGTTATCAAGTCTGAACCTGTTGGCTAAATATGAAAGCATTTAAAGCGTCACCTTACAAAAAAAAAAGAAAAAAAACCGTGGAACAAATTTTTAAGGAACTTTATTATAATCAATTTTGTATAGAAAGTACAAAGTACCTCGTATTCAAAGTAAAAAGTAGAGTGTTTAACGCGAGACTAAACCACCATAATGACACTCGAGCCTTGGGTGGCTAAACATCTCGTGTCATTATGGCTTGTTTCAGTCCCTTGTTGAACAATCTACTAATAAATCTAGTATGCCAGTCTAGGACCGCAGATTTTAGTAGGTGCTTTCAAAGCTTATTGTGAATATATAACAAAGCAGACGTGGTGGTTTCCTTTTAAAATATTAAATATGTATTGCATGTCCTACTATTGTCAACAGTACTTACAGGACATAACAAATGACTCCAACGGACCACATATCGGTGCCATAGCCGATCTGATCGAAGTTGACGACTTCTGGCGCCACAAATTCTGGGGTGCCAAACAGGACCTGGAGCTTCTTCTCAGGGTCGAAGAACCGGGCCAGGCCGAAGTCGATGATCTTGATGCGATTACCGCTCTTGGTGAGGCAGAGGATGTTCTCTGGCTGGAAGAAGCAGAGGTTATCTTATGAGGAAGTAAGGGGGAGAACAATATGTGTATTTTTTTTGTTTATTTAGGCATCAAACAGTCACAATGTTTTAATTAATTAATGATAAGACCTGCAGTGCCATAACTTAAATGATAACATTTTTTTAATTTGGAATAAAGGAACGGTAGAAGTAAATTAACAAATGGCATTGGGTAAGTTTGTATGAAGACAATTGTCAATTTTTTTTTTCAGCGGCCATTGATGATTTTTACATAGTTATTTAAAGGAATTCTAAATTCACATAGATATATATAACTTATGGCATTAAATAATATCGGAGCGGAGATTTTAAGGATTTAATTATTTAGTTTTTGGTACTAGAAGTACGCCCAGTATGAATATTTAAATATCTCGGCTCCGAAGTAATAGGTTTAATTGTAGGTATTAATAATATCGCGAATATGGTATAGGTTGGTAAAAATGCGATGCGAAATGTCGTGTTCGTTAAGTTTTCTTATATCATACACAAGACATCAGGGAAAACAAAGACTAATGACGTTCAATAGGTCAAAAGCATAACGCACAGAGTAATTAGGTACTTCAGGCAGGTATTACGTTCTTCCCATACGCAAAATACAATCCAATTTACATATTACTTTAAACCACTCTTTTATGTTGCTAGTTCAAAACAAAAACAAATGAATTACTCATCGAATTATATTTGAGTATGATAAAAATAAGTAATCGTGGCTCTTGCCCAAAATACCAATTCATCGTTTTTAACGTCATGACGTTCTATAATTGCAAAATATTTGTATTTTCGCATTTCAAAGAGCAACTGAAATAACGCGGGACATTAAGTCGAATAAACAGTAATGGCGGACAGACAATCATAAAACTCCCGCGCTTTGGATTTCCGCCATTTTGATTAACGACTTGGACTTGGGCCATACAATCAGGGTGCCACATTGTTGAGACCGAATGAGATTAGAGTTATTCATTCTACATAATGCTATTTAGTATATAACACAATGGCATTGCTCATTGTGACGCCTAATGCCTTATATTAATTACACCTCGTTCGTCATACTAACACATGGCAAATATATATAGTTCAGACGGATGTAATCCCTATTGGCCAGAGTATGAATGAAGCTAAGCTACGAAATAGTGGATAGTAGGACCATTAAAAGCTAATATATTGATCATAATTAAAAAAACAAAAAAACCGCCTTCAAAAAGCAAAAAATAACTTCTTTAAAATGGTAGGTAAATAGGTCAGTCCAACTGAAGTCTGCTTTTGGTTAAAATATTGTTGGACGCCGACTTCAGTTGGACTGACCTATTTACCTACCATTTTAAAGAAGTTATTTTTTGCTTTTTGAAGGCGGTTTTTTTGTTTTTTTAAACATTTATTTTATTTTATACTTTTTAGTGATCCTATTTATGCTGTTACGTAGCTCCACTTCTAAATACTAATGAGAAACTATAGAACATTTCAAGCTCGCCGCAGACAACGCCGCGGGAATGTCATAGTCATATTTAAACCTAAATGTGCTTCGTCATAGTCGCTCAACTTCCTTTATCGAAATATCTTATCGCCACCCTTGAAATAGGTACCGTTAAGGAGTTCCGGTGGCCATCTGTGGTCTTCATCATCAGTTCCACTTCACCATATAGTACTTTTCAAAAGCAAATGCATGAGTTACAGTGAAAAATACCAAAATCGCTATAGGTGTGCCTATAATATTTGAGGAGTTCTCTTGATTTCTCCATGATCCCATCATCAGATCCTGACGTGGTGACAATGGGACCAACTAGAAAGTATACCCATTCGAACAACGAAAAAATTTTTCAAATCGGTCCAGTGGTCTTCGAGTAATCGGGGAACATACATAAAAAAAAAAAAAAAAAAAAAAAAATATCCCGACGAATTGAGAACCTCCTCCTTTTTTTGAAGTCGGTTAAAAATTGCCTATAAGACAACTTTATCGGTCGTTATATAGCTCAGCGAGTGTGATTAAGAACGAAACACCTCTCGTCCACCATTGTTTTTCACCATAATTGCATTACCATTTCAAAATAACCATAAAAAGTACGTTTACGATAAGCTGTATTCTTACACCCGTAATTATAATTTGGAGAGCGCAATTAGATTTTGAAAATTTGGTATGATCTAATTTACAAATTGATCAACGAATTTTATTTAACAGCTTAATTTGCCTCTATTTTGCCACTGGATGGCGTAGATAAAAAGTGCAGAAACAAACACAGATGGCGCTAACCTTCATATCCAAGTGCAGAATGTTCTGGCGGTGCACGAACTCTATGCCTTCGCATATTTGTCGCATAAACACGGTGCATGCCCGCTCCGTCAGCACGAAGTCTTCGTCTATCACACGCTCAAACAGTTCCCCTCCTGTGATCCTGTGGAAGAAATGTAAACATTAGAATTTTTGACAATTTTACATAATAGGTAACTAATAGATATTGAGTATTCGGTGTTTTGGGTTTCCGAAGGAATCATCATAACATAACTCATAGATTATTTTGCGCGGGTGTTGTGAATGATACCTAGGCATAGGTTTCTTTTTGGTGTTTCTGAGTGAAAGACGATGCAATTATTATTATAAGTAAATGAATATATATCATTGGGAAATCTCACACAAATTGGCCTAGTCAAGAACTAAGTTCTAGGCTTATTTGTGTAGTTAGTTATACTATTTCTATTTGCAACAACTCCACGGACAAAACCGATATTCTCATCAACAAATATATCAATTGTGTTCGAATTTTAAGAATCTCGCGCAAATTCTACGTAAAAATCCTCGGGGCTGGTGCCAAAAGATCTTCAGTAGCGGCGCTAAAATAAGCCGGTAAATGCTAAATACTGAAAATAGATGGCGGTGGGTCTCAAGGTCGCTGTCAAGTCATCGATACAAATGACTTTCTCTTAATTCAAAGAAAGCAAAGTACTTTACGTGTAAAAGTCATTGGAAGACATTTCACCTTGACGTTAAATGCCGTAATTTATTTTGGTTTGGATTAAATTACGAGGTCGTTTTGGCAAGGGGTTTTATTTCGACGATAATAAACGTATGTTGGACAGATTGGAAGCGTTTGACAATGAATATGTGCTGTTTAATCCTGTGTTTTGTTGGAAGTTGTAGGTACCTACTTGTTAGATTGACTGATTGAACTTTTAATTACGCGCTACATTCCTCATTAATTAAGGAATGGTTCTTGGTAGCAAAAATATCTACGGTGCGTTGATAACGATTTTGTACTCACTAAGGTAGTTTTGGCTAGAGTATGTAATAGATTGCTGAACAAAAATGATTTTGGAAAAATTAAAAACCTTAACCATTTTCCTACCAGCCCGGCGAAGAAGGAGGTTAACGTATCTTACTCAAGCGCTACAGCTAAGTACGGTCGGTGGTTGCCACGTGAAAATAGGCACCTACTACAGTTGACCTGTCACCACGCCAAGCTCTTGTTTGCCGAGCTATACGTTCAGCGCATATGCTTACATCATTAACCCACAAAGTATCCAATGTTCAGGATCGTAAATTTCCTTTAAAGTAAACTAGTGATTAAATATTTGCACAGCATGTCGAATGCCGATTACAATTCGACTTCGCATTTGCCCAAGAGTCATAAATTTGTGGAAACAATGACTTTAATTATGTTAGCACGTCTGATACGATCATTCCACCCGTATTGTACGCAGGTACTTTCAGAATTGAGTAAGATGATTACTCGCTTGGTCGTTTCATTTTAGCACTTTTTGTTATAATACTGCGGTGAGATTACATTTCCCTAAGACCTACTACAGCCCACATTATCACCCTTCAAAATGTAGGAGGATATATTATACGACTCTGACATGGTTTAGGTTTAGTTAATCTCTGACGGAAGGTGGAAACTCAGTGATAGCTGTAAAATTTATTATACTTGGAAGCCTTCCTGCTAGGTCAAAAATTCAACTATATATATAAATTGGCCACATGTGGGATTACGCGTCGATAATAAGGGTGAATCTACTAGCGTTTCGGACAAAACCAGAGAAGAAGCGCCGCATAAGACTCCACAAAAAGTGAAACGAGTAACACTAGAGGTCCGTTTCACGAAGCTACAAGTTACAAATTACAAGCGGAAGTCTCTTTCTAACTCCTTTTGCTAGAAAGTGAGTTCCGCTTGTAATTTGTAACTTGTAGCTTCGTGAAACGGGCCTCAGGGGCACGTTTTATAAAGCCAAAAATAACAATTTTATAGCTCTAAGCCGGCAACACTGCTCAAATGGCTGGTCATCATTGGTCGAGGTTGTGTCAAATGGAAACGTGTAACCTGTAGATTGTAATTTGTAGCTTTATAAAACAGGTCCCAGCTGAGGTGTACCACAAGGCTTTATTGCGTACCTACACTAACATATTTATGGATGCTTAACTACTGAACATCGGACCTGATGATTAAGAATAGGCTCTAATAAATGGTAAGATTCCTTAATACTATAGCTACTAAAAACTATAAAGAGGTTAAGGTTATACCAAAGAAAAAAATCAAGCCTTGCCTCCCAAACCCAATGACATAGTTTCAAAAAATATTTGTTAAAAATCCGTATTTACATTTGTTCAAGAGCCAGTCATCTTTTCCATAGAACATCCACGACCTTCCGAAGTTTTCCTATTATTCTCTCTTCGCACATCATTATTTAAGTCGACGAGTTTTAGTCATTTTGGCTACGGTGACGTATTCTTGTTTACGGTTTACGAAATTTACACCTTGACCTATTTTATCGTAACTGCAGAAACTACGGATACATAAAACTGATCGGCACTGTATCAAAGTTGAAATACGTAGGTATCAGTTTTACTTTGTTTTACTATTTAATTCGATTGTTATTATGTGCTCTTAGGTAAGGTGATAAGGACATTATAACAAGACATAAGAGAATTAAGAAATGTAAATTTAACTTGTACATTATCAATATTATCATACAGTTAGTCATACTTGACCCATATTAAAAAACGCCACCTACCTACCTGCCAGCAAAAGTGTTTCTCATCTATTCCTACGGCATTTTCCTAATTTTAAATTTAGAATGAACTTGAATGGACGTTTCCCGCGTAAACAGCTGAGATACCCTTGTTTATGCTGTAGTGTCGTCCTGACGTTAGATGTGGTTTCAGCCAGAATTATTGTGGCCGTATTTATTTTCTGCGTATTTGTTATAGTTATGACGTCACGTTACTCAAATTGGGAAGACGGTCACAGTCTGGTGGATAGTCATTCAAATGCTATAAAGATAAGGAAATGTGTGGGGAAGTTGTCTGTACTATTACTTTTTCAAGTGCAGTGTTGTATCTGTTGGCGAACCTTTAATAAATAAATAAATAAATAACCGTAATAGAATAAGTGTACCTAATTGGGTAAGGCCACGGAGCGTTCGAGCCGCTCCGCTTTTGTGTTACCAATATAGTCATAAAGATTTATGTCTGTGGCATTTATTTTTAATTACAATAGGTAGCTGTGATTAGGTTCTTATATGATACCTGGAAAATAAATGCTTTTTGTAATGCCACATGTATTTTTTTGGTAACACACAAGCGGAGGCGGTCCGAACGCTCCGCGGCTTTACCCAAAAAAAATTTTATAAGGGTGTGCCCATACTCATACAAGAACCGTTATTTCCAACGTATTTTCACTGTTTCGTAAAAACCATAAAATATGTAACCGTAAGTACCTACGTATGATTTTGATTATAGTAAAAACCCTGAAGAAAAAAAACAAATACTAAAAAACCACCTTTTTCTGGTAATTTAATAACATTCAAAGCGGAATATAATAATACCGTGCGGCAGTACGGAGCTCTCGGTGCGCGAGTCCGACGATAAGAAATCTTCCCAGTAAGCCTGATTCGTTCTAACTGCTACATTTAAGTTCTTATATTTTATCCTTAAACACAAGAGTGACTAGGGGCCGAATTAAAAAGGGTCAGATAAGTTGCTTTCTGCGCTCCTTAACGACGGCAAAAGTCAAATAGTACAGTAGCTATATTATTATATAGGATTGACGCAAGGTGTTGTGCGGTCGCCTATGTAAATTTCATACATTATACAGATTTTTGTATAATCATTAGAGTTCTCATAATGCATATTGGCTAGCCTTGGTTAGCTAAAAGTTTAAAGTGTTCAGAACTACTTTTTCGAACAGGCAGTTGGCAAAATAATATAGTGTTATTATATAACTTCAAACGCTTGTGTAGATACATAATAGAAATTTATACTAATTGGCACGCTACGGTTTCCTGTAACGCAGAGCATGACAACGTTGACGATGCCTTCGAGCGTAATCGATAGAATATTGCAGGAATGCAAGTCTATTTGCATCTGAGTCAGCGAATAGCTTTGGACAATGCTCTGCTCACGTGTTTGTATGTAATATGGCGAAGACGAAGGATAAATAGTTTGAACCAGGAACCTTTATTAATTTCTTGTAGGTATAAAAAATAAGTCTACATCTAAAGCATCCGACACTTGGACAGTAACACAGAGAGGAACGATTGGAAGTGTTTGAGATGTGAAGAATGGAAAGCAGAACGAAAAAAAGCAACGAAGAGCTTTGAAGATTGTAAACTAGAAAAGACATATTTTAGAAACCTGATACAGCACGACAGTTTCTATTTGAACATTTTGGAGGCCGAAGTCGAGGGAAAAATAGAAAGAGGAAGACCTACTAGGCTTACTTACTTCAGCCCAACGAGAGAAGGCCAATATCGTGTCGTATCAGGAGGTGAAAAAGAGGGCAGAGATCAGAGAAAAGTGGCAATTACTCCACTGACAAGGTGACAAGTAAAGTTAAATGAATGAATACAATAAAAATAACGTATAGAAACTGTCCTCATCGGTTGAACTTGGATAATTAATGCACAATATGTCAAATCTCATCTAACCATTTCGCACATGTATTTTGTGTTAACTATATTACTAAACAATCAGTGGATTCCAAAATACGGGGCGTGTTCCATTATTGTTAAAAAAAAACGCGCCATATGGCATTCAAAGCATAGACACGAACAGATTATAATCTCGAACGCGTCCGTAACGACGTAGACGCAAGATGGCGGCGCGCCAAAATATTCGCGCCGTAATCTGACGTCTCGCTTTATAAAGCCGCGGCTTCATGATGGAGCCGTAATAAAGTTTAGCATTTTATTTTCGAGTGTAACTTAAATGTTATGAGACAAAGAACAGTGAGATGTCGTTTTGCAAAAGATGTAAAAAATTAAGTGTCACTTGAGCTTTTGGCAAAAGCTAAGGATTGTTTTTAGCTCAATGCCAAGAGCCATTGACTTGTGTTCAATAATACAATAAGATGTACATAATACTTTGTTTGCTAGGTTGTTGCCAGCTCTGTAAAACTTTATTTAGATAATATAGATAATAAAAGATAAAAGATGCTGCACCTTAAACGTCAGAATCGAATAGGTACTAAGTACTTATTCGATTTTGAGCTGTGATTGATTCAAACATCAGAAGTGGGATTCATATTTCAGAGATCTCTTTTAACAACAACATATCACAAAAACTACACTGACGCAGACAAAACCCACAAGCCTTTTGTATCACATTTAGTTAACCATCGACAAAGTTGCCCAATAAGCTCACAAATCGATCAAATACTGCTTCAAGATTTGCTGATAAGATACACCAACGTGCTTCGGTGGCGTATAAACTTCGCAACCTAATTTAAGATCGCTCGGATTCTCGCCATTTACGGGGGCACTTGACTTTGACGCCAGAGATGCGTCACATCTGCAATCGAGGCGAGGATAATTTTATCTCGCTTGTCAACATTACGCTACGCCTCCTCGGGACCACGTCCGGGTTTGTGAGATAATTTAATTAGATTTAAACCACAGGATCGCGGAGAAACGGTCATTATGTTAATTACGGCCATACGTTACAGGGTACTTCAGCAACATTCTTAAGAGGAAATTAAAATTAGTAAGCATATAAATTAACAGGAAGTGGTCGGGAATACACTCTTCGCTTGAATCCGAATAAGAAAAATAAATATAGCATATATGTCATTGTTTGACGCGAATTTCCTGTGGTTTCATCGATGGAACATTTCATGAAAAAATATATTCATTATTAAATTATAAATTATAAACAACGGTCCAACAAAAACTAAGGCAGGTAGGTACAATTTCAACGGTCACCTAAGCGGTTAACCGCAACGAGATGACAAAATCACAACGGCATCAATATAATAGAAACAGTCCTTAGTGGTAAAACAATAAAGCTTATAAGACTATCACGAGAATTACCATATCTATAACCAATCTACGAACTTCAATACAAATAAACGTCTGAATAACCAGTGAAACGTGAAAATACACGTTTGAAATGTAAATAATTCGATTATTTTTTAATTTGCACTGACGTCAACCGTCTGGAAGGCAACCACTTGAATAAAAAAGTGACGTCATTTGAAATTGCGATCCTGCGTTCCAAGAGGTGTGTTCCTCATTTGAATATTCAAAATGGCGTCGTTCTAAAAATATTGGATAAAAGTGAAATTTGTGATAAACTAATGAACGCTACACCTGTCGCCGCGACGGTGTGTCAGTCTGTCAACGACCGACCTAATTACACCTGGATTGCTGTCTACCTATTAATATGATGACGACAAAATACGCCGTCCGAAGACGTGGGTGCTTATGGAGAAGCTCAGACGATTCACTTTTGTTACCTGCGCAACGAGCGCAACTAAGATTCTATTTTTGATGTTTTGCGTATTCTTTGTGTTTTTTTTACCATACATTTTTCTTTATTAAAAATCATAAATACTTATTAAATTGCTTACATCACCTTGATGTAATAAAACCTTAGATAAGGACATAGATAAGGATATACACCCTCATACAATGTGTAAATGGCTTTACTTTACTATTACCATACTATTTTATGCTCGTCACAAAAAGCCTTGGATTTATTTTCATCTGCTTTTAAATCTGATTATCGTTCACTTTGACCCTTTCCTGTAGGCGGTTACCACGATTTTTCGAACGCAAGAATAAAATTGTGGTTGGATCACAGATTGCGCTCTAACAGGAACAGATTACGATATAATTTGGCATTTTAAACCAAATTTACAAAAAGTCAAGCAAAATGTTTATCCTTAAGACACTTTTGACGAAATAATTACAACATCCTCGTTCACAATTAATATTTTGCGTGAGAATGTCCTTAACCCACATCGACATTTAAAACAAAACGTTATCCAGCGTGTTCCATGACTCACGCTCCGGGATCGCACGGATCGAACATTGAATGAACAGAATTAGAATGCATTCGAAATTAACATCGCGATGCGTCGGCGACCCGATTCAGGGAATAAAACTGCGAAAAGAAATAAAACTTAAACGTAGAACGTTCACGATCAGCGCTTGCTACTCTAAGGGTGTTCTGGCACGAAAGTTTAAAACTCGTTTAAGTTTCCTTGCCGTTTTAACATCTGAATAGTTCAACAGGTGATTCAGAGTGGTGACATGTGTTATGCCCACTTGTTAGATTAAGTTTATTACGACGTGGAGTCATTTGTTTTACGCATTAGCTGTGTCCAAGGTATTTCAATTACGTTTCAGGGAATCGGGGTGTATAATTATTAGTTGACTAATTTCGTAGTCAGAAATTCTACAGTGTTCACTAAATCGAACAAGAGGTAACTGCGGCCGATTTTAAATATAAAATGTGGCTGAAGCTATGTCCAATATCTTTACCTATGAGATCAGAAATATTTATTACATTTTAAACCCAATTCCGTAAGCTACGACAAAGGACATATCTATTGAACGGTATTTAATTAATCTTCTGCCTTTATTAAGAAAAAATCAACAGGTTCTTAAAACATTCCCTTGTTTACAGGATGCTCTTGCCTTGCATGCTCAACTTGTATCTTTTTATTTAATATCTTTTTAAACCTTTTAGCGTCAGGTAGGTACAAATATTTAAAACCGGGAATAACATCGTTTAAACAGGAAGTCAGATTTTGCGGTTAACAGGAATTTGTATCCAAACATGGCCTTTATTTAGCAGACATGTGGTGGATGCAGCAACAAACAAAGTCCGATCACTTCTGGTATCAACATTTTATAAAGCGCTCCGCCTTCTGCCGCTTTTTTTAACAAAAGCAAACTTCCAGCATTGAGAAGTTCAGAAGAATCAAGGCCTCATCATAAGAAACCTACACATTCGAACAGCTGATTGCACAAAAGATCATAAAGGGTAGAAGTTTATTTGAAACGGCCCTATGTTCAAAGATAAGATATGGTTACTCGTATAATTATGAACTCTTGATTGTAAGGGTAGAGTACTTACAGTTCCAACACGACGCACATGTACTTCCCCCACTCGTACGCATCGTACAGCTGGATGAGCCGTGGGTGGCGCAGGCGCCGCATCACATCCACCTCCCGCTCCACATTCCTTCGCTCGTCCCGCCGAGCCACCGACACCAGCTTAGCGGCCAGTTCTAGCCCGGTGCTCTTCTCTCGGCAGAGGTATACGGTGCCGAATTTGCCTCTGGAATATAAAGGTGGTTGATGAAATTGATTGCAAAAATATTAATATTTACAACTATGCATGCAAGGATGAAAGAAATGCTGAATAATGCCTCGGACTTCCTCAGTCTGTTAAAATTCCAGACAACCATTTCGTGGAACGTATATTTATCGGGTTTCATTTCACAGACAGGTTTTCTTTAAAGAATGTTTGTATTTTCAAGACATTCTGAACCTGTAGTTAAGGTTACATAGTTTAGACCTGTGACTACCACGTCACAATTGGTTTACTCATTTGATGTAAAGTCTTTAGGTTTAATAGCAAGTGGCTACTGGATACATTCTGTAAAGTGACTGTTTAATTAGGATGAGATAGAGTCATGTTCATCATATTAATACTCAGTCAATGAGTACCTATCAAACACTTCAGTCTTTCTACCTTCCGTTATTTATCCGATAATGACGAATAGGTATTTATGATTGTTCAGCTTTGTTGCTTTTAATCAAGTGCAATGGTACCTATTGCACCATTTTATAAATGTCTTTGTCTTCAATAGTGTTATTGGACTTCGAGTGCGCACTATTGTATTTTTTTTACAAGTAGCCCTGTAGCGATAACGATAACACAAAGACCCACTGATTCACGGATATTAATACAATAAATAGAGCACGAGATTAGTATAATTTATCTAATCTGTGCACTGTGTCATACGAGTAGTTGGAGACTGTTGTTATTTTGGTTGAGAGACCAGAGAAATATTTAGCAACACAAATATTTCTTATTCATGCTAAAGTTATATACTTATGCACTTAAATAACTTACAGATATTAAACCTTTCTGCAGAGAGCCATCACAATGGGAGCAATAGAAAATAGGTATGACATACGTAAAATGCATTAATCTCGAATTAAATTTCATCTCGATAGCTTTACTAAGTCTTACTTTAAAAAAAACTTCAATTTGTAAAGTAAGACTTAGTAAAGTTTATACGAACTAATGAAGACTTTAGATGATTAACGTAGATTTCCTCTAGAGATTCCCCTCCTTTCAAAAGTATGCCATGGAGTCTAGCATATATCCGCAATGCAACTAGTTCGCCATAGGTACTTGTGTTGAATCTTTGTCGAGTGACGACGACCGAGAATTATTGTGGAAAACGTGTCGCCAGCGAATGCCTCGAGTCGAGTGTATGTATGAAACTCACCGGCCGATCTCCGAGAGCATTTCGTAGAAGTCGTTGACATCGGTGCTCCGTTTGATCGCGACATCCCGGCAGGGGAACGGGGGCTCTATCTCTGCAATAAAACATACGTTTAATTAGACAGGACGGTATTTTTTTAGCAAATTAAATTCTCAGACATGTGCTACATATCCAAAAGTTTGACCGTGAGCTAAAAGTTTCCAATCAAGTTAATTGTCTGCGAGTATTAAGACCAGTGGGCCAAGCGGCGATCCCTGTGAAACCCCATGATTCCAAAGATCGTTTGTATATAAGTAGAATCTTGACGAGTCGCTCAAATTGGATGCAGGTCATTTATTGTACCAACCTATATTTATTATACATTTTATGGCGTTTCAAAAATAAATAACCTAACTCTAAAAATACTTATTTACTGAACAAAGTTAATTTCTACTTAGTCACACAGTTGATGACGTTACGTACCTAAGCAATAGATCGTTCCATATCCTGCTGCTAGGCTTGCAAATTTTGATGATGGATAGAATATTACAATTGGTGAATACACTTTTGTTAGTTATAAAGATAAAGTACAATAAAGATTTCATCATACTTGGATAGAATAGAAGGTAACTGATACATGCAAGCCTGGCCTAGCCTGTAAACATGAAGTGGTTGTGGAACTTGTGGATAATTTCAAACTTCGAGACTTTTACTATCTCATGATTCACTGATAGACTGATGATGACATAAATATTAGGTACTCGTATATATGTACCTACATATGTTTTATATTTACGCGACGCAGTAGACGTCATAGATCAAAGATGAGTGCTAGTTACATCTATAAAGCAACTGGGTTACTAAGACTCAAGAAAGAATTTAATATAGCTCATATACCGATGGATATCGGATTATGACTCGTTTAGTTTGAGAAAGTGTCATAAACGCTGCATTCTTGGCTCGTAAAATTTAACGATTTAGGCCTGGATTAAAGTTACGTAAGGCCATGGTTGCAGCGCTGTGGAATCCGAGACTTTTGAAAGTTGTGTAATTCCAACAATATCGAGGCAAGAATCGTAATAAAATCACGTTATTTGTACACGTTTTGTGCCGTTTCTCACGATGGAGTGGAAAACGTTTAAATATAAACAAAATTAAGTTGTGGGAAGTATTCGTAGTTCGAATTAATTCATCTATCTCTTTGCAGATAAAGGATGTATAAATTTCCGAGTTTGAATGCAGGGTAATTCCGACAATCTACAATTGATTTTAAACACGCACACCTATTGCTATATGCTACCAAGTAACTGAAGCATGGGAATATAATCAGAAGGGTGTTCTGATTCAAGGTGCTGCTAATTATTTTGCCTAAGTGGAGACCTCGTGATGAAATTGTATAGTATTGAAATTTGAATAGTAGTTTATTCTACGTTATAGATTTAAAAGCTTATCTAATGTGAGTCTAGGTTTCCACTCGAAATTGCCTAAGCGATATCACTGATTGAAATATTCACGATACGGCTGAATTTTCTGTCACGAAAATCAGCGCTGCCATATCATTGCATTGTAGCAAAATGATTACCGATAATTATTGTTTTAACTGTGAGACTGTGACTTGTGTTTTCCGTATTATTGACTTTGACTTTGAATGATGTTAAGTCAACCATTCTAACCAATCTGAAGAATTGATCGAATTAAAGGTGTGGATTTGATTCGAAGTGAATAAGAGATAAGAATAAAATCGAAACCGTATGGAATTGCGCTACATTCCATTGTTAAAGTTGATTGTTATTATCACTTTACTCGTATCTTAGTTGTCAAGTGGCTGCATTCCATTCCTCTATTATTATCCTTTTACACCCGACATTAATGAAATTGAACGTGCAATCGTTCGCCCGCTCGCTCTTGTCTCGCTCTTTACCGCTTTTCGCACTTTTACAAAAACAAAATCTAATTACGAGAATTTCCGAAATAAGCCGAAGCGTTCGTTAACCGCTGGCACCGGTTCAGGCCAGCGAGACAAGTGCATGGATCGATAACCTTTGGTGCATCGTGTTTTGTCTGGTGCATTTGCGATGCCTGAGCCTGGCCGTCTGTTACACCGTAGTGAAAGGGGTTTAGGTATATAAAACGGCCAGCTGTATTAAGTAAGTACTTTCATAAACTCTGCGGTTAGGTCGTCGGGTAACAGACACTGGCCACCGCAGCGTAGTCTCGCTCGACTTTGCTCAAACTTAGACGCATCTTAACCAAAGTCGTAGGTACCCAAAGCGGGATAACGCCTACAATCTCATGGATTAAGTTATATGATTGTCTTATGGACGAAGTATTAAAGTAACGAAGTCTTTTAAGATCAAGGTTTTAAGTTGTTTTGGAGGTATACATGAAGAGGAGGAGGTTAGGAAACTTGAGTATTCAAGTGGCTCAATTTATGAATTTAACTCAACTGGACTTCTCACAAGGGTGACAGCACATGACATGCAAATACCAAATAAAATTCTAGTTTCATGATTAAGGGGACCTATGGGAACAAATTAACAAATGAAGAATATCTCAACAGAATCCGATGAATTTAATATTCTGGAAAACACTTCTTGGAAACACTTATGGTTTTAAGCCCTCAATAACTGGCCTCATTTAGTTGGTTACAAAATTGAGTCAAAAAGTAATTACGTTAATTGAGACCATAAACACCTACATTTTCCTTAAACTTCGCTCTATACACGTATTCTACTCGTATAAGTTCTGATCCCTGGGCCCTTATTTAAATTTGTCGTTTCCCTTATTGTCACCATTATTAAGTACTCGTATAATATCTTGACAATAAAATGGCGGCCGATTAACAATACAATTAATTAGGCACTGATTTTAATAGTCACCGGTATTTTTTAAGCAAAGGTAAGAAAAGGACAAAACCTATCCCTTAGTCATTATCTTGTAGGTTGAATTATATTTTTTTAAGTGAACCGCGAATTACAGCACAGTGTAAACGCGATCTTAATTAAATGTTATAGTTGAACGCACGGCTCGGGCGCCAGGCGCATGCGTGCAGCTCCCGAACTATGCGCGTGGACTCATTGATCTATAGCTATATCAATCATATGCCTTGCGCCTGCGACGGACCGGTTAAACAGTATGCCGCGGCCTTTACTGGCGTATCGCTTACGTCTTTTTGTACCGCTTTCGATTCGGATCCAAGAAATAGAGTACGAATATTTATTTTGCATGCCGATAACAGTTTAAAATTCGACTCTAGTGCGTAACCGTTTATATAGATCAGGAAATATGAATTGGCCGTTTGTAATCTTGCCTAAGATCTTTTTGTTAATATCAAACAAAAGGCAATCGTAAAACTGCCCTCGTTCTTCAAACAGCACAGTGGGTTGAAAGGTTAAGGTTAGGTCCGGTAAGTCTTAACGCAGAAAAAAGATCGCAAAGTAGAAACAGACGGCTAAATATATTTCCTGAACTAAGTATACCAATATTTAAATAATACAATGGGCACTTGGGGTAAAGCTTCGTTTCAGGGGTGTGATTCTCTCAAAAACGCGGTCGGACGAACGAACGAGTGAATGTCGCAGCGGCGAGTTTAAGTAGTCCCGCCAGAGCGAACAAAACACATTTTAGCGCGTGCATGTTCAATTTGGCAGCATGGTTTCTGTCGATAAGATCAACGTATAAGGCTGCCTAGATTGGATTGGACGCATCGCGATGCCCTAATCCTAAGGGTTCTTGCACACGCGCGGCACGTCGCCAACGGCAGCGGCAACTGCAGCCGTCGTCATCCGTCGCTGTTTGCCGACGTATAGCGAGACTTGCAATTGGCGCATATCTTTGACGCTGACGACGCGTCGACGACTGCTAGCTGCCTAATAACAACCCTAAGGGCTTGGCCACAACTTCTCGCCTAAACTGCTAGCAGCAGCGCTTGGAAAATAAATAATTTGATATTTATGAAGCCTAATCCCCATAACCGGTTTTTCACTTACACCGGGTTGCGCGTTAGATAACGAGATCTAGCCAATCCTATATTATAGCTTCGACTTTATTTGTAATGATTGCTAATAAAATTACCCATCATCATCATATAGGACTTCATGAACGAGTATTCAAATTCCTTGTTTAAAATTTCTTACAATAAACAAAACGCTTTAAATTTAATTAATGAAATAAATCTATCAGTGTGAGTATCTACAGATTAACGGAGACATCCACTACCTCCGCAAAGGACTCTCGCTAGCACAGCAAGTGAGTATGCCGTTAGCACTCCCCATATTGTGTACGTATCTATAATATCTATATGTATACATAAATAAAAGAAGAAACCCACTGTCTGGCTGATCGATCAACGCACAGCCAAAATCGCTGAACCTAACGACTCGAAATTTGGTGGGGACAGGTACACGGTTTTTTGTAATTCATCCCCTAAGGGTTTAAAATACGGGGAGTTGCGGGAAACTATTTCTCCCCGTAGAAGTCGCGGGCGACCTCGAATTACATTATAGTAATTAGAAATAACGTTTATTTGCTTACATCTAACACAAGTACAGAAAAATAAATTAACAAACAAAAACAAAAATACAAAAACATCTGAACCAGTGCCAGACGGAGCGAAATGGTTCCTGCTCAGCATTTCACTGGTTTTTAGGCCTGAGCTGGTCTTCCACAGGAACCATCTGGTGAGACTAGGGTTGCCCTCTCTAAAATTTGGCAACCAGGACAAGACGCGTGAAAACACCGGATTTTGGCCATTTTCTGGAGCCCAGAACCTGGACGGTTCGTCGGTTGTCCACACCGCTCCACACATGGCTCAGCGGCGCGGCGGTCCAAGACTTTAAATTTTTATGCCCGGACTACAACGAAACCCCGCCCAGACGCTCCCCGGACGACCTCTAAACTAGGACAAATCCGGGGATACCTGGACGGATGGCAACCCTAGGTGAGACCATTGAGTTGAGCCTGTTTGTTATTCAGACAGCTTCGTTAATTTCACGAATTCTTTAAACATGGTCGAGACTGCTGAAATGTAGTGTACATTTCAAACAAGCATGGCATTGAGGGCTCATGCCGTTTGGTAAATGTCACCGTTGATCTTCTTTTCCTGAAATGACTGACTCACATGGACAGACAGCTTTGGAAGGAAAGGGTTCTTAAAATTTTGTGTTTGAACTGAACTATCTTACTAAGACCGTTAATGCTAAAGTTTGTTACTTAGTATTTGAATTCGTAGTTCTTTTAAGTATTTTGTGTTTTAAATAGGATATGTAATTTAATCCTTGGTTGAAAATATTTGTTATAACTTGTAAGACAAACTAAGTGATGAGTTCGACACTAAACATACATTCATTGCACCAATTTTTGTATTCGTAACGTAACATTTACATACATTTTATCATCTTTTAGTTTCGTTTTAGTTAAGTTAATTTTTGATTTAAGTATTTGCCATAGCTTTAGTTTTGTTATTTAGTTTTCATTTGAAATAATAATAATGAGTAAGTATAATACACACATTGATGATTATAAAAGTCCTTAATTTAAAAAATCTTCTGGATTTTTTCTTGACTTACATCAAGTTAACAAGCACAAGTCCATAGCCACAAAACAGTGAATCCTAACCTATCGGAAACATGTCTAAGTATAGTCGACTGGCGACCTTCTCGCACCCAATAGGAATGTTGGCCGGCGATCGACAGACCACCACGTGCCCATCTTTTAATAGTTCTATGTATTGCTATTTATTATGCCTCGTTGGTTAGTCATTAATATGTGTTGTTGTTATTCTGTGTAACGATAGTATCCACGAGTGCGTATAAAGTACTTAATTAAAATGCTTGTTGCATTTTTTACGGCCAATTTTAAAATCAATTGGGATCGACAATTTAACTTAAAACAATTTTTAGTTTATTTTTCTATATATTTATTTATCACGCCTTGGGGACGGTTTGAAAAAATGCCAGTTAATTATGGTTCTTAACTTAACCAGGTTCTTCGTAAACGCTCGCTCGGAGCGGAATGAATTCGCGAGCGATATGATAGCTGGGATTAACTTGTTTTTTGCTTTTTGATTCTTCGTGAACTTGGATGGCGGACGATTACTCGTATGGTGTTTTAAAAGGATAAGTCCGGTTGGATTTCAAGCTGAGGAAGTGAAATGCAACTAAAGAGCTATTAGGGTAGGAAAGATGAGAAGAGGGTTGTAGTCCTGGGTGGTGTAAACAAATTAGCGAGCGAAATTAACCGTTATTTCGAGCAGGAACAGTTTTATGTTCTGTTCGAGCGGAATCGAAATGCAAATAGTTTTTTTTAAATATGTGGCGTTTCTGACGAGCAGGGAAACAAATGAAGTTACCGAGCCCTGTTATTAACCTGGCTACCTAAAAAATAACATAATAGTTCGTGCGGACTGTTTGTCTTTGAATCAAGTACGGACAAAAGATTGAGATAGTACAGTCAGCAGCAGAAGTAGCTACGCAACCGAAGAGGTCAAAATGATCTGGACTCGACTCTATTGTCAAGAGAATACGTCGTCATTTTGAGCATTATATTTCTCAGCTACTTTTGATGGTACATGTCCTGGATTATCACATAGGCCTCTTGATTAGGATTTTTTACACTTTCCGCGGAAAGAACAAGAGACGAGTTTTACACGTACAAAGTCGCTGGCAAAGCCTAGTATAGAACAATCCCCGCTCCCTGTATTTCGTAACGATCAGTATCGGAAGCCGTCATCAACCTCACCTCCTGTCGTCCAAGTATTCCGTCGAGTCGAAAATAAAGACGAATTCCTCGCGCCTGCCAAACATCGAGTGTTTTTGTTTATTTTATTGCGATTCACGAGCCGCTCGGTCAGCTGCGAGCTACAGGTTAAATGGTACTTCTTGGCATTATTCAACGTACAACAGCCTGGCTGTTGTCAGGTTGACTCACCAAAATAGAGACATTAACTTGTTCCTTATTCAAAATTTTGTATGAAAAATCGTCACTAAGCAAAGACTTAGGGCCCGTTGCTTGATCATTTCCTTGAGATTTAACCATTAGTTCGATAAAAACCGTAACTTATGGTTAAATCTCACGGAAATGTGTCAAATTTTCAATTCCTTTTTCGAATTTTAACAATTACATAGTTGAGTTAACTGAAAACCCTCATTTTTTATTGTAAGAGATGTAACAATTCTTAGAGTATTATAAGAATCTAACTTCATCCATGTTGCATTATTTTCTTTTATTAAATATATTTCGCAACGTCGTGCCCGTTGATGTCTTTTGGATCAGAACTTTCAAGAACAAAACAAAATCCGGTAATATTTGGTATATCCCAGTAAAAACTAGTAGACCTGACGTATAAAACGTAACCAAACGTCTATACTCTGCATTGTTATTAAGAGGCGTGAAGAATTAGACGGCCTTTGGCAGTTGGAGCGTAAAACGGCGCACGCGGTAGTCATTACATTACTGTACCCTTATACCATGAGTCACAATTAACGTACTCGCTAACGAGGCGAACGCTCTGTCCCTCGCAGACCTCGCAGTATTCTTATAGAGTGCAAGGGACAGAGCATTCGACTCGCTTGCGATTACGGTAATGTAAATCATGGTAAGGGTATTGGACCTACTCGTACAACAGTCGAACTTTTATACACATGTGTACCATAGACTTAGCCGCGTTCCCACACTAAAAAGGCATGCTCAAAGCGTGGCGAAGCGAAAGCATTTTTAGTATTTAACGCGTTGCAGCGCATCGCTTCCGCTTTTAGTGCGTTTCGGGTTTAACAGCGCATTACTGAAAGCGCAAGGTAAAACAAAAAATAATAAGCAATGCTTATTTTCTTCTCCATAGCATGGTATAGAAAAGATCATACTGTCGGTAAATTTTTCTTTTAGTCATAAGCCTCCTCCGAGAATCTCCCAGGCGCGGCAAGGCTATTAAAGATGGCGGACGGACTATCTCAAGGACAGCTAGCGTAATATGAAATGCAACCTGAATGTTCAGGTCATTCAGGGAGTTAACTGGACGGAAATATGTACTTAACTGTTTATATAGCGTTGTTCCCAGATCTCGTGTATGCTAGAATTATTTAATCATCGTGGTTACTTATCCTTTAAATTATACATCAATGTCAACTAAGACTTGGAAATTTTTGGACACGAAGTTTCACACCAACACCACAACTACCACAAACCCTACTAGAAATAGAAGGACTAAATACGGAAGGCCAAATCTGTAATGTAAATACGCAGAACAATGAAATAAATACTAGTCTTTCAAATCATGGACAAGACGCGTGATGCGAGAGTAGGAAACACCCATGTAGGTGTTCAAACTATATTACTGCCTTTCCAAACGACGTAGTACGAAATGTAAAAATAGGAGAGGCGTAAGAAGCTCGGCGTTCCATTCATCGTCCGCCATATTGTGTTACGTTTTTGAACGAGTGTTTAAAAAGTTATGGGAGGAATATTTTGTAGATATTTTGAGTTGTTTTGGTGCTATTAAATGTGAGATGAATCTACGCAAACAGTTGATGGTTTAAAAACGTCATGACTAGAAAAAACAGTTTGTTATGACGGTGTTTTGTTGTTAAATAATGCGTGGCTTATTCTACAAGTAGTTGTAAAAAATCATAATACAATGTAACACTCAACAACTCAAACCACGATGATTATAATCTTTGATATCAGCTGTATGTATGTCCAATAGGGCAATAGCTCTAATTTGCTCTCATATATACTCTAAAATGAGACTAATAACCGACTAGGCCACAAACACTTTTTAAGACTACTTGCACTGTATGTAATTTATTATCAACTACGTTATGTCTTACCTCCAACGGGATCGGTCTCGTCAACGTGTATCATCTTTGATGATCTGTAAACAAACAATAAATATTAACACATATACCTATTTAATATAACAAGTCGAACAATACTTTACACGCAAAGTTCAGGTAATGAATTGGCAGTCTGTAATTTTCCCTATTTTTTTTTGTTAATATCAAACAAAAGGTAATCGTAAAACTGCCCTCGTTCTTCAAACAGCACAGTGGGTTGAAAGGTTACGGTTAGGTCCGGTAAGTCTTAACGCAGAAAAACAGATCGTAAAGTAGATAACAGACGGCCAAATCATATCACTTGAACCCAAGAGAAAACATGTTTGCAAGTGAGTATGTTTTTCTGGAACCAGGCCAAACTATGGCCAATATTTATAATGAACCACGATTTTTCAAATTATTTGTGTTAGCACAGGACAGGTCAAATGAATTGTCAATACTCAATTTGTCTCTTTTTACATGTTAAACGATTGCCTATTAAGCAAACAAATGGTTTTGTAGATTAAATAATAATTAAAAGTTATGTCATTAACCATTTGAGTCGTTTAAGATAACCGACATGGTTTAGGTACTATTTATTTGTATTAATGTTTTTTCCAACGTTTAATTTATCCAGAACAACATTTTAGGTATCATAATACGGTAGACTTTAGAAAGGCTAAAGTTTTTCTTTAGAAAGCCTAAAGTTGTGGCATATACAGTGTTTTTAAAGTCCCATTACTAATTTTACGTACAATGACACAAGCGGTAGGTAACATCAATATGAATGGCGGGGCGCGTCTTCGTGTATTAAAAAGAGCATAATTGTGGCAATTAAGGGGCTACCATGCCCATCCCATAGCAGACGTTTTTGATGAAGTTGAAGTTCTTATAACTCAGTCAAAACTGAATGTAAATTTATGAAAAAATATATTATAATTATCCATATATTCATCTTGATTCTGACGAACAGAATTTCAAAGTAACTCTATTACCAATGTCTTTATAATTTTTTAAAACACAAAATTGGATATAACTTTTTCATCTTGGCGTCAAGTGATATGGAAACTACATCTAAATATTCTTCATTAATATATCTAATAAATCAACGAACGTTTTTTTTCTAAAGTTAAAAATATGGAAAAAAAGGCCAAAACACTACTATTTGGAGTAAAAATTACAAACTTTGATAGCATAAATCTCGATATCAGTGACTTGTAAGAGAAAAATATATATGTCAGCTAGGTAAGAACAGCATTGTTAATACAAATAGGTTACTGAAAGTTTAGAGCTTCAGATCGACGGTTAACTCGCCCATGGTAGCCCTTTAAGAGTAAATATCTGTCTTCTCTATTTGATAGCAATGGCATTTGGTTCTTCAGAGTCTGGGCGAGGCCTATCAGGTGATCTACATCTCCTGTCACGTTAGTTATCTTTATATTTAGTTGTAAATTTGGAGTGCAAATTGGTACACGCCTACTTTTTCTTTTAACTGGTTTTGAAGGAAGAAGGAAAGAAGGGAGAAAAAGATAGCTTGATTGATTGATTACTGAATAGGCTATTTGACAACATTGAAAATATACTACAAATTGTGGTCATCCTATCAGATAATAGTGTAAACCAACATATTTCACTTTATTTCAAAGTAAATTATGTTTCCTTTTTGAAAATTACATTAAAAAAATTAGAATATTTTTTCGAAATTTTATCTTTGGCAGAAACGCTATGTCATTGGTTTGCAGCTGTGGTTACTTGCTGATGACGTCACACGCAAGTAACCACAGATCATAAGAGTATATCTCTTCAAATGATTGTTTATTGTTTACTTGCGTGTGACATCACACTTGTCACTTGTTTGTCCAGCGCCACGATAGAAACAGCGTTATTAGCGCGGTTTTGAAAATTTTAACTTTTACATAGATTTTTATTGATATACAGTAGAATCTCAAGGAAATATTAATGTAGTGCGCTTGTTTTGTAATAAAGAATCATTTATAAAGGTTTTCTAAAATTAGTCAAATAGCCTGTTGATAAGTTATTTATGACATGGAGAAGGAAGACAAGGAAAAGGACAAGGAAGTGTACACAGACGACCTTATGGACCTCAAGATTGGTTATGCGTTGCCAACCCTGAGGATTAAGGTGGAATGCCTGTATGTTAGCCATTTCCAAGCTTACACCAGAATACAGCAATACAATTACCAATTAGGGACAGGTTAGTGGGTACCACGTTGGTTAATTAGTGATCTATACGTGATAAATACCGCGACCTTCCATAGGAACATGAGGATGAATTGGATACGTGGAAAGTGTAATTATATTTAAGGGAATTGTAAAACCTTCGGCTAATGAGGGATTTCACCAAACAAGTCATGTAATAAATTTTGATTACATTTAATCTATAATCAATTCAAATCAATTAGGTTGTTGGTAAAACCCACGTAAGCATTTGAGATAGGAACTCATTAAATAAGCTTATCGATGTCTCCTAATTATCTTAATCTGAAATGTAATACAAAATAATCGTATGGCATACTTTTACCTTCTTAAGTTAAGCAGTTAATAATAGTCGCGTATGTCACTGACGTCGTGTGGATTTACTCAAACATTAATAACAATGATCAAATGCAAGAATCTGCGGACAGGCCTAGTGCAAATGATGCTGCAAATTTCTTAAGAACTGCGTCGGTTTCAAGTGGGTCGTCTGTTTTTAGCGCGGCCATGTGTCCGCGTCGATCACGGCTCGCTTGTGGAACTATAACCAAGCTCATATTATTATCTTATTTAATTGTGTAAGAATAACCTTGATACGTACGATAAAAAGTAACTTTTGAAGCGGGGAATCGAGAAAGGTTGCGACGTTGCGATAGTTAGAAGAAACTGCAATATTATTTATTCTGTGGTACCTCACTGGCCAGTTGTAAAAATATTTGTTTTTGGCTGGCAGAATAAAGTTTGCTTTTTAATTTAAGTAAACTGGCTGGTTAGAAATGTCTTCAAATCAGGAATAGCCTCGGCACAGATAAAACAGTAGGTAGGTATTGAATGTGTTTTACTAGTGTACTAAATTGTTAAATTTAAGGTTCGTGCACAATATTCAACCCGCGGATATAGCGCAAATGTCAAAATTATAAGCGTGGTTTGCATAATATTAGGAATAGACATATCTACATATTACTCATAAAACAAATTCCCTTGTCGCGTCTGTCTGTCTGTGTACGCGATAATCTCAAAAACTACCTAACGGATTTTCATGCGGTTTTGACCACCAGACAGATAATTTTTCCCGAAAGATATATATGTAGGTATATTCTGGTTTATGTACGTGTTACAGAAAAAATCACATAAGCCGAAGCGAAGCGAGGTAGAGTCACTAGTAGATTAATATTTGAAATGAATCCGGTGCGTAATTTTTTGAAGCTTTATTAATAGGTTTTAATACATCATCATGAAATTTAAGTGTTGAAAAAATAGAACCCTATAATATTCAACTACTTTACCACTTCTTTAAACTTTAAATCTTCATTTTATTTTTTCCGAACTAATATTTATTTACCAAGTGTTACCTACTAGTAAACCGTAAATTAAATCAACTCAAAGATAACTTTTCCCCACTCGGTTAGGCGAATGAAAGCCGATAATATCTAGTTATTCGATATTGGGTATAAGCTTTCATACTACATTGTGGACAGTTAAAGACAATCTATAGTAAGTTTTTCTGAGCTAGATTTAAGACTGAATCTCGGTTAGCAGTGATTCAATTCCTGATGAGCAATAAGATATCGTTTTGACGTGGTTTGGATTGGAATGTAAAGAGGTCAATTACTGGCCGGTGCATTTACATCATAAGCCATATAATGGGTTTAAATTTATATGTGGCCATTCAAAAAAACTTTTAGTCAAAAGAACAAAATTCCATTCTTCGTAGAGAAGAAAATGAAAAATAATCATCATTATTTTGTACTTGCACTTCTTTTACCCGACACTTCAAAATACTTACACACCGTTAATGGTTAATGACCAGGCCGATGACGAAGCAAAATGTAATGACGTAAAATAAATTTAATTAGGAAAATAAAATAATCAGTCAGCATGACTGCACGGGTAGCACCAGTTGTATTTTCCCGCTTGTCGCTCAGTGCGTCTCTATCGTTACGGACTAGGGAGATCCGAGCGACAAAGAAGTCGCGGGCAACTTGTGCTAGCCGTGCTGGGCCTCGGTCGACACGACATAGGCTTACTTAGCAATATTGTAAATAGTTATTCATGCACTGGGGGGTTATTATGAGATAGCTATGCAGTTCAGTTTACGCTGAGAGAAAAGGACAGAGCTATATAACTGCTATAGCTCTGTCCTTTACGCTCACCGTAAAATTAACTGCATAGCTTTGTCCTAATAACCCCCTGTACCTATTTAAGTGATTCGCTGTACTTTGTCCTTAACTCTTTCTTGTCCTAAGACGATAATCAAGCGTAAAACAAGTAGATTAATAGAGGGTACCGTACCGTAGCACAGTAGGTATTATTATATTCCGATATTCTATTATTATTTCCTTGTATGTACTTATTACTGTTTTACGATACAACAAAATTAAAAATACGTTGTAAAAAAGGTTTCATGTATGGGGACCCTTATATTACTTCACTTTACTTTCTTTAAAAAATAAATGATTATGCAGGTTTCCTCACGATGTTTTTCCTTCGACGTAAGAGCATTGGGTAATGTACTTAAGTTAGAAAAACGAATTGGTACATGGTGTGTGCGGGAGTTCGATCTCGGTATCTTACGATCACGAGTCGACCTCCTAAACAACTATGCCACCGACGCTCTTAAAAATCCTATTTGTAGTCTTGGAATTAAATTATCATATCGTAGTCCGGCAACGAAAGATTGTGGATGGAAAAGTTGAAAGCAGAAAGTTTGACTTCGGAACTTTGTTTGGACTAGTTAGGACATAAACATACTAAAAGCCCCAAAGCGCGGCAGCGTCGAACTTCCCCCCCTCCCCCAACTAAATGCGCGGTGGCTCTCGATGGCTCCTGATCGGAATCTACTTAAGTCAAGACCTGCTAAGAGTCAACTGTGCCAAGTTTCAGCGCATAGTCCCAAGTGCAAGGTGTCGTGCAGTAATACCCTAGCTAAATACACTTTTTTGAAATCTACCGTTTTTCGGAGCTGATATCCAGACAACGATTGAAAATAGGTAAAAAATGTATAAAATCAAAGTTGTAGATATTTTTATCAGATTTAATAATGCATTACAACAACATTTCCTATGACGCATCGTTTTCAAGATGTAAACAAAAAATAAAAAAACGGGACCTTCTTTGTAGGGAGCCCCCCCTAGGGCTCACCTCCGAGGGGTGGGGACTTTTAGTATGTTTATCTCCTAACTAGTCCAAAGTTCCGAAGTCAAACTTTCTGCTTTCGGCCATTCCATCCACACCCCCATTTTGAGCCTTCATTTACTAAGCTACACTGTGACAAATACAATTTGTGAAACTGACTGAGCCGACCTTGTAAAATACAAAATGGTTTATGCACCTACGTATAGTTATCTAGAGATAAAGCTTAAAGCAAATAGGTATGTTTGATCAACGTTAAGCTGTCAAACAAACTTGTGTGCTAAAACTTACATCTGTCTATTTGTTTTTCTGAACACACATAGCGGACTCATCTCCAATCAGGCGCACATTAATCGCATAACGTTTTTAATCCGATAAAAATCTAGAACATCAATTTGGAACGCATAACTGGCACACTGGAATTGTCTATGATTACGAAAAAAAATATGCGGGAAATTACTGTCTGTGACACGGGACCGTTTGAGGAAGTGTCAATTGTGTACTGATTGTTTTAGACGAGTGTAAATATAATACAGACAGTGTAATATATTGGCATGGGATTGAATTGGATGTATGAACGCGGCATCAGACGTAGGCCAATAGCTTACGTCAACAAACGTGACATATACGGCATCGCAATTAAGGCAGATCACGGTATTGTTAGTCTTTATTAGGTAGTATGATGCATGTTATTATGTCTTTTATCGACGTAATGTCAGGCAGTGAACTTGAACTGGCCTACAACAACCTTAAGGTTGGTATTGTGTTGTGTTAGTTATACTCTTATAATCTGATTAAAGAAGCCTAAATGTACTTAACGAACATCTACACAGAAAAACCAGCAAATCTAGAAGTTCCGCTAAAATCAAATTATAAACAACTTACAATTATGTAATTACGATCTTATTACACTTTAACAACCGTATCTGTAATTAATTTTAATTTATGGAGGAAACTTAATCAAAATACATCTTTTGTTTGCATTGTCTATGGTTGAAATACTTGAAATTGAATAGGATTCCCGCCTTAATTGGGTGTTTTCACCACAGATAATGATACGAAACATTGTAATTAAATTAAATGACATTTCACATTAACTGGCTGGAAATACCGAAAGCGAAAGCGAATGGAACGTACTGGCTGGTTAAAAATTGAGATGACATTAAGTCACCGCGAAGATTTTAAGAAGAAAAGGCTTGGTTACACACAAAGAAGTCTATGGTTAGGTTTTTAAAATGTTCTTTTTACCTGACACATGAACGGTTTCTCATATTTTCAACTATTTAGCTTTGAATGTAATTGTGTCTCGTCCGAAACGCTGTCACTGCACAACTACCGATAGGGGTCAACGACACAAGCAACTTTCCAAACCCGTTTACACATAAAACTCAACATACACGCTTATATACTTATCATATGTGTATGTAGGTGTTTTTATGGTTCCGTAGACAGGATTCAGATTCAAAATGTCAGCTGCTTTAAGATTAAACATGCTTATAATATTCTTCAATAATGTTAAGCTAAAAAAAGAAAGCTTGCTCTTGAATTGCTTGAGAAATGTATTTTAGTCTAGATTAACCTGTATCTGGATTTGGTGCTTAATAACAACATTAATGACGTAACGAACCAGAAATAATGATATCATGAAACGTATCAATAAATTGCAAATAAAACCTTTTCTAGACGGAACCCTTACTCCCCCGTGGTGGTCCAGAGCTTGCCCGTTTTTTGAACATCAATTACAATATAATCTATGTCGCCACTTTTAGACGACAATAAGTCCGGATAAGGTATCCACTTTTAAGGCTGGAGTCGTGACTTTTTTGTACAGGAAAGATATATGGGGTATGCTCGCTTTTTTGTAGTCTATGATATTTTTTACCTTTTTTTGTGGTTGTTGAAACTAAAACGAAAGGGTAGGAGTTATGAGGTACCTATAAGATTTGTAATAACCTTTTTTTGGATAGTTAGTATCGTTGGAAACATAAAGTACGAAAGCGCTTTAAAGCATCCAGAATATTCCAGAACCATTGATAACTTTTGGGGTCCTTGGCACTTTGTGTGTTAAAAAGGCTGCGATACCACCGCTGCAATAAATATCCGCTAAATAAACAACCAAATTGATTTAAAAGCTGATCATTTTAATTCGACCTTGTTAGGCGAATGTCCTATACAGGCGGATTCGTAATTCATGAAAATTTAAAATTATACACAACAATATTAAGACATGCAGTATGTGGTCGTAAGTTTGACATTCACAATGCTTTTTTGCTGTCATTAACATGAGTCGATAATAGACTTTTTTATTTGACATGGCGTTCATAAGATTAAATTCAAAATTTGACGTAAACTTGAGCGTAAAGCGCGAAATAGACTGTCTTACTTTAACTTCAGTTCTAGAGCAAGAAGCATTTTTTTTGTCTTTTTCTAACTTAAATGTTAGAGTAAGATAGCAGTCAACTTCTGCAATCTTTATTGCCAGTCTTAACCTCACACGCAATTCTTTTCGTCCAAAATACCGATTATTGGTGATCAGTAATTATGACCTCTATTAACTTGATTATGGTTCCAAGAATCTGTATGGTGCCAACAACAGGACTATACCCTAATCATTAACGAAATGCATCAGTCTATTTAGCTGCTATTTGATTTGATAACTTCATAAATAATACAGGTAAACGCAAATGCAAGACGCGATGATTTGCATAAAAGAGAAATGTGAATGAACTCTTGTTCTTAAACAAAAAGTCGTTGACCTATGCAATTGCACGTCACTAGCAAAAAAAAAATATTTTGCTGTTCAGCGACTAGGATAATGTCACTCATAGTTATTTAAAAACCTACCGGATACAATATCAACAAGTGATATGTCAATGCTACCAAAGGTGAACTGGGTGGTGATTCTCTCAACAAGCAAAGGTGATCGTTCGCTCGAGTGAAGGTCCAAGCGGCGAGTTTAAGTAATCCCGACAGAGCGAACAAAACACATTTTAGCGCGTGTATTCAATTTGGCAGCATGACTTCTCGAACGTATAGGGCTCCCTAATTGACAATGCACGCGCTAGAATGTGTTTTGTTCGGTCGGACGGGACTACTTAAACTCGCCGCTTTTATTCCCTCGTCCGTTCGACCGGCCGCCGTTTTTTGAGAGAATAACACACCTGTACCTGTAGGCACTTGACTTAGACTGTAAAAAGAAAAACATGTATGAAGTTGACATGAGCCATTGAATTGCAAATCTTTAGCTAACATACATTTTCCATGGAAGTTTTATTTTTCCTATAGGTGTAGGTGTAAGCATATAAAAAAGTAGTTATTTTTAATTCATAAACACTTAGGTACTCTTTTATGGTATTTTATAGTCACCCTGACTATCAATAAAAACTCTACACATCTGATTGTCAGAGGTTGGGGTTGGGAATCATTAACCGAAATAGGAAAAATGAGTTATGTAGGTACGTTTACTTTCGTACTTTGTCACTTTAACTTCATGTTTAAAGTGCAGCACGGCTAGCCCATGTTGTCCGCGACTTGTTTGTCGCTCGGATCTCCCTTACTTTCTAGTCTGTAACGATAGAGACGCACATAGCGACAAGCGAGAAAATACAACTTGTGCTACCCGTGCTGGGGTGTTATTCTCTTAAAAACGGCGCTCAGTCGGTAGAACGAGCGAACGAGTGAACGCCGCACCGGCGAGTTTAAGTAGTCCCGTCAGAGCGCACAAAACACATTTTATCGGGCGCATTTTCAATAAGGCAGCCTTATACGTTCAATTTTATTGACGGAAGCCCTGCTGCCTAATTGAGAATGCACGCGCTAAAATGTGTTTTCTGCGTTCTGACGGGACTACTTAAACTCGCCGGTGTGGCGCGTTTACTCGTCCACTTTGATCGACCGAACGCCGTTTTTAATAACACTCCTGCACTGATCTGTCAACGGCATTAAAGGGACAAGGTACTAAAGTGTGCAGCCACTATTAAGGCTGACTTTACACCATGTTGGTGCAACTGTATCTCTCTATGAGATGAATTCCTCACACAATAAATAAAAATAAATTTATGCTCAAAATCACCCTGCCATATTTCTCGATCTGCGGCTAGGCAATCCTTTTCAATAAAGACGTCTGCAAACGACGCCGCCATAATTTAGTCCGTCGCCAAACGATTAATCTTGATAAGGAAAGAAGCGTGACGGAAGTGGACCCTAATTATATCGCAATGCGGAACTCTTTTCTTTAAATATGTGTATTTTTAGGTTGAAATTCGTAGTTAAAATGTACCTACTAAAAGTGCCCATACCTCTTCCTCTACATTAAGTACGTGTAGTGTAGGTACAGTCAAACACATAATCATATTTACTAAACTTACACACGTTCCCAAGACGCCAAAAATATCTACACGCCCCTATGCCACTAACAATAGGGTCTATGTAGGTATACCCTCCTGAGTAGGTTCTTGCTTGAGGACATAACACCAAAGATAAAAAGCACCCTATAGTTAGTTCGTCAAGGCTGCATTTACAATAATTACCAAAATAGGTATTTGGTCTCACGAGGAATATTTGACGCAATGGCTGTTGAGATATTAATACAGAGAGAGAGAGAATTAATGCTCTTCAGAGAGAGATATTAATGCTCTAGACTGTACCTTTACTGTACCTTCGTTCCTTCCCTTAAGGAATATATTAGACAAAAAATTTAACTGAATTCACAATAACTTTTCTATGTGACCATTCCAAACCAGTAATACTATCCAAAACAACAAAAACAACTTGACTTTTTATGTAAATTAAGGGACAGGCCGCACACAAAAAAGATTCCGATAAAGGCGTACAAGACACATTAATTAAGACCAATAATTTATTGCTATCTCGCTCCAAAGGATCTTAGAAAGTAAAATACCCCGGTATTGTGTAACTTAGACGCTCAAATTTCTTCTTACGACATACTAACGAGTTGCTTGACACTTGATCGGAACACGTTTGCTGAATTTTTATCAGCTCATGTTATTCGATGGATTAATGTTGAAGACTAAAAGGCTTTTTGCATAATGTTAAGTGTCATTAAACACCTTCTTCCGGTCGAAAGGTTTTGTAGGCGTTTGAGTAAGCGAAATTAGTTGCGGGTTGAAGCAAGTCAGCAACACGTGTTTTGAAATTGTTCCTGACTGAATTGAGGGTGAACATAAGGATGATGATGCTGAATGCGAGTCTAGGGACAAACTTTATGTGATACCCAAGGGTACTTCGAGAAATTTTCCATAAAAATTGTAAGGAAATTGATAAAGATTAAGAACAAACATAATGAAGAGGCTTCAGTTCACAATATTAAAATGTTTTTCTCAAAAATGTTCGGTAATGTTGACATTACTATCTACATAATGAGACGCGAAGTACATAGTTTACTGACAGTTCTCAAATTAAAAAAAAACATGTTGCATACAAATTCCATTACTATCTAGCTTGTAACTTTTTAAAAAGTGAAAATGCCCATAATAAAATGATGGCACAAGTCTTATACATCCAAATTTTATTCCAAAAATAACTTTTTTATCTGTGTATGGAATAGCTTATGTTTTTTTAAAAACAAAGCTTGCGTTTCTCCTTGTCATAAACAAAAAGGCGGTAAAGAGTGATGGTTTTTTCACATGAAGTTTCTGTTTGTATGCAATTTAAAAAATGAGTTCAAGCGATAAACATTTTATTCAAACACAATTTTGTTCTGGCGAGCTCGTCCGTTTAAACCAATACTCGTCCCGCAATTGCCTACTTCCATGCCTAGGCAATAATGTACTATTGACCTTCTGCAACAATTTCTCTGTGTACTTGTTCTTTTTGTATCTACGTAGTGTGATTTTGTATTGTTGCGAATGAACGCCTGTTTAAAGACTTAAATTATGTCGAACGTCCATGTAGCGCCTACCCCAATATCAGTGGGAAACTCGGTTCTCGAAGTGGTGGACGATTATGTCTATCTGGGACAATCGGTCCAGTTAGGAAGATCCAACTTCGAGAAGGAGGTTACTCGACGAATCCAACTCGGCTGGACAGCGTTCGGGAAGTTACGCAGCGACTTCTCATCCAAAATACCTCAGTGTCTGAAGACTAAAGTCTTCGAACAGTGTGTGTTACCAGTGATGACCTACGGTGCCGAGACGTGGTCTCTAACTGTTGGCCTCCTGAATAGGCTCAGAGTCACTCAGCGTGCCATGGAAAGAGCTATGCTTGGTGTCTCGCTACGAGATCGAATCAGAGGGCTCAGACAAGATGCACTACGCTAAGTAACGTTTCTATTCGATTCGTTTTTAAACCAATCGCGTCACTGGTAGACCACGTGACTTTTCGTATCACGTCATCTTCCAGTGACGCGATTGGTTTAAAAACGAATCGAATAGAAACGTTAGTTAGCGTAGTGCATCTTGTCTGAGCCCTCAGGAACGAGGAGATCCGTAGACGAACTAAAGTAACCGACATAGCCAATCGGGTTAGCAGGCCGAAGTGGCAATGCGCAGGCCACATTGCTCGAAGGACTGATGGCCGCTGGGGCAGTAGAGTTCTCGAGTGGAGACCACGTACCGGTAAGCGCAGCGTGGGGCGACCCCCCGCGAGATGGACGGACGATTTGGTCAAGTCCGCGGGGACCCGCTGGATGCAGGCCGCTTCCAACCGGGTGAGGTGGAAATCTTTGGGAGAGGCCTATGTTCAGCAGTGGACGACCTATGGCTGAAATGATGATGATGATGATGTAATAACTTTCTGCGACAAAGTTCTAAGGTATTTCAATTTCAATTCGATTAACAACTGTGTGACCGTAACGCCAGCCAGTTTGGAGCAGACCCTTACAGATTCTAAACTCCTGGTGGCTTCTTATCCTTATCATTTATTTCGGAGAAAGTTCGACTATACATTAGTCTTCTTCCTTCAAATTCTGGGAACGCTGCGAAAACGAGTCGAGTTGGTGGCGTTTCTTTCTTTTTTAATGTTAAAGTAAGAGATTTTAAGTTCGAATCTTCGTCCAATCCTCGGCTTTGAAGCGTAGGAAATGCATCGTATCGCGAGTAGGCACTGAAACTAATCGAGTAAAGGAAAATCCAAAGGAGAATTTCCTGTAATCGATTCCTTATCTTCACGCTTATGTGCGGAATAACGCATTATCGATAATAAAACTCGTTATAATAATATTATCGTACAATCCGCACGTTGTGTGTTGTCATACTTTGTTGTACCTCCCTTTAACGTCGTAAGACCCACCGTACTACAAACAGGGAGTTTTTTGTGAGTGGGACTTTGAATCTACCGTCAAGGCAATAAAGTTCAATTACGTTTGTTCGATAATGCCATTTTCAGTTCATGAACATAGGTAAATAAACCTTATTCTCATTGCGACACAGTTCAAATTAAATTGCCTTGATGATATACATCCTATTGCACCCTGGGCCTTACGAGATTAAACATTAATCATCGTCGACCAATAGGGTAGCGCCACTGTGAAAGGTTAAGCAGATGAAGTTATTCCATTGGTACATAAGATTATTAGCTCCTTGCACAGCTCCGGTGGAAACGCAGCCTTGTTTCAACTTAATTCTACGCACGGTTTTCAAAGAAAATTTTGACGTGGTGGTGTGAAATTTCAATATTTCCAAACGGAAACTACCACATTAACTTAGAGGAGTTTGATGGACTAGGTATATTTAAGGCGTTGATTCTCAAAATCTGATGCTCTAAAGCTGCTATTCTCAAGGTGTGCTCCGCGGAGCCCTAGCCTGGGGCGGGGTACCGTACTAGATAAACTTAAGCTTAATAATCATCATCATCATCATCATGTCAGCCGAAAGACGTCCACTGCTGGCAATAGGCCTCCCCCAAGGCTCTAATAATAATAGGAAATTATTCTTTATTACAAGTAACAAGTTTTTTTTACTTTAATAAAGGTATAAAGGTTTTGCTTAATTTGGGGCTCCGTAAAATATTTAATGTTCCGAAAGGGTTCCGCCGCGAAAACAGTTCGAGAGCCGCTGCTCCGACAAACCACTGATGTTAAGGGCCGGTTTTATAAAGGCCCGTAAGTAAAAATGTCAGGTCAAATTTTAGTAACTTCATACAAGTTTTGACATTCCTGACCGAATTTTGATCTAACGGATCTTTATAAAACCCAGCCTAAAAGTTCATATTTTTACGAATATCATAAACAAAAAGAACATGTCATATTCTTGCAAGTTCATGTCAATCAAATTGATATGTACTTTCTTTTTACGCGAAATATGATAGCCAACATTAAAAGTTCGTAAGCAAAACTAATATCTCAACACACTTCAAGGCACAATTAAATGACACATTCCAAAGCGAACCTTGAAATTTGATAATTCATGGTAGCTACAGGGTGAGCAAATGAAAACGCTATATCCAATTGATTTTCCAACGGTAAAGATTTGTGAAAAATGACTGAACACTGGATGTGGTTTCCAAACAATGACCACTTGTCGTGATTGACGCCGGTCGTGTCCACGAAAACAATGGTGGAGAAGAACTAGACGTACAATTTACATTAGACATTAGGTATGCCTTCCTACTAAATTCGTTTGTTCGCATAAACTACTTACATCGGTGAAGCGAAGCGAGGCTAACGAAACAATGAAGCTATAGTCACGCTTACATGGCTGTGACGATGGTAGGTTCTACATGTTTCTAGAAGATTTACAGAGGGTGATTTTGCTAAATAGGATGCTTTTATTATTTTCTCCATTTTCAATTGTTTTCTTCCATCCTCGGTTGTTTTCTTTCCCATAATCACAGCCATTAAAGCTTAAAACAAGCCAACAATATTGTGGTGCAGTTTTGTACACTTTAGTTTGTTGCATTTCATTTTGTTTTTTTTTTGTTTTTCTTGCTTCCTAAACGGCATTAGGTACTGATAAAAATGATAAAACATTCCAAACCAGTGACGGTAAATGTAGCCAGACACCTGTGGATTGTTGTTGTTACTGATTTGGATTGTACCAAACTACAGCTATGTAAAAGTGATTTAGGTCGGGACCATATACGTACCTATAACTATAGAATAGGTTCTATACACATTTTTTTTAATGTAAATATTATTTAGAATCCTGCAGACGAGTTGGTTGTTGTTAATATAATAATTTTATAACACACCTCTTTCAAATATTAAAGAAAGAAAGAAACAAAAATGATTAAGTATACTTATTTAAAATAAAAATAACTACCTTTCTACATGGAAATTTAGATATGTAAGGTTCATTTGAAAACTACTATCCAATTTTATAATAATATAATGTTAAGTCTGCATTTTGAAAACTTCTAAATTCTTAACGTTCAGAAACTTGAAGTGTTTTCAATAAACGGCTAAAAGTTGGTGTGACGCTGACGTGTAGCCGCAAGCTTTCGCCGGTGACCTAGTGCTTAACAAGCGAGAATCGCTCCACAGTACCTATAATCTGAGCTGCGCTGGACATTACACTATACCTAACTGTTAAACTAAAACGCTACGAACTTTTAAGGCAATTTCACTAATCTGTAGAATTACAAACGAGTTAGTCAACCACAAAACTTCGTTGTATCTAATCAGCAACAGTCCGCACTTTACAAGACATGCTTGAAAGTAAAAAGAAAAACACTACTTACTTTTGTCAACTTAACACTGGCACATCACAGTTTCACGTATATTTAATGGCTTTTCGTTCCACAAAACACTGGCACAAAACGTTTCGTAACACTCACGGGAAAACAAAAAAAAACAATGTTCTTATTTTAAATTTGTGCGCGTCTGTGTCCGCCGCGAGAGCTCAGTCGCGACTGAGCGCCGGTGGTCGCCGCCGTTTCTAATTTTATCGGTGCCAGTAACACGAGATAAAACAGTTCTTTATTCGAACCTTTATTCCACATGAAAAATCTGTCTGGAGTTATATTATACGATACGTTAGGACACAAAAGGGACCACCCGATCGAATTCAAAGTAGTAATTGAATATCGGGTAGCGCGAAGGCAACGCAAGAGTAGTTTGTTAAATTACTCAACCAAAATGTTAAACAGTAATGATTCATAATAAGGTAACCCTCCATTTGAGTCATCCATTTTCATAACTTAATTGGATCTAAATACTTTATTAAACACGAATAATGATTTAATTGGTTAGTAACGTAACTATGGATGCGACCTTCTTTATCGATGTGTCCAATGCCGAGCAAGTGGATAATCCTGGCAAAGTAATAACTTAATCTGGTTATTATAATCACGGTGTATTTATTTAATGAAAACCAAGAAATAATTTTCTAACTAGCTACTAGTTGTATTTTTTCTTTTGGGTTTTACCATCAATTAACTATCACTTAAATAATAATTACTTTATAGACTTTAATTAGGATTTTCAGAAGAATATTGACAACAGTGTATGATAAATATCTACAGTGGCAATTCATTTGGTTGTATTTGCCAAATACTGGTCTTTTATCTCTAACTTTTTGACATACCAAATGAAACGAAAAATTTTGACAAATGGGAGCCGAAAGTGGTGCCACCATATGATCTGTACCGTATTGAAACATGTGTGATATGATAATTGAAAATCCCTTAATATCCTCCCATTCGATCGCACTCATCAACTGAGGAAGCACTCCGAACTTATCCCAAAATGACCGGCAATTCCTGAATATATATTCATTGCAAGAAAATAAAGACCTATTTCACCATCTTGACAATGACACTTGATAGGTGACATCTCATTGCGCATGGCACCCGTCACCTATCATTGTCAGGTATGTGAAATAGGTGTTTAAGTTTTGACTTGTAAAAGTTGTAAAATACATTGGCCTACTCCAAATTCAGACGCATCAGTTCTTAAGAAAAGCAGGCGTATAGGGATGATGTCCAGTTCTATGGTTGTCTTAATAATTCTGGAATTTGTAATTGAATGTTTTTAGCTAGGAATGTGTTTAAAGATCCTTGATTGTTCTCGTCATGTTTTTATTGTAGGTATGTGATATGATATCATTAACAGTACTGCATCTTTCTTCATCTTTATTCTTGTTTATAAATTCTTAATACATATCACAACGGTAGTGTCATCAAAAGGTAATGATTTAGTACCTAATGTTTTTGTAGATGATAAACGTGTGTTATACAGACGTAGGGGTTATGTTCGTAATTCATCTTTCTTTCTTCATTAGTTTAGACCAGAGGGCCCTGCCAAGATGCATTGCGCTAACTAACGTTTCTATTCGTTTCATTTTTAAACCAATCGCGTCACTGGTAGATGATGTGATACGAAAAGTCACGTGATCTACCAGTGACGCGATTGGTTTAAAAACGAAACGAATAGAAACGTTAGTAGCGCAATGCATCTTGGCAGGTCCTTAGACTTTAGCTTAACTTGATAGTTCTAAAGCAGCCTGAGAAATCTAATCAAATATGCACTTTTCCGGCCAAATATGGCGTCGTGTGGTTCTTCAGTGCATCGGTATAGTAGTGATCTAATTTTCAATTATGGCGTCTTGTACTAATCTAATCGAATTTTGCGGTTACGAATGTGATAGCGTTAATACGTGTAATAATAGGATGGAAAAGTACACTTATCATAAACATTTCCATTTTAAACTAAGAAATCATTTATAAAGACTTTGTTGAAGTCGGTAGACGCGCCTTGACCAATTTCATGGTCATCATTTTATAACCAAGTAATATTAAGACTTTAATAACTATTTCTGCGTTCCTAGTTATAAAACTGTATCTTAAGCTACATCAACCAACAAAGGGAACATATACAGGGTGTCCCATAAATCGACATCAACCCGCCTAGAGCTAATAGAGCAGCTAAAAAGCTATCGATTTAACACCTATTGTTTAGCGATTTTTACTAGTTTCGGAGTTATTGAGCATTATACTTAATCTGAATTTTTGTAATTTTATCTTACTTGTCGCGAAAAATCCTTAATTTTTTCTAATCAACTTTTTAAGTAATGACAAAGATGTTTTTTTCCATACAAAGTGAAAAAACAAACACTGAGACACCTAGTATAGAGAAACAAACTTTACGTCACTTAAAAAGTGAATTATAAAAAAAATGAGCAAAAGAGTTTAAAAACTTCGCTGATTGTACCACTGAAAAACTTCTGAAATAAAACATGAAATTAAGGATTTTTCGTGACAAGGACATAAGGGAAAATTGCAAAAATTCAAATTATAATGCTGAATATCTCCAAAACCAGTAAAAACCGCTGAACATACATAAGGGTAGATCGATATTTTTATAGCTGTTCTATCAGCCCTAGGCGGGATGACGTCGATTTATGGGACACCCTGTATGTTGGACACGTTGGTGTCAAAGAACTAAGTACATTATCAGTATTATCACTTTCTGCTTTATAATTTCGTCCGTTTCGAAACGTGATTAAAGTAGCACTTTGATAAGTGTTTGCGTTATCTGTAATAGCGATATATCTTTTATTTTGTTCGAATTTTCCGTAAATGCCGTCCTAAAATAGCGACGCCGGCGCAGCGCGAGCTGTCGGGTGTGTCTCCGAGCGCGTGCGCACGGGCGAGAAGGATCACTAACTAGGCATGCTGTTGAGACATGTAAGAACATGTAGATTATAAGTAATGGGTCATGACGCTCGCCCTGGCCGTTTACGTTGAGCTTGCCGGCGTGTTATAAGAGAAATAAGATTTGTGCAATTCATGCAGCTATGTAAATTTAACAAATGATATTTTCGAACTTTTTGAAAGTTAAGAAAGGTGTAAATCTACCATGGATCATCGTTGCTATGAAAAAAGGCACCAAAAAGTTATCTTTGGATAAAAAGGTTTTAAAGTGTAAATAAATGGTGATAGGTAGTTTTGTTTATTATTTTATGCTTTTTTTTTACAATATAAGTTAATACATGTCAAAATTTAAAGTAGGTATCCTCATCATGATTGTCAAAAATTAACAAATTAAAAAAATTGGTATCGTTAATTTGGCTTCATATGTAAATTACTAAAAACCTCTCTTCGCTCCCAATTAGCCTCCATCATCGTCATGATCATCGTTTTATGAAAAACTAATCAACACATGGATGTTCATTAAGAGGATTGTGAAGCGCCGCTAAAATCGCGTAGCTGTCAAAAAAAATCCATACAAATTTAGCTCCGGGCGAAAACGTTTCTCACCCCCTAAATCAAGTCCGATTTGCACGATTTTTGAATATGTTGTAGTTATTATAAAGAACTAGGTCTGTACGTTTCTGTTTTTTGTTTATTCAATTTGTTTCATTCTAAGAAATGTTTTCGTGTAAAGGAAAACGGACGGACATAGTTTTTCATGATATCTACAACATATTCAAAAATCGTAAAAATTGGACTTGGTTTAAGGGGAGAAAAATGTTTTCGCATTTTGTATGGAAATGTTTTGCTTCACAATCCTCTTAAGTTCTGTAATTTTGAAAGGATGTTAGTGACAAAACATTTTATGCGTTTAGCGTTTTAAAGGGATATATATCTACAGTTTGTGAGACTTGGATGCTTTTTTATACCTATGCTTATGGTAACCTATTACGTAAATTTGTGTGTAATAGTCCGCTAATATTATCTACTACTAAAACACACAACTCTGTTCGCTACAACACACGACTGTGTGTCGTATGGCTTAGTCACTCGGCCTTCTAGTAAAAGATAACTCAACATTGCCTAGGCCGAATTAATTATACCCACATAAACCTGCACGTACGCTGCGCGGTGTACCGGCGCGGCCGTGTGGGTTCCGTCGCACTTAGCGCCACCAATTATCAGCTATTCAGTGCCAAGTGCGCTGAGCTGTATAGTAGACGGAGCCGATATCCAGACATTGGCCCTTAATACTTATAGTTCATTTCATATACCAAGGCCCGATTCCACTTGAGACGGTCAATAAGCGTGAGCAATAGGATTACTGGAGAAGAAGAGCTGAAGACCGAGCTCAGTGGCGTGCTATGGAAGAGGCCTATGTCCAGCAGTGGACTGATGTGGGCTGATGATGAATAGGATTAGTGATAACAAAAGATTTTTGAAAGTGCTCAGCACGGGTAGCACAAGTTGTATTTTCTCGCTTGTCGCTCAGTGCGTCTCTATCGTTACTGACTAGAAAGAAATGGAGATCCGAGCGATAAACAAGTCGCGGGCAACTTGTGCTAGCCGTGCAGGTAGTAAAGCAATTAGTCAACAATAGCTAAACATTATGACTCTCTTTGTTAAGTCTCAAGTGGAATCGGGCCATGGTATTTGAAATGAACTATAAATAAGTAGTTATGTGAAGTCTAGAGTTAAGTGGTTATGTCCTTTAACGTATAGTTGTGAATTCATCTGACGAGCTCTACGTCTCATTAGCCTAATGCCGAACAGTAGGTAAGTACCTGAGGCTCTAGCCAAGATGCAAACATTACTAACGTTTTTCTCTTCTATCAATCAAAATGCATGGGATGACATTCTCATACGTTGCGATAAACCACGAGGTCAACTGTCATCCCATACATTTTGAGTGATAGAAAGGAGAACGTTAGTAGCGTTTTTATCTTGGCTTCGGCCTCAGGCTGGTGTTAGAGCAGCAGAGACTGCGTCTTTACCTTGATTTCTCACTTAGTTTCAGTATCCAGCGATAACCTCCCTGAAAAATCAATATAAAGTGTTAGTGTTCTGTGGGTCAATCAACTAATCTTTGTAAATTTAAGTGTCTTAATTATACAACACTGTTAAACCAAAGCCTAGTATAAACTATATTTTTTAATCAATAGATTAATTGTCAGTAGGTACAAGTGAAAATAGACTATCCAAATCAGAACAACATTTTTGCCAAGAATAGTGGAAACTTAGGTGATAAAATAAACTACTATTTTCATACAAAACTGGAAACAACATGGTCCACTAAGTTACCAGTGATAAAGAATAAATTTTAATTGTTTAATAAATATATCTACCGGGTCATAGAATTCACTGTTTACCTGTGTAATAAAAACACGCAATATTTTAAAGAAAACCCATTTAGTTTTTCTTTATACTTAAAAGCCTTACAAATTTGAAAAAAATAGTGTACAAAGAATAGTTGATTTATACAATACAATACAAGGGGTATTGTATACAAGGGGTATTGTATTGTATAAATCCGCCAAAAATCAATGTCGTTAGATTTTTCACTACATCTGAGCCTACAATAACGACGGCCGAGTTCAAGACAATACGATTACATGTCAAAGGTAATATTAAAAAAAAAACGCCGATTTTCCTGACTTCCCAAGAACATGCCATGTTTAGCAATGAGGCATTTGAAAAACCATTTTGTGGACTTAATCTTAATAGGCTTTCTGACTTATATTCAACTGTCGGATTTTAGGTTTTTGATAGAAAAGACATCAACGGCATCAACGCGTGTATACTTTTAAAATATGCTTAAAGTATTAAGTGAATGAAATTAGTTTACTGAAATTATCAATTTTTGTATTTAAATAAACCGATTCTTCTTCTATTTTTAGGTTTGTGATTTCTGAGAAGGTTCTAGCAAAAACATATTATTTTATAAAGTTAGTAATACCAACTGGACCCCAATGCTGTTTTACTAGTGCAACACCATGTTTGCATCTCTCGTTAATGATGTAGAATGTAGATCGTAAACTTTTTACATCGCTCTGCCATGTCTGTACATGCGAATACCATATCTAAATACAATTTTACTACTTAATATAAATTGCGTAGCAACGTTACTAAATATTTAAACGACTGTGCCAAAACGAGAACGATCAAATACCAATCTAATTGGATACACAATATTATTGACATATTATAATTCAAAAGCCATGTTGGGAATTAGGCTACCGACCAAACCTAACCGTTTTTGACATTACCTATTAAATTTTAAAAGAAATCCATAATCTGACGTCACTTTTCAAGATTTGCATTTTGATTTATTATTAAATAGCCGTCCCGTTTTTGACTTAACCTATTTGCATCCATTTAAAGTCCAGGCAGAAACCCTTTGTGTTGATATAGTCCAGGAATAACCGGATGTAAGGTCCATCGACAAATGCTTAAGGCAACCTAGAGTCTTAGTCATAGGGGCAAAAAACAGTGGTGGTATTCTTAACCACAACTGTGAACCTTGTTTAAAGTTGAGCCAAATTACTTTGAACGTCTCAAATGATACTTAGCGGTGTGGGGGCCGGTGATGTTATCTTAGCCCAGAAGATTGGCAACGAATTTGCAGTTATGGGGTTGCAAAATGTCCATGGGCCTTATAGAGTCAATTCAATTCAAAAAATATTTATTTGCTTTAACACATGGTTACAAAAAAGTTGATGTAAAATATATAAATAGAGAATCACATGTTTAACCATAACTGGCATGCAAAAATGTCCTTAATAACGATATATTTATAATGTTAAATGCACTAATTGTATTTTACTGCTGATGTCGTTACTACATATTTTATTTTTCCTAAATAAGTCCTCAGACGCAATTACTACCAAGTGACTTGGAAGCCTCCTTTCGGCGTTTACCTTCTGCATGGCATGAAAAACAACTGTTTAAGGTCAGAAATCGGACATTGGCGGTCCAAATACAGACGACATGACGACAGAGATTTAGCAGTTGTCAGGAATTTTCAACTATTATATAATTATATTAATATAAACGGTTTAACATTGTGATTGATCTGGGAATATTAAATTAACAAAAGTCTTTTTGATAGAGGTTAGTACATTTTTACTGCTAGAGTGTGACTAGGTGATAGGAAAAATGCAGAGAAATTCTCTTCTGAAATCGGTATTTTATAAAAATTACTTACTCACATACATTTGGGGTTAAAAGATGATAAGTAATAATGATGTTCGAGACGGTAAAATAAAGTGTAACTAATACATACTAAATCGACAAGTTCAACGTTATGATAAATAATACCACCATGCCACAGCACCGTTACCCGTACGTGTTTGGTCAACGCCAAATGAAATGACTCAGGTGAGGCAAAGCTTGCTAAAAGAAATCTTATTGTTGGGGTATCGAGGTTAAACTATGCTAATGTGTCCAGAATTGGAAAAAATGTGTTTGTTCTGGTTAAAAGAAGCTGACGCGCCACACATAAAAGGTGGCAATATTTCGAGGGGGACAATCTTTATACTACGTAAAAACCTTTACCACTTAAAATAATGTCTTTACTTATGACTTACAAATCCTTTTTTGTTAAGCTGTACATTGTTGATTTGTTGTTTTGATTGATTAATAATGTGTTATTGGTCCGAACAATCATTAATAAGTAACTTAGTCGACGGATCTCTGTTCCCGAAGCAGTTTGTGCCCTATCTATACGCGCCCTCCATTCAACGCCATGGTGAAATTGTGACGGTGGTGTTGTTATAAGTAGGATCTTTTATGCAACAGTTACTTGGCGTTTCTTTAAAAGTTTGTACCTAGTTAAGGACTAAAATTCAAAAACGTTAGCTTTTCCGCTGAGTTACAGAAAATTAGCTATACTTGTTATAAGATAAATGGTGGTATCTCAGACAAAACTCCTGTAGCAAGTGCAAGCATATTACTAACGGGTGAGGATTGAATCACTTCATTTATTAAATTTGAGATAATGCTAATTGGCGTTGAGAGGTAGTATATAAATGTACAACTAATTTTCGTAACTTAGCGGAAAAGTTAACGTTTCTTAATTTTAGACCTTAATTAGGTACCACTTAACTAGTTCTTTTTTCATTCTTAAGTAAGTGAATAAAAATTCGACACTAAGGAAGGACTTAATCGTCATTGATTGAGTTCGGCCTCTACACACTCAGCTGTCCTACGATGTTCAAGATATGTTGACATTTTTGACACTATTTCAATAGGATTGTATATGTATAGTTTATGCCAACGTACACATGAAACCCGCTAGGGTTCGATGTACGGTACGAAATACTGTTTTTTCATTTGTTTTAGTCACGAAAGCGCATGAGCCATACTTGTGTATGGAGATGTACTCGTGCACGTTGTCTCCGAGTGCGTAGCTGTCGTCGCTAAGCGTCGCTGTAGTGTGAGTGTCTACACGCATTAGGTACATCTACAAGTACGGTCTACTCACTTTCGTGAGATAGAACAACAACCTTTAATATTACGAGTCGACACCCTAAGGTACGTGACCACCGACAGTAAAAGCTAATCTTAGTACAGTCAACAACTTGAATAAAAAGATATCGGGGGACAATCCCACACAAATTAACCTAGTCCCAAACTAAGCTCTAGGCTTGTACTATGGGTACTAGGCAACGATAAACATACTTATTTTAGAGAAATACATAGAAAACACCTAGGATTCAGAAACAATTGATTCATCTCATTACACCAATATTTGCCTTGAACGAGAATCGAAACCCAGACGCTAGCTTCGTAGGCAAGGTCTCTACCAACTAGACGTCGATAAAAACCTGTCGCCAAAAGCTAACGTTTAATTTTGACGTAATTTTTTCCACAGTGACTACCATAAAGCCGGAGCCACTGCGCACGGTCAAGCTACACACGTGGGTACAAAAACGCTTTGTATGAAAATGAAGGTAGATACTTCCACAGTAGTGCACAAGCACGCTGCGCACGAAATGACGTCAGTGATACACGCGAGGTCTGTTCCGAAGTGCCTGCCACGCACACGCTGCAACTGGCAGGCAAAGCCCGTGAGTTGCAGTGGAAAGGTGGCTTCAAGGGCGTCGCACCCCCCGCGCGCGCGTGCATGTGCGTGGCCCGCAGTGGGGAATGTAGACATACGCAGCTGACCAACGTAGCCACGTGGCCCACACGTTTTACGTGTGCGTTTATTGGTTGCTTTGAAAATGTTGACACACGTATCCAGACCAGTGGACCCACGTGGGCAACGTGTGTGTCCGTGCGTAGCGTGCACAGCAGTTGGGCTCCGGCTTAACAACGGGGTTTTGTGGTCGTTTAACAACGAAAGTTGTTGACGATTTTTTTATCTCCTTATAATAACTATATCGATGTAGCTCTATCGTACCCAAAAAATGTGACACTTCTATTCTCGTGCCATTGTCTGCATTTTAACAGTTTCAGGGCTGATATTAATTACTTGTATCGTGCCAAAAGCGGGAATTGCTTCCCGGGGGCGTGATGAAATAAGAATAATTTGTTTATTAAAATAGTACCTACATATTAATTGAGAAATGAACGAAAGACCTCCACTGACGTTGATTCCTTACTTATTACCCGTTCCTTCTTATTCATGAACGCGCAATAGCTAGAGGTAAAGTGTGCTTGAAATATGCTCTGTCCTTATCTGTCATTATGACATTTGAATTAGACACGGACAAGAATACTTTAACTAAAATCGGTTTAATCTGCGTTTATGAATAAGGAATAAATATTTTAAATACGTCCGTTTTGTTTTTACTTAAGTACCTAAAAATAGTAAACCTAACTGGGGCCTTAGATAAGATGCTGAACGCTAACGTAGGTAAAGGATTTTCGAAAACTGACAAAATGCATGGAATCGGCAATTTAGTCAATCCTATCCTCATAAGGTCGTAAGGTAATAGGATGTACATAATCAAGGCAATTTAATTTGAACTGTGTCCTAATACAAATAAGGTTTATTTTCCCAAGTTCATAAACTGAATATTGCATTATCGAACAGACGTAATTGGACTTTATTGCCTCAATGGTAGATTCAAAGTCCCACTTAAAAAAAAGCTCTCTGTTTGCAGTATGGTGGGCCTTACGAGGTGATACATTTTCGATAACGATAACGTTCGTCGAATGCATCTTGTTGTCTAAAGCCACAAAGAAGTTAATGATTTTGAGTACTCTATGTATGTTAGTTTGTTAGTATGTTAATCGGTTCGCTCAAGTCCTTTACCCAATGAGGTGTCGTCAAATATTTTGACACATGTCTATGTTTTTATCTTCGGGTACTGTTCTGCGGGTCATATAAAAATCTAATGTGACGGATATAATTCGCTAATTAATTATGTATCCAACAAAACAACCTTAACTAAAATATCGAGTTTGAAACTTTCTACTAACACACAAAAGGTTTTATAGAGATAACGTATAAGTAACTTATGTTTGAAAATGGTAGTAGGGAATGCAAATAACCGGTTTAAACCTATTTTAACCGGTTAATTTCATACAAAAACGGTTAATAACCGGTTAATTTGCATTCCCTAAATGGTAGCATCCAAAGTTCCAAAAACATGTCTACGCGGCTCTAATATTAATTGATTGTGGGCGTACAGTCGAGTACAAAGATATACATACACTTTTCCATCTCTTTTGAAATAAGATGCAAAAGTGTATATTACATAACTTTGTACTCGATTTTTGGAACTTGGGATGTCAACATACTTTTGCAGCTGACTGTATCGATAAGTAGTAATTGATAAAAACATCGGGACACGGACAGGTGACAACATTTATTTTTAGTTTTTCGTTTTACGTAATTTAATTACTTAATTTTTATTTAATATTTTTATGCATAAAAATTGCCAGTCTCAAATTCATTTCGACTAAAAGATAAAACGTAAAAATGTAATTTAGTAATAAAAAAAAACAGTTACTACCTAACTCTTTTACCGTAGTCGGACAAATTAATTTTCATCAATTAATAGCTTTTACTGAAAACCAACCAACCTTTTACAAATTGCACTGTGACTGGAACACACCGGATATCCCTAAACAGTTTGACATGCGTTGCCATGGCAACCAAACTCTACAAACACTTCAGTCCCTTGTGAATCGAAATATTTTGATGCAGTGACGAAAGCATTTTATATTGTTCAGTATTGAATATTGTTTGTGTCAATACTCAAAGAAGATATTAGTGTAATTATCGGCAGGTATGTACAATTCGGTCTGTGGTAGTTCCCGTCCTTCTTAATTAAGAAATGGTAAATAAAATTGTAAGCGGATTGGTTTTTTATATTCGACCATGTATTGGTAACGTGGGCTATTTGTTGATTGGGACATTCGGGACGATTACCAGTATCGCCCCGCCAATTTATATGTAGACACAGGGCTCTATAAAAAGCTTTAGATAGAGCCCTACTCCAAAAATCGAAGTACCTAAGGAATTACCTCTAAGTTGTTTTGTAGAGCAAAGGAGATAGTTGTGAGGTCCTCAATTTCGGATTAATTGAATGTTTCGACGCGGCGATTGTCGTCACCGTTTTCGCTCTAAGTTGGTCTCGGTAGAGAAGGTTCTTGCTGGTGTTATTAAACCTTATGCAGCAGGGCCGCTGGGGTGTGTTAACACAGCGGTTGAAATGACTATAGTACAGTCGAGTTCATAAATATGTGTACACTTTAGTACCTTGTCTATTGAAACTGCCATACCTGGAAGACCGAGCGTCGCTACCAATTTCACCAAACGATGTTAAATTTAATCAATGTTAATCGACTGTTAGTTCATATATTTTGACAGCTGTTAACGCTCTAATCGTGTGTTAAGTGGTTAACATCGTTTGGTGAAATTGGTACTTGATCTTTATTATTAACGTACCGTATTCAAACACTTATAATATTTTTAGGTAGCTGCAATGGATTTGAACCTCGTGGATAGACTACGTTTACTAAAACTCGACACGGAACTGCGTCCTCAAATAAAGATGAAGCCAATGAGCCGCTACTACTTCATCACCTCGACTAACCCGGGAGAACAGTTCTTCGTATTCGCCTCTACCGCCGCCTGGCTCATTAGGAAAACTGGCAAAGACTTCGAACAGCCTAACGAAGAAGACGATCCAAACTCAATAATAGCTAACATACTAGATATATTAAGAGAAAAACAAATCACTGTTGATTTCTCTTCGCATAAACTTAAACAAGGCTTTGGGGACGAAGTCTGCTTCATTCTTAACGCATTAGCAGATGAAGCTTTGAAAAAGGAAAATTTTGAATGGCTTAAACCTGTAGTCGACTTACCCGATACGGAAGAATCAGCTGACGATGTAGACCAAGTAGAAGATGAAACAGAGATAACATTAGACAAAGTTGAAGAAGAAATGGCGATTTATTCCGAAGAATCGGAAGGAGAGTTTGGCGATGAAGAAGAAAAAGAAACTAGCAACGTTGTAGATAAGGTTCACGATTGGGAGGCTTGGAAATTGGAGCTGGAGAGAGTTGCTCCTGCTTTAAGATTAAAAATCACAGCTGACGGCAGAGATTGGAGGGCGCGACACGCTCAAATGAGGACCTATAGGGATGAGTTATTTGAGAGGTTTAAGACTACTGGAACACAGTTGAACAAGCTTCACGGTAACATAAGTTCTGCTTTGGATAAAATAACGGCACGAGAAAATATTTTAAACGAACAATTTGAGCCTTTAGTAAAAGAATACGGTTCTCTCCTGGACGAATTGAGTAAAGTGACTAATGAGTATAAAGAAGTCAGCGTAGGCGTTACTGAAAGGCAAGAACTATTGAATGAGTTAACAACTAAAGTAGAGAACATAAAGCAAAGAACAGAGTCAAGAGGATCTTCGATGAACGACAACTCTCCGTTAGTCAGTGCTAAGAAAGCAGTTGCAAATTTGAAGAAGGACATACAAGAATTGGATTTCCAGGTGATAGTATTGCTTTGGTTGTTGACGACTAAAGAGAATCCTAACAGTAATAATTTGCTAGGCAATACAGAGTCAAGAATGATTTCTAACGAGGCTTATTAAACAGTGCACTTAAGGAACTACTTATAATTACAATAAAACAATGAATTACACAAACAATTTTATTTCGAGACCGAAAATATGATTTCTTGCTTAAATAGACTCAGATAAAATAGTCTTTTTGTTACATTTCGCCCCATTTACGGAGCATCGACGAAAGAACACGATACTTTTAGAGGACTCGTTAGGCAACGTCACAAACTACAATTTGTTCTTTCAGAGCGGATATCTCTTAGGGTGGGTTTAGACCAAACGAGCGAATGCTCTAGAACATGTTTTGTCTTTATTTTTACAAAGAAAACGTAAGAGATAATGCCATAGAATTCTTGTTCGTTTGCTTGGTCTAAACCCACCCTTAAACGCCCCAACCGATTCATGAAACCTAGCTAAGAACCACCGCTAAAAAACTTGCTTTCGAATAAAAAAAACCGCATCCAAATCGGTTCACCCTTTTAAGAGCTACGGTGCCACAGATAGACACACAGACACACACGCACACACAGCGGTCAAACTAATAACAACCCTCTTTTTGCATTTGGGGTAAAAAACCGGTGGCTAATTACTTACTTTTACGAGGTAACAGTAGAGCCTGGCTAAAGAGCGGAACATGGCGATATTCGTTTTTTTTTGTCTGCTACAAAACCGCTATACGAAATACAATACGAGTTTAGTTTAACGTCGGATGAATAACGATCTTTGGCGGTCTGCTCTTATGACAATGTTGCCATTTTAAATATATCGTTAAGTCCCCCTTAGTCTAGAAGCATTATAAACCAATTTTGGTTAAACTTTGCGTTGTCCCTTTCCGTCAAATGGAAATATCAAGACATATTTCAAGCATAAGCTATTGTGGGTGTGAATAAAAAAGTCAGTCTCTACCTTAATTAACGCAATAATTAGTTCAAGAGCTACTTGATTATTGTAATCAAGTTACTAAACACACGCAAATAGTATGTAGGTAGGCTACATGAAGTTATATTGCATGTACTCTTAACTATTTGCGATCCCGATCTATTAATCTCAAGTAAGGAAAGCAATTGTTCGCAAAACTGACTAGAGTCCATCTTGCGCTTGCGCTAGATACGATGCGTTGTATTTCTTCACGAGTTCCTTCACAAATTCATCTCGCAAACTGAGGATGCATCTGAAAGAGAATAACAAAAAGCAAGCTTTCAAAACCCGACTGTTGCTACTTTAAATCGTTATAAATTCTAAATGAACATTCAAAATGAAAAATGATGAAAGAAATCTAAAGATAATTTTTAAATCCCTATTCAATGATACCCCACTTGTCATACTTGGTCGACTTTTTTTTTAACCCTTAAATGCATAATGATGTAGATATACCTACATCGTATATTTTAAAGCTCATTTTCAAACGTACATTTTAAGTAAATTACATACTTATAATTTATGCAGTATGATTTGTAGCTTTGTCAAAATTCAAATTTGGAAATGAACTTTAAAGACTCGTTTCACTTTCGACATGCTATGCATTAAAGGATTAAATTTGCAAAATATGGCGTCTGGTTGCCGCCATATTGAATTTTGATTACCGATTATCTTGAGTGATATTCACCAGATTAAGACACACCTCCTCCTTCGGCAGTCGGGTAAAAATACTTAAATCTTCTTTTTCAGTGAACTACATTTTTGCCACAATTAGGTAGATTACTTTTTAGCCACGCCTCGTAGCTTGGGTGGATCAAACCAGATGCCGGCTGTACACACTCGTCGAGCCTCTCGTCTAGACTTGCGGGCTGAATCCGACCGTTACCGGGACGTGGCGAGACGAGACGAGAGCGAGTGAGACAAGATGAGAGCAGTATGTATGTACACAGTTTCTCTTAACCTGTCACGGGGTGTCTCGACCAGTGTGTACAGCCGGCAAGAGGGCTTATTGCCTAGCGCACTCGCAATCGCAATCGTTTTCAATCATTTTGACAGTCGGAAGAAGAGTCTGCATACAAAATGAAAACAATTGTTCCACTTTGAAGCCGATTGCGATTGCGAGTGCGTTAGGCAATAGCGACGCTGATCTATTAATTGTCAACAGGAACTTTTTTAAAAGGTGTTCCGAAAAAATCATACTTAGAGGTTTGTCTCACAATATGTATTTTTGTAATTTTTGTTCAACGTAATGGCATGGCACCATGTTGGACACCTTTGTCCTTTACTGGTTCCGTTACGTTACTGAGAAAATTAATAAACCAATTTCTGCAAATGGCGAAACAGCTTAAACGCCACAGGTATTTTCTACGTCACAGTTGGTGCTACATAACGCGGTAACAAACAAAATTATGTCATTCCGACCACTAGCCCAAAGCGCGTGTAGCAAACACTGATAATACCTAATCAATGTTTCTTTGGGACAAACCTCTTAGCATGTTTTTTTCAGAACGCTTTTTAAAAACTCCCTTTGTCAATTTATCTATACTAAAACAATATAATATATACTAAGTTCCTGTGATTTAATATTTCACTCCATATTCTAATCTATCATTTTTGATTCTTACTCGTGAGTGCGCTGGTTATATCGCGCTCGATCCATTGACTGCGCGTGCGGCGTGTGCACTACGAACGCCTCTGGGAGCACCAAGTGACTGTAGCCCCGGGCTTGGAGCTCGAGGCTGTGGGCCGCCTGGACAAGAAGGTATACTGCTCATAATCATAAAACAGCATCTTTCAAAGTACCCATCTTTACACAAGTTCTTGACGAACTCATGTCAGAGACTAAAGCACCTTGTCTACCATGATCATGTCTGCCGAACCTTAATTATTATTTTAAAGGTTGTTTATAGACTCGTGACCATGTTTTATAATTAATAGCCACATAAGCCATGTAATTTTCTGGAGATAATCTTAATATCATCAAAAGGTATTATTACCTAATTTAACGTAAATGTAAAAAACTAATTTTGGAACAACGTTTCCACCCATAAACCGATTAAAATATTTCGCAAGTGACATCCCTAAATTTGGGTGCGAAAGACAGAGGGGCGTAGCGGGGTGAAGGGGGAAGTAGGTATTTAAATCGCGGCATTTGGGGCCTTGGCAAAGGCCATTCGCTTGTGGATGTAGTTATTGTTTATTCTTATGCTCAAACCTCAAACATGATCAGCCCTGTACTACTCGCATCCAAGCTGTTTCTTATGACCCTTGAAAAATTGTTGGGTTACCTTGTGGAACACTGGCCTCGGTAGCAGCAACTTTCTGTCAGAGGACCTTTCTATCAAAATTGTGTCGGTGTAAAATACTTAACAACTTTAGCTTGTTCGGACCTGGGACCAAAACCAAGAAAGTAGAAAACCGACGAAAACATTCTTAAATACTTGCCTTATTCCACCCGAATCCTGAGAACCTGGCATCGAACCTTGGCACGGAGCGATGGGCTACGATTGTTGGTTCATATCCATATTGCCATGTCGCCTAAAATTAATGAATTCATATACATTGATCGCAATGGTGTTGATGCTGAGGATGACTAAGTAGAGTCCGTCAAGTTCATACAGGAACGCCCCACGGGTTGACAGACTTTAGAGGGGACGAGGCGTCTAGGCATTAGCGGGGCTTTTGCCGGGCTGTTCAGTTCAGAGTCGCCTCGCTTCCCCCGACATTTAGGTACACCTAACCTAATACACCTTGCACGACGGCCGTACATGAAATTGTCGGGAAATTTGCCTATTCCTGTGTTTGTGGGCGGAACTTTCTTCGTTGCCACCGGAAAATAACCTTAGGGATTTTATTGAAATTAAAATACTAGGGACGTAAAGTATATTTTTTATTCCTTACTTATGAAGAGGCCGAAGGAATGCACATTATTTCCTTAGTGTTGTCTTTTCGTCTGGATTACATAAATACCGTCACGCCTTCATTCCCAGAGTGGGGTAGGCAGAGCTACAGAATTGCCAACATCTCTAAAAACTTGTTGTTAATTCTGTAACCACATTTTGCACTCAGGTCAAGACTGGATGAGACGGGCACAAGATCGCCAAGAGTGGAAGAAGAGGGAAGAGGGCTACATCCAAGATTGGATCACCAAAAGGCCACCATAATGATGATGTTGATGATTTTGCACAATCCGGCTAATATTTTAACCATGTGCATATTAGTAACAAGTTGCAAGTCTATCGCCTAACAATACTTCAAGCCTTTAGACTTTTAGAGGTACGAGTATTTTATTTATTCGTCTGGATTAGAGAAGAGAATTCCCAAGAACGGCATAGTCTAGTCAGGACGGCAGTTGTTGTACAGATCCCTGAACTATATTTACCTCGTAGGGCTCGGTAGCTTTTCTCCAATGCGAGTAGTTAGTGGCTCTGTGTCCTAATAAGCCCCAGATTGGGCTTCTGAATGGAAACATCCTCTTGCTCAGATTGGGCAATAATTCTGCCTTGGTCAGCGGCGGCATGCTGTTTCTCCAAAGGATTTTAAACGATGGTACTACTAATAACTGAAGAAAAACAATGTGTTGTTAGTATTACCAGACGAAAGAACGAAAAGACTCGATCAGTTCGCATTCACTCGATTGCCGGCGTGTTTATCGAACTTTCGACAGTTGCCGCGTCTTTTGTTTTATACCGAATTGAATGCGTTATGCGTTGCCTTAATGAAAGGGCGAAAATTTATGAAACCAAAACTGACAGTCTCTTTGTAACCCCTGACGCAAACAAGGCATTTAACGTTTATCTATGTATGTGTCTGTGGCATCATAGTTTCCAAAAAGATGGTTTGTTTAGGACGCCGTTTTATTAACAGAAATATAGTTTGAACTAGGGCAGTTCTATGCTAGGTTTTATGAAAATTTGCTAGGTTTTTAAGAGTCATTAGCTCTGAAAGTAGGGTCGCAGTTTATCGGCTTTTTCGGCACAATTGAACCTTTTCATTAACCTCCGGCACACGATGGAAAATAAAAAATCGCGTAACGCATTCAATGCCGGCAACGCATGAAAGTGTTTTCCTGGGGCCTTATTTTACTGTCTCAGCACATATTGCTATAGTATTGTTTTTAACTCGACTGTCATTACTAAAGAGTGAATAAGAGGTATCACAACGTTTACAATAAGTGAAAAGTCAATGTAGAATAAGGCCCCAGACTTCCGTGCTTTGAACGCGTATGTGCGTTTCTACAGAATGCGAGCGTCGTCGTATTAAAGAAATCCTCGGGAAAGCCAGGTCGACCACAAAGGGACGGCAGCGAATGCGTTAAGGGCTATCGCAAGTTCGAAGGTTTGTTTCCCAACTGTTTCGTTAGTCCGAAACTTCTGAACCCAGTACATTTTCAAAATGTTTAAAAGATAATACCTACAGAACTTTTAGGTTTATTTCATAACAATCCAGAGGGCTCAGACAAGATGCACTAAGCTAACTAACGTTTCTATTCGATTCGTTTTTAAACCAATCGCGTCACTGGAAGATGACGTGATACGAAAAGTCACGTGGTCTACCAGTGACGCGATTGGTTTAAAAACGAATCGAATAGAAACGTTAGTTAGCGTAGTGCATCTTGTCTGAGCCCTCTGGAAAGCTAAACTAATACTAATTCGCACAAACGAAACAGTTGGTAACTGAAACTGAAAAAAAAATGGTAAATTAATCTAACTAGCCCTTGTGATAGGCAACCTGCCCTGCGTTAAGAGGTTAACTTTGAATTAAAACCTTTTTCTTTGGGAACGGATTTAGCTCTCTGATAGATTTCTTAAGATAAACGTAGAGGCCGGCGCTGGGCACGTAATCCACGTCCATCAGGAACACGTAGGAAGTGTGCACGTTGTCAAGCGCCACGTTGCGGAGATAGTTCACTGGGTAGGGCATCTGGGGATAAACATATTGAGTAATATTTAGTGTCCGACAGAAACATGTGTTGCCAAAACCGAAACTTGGTTCTAGTTTCGGTCGAAACCGAAACTTGTATAGATGTTTTAAAATCGTTGAATATTATGAATAAAATATTAGTGGACCGTTATTTCTAGACATATTAACAATAATCCATTTCTAACACCTGTAGGTGGCATAAAATGAAACCAGTTCACATATAAAAATTGCAAAACGATGCATTCAGAGTTTTAATTTTAACGAATGACAATCAGCCTGCCTCAAAATACTACTCATAACTTATGATCATAAGTCATCGTCCTTCTTTTATTTATTTGTCAAATAAAAATAAAAACAATTATGAAGTTTTGGTTGAACCGACAGGGTCGGCACTTTTTTCACCGAAACCAAACCTTCGGCCGATTTTTCTTATGCCGAAACCGAAACTTCGGTCGGACACTTGTAATATCTGGTTGTTTAATTGAATGCATATAATTTGTGACTGTCTAAAAGCTATTACACCGCTAAGTACCCGCTGTGAAAACGATGTAATTAAATTTGTTTTGACTTAAATGCACAAATTGGAGAGGTCTAAAGCCACCATCATCAGCGTTGTAAGGAACCAAATATCAAACTCGTTTTGCCAAATCTAAGTACCGGGCCTACACGTTTTTTTCAAGTTTTTTATGATGTGTTTTAAGCGGTGTTGGATTTAGCTCTATTTTTCTCCATATAAATTTAGCATCGGGCGGGTTTCTCAGCTTCTAAATCCAGCGAGCTTCATCATCATTTATCATCAAGTGAGATAGAGGTCAATCGCTGGATAGTCCAAAAAAAAAAGTTCAACTAATTAGACTGATTATCGCACTAGGTTTAAGGGGAGAGAACTTTGTGATTTACTGGATTGAACCTCTATCTCACTCGATCGTAAATGATAAAGTCTAGGATGAAGCTAGCTGGTTCAGTAGAAACCTATTCACTCTTGATTTACTATGAGACTGTCGGTTCACGATCGATGAAGGGATAATCATACCTCGGGGTTTTCGGTACGGGAATGATTTGAGAGAGTACAGATAAGCATATAGGTTCGTCTGAGAAAAATCATATTATGCCTAATGAATAACTACCTCTCTGCGAATTGTATATATAATATGATACAATTTTATTTTAGCAAAATCAACGTGAGGACCACGACCACTCTGGCAAGAGTTACGCTAAAGAAGAAGAGAGAGCTTTACTACCAAGCCTTAGAAGATAATAATAAAAAAGCACATTAATTAATTACATGCAGTAAATTAAAAAGTTGACGCGATTTTCAGAATAAACTTATATTTGGAACTATTTTTTATAAATTTGGAACAGTTAAGCTGCGGCGTCTTCCTGTAAACCTGCTAGAGTACATTCTGTTTTTTTTGTCAATACCTACTCTTTGGCTAATGTCAAACATTCCTGCACCGAAAACCCCGGGTTTTGGTGGTAATAGTCTTACTTACACATTCCTGTGTGTAAACAAGATGATAAGCTACGTTGTTCCTTCTATTCAGTACCTTCGTGCTATTCACAAATTGTTTAAAATCCTTAGCTTCTAAATAGTGAATGTATACTGTGGCACTCACTGGACCTGGAAAGCAACATTGTAATAATTATGAGGTCCTGTTCTGTCCACGGCGAGGCATCCGAATACGTCTGGAGTGGGAACGGGAGAGATGAACTTCATACACGCATATAGAACACTTAGAGATAGGTACCCTCTTCTTCATTATCCTGACATCGACCCACAGAACAGAAAAAACAGTAGAAGTGTGATGTGGGCGTGTCACGTGTGGCATGGCTATGCGGAGTTCCGCGCAATCTACCTTAGTTTGCCGCGATCGCTTGTGCGTGAAAGTTGTGCTAATAATATTTATAATATAGGAAATAAATCCAGAAGCATGCCTTATTGGGGTATTTTGGAATGTAAAAACGATAGCAGCACCAAAAAAAATCCATGGTGGCGTGTTGGTTTTATGATAGTGTGAGTATTGGCGACAACAGGTCAGCTCTAGATAGGATAGGATACTAAGCGAAGCTCATGGCACTTCTACTGTTTTTTCTATTCCGTGCATCGACGGGTGACAGGTCACATTTCAATGTACTATAAGTCCAATGGAACCCTGACCCACCATATAACGGTGTCACAGTGACATTATCAAACAATTTGTTAGACACTTGTTACGACTTGAATCGTAACGTCACCGTGACACAGTTCTATGGTGGGTCAGGGTTCCATTGGGCTTATAATACATGGCGCAGCTTATAAGAATCCCAGTGATGTGAAATCTTGTTAATGTTGCGATGAATACCGAATACTATTACTTATCATTTTCAGAATGGTGAAATAGGGAGCTGGTTTTTTTGGAAAGCTTACTTATGATTTGTTTGATCTTAGGTGAAAGCGCTTTGCGTAAATAACATATGAAATTCGTGTACTAAGCTCTAAATTCGGCAACGGCAATATTCGCAATTCGTTCACGTTGTGGAAATCCCTAAGCCACAAGCTTATGTTCAGCACCAGCAGAGAATATATTTCTTTCATAATGATAATGAGGTTTCTTGACAACCATCGCAGTTTTGACGTTAGGTACTCTTCAGGCTCAGCCAGACAGCACCGTCGCGGGCACGCGGCCTGCGCGCGACGGGCGAGCCGCACGATATTTCCATACAAACGCTAGCGTGGTCAAACAGGCTGCGCCCCGTCGGCATCGCGTCCCGCTTCTGTCGCGACCCGCCAGCGCAGCCCGTCGCGCGCAGGCCGCGCGACCGCGAGGGGCGCGCGGCGCGACCATTCAGTGTGACGTCAGACAGCGCAGCGCAAAGCGAATGACCAAACCACAGAGAGCGAGGGAGGGAGGGAGAGCGCGATGCGGGCGGGACGCGCGCGCGATGCTGGCGGGTTGATGGCGCGATCCTGGCGGGTTGATGGCGCGAGGCCAGGTCGATGCGCGCTTGCTCTGTGTGACCGGGCGTCCCGCCCGCATAACTCGCTCATCACGCCCCGCTACCGTCTCGCTGGCAGTCTGTTCGAGCCTTTCGAGGAAGTGAAATGTGTAATAAAATGATAATGATAAGCCAACTTTACCCTCCCAAAACTCGCATATTCTGACCAAGAACAGCAGTCTATCTAAGGACAGCTGCACAACTAGCGTGACGTCAATGCCTGTGCTCCTATATTTGCAGTTCATACAGTTGATATGCGAGAGAAACGTCGCCGTTTTTACCCTACGGAAATAGTCGCAGTTGTCATACTCAAGGGCCTGCAATCATAATAGATATTTATGCAACTGTCACATAATGAAACCTCTTAAGATATCATTGACGAATTTGGGACACGTGGCGTGGCCAAGTGCTATAGCAGGCTCGGGCTGCACGAGTGTCTCAAGAGCTAATTATGTGCCGTTGCATGTAAACATTTAAGTAAGTAGGTAAAGCCGTAAAGGTAATCTGTTCCGATATTTGCTGACAGCATTTTTGGGAATTTTAAGACGCAGTAGGTAATATACACAATAAGCACAGTAAATAAATAGACTCGACATTAATAGTAAACAATCAAATTTCGAATAAAATGTTTTGTCTAAAATACGACTGACGCCTAAAAAGACCATATACTTAGGCTGCGACCACACGAGAGCTTAACGGGGCGTAAATTACGGGCTGTCAAAATTGACGCCATGTAAGTACTATGAGACTATGACCCACTAGCGTAGAATTAGTTTCCCGCTTGAATAGTGCCCATCACGTTAAAAGGCCCCGGGCGATGTACCTGCGCAGTAGCGCATTTATCGACGAAATTGGTGGTATGAAAGGGGCGGGACGGGGGAACACTCCGCCGGTATGCTTATGCGCGCACGCTATTAGTTGGCGACTGTACCAACGCGCAAGCACATCCCCCCATTATCGCTCAGCGGCCTTTTACAAGACGTAATCTGTACGCCAATAGTGTAAGAGCATATTTAATTTCTTATATTTTTAAATTATAAGAATGTAACCTCCTTCGTATCCTCGGTGAAACATCTCCGCTGCTTCCGCTTGTGCTGATGCAGGTCGAGGTACAAGTTGCGGACCGTGAAGAAGTAATTCACGTCCAGGCTCAACCAACTGCGAAGGAGTTGGTTCAATCGGAAATTATACGTTATGCCCCCCTTCTGGGCATTCCAATGGATAATCTAAAATGTATGCCTTAAATAAACAGCTGGAAGTGGAATAATAATGCGGTTCCACCTTAAGAGTACGATTGGCGTAGGTACGTCAGGATTCATCAAGAATGTTGTACAGTCAAACCACGTCAATGTTGAGCCACTTCGTCTATGTTAATTTGGAAGTGTTATACAATTTGCAACGTCTATTTTAAATTACGTTCGTTCCAGTTCGATTATAGAAAAAAGAAACAAAAGAAAAATATCTACTTTTACTCACTACACAACACATGTAGGACACAAGCCACAAAAAAAAGTAACAACAGAAAACAGCAATAAACAGAGTAGTTAATGTGTCTTCGCGGCAATGAATCGGAATGATTATGAGTCTAATACTTGACTTTAGACGAGTCGTATTTTTTTAACAATATACAACCCACCAACACCTACTTCACCATCAGTTCAGCCTTCGACACTAAAATAATAAGCTATCGGCTTGAAAAAGTCACAACCAATTTCAATAAAAAAATCTCGTTTAAAAACAAAACTGACCTTCACATTCCTCCTATCAGTACCGTAGCACTTTCGAGCGTTCAGAATCGACGCCATCTGCAGGTTATACTGGCATTCAACTTCATACACAACCGCCCTAACACTGCCTCTAGCAATACACCTGTCAGGGTTTGTTTGGTTAGTGTCTACAAAAGAGTCATTCCATAGTGTTGACCAACTTTCTCTGTCCAATTTCTGCATATCCAGCAACATTACACCCGTGTTGTAATACGTCGATTCAGGCGATTGGACCATTTGTAATTGTTTCAAATTGTTTTGATCTCTGACCATTCCGATATACTGATGGGTAAAGGAACATAGAGTTAGCATCTTAAAGTAGTCAGACGAAAAAAAATTATAGTCAACTTTTAACCGGCATTCGAAATGCGTCTCGTTTTTTTACACGAAAAGTTTTCCATTCCATCATTAGATCAAATTTTAGTGAGAATGATTGGTCCAAAATTAAAAAGACTCATGAAGTAATAAGCGATAAAAAATAAGTTGTACTTCTATGGAATATTTAAGGATCTTATATCTTTCATATCGGGACGCTACACTATTGCATCTCACGCGACTGACATCAAACGGAAGATAAATGAGATTAGTAGTGCTAATCAACACTTCTATTAACTACGGCCTACTGTCCACGGAAGCGTAGCTGCATAGACGCGTATTCGTCATTTGACGCTTGCTTGCAGCCTCCGTACAAAACCGCACAACTCTGTCGACGAAGCGGCAACGTCGCGTCAGCGACGCTGCATGCAAGCTTCACGCTGCCGGCCGTACTGCATGTCATACGCCGGGCTACATCGCAAGGAACAGCACGTTGTGTTTTGGTGAAATGGCGGGAGCGGCTGCAAAGTTTGTAGGCTACGCTACGCTTAGTGGACAACGTCAGTACGCCGGGCTGCATGAAAGCTGCACGGCTTATATTTGCAGCGTCTATGCAGCTACGCGTCGTGGACAGTAGGCCTACTTCAAATCGATTTAACCATTAGCACGATCACTGTTCCTCCTGGGCTTACTTATGATACATACGAAAGGTTTCAGACTATTCCATTAAAACAATTACCAAACTATAGGTAGCTAATAAAATTATACAAATCTTCGCACCTGTTCTGTATTCATACTCCCGAACAACTTCCACAGTTCGAAAACGTCGCATAATATCGTCAAATCTGTATCTAAGACTATGACTTGTATGTTCGGCAAGATATCGGGCAGGAGTACGGTGTCTAATGGGACTCCTTTGCTCAGGCCGGAGCGGTTGGCCACGTGGGGTAACAGTCTCTTTGCATCGTAGTAGGTATATTGGACTAAAAAAAGTATAGGTACCTTAATAAAAAAAGGGCGCTGTTCGAGTTCAAATTAAAAACACGATGCAATTTTGGCCCTAAATTGCTGTTTTATGTTTGGTTGCCACTTGAGAATATAGTAGTTTCACTAACTTAAAACTTAAAATAAAACTTTGAATTTTATAGGAGAGACGGTTGACCCTGCAGCATTTAATTAATAACTGTTTTTTATTTCGTGAATGACCCAATCAAGAGAAGGGTAAAGCAATGAAACCTCTATTTTTGGAGTTCATACTTCAAACATTGCCCAGAGCGTATCTAATAACGGTTTGTTATTTAAATAGATTAAACGCTAATACTTGGGTAGGTATTTGGGTAAGGTTATTTATTGGGCAAGAGCTGGATAAGACAAGCGCAGAACCAGATGGACATGCGATGCTCCTTAGATTGATAGATGGATAAATGGCAAGGGTATCTGGTCTACAATTTATTACACCCGTAAATGCGACCAATGTGAGAAACACAATTTTAGAAGATCGAGAGGGTCGGATTTCCTCATTTTTGGATCTACCACATAGTTTTTTCAGAAGTATTTACGTACTGTTATTCAAATCCCAGTTAGATATTAGTGCATGGATATCTTGCTGGCTGGGATCATTCACGATGAGATGCAAGTGCAGGGGATTCTGCTGATGATGTAGCAGCGATTTGAACATCGGCGTGACCGCCCGCGGATCCGAACTGTGGATAGCTATATGAATGGTTTCGTATAGGGCGTCTGAGGTGTTGAAGGTCTGCAACAGGTCCGTTCGTTCAATTCAAAATAGTAATGTATTCCAAAAAATTACACTTCTTCGTCGGAAATTAAATAAATCAACTTCACGCAGACCCATTGGCGGGGGAAATTACATAAGTAGGGTAGTTAAAATCAAACGTAATGTTGGACACTTTACTCACGTAAACTATATCTTCTTCATTTTTACTATAGTTTAATATTATTTTGTATTTATTTGTGACAGCTTTTTTGTGCGAATGGGACTCGATTATCTTTGAAATTAAAAACCAGTAATACACAAGAGCTACAGTAATACACGCTACGTGATAAATCGATAACCCGCGAGTCTTCCAATGGATCCGCATTATGAATATTTCAATTTAATTCAATTTTGGAAAAAATCGTCTCATCAATAATGAATATTTGTGTAGAAATTTGTGAAAAAGTATATCGAAATTCATTCTGCTGAGACTTTTAATTTAGAATGACTTTGACTTTGACATTTTACTGAACGATCTCATTGGTTTATGCCATGTTTTAGGTGGTTTTTAGAGTTCCGTAGTCATAATTTCACTACATCTGTACATCTTAGTATGAAAGTCTGCTGCTTGGTGTAGGTCATTATTTCAATATTTATGACTAGGGACTGACGACGGTTGAAACGCCCGTGGAATCACCCATTTATCAGTGGAGTCGATCGCGCGTCGCAGCTTACGTTCGGCTACGATCGCGTGTCGCGGAAGAGGCCCGCGGTCAAGTTGCTGTGCGCGGCTTGGTAATATAGACTTTAAATACTGAGAACATGATTTAATATCGTTTAAAGACCATACAATTCTTTCCGTTCCGATCCGTTGCGGGCCGTTTGGTGGAAATAGTGCTATAGACTCATATGTGAAGCAAAAGTTTTTTTATGCATCTACATCGTGTGAGGTGTTTATAGTTCATAAAAAACATCCAAGCCATGGTAATATTATAATAATGTTTTTAGATTTGGGAGCCCGTTTAGGAAATATTGAACTCCAAGTTTTCATTTTAGTGTATATACAGTGTGTCCCTTGATAAAGTGCCAAACGAATAGGGATGAAACTAGATTCAATTTCAACAACAAAAATAATAGTAACAAAAAATTGGTGTAATTTTTTTTTACAGATTTTTTCAAAAATGCTTGGTTGCTGTGTGTGCATCCCATCAGAACAAAGTGAAATATCGCGCCTCATACGAGGTCTATTGATACATATATAATTATGACGTTGACAATACAAACGAAAGCAAGGTGTTACACAGATATAAGTTTTTTTTCATTTTCAAGGAAAATACATTTTAAAAAGGTAATTTTTACCCATACTAATATTATGAATTTGTAAAAGTAGCTTTGTCTGTTTGTTACGCTTTGGCGGCTAAACCGCTGAACCGATCTCGATGAAATCTGGTATGGAGGTAGCGAGGAAGGACAAAGGGTAGGTACTTTTTACCGCGAGTAGCGATAATGACTTCTACGCGGACGGAGTCACGGGTAACAGCTAGTGCCCGGCCGACAAGAAGACCGTTTTCTCGTGGTCCTTCTATATTTGTCCTATTGCACAAAAAGTGCACCTAAATTTGATCACCAAAACCTAATTGTGGTTGTAAAAGTTGGTAGGTTAGGTTCGTTTGGTATGTATCTTCAGATGCCCGAAAGGCAAACCACCCTGAAACAGGAGCCCTTGGGCGGGGCCCCGCCGAAACTCAGTAGAACAAATATAGTAGGACCACGAGAAAACGGCCATGAGAAGGAAATCCTGACACATCATGGCACAAGTTCAATTCTTTGATATATATATGGCTACTGTCCAAAGGGACAATTCTGCCAGTGTCAAGGTTGGCAAGTTACACGTGATCGGTGAAAATGCTTTTCCAGACACATGGCACAAGAAACACAATTGAAACACATGGACGGAAAATGCCTCTTTTTACTCCTAGGAGTAAAAAAACCATATGAAAACACTTTCCGTCCATGTCCATATTGTTTTTTCAAAAGTACTCTCTATTTCGTATAAAATCGAAAGGACAATAAAAAAAATGCTGTACACCCAACTTGTGGGGGCGCAGTGAGGGGCGGCGGCGCGGCGGCTCGTTGTGCGTGAAACTATCTTAACTAATACTCGTATGACGCAAACAAACATTCTCTGCGAATTTGTCGAAGGTTTTCAAAAAAACTTATAATCATGTATTTGTATAATTTCCTCGCATTGTTTGAGAGAAGCATTATGTATGCCTCGCTGTTGCTCGGCCTGCTAACCACCTCGTCAGGAAATCCCTTACTTTCCGCGCCTAGGCAACAATGTACTATTTCCTTCGTGTTTCCTTCACACGCAACAAAAGTTTAGCATTGTTTTTCTGCTGACATTGTTATCAATATTCAGAAGGAAGCTCTGTGGTTTGACTTGTTATCGGCCGGTCACTGTAGGGGCATTTTACTCTAATTAAAAAAAACGGGTTAGAAAAATGTGTTTAATTCTCATTATCATTACGTATGTCCCTACCTACGCTCGCAGAACAAAAGTAAACATAGCGTTGTATACTTAAAATATTATTCGTCTTTACACTGACCAGAAACATACAACAGTTTGTTATGAGAGTTACGTTATGTTCTAAATTATACAAAAAGTGTGTACTTACATTTTATTTTGGCTACATTACATAACAATTTCTGGTCATGTTATACAATTATAAACAATATTTAAATTAAAAAATAGGTACTTATATCTTTGTCGCTTCCAACATACATTTAAAATATGTAACAAATATAATAGTAGTTTATGCAACTGATACATAATGAGAGGCCTTAAAATACGAGTGTGGTTTTATGAAACGAGTGTTTTAAGGCCTAGTTATGTACAGTTGTATACACTTCTTTATCTACACACATATATCATAAGTATTCTAAGTATGGATTCAGAAGCCAACGGCTTGACGACAAAAATGGCAGCAAAACAAACTAATGGTGTGTCAGTGTCACGAATATGAAGGTTTTAAAAAAAATATCATAGACAAACAAATGAAGTCACTATTCTCATGTCACTGGTGATCAAATGTCATGCGGTTTATGTTGAAAAAAACATACTGAATTGACGTTTCGTATAGATACTGTTTTAATATCTATGGATACTAGAATAGAGACCCTCTTGAGTTTTGACAGCAGTTCCAAATTTAAATTTATAACCTTACAAAAATGGATACTGTAATAACATTACAATACAGATTTTACCTACTACCACAGACAAGAAAATACTCAAAGTAAAATTTCTTGTAATAGTGCTGGTTATTTTCTACGGTTTCTGAACGCATAATAGAAGGCTTATGAAATGTGTGTAGATAAAATAAAATTACGCTTGACATTTCTAAATTAGATTCAGTAGCAAAAAGTAAATATTATTTTCACTGATTTATTCTTAGCTTGTTTTTAACTACTCAAAAATGGTAAACAAATACAAATCTAAAAAATATTAAAATTTAAAATACACATTGTTACGAGAGGTCACTGCCAAAATTCTTTCTTATTTAAAAAATGCTATCTATATACTCCAAAAATAAACACTAAACAGAAAAAATAAAAGGGGAATAAATAAGTCCTAATATTTAAACGATGGACTTCCCTAACTCACAGCCCTGGGTTATCTGCCTATTTCTATATATCAATGTACATGGTATGTATATGTATACGGATTATTAACAACGTATCCAAGAAAACCGTTTAATAATCATATAATAATAATCTCTTTATTTCGGTCAAAGAACAACAGACAAAATCACAATTTCTAATCTCTTTGGAATAACTTAGTTCTGAAAAATACGTAAAAAAATAAAATTAATTAAGCATACGAGGGGTTAACTATGCCACGTCAAACATTGGCGGATGAATTTGGAACAGTGTTTTAAATCCACGACGATCAAATATATAGAAACATATTATAAGGCGCATTTTTATGTACGAACTCGACTTTATTGATAAAAGCATTAGGGCGCATTATTTTTAAGTTCATATATTTGTCTATTAAGTAGTGGGTTCGAAATCTTGGATTGTAAATACTAAACCCTTATTCATAAACTCGCAATAAATCTATTTTAGTTAAAGTATGCGTTGTCACTGTCTGTCAAATTCAAATGTCACAATGAGAGATAAGGACAAAGCAAACTTTAAGCACACTTTAACTTGCGCGTTTATGAATACGAGGGTAAGTATACACATATTCCAATTTGCTTTAGCCCGTCTTGCTTTATTGTAATTAATGAAGTAGCTCTTACTGTCAAGTGAATCAAACAACCGGCCAAGTGCGTGTCGGACTCGCGCACAAAGGGTTCCGTACCCATTATCTATAAAAAAAACCACGTTTGTTGTATGGGAGTCCCCCTCAAATATTTATTTTATTCTATTTTTAGTATTTGTTGATATAACTGCAACAGAAATACATCATCTGTGAAAATTTCAACTGTATAGCTGTCACGGTTCATGAGGTACAACCTGGTGACAGACAGACGGACAGACAGGCATACAGACGGAAATGGAGTCTTAGTAATAGGGTCCCGTTTTTACCCTTTGGGTACGGAACCCTAAATAGATCGATATTAATAAAAGAGCTATCATATATTAATATCTTGAATATCATAACGATACAGTAGCAAGATAGGCTAAATCGAAATGGGATCGTGATCTAGACGTGTCATATGGGGTATCGTATTCAGCGGCCCTTTAACTCGTCCCCCTACTGGATAATTATAGTACTCCTAGCTTCTTAATAGCATCCCGCTAGCTATCGCTATCTCACTTGCACTCGCAGCTGACAGTATATTTGTCACTCGTGTTTTATAGAAAAACGAAGATTGCCGAACTATTAATTAATTCCCTGCTTAAATACAAAAGCGCCACAAATCAAAAACAAAATATAGTTTAATTTAAAACCTAAAGTAAATAGCATTCCGAATTTAAATGCAACACGAACACATTTTGATATGTGTCGCTTTTGTATTTAAGCAACGAATTTTGGTAGTTCTGTACCTATACTTATTTTTATTAGCAGCGGTGTAAGGCCAATCCATTCATACAAAAAATATTTCACTTTGATCAACTAACTACTACCCAAATTACTTTGAGACGTTAGGCCAAATGTCGTGTACACATTATGAATAAAAATTATTATGATTATCATAAATTCTTAGGTTATCGCGATTATTATATATTACAACAACATTTTTTATTACCTATCTCGTATAATATGTACTTAATTGTGATATTTCACCACTTTTAATAAAGGCGATAATTGTTCCAATCTTCTCATGAGCCATGGTTAAGTTTTCGCTTTAGGAAAAGTCTGAATAAGTCTTCATATAATCTGTTGTATTTCTGTACATCTAACAAGTCAAGCGCATAACTGAGTAGGTTCCTGCGGTAGTGGAGCGGTGCGGGAGGGGATACATGCGATGTAACAGAACTGTCTCGCTGATGATTAGGACCGAAATATCTCTTACGATATTTACTAGTGTGTATCTGAATTGAATTGGTATAATTGCGTTTGATAAATAATATAAACTGACAAAATGATTTACAATATGATTGAATGTAAAAATTAAATTTTGAACTTTGCCTGTATAATTTGTCCTACGCTTTGTTCTGACAATCCGGTAATCTTGGCAACGGTTTTATGAACATTAGTCATCTAAATGCTCAGTACAATTGGGATGATTGTCTTGCCTTAAAATATTCGTACATTTTACGAACAACTTGTTTAGTTTGAGCCGTTATCGGAGGACTCAATTTCGGTTGTAAATCTCGTGTGCGTTTTGTTCAAAGTGGCCAATGCAAATTATATGTGTTGACGACAGCGATGCCGACGCCCGATGGAAGTCTCGCGTCATTCGACGTAACGAAGACACACTCCTCCACTACCGCAGGGACCTACTGAGTTAAACGGTAGACCTAGGTCAATCCGCGACCGTCCCATTCGGGAGAGGTGAGGTGACTGCCTGTATATATCGCTTCCCTTCCCCGCTACACATCCGCTCTTGTTAATGTCTATCACCTGTATTTAAAGTACGACGTGTACAAACTCTACAAGGACTTTCATTGCTCGAAATAAAACAAATAAAGGTCAACCCTTACACTGCCTGGGACTTTTCGGTAGGCGTATTCCGCAGTTTAGGCGCGAAGCTACAAGTACTTCCGCTTGCATCTTTGAATGTGAATTAATATAAATTATGCAATAGAATACGGGAAGGCACGGTCGACCAACCTAAACGCAGTTTTGTCGGGAATACCTTCTATTCTCATGCCTACTATTTTCTATATTTGTGTCTAGATGTGTTCCTACGAGGTGTCGCGGGCTTGGTTGAGCATGAGGCCGCGCGCGCGCTCCGCGTACGGCCCCTCGGGCTTCTCGTCCAGCGTCACGTTGTACTTGCGCCGCAGGTCTCCGAGGAACTCGCTCTTTAGTTGTGCTAGGCAGCTGGAATACATCAGACAATAAGATGTTATTCTAATGCCGGACACCCGGGGCGGAACGGTAAGTTTACTCACAGGCGGTAGTGCGGGTCGCTAGTGATGGATGAGTGAGTGCACTCACAGGCGGTCGTGCGGGATCCCCTGGGCGGGTCGCTAGTGTTGATTGAGTGTACTCCCTGGCGGTAGTGCGGGACTCTCGGGGCGGGTCGCTAGTGATGAGTGAAGTGTACTTACAGGCGGTAGTGCGGGTCTCTCGGGGCGGGTTGCTAGTGATGAGTGAAGTGTACTTACAGGAGGTAGTGCGGCATCTCCGGGGCGGGCGCTAGTGTTGAGTGAGTGTACTCCCTGGCGGTAGTGCGGGACTCTCGGGGCGGGTCGCTAGTGATGAGTGAAGTGTACTTACAGGCGGTAGTGCGGGTCTCTCGGGGCGGGTTGCTAGTGATGAGTGAAGTGTACTTACAGGAGGTAGTGCGGCATCTCCGGGGCGGGCGCTAGTGTTGAGTGAGTGTACTCCCTGGCGGTAGTGCGGGACTCTCGGGGCGGGTCGCTAGTGATGAGTGAAGTGTACTTACAGGCGGTAGTGCGGGTCTCTCGGGGCGGGTTGCTAGTGATGAGTGAAGTGTACTTACAGGAGGTAGTGCGGCATCTCCGGGGCGGGCGCTAGTGTTGAGTGAGTGTACTCCCTGGCGGTAGTGCGGGACTCTCGGGGCGGGTCGCTAGTGATGAGTGAAGTGTACTTACAGGCGGTAGTGCGGGTCTCTCGGGGCGGGTTGCTAGTGATGAGTGAAGTGTACTTACAGGAGGTAGTGCGGCATCCCCGGGGCGGGTCGCTAGTGGTAAGTGAGTGTACTCACAGGCGGTAGTGTGGGACTCTCGGGGCGGGTCGCTAGTGATGAGAGAAGTATATTCACAGGCGGTAGTGCGGGTCTCTCGGGGCGAGTTGCTAGTGATCAGCGAGTGTACTCATAGGCGGTAGTGCGGGACCGAGCGGGTCGCTAGTGATCAGCCATTGTACTCACAGGCGGTAGTGCGGGACCGAGCGGGTCGCTAGTGATCAGCCATTATGCTCACAGGCGGTAGTGCGGGATCGAGCGGGTCGCTAGTGATTAGCGAGTGTACTCACAGGCGGTAGTGCGGGACCGAGCGGGTCGCTAGTGATCAGCCATTGTGCTCACAGGCGGTAGTGCGGGACCGAGCGGGTCGCTAGTGATCAGCCATTGTACTCACAGGCGGTAGTGCGGGACCGAATGGGTCGCTAGTGATCAGCCATTGTGCTCACAGGCGGTAGTGCGGGACCGAGCGGGTCGCTAGTGATCAGCCATTGTACTCACAGGCGGTAGTGCGGGACCGAATGGGTCGCTAGTGATCAGCCATTGTGCTCACAGGCGGTAGTGCAGGACCGAGCGGGTCGCTAGTGATCAGCCATTGTGCTCACAGGCGGTAGTGCGGGACCGAACGGGTCGCTAGTGATCAGCCATTGTACTCACAGGCGGTAGTGCGGGACCGACTGGGTCGCCAGTGATCAGTCATTGTGCTCACAAGCGGTAGTGCGGGATCGAGCGGGTCGCTAGTGATTAGCGAGTGTACTCGCAGGCGGTAGTGCGGGACCGAACGGGTCGCTAGTGATCAGCCATTGTACTCACAGACGGTAGTGCGGGACCGAGCGGGTCGCTAGTGATCAGCCATTGTGCTCACAGGCGGTAGTGCGGGATCGAGCGGGTCGCTAGTGATTAGCGAGTGTACTCACAGGCGGTAGTGCGGGACCGAACGGGTCGCTAGTGATCAGCCATTGTGCTCACAGGCGGTAGTGCGGGATCGAGCGGGTCGCTAGTGATCAGCGAGTGTACTCACTGGCGGTAGTGCGGGACCCTGCGGGTCGCTAGTGATCAGCCATTGTGCTCATAGGCGGTAGTGCGGGATCGAGCGGGTCGCTAGTGATTAGCGAGTGTACTCACAGGCGGTAGTGCGGGACCGAGCGGGTCGCTAGTGATCAGCGAGTGTACTCACAGGCGGTAGTGCGGGTCGGCGCGGAAGGCGGTGATGTCGGGCGAGGGCGCGTGCGGCGTGTGCACCACGAACGCGCCCGGCAGCACCGTCGCGCGGTAGCCTAGCGCGCGCAGTTCTACGCTATGGGACACCTACGAACGGAAGAAGAATGTCTGATTTTTCTTTTACGTCATATAATATCAAACAAAATATTACATTTTTTAGACAAACTTTTGCTGCCTACTGTACTTGTTTTGCACGGAGCTTATAAAGCCCAAACTAACAAATTTACGTATTATATTGTGTGTCGACTGTCGTGTACCTTGTTCCATCCGAAGCCCGAGAACCTCGTGTCGTACTTGGGTACGGTGCGATGTACCACGAAGTACGGCTCGTAGTCAGACTCCCACTCCACCTGAAGACGAGGACATTATCATATCATCAACTATATTTGAATAGGTGGTTAACTAAAGTCCATTCCCAATATTTAAACCGCGGATAGGGTGGTAGTAACCTTGTGCAGGGGCCGTCCGGGTTGCTACCACCATCTTAGCCATTAACCCACCGCCAAGCAGCAGTGTTCACATTGTTACGTATCAGTGTGGGGATAAGATAAACGGTGAAATTACTAGCATAGAGACAATTAATCTTAGTTCCCATGGTTGGTAACGCATGTGAAGTCTTAGTTAAGCAACTTTCAAAATTAGAGATGGGCCGACTAGTCGACGATTAGTCGGAAAAGCCGACTATTCGGCATTATTTCTAGACGGTGATTAGTCGTCGACTAGTCGGCAAAAAATGCCGAATATTCGGCACTTTATCGCCTATAGGAATAGGAGGAAATAGAAATTAAACCATTTTTTTATCTATGAAATTGTAATATTCTTATTTTATGAAACAATTAACATATGGGAACTCAAATTAAAAATCAAATCAGTTACATCCCCATACCGCCGTAAGTAGATAGAACTAGAAAATTGGTTTAAGTTTATATTATTAGTAAAAGATAACAAATAGCGCGACGGACGAAGCGAAACGAACGTTTCCGAGTTCACTCGAACCGAACTTAGCAAAATCCTACGATCGGCATTGCCGACTAGACGGCCGATTAATCGGCAAATTGAAAACCGATTAGTCGGCCGACTGGCCAGTCGGCCCATCTCTATTAAAAATCTAAACTGCCAAATGTATTTTGTTTATATTTTGAGATAAGAAATTATGGACCGTAAAGTTTCTGTAATAAAAAAATAACCACAGTTAATTTTCAACAACGAGAAATATAAAACTTTGAAGGGTGAAGAAGGACGCCAAGTCAGCTGCATAGAGCGTCTTAACTAACCTCGTAGGGCGCGGCGGCGGCGGCCCAGCGCGTGTAGTTGGTGGCGCGGTGTCCGCGCGGCCACTCGCGCGCGCGGTACCGTTGCGTCCCGAACGCCGGTACCGCTAGACACTAGTCCTCACTAACCTCGTAGGGCGCGGCGGCGGCGGCCCAGCGCGTGTAGTTGGTGGCGCGGTGTCCGCGCGGCCACTCGCGCGCGCGGAAGGGCGCCACGTCGGCGCCGCGCCGCCCCGCCAGCCGCGCCAGCAGCGCCGGCTTGTCGCGCGGCGGGGACGCGCGGTACCGCTGCGTCTCGAACGCCGGGACTACTAGACACTATAAAAATGCAGCATTGGTAAAGTTGCAAAGGCTGGAAACTAGACGATAGACGGACGAGTCATGTAGAAGACCAAAGCGGAATAAAGCCCTAAGCTTTAACCTTTTGAACGGCTCTGGCCGTCAACTGACCGTCGGCCCCAGCCGACACGAGTTAAAGATTAAAGGGGACTTTGTTTCGTATAAATTAAGTCATACGGCTCTGGCCGTCGACTGACCGTCGGCCCCAGCAGACACGAGTTAAAGATTAACAAAGACTTTATTTCGTATAAATAAAGTTGTAATATGAATTAGGAAACATGTTTGGAGTGTGAATGATACATTTTGTATCCGACGTAAGGCGTTCAAAAGGGTTAAAATGCACAATTGGGTGAATAATTGAGCATGTATTATTTTGTTAGAAACGGTTGTCTTTGTAAAAAAATGTCGTGCTATTGCAACTCAATTGGTCTTATTCTCTAGTTTAGATGATACTAAAACTCGTCCTATATGAGGCACGGCTCACAGAAGCATAGTTTCGGAGATATTTTTTTTTTGTATTTGTGTGTCGACCGTAATGACGCCAATAGACGGTTAATGACGTTTATTGAGATTATAATGATGCTTTGATTCGGATAATGACATTGATATGGAAATTGATGAGAAAAACTAAAAAAATGTTATATAAATGTTTTTATTTGCACTTTCAGTATTTTTTCATGATATCCACTTCTATTATCCTTTGCCTGTGCCTTTTTTTATTTATTTCGTTTATATTGTTTTAAAGTAACGAAATAGGATAAGGAAATTAAAACGTCACATTAAAACACATATATTCAAGTTCTTCGTTTAACCATTGACATTAGGTTCTCAGCAAAGTTATGTAATGAAACAAAATAAAACTAATCTATATATATAAAAGGCAATGTCCCGGGTGACTCATCATCGCCCAGCCAAAACTACTAATGCTAGAAATATGAAACTTGGACAGTACTTTCTTTTTGTGATGTAGAGATCCACTAAGAAGGGATTTTTCGGAATTCAACCCCCAAAGGGATGAAAGGGGGTTGCAAAGTTTGTATGGGAAAAAATATTTTTATGGTCCAATTTACTTGAAACTTTGTAGAAATGCTCTTCAATGCAAATAATGAAACACGTATTTCAGCGATTATAAAAACTCAACCCCTAGAGGGATGAAAGGGGGTTGCAAAGTTTGTATGGGAAAAAGTATTTTCATTGTCAAATTTAGTTGAAACTTAGTAAAAATGCTCTTCAATAAAAATAATGAGACACGCATTTCAGCGATAACTAAAATTCAACCCCTTGAGGGATGAAAGAGGGTTGCAAAGTTTGTATAGAAAAAATAATTTTACGATCAAATTTACTTGAAACTTGGTAGAAATGCTCTTCAATAAAAATAATGACACAGGTATTTCAGTGATTGCTAAAATTCAACCACTTGGGGGATGGAAAGGGGATGCAAAGTTTGAGTGAGGATTTTTTTTATGGTCTATTTTACTTGAAACTTGGAAGAAATGCTCTGCAATTCAAATAATGAGACACGTATTTCAGCGATAACTAAAATCAACCCCTACAGGGATGAAAGGGGGTTGCAAAGTTTTTATAGAAAATTATTTTCATGATCAAATTCACAAGAAACTTGGTAGAAATGCTCTTTAATAAAATAATGAGACATTTATTTCAGCTATTACTAAAATTCAACCCCTTGGTGGATGGAAAGGGGTTGCAAAGTTTGTGTGGGTATTTTATTATGGTCAATTTTACTTCAATCTTGGAAAAATGGTCTGCAATACAAATAATGAAACTAGTAATTTAGCAAGTATTAAAATTCAACCCCTAGAGGGATGAAAGTGGGGTTGCAAAGTTTGTATAGTAAAAAAAAAATTATGGTCCAATTTACTTGAAACTTGGTAGAAATGCTTTTTAATGAAAAAAATGAGACACGTATTTCAGCGATAACTAAAATTCAACCCCTAGAGGGATGAAAGAGGGTTGCAAAGTCTGTATAGAAAAAATATTTTTATGATCGAATTTACTTGAAAATTGTTAGAAATGCTCTACAATAAAAATAATGAGACACGTATTCGATTACTAAAATTCAATCACTTGGGGGATGGAAAGGGGTTGCAAAGTTTGTGTTATGATTTTTTTATGGTTAATTTTACTTGAAATTTGGAAGAAATGCTCTGCAATACAAATAATGAGAGACGTATTTCAGCAAATACAACCCCTGGGGGATGGAAATGATTTGCAAAGTTTGTGTGGGGATTTTTTTATTGTTAATTTTACTTGCAATTTGAAAGAAATGCTCTTCAATACAAATATAATCTACCTATGTAACACAAAAGGCAATATACATATAAAAAATATTACTTTCGGCGATTCAGAAAAAACTACATCTGAGGTGGTAAAATGGGGAGTAGAAAATTGTATGGTAGGTAGTATATATTTTTGAAGTGAGAAACGTGGAAAAATTTTTGTATTGCTTTTAGCGATTTTGGAAAAACATAGGGGAAAATTGGCGGTAGAAGTTTGTATGGGATTTTGGACATTTGTAAAGGGAGAAATGTGGTGGGACTACTGTTTTTATAATAAATAAAAAGTTCGGTGATTTAGGAAAAACTACCCAAAAAGTGGTAAAAGGGCTAGAAGTTACGGACTTTGGTCATTTTTGAAGTGAGAATTGTGAAAATTAGTATTTAGGCTACTGTTTATTAATAGAAAATACAACTGCTTGCGATTTTAGCGTCTATCGAAGTTAGTAGGTAAATAAGCGAGTTCGGATATTTTTTTAAGTGAGAAACGTGTAAATTTGTTTCAGGGCTACTAAATTGCTTTACTTTTATTTTTTTTAAACAACAAATATGCATAATTGGATTTTTGAAAAAGTCGTCTTCTTTAACCGGGAATCGAACTGGTCGAACAATAAAGTCGTGTTTTATGATACAGGTCATTGATAGTGATTGTTTATGTCTATAACACATACACCTTTAAATAAATAAAGACCGTGAAAAAACCCTTTTTTATTATTTTGTCATATTCGACCAGTTCTATTCCCGGTTAAGACAGGCGAATGTTCAAAAAACCATAAATGCAGTAATAAATGTTTTCAAAAATAAAAGTAAGTCTCCTTTGCGTAGAATTTGCTATTTTCAATATTTAAGGTAGTTGCCATCCATTTGTCGTTCGTTTTTTCCACCCTGTATACCTACGAGATATGAAAACGGGTATTGCGACTGAATACTGTAACATAAAGAAAATATCCAGCTTAGGTGTTTTTCGAAAATCTTCTGCTAAGTGGGTTAATTGTTTGTATAGAAATTTAGTAAATAGATGAGATGACTAAATTATCCATCTATTGAATCTAGGGTCGATTAAAAAAAAACGTAATAGTGAAAGAGGGGCAGTGAATTTATTTTGTACGGCAATTTTTTTTGTTTTTTAGTCATAAACTTAAAAATGAAAGGTGTTTGTTACTTAAAATTCACGTTCTGGACTTTTTTCATAAAAAAACTCTTTGAAGGTGATATAAAACTATGTCTGTATGTACTTTTAACGCGAATTCTGACTCTCCGCAGACGAAGTAGCGGGCGGAAAGCTAGTTAAGTATATTTATATATGAGATCGAAATATAATACCAACATTTTTAAGTATGAAACACCGTAATAGGTACTAATAATATTGTAAATTGAAAATAATTGTTGCACATTATATATATAGGTATATATATAGGTTATGTGGTAACTCTCCTGTGTTACTAAACTAACTCAAAAGAAAAAAAAAGGAAATATATATACGTATAACATATAATATATATATATAAATATTTGATACATATATAATATATATTTATATATATCTTTTTTTTTCTTTTGTGTTAGTTTAGTATCAAATTAAAAAAGTTATTTTAATCAAAGACAGTCAAATATATACACCTCTGCCGAGGTTATTTTTACATTTTTCCTTTTTTTGGTTTTCAGTAGCATAAAGAAATAAAAAAGATCATATATTCTCCTGTGTTACTAAACTAACTCGAAAGAAAAAAAAGGAAATATATAGATATAGATATATATAGTATAGTACAGTATAAATTGTACATAATTGTTGCACATTTTTATATATTTTTCGCTTTGTTTTATTAAAAAAAAAAAGCAATATTCGTAAGTAAACAGAGCGCCCTCATGATAAATTCCACAAAGTAGTGGTTACAATCTCAATAGAGTACCCTTCTTTTGATTTATGGGTGTTAAAAAATCATTATTGTCTTCAAAAATCATTATTGAACACGAAAAAGTCATTATTGTCGAAGAGCGTCATTATGAAAACCATAGTTGATTACCACAATGATGTCAACACCAATGACTATTAGTAAAAAGCATGTCGAAACTCGCTCAAAATCTTGCTAACTGACACTAACCTAAAACTTAAGAAAATAGTACCAAATTTTTCTACAAAATGAAATACATTTATAATAATTTTAATACGTACTTACGAAGTTATTTCGCAAAACACAAATGACGCTATTCGTGACACGATGGAGAGGCTGGGCGCAATTACTTTTTAACTACGCGGCGCGACGTTGTAGCTTCCCGATAGTTCACAGACGAATGAAGAGAGGTGTGCGGGTGGTATGTAAGGCATCCTTCTCACTCTTACACACAGTCCTTAGCCAGGGCACTCGAAGTAAGCAACGTGGCGTCATTATTGTAAAGAGTAGTAACATTTTTTTAACTCATGGTTTTGAGTTATTTTGTAATTCTAATATTTGCATTTTCATTACCCTTTTAAAGCTTACTTAATTATGTAGAATCTGGACCATACCTTGATTTTTTTATGTCATTGTGTTATATAATAATTTCTAAAATATAAACGTAAGTCGTGTTGGGACACAAAGAATGATAGCGTTCAGCTCAATATAAGGCGTTTATTTTTTGTATAGTAATAGAAAGACAATTTTAAGTGACTGCGACACTTGCAACAGTTAACAAGAAATCTAAAGGCATCAAATACTCAAGTGATTTCATCTTTACATAAACATACATGACGCGGACACCTTTTTTCATACTGTTGATTATTCACCCACTTACACAGGCAACTTTTAATTTGGTGTAACAAAATGAGACGAGAAAACACACGTCGTCGTTTATTACCCCAAACTATACAGGGCGTCCCAAGACTATGGGACATGAAGGGAAAGTACCTTAAATATCGTAGATAGGATATTTTACTGAAAGAAGACTTTATGTTATTTTTAAAAGTGAGTAATACTGCATTCAAAGATATTCTAAAAATTATTTGCTTTGTCTGGGAATCGAACCGACTTAAATGTGAAAAAAAATCGCCCCTATTTTTATATTGCCAATCGAAAGAATGAACAAAAAATAATAATTCTTCTTAAGTAACATAGTATCTTAAAAGAAAGGAATAACGTGAAATTAATCATTTTAATCAAATTAAAAACATACATGGAACTGCCGAAGTCAGTTGAGTATTTTTTGTAAATTAAATATTTTTTTGTAAATTAATTAATTAAATGTTCAAAATGTGATGATCCCTCTCGTCTTATGCAAATCACCAATCCTTTAACACCGTTAGATTACTTCTTTTGGGGATACGTGAAAGATTTGCTGTACAATAAGCAATACGACCACGTGGGCGAATTACAAACAGAATTGAGCCATATCATTTCGAGTATTCACAATAATATGATAAGAAAATCAACAGGCAGCAGACTTATTAAAAGATTGGCGATTTGCATAAGACAAGAGGGATCACATTTTGAGCATTTAATTAATTAATTTACAAAAAAAATATATTTTCAAAAAATACTCAACTGACTTCGTTAGTTTCATATATGTTTTTAATTTGATTAAAATTTTTAATTTCACGTTGTTCCTTTCTTTTAAGATACTATGTTACTTAAGAAGAATTATTATTTTTTGTTCATTCTTTCGATTGGCATCATAAAAACACGGGGGATTTTTTCTCACATTTAGGTCGGTTAGATTCCCAGACGAAGCAAATAATTTAGAGAATATCCTTGAATGCAGTATTACTCACTTTTAAAAATAACATAAAGTCTTCTTTCAGTAAAATATCCTATCTACGATATTTAAGGTACTTTCCCTTCATGTCCCATAGTCTTGGGACGCCCTGTAGATGCCTGTGTGAGTGCACCTTTAGAGTATACCATCCTTATTAATAAACGTGGAGTGACCGTGGAGTAGCGAAGCCATGCTTCGTCCTTATCTATCGAATTCAAATGTTTCAAAGTATGGTTTACCTACTCCACGGTTACAGTCAAGTGTAAATATATTGGAAAACGCAACATCTCAAAAATATATCCCAATGCACCGTATTCCAGTGTAAGAACTACGTAACATATTTATGAGAGGATTATTTCGACACATATTTTTGCACTAGTCCATCTATTACTTTTTTCGCCAAGGCAGACATCCTTACAATAATTTTTACTACTATTGCAAGGAAAAAAACCAGAAACTATTTACACATTAGAAAATAAGTAACAATACCCGATCATCCCCTTTGTTTTTTCTTAAACCACCTTTTTTAAGATCAGGTCAATTCTCATGCATGGCACTCAAGATGAATTGTCATTCAAGATAAGAATATCCACTACGTACAAAGATATATTTGTTTTGACATATTTCTCACTTAACTTCATCTCGAGACATTCCAAAATTGGGAATCGGGATGCATTTCCTTCAAGGTAAACATATTTCGACGCGATTACAGTACGATAAGGGCATATCTATTATCTTGAAGCATCGTAAACACCCACCTTTTTCTGCGGGTAGGGGTTGACGAGCCGTATGGCGGTCCTGAGGTGCTGGTAGAGCCCCGCCATGGGCACGAAGTCCACGTCGATGAGGAACACATACGGCGTGCTCACGTGCTCCAGCGCCACGTTGCGGAGGTAGTTCACTGGGTAATGCATCTGGAGACCCCACCTTAGTTAATGATAGCTTTTGCCCGTTCATCTAAATACACTCACCGGCAAAAATACTCGCCCACCCGTCTTTTGTACATAAAATTGTAAACCAATATAACTTCCTTAATCAAATAGTATCTAGACCAATTTTGATGTCCAAAATGACCAGCAAATATACTTTTTAAAGGTCCTGACTCTTTCTAAAGAAACCCAAAAGATCCATCAATTTTAAAGTCGTACGGAACACTGCGAACAGATAATTTATGCATCTTTTGGGTTCCTTATGAGGTCTAGGGGTGCACTGAGAAAGGACTTTCCGAAAATCGACCCCCAACGGGAAGAAATAGGGAGTAGCGGAATTCTAAGCGTACGAAGTCGCGTGTGTCCTCTAGTTTGTGATATTTTTTCCACCGTTACCGGCTAAGGGTTTAAGTTAGTCTGTCCGTCATAAAAGAAAGCTACTTCACAAATTGTAGAGTCATTCATTACCGACTGTGAAATGTTCTTTCTAAGGAAATAGCTATGAACTGTCAATAAAGGTAGTGTTAAATCGGTTCAGTTATTTAGGAGCTACGGTGCCGCAGACAGACTACTGACAGACACACACACACACATAGCAGTCAAACTTATAACACCTCGTTTTGCCCCCCACGCAAAAAACTAATCAAAGAGACATCAGTACTTACGGAATCATGTTTAAAGACGAGATGATAGCCGATGTTCTTCCTCGCGCTGAGGGTGTCAGAGAAGTCCCGGATGAAACTCTCCAGTTCGCCCACGTCGCAATCGGACAGGTATATCGCAGCACTCAGGGGACCTGCCAGTGGAATACAACTTCAGAGGAGGGTTGGGGGGCTAGAGTGCTTCTCTTGTTAATGTCTTGTCACGATGTAGTAACAATAATGTGTTTATAATAGACTAGCGACCCGCTTATGTCAGTTTTCTGAAGCCAGAATTTATTGTACAAAACCTTCCTCTTGAATCACTGTATGTATTGATGAAAATCGCATTAAAATCCGTTGCGTAGTTTGAAAGATCGAAGCGTACATACAGAGGGACAGACGGCGGAAAGCGACTTTGTTTTATACTATGTAAAGATTGGAAGGAAGAGGGTTATTTCTAACCTTCCCAATGCTTGACGAGTCTCTCCAGGAACTGCAGCCTGTCCATAGACAGCTGCAAGACGAGCGTGACGTCGAAGTTGTCTGAGCTTGTGTAGCTATAGTCCATGTAATAAAGGTGTGTGCGGAGCTTAACCTTCTGCGCAGCGCGGAAACTCACACATAAGTCCGAGGTTCCCGTCTAAAATTTAAATTTCAAAAGTAGAATATCAAAAAAATTACAAAAAAACGAGTTATTCTCCTCCAATACTTCGAATAGAAATAGAATAACGATGCCCACGCTAATAACAATGATACAATGGTTATTATACAACTGTTTTACCACAGTATTACTCATTATAGCACTGTTACTTTTTGCTATTACAACGCTTTCGTTGCACTATAAACAGCTCCGTGTAACCGCGTTCACGGCATTAAAATAGCAATAAGTTATAATATAATACAATATAGCATTGATTAACTACTTCATTCTGATCTCCAATCAATATTTTCCGTGTATCCACGAGTTCCCTCTAATTACTTAATTTTACATACATTGACGCAACCGTAACGTCACATCAATTTAAGTGGGAAGGCGCGTCGTCGTGGAATGCAAACATTTTAAAGGTCTTCGCACACTATATCAACTCCACGCCACTGCGGCAGCAACTGTACTCACACTTTCGATGAGTAGTCAACTAGTTGATCCACCCAATGGTCACTAATGGACAACGCGGTGTCAACGAGTGGACAACGCAAATGGTTGCCCGTCACGCGTCAGTCGCAAGCGCATAGTTGCCACGGGGACGACGTGTGGTCAACGCGTGACAAGCGTGTCGGAGTTGACCTTAGTGTACGACGCGTAGACCACACGTCGTACACTACTTATATTTTTTGAAATTAAACCTAGAAAATATGACATAGGGCTTAAATTTCAATATTTGGCATAGAATCGAGTCGCCTTGAGTTGTTATAATGTGCGAAGACCTAACCTCTCACTTCACAAAATAACTGACCTTATACGTAACCGCTTCAGTATTGTAGCACCTATGTAATTTCTCCCGCAGTATGTTCCCGTCAAAGTTCACGTAAGACTGGTGGATCCCTCGGAAGTACTCCACGTCTCGGATCTTGACGTTATACTTCTTGGGGGAGTTCCAGTGGATTATCTGGAAATTATACATACGCAAAGTTAAAAGAGCGGAAAGTATGTCACTTGTGGTACGGTCACGAGCGTTAATTTGGAACCCATTTTAAGAAAAATATGCTTGAAGTCGTCAATGTCATTAGAGATGTCAAGTCATTTGTAACTATTAGGAAACTCAACCTTATTCTTATAGAATGTCAGATTGATTTTGGACCTAAGGTGGATACCAAATTTAATCTCGTGACCGTAATACAAAAGAAATATACGTGCATAGGTTGAAATTAGTGATATCTCTATCTATAGGCATCCCGAAACATAATAACAAAGATAAAAAAACCCGATTGGCTGTTAGTTGACGCACCCATAATACTTTTTATTAACAGATCATATAATCTATTTATTAAAATCGCTCCAATAATAGTTAAGGAGTTGCAGTCCGCACATAGATTGTTAAACTCACAAGTCATAACCCTTAACATATACTTTCTACAGTTTCTATATGATATCTAAGCTACAGACAAATAAAAAAAAGGTGCGTAATACCAAACATAACAGAATTGTTCATAATGCCGTAAGTCGCAACTTCATTGATAAAAGACACTTGCGTTCAAAAACGAAACTGTAATACAAAAAATACTTTGTTATATTTTAAATACACGAAGTGGCATTCCACTCGGTACCTAACTTTGCGTACAGTCAAAAGCACTAATATCTACACGGCCATATCGCGCCAAATATACGTATTCATGGACCTTACTATCAGCAGCATATAGGGGCGGGCGTTTTTCACGTCTTGGTAACTTATGTGTATATATCTAAGCGGGCCCATTATTTGGCATAACTTTTACTGTCCGAAAAGTATTTGGCATAATATATTTAGTATCATATTGTTTCAACGAATGTTTTAATCGTAGAAAATATATTTAGTATAATTGGTAAATATCCGAATGATTATTTGGTCGATTTTTAAATAGTACTGTTGATGGGACCGAATTTCGTTACGAATAATTTATTTTAGTATAATGGTCATATCGCATAATGCTGCGTACAATAATGGGAGCGAGCAAAGCGGGCGAGCGACATGGGTCGGGGCAGAAGCGGCTCGGATAGGTTAGGTTGTTAGGTCTTTTCTTAATCAGCCGAGAACATTTTGCTACCTTGATTTCATGCTAATATGTTGAAAACGTGTGTGCTGAAACATTATTCTGCTTAATAAGTTCACGAGTTTCATTGATTATTCCTTACGAACATTCGAATCATCAATGTTATCCGTTGCTGCTTATTGACATGTGTTAGGTTCGCTTTGCCTAATGTTAAACCGGTACATTCTAGTATTTTTCTAAATGACGAGTGTTTGCAAATGATAGATAAGGCAATTTTCTTAGGCATAACATTAGATAAATATTTGCAATGGAGTCCCCATATAGCTGTACTGGCAGGTAAACTAAGTTCGGCAGCTTACGCCGTTAGGAAAATTAGACAACTAACCAATGTTGAGACAGCTCGCTTAGTCTATTATAGTTATTTCCATAGTGTCATGTCGTACGGTATTCTGGTTTGGGGTAAGGCAGCTGACATACAAACTATATTTGTGTTACAAAAAAGGGCCATTCGTTCTATTTACAACTTAAAACTCCCGTGACTCTTTAAGAGAACTTTTTAAAGAAATTAATATTTTGACTGTAGCGTCTCAATTTATTTATGAGAATATTATTTACGTTATTAGAAATTTAGATTCTTTCACCAAAAATTCTGATATACATAATTTAAATACCAGAAATAAAAATAAAATCGCTATCCGAAAATTCCGCGTCCGTAAAGTATATAAATCATTTGTTGGTCAATGCATTCATTTCTATAATAAATTACCTGACGAAGTTTTAAAGTTACCCTTTCCAGCACTTAAAAGTTACTTGAAAAGGTCGTTAATGTCTAAAGCGTATTATAGGATCGAGGACTATCTAACAGACAAAAATGCATGGGCTAAATCCGAAACTTAGTCAATAATAATTTATTCAAATGCAAAATCTTTATCTTGTCTAGGGGACACCGTTGATGTAGGAAAACATATTGAAACTTTTATGTGGTCGTCTCGCACCATCTTATACACATAAGTATGTGGTTTTTTTTTCTCTATCTCTCCCGTAAGATTCTTAATTGGCATGTTTTCCTGCTGAACTACGCATCTTATTTGATACTATATTTAATTTAATATTTATAGCTTTATATAATGCTAGACTAAGTAGTACCATTGTAATAAGAAATATGTTTAAAAAATGACTGACTGCGGAGTTTCTTGCGGCGTTTCTTCTCGGCAGTGGTCTTCTCTTGGGAAGCGCTGGTAGATTCTGGACATGTAAAAGTGCCCGTGCGGCCTACTTACTGAATAAATTTCTTTTATCTTTTTATCTTTTTTATCTTTTGAGACAATTATTCCGAAAAAAAAACTACCAAAAAAAGTGGACGCCAAAACACTATAGAGATCTGTTGATTCATATCAAATAGGAACATAATAATAGTGTTTCGCAACGCTTACCTTAACATTATCTACATCTTCCCCATAACAATTTTTCGCTAATGTCTTGGTAGACATTTGCACATTATACTGGCAACTAATATTAAATACAATTTTTGGCGTTTTCTTTATAATAGCGTTAATGACATCTTGATCGGCCAGTGTCGTCGCCTTCAACCGTTCGAGGTTCTCGTTGACGGCGTCACGCCACAGGCTCGTCCAGTCCGCAGTGGACCTTATCTTTAGGAAGTCTAGCAACATGACTCCAGTGTTGTATCCTCGTCCCAACGCCGGCCATCTGGCTTCCGTGTCGTAATACCAGTTGCTCTCGTTTTCTACTAAACCTATAAACTAGAGACATATCAAATTAAGATAATGCATTAGTGTTATGCCGATGGATTCGATAGTATCGCCTGTTCCATTACGGTGGTTCCGCATGAGACTATTTCATTGGCATTGGAGATTTGCGCACAAACGGTTTATCCACACGTACAGACGACATCAAATATATGTTTTCATTTTTTACCTTATTCCATTGATATAAGGTGTAAGTGGCCCGGAAATTCATTTTGTTGACCATGAATTATATATCTCATATAAATTGACATAGACCGAAACTAAGCTCTTAGATACTACTATGGGCACTAAATACAAAGAGATCATCGGTGGCCTAATAGATTAGGGGGTCGACTCGTGATCGTAAGGGATCGAACCCCCGCGGTCACCATGTACTGATTGTGAGTTTTTCTACCTTTACACTCTTTTTCACCTATGATGAGTTCTGTGACAGTTCATATAAACCCGTATTACACTTGTTTCTTTAACTTTACATAAAAAATACACTGGTACACACCTAGCGACGCCTTTCAGGAACTTAAATAATTAATCGCCTATTTTTAAATACCTCGCATGTGAGTATAGTAAGTGATTGAAATTACGAAATACGGCTGTCACAGGACTCACGTTAGGTGAAAAAGAGGGTAGTTCTATGCTCTTACGGTGAAGGAAAACATCGTGGGGAAACATTCGAACAGCTGAGTGTGGTAGTGTGGGTAATTGCACAAAAGATCCTAAAGGGGTCGAAGTGTATCCGAAAGGGCCCATCTGTGAGACACAACGATAAACATACATAGATATGGAAAGACATACTCAAGACATACGAAACATTCAAGGCTCAGGAACAAATACTTGCGCTCATCACACAAATAATCGCTTCTACCCAATGATATTTTATATTAAGATACGTTATGCTCATACTAAACGCATTCAAAACCTGTGACCAATTACTGACAGAGACAAACACGGCAATCCATAGCGAACGCTATTGTTAGAAAGAGATAAATAGATAAAAAGTAAGGCAATTTGCCTTCCTTTTTGCGGAACGTTTTTGCCCGCAGATGACGTATCTTTATATAAAATATCATTGCCTCTACCGGGATTCGAACCTGGGATCGCTAGCTTCGTAGGGAGCGTCACTACCGACTAGGCTAACCGCTGCGTTGTCGTCATCATCGCCGTCGTTATTAATAGTTATTTTATTTTTGGGCGCAATTGAATCAGCTATACGCTTGACCTTGGATTTTATTGATCAGCCAAGCGAAATTGAGCCTACTTGACCAAATTTGTTTGCCGATCCTTTTAGATTGACTCACACCATCCAATATCGTCGGTGACACTGCAACATCGCGTAACCAACAAATTCAATAAGTGGCAATATTTTTCTTACTTTCTTAATTCCTAAGGCCCGCTTGCACGTAAATGTTAACCGTAGGTTAACCCCAGGTTAACAGGTTAATTTGTTAAAATTGTCAGTTCTTATACGAATCTGACATTCTTTAATAATTTAACCTGGGATTAACCTAGGGTTAACATTCACGTTGTGGCCTGCAGGTGATAGATCGGGGGTATATCACCTGCAGTAAAAGGTCCTGAGCTGGAAGGCCCCGGCTGTGTTCCAGGGTGCCCTCAGCGGAGTAGGCGAGGGGCCTTATAAAAGCCCCCACCGGAAGACGAGCCCAAAGGGCAACCGCTATAGCGGTCCCGTAGACCTCTCCTAAAGCGATTGGCGCTACGCTCCGGGGGCTTTAGTCCGTGCAAGTCGGACATAACCCGTCCTGGCCCCCGTCGGAGCGGGTATTCATAGACATTTCCCCCGGGTCGGAAAAAAAAAGGGTTAACATTCACGTGCAAGCGGGTCTACGGTGTATTTTTCACTTCAATTTGTTATACATGAAAAACTTAAGTAAATGACCTCTTATATGTAGTTGTGTACAAAACTAATATGGAATTTACGTCAAATTTCAAATATAACATGTCGAACGGTCTATACACATGTGTTACAACTACATGCAAGAGCGCATTTACTTAAGTTTTTCACCTATAATTACGCGGTATTGAATTATCACAGACGGTATGTGTTAGGCATAGGCAATCCAGTCAGATTGCATTTATTGCTTGCACCAAATTATATCACGTGCAAGTGATAAATGATGAGGTCCTTGTTGGGTTTACTTTTAACTTAACCCTTATGAATATCTAGTTGCTAATTACCTGCTCATCAGTCATATTCCTGAACAAAGCCCAGAGTTCTGCCACGTCACAGAGGAACGTCAGGTCTGAGTCCAGTACGATCACCTTGGTCAGGGTGGAGGGCAGGATCTCGGGGAACAATAACTTCACCATAGCATATATGCCAGAGTAATGGCTGTTCGGGACCCAAGCTACGCGAGACATGCTGTTTTGGGCATTGTAGGTGCTGTATTTCACTGGAAATTTACAGTTATGGTTTGGAGAAGGCAAAACAGCAGACCATAATATCTAGACACTTGAAATTTTCACAGAGTCAGTATTACTATAGCAAGAAATCATAAAAATGAAATACTGTTGCAAATGAAAGAGGCTCCCCATACATGAATCATGATTTTTCGGCATGTGGCTCTGTGGCCTTACATTTTTCATAGTTATTTATCATGGGTATATGTAATTGTAACGGTACTAAAAACCATATGGAGCAAAAGTTTATTAAGTTAAAATATCAATACTATATTTTTATAAACTTTTGCTTCTTGTCTTATTATTAAATAGTAAAATTCATGTTAAATTCCTACCATCAGGCAGATCCCATGTTTCGAAAATATGAGAAGTGGTTAGTTCGGATGTAGCATCCACAATGAGGTGGAAATGCACCGGGTTCTGACGATGATGCAGCAATGATTTAAGCATGGGGGTGACCAGACGCGGACACTTTCCCATGCACACTAAAGCCACGTGAATGGTTTCACATATGGTGCCAACAGCATCCGGAATCTAAACAGATACATAATTAAGGATCTATAAACATACACAAAGACAAATAACAAGACTATGAAGTTTATGAAAATAAATGTTAAGTATTAGGTTATGAATATTCTCATTAGCCCCACCATACTACAAACAGGTACCTTTTTGTAATTGGTAACTTACCTACTATTAATTTATCTACCACCAAGGAAATAAAGTTCATTTACTTTTGCTCTAAATGCAATTTTAATTTAAAAAAAAAAAAACAATGAACTTTATCTCTATTACTTTAAATTAAATTGCCCTGATTATGTAGGTTCTCTCCATTGCAGACAAAGCCTCATGAGGATATCTCTAACTGTATGTAATGAAAGAAACTAAGAATTTTTTAACTTACCTCAGGAACTTGGTATATTGTTGCAGAGTCAACAGATATTTTGCTCATTGCAGTCTGTGACAGCCTTAACTGCGTCTTGAACATTTTATTCTGTGTCTCGAGGATACTTATCCGAGATATTAACCACCAATAATAAATAACGGACACACTGATCCATATTCCAAGCCACAAACCTAGCCACGGTCGAAAAAACAGGCTGGACACAAAATTCTTTGGTCTTATGTTCATCTTGACAGGTCAAATGTGAGATTTTTATTTTTTGTATTGCTTCATTCTCTATTAAAACCTAAGGTATTCTTCATTCTTAGTTGTAATAGAATCTGTTAAACAAACAACAGAAGTTTTAAAAGTGGTGTAAGTAAAATAGTTTTAGTCTAATAGTAGTAGTAAGTAAAATTGTATTAGCACTTCATAGTATAGTTCATAGTCACCAGCAATAATATAGTATCCTACATTGGCCGCCAAAATATCTAACACGTCTCTATTACTAGAGGTATAAGAGCGTGACAGATATCTTCGCGCCCAATGTTGGATAATGCATTATTGCAGGTGACTGTACACACAACAATTTTGTACAACTTATACTTACTAATAAAAACAGATAACGTGCTTAGCAACAATCCTGTATGATCATTCCACTTGTCGCTCATGTATGGCATTCTGGATCCGTTAATTATATTAATAAGTTACTAAAGAACAATAATAATAATTGAAACAACGTCTTCACAAAGTATTTAATAGAATATTCAACGTAATAAGACGTATGAATCGAGGATAGTTTACGTAATTGAATTGATCAAAACTTTACAGTTGATTTTATTTACGTTTAGTCCACTAATTGAGAATAATTAGCATATACAAGGTATAAACACAAAACGAAACCATTCGATTTCCGTAAGGGAACTGTCAAGTTGATATCTGATGTGACGTTTCAAATGTCAGTGACATATGTTTTCTTTACGTTTCGTTATACTGTGTCGAAAAACAAAAAGAGAGCGCAGCTGCCATAAGAAAAATCCTACTCCTGTACTTTTAACTGTCATTTATATAGTCACGAAAAAGTCACGAACACTAATATAAGAACATACATAATATGTCCGCAGAATAATCCGTAGAAAAATCTATCTAGTCTATTCCCCAAAACGGCACTTGTGCTTTTTTGAGCCAAAACGATACGCTTAGCTGCCAAAGACTCCTATTAAACCACTATTAAACCTACGACAATGACATTTTCGTTTAGAAATAATAGGTGCGACATATTCGGAATACAAATAAATCCTTAATAGGTACCGCTTTCAAGTTAATTTGCCATTTTATTTCGGTTATGAACGCAAAATGTTTAAAAAAAAGTAAAATTATTTGAGACATTTATAAAACCACTATAAACGTCGTGTAGTCTATGACATTTTAAAAAGTAAAATGAAACTTGCGAGAATTTTGTACGTACGAACTTTGTGAGGCAGGGCTCCTATTTCTGGGCGATTTGCCCTTCGGGCATCTAAAGATACCTGACGAACCTAACCTACCTACTTTTGCGGAATAAAAATAATTTCTGAAGAATTTCCGACGAAAGCGAGCAGAGCAAAGCAGTGGTGTGACAAAGGTGTGATGACGAGTCTGGACCCACACAATCAAGCCCATACCATTGCCGATGATTTTTCCGCTCGTGGCCTACGCGCAAAGTCGTGGCCATCCCGGAAGCGATGTTCCTATCTGGGCCTCTATTCAACACGGTAAAACCATATTGCTTTTAAAGCGTTATCGTATTGTTACGCTAGCTCTAATTTACTTGACACTAATGGCGTCGAGATAAAAACAATATCATAACACGCAAAAGGCAATAACGATTTTACCATGTAGAATGGAGGCTCAGTAGTTCAGTACCTACAAGTGTACAGACAATAAATGCTGACTATCTTGGGAAATATGAGAAATGAAAGACAAATTTATCCTTAATCTAAAAAACTTTATTTCACAAAACAATGCTTACAATCTAAGTTAGGTTTCCTTATAATTTGTTTCAAAAGAAAATACAAAATGGCACAGCATAAAAAACGTTAAACTTATTCTAAACATACATTTTACGTCATTTTATAGCGTTTCTATTGTCATGACCACGAAGTGTAATTCATGAAATTAATGTTTTAAATGGTGGGATCGAGCTTGATTCTTACATAAATGGATAAACAATAATATAAATATGAAAATACATCTACAAAAAGTAATTAAAGTACGTTAATTGCATATAGTAGGTATATAAAAATATTATTAAATTATAACCTTTCATTCTAAGCCTGCAAAAACCAGACAGGCCAATAAGAAAATACATAAACCTAAGGCCGGTTACACAATTAAAAAAACCAGCTTAATTAATTTCTGTTTCGCCTGCCCATTGCTTTTGTTGCGGGGTCTGTGGCAGGCCTGTTTCATTGTAAGACTGATCATATGGCTGAGGCTCATACCGTTCAGCTTGATAGGGTTGCGCTGGCTCCGGTGGGTACGGCTGCCCGTACGTAAAAGGAACGTTGCTGTCTTCAACTATTTTGATAGGCTCTGACGGCAAAGGACTGTCCTCCGTAGTGTCCTTCTTATAAGGAATGCTCTCATCATCAGAGTTGATCTTGACTGACTCGTCAGGGTCGATTGGGCGGGTCCTGAGGAAAGGGGGTGTTAATTAGGAACAGAATTAGTTAGAGGCTGACGATGCTGGAGTCGGCTTTCTATAGAGAAGAAAGCGAAAAGGTGTAATGATAAGTACTATTGTCTTATAATTCCTAAATAGAGCTGTCAGTAGTAAAATGCTAGGAAAACGTGAGGGGCGATTAGGGGATGCAATAGCAGAGTTATAAGTCATAAGTTGCGTGACATAGGCTTTACGAGTAGTGTTGATAAAGACTCAACTCCTCGGAGTCTCCAATTCTAAGACTGGACTTAGTTTTTTAGACTCTAGTAATTGAATCGAAGCTCGAGTTCTTTTTATCTTAGGTTGGACTTGAGTCTTCTATAGAGACTCAGTTTTCTATAGACACTAGAGTCTTCTTATTACTTATTGTTTAAAATCATTTCATGTATTTATTCTTATTTTTATTTCAAACCTTTCTGGAACATGCATGAAATCGTGTCAATTTCATTAGTTAGTCATCTGTCATAATATTTGAATAGAAACTTCAAAAGTGAGTCTTCATTATTATAGAACTCGAGTCTTTTTGATGCACACTTACAGATGAAAAAAAAAACTATAAATAAAATCGTATCTTTTATAGTTTTTTTTCATCTGTGCATCAAAAAGACTCGAGTACTATAATGAAGACTTGAGTCCTTTCTAAAACTTGAGTTGTGATTTCAGGACTCGAAAAAGGACTCGACTCAGGACTCGGAAGTCTTTTAAGCTCAGAGTTCCGAAAATATGACTCGGGTTCTTACAATGTAGAGTTCAAAAACTCGAGTCGTCATCAACACTATTTACGAGTGGAATTCATTGATTGTTTTTTCCCTGGATAAAATAAAAATAAGCTTCGGCTAATCCAAAACACGTAGATCGTATGTCATAGGATAGGATACAGATTTATAAACTAATTGTACTAGTAGTAATAATAGTACACGTAGTAGTAAGTAGTATAGTTACTTTTAGTAACGAATTCGAACTAATTAAAAAAGAACACACTCATCGTCCTCGACCATGATCAAGGATGACTAGTCCCAAAACCATCTCAAGTAAGTTTGATTCTTGACATAGAAATGGGAACTTCGACTTCTGGCTGCATAGTCAAACTATCCATTGGATTAGGTAAAGGTCGATTCACAAGAGTTGGCACGAATGGATTGAACGAAAGTAATGTCACCTATCACTGTGTGAGTGCCGTCCTTTGAACCGATGTTCGAATTTCAAACCGAAAACCTGTTATTATTTTACATACTTGTATACTTTCGTTCACTCATTCAATCCATTCGTGCCAACTTTTGTGAAAGTTACAGATACAGGAGGCACGCTTATGTATGGTCGCAGTGAATCAGCTGCAACCAGGCCCGTGAAGGCCTTATGACGACAGTTTTTTTTTGAAAAGGGGAGTTCAGAAAAAAATATGCTTATGTTCATTATTTCATATGGGGTGGTAAAATAAACGGAAGATCTTACTTGACCATATAGTCCATTTCCTCCTTCTCCTCAGCCTTCCTCCTCTGGAGGATGCGCCAGCCCACGCAGATCAGCACGACGATGATTGGCAGCATCACAGCGCTGATGATGCCCCAGGTGGCTCCTAGGGTCCGCGAGGAGTACTCCTGCTTGCCTGTGGAGCAGTCGAGTGATATATCTCGGCCACTAATTTCAAGGGGTGCCGTACCTGAAGGGTAGCCCAACGGGACCCTATTCCAGTCAAGGACTTTAATTGTTATGCCATTATGGGACCCTGTCGCATAACGTTAATCATTCATTTAAGCGTAATTTCTGTCATGTGGTTTGACGCTGTCATTATGACAGGGTTCCATAGTGGCATAACAATTAAAAGTCCTTGACCGTACTATACTATACCAACGCTTTCGGCCCGTCCGTCCTAACTATAAAGAGCTGTACCTTTTGAACCGTCATAGATAGCGGTTTGTTTTTTTTTCACACGTATATAAGTACGAGAGTGATGGATGCTTTATCCACATTTTGTCACGCGATAAACGCAACCATACTAAGCCCACTGACTGTTTTTCTCAATGATTTTACCTCTATTGCAATTGTATTTATAACGGGCTCGGTCGCCTGTACTGTCAATACTGTCATCTATGTACGTATATATAAAAGGCGAACCTGACTCACTGACTTATGTATCAGTAATTCTACGCGTATGAAGTTGCGGGCGTCTAGTAAGTAATAAAACCTATCATAGATTCTCTTTGGGTTTTCGACAAGATGGCGTCGCTTTCTTAGTTGTAATTTATTTTTTGCATATTTTGTTGTTTATTGGATAGTAATGATGTATTAATATGCAGTAAATTAACATTAAAATGTGCAGTATGATGAAGAATTCAAGTTTGAACACGTTTCGCCTTTGGAAGGATTGCTCCAAGAAAATCCCATCTGGTCTTCGTAAAGTTACACCGCTTCACGGAGGCTAGAGGATCACCGTACAACGTCGACTTATGACTTTTTTTTTTGATATAATTTACACCGATCACGTGTAACTTCCAACCTTGAAACTGGCAGAATTGTCCCACTGGACAGAAGCCATACATCAAAGAATTGAACTTGAACTTGAAAACCTATCATAACCTATCATAACGTTGACAATACGATAGCAAAAAAATTTAGAGAAACTGAGGCCCTGGACGTTTAAGATTATGGTGTTTTTGACGACATTGAGCCACATTTGCTAATTGCTTTACTCTATAAGATAAAAGAGACGAAACGCATCCGTTATCTGTGTTTGGTTGGCCTCGAAACTTATGGGATATGTTCTAACGGCCGCACTCAAGCAGAGTTTCCACTGCGAACGGGGCAGGCCCAGTGCGGACTCCGTTTACATTACAACGGTGACTTCAAAAGGTTTGCTCGCGGTGGAAACACTTGAAGTCACCGATGTATGCTTTAACCGAGTTCGTACGTGGGCCGCTGCGCTCTCAGTGGAAACCCTGCTTTAGAGTCAGTTAATGACGAATTAGTCGTTTCTTAGTGACTTAAAATGTCTCTGAACATGGCGGTAAGAAGCATTTTATCTTAGGGACATTGGTAGGTGAACGTGATATATAAAACTGCTTAATCGAAATTGAATTAATACGATAGCTGACGAGGTTTCCGAGAAAAGGTTTTCTAATTACTATTAACCAAATAAGGAAGAAATCAATGCCTTGACGTATCAAACATTGGATACAGGTTCCTGCATAAAATACGATCATATGATGGTGTAATATTTTAGATGGTGAACTTACTATAGTGGTTTCACGTGTTTTTTGGTCAATAGTTTTGGATAACAAAAGTAGGTGTACCAAAAATCAAAGTATTTTGCGGAAATGAGATTTAGATTGACCAGATACCTACAGCAATAACTTTAATTATTTTCCTTGTTTGGAATATGACGATTTATTTAAATATGTCGATTTATATTATAATAGTAAGTATATAACTTATTCTTATCAATCTGCCAGCCGCAATATCACATTTTTATCATTTTATCGCATTGTTTTATCGCTGGATAGAAATAATAAAAAAACTGGTGTTATCCACCATCCACTCACCTAGTTAGCGCGGCCCCGATTCCTTTGTGTGCATTAGATAAGAAAGCAAGTACTGATTCCACTCAGAAATTAGGAAAATAAAACTCATCACATTGCAGAGAAAATTTCTATTCCACTAGATGTGGCTGATTGGGACTCAAGTTCTTGCTTTCTCATTATATTGCATTAAAAAAAAGAAAACGCGTCTATAGTGAACGTTATTCTACCGTTTACGGAACAGAAATTTCCTCTTACTGTGACTTAATATACGTAGGAAAATATTTAATACTTTCACATGTACTGTAACTAGTAAGTAATTACATAAAACCAATTATAAATAAAAAAGTAACAGTATATAAACTCGCAACAAACATTCAACAACAATGGGAAATTACTAATATAAGAGAGTTACAAAATACTTTGTACACATATGTGCAAAAATACTAAATCGGTGTGCTGTATCTTAGAAACGAAACTAATTCTATATAATACCTAAATAATACGCATTAAACTAGCCCTGTACTCCCACAGAATTTGTCATTTACTTGGGCAGTGAGTGTAATAATTTATTTTAAAAAGTTTTAGAGAATTTTAGAAACTTTAAGATTCGGAAACGCGTGGCATTGATTTGAAAGTCTTATACCATGGTTGAACGGCCACTAAAAGTGGGCACTTCATTAGCAGGGGGGTCTATCAGAGTCTCAACAGATTTACCCCTAACAGGAGGAAGGGTAAAAGTTTTTATTTCGTCGGCCGGTGCACTCTTTGGAGGCTCCGGTAGACCAGTATTATTGAAAGTATTTCTTGGACTTATGTCAGAGGTAGGACTAATCGGTGGGGAATAAATTTCAGAGTATGTTGGAGAATAGTGGGATGAAATAGGACTGTACTGTCCGTCGAACTTGGGAGCGTAAGGGTCTTCCGAACCGTCCTTTGTGGAGTACCCAGAGTCACTAGCAAGAGCATGCCGACCCGTTTGACGAGGTCTACTAATGTACTCTATATCCTTCGCTGGACGAGTCAGAGTTGAATCCCGATTAGAGCCAGAATCAGATGGCGAAGTTAACGACAACAGGTCTTCCTCAGACAGGTCCCATAGTTTCTCAGGGAACTCTACGTCCGGAGCATTCGGTAATGGCTCATTGGTTCTGTACGTCTTATCATATCCTCTACGCTTTTTAGGGAGTGTGGATTTGTCAGATTTACCAGAGTCGCTTTTGCTTGAATCTGGGTAACCTATGCCGGAACTCTCACCGTCCTGCGGTTCGGGAGGGGGAGGGGCTGCCCTACTAATGTTAGCCTTTGCAAGAGGCTGTTCTTCTGTGGGAGTATCAGGTATTTTCGATTTTACATCAGAATCGCTACGCAACGTGGAAGATTTCATGGTATCCGTAAGATTTCCCATTGAAGCTGTTCTGAGATTAAGTCTGGACGCGGATTTTGAACGCGGAATGTCTTCAAAGCGGAATCCCTCTTTGCCTTCGGAGCGGGGTTTAAACCAGCACCAGAACCAGAAGAGGCAAATGAGGAGTGCTAACGGTACAATAACGGCTACTATGACGCCCCAGGTCAAGAACAGAGCGCGTTGAGAGTACTCCTGGTTACCTGGATTTAAAAGAAGATCATTCGTATGGCGTTACACTCAAGCGAGCTGGCTGGGGTTAATATTTTTGGGATAATATTGCTAAAATCATGATTTACATACAAAATAAAGTGGTACTTACGCAGGCACTCGGTGTATCCATAATCTGGAAGGTTCCATCTGCCGTTGTCCTCACACACCCGGCGCTTGTCACCGATCAGAATGAAGTCCTGGTTGCACTCAAAGTTAACCTAAACAGGAAAATGTATTATTAGGAAAAGTAAAGTTATAATGGGCTTTGACGTTTACCGCACCGATTATCCTGTTTTGTTTACGTCATTCATGATGGCGAGACGTCGTCGTGACTAAGGGTAGGTACAAATTGTTGGAATATTTGCCATATTTAGGAGAATCTCATAGGTACTATTTATCGCTTGTAATGTGAACTTATGACCACTGAAAATTAGGGACATGACTTTTTTTGACCCTACGCAGTACACCAGAGTGCTCATAAAATGCAAGTATTATATTTGTTTTATTGTAGTTATTTCTCTCCTGAGGTCAGATAGCTCAAACTAAGCATAGGTATCTATCGTTTCCAACTTAAATTTCAATAAAAAAATATTCTGTTCTTTTTCAACTCACCCTTGTTCCCGGCGTGAAGAAGAAGTTACTCTTTCTGCCGAATCGAGGAGTCTCTAAGACACCACAGCTGATAACGCGGCGGGCGTTCGTTTCTTTGATGTTTGTCTGCAAACAAACAATACTTTCAGAACCTCACAACCAAACCAAACCAAACAACAGTTACGTCATCAGCAACCTTAAAAAACATTAGGTTTTCAACCTTTTACTATTTCGAACTGACGCGACGCATACCCACCAACTACAGAATTATAACTTTCCAGCCAACAGCTACGAAAGTCAAGTAAGTTCTTGTATCTTTCACATCATATTTACTAATTTCGTTTATTAATAAAACTAGAAATCAATCTTAGCTTGTATGTAAATACAAACTGAGTAATTCTTTGGCCATAACGTTAAAAAGAAATTGATGAATGGATGGATAGTAGATAAATTATCTACAATACACTGGACACCTTTAATATCAGATGAAAATCAAGATTTTTACCTTTAAAAGGATTAGTCACTGCGAGACACAAGAGCACACTGGCTCAGTCTGCCCTATGCGACCACTTAGACTTGCCTTGACTGCATGATAATTACGCAAACAATGGGATACACGCAGTCAATATAAACGATTAATTGCATGTTTTGTATGAGTACTGTGATGGCATTATGTATAGGTTTAATTAGGCGTGTCTGTAAACTATGACACATCTTTTATACACATAAAATTACAAGAAAACCGGGCAAGAGCATGTCGGACCATGCTCAGTGTATGGTTCCGAAGCCGTTACTACAAACAAATTAGACCTCACGACAAACTTAACCTTGCCGTTGGAAAACTGTTATCCCCATACATAGACATAGGTCGTGGTCAGTTTACCAACACCGCAAATAAGTTGTCGGTAGGCAGGTATAAACATTTAAACCGTTTGTAACTCAAGAACCAATGAAGTCTACTTAGTCGTGATAGTTTTCCTATTAAATTCATTAATGATGTGCTTTCATTTAAGATATTTTTCTGATTTTTTGTATTTGTAGTTTTGGCTGTAGTGGGGAGGAGGGACACTTGACTCTAATAAAAATTAGGGCTTTAAAGCTTAATATTCCATAAACGGATACCTTAATTGAAAAATTGTAGGGGTGGTACACAAAAATAAAAAACTAGATTTTAGTTTACCACTTTGTTGGCGTGACTAATATGTATATTCATTCCAAATTACAGCTTTCTAGTACTAAGAGTCTCTGAGCTAGGCTGCGGACGGACAGTCGGACGGACGGACTTGGCGAAACTATCAGGGTTTTCTATTTTGACTACGGAACCCTAAAAACCGTTGTCGCTAAACACGACAAAATGTACACTGTAACAGTTTTACTGTCAAGTACAAAGGTCTAATAAGTATTTTCTCAAATTTGTTGCTTGGGAGTGTTTTTTTGAGAACCGTACAATCTTTGGCACATCATCGCCCACCTGATTAAAAAGTCGAGGCGCGGACGAGTATTTTAATAATTAAATCATAAATATAAAATACTTAGTTAGGAACCCCACATAATGGCATGGCAACCCCTACTTTCAGAAGAAGAAGAAGAAAGAATCATCTGATTAAACTATCATTCTACATATTCTAAAAAATTACACGGTTACTTTCTGGACATTTGACTGCATCAACTTCTTATAATTGTAGGTACCTACCGTCAAAGTTACTATTAGCTTACTTGTGATCTTTATTTTCTCCGTGTTAACAAATATGGTAATACCTACTCTTAATTTAAAACAAGGCGTTAAGTACCAATTTCACCAAAAGATGTTAACCACTTAACAGACGATTAAAGGGGTTTGGGTAAAAGTGTTGTCATTTGTAAAATTCATATATTTTCAAGGTGAGCGGCCATTCGTCAAAGTGATAAATTATGATAGAATTATTAAAAATGAACATATTTTGTTATGTAATGTAATACTCTTAAGTGCATCGGAGCCGAGATATTTAAATATTCATACTTGGGCGCACTTTTGTATACTAAAAACTGAATACTTAAATCTTTAGAATCTCCGCTCCGATATTATTTAACGCCATAAATTATATATATCTATGTGTATTTAGAGGTCCTCTAAATAACTATTTAAAATTCATGCGTGGCCGCTGAAAAAAATAATGACAATATTCTTCAAACAAATTTACCCAATGCCCTTTAACATGGTTAAATTTAATCAACGTTTATCGCCTGTTAGTTCATAGATTTTGACAGCTGTTAACGCTCTAATCGTCTGTTAAGTGGTTAACATCGTAGGGTGACATCGGTATTTAGTCTGTTACACGACAAAGTTAAGATTATGAGCTGCTAGCGGTTCGCCCCGCTGCGAATTTCCCACTAACCCGATGGATTTTTCAATGATTTTCTTTTATACACACCTTGTCCTGACAATAACGAATACAACAAAAAAATATTATTCATTTTGGTGCAGTCTTTCGGAAGTAATGCGCGTATGCGTATGTACATACATTTCGGAGATTCATTTTTATTTATACAGATTCAATGCACGTTACTTGATAGATCTGTACTAGGTACTAAGTCTTCTACACATGAACCCTGAAAATCAAATACTTACAATAGAAGCCAAATAATTCTTCGTAAACTCCGCCATATCCCTATTGAGCGTCATGCCGTAGTCATACCGGCATTGGTAAGAGTCCTGGCATATCTCGATGGCTCTTGCCACGTCAAACGATCTGTTAGTGGGCAGGAAGTCGGCCGGCTCTCGTATAAAGTTCGGGACAAACTGGTTGTCGTTGTAGTACGCGGCAGTTCGCCCGTATTCTCGGGTGAATAAAGCCACGCCTATGTCCTTCTGCTCTCGGTCGGTTAGTTGCCCTGAAAATGAGGTATATGAGAGTATTGGAAAACGACAGTTTTGCATTAATTGCCACAATCTAAGAACGGAATAGAAGACAAAGAAAAGAAGAGGAAGAAACAGTAATACCTAAGTATTAATATAGAAGCTAAGTTCAAGTACTAAAACGTATTCAGAGTAACATGCATCAAGTACCAAAAAGGATAATCAGCTCAGCAATGCGCTGCGAGTACAGAGAGTCGAATTACTGTCGCAATAAGAAAATATAATATACTCGTACATTGGGTACCTCGACTGCAAGCCCTAGTTATTCTATTTTCCGGGCTTATTGTGGTCGTTATTATCGATGTGGATAAACGTGGTTAAAACATCTGTTACTTTCTGACCAGTTTGTAAGTGCGAGAGTCACGGATGCTTTATTTACCGCGATTTAGACAACCATAATACGGGAATGCAAGAGCACCGCGCATGAAATTGACCGGCGTTAATTAGCTGTACTTACAATACTGAGCGAAGTCCCGATGAGCGGACCCGAAGTTGTTGACATCGACTGTCGTTATTATACCGTCGGGTCGCGTAAAGTCGTCGTTTATATCGAACGACCAGTTGCCGAATAAGCCCCGCGTTTGGTTCTGGAAGGAGACGAGAAAAAGGTTTAATTCTAGATTCGTCTCCAAACTTCTCCATCACACGCAAAAATAGATGAAATAAATAATAAATAAATAAATAAATATCAAGGGACGATCTCACACAAATTGACCTAGTCCCAAACTAAGCTCTAGGCTTGTACTATGGGTACTAGACAACGATATAAATACTTATATAGAGAAATATATACTTAAATACATAGAAAACATCCACGACTCGGGAACAAATACTCGTGCTCATCACACAAATATCTGCCCTTACCGGGATTTGAACCCAGGACCGCTAGCTTCGTAGGCAGGGTCACTACCAACTAGGCTAGCACGTCGTCGAAATCGAAAAACCTTGATCCTTGATGGTTAAAAACTTGATTTTAGTCATTTGAAAGAACTGTAAGACCACATAAGTACATAGTGTGGTAAAAGTGAGTGCGCTGTTTGGAGTAAAGTTCGTAACCTGATCTCTAAGATATACCTAAACAAATTTTTAAAAACGATTTATTTTGTGGTTACCCCTTGAAAGTATTGTTATTTCACCCGTCTCCGCGTTAAAATATTTTATAGAATTCTTGCCTTATCTTGTAAAATTATCGTAATAGAAAAACAACATCATAACTTTTGGTACCCGGCAGCCTAGGGCTGTTCAGTGAGCATTTAATTCTACAGCAAAGGATCAGTTCACATACCACATAAGTCCAGGGCAGATAGACCCTCGCGCTCATGAAGCCTTTGTTCTCGACGACCTCGACGCCTGCTCCCGAGGAGAACATGATCACGATCTCGGACTGGTTCAAGATGTACATGGGCTGGTAGACCGTAACACCTGGAATAAAAAACACCTGTGGATAAGCCCTATACAAACGTCAGTTAGTCACTTTTATCTTCCCCAGCATTATTTTGAACAATGTCTTGTTAATGTCTGTTTAACTAGACTGATCGCTACGCTATACAAATAGTTAGTTTCTGCTTGTGTTTTAAATTTCGACTTTAAAATCCTTAAATAAAAAAAATAAAGATATAATTTATCTCATGTAATTTGTGCATCGATATTGTTCTGCTCTAGACGCGACATCGCATTTAGTTGCCCTCTCAAAAAATTAGGATCCCAGGCACTCCACCACTTACTGGCGCTTTATGTAGATGACTTCACCATGTTGTATTGTATCAACGTGCATTGCTTATGATGTATGGTCACAAACATAAATTTAGGAGCCATTTCAAAAAGAATTTGCTAAGTCATTAAGAGATGACAAGTGATTTAACCTTATTGACGTAGAATGTCAAATTGACTTTGGAACTAAGGTGGGTAGACAATTTTAAGTCTTTAACTGTACTTACCAGGGAAGTATTGCACTCGTAGCGCCGAACGGTCGAAATATACTCGCTTGTTGTCGGCGAATACGTCCAGTCTGTATCTCCATTGCGAGTGTGAAGGCCGAAGGCGAACCTGGGACAGTAAAATTGGTTTTATCTTTACATATATAAGAGTCGTCTGTGATTGATAGACTAACATACAACTGACTCGAAATGATCAGCTGAATCAGCTGCCAACAGAAAGAAAAGGCAGAAAAACGGAAAATGAATTCTACGCGTGAAATTAACTATGAGATTAACTAAGTTCAAAAATTAAACCTTGTGAAAATACTGGTATTAAAAGTCATAAACCACCGTTGGTTGTCCTGAAAATCCTCAGCTAAACTACTCTTATACGAGGATGTAGGTATATTGCTTACCTCGATGGGAACCGAGTTGTTGGAAGCCGCGACGACGGATGTGATATGCGTGGCGTTGACCTGTCCGTGGATGTTGCGAGCCACCTGCTCGAACCGGCCCTGGACGTCCAGCTTGATCTGGGGCTGGTCCACTCTCACCAGCACGTATTCACCTGGACATTCACCATATAAGAGCTTTAATTTAAGCCAAAGAGAAGGCACACTAGCGAACAGGCACCAAATGGTACTTGGGATCGGAGACCCATAGAAACTTGCATTCTCAAGACTACAAATGCGTTACCAACCTACGACTAAGATGGAAGCCTCTATGCTAGTAATATCGCTGGTTGTCTTATCCCCACACTGGAGTACAACTGTGAATACAGCAGCTTGGCGGTAGGTTAAAGTTGGTAGCGATCCGAAAGGACATTGCACGAGGTCCACCACTAAATCACACTATAGTTAGATGATCACACTGTTTACTTTACCACGTTAAGCGATAGGTAGCCACATTTTCATGAAAAATTAACCCGATGTTCGGTTCTTAGCATAGAAGGCGATAACCCCTCGAACGATCGACATTATGCCATATTGAAAAAAAATATCATTATACTCATTATATTTGTGACTCATAGAGCAGAAAATAACAATTGCGTTATAGTATCACACTTGTGATATTTTAGCGTTTCAGGGGTAAATTAAATGAACATCGGGGCTTTGACATGCTTCTTAGTAGAAAATACCTTTTCCATTGAATGTGTACTGAAGGTCGTCGAAGGTGATGATGTGCGGATCTCCAAAAATGCCTGCGACTCCAGGAGACTGATAAGCCACGCAATCTTGAGAGGGTCGTCTTTCAAATCTGTGGAGATAATGATTACATTTTAAACTATCATAATAACACTTAAACCTGCTGTAAATTAAAAAAGGTATTAACGAGTATATTTTTTAAACTTTATAAGTACTTAATTTATTCAAGGTACTTGTACCTGAAAGTTTCACACCCAACGGCCTGTTCCTCTTGCCACATGCAGCACTGGTAGAATGGAATCATGTCATGGAACCAGTTGGAAAGGGATGGGACCTGTTGAAAAAAATTGGTTAATCTACTGGAATACGAATAGTACATGATGAAAGTGCAATTCTGAGTGTAACAGTACAAGGCAGTTATTAAATCTTCGGACTTACCTTGTTAGCTTCATTATAAGGAGTGAAGCCGAAGTCGTGAGACCGCAAGGGTCTAGAGCCCCACATCTGATCGTAAGACATCATAAGGAAACCATTCTTGTCATAGCAACACTGTTGGCCTGATCCTTCCGAGCTGAAACAAGTGTTGAATATAATGAAGTAAATAATATCCAGGGACAATCAGATATATAGACTTTGACCTAAACTGCTACAACTACGCACTAGGTTTAGATTAGAAAAACGATATATACATATAAAAATCCAAGACACATTCATATTTTCCCATTAATTACCGGAAATTAAACCATGGACCGCTATCTTTGTAGACCTAAATTACTTTAATAGAGTACATCCCGTAGTATGTACCATACCATTCTTAGTAAAGAAGTCTTACCTAGGACCACCACTCTTAACACAATGAATAGCGCCCCAATGATATCTGCAAGTGGGGTTGGTATCCTTGTCACAATTAACATCGGGCATGAAGCGGCCCTTATCCAACAAGGCGTGTTCCAGGGTACAAGGGCACACGGGCACTTGCGAGGCAAAGTTCTTGAGGAACCGGTCGGTTCTGAGCCAGTTGTTGCACATAGTCTGCGACCAGCGCACCCCGTGAATTCTTTCCCACTGTGGTGCGAAGTACCAACCCAGAGGGATTGGCCGACTCCATAAAACTCTGAAAAGGTAAACGTATATATAATTCGTGCTTTACGAACACACTATCTCTATGCATATGTTAAAATATTTCGTTGAATAAAAGTAAAAATTCTTACGGGGAAATCGGAATATTCTTATAAACCTCAGGAGTGGTTAAGTTGATCTGTAGAAAACCAAATTGCATGTCTTGATGCATGAAATTCTCTCTCGTTCTAAAGTTCTGAGGATTGATAACATATTCCCCAGTATTGGATACTCCAGTCTCAATCATGTCAATGAATTCCAACTGAGGTCTGATGGTGACTTCCTTGTAACCCCACAACGCAATCTGAAGCTGCACGTTAAGGTTGGTAGTTAAATTGAACCGGTCCCATGTGATTTTAATTTCGGGAGGGTAGCGTTCGTGAATAGCGTTATCGGAGAAGAAGATCTTTTCTGTCGCTGTTGCTGGTGTTTCTGTCAAGAAGAAAAACTATTTAAACGTGATCACAGAACAAAAACGTCAGCGTAAATTAGTATAGAAGTGGAAGTCGATGAAAAAAATAAAGAGCAATTAGTTGATGGTCAGTATAATTTCAAAGAAAATGTTATAAATGGGACGAATGATAGATAGCAAAGTTGTAAGTCCTTACCTACGAAATATTTTCCTTTCCACTTGTATGGTTCGTTGTTGATGGCGATCTCAAATCTTGCGTAGCCATTGTGCCAGAAGCGTGGCTGCACACAGATAGCCCTGTTGACGTCCACCACTGCGCCTATGACGGATTCGGTATCGAACCGACAGGTGATCCTGTCGTCAGGATTGAAACAAGGGCCAGTGATGTTGACGATAGTACCGCCCAACATATTACCGCTCTCAGGAGCGAACATTAGAGGGAGATTGGCGCCGTCTGTAGAGTAAAAAGGATGTAAGTAATCATCGTGTAACTACATATAGGTATACATAAACTCACGCCTTCATTCCCAGAGTGGGGTAGGCAGAGCTACAGAATTACCAACAACTCCAAAAACCTGTCAATAACTCTAAGCCAAGATGTTTACCAGTGCATTAGTGACAGGTTGCAAGCCTATCGCCTAACAGTACTACAAGCCTTTATTCCCTTAGTCGCCTCTTACGACATCTACGGGAAGACGAGTGGCACTATTCTAACCTGGCAACCACACGGGACTTCATCGTGTAACTTAATGTCATTAATCAAATAGATGGTATCATTGTCACGGCACCACTACCAACACTAGTACATGATTTATGTTCATAGAAGTCCTTATCAATGAAGGAGAATAACAAACATGTTAACATTATGACACTTGTAGATGAACCTTCATTTTTACAGTTGACTATCCTAATATTTCAACAGCCTTACTAACTTACCTATATCCTTGTTGCAGGTCCCCATAAGTATCTTCTCGTCTATCCTGAAAATGTGTCTTCCCGGGAACCCGTTCGCCCATCCTCGCCCGGTCAAGTCTCTCAACACTGAGGCCTGGGAGTAAGGTTTGTACTCGTAGCTCTGAGTGCCGTTGCCAGCGTTGAATCCGATCTGAAATGATTATAGTGATATTATACCGGTAAGGTTTCGTTTTAAATAATTCATTTTTTCTACTTCAATTTGGAGTATGGGCACAACATAAGAGATTTTCCGCGATTATAGGCAGCTACTGTTTTTTCTGAACTAAATAATAAAGGCCCTATATTTTGAACTTACATAAGCAGGAACACCGCCCTCTCCGTTAGTCGTGTCGCCACCAGCTTCGGTATGCGAACTCCAGTTGATTTCCAAGTAGTTGAAGATTGCGTAGGTAAACACTTCGTCAGTCGCCAAAACCATTTGGAATGAGTTTGTCTGGAAACAGGAGCTCAAGATTAATAAGAATTTCAACTTTTTCTGTGTTAAAACCGACCGTCGGGGAGACACTTGGGTAAAGCTTATAATGGTGGTTATTATGCAGGTATAGCTAATTTTTATATAATTGTTAGGAGTAATTTTATTAGCGTCTTAAACTTTTTCTATGATACCTATCATCCATAATAAGAATATTATAAATCTGAAAGTAACTTTGTCTATTACGCTTTCACGGCTAAACCGCTGAACCGATTCAGACTCAGCTTAAAACTTGAGAAAGGACATAGTTTTTACCGCGATAAACGACTTTTACGTAAACGGAGTCACGGGTAACCAACAGCTAGTACTTATCTCCATAAAGTGTCTATCACGACTTCAATTTAAAACCTTACAATTGGCTAAAGTGTTATCACTGTTTACGAAAGACAAGAGTTGGATATTAAGCTAACGCTAAACTCCGGTCTTGGCTAAATAGACCATTGCCTTGTAGTTTAATATAACATCCGTACTTGGTTGAAATTCCGCCTTTTCGAACGAAGCGCTTTGCATCATCCTTCATAATGCGTACTGCAAAAGAGTGCAATGCGCTTCCGGCGTCTGAATTTCCAAGTGCATATAATCTGAACCTAATTAAAGCTAGGGTGAATAGGCATCTTCTAGGTGAGCTCGCTTCATCGTCGAGAAAATCTTCGTCCTCCAAGGGCAAGAGTTTGTCAAGAGCAAACCCATTACCATGAATAATAATAATATATTAATACTGACTACGAAAAGCGAGTTATCGATGCCGCCGGCGAAGGACATGTTCTTCCAGGTGACAGTGACGGCGTGCTTGGGGAAGAAGGTCTCGGAGCCGATGACGCCCTCGCGCACGTCCCACGTGATTCGTTCACGCATCTCCACGCCCAGCTGGTCTGTGCGAGTCTGTAGGCAACGTGATACTCATGAAGTATTGTCAGGAACTCAGGAAGTATTAACTGCTTATTTTGAAGTTATATTTTAGTTAATAAGAACTTTATTACGTTCTCAAACACAGAAGCATTAATCACTTAAATCAGTCTCAAGCTTCCTCAAAATCAACGAATTATTTATAAGGAACCTGTTTCCCTTTGAGGTTAACGACGGTTATGGCTCCCTTTAAAAAATATATATTAGTACGTATAATTCAAAATCCAAAAGATTTCAGAATTAGTCATTATTTTGAAGCAGGTATTTAATCAAGTATTAGTTGCTTGTAAATCGCTAATGCGCATCCAGTAGCAGACATACGAAAAGCTAACCAACTACAAATGGACTTTTTTCCCGTACAGATCATGGGTTAGCTGACACCAAACCGCCGAATACTAAAGAAGGCGGGGTAACTGCAATGTAGAAGTCGAAGGATTCTATAACTAGTACTTTATTGGTAACCACATTCAATTTAAATTGCTTAAATATTACTATAGAGTTAACCGTCTTTGATATCACGGCAGCAAAATGCTGCTAACCACATTGATAATACTTTCATATTTAAATTTACTTCAGTGAAACAAACCTGCAAATCTCTGTCCATTCTGAAATAGACACCAGGTCTCCTCTGATCAGGTTCCTCGGGCCTCATGCTGCCGATACGGCACTTGCTGAAGAAGATACCGATGAACGCGGGGTCATTGATCTGCGGCCAATCTCTGACCGGGAAGGAGAGGGGGTACGTGTAGTGATCGGGGGGGTCACTGAACTGAAGGTAGCCGTTCATTGATATCTGGAAGTTAAAGGTAGAGTGAGGCAAAGACATACAAGGTAGGTAGTGTGAAGGTTGCAAACCTTCACGTCGTCTCTATGGCCCGTTAGTTGAAAATAGGAACTACTGAGAATAACAGATGGTTGTCATGGTCTGGTACATCAGAACCTTTCAAGCTTTTGATATTGAAACATATAAATAAACAATCACCGTAATGTTTTAAATAAATGTATATTATAAAGTTTTAATTTAAGAGCATCCCACCACCCCCACAGTAGCGAGTTTTATGTTTTCAATGCTGGACGCGATAATAATGCTTACCTAAGTCTTTGTGGGGACAGGGTAGTCTTTAGGTTGACATGGAAACTATGATGACGTTTATAATATAGCAAAGCGAGGTAGTAAAATATACTAATGCTAGCAAAGTAATACTGAATGTTTGTGAGAAAAATATGCTACAACAGGTAAAAGCATGAAAGCCCTAAAATATCTCTAAAAAATCTGGCCTTTGAAATGAATGCTTTTTTCAAAACGATCGAAATGATCAAAGCACCTACCCGTGTATAATTGAATCTGAACCCAAAGAACGGCAGCTGAAAGTTGAAGTTCTTGTGTATTTGCGGCGTGGACGTGTGAATGTCCCTCTGGTAGTCTCCGAGGTTCTCGCTACCGCCCTGGTCGTAGTACCAGTAGTAGAAGTTCCCTCGGATCTGCTGGAGTCTGGTGTTGGTGATGATGTAGGGCTGCCCATTGTTCTGGTAGCTGGTGGAGGGCAGCACTCTCCCATCGATGTGAGCTGAGAATATTTTACATAATCATCGTTAAATCGTTTTTCGAAATCGTTTTTGTTTACCGCTGGACAATGGCCTTCGCCAAAAATCTCCACGATTTTCTTTCCTATGGCTCAAAATGTATGGGATGATAGTTGACCACGTGGTTTATCGTAACGCACGAGAATGTCATCCCATACATTGTGAGTGATAGAAAAGAAAAAGGGTAGTACGTTAAAACTAACTGTAATAAATGTCCATTCACAACCCATTCTTTCGATTGGATTGTTATTTTACACATTCTTAGTCCTTTATATCGACGAGCAATATGCTTACAACCCGCGATATCGACGTTTGATAACGATAAGCTATCATCGGTATCGCTAATCATTAGACTGACAGGTTGGAAGTTATTCCTAGGATCGGTGATGTCAGGCGATCAATACCCAGTAATGCCTCTTTGTTTTGAATAAGTACAGAGTATAGTAGCATACTGAGTGTTGATAAGAATTATGAATCCAGTTCTCTAAATACTAAATAGTCATTTATTCCTGTATAATGCACAAGGAATATACATAAACTTCCTAAGGGCAACAAGATATGTAAATTTTTTAAAACACGGACAAAACAAATTCGTCAACATGGAATTATTCTAACTAACCCCAACCCTGTATAGCGGCTGGCTTAAATGTTCCCCTTATACCGACTCTATGCCCCTGCTGGATTAAAATGAAAACCTGCTGACCCAGTCACGACCCAAAACGAGGTTCACCCCGTCTGTTTCTCAGGCGATGGCTTAACCCTTATTTAAATCATTTATACACAAATATGATGTAATTGACGATGCTGCTGAATAATGGAGCATTATCTATACCTTAACGCTAAAGGACCTGTCCAAATGCCCCATTAAAAAAAACACGTTAAACGCGTAGCTAGAGCTACATCGATGACCTAATTGACTGAATGATTAACGCATAATAACAACGCACATGTTAAAATGCATGTTTAAGCCTATCTATATAAATCGATGCGATATACATATAGTGTGAGAGTTCAAATTATGAAAAATATCATCGATAAATTTCACACTATAATTTCTTAAAACGTGATGTAAAAGCTGATCTATTCTAATTTCTTTTAGCCTATGTATTGCCACCATATTGCTACGTAAAAATGCTCAGGAGTGTTTGTCTCACGAATGTAATAATTACTTTAAGTATTAAATTCATTCATGAAATTGAGAATATTCCGAGATGTCCACGCGGTTTTTGGATTTCTCAGGATATTCTGACTAAGAAAGCTCATAAAATCGTAAAATTGTTTCAAAAATAAAATCTACCTAAGTAAAAGCCAACCTATGCGGTAAAGTTAAGAAATATTGTCGGAATTGTTCCACGTACTTGTTCTGCTACTAGTATGTTGAACTCCAACATTTTGTAAAATAAATTACAGCGCGGTTATTCTGGTTTCTTATTCTTGTGAAGGGCTTCCTATTGCAACCTGTTTGTTTGATGATTTCATCATATTTTTTTCTGAGTGACTCAATTACTGGCTACACACGCGAGCGTGTTTGGATTAGATAAAGGTGTGAATAACTCCGTATTCCGGGAAACTACCAACGTATCAATTGAATGTAAGTTCTTACAATTAAAAGCATGTCTACCTTTAACTTTCTCATCCATTCAGTTAACTGTTACGAGAATTTATTTAATGGACTTATCTTGTTCAACTCCATTTAAGGTTTGATAGGTAAATGTATAAGCCATCGAGTAAAATGAAGGAAGGCTTAAAGAAGCCTTCCAAGCAAGCCCTCCTTGCTTTCATCTTGCTTTCGCTACATGCTGTTTATTAAACCGACGAGCTTCAATGATTATTGGGTATCAATTTGCTTGCAGCCTTATATAAAAAAATATATTATGAGAAATAAGTACGAGTACTATGAGCATTACAGTTAGTTAGTTGGTTAGTTTGACTAGTAGTAACTGGTTAGTTGTGAATCTGGTCAGTTTAACAGTGATGCTGTTAGTTCATATATCTTCCCTGATTTAGAATGCCACATTGTTTTAAAATAAAATGAGACTAATTCAAACAGACTCATATTTTGATGAATAAAGTTATATTGACAGATTGATATCCCAAAAACTACTTTGAATCGACGGGGAAAAAACTTATAAAAGGATTTCTATTATGAAATCTGGTCTCACCTCACTTTCTAATAGCTGTGTATTTTGACCTCAACTCAAATTACTATGGCGTTAATTTCAAATCTTAGCCAATTCAGAATTATGCCTTACTATATAAACATTATAGTTTTAAAATAGCCATGGTGTCAGCCTCACGCATGCAGCTTCCATCAAACCGTAGAGAGCTACATCTGCATAACTCAGAGTTGACCTAGTTTCTTCAAAGTTGATCCTTCGACCAACACGATGAAATCATTCCACATTTTAACGTTCAGAAATTTTGAAACAGCACATTGTTTATCTTTCTGATAAAGGGTCTTATCTTTTAATTGGTAACGCTGTTTGCTATAACCCTACCGGATACAAAACAGTGAAACTCAATGAAAGTGAGGGTAATGTAGAGCTTGTAAATTCGTTGGGTTATAGGCGCTAGGTGCGGCCCTTATCGAGGATTACATTGAAATGATAAATTGCTGGTAAAAATGAGGTTTAAATTTGATACTAAAATAACCTTAAAATGTGCAGCATTTGTCTTAACTATACGGTTCACTAATGTTTGACCAAAAAACGTTTCACCAAATGATTCATTTCACAAACATATCATTTGACAAACCGCTATTTTTTTCAAAACTGTAAATATTTCAGGATTTTTAAAAACAAACCTAACCCAGGTTAGGTTTGGTTTGCTTTTTAAAAATCCTGAAATATTTACGGTTCTACACGATGGTCCTGAAATAAATCCTGAAATATTTATAGTTTTGGAAAAAATAGCGGTTTGTCAAATGAAATGTTTATGAAATGAATCATTTGGTGAAACGTTTTTTGGTCAAACGACAGGACCCCGAGTTATATACATTAAACCGTGATTTCTGACTTTAGATTGCCACATGAAATTGCCGCTCAAAACTCATATTCAATGTTTGATGTAGTTGGGTTTAAGTAGATGCATTATATATTTATATGTATGTGTCTAGTTAATTAGATTCATACCTAATAGGCCCTATTTATTTGTCTAACGAACTGACGCATCCTCTGAGTCAGTTCGATTAAACGTGACTCATTGACTGTTAACTTAGCGTCACCATTCAGGTTGCGAAAGATCGTTGATCCTGGTCATTTGAGATAGCGTTAATTATTAATAAAACAGCCGCAAACCGTTTCAGTATATGTAGTTAAAAATCAAGAAACTTACCATACTCATTATTAGTAGCCGTAGTTGTAGGAGGATTTAGCAGCTGCCTTTCACTCTGAGTACCGTTAACATCTATGTCCGCTACGTCTACTGGACCGTCAACATACAGCCCATCCATTAGCTGATACCTCCCACTTCTGACTTCCAAGGGCTGTGTATTAGATAGCACCTCTACTGGTGCAGTCTTATCAACCAATGCATCTTCATCTGGCCTTGGGCTCGTCGGTTCATTTACTACTTCTGCTATTTCTTCTTTGCCAACTACTGCTTCTGCGATTACTTCCTTATCAACATCGAATATCCTATCACCCTCATTAACAATAACATCTTCTTGTCCAATAACACTAGCACTAAGCAAGAGTACAAAAAACGCTAACTTTACGTTAACCATTTTAACTTCACTAGTTTTTTCAATCACATTATATGGTTTTTGGCTTATCTTATTGATTTTTGCGACAACAGGTGCCTGGGTATTGTAGTCGGCGACTGGTGTGTTGGTTCTGTGTGTGCTCGTTGATACGCTCTTATCTTCTAGAGATATGATAAGATAGTAAATAGGAACGTTAGGTGTGCCAAATTCTTTGTCCTAATCCACGCCTTGTTTAGAAATGTATGTACTTTATTATTTTATTAATAAAAATTGAACCTCAGTAACGTGTACTTAACTCAACGTCTCTTGCAAATCTTATGTTTTAACTTTCTTTATCTATGTAAATATAACTAACCTTTGATTTGTGACCATTTTATCTGCTATGTTATGTAAATCTGCAAAACACGTACGAGGCAACCACACAATGTGATTATTAAAAAATATGTTATTTTTTTAGCGGATTAATTAATTTCTGTTCATTAGCAGATTTTTTCTCGACTTTTGGTCTTATTTCATTATTATAAGGTTCATTTTCATTATTACTGTATAACAACGTAAGCTTATCACGTACCTTGTGATAAAGTTCCTCGGCTAGTAGTCATTTGTTTTCAGTAACGTAACAGCCCTTTCTAGTAGGAAGTGTTAGTCATGCCGGATGTTCAGATGATGATGATGATAAAACAGATGCTATGGATTTCCTTTTGTTGATTGTGCAATTCATGGTGCTAGTAATAAACGAAGGGATGTCAACTTCATGCGCATTGAATTAGTTTACCGCTATTTGCCTTCTTTGATCCCGGTACATACCTTATATCGAAATAACATTTTCTTTAACTTACCTATGCACATGTGAGTAGGTACTTCTACGAACGTTTTGAGAAGGTACTACCGTACAGCCAACTACAAAGAGATGTATCCACTTTTGCACTTTATTCCATTAAAATAAGGTGTAATAACTATAGTCTATTGTACCGAAAATTACAAAATTCACGTTTCTTAATTTAGTACTTGAGGCTGTTCGTTGTCATGGAACATTTTTATAAAAAAAAACATGGAATCTCACGGAGTTATGTAACAGTATTCATAACATAATGGAAACAATGATTAAAAAGTACCTATAAACAAGATTATTTTGTATCAGTGTTTATATAAAAATCGAAGCTTACCTACTCATTTTTGTATGTAAATCATCATTACGTAACTCAAGAGATGAAATGCCGGATTTATTCGATTGGTCGGACCTTGCGGTTTTGCGATACTTTTAGGTTTATGGGCGCTTCACTTTTAGAGGGCTCAGACAAGATGCACTACGCTAACTAACGTTTCTATTCGATTCGTTTTTAAACCAATCGCGTCACTGGAGGACGAAAAGTCACGTGGTCTACCAGTGACGCGATTGGTTTAAAAACGAATCGAACAGAAACACTAGTTAGCGTAGTGCATCTTGTCTGAGCCCTCAGATCCTTAAATATTTTAGACGTCATAATATATATTCTAATTGGCTGAGACATTAGTCTTTAGAGGTCACAGCGCATGGGACTCCATTTGTCACTGGGGGCCTGAGTAGGTTGGTCTCGGTAGGTACTCAGTTGTCTTCTCTATGACGTGAATAAAATAACATCGAAGATATTATCACTATTTCCGGGCCTGGCCTAGGTAGGAGACGGGCGGGCAAGAAGGATATGTTAATTTTAAAAATAAATAAATGATATAAATTTTAATTATATTTATTCGTAAATACATAATCTTTATAATTATCAGTCATTCATAATCGTTATAATAGTAATTGAGATCAAAATTCTAAAATAAAAGTTGTTCTTTGATTTATACTTGTTTTAAAAAGACCGATTATCCGTTTTGCCTTCCTAGGGCGGGCAAAATGAATACATAGGTCTTAATCATCACAAAATATGATCCTCGGTTTGGATACACTGAACAAGTTTATACTCAGTTTCTTTGAAAAATTCAGAAAGAGGGAAGGGTTAAATTGGGAACCTTTCCAATAGAAGTCTAGATGAACCGAAAAAAAAAAGATAGCCCGTACTCGGTGCGGGTCGTCGGTATCGCCACGGGTGTTCTATTTTTCTCCTTTTGAACTATCCGACAAGAGATGAATTACATGTCAGTTCACCTATATATGCCATTGGGGCACACTGTCCGACTAAAGGTAAAGTATTCGTTTTGCCCGTCTCGTATTTTATTTAACTTCAAACAAAAATGGTGAAGAAAAAACACAAGATGAATACCTATGTTTTTTTTACACGTCTGTTTACATCAAACTCTACTAAAAATAACAAAATATGGCTAGCCCTGCATATACTATATATACTAACCTAACAAGATACTTACGTTGTTTTTTTTTTTACAAAATTTAATTTGCTTACATCTAACGTGTGGTTACTAATCTATGCTAACGGATGAGAATTAACAGTAAGTGCATGTCTGTAACGAATCGAGCGACAATAGTTCTGTCTCTTTCTATCGATCAAGTATCGAACTAAAACAAATATTCTTCTTGCCCGCCCGCCCTCTCCGTCTTGCACGCCCGTCCCCTACTGTTGGTTCGCTTCAACTCTCGCTAATTCATCTGCCTTCTCATACTCTATTGCATCAGTGCCCATGGTGTTCAATTTATTTTTGGACTCCTGCACTTAGTCAGGATCACCCGATCCAGTGCTCTGAAGACTGCTTGAGTCTATCTGGAAAGGTAACCTAAGTATATTATAATATTTTGTGGGGTATCCCGTTCCTTTGGTCCATGTATGTCACGAACCATGATTGTTGCTCATGATTTTTGGTTCTACTATAGTCTGCTCTCCTTTATCGGATCCTCTATTTCTTGTTGAAGGCTTTCTTATTCCTGGTCAGGTCATTGTTAAGCATGAGAATAGTTTATCATCGCTCTCCCTGTTCATCGTGATCCCTATCCACTGACTTTAAATAGAAATAGAAATCTTTATTGTCAGAAGTGAGTGTAGTTACAATATGATGTTATTAAATAAGACAAGAGCAGCGCGTCACATTCAACCGGTTTCCGGTGTACGATATTTTATGTTGAGATTAGAGCAACATACAAATGTTCAAGGTGTTATTAGCACAATTAAATTAGAAAATTATTACTTTACAAATTTTACATGCATTAATAAAGAGTTACTGGTCATACGTTTCGGTTATGAAAATTAATTTTTTATGAAAATTATACTTTACGTTACAAATGATTATGTGAAAATGATTATACCCCGTTATCAAGCGCTCAGCTTGGTGGCTGACGTCACAATAGGGTAGTTTGGGGAGTAAATGGAACGTCGCGTAACATAAACATTAACGATCTTAATGCAGGGGGCCTAATATGGCTGCGTTTGTTGCGTGACAAAGTGTGGGTAAGGGATCCGTCACCTTCTGACACGTAAATAAGTACGAGAGTGACGGATGCTTTATCCACATTTGACACGCGATATAGATGCAGCCATACTAGGCCCGCAGGTCAAGAAATATAAATAAATCCAAGCAACCGTTACAAATCCTGCTTTGATAACCGCAAGCTTCTCAAATATGCGCCAATAACATCTGTTGATGTGGAAAAAAACTTTTCCTTTTTGAAGTGGATATATTCTGCTAGAAGTCATAGCCTAACCGCAAGTCATTTAAAACAACTTCTGATCTGTTACACAGAGAGTCAGTTACCGAAAGAATAACGCCGATGAATTAATCAATTGATAATTGACTCATAAGTAATTTATATCGTGGAGGCCTGATTAAAAAAAAAACCGTTGAACACCAATAGACTAGGTTTGTAGTGTTAATTAACACCGTTCCATTTGATCCCCAAACTACCCTACTGTGACGTCAGCCACCAAACTGAGCGCTTGATAACGGGGTCTGGAAATGATCGATATTAATTAAAAGTAGGCGTTGTTAGTGCTAAATTGCAGAAATTGTTCGTGACGCTTTTGCAGCAATTTTTCTAGTAGGCACCACTATCTTTAATAGTTTCATAATTTAATTGTAGTTTAGGTACTCTTTTGTAATATAATGTTTTCTCTTATAAATCTATTCTGTTGGAACCGTACCATTTAAATCTAGATCGAAGGCACAGATCATATCGGTATAAGCTAATAGAAGGCTGGAAATTTAGTGTCGGACAGAAAAACTAATGTTACCGATATTGCTTTGCGATTAGCAAAACTTTGAGTGACAGTGGACAGCCTAGGGCACATTGCTTTTAGAACTGATGGCAGTTGGGGTGGAAGGGTTCTGAAATAGCGACGTCGTTACCGACATACCTCATATGTACAGGCTTCCCACGAGGTGAACCAACGATCTGCTAAAAGTCGCTGGAAACTATGCATCTTGTTGGAAGTATCTGGGGCCCTAATTTAATCTCCGAATTAGCGTGTTTTAAGTCAAAGTAACGGCTTTATTATGTTATACGCTAGTTATACGGCGTTTCTTTAGAACAATCGGCAAAATACGTGGTCTTTATTCGACCTAACTTTCTGTGAATTAAAAATAACACTTCAAATTGACAGACGTAACGTACTCGTATTTTAACGACATTATTGTTTAATGGCGTGGCGTGGCGTGTAGAGTGACAGATCACTGATTGGACTGACAGAAGGTACCTAGTCTCGGAAAAAAATGCACTTTTTTGGCTCTTGCGTAAGAATGTTTTCGACCAAAAATAATGCGCGCCACTTTCTTTGCATATATATAAGGTACCTTCTTTTTTGGAACTTATGGTTTTTAGGAAAAATTACAAGCGTTTCCTAACTGTATGCAATCAAAGCATACACAATAGGCAATTATACTCCAGTCCTTCCAGCGCTGGATGCTACGAAGTCTTTGAATTACTATCTATAACGTAGGAGGACACACTAGACACATATCTCCTACAGACGAAAGAACTTTATAATAGTTTACACTATAAAAAGTAACTATATGTTAAAATAAAACACTTGAATATACTTCTAAATAACACTTTATTCATTTATTATAAATAGTCTTATCATCACACTTGAACATATTTAAACTGTTCTACTTAACTATATGTTAAAATAAAACACTTGAATATACTTCTAAATAACACTTTATTCATTTATTATAAATAGTCTTATCATCACACTTGAACATATTTACAAAAGAGCATCTTAAACGCGTGCAAAATGCAGCACGGCACTAATACTGTAGGTACCACTGAACGCCCAATTATACACAAAGTATAAGATGGTCTATGTTGCTTTTGTATCCACTGCGCGTTTTGCAAGGTGGTGCATTATTGGTTTTAGCTACAATAATACAGTGAACAAAAATGTTTTATTATTACCTTGTGATGGTAGAGGGCCCTTCAATAGACCTTTTGCTCAATAACTCTTCTATTCAATAAACGCGTTCGGATATGATATCATAGGGGAATAAGGCTATTGTCGGTGTGATTTGTTAATGAGACCTAAAAATCTCCCTAAAGAGCCTGCTTGTTTTTGTTGACTAAATTGTTTTCGTTGCCTGGTCAAATAATTTATATTTCAAAATTGTTATGATGACGCTTTGTGCGGACCATTAAATAATACAACTATTTCCGAGTTTCAGCCTGATTGATTGAGCCATTTCAGAGAAATAGTTTTTACAGGCTGACTGCCAGGCGATCACACGGAGAGAGACCGATGGACAGACGGACAATAAAGTCATCTCATAAGGGTTCCGTTTTTCGGTATTTGGTACGGAACCTAAAAACACTCAAGACTCAATTAAATAAATAGAAAATATCCAACACTCAGGAACAAATATTTGCACTCAACACACAAATATCTGCCCTTACAGGGATTTGAACCAGGGGCCGCTAGCTTCGCAGGTAGCGTCACTACCAACTAGGCTATCGGGTCGTAAAGTATTTAATGGAATCGAAAAAGTTGGGACAATACTTTATTTTGCGATATATTTCTCTTGATAAAACTTGCATAGAATCAATTTCGATAAAAGTAATCGGAACTAAGCGCATTCGACTGTTTAGTGTTTATCCGAGCGCTCACTACTGCTATACCGATATATTAGCCTGCGCATACGCTTCCAATCGTTACTCGTTGAGCCAATAACTCGCCTGCATTCGAACCAAGAACACTGGTAGACGTTCATTCGATATTTAAACTTTTGAAACTTTAATTTTTCATCTGAAATCATGCCTTGCGGAGGATGCGGTGATAGTGAGTATTATTTTAGTTTTTTTTACCACTTATTTATTTATTTCAACGGTGAGGCATTTGGCCGAGATGTTTGTTTTATTTTCAATTTAGATACAGTTAGTGATCGAAACTAAATACACAGATAAAATGGAGTTTGTGGAGATCTAGGGAAAAGTTGTTTGCTGCTTGTCACGTCTTCTATGTTTGTCCTATGGGCAATTTTATTAATTATTTAGAATAATAATAAAAAAAATACCTCTATCTAACATCTTTCAGTAATAGTGTTTTACTTGATCCAACCGACGATTTTGTCTCGATATGCTCAAGTTGCGTCTCATTTCTGCCATTTGGTATTCAGCTGAGTAACTTTTTTCAGTTTAACTAGTATTTAAAATGCCTTGTATTTTTAGATAAACAAAAGACAGCGAAGGGTAAGCAGATGATATTAGTTTTTTATAAATTAATTACCTCAGTAATCGATAACGATTACTACTATTTGAATTAAGATATTTTTAAACAAGACAACATATTCGTATTTCACAGTAGTCTCTCCTCAAGTATAAGGAATCAAAATAAAAAGAAGATGCTGAATAAACATGTCTTAATGAAGAATTAACTTGATTTTACCTAATAGTACCTACGTCACTTGTTAATTTCACCTGGGTCCTGAATTTCGTCTTATTTTTCGTGTTACATAAGTCTCGTTAATTGTGCTACTAATACATTAATCAGTTTAGAATTTATAAATATAAATCTTTTTTTTTCTTACCTTTAATAACTTTTCTCCGGTAACCAGTATTTTAACGTTACAAGATCTTCTCTTAAAATATTTTAATGCAAACATAGAAAAAACTGCATTACAGCATTTACACATATTTCCACACACACACACACACATCTTACTTTGCATTCTAAACAACTTTATAAAGCTAATTTTAAACGTTGTATGTTCGTTCTTGCCTAAATGTATCTTAAGACCTAGTAATGGTAGTTGTAGTAAGGTATGTATGAAATTGGCCAAAGCAAGAACGTCACAATTGATTAGCGCATGATTGCAGAGGCCATATACATATACAAGGAACAACGCCGGGCCAAGCACACTTCCCTGAGGCACGCCAGCACCCAAAATTATTTAACAACTTTAGCACGATTACGTAAAAAAAACCAGTAATATCATATTCTAAACAGTCATAAATATTTACGAACTAACACGTATAAAAATATTTGTATAAGGGGGAATGAGATTGAAATTAATATTTATGTACCTGAGGATGATGTTTAAGGTGAGATGTTCTGCAAATATTTATAAATGGTTTCCTATTCATGTCACCATTAATAAGCGTTGACCATAAAAGGAGGATGACATTTTTTTTGTACAAAAGTGTTTGCTATTAAATAGAAATAGAAATAATTTGTTCAACGCATACACACATTTGAAAAAGAAACAGATAACAAACGGAACAAAACATTTAACATGGCGTTGAAAAGGGCCCCTCTCAGCTTTATGCCGCAGCAACCCGCGGGGCTGGTTTTCAGAGGGACCCTGACTTAAAAACTAACTTAAATATCTATTGTTACATAATTATCACACGGATTTATATTTTCTAAATTCACATATGTGCTTGTTTATTCATTTATTTAAACTGATTTACACAAAACACAATAAGGTACTAATGGCGGACTTAATGCCCAGTGGCATTCTCTACCAGTCAACCAGCAGACGAAAGTGAAAAAAAAATACAAGAAAAATAGCGTCGAATAAAAAAAAACAATAAAATACGAGTAAATAGGTACAAGGTACAGTCAACCTATTTGATTTCTAGAACACTGGACTTGACAACGTGACGTTGTAAAACAAATCATAGGAAGACTCTTACGTTTTGGTTGACAACGTCACTTTAACATAGTCCAAAGTGGCCTAGAAATCAAATTGGTTGACTGTATCTGGTATAGAAATACTTTTTTATATGTTTACTCGTGGTGAAATTATGGAAATTTGATAAAAATGCAAGATAAAGGGGTATAAGAGCTCATCTGATCATGAAGTTAGAAGGTGGTAATAGGATGTCCGATGTACATACGTAGACCCATAAAAGATGGTCACGGTGACGACAGCGTAAAAAATGTACAGGCACGGCACCATACACTTGTCACAATAATGTTTTTTTTTGACAATAGGTAATTTTACCTATCCTAACCATACCTTTCGACTTTGTGCCACTTGAAGTGAACACTTTTCTATAGGTACTCAATCAAATGTTTATTTCATTCCACAATGTTAGTTTGTGCCAAATACTGAACTGAAATTATTGGCTTCCTAAGTTCCCAGCGTCGTGGAGATATTTGAGGAAGGCCTATCAGTGGAAGTCATCCTGCTGATATGATGATGATGATGACGATGATTATGTTAGTTTACAGGATATGTATTAATTTTACGTTAAGATATAGCCATGTTTTGAAAACTTTGATTTGGAATTAAGTTACCTTGTTTTTACAAGCGCGTGTAAACCGATTCCTCTTATTTCGTGTTGAATTCGCGCGCCGTTGTTTTGGTTGAAATTGTTTGAATTCTGGTATGTTGAGTGGCGTGCGTAGTAACGATGCATTGTTTGGCAACATCCTCGTTGGTCTAGTCATGGACGAGGTGTCAATTTATGAACAATATGCGTTATCTTAATAATCATATTAAGATACTCGTAATTATAGTTAATAGAGCTGAAATGGAATCCAAGATACAACAATCGAATTGAGTATCTTTGTTAAATTATTTATACTTTGTAACACAGCACTAAAATAATAAACGCAAATTTAATAGGCTATTTTTTATGTAACTACAGATAAACAATGCATTTGTTGACAAAATCTATAATTCGAATATGAAACCCTGTAGCTCATAAATTGTTTCATATACAGAATTTAAGTTCTATGGTCCAGCTACAATTTTTAGATGATTGCAAAAGTTTTTCAAATCTGTTTAATACATGACTAACTGGGCAGAAACACTGGGAATTAACAATGTGCCTTTCTTGTACGTACCCCAACTAAAAGTGATCATCTCCTTAAGAAGGTTGGCAAGCGTAATTGCGTATGTATTTTCACAATAAGGCATTGGAAATATACGTAGTTGATAAGAAACGTAGCTAACCTAGTTTGTTACGCTTCCACTACCATTGTTTGTTAGTAATGTACAACTGATTGCACTAATTTGAACAATTAAGTACCTATTTTTTCTCAGACAACTTAACATCGTCGTCATCATACAAAAATTTGTTCTAAATGTAAATGTAAGTTCTAAATGTAAGTTCATTTAGATTAGTTCTTGAAAATCACTAACGTTATCGTTATCGTTATGTACCTTGTCTAGGCACCATCATAAAACATATTTTACATTCCATTACGTTAAGTCATTTCAATAGAACATAGTGGTGATAAAATACAAATTGATTAATCGAGCATTGTTACTTATACCTACATAACCTAGGAGTACCTAGATGAGGTAAAAACAACGAATAAATTCAGGTCGGTTTGTTAATCATGTATTTGTTCTAGTCTTTAAACCCTCGCCACTATTTCTGGAATGTTCATCTTTAACCGAATGTTCGTTATTGCAATTGAGAAGATAATTTGGCTAGCGCATTAAGGCGAAGGCGCATCCGACCTCAATCAATTAAAAATATAGTGAATTGCCAAAATGAGGGTAATATTTCTCGGGATATTTAAAAGTAATTGAATATGCGTGTTTCCATCATTCATGGTATTTTTTACTACTTACCATTAGGTGAAAGAGGAGTTACTCCATTAAAGTTAACTTTGTCTATCTTTTTTCAGTTACTACTTTCCAGCTCAAGATCCTCATTTAAAGCTGAAACTGTAAACTTTCTCGGTGATTCTGGGAGTTCTCCATCGGCTTCGATCTATTCCTTCATGACGTTCTTTTCTCTGTCATTTTTCCTCAACCTAACCAGTTTTGAGCAACCTCTCCAAAATGTCGGATTTTCGAATGAGGAGATATTCGCCCGATGTCTAAAGCAGCCTCTAGTTCAAGACCAAATTCAGAATAGAGATTTAAAAAGAAAACGATAATCTTCCGAAAATTGCCTGTGCTCTTTGCCTTTCTGGGATTCACCAGAAATTTTGGCAGACATTATAGAAAATACTTATTAGAAAAAAGCTCCCAATAACCGTTACGACAGGGCCCGTTTCACAATCGACGAGTAATTTATCTGCCATTTAAAGTTGGCTATCTCCTTGTATATTTTCAAGTGTAAGAGAGAGAAAGTGTTAAATTTATCTGTCAAATATGCTTTACTTGTGGATTGTGAAACAGGCGGTATTGAGGATGATGTTATAAAAGATGAACTTAATAAAATTATCTTGCTTGTTGCAGACTGCAAATGCAGCCCGAGCCAGTGCGGTCAGACATGCAAGTGCGATTCATCATGCAGCTGCTCGTGCAAGCGACCTGCCACTGACGCCACCACTACCAAGAAGTAGACTCCAGCCTTGACCACGATCATGTAGACCTTTAGTTATCACCCAATAATTAAGACCACCAAGGGGTAACAGCTACAGACAGAATTTTCAAAGTTTTCGTTTTCGGATCAGACCAGCATAGAAGCATCCCATCTTTATCCACAGGGTTAGAGACGCAATAGCGGTCTTGAGATTGCAATTGTCTATGAGTTTCAGCCCACTTACCTTCAGGTGGGCTGTGTGCTCGTTTGCCTTCCCCATGCCTTCAAAAATCTAATTTACTCAGCATGGTGAGTATTATGTCCAAACAACATTTCTGTTTTTTAATATAGTTAGAACCTACACTGTCGTAATAACAAAAATAGTGGCTAACTGCATAGAAATGGTATAAACATTTTAAATTTCATTTCGTTACAAATAGAGCATACAATGCTTTGACTACTACATTGCAGTTAGCTGCCTTCTTTGGTATTATGGCACCAATGATGACACTTGACTTTTAATTCAAAGATCATAAGGTTATAAATTGATTGTCTCAAAATAAATGAATAACCGTTATCTTCTGTAATATAAGAATCAAGAGTCCATCATTGTTCCTTGTTCATTACTGGTTCCATCGCCCTACTTTTAGGCCCTGTTGTTTGATCAGTAGTTAAACTAACTAATTGTTAAAATTCGAAAAACGAATGGAAAATTTGACACATTTCCTTGAGATTTTAACCATTAGTACCTAACGTTTTTTGACCATTAGTCAGTTTAACTACCGATCAAACAACAGGCCATTAGTGTGACGCGTACTTATAAATCCAAATGTAGTACTAAATAACGTTTTATTGTTGATTCCTTTACTCGAAAAACAGAGCAGTTTTATTTGTGCCTTTACGACTTACCATTATTCGAAATGATGACTGCGGAATTCGAACGGCCATCTTTAATGATACAATTACAAAAAGGACGTTGAATGTTGTGCTTTCTATAACTATAAACCTCTTTTATTAATGATGCGATATTGTTATTATCAGTAATTTAAACAGAGCTCCTTTCAATGCACTTTCTCAGATAACGGTATCTCAAGATATCCTCTAATGACTTTGGTTATCGTGGTCAAGTTACATAGATACTTATAAGGACATTAGGTACTTTAAGTCTTACATAATATTTTGCATGCAATGAAACAATATTTGTAATTGAATTGTTATATTTTATCGTACAATAAATAAATGAATTGGCTTCTCCATCGATTTTCTTAATCTAACATTGAAACAACAGTGTGTACGCTGCCAAGCTGCTTGGGCGACCAGGACGGTGGGCAAGATGGTGGTATACAGACAAGCCTTGCATTAAGTTCTACATCGAAGCGTTGACTGCATACAAGTACCTTTAAAAACAAAATAAGAATTAATTATAAAATTCACGTTATTAATTTAGACCTAAAACCCACACTTCACTGAGAGCGAAAGCGGCGCGGTGCGGTGCATTCGCATACTAAAATACGCCTCCGCTACGCTTTTGGATGGCTTTTTAGTATGGTTGTTGGTGGTGGTTTTGGTTGTTGCATCGGACCGCGCCGCCTCCGCTCCGCTCTCAGTGCGTTTGCTTTGCGGGTTAATTTTCCCCGTTGACACATACAGTTTCCCTAAGTGTTGTACAGATGGGGATTATATCTTTTCTTTGTAACTTGGTATAACATGGTTCAACCCACTTGAGTGACAACTGTTCCTTGTTTTCTAAATGTTTAGTTGATTATTTATCTATACATACGTATAAAGGGGTTTGTAAATGAACAACATTTCTCAGCAATTTATAATGCTAGGGTCCTAATGAAAAGGGGTATAAGGCTGCGGTTCCACTGAGGCGGAGATGAGCGGAAAGGAGCGGAGCTGTGCCAATATTAACCAATAGAATCTAAACTAACGTATGCTAGCCGCGCTCGACGTGACCGCATCCGCCTTCTATTGGTTAATATTGGCGCAGCTCCGCTCGTCTCCGCCTCAGTGGAGCCGCAGCCTTAGTCGACTTAACTCGTAATATAAAAGTGTAGGTATACATATAGTACATAAACGGAGTATACCTACTAGACTTAAATCCCTTTTTCACTTGATCTTCAGGAGAGTTGTACCCTTTCCAAACAACAAGACAAGATGCAAAATAAAATATTATTTTCATGTTCATTCTGTAAAAATGTTATTCGTTTACCAAAATTTCCAGAGTTATATTGCAGCTAAACAAGCAGTCTTTTTTACAGCAATTTATATATCTCTCTGTCGTAATTTTACTTTACTTCATATCATATATATATATGTATTTTGAGCAAAACCCTAGTTTCTAACTATAAAACTCTTAAGGCCCATTTACATTATGCAACTTTCTTGCACATTCCATACAATAAAATTGAGGAAATATAAAATTGCTCAGTCTAAACCTTACGTTTGGTACAATTCTTAAACACTTTTATTGCAACAAAATAATTGCATACAAATTGCCGATTCTTGTACAAGAAACTTGTATAATCTAAATGGGCCTTTACTTCTTATGACCAAAAGTCAAATTTTAACTTGAGTTAACCTTATCTATCCGTTATTTAACTATTGAACGGGCATTAGAGAATGTGTTATACGTACTGTCAAGATCCAGGTCATGGCAATCGCATCCCGGTATGAAACTTCCCGTCTCAATCTTCACACCTGAAATAAAATAAAAAAACTAAACTATGCTTCAATGCAATGTTCGTCATCAGCCAGTTGTATGGAATGGATTTTACTGATCTTTATTGCTAAATAGAATGCAGATTAAGGCCCAGCCACACCGGATGCGTGCGCGTAGACGTGACGTGCGCGTTCGCTTTCCACTGCGTGACACGTCGCATGAGAATTCATACAATACACCGCAGTGGAAAGTGCACGCGCACGTCATGTCTATATTAGCGCACGCATCCGGTGTGGCTGGGCCTTTAACCTCTCCATTGCTCTTGAATGGCTGTATCTATTAATGAAACCCGCATTAAAATACGTTGCGTAGTTTGAAAGAACTAAGTGTACACACAGAAGGATAGGCGGCGGTAAGCGACTTCGTTTTATATTTACTATATACTCGTAAATAAGTACTAATTATTATTTCGACACTTAATTTTTCCCTTTAAGTAATTCTACTAAGGCCCATAGAACCAAATAAAAACAGAGTTTCACGTCTTCTTCGAAAAAATTAATAATAATTCTGATTACAATTTAACTCCATAAACACCTTCATTGCCCTCGTCTTCAAAAGTACCAACCACTTGACCATCCATCACTCATTAAGTATCATGGATGACTGAGTGGAATCTACTGAAGCAATGCAACTAGTCACGAGTGCAGCAAAAACGGACTTCACGGCAACGTTTTTATTATATTTTGCGGCGGCGTCGTTAGTTAACGAGGCGTTACGGCGGTCGGTTTATGTAAGTATTGATCGGTACTTATATATGGAAATGATAAAGCGATCATATTTCAGTACCTACGGTGTCTGAAAAATGAAAATGAAAATGAAGAATATTTATTTCAGTATCTTCTTAACGTTTACATAGTTAGTGCTATGGAATCTCCATTTAAGCTAAAACTTTGCTTGTGGGAGGAAATTCCGCTCTTCCATCAATTTAACATTGTTTAGAGATATTGAAATTTAGAAATTTAATTAAATTTAAAAAAAAAGTGTCAGGGGCCGATTTTTGACTTTCGAGCGCTCGAAAGTTTCACTCGGAAGTGAGAAAAATCTTCGAAACAGTTTCTTGAAATACGAGCGGTAGAATTGAAAACGAATGGTGTGGGCCACTCGTCTTTAAATTTTCTATCGCTCGTAATTTCAAAAATACGGTTTCACAGATTTTACTCACGTTCGAGTGAAACTTTCGAGCGTTCGAAAGTCAAAAATCAGCCCCCTGTTCTATTACAAGCATCGGTTGTCTGTGGCTATTGCACTCGATTCTGACGGTATGTTTGCCATTCGTCTTTCTTAGAAATACGAACGTAACGTTCAATGACTATTAATGGTTTAGATAAACTGTAGTTTTTACACGACTGCCCCAAAAAATAGGGTAATGTTTTCAGGGGTTCATGTTTGTATGTATGTATGTGAGTTTCTTTATTCCACTATAACTTCTAAATCCCTTGACCGATTTAGATAGGTGAGGTATCGTTAGAATCCTTACGTCATCCCGGGTGACATAGGATACCTAAACTGTTAAAATTGAAAACAACAATGGCAAAATGACAATTATTAATATATGTAGGTATATCGACGACGGTATAAAAAATGCAGTCGGGTTTTTAAAGCTTGCTTTTCATATAGTTATATATGTATAGGTATTGGCGCATGCTTAGTTGGCACAATCACAGGGCTCTTTTCCACTGGCCACTCAACTAAGCAAGTGCCTATCGGGCCCCGCGAACAATTTGGCCCCTAGATCATCTTAAATACCGACCGATAACAAACAAATAAAAATGTCATATAGTAATAAGTGCCCGGGTAAAATATACCTGGAGGCTCTTGTCAGTAACAAACTGGTATACTTTAGGGTGCAAGTCCCATCACCATGGTCACCGTGCTCAATTTGTGATGTCGAATAAAGATATTGTGAAAAGTTTTGATTGTAGTTCCTGTGAATCCCCCATGACCGGCATAATAACGCCTTTAAATCTTCAAGCACTATTAGGTGTTTTTCGAGGAAGTGCTGATTCCCGTGCCTTGAAATCAACCTTTTTCTTATAAACTTCCTTTGTGGAAACTGACATTGGCATTTTTTATTCCATTTGTTCATTTGCTCTTAAAACTGTTAAAAACGTGGAGGCCTTGTCATCAGATGAGTTTTGATGTCACTGTCAAACTATAAAAGGAGCAATGCAGTTCAGCTAACAATCACAGCCATCTGCACGAGCCATCTGTAACATCGCAGTAGTATTTTCAGGTTTCCAAAAACTTTTAAAAGCTCCTTAAAATGCCGGCTCCCTGCGAACCCTGCAAAGGTAAGTCATACATTTTTCTACCACTTGTTACTTGAAAAAAAGGCCAGCTTAAAGTTTTGTAGAGTAAGTCCGGAGCACAAAAAAATTGTGCCCCTTGAGATGGTTTTCAAATTTTCCAATCCATCTTACTGTTTGCGTAACACTAACCACGCTCACGTTACACAGATACATAAAAAACATTTACTATCACGAAACAATACATTATTCACACGATTCAAAAAAGAAATAGACTACTACACACACACATTAGTCACATTACCTAATACTTCCAGGTAACAATCTCTTTTTTTACAATATAAATACATACTTACAATATATTCAGTTCATTTTTAGGAAGGGCCATCAACTTTCAGATTCTGCCAATAATTCCAAGAGGAAATCGTAACTAATGGTTAAATCTCAAGGAAATATGACAAATTTTCGATTCCTTTTTAAAAATTTTAACAATTAGTTAGTTTAACTACTGATCAAACAACAGGGCCTAAGAGTTTTACAAGGTGTTTCATAATTTCTTCTCCTGCAGACTCCTGCCAAGATGGCTCCGAGTGCAAAGACGACTGCGACTGCAACAGCAGCTGCTCCAACTGCACAATCAAACCAGGTACCCAAGACCAAATCACTTCAACCATGCATTTGTAACCATCATAATGAGAAGTCTCTAATTTTTTAACAACTTCCTATCAAATCGGCGGACGAAGTCGCGGGCAGAAGCTAGTTATTAATATATCCGTGTGAAGAATGATGTAGAATGATGAAGGAAGTTAGTTCTGAGATGACAGCGTTTTTTTTTTCGCACAGTTCAGTTTTTGCAAAGGAACAAAGGCGAAAAAAAAGTCGCAATGCGTCCTTCATCTCTTGTGAAGGAACTAGTGCGAAAAAAAACGCAATAGTTCCTTCGAAGGAACGTCCAAAGGAAATACCGCGAATAATCCGGCTGATATGGGATGTATGGAAAAAAACGTGCTTCGGCGTCCCCGAATGATTAAAAAGGGCAGGGTGAATATTCGGGCGTTTCAACCGCCATCATTGCTGTCTTCAATATATTGACGAAAATAATCATAACTACCAGCAACTTTTGATGCCAAAATCAACTGACCCGGGGGGGTAGTATCCATTCCATTTAAAAGAACAAAAAATTAATAAAGTTTATCTTGAATAATATGCGAAGACAATAATGACGGTGGTTAAAACGACGAATAATCACCAGCAAAGTAAAGATGATTGTAATGATAAAGTTTATTGATTTTATTGTAACCAGTATACTGTTTGTTTCAGGCAGCTGCTGCTAAAGATGCCGGGAAGCTTGGCTGTTCTACTTGTCTCTTCGATCCTGGATAGCAATTGACATGATCTTGTATTACTCATTTTTGGAATAAAAATCAGTTGTGCTCATCTAGTTTATTTATTGTGAAGCTGATGTTGTGAGCAGATTTATTCAAATATTTTTGGGAACCGGCTGAAGGACAGAACCCTGCTCAGGACGGGCACCCGTGCTGCACGGGTAGCACAAGTTGTATTTTCTTGCTTGGCGCTCAGTGCATCTCTATCGTTACAGACTAGAAAGAAAGGGGGATCCGAGCGACAAAGAAGTCGCGGACAACATGTCGCACTGCTAGATCAAAACAGTATCAACTCAAAATCCTTGCTAGTTTTGTTTCAAGTTCATAGAAGTTGTATTAAAGTTGATTTTAAAATACAGTTTTTTATCTAGGAGTACGATGTGCTAGCCGTGCAGGAAGAAAAATAGAGATAACTATTGGATAGATAAAGACCCCAAAAATAATGGTGACCCCTTCCAGAGCTGTTATCCCATAAATGGCCCAACCGATATTCATAAAACCTAGCTAAGAACCACCGCTAGAAAACCAGCGGGCCTAGGTAGTATGGCTGCGTCTATATCGCGTGTCAAATGTGGATAAAGCATCCGTCACTCTCGTACAGTGCAACCATTTCACAGAGTAAGAACATATAGCATAGAAACTGGACTATAAGACGTACTTTGCGTCAGCTATCTTTCTCTACTTTTTAGATTACGTATTACATGAGAAAATATGAAACAAAAAGTAGGCTATTTTTTCTTCTTTAACTGTCATTGTTACAAGGTTTTACACAGGGACTTCTTTGTCCTTCCTATAGGAAGGATTTGTCTTTCCTTGTCTATAGTTCCAAATACTATAGGTGCTTATAGGTCCAAATCACACCTTACTTGTGACGATGTACCAAATAACAAAAGAACAGCTATAGATCCATCTCTTTCCAACTCACTATGAAAACCATAAGTAAAAAAAAACAAAAAACCGCCTTCAAAAAGCAAAAAATAACTTCTTTAAAATGGTAGGTAAATAGGTCAGTCCAACTGAAGTCTGCTTTTGGTTAAAATATTGTTGGACGCCGACTTCAGTTGGACTGACCTATTTACCTACCATTTTAAAGAAGTTATTTTTTGCTTTTTGAAGGCGGTTTTTTGTTTTTTTAAACATTTATTTTATTTTATACTTTTTAGTGATCCTATTTATGCTGTTACGTAGCTCCACTTCTAAATATTAATAATAAACTATAGAACATTTCAAGCTCGCCGCAGACAACGCCGCGGGAATGTCATAGTCATATTTAAACCTAAATGTGCTTCGTCATAGTCGCTCAACTTCCTTTATCGAAATATCTTATCGCCACCCTTGAAATAGGTACCGTTAAGGAGTTCCGGTGGCCATTTGTGGTCTTCATCATCAGTTCCACTTCACCATATAGTACTTTTCAAAAGCAAATGCATGACTTACAGTGAAAAATACCAAAATCGCTATAGGTGTGCCTATAATATTTGAGGAGTTCTCTTGATTTCTCCATGATCCCATCATCAGATCCTGACGTGGTGACAATGGGACCAACTAGAAAGTATACCCATTCGAACAACGAAAAAATTTTTCAAATCGGTCCAGTGGTCTTCGAGTAATCGGGGAACATACATAAAAAAATAAAAAAAAATAAAAATATCCCGACGAATTGAGAACCTCCTCCTTTTTTTGAAGTCGGTTAAAAAGAAGTGAACCATAATGTTTTTTCTGCTTATTTAGTACGGTTTCTATACCTTTTGTCTTTATTCTGTGAACCATTTTCTTAATAGCGATCGGCAACCATCGTTTTTCTATGACAAACGAGTGACAAATATACTGTCAGTTGCGAGTGCAAGCGTGATAGCGATAGCCAGCCGAAAGCTATTAAAAGCTGGGAATACTGTACTTATTTACGTGTCAGAAGGTGACGAAAAAATGGCGAATAAGTGGTGCCATGTACCTACTACTTTTTCAGGCAAAATAAGGAGATCCAGGACGCAGGTTTAAAAAAATAATTGTTGCTGGTTCAAAAAGAATGCCAGAATGCATTATTTAAAATCAAGTAATTAAGAAGAAACGTGAATAAAACCGGCCATTAAAAAAAAAAGTATCATGACTAGGTAATAGTAAATCAAAAAAATCCCAGGCCACATTAAAGTTTTAAAAAGACATAAATAAAAACTAAGCCCAACTACAATTACATTATAATAAAATAAAATAAACAAATAAACTAAAATAGGTCAAGCACTTCAAGTTCTTTGAAAACTTCTCTGATTAATGCTCTTTCCACGGTGTATCATATACGTAAATTTTATTTTATTAACAGGAGTCATTTGGTAATTTAGCTGGACACTTGGCAAATTTCTACTATTTTCTTTTGAGAATGTTAGGACCAAGGCCAAAGAATTTCAGCGCGGGCCGCTTTTCAAGTCATGCTACGCTCAACAATATTATTCGCCGTTCGCTTACCTACATCAATGCCCCTGCAATCCTCGAGCCCAATGGGATATCGAGGGACGACGGCAAAAGGCCGTACGGCATGACTTTGGTTCCATAGAAGATGGAACGGGTGCTTGTTTGGGATGCCTCATCTTCCTATAGGCCCCAAAATGCGCTCACGCGGCAGCGGAGGTGGTCGATAATAGAAAGAAAATAAAATATCAAAGTCTAGGCACCGAATACCATTTAGTTCCTTTCGGTGTCGAGTCGAGACCCTCGGTCCGGGGTACAAGAGCTTTCGGAGCTATCAAAACATTCGGTCGATAAGACGAGCGACCGAAGAGCTGTTAGCTTCCTCGCTCACCATATTCTGCTTGCATCTTTGGCACTATACCACAGGGCATCATCATTCATCATTCTCCTGCCCTTATTACTTATTTGGGGTCGGCCAACATGTATTTTTCTTACATACTTCTCTATTAGTCGTCATCTCGGTAGTCACTCCCTTTCTAGCCGTATCATCGTTCACACAGTCCATCCATCGCTTCTTTGATCTTCCCCTACTCTTATAGCCATCCACATTCATACTCAAAACTTTTAGATTGAATTTAGTTTTATTTATTTTAAGTTTTATTGTAGGTTATAAATTTATATTTAATGTATTATTTAGTTACTGTAACATTTTAGTTCTTTCGAAATGTTATCCTTAAAATTAATAGTAGTAACTATAACTCGAAACTGTAATTAAAGACCAAACTGGGCGGCCACTAATTAAGAAAATATTTGCCTTAGTATATTTCCACTTTTTAAAAGACCGCACTAAGAACATTTATTTGTAGGTAGTTTTAAACCTTCCATTTAAATAAACAAGTTAATTCAAGTTACTTACACAAATACAAGATGGCCTATTAAATATTTAACCATAGAAGATTTTTGGTAGCAAAACTGTTATTGCACTTGTAATACTTCAGGTATTAATAACATTTGGTACGATAAATAAACAATAGTTGTAAACAACGTTAGATGCAATTTAAATATTACATACGTTTAGCTATTCGACAAAATAACAGGCCAAAAGTGTGTAGCTCACTTTATAATGAGTAATGACAATCATAGGGCATTTTACCAGCCATGACACCATGGGGTCCATGGGTAACTGTCAAGTTTAAATCAAGCATAAGTGTAAGGCATCCGAATTTAGCTGGTAATTACGTTTTAGCTGATAAAAAAAATCGCCATTGAACACACACACCCGCCCTTTAACTACTTAACACACTATATGAGAAAATATTTGTTTTGGGATATTTTAATGTTTTGAATATCGGGTAGAAAAAACATTAAATGCATATTCCCTATTGTTAAATATAACTTTTGATATTGAAAATGTTAGAATTATCTACAAATATTTACAACAATTTGATTATCAATGCAAAAAGGTTGGCTAACTCTGAAATTTTCCATTGACATTGGATTGGATTGGATCTCTAAATGTAAGTAGGAGAGCCCTGCCTACTCTTATAGTTATATCCTTTATTAAGTTTTCATTGCGATTATAAAAATATTATGATATCAAGATTTGACTCGCGCATTTTCTTCTTACGTCAATTTCTCAAGACAAATAGGCCCAATGCCAAGATAATACCTATACTTATAAATGTCGAATTTCACCAACCACTTAACAGAAGATAGGATCTTAACACTTTCACGAAACGATGTTAAATGTTAATCAATGTTAATCGACTGCTAGTTCATAAATTTTGACAGCTGTTAACATTCTAATCGTCACGTTGAGTGGTTGGTGAAATTCGACGTTTACGTATTTCTGCTAAAAATAAAATTAATTATATTTCGCGCCGAGAGAAGGTAACTCACTGGTTTTCTATGCCAAAATATGGTTGGGGAAATGCGTACACTCGCTGGATATTGATTTCACTGATAGACATTTTCTGCTACTCTAAAATTAATTTACAGGCATTAACTTATTATACATATACAGGGTGAAAAAACGAACGCCACATGGACGGCAACTAGGTACCTTAAATATTGGAAATAGCAAATTCTACACAAAGGAGATACTTTTACTTTTGAAAACAATTATTCGGTGCATTTATGGATATTTTAAAATTTGCCTGCCTTAACCGGGAATCGAACTGGTCGAATATGACAAAATAATGAAGAAGGATTTTTACGGTCTTTATTTAGTTTAATTTATAGACATAAATGATCACTGTATCATAAAACACGACTTTATTGTTCTGTCATATAAGTCATATTCCACCAGTTCGATTATTCCCGGTTAAGAACAAGGATCTTTTTCTAAAATCCAAATACAATACAGTTACAGGAAAAAAATGGAATGGCAAATGAAACGGTTGGGAGACGATACATTTGCCAGATGATTTTCGGCCAAAAGGAAGGATACCCGTAAAACAACACTTACTGAAGTAGAATATGGCCTCTGAAGAAGATTTGGCAATGCTTTTGATAGTAACGTTAGTAGTAATAAAATAATATATCAATTAACAAAAGACCGACGTTAACTTAAACAATCATTTATTACGCTACAATAGGCAATGAAACAGTACGATGGTAAGGAAGAATGTGACGAAGAAGGCGACAGGGAAGCAGGACTCCAGTGCGGCGGCGAAGCGGTCGCCGAGCGGGCGGCGGCGCGCGCGCCGGTTGGCCTCGTCCATCTTAGCAGCAACCACCTGGAGAATAATATAGTTTATTTACGTCATTTAGAAGACAAACGAGCATATAGCCCACGATAGTAAGTAAGATCTATGACCCATAGGCATTTGCAATTAAGACTTTCAATTTCTCAAGTAATGACATGCCGGATGACCAGGTCAGAATTTAGGAAACTCCGCAGCAAGCATCAAACCGCCATAACAAGGTAAATTACCAGTTATGAATACACCGACTACCGACACCCCTTTTGGAAATACCGCTGTGTTCATGGCCGGAGTCTGCTTCCTTAATAAGTTATCATTATTCAATTTCTTTAGTTAGTTATTATCATTACCAAGTGAAGTGAGTCAAATATAAACTCGCATCTAAGCCACGCCAACTGAGCAATAAATTGAACCGAGCTACTCATTTATTCTCGTCATGTTTAAGAATTTGAATGCATGCCATTCATCTCAGGGGCAACGATTCCGCAGCGTTTTGTGAGGAGGGGGCCTTTGAAAATAATATCACACATAACCCCCTGTGATGCATTTATATATTCATCAATATCCTACACAACTTACTGAATACAAACCAAATTGCTGATAATGTCGGTAATAAAAAATACTTCTACTTGCGTGAACTTTGTGAAAATCGGAAGTGAAAAAGAAAAAGGTTTAAATTCCTTTTACCTTTCGAAGTGCAGTCGCTGCAACCCTTGTCCTTACAAGCGCAGTTGTCTTGGCAGGGGCCTTCCTGGCAGGAATCTAAAACATATATCACAATTAAACAGCCATAAGAGTCCAAACCCTGTCAGCAGATATCCCTTTCGCTTTCTTGAACTTGGCCCCCTGATTGGCAAATTGTGTGATGCGCAAGATATACTAAGATCTGAAGAAGGATATGGTAAGCTATGTGTGTAACATGGTCTAAAAAAAGCGTAATTTAATAGCTCAATGGGTAATCCCATGTAATCTATAACCGATGGGGCGTCAGAGTTCTTGAATGATTACCGACCCAAACTTTTTTTGAATCAAATACTCTTTTTCCCGATTACCAGATTATTTGTCTTCGTCTTAATTGATTTAGTAAAAAAGAGGCATGCCTATAAAAATAATGTTTTCCTCAATATTGTTTACGAACTTACCTTTGCAAGGTTCACAAGGAGCTGGCATGTTGCTGGTGTTCGGGCTTGCTTATCAAACTGTGTCACCGACCACGTCTGGTGACGTTTTATACGCAGCGGCGGTACAAAAACTGCATCCGGGGCAAGGTTGATACATTGTGCCTGCTGTGAGTTGAATTAGGAAGGAAGTTGTCACATTTTTTCCGCCAATTTTTAAGAGCGTGTTCGTTGAATATGGAAAAATGTTTTTGGAAGGAATGGAATGTGATTATGTTTATTCCTCGATGTAGAGTCGACGTCAAAGAAAAATTTTAAGACGTCTTTGACATCGATCGTACGTACTTTATTTCTTTGCAGTTACTGTAAAATGGAAATAATGTATTTTTTTAAACATTGCCTTCATTATTTGTATCATACATGAATAAGAAGGGAGGGAGGAAAGCTAATTAATAACTTAAATTTTTAAGCCACTTTAGAACTCGTCATATCACGAGACAGAAATTAAGTAGGTACGTCAAAATCAAAATTAATCATTGCTTTTCTGCAAGAGTCCTATCGTAATTAGTATTTATTTCATATTTCATATATTTTATTATTATTTTATTGCATAAAAATTACACGTTACTTACAAACTATTTACATACAAGTAGGCAAGTTAAGCTTATGAAGCAGCACAGAGACTGAGATTTACATTGTTTTATCTTCAAAAAGCACTTTAGTGCGTAGTATTTAGCACCAAATAATCTTGTAAATATTCAAATATTTTCATCGATTCTATATTTTCTAACGGGTGTAAGTATATTTTTATTAACATTGGGTTGGGGGTTTGTGCCGTGCAGTGCAGCTTTCATTTTGAAGTTGTTAAGTAGTATTGCCAAGTTATTTTGAACCTGGTTTCAAGCCTATAATGAACGGTTGGTGAATATTTTTTACGTTTCGCACGAATTTGCATATCTCGAAAATATAGATCGATGCAGGGTCAGGACATTGTGTTCTATGAAGAAAGGCCTAATAACTCTCAGGGGCCTTGATGTTCGCAAAAAAAATTAAATTCGTTAAAAAAAACTGGAAGATTGATAGGTTATTTACGTCTGAGCTATTTCCCCACAGAATTTCCCCGTTTTTAATCACGACCACGACGATTTAGGTTCTTGACTATACACTGCTATATGAGAATAATTTTGAATAGAGAAATAACAAAATAAATTAAACTATTACAGAATTCATATTTTATTAATGTAAGTAATCTTGAATATTAAAACCGTGAAACAATACAGCAGCGTAACTACTTGATCAATTTTAGAATTTTTATTACATGTGATTAATTTGTGATTTAATAATAATTTATTGCCTTATTTACGGTTTAGTGCTCTTTCTATAATTAAATAAGATTAGGTACCTTATTCATACATCTCCATCTACATTCTAAGATAATGTAGGAACTTTAAAAGAAAGCGTTATAAAATGTGAAAATATGCAATATGACTAAACAGGAGGATTTAATAAAGCGCCTACCAATTTTTTTTAAGTATAATGGTTCCGATTAAAAGTATTTAGTAAAGGACCCAAAATCCACAAGAGGCAGATATGGATTATTTAAAAAAGTTATTACTCATGAGAATGTGCCTTTGTTTGTAATGTTAGCTAGACAATTTCTTTCTTACTTTCGACTCGACCCAGTAGGCGTCTATTCCATCGTAGCTCATCATATCGAAGTCATTATTGACGTTGTGGTAGCTCGATCTTATTCAGACAGTACTATCACATGATCAACAAATGATTATGACATAAAAAAAAGATGGGATAAAACAAAATGAAAAGAGGCCCAGTAAGTGCATTCAACCACTATATAATTGTTAAGCCACACACACATAATATAACTCTTCACAGAAGGTAATGATCAAAGGACCATGAGCAACCTTGTACCAAGTCTGGCCCCAGAACTAACAGAACTGAGTGATGTATCCTGAAATATGTATTTTTATGTACGAGTAAGCACTTATATACTTTTTCTCCCACATGCTCGGAAATGTTAACCTTACTGTTGTAAAATCAGCCCGCGAAGTTCTGAGTTCCAGGTCTAGGCAAAATTAAAAAAAACATAGTTATTATTTACCAACGGCAGCGGCCGCGAAAAATGTATGAAATTTCATTACGTACCTGGTGTTTTACTTTTTAAAACCATGTTTGGACTAGGATAAATAACTCCAGACAGCCAAAGACACGTGCAATCAAAATTCTTCCTTGTATATTTTACTTATTAAACGTCGTAGACTAAAAACGTTAAATATTTCAAATAGCGTTTACAGCGTATTTAAAAGTGTATCAAATAGTTTGACGTTTTTTTAAAACAAATTGCGTTCGTAAACCAAATAAATTGCCGAAATAATATAAACGCGTAATAAATGTTATAATTAATACTTTATTTTATTTAAATTGAATTTATTACGTTTAAATGTGTGATCTTATTTAATTAATGCTTCATTTCAGTGTCAGACTAAATCGTACGTTTCTTTTCTTTTTTTCAAGGAAATGTTGGGACTCTGTTTAATATTATTAACAATTGTGTTAAATTTCCTCACATTGTGGGAGAAAAGAATTATACAAGCCTCGACCGGGAAGGGCGGTTGCTGGACTCGTATATAGCTTGGCCTCGACTGCGTCTCGGCCACGCTAACTGTACTCGTCCCGCAACGGCCTATTTCCCGGTCTGTGCAGTAATGTACTATTTCTATTACTATTGGCAACAAGTTCAATTTCTTTCCACTGCAGTTTTGTGTTTAGAGGTATTGGAAAATGGGGATACACCGATGCATACCGCCGCCACACCAGTGCTCGAAATATGTTGAGGTACCGTAAACGCAGTGGCGTGGCTTACTTTGCGTGTTCTTTATGAGTTAAAAAAGTGACGCATTAGTCACGTCACTGCGTATCAATACGGACCGTCAGAACACCGGTGTGCACAGTATCCGTTAAAAACGTGACGCATAAGTCACGTCACTGCGTATACGCATCGTAAGCGTATTTTGAGCACCGGTGTGGTATGTGGTAGACCCTAACCCCATTTTCCGTTACCCCATAATAGAAAATGAAGTTGCATAAGTACTTAGATGATAATCAGTAATCTCGATGATGACTTGAAGCTGTAGTTTTGACAGGGTTCTCTATGGTTCCATAATTAGAGTTATTGACTATACGACGTTTCATACCTTTTATTAATGCCATGATAATAATTTGTGTACTTGTTGCCAAAATAAGGAAAAACTTCTTTGTTGTTTTCCCGGAAAAGTATTTTGCAGTCACGGACGAGAGCGGAGCTGACGCCCAAGAAACCATTGTGTTACTTCCCGTGTTTATTCGAGCAGCCTTCGTCTCAGATATTGGGTGATATTTAAGACATTTAGGTTATTTTATTATATCATTCAGACCAGGATAAGCGAGGTAGAAGCATTCGATCGCAATGTGCCAGACTATTGAAGGTATTTATAAATATGTCGATTAGTTATTTATAATTTGTTTATTGAGCATTACGGTCAAACTTTTCTTTGAGTGAAAATAACCTTTTTTGGATTAATTTTAGCTTAAAGAATATTAATAGTGACCCAAATAAGAATCACTCTTGTTAAAATGTTGGCCGTTGTCCAGAATTACGTTTGAGTTGTTAAACTCCTAGTCATTCCCAATAGCAAACAGATCACGTTCTAAGTAATGCCCCTACTTATTTATAGCGCAATTTGAATACCAAAATAAAGACAGGTGGCTTTATGTTTTCATTGTCAATTAAATACTTGAATAAAATCACTATATAGTGTACACTTACCAATGAATAATATGGAATTTTGTCAGTATAGTTTGTATTTATATTTAGTAGTAAGTAACTACCTAAGCTTTCTCGTTTGTGTTTCACCACACATCAATAAGCAAACTAAGGAAGCCATAATACATACGAACTTATCCGAGCATATACTTATGCTGTTAAGTATCTGTATACTATAATTGCTTACCTTGATCATATTAATGATTTACTTTATCAGCTATCGAACTTATATTAATTGCTGTCTATACTCCATTAATTAATTTTACTATTTCATCAGGAACCGTCCCCAACAATGCAGAGAACTTCCAACTGGAGAAGACTCAATCAACTGAGCCTGCAGAAAGCTCCAAGCCCGAAGAGTTCTGTCCCCTGGATTGCCCATGCAGGGCAGCAAAACGTTCCACAAGACTTCAAATACTCTTCACTGTCATGGGCGTACTGTTCGCGATCTTCGCCACGTACCTGATGATAACAACAGACTCCAACCTCTATCTGATCTTCTGGATTTGCTACTCGGTCTTGAGACGCATGATGGGAAAAACTAGGGGTTTGAAAATGAAGAAGGATTAGTGAGAGGTGGTCCTCAGTCAGGCAATCACCGCGTTAAAGAAGAACATCATTATAAAAGATGAAGTTTTGAAGTGTGCTTTCTTGTCTTAAAATTTTAGGATATTCATATGTAATGATTACACGCAATTAAGCCTCGTTGAAGTACAAATGTTGCGCTTTTATGTCACCTATTTTTCGTGCAAAAATATTGGAAAGGTTCAAATATTGTAAGTATGTTAAAAACGACGAATATCGGGAGGAACTCATTTATTTATTCGTAGCTGTAAGTAATTTATTGACCTATTTATTTGGTATCACAATTTCATTAAAATGCTTATTGGCTTTTACTTGATTACATTTCTTTTATTTTTTACCAGCCCCTATGGTGATCTGCCTGATACAGGCTATGTAATTTACATACGCACTGACGGATCAACCGGAGTATGTTCGTCAACAACCTCACCGGCAAATATTAGAGAATAATAATTGTTCACTAGCTTGTAAGTAGTAATTGTATGGCGAAAGGAAGCCATGTAAGGACTATACAAGTCAAACTTTTCGTTGTTTCGCGCCTATAGCCAATAGGGACGCAGATTGCGTGGTACAATTGAGAAAAGTAACTTTTACAAAATGTGTCCTTAAAAAAAACTTAGGTACAGATAAAAAAAAATACAGGGGACAATGTCACACCAATTGAACTAGTCCCAAACTGAGCTCTAGGCTTGTACTCTGGGTACTAGACAACGATATAAATACTTACATAGAGAAATATATACCTAAATACATAGAAAACATCCATGACACAGGAACAAATATTCGCGCTCATCACACAAATATCTGCCCTTACCGGGATTTGAACCCAGGACCACGAGCTTCGTAAGCAGGGACACTACCAACTAGGCCAGCGCGTCGTCAAAGATGTTTGTCTTAAAAGCATAAAATTATATTTTGTTCATTATTTACTGAGAAATAAAAATAAATAAACAGTTTCTGCTAATGGCTAAAGAGCTTAAACGCCACATGGTCTTTCTACGTCATAGCTAGTGTTTAACTTAAAAAACAAAACGCGGTTACAAACAAAATGACGTCCTTCCAACCACTAGTCCGAGGCGAGCGTAGCAAACACGGCAAACACCGATAATATTCAAAAATTTTTCTCAGAAATAATACAAAAAAGTGCTTTTGAGACTAATCTCAATAAGAATGATTTTGATCAGAACACCTTTTCAAAAAGAATCCTGTTGTCAATCGAATCGTCATGTTATTTGTGCCTTGCTGTATTAGTTTGGCTAACAAATAACAAAACAACAAAAATGCATTTCTTTATATTGTTACTTTTGCCAATAAACACGTACAAATAAATATCTTATAAGAAGTGTTTGCCGTGGCGACAAGCAGAACTACCTACAATATACTACCTACCTACTTGGTAAAACCATATTGCCTTTGACATGTTATCGTATTGTTTTTAACTAGGCCGCCATTAAGGCCCCTGTACACAATGGCCCATCATGGTCCAACGTAAGGGACGCATTTACAACTGAGAGCGAGCAACATATTCTTGCATCTCACTCTTACGCATCACTACGTCCCTACGCTGGCCCATGATGGGTCATTGTGTACAGGGGCCTTTACTGTGATGTAAACAATAGGTGAAAAGACAATACCGGCCTTTACACGTAAAGTTCGGACCGCGGGAAACGCCACGCGCCATTCCAATCTTCGCTCCGAACCGTACATTTTTTACTATTTTACTATTACAGTTAACAGTCAACCTACACGTACGGTTCGGAGCGAAGATTGGAATGGAAAAGCGCGTGGCGTTTCCCGGGGTCCGAACTTTACGTGTGCAGGCCGCTAATGAAGCGACGTACCTAATTAGTGGTCACTTTACTATTATACATAATTCGCAACTCTCAAACGATTTACATAAAACTGCTACATAGCTGGTGCTGCACACATAATAGTTCGAACAAAGGCATCAGTATCACGGCGATTGAACAGTCTCTGAATATCAAGATCACTTTTTATCCAAACCTTTATTACGTACAGTTTTTGTTCCTTTTTTTTGTCCAGTTTATCAGCCGACCGCAGGCGCAGGTCGACGTTTTGGCAAAAACTTGAAACTGTTCAAGGTCTCGTTTAGCTGCTATTAAGCCCTCATAATGATTTTAGTAACTTTGGAATCCGTACCAAAAATGCGGTTTTTAACGTCCGATAAAAACAGGGGTGATAAGTTTAATGCGTGTATTTGTGTGTGTCTGTGTATCAAGGTGTGTACACGTGTGTAGCTCTCAAAGGGATGGACCAATTTGGAGGTGTTTTTTTATTTAGTTAAAAAATCGGTAGTTTCTTAGCTAGTGTTCCGGATGGAAACAAGGATATGATTGAAACTCGATTTTTTATAATTTTGATTTTAATTACAAAGAAAGGTCATTAGTACAACGTTTCTGTATGAGAGCTAGGATGGATGCAAGTAACGAGTATTTGAAGTGGGAGTGTGACGTATGCGAGGTATTAATCCACTATTGGTTGTTTGGGATATGTCGTGATATTCTTTCGCTAGGATTGGTGGGACAGAATACAATGCAAATTGACTCTAATTAACATAAAAATAAGACTTAAAATTAAATGTGAACGTTAGGCGTGAACAGCTAGGTTTCATTAAAATCGGTGAGATCGTTTCGTTTAAGCCAGAGGTCCCCAAACTTTTTTGTCTCATAGACCACTTGGCATTTTTTTCGGTTTTGGGTGGACCTAATATTTACGTTATGACGATAAAAACCAAGCAAAAAACCTTCGGAGTTTTTTGCATAGATAACGTTGGGGGTCTAGCCGGCTAAAAATTGACACTAGCTACAATTAAAATGTAGCGCGGAAAAATATTTTTTTCTAAATAAAAAATTACACAGAAAATTAAAACATAATTTATATAGATAAATATTTGTTTATGTACATATACATATAAGAAAGCATTACGCAAGTAAGTAGGTAGGTACCTACAATTTGTGTATGAATATGTATTATTCTTCAAAATTAAAGCCATGACCTGCTTAAATGGGATGGGGCCCATTTTTATCTCATGGACCCCCATTATTTTTTTCCGCTCACATGGACCCTTTGCAGGTCGTCGTCAACCCCTGGGGGTCGATATAGACCACTGTGGGGATCACTGGTTTAAGCAATCATTTCTGAAAGAAAGGGTCGCCATTACATTGCGGGTTTTTATCTATTTAGTACATATATATAGGTACAGTCGGCCAAAAATGTGGTCTACCACCCCACGGTTGAAGTTCATTCGCACGTCATGATACAACAAGTTCGATTTTCCCTTGCAATAATATTATGACTATGACAAATGTCAACCTTAGCGATAATTAGATCTCACAGAAACTTTTGTCAAAACTGGTAGACCACTTTCTTGGCCGACCGTATATTATATGATGTTAATGCAGCGCAGCGTCTGCTTTTTAGTTTTTGATCGTAAGGATGGTCATAAATGTCATAAATACTATCGTTTTTGTAGGTATATTGTGTCTATTGTGATTATACGAAATTAAATCTCAGCGTTGAGCAAGTGAAAAACTTTCAAAAGGGATGCGATAAAATGCATCTGATTTTGGATTCAGGTATAACTTGGTAAACAATAATAAGAATTGTGGCAGAAGAACCGATACTCTCATGTGGCTACTACAATTAAGCAGCATTATTTGGTGAACAATTAGATCGATTTTAAGATTCATAGATAAAACTACACTTCGAAAAAATCCAAAATACAGTCAAGCATCACAACTACGAAAATTTTATTTAAAACAGCACATTTTTCAATTATTCCTTCGTATTCTCGGTCACAAAAACTAAATCACTAGCTCGGGAACTGCGCAGTTTCACTGTAGACAGTTGTTGTTAACCATTGGAGTCTGTATATCCTTACCTTAGAGAAATAAAATCTACTTTAGCTGTAATTGTAGGTCAGATGGGAAAAAAACGAAAACGGCGCTCTGATTGCTTAGGGATTGAAATGGTTTCCAGACCCCAATAATTTAAAATCTAAATTTTTTAGGAGCAACATGAGTGATTGTGTAATTTCGATTCATTGTAGAACATCTAATCTTCTTAACAAGTTTAGAAATAAACAAGCTAACGACACGTTGACTAAATAAATGCAAATACAAACCAGCCTCTCCAAATTATTGTCCGCGGGGAACTCGTTCATCGTTATAGATTATTAGAATACTGGGATAATCAGAGAAGTACTTACTTCTGTGTCTCATCTCAAGCTACCTTTACAGACACAATCGAGTTAGTTATAAAAACGCGTACCTAACTTACAAATGGACAGACATGCACCATCACTTTTAAATTTGATTTACGATGCCCTATGTTGTCAACCTCTGGAAGTTTTAAGATCGTTCAACCCGTGGCGGCACTGATTGGCGTAAAAAAACCACCATCCACGCCATGATTGCTACCCAAGAGACACGACGCGAAGAAGTAACAACAATAACATCTATTCATACGTAATAGGCGATAATAGTACATCCGGCGATTCCGGCGCCTCGCCCCTAAGAATCCTTAGGTACTAAGGCCCAGGTTAATAGGTTAATTTGTTAAAATTGACAGTTCTTATATAGCCTTGAAAAAGTCCTGAAAAAAATCCGGTTTTTTTCCAAATAACTCGTTTTTCCGGATTGTTATAGAAAAAACCAATAAAATTTTCTGCTCATATTTTTACCTATATTCGGTCTTATTTGCACCTACAAATAGGCGACATCGACCACATGGAGGCAGAAACAATCGAAATAGGTGACGAGAGTGACAGTGATTGAATATGAATAAATTATCATTATTCATTCGTTATTTTTCCTAAAAAACCCGAAAAAAAAACGGAACAATAAGAAAATTTCAAAAACTCAAGGAAAAAACATTCAATTTTTTTCGGAATTTTCATAGCTATTCTTATATGAATCTGATATTCTTTAATAATTTAACCTAGAGTTAACCTGGGATTAAATTTACGTACAAGCGGGCCTTAGTCACTACTTATGCTAAACTTTACCTTTTAAAATAGTTTAATTGCACCTCGCCCCCTGACAAACCCTTATCACTCCACTCTTATGATTTGAATGATCAATTTGCCAATCTATTTTAAAACGATTAAAGTATTTTTTAATTATTGTACTTAATTAACAAGGGTTTGGACAAGCGGGGCCACTTTTTGGAACGAAAATAAAAATGGCTGTCGCGGGAGAACTGTTACAGACTGTTATACTGAAGGACACGTGTCTTATTTTTGTTATAAATTACCGACTACAATACAGTCTCCACCTTTTAATTTGATGTAGTATATTCTGCGGTATAGATACCCCTCAATTCTGGAGGCCTAGTGAAAAGGGGGTTCAGTCTTCTGAGGTTCAAGTGAAAAAGGGTATATGTCTAGTAGTCCCCGCACGACTTACACCCTTTTGTAATATGAAAAAAATTGACATAAGCCCTTTTTCACTAGGACCCCAGAATAACGCAAGTAAATTGTAGCTTGGTGATTGTACGTCGTGTCACGTTGTGCGCTATTCAATAAAATTCAAAATAAAATGTATCAATTAATAGTTGTACTTTTGCAAGGTTTCTTTTACGCGTGACTTTTTCAATGTTAGGAAAAAAGTGTAGCTTGGGCGAAAAGGAATCACTTATCATTGTCGAATGAGCGTATTTCGTGAGTTGCGAGTCGCGTAACTTATGCTGCATTGAGTTTCATACAAAAGTCCTGTTTGTAACTTTGTACAGTTCACACGGCGTCGCAAAATGAGTTGGACTTTTGTATGAGGCAGAAAGCAAAAATATGCGAATCACAACTCAAAACATAAAGCTCGTTTGGCTTCACCCTAAAAACATTTTCCAAAAGACTCGTTTGTAATATTTCTATACCTTATCAAAGGACCCTAACACAATGAACCGTCGTCGTGGGGTTGATCAAGGGCGAAGACTTACGTACGTTCGACGAGACGTAAAGTGTATGTACTTAAATATAATTTGGCACGAAAGGGTTTAACGTGACAAGAGAAACTACAAATTGAAGAAATGGCTATAACTACATCAAAATACATCGTTCGATTGGATTAAAATTAATTAATTAATTATTCAACTTACTTTCTTTTGTCAATCGTATAAAATTTTCACTCGGATTTATATAACAAAAAATTGTGCAGTGCCACTGGATACCTGGTGGGGGGGTCATAGGATTTTCTAGATAAGTTTTTTTTAATTAAAATTATTTGTTTAATAGCAACAATTAAAAAAAAGACACATTACACATAAGTACCTTGTCGCTTTAATCGTTGTGACAATTCATATATGGCAGTTTAAAAATTACATTAAATAGACAAGGTACTAAAGTGTGCACATATTTATGAACTCGACTATACTATGGTTCTGCCTCCGTCCGCATAGGAGTCGTTAATCGCTCTTTCCTCGGAAACCGAATATTTTTCAGGGATAAAGCCTGTGTGCTATTCCAGACTATAATCTATATCTATGCCAAATTTCACCCAGATCCGTTTAGATGTTCTGGCGCGATTGCGGAACAAACATCCAAACTTTCGCATTTATAATATTAGTAGAATTACATGCTGAAAACTGTCAAACGAACTGCCAGGCTGATGTTAATGTCGTTACCACCAAACCAGGCTAATTAGTGCTCGTTACACCTGTGCCTAGGCTGACTAGACTCCTTACTTTCTCTAGGCTTGAAAGTCCATTAACCCTTTGTAAAGCGGTTTGTCAAGTGGACTTAACTATAGTACGAATTTTATGCTCTACTCCGATCTAGTTAGCGATGTGTTAAGCAGCCCAAGGGCCCTCTAGACAACATGCTGGAGTCCGACCGGCGACTCGTGACACAAGCATTATTCTCAAATTCTTCATATGGCAACAATTTTACCTATGAAACGAGCTGTCGCATTATGAGTTCCTATCCAGCCGCTATACATTTCGTGTTACCAGCTAGTGATATTTTGAACTGGCCGCCTTTTTTTGTGTCACCACTCGCTGTTCGGACTCTAGTTTAAGCGTTTTTCGAAAACTTTTAAATTGCCAACGCGACTAGACATCTTGCCTCATCATGCCAGATCATCTTGCCTAGGGCCACAGACCGGTGTAAAAAATAAATGAGAATCTCAAAATACGACAAAAGGATATATCCAATCTACTATATTAATAGGACCTAGTATAGTTTATTATCTATGGTATATTTACCATGTAGGTACATACGTAATTACGTTTTAAGTTTGCGTGATGCAGTATTAAATTTGTGTTCATATTAGAAGCTAAAACGATAGTATTGTAACGAGGCTGTTACAACCTCCTTTGTTTGCGTTCCTGGCCACTCTTACATTTGGATCTACATCTTTCCAAATACAAAATGGTTTATGATCTATTCGGATATCGATCCATAAGCTCATTCTCTAGAAAATTTCAATAGAACAAGCCACGGGATCTCGTCTCTTGATGCTTCTTTAAAATTAATTACTTATTTTATTTTTATTTACTTATCTTCCTGTAATCTTATTATTAGAAAAAGTATTAAACACATAATTTACACAAAGTGATTCATTTATTAACAACTCCAATACAGCTCCTCTGTGTGGGTCTCAGCGACACTACCCTATACCGTCAGAGTATCATCACAATAATTGATAATGGCAATACTGGCAATACAGTTCGTTAATGACTTCCCGTTATCAACCCGAGCGACGCTCGGTCTTCCAGGAACTTATTGTGATAAGTGTATTTAACGTAAGCTATTTATTATTTTTAACGAACTATAAGAAGACAATAAACCATGTCAATTGTTATCTTTTACTTGGAAAGTTCACAGAGCCGTGGAGTGCTGTCACGTTGAGATCTCGCCGTGATTAACGTTGCGTCATTAGGTATAATTGCCGAGGGTCGTCGACCCCTCAGGTACCTACATAAACGTGCTTTTTGGCGTCATTTCATTACCAAACGAGAACAGCACTTGAGGTTTATTTAAACTTAGTCAGCGCCAAGCAGTTATTCGGAATCCTATTAACTTTAAATGTGGTTTGTACCTAACGTACAACAGTAGCACAAAAGGATGAAAAATAATCATCTATGCGGCCTGATATTTAGAAAGGCTTGCGTTTTCTTCATACAAATTTCATGCTAAGTAATGCTAGTTTCACCTATCATTAACTAATACAATAAGATTAAAAATTGTGTACAATTTATTTATTTTTAAAACAAAGCTTTTAGTTTAGACAGCACTTAGTTTTTAAATCCCTACATAATATTAGACCGTTTTCAACAGAAGTTTATTGTAGAATAGTTAATGATATAAAGTTAATTGTAGCTAGCGACAAAAATGGTCAATGTTTAGATTGGTGGTTTAAATTTGATAACTCATATTTCTAGGCAATTTTGTACAGTACCTGCAGGAAAAGTGCTAATTAAGTGGCCACCTATGATATAACTAGAAAAAAAAAGGTCGAAGGTGAAGAATTGTAAAATTAATATATTTAAAAATACAGACTCCAAATAATTGATAATATAATAATTAACATTCCATGGATTCCATAACCAGATCTTGACAATTAAACTAAACTGGAGCAACTCATCGATATACCCTACTCATGAAAAAAAATATCATTAAAATCAGTTTATAATTGACGGAAAAATCAAATAACATAAACAAAAAAATACAGACGAATTAATAACCTCCTATATCGAAGTTGGTTAAAAAGTGAAGCAAAATAACGTATCATTTCATAGGTAAGTATCATTTTTGAAGTTTTCCGTTACACTTTTGTTATTAGTCTACAGAGGCCCTAGCCAAGATGCAAACGCGACTAACGTTTTTTTTTCTTTCACTAAAAATGTATGGGATGACAGTTGACCACATGGTTAATCGCAACGCATGAGAATGTCACCCATACATTTTGAGTGATAGAAAATAAAATACGTTAGCATTTGCATCTTGGCTAAAGCCTCTGGTTTCAACAGTTTCATGTTATGTGATTCATATCTATATAATACATAAAACTATCTGTAGGAACGCTCGGCTATTTGAGTAAAAATCACATTAGTGAAATAATAGCTCTTATACAATTCACCCCTTTCCTTCTGCCTCCCTATTACAGTCAAGTCCATAAATATGTGTACGTTCTAGTACCTTGTCAATTTAATGTCATGTTTAAACTGCCTATATGAATTGTCACAGCGATTAAACTTTTCAAAGAAATTAATATCTTGACTGTAGCGTCTCAATTTATTTATGAGAATATTATTTACGTTATTAGGAATTTAGATTCTTTCACCAAAAATTCTGATATACTTAATTTAAATACCAGAAATAAAAATAAAATCGCTATCCGAAAATTCCGCGTCCGTAAAGTATATAAATCATTTGTTGGTCAATGCATTCATTTCTATAATAAATTACCTGACGAAGTATTAAAGTTACCCTTTCCAGCACTTAAAAATTACTTGAAAAGGTCGTTAATGTCTAAAGCGTATTATAGGGTCGAGGACCATCTAACAGACAAAATGCATGGCCTAAACCCGAAACTTAGTCAATAATAATTTATTCAAATGCAAAATCTTTATCTTGTCTAGGGTACACCGTTGATGTAGGAAAACATATCGAAACTTGTATGTGGTCGTCTCGCACCATCTTATATACACATAAGTATGTTATTTTTTCTCTCTATCTCTCCCGTAAGATTCTTAATTGGCATGTTTTCCTGCTGAACTACGCATGTTATTTGATACTATATTTAATTTAATATTCATAGCTTTATATAATGCTAGACTAAGTAGTACCATTGTAATAAGAAATATGTTTAAAAAATGACTGACTGCCGAGTTTCGTGCGGCGTTTCTTCTCAGCAGTGGTCTTCTCTTGGGAAGCGCTGGTAGATTCTTGACGTGTAAAAGTGCCCGTGCGGCCTACTTACTGAATAAATTTCTTTTATCTTTTTTATCTTTTAAAGTGACAAAAGTAATAAAGTGTACACATATTTATGAACTCGGCTGTACCATTGATATGAGCATCTGCCCCTCCCTCATCCTTTTAATAAACACGCAGGTACCTACCTACATCAAAAATGTCAAAGGTTTTAAAAACATCCCCACATTATTCGGATGTTTTGCAATGATTCGCAACGAAGTAGATTGTAAAAAACACTTTAATTAATTATATATATATATATATATATATATATATATATATATAGTTACTATCGCTTTTTACGTTATTTATTCAGGAAACGTAAGCTTTAATGTATGTATAGTCGAGGAATTTGATTGACCAGTCTGACATAATATGTCAATTTGCCGGGTTACACATATTCCAAGTGTCATTAGCATACACCGGATTGACGGGGGCAAAAATGTACTAGTGCTAGTGATTCATTAAATATCGACTAAGTTTATCGACAACTTTTTTCGTGACATATGGATCTTACATTTCTTGTGTAAGTTTGTTTGTCTCTTTCATCCTTACAGTTCAAATCAGCCGATCGATGTGAAAGATGGAGATAGTCTAGGGAACGGAGTCGCAGGAAGAAGCTAGTCCATTTGAAATAATTGCTCGCTGAAGCCATCTTTATAAAACTTATGGCCTGTTGTTTGATGATCTAATGTTAAACTAACTAAAGGCCCATTTAGATTATGCAAGTTTCTTGTACAAGAATCGGCAATAATTGTATTATGCTATTATTTTGTTGCAATAATAGTGTTTAAGAATTGTACCAAACGTAAGGTTTAGACGGAGCAATTTTTTATTTCCTCAATTTTATTGTATGGAATGTGCAAGAAAGTTGTATAATGTAAATGGGCCTTCATTGTTAAAAATCGTGATTAATGGTTAAATCTCAAGGAAATGTGTCAAATTTTCGTTTGCTTTTTCGAATTTTAACAAATAGTTTAGTTAACTACTGATCAAACAACGCGCCCTTATGGCCTGTTGTTTGATCGTTAGTTAAACTAACTAATGAACAAAATTCGAAAAAGGAATGGAAAATTTGACACATTTCCTTAAGATTTTAACCATTAGTAACGTTTTTTGACCATTAGTTAGTTTAAATATTACTTATAAGTAGTTGATATCGTAAGTAACCAATTATTAAATGAACCAAATGTGGCAAATTTTCAATTCCTTTTTGAATTTTAATCTTTATTCAGTTAACGATCAAACAAACAAACAACGATTCGATTAGGGTCGGTTGTGTGAGCAGTAGTCAACAAAACTAACAGTTAAAAATTGCCAAATATCAACCAAATGTATACCTCAAATTTTAATTCGACTTTAGATCTTTACCTAACCATTACAGCTACTGATCGCACTATCAACTCTTAATAATTATACCTACCTCTATAATAAAGCAATATTCCAAAATTCATCCGTGTTGTGCCAGAACCAAGATTTTTTCTTGTTTTACAACAGGGTATAACTAATGCGTCGTAAAACAAGAACATTTCTTTACGCTTAAAAAGCCACAGACTACTGATATTTGTCGCAATTACGTATAATAGAAAAATATTATCAAATTAGCATCACAAATGTAACATTTCACATCAAATAAACGTTGTATAAAGTATAGTAATTGCTAGTTTCGGAAATTGTCCGTGTTCGGTTCCCGAGCCGCGCCGAGAACCGGTCCGGGCTGTTTTTGTTTACGGCCGATCATTTTATTGTGCCTCGGCTATAAGTTACTTATCTTACTTACACCAAGAGCTAGCGTTCGATTAAAAGAGTAAGTTTTATGATGAAATGTTATGAGTTTAAAATAAATCAAGAACAGTGTAGTAAAATTTTAAAGGGAAATCTCGTTTTGTTATTATTTTCCCTATTACCGTTGAACTATATCGGTCACTGGAAACTGATGGTTGAGGGTTAAAATAAATGAAGGCTTGACATTTTATTTATTTTTATTCACTTCTAACATTTTACTGCATGATAATATTGATAATAGACATTTAGAATTCAATTGATAAATGATTATTATGGTGTGACAGTAGTCACTAGACATATAACACTGATATATTTGTTAGTTTGGAAAATTTCAGATACCTATTCATCCAACAATTATAGACACTTAACACGATTAGGTTAACATGAAATTGTATTAAATAATGTATACGCATCCCGGTGGTATTCTATCACATTAATAATATCCAAAACATGGCGTCAGGAATCCCATCGTACTTAAATCCTAAAACTAAAGTTAACGTCGTTAAAAATGAACACAATCAAGTATCTAGTTCTTATATCCCACGAATGCGCGAGGACGACGGGAAGACGGTTTCTAAATCCAAATAAATACAAGCGCAGCTGCATTTGTGCAATATAAGAACTGTATAATACCAAGTGACGCTCAAGCCGGGAGGTCAAAGTTGGACACGTGTACTTGTGGCACATGTTCTGGGTCAGTCTTGAGCTTGGACTTCGCATCGCCAAGCCCGAAATCGTGCATCTTCCACTCCCAGGTCATCGTCTGGACGGCGAACAGCGTTTCCGCCTCCATGTTCTGGCGGCGGAGCATCCCCTCCTTAATTTTCTCCCATTTATCATCGACTTCCTGAAGCCAGGAGTTGATCTGCCTCCCGTTGCAGCGAGCGCGGCGCGTGGTCCTGATCTCCTCCTGCTCCGGTTGGATCTCGCTGTATATCTCCCTGTCGCGAAGAATTGTGCAAACGGAGTACGGCATAGCCTGGTTGCTGACTGCCCGCTCCGCCCGTCCGTGGACGCGCAGTATCTCCTGCTCGACCGCCAACACCAGCTTCTCTTTTTCAACTAAATGCTGAGTAACCAAATGTATACGTTCTCTCTCCTGAGAGATAAACTCTTCCACCATTTGCGGAGGCAGTGACGACGGAATGTCAATCTTGCGGTCCATATCCACGTTACTCTGTAGAGTGTAGGTGCGACGGTTCATCAGATAGTTGTTGAAGTCTTTCGGAGGCTTCGGCTTTACCGGTAGGAGGCTCTTTTGGCGGACCTCAATCTGTTTACGGATGTGGAGGTACATCTGATAAGCATTGGGATGATGCATACTTTCTGCTTTAGCTTTGTCTAAGAATTCCGTTCTAGACATCGGAGTATCCTTGGTGGCTCTTATCTTGCGTTTCCGCGGATGTATGTCAATAGGCTCGGGCCGTGCGCTTGCGACGCCAGCGGCGGCGTCGTCAGGGCCCGCGGCGGCGGCAGCCACATCGAGAGTGAACGGCGGTTTTTCTTTGTCCTTTTCCCCGCCATCGCTGTTCCGATGGGAGCGAGTAAGTTTCTGCGCCACTTTGACGCTTGCTGGTCCGCTCGCGGAAACGGTGCGCTCTCGGCGTATCGCGGCGCGCAAGGAGCTCCGATCGTCCGATTCCCCCACGTAGCAGCTCAGTTATTGACCCGAGAGTGCGCTCGTCTGTTCTAGATGTCTGGGGACCGCGGCTGCGCGCGCACCCGGCCGGTCGAACAACTTCACCTCTTTATATAAACAGCCTATCAACGATGCCGGCCCCTTGCGATTCCTGTAAAGGTAAGCAAAAAAAATACTGCAATTAATGATTTTGACTGTGTTTCAATTGGTTACTCGGTGAAATAAGACTTTTGAATTTGTGTTTTTGTTTTGCCGGCGTAGTGCGCCAGCTATTTTGTCGATGACGCAGTTAAAATGTCGGTGAAATGTTCGGTTACCTAACGTCACGGTTAACCTTTTTTTCCGTGATAAGTAGTTATTAAAATCGACTGATTTTAACGTAAAATAAAGGTAACTAGTTGAGCTAGCTTTGCATAAATTCAAAAGAAAATAGGTACTTCAATTTCCAAAGTGAGATACACACACTCTCAAAACCAAATATTAAACGTTAATGTTTTTCAAGAAAAGAACGTACCTCAGTATAATTCCAGCAGCAATTTACAGGCACAGCGAATTACAATCTCGTTTAGCGACTGGTTAAAAATAACTGGGTAGTTTTACCGATTAAACGCAAACTTGTTATCTACCTTGCATACGGCGCGGGGACACTCGGTGCACTGAAGTGAGACGTCAATGCATTTTTTCCATAGAGCAGAATCTTCCCGGAAACTGTGCAGGTAGATTATGGAGTAGGCGTCAAAGTAATGATTTTATGGCTATTGATTTATTGCAGCATCCCAGTTACATAATGTACCTGTACCAATATGTTATCATGAGTTGAATAGCGAATATAACCAGCTTTAAAGTCCTATTATTGTCAGTGAAAGAGATCTCCGGTTAGTACAAGGATTTATTTTTATTTTGAGAGTTTTAACATAGGTTATCATAGGTTATATTTCTTGTGAAATCAGTTTTATCAATGCATTGTTCGCATAAATAATAATAATTTATAATAATAAATAAATACTTAAATTCATATTTTATGAAAAGTGTCGGCCTTTATGATTATGACTGCTATTGTGGTCGTATCTGATTATATATATTAGTAAATTAAGTACCACTATTGGTAGATATTTATAACATTATCGATGCCGTAAAATAGTAGTTATACTAGAGGTGTTTGAAAAATTAAGAAAGCGTAATATAAGTACCTAGTTTGGAAAATGAGGGCGCTGCAGTTCGGAGTGAAATGGTGTGTGAAGTGAAGTGAACATAATCCAATAAACTAAAAACTGTGGCGTAATTGAGCCGGTTACCACTTGAGAACAATGTTGAACTCTTTTTGTCCATGTAAATGTACTCAAGTTTGAAGTAGTATTTAGTGAATTGATTGGTGGATATTTGTTCTTAGTTGGCGGACATATTGTGTGCAATCTGTTTGAACTGGACCAAATATCGTACATTCTAATTCCTAATGCTGCAATAAGATTAATCTAAACTTAGACAAGTATTCCAGCCTATTTCGGTACCGAATAAAACTGTCCGAAGCGCCAATGGCTTCTTTCCCGTTCACTTATGATACTCTTTTTTCTTTTTGTCTTTTCTTACTTACCAGTGCAATGATGTTAATTAGTCACTTTTTAGGCCATCCACTTAAATCCCGCGGATTATCTTCAAAAGAAAGTAAGTACACAACTACACAGGGATAGTTGACACTCGACACTCGGTATTCGTTGGCATAATAATTGCTTACAGTCAATTTAGTAAAATAATTAAGAAATACGTAGGTACTATCGCGATCGTTAATTTGTGACCCATTTCATGAAAAATAGGGTTGAAGTCGTCAATGTCATTAGATATGCCAAATCGTTTGTAACTTATAGGAGACTCAACCTTATTGTTGTAGAATGTCTGAATGACTTTGGACCTAAGGTGGGTCAAATTAAAGTTCGCGACTGTACGTAGTTAAATGCCAGTGACACTAAATAATTTCGAGACTTGTTATCTAATGTCTGTGTCGCCGTGTATCTAATAACTCACAGGGCTGTAAGGTGTACCTCGAATTGAAAATTAGACCTCTCTTTGATTGCCTATTCCTCCTAAACCGATAGTCCAAATACTTTGGCAACCGTACATGTATTTGTAATAAAGTCAAAAATTTAATTATAGTTATTTTTCTATAACAGCTAAGTACTTTTGTCGGAAAAACCATCAAAATGTTCCCAATATTTCATGCAAATACCTTTTACTTGTCCCAAGTTTCGTAACCGATTGTAATAATTCTTTCACCACATTATAGACATTTTAAACGTCTTAAAGAATATTGTATTAAGTTTTCGATGACGATGATTGGAACGCGACTGTAAGCCTATGCGCGCACGAGCAACTTTTTGTCGCTTTATGTGTCTTTTGCACGTTCGAAGTGAGAAAAAGAGAGATGTACTGTCGCGGAAACAAAAGTTGCTCGTGCGCGCATAGCATAAAGTAAAAATATGAAAAACATGGTATTCTCGGCACCGGGGTGCAATCCTTATTAGCTAAAGGGCGGTTTCTATCTATATTAGATAGCAAACAGATTCAATTCCCTTTCGTTGGTAGGTAATGAGGTAGCACATACTAGAGATATTTCATGGGAGATGCGTTTTAGCCAGGTCAGCAGCCACAGCTGTATTTAAATAAAATAAAATAAATAAATATCAAGGGACAATTGCCACACCAATTGACCTAGTCCCAAACTAAGCTCTAGGCTTGTACTATGGGTACTAGACAACGATATAAATACTTGTATAGAGAAATATATACTTAAATACATGGAAAACATCCATGACTCAGAAACAAATATTCGCGCTCATCACACAAATATCTGCTCTTACCGGGATTTGAACCCAGGATCGCTAGCTTCGTTGGCAGGGTCACTACCAACTAGGCCACCTAGGCGCTTAAACTTTACAGATTGCTTTCAGAAACCATTCTTCGTGCTATATTTTTGCTACGAATTTTACTAGACATTCAAGTCCTTCTGCCTATCAAACCCTTCATCGCAGAAACCCTTATAATGAAATGCGACATTACGTGTTTGTAGCCTTTCTATGTGTGTGTGTCTGTCTTTAGATCATCGACTAGACTTGAGAGAAAGAAACAGGAGTAGATACTTAGGTTTCTTTTTTCTAAAAGCTTTTATGCATCTTCACAGGTTCAACTGTGTGTGTGTTGGTTTGTCAGGACTTAAAACTCGAATCTTGCTGGACTTTTTGGTGATACACTGTTGAAGAGAGTGGTTGTTTACAGACACTTGCGGCGGCGGGAAGGCCGCCGCGTGCGGCGCGGGCTGCACCTGCGGCCCGAGCTGCGCGTGCGGCGATGGGAAGCCTTCAGGTGACTATGCACAGAGTACCTTTTTTATATATACTGTGGGTATGTTTGTCGTTTGATTACAACATATTGAGCCGCATCGACATGCTTGGTGTTTGCCGCACACACTCTGCAAGACACAACTATATGTTAGAATGAGCAAGATGTATTTCTATCTCACTCTAACGTATAGTTGCGTCCTGCAGTGCGACAAACATCAAGCATGTGGTCCGGCATAGCGTTTGAAGGGTACAAAGAATAAAGTACCTAATAACGATTAACCTTTTGAACGCCATACGTCGAATACAAAATGTGCCACCCACACGTCAAACATGTTTGCTATGCTATGCAAATTACACCTTATTGCTACCAAACAAAGTCTCTTTTAATCTTGAACTCTTGTCGGCTGTAGCCGACGTGGCGTCAGTAGCACGACTTTTAGTTGACGGCCAGAGCCGACTATGGCGTTGAAAAGGTTAATCAGATAAAACCTCCGATTATTTTACTTATTACTATGGCAATAAAGTTCATGCAGGTATTGCTACATATTTTGCAACTCTGTACGGATATTTATTTTTACTATTTACTGTACTTAGGTAACGTAGAAGTTGAGTTACGTCTACGTTTTCTCTATGTTTTGGGATTCAAATAAGGAACACGGAATGCCTACGTGATATATAAAAGATGGCTGCCAAAAAGACAGATCTTTTTGAGTCAAGTTCAGAATAAGCACTGCGATCCCTAATCTAAGTATATTTTATAAAATGGTCTACTTAATTGTATAATGTTTAAATCTCTTTAACGCTGTGCCATCCACAGTATCTACCGAGTTCTTTGAAGGGGCATTCAGCCGTTATTCCAAAGAAGGCAGATAACTGCTTAGTAATAGTAAAAGCATTTTAAATGTAATGTGGTTACTAATAAAGTTTAGAATGCTTCGACAGCTACATTGCAGTAACCGCCTTCTTTGGTATCATGTCAGCATTGTAAACGGTCGCGTAGCCGCCACCCTCCTATAGTTATTTCGCTCAGCCGGAACAGACAATCAACGATCCGTATATTACTTGATTGGGTAGTCAGTGTTACCACTTGCTACACAAGTTGTGGAGCTATATTTTTAACGTAACTTTATAACTTCGGTAGGTTAGGTAATAGCTTATCGCCACAAAAAAGCAATACTTATAAGAACCCTGCACTAGGTACAGCTGAAACACAGTAAGCATAAACGTAACTATTAAGAGCTCGTTATTTCCCATATTTTTTTTTAGTCATAATTGTCATTGTTGACATAATTATTGATAGCCATAATTTTTTTATTGTTGAAGCAGTATACTTTCACAATTTCTAAACGTGTAGACGAGGCTAGGTTATGTTAGGTTTGATTTATAAAAATCCTGTAGTAAAGTTACAGTTATAAAATATGTTAAGACTAGCCCGCGTTCTTGTACCTATATCTATTTGTTTCTCTGTTCAGTACAAATGATGCAATACATTTTAAAACTAACTTTCTAGAGAGTTCTCACTTTAAACGTAGCTCAGAACTGAATCACTAAACGACAATATGGTCCCTACCAAAGTTAAAGAACGTGGTAAAAAGCCATTTAATTTCAATTTTGATTCTTTACTGGGTGCCCGTTTCTCAATAGAAAAAGACTGCATATTGATACATATCGTATCGATGTCTAATCATTAAAAGGATTGTAAAGCTAAAAATTTCCATATAAAATCCTCTCATCTTAAACGGTTTTTAAGATTTTTGAATATGTTGTAGACATTATGAAAAATTTGGTTTGTACGTTTTCTTTTCCATGAAAATATTTAATTTAAAACAAAACGGAAGCGTACTAACCTAGTTTTTCATAATTATTACAACATAATTATTCAAAAATCATGAAAGTCGGACTTGATTTGGCGGGCGACAAATGTTATCAACCGAGGCTAAATGCGCATGGATTTTTTTTGACAGCTACACAGTCCTCTGGATCGTAACCAAACCCGAGTGCATTTTTCTGCACTATAAGATCACTGATTCGGTCTATTTTGTCTCTTTCCAGGCGATAAGCCGTGCTGCCAGGGCACCAAGAAGTAAACAGCCTCTTCAGCTATGATATAATAATCATTAAATTATATAAATGGATGTCCTATAAGTATACTTTAAAACTATGTAGTATGTAGTATAACAGTTTCATATTTTAAGGAGCACACATGATACTTAGAACGTAGTTCGTGTTAAATAATATATTTAAAGTTGTATTGTCACGAAAATATAAATGTATTAAGTAAATAATGGAAAAGTATGTTATTAGGTAAGCTTACTAATATTAGTCCTAAGTTTGTTTAACAATATCTAATCGATAGTATATTTTATCACATTCAGTGTTGAATACTCGTTGTATTGAAGAAAGTGTTAGTACTCGTAATACTCATTAGTTTAAGCCAGTGCAAGCCTAGCGCACATGATAAATGTATTGTAGCGGCTATGTTATGAATAAATAGAACTAGCTTAAACGGCGTTTTATTTTACAATTAACTCCGATAAACAAAATAAGTAAATTGTTACCGTACTAAACGGCAGAACTAATAAGTAGCTGTATATTTTAGTACTTTTGTTACAGTTAATGATACTATATTAAACCAACATTCTCGTTTTAATACGTTATTGCGAGAAGGTACTAAAATATACGGCTCCTTATGAGTTAGACTGTACTCCTCAGGGAAGGGACTAAAACTATACTATGTAGGTAGTGATAGTAGTTTTGACCACAATTATAATCTGGGTACTTAAATATTGCCAAATAATATACGAGCTAGCGTAAAATACGATCAATTGTCAAAGGCTAGGTTTTGCCCAGCAGAATAGAAGCCCTGTGCTATGCTCGCATGGACAAAGCTAAACGCTGACTCATGGCCCTTTTGTTCTGCTGCAACACACACGTCCTCTTGGCAACTAGGTAATTAATCATTTTAGTATCATTACCATGTGAATTTTACTTAACTTAAGGAACTTCTACGCAGAAGGGGTCACTTTTCTCTGCAGTTTAATATACTCAATTAAACGTTTTATCTATCTGGTACAATATTAATAGATATAATATGTTGAACATTATCTTCGCAGTTTCGGCGATCCCCATCACTAATAATATCGAACATTCCATAGCAGAAGTTGACCGTGCTGACTATGAAGATGACTTTAACTGAAGACAGACATATATCGTTCAACCACTATGTAGACCATGTCATAATGTTATTAAAACAAAGCAATACATTTCCGTACGTACCTACCTGCTTAATAATAATGCAAGTGCCTAAGACAAGAATCTACGATGGATTATAGAACCGTAGGTGGGTAGGTACATCAGGGAAGAACTTTGGTCGAAAGTATAAAAGGCACCCCCAACGGCAGGAAAAGGGAGATTGAAGGCAATAAAACATCAAGTTCCAATAAAAGATTTATTATAATTCTAAAACTTCAATGTATATGAATACAATATCTTTTGGAAGCAACTGACGGGACTTCATCGAACGACTTAACACAGGAATTACCAATAGGTCCTTACTTCCTAAAATATATAGGAATTTAATTCTTATTCATCACTATCACTACGCGATACAATTAGAATGAAACAAAAACAATAATAGAAAATAACTAATTTATTTCGTTTTAACGATTGAATAATAGTTTAAAAACCGTTTACAAGAGAATAATAAAGTATATAATGAATACAAGCTCAATTCATAAAAAATCAGTCTGACATCAGCAGCCATGTTCCAAATTTTGTTTATTTTTAATCAAAAATGGAGCCTGGTTGTTGATGTTGCCATGCATAACATATAAGCAACATTTAAAATAGGCCAATCAAATCCGTCGTTGTACATTCAATTAAAGATACATTTAAAGATGAAACACTTACACTAGCACAATTTTCACAAAACATTTATAGAGCTCAAAGTAGAATCCCAGATCCCCATACAGTAACCTTTGGATCAAACTGATAAATTTCAAACATTAATCATTAGGTACTTTTATAACTTATTTACAAATTTCGAGCCAGCTGCTACAACAGTGCTAAAACCCTAAAAAGGGTCTTTGGGTGTGTACTTCTCTCTCACTCGCTCTCATACGCTCTTAGGCTCGTCTCACTAACTTTACCCGAACCCGAAACACTTTTTAAGAGCTATTGCACCTAAAGCAATCCCACAAGCGACGTCTGACTGAATTTCCAAGAAGTCAAACTATCAACGTCTGTACTGAGAAACCAACCAAACCTGGGACTCTACCTCGAATCTTTTATAGTGTACAGATACTACAAACTTTCCAACCAGGCCTTACCATAGTATTTTACTCCTACAATACAATGAGAAAATGTAACAACATTTATCATTTATGGACCTCCGTCGTAATAAAATATAAACGCCGTTGAAAATACTATAAACGTGGCGCAATAAATAGATCTACTCTTTCATTTCATCTGATACATTTAAAATTGTTTTAACCACATACTCAACAAAAATATGCAACTATTTGTATAACATCAATGGAACGCTTCAATTCCTGTCCCAAATGCATTTTAATCAACACTCACGATAAAAATAACGCCCGTATCATTTAATAGTAGAAAAAATAATTATCAATATGGCAACCCTAAATAACGTTTTCTTTTAAATCTATTCACTCGCACAACAATCACTATGACTTTATAGTGCCCACAGACAATCGCTTATGGTTCTGACGGATCAAGAACGCATTGGAACGTAAAGTACATATGAATGAACCTACGCCATTTTTGCCTATCGTATTGCAACGTCCTCGTCTGGCTAAACCATTGTTGATCGTCTGTTAGCACTCGTACATACTATGAGGTCAAATATTCAACACGATTAAATATCTATTCTCGATCACAATAATAAAACAATCACTGAAACATCACATGTTGGTGTTAGAATAAATCAATATATCAATCTGTCAATTGCATATTCTGTTTGGGTGCAGTCGACGTCAAATATAATGTTTACCCTTTAGTACCTTGTCACTTTATCCGCTATGACAATTTCTTATGGCAGTTAAAACACGACGTTAAATAGACAAGGTACTAAAGTATAATAGTACATTGCTTAACAAGGGCTGTAAAAGAAAGAAAGCCCGAAATCGCAGGTATTTGAGACCCGAGCCGTAGGCGAGGGTTGTAAATATGCGATAGAGGGTTTTCTTTTTTACTGCCCGTGATGAGTACACAATTTTACGTCTTCAGCTGGCCACAATGCGAGTTTTACCGTGCGCGCAGCGTGCGATAAAACTCACATTATGGCCAGGTGTTACGTAAACATATTTATGACGTCGACTTAACAGAATCTACCAAGGCTGTGACACTGATCTCAAACAAAATCATTATCAATAACATCGCTAAGCCTAACATTCAATAAAAACCTTCGAGGTGGCAATAAAAATACTAATTTATATTGACAACACAACATAACATTTTCTTTTGATAAGAACATCTTAAAAAACAATCTTCCCATCGACAATTTTATCACATTTCCGAAATTATCAAAACATTACCCTTCTTATTCAGCAGTAGGGTAAAAGTACATTTTTATACTTACTTCGGGCTTCCAGCGCCAGTTGTAATGCAAAAACCAACCTTTCTACTAAAACTTTAAAAACAAATCCCTCATGTTCCTAACAGTATTCAGTAGCTGTAGTAGTTCAGTGTCACAGCCTTTATTCAAACAATCGTTTGAGCGGGAAAAGTGACAGTCAGTTGTCTATGGCACTGGTTCCTCCTCAGTTCCCTCCTCCGAATCATACACGGGTGCACCGTTCTTCATTTGAATTACCGACTTCTTCCTGTGTCTATGCTCCTTCAGATCTTTTTCGATGTTTCTGGAATAATAGAGAACAAATTAAAATATGCCCTTGACACTGGCAAAGTGGCACACCCCTATGTGCTTATTGCTAATAAAAAAAAAATGCCCTGCAGGGTACGACTGTATAGTAGATAGTATTGATACGTGCCCCACAAGATGAGAGCAATAGCAGTAGTTGGACCTCAACGTTGTTCACTGTAACGTTCAATCAAACCCTTTTGGGCAAATTGCAACAAAGAATGCAAGTATGCATTCACATTTTTATCTTTTCCTATAATTTACGCAGATATTGCAGGGGTTATTAGGTTGAGAACTGCTAGCAAACCATGTTCCTACTCCACAAAATTATTAATGTAATGTTACATACACCAAAGCACACACCGTATACGGATGGACCAAAAAGTTGGACCATAGATAAGCTTAGTTAACCATACAAAGTTGTGCGACGAAAAATATCCTTACAAATGTATGCACAATTTTCGTCGCAGAACGGAAAAGTTTCATAGAAAAATTAATTCGGTGACTTAGCATGCCCAACTTTTTGGACCTTACTCATACCGTGTCACCGCTTACGCTACGTCCTGTCTACAGTTACTGGACAGTCAAGATTTCCTGACTAATATAAAATCTGTGTTTAAATACCTGGCGCTTATTAGCGGATGCAGGGCACTCTTCAGGCTGGAGAAGAGGTACGGGTGCAGGCGCTCGTGCAGGGACAGCACGTCCCGCGCGCAGTCCAGTGGCTCCGACAGGGAGCGCCGCACGCAGAAGGACTTCGGCTCAGCGGAGCGCTCACCGCGGCTGCACAAAAACATATCACTTATTAGGTTTTTTTTTTTGATGAATCTTTCTATTTGTGTAAACATCGTAACAGCTTTAACTTGGCGTTGGGTGGAGTGTCTCAATGGGGGCACAGCTACCCGAAGTTTGGTGCGGTGGTGGTGACCGCACCAAGAGGGCCGACCGAGCGTAGCGGGTCCGTTGAGTCGGACGATGGGAAAAATACTTATTTGTTATTCAATATTTTACAAGCTTTTCGAGTCTTTGTGTTGGTCAAATCTTGCAAGTAGATTACAACTACTTCCCGTAAGTCCATTAGGATTGAAATTTGGAATACATAATGCAAACCAAATGAAAACATAATATCTAACAGCTGATCCGATAATGACAACAGTACCTCTACTGAACTTAACGAAGACCGACCGAGTTTGGTTTCGATATGCAGATGATGGATGATTGTGCAAAAGAAGAACAATCGGCAACAAAACCTTAACGCAATTTTTTTAACAGAATCTTTTCGGTTTGGGTTCAATCTTTTACATACAATGTGCAAATTTCAGATCTGTTACTTATTGCTGTGACAGCACTGCTCAGCGGCAAAGGTAACAAAGAAATGGTTACTCACAATTATAAGTTAGTAACGATCCGACATGTTTAAGATTCTTTAAGAGTACTTTATATTGAGAAAACAGTGACTACTCGTAATAATCGTATTATTGTCCAAGTTTGTTCTAGTTACCTGTGTTCCGCGCTGTCTCCGTGGCCTCCGTTGTCCGCGTTGTCCCCGTTGTCTCCGTTGTCCTCGGCGCTCGCCAGCTGTCCGCGGAAGTCGGGCAGCATGCGCGCGCAGCTAAACGCGTCGAGCGCGCGTTCGCGCACATAGATCAACGGCCGGATGATGCGTAGAGAGTGCTCTCTGGAATAAACCGGAAACTTATAAGTGTCGAAGCGAGCGAGCTTGGGTATAACGCCGTATTTGGATCGCAGAGGCTAGCAGGCCTTGTATTTTCTCGCTTATTGCTCATTGTGTCTTTATCGTTACAGGTAAGTAAGAATGGGAGATCTGCGGGCCTATTATGGTCGTGTTTATCGATGTAAATAAAACATCAGCTGTCACTCTCTGATTAGTGCGAGAGCGACAGATGATTTATATCCACCGCCATAAAGGCGACCAAAATACGAGCCCTGAGCGACAATCAAGTTGAGGTCAACTTGTGCTACCTGACCAACGCAACAACGATCATTCGGAACAAAACTTTGTGGATTGAAATCATCACTGCCCTATTGCTCTCTCCCTGCCTGTATCTGCCAGACTGTCACTCCATAGTAAGGCCATACTGCCCTGCTAAACCGAACAGCATCATCTTAAAGGAAACTTCTGTAGCAATCAACCTAATTACTAACAACAGGAGAGGACTGAATCTACTTTGGCAATCGAATCTAAGATAATGTTTATTGGCTTAGAAGCGGCTTAGCTGTGAGGTAACGCACCTGAGTCGGTAGTGCGCCTTGACGGTGGCGAGCTCGCCGGCGTGGAAGGCGCCCGCGATGAAGGCGCGCGCGGCGTGGTCGAGGTGCTGCGCCAGCGCCGCCACGCCGTAGCCGTGCGCCGCCGCCGCCGCGTACGCGCGCCGCCGCACCGCGTGGCTCGCCCAGCGGTGCAGCCCCGCCGGCCGGCTGTCGCGTCCTGCGGGAGAACCATCCTTATTACGATTCTCCGTTTACACAAAATTTGGAGCACTGAATATTACAAGGACCTACAGAAGGCGTCTTTGCTAACAAAACAGTGTTTAAGTATAAGGCGCTCTCGGGAACGATGGCCAAATATAATGAGCGACGTGTCACGGTCCTCGAAATACTATTGAAACACAGAAGCTGACAGTAGGAAGAGCTGCGGCAACTATGACTTTTAAAATGTAAAAAATATAGCGCTTCCCTTCGCCGCCACAAAACCCGCTGTCGCTAACACCTTGACGAGTTTGCTGAAATATTATACATACGGCCATTCTGGTATTCAGGACGCGAGAGATGTAATGGTTTATCTAAATAGCTCCGGCGGCAATGGAAGTCTAGACGGCACAGTTCTTGCCCCCTTACTAATTAGGTATTTGATTTAACGTAAGATTTAGGTACATAAAAAAAACGTGTCAGTTATTAAAGTGATCTATCTTCTTCCGACCGTCTATCAGGCCAACTAACTTAAAGTTTTCGTATTAATCTAAGACCTAAACCTGGCCATCGCTCTATCACTGCCTTAGCATTTCTTACGACTTGTGTTGATGATATCCTTCATAATTTCTTCATTCATTCATTATATTACTTCAAAGGTCTTACTCTGCGCGTCCTCATCCTCCAGTTTGTCCTGATAGATGAACTTCACGCCCAGGGTGCGGCAGTACGCCATCAGATGGAGAGGATCGACGTCGGAGTTGGCTTCGTGCACGAATAAGGCACCTGAAATCATTATAATAATCATAATGAAATCTTTTGTATGTCTTAGTCTACCTCTATAACATCCTGCGGCCCTAGCATGGTAGGCACAATTGAAGTGCCACTTAACTTGACCTCACATTGACGTGTCTTAAAACCAGCATCTCACTTCAGATCACTTTCTTAATACGCTTTTCATATATTGTGTATATTGTCTCGTAGATGCTACAGGATTGGAATATTATGGAATATCTCACCAATACTGAAGTGAGTCCCTTTAGACCTGGCGTGGAACTGATACTGGTGTATGGTGTGGAGGAGCGCTATGGAGTCACGTCCCCCTGACAGGCATACCAGAACCTTGTCTCCTGCTCTGATCATGTTGTATTCTTGGATCGCCTAAAAATTATGAACAAATTGCTCTAATAATCAGTTTATATGTAGGTGTATTCCATTACTTTGAATGGTATAAAAGTTCTGAAGATATCCTATCAAAAGTCCGAAGTTCTGTTTCCCAATTATTTCATTTGTCCGAAAATTCATAAGTAAAAAATCATTTTTTTTCTGAACCCATTAACTTTTAAAAAAAAATAACCAGTACACCTACTGAGTCTTTAGGTTAAGTTAGGTTTGTTTTACAACAATCCAGGAAAGTTAAAATGTTTCGAAAAAAAAAAATTTAGTATGAACATTCGTACAAACGAAACAGTCGGTAAATAAAGTTCGACCTTATGATACACCCTCCTCCTCAACCATTTTTTATAATTTTTTGATAATGACAACGAGGTGATACTGATACTTCCAGTGTTGCACAAACACTTGTTGTGTCCGTTAGTTTTTGTTTACCCTGGACACATACTAGTTTGCAACCAAAGTATTATTATGAAAAACTTGAGACGTATTTCTAAACCTAACACCCTATTGCTTACCTCAATAACAGGCTTCCACACGTCCTTCGGTGGGCAGTGCCACTTGCCCTCATCATCGAGTGTGAAGTCAGTGATAGAAGTGTCGGAGCACGCACTACTGTCGTCTTGCTCTGCCTCCTCCCAGCAGCACTCTGGCTTGAAAACGCCCTCAGTATCCCTGAAGACAGGAAGAGAATATTTAAAGATATTTTGATACTTAATCGTCATCGTGTAAAATATGATCATTTGTAATAGAATTAAGAAGTCCAACCCAAATCCTGAAACTTACTCCTCAAGCCATCTACATTTGGAAAATCGGAGATCAGTATTTGGTTGAAGATTTTATGGAATTTCCTTTTGGAGGCGTATAGCACGCTTACAAATTATTAAATATATTAAAGATCTGGAAAAATATGTGCGAAGTAAGGAAAACAGCTGCTAAATATGAAAGGCACGGTAAATGAGAAGAGAAACCCGCGGGCAAGCTCTGTTAGTAAAAAACCCTCACCCTTTGTCAAAGAGCTCGTCCCGCGAGTCTCTCTGTCCGTCCGTGCCGTAGCCGCTTGAGCGAGAACTCGCCTCCGAAGCGCTCGACGTGTTTGATGAGCGACTCAATCGCTTATCATCGCTACATCTGTAACCGGGAGAAATGCTTCAGCTACTTTGTAAAAACCCAACCCAAAAGAAAAAGACAGTACAAAAGTGTGACTTCATATACTGATAAGCACTCATTTACAGCTTGGACTCCTACACCTAGTTATATCAACTCGTGAGACAGATGGCGTTGCACAGATCTCCTAAGGCCCTACTTCAAGCCAAGTAAAGGTCATTATTACGAAGCTAGATGGTAGGTTTTCATCTGTGCTACGTCCTAGGACATTAGGTACGCTACTTTGAAGATCCCGGTTCTTTTCAACTAGGTAAGATTTTAGGTAGTAGGCGAAAAATCCTCTCAACCTTTAAAGTCGAGGTAACTTGATGAAGACAATTCAACCCACTATTATTATAAATGCGAAAGTTTGAATGTGTTAGTTTGTTACGTACATAGGTACAGATAATTCATTTCAAAGCTATACTTTTCTTTAAGTGGATCCTTATACACCTACCATGAGCCACGGGATTAAGGTTTTTGGTCAGACTTTAAAAAAAAATACCCGCTGCAGTATTAAAGTATTTCAACATAATGCTGTCTTCAATTGAGATTAAACCACCGAATGCTAAATAAATAAAAAATAAATGATTTCCAATCTCAAGTGAATCGGATGGAGCGCGAAGGTCGCTCGGCTCGGCGCCGTTGCGATAAGCGGCTCCTTGGCAGTGGCAGTTGGCAGAGACGGTGAATAGAAATAGGTTGAATTGCTCATTAAGGATGCACTTGATGCTAACAAGCGATTTTACGGTCTTATTGTACCTAATACCAGTAAATGATGTATCATTAGCAAACTGATTTTAGCTCCGGGAATATTCAAAGAAAAGAAATCAAAAATTCGACCGAAAAGTTAGTCACTAAAGACAAAGTTACTTATTTAGTTATTGTCGTGTGACTAATATTTAATGTAGCTGAGTTTATAAGAAGTACCAATAATTAAACACTTTGATCTGCATCGCCAATTACAAATTGTGCAGTGGCAACCCTGGCAAATTTGAATAAGATGATCATTAGTATTCGATTTAACTTAGAAAAAGTACTTTATAACATTTCAACTATTAAGGGAGCGAACAGAAAATAGTGTTTTTAAAAACCAAATCGTTCCTAACATCTCTAGGCTGACAAGTGACGATTAAACCTTAGTACATGTAAACTTTCTAAAGTTTAGCAAATACTCGTACTTGTAAGAGTTTGAAGCTAATTAAAACACGATAAAATTGTGTTAGAGTACTTATCAAAATAATCAGTAAAAAAATATGCTATTGCTATTACATCACTACGTGAATCTAATTTTAATCACTCTAAAGAAGTGACGAAAAAGTAAGCCCAACGCAATGGAATGGCATCTGACCTAGAACAACTTGCCCAGTGTTTATTCAGACATAGCGATATGCCTAGCTTTCTACAAGTTACACGCCCATAACGAAAGAGACGTACTAAACGATAAACGAGAAAATGCTAAATGGTATTAGCTTTTCTGGTTAATTGCCAGCAATTTTGAGAGTAATTGGCATTTTGATTTACATTGGCGGAAACAATTGCCAAGACGGCGTATCTGTAGCCAGCATATTAAGGGTGTCCTCACCTTTAAATGGACGGCGAATGGCGATTTATATGCTATCTTTAGTTGAGTTATTTATAGTTAATTTGACACAACTCACGCTTACTTAGGACTGTACGAAGAACTAGACACATATCGGAATGTCTGTTAGGGTTTCTAGTATTTTGGTATTATGTGTCCTGTAATTATATTTTTATATTTGTATCCATATTTTCTATATGCCAAAAAAGATTTTTCCATGTATTTATTTAAAAACCTACTCAGCCAACGTCAGCCTTACCTCTATGTTCTAAATTTTTATCTTTGTCAGAAACATAGAACTTGTAAAGATACAATATCCAATGCTCCTTTTCATATTTTCATTTGAAGTGCGTCAATTACTTATCGTACATTAATGTAGGTAACCCCTTTTTTAAAGTAACTGTGTACCAACTTGTTCTTGTGCTCCTGGTCTCCTGGTATGTCGAAGACCACCCGCCCCTCTGTCTCGCTGTGCCTCTTGGCCAAGCGGCCGTGGTCGCCCGAGCAAACCGGCACCCCCTCGATGATGTCCGGCACCTCGGTCTTGTCATGCTTCTGGCACATTCTCAGTCTGCCCTGCAGCTTCTTTGTTTTGTTTGTCAACGGATCCGACGACGTTCGCCATTTCACTACAAACATAGATATTAATTATTTAATCAAAGAACTCTATACCAAATTAAATCAAATTCATTTATTCAAAAGTATGTCTTGTTTTTAAGGAATGCAAAGAATTACATGACATGTCAGGAACTTATAAATCGATCTTATGCAACTTAGACGCCATGATACCAATAAAATGCAGATCAAAAACTGGACAGCAACTGTACAAAACTAGATTTGATATAAAAAAACAATGGCACTTAACAATGCAGCCATTGTTTGAATTGAAGCGTGTGATCTTTAAGAAAAACATGTGATTCCTTCATGTGATTAGCCGTAAAATAAAAAACTTACCGAACTCTAAATAAGAATCAGCTTCAGTGAAGCACATGTTAATGCCGCTGTCCTGAGAACTGACTGACGGGTTTTGGCACCAATTTTTCTTGACACTGCAATGTCTACAAGCTGCATCCAAGCACATTTCGTCGTCCGAGAGTTTGTTTGAGCTTATCGAATTAGGTAGATTTGGCGAGTTCTGTGACGTCATCACTTGTATAATGGTATCAGGGGTAGAAGTTTCACTGGAGTTAAAAGAGATGCTGTTTGGTCCCGAGGCTTCGTGTAGAGGAGTACACTGGGCAGATTTAGGAGAGGGAGACGAGGGTGAGCGCTTATATAGTCTATTCTCTTCTTCATTGCCCAACTGAACAGGCAGCACCGGACTAGTAGGGCACTTTCTTAAGCTTTGCGGTGCTCTCTGTAGATCCAACCCCAGTTCTGGACCAGACCCAATTCTTTTCCTCCCAGTCTGAGGAGGGGAACTCTTTCTCGAACTGTATCCCGTATACTCCGGTGATATCATTTCGTCTACTTGATTCACCATTTCTCTGATTTCACTCTTTACTTCCGATGCCATTTCTTTCGACATACCCATCAGGTATTCCGCTACGTCTATGACTGATACGGAATTCCTATCGTTCTGACTAGAAATTGAGTTTATACTAGCGTTTGACTGTTCGACCGCATCAGAATTCTCTAGAATATCGTCTACTCTAGATATAACTTCACGAATCTCTGATTTGATTTCCGTGGCTATTTCCTTAGTCATCTCTTTAACGTACGCTTGAAGATCTTCCGATGTCTGCGAAGCCAAAGATGTTGTCGGAGACGAGCGCCCTACTTGACTACAATCAGACAAAGAAGTGCTACTTTGGCTGCTATAAGGGAATACTGGAGGCGAGATCATAGGATCGTCTAGTGACTGCAGATCAGTCTGACTTCCACAGTTACAAAAAGTACTCGTCTTCTCTATTATATTATTTGGACTGGTCTCCTTTAAACCAAGGTTCATTTTTGTTTGTGCGCTCAGCGCTACCGGAGGGGCATCTGACCCTAGACTGTAGCATCTGGACCTCATAAGCAAAGGTTGTAAAGTCTTTGGACATATACGTAAGGGCGATACAGACTCCCCCACAGCAAATTTCACTGGGTGTGACGTTAAGTCATCCTCTTCCTTTTGCGGCGTCTCTCTAAGACTAGATTCTCTCGAATAGTACTTTTGTTTTTGTTTCAGTCTAAACATTTGACAGTCATCTATAGCTGAGAGGCTGAAGTGTCGGGGCGTCGACCCTAAAATAGGTGACGAGGTAAGGTTGGCTCTTGTGAAGTAAAGACTCTTCCTGGCTCCGGTGTAACCGGAGGGATCAAATGGCACAATATGTTTGACGTTCGCCGACCGTCCCCGTAAAAGGTCATGGGCTTCCTTTGGCAACATGAACCAACGCAAATAGTCGATGCGCGGATTGAAACTCATTTCCGGTTCAACCGTTGTACATTTCATTGCCAATTTTCTGGCACGATTGAACAAATTTCTGGCAGTTTGCAAACACTCGGTGTAAGTTTGTGGGAATATACCAGGTCCTGAAGCAAACAAAAAATGTCGTAAAACAATATAGAGACCCTCAATCAATATAAATCATTAAATATTTTATTCTTACCAGAAACTCTCCTCTCACACGCTTTAATTTTTCCATCTTTGAACTTTAGCGAATGGAGTGACTTCATATCTCTGATAACAGAGCAAGTGTGATGCTTCCACTGGCCAGTCTCGGGGTTAACGACGTACTGAGGCAAAATCTTCCAGCCCTCGGTGGCGACCATCTTGAGAGCCTCCAGAACGAAAGCCAGCTCACTCTCCGACATGAAGTACTGGAGAGATACCCTGCAGAACCCGGGACGCAAGTGCTCATTGTGGATTGGAGTTTCGGGAAGCTTCACCGCGCTCAATTTCCTTACACGCGCTATCTCTTTTTGTCTGGAAGAATAAGTTAACAGATCTAAAGCGAGCGAGAACGACCTTCATTCTAATAATAGACAGTTTAATAACAAGCTAAGTGTATTTTCCCGTACTCAAATTTGCATAAAATTTACAATGCTTTGTTTCGCATTATTTAGTTTGCAAATATTTTTGTTGTCAAGTCTAAAATAAAACCCAACGTCCAGGTTTAAGCGCAAAGCTACGAGACCTGTTTAGTAATTGAAATTTACGACCGTTGGGGGTATGTTTTGGAAACAAACGCGCTATGGAGTAAAGTTTATATAACATTATAAACCATTACGTACACACACACAGCTAGCATCTTAGGTACTTTTGTGGATATTAAAGCGCTTACAAAAAAAGTTAATTCAACTCAAATTTCAAGTAGACACGGGTCCCGATCAAATAAATGGTATGTGACACTGAATTACCGAGTAAAGAATATACACCGTAAATTAATGCAGTCTAATAAAACAATACTTTAAAAGTAAATATGTAAACGGACAGTTCGTTCACCTCGATACTTACGTTTCTACATGCAACAACTTTTCGTATTCCTTCAGAAGCTGGTCGTCGATTCCCAGGATATCTGAGCCATAGTTAAGGTTGCTGTTGAGACCACCCCTGGCTTGGATGCCGAAGACGTCGTTCAGGACGGCAGCGACGAAGTTGTGGTGAAGAAAGGTCCCGCGGGGATGTTTGACCATGAGGGAGAAGATGGGCAGGCGGCGGCTGGTGGGCGACTCGCTCCCCAGCAAAATAAGCTCCGGGATGTTCTTTATGTGGGATAGTACTTGTCTGAAACAAAGAATTGCAAGAAATTACGACTGGGACAAGCGGTGACTGATCGAAAAAATTAGAAACAAACTTTAAATGAAGGAAAGGAAGTTTGGTTTTGTAGAACGGCATTAAAATTTATGTCTCTCCAGAAACTGATCCTGTTCTGCCAATAGGTAGCTTTACTTGAAAATTAAGTATTTTATAAGTTGTACATTATATACAGATCAAAGGGAATATAAAAAATTGACCTAGACGTATAAGGCGTGATCATAAGCTAGTTAAATAACCGTTATACAACTATAAAAGGTAGAACAGCTTAGTAATTAATCTATTATTGAATCACGAGAGCAGAAATCATGCGTTTGTTCAAACAACCATGCCCATTTCTGTAGAGCTAATTGATTAAAATTATGTCGTGGCTGGTTTGATTTAAAAGTACTTGTGCCAGACTGCACTAACGTAGAAGAAACATTTATGCAATATTATTTCCGTAAAATAAGTACTAGTACAATTATTTAATACTCGCTCCACTATTTATTTAGAAAAAAATACGTAATCGTACAATATCAATTTTATTAAGTGGTGGAGCGCGTCTTTCTGGATTAAAAACAATTGCTACGAGTTTTATATTAGATAACAATGTTTGTATGTCAATTAAGGGTCATTCTAATAAAAGTGGCACGGACAGGTTAAAGTTTCTCCAAAAAAAAAGTTGTGTTTTTTTACCTTCTTTGCTTAAAATAAGCTTCCTGGTGTTCCAATTGTTACATAATTATAAAAGGGAACGGAATATACATGAAAATATAAGAATTATGGCTTGTTGAAATATTGAGATGCAGGTGAAAGTTTCATTAGACAGGTTAGAAGAGAGAAGTTTTCAGGTTAAAGAGAGTTATATTAAAATACAAATTACTTTAAAAAAGCAATTCCCTACATTTACTTTGGTAGATCACTGTTAATGGGTACTGCTTGATAAAGCATCTGTAAAGTTTTTCTGGGAAATTATATGCAAGTTATTAAAATAAAATTATTTAAAATAGTTATTCACTTTAGCTTGCCAATAGTCACACTAACCTGCACATTAGTGCACATATGTCTCTTTAACCCGCCAAGAGTTACATTAACCTGTGCCTAACCTAATCTATGCTAGTTACAGGTTAAAGTTGCACAGGTTAAAGTTAAAAGTAGATTTACAAGACATTTACTCTTAAACCGGTGATAATTTGAACGTTCCACTCTTAGTAATATAAGTATATACATCAGAATACCACGTTCAAATGATTAGTTAATTACGTCCCATACCGTTAACATTAAATAATTGAGACAAGATAAAGTTAACATACCCGTTACAAACTCCAGATTACTGCATTTGATCACTAATCTCCACAAAAGTATGACAGATCGTATCCAACCGTTTCGTATAGTGGTGAGCCACATACTGGCCGAATGTTTATCGAGGATTATGGTGTGCCTATTATTTTCCGTATGTGAGTGAGATACACTATCACGGACACACAGGTTAAAGTAAAAACATCACCGGACAAACTGTCGTGTGTTAATATTGATATATAAGCATATATTTTTGAAACCATATCATAACTAATTGAATGTCATAATATTCTTCTTGCAATATATTGTAAAATATATATAATAAAATATACACAAATAGTTCAAAGACCTAAAAAACGGAAACATGTCTCATTTGGACAAGACAGGTTATAGTAAAAAATAGTACCTACCATTTTTTTTTAACAAAATTAAGGAGAATAAATAAATAAAATGGCTTGGCCTCGATGTAAAAGGTCTGTGCTTATCTATGAATGTTTTTACTTTTTCTGTAAAACAAACATTTAACATACTTTGTATTCAAAAACTCATTGACAGGTTACGGTGCCACTTTTTTTAGAATTACCCTTAAACAACTTAACCTAACCTAACCAAGAACCAAAAGGTGGTGGTTAGCTGTGCTAGCGAGAGAGACCTCGAGCTAACTGTTCTATGACCAAGAATGTGAGCAAAGGTAGTTTAATATAAACGTAACTAATAATATATTCAATGGAAAAATAAATAGACGCGGAACTGAAGAGCCAGAGGAAGTAGCAAGGTGCGTGCCTAGAAAGGGAAATATATGTCCTAATGGTCTATGTAGACGGACTTGGTTGCGGTAGCGTGGGTTGTATTAACGTGGGTGTTGAATAATAATACACGTGGATATTTTACTATCAAGATAAGAACGCTTGTGACTACTTCGATACGCAAATATGAATCCCGTTATTACCTCCATTTCTTCTTGCTAGCTCTCTTACGTTTTTACATAGGTACGTTGTATGTCTAAGCTGAGCGATGTCTGTTTTTCTATAGTCAATTAGTATTAGATTATTTTTATTACTTTAGATTTATGCTGATTGTGAATCCGATTGACGACGACTTGATGAGACATAGTTGTCCTATGTTCTACTCGAACGAGGATTGCTATATCAAGTCGAAGGTTCAATTTCTAGTCGAACCTATATAGTAAAGAGTAATGTTTTAGTTTTGGGTCTTTGTGGGTTTTCCATAGACCATGCACAGACCTAATCACAAGAGATAGACTTTTTTTACAAATACTTACCTGTTTATGTAATATTGACGAGATTACATAGATAAAGAATGCTCACACGTTTGCCCTGTTGGCTCTTTATTCTTTAGCCATATTGTCTTAAGAGCGTCGGTGGCCTAGTGGCCTAGGGGATCCACTCGTGATCGTAAAGTACTGAGTTCGAATCAACGCAGTCACCATGTAACAATGAGTTTTTCTAACTTATGTACTATGAGCTTAATGGAACCCTGACCCACCATAGAATGGTGTCACAGTGACATTATAAAACAATTTGTTTTACACTTCTAACGACTTGAGTCATAACGTCACTGTGATACAGTTCTATGGTGGGTAGGGTTCCATTGGGCTGACCACAGGGGCTGACAGTACATTACTCGATACTCTTACGGTAGGAAAAACATCGTGCGGAATCCTGCACATTCGAACAACCGAGTGTGTAAGAGGGTGATTGCATAAAAGATTCTGAAGGAGATCCGAAAGGGCCTATCAGTAAAATAATATTAGATAACCCATGTTGTCTCAGTATTTAACTTCTTTTAGCATATTTACTTTCTTTAAATACTACAATTCCATACTTTCTTACCAAACGTGTCCAATAACAAATAATGGTATCAGTTGTTACGTTTTATAATTATAAGTTGTGTGTGCGGTCGAGCATTGTGTGATGAAACACCGGCATGCATTGTTTAGTGGATAAGGAAAATTGTTGCATTTGCAAGAACTATTTGTTACAAATATTATGTTAACATTGTTTTCATTTGAATATTTAATGCTGCTTCCACAATATTCATCACTTCTATGCCGCCTGCCGCATATAAACAGTCAAGATTAAATGATGAAATAAACTTTACACTTTGACCATGTATAATTTGTTTGTCCATAGGCTTACGGGATCTATCAATTATTCTGGGACATAGCATAGCCTATTTTACAATCCGCTGTCCTATAATTGTTCCTGGTTAAACGTGACGCGGTACATCAAGTATCTAAATCACTTACGAATCTTACGATCTACTAAAAATAATATCAATATTTATTGAAGAATTTATCGAACTCGGCTAACTACTTAAGTGCAAGCACATGGTGCTAATAAAAACTTCTGTCCCTGATTCCGAGCGAGTCAAGCTAAACGACTCGAGACACTAGAGTGCAGTAAAACTTTCGATTTGAAACGAGGTCACACAGCATATCCTATTCTGACACCTCTCAAATATTCTAAGATTAAATAAATGACTCGATGTTTGAATGTGGAAGATGCGAAAGAGATTTGTCACGATCGTAGCAGGTGGAAAGACGTGGTCTCTGCCTACCCCTCTGGGAAACAGGCGTGATTTAATGTATGTATGTAAATAATGTATGTATGTAGATAAATAATATCATATAATATACAGGTTTACGGATTTAACCAAACTAGGCAGAGCCTGTATCTTGAAACTATGATTTGACATGAGCAAATAAGACAGATAAGGGTAAAATACCGTAAAGCATGTAAAATACTCGTACAACTTCGAGCATTTTTTTCTAATACTAAAGCACCTAACATTATAGACAAGTAATTCTGAATGTGTTCAGTACATGTAAATTGAAATATTCATCTATTTGTATGCTACCACACAAATACAAGCGCAAGGCGGAAGTGATTTAGTTATAACGCACTCGGTAATGGCTCGATGTGGAGTCCATATTATATAGAAATCACGAACTCTGGCACTGAGTAAGTGAAGCTGATTAATTCCTGATAAAGACAACTCTTTGGCAAGCTATAGGTATGTTTCTTGGAGACCGGCCAAGCATCCTCGGCAACATCTTCGTTCTGCCACGTGGGTTAGACGCGAGATAAGAGCAGGGGATTATCTTTGATATATTCTTTTTTATAATTTAAATTTTATTTTTAGTCGACAAACGCAACGGTTGATTATCGGGTTTGAACAACATTAAGATAAATAAGGAGAATGATGCGTCAAAAATTACAGTTTTCTACGGCTTGACGTTAACTATGTATGACGTATCTTGTGAGTCTTGTGACGAGCATTCCAGCCGAGATTACAACCTAAGACAACTTTAACCAAATTCCCTAAGGGCCGGTTTTATCCGTTTGTTAATATTCGTATATTTTTGGCGTAAATTTGGTCTACCTGTCATAATTTGCGTTTTATAACGGTCCGTTAGTAATTATTCAGTAACATTTTACAGCTGACGGTTACCGAGACCGGTGTCATGGATTAAACTTACGAACCGTTTGTATTGACATGTCGATAACCTACAATTGCTTTGTGTACTTTATTTTCAACAATAATACCTAATTCATAATGACTGATTCTTCGGAAAGTAGTGGTTTAGAATATTTGCAAAACTATTTGGATACGTCTGATTCAAGTGATACCTATTGATCATGTTGATTGCCGACGAAGAACATCCAAGGTGAGGCTCGATTATTGTGGTATATTGAATGCCGTAGAGTTCAAATGCCTACTAATTGAATTTCTTTGAACATCTATTTATCACGACCTAAACCTAAACCTAAACGGTCGTGATAAATACACGGTCGACATTTTAAATTTTTATTGAAGTTTGAAAAGGTCAACGGACTCTCAATATGACGGACCGAATAAAAAATGTAAGTCTATAGACAATGACGTCTAGCCGCGGACAATAATCGAGCATAAAATAATAGTAATTTAAGTATCAAGTCTTATTTGCGGCAGACCTATGGTTTCATAACTAATGTCAAATACGATTCTTTACTTGATAAAAACTTCGGGTGCTATAAGTTACTGACATTTGACAAACCAGTCGGTAAAATTATATTTAATGTCGTAAATTTGGTCTCAGACTTATAAAACCGGCCTTAATTAGTTTTGTATGGTTTTTAAGTATATACCTATGTTCTAGAGTATAGACATCTTTCTGCACAATATTTGCTACCATTAATAATTTAACAATATTTAATTATATGTTAATAACAAAAAACACTGGCGCTTATTAACATACACTGTGACGGTGTAAAAATGTATAATTTTAATCTAAATATAAAATATTATACCACGAGTTATAAAGCTAGTATTATAATTAATTCCTTCTATTCCTTACGAGCCTTGAAACTGGTACTTTAATTTATAAGCAGCAGCCATTTACATGACTGTACATGATACAGAATATTATTATACATTAACGCAAGTTCAACAAAGACGGTTCTGTCAAGAGAAGAATACCTACCCTAGTCCCCGGTTCGATTCCCGGAATGGGCATATATTTGTGTGATGAGCGCGAGTATTTGTTCCGGTGTCCTGGATGTTTTACGTATTTAAGTAATGATCTATAAGTTATTAATTTTATTTATAACAGTTTTATTAACACACTTTGACTTAAAGTTTTACTTAAAACAAGAACAAACGAACGAACTTACAAAACTACTTAAACTATTCTAATCTAACAAACCGCTACCAGTGGGCATTGTTCCCAAAATGCTAGCAGCATTGCCACGTTGAATGGCAATGCTTAATCTTTGTGCCAAGTACAGGCCAGCATTTTGGTCATGAGTTGCGTCAACCAGACGCTTTGAAAGATCTTTAAAAATACGGTGAGCTCCTGGTCCACACGGTCCTGAAATATATAAGTTTATGGTTGTCCAGTACCTATAGTAAAAATCAAGACCTTAGTTTGGGACTAGGTCACTTTGTAAGAAATTGTCCCCTGGTATTTATTGATTATATTACCAATAATCAATTATTCTTCCGTATCAGAATAATCAAGTATGGAGATCGGCGCCCACGCGAGCTCGTCGCAAAACTGCGTCATCGCGGTTTGTTACATTACATCGGACCGCATAAATTCGCAACCATTAGGGAAATTTAATCAAGTGAAGCCGTGCCAAGGAGACGGTTAGATACACATGAAAGAAACACGTTCCGTTTTAAGTGAAGTAAAACATTCCGGGACTGAGTCGTCTAAGTGACAAAGGATATATTGGGACATGGTTAGCAAGCAAAAATGACAAGACATACCTTAATACAGTTTAACTACTTATTAGCTTTATTTTGTAGAATTTAACTTTAGCTACAATAATAACAAGTACGTACTTTGTTTTTTTTTAAGATCTGGCATAATGGAGTATAAACAAAAGAACGCACTTGGAATAAAAAAGGGGATTATTTTCAATCTTCACATATATTATTACTATCTGTCAGATAATAGCTTTATCCTTTTCTTTGATATGACAATAACTTAAACAGTCGGTTATTTTTCCTACATTATTTGAAAATCGAATAAGATTATTCTCAGCATTATCGACACACACAACTATGGTGATGATAAATTCTATCACTCATGTGAATCGACCTAATATATCTGCATCTTCAGCTGAATCTAAGTCACTTGCACAACGACAAATGGCCAGAGCCCGTATTATGGTCGCCTTTATCGCGGTGGATAAAGCATCCGTCACTGTCGCAATTATATACTGGTCAGAAAGTGACAGATGCTTTATCCACGTTTATCCACATCAATAAACACGACCATAATAGGGCAGCTGTTGTTTGATCGGTAGTTAAACTAACTAATGGTCAAAAAACGTTACTAATGGTTAAAATCTCAAGGAAATGTGTCAAATTTTCCATTCCTTTATCGAATTTTAACAATTAGTTAGTTTAACTACTGATCAAACAACAGTGCCTAAGACTTATTCATAACGTCAAAATTAATTTATACTCTGAATAAATTAATTTTCCAAATTGAAATTGGAGGTTTCGGCAGCCAATATTTGCTTTACAAAATATGTATAGCCAAGTACAGTCAACCAATTTGATTCCTAGGCCACAATGGAATAAGTCAACGTGACGTTATACCTAAACCAAATCATAAGAAGTCTATTTGGGAAAATGCGTAAAAAAAATTCATCGCCCATATCGCAAAGTCAAAACACGAAAGTTTTTAACGAGTGTGTTCTACCAGTTATGACATACTGAGCCGAGACGTGGACACTAACGGTGTGATTGGTTCACCATTTTAAGGTCGCTCAGCCGGCTATGGAGATGTCTATATTCGGAGTCTTTCTTAAGGATCGAATTCGAAACGAGGTGATCCGACAGAAAACCAAAGTTATCGATATAGCCCAAAGGATAAGTAAGCTAAAGTGGCAGTAGGCTGGTCACAACACAACAGTCGCAGAACCGACGCCGCTGGGGTAGACGTGTTCTGGAGTGGAGACCAGAAATTGATGACCATTGGAAACAAGAAACTCAAGAACGAGCTCAGTGGTATGGCATGGGAAAGGCCATGTCCAGCAGTGGACGGAAGTGGGCTGAAGATGATATTGCGTTTTGGTCGACTACGTCACTTTAACATAGTCCATAGTGACCTGGGCATCAAATTAGTTGACTATACCTAGGTATAGTTTGTTGCATTTAAATAAATACGGTTACATTGTAAAAATCTCAATGTCTAGGAAACCCCGTCTTCCGACCAAAGCGTGGTCGTTTAAATTTAACATCCCGTTTTTATCGAGTTTACGTCATTTCGTTCTATTTTAATGGAACGGGGAACTGGCGCCGGCCACCGCCCAGCTTTACTGGATACCCAAACAGCTGAGGTCAGTGCATCAAGAGGGGTCGAGGTTCGTTGGACTCGCCCAGTTACCCATATTGCGCGATTTATTATGATACGGTTATAGCATTGTTGCTTGCGCCAATGTTTATTTCCCAGCGGGTTAATGTTTTCGAGACCGTTTAAAAAAGTACGCTAAAATAATAACATGGAAATGATATGTAGTACAGTCAATAGCATAAATAAGTGATCATTTATGTACCTTGTCGCTTTCAATCGTTTCACAATTTTGCATGACATTTAAAACACGACGTTAAAGTGACAAGGTACATAAATGATCACTTATTTATGATGTTGACTGTACAATTCCAGACATCATACTCGTACGCATAGTATGAGCGACTGGCGATAGGCGATTACCATTGACTTCGGGGGCTGGGATACGAAAACATGTAGTACTAGCGACCCGCCCTCGCTTCGCTTCAGATCAGAATTTAGTATACCTCTCTCTGAGATCACTTAGATCACTCTATTTATTGATGAAAACCGCATTAAAATCCGTTGCGTAGTTTGAAAGATCTAAGCGTACAGTCAGGGGCATTCCCAGTCGACCACCTCTAGGGTGATATTCGTTTGCGCGTTCGACGCGTAACGACCTGAGCGTTGTAGGATTAGCTAGCTGCAACGAACAAGCCAAAATTTTCTTAAGTGGACGACCGCCAATGTCCCTGACAGTACATACAGAGGAACTGAGGGCTCAGACAAGATGCACTACGCTAACTAACGTTTCTATTCGATTCGTTTTTAAACCAATCGCGTCACTGGAAGATGACGTGATACGAAAAGTCACGTGGTCTACCAGTGACGCGATTGTTTAAAAACGAATCGAATAGAAACGTTAGTTAGCGTAGTACATCTTGTCTGAGCCCTCAGGACTTCTATCCTAGACGGCAAAAACGATATCGTATGTGACCTGTTATGGTATTGTTTTCAACTCGGCCGCGCTTACTGTCAAGTAAATAAAATCTTTCAAAACGTTGACAATACGATAACAGGGGGGTTGTTATGACATAGCTATACAGTTCAGTTTACGCTGAGAGAAACGGACAGAGCTATATAACTGCTATAGCTCTGTCCTTTACGCTCGCCGTAAAATGAACTGCATAGCTATGTCATAATAACCCCCCTGGTCAAAGATGATAGGGTTTTTACCGCCCAGAATACCGGCCCTGAAGTGCCGAAGGCGGGAAGCGACTAGGTATGTAAATAAAAAGATACATTTCAAGAGAAAACTCAGGCCCTAGCCAAGATGCAAACGCTACTAACGTTTCTCTTTTCTATCACTCAAAATGTATGGGAAGACTTTCTAGTGCGTAGCGATAAACCACGTGGTCAGCTGTCATCCCATATATTTTGAGTGATGTTACTTCTGATGTGTCTTCTATTTTATAGCAAAGAGAAGGTAAACGAGCAGACAGGCCACATAAGTAGGATCTCAGACATTTCCATTCTCTAGACTACAATGTCAGGACTGCAATCCTAAGACTGCAAATGCGTTGCCAACCATGAGGACTAAGATGAAATGTCTCTTTACAATAGTAAATTCAACGGATGCCTTATCCCCACACCGCAACACAATGATGCAAACAGTTATATTGAGAAGCACTGGTAGACTTAGGGCCGTATCAATAATCTGATCTCGAGTGAGATGCCCTTTTAAGAAGCAAATTACACTGTGTTTTTTTATCAGAAGTAAGTTTTTTTTGCAAATGTAATAAACAACATCGTTTGATACACGCGCGCAACTGTCATTTTCACTCGTCCTCGGCCAAATACCTCGGGACTCGTGGAAAATGACATACTTTCCGCACTTGCATCAAAATTTTCCATTTTTCTATCTCGTGACCTTTACTTTGACCTATCTTAAGACAGGCATCTTAGTCAAGAGCAGTTTATTAATACAGTCTTTGAAGTGCCTACAAAGCGTACTTGAAGAATAAGGTTTCAATATTATGATAAAAATTATCTAATCGAAACTAAGATAAACGAGCAAACGCGCTTGATATCCATAAAAATAATACTGGCGTCTACTAGTCTAGCGACATAGATTGATCCAAACAAATACTGTAATGTACACCCGTTTTCTTCCCAAACTTTGTCTATAAATAACTCCACGCTTCTTTGTGGAAAACAAGCCAGAGTAATAATTATGTAAACATAGAGTAACCTACATCAACTGACCTATATTCTCGTAGGTATGTTATTTATCGCCTTGAAGAAAGTCTTTTGATCTACTTTCAACTTAGAGAATTATGTCATTTTTAACATGTAAATTATGTCACAGCGGGCCTAGTATCGTTTCGTTTCTCGCGTAACAAGTGCTTAAAACTGACTCTCGTGCTTATAAACGTGTCAAAAAGTGACGAATGTTTTATCCACATTTTGTCACGCGATAAACGCAGCCATATTAGGCCCCCAGTAGTGCAAAAGCCATGTCACACTTTCTGTGCCATGTTCTAAAATGTCCATACAAAACGGACACAGTCATAATCGAGTCTTCGGCACTGTGATAAGTTTTAATTCTAATACTTAACCGGAACTTTCACTATCATCGTCTCAGCCGATAATCATCTATTTCTAGATATAGGCGTCCGTTAGGAATTGCCAAATTGATAATTTAAAAATGTGAGTCTAATAAGTTTATTTTATTACCGTTCTAAGCTATTATCGCAAGAGATATTTCCCTATAAAGTTGTAATTAACATAACATAATGGAAATTTTTAACTCCAATTATGAAGAAAACGATAAAAAAGCTATTTTCTCTGCTTGCGAAGCAATTTTATATCGTTGCATCTCGCATGCAGGTCAACTCCACAAACGAGTTAACGTAACAGTACATAGGGCTGCCTTTTCAACTCTGAAATCTACGTAGAAAAGCATTTATAACGAAATCAAATAAACTACTAACCATCGAATTAGCTATCTTGAAGCTTGGTATGAAATTCCACTTTACATCCGAGGGACAATTTGAAACACCCTAAAGAGGAACTTTTGCGGTAGAAAAGCTGTTGAGTTTTATAACTTTCAAAGACGTCATTATCTCCCTAAACAATAATGTCGAAAGCTTACACGGTAGAGCGAATTACCTACATCAAACAATACATTGCAAATATAAAACCCATTATTTTTAAACTCTGTTTATCTTCTCATTACTTTAATATTCTTCTTGAGGATGTTGAACATCCAATACATAGCTAGGCATCTAAAATCTACATAAAATTCGAAACTAACCATAATTTTTTAAATATAATATTTTATTTCTTAATTACCTACTTTTCCGTTTAGTTAGAACTATTTCAATGTTAACAGCCCTAGCTCAGAACCGAATCCAGGTCATTGCGGCAGCGGCCCTCCGGCTAAATAGGTCACTCTGAAATAGTGCGTTGCCATGCAGTGCGGTGATAACGGACAATTAGTGCGGACACTCGTGTAAATCAGCGCAAATTACTCTACAGGAGGAGGGCCCCGTGCCCCTAAAAACAACCGGCTAAACTGAGGATCGTCTTTTAACATTGATATCTAAATATAAAAAAGAAACTGACTGAGTAACTTACTGAAATTTGGAGAGAATATTCCTTGAATATCCTCAGGTTCACTAAGAAAGGATTTTTGGAAATTCATCCCCTAAGGGGTAAAATAAGGGGAAGTAGCAGGAAAATAATTCGACGCGTAGCAAAAAGCGGGCTTCCTCTAGAATATATATATACATTCACGATAAATACCTGACACAAACTCATTGTAGAATTAAATCAAGTCCTCTATCCAACGTAACCTATTGTCGCACGCGAAACATTGCCATTCGATGTAAGGACTAACACAGAACAACCTTCTTTAATTGCAGTTCAAGCATCAAACAATAAAGAGGATATTTATTGTGACGTGCTTTGGAAGAGGCTTATTTCCAGCAATGCTCGTCAATCGCATGATTTTAGTCATGAAGGTATGATGGTGATCAAGAAATAAAAACATAAATAAAGTAAAAAGGCAAAACTTAAAAACAAATCAACAGGCTATAAAATTTGGAGAAGACACACCAGCACACAGGCCGCCTGATGGTAGGTAGGATCTTAGACCTAGACAACTTACGCTATAATCACTAAGATTTGGTCCATTCGACGTAGAACTTCATAAACTCGATCCGGAAACAGAGTCGATCCAAGTTATCGAAATGTAAAATGTGTAGGTACTCATCAATAGCAACTTTTCCGTCATAACAGAAACGGAAATCCAATAAATTGGCGCCAGGGCGTCCAATAATGAGTAATGGTGGAAAACGGTGGAGGAAACGGGAAATTCATTCATCCGCCGACAACCGCATCCTTCTTACAATCAACAGTATATTGGGTAAAACCTTTCTTTTACAACTCTATTTAAATTTAAAATCATGAAATGCTTATACGTTGTATTATACGGTGTTGTATACACTGACACGTGTTTCAGTGTATTGTTTGATATCATTTTCTTTACATGTTATTATATCGTCTTTGTTGCTGTGGCTTTGAGTGCAAATAGATGTTAAGAATAATAAGATGCAAACCATTATGAGTAATTCAAACAATCAAAGGCCAAGTTTGTTTATACTGCATGTAGCTTCATTCTTAAACATAATTTCCAAAGAGATGTAGATGCCTAAGTTGGTAAAGACACAGTTTCAATACACACACACATACCGTCACGCCTTCATCCCAGAGTGGGCTAGGCAGGGCTATAGAATTACCAACAACTCTAACAAGTTGTTGTCAATTCTATACTTAACCACATTTTGCATAAAAAGGCTAACGAGGAAAGGGACAGGGAAGTTTCAATACAAAAGATGAAAGAAAATCATTCCTGACCTTAAAGTCTTTGTTATCATGTACGATTTCTGCATACACTGGATTAGGGGCGAAATATTTCTCATTAGGTACATATTATAATTGTCCAGCATAAATGCAATTAATAATAGGAGTTCTCTCAATAACATCGATTATACAAATCGCATGCGCTCGTGTATCCTTTGTTCGCAACGTGCAAAGATCATTATATTTGCACGGTTCCGTTTGTTTTCACAGTTTGCTTACAATCCGCGTATTTGTCTATGCACGGAAGGCGCCTTCACGTGGTCTCAGGATGTATCGAGAATTTTGAATGCTTTGGGACAATATAGCATGTTCTAGTTATACTAAATAAATGCATAACCTATGAACATGAATTATATATACGTAGATACTTGGATTATTTAAAATGTAAACGATAAGCAATCTTAAAGAACAATATCGTCATTAAGGACCGTAAGCAAATGACAAATGACAATGAAAAAATTTTTGGTAGGTTATAGTTAAGTAATGGGCCATCTAACACTTTTTATTAGTGGCCTATTCTTTAAATAACAGATGAAATATCTGAATTTCAAAAGCGACCAACGTAATAATACAATGCATACACACAGAATGAGAATCCGTTATATTTAGAAACTAGGCTCTTTAGGCAGACAGCTAAAAAAAAAACAGCTTGCTGTTAAAAAATTCGAGTATTGAGAAATATAACGGATTTCATTTGAGCAACGTACTTAACAAACCACACACTTTCGTAATTGCAAATCGATACCCCAGATAAGATGCATTCGGCGTTTGTTACCGCTATCCAAAATGTATAGGATTGACGTAAGCTGTCAGACGGTCGCGTGGAACGCCTACGTCGATTCCATTTTTGACGGTTTTCGAAAATCGTTTACGTAAGCGTTAATCAACTTGTCTAGCCTCACAGAATTCTGTCACCATTTTTGCTTCAAATTTATCGATTTGTTTTGATGTAGCTTTAGTGATGTTTTGTGAATAGCACGCCCACACTATTATAGAAACAGAAACAGTTGACGTAGTTGGCAACAATATTCCTGTCAGTCGAAATTCGGAGGTGAACATTCCACGTACGAATGCATTGTAAATCATACTGAGTTACATATTTTATTACCGATTCGGTGAAGTATCAGCCACAGTAACAGATGTGTTGGTGTTTAGATCTACTTCCTTTAGGTGCATTGTGTAAAGTCATAAATTGAGTGCTTCTAAATAACATCGAGATATTTCAAAAATTTGTTTGTTTACAGTGTCCATTTTGAAACTGTAGTCACTAAATTTTGATTTAATAAAACTAAATTATAACCACCTTAGATTCCTGTTGACACTAGAATATATTTTCATTTTTTTTTTGCCAGCAAGAGTAACATTCTATGTATACAACGAGCTCAAAACAACATCCTGAGAGTCATATCTAGTGCGCCTTGGTACGCTCGCAACACAGAAATACACAATTACCTAGAAATGTCAACAGTAGAAGAAGAAGCAAAGCGTTACTCAACGAAGTATAAAGTCCGATTGACCAGTCATCCAAACCCTCTATCCCACAAGCTACTACAGCCAAATCCAGTGAAGAGACTAAAGAGAGCCAATGTGCTGCCTGACTGAGGCGAGCTGGGGCAGTGGCCCTGACTCGCCAAACCCTCATGAACTACAACCCACCTGATCATAGTCTAGGCGACTGATAGCAGGTCTAAAATAGATTTAATTTTTTTTTTACAAATCGTCAGTGATACTGCAAAACCGCGTAACTCACAAATTCTATAAGTTTCAAAATTTAACTTACTGATCTCCTTGCTAAGGTGTATTTTGCATCGTATTTAATTGATTACTTACGCGGTACTGCAGTAACAACGACGAAATTGGAATTTTGTAATCGCAGAGGTCAGGGTCCGTTTTTGTCTACTCTACCTTTGCTAAGAAAGGGACTTTAAATAAAGATTCTTAAAAATAACTACAGCATAAGTACACATTTATTTGATCAATTAACATTTATCCAATTTTATGAATATGAAAACATGAAAATAACTTCTTTATTGAAGTTACACGAAGCGCGTGTCATAAAAGTTTTCTCGTGTGACAGTCACGAGCTTACGACCCTCCAACGTTTCAATAATGGAAAATAGCATCTCGGCGCGGTGTTGCAACCCAAAACAACGTTTCAATCACTATCGGTTTATTTCTGCCAGCTCGGGTATATTTCTACACGCATAATGGTGGGGTGTGGGCATCACTACACATGCACTGTTTCTTTAAAAAAAAACATCATCATGATGCGATATTAAGATTTGTAATATACAATCATCATTTAGCCAAGTTAATGAATGGAGGCGTATTTTTTTAGTAAGTTTTCTTCCTAGTAGAGACAGATCACCAAGCTGATCGCTAGAGTAGGTACTTACTAAGGGGCAACACCTAATGAGTCAGTTACCAACTAGTCATTTCATTTTGCATCGATCAAGTTGTCAATACTACGGGTGGTATCATCATCTATTTTAAAGGATTACCATCAGATCTGCTAATAGCACTAATAAAGACTTTGAAGGTCTACTTTGTCATATTTTATACATTTCAATAGTTTAGAATCAATTTAAGAAATACGAACTCTGCTGAAACTTTTGTCGAAGGCTTAATGATTTTGCTTTCGAACTGCTTAGCGGGCATCAGGGTTCGCAGTTCAAACTACAAAGTTTCCAGACGTGTTTTAACCTTACCCTCTTATTCATAAACACGCAATAACTAAAGTCTGCTTGAAATATTCTATATACTAATCTGTCATAGTGACATAGTGCAATTTGAAAAATTTGATAGAAAGTGACAACGCATACTTTAACAAAAAAATGTTAAAACCGTTTATGAATAAAGGAGGATAGTTTAAAAAAACAATTTTTGCTACAACAATATTCTACGATTGTCATCTCACGGAAATATTTAGGCATTTTCAGCCCGTAAAACTGCGAAATATTAAATTGCTCATAAGTTAAGCTTGAGTTTGTTAAGCTTGTGGCTACAGCACAGCGCGCTAAATTAACGTTTAGCCGACGCATAGAACCAGATCCGAACGGGCAAAGTCAACAGCCGTCAGCGGCCGGCTGTTTGGCTCCACTGGGCAAACACAACGACAGGCGGCGATAAGCGATTTTCCACACCAAGGGCAAATCAATGCAATATATGTATGTAGGTATAAGGGTTGAATTTTCGAGTACTAGCACTCTGGAGTCGAGATTGGGCAAAGCTGTGTCTGATAGACTTATATATCCCAGCCATTACTAGGACTCAATTAGTTATAGGCCGAAAGATACTAAGATGTTATAAAAATCTCTTTGAACTCGATAACTTGCGATCACAAGTCGCGATACTCCATTAAACAACCGACGCTCATCTAAGATATTACAGTACGGCCAATATTCCCTACGTTATTGCTGATGTGAACTCTGGTCTTTTATCTATGAAACCTAGATTACGTTGTCTTCTGCAGATGTTTATTTTTGGTGAGTTTCCAAAAAAATTGGTATATTGTCGACCGAAGTGAGGTCTTATAGCTAGTTAACTCAGTGGTGATGTTTGTAAGTTTGTTCGACAATAACTTGCGTATTGTTGATTCGATCTTTATGAAATTTGGTTGAAAAGTAGTTGAAGAAAATATAATTTTCAGAATCGAGCATAATATGGGTCCTAGGGGTTAAGGAGTTAAAGAGGGATCGTAAGGTTGCTCGTCGCGAACTTCTATTATAAAAAGTATTTACTGTAATTAATTTTAATTACTTGTTTATGAAATATGAATATTAAATTACAAGTGTAAAACATAAAGCGTAAAGCATTATAAACCAGTAATAATTTGCAAGTTTCTCCGTTTAAAGAAGCATAGAGTTAATTGGACAAATTACAAACAAATCGTTTCTGTAAGTGCCTACTGGAAACTATGTCAACGATTCAGACAACTTCATACCAGCGCAAAGTAAACACCTTTAAAGTCTAGAGTAGTCTAGACTTTATCTTTGTTTTCGATACCCTATCTCCCCATTATTAGGCTGTCACGTAGCACTAGGTATTGTAACCCGTGTATCGGATGGCGTCATTTAGGTGTTTGAAGTAGATGCATATGACCTTACTTTATCTATTACAGACTGTCTCATATTTAATTTCAATTCGAAAGGGATTTTAAAACTGGCATTATTTTCCGTTGAAATAAACTATTACAAGAATTTAAGCATCAAAGGAAGCTCTTCCTGGCTCTAAACATTAATCTCATGTCTCTAAAATCGAAGAAGACATCTCGCTCGGTTGGTAAATTGTGGAAAACTAAGTCAATTACTTCCCGCAAGTAACACTTGCACAACTGTTTTTATTTATTTTACTGTTGACGTGGTTTTTGTACAGAGGTCATTACAAAGGCAGATAATATCCGGGAGATGTCTTCTATCCCAGAAAAATAAAATCCAATGAACTTAGATGCCAATGAAACAGCTTTTAATGAAATCAATACGGATTACGCGTCAAAGAAAGATCTATATAAACACGATTCTTTTCATTTGTTAGGTATTGCCTCTGACCCAGATGTAACGCTTCGACATCAAACAAGTCGTTTGAGCATACACGTGTCACCCCACGTTCCTCCCACGTATAAAATAAAACCAAATCTGTATTCCTAGCGGCGTCTGCGTCAAGGTTCAGTTCAGACTTTATTATTCTAGAAATACAACAGCTACGTATCTACATATAGTAATAGTAGAAGGGTTGAAAGTTAAATTGTTTGCCAAACCCTTGTAAGCGGCTGACGAGGGCTAACGAAGGTTTGATTGTAACGAGTTCAAAAAGAAAAGTCCGTGAACCCGTTGGGACTGGTAACTTTATCCCGACAAAGAGTTTTCAAAGCATATTATGTAGGTACTAGAATATAGATTCATCTACAAATTTGCCTTTATCAGCATCGATGTAAATACGAGGGGTTATCCATAAGTTTTGAGAATCAGTAAGAACCATCTACATAATGATATTCTTTTAATGTGGACTATACCATGGCACTAATTAAACTTAAATTAGAGAAAAAAAATCTATACATTATTCATTTGTTTTCCTGTGATAGGTAAACAAAAAACATCTGTATTAACAATTTTACAAGACGGCAAAATTTTTAGAGTTAGTTTTGTAATAATTTGGAGCTGTGTGGAAAAAGTTCTGGTACAATAATAAAAAATATTGTTATTGAAAATGAAACCTTGATTTATCATTATGATTTAAAGGATAAATAAGTTATCATTGCAGTGGATTTTTTTATCTCCAGCTCTGTCACCAAAGTTTAGGGTGGTTTTTTCGGCCTTTTCCAGGATTATTGAGGCCTACAAATAAATACTGCGACATTATTTTTTAGAGCAATTGTGTTCAAATAATCTAGGAGAGTTATATAACATTATTCTATCCTAATTATGGCAAAATAATAAAAATAAGCTGAAGAAAAAAAAATCGAATTTTCGGCAGGAATTGTGCTTCAGAGCCTTCTAATTGATAAGGGTGCTGCTCGTCGACTAAAGATCAGAACTGATAACCGCTCTCCCCGTTATTTAGCCCTAACTTTCGACTACTACTTCTCATTCACTAATGTTCAAAAACAACTATACATAAAAATGACGAGCTGGTGATGACATAGTGAAGGTACAAAATTTGGCCATTTTGACCTCCTTAAGTAAAATTATTTTTATAGTGGTAAAATAAAACAATTGAATGACGCTAATAAGTGTTCGGAAATATAGAAAGTGTGCTCATTCCAATTAAAATATAACGATTTACATATCTCCCATTTTTAATACCGATTATCAAAACTTATGGATCACCCCTCGTATGTCCCTTTTAACAAAGGATTAAAGTGTTTAACGTAACCACAGGTATAATTCATTTCTTTTTCCCGAAAGTAAGCCGCAGAAATTCCGATATTCGGCGGCAATTTATTTTCAATCTCTTGGCCTACTTCCTTTCTTATAAAACATTTATATATTTTTGAATAGGCTTGAATATATATGATATTCAAAATCATTCGGCGAAAAAAACACTTTAAATGCGTTATTCGTTGACTACGGAGTTTATCTAGAAAGCAAAAATATAAAAAACTTACTTGGTGATATTGTCCTGCCGTTTGATAATGTTCTGCAAGCCAACAGCATCTCGCAACTGCATCACGATGGCTGTTCTAACCGCTTCAGTGCTCCTCCATTCTTCAATCCTTTCGCAGAGCACCTTGAAAGATAACATTAATTAGAATTTACATGCTTATGGGTATGAAAATGAAATTAAGCGATCTAAACTACTTTTGTGTACTTCGTATAGTCTTATATTATATTAGTGAGCAAAAATAACAACTTTGTAAAGATCTTACGTCGAAAGCAAAAGATTGCAGATCTCTGACGAGATGAACTGACCAATTAAAAGGCAAGAGGAGCCACGCTTTATAATGTGGTGCGGATGGCCACTAACAGAAATTCTAGCCGATGGAAACAAAGCAAGACGTCCTTAAATAACGATCTCCAGTCATGAAAAAACTAACAGAGAGAGAAATACCGATCAACGTTATTTTAGTAGGTTACAGTTATTTTCTTACCTCTACATCGTCTGTATAAATTGGCGTATTCCTGAACACATCCTTCTTAACAACGGACACATATGGCCCCTGCACTCCGCCAACGAATTTCTCACAATTGAAGAACAGGGCATCTTTTTTCACCATCTCTTCTTCCACTCCTGGGAAGGTAGGGTTCATGTCAACCGCTGATGTTGGCGCCACCAGCGTGTAGTCCCAGAAAGACCAGGCTCCGTACTGGTGGAGGAGTAAGGTGGTGGCCACGTCATCAGCTAGGACTCCCGTGAGCTTGGAGGCGGCTGGGAAGAACCCTATCAAGCGTTTCCCAGTTCCTGAGTATCGCTGCAACTTCTGCTCCAAGTTGTTTAGGTCTATGAATCCTTCTTTTGTTTCTGGCACTTTGATTATCTGGAAAGAAGAAAATGTGTTAAATGTAAATTAGTGTTGTTTTTTGAGAAATCGAGCTTCTGAAAGTAGAAAATAAATCGCATGCGAAAGACCCTGAATAAAAAAATACGATTAAACCGTTTCTCGTTTAATTTCGAATGCAATTTTCGAGTGTTTGATTCTCAAACGGTCAATTGACCCGCTGGCCGTGTTAGAGAGAGCACAAGAACAATTTAAATTACCAGACTAATCAGAGTTAGGTTACATTTGAGTACAAAATTTTCCTCTCTATTAAATAATTTGAAATAGGTGACACAAATTTCGTTGAAATGGGCTCTGTCCAAATTATTTCTAGACAATTGAACGTGAAAGAAAAGGACAAATCGCCTTTGTAACCAAAATATATTTATATCTAAAACGGTTTCGTCTAGCTAAACTACGAGTACAACTACTTATTCCATTTTTTATCCTGATGAATCATGTTTTAAAAGAACCTTATCACGTAAAATCACTTTATCAGATTAATCTCCTGCTTTGATTTCCTGCGTCTCGAGGGAACGATATTTCGACCCTGAATATTTTACGAAAAGGAAAATAACAATCGGTATTCAAGCAATATTGAAAATTCCCTACTAGAAACTGATTTAAAAGTCGATTCTAGAAACATTGGATTAATTTTTTTCATTAACTTTATACTGATTCAGGAAATTAATATTTTACCTACGCAACAACATCGTTTAGAAAATGGGGCCAAAAAAAGCATTTTATTTCTGATGACAATCTATTGGTATCTCTCATAGTTTACACTAAACATTCCCAGCTTAACAGCAAAATTGCGTAGTATTCTAAAAATAGTGATCGAACACGCCATTTCAGGGCAAATTGGTCCTTGTGGAGACTCGTAAGCTCGTAATAGCCAAGGCCAGGGTGACATAAACCCAAACAAACATAACGAATATATACAAATGACTGGTTAAAGTAATTAGTATTAGCAACGCAAACCCGCTGTAAATGTTAATGAACATGTTTACTGACGTCATACACAATGCTCAGCAATGAGAAAACATCGCTACCTATTACATGGCTTTGGATAAACAAAAACGTGTAAGTGACACTTTCAACATCTAAATGGCCAATAAACTTTTTAGTCGCAAAAATTATCTACCATTAAAACAATTGCAAAGAAAGAAACCATGACGAACACAATGTTGAAAATATTGTAGCGTTGGATTATGAGTCTAGCAGCGTTTTAATACGTATGACAATAAGTATGTGGCCGTCAGCATTCTATTTTAAAACAATTCAATGTTACTAAATAGATTAGATACTGCGTGTGGTCAGATAAAGTGTTGTGATAAAGAGTGAATGTGCTAAATGTCAGCAATGTATCGAATACTTGAAGAAGTTCTTTAACTACGATATTTAAATTAAAATGCGTCGTTTTAAAATGCATTGGGACAACAATATCTATTTATTTTTTAGGACCATATTGACAGACTATACCTTCCTACCTACATATGATAGCGGTCAGCGGTGGTTTTAAAGGCCAGTAGTGTAGGGGAAGATGGGGTGGCTTCGTACAAAGGGAGCATTCGTACAGTGGTCATATCTCGACTATCCAACATGCTGAAGCGTTCATATTTGTATGCGTGACTGCCGCTCATATGCATAGGCTATCCTCAAAAAGCGATGGCAGTGCGGCAGCAGATTTCGCCAGAAATAAATAATATGTGTTTTCGCGACCCAAAAGTAATTTTTGGTTCTTCTTTGAATGCGTCCGTCTCTAATAAGTTTTACTCGAATTAGAAAAAATATGTTTATATAGTTTGTAATTAGATGCTGGAGATTAATATGTAAACAATGGTTTTGGGATTTTAACAGTAATTCTTTAATTCGATTTTTTTTCGGATCGTTTTGGTTGAGGTACCTTCGTACAGTCAAAATGTATGTAATATACAGTATACTGTACGAATAAAAGTTAAAAAAATGTATATCAAGAATAATTATAATCACAAAACCAGGTCAGTAAGATATGCCTAAAAGGTGACTGAAACAGGTGAAATAGCTGAAAATCCAATGAATCCTGGGAAAAAACGAATAGTGTACGAAGCCACCCCACGTATGGGGTGCATTCGTACGTTTCCCACTTTTTGGGAAAACCATTATATTTTGGCACAGTTGCTTTGTATCCAAATTAAAATACACAATTATTATAGCCAAATAAGTGGAAGATGAAGTAACATTCATCTCATTTAAAAACAGCGGTTAGTTTTTTTTTTACAATGCTTAAAGTAAAAAGTGTACAGTCGCCATCAGATATATTGTAGCGGGCGAGGTACTCAAATATTTCGGAGCAGCATTACTTTTCAATAAATTCGTTACACTAGTTATGGTCAATAACACTAGAACATGCAATTTGTCATAAATAAAGGAGCAGCGACTTTTCAATAAATTCGGAACATATAACGAGGTAAAAATATCAGAAAGCACAGAACGTCAAAGGTATCTACGCACTCAGGGTGATCATAAAGATCGGAACATTTATGGAAAATATACCTTAAGTCTGTATCACACAGTTTAAATTCGTTACTTTAATTATTATGCATGTACACGTCACGAGTAGATTCGAATTCCAAACAAAACATAAATACGTCATGCCAAAGATCGACATGCATAGTAATTAAAGTAACGAATTTAAACTGTGTGATACAGACTTAAGGTATATTTTCCATAAATGTTCCGATCTTTATGATAACCCTGAGTGCGTAGATACCTTTGATGTTCTGTGCTTTCTTATATTTTTACCTCGTTATATGTTCCGAATTTATTGAAAAGTCCTGCTCTTATATTTATGACAAATTGCATGTTCTGGTGTTATTGACCATAACTAGTGTAACGAATTTATTGAAAAGTAATGCTGCTCCGAAATATTTGAGTGCCTCGCCCGCTACAATATATCTGATGGCGACTGTACGAAGCCACCCCATCTTCCCCTACTTGCCATTCCTCGGCTGTTGCGGATATCGCGGTGGTCACTTTGGTGACCGCACTTCTCAAACTAATCCTAATAGTACTTAGTTAACTTTATTTTATTATCCTCTTATTCAACTTTAATCACGTATTAAAAGTGAACAAGACTTCTACGGTTTAAATAAAGTGAGTCATAATCAATATGTTAGCTTTTTATGTCATGAAGAGGAAAACGAATATTGTATTTGGTGTGACTACCGAAGTTTAGTTTTGATATTTGTGGGGTGCCTAATGAACTTACGATTATCAATTTCAATTAAATACATTTTCTCACTCAGTATGCCAAATTATCAATAAATAATAAAATACTTATTGCCCCGGAAACATTGACTGTTTTCGTTAATTCAACAATAGACAAACTCTGGGGCAAAAACGAATCTAATCCAATTACAAAACTACACTCCCAAATAATAAACACAGAAACCTACTGCCAATATTCATAGAATCGCTGCAGGGAGAACAAAAATATACGAATCGGTTCTATTGAAACGTTCGTCGACCCATTTGGCTTGGCTGTGGCCCGCGGGCGAGACGGCACAAATAGTTTGGCGTTTTGCGACAAATCTAATTGAAGATAAATATTACTTGTTTGTACTCAAAATGGCGCAAATTTTAAACGACATGACAGTTTTATGACAGACGATAAAATAAAAGTGAAAAATGTAGAGGAAAAAATGACCCCGTTAAATTGCTTTAAGCATGGTAAGTAGGTAAATTCATTACTAGGATAGTAGCTGGGGATGGGAAGGTGTGGCTTAATCTTGTGGAAGCCTCAGTACCGTCAAGTAGCAATAGCACAACAGTAACAACCACAACAACTATACAATAACAACCACGACCAAAACTCATTATGCTCATCTGCTTCTCATTTTCTGATCTTAGATGCTCATCTCAAGATACGACAAAGTAAACGTCGTCATAAAAACTGATTTCAGACATATCTTGAGACTGGCATCTTAAACAAGATCAATTTATTAGTACGACACTATCTATTATCTTTAGGATTCGAATTCTGTAGCCCTTGAAAAAGAGAACTAGGCCAATTAAATCATTTAATAGATTTACAGGTAAGTTCACATGTTCTATGACGAAGCCATAATCTGAATGAATAGCAGCTCTAAACCAATAAAATACTATTATGCTAATTCATTTCAACATCCTTACTTTACCAGATATAATAGACAAGTAGCTCTAGTATTAAAGATGATACCACTTGGCCTTTGAGCTAAAGGTACTCCGCGGAATTTCAATTACTTTCGGTGGATCTAAAGTGATTTTGCTTTTTACATAAAATGGAGCCTCTATAAACAATAAAGCAAAAGGGGTTATAGCCAATGATATTTTATATTAAGATACGTCATCTGCGCGCAAAAGCGTTCCTCGAAAAGGAAGGTAATTGCCTTACTATCGTTCAGTCGCGCCGTGGCCGCTGACACGCACGCGTCCAAAACAGTAAAGTTTTATTACCGAAATGCAACAAATATAAGTCATAAAAAATGCCGTCTTATATTTTTCGAGGCTGCCGAAATTATACTGTAACTATAAAAGGAAGAAAGGATGTCTCATTTCATTCGTAAGTACCGTAAATATTTTTTACATTTTGTTTTACATCGCCATACTTTGTTTAATTTGCACCAGTGACGTCACTGTCACCTATGAAACATGAGATACACAATTAGATATCGCATGAGTGCGATAAAGACGGGTAGCTATATGGCAGCCGTGAGCGGGCACGCTGGGTCATTCGGGTACGCAATTTGAAACAACTATTTATCTCTTTCTAACAATAGCTTTCGCTACGAATTGCCGTCTTTGTCTGTAGAAATATGGCAACGTAGCAACTGTCAGTAACTGACGACGGTTTTCGAATGCGTTTAGTATGAGCATAACGTATCTAAATATAAAATATCTTTGGTTACATGTTTAACCTTACACTTACAGGCACAGTGATGTGTGTGTGTCAATTTTAAGAGGTCACGTAGGTATGCTAAAGTCGATAGTGTACCGAGATCTTGATCTCAATAACCATAACAGCTATGTGTCGGTTCTTTGGATATATAAAACTTGTTATTTTTTCTTTAAACTGTTAAACGTGAAAACACTATAAGAAATAAATACCTCTTTCGCATGTCTTTGGTCGAATCTTCGAAACCCTAGAGTCTTTAACGATGATGTATGATCTAATTTTTGAGTACTTATGACTTCTTGATCCTGGTAAACTATTTTTTAATAAATATCGTTTTAAACTAAACAGAAATGAGTTTGTTGTTCTTCGTTCAAAAAGTACATACAATGTAATCTCTTAAAATACCGCATCGCTTAAGAGTTCTTACGTACAGTCTCCCAAATTAGTGGTCAATCAATTTCGCGATAACTTCCTATGAAATAAAATGTCGCTAAAGAATAAGACGCATCTTATCAACTTTATTGTTTTTTGCTTACGGTAGCAAACTGTACTACATCACGATATTGTCATGAGTCTTAATTTAACTTCCATCCAGGTTGCCAACCAAAACAGAATCATAACAAAGTTCTATCAGTATTGACAAGTTGACAACTGAAACATGTGACTAATACTGATACATAAATAATTTTAGATGACACGGTAACCGGATCGACCGCCAGATACATCAAATGTGTTACTAAGGACAATATGATTGGGGTTATTGACCCACTAATAGCAAATCTTCCGATTTTAACTCCAGAATCACTATGAAACGTCCGCATGAGCATCATCATTATACAGCCGAAAGAAGTCCTCTGCTGGACCGCCTTCGCCAAGGATCTCCACAGAAAGGCTGTCCTCATAATAGCTGTCCTTCGATTTCCCGCGATCTTCACCAGATCATCGGACCACCATGTGGGAGCCCTATAAACACTTCTCTTTCCGGTACGCCATTGCTCCTCACGCTAGAAACTAATTTTCATACGACGCGTTCAGATAAAGTTGATTTTGTGGATAACAGAAAACCAAATACCGAGAATAACCTCAAACAGCCCCCCTTTATTTTCCTTCATAGATTTTTCCATAGAACCAACATTGCACGATTTAAAAAAATACTTAAAACCTGACATCATACCACTATACCACCATACCATCGAAACACGTAACATATTTTTTTACCAAAATTCACGGATGTTCTTTTTACTCCTTTACGCCCATCTTGCTTTGATATCGTAAATAACAATCTTAACGTTACGATAGCTATGACAAGTGAATAAAAATTGTCACAACGTCAACAATGTAAGTACGATGTCGAATCAATATGAGCTAGTACAATGTAGAAGCGCCCGTAGTGAGTATGCAATTTAGAATTCATGTCGTGTATTTATTATCGGCAAATTCCTCAGACGTTATCAGTGAAGTCGCCGAGTGCACGCACTTGGCAAGTGCAGTCGGTCTGACTTTGATTCCATCTTGAATGACACTCGTGACTGAAGTGAGTTTTATGAACCCCCGACAGCAAAAAGAGGGGTATTATAAGTTTTAACATCGTAGCTCAAAGCCACTTTAAGGCCCAGCCACACCGCTTGCGTGACGTGCACGTGCACGTGCGCGTTCGCTTTCCTCTGCGTTGTATAGTGATATGTCGTAATGAGAATTAATACTATACAACGCATTGGAAAGCGAACGCACACGTGCACGTGCACGTCACGCAAGCGGTGTGGCTGGGCCTTTAATCGGGATGATTTTTAGCTAGGTTTCATAAAAAAAACAGTTGGCTGTTAAGAAATGTCGTCATTAAATTTGGGGTTTGAATCTATTAATAGTTATGAAAGAAATCGTCAATCATGGAGTCAGTCCGTTAAGAAATAATATAACTTTTATAGAAAAGGAATTTATTAAAGACACAGATGAAACTGAAAATGGCAGCGCGTTGTAAATTATTGACGACTTTGACCCATTTCACTGGATGCAGGTTATGGCACGATTGCACCGGGAAAGTTCTATCTGCGCCATAAATACTGCAGATGTGACTTTTATAGGTGTTATGGAATGCGCTGCATTTTAAGTCATTTTTGTGATGTTTGGTTTAAATGATTTTGAAATCATTTATACTTTAATCAATAGGCAATAATCGGTTATCAGCAGTGATCGGAATAGGTAGAGCTAATTTGCCTAAACTTGACGCATATTCATTCATGCGTGAGAGAGATGGGAATACATTATTGAATGAACATGCATCAAGTTTAGGCAAATTAGCTCATCTATTTCCGATCACTGGTTATCAGTTCTTCTGATAATAAATATATTCTGTGTTTGGCAGCAACTAAATGACAACAGAGGGCTCAGACAAGATGCACTACGCTCACTAACGTTTCTATTCGATTCGTTTTTAAACCAATCGCGTCACTGGAAGATGACGTGATACGAAAAGTCACGTGGTCTACCAGTGACGCGATTGGTTTAAAAACGAATCGAATAGAAACGTTAGTTAGCGTAGTGCATCTTGTCTGAGCCCTCAGGAACTTTTTGGAATGGTGTTCTGAAAAAAAAACATGCTTATAGAGGTTTATCTAAAAAGTATACAAGTGTTTTTGTTTATATATTTACTGAGGAAGTAAATAAACAAATTTCCGCTGATGGCCAAAGAGATTAAACCCCACGTGGTCTTAAAGTTACAGCTAGTGCTAAACTTAAAAAAACGGTTACAAACAAAATGACTTCATTCCGACCAATAGTCCAAAGCGGGCGTAGCACACACTGATAATATTCAATATCTTTTCCTCAGTAAATAATAATAAAATAAATATGTTTTTAAGCCAAACCTCTATAAGCATTTTTATCAGAACATCTTTTAAAAAACATCCGGTTGTCAACTCCATGCTATCAATACTGTGTGCTCCAATCGGCTCAAATTACGAAAAGGTCCGAGAACCATACTCGTACATATATATGTACGTAGCCCATATGTCCTTCAATAAATTTCCCAATCCTTGCAATTACTTTACCAAATAGTGACGTCGTGATATAATACGCAACGATCACTCTTATTCCGATAGCAATACGGTTGTAGCCACTTAAACTTTGTATTGCCCTAAGTAAACCTTCTACGCAGCATTTCCCTTATCGCGGTATTCGCGGTGACCTTCCCAATCCGTTACCACGCTACACAGTTATCGTAAATCACCGGTAACTGAAGATTAAATAAACGAATGAAAAACTGCACAACATAACAATTACCAAGGTTACTAACTATAAATAAACGATTTTAAGCATTTGTAATTTTGTATGTCCGTTAACAATTACCATACCATACTCGTAGTCTAAAGATAAAAGTGCTAAATTATGATTTTGCAGGCTTACTTTATATGATACTGTTGCCCGCGACTCCGTCCGCGCAGAAAAATAAAACATAGCCTATGTTACTCAGGGATAATGTAGCATTCTAATATTGAAAGAATTTTTGAAATCGGTCCAGTAGTTTTTGAGTTTATTAGTTACAAACATGCACACACACAAAAATACAAAAATACAAATCTTTCCTCTTTACGAGTATAATATTAGTACAGATTCAATTACTTAGATATCATTATTACTTATTTATTGTTCCATTTTGTAGGCTTTGTTTCATGATAACTTATAATTGTAATAACGTTACTATAATCCTTCCGTTTCTCGAGTTTTTGCAGAGTTAGCAGTGATTTAATGAAAAGAAAAAATGCGTCATCTTTGACGCGGTCAACTGTTTTAATTAATCTTCGTCTTCCACTTCCTCTGTTGTCTCTCGCTTATCGTGTTTGTGATATAAGCTAAGTTTTAATGACATCCTAAAGACAATAAAGGGCATTTTGGAAAAACACAAACTACGCAAGCAAACTGGCAACCATGCCAAGATATTAAACGCTAAAACCAAGCATTTACTAAAAATATCCTGCAAGTACGTCAAATTAATCTAGGACGAGGGATTGGAACATTCCTCATCGAAACGCGAGGGTACCACGCGATGTCGCTTATACAGGGCGAGAGTGACCTAAATATAAATGTACATCACCAAACCTGACAGTAACAGGCATTTACCGACTTATGCACCGGAAATTCTACAAGGTATTTAATAAAATACAGAACTGTCTGAGTTGAAAGCATTATACTTGTAATGTACAGTTAAGGTGCCTATGCACTAAAAATTTGGGAACTAGAAATATACAGTAGTTTTTTTTTACATTAGTAGATTTTTGATGCGTAAAAGTGCGGTTCACGTCGTTTGCCCGAATTTCATATGCCATAATTGTACCACTTGCCATAATATTAATTTGCCATAAAGACATTTTTTCTGAAACCGTAAACCTTTCAGGTAATTTTTACATGTCATCGTATAGAGCCCAATAGGCCAGGTTTGGTATGTTTAATAACAATTCTGAATAGTTCACGGTGTCAGAAAAAATGCCTTTATGGCATTTAAATTGCCTTTGTATCACTACAATTATGGCAATTAAAATTCGAGCAAACGATAGAGAACCGTAAAAGTGCCCTTGCTTTTTTTATCTTTTACTAGCGACAAGCCCTCGCTTCGCTTTTCTGTACAACTAACACCCATAGGTGCAAAAATCTACGGATGAAAAACGCATTGAACTCCGTTGCGTAGTTTGAAAGACGTAAGCGTATATACAAAGGGATAGACAGCGGGAAACGACTTTGTTTTATACGATGTAAATATTAGAGTTTGTTCGGATACATACTTATCTATCAATTCTATCATATTTTGTTCATATTTGCTTTTATAATGTTTTTTGACGTCATTCTGTAGATGCGAGCACGTCGTAGTCCGGAATTTTTGGTATTTGATCATTGGACATCGACATTTTGGAATCTGATCAACCTAAGGCGAGCAAGAGGCTATCAATGGCGGTTGTTTTCCCACAGTTAATATAACAGATCTATTCATATTTACATAAAGAATCGGCACTTACATTTTTGTCAGTAAAACTTAATATGATCGTAACCATTCCGGCCACTTACCTAAAACTTAAGTGCTAAATAACAAGCAAGGTGATTTGAAGTGCATGATATCATTATTTCGGAATTTGAATAACTGCTGTCAGTTCAAGTTTATCTACAGGATCTACATCATTCATTGCGTTACCAACAGTGTATTGACCGGCGGATAATGTTTTACTTTTTATGGTCAAATTAAGGAGTTGTTCAGTTACACTTAGTAAACAAAAAAAATCGCTTTTAGTATGCACACAATTTTACAGTGGTCAATAAGATCCTAGCTGGAAGTGATCCGGCCCAGGATTCGATCTCCTATTGGGGCAAATATTTGTGAGACTAGCATGAATTGTTTTTTTCTCTATGTATTCAGTATGTATAATCTTGTCTAGTAGTACTTAGTACCTATACCTCTACTAACCTAGAACTTAAGGTTAATTTGTGTAAAATTATTATAATTTTTATATTATATGTTTTTTGTTATTTATCTATTTACGTATGTTTTTATTTGTATGTACCTATGTTTATATGATATGTATTTTCGATGCATGGTATCGTTCCTAGTTCCTACAATATTGCACTGCCTACAACAAGTTTCTGATGTGGCCAAAGGTCAACTGGCAGCGAATGCCGTTAAACATTAAGTTCGCCTTTTGTACTCAGTTTCCGATTTAAACCAGTATATTAGTACTTACCACCGCATCGAACTCCCTCCAGACAGCCAGCTGCCGCTCGGTCTCTCGCGAGGACACGAAGAGCGCCACGTTGGTCGGCCGCAGGGCTCGCAGGAACCGAGGGAGCGACGCGCCCAGCGCCACAACGTCGTCTGCACACGCGCCCACGCATTTGCGAATTATGACTTTAGACTCAGATCTGTAAAAAAATAAACCATTAAGAGGATTGTAAAAAGACACTTAAATCGCGTAGCTGTCAAACAATTTCCATGCAAGTTTTGCTCCGGGTGACTTTTCTCGCCCTAAATCAAATCCGATTTCTACAATTTTTGAATGTTTTGTTGTCATTATGAAAAACTAGAACCGTACAATGCAACCATTTTCTAAATGGAAATCGGCATTCTTCGTTTTTCTATGACACACGAGTCACAAATATACTGTCAGTTGCGAGTGCAAGGGTAATAGCAATAGCCAGCCGAAACCTATTCAGTAGCTGGGAATACTGTACTGCAAAGGAAAACGTACAGACATCGTTTTTCATAATATCTACAACATATTCGAAAATCGTAAAAATCGGACTATGCGAAAGGGGAGAGACCCATTATCGTATTTTAAATGGAAATTTTCAGCCCCACAAAGAGCCTCCTGACTAATTGCTATATCGAAAAGTAATGCGTTTTAAATCCGACCCTTGTTCTAGCTATGTAACAAGTCTCTTGAGGTGTTAATCGAGACTAAACAGCTATTCACCAAATCCACTATCGGGACGATCATCGTCGAGTCAACATCCCACTTGCTGAGTTTATCCATTTATACTGACTGAATTCTAGTCTCATAGACTAGTCACCTATTCACACAAAAGAGTAAACATACAAAAAGTACCTATCACTTGCAAGTGGTTATCTTCAATACCAGATTTTATAATTGCCCTATTAATAGGGCAATTATAAAAACTGCTTTTTATGCGGTTCGCATCAAGCGGAATGAGACATCGTCGATGCTGCCCGGTGCTAGGATGGGATCGATTTGTAAGTACGATGAGACGATGATGGAAGGCAATGCAAGTACTTAAACTAAAAAACCTAATTAGATTCCAACATACGTCAAAAAAGTGTTGCCATTAAAATGACATATTAGGTGGATCAGTAAATTTTCACTTCTGTAAATGTTATAGGTAGCTGTTTATTTTATTTATAATATTAAAGGCAACATTTAATTTTCCTTCTTAAATAAACAATCTTATTTAAATACTCGTCGCAAAAAAAGATATTTAATTAAATTGTTTTATAGGAGAAAAGTTTAAATAACAATGGCAATAACTAAGGGTTTAATAACATTTGGTACCAATTATTATTCTCATTATGTGCCATTACATTTTTAGGAAAAAAAATCAATTATATTTTTACGTACGTCTTCAAAACTTGACCGAAATCTTCAAAAAATCTTCAAGTCTTCAAAAAATTATCAGTTGATAATATCTATTGTCACTTCATTCGACATCTGACGTTTGGATAGCTCGAATGTTTTCTGTACCTATTCGCCCCGTGGTGATTTTCATTGTTAAGTTTTTGTTTTCCGTTAAGTTTTTGTTGTTTCATTTCGTTATTGTTTCAAGTTTGTGTTTTGCTCGTGGGTTTTGCTTTATCTCAAGTAAAATGGAGCCTGTACCAGGTTCAACAAACATTGATTAAAATTAGGATGATCTTTATCATATTGTGGAAATAACTTATATTGTTTTATTTTAACATAATTATTGTACCAAAAGGTTGGTTTTTCCTGAAACGTCACAATGATGATGACACCGTGTAACTGTGACATTCCGCCATCTTTGGTAGTTTTTTTGACGTATATTGGAATCTAATTAGGTTTCCAAGTTTAAATAAGGATTTATTGTGATATTCTAAAATTCGAGTTTTCTGCCGTAATGGCTACCTAAGACATAGGTATGGTTAATTTATGAAGTTCAAGACAGACATGACAAAGCATTTCTTTGGGCCCCAAAATACTTATGAGAAAAGTTTTTCCTAAATGCCCTGTAATATGATCAGAAATATTGGTTTTTGAGAATGTGAAATTTAGTTGAAAATAGGTGTGACATCTTTTTATAAACTAATATACCTACGTTTTATAAATACCTATATGTATACGAGACCTATTTTTCAACTTATATTTAGTTAATACTTTTAAAGTGGCCATTTCAGTTTAATTCAAATTCAAATTCAAAATTCAAATAATTTATTGCGTGTCACATTACGTTACAACAGGTGGAACTATAACTACAGGTATACATGTGACGCCCTGCGAGGTCACAGCAACATGAGAGGGCTACTACCCGTTTAATTATCATTATTCTAAATTATATTTTATATTTAAATTATACATATTTAATATTGCACACTGTCTTGGCACAAATTAATACAAATTATGAAGCCACTTCTTACAATAATCTTTAAATAATATTCTACGTATTCTTAATCTAGGGTCATCTAAGTACCTAACTATGTCATTATTGGTGGGTCCCATTAAAAAAGTCGTTTAGGTTATAAAAGCATTTGTTAATTAAGAATATTTTTAATTGTTGTACAAATATATTTGGTCTATCTAGGTTTTTAATGTTATTGGGTAGGTGATTATATATTTTAATCATATTATGATGAGGGCTGGATGTTACTATTTTCAGTCTAGAAAAGGGTAATTTTAATTTATTTAAATATCTATCATTTCTTCTTATATCTGTTATTGGCGTATAAAGATCCATGTGTTTTCTTATAAACTTACTAGATTCAAATATATACATTGAAGTTAAGGTGAGTAATTTTAATTTTATAAAATGTGGCCGGCAAGTTTGCATTTGATCTATATTTGCTAGTAATCTAATGCATTTCTTTTGTAGAATAAAAATTTCGTCAGTATCGCAGCTATGACCCCACAATATGAGACCATATGACATTCTCGAGTAAGCGTAAGCGTAGTACGCACTCAGCGCCGTCTGTAAGTCAGTGCTGCGTTTAAGATGCTGCAGAGCGTATATAAAGGAAGAAAGTTTTTTCGAAAGCTTTTGGATGTGTGATTTCCAGTTTAGATTTGTGTCTAGATCTATGCCCAACAATGGAGCTGCGTTCACAGTTTCTAGTTTGGTATTATTATGGCTGAAAGATATTGGTAGTGGTGATTTTTGATATGGCTTGAATTGGATGACTTTAGTTTTACTTAGGTTGAGCTTTAAATTGTGAGTATCTAACCAATTTATAATTTTTTGTAGCGTTAAATTTAATTTATTTTCGACTTCAATCATGTTTGAGCAAGGCAAAAGAACGGTTGTACGTTATTTTACAGACAGAAGTTGTTTAGAATTTCATTTCATATAATTTTTTTTTCGTATTATCATTTCATAGAATAATCAATATGTAGAATAATTACTTTGAAGACATTTAAATCATCGTTTTTTATTTCAAATAAAAATCAATGTTTCTTTTTTCATATCATAGAATAGCAAATTAAATATTCTTTGTTCTCATATTATTTATTTAAAATATAACTTAATAACAATAAAATCATCTTATAGAATTGGGAGCAGTTTGTGAAGGTGTGTGAAATGAAACGTTTGAAAAAAAGCATACCTACATACATTTGCAGACAGCAAGTTCATCTTACGTATAATATAAACGCATATAACGATTTTAATTTACAATCAAATTGTATCGCATAGCTTATTCAAGGGATATAAAAAAAATAACCTCGAAGGCTAAGGCGGGAGCTTGCTTCGCTTCGCTCCCGCCATAGCCTTCTAACCTAACCTATTCAAGTCGGTTCTGCCCAGAGAGGTCTTGGTCGCTCGCTTCGCTCGCTCGCTCACTCATATTTATATCACAAAAATTATTCACAGAATATTGGGTTTCCCACGACTTTGAATACTGTTGTCGTTAAAATGAAATGCTATGAAAAAATACACTGACCAAACAATATTCGTTAAAAAATAATTATATTGTTTGATAAGTTTGTGTAATGAAAAAATAAAATTACAAAATTGATTGAATTGATTTTCTGTGGAATTTGTTTCTTTCAAGTAAATAGTTTAAAAAATAATAATATTCGAAGCAAAAATACAAGGACCAAATAGTATATGAAACATTTTCTGTGAAACAAAATTCTGTAATTTTTCTGTCTGTAAAACAAGGGGACACCCAGAAGAACAGATATATCATCTGCAAAAAGCACGCAATGGTTATCCAGTATACTCGGGAGATCATTTATATAAATCAGGAAGAGGCAACATCCTAAGACGCTTCCCTGGGGGATAGCCCAAGCCGTTTGAAATATAAACCTAACAAAGTTTGTAAGGGGTCGCGAGCGTACTGCTACCTTATTACGAATGAACTCCCTGAAATGTTTTTTGTACGCTCTGACAGGACAACATAAACTAGCTGGTAATATTATTCGTCGAGTTGAAAAGTGCCACACTTATGAGAATAACATGACTGGTGACATAAGGTAAGCTCCTGTACTTGCTGCTTACAACTTACAACGTCATTAACCGACTTCAAAAAAAGGAGGAGGTTCTCAATTCGTCAAGTTTTTTTTATTTTTATTTACCTGTAAATCTCGCTCTGCCCCGAGGTGTAGGACAGGGCTGTGCACCTCGTGGCGTGTGTGGGCAGCACGTCCCTCGCCACGTACTCCTCCAGCCACTCCAGCGCACGCCCCGAGCCATTGTAGTCGCAGTACACCACTGTCGACAAAGAACAACTTTAATATCAAACAGTTCAGTTGGTTGGTTTCTTAACACGTTCGGCGCCGGCAGTGATTCACTGAGCCCTAAGCTATGCCGGGTGAAATTATCGTGGTCACGTATTTGTGTCACTGGCATAGGAGTACGAATTACATGGACACAAATACGTGTCAACTGGCATAGTTTATAGGTAAAATATTAAAAAGCGTTTATTTTTATTTTGCGGCGTCAGTCGTCTTTCTAACGTGTAGTCGAATGGTGCTAGTGCTGGAAAAAATACTGCAAAATATTTGAAAAACCGCCGATTTGTGTCGAAAAATGACACAGATTTGTGTCATCGGCATTGTATAAGGGTAATTTTATGAAATCTAAAAATCTTACAGATTTTAAAACCAATGCGGAATTCGATTAATATTTCAATAATATAACTGTACATTTAATTTAAAAAAAAATTGGAAATTTGTCCAGAAAAAGGCTTGAAAATAAAAACACAACATATGTGTCACCGGCATAGGAGTCAATTTTTTTTGATCACAGACGTTGTGTCACCGGCGCCGAACGTGTTAATGGCTTTCACTATCATTATTCCTTCCTAATAAGCCAATAAGCAGCATCTGAAATTCCAGAACCAAAGCAGTTTTAACCCTTGTGTATTAGTAATAAGGTTGATATTGGTACGGAACTTTTATCTGAGATACTGCCTATTGGATTAGGAGGGCAGTATTAGTATATTGCCAAATTTCGAGTTATTTATAGACAATCACAATGGACTTATGTTACAGAAATAAGTCCATGGATGTCTCACGCGAGGACAATTGTTCGGTTAAAGAGTATTTCCCTTGTGTAGATAACAGAAGCACATGGGGTTAGTTACACGCGCTTCTTTCGAGTTAACAAGTTCAGTTATATATGTACATATATTATATATAGCTTGTAAATATAGAGTTTAACGTGTTGACTTATCTTATCAGTCGTCGCCACGTGTACATTTGTATAAAAGTACACTAGGCCTTATAAGTATAAACATGGAGTAAGATATAAAGCCTAATGAATGGGATATTCCACAAACTGTTGAAACAACACTTGAATCGTAGTCAAAATGCTATTCTAAAGATACTCGTATATTTAATCAATAAAGTGTCAGATCGATTATAGAGATTAATGTCGAGTTGTATCCAGATAAGAGCTTAAATATTTCCTCCGTCTCAAGAGGTTTCTTAAGATATGTGTTTAATTATCATGTGATCAAAAATTTACTAAGGACTTGTTTGGTGAAACAAGTCATAAGTAATTAAATAGTTGTATTGAATTTAATAATAAAACTACACAAGTCAGTTTACCTATCTGTTATTTAACAAACGTACTTTAATGGCTTGCTAACTTGAGCCCCAAAAACCTTCAAAATACTTGTCATTCCGCCGGCAAAAGCTAGTTTAGTTAGAGAATAATTGGCCCGAATTAGGACGTTGAACATCACGCAAACGAACTCCTCTAAAACATAAATGTTTCTTAAAATAACAGCCTAGCAATAAATAAAGTACCTAATGTTTACCCCTGACCGTGTTGTACAGACATTATTAAGCCCCTTGGGGGCTTAAACTAATAAATTCGTCCGTCATATAATATTGCTCATAAAGGCCAAATAATTCGCAAACGGTTTAAGCGAGGGCGTTACGTTATAGACGGTAGGTAAATTACTGTAACATAACGCCTCTGCGCAGGGCATATAGGCGTAAGTGACAGTTTTGCGAAAATAAATCTGTATTATTGCTTCTGTTTTTAGTACTAGAGTATCATTTTAGAGCTATAGATGACTGACTGTATTCGATTATTATTGTAAGGCCAGAAGAAAGATGATTACGGCAATTGGAATTTGTCAAGCATATATGTTACCTACTTCGGTCCGTACCTACCTACCCTTAAACAGTATTCTTAAAGTATTATTTCTAGTTTTGTGTTTCCGATCAATTCCAAGCTCTATTCCAAATAAAATAATATTAGACTAAAATTACCATTAATTCAAAATTATTTAGAGCAAAACGATCAGAAAATGTGGTAAAATATATCTAATGCCACCATCTGCAAGTAATTTGTAGCGAGAGCTATAGAGATAGCAAAATATTTACTAAAATAAACATTCAGGAATTCGACGGTTACCAGTCTAATGTTATTTGAAATAGATTATGGTGTATGGAGGATCCAACCATAACAAACACTTCAATGCAAAAACTGCACAAATACTAAAAGTTTCAAAGTTATGTCGTTGAAATTATTGTAAATGCTTCTTCAGAATACCACTACGGGGTGGCAGAAATTCAAGCTCTGTCTTCAATTTGGTCTCACTTTCTCGTCTTTGCAAATTTGCAATAATACAATATATATTGCATCTCTACAGAGTTTAATGTACCGTCACGTATTACTAGTATAATAGGTGTCATTTACTTGATCTTAAGATCTTTCGAAAAATGCAATATCGTCAGTTATCTTCTTTAAATTGTGTACAAAAGTGTCATATTGTCAAAGTTCGTCGAACCTTGGGTCCAATGTCAGACAGGTTGACCATGAATCTAACGCCAGATCTCAACGACCACATACAGTGGCAAACATTCTTTCTAAATACGTTTTCAATAACATAACAGTCATTAGTATAGTAAATTATCAATTAACTCCTAGAGTATTGATATAAGAGTAAAAATGAACATAAAAAATATTGTAGAAAATTGTATGTAGAAACGTTTGTCAGAAGTAATCATTATGATATTCGTACAAATATTCGAGATATAAGCAATAATCCGAAAAAAGGTACCTTCAACCCCCCTGACACCCTCAAAATACCCCCCACCCTTGAGGACTTTTAGTATGTTTATCTGGATACCGCAATGTATAACTGTACTAATTTACAAAACTATACGAATTATTTCCGCTGATTTTATTAATTTTCTAGAATTAGTAAGGTTTCAAACAACAAATAAGGTCGTAATTAAAAGGTCGAATGTGCGATTAAAGTTCCTCGAGACCAATATCAAAACAACGCGATTTCGATAAACTACATTTGTTTACCACATGTTAGTATTCATTATCAGTGTGCGGCAATTAAATAATAATGTAATTGAAACAAAACCGCGTACGTACATGGGTGTAAAACGGCGTAAGTATAAAATTGTATAGATCGGTTACGCCTTTATACTTCCGGGTAATTTATATTTGATAAAGACCACGCACACGACCTATATCCACCATTATTTAATTAAATTGCAATGAGATAAACTTAAGCAAGGAAAACTACTAAATTGCGGTAGGTATTTACATAATAATAATATTATGACGACGCGTTTTGCCTAATCGGTTAGTAGTGACACTGCCTACGAAGCTAACGATCCCGGGTTCGACTCCGGTGTGGTCTGCATGCAGATACCGGGAATCGGTATTTGTTTATTATTTATTTATATCGTTGAACCATAGTTTTTAAGATTCCGATTTTAATTATAGGTATAATGCACATGCTCTTTTGCCGTAGCTCTGAAGTGGACAACAGTACCGAGGGTTATCTTTTGCCTGTATGATGTTGATTATGTGGTGAGATAAGATACTACATATATCAGTCAATTTTGCATCGATGTAATAAAACGTTGTTTAAAAATCCGAAGTCAGACGAAATTAAAACAACATGCAATGTTTTCAATTCTTTCGAATTAACTGCGAGCATATTCATAAATAAATAAAAAATAATAATATGTCAATAACAAAATGAATATGTCAACTATTCTCTCTGTATGATACTACTTATATTATAGTAGAATTTTACTGTATTAAAAAAGATAATAATTATAAATAATTTGTATATACGTATTTAGTTTTTTTTTTTACTTATCAAGCGTGCTAGGCTTTCCTTAGTTCTCTATACGTTTCGGGGCATTATTCGTCATGATTTATCACAAGTACACGGTGTACCTTGAATGACCAAAATAAAAAAGTTAAAATTATATGTAGCAGTTGGAAGTTTTACGACATTTAGAGACAATTAAATCGTTCCTTTTTCAAACTTGTGTATGAAAAATCGTCACTAAGGAACGAATTAATTGTCATCAACTGATTCTGAGTGCACCCGATAGAACCAAGCAAGCTCACAACGGTAAAGACCACAAAATAAATACTAGATAATCAATACAGTATTTACTTAGGTTTCAGTTAAAGCGGGAAAACTATATCAGGACTATGTTCGGAGGTTAGAAAGGTAATTTTACTGTCCAAAGGCACTTAATAACACGTAGCAAATAACTCAATTAGGAAATTCCTACTAGGTATCTTAACAACACTACAGCCGTAAAAGCTACAGTATTCAACAATGCTGCAGCGTCAGATGTACTAACACGTGATGCCCATACAATGGCATAACACCGTAACAGCAGTTTACGACCATTTAACGACTTTGAGACACGTAAACAAAGCAAGGAAAACATAAAAGGACGTAACTCTCACGCATACCTTAGATTATACGCCTTTTCACCGTGACCTTGGCTTCGGTGTTAACTTCGCAGTCGATTTAAGTACGCCAATACGTTTCCGATTTATTTAGAGTTTTGTTTACGTCCAGCTAGGGTTGCCAACTGTCGCGGTGGCTTTCCACTGCCATACATTTTGATTGCGAGGGTGTTGATTGATTTGGCATCTGTTTAGAGTTCCGAACTTCCGACGCGTAGATAACTCTTAATATTCTAGGAACTGTACTGTACGGGGAACCCTATCTTGGATCGGAAGTAGATTGGGAGTAGAATACAGGCGCGTTTAGTCTTACGGCACTTTGCTCTTAACGTTTTAGAACAGGACTTTTAAATAATGGCACAATGTTGGACACTTTTAGCTGAAGGCACCAATAATGGACACTTAAGTCTTAATTCAAAGATCATACGGTTTTGAATTGATTGTTGCAAAACACAATAAATAACCCTTATCTTCTGTAAGACAAGAATCAGTGTCCATAATTGGTGCTTTGTCCATTACTGGTTCCGTTATTTAACGATATGCTAGAATCACTATCCATGACGATGATAAAGTATTTTTTGTTTCAGCGATTCAATTTACTTCTTATTACATGCTTTTATTTAACGTTCGTATATAGCTAAGTAGTTAATAAATAATTTATCCGCTTCCAAATTTGCAAGTTAATTTTGAACCTGTTCCCTTTAATGTGCTGAATTTTGGACCACATAGGTAAACCGAAATGTGACAATGCAATATTTTGGTATCAAAGAGCTGACCTGATGATGGAATGGGAAGGCAGCGATAGGATCTCTTCTGTACTTCACGTAGACCCACCCTGTTGGGACTCAATAGTTTGGTCTTGATAAGGAGATAATGACTTTGCAAAAACAGTAGTCGGCAAAAAAAGCTGGTCCCAAAAATTAAACACTCGACAGAAACATATTCTAATACTAAGCCGTAAAAAAACTATTTAAATACCTACCTACATATAAATCATACATAAAAATGGGATTGGTTCTAGTACCGCCTCGATTAATGCCATCAGATTTGCAAAGCAAATATTAAAACGTGAGCAAATATTTGATAACATATATGTACCTACCTATAGCAAAAAGAGTTACCTAAATATTATCTTCCTTATTCGGTTTAATCTGTTTTGAATTTAATTTATTTTCTTGCTTTTTTCATCAACAACAGCGTCGGTTAGATACTAGTTAAACTTAACATGACGCTTAAATTTAAGAAAATTTAAAAAGAGCACTTCTTGTAGTCCTCTCTAAAATTATTTCAAAATAACGCATGTCGTATTTTTATGACATAATTAACAAGCAAATCTTTGAATTTTTCCTGTCTCAACAATGTTTATGCTAAAAACATTCTCGTCGCAGTCCACGCTTAGTACAAGCATACCAAGACCTATAAGGTAAATAATATTGATTTAATTATTTATTTAATCTTAAATGGCGGACTCAATGTCTAATGGCATTCTTTACCAGTCAACCAAATATTCATACAGAAATTAATAAAAGTGGTGCACGGAAAAAGAAAGACAGAAAACAAAGAGAACATAACATTTACAAAATAATAATACTTTATACAAAAAGTAATATGTGTTGTGTATGCTTAAGTCGAATAAGAACTTAAGGTACACTTACAACTGTTTATGGTTTAATATCGAGCACACAAGGGTAGTGACCCGTGAATTTCAAAGAGTAAACTTGTAACCTTGTATCAGTTCATTAAGGTTTAACATCACTTCGTCCTAAATAATCTGGGGTTCTAGTGAAAAAAGGGTATAACTCTCCTGAAGATCAAGTGAAAAAGGGTTTAAGTCTAGTCTGCTCCGTTCATGTATAGACTCTTTTTAAATACGAGTTAAGTCGACTTACACGCTTTTTCACTGGGATCCCAGAATGTAGGACGCTGTTGAAAAGCTGACGTCGCACGCGCCGATTCCGTGTCAGGGGATAATCGTAACGCTAATATTGACAGAATAATTAGCTAAACAGTATTACGTAAGGCTAAAGTCTATTTGCACGTCTATATTTACTGTCGATGAGTTTAACGGAAATATACGTTCAGTTGTTGGAATTTGAGTCACTTTGTTAGTAAGTATTTTATCGGTGTCGCCTAGATTGAAGCAAGTCGAATCTCGATTATTATTATAAAGGCAAAGGTATTTTTTTCTGTCTGTCTGTTTGTGATTCACGGCAACACCGCTAAATAGATTTTGCTAATGTTTGGTGATAGCTCAAGCCCCAGGAAAGGACATAAGTATGTGATACTTTTTATACCAGAAAATTTGATAATCCCTCAGGTCGCGGGAAAACGCTAGTACTACTCTATAAATACAATCTTTCTACATAATAATAATTAAAGTTGTAATTTATTATTATTTAATTGCAAATTACTTATTTTTTTAATCTCAGAAACTCCGACCGGGAGAAATATGCAGAGCTGACTGCCCACCTTCTAGGAGAGAACAGAAAGAAGATGAAGAAATATCAAAAAAGCCAGAGGAGGCCCCGACCAAAGTCTCTCAAAAGTCACAAATAGAAATTCCATCTAGGGAGGACAACTTATTGTTTTCAAAACTCAGTATCGTGACATTCGTGACGGCCTTGACTTTGGGTTCAGATGTACCCGGGCAGCTTCTAAAACCTGAGCCGAGCACACGTGACTCAAATCTTAAAACAACCTATTGTTACTTGTATGTAAACAGCTGAGAACTACCATGGCACTCGTAAAAATATAATGCGTAAAATTATTATAGCCTCGTAGGTAAGTCGTAACGCGCTGGCTGCCAAAATATCGTTATTTGAAATCGGAACAGAAACTTGTCATTTAAAGTTTAAAAGCAGTTCTATCAATCTGCTTGTAAACCCTTTAAAAAGCCTTTGGGGTTAAAAGGACATATACATTGATATTATGTTTATGATTTGCTTTATACATTTTAGACTAAGTTATATTATAGTTTTAGGAACTTTGAGCCGTGCATGGGGATATGCACGAGAACAGGATGGACGAATCTTTGGTTTGGGTTAGGCATTATTTAATGTACTTAATGCATAGATAATGCATAACATCAAGTGAAACAGCATTGCATAGCAGCGGGGTATAGGTAGTTTTTGGAGCGGTTTGGGGGAGTATAAGGTAAAACTTGTGAAGTATTCAAATTAAAAGGAAGAATATTATTTTATCGAAATACCTTTCAACGGACGTATCATTGCGCCGAATTTACAGGCCACTGAAAGGCATTTCTCGCCGCATAAGTCTTTTTTTGGTAGACTAAAGTCTAACCCACAGAACAGAAAAAACAGTAAGTAGAAGTGTGAGGTGGGCGTGTCACGTATGGCATGGTTATGCGGAATTCCGCGCAACCTTCCATAGTTTGCCGCGATCGCTTGTGCGTGAAAGTTGTGCGAATAAATATTTCTAAAATTGGAAATAAATCCAGAAGCATGCCTTATTGCGCTATTTTGGAATGTAAAAACGATAGCCGCACCAAAAACATTTTACATGGGGGCGTGTTGTTTTTATGATAGTGTGAGTATTGGCGACAACAGGTCTGATACTAAGCGAAGCTCATGGCACTTCCACTGTTTTTACTATTCCGTGGTCTAACCTAACCTAATAAAGATATCCTGGAATCATCATAATTTCAGAACATAGCGTTCGATGAAATGAAAATCTATAAAATACCTAACAGGTTTCCGGATTAAAGTTGTGAAAGGGAATTGGTTTTTCATTTGTAATATTAGGTTAAAAACAGACCAAAACCTATAAGTAATATATTTGGGTAGTTCTAGTAGCGTTTCAACCGCTACCACTTTCCTGGTCGCATTACTCATCATTTCCCTGTAGGTTCGGATTACCATTTTCGGTTATTTTCTAGGACTCCAGGCATTCTTCAAATCAACTCAAAATGGTAATCCGATCCTACAGGGAAATGGTGAATAATGCGACCAGGAAAGTGATAGCGGTTGCAAAGCTAGAAGAACTACCCATTTGGTTCGAAAAGGTTTTGGATCCGTGCTTGATACACCATATTAAAGGTCTTGCAAAACCTAAAACCTAACCTGTCTTAGTGATTTTTTTCTCAACTTCGGATGCCCAAACCCGTTTGCGATCAAAAAAAGGTTTTATTTTAAATTCATGTGTTATAAGACTGTGTTATGTAACGAAACAGTCACGTTTCTATCGCCGTCAGAAATAGTCGCGCGGCCTTGATCAATTAGTACTCTTGAGTTCAGTTCTGGTATTTTCGCCGTGATTATGCGATCGTATCCGAAAGAGAACTGTGGCTCAATGTCGTTTCCTTCTGGCTTTCGAGAAAGCGAAGACAAGAAAACTACCTTTGGCCTTAATTTTCTGAAGTTTGGTAGCCGAAGTTGAAATGATCATTGTATTTTCATGAACAACTGGAAGAAACCTACAGATATTATCATATTTTTTTGGATACATTATGTAGCGCTATTTCATTACCATTTTGAAAATGTATAAGTAACGACTACCTCGGTAACCAAGCGTCACTGAAAATCAGCGTCACGAATAACCATTGGCATATTCCGTAGCATAAAGTTAATGGCGACTTTTTCTAGCAAAATATTAATTGCCTTATTCGTAAGATTTGTATGTTCGTTTTATATGCTAAATAAACATATTTCATTCATTAATTCGTTCAAAAATTATAGTACTATATGATAATATATTATTTATTTTATAAGTTCGCTCCCATCGTGTTCTTTCTGCGTATTTCTAAATGCTTTTGTCTCTACGGGCCTGCTGCAAAACTAGCATAACCTAAACATGCCTTTTTCGATCTAATAACAAAAGGGAAAATCTGAGATTATGGAAAATTTGGAGGAAGACCATTTTAAAATCGCGTCTTGCCTCGCCGGTGGAAAAGCACCTTAACATTTTAATATTATTTATTATGTAAAGCAATGTTCAAAAAATGATAGCTAACTGTTTCGTATCATTAGTCGTGAACTTGCGGGGTGGGGCGAGATTAGAGCTATCAGTCGCTATGACAAACTAACGAGCGATAAGAGTAACTATAGTGTACATTCATGTCAGTATTGACACCGCTAATAATCCTTCTAACCTCGACGCCTTTGGACTGGTTTAAATAAACTAAAAGAACCGGTTAAGTTTGAGTCAGACTCGCACACGAAGGATTCCGTACAGTGGTAAATGTTGTACCCCCTTGAATTTTAATTTTATTTTTATTATTTATGATCATAGCGGCAATATTACGCTTCGAGAGATACACCAATTTTTCTACGTCTTCGTTTCTCGTAAGGGGATCCCGGTAATTTCTTTCTTTATTTTTTATTATTTATACTGTTGTAGCGGCTATAGTACATGTTGTGAAAATTTCAAGTATCTGTATTATCTAATACAGATAATGAGATAGAGCCAGCCTGACTGACAGCAAGACGGACAGCGGAGCCTTAATACCTAATAGGGTCTGCGTTGGCACCTTTTGGCTAGCCATGCGTTTTATGAAACGAAACGTTTTTTACAGGTTTTTTTTTTTCGATACTTTTAACCAACAAGGTAAAGGCTATTCATTTATTCAGCAACCGTTTGTAATTTAATTTGCAATTCAAGTAATATTAAATACTTTTTTTTTTAAATTATACTATTTTCAATTTAAAACTCTCAACTCTTATCGTTTTACGCCTAACCGGAATATACTTTGGTACAGTCGCCATCAAATATGCATAATATCGGAACGTAAATATTCTGGACAATATCTGAACTCGACTTTACTGTTAAAGGTGTATTCAGATATTTTGAGCACCTTGAAAGGTCAAATATATTTGAGGCGACTATACCTACCTATAGTATTTATTTTTATAATAAACGTTCGTATCTGTAGATAGTGTGTTTAGCCAGTGTAGATACAACTGGTTGCGCGACAAAGTCAAAAGAGGAAAGGTAAATTATCTTGCAATAAATTCAAGGTGCCTGAGCTATTCAAATTCACAAGTTGTTTTGTACTTATACTTTTACATCCAAATACATTATTTTGAAATTTGGCAATGTGCTGCGTAGCTATAGGTACATTTTTGATACTTACACATGTTTGAACCAATTTCTATGAAAGTTAATATTACTTTCTAACTTGTTAAAATGTGAAGCATCTGACACTTTGCTAAGTTCCGGCCAGTGTGTTCTATAATCCTGTATTCACCACAATCCTTAAGATTATTTTTAAAAATTAAAAAGATAAAAATTCAGATTTGAATAAAACTAACGTATTATTTAACTTCCCGTCCCGCGTTTTGCGATCCAACTACGTAACCTAATATGACATCATCGTGCTATCGACCGACCGGCCACAGAGGTTGTATTGAGAGTTTAAAAATAAAATTTAAAAAAGTTAGTCTTCGAGGCCTTGGCATAGCGCGGGCAGCCACGTGAATGAAAAGAACAAGCGATTGAAAACAAAACGAGCTGTTTACCACGCGTGGTTAACGGCACGCACTTGTTTGTTTTAAGAATATATTAAATTTAGCGTATTTGTGGAAATTCGTAATACAAAAACAATACTATTTGAAGTAAATTTCGCCTGTATTTTGAAACAACACAACCACAGGATATTTTGTGGTACTCGATATAGTATTCGGAACGGTCGGAGTTGTTGTTAAAACATGTGTTAGACGGGTTGTACGGGTTTAACAAAACAAGTATAACAACCAAATGCACCTAAAGACGAATTAAATACAGAGATCCGATTGCCTCAGAAATACTTTTTATAACTTTGAAGAATTTGTGTGAGATTTTCATATACAAATAGATGAAAATCTCACACAAATGGACCTAGTCCCAAAATAAACTTTCGCTTCTTCCTACTATGCCATGTTATGGGTTCAAATACGTATAACATTAGTAGTAACTATTTCACAAAGAACTCGAGCTTCAAGATCACGTAGACAATTTTTTTTTAAACTTCTTGACAACTTATATTACCTTATCTTACTATTTCTGTCCCACAGCTGAGCAAGCCTTCCAAAGGCCTCATCATAATTCCCTATCCAGTGACTCCTGTCTGGTCTTTACAGAACTAGTCTAGTCCAGTTGGCCTGCCTTGACAACTAGGTATCAAGAAAATCTATAAAAACATAGCTGTATTGGCTGGTAAATAATGATCTGAAATTCTCAACCATTGATTTTGAAGAAGGATAAATAGGTAGGTAATCTTTGGCAAAAATTGTTCTCATTTTCATCAGCGAATCCAGCAATTCTACAGAGTCGATACTGAAACAGCTGCCCAATTCCATTAATTACATAACGCTATAAAACTGCCTTTTACAATTCTTCATTGCAAATTTATGCGAACAACACCCAATCAATTCAAACAATTGAACCAAGCAGTTGTTTGCGTCGCCATAACCTCGACTGAGTCACGAATTACATCAAAATATTTAAAAAAGAATTGATTGTTGTTCGCCCTTTGAATTTAATGGGTCAGTAATTTATATCAACAAACGTGTGGGTTTAATGTACAAGTTTAAAGTAGATCGTCGACGCGTCGTGGTTTTTGAACAAACAAGGCTTGCCATCTACGGGTTTTTTTATCGAAAAGGTTTAATGCAAAGGTCTTAATGCCCCAAATTATTACAATTCTGAATATAAATCGTTGCAAAGAATTAGTAGGTACCTAACTTTTATAATAACACGATCCTGAAGGCATCCAGGAAATTCTGAGAGGATAACACAGCAATAAAAATGCAAGAATGTTAGCCTCTTGAAATTTCTGAAAATAACAATGTAAATTTCCGACACTTGAAAATTGAACCAACATGCAAAATGAAAATCGCAATCGAAATAACGCAGAGCGAGGACGCTAACAGATAAAATAAACCGTCCTATCCGTGTGTAGAGAATTTAGCAGCGCCGTCCTTGAAAGCTGGATTTATGCTAAACACGTGTACGGTCGCCTCCACTGCTATCTGCTTGTAGAACTCAGCGAGGCTTTATTAAATAAAGAACAAATTTTTGCGAAGAGGTTGTGTCAAAAGAGACTTATCGAAACCGACTTGACCAAAAAGTTCTGTTGTTTTTTTGTCTTCCAAAAATGGGATACTGCTCTCAGACTTTGTTTGTTTTTGTAAAAAGAGCCATCTCTTTTCCTGAGATGTTTTTTAAGTCGTTAAAACATGATAAAGATTTCTATACAAAAAGCAAATAAGATATATTATCTACATAAAAATCTGTGTCAACGTCGCTAAGTCCAGTCCCATAGTCGTTTATATGATATGCAATTCTAATTATCACCTGTTATATCAAAGCTTTATCAAAAAAAACATATGTGATGTAATGGAAACGGCCTAGACCCACAAACAAGTTCGTTGAATAGCACTTGTTGTGAATGAATTTATCACTACAGCTTATTAGATAAATAGTGTAATAAATTGATATATGTCATCTATTTTTTTTATAAAAGCGATGATTATAAAAACATATCATTAAGTATCAGAAGTCGTGGACTTTAGACTTTTTTTAAGATGACCACGCCTGCCTTTGGTAAATACGAAATATGACGATGAAAATGACGGCGTCATGTTTTTCGTTCGACTTTTGATATTTTCTGCGTTCTATTCTAACACACATCTTTATTTGACTTGATAATCAATTTTAGTGTATCTTATCTTATCTTACTAATATTATAAATGAGAAAGTTTTGATGTTTGGATGTTTTTTACTTAATCACGCTTCCACCACTTAACGGATCGGGGTGAAACTTGGCGCGCACATAAGTATTAGGTCCTGGAATAGGACATAGGTTAGTTTTTATCCCGGGAAATATAAAAGTTCACGAGGGAATAACGATGATTGAAATCTAGGCGGACGAAGTCGCGGGCAGAAGCTAGTATTTAATAATTAAGAAGTCAAGTCAAGTCTTTTAGTTATATGCAGGATCGGTATAACTTTTCTACATATTAGAGCTTTGCACTAATATTAATATGGAAGACTACAATTCCATTTTGTCTACAAAATAATTATATTATTACAAATTTGTAAGTAGAAAGGTAAGGAAGTTATACGTAGATACGCAGTAGTAAGTAGGTCGATTATAGATGGTACACAGCAGTGTAAGCGATTTTTTAGCAATCAGCAATTATCTATAACAGTATTTACGAAGCTCTTAACAAAAAAATATTATACGTAGGTATGCGTTCATTATAAATTGATGTTTGAATCGCTTATTGCGTAGCGTAGGCGAAAGAGCCTCGCGAATGTCGCAATAAACTGACGCTAAATATTTTTTTGTAAGTATCTCGTCAAAGTTAGACACACGCCTCTACTTTACCAAAACAAATTATGAAGAGGTAAACCGTTTTGAAATATTTGATACAAAAAATATTTTTAAATATATCACCGCTAGGTATTGTTTATTTTAGTTACAGAACAGATTTTTCGTAGTGACTAAAAAATAGCTGTACGTTTGCCTAACATTTTAACAACCATAAGATGCGTCGATGCGTGCGTGCGTGCTTATTATAAAAGGGAATGACAAATATTAATATCCATATCCATACTTACTTAACATTAAACCGCGGAACCGATTTTAATAAAATTTGGCATGAAGATAGCCTGAACCCTGGGTAAGGATATAGGGTACATTCCCGAAAGAATAGTAACGAAATCTACGCAGCAAGAGTCACGCGCAACACCTAGTTGTCTATAACTTTGATTCCCAAGGTAAATATTTCCTCCTGTTCCTGGAGTCTTACCCCCTTACTTATAAACGTGGAATAAACTTGGATTAGCTAAACCATGTTTTGTCCTTATCTGTCAAATTCAAATGTCACAATGACAGATAAGGACAAAACATGGTTTAGCTACTCCATGGTTATTTCACGTTTATAAGTAAGGGGGTTAGATGTTTTCTTAGTAAGTATGTTTCTCTACATAAGTAAGTAGTTTACCGTTGTCTAACACCAATAGTCTAATTCGAGTAGAGCTTAGTTTGGGCATCGAGTTTGTAATTAAGATCAATTTGTTTAACATTTTCCCCCTAATATTTATGTATTTATTATGAACGATTCTGCGAAGCCCGTTTCCATGGTGACCTTTACCAGATCTTGTGAAGGTCGCTAAGACGTGTCCCCCTCCACTCTGCGGGAGGGGGGTTTGGGGGCTGCCCGCCAGTCGCACCTTACTACTGTTGCCATACCCTTTTATGTATGTGTGTATAAGCAACGTTTGAAAATCACGTAAGTTCAAAGCTTTGTAAGAGCAGCAAGGGACAATATTGATTACTTAATTTATAACCCTGACCGGATAGGTTAGGTGCCTTGTCACCGACTTCCCATGGTCACGGACTCTTAACGTTGAACTAACATGGAACTTGACGCAGAAAGTCTAGATTTTTACGACCTTTCTTTCTTGTGATGAATGCTACGTCACTATGACAGATTTCTAGGCCTAAGGCCGAGATTACACCTGTAAGTTATTACGTAAGTTTTGAAACAAAGCTATATGCAAGAGAGGGATGCAGATATTTGCCACTCACTCTTACCCATAGTTGCGTCTCAAAACTTACGTAACTTACAGGTGTAATCCCGGCCTAACGAATAAAGTTCGTGATGATGCCAAATGCAATCACCACAAACATTGTCAGTTAGCGCTTCCATTCAAGTTTTACAATTCATTCTCCAACAGATCCAACTAGACCACATACAGGCTCACAGCCAAGTTCATGACAGTTCCCTTACCCCATCCACGAGTAACTTTACGCTAAAACCTATCTCTATCACACACAAGCTTGTCATCGTTTGCGAAAACGAGAACGACGCTAAGGTTACGGCCATCTTTATGACTGCGAGTACGCCCTACCAACGCACCGCTATTACGCATAGTCGTTACGTAAAATACGCAAAAGCGTACCCTGCTCCCGTTATTGATCCCGAGTCAGTCTTCATTCAGGGTCACGTTTGTTTTCCCTCTTCCCTACTCGCACCCTTCGCCCGTCTCTTTCTACCCTTCCCTGACGTCCCGCTTACTACGCATTTATTTTTGGCAAGGGTCTGGTCTAGCCAGCTTTTATTAAATCCAATGCGTCCTTGGTCTTCCTTTTTCGTATTTAGTGAAAGAGCTGGCCTTTTGAATAAGTTGTCTAAGTCTAGACTTGGGTGTCTTTGAACTTGAATGAACAAAGGACCTTCCATCATCACTTAGTTTCGGGATGGGCGTTATTTGTTGCCAAATATGAAGCCCATGCAACAATGAATGAATTAGAAATTGACTTGAATTGAATTCACAAAATAACAGCAGCGCTGGAAGTGACTTTATCTCTAAGTATATTTATTTGGTGTTCTATCTCAACAATTTCAGATTTATGTTATGTTTATGGTACTTAGCTAACATTCCAAAATTCTCCAGAGGTACCTAAGAAGTTCTTCATATATAATAAAATAGAAAACATTTATTTAGTTTCATTTTTACAAACTTTTGCATTGTGTGAAGCTGAGTGCTGCGAAAATCCACTCAGCTTTTTGTCGTAACACCTATTGGAAGTACGAAGCTGGTTTTCTTTGAACCAACGGACAAATTTTGCGAGACAGCATACATTGCATATAATTTATTGCCCTTAATTAATTTTAAAACGGTTCCATATTATTTCTTTAAAATATAAACTTATTCAAAATGCTCAAAGCGGTTTTTTTGAGATTGTACTACTGCATCATCATCATCATCATCATCATCATCATCATCATCATCATCATCATCATCATCATCATCATCATCATCATCATCATCATCATCATCATCATTATCATCAGCCGCAAAACGTCCACTGCTGGACAAAGGGCTTCCCCTAGGTTTTCCACAACGTTTTATTTTGTACTACTTACTACACTAAAATGATGGATTGTAATGTCAAAAGTTTATAGTCCTAGTCATGCTTAGTTTTTAAGACTTATTTTATAGTGCGAATTGCAATTCTGATTTATCCGTAAGTTTATACAGTGTTACATCATAAATTAAGAATAATACGAGACCCATAGGTACTTTACGATCACCAACAACTACTATAAAGCCGTCATTTCTCTCGTCTTGGATTGACGCCAGACACCGCAAAACCGACAAAACGCGATCATTTTAACGATCATCCAACGACAGAGTTGTTTCATTTTAACGACCACGGATTGAGAACAATCTGGTTACATCAGGAAATAGTTAAATAAATATAATTAATTTCACACTACATAGACACTGAGAGTGACCAAGATTTGACTCGCGCTTATGAAGAAAATTAAAATAATTGAGGAAAGTGAAATCATTTTGACTGCCAATTTTATTTACAGTGAATTAAACAAAAAATTTTAAGTACTTACTCGTGATTCACACAATGACGTAACGTGAACCAGCTATCTAAATAACACAACTTTTATAAAGACTCCCACTGCTTTGTTTGAAAAAAATGTTGTTCAATCCTACTTCTACCAAAATCAAAAATTGGAATGTTTGTGAGGCTTGGATGTGTGTCTTCCAATTACGAGTGAGCGAATGATCTGTTTTATATTTTAGTACACAGGTAGTAAATGTCTTGAGACCCCAGCCAAAATGCAAACGCTACTAAAGATTTTATTTTCTATCTATCGCTCAAAATGCATGGGATGACAGTCGACCGGTTTACCACGATTTGCTAAAAAACGTTTCACAAACTGATTCATTTCACAAACATGTGTATAATTTAGCAAAACGCTTTTTTCCCGAAACTGTAGGTAAATATTTCAGGATTTTTATAAATCTAACCTAACCTAACCTATAGAGTTCTACAACTACAAGTTGGTCCTGAAATAAATCCTGAAATATTTACAGTTTCGTAAAAAAAGCGTTTTGCAAAAGGATATGTTCGTGAAATGTGGTTTAGCAAGTGGTTGGATACCCAGTTAGCCACGTGGTGTATCGTAACGTACTAGAATGTCACCCCATACATACATCATACATTTTAAGCGATAGAAGAGAAATACGTTAATAGCGTTTGCATCTGGGCTACGCCATCTGGATTGAATGATAGGGTACTTTTATACCCCAAAAAAAGCAGACTTAGTTGCGGTCAAAAGTTAATATAAGTGAGTATAATTTTGGAAGCCTTCTTTCATCTCCTTGACATCTCACACCCGAGCAGTAAACACCGGGTACCTGCCCCGATTGTCAGCCATTGTCGCGATGTACTGGCAGCCCTCCACTTGGCGGGGACTCTGTGATTTTCCGCTTCGCCTCTCGATTAATTTAGAAACTAAACAAAAGCTTGGCTATTATTCAACAATTACGCTGATGAGTGCGAACCATAAAATATGTCAGATTAAAATTGAGTCATTGCACTTACAGTTCTGTATGGTAAAGTTGTAAGTCAAAATGAAATATCTAAGCACGGAAATAAACCAAATTGTATTCTGATTAAGATTGTTTATATTTGATGCAAGTGCATGTTTTGGCGACCAGACCGACGTTGATTAAGTGTAACAAGTATCAATGCTCAAAGTTTTTTCGGAAAGCAATATAGTATTTTCAATCTATGAAGTCCCGCCTCACTACTTAATTAATTCAACGTATATTGACGCAACCTGTGTCCCCTTATTTGAGTAAAGGGGCGGTTTTATAAAACTTATAAGCAATAGTCGCTCAAAATCACTGCCGTAAAAAGGATGTGGCTTAAGATAGAAACGTGATATGCAATTTTGTATGACCTTCAGAATATGCGCGTATAAATGTCTAACATATCCATAAATCAAAATCATTTATTCCCAATAACGAAATGGTTTTGGCTAGTCACGTAGTTCAGCATAACAAGGACGTAAAATTGGTGTATTTATGACATATTATAGTGGCTTGAGGCAGGTCGTGAATTTTATGGCTTTCGTAGTGTCATAGCTAAAACTTGCCAAAGAGGTATATTCGGACTTCAGCGTAATGCGACACAAAATATTATGTTTCTTCCTCATACTAACCTACTGGCAAATAAAAGCTCACCGACAAAGGTTCTGAATAGTATTTAAATGTACCCTACATGACTTAAGTAGGTAATAGGAGTACTTAAGTATAATAAAAATGTGTTATGTTTCTTTCTTTTACACCTGGCTTAACTGGTACAATTCATAAGTGTTATAGTTAGTACCTATGTGCTGACTAATACCTACTTGTCACACCACTATGTTTCATAATATACCTACACAATAGTGTTTTCCAAGCAATTATTAATAAGCAGAATCAACCAAAACCGCTTTAAAATATTCCTTCCTTCCGTTTCGTAAACAAAACAGTAACCCGAAACCTTCACGTTGCTGCTCCACGTGTTGTTCATTTAGCTACCGAACAACATTGTTTAGCATCCTCTATAAACAGCGCGTTGTATTACTCTACTGCAAACTACTCGCATTCTTTAACTTATTACGTTGGATATCAGATGTCATCAAGTGGGAACAAAAAGGGTCCCAGGCGAATTCCTTGCGGTACATCCTGAACCGTTACTCTATACATTAATAATTTGCTGTTGCAATTTCTTTGAAATCCTATCTACGCCTCTAAATGGCTATCAAAAGGTCCCAAAGCACACCAACCACGTAAATTCCTAACTTACTACTGGATTACAGAACTAAGTCCAACTTACATGTACTATCGCGATCGTTAATTTGTGACCCATTTCAAGAAAAATAGGCTTGAAGTCGTCAATGTCATTAGAGATGCCAAATAATTTGTAACTAATAGGAGACTCAACCTTATTGTTGTAGAATGTCAGAATGACTTTGGACCTACTGTGGGTCCCAAATTAAAGTTCGTGACTGTACATTAGGTCCATATGAGGTCCTACAATTTAAATTACATCGCCGAAAAAAAATGTTTCTAGAAATCAAGAACTAGGTATATTGAAAAGGCCAACGTTGTCAATGCGTTAAGAGGCTATACTTTATATTAGAATAATAACGGTTAAATTCGCACTCAAGCGAATAACGTATATAATACTTACTAAAAAAATTGTCTATTTTTTTTAGTAAATATTAAATTTTTTGGTTATTAATGAGGTACGGATAGATAGAATTAATTTCTATTTATAGTTTTGACTTCGTTAAAGGCGGAAACGTGTGCAAAATAAAGGTCATTTTATTCTAATCTGAAAAAAAAACGATGTATGGACATGCTATAGTTCACAGAGGGACGTGTCAAGACCTAACGTTTTAAACACGAGGACGATACGAGTGAGTCACTAAGTGATTAAAGCTAAGGCAAACTGCGTGGAAAAATTGTAACAAGGCGCATATGCAACAAGGGTACTTGTTTTCATAGTTATTCACTTTATAGCGATAAAACTTACACAATGACATAATCAACTTGCATAGGTATTATTATGAAAATAGGTTTATGATATATGACGAAGCCCTACTCAACAAATGACCTACTTAGTATGATGTTTATTCCATATGTGGTGGGTACATTCATAGTAAACAAATTTAATCATATCGGTTCATTTTCTTAAACTAAATCTTAAAGTTACCGGTTTGTATTTTAAGATGGTATTTATACATTTAATTCAACTTCAGCTAAATGATAGGTACATAAGGATACACGTCATTTTTTAAAATGATCGGTTATCCTTATCAAAATTTGATATATTTTCAACATTACAAGGAAAGTTTACACAAACAAGACAAATGTAAAGGTCAAACGACAAGAACCCTCATCGAATAAACTCATTGATGCCGATGAAGTTATCAAGGAATTCTACTGAATACTGAATAGCAGTTAAGGATTTCCGTCGGTCAGTCAGTTATCGGCACGAGTCTAAAGAACGTGCACGGTAGAGTATCGCTTAGATATCAAGTTCAAAACTTTTCAAAAGGGTACCCATTAAATTAACCAATCGAAACATCTTTCAACGAACGTATAATTACGCAGAATTGGTATGTCATCGAAAAGCCATTCACAAGGTAGTCACAAGTGTAACCTAACCTGACCCACGTAATTAATGTTTAAGATATTCTGAAAACGTCATGAGTTCAGCAGAAAATAGCGTTCGATGAAATGAAATTCTGTGAAATGATACGAGTACAATCGATGAAGCGAAATTCGATAAAATTATGGGTTACCCTTTTCAGGGTAACGAAGGAGACAATAATATTACCTACTAAATTATTTCAAACCATCGCATACAACGAAGTAATTGTTCTTCTTCATTCTTTTCATGAACGAACTTGATGCTATACTAAAAGAACTTTGAACAGTGCTATCATTACCATATCAACCGATATGGGATCCTATATTGGACACAGAGCAACCCCAACAAATGCCACAATCAGCGAATTCCTACAGCTTTCACTTTGCCACATACATTGAAGTAACTAGGGTGTTGCCAGCTGTGTCCAGGCACAGGGTGTGTACCCCTGAAGGGCGACATAATTAGCAGACCAGGGCATTCGGGCATTTTGGGGAATTCAGTATAGTTAATAGCATATTTTTCAAGAATCTAGTTAGAGAAGCTCGCACTGGCCGCATCTAGTTACAACACTGATACGCGAACTTGGCTCATTTTACAATTAAGCGATTATTTTACACACATGTTTTGATGACATAACACTAGACTAAACTAAAAACATAGGGCATCAGTGACCACTGTGGCGAAGTAAACACAGTCGTAAATCTTTCATTAGAACGTGAGCGCGACTTATTTGGTGTCATGGTGTTTGAACTTTATGTATTTGTTATTCTACACGGAAATGAGAAGATCATTGTATTTGCAGCTTTGGCGAAGAGCACGCTGAATTAAGTCGTCATAATAATAACTGAAAATATTTATAAAGTGACTAACAATATAGCTTTGTTTGTAAAAGACATGCTCAAAGGGGTTTGGGTAAAAGTGTTGTCATTTGTAAAATTCATACATTTTCAAGGTGAGCGGCCATTCGTAAAAGTGGTAAATTATGATAAAATTATTACAAATAAACATATTTTGTTATGTAATGTAATACTCTTAAGTGCATCGGAGCGGAGATAATTAAATATTCATACTTGGGCGTACTTTTGTACTAAAAACTGAATACGTGGCCGCTGAAAAAAAAGTGACAATATTCTTCAAACAAATTTACCCAATGCCCTTTATTATTGTGAGAAACCTAAGAGACGTTCTTGCCTCTTTCTTCGTTGGCTATATTATATACCTAAACAATATAAACGTGGGTGTAGATGTAATCAAGAAAGGTAAATGGGGTGAACAGTCGAGCAAGCAATTTGCAGGTACGAGTAGGATAGATAGAACGAGCTACTTATAAATCAGTTAGATATAAACCCTGGAGGAAAATACTTTTTCTCAAACATGCAATGGAATGTTGCCGTTATGTTCGTTATTTTAGGCTTCAAAGTATCACGTTTCAGGCGGATCAACTTGAGAGAACTGTAAAGGAATTTCATACAAAATTGAAGGCCTAGGCCGGGAAGTATTTTTTTTTAATTTTAGTTTAATCATGGCGGCTGTGTTTATGAACAGGCTAAATAGCTGTTTTTTTTTAAATATACTAAGCCGTGCATCCAACCAAAGCGTTTGCATGTTTATATAAAGTACCAGGAGAACAAAGGTAATTGGGGGTGCGTAGCGCAACTTAGATCGCAGGCGGTGCGCTGCGGGGCACCGGCGGGCGGGCGCGCACACGACACAGCGCGGATGACTGAGCACTGTAGGTATACTTTTAATGTTTATGCACTCCTAGTATTTGACATTGTAATTTTTGTTTTACTTTTTTGTTTGAGAAAAGCACTATACAAACCTCGGCGTCAAAAGGGGTTGCCAGCCTCGTAACTATCTATATAAGCTCTGCCGGCAACCCCCTACTTCCCGGCCTCTGTAGTAATGTACTATTCCAACGACATGAACATTGTATATTATTATGAAACGCGTTCAGATGATTTTGAGTTTTGAGACTTCACATAACTTGATGATCAAGTTAACACAGCAAATGATAAGACTATTACTGCTAATGCAATTTTCATTAGCTTCGTTAATTTTGTGACGTAATGCTAAGATAGACCGCGGTGTTTTATTAACAAGTTCAAAATGAACACTGAGACGAGTGACGTTACTGATGCGCTAATATTTATTTATCGTGCGATAAGATGACGAAGGAGATAGAAAAGATAAACCATCAGGGAGCCTAGACAAGATGGATCACGCTGGCTTAAACGATTTTCGAAAACTTTCAACGTTTATGGAATTGGCATAAACGGCCGACGCGATTATATCGTTTATCTCCAGATTGACTGAAGCCTGTACCAACATTGGTTTAGGTGATGAAGACGATAGTAAAGCGTATTGTCACGTTAAATTTATTCGATTATCTTTTTGTATGTCCTAGTAAGTCCGTAGGCAGTATTATACGTAAAGTTATTTATATTTGACACAATACTCCCTACCTGTATCCTCATATCTAACGATTGCTAACCGCTTTAGTCATTATAAATCGTTTAAAGGCAAGATGAGAACGGTCTTGGATCAACAGTCCAGTCCGTTGCACAAACGATAAGGGCGAGATATTAATTGACATAATTTGAAAAGAACAAAGCCTAAGATTAAAACGCTAATGGCTTTAATCCAGAGCAAAAGTACCTAATCGGTAATTGTACATAAATTGATTGGGACTGATTTTATTATGTTTTGCTGATGCGAGTGTCGCACAGTGGAACAAGAATAATAATGTAGTGCCTAAGTCGATGAACTTGCAAAATAATGGAACCCGGCATCAACAGCTATTTATTCGCCGGGACAAAATTCCAAAGATCCATAAATCCGCTAGTATAAGCCCAGCACGTCTATCAGTACTATACGCAGAAATCAAGATACAATCGAAGACACATCTCAGTGGAATCCAGAACCTTTGAAGCCGACGTCGTTCTTAGAATCGATTCTACAAAACGTCACGTTCCGACAGTTCAATACTTAGATATCGTTAAATGTCCAATAAAGTGGTAATTTATGCGAGTCAATCAACAGTTTAGATCCCAATATGCCTTATAATCTTAATTGCTTGTACGACACCGCATGAAACGTGGTTCAAAAATATAAAAATATTTCGAAAACTTTAGTAGCCATTACTTAAACAGACCCTTGTTGTTACGATAGAGAAGAGTATAGTATATTCGAGAAGACATAAAATATGTATTGACTATCCAAGTAGTTATCAAAGGCTTCCGCTCCATTCAACCGAGTGAAGCGGCGAATTAGGATTCTAAGCGCGCCGTGAATTGCTTCTGCTCAGACAATTTCCTATAGACCTCGGAATTGTTGGAATACAAACATAATAAACATAGCGGACGCATGAAAGGGTTTCCGACCAATTTAAAAAAATGTGGGGGCCGATTTTTGACTTTCGAGCGCTCGAAAGTTTGGTTCGAAAGTGAGCAAAATCGGTGAAACCGTGTTTTTGAAATGACGAGCGATAGAAAATTCAAAGACGAGTGGTCCACACCATTCGTTTTCAATTCTTCCGCTCGTATTTCAAAAAACGGTTTCGCTGATTTTACTCACTTTCGAGTGAAACTTTCGAGCGCTCGAAAGTCAAAAATCGCCCCCGTGACGTGAGACGAAAACCTTTTGGTTAAAAATTGCAATTCCCTATAGTATATAATTCGCTTCTGTAGCGCATCAGGGATGTTCGCGGAGGCGCGCGTAGACTGTTTCTATACGGCCATGCGGAAGCGCGGCGCGTCCCTGGTGCGCCGGGTGCGCGACAGCCCCAACACCATCCTGCGCATGATAGCGGGCAGAGTAGACTGTCCATATATGTCTCACTGCGGGGGACTGCATTGCCCTACTAGTGTTATATTGTTTTAGTGCTGTTTAGTTTAATAAGTATTACTAACACCTTAGATTAAGTATTCTTAATAACAAAATAATGTGTCATTGTGGGTTACACGAAATAAACAATTTTTTTTTTTTTAATTTATAGTGTATGTGTACAATAACATATGTAGCTTCATTATGTAAAGTCTAGTGCATAAATTATGCCGTAGGTCAGAAGGTTAGGCACTATTAAAACATGATCAATAAGAATTTAAAACCTTTTTTACATTTCTTTTATTAGACTGCATTGTACACAAGAGAGCTTATGATTCATAAAATACTGTAACCGTGCGACCCTAGACATTTACAGTTTTTACTGCTCCAGCAATTGCAGAAAGGAATCTCGACGGCAACCGTTAGCAACAATTAATTACAATCCTCGATTATTTCCGAGGTTTTGCCGGTCAGTTATTACGGTTTTAATGAGCTATGATCTAGTGATTGCTTCGTGTATTTATAAAAACAAACGATTAAAGTGCCCTCGCTTTGATCGTCTCGTGAAGTATCGAGTATCATAATGCGTATAAATGATAAATATCTTAAAACCGGTTTTAATGTAAAGAGACTTTTGCAGAAAGATATTCTGTGAACAAAGACTAATCAAATTGGTTCAAATTACCCTTAACTCAAAAGCTCACATGCCCAAACACTTTAAAAGTACAAATCAAATTAACATTACAAAAGAGATTGACAAATTGCTTTTTATATTGCTTTTCAAGAACAAAGATAAAATTTGTCACCTGCAACAATGATCCGCAATCGCAAATGAGGTTTACAGGAAAATGCTACAGTGACACATTTCTCTGAATAATTTAGCACAAAACAGATTCGAGGAATTGCAATTGGGCCTTTAGGTCACTATTGTTTATATTTAAGTACGATGTTTTAATGAGCCAGCGTGCTTCCAAAACGTCGTAAGTCTGTGCTAAATTATGTAAATGAGGCGTTTCTTGTAAATGTTATTTTTCTGTGATTAAGTAGTATAAGTAGCATTATAAAATGGCCAGAAAAGACAATAGTTAGAAGGCATTAACCATTTTTAATCGAACAAGTACGATAAATATGGAAGATGATAGAGGAACGAGTGAAAGAGAGTAATTAGAAATGTTTTGATCATATTGTGAGCATAAAAAAGTCCTTAATAGTGTTTAGCAATACAACATAAGAAATTTCTTTTTTCAATGAAGTACCAATTGAGACGAGACAATAATCAAGAACTGTGACTGATAAATCTGATAATCAAGAACTGACTGATATTATTATTGATATTGAGTTAGAATTTGGAAAAAGAAGCTTTGACTTATTTGTAAGTCATATTCTATATACCTACTGCACTGTAAAACGTACCTACGTAAGTATTGTAGCACGGCAAAACCGGAAGGCATCCTTCATCTGCGGCAGCGAACGGAAATAATGAACAAGTGGAAATAGGAATCCGATGAGAACGACCAAGGTTTTACCACCGATATCACCGGGATATAGTGCATCAGGAATGCCTTCAGTTATTGTTCAAACTACCTGCGTTACTCTTTTACAGTACAAGAGGCCTTAAAGTCTTCCTGCTTCGGGTAAAGTCGGTTAGACTCGCATAAGAGCGTATCAGAGCGAGAGAGAGAAAGCGAGAGAGAGGAGTACCAAACCCAAAGGTTTTATGTGTTATTTCACTGTACTAACATGTTATTTCAAGCAAACACAAATCCCCTACATTTTGGACCGACTTACGATTATCTTGTTTCTAAAACCCCAATTGTTATTTACGAGTACACTACAAAACCCACATCGATAAGATTAATTTACAGATATAATACAAGTTGTTTTTGTTTTGAATAACCTTATTTGTTTTATCAACATAAAGGAAGACCTTGCAAAAGCCTTGTCTAGGTGCTCTGGTTCTGTGAAATCTTGATAGGGTATGTATACATTTGCAGTAACGTCCATTGAAATTTAAAATAAAGAGTTAAAAGCTAAAGGTATTTTCAACATTATGAAACAAGCGGAAATTAATGTAGACGACGAATCGTACTTGGTCAGAGGCCGTACCTATTATGAGCTACGTACCTGTCAAGTTCCACAAGAGTTTGTTCCTTTCATTACCTGGTATTGGCAGGTTTAATTTGACAGTTGATAATTTGGCTAAAGGACAAAATCAGTCTCTACAAAAATATAACAAATTATCATTGTTTACATATATTATCGGTGGGACAAAAAACTTATTAAGCAGTCTTTAATAATGAAATTTGTTGTTTATTTATGTTGATCAACAGAAAATTACAATTGACGTTAGTCTACCCGCATAGCCCGCGTTATTCGCTTTGTGGTGCAATTTGATAAAACGTGATACACAGTTTAAATTTAACTTTTAACTCTCTTTTAAGTGACACAGCGCAGCGGCCTGTTCAACTAAAAACATGTGCACATTAACAGGGCGCAAATGTAATCAATGACATCACGGAATAATTATAAGATACGCTTTTGGTGACAGTCTGAAATTAGGTAACAAATTCAGAAATGCCAAGATGGAAAGGCATCTGCTTGGAAGTAGGTACTTATGTGATATGATAATAGGGATACCCCTCGTTGGCAAGTTACCAAGCACTCGCGAATATTAACACTTTGCCATCACCACTGTATTTAAATACAGCTATAATCGGGGTTTTTCCATTTTGAACACATACAAACACGTGTGCATTCGCGTCTCGCGCTAATATTTGATTTTTTTCGACATATTAATCACACAGCGATGACAGCTGAAATAAGACACGAATAACAGTTAGCAAAATGTGCATGTCACAGTTGATGTCATACACATTTGGCCACGCAAAAAATCCGACCATTTATTAAGAGAGTTCAATAAACTGCTCGCGTCAAGCCGTCTGTCGCTCAAACTAATAATAAATTAGGTTTTTTGCCAACTGAAACAACGCGTAATTAAAACTGACAAGTATTCGGTTTCGTTACCGGTGATCAAAGGTTGACGAACCGCCCGCTCTTAGTATCTAGTATTACTAATTCAAACCAATTGTAAGTTCGATGCTCCGAAATCATATCCTGTCCTAAATGTGTCCTTTGGGTGCGGGTCGAAGGACCAAACGTGGTCCTTTAGCCGCGTCATTTTGGTTAAAATACATTGTTCCCAAATATTAGTTACAAAATAATGTTATACCAAGTTTTGTTACTATTTTTATTGAAATACATGCTTTACCTTCTCAAAATTTATTTAGTTTGTTTCGTGATTTTCAGCTAAAACATTTTCTATCCTTACTATATCACCCAGAATACACGTGCACATTTTTGGGGTTATAAGCTTCTGGCATCTGCTTTTTATTCACGCTGGAGTTAACAATCCCGCGGAAACATTGTTTTTTTTTGGGTAAATGTTAGCCTATCTCCATTCTCATTTTTAATGCTATACTCGTAGTGTGATTAATGTGAATAAAGGTAAACGTGACATCATGGAGTAAGGTCCACGCCTCACAAAAAAAAAGCTGTCCAATTATTACGAATACAATGAAATAAATAGGTTGATACATGTGGGTGCGGCGATTCTTTATGAGAATGGTCGTCACTCGGCGTACTGTGGGCTGGAGATTAACCTAGCTGTTATTATAATCAGGAGCTTCACGTTATTTATAAACATATTTATTCAAATTCAGTGTGTAAATAATCCAATGCGGCGTTTTCCAATGATTTAAATATTCTATCGCTTAACATTTAAATGAGATTTCAAAATACTCTTGACAAAAACAGTAAGTTGGGATAATATTTATCAAAATGCGATATATGGGAAAGAATTGTCAAGATTATGGTCAGTCAGTTCAACCAAGCTATTGCTCAGGACTGTCCACGGGCTGCCTCATGGGCCGAAACAATTGAATCCCAGCAAATATGTGCCAACCCAAAAAATTTGACTTTTTTATCATCAGAAAAATATACAATACGCGTTGTTCAGTTTGCCACATTTATTACCTATTTAGTTGATGACAATACCTATGCTTGAGTAAAGGATTCGTATCAAATAAGGCGGAAAATATGAGAAGGCTTTTATCTTAAAAGCAAGTTCAATATATCATATGATATTCAAAGGTTGTATTACATATTTGTCCTGTTTGTCGACGATAATTTATAAAAGATGGTATAAAAACAAATAGGTAAGTAGCTAGGTTACGAGTAGTCGAGTAGTTTAAATAGAATATACATTATGTATATCCACAGCTAGCAATAGAAGACGGTGACGGTAGAAAGCGGCTAATATTGGTTGAATTAATTTAGTTTGCATACTAATATAATATAGCGTGGTACGTGACATCAAAATTATTTCAAAAAATATGACGCGAGATGCACAATGTGATAATAATATAAAAACATTTAACTTAATAGATTATACGCTCTATGTGCATCACACATCACACCGGACTCGAATTCGCGTCAGCAACCCAGCATGTCAAGGTAACCACACTGCATCTGGTCATACATACAAATTATGCCATTTCATCCAATCTCGTATGATTACATGATTACAGTAAGTATGGCTACTGCCTATTAATGAAACTGACTCATTTTTCAAATTACTCCGTTATAACGACATCATTTATCTTGTACACGTACAACAAACCCAAAATTATTATAACTGTCGCTAATGACATATGTTTCATTTGTTAATTCCCGACAGTTGTCGGGGCGATGAACTTGTATACGGATCTATGGGAATGAACTTCAAAGGGAGCGCCACTCCGTTTTCCGCATTGGCGATATAATAGACCTCTAATTGCTAACAAACCGACATGCCGAAATTTATAGGTACTCGTATAAGTATAATGTCCATGCCTAAGTGTGCTGACAAATCCGATGTCGGCAAATAGTTCGTGAGTTAATAATTCAACAATTTAGTCGATTTAGTATCTATAAGACAGCAGCGTAGAGCAACCCACTTAATTTAAACTTCCCGAGTTATACTTTGTCGTTAATATCCATCGCGTACCATACCTACTTCAGCATTTTAATTATTGTATAGCTAAAACTTTAAACGTTCGTTGGTTTATAAACTGACAACACAGATATAATAACAGTACCTATGTATTTTAACTGAGGATTTCCAATTCTACATTATTTGCGCGCTTTTATTTCGAAGGAAAATCTCCACAAGTTATTACGATTCATTTGTTTTTATGAGAGACGCTGACCAAACTGCTAGCTTGACAAATGTATGTCGGTCATACAGTATGTTACCAGCACCCTGGCTTTTTTTAAAGGAGGTTAAAATAACGTATATCTGTAACGTAACCGTGACATAAATTTTATTAAGAAACAAATGTTCAGGCTTTGTTAACTTTCTAAAAAAAAAAAATGCCAGCAATGTAAAACACAGCAATTTGACAAGTGTAAATGACAGTCGACTGATACTCTGATTATAATGATTTGCCCCCGTACCACGACATGCCTTGTACTAAGCAACAGCAATACTGATAACGATGAACACGCAGCACATGCACTACATTAAAAATGGTCAGTATCTAAGAAAATTAATTGTGAAGTTATTTTAATTATTTTTTAATTGATAATACTTGCAAAACAATGCTAAAGCAACATATTATCGGCAGTTTTAATAAATGCCCGCATGCTGGTTACACACTGTATATGTATAATTAATGCTGGCAGGTAAGAATGGCTGCAATTGAATAAGTTATGCATATCTCAGCCGGTATGCTGCCGGATCAGTCTGGACCAGTCTAAACATTGCCGGAAAACTTGTCACTTGTCTGTGAGCTCATATTTATGAAAATTTATGACATTAATATTGCCATTCATTTCACAATTGCGTTTAAACGAGGATGGATCTCTAGAGCTTCTTTTTCTTTCCTGTTTTTTCGTTTATTTAGGAAAAGAAACAGTTATAAACTAACAGATGAACAGTAATATTATCAACGAAAGGACCTAAAGTTCGATAACTTGTAAAAAAATGTGTTTTGAGATTAATCTCTGAAGTGACGGTGGATGATGTGGTTTTAACTGATAAATAATAGATAGATCATTACTTGGTGAAGTTAAAACGTGAAAAATAAAAAAGGTCGATGTACTCGGAGACAAGCCAAAAAAAAACAAAAATATCTACTAATTGCCGGTGTTGCCTGCTCCAATTCTGTCAACGTATAAATTTTAACGCCAAAAGCCATCTTTTTTCGTGTACCAACGTCACTAACCTACTAGCCCACAGACTAAGTACGTCATCACAGGTGTTACATTCGGACACAGATCTTTTTAAATTTAAAAAGTCACGTCTTGTCTCTGACTGAGTGCATTCACCTTTTGTCCCGGTTCTAGACGTCAACAGGTAATCAACATGTTTTGGGAGTAAGATAATATCGTATGAGATGTCATAGCAACAGACAAATCGTAAAAAAAGTATGCTAATTGTCGACGCCTTTAGTATTTCGTTAAAACAATATTTCCATAAAGCAATTATGTTTTTACACTAATGTTCACAGACTAGGTACATATGCTAAAACGATAACATAATTGTCCAGCAGACGTCTTTCCGCTGATATGTAGATGATAATTAATGATGATGCTTACTTTCCTTCGTATCTTAGAAATACCATTCAATACATTGACATGTGTTATCGTAAAGGATTTTCTTGTCTTTCAATATCATTTCATATCTAAGTACGAAATACATATTTACATTGAGAAAAATTTCAAGCGCTACTTTTATCTACTTTTGTATACGTAAAGCATTAAAATCAGTCATTGCATATTTCAACTCAATATGACCCAAATACCATCGCATTTGCTCAAGTCCGCAACAAATTGTTCAAACGACATTATAACATTACTAACGATTAGTGAACATCGTGAAAATGAAGGTACAAATATGCTGACCTACAATCTCATGAGTCATGTGTATTTTGGGCATAATATTGTTATTCTTATTGAAATATAATTAAAGCCTTTACTTTCTTCATTTATTTTAAAACAAATGAGACACGATAATTTATTTTTAAACGTTTTACTTATGACTTATTATTATGACCGAATACTGACGGTAATTTTTTGTGTCAAACAAGATAAACTCAATTATAATTATTTATAATGTCTCTAAAACAAAAACCGCTTCATTCAGTTCATTTGACATGACAGCAACTCATAATGATAAGACTATATCGAGGTCATCTCTTCGTATGTTGCGTTTCTATCGTTCTGACAAACCTGTTTGAACTTATGTACTTTTGTCAAGGATTATTTAAACCAACACATTTATTTGGAATCACTAAACTGTCATCGCCGTGACTTATTTTTTCGATCAGAGTTAACCAACCATCAGACCCGCAAACGCACTGAAGGCGGAGGCGACACGTTGCGGCGCGAGTCCATACATGGTCCATACTAAAGAGCGCTCGCAACGCAAAGCGTGACGGAGGCGATTCTGATAATAATATGAGAACGCGCCGCAACGCTCCGCTCTGGGTTGTGATTCTCTCAACAACGAACAGGCGGACGGACGAACGCGTGAGAATGTCCAAGCGGCGAGTTTAAGTAGTCCCGTCAGAGCGAACAAAACACATTTTAGCGCGTGCATTTTCAATTTGGCAGCATGGCTTATCAAACGTATAAGGCTGCCTAATTGAGAATACACGCGCTAAAATGTGTATTGTTCGCTCGGACGGGACAATTTAAACTCACGCGGACATTGAGTCGGAAATATATACAGGTTAAACATATAACCCTCCTTTTGGGCTTTGCCGCAGTCGGGTAAAAAGACTTATTTTTTCCTTTGTGTAACGAAAATTTGCCAAATTATTGTATGACCAACTTTCGTTATGGAAGGAAGTTAACTTTGTCTCATTTAAGGTGTTAAGTACTTACAATAGTTACCTACGCTACGCCCTACTTTGAAAATTGAAGTTTCGAAATTCCATCCCTTACTTATTTAGTCTCGAGCGCGGTCACGAGACTCACGAGTGACAAGGAATCGGAACTCGTAGTTTCGAATTTAGTGGTTCGTGGTAACCAACCTAGTACTCGATTAATTAGGGTTACCAACGGTACCCTCTGCACGGCTAGCACAAGTTGCCCTCGACTTGTTTGTCGCTCGGATCTCCCTTTCTATCTAGTTAGTAACGATAGATACGCACTGGGCGACCAGCGAGAAACTACAACCCGTGCTGGCTCTATTATGTCTATGCAAAAATCGGCCAAGCGCGAGTTGGGCTAGCACACGGAGGGTCCCGCACCACTTTCTTGTACGGGGGCCTTTTTCTCATTGGCTGTGATAGAGGCATTGGAAATAGACACTGTGTGAAAATTTCAACTGTCTACTTATAACGCTACACGAAAGACAGCCCGACGGACAGACGACCGGACAGCGAATGCTTTCCGTGATAGGGTGCCATTGGGATTCATCATGACGTGAATCCATCTCTCCGATTTGGTTACCTATCTGAAACACTAAAAAACGTTTGCCAGCTGTTTCATTTGCCATAATTTTCATTTGTCCGAAAGTCATTTTTCTCTGAAACCGTTTAATTTTCCTGAATTGTTATAAAATAAACCTAACCTAACCTACAGGTTCTGTAAGTATACCTCATTAAACATTTTGAAAAGTTATTGGATTCAGAATAAAATGAAAATTATGGGAAATGAAACAGCTGGCAAACGTTTTTAGTGTTTGCGATAGGATACCCTCCGATTTAACTAGAAAAAGGATTAAGGAACCAAATCACTTCAGCATTTAAAATATTAGGACTTGCTAACCTTCATTGCTGTCAAAATAATCTCAAATCGATTATATAACTTGATCATGGCTGGTGTCAAGTTCGGCGTCTAGTTGGCCTCCCGCCTACGTTACACAAACGTGCAGTTATTACGAGTTATGACTGAGGTCACACGGTGTATAATTTTCCTTTATAATCTCCTCCGGAAATAATGCAAACCTTTCCGGGTATGTGAGGTTAGTGTATCAGTTTAACATGTGATATAATTGGGGATGTTACCAAGGTAAACAGTGAGATACTTAAAGATTATAATAATTATTAGTAGTAAGTAAAGAGCCTTCTTTAGAACTTATAAATATTATAATATAGATATAGGTTTTTTTTTTTTCAAATAAACGAAGTTACAATCTTGAATAGAAAGAGTTATTAGAAAGAGTTAGTTAGGTTTTTTTGACAGATACGCGATACAAGCGTCGGTTCACAATAAGAAGACAATAAGATAGAATTCCGTTTACACGTCACAATGGTTGTTAAGATGCCATGTTGATGTCTTTATCAATTTAATTGGTCGACTGCTGCGACATGTTATTATTATATAGAAACTTGTGTCAAATTCAAAGGACTACTTACGTCGGCCTAAATTGCAAACCTGCTAAATCCATTTTTAGGATTTAGCAGCTTTGCACTTTATTTCATCTATTTAGAATGGTAAACTGCTAAATACTAAAAATGGATTTAGCAGGTTTGCAATTTAGGCCGACGTTATGGATCTTTGATTAATAGCACAATGAAGCAGCCTTAAACTTATAGGTAATATGTCAATTTGTGTTAATGTTTCTATCTAATGTTATTGCCTAAATAAGTTATAGTGTTACTTGTTTTTTTAAATATCTCACCCAAGTCCCAGTTTGCGTACGTAATGATTATTACCTGTAAACAAAACAATAAATAATTTAAACACGAAATGACTCGACAAGGCTATTTGCCCCGAGAACAATAAGAATAATCCAACGGAATTACGTAAAATATTACAAGGTATTTATTTTTAAGTTACAAAACGTATTGCGGTTCAACCAATGTAAATATTATGTTTCGGAACTTTAAAATCAGTCAGGAATATGAGGAATAGTCACAATTTCTAGCCTGGTCACTTAATATTAATTTTCTACCATTTATAAAAAAAATGGTAATTTGCCGTTCATTATAATTGCAACACCAAATTATCTTTTTCAAAATGTGCGTTAATCAAGCATGACTAGCAGAGCTACGAGGTTTAATGTTATAAATTAAACTAAAATTACTTATATTGTGGCATATATTTTACGATAAACAGCGGTATTTATCATTTTTATGGCCATCCAGCCTTGTATTCTCATTAGTCTCAATAATCTTCGCTAAATTAACCTAATTTCTTTTTTATTAATGTCCTGCAGTGTTGCCAACTGTGACATAATAGTTTTATTTCCAGGAAACGACGTGTTATTGTTTATAGAGCATTCAATCTAGCTACAGATGCTGTTTTTTATTGAGGTTTGTTTACTCTTGGCCTAGACCATTTTGTCACAGGCAATGCGCCAGGAAAATAGAGCCAATTTGCATTGGTTTTCTGTAAATCAAACAATTGACATCGTATACTATCTCGAAACACTTTTAGGTTAGTAGGAAGTAGGAACCAATTGGCTATGATGCATCTCTTTCTATTTCTACGGTGAAGCCGAACGTTGATCGTGATGGAAATGTTGGAATGTGTAATGTAAGTCGAAATGTGGGGACCGTGCTTTAGACGGCTCACAATATTTAAAGGGTGAATTATTGTACTGCATAGCTGTTCTGGAATTACAATTCATTTAGTGATTTCACGTCAAACGAATCGTGAAGCCTCTAATGGACACATGCAATTAGCTGTCTTTATGTCCATGCAAATCGGAGCTGCTATGTACTGCGACACGTGCCCGACGTTTAGCATGCAGATTGTGTTGCTCTCAAGGACTACACCCATTTAGTTGACAAAGCGGCTTCGATCTTTTAGAGGCAACTAAAAGGAGAAAAGTTACATGCGGGCCATGCGGTCTATGCAATTATTTTTAATAATGTAGTTGATTAAATAATATGCGTAGTGCCTAAATTCCTATTTATGTTTAAAACCAAATGGTTGCATATGCATAAACGAATCGTATTATGATTGTTGTTACGCCAATGCATATACCTACAAACATTACCAACAATGAACAGTGCAGTGACTAAGTCCTGACACGTTAAAAAACACGTGAACCAGTAGTTCCTTTATCTATACTTCCGTGGCGATGCTGCTATAAAATAATAATAATGTACCTATTAACGCAACAGTATTTATAACGTAACACGATACTAGCATCTTCTGCCCCCAACAAACTAAAACGACCTTCAACTTGAATAAGGAAACGTATTCGTACCGAAAAAAACATGTTTGGAGCAAAAAGTAAAAAGCATCCAGGTTTTTGCTCCTATCTCCCGGCAAAACCTGTTTTGTTCGGGCAAACAGCTTTCACTTTACCATTTTTTATGAAACTGTCGAGGAAAAGATGAGTGATTTCAAAAATTCTGACACGAGCGTATCGTGCGTCAAGAAAATTAAATCGAAGCGATGAGAGCGCTCTACTGTCTATTCTCTTCATTCTCTTGAGTGTCGATGATTCGCTTTATTAAACGCGCCAAATGGGCGAAGGTCGAGTACTAGTCGCAACGTGGAAATATTTTTGCCGAGAGCTGTTGTGACAAATATAACGAACAGACGCGACACGTGTGCTGTGTGATATGATAGACGTCGGATTATTTACTTTATTAATGCCGTTTTATTAATGTGTGTTAATTTAAACACATCATAACATCTGGGTATCTAAATATATAAAAGAACAAACTGACTGACATATCAACGCACAGTCCAAACTGCTGGGTATAGAGATTCCAAATTTGGCACGTACGAGTACAATCCTTATGAGGTCTAGGGGTGCACTAATAAAGAATTTTCCGAAAATTCCCCAACGAGAAGAAATAGGGGGAGTAGCGGGAAAATAATTCTACGCGTACGAAGCCGCGGACGTCCTCTAGTAAACAAATGAGATTGGAGTAAAACATTTAATGTTAAGGACCGGCAGAGTACGTATGTTTTTCGTTTTGTGAATAGTTAACATGACCGTTGATTTATTAGAAAATAATAAATCATGGTAACTTTTAAACCCAATTTGTAATTCCTTACATCTTGTACTTTTTAGGGTTGCGTAACGTTACTATTAAGCCTCAGCTGTCCGTCCGTCTATCTGTCATCAGGTTATATTTCATGAACCGTTAAGATGAAATGTTCGCAGTTTCCAGTGCCGCAATAACTAATTATAAAAAAACCGGACGAATTGAGAACCTCTTCCTTTTTTGAAGTCAGTTAAAAATTAAATTAAATTAAAAATTAAACGGGGTCCCTATACAAGAATGGCACGGAACTCTTCGTATACAAGTCCGACTCGAAGTTGGCCGATTTTTTTAATGATAACATTAATTAATTACCAATGGTCAAAATATGATATTTTGCTTCTTGCTACAGTCGTTTCGAATTCGAGCAACTGGCAAAAGTTTTATTACCTCCTGAGTTTGTACCAAATATTGTACCCATTAGGTGTTTTAACAAAAAAAAACGTGTTTACGATTAATTGGAACACCAACTAGATCGATATCGAATGATCAGAAACCCGAAATAGAAAAACAAATGAAAAAAACAAACTAATTCCAATTCCCCGAATTGGCCAATTAATTAAGAACGATTATGTCAGGAAGGCCGTTTCTCTAAACAATATGTTGTTCTGTTTATACTGTCGTGTTATTTTCGCGGTTTTATTTATATATTTACAGTAAGCTTAAGAATAAAACCTAAAAAGTTTAGCGGATGAGAACTGAAATTTGTATGAGTAACTAGGTTCCTACATATAAAAAGTAATAATGACTATTTAGAGACCAATATGCGTACCTAATATGCATACATTATATTTGGCTTATTTTATTACATTGTATTTCCATACTCTATATTCCTTACACTCTTTATATCAACCTTACATTTAAAAAACTGTAATACTTTAACGATTACAAAAATGAAATCTTGATTAATCGTACGTACTACATCACACGACCTTAACCCGCAAGAAAGGCCATCTTTATCCGATTTGGACTGATTTCCTTTTGTGCAAGGCAACACTTAGTCACACTTATTTTAACGTACTTAATACAATTTGCATCGTCCGTATGGTAAAAAAATACTGAATCGTTATCAATTTATTTAATAAAAACAGACTCAGTACATTATACACATTAATCTGTCAAAAAAATTAACCGAATTTTAGTGTATGAAAATAAAGTCGTCCGGTTACAATTATTTGGGACAGTTAGGGTATCCTCGGTACCCAAGGATGCAATAAATAATAGTTAACAGGTTATTGTAACCGGTTATGTAATAGTAAATAGTGGAGTTCAGTGCAGAAGGTTCAATGATTCATAGGTGCTTCTGGCCTTCGTCTTATTTTTAAGGTCACCCCGTATTAGGATTATTAGGAATGAAGAACAACATTTTAAAGTCACACGTACATGCGTCTGACTGAAAACTGATTCCTATAGGAATCTTATCAGAGTAAAAAAAAACTGATATACAAATACATTACCTTTTCTTCTCCCAAAGGGCCCGCAGAACGAATTTCCACTTCCAATAACACTTTCATTTATATATTTTATGAGTTTCCCAGCATCTTCCGACTTTTGCTGGGACCCCCATCTCGAAGGCAGATCCTCCTGCATTGACTCCGATTTTCCTTTTGTTCCCCTAGATTTCTTCAAAACACTTGTCATAATACCGTCACATCACATAAAAAGTTCTGAATGAAAATACACTTTGTAACAAATGAACACTTTTTTTACACAAAATTTGACAATAATAACCACTGGGTAAATTGGCGATAATTTTGTTTATAATAACGTTTTTCGCGCGCGTTTGACGCGTCCGTCCTCAGCGGTAGTAGCGGGACGAATGAGACCTTGTTTGTATTGTACGACGTTCCACGCCGTACTATGCTGAGATATGTGGTTCCGCTAGGGCGACGCAAACAAACCGCGCCGGCTGTTCAGTGTGACCGGCGCAATAAGAATAAATTTTAACCAGAGCTTTGCTTGAAAAACATCCAAATACTAGTAGTTTTGTTGACCGATGGAATTAAATAAGTACAATAAAAGTTCAGGCAGTGTAAAACTTAGGCACGTTTTAGACATAGGTATGATAAATAGATACAGTTTTCATTCTAAGTAAGAAGGAAATCTAGCGTAGAAGCTGATAAAAGTATTAAAATACTCGTAGTTATGAGTAGGTATAGCCTGGCTCAAAGGTATAGAAAACCTCAACTTGAAGCACGACTAAATACTTTATTTAGGGGCCTAGTAGCGATCATTTGGCATGGCATCGAACCTTAGGAATACGGATGAAAATTACGAAAGATACATTTTGATTTTTCGAAACTTTGTATCTTTCCTATAAAATACATGTAATTTTCGAAAAAAACAAATTAGAAGTTCGTCTGAAAAATACAATCATATTCGTATAATACTTGTTTCATACGTTTCATATTAACAATCAAAGGGAAACAATCTTGCTTATTAATATTAATTGAACAGTAATGTACTTAATGTAATCGAACCAATGTCTCGGTATAATATAATAATGCGAAAAATACATCGTAAAATACACGTAAAAAACTTAAACTTGCGAAAGATTCAACCAACGATCCGTAAAGAAAGATTCTGTATTTTATTGAAAAATACAGGGGCGTTTGAAAGATACATGTATTTTACAAGTCATTTTCAACGCTACTTAGGAAGCCTCACAAAAACAAATCATTTAAAAAAAACTGAAATTTAATTTAATTTTTCAGCACTTTCCCTGACCAATCAATAAAAATTACCTCAATTTCGCCAACGTCCCCGTTCGGTTTAGCAATGATAAGTACTAGTCCAAGAGCTCTTAAGCATTTTTGAGTAGGCGTTTGAGGCACCGTGGATAATTGTACCAAGTTACTTTTTACTCGTAAAGTAGTAATTTTTTTATACGCAAAAAAGTGCTTCCTACCCCTAACCTTGTCCTTGGTAGATTTAATGACCTGACGTTTAGATTAGAGATAGTGTTTATTAGACAAGTTTCCTTATCAGTTCATACAATCAAATAGAAAGTGTCATGATTTTTATTATTAATTTCATAATTTAGGGTAATTTTATTTTATTTTATGGCAACACCGGTATCGTGCTTCCGCCCAACATACCCTTGCAAGGGAAATAAGGTTATAAAACGGGGTGTTCTCTTAGAAATAAGTTAGTTGGTGGTTAGTTCTTCGAAGTGTTCAGACCTCACAAATACTGTAAAAGTGTTAATTATAGTTATTATTTTCAATATAGTTCTTGTAACTACGAGTGTTGAAGTTTTTTTTATACTTCAGAAAGCGGGAGTGAACCAAAGAGGATTCAAATTAACAAGGTACGTTTATTTGAAAATTTGCATTGCTGTTTCTTTGTGAATGCATTATAATGTTCACGCCTACCCTATTTTTATTAGATCAATACTTTTAAAATCGCGTATGTATTTTATTTGAAACGGTCGTTGGGTCGGAGCTACTCTCCGATAACGTACCGCCCTAATGTGATACATACGTGATTGTAAACGATACACGGCCGAAGCTACTCTTCGGTGGTATCCTTTGCTTTAAATATCTACCGTACAGTTTTCTTTTTGGTCTCGTATGTATTTTATTTGAAACGGTCGTTGGGTCGGTGCTACTCTCCGATAACGTACCGCCCTAATGTGATACATACGTGATTGTAAAAGATACACGGCCGAAGCTACTCTTCGGTGGTATCATTTACTTAATTAAATGCTGTACAATTTTTCAGTTGCGCATGTATTTTGTTTGAACGGTCGTTTGGTCGGAGCAACCCTCCGATAACGTACCGCCCTTATGTGATACATGCGTAATGGTATAGGGTACACGGCCGAGGCTACACTTTGGCGGTACCCTTTGCTAACGGTTGATGATTTTGGTTGTGCATGTATTGTCTTTGGACGGCCGTTTGGTCAGAGCTACTCTCTGATAACGTTGCGGTCCTCATGCGATACATGCGTAATAGTATAGGGTACACGGCCAAGGCTACACTTTGGCGGTACCCTTTGCTAACGGTTAATGATTTTGGTTATGCATGTATTGTCTTTGGACGGCCGTTTGGTCAGAGCTACTCTCTGATAACGTTGCGGTCCTCATGCGATACATGCGTAATGGTATAGGGTACACGGCCAAGGCTACACTTTGGCGGTACCCTTTGCTAACGGTTAATGATTTTGGTTATGCATGTGTTGTCTTTGGACGGCCGTTTGGTCAGAGCTACTCTCTGATTACGTTGCCGTCCTCGTGCGATACATGCGTGATGGTGTATGATACACGGCCTAGTCTACACTTAAGTGGTATTCTTTGTTTACTAATGATATTTATTAGTTGAAGTAAAAGGTTTTAAATTAGTACTGGTGTTTTTCACTAAGTTTTAGTATACTTGATACTAAGGGTGCGGGTTATTAGTTATTGGGCAAGATTTGTGTGTTCACTGGATTGTTGAGTGGGTATGTGTCCTACTGGTTGCTGAGTGAACCACAACTCTTTGCCGGATTTATTGTTATTGGGAGAACTTGTTCTCCGGATTGAGCGGGTTGCCCCTGCTGGATTTTGGTTGAATCGAAGGGTTCATCGGATAATTTAATGAAACACATTACCAATTAATATTATTTTTAATTCCCTAATGGGATTTATATCTCCCTTGATACTTCCATATAACAAAAGGGTACTTGATAAAATTGAACGTGATACTTTCAAGGGATTAATTGCTATTGCAGGAAGAGTTGATATGGCGAATGATGGAGATGGCGGCACACCACCTGGTACGCCTCCTAGACGGAAGCGGGCTAAAAAGAGAGCTAGGCGGAGGAGTCCATCCTCTTCGTCGGCCTCTTCTCATGAAAGCATGCCGCGGAAACATCGCAAGACATCGAGCAGGTTGTCTACAAAAGAAGTATTGAATCTTTTACTGAACTGGAAAGGAGATCATAGTAAGCATTCCTTTTTAAGTAATAATAACATGAACAATGTAGTTCCCCAATACGACCCGTCTAATAGGACTCAAACCATCGATTGCTGGCTACGTAAAGTAAATGAATGCGCGGTAATTTATGGTTGGGATGAAAAACAAACGATACACTTTTCACTTCAAAAACTCGCTGGCTTAGCAAAGAGGTGGTTTGAGGCCTTGCCGACGGTAGTTTATAGTTGGGAGGAGTGGCAAGTGAAACTGAGGAAGGCATTTCCGAGCGATGAAAACTATGGCCGCCTATTAGAGGAAATGTTAAATCGCACGCCGCGTTACGATGAAGCTTTTCGGGAATATTTTTACGATAAACTGAGTTTACTTACCCGATGTGAGATCCAAGGCAAAAAGGCGGTCGATTGCATCGTGTATGCTATCACCGACAAATCCGTACGGAATGGAGCTCAGGCGCTTAACTGTAATGAACCGGAGGATTTACTTCATTTTCTTGGGTCACAAAAACTTCAACCATTTGTGGCAAATAAGTCTCGCGACCGTAATGTTCAAAAGGATAATGTAACCTCTATTGCCAGTACTAGTTCCACCTTTAAGTCTAGTTCAATAACCTGTTATAACTGTCGGTCTAAGGGCCACCCGTACTACAAGTGCACGAAGCCTATTGTGAAATGTAAACGCTGTAACAGAATAGGACATGACAACGACTCTTGTAGATTAGACCCTCTGCCTAGTCATACGCGTATTAACAGTGACAACCTTGAAAAGAAGACATTAAAAATTGAAATATCTACTAACAGCAATGACAAGTTCTACAAGACAGTTACGGTCGATGATCATGACTTTGTAGGTTACATAGACTTTGGCAGTGAGTGTACCCTCATGCGTAAGACTGACGCAGACAAATTAAGACTGACAGAAAATTTAGAAGACGTTCCAATTGTAAAGGGATTTGGCCTGTCAACCGTTGCTCCTCTGTATAAATCATATGTTAATCTAAAAGTAGACGAAGTTGATTCAGCAATCGAGGTCCTTGTTGTACCTGATGAATTTATGCAAACTCCCTTGATCATTGGCCAGAATTTTACTGAACTTCCGTTTATCACGGTACTTAAGGATAACCAGAAACTAATGTTTTATAAAAGTCCAGGTGACAACGCTTTTCTAAGTGATAACAATAGTATCAAATTGTTTGTGACCGACTCGGTGGAGGTTTCTACAACCTCCACGGTTCCTGTACATGTAGAGTCCAAATATTCGGGTGATATACTCATTGAAGGTTACACCACGATGGCACCTGGTAATGAGTATCACCTTCTTCAAGGAGCCTACCATCTCGAAGATGGCAAAGGTGAAGTCGTCATTTCAAACTTGTCGCCAAATGTGGTTAGATTAAAAATGAACACGGTAATAGCCAGGCCAATCCTCTTTACTGAACATAAAACTTTTCAAGTAAACCGAATCGTTAGGGATACAACTACGTTAGAACCACTTGATACATCTAACATCAAGGTAGGATCAGGGCTCGACGAAACTCAGATTACCCGACTGTATTCTCTGTTGCAAAATTATCGCGATTGCTTTGCTACGAACCTGAGTGAGATCGGCTGTGCCACTGGTGTTGAAATGAAAATCGAGTTGACGGATAATAAACCAATAGTTTATCGGCCATACCGCCTATCTCACTCAGAACGTGAAAAAGTCCGGGAGACAATAGATGACCTGTTACAGAATGACATTATTCAGGATGCAAATTCTGATTACGCCAGTCCTATATTAATGGTTAGAAAGAAAAACGGAGAGCAGCGACTTTGCGTTGATTTTAGGGCCCTGAACAATAAGACAATCAAAGACCGTTTCCCATTACCTATCATAGATGACCAGATATCCAACCTTAGCGGTAATAGATTTTTCACAACTCTAGATTTAGCTTCCGGCTATTATCAGGTCCCAATGGCTAACGATAGTCGTCATCTCACCGGTTTCGTCACACCGGACGGGCACTATGAGTTCAAAAGGATGCCGTTTGGCCTGGCCAATGCACCCGCTGTTTTTCAGAGGATAATAAATAAGGTTTTAGGGAACAGACGGTTTGAATATGCTTTGGCTTACCTCGACGACGTGCTTATACCAGCAAAAAGTATGGAGGAAATGTTTCAACGTTTGGGTGACATCCTTGAACTTTTCAGGGAGAATGGCCTTACACTTAAGTTGTCCAAATGTAGTTTTTTTGATTCTCAAGTCAATTATCTTGGGTATGAAGTTTCCGCAAAACGTATTCAGCCCGGTGAAACCAAGATCTTAGCCGTCAAAGAGTTCCCTACCCCTGGTAATGTGCATGAGGTGCGACAGTTCTTAGGGCTCACAGGTTATTTCCGAAAATTTATTATGGGCTACGGGGAGATCGCCCGCCCGTTAACGCATTTGTTAAAGAAGGAGGCCACATGGCAATGGTCGGATAAGGAGGAACAAGCATTTAGTCGGTTAAAAGAAATGCTCATTAGTCGACCAGTCTTAGCCCTTTACGATCCCAAATTGGAGACAGAGTTACATACTGACGCCAGCTCCCAGGGCATAGGAGGTATATTGATGCAATGGCAGAGTGATACGCGTGTTCTAAAGCCTGTGGCTTATTTTAGTCGACAGACTACGCAAGAGGAGAAACACTTGCACTCCTATGAACTGGAGACATTGGCGGTAGTATGTTCCTTAAAAAATTTTAGGGTATATCTTTTGGGTATCCATTTTAAAATATACACCGATTGCGCAGCACTTAGAACTACATTGACAAAACGCGATCTTATTCCGCGGATAGCGAGGTGGTGGTTACAAGTAAGCGAGTACACTTTCGACATCGAGTATCGCCCTGGGGTTCAAATGTCGCATGCAGATGCCTTAAGCCGTAACACTAAGCTTCGAGCGGAACCGGAAGACAATCCTTCAGTTAGCATATATAACATCACAAAAGAGAATTGGCTTCTATCGTTACAAGTAGCTGACCCTGACGTTTCTCGTATTTTTAGGATACTCAAACCTGATGATGATGACCAATGCAAGGACATTCGTAAAAACTTCGTAGTTAAAAATCACGCTGTATATAGAAAAGAAGACGATCGATTATTACTTGTTGTCCCTCGGAGTGCAAGATGGCAGATATGTCGCGCCAACCATGACGACATCGGCCACTTAGGTTTTAGTAAAACTCTTGAGAAGATAAAGGATTCATACTGGTTCCCTCAATTACGAAAATTTGTAAAAAAGTACGTTGCAGCTTGTTTGGAATGTGCGTATAACAAAGACTCTGCGCCCAAACAAAAGTCCGGTCACTTGTTTCCGATAGAGAAGGTCCCCATACCATTCCATACTATTCACATGGACCACCTAGGACCATTCGTAAAGAGTAAGAATGGTAACACCCACATACTTACCGTAGTCGACTCCTTTACAAAATATGTTTTTGTTAGGGCAGTCAAAGACCTTAAAACCAAAACCACAATTCAAACTCTCAACAAAATATTTTGTGATTTCGGAGTCCCCTCTAGGATTGTTTCGGACCGTGGTACTTCATTTACTTCTGCTGCCTTCAGATCCTTTTGTGACGGGCACGGCATAAAACACGTTCTAAACGCAGTCGCTTGTCCCAGGGCAAATGGTCAAGCCGAAAGGTTTAACCAAACCATCTTAAACTCATTAGCAGCACAAAATGCCTTTGGCCACGAACGTGACTGGGACAAGTGCCTGGGTAAAGTTCAGTGGAGGATTAATAACACCATTAATGCTTCAACGCAAAAATCTGCAGCAGAGGCTTTATTTGGTCTAAAAATGCGTGACATTTTGTCAAATAAACTTGATACGCCAAACAACCAAAGTAATCTAAGTTTGGATACTGTAAGACAAAATGTACACGCTAATTTAGAAAAGGCACAAACAAAAATGAAACTTAGACATGACAAAGGTAGAATCCCGGCAGCTAGTTACAACGTTGGTGACCTGGTGAAAATTTCTCGTAACAATTTCGATAATGACGGAAAAAGTACAAAACTTCTATCGAAGTTTATAGGTCCGTATAAGATCACTGAAGTTTTGGGTAATGATAGATATAGAATAGGAGACGTTCCTGGCTTTAACAAAAAGGGCAAACCTTACACAACTGTGATCGCAGCGGATAGGGTTCGACCATGGATCCACATTAAAAGTCTCGAATTGCATAATAGTGATGACAGTAGCTATGACAGTGACAGTGGCAGTGACTTGTCAAAAGACTAACGTTTATTACCTATGCTTAACTGTGCTTAACTATGTAAAGAGAGTGATGTATTTTTTTACTAATATATTACTTCAAATATATTTATTACAAAATATTGACAATGATTGTTTTTGATATTTAATGTTTGTTAAAATAAGTTCTAAATAAAAATTAGGTAACCACTTGCCGAGTGTCATGATTTTTATTATTTGTTAATTATTTTGTAAATATTTGTTAATTGCTTTGTTATTAATTGTTAATCATTTCTAGCTGAGCTTTAGTCTGCAACCACACCGGAGCGTAACGATGCGTAAATTACGATCCGTAAAAATATGTGCCAGGTTGTTACTATGACCCGTTATTTTGTTTACGCAACGTCACCGTTTTTTTTTACGCGTCGGTGCGGGCGGTGGGTCTGTAGAACTTTAAGGTGTATTGTTATAATTGCAAAATGCACTAAATATAATTATTTTGTTACTCATTGTTAATTGCTTTGTTATTAATTGTTAATCGTTTTTAGCTGAGCTTTAATCATTAAGGAATTTTAAGCTGTAATGTTATTAATGTAATTATGTATTAAATATAATAAATAATTATAATTATATATACGTACGTCGTGCGTCGGGAGACTGCACGATGCCGGATGGCCGAGTGTCATGATTTTTATTATTAATTTCATAATTTAGGGTAATTTTATTTTAATTTATGGCAACACCGGTATCGTGCTTCCGCCCAACCTACCCTTGCAAGGGAAATAAGGTTATAAAAGGGGGTGTTCTCTTAGAAATAAGTTAGTTGGTGGTTAGTTCTTCGAAGTGTTCAGACCTCACAAATACTGTAAAAGTGTTAATTATAGTTATTATTTTCAATATAGTTCTTGTAACTACGAGTGTTGAAGTTTTTTTATAAAAGTGTGTAGGTACTATTTGCATTTTTATCTAGTTGCTCCGATTACGATAAACATTCATACACATACATTAACCCACGCCCTCATTCCCAGAGTGGGGTAGGCAGAGCTACTGAATTCCCAACAACTCTAAAAACTTGTTGATAATTCTGTAACCACATTTTGCACAATCAAGCTAAAATGTTTACCAGCGTATTAGTGATTACGAAATCAATTCTTTTAAAATCTGTGAATGGAGTTATTCTTATTTCATAAATAAAGGAGTGTTTCCCTGAAGTATAATTTTGTATCTTGAATATTTAGGGTAGGTACTAGTAGTTATACCCTCCAGGATCAAGTTTCAACACTCTCGTTCCCCTGGCAGGCAAAATGTTCCAGCGAGATGATCAGTCTTTTTGAAAACAAAAGTGTTTAGTTACCAACATTGCTCTGTTAAAATGTAGCGTGCCTGTGCATGATACTTATACATTCTACAGTGTCAACGGTCTCGTATCACCAATATCACCATATTCATCGGCCATTTCCAACGCGGAAGTGAAGTCCGCGTAATATTTGGCAATAAGATAAATGTAATGCAAAATTTTGAAACATCGATTCCCTTGCTACAGTTTGGTAAATTCTTATTTTAAAAAGTAAGAAGGAAAGACAGGCCTAAATAAACTAAAGTAGAAATTTATAAAATTAGGTTAATATTCATATATAAAAAAATAAAAAATAAAACCAAAGCCTACAAAATGGTCTTCTCTCAGTTAATGTGCTAAAACGTTGGGAAACGTTTCGTCACGCTGGTTTACATGAAGCCAAGAATAATGAATAACTAAGTAGGATGATGGCGTTAACTCGAAGCTAGACATGAACCGTGAAACCGTCACATATCACTAGCAACAATAGAAATTGCTTAAAAATAGAAATATATGTATGCAGCTAAAACTCCTGAACAATGCGTGGCAACATGACTGATGGTTTTGAGAGTACAAGGTCACTTGGGTCTTGAGAATATACTTTTAAGATTAATAAATTTTAAAAACACGCTGGCCCAAAGTGTAAAGGGATCATCAGATGAATAGACAATAGACACTTTTAATTATTCCTGGCCACTGACAATAAATACTAACTTCCTAATTACTTTCAAAAACTTAACGATGATTAAATAGTTCTGTCCTTGTTGTACGAATGACAATTTAATAAGTAAGACAATGACAAAACGTGTGCGTCAATAAACGACGTTTTCACATAATGTGTTAAATTCATCGGAAGCGTGGCCACGGCAACGCCATTGTTAAATCGTTACGCGCAAGAATTCTCAAGCGACTATAAGTTTATTACAATTTTTTCTAGCCATTGTACATTATTGAACTGCCAAGATGATGAAAATACAGATATGCAACGAAAGCGACCGCAGGGAAGCGCAGAATCGGGAGAGGCGGCGTCAGTGCGAGGTGGAACGGAGGGAAAGGATCTTCAATGCCCGTAACAGGAAGATTGGTGTAAGTGGTCAAGAGAATGCGGCCGTAATACCATAAGCATTTTAAATCTAATATCTATATTCTAATAGAGTATAGAATGCTTCGACTGCTGCATTGTAATTAGCTGCCTTCTTTGGTTATACGGCGGAATATAGCTTTAACTTCTACACTGCTCTTTCCCACGACTTCGTCCACGTTGAAGTCAATGATATTTTATATAAAGATACGTTTTTTTTTATTCTTAATTAATGGCTTTCACTCCTGTTAAGGTGTATTTCGCCAATGTCGAGTTATTTATAGACACTCCCATGGACTTATTAGAGAAGTAAGTCCATGGATATCACACGCGAAGACAATTGTTCGGTAAAAGAGATTTATCTCAAATGGACTAAACAGAAGCACATGGGGTTAGCTCCACGCGCTTCTGTCAAGTCTAAAGATACGTTATTCTCATACTAAACGCATTCAAAACCCGTGACCAATTACTGACAGAGACAAGGACTACAATCCATAGCGATAGCTATTGTTAGAAAGAGATAAATAGATAAAAAGTACGTCAATTTGCCTTCCTTTTTGAAGAACGTTTTTGCGCGCAGATGACGTATCTTTATATAAAATATCATTGGTTGAAGTCTTTTATTGTTTCTTTTCAGTAAAGTATTACATTTTCCGAGATAAGACTTTCTGTGTACCAATACTTAGTTGTAATTGAAATACAAGCATCTAAACAGTCATAAAAACTTTCACATTTGTATATAGGAAGCATAAACGTCATCGGCTATATGTTCTACGATCAATGTTTCCTGCCTCAGTAGCATCATGGGCATGTCCGTTCCTAATATTCAAACCGAGGACAGATTTGCTCTTTCGAGTTATTTTGACCCCTATAGTAGGTACGTGGCTTAAACTATCTGAGGTTCGAATATTGTGAAGGCACATTAGTCTAGTAGTACTTACGTATCTGTACAAGTGTTTTCAAGAAAAGTGTAAATAATTAAAGACTAAAATTAAGAAACTAAGAAACTGTAAGTTTAGCCGGTTTCTTCGTTTTGTTTCTTAATTTTAGTTCTTAACTGTGTACTTTTTATGATAACTTCCCATTTACATCACTCGATCCAAGCAAAGAGTGGGTCATTAGTCATGTTCATATAAATATTTAAACCTTTTAAATGTGCTTCGTCATAGCTATAGTCGGTCAACTATCTCAATCGAGATATCTTATTGCCACCCTTGTAGTAGATACCGTTAAAGAGTTCCGGTGGCAATCTGTGGTCTTCATCATCAGTTCCGCTTCACCCAATGGTACTTTCATGCAAATTCTACCTATTACTGAAAATGCAGCTTGCCTATAGGTAATATTTGAGGAGTTCCCTCAATTTCCCACGGATCCTCTCATAAGACCCGGAATTAGATATACCCTATCAACAAAACAAAACATTTCAATATCGGTCCATAATTGACGGACAAATCGATGAACATACATAACCTTCAAGAGACGAGCGTACCCTTTTCTCACAGGCCAGCAACGAGGTATTATACCTCTCCTGGTGCTACAGGTCTCCATGGGCAGCGGTAATCACATCACACCAGGTGACCCGAAAGCTCGTTTGCCCTCTAGCATAAAAAATTAAACAAACAGCTGAACAAAGAGCTTCTTCGTATTTAATGTCTTAAAAAAATAATTCCAGGTGGACGTCACTTTTCTGGAGCGGCAGGTCATAGAGAAGCGCGCAGAGCGCGATGAGCAGGCGCGCAAAGATCTGGCCTTCGCCGCGCAGATGATTAAGGACAGTAACCTGGCCGTCGTGCTGGGCGAGCGCGAGAAGGAGGTACGTCTTTATCACCATCATCAACATCACTATCACTCCCTTCAGCGCTGTGGCCTAGCCTTCTACGGCGTCGTCATTATCATTACTATCATCATCATCATCACCGCTACTACTTAAAGACCTTCAAAAGCCGAATACCTACGCATCCGCAATTCTATATTATGTGTGTTGATGGTTGCGGGTGCCTATGGGCGGTAGTGAATACGTTTAATTAACCCATTTAGCTTTAATGACCCGATATCGGGTTCACCGTTTGAATTAGATAGTGGCTCGATCTTCTAAGAGCGATGTGTGAAGCAAATCAGAGGGCCCTGCCAAGATGCATCGCGCTAACTAGCGATTTTATACGTTTCGCTATCGCTTTTAAACCAATCGAATAGAAACGCTAGTTAGCGTAATGCATCTTGGCAGGGCCCTCAGGCCACTTTAAAAAAGTCTTACTATAAACACGGAAAAAGGCTGCTACAAGCTACATCATAGCGTAGCACTCGTAGCAGTAGCTGGCGGTGAATGTGAGAGTGACCCGCTGGCTCGTTTACCTCCTCCGGCATAAAAGATAACCATCTGTTGTAATATCCTAAACTATATGGTAGTTAGTTTGGTAGTTAATGCTATTACTAGCTTCTGCCCGCGACTCCGTTCTCGTACAATTATTGATTCTGCTAGAGCTATCGCGTGTTCAATTTTTTTTTCGCGGTCTTAGTTTTCCAATACTTACGTCATGTCAAGTGTCAATATTTACCTTTACTCTTTCTTAAATTTTAAATCAAATCAAATGGTATAAACAAATCATCTGTCTCCCTCTGTATGTACGCTTGGATCTCTCAAACTATACAACGGATTTTAATGAGGTTTTCATCAATAGATAGAGTGACTCAAGAGGAAGCGGGTGTAACAGAAACCACATAAACCAAAGCGAAGCGAGAGCGGATTGCTAGTTTCATATAAATCCGTTCAAGTAGTTTGCTTTCAGCGTGAAGGAGTAACCAACATAACTCACTCACTCACGAAACGATCCATTTATTCACTCTCTCAACCCCATTCGTAACAGGAGCGCCGGCGCATCGGTCTGGAGATCGACGCGTACCGCCAGATGTACCAGCGGCCGGAGGACCGGCGCGAGTACGACCTCAACGACCCCGACGTGCTGAAGAAGCAACTGCCGCCCAGGGACGCAGACGGCGAGCCAGTCGGCATGTCCAGTGCGCAAAAGTAATTCGAGCCCCATCTTAGGGCTTGTTTACGGAGACAGCGTTGGGCGGCGCGGTCTGCACTAAATTCAAACATCGTTATTAGTTTAGAAAAACCTCGTATCTCATATTTCGTGACGTACGATTTTAAACTTAAACGTGAAGAGACTTAAGTTCAAACTCATACATCCCAAAATGTCAGATACGAGTTTTTTCTAAAGTAGTACTTAGCGATATGGCATCGTAAGCGTTTACGGAAAAGCGATTTTTCACGCGTGCTTAAAATAAATAAATATATATCAGGGGACAATGTCACACCAATTAACCTAGACCTAGTAGAGTAGCTCTAAGCTTGTGTTAAGGGTCTAGACAACGAACGATATAAATACTTATATAGAAAAATATATACTTTTTTAAATACATGGAAAACATCCATGACTCAGGAATAAATATTCGCGCACATCACACAAATATCTGCCCTTACCGGGATTTGAACCCAGAACCGCTAGCTTCGTAGGTAGGGTCACTAGCACATAGGCCAACGCGTGCTCATACAGCATTTCTTGTAGCGGAGCCCGTGGATGGCATCGCCGCGTTGCACATGTCAATAACCGGGTACCGTACCCGCCACTACGCCCGTAGTACATCGTCGTACATTGCCATGGTTGTATTTGTGCGTGCGCGGGCCGCTGCTCGCGCCGAAAATAGAAAAAACGCCCGAAGCAAAGGACACGCGGGGCGTCGCGCGTCGCCCCGCGTCTCCATAAACAAGCCCTTAGTCCTCATGGTTGGCAACGCATTTGCTGTCGTAGGGTTGCCATCTTGGATTGTAGGCTTAATTGCGAAGTATATACCTATCTATGTCCTCGACTGTACCACTTAGCATCAGGTAGCCGTGTGCAAGTGCCAAGGTATAAAAGAAATACTTAAGATTGCGAGCACTACCACTGTGCCATGAATAAAATGGTTTGAGCGGCGGTTTTTTATATATGAAACAGGCCAAGCATTTTTGCCAGTCCGTTCTCTTATTGGTCGATATTATTTAATTTTAACCTGAGAGCCATTATAAAAAATTAAAGGATGATATCGGTCAATCAAAAAATACCGTTTAGTTTCTTGAATTATTAATTGTACCGCAGTGGTCGTAAAACGCAGTTCGTTTGCCCAACTCCGTTTCAAACCTCTAGTGTAGGTACTCTTTCATGTAGGTATATATTGCCATCTTTCTAACCTTTGCAACAATGAATTAACCCTTAACCAGGCAAAGGGATTCATGTTTCCCAAACAAAATTTACTCAATAGTACCCATCTGTCAGCCTGGTTAAGGGTGTACTCTTTATTTTTATAGAAAGTTCAAAGACTTAACGTTTAGGTTCGAGGGCGAAGACCTGGAGTTCGCAGAGCGCAGGAAGCTCATGGCGGCGCAGAAGAACGCTTGGCTGGAGCAGCAGGTCCAGGAGCGGAAGGCGGCTGAGGATGAGCGAAAGAGTGCTGAAATTGCTTACATGGTATAATGTTTGCTATTGTAGAGCCATTTAGCATCTGAGCATCGGGGTAATAAATCATTTTTATCCAACTCTCACGCTCACCCTCGTGGGGCTTATGGCGAGGGAAAGGGATTGGTGTAGTAGCAGCGTTGTCTTGCATCCCTTTCGCTCGCCATAAGACCTAAGAGTGCGAGCGAGAGAGTTCGTTAAAAATTATTTACTGCCCCGATGCTCAGATGCTAATGGCTCTATAATAGCCACGACATCACGCCCCACTAGTTAGACCTTTAAGTTCACCTTAGTACATCCCCTTTTTGTAAAGATTGTGTAGTACCTATTAAAATGATTTCGATTTGAATTTGAAGTAAAAGAGCTTTGTTATCAATTTTAATGTTTATGCAGAATGCGATCAAGGCTAGAGACGCCCGCGCCAGTGATCTGGACAGATTGGAGCGGGATTGCCGCTACAGGCTGGGCCAGGCCAACCTGAAATACAATGAAGCATTGGTAAGAACACTATAACAACTCATAGATGGGTGGCTGTCAGCCAATAGTCGGGTAAGATAATATTGGAAACGACCACCAAAAGAAAACCAGCGGGTCCGCGAAGTAAAAGGAGCGAGCTATAGTAGTCATGTAGAGCGCTATTCCTTTCTCTGTAAGGTAATGATCGTCATGTTGCCTCCGATCCAAATATAGAATGATGGCTAAGGCCAGGAATGTCCTTCTAGTGGTGGTAGTGGTAGGACCTTGTGCCGGAAATCCATCCATATTGTTACCATTATCACCCCTTTCACCTGCCGCCATGCCAAGCAACCATTCGCATTTTGGTTTTTCCCCACAGTGGGGTAAGACATCCAGTGCAATGACTGCGTAGAGGCATTCCGTTTTTGTTTTTAGGTATCATATTTACTATCATGCGAAGAGATTGCAAATGTGTATGAGCTTCAGAGCCCTTTTTCATCAAGTGATTTGTCTACTTCATACCTTGCAAAGATTACGTTTCCTAGGCCGCTGAGCGTCACCAAATGGAGCAGGTGTTGAAGGAGCAGGATGAGGCCGACAAGTGCGCAGAGATGTACAACAACCTCACCTCCGACATGCTCACAGAGAACCCAGACGTGGCTCGCAGCGCGCTCGGAAAGAACAGGTATTATCACGCAACAAATATAACTAATTTTTGATGCAAGAGTCTTAAAATAGTTATAACATACAAACCAAAGCAGTTTTTGACACTAGCTCCTTGTAACGCTAGGTAGTAGAAGTTATCTTTATCTAAGCTAGGCGCTATGTTCTCCAAGCGGTTCCTAAAGGTGCTGATAGACTTGAGGATTGACTCTAGCACTCAAGCGAAAGTACTCAAGCCTATCAGCACCGTTAAACAACACGGCGTCGCTTAAGATGATTAGGTAATATACATATCGTTACTACTTTAGAAAAAACTCGTATCTGATATTTCGAGATGTATGAGTTTGAACTTAATTCTCATCACGTTAGATTTAAAATCGTACGTCACGAAATATGAGATACGAGGTTTTTTCAGAGCAATGACGATATGATTAATTGATAATCCTAAGTCGGTGCACCAATGTCGGCTTTATGCGATGTAAATTAGTTATTATTGATACTATATTTCTATCGGCGGCGAGAACCTGTAATTGGCTTTCTTAAAGTATGTATTTCTGTAACGTATTTAGCGTAGCTGTTGGTTTTACTTATATAAATAAATAAATATGAGGGTTTTCTGTTCGCCTAACGGTAGGGCTTGCTCTGCCTTCAGCTCTCAGATTAAGCAAGTTCTCATTATTCATGGCTAGCCCAGGCTACAACAGAGCAAAGGAACAACACTCACGACTCATCTTGCTGAATTAACCAATGCTTCTTTAACCTTTCCTTAAATCCTTATCCATGCTATATAAATAGTGATCGCCACTTTGGTGCAACAACCGGATTATTATCAACCTTAAATTTCAGATTTATCGGCTACCTGTTCAAGGGCCTGAACCAAGAGGACCTGAAGAAGTTCTACGCCGCGCAGAAGGAACAACAGGTTGCAAACAAGGTGTGTCTCGTGTCTCCCAGGCATCCCGTGTAATTCACACGCACAAAAGTCGGCCTACACTGCCCCGCGGGGTAAAAAACTTCGGGGGGGAAGCCAGGTGTTACACATTAAATATGCCATATAACACAAATTTTGTAACAAAAAACTAAGTATAAAGAGGGTGATCCATTTGCGAGCCGGTGAGCCAACAGTCTAAACCGTTGGCTCGTTGACTCGCCGACTCTCGTAGTGATTGGCGAGCAAAACTGTCGACTCTCGACCGCGGACTTAGAATTTCAATCATGCACAAAGAGCCAGCGAGCAAATCCGACGGTGTTTAAGTCCGCAGACTTTTAGTACTCCATTGGCGATTTGACCTTTGGCTCACGAGTAGTTCGTTGGCGTACCGGCGGTTTTGCTCGCAAATGGATCACCCCCTTTACGGTACGGATAGGTAGATATAGGTCTTTCAATTTAGGACAGACGGGCAGACTCAGGCTCATCCTAGGTTCAGCTTGGCACCCTCTGGGTACAAAACCCAAAAAAGGAGCATCACGAGTGAACGGTGCGAGATTTGAAAGAGTACACCGAAAATAATAGATACTTAGCGGTTTGTTTTGTTTGACCAGCCGCCTATTTTGTGACAAGTGACAATATCTCAGTGTACATGGAGCAGCTTATATGAAACCCAGTGTTGTATCAGCGTGCTAACTTTGCAATGTATTTCGAATTGTCCCCTGTCACATGTCATTGCCAAGGTGAAATAGGGGGCAGATGACAGTTAATCATTGGTCACGACAAGTGAAATATAAAACTGTTTCAATGTTACCTTTTGCATACATGCATAAAAGTTGTTTCTGTTTTGTATCAGGCCAGACGCGAAGCTGAGGATCGGATGGAGGCAGAGTGGCAGGCTCTGTCGAAGTCTATCCAGCGCGAGGTGGCTCGCCAGGACATCGCCGACCAGCGCACGAGAAAGTGGGTTACCATTCATATTAGCTTACCAACTGTGTGATGTTGATGTGGCAACTACATTAAGCAGCTATTTCTTGGTTAAAAATGTGATCACGCTGCCAATAGGGAACATTCATGTTTTTTTTTTCACTGCTTCAACAATATTGATTCATGTAACAAACAGTTGAGCTATTTTTATTGAGTAGCTATAAAAATAACCGAGAAAGGTTTGTTCCTATCTCTTTCTAGCAAAACAGAATTTAATATAGGTACGGTATATATGGCCGCCTTGTTACATGACGTCACAGTGCTTATCGGATCTCTGTCTAATCGCTGTCTAATTAGCAGTTTAAAATGCTTGTATCATCCGTATTTCTTGGCCGATTTTAATTTTTATTTCGCTTTTGGTGATCTCTTTTACGGTATTTTCATATTTTGTTGAGAAATCCGATTTAAAAATCCATGCATATTCCCTATTCCTCTCCGAACAGCGTCCGAATTTTTTAAACCTCGACAAAAAAGAGGAGTTTTATGTTTAACATGTGTGTCTGTTTGGCATCGTAACCGCCCAAACGGATAGTCTGATTAGGACGCGGATGGAATGTTCAGGATATCCTAAAACCACAAGACTATGTTAGTAATCTAGTACTATGTGATGTTATCTATGTAAAGGGACTTTATTGTCGATGGCGCTTACGCCGCACTGCGTCACGCGACGTTGTATTTATATCGGAGCATCTTTAATAATGGCGGAAGCGCCATCCGCCATAAGGTCCCTTTACATAGATAACGTCACATATTACCTTAGTTGTTCTGCTCTCGTTGTCCACTGAGATTACCCGGCAGAATCTCCCAAATATTCATTTAATTTAAGCGCAAACAAACAGAACGCGGGCGCGGGCGCGGATTTGGTCTGGCCTATTCGCATATCTCTTAATGAACTATATCGCACAAACGGCATGCGTGGGTAATATAAGAAATACGTCCCGTCCCGGTGTCAGTATGTTTTGCGCTTTATAGAACGATGTGAGGAACCTAATACCAATTTGATTAGGTTAGGTTTGTTTTATAACAATTCTGAAGGTTTACGGTTTCAGAAAAACCGTTATATACTGACCCATAATGTATACGTTACGTACCCCTCATTACACCAGTTCAGATAAGTTATTAATCCATTTAAAAATCTACAGGGCGATGGCTGTGCAGTTGATGGAGGATAACCAACTCCTGGCCCTTCAGCAGAAAGAGAAGGCGAGGTACTACCGCGAGGTTGTCAACAACAACACTCCCACCGAGCTATACTACACGCAGTTCAACACCACTACTAGATAAATTGTTTACTGCATTCGGCGCCCAACGTACTCATTTCTCATTTGTATGTGTTTACAACGCACCTAGTTCGACGTGGGCAGCCAATGATGTACCTATTAAGGGTTTTTGTTAATCCACGAAGACACGCCCCCTTAAATGATTGCGTAAAGGACCGGTTACACGAGCAACAAGAGTAAGACAGCAATAGTTGCCAGTCACACATTGCCGTAAAAAGTTGATCGTGTACCAGACCCTTTAGTATAGGTACGTAATACCAGCGGTGGGTGCGTCTTCGTAGATTAAAATCAATATACAGTAGGTACCTACTCCCCCTGCTTCTTAACGCATTCACTGCCACCGACGCATATATGCGTTCACTGTCATACAAGTTTGTTCCTAGGCCACGCCCCCTGGCAGTGAATGCGTTAATAAAATGCAGACCACCAAAATCATTTTTGAATCAATACGAAATCACTACTATTCAAATGATTTTGCCCTAAACATTCCATGTCAGCATCTTACAGTATATTAATTTCTCACTCATGATGCTTAAAAAACGAGTATTGCTGATAATGCGTAACTTATAGTACCTACTGTACTTAGCTATAATTAACAGTATAAGGCACCCTGTATAGCCTAGCATAAAAAAAGTTTGGCGTGGTGACATGTGGAAGTAGGTCCTCAATTTGTCTACTTTTTTTTGTCAAGCTATAATAGCCGTATATCCACCGATACTCTTGCTAATCGAGAAAAAAACACATGCGAGATATGAAATAAAAATACGAAGTTAGCTTTTCATCTCGAATAAAACTTGATCTCTTTTAGCACGAAAGAGAAACGGAGCTCATAGTGGTGTTTCCATACTGGTGAAGAAATTAAATAGCAAATATTTTTACTCCAGATGTGGCGACACCATAAGAACTTTGTACTGTTAAATAAGACTTTTGTTTTTGTTTTAATTGATCTGATATTCTATTATATTATATGATTCTTATCTTACTCGAATGTAACATTTGATGAATAACCGTACCTCAATAGAAATCAGGTTACATTTCGTACCAGCTTATTGTCCAAATAGGAGCAGAGGGCGTTTACGTTTAAGAAATTTGTTAGATCTATTTCCCAAAATTGTTGTTTCTGAGTAGCAGGATTTTCTTTTCAGTTTTTTTCCTGATTTATTCTCCCGAAAAACTATTTTGCCTATTTTTACCTAATTACAAATAGGAAAACTTGCTAATGGGAGAAATCCGGGTCGGTAAGTATGCGGACTGCAAATAATTATAAACGGGGAAATAGAAAATTCACGTCAAAGAAAAATATGGGAAAATAATCTTTCAAGTCCTTAATTATGTGGTCTCAAAATTTTTAGTAACCACTGATATTAATATTTAGTAGTAGTTCTGTAGTTGTTAAGTTTTGATAAGGATTATTTTGGCACTGCATGTTTGTGTGACTACGTATAGGAAGTAGCAATTGTTTTGAAAACTATCATTTAAATTATTGAAATAAACACGCAACTGTACACAACATATATTTTTTATTTTAAAAATAAACTGCTATTACAATCCATAAATATCGACATGAAGACTAGTACAATCTTTCGATGATGCTACGCTGCAAATTTTATTTGCAGTTCGACCAATGAGAATATTTGGCACTTATTTTACTGTAATATAAATAAATAGGTACTGAGATCACAATCCTAAAAGCCACAAATTTAATTTGTGAAGATTTTAAACACCCTTTCGAAGACTGTCTGAAAGCAAAACCCCGCGATTTGCCCGCCCGACTCACCTCCACACTGCTCTGTCACTAGTGTTAAGGTTAGGAAATAATTTTACTAACCACCATACTAGTGTGATGGATAAAAATACGATTTCATCACCTTAACAATGTTTGTATTTAAGTGATTTGAGTTCATCAGAATCCCCTTATGGTAAATGAGAGATAGGTAGGTTTAGGTTATGTTAGTTTTGCAACAGGCCCGGAGGGCCCTAAGCACCCAGAAATAGGAGCTCCTAAACCTACCTACGTATTCTATTATAGATGTTTGACTAATGTGAAGATGAGGAAACAGGTTTCTTGTCTGTCACACTGCTCGACTAACAGTGTGGTGGTTAGTAAAATTATTTCCTAACCGTAATACTAGTGTGACAGAGCAGTGTGGAGGTGAGTCGGGCGGGGCGATTTGTCACTTTCGTAATTTAATGTAATATAAATAAGTACTGAGATCACAATCCTTTAAACCCACAAATTTAATTTGTGAAGATTTTAAAAAGATTTTAAACCCTTTCAGACTTGCGTATTGAAAGCAAAACCGCGCGATTTATGTGGGATTTGTCAAATTATAACTTATAACACCGTCGGATATTATTCTACGGAGCATGTCGTGGCAGCACCGGTATACTCACCAGTGATCAGACCTCTCTTATGCAGGTTCATGATGGAATCTGCTATGATCTTGGCTGTTCTCTTGAGGTAGCCTCCACTCGTAAGCATCACTATGGGGATATTTTTTGTTTTACATATTTCGAAAACGAATTCGTCCCGTTTTATTATTCCCTGAAAGATGATCGTAATATAATATTGTTTTAAAAGCGTTAGCATACTGAAATTACGGAGAACTTAAGAGATTAGGGCCGAACACTAAACTAACATTAGGGCGATAACCCACTGCAAGCGAAGAAATATAGTATATTTGTAGTCCTCTACAAATGATACTAAACGATTTCTGGGAGGCCAAATATGACTGCATTTATCACGTGACAAAATGTGGATAAAACATCCGTCACTTTCTGACACGTATATAAGTACGGTCACGAGCGTTAATTTGGGACCCATTTCAAGAAAAATATGCTTGAAGTCGTCAATGTCATTAGAGATGTCAAGTCATTTATAACTTTTAGGAAACTCAACCTTATTGTTGTAGAATGTCAGATTGACTTTGGACCTAAGGTGGGTACCAAATTTAATCTCGTGACTGTACGAGAGTGACGGATCGTTTATCCACATTTTGTCACGCGATAAACAGAACAATACTAGGCCCGTTGGAGTTGTTGGCTAACGCTTGCAGAGGGTACGTCGAGTTATAGAGGTATATTTGAAGAGGGAAGGAAAAATATGAAAAAATAATAAAGATATTAGACCAATAGTTATGCGTAACGTTATTAGGCAAGGATAAATTAGGCCGAAGGTTGTTAGGTTTACCAACGGATACCATGTGGATACTTACGAAGCTGCTAAGCCTCATGCGCCCGAGAGGGTCCTCGTCCAGCACGTCTGTTCCGGCGTTGTAGACCACTATATCGGGCTTGAACTCCTTCAGCGCCGCTCTCAAATTTCTGAACGCAAACAAATATACGGATTTTATTTCTAGTTACGAACAATAAATTGACAACAGGTTTATTTTTAAAGGTGTTCAGAAAAAAAAACATGCTTATAGAAGTTTGTCTCAAAAGCAATCAATTTTACATTCATTATTTACTGAGAAAATAAATAAACAAATTTCTGCTTATTTCCAAAGAGCTTAACCCTTTATAAGGCCCCGTTATACATTTATGCCACGTAAAATTCAAACACAGTGTCACGTTTGACACTTAGTAGGGACTCATTTAAAAGCAAGTAATTTTTCATTCAAAAACAACGTACGTAAGGTTGAAATTCTAAATAAATACATGTGGTCGCTAAATCGCCTCTACCTTATAAAGGGTTAAACTAGTTACCCCTCCTTTTGGCTCCACGCAGTGGGGCAAACAAGGGTTCACTGTACATTTATGGATTAGAAATATGGCCCTTGAGAAAAAAACGGAGAAAAAGGTATACATATTGAATAGATAAAAACCACCGATATAATGGCGACGCCTACTTTCGGAGGTATCTCTCAAATGGCCCAACCGATTTTCATGAAACCAAGCTAACAACCCTCCCGATTAAACTAGCTTCCTTTTTTAAAACCGTATCAAAATCGGTCCATACCTTTGGGAGCTACGATGCCACCGACGGACACATGGATACTCAGTTACACTTCACACAGCTAGATCAAAACAGTAGTAACTCAAAATACAACTGTATTTTAAAATCAACTTTAATACAACTGCTATGAACTTAAAACAAAACTAGCAGGGATTTTGAGTTGATACTGTTTTGATTTAGCAGTGCGATTCTTCGTCGGAGGTTAGGTTAGGTTAGAGCAGAACAACTTACTGCCTCAACTTCAGCATGTATTCAAGGTCCTCAACTTTGTTCCCTAGCTCGACCTTCTTCCGTATGGCCTCCTTGGCCTTCGTGTCCTTCGGGTAGATGTGACGATTGTACATGTCCATTATGTACACTTGAGATACCCCGAGGAAATCGTGCTCGTAACCGTTACCCTGAAATAATGAAAATCCCTCTATTACGGTTGGCGGTTAATAAAATAAGACTGGACTTATCGAAACCGATTCGTAATTATGATTCATTGAATAAGTATATAGCGTAGAAGAATGACTATGAGATCAACTTTACATATTAAATATAAGAAAATTGAGAAGAGATTTGTTAAGAGAAAATGATACAAAACCTAGGCTGTTTTTCTTCTTCAAAAGTCAGTATCACAAAAGAGGCTTTGAAACATTAATATACCTATATTTACGTCATTTACAAGTACATTACATAAGATTTAACACGAAGCAAAAATAATTATGTTTCTTCTATTTCCATCAATCAATATTCCATCATTTCGCTTTGGAAGTCTGTTTGCCAGTTGGCAAAGGCCTCCTCCAGCCTTCTCAATTCCCGTCTCTCTCTCGGCCTTCTGTGCCAGTATATTCTTGCCTGATGTCGTCATCTCACCCTTTCTTTGGCTTGCCTTTTTATTGCATACCTTCTCTTGGGTACCATTGGGTTACTCTTTTGCTCCACTTGTCCTTGCCTCTAATCAAGTGACCTGACCATTTCCATTTCAGTCCTCTGACTTTTAGTATTACGTCCTGGACCTTAGTTATGCTTCTTATTTTGATGTTACCTATTTTATAAGAAAGTACTACAACATCAAAGTCGTTACTTATTGCATGCAATTAATTTTACATCAGGGTGACCTCTACATTATTATAGTACGCGTTGACAGATTCAAATTCAAACCTCGTGACGATCATCAACATACCGAAAGAATACCTATAATCACATTTCTTTCTAATTCCAGATATGATAATTTAAAAAAATCTATGTTGTTTGTTAATTTTATTCCATAGTCTTTTATTTCAAAAATACCATATGCCTGTCTCCAGAGTGTAAACTATCTTTGTTTAACAAACGAATTCTGGTATAGCAGTTGTTTTATCTCACGAAAGCGGGTTTGCCATACTTGTGTGTAGATGCACGTACACGTTGTCTCTAAGTGCGTAGCTATCGTCGCTAAGCGATACGCCTTAGTGTGGGTGTATATACGTGTTACAACTACAAGTATGGCAAACCCAATTTAACGTATAAAACAACTATAGCCTACTTGATGCGCGTCCAAGTCCACGATCATCGCGCTCTTTATCAGCCCGTGGTTGAAGAGGAACAGCAGCAGCAGTGTGATGTCAGCATAGGGGCAGAAGCCGCCGCCGCGCTCGCCGCTGCAGTGGTGGAACCCGCCGCCCACGTTCACCGCCCACCCCCGCTCCAGGGCCAGCTTGCCGGCTAGCACCGAGCCGCCCGTCTGCAGCCTGCGACCACCAGGACATTCCATCATCACAATATCAGCGTAAAGACGTCCACTGCGGGACATAGCGTTTCCCAATCTCTACTTGCAATCTTGCGACTGCCGTAACCCAGACCCATAAGCTCGTTTGCCTACTCTGTGCAATAAAAAAATACCATGACCCATGGCCTATTATTGTGTGTAAAACATAAATAGCGAACAAGTGCAAGGGCCAAGCCTGTTTAACTGTTACCTCCAACTTAAGAAAAAAACAGGGTCCATATCGACTCTCATAATTATTTTTACGCATAAGGTGTTTTAGATCATAATCATCGGAATTCATAACGTATTTTTTTCAGTAACTGTAACTCTCAGGATTTTTATAAATCAAACCTAACCTAACCTAGGCTTATCAACACGTTGAATACATGAGAACTTCTGAAAAGTTTACGGTTCCAGCGATAATAAAAATTATGAATAACAGTTTTATGAAAACAGAATGATTATGAATAAAAAAGTTAATATGTGAAAAAATGCGCTCCGGCAAACACATAATTAATTTTTTTCAGCATAAATTTATGTAAGTTTGTTTTGTGACTTTTATCATTTGTGTTGCCACTATGATTTTGTCAATTTCATGCAGGTGGAAAGCGTTTATGGAGAAAGTAATTAACTTTGAAAGGGGGGATAAAATATTTAAAGTATGCTTAGGTTACATTTCATATACTTTCAAAACATTTTTACAACTTAATTCTATTTTTATGAATGAAACTAACTAAATGTTTAATGAGTGGACAATTTACATAAGTTAAAAGGTTTTTCATATTTAAAGGACGAGGAAATTCCAAAGGGACTAAGTCATAAAGTGAGCAAGGTAACTCAGGGCAGGAAAAAAAATAATGATCAGCAGTCTTCATCCAAACCGCACTCACAAAGAGAGCTATCCTTGATCCTTATACTGGCTAACGGCAAAACTCTTATTCAAACTGTGGACAAATAAGGCTTACTTCTGGTTAAAATTTGACATTTCCCCATACAACATGTATCAAATTTTAATCCGAAGTAAGCCTATCTATCCGCAGTTTGAATATACGAGGGCCGTTCTGAAAGTTTCTAGCTGGCCCGAACCTATTAACAAAACTATACTTTTTATACTACCGATTAAAACCTTTTTTTATTGCCTTCAAAACCCTGGCCGAAAATAATTAAAAATATTTTTCAAAGACAATAAAAAAATATTTTTAAAAACATGTGTCATACATTGTTTCGATTTCAACATGAACGTTACAAGAGAGGAATTTCGTGTGATGATTTATTACGACTACAAACGAGGTTTAACGTTTAAGGAGTCACACGAAAACTAAACACAGCTTTTGGGGAATCTGCTCCTTCATTAGCCACCATTTCCGTTTGGTTCCGCGAGTTTAAACGAGGCAGGGAGTCAGTCAAAGATGAAGCTAGACCGGGGAGGCCGCCGACTGCAGTGACTCACGAGAATGTCATCAAAGTGGAGTGGCTTATTAAAGAAAACCGAAATATTACACATAGGGAGATACAGGGTGAACTGAAGATTGGATCACGAGCAGTTTCAAATATTTTGAACGATCACCTAAAAGTACGGAAAGTTTGTTCACGATGGATACCGCATTTGCTCACTGAAGACCAAAAAGCTCGGCGGGTAGATTGGTGCAAATATATGCTCGAAAAATTTGACTACGGCAAATCACAACAGGTGTCGAGCATCCTGACAAGTGATGAATCGTGGATATATAGCTACGACCCACTTACCAAGCAACAATCGACGCAATGGGTGTTCGAGGAAGATGGTTTGCCTACGAAAGTTGTTCGAGGAAGAACGGTCAACAAAAAAATGATCGCCGTGTTTTTTCGACGTAGTGGTCCTGTGGCAGTTATTCCTCTAGAAGACCGAAGAACTGTCACTAGTCAATGGTATACCGAAGTGTGCTTACCTCAAGCCTTCGAACAGCTCGGCGAGGATCGTCCGAAGAGCGGTACCCGCGGCATTCTTTTTCACCAGGATAACGCCCCAGCTCACACTGCTGCCCGGACCCTCGAATTTTTGGCCACTTCCGGTGTACAACTATTGCCTCACCCACCATATAGCCCAGATCCCTCAGTCGTTGGATATCATATTCGCAAAACATGATATTCTGAAAAATATCATAAAAGCAAAACATCATATTCGCAAAACATGATATTCGCAAAACATCACATTAGCAAAAAATAACTATTATTAAGACATGAATTAGACATTGTCGACGGAGCTCCGCTACCGCGGAGCTCCTATTTCTGGGTGGTTTGGCCCTCCGGGCCTGCTGTACATCTAACATAACCTAAACCTACCTACGATTTTATAACAAAACCGGACTATTTGTAAATATCATGTTTTGCGAATATCGTGTTTTGCTAGTATGATGTTATGCGTATATGATGTTTTGCGAATGTGATGCTATGCGTATATTATGTTTTGCTAGTATGATATTTTGCGAATATGATCTTCTTGGGTATAACGGGCCCAGATCTAGCTCCGTGCGACTTTTTCCTGTTTCCCACAATAAAAAAAACCTTGCGAGGACGAACTTTTAACGACTCCAATGACGCAGTCAATGAATTTAATCGTGTATTTTTCGACCTTCCGCAAGATCAATTTTTTTTTTGTTTCGAAAGTTGGTTTCGAAGAATGCAAAAATGCATCGAAGCTGCAGGCGAATACTTCGAAAAACTGTAAATAAATAATAAAGATATCTCTTCGTTTTTTTGAGTAACTAGAAATTTTCGGAACAGCCCTCGTAGGGTTCGGCCGTAAGTGGACCCCAGTCAACTTGATGATCGTCCACAAGCATGACGAAAGCGAAGGCGACAAAGCGTGGTCACAAATCTATCAGCTTGACGAAAACGGAAAAACCAAGGCTTGATTGGGATATTTGGTTGGCATAGTAAAGATAAAGACGTTTATTAGGTAAGAAGGCTGCACATGAACATGTCAAAAGCAACGAGGCTAACTAGTTACGAGGCTGGCAACCCCTTTTCACGCCGAGGTTTGTATAGTGCTTTTCTCAAACATATAATTCATTAAAAAAAAAAAAAAAATTACAATGTCAAATACTAGGAGTGCATAAACATTAAAAGTAACCTACAGTGCTCAGTCATCCGCGCTGTGTCGTGTGCGCCCGCCCGCCCGCTGGTGCCCCTCAGCGCACCGCCTGCGATTAAGTTGCGCTACGCACCCCTAATTAACTTTGTTCTCCTGGTACTTTATATAAACATACAAATGCTTTGGTTGGTAGCAGCTATTTAGCCTGTTCATAAACACAGCCGCCATGTTTACACTAAAATTAACATAAAATACTTCCCGGCCTAGGCCTTTAATTTTGTACGAAATTCCTTTACAGTTCTCTCGAGTTGATCCACCTGAAACGTGATACTTTGAAGCCTAAAATAACTAACATAACGCCAACATTCCATTGCATGTTTGAGAAAATACTATTAACCAATATTTTCTACTATTAAATACTTAAGTACAGTCAAAGACATAAATTTGTGACCCACTTTAGGTACAAAGTCAATCTGACATTCTACAACAGTAAGGTTTCAAGGAACAAGGACATGGAAGACTTCAAGCACATTTTTTTTAAAATGGGTTCTATATTTACGTTCGTACATACCTCATAGGCTTCAAGTATGCATACTGCACACAAATATTCGGAACACATGCTATACAGGGCACCTCTGCAATCATGGCAACTTTTGCACTCCACTGAAAAGATAAAATAATTTCAAAGGATTTTTTTTGGGTCCATATTAGTTCCACCAAATTTTTTTTTAATCATAACGATTTGTAAGTCCTAATCATCGCAACTCTTAATGTATTTTGTTCAGCAACTGTTACTTTTTCAGGAATTTTATAAATCAAACCTAACCTAACCTAGTCTTATCTACAATTTGAATATTTCAGAACTTCTGAAAAGTTTGCAGTTCCAGTGCTATAAAAATTTCATTTTCGGAGTTCCGATAATAGGAGTTGCAATTTTAGTTGAACTTTGGCCCTCCCATTTATTTTAAGCTCTAATGTTTTCTCCTGGATTTAAAAAAGGTATACTTTTTGTCTAATAATTATTAATGTAATGATATAGGTGAGTGCAGTTGAACCTATAACATTTCAAGGAATAGGCTTCTTGAATCAGAATTGTCTGCAGTTAGATTTTATAAAAACAGCAGTGCCGATTTGCACTACATCAGCTTTTTTGGGGTTTTATATAAAAAAAACATTTTCAATTCTAACAACATGGTCCCCAAGAGGCTGTAAGCAAAAGAGAGGTAGACGGGTTAAAAGATGGGAGGATGAAATAGTAGACATGGTGGGAAGTACGTGGACCAGAGTGGTCATAGACAGGGAGGAGTGGAGAAGACTGGGGAAGGCCTTTGTCAGAAGCCACACAGAGATGTGGTTGCTGTAGTTTCAAGTTTTTTTGTATGTTTTTTCTGAATAAGAGGCTATAAATAAATAAATAAATAAATAAATAACCAAAAAAACATAAAACTTCTCCAAAATGTTATCTTATTTAGTATAATTTAGACCCCTATGTTCGAATACAGGCTGTTATTATTTATTTACAAATTAACTCTCTTATAATTAAATTCATGTATGCAAAGAATTGAACTTGATATATTTATGAGACCATTTCACTTTTAAGTTATCTGTGATAAATGTTAATAATTAGTTTGGTCAGGTTTTCCAAGACGGCATTTACTGTAGAAACTCATGATTAAAGGTACGGGATCCCTTATCAATTCATTTAATGTGATTCATTGAGTGAATCTACTCTATAAAGAAGGGCAGGAAATGTTGCATTAATTATCTAGGTAATATTATGGTTGAATGCTAAAAAAAATATAATGAATAAAATGTAGTATGATTGTTTCTACTAATGCAGTAAATTGATGTCGATCATGTTACAGTTGCAATTAAATGGTTAAGGTTTGAGACACTTACTTTTAGAGACCTCAGGTACTTTTTCGTGTGAACAAGTTCTAAATCTTCTTTTTTAGCTTCATTTGGGCTAACCAAGCAACTTTCTGTTATAAAATTTGCATCTATCAAATACTGAAATAAATATACATTGTAAGCTTAATATAAAACCGAATCAGCTTTGACTTACTTATAATATATGAATAATTAGCTTACTTGAACGATATGTCTCCACTTGTTTGCGTCAAAAATATGAAGCCTCTCGAGCCCACCAAACGTTACGTTATAATTCCTGTCGTATACGAGCGGCCACTGATCCGCTCTGATATCAAAATACAAACTGAAAAACGACAATACGACTAAAATAAAGTACTATTACAAATGAATATTAGTTAGGTTTTTAGAAAATAAAACAAGTAACGAAAACTTACTTACTTAGTCATTTTGAAAAATAAATAAATTTAACCACATTATATAAATTAATTTTGTGTAATTTATGAACCTACAACTTTTCCGTTTAGTTGATGTCAGTTATATCACTTTATCAAAAGCTCTGGATCACTTTATCACATTATTTCATTTCATATTTTCAATTCTTACAATGTGTCAATGTGTATTGATTGTAATTTGTAATGTACATTGCACCTATATGAAGTTGTCAAATTGAACTCGATCTGACAGTTATGAGGTGTTGTTACCAATAGAAACCAGCGATAATTCGCTTTAATAATGAAAACCTAAAATAAATAAATAAAATAAATAAATAAACGATTAGAGATTAACTGATAAGTAAATTAAATTACTTAGTTAAGCCAGCCAATGAGCCTTTGCGTTTAACTTCCAAGACCACGGAGCGGCAAAATTAAAAAGATTAGTTGCTATGCAACTACCTTCTGACATAGCGCGAAAATGTAAACAAAGAGCTGTGCGTTGTGCGAGCTTACAGTATATTTGAGTTACCCATTATATACTACATTATCTTTAAAGCTGTTAAGAACTGTAAACAAGTGAACAAAGCTCCTGATGAATTCATTATGGAAAACACAGTCTACAATGTTCTTCAAACGGAAGTAGATTTTTATAGGGTAAGCCGGAAAACTAACCTCATCAAACCTAATTAACCTCAAAAATAGTTTCATCCTGAAATCAAAATTATGCTTAAATAAGTAGCACAATGTAGCACTTCATACCTTTAAGTCATCTGAAGATGAGGATCTTTAGATTTTACAATGTAGGTAGGTATAATAAATGGAAAAAGGTTCCTTGGTAAACTTACCTACTATAATATTGTTCCTAGTTAAACTTACCTACTATAATATATTGTGCGACGTTCTTGTATGGGCGTTGCCAAGGGGGGACTGGGGGGCAGCTGCCTCCCCCCCTAGATAATAAAAAATTTAGCTAAATGTACTAAAGCAGCAAATAAGCAGCATATAAATTAGGTACTTACGAGTACACCTGGCACAAATCAAATATAAAGGACGGCATTCGAAAATCTCATAGAAACTTGTGAAACGCCTAAGTTTACAATTTAACGAAAATAAAAAATAAAATCAAGCTCGTGCACTTGGGCAGCAATTGTACTATGATAAACCCATCTCAACAAATTGAACCGTTCTTGGTGTCTAAAAAAGGCAAAAATCTTTTTTCTCGTAACGGGAAAAGCGTTGAAAATTTTGATCGCTCTACCATGCACAACGCTTACTCTATAGAGCGTTCGCTTAGCACCCTTAGGAGAGTAGAAACCTACTTAGTTAATTTTAAGTAGCACTATGAGGGAAAATGGACTCGATGGTCTGGCGATGATGGGTGTGCACAGTAAAGTTTTAATTAAAACTTATAGAATTTTCCTCATAAAGTGAAAGAGAAATTTACGAAAAATCCACGAAGATTATTTCTTATTAAAAAAAACTGACATTGGTATCGGGCCACGCGCAGTGTAGCATTTTGTTTATAACTTGGTCAACTATTACTCGTTAACTTGTTAAGTCTACTTAAGGTCTCTGCATACGTAACGTGATCAGAGGCCCGTTTCACGAAGCTACACGTTACAAATTACAAGCGGAAGTCTCTTTCTAACTCCTTTTGCTAGAAAGAGAGTTCCACTTGTAATTTGTAACTTGTAGCTTCGTGAAACTGGCCACTGGACGTGGACGGGACAGGGACAGGACGTGGTTTAGCACATTTTTGTTTTTCCCGTCACGTTCCCGTCCCGTTAAATGTAAGTGTTCTTTACATAACTATCCCCACTATTTTTGAAAAAGCTATCTAATGACACCCTACACAAACATGAATTTGTATTACTTACTTAATAATTTTGCAGCAAAATCAATCGATAGTAGATCACGAAGTAAGAGCTCTGATATCTGATAATGAAAAACTCTCTCGTCAAGTCAAGATGCTGCTGAAAGAGAGACTTGAGAACGAGAGTCAAAACGAAGTGGACTACAGCAAGGAACTTGAAGATATGAGGAAACAAGTCAATTTGATAGCGAACGTAATGTATAACGTTCAAGGCAAGGTCTTCCATATAAATTAAAATGAATATTTGAATGTTTGTCCTGTATGTGGTCCTAAACCATCGATCCGATTGTGATGAAAATTTTGATGGGATCTTCCGTGTATGGTCGCGGGGATCCTCGACCAAAAAAATATTAAAATTAGCACTTCTTTTACTTTACGTGGCATGGCAACGCATTGTGCGGTGCGGCTAGTTAAAAACAAAAGTTAAAAGTTACGTTCTCTTGGTCTTTGTATCTTTATTTTGCCTCGAATTATAAGCAAATTAAGGCGTGCGATAGTGCTTCGGAGGTAATCTTTTCTTGAGCAATAAGTAATTTCAAACCTTGTTACTGACATCGCTGTTGATGTGGAATCGAGAAAAAACTAAGAAGACGACGTGTAGACGTTATAGAGCAGTCCGTTTCAACAAATTTTTTTTCCTTTTGCGACAGAGGGTTCTTTAAGCCTGCAAGCCCCAAATCGGCGCTGGTCAATTAGAATGCAGATTCATAGAAAACCGAGCTGTAAAAAATTATTTTCTCTTGTTCGTGTATGCGCTAGGCAGTAGGCGGTCGTATTTTCAGGAAATGTTGGACTTGCAAGCAGACACACATCTGTGATCTTTTTAGAATTATTTTCTCAGTTTGACAAATTATTTTCTGGTGGCAAACACTTTATTAATGGTATTGGATTGGATTAACATTGGCAATGTTATCAAAATACTCCGAACAGCGCCGTCATTTTCCAATTTCTGTTGCCAAACAATAGTCGATTTTAGGTCTAAGCATAATTATGAAACCAGGACTACACCATGTCGATTATACGGGACTAGCTTTCCGCCCGCGACTTCGTCTGCGGATAGTCAGAACTTACAGACATAGTTTATATCACATTCAAAGAGTTTTTTTAATGAAAAAAAGTCCAGAACGTGAATTTTAAGTAAGCGGTTCACAAACAGCTTTAATTTTTGACTCTAAAACAACAAAATTGCCATACAAAATAAATTCACTGCCCCTACATACATACATACATTAAATCACGCCTGTTTCCCAGAGGGGTAGGCAGAGACCACTTCTTTCCACCTGCTACGATCTTGACAAATCTCTTTCGCTTCTTCCACATTCATACATCGAGTCATGCATGCACGTCGGTTTCACTGCCCCTCTTTCACCATTACGTTTTTTTTAATCAACCCTAGATTTAATAGATTGATAATTTAGTCATCTCATCTATTTACTAAATTGCTATACAAACAATTAACCCACTTAGCAGAAGATTTTCGAAAAACACCAAAGTTGGATATTTTATTTATGTTACAGCAGTATTTAGTCGCAATACCCATTTTCATATCTTGTAGGTATATATGTTTGAAAGTAACTTAATTTCCATACAAACTTTACAGTCACTATCAGTAGTCTTAGATCCCATGTTTTTCCCTTTAGTTTTTTTATTGATGATGGGTTTGTTCTTGACTATTTGTTTCGTTAAGGGGCAAGTGTTTAAAAAAACACTGAAGCTTGCACTTTTTTAAATGCTAACATTCATGTAACTGGAAAAATACCAACTCAAATACCTACAAACTTTGACCCCGCTTTTCACACTGTTAAGGGCTTATTTTAAAACCTGTTTTTTTATTTAATTAATATTGGTCTTGATACCGACTTTCATGTATCTAACTTGCCCAGTCATAATTCTTATGTATAGGTGAATAGTAACCTTAATACCAATAATGTCCACATTTCTCACATCAAAAATGACCAAATTCCCGCAAAAACTTCTACCCCCATTTTACCCCCTTTTTTGAAATTGCCGTATTTTTTTTCATTTATGTCGTAAACTACGACGTTCACTATTCTCATTTTAAACATGGCCAAACTCTCTTTAATTTTACCACCTTTGGGGAAGTTTTTCAAAATCTCCCAACGCCTTTTTAGGGTTCCGTAGCAAAAATGGCAAAAACTCTTATAGTTTCGTCATGTCCGTCCGTCCGCCCGTATGTCACACGCATTTTACTCGAAAATTGCAGAGGTTCATAGATGAAATTTGCAGTAGGAATAGTGTCTTGTAGCAGCCGCCACTTAGTTTGGTAGTGAAATAGCAAAAAATTATATTTCTAGGTTCGGCACTCCCTATCAACATGTGACTGTTGATAAAATAAAAAATTCGCTATAAATCATCGTGCGGAACATATTTCGACAGTACTTTTAATACACAACTTCAATTTCTACCGTCAATTTACAACCGCCATTTACAGAGATCTCCGCCATCTCGCTCCCATAAAATTTTCTACCCCTCATTTTACCTCCTAAGAGGTAGTATTTTCTGAATCACCAAAAGTAATATTTTTTGTACGTATATTGCCTTTGTACGTAGATTATATTTGCAATAAAGAGAATTTCTACCAAATTTCAAGTAAAATTTACCATAAAAGTAACACCCCACAAAAACATTCCAACTACTTTCCATCCCCCCAGGAGTTGAATTTTAGTATCCCGCTGAAATACGTATCTCATTATATTCTTTGAAGAGCATTTCTACCAAGTTTTAAGTAAATTTGATCAAAGAAATATTTTTTCTTTGCAAACTTTGCAACCCCCTTTCATCCCTCTAGGGGTTGAATTTTAGTTATCGCTGAAATACGTGTCTCGATATTTTCATTGAGGAGCATTTCTACCAAGTTTCAAGTAAATTTGATCATGAAAATATTTTTTGCCACACAAACTTAGCAACCCCCTTTCATCCCTCTAGGGGTTGAATTTTAGTAATCGCTGAAATACGTGTCTTATTATTTGCATTGAAGAGCATTTCTACCAAGTTTCAAGTAAATTGGACCATAAAAATATTTTTTCCCATACAAACTTTGCAACCCCCTTTCATCCCTTTAGGGGTTGAATTTCAAAAAATTCCTTCTTAGTGGATCTCTACATCACAAAAAGAAAATACTGCCCAAGTTTCATATTTTTAGCATTAGTAGTTTTGGCTGGGCGATGATGAGTCACCCGGGACATTGCCTTTTATATATATAGAAGATAGATAAAATCAAGCGCTCTACATTGAGTTCGATTTATAAGGGAAACAGGTCACCTGGCACTGAATCTGCTAATTGTAATAATATAATTGTTCAGGAGCGAGACTCGATCCACGTGTTGTGGCAAACCTCACAGAGAACCATTGAAGCTCTAGAAAACGAGCTGCAAGCCTACCAAGGATATGAAAAAGGGGGCAAACAGGTATGCAATGGGACCTTGACAAATAATAACGGTCTGGGATCTATATTATAGATTGATAAGGGAAATATTCTAAATATGGTACTTAAGCGTAATTGCACTTACAATAAAAATTACGCAGTATCTTGCCTTAATTTTGTCAGCTGAAAAATTCCAGTTAACTCACAACTATTCTCTTGCTGTTCTTTTGGCTCTAGAGACATAGAAGCCGTACATATACATAGATTCTAAATTAAGAAGAATAGCTAACAAATATAGCCTCTTTTTTGCTGTAATATTGCTAGTGCTTAAATATCATCTTTTTGGAAAAAAAACTTTCTATCATCTTCAGTCAACACAATATTTATTTAAAGGATATGAAAGAAGAAAACCGTAGTCTAGAACTAAAACTAGATTCAGCGCTAAGAGATTACATTGAACTGGAATCTAAATACAAAGAGATGGATAAGAAAAACAAGATAGCTGAAAACGACCTCCTTAATAAGGAAAAAGAAATTAACTCTTACAAGGTAAATGACGATAAAATAATTTTGATCGTATTTAAAAAAAAGTATTAAGAAACTGTAGGATATGCCAATAAAAAAGATTTTATTTTTTAAAGGAAAGGGGTAAGTATTTGGAAGAAAAAGTAGAACAAATGGGTAAAGATCTAGAAGAGAGCAGAATTAAACTGGCCGTAGAAATGAAAAACATTGAAAATTTGAAATCGCAAGTCACTACATTACAGAAGGAACGTAATGAAAAAGCTCAGAGAGAAGCGGAAGCTAAATCTAAAGTAAGATTAAGCAAATTATTTGATTCTGTATTCGTTTCAACCTGTAAGCTTAAACAGAGGAAGAAATATTTGTGGTTTTTCAGGTTGCTGAAGCATTGCAGCTGTTTGATTTAGTGTCGAGTGAAAAAAACGAACTAGTTAAAAAATTGACCAATATTACAGGTCTGTTCAAAATAATTTCATATAATGTTGAACTTGACAATATTTAAAAAAAATGAAAAAAAAAACCTTTTAAGATAGTCCCACCTCTTACTGTGTTTATAACTTTCAGAAGAAATGTCACATCTAAAACAAACCTTGGCTAGATTGAAACGAGACACAGAATCGAGTCATAGAGCTGAATTAGACGAGCTAAAGGATAAGTACAACGAAAAAGTCACAGATATGCTGGATCATATAAAAAGTTTAGATACTGAATTGGTTGAAAAGGGATTATTGCTGAGCAGGACTCTAAGGTACAACGTAAGATTTTAAAATCTTGGGGTACACTAGGTTAAACGTTTGTAGGTGCCTAGTCTTCTAATTGTTTTGCTTGTGTTATTTCAGAGAAAACAAAGTTCTTCAGACATCATACGAAACCTGCTTGAAGCAACAAAAAAAAGAACTACAATCAGTAGATCCTAAAATAGCTGTCGTCGAGCAAAAACTGGACACCGTATTTCAAGAGCTTGTTTGTGATATTTTTTTTTGTTTATTTTAAATAAATGAAAAATCCTGGTCACGGCACCATCACACTGGCATACATTTTTGTACAACTTATTTGTAAATTCATTGCAGATCGCATCAGAAAGGCGGAACATACAGTTAGTGTGCGAGAAGGAAGGCTTGGTCATAGACATACAGAGAATACAGGATAGTCATACACGGGAAATCAAGAGGCGGGATTGGGAGGAAAAATTGTTGAAGTCGCAGTGCGAAGAATTAAAGTAAGAACTATGTTACATGTATAAAGTTAAATGAGCACCTGCATATAGTCGAGGACAGCAGTCAGCTCGGCGAATTTGATTGACTTTGGCGATGCAGAATAGTTTTTGTGCACTCATAATTATGATATTTTTTTTGGCTCAGATAGCCAGAACATTATAGACAATTATATTTTTGTCTATAATGTTCTGGCTATATTTTTGTACAACTACTTTTTCATATCCTTGGTAGGCTTGCAGCTCGTTTTCTAGAGCTTCAATGGTTCTCTGTGAGGTTTGCCATAACACGTGGATCGAGTCTCGCTCCTGAACAATTATATTATTACAATTAGCAGATTCAGTGCCAGGTGACCTGTTTCCCTTATAAATCAAACTCAACGTAGAGCGCTTGATTTTATCCCGTATCATCGGCATGGTGTAGTCTCAGATAGCCAGAACATTATAGACAATTATATTTTTGTCTATTTTATAATTGTTATCTCTTTTGTTTGTACAATAAAGTGTTTAAATACATACATACAATTTATTTTTTCAGAGTTCAGGTGGAACATTTACAGAAGTCTTTAGACGAGACGCACGGAATGATCAGTAAACTTCAAACAATGCTGACATCTAGAAGTGAATTAAATCAAAAGTAAGTTTTTATTTTGTAAAATATCTTGGCACTATTTTAAAGCTCGAAGTGACTAAAAGTTCCATACAAGTAATGGTATTTGACACTTTATCTGTAATATTGTAACTTGTATGCTTTTATAAAATTGGTTCAAAACACGTTACTTGTATATCGTAATCCGTGTTTTTTTTCTTTTCTGTTATAATATAGTAAGTACAGATTTTTCTTTTTGTAGTATTTCTCTCTTGCAGGATGGTGTCAACGAAAGAAGAGGAACTTTTGGAATTACACAAACACTTAGAGAAGCAAATGGAGCTTAGTAAGAAGTATGGCAATCAGTATATTAAATATTGTATTTATATCAAAATATATTTAATACTGATAAACAACACGAGAACAAATCCGATAAAAGATCTGTTTTATGAAAGAAGACTAGCATTTTGAGTATTGAATGATCCGTTATTTTTCTTGTAAAGTAATTCAAAATGAGAAATCGTCCACCTGGATTGATCTTAAATGACGTCATTACATCATAGACGTCACAGTAGGTAGGTACATCTAAGAGTAAATCATTTTTACATATTTGAATTTACAGATGGAAAGAGTCATATGTAGAAATGGTATCAAAGTTAAAGTCAAGGATGGAAGATTTAATGAAAGAGAACAAGGAGTTGAGGAAACAGTTAAAACTGTCACCTTTAGAATCACCCAATCAAGAGGATAGCTCAAATAGTTGATGAAAAAACTACTATATTTAGTCAACAAAATAGAGAGTGCAATATTTAATTGTATAAAATGAAACATTTTTTAACTTTTCGACTTTTATTTACATATATTAATTAATTAAAATTGCGACAATTATAACATGAACAAGTTCCTCAAACGTAATAATATAATTCTTTATGTTTTACCTTACGCCACTGTTCTGCCGTCCAAAAGAAAAAGGCAGTTTAGAAGTATGAAGTTCTTATGGGTAAACTGCCATTTTGCTTTTGATGGCAGTGTTTTCTGGAATTAGTTTTACTGAGCTGAAACACATTCAGAGAACATGCTAGGGAACCAATATAATTTCTCCTTGCTGTCTTGAGTATCAACCCATGCTAGTCCTTCCTGCACCATGTGATTTAATGCACTTTGTGCCCTTGTTTCATTCCAACTGAAAATAAGAGATGCACTCTTTAATATATCTCTTTTAAATAACAACAAATCAGAGGGCTTATTGCCTAAAAATTAAAATTTAAAATGAAAACAATTGTTCCACTTTGAAGTCGATTGCGAGTGCATTAGGCAATAGCGCAACGCTGGTCTTTTGTTAATATTTAAACATCTCACCCAAGATCTCCAGTGAGTATGCTCGCAGACACCCATGCTGTGCCTAAGGAGCTAGCCTTCTGTAGCACCAAGGTCTGGTCGAGGTTCAGTTCCCCAGGCACGGACTGGACTAACCATTTTCCTTTACCTATGGGCACCACTGTAAATCTGAAAATGTGTAAAATGCTACATTAGTGCCATATTATATTGATGTTTGTGTCTTCTACCTATATTTCTGAAGGCTTTTAGCCCTGCTGCTCCATGGAATCTCTTTTTAATAAACACCAGAAAAAAACTGAATATGCATGTAAGCCACACAAATTAAAAAAATAATCTAAATATTTCTCAATGTTTTTTCAAACATGAGGATGATTTATGCTGTTTACCTCCCCAGCTACAACTTGGCCTATTTTTCAAGGGAGAGGTTAGTTATGGTGGACAGATATAATACCTCAAATTGGCATGATACTTGGAAAGTAGGCCTGAAAATTTTAATGTAGAATCTAAATTGCAATGATAGGTTTAGTATTCTGGCCACTCAAAGGGTTAACAGCCACCTTTGCCGTCAACTTAATAAAAGCTACTACAATGTTGATAATTATGATTATGATACTTATGATTTATGACAAAGTTGAATGGAAGCCCTGTCCTCTAGGATTCCTAAAGAAATAAAATAAATTGCAACTATATCAATCAAAGACACCTGTTACCCTTTTACTTAAAAAATACATAATTATTTAGTAGTAGTCCTTACCCATTCCCGAATATTTTTAATTTCTTAACCGAAGCTAATAGGTCCTCATTGGTGATGTCTTGGTGCTTCTTTGCTTTTCCTCGGGCTGCAATAAGCCTTGTGCGTAGCTCCTCAAGAGTGATCAGCCCCCCATTTTTGTATGTTGTTGCCATACACACCTCTACTATTTGGACACCTAACTCATAATAAAAATCTCCAATACCTGTTAAACAAATAGGTGAATCAGTTTATTAAATACAAAGGGAAGACACAAAAGAGGTATGTTACGTTTTTTAGGAATATGACTAAGGGTGGTGTCAAAGTGACAGCCAAGGATGGAAGATAACAGTAGATTAACAATGTTAAATGTTAATCTACTGTTAGTTCATAAATTTTGAAAGCGTTAATACTCTAATTGTCTGTTAAGTTGTTAGTGAAATTCGTCATAAATCTAACAACCAACAGATGCTAATTATTATTTTGATGTTATGTAAATGATAGCTTTGCATTAATTAAGAAAACGAGCTTTTATAAACTGTGTAGCACAAATCGAATAATTGTAATTAAGACGTCAACAACAATGACAATATTGAAAAAGTACAAACCAAGAACTGACCAGAAGCCCTTGCCCGACGCCAGTGGATCAACACCGATGGCAGCACACATTTCCTGGAACTGTCTCCTGAACTGAGCGTTCTTCTTGATTTCACTCTTGTGCTTCGTAGCGAACTCTTCCAAGTTCTCCCTAAATACTTCTAGTTGTTTAGACATTTGTTGGAACTGATTCTCTTGGATTTCCGAGCCTTTCTCTCTGTACTTCACTTGTTCAAGCTTCTGCTTCTGTATAGCACCTACTCCGGCTCGTCTCCGCATCTTGAATTTTGTTAATTGAATACTTAATAATAAAAAACGATAATTTCCTGTGAACAATACAAACGAACAAACAGGTGTTTTTCTAATGTGTCATTATGACATTCATGACAGCTTCAAGAGCTATTTCATTAATATGGCTATTTCAAGCTATTTCATACATCGTGTCAAGCGTCAAGCATTTTTTTTTACTTTTGTATAAGAATAGAGAAAGGCAAATGAAAAAAATATATAAAAAGTTCATTATAATTTCGTCAATCGAGTCGTCACCAATGATATTTTATATTATTAATATAAAATATCATTGGTAATCGCAGCGAAGTAGCTGAGGAGGATGTGAATACAATTTTCTCAAGTGTCAATTCCTACAGAGAACAGGGGCCCGTTTCATAAAAGCTTGTAACTTGTAATACAAGTGGAAGTCTCTTTTTAATACATACTGTTGGAAAGAGAGTTCCGCTTATAATATAAGCGATTATTTTATATGCAATAGGCCCCAGAGGCGCTACTTTGAAAATCGAAGTTCGAAGTTACGTTAGCTCCATCCCTTTCTCTCGATTTAGTCTCGAAGGACGTGTGACAGAGATGGAGCTAACGTAACTTCGAATTTAGATTTTTAAAGTAGGGCCTCAGTAGTTTTTGGGTAGAAATTGAATCGTGTTACTAATTTTAGTCTGAAAGGCGCCTTCATTTAATCTAAACTTTTTTTCCATGCTTTCTTAGACGATATTTTGTATTTTCATTAGTATTATAGTTTAATAGTTCCTGAGGGAAAAACTATCTAACGTTTCTTATAAGTTCTGGGACTTCCCACCCAGTGGGGCGCGCCTCCCTAAGGGGGCTTAGTTAGATGTTCAGGGGGGCGCGTAATACTTGAAATCGAAAAAAATGTGATCATGGTTTTATATGAAAACTTGCCCAACCAACGGCCTTATCCGTAATAGTAAGTATTTTTGCCTACATCCGACATCGATGCACGTTGCTGCTATTAGTATTACTTAACATCTATCCTAGGTACCTACCACTAAAAAGCGTGTTCGCTTTGTTGTTTTATGGTGTGGGATAAGACAACCAGTAAAATGACTAGCATAAAGACATATCGCACCTTTAGAACAATAATGACCTAATTGAAAATTTGTGCTTTCAAACTTCGAATCATAAATTTATTATCATAGAGACCTAACTCGAAATTTAAAATTTCTCAATTAGGTCACTATTGTTCTGAAGGTGCGAATCTCATTAGTCCTTATGGCTTTAGCAGTCCTAGGATTGAAGTCTTGAGATTGAAAATGTTTATGTGTTTGTTTATCTGGCCTGTGTTGAATTGTGCTTTTTCCACGTCATAAAAAAAAAAACTACTATCTAAGATACTTTTTGTGTGTTATTCATAAATACAATATAGCTACATTTTATTGTGCTTATTATCTTTCATTGTGACATTTCAATATATTAGGTAGGTACCTATTGTGTGGGGCGGACGGTACGAAACATGTACAGAACCCTCGGTGCGTAAGCATAGAATGACGTCGTCCCCTACGTCGAGCAGGATTGTAAATGGAAATGGACGTAATGTTGACGTCGAAATGCTACCAGGGGCCTATTGCATAACAAACTACAAGCCCATACTATGAGTAAAACTCCATACAAAACCACTAATACTATTAGCTTATACCTTATTTGGGGCGTTTTCAAAAATATTGTACATAATTAAAGGCATATTGAAAACAAAATCACGATCGCGTCCTTTGTGTAACGAAAGTCACACAAAGTACATGGGTAACTTTCGTTACACAAAGGAATCAATTGTTTTTTGTTTAAATTAAAGCCCTCAACGCCCTCTAGACGGAATTTGACATGGAGATAGCTTTTATACCCTGGATTAACACATTAGACTACTTTTAATTCCAGACTATTTTAAAGTTCTCGAGGGAATAACGACAGTTTACACTAGTCGGGAACCAAAAACGGGCTGCAGTCTAATAACTCGAATACGGTCAAACCGAATAATGTAAACGTGCCATATGGGCATTCATTATGTCTATGTGCATCAGAATTTGGATAAAAGATTAAAATAAAACGTTTCTGAGTTTCGGACACTCCTTGGATGGAAACGAATCCAACGATCGATACCTCGCTTTACAAAATCCGTCAAGCCTTCAAAATTTTGGATACAATCATAGTCATCGCAAAAAACTTGAAAAAAAGTCTGTTTATTAGTATATGTATATATTATAAGGATCTTTAAACCTAAGCTCAATTGTAATATCATCAAAAAACTAAATGGTAAAAAAACAGCAAAATGAAAGTCGCATCCCTGGTGGGGATCGAACCCACGACCTTTGGATTAGAAGTCCAACGCGCTATCCTCTGCGCCACAGGGACTGATGAACGATGTGCCAAAATAGCGAATCAGTATAGACAACGTGGGTCGATGAATGATGTCATATACTTGTAAATGTATTTTCCCTTAATTATTACCTCAGTGCTATGTTTCTATATTATAATATTCTTAGCATATTTTACTCTGTGATTTATGTAGTTATTTTTAAATTTGTCTTTTGACTAGCAATTTGTATATAAAAAACTGTGGCATTGATTATCCGTTACACACAACGGAAATGATGGCGGATGAAATGTCAGTCACAACCAACAAAAACACTCAACACTCAACTCAAATGTCACAATCTTGAATCTGGGAAGTTTGAAATTGAGGTGAAAACTCTATTTGGATACTAAATTAGAATGAAGAAAATTGGACAATCTATATGCTAAAAATATACATAAATAAGATGGAATCTGTTAAATCTGTCCCTCCCACTATTCCGAGTGAGCCATTTCAAGATATGAACAAAACAGGATCAGCCGAAAACTTTAAAAAATGTATTTACGAATTGTTTCACAGTAATGGTGTTCTTAATGATTTGAGAGCGTATTTACGTGGACATATTGTTAATGTGTTGAAATGCTCTCGAGCTGGTGAGGGTAAGCACTCGTAGTAACCTCTCAACAATTATGATGTCGAATGCCGAATTGACTTATACTTAGCATAATCTGCTTGTTCTAAATTCAGGTGAACCTCCACTATGTCAAAAACGCTTTACTCAACGTTTGGAGCCAAAATTTCAAGCTTTAAACATGCTTATTGCAGACTATTTGTTATGTATGGTAAGCTGAAAATTGAATCACTTATACACTACAAAATCTACTTACCTTCTTAACCACCAGAGGTTAAATCTGTTAGTGGTTGTTTTGTACATAGTATTCACAAAGTTCCTTTACCAGGGTCAATCTAGGACAACACATACACACCTTGCCACAGCATTCAGTAATTTAGGTAATTTGTCATTTTGTGTGATTGAAATTACGAATTCAGGCTATCACGAGGATCATCCTACATTGATTGAATAGATTTGTGTCTCTCATGAATGGAATCAGGAAATTGGCCCTGATCAACCATAATAACATTATTAAACACATTAATACAAATGTTCAACATTAATTTGATCAGTGGGATGTGCCGTGCCAACTTTGCTCATGTTATTTATTTGCTTGAGAAATTATGAATACTCTTATCAAGTACTCGCTGTGTATTTTGATATTATCTTATTCACATAATCTTAAAGTTCAAATTCAAGTACTGTGTGGTATTTTTTACCCAGTAGCGATGTCGCAGGGTTATGAATGAGTACACAGAATTGACGAAATCAAAGGCATTGCCAATACGTTCCATGAACTTGGGAGAAGCTGTCATTAAGAGGGGTTAGCATAAAGGAACTCACAATATCTAAGTGTATTAGTGACAGGAGTTGGGAATGCAAAGTTTTCAGATCTTGATAATAAGTACAAGATAAAAATTGAATGTAATCAATTTGACTTCACATATTAAATACTATCGCATACACATATGCTGAGTTGGAACCATTTTGTGACAACAGGCCTCTTTCTTTCTTTGTTTTCTTTTAGATGTACAGTGCAACCATTTTCTTAATAGCGATCGGCAATCATCATTTTTCTATGACACACGAGTGACAAATATACTGTCAGTTGCGAGTGCAAGAATGATAGTGATAGCCAGCCGAAAGCTAATAAGAAGCTGGGAATACTGTAATGAATTAGTTGAATAACATCATATTTTGCAAAAGCTAATTTTTATTTTGGTTTCTTATGAAAAAGCAATATAAATACAAACATATCCAAAAAAATATAATACTTTATGATTATTTATTACATCTGTACTTTTTTGTTTTTTAGGAATTCAGTTACAGTTTCTCGGTATTTCTAGCAGAGATACCGTTAGCCAATATGGTGTTTGAATTTGCCAAAACCCTGATGAACGTAGGGCCACATGGAGAAGCATTTGGTCTCAGGTTCAAAGACAGAGACGTGTGGTCCATCTTGAACTGCCTAGGTCAGTATTTTGTTATGATGTTAGACACCTATTTCGTAACATCAACAGGCAACAAGCAAGAGGTCACAGGTGACAATGTCTTGTACATAGCACAGTTCAAGTTCACAGTTGATTTAGCCACAACTTCTTTAACCTTTCCTTTGTCAGATTTATAAAATAGGAGGCAGACGATAACCATATAGTATTTTAGATGTGATTTATTCATGTTTGGATGGTCTTCATTTCAGGTGTTCAATGTGATTCAGAGCAAGCAAGCAAAATTATGGAGATGTACAAAAGGGATGATGAGCCATCACTTCTGTTTTGCATAATGAACTGTGTTCAGCTGTGCTCTGTAGAACTAAACTATCCCGGTAAGTTTGGAAATATAATTAAATACAATTATGCCATAAAAATACTGCTCATTTACATATTGTATTTGATTTACTGTTTTTTGTACAATAAAGTGTTTACATACATACATACAACAAAACCTTTTTAGGGTTCTGTACCAAAATGATAAACAAGGAACCCTTAGGATGAGACTAGTGTCTGTCTGTATGTATGCACAACAGTTTTTCTATGCAACTACAGAAGCTGTGAACTTGAAATTTAGGCATGGTTATAGGTCACAGTTTAAAAATAATAGTTTAAGGTATTAATATTTAAAAAAGAACTGGCCATAGATACAATTCAGTCTTAAACTGACTCAGGGCAAAAATATCAACATGCCTGGATAGCTTGTTAAATATTTTTAAGCATATTTGATAGGGACTATGTATGTGTTGTTTGTGTCAGTCTAGTTTTGGGTACAGTTAACTACAAAGAAATATATCTGCATCTTCACCTTATTGCATTGTAATAAGGTCCAAATGTGGATACATCTCCTCCAATGAAATCTTCTCTTGAAATGTTGCCCCATTAAAGAGTTATCTGTTTTTTTTTTTCATGGCAAGAAGAAGGTACCCGTATACACAAGTCACCTGCTGGTAAGTAACTTTTAGGCATTATGCCACCTAAGTAGAGATCGTTTAATTTCAAAAGCATTCATCCAAATGTGAGCATTAAAGACGCGTCCAGTTTAATCATATCTATATCATCTGCCATAATTATTTTTAGTCATAATGTGTTTTAGGTCATAAGCAGTGATCGGATCTAGGATGCAATTTGGGGTGAACGACCTCAAACGTTATGCTTAACATGGATGTGACTCGAGATTTCCCGGGATTTTGGGAAATGGGTTATTGTTAATAATTAATAACTTTTGTCGAGGGTTAACGTAATAAACAAATAAAAATAATAAAAATACCATAAAAGACAAGACGTGCAAGTTACGTTCAGTTCTTCTATGCAGTACTGTATTTTTTTTTAGTTATTACATATTTTGTTAATTTTATAGTGTCAACTATTTAAAATTACGAGTTATTTACCTTTTTATAAAGGTAGGTAACAAAAAGATTCGCGGGATTGTAAGTCATATTCATATCCATGTTAAAATAACGGACTTAAATTGCATCCTAGATCCGATCACTGGTCATAAGTAATATAAATATCGCACGTCATAAGGTTTTTTTTGAATCTTACTTTTGCAGGATTTTTATAAATCAAACCTAACCTAACTTAACCTAACCTAACCTGCCTACCCTTGTCTACACGTTAGATATTTAAAAAAAAACAGAAATCTTTACGGTTCCAGCGATATAAAAATGATGACTATCAATAATTATGTCAACAATGACATTATGAATAAAAAAATAGGAAATCCACGGTCTCCCTTAAGTAGTCGAAGAGACCAAGGTAGAGAAACCGAGACACGCATAAACATGCACCTCCATTTGCATTGATTGATAAGAAAGTAACGTTTTTTTATTTGTATTAACTTTAGCCGCGACTCCGTCCGTGTACACGTCGTTTATCGCTAGTTCCGGGAACTGACCTATATGGGATGAATAGTACCCTATGTTCGTTTCCAGGCTGTAACAATTACTGTACTTATTCGAAACACCCTTCAACAAACTTATCATTAATCAGAATTATCATTTCAACATTTCATGAGTTTTCTTTTGGTAGTGCAAATTAAAACGCTTTTTTCTGCTAAAACCATGATGTTTTCAGGATATCTTAAACATTAATTACGTAGGTTAGGTTAGAGTTAGGTTAGGTTACACTTGTGACTACGAAAAAATTAACTCACGCCACGCGGCAAGAAATGCTTTTCGATGAATTTTAAACTCTACGTAATGTTACGTTTGTTTAAATAAAGGTGTTTCGATATTAGGTACCCGGGAAGACGGGTGTTCTAAATGTAACGTGTATATCTGTGTGACTATTTGTCGCGTCGTAAATCCTGATAATACGATACGGACATAGTAAAAAAAAGGTGGGTCATAGCTAGGTTTTAAGAAAATCGCGTGGGCCGTTTAAGAGATAATAATTCTGAAAACAGCGGTTGCCATGACATAAAAAAAAAATCGTCAAAAAATCTTTATTAGGTAGCTTATAGTCATAATACAAAGTTGTGGTCGGTCCCTCCTAGTAAGTATTACATCATATCGGGGATATTTACCTATTTAATACTGAAAATAGGGTATTTTCTCTTAACACAAATCTTACTGACTTGTTAAGCCAAATAGCAGCATCTCAAATAAAACTCCTGTAGCAATCACCACCTCATTACTAAGAGGAGAGGATTGAATTTACATTGGCAGTTGAATCTGGGATACTGCTTAGGATGGCAGCTTAGGTCTTACGAAGTTTCTTCCTTTAGCATTTTCCCGAGATGAGAGCTCCTCAAGCTGCAAGACTTCGGAGGTGGAGCCTCAGTCCCACCCTCAATCCACGTCGTTGCGTAAAAAATGCAACCATTCTACGTCTTGCCACACTTGCCGCTGTCATTTATCCCGCCTGCATGAAAAATATGGCAAGAAAAAAAAGCAGTTTGCTAAGGTGAGATGCTATCGAATGTACATATGTAGGTACCTAGTGAATAATCATACAATATCTTATTTGGTCAGAAAAGTATGTATTTGTCTGGCTTTCTAAATTAGCTCTCGATGGGTACTGAAGCAACTGAAGAAATAAAATAATACGATTTTTTCCGAACTAAAACGATCGCGTATATTTATTAATATAACTTTAGCTTGAGGGTGAGTGAAAAATCATACAATATCTTATTTGGTCAGAAAAGTATGTATTTGTCTGGCTTTCTAAATTAGCTCTCGATGGGTACTGAAGCAACTGAAGAAATAAAATAATATGTTTTTTTCCGAACTAAAACGATCGCGTATATTTATTAATATAACTTTAGCTTGAGGGTGAGTGAAAAAAAAACCTTATTAACAGAAAAACTAAATAAATAATTAGAAAAATAGAAACAGTCTTAAGGGGTTTCTAACTATCTACATTTTTACGGAAATGTGTAGCTGACAACTATAAGCGTCTTGCTACATGCGAAGCAAGAGTAAAACAGCAACAGTTGCCGGGAAATAAAAAATCGGCACGTTACTAGCTCCCTCATATTGGAAACTAACTAACTAACTGCGTTTCTTATGAAGTTGAGATGGGATGAGTGGAGAACTACCGTAAAACGGGGTGAGTACGGAAACAACCTAAAATGAAGCATATGTTACTAATTGTAAGACTGAAATTATTTCCATTCAAAAAAAAAAAGATCAAAATCATTCGGTAAGAACAAAGGTGGAAAGTACATAGTGGTTGACGCCTCCTAGTAGGTATGAAGTGTACCTGTATCAGGAGGACTCGCTCTTCCAAAACTAGTAGGTTTACTCGTTCTTAACTAGGTGAGTTTAAAAATATTATTGGTACTTCAGTCTAAGACTGAAATTATTTCCATTAGACGTAGCGTTATTGTCCATTTAATACTTGTTCTTATTTGTAACAAGTTATGACTTATTTTAGGTAGTGGCCCTGCTATCACTAATTAATCCCTTCTCACCCCGTTTTACGTTAATAGGGCATAGAGCTTATATGACACAACTAAGTCCAAATTCACATATATATATCGGATATAGAAATTAAATAAAACTGCTATAACTACGTTCTTATTACTTTCACTTGTAGCTAAGCTATAAAGAAAGAATGGTTTTAGAAAGAAAGAAAGTACGACAATAATCTTTTGAAAAATAAAGTTTTATGAGTAATACTCCCTTGCTTATCTGCTCCAAAACACAATAGGTACGGCCCATCAAAGTCTTCGGTCTTTATGTCGTAACATAAAGTGCTAGAAAGTAACTCGGCTTTATTTTTTAAAGGCGTTAGAGCGAGTTCAAATATTTTTGAGCATACAACTCCAATAAATTTGATGTCGACTGTACATCGGAGTTTTTCTTATTACAGAATTCTAACCCACATGTTGATCCTCTTGTTGTGGAGTCCTTTATGAAGAAAGCTGGGTTCTTGGAGCGGAAACTTATGGATGAGGTTCCGTTTATTATACTTATCGTTGTTGTATCGTTGTTGTCTTACGTTTAGGTTAATCGGGGTAATTGTACGGATACATACGATAATCTATTTACACTAATCACTATAATCTCCCGTTAACTGAACTTAATTTCGACATTTTTACGATGGTTAAACGTCATGGCTCGCCGTTTCCTTCAAAACCGTTCAGCATCTACGAGAAAAGCTCATAATTGTATATATAGTTCAGTGGTGACTGTGGTGAGACTCGCATAAGAGCGAGCGAGACGGTAGTACAACTCCAAAGGCCATTTTATGAACTATTGCACTATGCCTTCAACTATACATACAGTTTAACCATTGTAGTTTTTTTTTTCTTGTGGATCAACCGAAATCTGTGCTACGTAATTTCGCTACACTTTCGCGTTGATTTCAAGAACGTTTGCGTGTTTCAGACAATAGACCATGTGTCGTCAGTGTACGAGTTGCAAGTGAACAAGGCGAAGGCAGAACAAGAAGAATGCATCAAGCGGTCCCTGGTCAGCCACGCTGTGCACTTTCAGGAGAAGGAGACTAAGGTAACTCTTTCTGTACTGGATAATATATTTTGTAACATTTTTTAAGATGGACTCAGAAGGACTAGGTTGCAAAATTATTGACTCCACGAAACGACCTCAGCGTTTTTAGTCTACATGACAAAACGTCCGTGTCCACTTAATTTGCGTTACTAGGTAAGTCCGGTTCATTAGGTAACTTCAAGTGCCCAAAGGGCAATTCATCCAGGTATAGCAGCCCCGCGCCGCTCCGTCGACAACACGAACTGAAAACAAAACAATGTGCTAATTTTGCGACTTTTTGACATGCAGGCTACAAGCCATGTGGGTATTATGCGAATGAGTAATTTTGCGACCCAGTCATTCTACGACTAACCCTTTTTTTCCTGAATATTTTAAATTCGAGAAGTAAACACAAAAAACATAAACATATGGTAAACTTGTCTAGACTTGTGCTAACTCGGGGCCCGCACGGTCTAGGGATTTGATGTCGATATATATTTATTCACATGTATTAATATACAGGGTGGAAAGTTAAGATGGGGCAGTAAGGGCAGCTACTAGATCCCTTGCTGCTACGCGAAAATGCTCTTAGAAGACCTTTACTAGCTTTTTCAATGATGACAATCGACATTTACCGATTTTTGAGAAAATGTACAGTCAGCGAGAAAATCGTCAGTTTTGAGTATATTTTTTTATAATGCCAGTCGGTCCCATTTCTATCAAAGAATGATCTTTGATGATCTTTAAGCTAAACAAAATTTCACTTTGTAATTAATTACCCTACGAACTGTATGGAAAAAGTTTTCTTTGATTTGTGGGTGTTCTAGTACTCTAACCTTAGTTGGTCTCAAAGAGTATTTTAATCCTTGATAGAAATGGGACCGATTCATCATGTAAAAAGTTAGTAAAGGTCTTCTAAGAGCATTTTCGCGTAGCAGCAAGGGATCTAGTAGCTGCCCTTACTGCTCCATCTTAACTTTCCACCCTGTATATCGACATCTTATTAATTAATATTTAAAAATAATTTAAGAAGCGAAAGAGATTTGTCAGGATCGTAGCCGTAGCAGGTGGAAAGAAGTGGTTTCTGCCTACCCCTCTGGGAAACAGGCGTGATTTAATGTATGTATGTATGTATATCTTAAGATAATAAACGCATATGAATGACATTTCAAACAAAACAAAACAATTATTGCCGACAAATATGGAAAAAAATATTGATTGTTTACTAAGGAATCGATTTCGAAATAAAAAATAGTCGTTTGTTTATTGTTTTTATTTTAAAATGTAGAGAGAATAAATAATATTTAATATTCAATCTCATCTTGATCTTTACACATTAATTCTTTGTTTAGTTTTCGGCGGATTTAATAACAATTAAAAAAAACCCACTCTGGGAATGAAGGCGTGAAGGTTAAAAAATTAAGAGAGTAAAATATGAGTAATAAAGGGAGTCCCCATACAAACGTTTTTTTTTTTTCAACGTTTTTAAATTTTTATTGTATCGTAAAAACGGTAAAACATACAAGAGTAAAATGTAGTATGATCATTAGAAACCCTGAAAAAAACTAAAAAATGTTCATGTTTGAGTTGGGCTCGCGCTGATTCAATTCGAAGTCGGTTCAAATTGTAATAATACCTACTGTGCGTCGGTACGGAACCCTCGGTGCGCGAGTCTAACTCTCACTCGCTTGACCTTTTTTTTATCTTCCACTAGTTCGCAGCTGGCTTTCACTTGAGTTGTATGTGGTGTTGTGTAGTTGGAAGAGTCGTTCAAGGCGCGGTCGGCCGCGCTGGCGGGCTCGCTGGACCGCAAGAAGCGCTTCCTGTGGGGGTTGGCGCGGGCGCTGCGCGCGCAGCACGCTCACATGGCGCGAGCCATGTGCGCCGTGCGGGCGCACACGGCGCGCCTCGCGGAGAAGGTCAGCGCACTACTTTACCGCCCCACTCAGAGACACTACAGACAATAGGCTATTTGCAAAAAAATATTATGCTGCTATTCAAAATTTTTTTTTGTAAGGATCAAATGGGACCAACTGCAAACCGAGGAGAACATAAATCGGCTCTCCAAATTGATTAATTCCGCGGAAAAATGCGAATGGAAAGTTGGCTACATGGGATTAATCAGTTTGGGGAACCGATCTAACAATTCCATCCGAGCACCGCAAAAGTCTGACATTCCTGTTAAGCGTTAAAAACCCCCCATACAAATTGATACTGAACTATGACGTCTCAAGTCTGTAAATACCATACCAAATGTATGGTAAAAACAAGTAATTTGTAATTTTAGTCGTGAAAAACTGCATTTATGTACACTCGTATTTGTTTCTCAAAATATTAAATTCAAGGATTCTGATAATATTGGGTGAAAGCCGAAAACACGAAATTTTCGAAATTTTGCGATGTCATAAACTTACTTCTTTTTTTTTTCTTTTTTAAATTTTGCCTATAAACTTTTGTTTGAAAAATCGTCACTAAGGAAAGATATATCATCATAAACTGACTGAGTGCGGCCGTTAGAGTCGTTCAAGGCTTCGCTGCACTCGGTTATAGTTTCAGCTCTAAAACAAACCCGCACGGGGAATTTATTTTTATTAGTTAGTAAAGTGGTGTTTAAACAATATTTGTCTTCAATTTTTATTAGTGTATTGTGAATCGTATAAATATATTTCCAAACAGGAACAGAATATCAAAGTTCAACTAATGAATGCCGAGGAAAGTCTAAAAAGGCGCTGCGAGGAAATGCACAGGCAAATAGCGGAGGAGCTATCACACCTAGAAGATCATATAGAGGCTATAAAATCAGAGCGAGATGTCTTGAATCGAGAGCGGTCCGAACTCGACAACCTCAAAAAAGATTCGGAAAACAAATTGGATTCCGTCGATTTGAGATCTCACTATGACCTATTGAAAACAGAATTGATAACTCTAAAGACATATTTCGAGGATTCTCTGCAGAAGTCTAGGTGTGTTTTGGAGCGAAGTACGATCACTGATCTAAACGGGGTGAATTCCAGTATTACTTTGATGAACAACGAGGTTGATAGGAATGTGCTGAAGGAGGAACCGAGACCGACTCAGGTCGTCAACAACTTGAAAAAGACGATGAACATTAATTTTGGTCAGGTATGTACTTTTTATTTGATAACCCTTGACGCTAAAAGAGAAGCGTTATAAGTTTGACTTAATTTGTGTTATTGTGTGCCTTTTTTATGGCATAGAGAAGGCGAAGAAGACCACAATCTACCTGATGGTAAGTGGGATCTGTGACCCATAGACATTTGCATTTTCATGAGAATCATTTTTCATAAGACTACGATCTGAAGACTTCAATCCTAAGTCAACGAATTGCCAGCCTTGTGGACTAAGATGGAATGCCTCTATGCTAGTAATTTCACCGGTTGTCTTATCCTCAAGCCGGAACATAATAATGCAAACACTGCTTGACTGTAGGGTAAAGGACCCTGTGTGCTTGCCTGTGGGCACAGATAATGGACGTGTGCCCTTTGTTTCCCATAATTTTATTGGTTAGTGTCATTGTTGACATAATTATTGATGGCCATAATTTTTATATCGGTAAAACTGTAAAATTTTCAGAATTTCTGAAATATCTAACGTGTGGACAAGGCTAGGTTAGGTTAGGTTAGGTTTAATTTATAAAAAAACTGAATAAGTAACCGTTTCTTAAAAAAATACGTTATGACTTGCGATATTTATGACCTATTATGACTAAAAATAATTATGGCAGACAATATAGACCCATAATGGACATGTGTCTAGAAACTGCATCTGACTCGATTAACGTCGCTTATCGTGTGTCTCGCTAATCGTGTGGTCGTGGGACTTATTTATTACATATTATTATAAAACAAAGTCCCGCGCCGCGTCTGTCCGTCTGTTCGCAATGATCTCAAAAATTACTAAACGGGGTTTCTCGCGGTTTTCACCATCAGTTAGATAATTTTTGGAATGTGCTCAAGTATATCAAAGCCATTATGTTTTTCTATATGTATTATAAATTCTGGTTTATGTACGGGTGTTACTTAAATTGAAGCAAAGCGAGGGAGGGTCGCTGGTTGAAACGAACTATTTATGAGTATTATGTAATATGGATAAATATATGTATTTAGTGTTCGCACCATATCAAGAAGAATGTACACTCCTTGTATTGTTATTTATAGTGTATCTTTGTACAATTCAAGAGGACTTAAAAGTGTTTCGGGTTCGGGTAATGTCGGTAAGACTCGCATAACAGCGTATAAGAACAAATAAGAGAGAAGTCAAATTTTAGCATCTCGAATAAAACTCTTGTAGCAACAACCTCATTATTAAAAGGTGAGGATTGAATCTACATTGGCAAATGAGTCTGAGCTACAGTGTGAACGTACATGCCGAAACAGAACAGTACTCTTACGTGCGTTCACACAGTAGCAGTACTCTGCTGTCCACTGTTCTGCCTCCGTGTGATACCAGCATTACCAAAAAGAAATCTCCAACAGCAGTCCTGCTCTGAGCTAGCCGGCAGCGCCAGCCGCTCGTCCAGCTCAGTGCAGCCCAGCCTCGTCCGCCTGCTGCACGAGAACGAGCGCCTGCGCCTACTCGCCGAACAGGCAAGCACAATATTACCATATTTCATGTTTTATATTGGTTATGCTCATACTAATCTACCTACTACCTAATATTTTGAAAAAAAGTAGACGAGAGGTGACATATTTTAGAAACTATACAATGTAGAAGAGATGATGGGTCACCTGATACGGCACGACAGTTTATTTTTGAACGTTTTGGGGGGCAAAGTTTAGGGAAAAAGAGGAAGAAGTCTTCTTCTTCCTCTTTTTCCCTAGGCTTACTTCTGCCAAATAAGACAGAAGGTCAATGTCGTGTCGAAACAGGTGGTCAAAAATTATTGGTGGTAATTATTCGACCGAGAAGAGCCAAGCCTCTTAAGTTAAATGATGATGATTAGTTGAGTAATTCTATGTTTTTTGACAAACAAATGAATAAAGTTTTAAAACTTGTGTGACATGATACATTTGGGTGTGGTGTTTAAAGTTCACTATTCTCCCCCCCCCCCTCTTCACCACCGTGAAATGTGTCCCCGTTAACGGTTTTTTAAACAACAACAACAACTATAATAGATACGAAAAAAGTGTCAAGGACAAAAATGAAATTCTAAAAAGAAAAGGTTATATGTAATAACAACAGCTACGATCCTGACAAATCTATTTCGCTTCTTCCACACTCATTCATGTACTTCTATATTTGTATTATATTTGTTTCATTTCCAGGATGCCTAAACCGCTATTAACGTCGGTTATGTTTAGTTGGTTTTGTGACTACAATTAATTTTAGCTTACTAATTAGCAAATTTAAATTTGGGAAATGAGACATTCGGCACTGCAGACAACCATATCAACGTGTATTGTTGCAGCAAACGGCGCAGCTAGCAGAGTTGTCGGCGCACGCGGCGCGCTTGCAGGCCGCGCTGCACCGGCGCCCGCGCACCACGCCGCAGCGGAGGTCAGTCTATATTAACAAAATCCATGGTAGTTCCAGGCAGAGTTGCCTGGAGATTCGCAGTTACGACAGTTTAAAAGATCTAGCAGTAGCAATAAAGATGTACCTAGAGTAGAACCTTGAGGCACTCCTATTTGTACCACGAGTAACTGCGTTTTGAACTTGAATAATTTACATGAGAATATGCTTCTCTAGACTAAAGCTCATCCCCTTTCTATCCTGAACTTATCACGGCAAGTAGGCTTAATTTCGAAATAAGAATTCAAATGATCTGCATTATCGAAAGCTTTGTTAAGATCGTACTTTTTTCTCATTAGTGGAGTGAAAAGCAGTGTGTCACTTGATAGCGGAACTTCTTGTCAGACGGTAGTTGTTGAATCTATTATACGATTATATGCATTGTCAGTAGCCTACCGATGATACCATCAACTTTATTTCAAGTTAAAAGACCTGGTAGTTTTAAAATCACTTGGTGTTGATAATTGGTGGTTTCGGATTATACCTTTTAATTTTGGGGGTAAAGGGCACTGGGTAAGTTTATGTGAAGATTATTGTCATATATTGTTATTCGGCGGCCATGGATGATTTTCATATATCGTTAAGAGGACGTCTAATTTCACATGCATTTATATAAAATTTGATTGAGATAAATTATATGGGAGTCGAGGTATCAAAGTATTTAGTTTTTGGTACCTATTAAAAGTACGCTCGTGTATCAATATTTAAATATCATGGCCCTGATGCACTTAAGAGAAATATAACAAAATATGTTTGAGTTGGAACCATTTCGTGACAACAGGTATTTTGTCTATGTCAGTATTTTTGTTGTTTTGTTTATTCTGTTTGTCACGAATAAATGTTTTTTCTTTCTTTCTTTCTTTTATTTTTAATTGATCTATTACAATATACCAATACCAATTTGCGGATGGCCGCTCACCTAAAAATGTACGGTTTTTACAAATGACAAAACTTTTTAATCGCGTCATGGAACATTAAAATTCGTGAAAAAGTTTTGAGAATTTAAAATAAAAACACTTGCTGTGACGATAGATAAAGATAGATGCATTGTGAGCTATATTTAAAAAAATGAAGTTTTACGGCTCCGAGCTCCACACCGAACAAAAACTATGATTTTAAGCACGTTTTGATTATCGTTGTAATATAAATAGATATTTTTTCCATATATTTTGAATATACTTTAATTCTCATAATTGCTCCTGGGACCTGTACATCCCTGTGACATTTAAATTAGTTAGCTTAAGTTTATCATAGTAATAAGTTACTCATATAAAAAAAAAGACTTCCTGTTGAGTTTCTTGCGGCGTTTCTTCTCAACAGAGTCCCTTGGAAGCGCTGGTAGACTCAGACATGTAAAAGTGCCTACAGGGCCTACTTACAGAATAAATGAATTTGAATTTGAATAAATATATAACCTGCTATTCTTCTCAATCCTCCTTCTGAGAGGGGGATGAGGAACCGGTGACGGGATTTTTGCCACCGACCGGGGTGTTCTGCGCTGGCCGTGAAATTGGCCAGGTTCTTGGAGAGCAGCCGGCGCCGAAGTCATAAATATATAATTTCTCCTCGTGATAGAATGTCGTATTATAGCACGGGCGCGAGCGTGAGCTCGAACTCGTTCGGCTGGTGCAAGGGCGCGGGCGAGGAGCTGAGCTTCTCGCTAGGCCGGCCGCAGATCCTGGTGCCGGGCGACGCCGTGCCCTTCGTCGGCGTCGTGGGCGAGCGCCGCACCGCCAAGTGGTCAGTACCACACTGCCCTGCTAACCCAATAGCCAGTATCTCAGATAAAACCCCCCTACTCTCCCCTTTCCCCCCTCCCCCACTCCTCCACTCCCCCTAGTCGGCAACTCTCTGACAACTCTTCTAGAGTTGCCGGAGTTTATGAGCGGTGGTGATTACTTCCCATCGGGTAGCCCACATGCTCGTTTGCTCTAAACAAAGGGCTGCCACAAAAGATCATCAATGTTGGAAGCCCACAAGGTACATCTCAACCCCCCGAATAATAATAGTAACAGCGTGGTCGTTCAGTAGCAGGAACCTGATGAACCAAATCCGGCGATCGTCGCCATGCAAGAGTGCAACCAAGCAGTGGCCCGCGCACCCCGTCAGCCCCAAGGAACGGACAGGTAAACCCACCTCTCCATTCAATCGTATTTCATCGTTTATCATCGTTTAAACTGAGAATATCATTTCAAATACAGTCTGTAAGCACTCAAGGTTGACGCACACATAACCGCTCGGCACCGCCTGAACTAGAGCCGTTCAGTATACTTTGCCTGAATCTCCATACTGTAACACACACTTATCGGCATCCCAATGGCAACGCCTCGCCTCGGCACAAGCTAGCAGTCGTCCACTGAAAAATGTATCGTACTAACACAGATCAAAGCTCACTTTTCAATGTCTCACTTTGAGCATGTTAAACATTATTTTTTGGTTTGATAGAGTATACTTCCGAGGTGGTCCCATTGTCACCAAATCTGAATCTGATGAGGGGATCCGTGAGTAATTGAGGGAACTCCTCAAATATTATAGGCGTACAGCGATACCCAAAAGCGGACTTCAATAGGACTAACCTATACCTACCATTTTAAAATAAATTATTTTTTGCGACTTTGAAAGCGGTTTTTTGTTTTTTAAAACATTTATTTTTGACATTCAGAGTCAGATTATGAGTGCATAGTTTATGAATATTTAACAGAACAGTTGAACTTAGTTCCACCAGGTGCTTGCTGCTTAATGAAGTTTTTATTAAAATACTAGCTTCTGCCCGCAACTTAGTCCGCGTAGATGTCTAAATCCATCCAGCCGTTGCAGCGTGAAGGGTAACAAACACTTTCGCATTTATAATATTATTAGGATTATGCTTAAAATACATTTAAATCCTAGGACTGGTTAAAATGTCAGATAAATACTGTACGGCTAGCACAAATTGTCTTCTCTAGCTTATCGCTCAGTGCGTCTCTATCCTTACAGACTAGATATAAATGGAGGTCCGAAACACAAATAAGTAAGTAGAAACAAATTGAGATATTTCTTGTATTTTCAGCAGACGGCCACGTCATCAGCGTAAGCAGCCCGCAGTCCACTCACTGTGGCGCCGACGTGGCGACCCCCTCAAGGTACCGTCGACTAATTATAGATTTATAGATTATAGTGGGCTAGTATTCGTTTTCTGCAACTAACTGGTTTATTCGTCTGATACGGTAGTCGTATCAGTCTGTAACGGATCCAACCGAGTTTACTCGTGTTACTACTGGGTTATTCGTCTGATACGGCAGTCGTATCAATCAGATCCAACCAAGTTAACTCGTGTTATTATACTGGTTTATTCCTCTGATACGAAAGTCGTATCGGTCTGTAACGGATCCAACCGAGTTAACTCGTGTTTATACTGGTCAGTTCGACTGATACGACAGTCGTATCAGTCGGATGCAACCGAGTTCACTCATGTTATTACTGGTCTATTCGTCTGATACGGCAGTCGTATCAATCGGGTCCAACCGAGTTAACTCGTGTAACGACTGGTTTATTCGTATGATACGGCAGTGGTATCAATCGGATCCAACCAAGTTAACTCGTGTTACTACTGGTTTATTCCTCTGATACGGCAGTCTTATCCAGATCCAACCGAGTTAACTCGTGTTTATCCTGGTCGGTTCATCTGATACTGCAGTTGTATCAGTCTCAAATGGATCCAACTGAGTTAACTCGAGTTTATACTCGTCTGTTCGTCTTATACGGCCATCATATCAGACTAGAGTCTGATGTCTGATGAGTCTCTAGAGCGGATCTGTACACATTTTTAATTACACAAAAGAGTGACTGAAATGAGTTAGGTGAAATTTCCAAAACGCATTTTGGGCCTGTATTCAGTTGGTCGTAATCTTACTGTTGACGCCATAGCTCTTACTTAAGAGCTACTTACATTAAGGGGTACTTTAATGTAAACAAATACGTCATTTGATCGATGGCAAGTTTAACTAATCGTATTTTACCAGTATGTTATAGTGATTTGTTCACAAAACTATTTTACAGAGATGTACGAGCCAATCTAACATCCGTAACAGAGTCGAGGAAACCTAGGGAGAAGAGCCCTAACTCAGTTCTCAGGGAAGCCAAGGAGCGATTGAAAACGTTAGTCATTTGCGTATAGCGCAGTCCAGTGTCAACCATATTAGTTTGCTAAATAATGCGCCTTGGCTATTTTCGTGTTTATGCATTTTTTACCTCATCTTATGATGAGGTAAAAAATGCTTATATTGTAGATAAATGTATTTAACCCTTGGACGCCTTGTTCCGTATCCGTAATTACCCGCCTCGAGGGCCTTGTGACTTATCAAGGCATTAAATCTTGTTATTTAGATTCGATTTTACTACCTTGAAGATAGAGTTCTAATTTTATTGTAGAAAAAAATTAAATACAATCTTCCATGGATAAAATTGGTTTTTCGAAACGTGAAACCACTTGACAGCTAGGAGCGCTTAAACCCGGTCACGTGACTACGATGACGTCATAGCCTGGCGCTAGACAGGCACAAGTGTGCGAGCCCCTCAAGCGCACCAAAGGTTAATACGGAAACCGAAGATGGCCGATCGTTCTTTATATCATAGAATTCATAAGTAGTTACTTCGTAGTGAGCGTTGTCTTAAAAAACATTTGGGTTAACAATCGGTTAGACTCGAATCTTAAAACCGCATAAGAGCTGGAAAAAGCAGTGCCCTTTATAAATTTCGGGTACTTATTATAATCCCGAAAGTTCATAATATCTACATTTGAAATACCGACGATTAACACATCGAAAATCAAAATACCGAAAGTATAAAATGCCGATACCCGATATACCGAAGCTTGAAATACCTATTTTCATATGACCGAATGTTTAAAATCCCGAAAGAACGTTTTACCGAAGGTTGAAATATCTATTTTCAAATGACCGAATGTTTAAAATCCCGACATTTGATGCCGGGAGTCAAGATAAAAACTTATATACCGAATTGGCTGAGCTCCGACTCCACGTGGTCTTGTCTGTCCTACCCCTAGAGTGTATATAAAAAGCCGGAGGCGCGGAGGGAGGGCAACCCTCGCCCGCTGTAAGAAAGTGCAGGCAACAAGGGAGTCGTAGCGGGTGAGACCAAAAAGCCGAAGCTGCGAAGGCTAGCGAAGGTGCCGTGCTTTCTTACGCAAGGGCGGATGGGTTGCATTTCCCGCAGCGCCGGAGCACCGGAAGGTATTTCAGGTGTAGGTTTATTATTTTTTCGGGATTATGGTCTTCGGGATTTTAGGCTTTCGGTAAAAACGAATTTTCAGGATTATGGTTTTCGGGATTATAGTCTTCGGGATTAAAGTCTTCGGGTTTTCCGGCATTCGGTCAAACGAACTTTCGGGATCTTAAACTTTTAGTAAAATAATTATTCGACATTTTAATATTCGGTCTTCCGTTCATAGGCCTTATGAAATTCGGTATTTTGAACTTCGGTATTATAATACGTACCCATAAATTTCATTGTACGTTATAATAATTTTGTGATTTTTTTTTTCGGCACATTATTTGGTATTTTCATTATTTTCTTAGTAGTTGTAGATGGTAATTTATTTGTGTATTTTTGTGCCATAGTAAATTAAACAAAGTTACGGCATCCAGTGGTCCGGGAACGCGATGGCACTTCTCTTCAGACCATAATTCTGCGCTATCTCTTAGGTTTCCTTGGTGAAAATAGAGACAAAACATGATCTAAAGAGCATTCTTTCGTTTGTTCTAAACGCACGAAACTTGCACGAATGACGAACCCGAAACATGTTTTGGTGTTTCCTTAAAATTTATATTTGACGCTTGCGGTCCAATATAAATATGGGATTTGCGTTTTAATCTCGAAATGTCATCTTTTTCTTACTGCTTGTCAGTTAATCTGCAATGCCGTAAAAAAACAACGTTCGTATTGAAGCGCGAATCGACGCGAACGTAGAATCCACTTTTGCACCTTATTCCATTGAAATAAAGTGCAAAAGTGAATTAATGTTTTTATAGTTTCGTCTTTTAACACTTAAGCAGGCTGACAGATCACAAGTCACAGTCGAGTTCCAGCCTTCCCTACATACAATTAGGTTCTGTTTTATGTGGATAACAATGATCCCTTATCCTGGCTAAATATTGAAAATGCGCATTGTAACCCTTTGAACGCCACGGTCGGCTCTGGCCCTCATCTGAAAGTCGTGCCACTGACGCCACCGTCGGCCACAGCCGTCACAAGTTGAAGAATAAACGTGACTTTGTTTCGTATGAATTAACTTGTATGTGTCCAACTCCATGCATTGTCCTCACTCATTTTCTTCAGGGTTAGCTGGAAGAGATCCCATTTAGGGATAAGTTCGCCTTTATACATTAGTTTAATATAAAAATTGTAATATTCATATTTTTTGTGCAATACAGAGTTTACATACATACTGTAGCGCTCCATAAAAAATAAAGGGGTACGGAACACTACACGGGATGGTTGCGATAAAACCATCAGCACGTTAATTTGGACCTGTATAAGTAAAATAAAACCGAACGAATTTCAACAAGGTTATATAATTAGGGAACACACAATGATTAAATTAAAACAAATTACTTACAATGAAACTATAAAAACTAGATTACTAGGCTGACACAGAACTTAGCTTAGGTAACCAAAACGATTTAATATGAAACGGTCTGCGGATTGTCACGTTAATAAAGCCTTTCTAATTTAAAACACATTGCCTAATAAAGGGTAAAAGACCACCTTAGAACACGGTCAGGCCAAAACTTGTATTCAATTTATAGGTAAATCTGATTCGAACTATAATAAAATGAATCGGTTGAAATGCAAGAAGCGCTTCATGATTAAAACTGATGTGTTCGGAGTATTATGAAACATGGATAACAAATTGTGGTGTTGATCGGTAAAAAAAAGGTCTAGAAACCTCATAATATTTATGGCCAAAATTAAACCGAAAAAATAACCATAGATAGGTTAGGGGGGAGTTCGCGGACTCTTTTTTAAAATTTTGAAAATTATAAAAATCAACGAAATGGTGACTATCCTGTAAACTTCCGTCGTCGCTTGTCGCCGTACGAAGATGTAGCCGTAACGCTGTGTTCGTCGCAACTGACGCAGCGGGAAAAGCCTGCGGGCACTACCGCAGACGACGACCCGTTGCCAGCGAACTCGATGGCGAACCACACGCTGAACGGCAAAACCGGTCGTCCAAATCTTCAGTCGGGGCGAAGAGTCGCGAGATATGGGGTAAGCGGAGGTGCTGCAAAGGACACCTTTACTCACAAAATTGAACGAAAAGGACGGAAGAAAGGCTTCCTAAAGATGGGGGGCAGTGAAAGCTGATCGGCAACAAAAACCAACTCACCCGCTATCCGGACATACAGAAGACAACAGCACTAACTCGATCGGTCAACAATTGAGACCACGGCGTAGGAAAAACTTTCGCGTAACATCACAACCGGACGCGGCACTCGAAGCTGGTTTCAGAATCCATGTTAAAGAGAAACTTGGGTTGAGTAGAGACTAACCAATTTTCCGAAGTATCAAGGCGAGAGTACGAGATTGAATGACAGTCCCATTACAAGGAACGGATCTAACAAAAACGAATTCAAAATTCAAAACTGTCAGTAGAAATTACAAACTCTAACCGGTCAATGAACAAGTCCGCAATACCAAAAAGGCTGAGAAACGAAAAAGGCGAAATAAATAAGCAATAATTAACGCGAACCAACGCGATTTGTAGCGGTAATGCTACAATACATACATACAATTAAGTTGTAATTTGCATAGCAAACATGGTTGACGTGTGAGTGACACTTGTTTTTTAAATTATTATTATCTAAAATGGGTTTGCGTTTAACCTCGAGTCTCACCTGACGTTAAGTGACGACGCGGTCGAGGGTGGTACACGCATACGCAGAAAAACTACAGGTAGCCACTCTTGCCTTGAAAACGTCAAGGTTATACGATTCCGGAAATACAGACGCCGGGGTTGTTCTCCTCCTTGGCAGTGCGAATACGAAATGACGCAGCAAAACGCTGCGTCCGAACCGCTCGAAATTCGACTACGTCGCACCTTCAGAACAATAGTGACCTAATTCAAAATTTCAGCTTTCAAACTTCAAGTCATAAATTTATTATTATAGAGACCTAACTCGAATGTGAATTAGGTCACTATTGTTCTGAAGGTGCGACGTGCGGATGGAAGCCCTCTCGGCGTCTGGACGACCGATGGTATTTGACGTAAGGCGTTCATTACTCCGAAGAGTCATAATTCCGAGTTTTCATAATTAAGAATGCAATGTTCAAATGTGCAATGAAACCTAACCTAACCTACGTATAGTCTATATACAAAAAAATTCACCCCCATATTATTTCTCCTGGTCACTTGAGAACGGCTGAATCGATTTAGCTGATATCTTTTTTTTTGTGTTCGTTATTGTCAGGATAAGGTTCGTATAAAAGAAACAAGGAAAAAAAAGTCGGGAATTTACAGCAGAGCGAAGCCGCTGGCGGGCCGCTAGTTATAATTATAAATTTAATCTAAAAGCATAACGTACCTTTCGGAAAAAATAATAATCGGAGAAATGAATATTCGGCGACATAAAAACATACATACACACATTAAATCAGGCCTGTTTCCCAGAGGGGTAGGCAGATACCACTTCTTTCCACCTGCTACGATCCTGACAAATCTCTTTCGCTTCTTCCACATTTATTCGGAAAAACAATATGGCAATTTGGTTTGGGTGTTCCCGGTTAGAACAAGTGGTCATGGTCAGTATTTCGCCCCCAGCGTGGCCCGGCCGCTGGCGCCGCGGCAGACGTCCCCGAGCGCCATGCTGCGCGAGGCCAAGCTGCGCCTGCGCAAGCTGGAGATCGAGGCCGAGGCCGTGGAGCAGTCCTACATGACCTTCCGCCGCCGCCGCCAGTGCCGGGACTTTGAAGACGGTGAGACACACACACCTTCAAATAACGTTATTTTACAGTAACGTTATATTTATATCGTTTTTCACACGCTATAACGTCTTAAAACTCGGATCCATAGCGGTAGGTATTCATGATAACGATATAAACTTCATATCGATATATAATACAATATCTGCTATAATGATATAATATCGTTATACGTCACCTCTATTACTACACCTTATTTCACTGGTTCGTAAATAATGCCGGGGTGGCCGTCATTGCCGCCCATCTAATATTCATCATAAATGTTACCAGAATTGTGCAGCAATTCTTTGCATTAGGGCATTTCAAGCATAAACCGGCAACAGCGTTCTATTCATAACGTTATTATAACTTTATTCTGGTTTTGTTGATTTCGATTTCGTTGCGAGTTATATTTAAACGAAATTTAAAACGCTCACGAAATACAGCGTTATAATTTCGTTATTTTTCATAACGTTTTAACCGGGGGTTTGCGCATACCTGCGATAATTTAGTTACAGTCGGGTTTATCTAGAACGACCGCTGTAACAACTCGTAGGTACCACGATTTACACTTCGTTTCTTCGACTTTTAATTAATACTGACAGACTCGTGAACTGTATCAATTTCTTTGAAAGTTGTTCCTAAATCGAAGCATTTTATTTGTCCGCGAGTATACAATAATACAATATTTTTGCCGGCGGCAGATCTTTCTGCATGCCGCCTTGTTTACGATAATAGTATTGACAATATAGAAAGTTTTCAGAAATGCGAAAATACAACTGTCACAGGGGTCTTAAATTGGCCGAATTATAGAGTAGCAATAAATATGGCAGAAGTAACTATATGTTATCATCATCATATAAGCAGAAGACAAGAAGAATATATAAAAACTAGAGGACGCCCGCGACTTCATACGCGTAGAATTAGTTTCCCCCTACTCCCCTATTTCTTTCCGTTGAGTGTTGATTTTCGGAAAATCCTTTCTTAGTGCTCAGTTACATCATGAAAGGAACCCCTGTACCAAATTTCAAGTTTCTAGGTACAGTAGTTTCGGCTGTGCGTTCATATATAAGTCAGGTAAATTAGGGGTAAATTGGGAAATTTAAAAAAAAGGAAAGGAAATTAAGGCGAAAATTGACAATTCCCCCCCCTTATCTCCGAAACTACTGGGCCTAACATTTTGGAAAAATTATGGAAAATAGTTCTTCACCTATTTACTTTGAATTTACAAAATTTCCTATGTTACTTTGAATACTGAAACTTGTTATAGGTTTTCTTTTATTGTATAGGTGAAGAATTATTTTCCGTAATTTTTTCAAAATATTGGGGCTAGTAGTTTCAGATATAAGGGAGGGGGATGGTCGATTTTTGCGTATTTTCTTAAATAACTTCAAAACTGTTTCTGTTAAAGTTATAAAAAATATATATTTGAGATGCTCGCAACAAGCCCTGTCATTTGAATAGTCACACAATAAGGTTTGCGAAATTATTTTTTTAATTTCCTAATTTATCCCCCAAATGTAGCCTCCTTTTTCAAAATTAATTTATTTACGTTACGCATCCGTCTTTGAGTCACCGACTTACATATTTGAACCAAATTTCAACTCGATTGGTGCAGTAGTTTTGGAGCAAATCTGCTGTGACAGATGGACAGATAGACAGACAGACTAGGCATATGGTGTGGAGATGGAACCCTCTCCACGCGAGTCGAACTCTCACTTGGCCGGTTTTTTTTAATCTTATTTATCCTACTCTACCGATTGCAATTCGGTCTTGGCAATAAAAATACAAAAAATAGAGATATATTTTTTGTCCACTAAGGTATCTACTTTTCTGGCACAATTTCGTTTTTGTAGGGGTTAAAATTCTAACCTAACCTAACATACATTTGTGACACAGTTTCGTTTCTGTTAGGTTCGCAGTCAGTTCTAACCTAACCTACTTTCCTGACAGTTTTGTTTCTGTTACTGTTGCAGTTCTAACCTAACCTAACCTACTTTACTGGTAGCAGTTCGTTGTAATATTATGCTATGGTACAATTATGCCATAATAAATTCGACGGAACTTATATTCTGCTACATAAAATTCTGCGAAATTAAAGTCGGTGATATTAGTATTCTGCTATTCAAAAAGTATACTATTATGCTAAAGTATCATTCGGCTAAAAACTATTTCTTCACACGTAGTAAACAAGTTTAGCATTGTTATACTGATATCAACATAACTGATATTCAGACTCTTCATGGTTTTGCAATGTGTCAGGATTAATATAGACTTCTTATCTGTCGAGTAACTATACGCTGGTTTTAATGTATCTTGTATGTCTTCTTTCAGATGACAATCTTTCGCAATCAGACGATGAGATCGACGATGAGACGCAAGAGCAAAGAGCGGGGCATTCGAAAACAATGAAAGAGTGTAACGATCTTCTGAAAGTAAATTTAGAGAAATACCTGCAGAAGTACCAGGACGAATATGACATCGGACAAATGCATTTCCGAAACAAAAACACGGTTAAGGAAATAAAAAAGCCTATACCTAAAGCGTTCTCGGAACATTTGGAAAACATGGCTAAACCTCCGAAGCGAGACTATTTAAACATTCCTATGACGGATTTTAGAAATCTATACTCCTCGCGATCCGACGGCAAACCGGGAAAACCGAAGGTAGTATCGATAGCGCAACCGAAAGGGGAGGCCGAGTCGATGAGCAACAGCGAAAAACTGAAAACCGCCAAAGAGAACCGGAGCAGAGTTTTAAAATCGAGATACAACCAACAGCAGACCGAGCCGAGGAAACCGCAGAACGCGAGCGAGACGTACGATTCGCGAGACGCGCCGACGAAGGACCGCGAGAAACCGAGGCCCGAGGAGGCGGACGACAACAACCTGCTGAGGGTCGAGGTCGAGAGCGTCGAGAGGACGAGCGAGACCGACGGGCCGTCGTCGCAGAGCATGACGCTCACGGTCGAGAGCTGCGTGGAGCCCGGGCGCGGGGCCGACAGCGCGAGCACCGTGGCGGCGCCCACCATGACCATCGTGGTGAGCCCCAAGCGGCCGGCCGGGCCCGCGCTGTCGCGGCGCGACGTGCTCGACGCCATCTACAGCGTGCGCGCGCAGCTGGCCGGCCGGCCCGCGCGCGACTCGGGCGACGACTCGGGCGGCCGCGGCTCGTCCGACGTCAACTACGCGGCCGGCGACGAGCCGCGCGCGCCGCGCGAGCCCGCCAAGACCTCCGACGACGACGTCTCCTGGGGCTAGGCCGCCGGGCGACCCTCGCTCGTTTCGCCGGGGCGCCGAGCGGTGTTCGGTCGAGCCGTCGATCTGATGTTATACTACGGTCCGTTCGCGTCGAGAATGCAGTAAATCATTGTTGCGAGCCGGCCTAGCCGCGCCCGCCGACCGATCGGGTCGCTCAAAATTAGGTTTATTTTTTATCCATTAAACTTAATCTTTTTAAATATAACTCGTTTAAATTTTAACTCCGCTGCGAATATACATTTACCCTTTTGGACCCTTCCCGTGAGTTACGATTACCATACTCGCTAGCGAGTCGGATGCTCCGTCTCTTGCGCTCTATAAGAGCGCCGCGAGGTCGACGAGGAACAGAGCTTCGACTCGTTAGCGCGTACGGTAATTGTAACCCACGGTAAGAGTACAGTTGCACTGATGAGTGACTGCATTCTTAACGCGAACAGACTATAGATATAGAAAATGTTGTTATAAACTGTCCCTAATGACCAGTGATCGGAATAAGTAAGAGTACATTTACCTAAAGTTCATTTATGTTTATTGAATTCTGGATTACCGGTTTTTTTCTGGCACTAGTAAATGAAGTCGCAAGGAGGTCTCTAGTTTGTCTTTGTTCTACGAAGTTTAGGTAAATATGTTCCACCTATTAATTAGATACTTAAAAGAAATAAGTTACAGGCCCCTTTCATCACAAACTAACATAAAATATCCCATACCGTGAATAAATATCACGTATATTTAGCATTAAAAACACCGGAAATCCGGAATTCAATAAAAATTAGTTAATATTTCATCCGGTTGTAACCACTCTATATTATGTCCTTTTGCGAACTTTAGGTAAATATACTCTACCTATTCCGATCACTGCTAATGACATTGACAGCTGTATTCAGATAGATGCTGACATCGCCAATTTTTACCTCGGACGGAAGGAGCCGCATCTCATTTTTAATTGTATTAATTTTAACAAAATGATAAATTATAAAAAAAACTTGTGTTGTTTTATAAATGCCTACCGGAAAACCAATTTAAATGAACTTTGATATGGAGGATATCTGCTATGAAACCGTTACAAACAAGCAAATATTAGTAGGTATGGAATAACCGAACTAAAAATTAATGTATTTCGTTCATTTTGAAATATGACCATTATGAAGGTCAAAATCAAAGTGTCATGTATTATAATAATTTGGAAATAGCGACTCTATGGATTCTATAACCACGATATGCCACCAAAATCCTAACCCTAATTATAAGTTTAAATAGGATCTGTTTATAAATAAATAGAATTAACGTTAAATAAAACATTCCATCTTTTTTGTTTTTTGTTATTTTTGCAGTTTTTACTGCACATTTCGTCATGATTGACAACTGCCACTGTCTGTGGTCGGAACAAGACTAATAGCAAAACTACTGCCCAAGTCGATTAGACAGTAATTTTTACTTGCCATTTTTTTCCTGCTGGTTGTGTATCTATATACAGGGTGGAAAAAACCAACACCACATGGACGACCACTACCTTAAATATTGTAAATATCAAATCCTATGCAAAAGAGACTAACTTTTATATTTGAAAAAAAAAAACCTGTATTTATAGATTTTTGAAAATTCGTCTGCCTTAACCGGGAATCGAACTGGTCGAATGATAAAACAAAGTAGTGTTCTTTGTACGGTCTTTTTTTAGTTTAAAGGTGTATGTGTAATAGATAAATGATCACTATGACCCTTTCGATTTGTATCATAAAACACGACTATTGTTTTGACCGCAGTTCGATTCCCAGTTAACCCTTAAATAACATAAAAAAGTCGTGAATTCAAACTAACATAAAAAAAATTATACAAAAAAAAAAAAAAAAGTTGGCATTATGTTATGATGGAAATTTCCATCACCATGCAAAGAAGGGTTAAGGCAGAAAAAAAATCATAAATGCAGGTTTTTTTTTTCAAAATTAAAAGTAAGTCTCCCTTCATAGAACTTGCTATTTCCAATATTTAAGGTAGTTGCCGTCCATGTGGCATTCATTTTTTCCACCCTGTACCTGGGTGGAGCAAACAAAAACAATGTAAACTGTTGTCATAATTTATTTCTCTAATGTTAATGTGAATTAAAATGTATCATATAAAACGTACATATTGTTTTTTTACATCTCTTTTTATATATAAAAGTACAAACATTCGTAAACGTACGTGCACTCGCGTTTGGCTATTCGAAACGGGGACGGCTCGCTCCGACTAAATGCCGCGACGCGTCTTACTGTCTCACTCGTTCCGACAGGAATATGGAATCGAAAAAAATGCAATCTATAACGCGATTAAACTATCGTCTAAACTAACAATAACTTGACGGTAAAATGAGATTAAAATATAGTAACTATTTTAGTTTATTATGCTGCTGAGTGACACTTTTATAATTTACTAAATAAACAAGACAATTACAAATAAACAATCGAAAATTGGGTTTGTAAATTCTTTTGACTTTCAAATTGAGGTCAATATTTAACTACCTTATTATAATTTATAGACCTTGCAAACGCCAAGAATCACGAATTTCAAAGGCGGTTACATATTTCACGTCATTCTATTTTCACTAACATCTTGTAGACGATTAAAAGTTTAACAAATTACAAAATATATTGATAAATATTATCAGTAAATAAGGAATAAAGCTGTCTGTTAAATTGTTTCGTGTAATTCGACATTAGTTTAATGAGACGTCGCTTATTTTACAATAAAGTAGTCTATTTATAAACCATTACATGGCTCTTTTGGCTACTTACAGCGTCAATATTTTGTATCTCGCGCACAAGAAAATTATCTCGTTTTGTAACAATTAATTGAGAAGTATTTAACATCATTATACAATCTTGAACTCGCGCACCTCTGCCTTATATTCATAGGCTCGCTGAAGTAAAAGACGGGCATTTATTACTTTATCACTCCCCAACATATTCTCAATAAAGAAAACATACTATCAGCAAATTACACAAAGCACGTGTACAACCGGGTACAAATTTGTCTTCGTTGTCAATTCAAACACCCAAATCGAGAATACATAACTACCTAATACCTACGTAACAACACATAATATTAAATATGTCATTTTCACATTCAAATACTAAATAAAATTACTAGAAATAAAATATTACCTTGTCCAAGGAACGAACAAACGATGGGATCTGTTCGTAACTTCAATGATAATAAGCAACTTCAGAACTAATTGGAGACGCCTTAGCTATTGATAAGTGGCATTAGCAACTCATTGACTAGGCGTAGCTAGGCAGATGGGATCGACAAGCAAAACAGATATGTCATATTTAAACAACGACACCGTGAGGCAAAAACTGCCTCATCTTTTTCACAGCTTCATTATCAGACTAATTATTGCTTATACCTGTCGCGGAACGAAATCCTCATAAAATTAAATAACATAGCACTACCTTAGTTAGCAATATTGACATTGCTAACGATCGTTATCAAAGTGTTTAGAGATAGAAACTTTGAAAGAGTACTGTCAAGGTCTTTAATTGTTATGCCACTATGGAACCCTGTCGCATAACGTTAATCATTCATTTAAGCGTAATTTCTGTCATGTGGTTTGACGCTGTCATTATGACAGGGTTCCATAGTGGCATAACAAAGTCCTTGACTGTACAAGCACAGATTCCTAGTTAGAAAGAGGGATGCTTATTTAACGTTGTGACCGTAACAGTAGAAGAAGTCTTGTTTTTGTTTCATATCCTCTTAAGAAAAACGTAATTTAAAAAGTAAGTTAGCTCTTGCAAATATCATCTTATAGTCCGTTTTTCATGCTTATACCTATTCTATGTTTTTTTTAAATAGAATTTCACCAATTTCTTACTAGACAAATATTTCACAGCTGAATAACAGCCGTTTGAAATTTAGAAAATAATATATGGTGAACTCCGACAAGTCTTCTATCCTGAAACACTTGTGTATTTGTTGTTTACTTTTTCTAACTGAACTGAGTCTTTTTTTTAATGCAATCAAACTGTGTGAGCCGTCGTTTCGTTCGTTCCTCTTACTTATCCTAAGGGCAGTTGAGATTAGTTTAGAAGCCGAAGCTCACGTTGTGTCCCAAGTTTTTTGAAGCAAGCGCAGATCGAGGCGAGTTGGGACCGGTCACTCGCAGCCAGTTCGATACCTGAATAATGATTTAAATCATATTTAATCGTTATATTCAGAAAGCTAACATCGTTAAAAAAAAGGTACCACTTTCTGCACACATTTGAACGCCAACGACCTAACGCGCGCCTAAAGTCGTCATGATTGAGGGCTGTCGCGCTACAACGCCACCAACGCTTATAGTTGTCACGGGTGTTGTTTAAAAGATATTCATTAGTATGGGCTAAGTTTAATTTTTCATAGCTTCTAAAATATACTTGGCAGTGATTGATACATTGGTATCTGACGGATATGGGATAATTTTTACCCCGGAAAATAGGGAAAAATCCGAGAAAAAGTTCAACAAAAAGCAAGCTTTAAAAAACCAGACTGTTGCTGACCAACTTTAAATTGTTGTAAATCCTAAATTATCATTCAAAATGAAAAACTATGAAAGAAACCTAAATATGATTTTTAAATACCTATTCAAAGATACCCTACTTGTCATAATTTGTTAACTTTTTTTTTTCAATATTGCGTCTAACCTTAAGCCACCATACTAAATTTTTATTACTGACATATCTTTAGTGGCACTCGCACACAACTCACAAACAAGTCGATAGACATAAGAATCATCAAAATAGGTCTATGCGTTTAGTTTATAGAGCGGCACAGAGGAACAAACATACATACAAACATATATAGACTGATAAACACATAACCCTCCTCCTTCGGCAGTCGGGTAATGATAGTTGAAGCACAGCATTACCTGTAGCGGCACGGAACGTGTGCACTCGTCCCGCGGCTCCTTGCACGGCGTGCTGCAGCGCGCCGCGGGCGACCCGCGCGCCCGGAACGAACGGCTGCCCCGCGCGGCGGGGCTGGACAGCGAGAACGACGCTAGCGACGCCACGCTGTCGTCGGCCGAGGGCGGCGACGGCCATCTGAAATTAACATTATTGTTAAGATGAAAGAGGGAAAATATAGAGATAGAGACGAGTAGAGAGCCACGGCGTGCCGCCGGCGGTATGCGTGCGGGTATCGGTCGGAGCTGACCTGTCTCGCTACAACACACTCACTTGTCCCGCTCGCTGGACGAGTAGACAGCCACGGTGTGTGGCCAGCGGTACACGCGCGGGTATCGGTCGGAGCTGATCTGTCTCGCTACAACACACTCACTTGTCCCGCTCGCTCGACGAGTAGAGAGCCACGGTGTGCCGCCAGCGGTACACTTGCGGGTATTGGTCGGGGCTGACCTGTCTCGCTACAACACACTCACTTGTCCCGCTCGCTGGACGAGTAGAGAGCCATGGTGTGTGGCCAGCGGTACACGCGCGGGTATCGGTCGGAGCTGATCTGTCTCGCTACAACACACTCACTTGTCCCGCTCGCTCGACGAGTAGAGACCCACGGTGTGTCGCCAGCGGTACACGTGCGGGTATTGGTCGGGGCTGATCTGTCTCGCTACAACACACTCACTTGTCCCGCTCGCTCGACGAGTAGAGAGCCACGGTGTGTCGCCAGCGGTACACGTGCGGGTATTGGTCGAGGCTGACCTGTCTCGCTACAACACACTCACTTGTCCCGCTCGCTCGACGAGTAGAGAGCCACGGTGTGTCGCCAGCGGTACACGTGCGGGTATTGGTCGAGGCTGACCTGTCTCGCTACAACACACTCGCTTGTCCCGCTCGCTCGACGAGTAGAGAGCCACGGTGTGCCGCCAGCGGTACACGTGCGGGTATTGGTCGGGGCTGACCTGTCTCGCTACAACACACTCACTTGTCCCGCTCGCTGGACGAGTAGTGAGCCACGGTGTGGCCAGCGGTACACGCGCGGGTATCGGTCGGAGCTGATCTGTCTCGCTACAACACACTCACTTGTCCCGCTCGCTCGACGAGTAGAGAGCCACGGTGTGCCGCCAGCGGTACACGTGCGGGTATTGGTCGAGGCTGACCTGTCTCGCTACAACACACTCACTTGTCCCGCTCGCTCGACGAGTAGAGAGCCACGGTGTGTCGCCAGCGGTACACGTGCGGGTATTGGTCGAGGCTGACCTGTCTCGCTACAACACACTCGCTTGTCCCGCTCGCTCGACGAGTAGAGAGCCACGGTGTGCCGCCAGCGGTACACGTGCGGGTATTGGTCGGGGCTGACCTGTCTCGCTACAACACACTCACTTGTCCCGCTCGCTGGACGAGTAGAGAGCCACGGTGTGGCCAGCGGTACACGCGCGGGTATCGGTCGGAGCTGATCTGTCTCGCTACAACACACTCACTTGTCCCGCTCGCTCGACGAGTAGAGAGCCACGGTGTGCCGCCAGCGGTACACGTGCGGGTATTGGTCGGGGCTGACCTGTCTCGCTACAACACACTCACTTGTCCCGCTCGCTCGACGAGTAGAGAGCCACGGTGTGTCGCCAGCGGTACACGTGCGGGTATTGGTCGAGGCTGACCTGTCTCGCTACAACACACTCGCTTGTCCCGCTCGCTCGACGAGTAGAGAGCCACGGTGTGCCGCCAGCGGTACACGTGCGGGTATTGGTCGGGACTGACCTGTCTCGCTACAACACACTCACTTGTCCCGCTCGCTCGACGAGTAGAGAGCCACGGTGTGCCGCCAGCGGTACACGTGCGGGTATTGGTCGAGGCTGACCTGTCTCGCTACAACACACTCACTTGTCCCGCTCGCTCGACGAGTAGAGAGCCACGGTGTGTCGCCAGCGGTACACGTGCGGGTATTGGTCGAGGCTGACCTGTCTCGCTACAACACACTCGCTTGTCCCGCTCGCTCGACGAGTAGAGAGCCACGGTGTGCCGCCAGCGGTACACGTGCGGGTATTGGTCGGGGCTGACCTGTCTCGCTACAACACACTCACTTGTCCCGCTCGCTCGACGAGTAGAGAGCCACGGTGTGTCGCCAGCGGTACACGTGCGGGTATTGGTCGGGACTGATCTGGCACGGCGCTACCGCGTCGAACACTAGTCGGTCCATTTTGGTCGGCTCTTCGCTGAAAGACAAGGTAAAGATAATTATAAGTAAACAAATTCGAAAGCAATAGTGTTTTCAATCTAGAACGCATTATAAAGTCAGTTAAATATCATTATTTGTTTATATATTTCTTAACATGATCCAGGATGGATGAATCCAGGATGAATGGATCCAGATTAACATTCGGCTTAAAAATAATTAGGATTACTTGTCCTGTGACATTACAAACATTGAAAGAATAGTCGTTACCCGTATATGAAGGGCTCGGCGAGCGCGCGGTCGCTGGCGTCCTCCATGCGCTCGTCGTCGCGCTCCGAGTGCTCCGACGCCGTGAGGTACGCGTCGTCCGAGTTGCACGACGCCACGGAGTCGTCGTCCGATATCTTAGTATCAAGCGGAAATTATTAACATTAAGAACTTGTTTGCTATGCAAATTAGAACTTAATTGATAAGAAACAAAGTCTCTTTTGATCTTGAAATTGTGACTGCTGTGGCCGACAGTGGCATCAGTGGTACGACTGAGCCGTCCTGTGGTTAAAGTGATATAATGTATTCAATTCACAAAGCTCGTCCAGCCGTCAAATTATCTTTGCATGGTTGCGTCAATGTGCGCAAAAATAAGTAGTGAGTGGGACTTCGAGGAATACATAAAATACTATAATTGCCAAAAGCACAAATGTGTGATTTCTCTCGTCGCCAGGGGACTTCACGTTCACGGGGTTCTCCGTCTCGTTGCGCTGCAGTTTGTGCCTGTATGTATTGGTTGAGTATGTGTGTGTGTCATGTGTACCTCGGCCTCGACGACCTGGCACTTGGCGGTGTCGACGGTGAAGAGCGCCGCGCCGCTGTCGCCGCCGGGCGAGTTCACGCTCACGGGCTTCTCCGTCTCGTTGCGCTGCAGTTTGTGCCTGTATGTATTGGTTGAGTATGTGTGTGTGTCATGTGTACCTCGGCCTCGACGACCTGGCACTTGGCGGTGTCGACGGTGAAGAGCGCCGCGCCGCTGTCGCCGCCGGGCGAGTTCACGCTCACGGGCTTCTCCGTCTCGTTGCGCTGCAGTTTGTGCCTGTATGTATTGGTTGAGTATGTGTGTGTGTCATGTGTACCTCGGCCTCGACGACCTGGCACTTGGCGGTGTCGACGGTGAAGAGCGCCGCGCCGCTGTCGCCGCCGGGCGAGTTCACGCTCACGGGCTTCTCCGTCTCGTTGCGCTGCAGTTTGTGCCTGTATGTATTGGTTGAGTATGTGTGTGTGTCATGTGTACCTCGGCCTCGACGACCTGGCACTTGGCGGTGTCGACGGTGAAGAGCGCCGCGCCGCTGTCGCCGCCGGGCGAGTTCACGCTCACGGGCTTCTCCGTCTCGTTGCGCTGCAGTTTGTGCCTGTATGTATTGGTTGAGTATGTGTGTGTGTCATGTGTACCTCGGCCTCGACGACCTGGCACTTGGCGGTGTCGACGGTGAAGAGCGCCGCGCCGCTGTCGCCGCCGGGCGAGTTCACGCTCACGGGCTTCTCCGTCTCGTTGCGCTGCAGTTTGTGCCTGTATGTATTGGTTGAGTATGTGTGTGTGTCATGTGTACCTCGGCCTCGACGACCTGGCACTTGGCGGTGTCGACGGTGAAGAGCGCCGCGCCGCTGTCGCCGCCGGGCGAGTTCACGCTCACGGGCTTCTCCGTCTCGTTGCGCTGCAGTTTGTGCCTGTATGTATTGGTTGAGTATGTGTGTGTGTCATGTGTACCTCGGCCTCGACGACCTGGCACTTGGCGGTGTCGACGGTGAAGAGCGCCGCGCCGCTGTCGCCGCCGGGCGAGTTCACGCTCACGGGCTTCTCCGTCTCGTTGCGCTGCAGTTTGTGCCTGTATGTATTGGTTGAGTATGTGTGTGTGTCATGTGTACCTCGGCCTCGACGACCTGGCACTTGGCGGTGTCGACGGTGAAGAGCGCCGCGCCGCTGTCGCCGCCGGGCGAGTTCACGCTCACGGGCTTCTCCGTCTCGTTGCGCTGCAGTTTGTGCCTGTATGTATTGGTTGAGTATGTGTGTGTGTCATGTGTACCTCGGCCTCGACGACCTGGCACTTGGCGGTGTCGACGGTGAAGAGCGCCGCGCCGCTGTCGCCGCCGGGCGAGTTCACGCTCACGGGCTTCTCCGTCTCGTTGCGCTGCAGTTTGTGCCTGTATGTATTGGTTGAGTATGTGTGTGTGTCATGTGTACCTCGGCCTCGACGACCTGGCACTTGGCGGTGTCGACGGTGAAGAGCGCCGCGCCGCTGTCGCCGCCGGGCGAGTTCACGCTCACGGGCTTCTCCGTCTCGTTGCGCTGCAGTTTGTGCCTGTATGTATTGGTTGAGTATGTGTGTGTGTCATGTGTACCTCGGCCTCGACGACCTGGCACTTGGCGGTGTCGACGGTGAAGAGCGCCGCGCCGCTGTCGCCGCCGGGCGAGTTCACGCTCACGGGCTTCTCCGTCTCGTTGCGCTGCAGTTTGTGCCTGTATGTATTGGTTGAGTATGTGTGTGTGTCATGTGTACCTCGGCCTCGACGACCTGGCACTTGGCGGTGTCGACGGTGAAGAGCGCCGCGCCGCTGTCGCCGCCGGGCGAGTTCACGCTCACGGGCTTCTCCGTCTCGTTGCGCTGCAGTTTGTGCCTGTATGTATTGGTTGAGTATGTGTGTGTGTCATGTGTACCTCGGCCTCGACGACCTGGCACTTGGCGGTGTCGACGGTGAAGAGCGCCGCGCCGCTGTCGCCGCCGGGCGAGTTCACGCTCACGGGCTTCTCCGTCTCGTTGCGCTGCAGTTTGTGCCTGTATGTATTGGTTGAGTATGTGTGTGTGTCATGTGTACCTCGGCCTCGACGACCTGGCACTTGGCGGTGTCGACGGTGAAGAGCGCCGCGCCGCTGTCGCCGCCGGGCGAGTTCACGCTCACGGGCTTCTCCGTCTCGTTGCGCTGCAGTTTGTGCCTGTATGTATTGGTTGAGTATGTGTGTGTGTCATGTGTACCTCGGCCTCGACGACCTGGCACTTGGCGGTGTCGACGGTGAAGAGCGCCGCGCCGCTGTCGCCGCCGGGCGAGTTCACGCTCACGGGCTTCTCTGTCTCGTTGCGCTGCAGTTTGCCGTCGCCTGGGGATACACACGTACATCATCATCATCATCATCATCATCATCATCATCATCATCATCATCATCACCATCATCATCATCATCAAGACAGTCATCGAAAGACGCGCTTTTTATATGGAATTGAATCAATCAAAATCAAAGACTAGGTATTTTGGGAAAGATAGTAACAGCAATCCGGCCGGACCCTGTACAGGGTCCTATAACAAATGTCATAATGTATCGCTGGTCCGAATCGTCACTTGTCCTAAACAGGTATTCGGCCAAGTCAGACCACTTTTTAGGGGTCTCTATTTGACACATTCCTTTCGTATTTTTTTTATTAATAGTTTTCTAACGTATGAAATATTGGATCAATTTCGATTACAATTATCAAATCATTTGAGACACTGCTAAAACCACTTACCAATATCATAATCGAACGTCAGTCTCCTAATCAAGCTCTCATTTTTGGGGCTGGTGGACAATATGGACCGGTTCTTCCGAAACGACGCGTTCTTCTTGCTGTTCCTCTCGAAGTGCTCAATCTTCCAGTCGCATCTACACTTCGCTGCTCTCTCCCACAACTCCGTACACTGGCTCTCCGACCCCGAGGGGCCTTTACTCGCATCTGCTTCTGTCAACTCCTCACTAATAAAGCTAGCCAAGCATCGAACGTGGCTATCTATGACGTGCGCCAACCGTACTCTACTGGTCCCACGATAACTACTTGGTCTGTGCTCATCGTCCGAACTAAAAACGTCATCGTGTGGACACCGCAACTTAACTAAAAATTCAACTAAACTGTTAATATCGTCAACCTCTTTAGTTTGCTTCTTCAACATAAACACCACTAACTGAGCGAGTCTCGAGTGTATCAAGGCGAAGTTAATATTTTGAAACCGTTCATCGTCCATGTATGTATACATAGTGTGCTGGAGATTCTTCGCTTCAGCTTTTAGAGATTCCCCGGCTACTTCTGGTTCAGATGTCAATGAAAACGTTAACGCGTCGGCTACTCTCTTAGCGAAGACTTGGCAGGCTCGTTCTATGCAAAGAAGTTGGCTTACAGAGTGGTTCGTAGGTGGCAAGTCACCATTAGTTAGAGAAGATTTCGCACTAGGCTGCCTACACATCCTTTGCCTTATCGGGTCCGTTTTCTTCCAATGGGAAGGCCGTTCCGTAGATATGCTGCAAGTCTTCATGGCGACGCAGAGCTCGGACATTGGACTCAGAATCGACTTGATAGGGCTGTGGTTTGATAGGTTTCCTAAACTAATTCTAGAGAGGGAGATGTCGTCGGGGGTCGGGTGCGACTGCGCGCAACTGTCGCTGTACGCGAAGGAGCAGGCGGTCTCGTATTTCGCTTTGAGGAAGTTTTCGAGCAACGCCAGCCCTTCCGAGGTGCGTAGGTCCGTGAAAGTGTCTAGAAACGGCCAGTATTCCTTCCAGCCGACTTGTAATTGTTCCGCTAGCTCCCTGAAACAAACAGTAGCATATTATATTAAGTGCAAAATATTCCATTGAAAACTCGATGGCTACTTAAAAGGCCAGTGTTAAAAACTATTTTGATTTCTATTCCGTATGGCATAAGATCACTTTGATTTTTTCGCTATGATGTTTGATTTTAACATCTTGATTAAACGCATCAACTTTTGGGATAGCAAATAGACAAGTAATAGATCTTGGTCTTATGCAATTTTGTTTTCATTACGAACTGTCAAAGTTATTGAATGTAAAACAAGTAGTGCTTCAGTGACTATAAAAGTATGGAGTGTTGCAAAAGGATCAGACATCAAGTTTTGGAATCATAAATAATGTAAAGTTTTAGTTAAGGAAGCCAAAAAATATATTCTAGATCCGTATTCAAGACGTTTTTTTTTCAACGCTATTTCATCTTTAGTTTATTGTGGCAACACAAATGTGTAAAATCTGTGGTTCTCTGTCTCCGGTCGTTGTCGGGCCGTCACACCAAATATGTATAAAATTCACTTATATTAAATACGGTCTATTAATCGATTCGTTGCGTCTTCCATTTTCGAAAACTTTTGGGTGTGGTGGCGAACAAGTATTTCATGACACGCTAGGCGTGCCATACGCCATAGGCATCGTCCTAATAGAAAATGATTGCGCGATCATCGCAAGTTCGCGCGACTGTTTGTATGTAAACTGTCATATAAACAGTCGCGCGAACTTGCGACGATCGGGCGATCGCGTTCTATTAGGACGATGCCATAGAATATGATGACACGCCTGGCGTGTCATCCGCCCCGCATTAAAAACATTCGACGACACGTCCGGCGCGTCATCCGCACTGAATCGGTTAAAATCCAAAACGTAGGGGAAGCCGGCGGTCGCCGGGATGCAAATGAAACCCCACATGTTGGATTTTAACGGACCGCGTCCGGACCGGGTCGGTCTCAGGTTGTCGGTCTTTAGGGTTCGACTCGACCGTCAGTCGGCACGGGGATAGCCATCGCAGGCGTCGAAGCGGCGCCGCGGATCCGGGGCGGCGCCGTGGAAAAGGTTAAAGGAGGATCTCTATCGTCGGTCGGTCGGCGTGTTACCTGCCGAAGGTCTCGAGCCCCTTGGTCATCTCGCTGAGCCGGAAGGCGGGGCGCGGCGCGCGCGGCGGCGTCTTCCAGCGGCGGCGGAAGCGGTCGGCGTCGCGCGCGCCCATGGGCCCCGCGAACGCGCGGATCTCCAGCCGCGGGCTCATCGGGTCCCGGTTGATCTCCTGCGCGGCCCGCCCGATCGAGAACACTCATATAGGTACCTTTCGATTGATGCGTTATTGCCTAGGCAGGAAAGTAGGCGATTGCGGGCCGGGTATCGGTTTCAACGGACGAGCTTGCGAGTGTGTGATAGTGCTTTTCTCAAAAATCGCAAGAAAAAAATTGTGTTGAAGTAAAATCTTCATCGCTTGAACTCATTTTTTGAATGGCATACAAACAGAAACTTCACGTGAAAAAACCATCCCTCTTTACCGCCTTTTTGTTTATGACAAGGAGAAACGCAAGCTTTTGTTTAAAAAAAACATAAATTATTCCAGACACAGATAAAAAAGTTATGTTTCGAATAAAAATTGGATGTATAAGACTTGTGCCCTCACTTTATTATGGAACTTTTCACTATTAAAAAAGTTACAAGCTAGATAGTAATGGAATTTTTATGCACCAATGCGGGCTTGTGTAGCGAGCATGCAATGTTTTTTTATTAATTTGAGAACTATCAGTAAACTATATACTTCGCATCTGAATATGTAGATAGTAAAGTCAATATTTCCGGAAATTTTTAAGAAAAAATAATTATTAACAAGTATATAAAATCAAAGCAGGGCATATTCTAAAAATTAGGAAATAACGACTCCATGGATTCTAGAACCATGATATGCCACCAAAATACTAGCCCTACTGATAACAGCGCACTATCAGGGGTTAACTCACGGGCGGCTCAGCGGGCGTGAAGGCGCAGCCGATGGCGGGCGCGGCGCTCCCGTCTTCGCAGTGCAGCACGGGCACGTAGTAGCGCTCGCGCAGCATGCCCGCGATGCGCCGCGAAGTCTCCGGCGACGCGGTGTTGCACCGCTTGCAGATTATCTACAACATATTGTTTATTAGGAAACCGACACGGCGTAACTAAACCGCGAGACAGTTCTATAATGAACGTTGCCATGGTAATAACACTTCTTTAATAATTATTATAGCATTGTTATCACAACGGTTACGCGCATGAACAATGTCAGTGCTGGTGTTTGGTAATCAACTGACATCTAAATTTTTATATTATACTTGTCTTAAACTATTTTCACAACTATTTAAATGAGTAAAAATACGAAAAGCCTTTAATGAACTACCATAACAGGAGCTTTAAAAGAAATAATAATTAAAAAAACATAATTAAAATTATTGGTTCAGCTACTTCGCAATATGACAATATGACAGCAAAAAAAAACCGTTTCCACATCAGGCCATCCGTTAGTAAGTTACGATGCCACAGACAGATACATAGATACACACGTCAAACTTATAACATCCATATTTTTGCGTCAGGGAGATATTGTGAACTCACATCCTTAGGCTGCTCCCCGTATTTATTGACGGCGGTGGTGTTGCACTGCGGGAAAGAGGTGAGCAGGTCGACGACGGCCTCGGCGCCGAGTTTCGCCGCGAAATGCAGCGGCGTCTCGTTCATGCCCTTGTCTGGAGTGTTCAGGTAGCGGTCCACCAGGATCGCGGAGAACTCCTGCAACAAACGGTCAGTTAGCCTATTTGGTAGTGACCCTTGGCCTGTTTGGTGGGAACTCTCCTGCGTTACAGAGATTAGTAAGTACTCAAATAGATTTAAAAAAAAAACTAATTTTTGAACGCGTAAAAGTAGCTGTGATTACGGGAACTCTCATGCTCCCAGCTATCTATAGGCAAAACATCAAGTTGTGATCCGTTGCTCCATTGTGTAAGATTGTCCAGCGGTGTTGATTTATTTATTTACTGCGAAATGGTCTAAATTATATTAGCTCTAACTACAGCGCATAAAATCAATACAGTCCTTACTCAGACTAGCGCGAACATGCACCACCTAACCATTTTATCGGCTGTCTATCGCTGTCACACTCACTCTCGCACCTGCCCGTATATTTTATTATGAAAACATTGAATGCGGATTTATGAAAATTCGGGATTCTGATCAATTTGGAATGACTCTTCGGAGTTATGTAGTGTACCCTTCTCCATGCTATAAAAAAAACATCTGTACCTGGCAACAATCGGCGTCTGCGTCGAGCCCGTAGAGCGTCTGCACGAAGGCCGGGTCGCCGACCGTGGTCAGGATCAGGTTGCACATCTCGGCGTTGAGAGCCTTCGCCGCGACGTGCAGGGCGTTGTAGCGGGAACCCTCCTGCGTTACAACAAAGACAATAATCAACTAGGTATTATTTTTTACTGATTTTTGCACGTGTAAAAGTAGCTATTCTTACGGTAAATGTGTGATTTCTAGCGATAAAATGTACCTTATGACACTCTCTGGCATTTCAGCAGTTCAGCTATTACTATGAAAAAAATCACGTCACGATCTGTTGCTCAGTTGCTGCGTGAAAGAAGCACAAACTAACATAACAAACATACTTTCGCATTAATAATAATAGCAAGTATATATTTTTTTTATCTTCGCAAACGGTTGAATTCTATTGCATCAGAACATACTGCAACGTTGTTGACGCCGACATCAGATAACGCAAAGGGGCGAGAGAAAATATGGAAGACAGACCTCATCATGTAACCATCAGATGGGATTCTTCATCATCATACTTGCCGAAAGATATTCACTGCTTACTGTCCTGCTGCTGGTGTTTCACTGCCGCGAGCACACAAATTACGTGCTATCCCCCTGTTACCTTCATGTGCGTCTTATGGTTAGTGAATAAATGTATTTCTTCTTGTTCTGCTGTTCATTACCCTTCCCCAAGAATCTCCAAGAATGTTTTGTGCTACTCTCATCAGGTCTCCCGCAATCTTCACCAGATCGTCCCACCATAAGGCTCGTTCATCACAACTGGATGCAAGCTTTGTACCGAGATAAATACCTGCATGATGGACGGCGTGTTCCCACTGCTGACAAGGTAGCGAGGGTTGTCCCACACGCGGTCCCGTACGATGCTGACCAGGCCCTTCTCGATCTGCTTGCGGAGCGCCACCAGGTCTTGAGATGACGGCGCTTTGAAGGGATACGGCTTCTCTCCCATCACAGCTGGAAATATACAAGCTATTTAGCAGTCATTTTAAACCAGAAATTTATTTTTGTTTAGTAAGCGTTCTTGTACAAATACAAATTAATGATAGTAGTTCAGACCTGGGCCTCTATTCTACAGGGTAAAAACATTGCCTTTGACGTGTTATGGTATCGTTGTTAACTCGGCCTTACACTCAAGTAAATAAGAGCTATCGTATCGTTGAAAATACGATAACCCAGCAAAGGCTGGTGCAAAATATTTTAATAGTTGTTGCCAGCGACTGCGTCCGCGTAGAAAAATAAAACATAGCATATGTTTATCACTTTTATCAGGGATAATGTAGGATTGTAATGGTGGTTTTTTTTTTCAAATCGGTCCAATAGTTTTGGAGCCTATTCAATGCAAACAAACAAACAATCAAATCTTTTCTCTTTATTATATTAGTGTAGATAGTGTAGCGAATTTCGTTTTTAATGAGGCGTTATAGACACTAAACATACACAAATAAATATAAATAACAAGATATCGCTCCATAAGTTGTATTTTTTATAACTACATTTTCCTGAACTTTCATAAAATTCACAGTTCACACATATTTGAATCTAGACAGGTTTTTTAAAACTGTGTAATATGGTCATGTACAGTTTAGCTAAAAAGACTATGGTAGAAAAAATGAGGGCACTATTCGAAGTGAAATTGGCAACATGACCCAGTTTTCCCAAACACAGCGACTCAAACCATTTATTCTCCTAGCATTATCTAGGGTGCCCTTGGACTCCCATAATTTTATTGTTTCGATTTTCGAAAGTCAGAAATTGGTATCCATATTATTTTTAGTCATAATAATCAATAGTCATAATCGTCGTTAGGTATAACGCGAAATATATATAATGATTAAGTACTATAATGTTACATATCATACAAGACAAAAGTCATAAAATTTATCAGTATACTATCAAAAGGCATACCTTTTATTTTTCATAAATATTGTAGGTCATATTTACATAAACAAATCACCGGCTTACACAAAAATAACCCCAGCTGTCAAAAAAGTAGGTTAGGTTAGGTTAGAACTGTGACCCCTTACCAGTGACCTTGTAACAGAAAATTTTCAATATTGTAAGCGTTATTTAAAATAATAATATTCCTTTTGAAATTCTACCATTCAATACAATCAGCACATTGAATGTTATGACCAATAACGGTATGGCATTCGATAGTTATGACTAATGAAAAGGGGTTTAAGGAAATTATGACTATTGAAATTATGACCAAACACAAAATGACGAGCAACGATTATGAAAAATAACGGTATGGATAAAACAAATCGAAAGATTAATGTTATGGGAGTCAATATAGACCCCATTATCTAACATAAAAAACAATCAGTTTCACGGAGTTGCCTTGCTGTTTGCCATGCCAAATTGAGTACAAATCCGATAATTCTTTTACACCTCAATTAGAAAGCATACACTCGCACGTTTTCAATATTGATTGAGTGATTAGCCGACATTCTACTATGTTAAGACTTAATCGATATGTTTAATTAAGCGTCCTAATTCACTTAGCATACACACGATTCTAATATTAACCGTAATGTAATTAAGTTTACCCTAACAAAACAGCGGCTAGCTAAGTACCGTTGATTTGCACCTAACTTATATTCGGGTATCACGCGACTCGAATAGTTTGTAATAGTGTTTACGCACGCTTTTGTACTTATCACTTTCGCGCTAAATGCACTAAATATACTTAAAGTAACGAGTATTGATCTTTGGTAAACAAGGCAGTACAAAAACATGTAAAACCCAATCCAGGAGGGCCAGCACAAATAGCCCGCAAGTTTTTTGTCGCTCGGTAATCCCTCTCTAGGCACTTGCTTCACTGCCGGCGAGGAATCGATTAGCTATCGACTATTTTCTCGGTCAAGAAACGAACAAAAGTTGTAGATACCGCGTCAACAAAAGAGACACATATATTAATAGTTGATCGCTGGCTGTTCACACTGCCGACGAGAACTATCTCCACTAGTTTGTAGAAACACAAGATATAGATCCCGTGTGAATTAAAAGGACACGTCGACGTTAGTCTGTAGCAAAAGACAGGCACTGAGCGAAAAAAGAGAAAATATAAGTTGTGATATTAGCGCAGGTTGTTTAGCTGACCAATAATGATAGTCTTCTCCCCATTTTGTAAAGATCCGAAGTCGGAACGATAAACAAGTATTCTGTGCATGATTTTATCCGTTAAAACTCCGTGGTCAAGCTAGCCAGCTTTATGATTTCGCTAAGTCAGTCAGACTTATGTATCTAAAAATGTATTTCTTAACAGGAATGCTCGTTGTGTAACATTTTAAACGAGACGTTTTTTGTAAGAAATCACTAACTAAAAGTATCGTGACCTTGTAAATCCGGCCGAAAGGTGTTATATTTCGGTTATTTCGAGACCGCCGGTAAACTGACACCACTAGTTTCAAAATAACAGATGTTAGTGGCTTTAGATTTTAATTGTTATCTGTGTTAGGCGGGAGGTCATTTAAACATTATTAAAGAACACTTAAGGAATATGTGAAAAGATAATAATAATAATAATGTTTTTTAAGCGATTTCCTTAGGTTTTCTTTAACATTGGACAAAGTCAGCAAAAGTAGAATACGTTCTTGGTTGGGATTTAGAAACATTCGGAAAGTGCCTAGAGTCGGAAAAAGCTTCGATGGCCTAGTAGCTAAGTTGCAACGTGATCGTAATCGTCGCCTCGCCATGCCCATCAGCAACATAGTTACCTGAACATTTGTGAATCTTGTCACCTTACAAATAAGGCTCACTAGTGGTCAGTTAGCAGTGATGCTGTTTGTACCAATGGGTATTTTCAAATTAAGTACATTACCCGATAATCTGAAGGTAAAGGAAAAACATCGTAAGGAAACCTGCACATTCGAACAGCTCTAGGCTAAAGGTTGAAGTATTTTTCAAAAGGGCCTATCTGTTCAAAAAGACGGAGATTTGTTGCTCATATGTAAGTTTGTGAATGCTCATTTATAGGAAAACCACTTTATATGTTTGTTTGTTTGAATCGCACACAATATAAAGGCGGCCATTCCTTTCACCCGGAACTATAAAGTCAACAAGATAAGAGACACGTTTGTTTTATAAATATATTTTGCTATAGACGCTTGGCACCTCTCCTTTATCAATATCATTGACCGATAGGTAAACTAGGTCAAAAAATAAAGATATCTTAAACATATAACATATTATTTAGTTATACGATCGAGTAAAAATATTAAGCAAGAGATAATCCGTAATAATAGGAAAAAAATTGCAATAGAGAATGTCAGCCAGTTTAGATTTTTGGCTTACCGTATTATTCATTAAAAACTAAAAATAGCTGTAAAAAAATCATTTCGATACGTCAAATAGTTTTCGAGATATTAAATTTTAAACTTCGTATGCGGCGCTCGAAACCCGGTGGCTAGCGCTCACGGATGATGACGTCATCGCTTAACAGCGGTACGCGCCCTTATATGAAAAAGTAAGTTTACAGGGCTATAACTTTTTAACCGTTATAAGTAGCCAGTTGAATTTTTAACAGAATACGTGTTACTATAAAATCTATCGTTTAAAATTATACAATGAACAATAAATCAAATCCCAAGAGGGGTCCCCATACAAGAAACATGAAAATAAATCATTTTTTTTAGCATTTTTATACGGATTGTATTTTTATAATGGCTTCTTATTTTGATGCTATTTTAAGCTTAAATTGTAGACTTATTTTCATAGTTTCCGACTAAATAGCAATCTCAAATAAACTGCTACAAATATGTGACAAAACTGATTTTATCAACACGATGTTTTAGGCGGTCACCCATCCTGTTATAGACTACGCTTGTACTTGCTTAACTTTGTAAGTCGTAATATTTTTACGAATTCGTTTTGATGTTATTATGGCAGCTATGTTTATCTATTATTTTGTATTACATAACTGTCTGTCACTGCCGGCTTTTCTATTTGTAATGTTTGTCGAATAAGTTGGTTAAATAAAATTAGAATAATAATCAAGCACTTTAAATTTTGGGATAGTGGCAATAATGCCTAGACCTAGCAAAGCGAGAGTGCTGTAGGTATGTAGGTAGGTACGTCTATCGACTGGGTAGCGCCCGCGCGCGAAATTTGAAATCGATGAAATGAATAAACGAAGTATCAGAACTACTGCTAGGTCAATCAAAAATTCATGTTTTATAGTTTACTCTTTTATACAGTAGCGATATTAATTCTAAATTAACACGAAATTTGTAAAGAAAGGCCTACCACCAAACGCTTACCTAAACATTGATCGTGTTGATTTAAATTAGGCACTTTTTTTTGCAAGAGTTTTACTACAGTTTACTGTTTGGTCGTAAACTATATAATGTTTGGATGGAGTTTTGATTATTATCTAAACTTAATGTGACACCGAAATAAAAAGCTATTATACAAATACAACCCGTACTTCGCCTTCCAAAGTTAAGCAACTACACGCGTAGCCTAAAACAGGATGGGTGACCGCTTAAAATATCGTGTTGATAAAATCAGTTTTGTCACATATTTGTAGCAGTTTTACTTGACATTGCTATTTAGTCGTAAACTACAAAAATTAGACTACAATTTAAGCTCAAAATAATATCAAAATAAGAAGCCATTATAAAAATACAATCCGTATAAAAATGCTAAAAAAAATGATTTATTTTCTTGTTTCTTGTATGGGGACCCCTCTTGGGATTTGATTTATTGTTCATTGTACAATTTTAAACGATAGATTTTATAATAACACGTGTTCTGTGAAAAATTCAACTAGCTAATTATGAAGTTAGAAGTTATAGCCCTGTAAACTTACTTTTTCATATAAGGGCGCGTACCGCTGTTAAGCGATGACGTCACCCCAGCAAGATGGCCCCCGCGCGCTTTAATATTATTGACCCAAATTTTAATCGTTCATATAATCAAAATTACTGAGTCTTTTTGAATAAAATAAAAAGTAGTATGTTTGTTTATTTATAAACTTTACTGCTACAAAGTTTCAAGCGGTTTGGCGTACCTACTGACATTCTTCATTATGAGAGAGACAGTGGCTTATGACATCTCGCAATTTCATTTAAGGATGGATTGTTAGTAAACTAAAATAATGCTCCAACATCGCCTTTAGTAACTTGAAACAATAGGGCAGTTCCCCTACTTATTGTAAGGATTCATTGGTCACTGTGAAGTGCAAAAATATGTATCGAAGTTCTTATTACAGTGATATAAGGTGCATTGGGACATATTTTTGAGATGTTGCGTTCTCCCATAGTTAAATACTTGACTGTAAGGAGACTGACAATTGACATATTGAGAAATTAAGTAATCAAAATGCTTTTAATAATAGTAAAAAAAGTCAGGTGTAAATTAGCTTCTAAAGGTATTATATTTATTTATTTATAAAGAACACAGTGAATTTACAGTATATACCAAAGCACTCACAATGTTAAACTTAATTAAAAAAACAAAAACCCGTCTACAAAAAGCAAAAAAATAACTTCTTTAAAATGGTAGGTAAATAGGTCAGTCCAACTGAAGTCTGCTTTTGGTTAAAATATTGTTGGACGCCGACTTCAGTTGGACTGACCTATTTACCTACCATTTTAAAGACGTTATTTTTTGCTTTTTGAAGGCGGGTTTTTGTTTTTTTTATTTATACTTTTTAGTGATAATAATTATGCTGTTATTCTCCCACTTCTCAATTAATAAGAAACAATAGAACATTTCAATCTCGCCGCAAGCAACGCCGTGGGAAAGTCATAGTCATATATTTAAACCTAAATATGCTTCGTCATAGTGGCTCAACTATCTAAATCGAAATATCTTGTCGTCACCCTCGAAATATATACCGTTTAGGAGTTCCGGTGGCCATCTGTGGTCTTCATCATCAGTTCCACTTCACCAAATATTGCTTTCCAAGACCAAATACACGAATTACAATGAAAAATACCAAAATCGCTATAGGTGTGCCTATAAATTTTGAAGAGTTCCGTCGATTCCTCATGGATTCCACCATCAGATCTTCATTTTGATAAAAATGGGACCAATCGGGAAGCACCAGCTTTCAAATAAAAAAAGAATCATCAAAATCGGTTCACCCAGTCGAAAGTTCTGAGGTAACAAATATTAAAAATAAAAAATAAATAAAAAAAAACAGACGAATTGAGAACCTCCTCCTTTTTTTGAAGTCGGTTAAAAATACATCTATTTTGCGTAGATACACCTTATATAACCCTTAACCAGGCAAGGGACTATGTGTCCCACATAGAATCTACCTTATATGTTAGTACCTAAAGCCGAAATTTTACTGTGACGTGTGATCCGTCAGCCTGGTTAAGGGTTAACTAGCTTTTGCCCGTAAATCCGTCTGCGTAGAAGTTGTTAATGGCTAATCTGTAGGGAACAGCCTGATTTTCCGGGATACAAAGTATCCATGCACATTTACAGAACGGAACAAATAAACAAACACAGTTTTACACTAGTATTATATTAGTATTGTGTATATATACACCAAGATTTTTTCTGCCGATAGAATATTGGTAGAAAATCAGTCGTACTGACCTGTTGGTTGGTCGGTTGGGAATTACCTAGTTCAGTTGTACGATTTAAAATGAACCTACTTGACGAATCTAACATAACTACTCTTTCAAAATAAAGGCGGTAGGCGGCTAGGTGGTTTAATTTATGCCTGTCACTTTTGAATTAGGATTAATAACTTGTCTTGTATTTTTTTACAAAAGCGATTTAAACATTAGGGTTATTATTATGATCCATTGAAAAATTAAACGGGCGGTTATTTAATTATTAGCAATATTTTTAACCTATTTTTTAAATTATCTCGTTGACCAAGATACAGTCTGCGCTTTGTTTGGGAACCCCTGTTCATGCCGTACCGTATTAAATATAAGCTTTTTTGTAAAGTACAAATAAAAACCTTATCTTAATTTTACCGCTCAATTAACTATACAACTGCCTAAAGTAAAATATACAACAGAATAAGTTTGTGCGTAGTGTTACCTACCGAAGGTAACTTAGTACTGCAAGAAGGTCGCACGCCTACTGAATAATGTTTTCAGTTCAATGCTTGCCTATATTAATATATTTTAATATATCAAACGTTATTTTGTCTGTTTAAATTAACATTTTAACTGTTAATTATTAGGATTCACAACAGCAACATGTGATGCATGGACTTGAATAGTAATGAGTATGCAAAAATAAATTTATGTAAGAAGCGAACGTCTTAACACTTGATCTACCAACAATTACATCGTCTATATACAGGAAAACTCACTAAGTACATATAACTTACTAATAACTTAGTGGGTTTTTCCTCTAAATAGACGACCAGTTTAATGTTATGTTTATTAAAATCTCCGTCTAAAGATGTACAAATGTCATTTAATTGCCTACTAAGTACAAATAAATAACATGGCTTTACTGATAAATTATGTAATTGGTATGTACGTATGAATTAAATGGAAATTACGTATGTATGTTGTACAAACAAAAGAGATAAACAATTATAAAATAGACAAAAATATGACAGGGATATACAAAGACGAACTTATCCTTTTAAGGGATCTCTTCGAAATCGGATTCAAATAATACCTACTGTGCGGCGGTACGGTGCCCTCGGTGCGCGAGTCCGACTCGCAATCGAGCGGTTTTTTTTTAGTACTTACAGTTATCATTCCCGTCGGTGGTGTCCACTGGCTCCGCGCCCTGCAGCGCAAAGGTGATGGCATCCTGCCGGCTATGGAACGCCTTGAACCGCGCTAGTTTGTACCGGCGGACCAACTCCAGTGCCTCTGTCTTGTTCTCGTACACGTGAATCGCTTCTGTGAACAAGAGAGAGCAATATTGAATTCTTGACATAACTTGTTTTAACATGACATTCATCTTAACGTGTCGACGACACGTATTAAATCAAATATCATTTTATTTCAACCATCTTTAAAAATTAAACCTAATGAAGGTTAGTAATGTTATGGAGCACATAAGGTAAGCTAACCTACTTGGATTGATGTGCCAGTACGTGAATCAGACAATGATTCACATACTGGCAATCGAAGCTCTGGGCGAACATCGCCAAGATGCTGTTGGAGCTGGCCCGCACCCTGCGCACCAGGGATGTGCAGCGTTTAAGCATGGTGGCGGAAAAGCAGTCCACTCTTGCATCCGCGAACATACCCGACGCCACAAAACAGATAGGTACAGTCACCAGCAATAACATATAATCCAACATTGGACTTCAAAATATCTGACACGCTCTTATGCTTCGAGTAATAAGGACGTGTCAGATATTTTTGAGTCCAATGTTGAATCATATATTATTGCTGGTGACTGTACAGAAGTAAATCACATGTATGTACTTCACTTTTCATACCTACGCTCGGCGGTCGCTCTAGGGTTGTCAACTATGGCTTATGCACAAAACACTATCGTGGTAGCGGCACTAGTATCTAGTTGTAAGAAAACAATAAACCCACCTAAAACACAAAAACAAAAACCTATACAAAAAGTTTACAGAGCAGAAACATACAAAATTTTACGTTTGTCAATTTTCACTATCGAAAATCCCTAATAACTTCTAAAAGATTACCCTAGTTACACAATTTCCATTGCCCTATCCGTTTTAGCCCTAAACCTATCAAATGACACTAAAAACAACACATTACCTACACAAACAAAAAAACATGTTTTCAACTTACGTAAGGTGGCGTGAATTTACATTACAATATTTTTTTTACTCCATAATTGCACAAAAAAGTTCACAAACGCGTGTCTCAAGCGGATGGCACTCGTGCAGCTCGCGCTCGCACTGGTCCCAGAGGGTCCGAGATATCGTGTCCGTGAGCAGTATCTATGTGTGCGTTGCCGACGCGCAGCAGAATCGAGGCAGCCCTATCAGCACCCTAAACGCGTTATTGAACTGCACGCGTAGGGCGTTATACTGTCTTTGCGTATAGTTCATCCACAGACTGCTGTAAAAGTTGGTACAGTATGCTCTAAAGAGCGTCAGTTAGACCTCAGCGGAACAACTATCAAACCGGCGGGCCAACATGTTAACTCTGACAGATAACGCCCCTCCATCTCTATGTCTGCATCGTCCTTTGTAAATGTGAGCTGACCACGCCACGTAAGGCATTGTCAGTGGCGTCGTATAGGTCCTTGTGCAGGTGTCGGGGCACGCGGGGCAGTGCAGGAGCTGCGCCAAGTAGTGAAGCAACTGCAGTGGTCCTCGGCCGTGTAACCCCATTTTAACATGATATTGTGAGAGACTGTGGCTTTAGATATTGAGACCTGACCATAACATATTTCAATTAAAGAAAAGAAGTAGGTAGATCTTTTCACAACCCACAGAATAACCTCTATAATCCAGGTCCATGGAACATATTATCGTCTATAATCTGTGCAAGCTCTAGGGTATCTTCTTATCGCCTTATCGATGGTTTTATTTAGCCTCTCTGTGTCTAATGTAACGTAGTAGAATGTCTCGCGTACCGGATGGTAATTTTGATCCTTCTTTTGTTTATGCTTATTGTTTTTTTTTGCCTATGTGCTTTTTGTGGTAGAAAGGTGATCGCTAAGAAGTCCACACTTCAATTCAGAGATCTTCAAACTGGTTCTGCAATTCCGATCGGAATCGATGGCAATTTAGCTTTATTTGTGCAGATTAAACCCAAATGAAGCTCTTACCAGATGACGGTCACTGCTGGTTGAGGACGAGACATTGCTGATGTTGGTTGTATGGGAACTGTGTACTCAATTTATTTTTTAGTCCTGCTTTCAGAACTAGCCAGGTCCATATTCTCGAAGGACTCTTTTGGAAAAATTCGTTTGTTGCATAGAGATAACTATTTGAGAATATTATCTAGGGTTTACACTCAAACGGTGCAAATCCCGCAAATGAATGGTGCTGTTTATGTTTTTAGGGTTCCGTACCTCTAAAGGAAAAAACGGAACCTTTATAGGATCACTTTGTTTTCTGTCCGTCAGTCAGTCAGTCTGTCTGTCTGTCTGTCAAGAGCCTTTATCTCGGGAACGCGTGGAGGTATCGTGTTGAAATTAAAACCACATACTCAAGTCTACAGTCCCTTGAAACTGTGAAAAATACAAACATCTAAGAAACGTAAAAAAAAGATACGGCCGTTTATTACGCAAAAAACGTATATTTCGACACTCTTAAGGGAATCAAAATTTATAGGGTATTTTCAGTTGACCTATGATCAGAGATCGGACAAGTGGGCGTCATTACTCGCAATAATGTGGACATGACTCCAAACATTTTAATTAAACAAATGAAATTATATTAATTGATTACTTACCTGAACTTTAATCTTGATCCTTTGCAGGGCATTAATAAATAAATAATACAAAGACATGAGGAGTGGCCATTCATATTAATCTACTTAAGTTTGCTCCATTAACATCCGTGGATTGCGAAAGGAGATTTCACCTCATAAGTTTATATTAGCCGCGAAAAGGCATAAACTAACCACGGCAAAATTATAAAAAATACGGTTTATTTGCTTTAATAAATCTACACAGTAACAAGTCTTTGTATTATTTATTTATCACTGCCTTGCAAAGGATAAAACATTTTTTTTAGGGTAAGCAATCAATTAATGTAAGTTATTTTTGTTTTATTAAAATCTTTAGAGTCCTGTCCACATTATTGCGAGTAATGACACCCATTTGTCCGATCTTTGCCTATGATATATCTATGAAAGGCCATGGCAGGGTAAGGGAACATCTTGTGCCTTAATAGCTTTTCAGGCTGTTTTTTTTTGTGATGATGGGCCCTGCTGTTAGTAACTCCTATACAAAATTACAGAATTCTCCTCTTCTTATCTTACTTTCCAAGAAAAAAAATAATTAAGAAAAATCATTTTTCGTGAATATTTCCGCTTCTGTAGATTGAATTAATTCGTGCTTTAAACATATAATACACTTACCCGAGACCGACAATATGTCACTATAAACCGCATAACATTCGATAGACAAAATTTTTTTTTCAAGGGTTAACATTTTTCATATTATTTTTTTCATTAGTTCTGAGAGAGAGACACCTCCAATTTTTTAACACATAATAGCCTTTTTGACGGCCTATAACATAAATTAAATTCAAGCTTCTAGCATTGGTGCATCATAAGTTCATAACAAAAAAAGTCTTCACTTAATCGTCGTCGTCACTATTTTCGTTAATTACAATACTTAGGCCTTTTTTAAACAGGTTGCTCAGTTTTTCGGCTGGTCTAGGTATTTTAGTTAAAAATCTACCATGTGATAAATAATAAACTATTGCTGCAATATGGGAGCAGCAGCTAACTGTACGTAATCCGCATGCACACTCGCAGAAGAAGTTTTTAATACCGTCAATTTCGTTGCAATTTGGTATATATTCAACAAAACAACGATACCGTTTTCTGGACATGTGTCTAGACTGAACCTGTATTTTTAAGATGTTCGATTTGTCTTTGACAAATTGCATGTTGATAGTTGTGTTGATGCTCCAAAATCATTTCTCCTAAATAAGACACAGCTTGACCCATTTGATATGTACCACAAAAAAAAAATATTAGCTGTTGTTCCGTCAACTCTGGAAAATCCAAGATTTCTTTACTATTTATTTGTTGTAATGGTAATTTTTTTCACAAGTTGGTATGCATTCTCAAACAAGACAATGGTTAATTGATAATCAAACTAGTAGCGTTGCAAAAAAACTACACAATACTTCAGATTGCCTGATCTTGATATGCGATGGAACATATTGTCGACATGAAAAGAGCACCAACAAAAACAAGGTCTTTATGCAAGGAACGGCGTTCCAAATTTAGAATTGAGTTAACCGTGTCATGTGCGGAACCCTCGGTGGGTGAGTCCGACTCGCACATGTCCGGTTTTCTTTTTTCTTTTAGAGAATTTTTAGCCATAAGACAGCACGCAGTGCGTCTTGGTGAATGCATCGCCCTGCCACGTTGGCCTGTGACATGCTAACGCCAGATGCTTTAGTATGCGTTAGCACGTCACACTTACCAGGGATCGCTCCCAGAAAAGTAGGTTGGGTTAGGTTAGAACTGCGATCCCAATAAAAAATAAATCGCTCACAGAAAAGTAGGTAAGGTTAGGTTAGAACTGCGACCCCAACGGAAATAAATTGCAATCAGAAAACTAGCACATAAACCATTGCAGTTGTGGAATGAATGATATTGGTGATATAAAAATACTCAATTTAATCATTCTAGGTAATGAATGTTGATGAAATGAAAATATGTATATGAAACATTGACTTTGAACTGTTATTACATAAAAAGTTTGTCAATATTTCAAGAGCAAACCAGTTTTTATACTATTTGCATAGCCATTTTGAATTAAATGTCATTCGTAATATTTGATCAAATTTCAGTGTTTCTAGTAAATTTGATAAAGTCACCCAATTTCTTTGATCAAATGCACATTGGACAAAGATATTGGACAGGTGGAATACCACCCTCAATCACGTATCACATAATATAATGTAACAATTAATTCTTAACTAAAATGTAAATGTAAGAATAATGGGTATCACTTTCTCATTTACAATTCGTAATTTGATTAGACAGTAATGTATGCACCATATCAAGGTAACTGGCCATGTCATTGACTAATAATTAGGCAGTAATGAGTAGTTTCTCACCTGCAGGTGAGACATCATCATAAACGTAAAAATAATTAAACATCACACAATGAGGCCAAGGCCTTACCTCATTAATTTGATTATATTGTAATCATGAATAGACACAGGTAATTTGTTTTTTGTTAGGTGTGGTCCAACCTGTCTGAAGACAACAATAGGCTCTAAAAATAAATGATTCCTATAATAGTTGTCCTAATAATCCTACTAATATTATAAATGCGAGAGTTTGTGAGTTATAGTTTGTTACTCCTTCATGCTGAAACGACTGGATGGATTTGGATGAATTTTGAAATGGAGATAGGTCATACCCTGGATTAACACATGGGCTATTATTTAATCCGGAAAATATAAAAGTTCCCAAGGAAATAACAATAATCTAAATCTAAATCTATGCAGACGAAGTCGCGGGCAGAAGCTGGTGGGTCATAAATGTCACAATCACTCAAAGGATCTATATAATGTAGTGGTAATGGTTCACTAATGTTTCACCATCATCATAATAATGCAAGCCAGAATATTTTAAAAACTGTTATTTTACTAAAAGTTATTATACAAAAATACAATAATTAAATGTTAGGTAAGGTTACTATAACCTAAACTATGTAATATGCCCATGTAATCTTGAAATATGGAACAGTTTAAGGATAAATATGTTTTTCCAAAATGAAAGTCTGTATGATATGAATGCCGATCTGAAGTAACAGAATCCAGTAGTAAAGCCCACACAATTTATTTAAAACAAACGCACAAACACTAATCAACGTCCTTGCGTGAGATTTAGTGTCATTTATGTGTAAAAGCTTAAACCAACATAAGCAAATGCTAAAAGACACTATATGGTAAATTTTAGACATAAGCAATAACCATTAAGGCACTAGAAGCATCCAGGATTCTAACCCATGGAACGTCATGTATATACAATATGTATTACAATATCATTCATAGTTCAAACCACTCTGAGTTCCAAATTAAAATGTTGTTACGAACCAACGTCAGTCCACAGTACGTGCCAGGGGTTAATAGAAGAGTTTGCTTGAATCATAAAAACTTATTATGATTCAAGCAAACTCAAGTATTAACCCATGGCATGCATTTTGTAATAAATACTAATAAGAATAAAAATTCTTTCAGTGTACATATCCACCAATCAAACTTATTTATCCATTATTTTGCATGTTTCCAAATACATGATGTACCTTTTTTTTTTAAAACTGTTGCATTATTAAAATAAGTCAGTTGCAACTCAGCAAACAATCACATAAGACTTGGCTTATGCCAATATCATTACTAGTTACTACATACAATAGCTACACAAGCAAAAAAAATATTATCAACAACAACATTACTTACAAAGAGAAAGTGAAAAGGCATTTTGCCAAGAAATAATGTTGACATAGATTTGGAGATAATAACATAATGCCTATGACACACTTATGTACAAGCAAGTGATAGGGCAGAAATATGATGAAATATACCTTCATCTGGGCCTTTCTTGATTTCACAGGGGATGTAGACCCCATAATAGGTCGCCGCTGGCTCCGCAGGCGTCGGGCTGACCGCTACACTGCTTCGTTTTAACGAGTCCAGTCGTAAGAGGCGACCCAGGAGGCTCATAGGCCCATCCTTCTTGTCAGGTGGCGATAGAGATATCTCGTCCTTCATACCCCCAACATCCTTCTTGCGCTCCGGTATTATCACAGCTTTCGACATCTCGTCCGCCTGCTAAAAACAATAAACAAAACAATGTTTTGTTTGTGACGCAGACTCAACAATACAACCTCGAGTTTATTTTTAATACACGGGAAAAATCTGTTTTACTTCACTTACCTTGAAAATCAAGATATCATAAAACCATAGCCGTAGGTTTGCTATTGACCGATATTTATTGTTTTAGCACATACTGCATGAGATTGTACGCCCAGACAAAATACTGGTGTATTTTAAAAACAGACAAAAATGCGTTGCTCGAAATGGGTGACGTTTACTTGAACTTTATTTTTTTCGTTCCAAAACATGCTAAACGCAAAATATTTTTTCTTTTAACTTGTCATTCGACTGTATTTTTTTAAATACGTCTTTTAAGTACATTGATTTGAAAAAATAAATGGATATTGATAAAGTTCAATTGCCTTTAAATAAGTTACAATACGATAATTGGTCAATTTACAAGTTTGTTAGTGAACTCAAAACTATATCATATCTTAAAAGTATTTCTGAACGAAGGATAATAAGTTTGCCAGTATTGAAAATATGGTAGTTTAGTAGTTTTCAATGTATTACATGCTGTGATTACATGTTGTCATGTTACTTGACTTGTTTTGAATGTATTACATGATGCTTGACCTTACATAGTACTAATCGTACAAATACAAAAGGCCCGTTGATCAAGCAGGTGATACGATGATCCAGTCCAGATTAATGGGCCTTCTACACGGTCGGGTAGTTGTGCCAACTAAGAGGGACGCAGCTAGCTGTAGGAACGAGATATATATATTACTATCTCATTCTCACAGATAGCTGTGTACCCCTCGGTTGGCACAACCACCCGACCGTTTAGAAGGCCTTTAAGTGGCAAACCTAACCCGACCGAAAATGCATTAAAATTACCGCATTTGCTAGGTATGGCTAGGTACGTCTGGAAAAGTCTGGATAAACATAGCAGAGGATAAAAAACTATGTCAAATTGGATCAGCACATTGAGCACTTTACACAATAAGCGGTTCCTACCTTAGAATACTTTTCTTTCGTAATTTTATTTATTTATTATATCTGGTTGAAAGGTCAAAGCCAGAAATACTTATCAATCAAGTTCTAATAAAAAAAAAAACAGGCATGATTTAATGTATGTATGTAAGTTGCTTTAGTACCAATTTTACCGAATGGTGTTAAATTTAATCAATGTTAATCGACTGTTAGTTCATGCATTTTGACAGCTGTTAACGCTCTAATCGTCTGTTAAGTGGCAAACATCATTTGGTGAAATTGGTAGGTACTTAAGCTGTTTAATTACTACACAGTGCAACTATGTGCATTTTTGAAAGTTTCTTCCTATAATGATAGCATTAAGTAATTATTTATGTTCCAAAAATTAAACAGGAGGATATAACCAGAACTGTGACATTGGAGAAATTAATAAAAGAGTAATATTTAGGAGTAACCATATAATCATTAATACATTTTACTTATGTTTCTTATTTCTTTTCTTTGCACCACCGTTATTATTGACAATATTATTAACTTCCTTTTGAATAGCAAAAGAATACAAGTCAGCATTAATTTTCTTCATTCTTTCTAATTCTTCTTTTAACTTTGCCTCAGAAACTTTATATTCACTTTCCGCTGCTAAACCAACACTTTGTTCGACATTATTATCATTTATAGAAGGCCAGAAGTTAATTTTCTTATTTACCAATACTTCTAGCTCTGTGATTACATCTGAATCTTCTAAAGACCTTTCTAAGCTGTGAAGAATTATTGTGGGCTTGAATTCTTGTCTGTAAATAGCTGGGTAATTAGTCGTGAAAAAAGCATTTGTTATTGGTCCCTTATGCTTTAATGTCCTTACTGGTTGTCTACTAGGTATGTGCCAAAGTAGAACTCGCTCATCATTGGATCCAGACAATAAAGTTTCTCCGTCAAGTGAAACCGACAAGCAAGTCACTGAAGTTTTGTGACTGTTAAAAACATGATTTGTCTCCGAGTTTATCAAAAGATCTCGACTTCTAGGTGGATTTGTAAGGCTGATCTGATATATTTGACCTTCAGCAGTACCAACGAATATATTTAATTCTAGGACATCTAGTGTCACAGCCGTCAAAGGCACATCAAACACTAGATTGAGCAGCATCTCACCTGATGCCAAGTCATATATTTTGCAGGTTCTATCACCTGATACAGAGCATAATCTACCATGCATGCCTGTTTTACTGAGGCATAGGTCTGTTACTGGTAATGAATGGTCAGAGAATATATAGACAGGGTCATGTTGGCCCGCAGTGGTTTGAGTTACAAGTTCAGCCTCAGGGTTAGCAGCAACGGTAGCTAAAGACCATACCATGACCATACCATCTTCAGCTGCTGACACAAAATATCTCCCATCTGTAGTAAACTTGAGCAGGACCACTTTTTGATAATGTCTATTAATTATTGTCAAGAGGCTTCCGGACGCTGTTTGCCACAGATATACTTTCTCGTCGATGCCGGCTACACAGAATGCTCCATCCGGTGAGAAACAAAAAGCACTCGCTTTCCCTGGCAGAATGAATCGCATGCCTTGTACTGTCTGATGTGAATTCAAAGGCCAAATGTGTAATATAGGTTTAGTTTTCTCTACGGCTGCTAAATAATCGTTTCCAATAAACGTTAGCGTTCTTGGCTCTGCAGTGCCACCACCTTTATAAGTCTTCAAGTTGGTGCCAGTGTGAGGATCCCAAATACTACTTGTCCATAGTGTATTGTTTGAGTCCGTTGTCACTAATACTTCTAATAGATTAGACATATTATTTCGTGTGTTTGATACTAGTAATAAACGCTTTAAATCTGTAATACAGATGTTCTAACTAACCCCACGTGGTGTCAAAACACTCAAAACAAACTCATACTCTTTGCAAACTCGGCAGCACCTCGACAGCTGACTGACAGTACTATCATATAGTTGCCTGAATCAAATATTATTTAATGCTATATTAATTTTATTTTGCTGTTGAGTTATATAGAGATATTTTTTTAGGAATATTTTAAATGTTGGGATAATCTTGGGAAATACGATTTTTTAATAAAGAACTAGATAATGATAATAAAAGATAAAACACGAACGATTAATTTAGAGAAAACGCTTCTGATATTAAGAAAAAGCGGACCAATCGTAGAGTGTTACATTGTAGTAGACCAATAGAGAGATAGACACCTCTGCGCTGATAGGGTCGTAATCGAGAACATCGAGAATTGTTTACGGCAATGTTACTGAATGTGACAGAAAACTGCTGTATTAAATTTTCCGGTGTATAATTTGGTGCTATCTAAACCGTGAATTTCTCAAATACTGTGTAATTCTCTGCTCGATCAAGATGTTCAAAAAGTGAGTTTTCTTTGTTATTTGATTTATATACTGCTTTTAATCCCTTGTCCTTATTTGAGGTTATAATATGGCTTGTCGTGATATAAAAGAAGTATAAGATAAGCTGATTGGTTATTGGTCGGTTTTAATGACGTACAATTTTGTCATCCAATAAGAGCGCAACATTTTTCGTTTACGTCATTCACCATAGTGTTGTAAACTCACTCGATTTATGTTAACCGAGCTATTCGAAGTAATTAAATATCGATTCTACTCACGATTAGTAGGATATAAAGAGTAATCGAGCAACTGGTTTGTGTTATGCATTCGCTCGCGACAAGTAGGTAAATACTATACGAAGTGTTAATTGTAAAATAGAAATTCGTCAGTATAATTAATTACAAATACATATTATGGAAGTTGGCTCTGCCTAACCCTCTGGGAAACAGGCGTGATTTAATGTATGTATGTTTGTAAATATTATGGATACACCCGTTTTTGACGATGTATGAAAATTTTAAACTTCGAGAAATGAGCTTCTGGGGGCCTGATTTATAAAGCAACAAATTACAATCACGAAGTTTCACGAAGCTACAAGCAGTGGCGGATCCACGGGGGTGGTCAAGTTCGTCATGACCACCCCCTTCGGCACTCGTAGATGCGGGTCAGAAAGTAAATAGTCGTGTGGCATTGCGAGATAATGCCCGAACTTCTGCGTTCAGCAGTTAATGACCACCCCCTAATCTGAAAGCTGGATCCGCGCCTGGCTACAAGTTAAAATTTACAAGCTGAAGTCTCTTTCCAACTCCTTTCGCTAGAAAGTGAGTCCCGCTTGTAATTTGTAACTTGTAGCTTCGTGAAACGGGCCACTGGTCGTCTCTGGTCGTCATTGGTCGAAATTGTGTCAAATAAAAAACTTGTAACCGGTAAATTGTAATTTGTAGCTTTATAAAACAGGCCCCTGAAGTCGATCCCAGATTAAATTAAAATTAAGAAATTACTTTCATTTGATCCCTTAAAAGGGCTTCGAATTGCGCTCCAAGTTTCTAACAACAAAATTCGTAAGTCATCAACTTTACCTTAAAAGTACAATTATATTAGACAGCTAGCTGACACTTCAGTTTGAGGACAATTATTTATTACCTATTACACCCCGGATTATCACATAAGCTACTTTTCATCCCGGAAAATTTAAAATTTCCCCACGGAATAACTATATCTAAATATACGCAGAAGTTGCGGGCAGAAACTATAAAATAATAAACATACTGTAATGCTGATTTTTTGGCTACATTACATTTGGCTGACATCTGTCTGCATGACCTTGAAAACAGACCACAGCCACAAAACCCGCCCCACCTGCTGGCTGTTTGTAATGGCGGGCCCGACCCGCGCCTGCCGCGTGTGTGAATGCGTCCATATAACTCGCATGTCAACATACCCGCCGAACTTCTGACCCGCTCAGCGCACGATCCGCCCGCTTAAAGCTTAATTACTTCGCGGGTGTTAGTATAAAAGATAAAAAAAAAAGATAAAAGATGTTTATTCAGTAAGTAGGCCGCACGGGCACTTTTACACGTCAAAAATCTACGAGCGCTTCGCAAGAGACCACTGCTGAGAAGAAACGCCGCAAGAAACTCAACAGTCAGTCGTTTTTTTTTAAAATTACTTATACAATTATAGAACTTAACCTAGCATTATATAAAACAATGAATTTAACATTAAAATATATATATCATGCGTAGTTGAGCAGGAAAATGTGTCAAAACTCAGTATGTTCAGATGAACTCTTAAATTGTAATAATAATAGTATACGTATACTTACCCATGACGGTGCAAAACAACCACATAGTTTTGATACATTCTCCTACAGAAACCGTGTCCCCTAGACAATAATTATACCTACAATGTTTAGATATTTTCCTGACTAAGCTATTACTAAGTTATTTAGGTGTTTAATTTAGGCCAAGCATTTTTATCTGTTAGATAGTCCTCGACCCTATAATAAGCTTTCGACATCAACGACTTTTTCAAGTAATTTTTAAGTGTTGGAAATGATAACTTTAAAACTTCGTCAGGTAATTTATTATAGAAATGAATGCATTGACCAACAAATGATTTATATACCTTACGGACACGAAATTTTTTAATAGCAATTTTATTTTTATTTCTTGTATTCAAATTATGTATATCACAATTCTTAACAAAAGAGTCTTGATTTTTAATGACATAAATAATATTCTCATAAATAAATTGTGACGCTACTGTCAAAATACTAATTTCTTTAAATAGTAATCTTAAGGAATCACGGGAGTTTAGGTTATATATGGAACGAATGGCTCTTTTTTGTAACACGAATATAGTCTGTATGTCAGCAGCTTTTCCCCAAACCAGAATACCGTACGACATAACACTATGAAAATAACTATAATAAACTAAGCGAGCTGTCTCAACATTGGTAAGTTGCCTGATTTTCCTAACAGCATAAGCTGCCGAACTTAATTTACCTGCTAGTACTGCTATATGGGGACTCCATTGCAAGTTTTTGTCTATAGTTATCCCTAAGAAAAGCGCCTTGTCCACCATCTCCAAACACTCATCATTTAGAAATATACTAGATTCTACCGGTCTAACATTAGGCAAAACGAACCTAACACATTTAGTTTTCTTAGCGTTAAGTAGCAAATTGTTAATAGTAAACCAATTAAGTACTTTAACCAGCGTGGCGTTTATCCTACTGTAATCGACGGATTTTCGGTCCACCTTGAAAATTAATGAAGTATCATCAGCAAATAGCACAATATCACAAAGGTTATCTACCGTGGGTGGTAAGTCATTTATATAGACCAGAAATAAGAAAGGACCTAATATAGAGCCCTGAGGCACACCTAATTTAACAGTTGCTCCAATGGACTGTGTTTGGTTTACAACAACCGTTTGTGTTCTATCACTAAGATATGAAGACATAAGATTTAGAGAATTATTTGACAGACCATAATTTTCTAATTTTAATATAAGAGTCGCATGATCTACGCAATCGAAAGCTTTGGAAAGGTCACAAAAAATTCCTATTGCATCACAGGATTTCTCCCAAATATTGTATATATATTTAATGAGTACAGATGCTGCATCAGTTGTGGATCGTCCTCTGGTGAAGCCGAACTGATTACTGTTAAGCAGTTTGTTTCTATTGAAGTGACCTAACATATCTTTTAACATTAACTTCTCAAAAACTTTACTTAAAACCGGTAGAATAGAAATGGGACGGAAATTCGTTAAATCACACATGTCGCCCGATTTAAAAAGTGGTATGACTTTACTATATTTCATAAGATTTGGAAAAACCCCCTCTGAAATGCAATTATTGTAGATTAAAGCTAAGTGAGGTGCAATTATATCTATGACATGATGGATCACTTTAACTGACGCTCCCCATAAATCCTCAGTTTTTTTTAAACTGAGTGATTTAAATACCTTAACAATAGAAATTGAATCTACATGGCTAAAATCAAAGGTTACATTACATTTAGTAACATTAGCACAAAGTAATTTTTGAGCTACAATCGCAGATGATTGAAGATATTTCGTTGTATTAATAGCTATAGTGGAGAAATAATCTTCGAACGCTAAGGCCACGTCTTTGTTTGACGTGATTTGTTTGTCACCCTTGTTTAGGGTGACTTGATTATCACGAGTTTTAGATTTACCCGTTTCTCTATTTATAATTTTCCACACCGTTTTTACCTTATTATCAGAAGCTTTGAGTTTAAGACTTAAAAAGTTTGACTTAGCAGTTAAGCAAACTCGCTTGAAGGTCCTCGAATAATTCTTAACGTAAACTAAGAAGTCAGCATTCTTGTTCTCCTCCCTCTCTCTATATAGTTCATAAAGCCTATTTCTACTTCTATGGATGCCTACAGTAGCCCATTCACTAAACTTAGTTTTTGACCCAGAAACAGTTTTCATCTTAAAATTGTTGTTAAATTGATGAAGAATTACATCAAACAAATCTTTATAAATACTATTAGAATCATTATTTGAAAAGGATAACCCACAGAGATTGCTCTCAACTTTATTTTTGAATATACGTGGTCATAGAAAGATTGTATTACGACTTGTGACTGTGGTACGGATGTTAATAGGCTAGTGTTCTAAAAATATCTAATTGGTCCGTCATTTACAGTATCAAAAAATATTGAACACATTTTTTTTCTTTTGTCAATTATACAAAAAATTACGAAGATAAAGTGCGTTGAAATTTCGCGTAACGTCACGCCGTGACACACTTTATACCACGTCGTGACGTCACGAGCCCCCACTCCCGAACTTTGATGCGGGTTATATTTGTCAATTTTGATTGATTTGAAAAAGCAAAAAATAAAAGTTCAATATTTTTTGATAATCTTACTGACGGACTAATTAGAATTACTATTATTTTACCCAGGACACACCCCTATTGTAAAGAGGTAGGAATTACAATATTTGCGTCATAACGTGTCGATTTATTTTTGTTAAAAATAGTTTTTAATATAGTGCGCATCGTAAAAAAGTAACGTTTCTATTCGATTTCTTCGTTCGATTACACATAGTCGTCGAAATAGTACAACACTATTTTCGGTGACAGTTGTTTGAGTGCAAGTGAGATGGCAAATACGATCGGAAATTGATGCCGAGCGGAGTGTACCAGACTGACGACGACAGTTTCTTGCAGCTGTTCGTTCGTTGTCCGATGCATACAAAGGTTATTAGTGCATAAAATTTTAAACTCAGCAAAATTACAGTGCTACTTGTATTTATATCATTACGGAATTGAATTGGGTCGTCCTTTAAAAGTGAATGTTTGCATCCTCGAAACAAAAGACGTTGCATTGTGCACCGTGGTTTTCATGACGTAACTGGATTCTCGCTAATAACTGTCGATTCAAAAAGCAGGTCGCCCGTGTCGTCGGATGATTGTGTTAAACTCGTAAAGAAAATCGCCAAGATGTGGGAGTTAGACTCCGATTCGGGGTCGCAAAGCGTGTCGTCGGACGGGCTGCGACGGCGGCAAGGATGGGACCCGGAGGGCGAGAGCCTGGCTTCCCACATGGACGAGTTAGACGAAGTGCTCGCCGAAGAAGAAGAAGGTTGCCCTCTGCCTTCTACGCCCGAAGATCAGCATTTACTCGACGCGGAGATGGCCGAAGTTTTGAAGGCTGGCGTGTTATCCGATGAGATTGATTTGGGCGCTTTGGCACACAACGCCGCGGAGCAAGCAGAGGAGTTCGTACGCAAAGTGTGGGAGGCATCGTGGAACGTGTGTCACTTCCGCCATCTGCCGCGCTGGCTGCAGGACAACGACTATTTGCATAAGGGCCACCGCCCGCCCCTGCCGTCGTTCAGTGCATGCTTCGCCTCCATTTTCCGCATCCACACTGAGACCGGCAACATCTGGACCCACCTCCTAGGGTGCGTAGCCTTCATCGGCGTCGCGATCTACTTCCTTACGCGCCCCTCGATCGAAATTCAAATGCAAGAGAAAATGATATTCGGCGTCTTTTTTATTGGAGCTATTGTGTGCCTTGGTTTCTCGTTCGCTTATCACACGCTGTACTGTCACTCAGAAATGGTTGGGAAACTATTCTCAAAGCTGGATTACTGCGGAATAGCCCTACTTATCATGGGATCATTTGTTCCTTGGTTGTACTATAGTTTCTACTGCCACTATAGGCCGAAGATTATTTATTTATCTGTAGTGGTTGTTTTAGGAATACTTTCTATTATTGTATCACTTTGGGACAGATTTTCAGAGCCGAGGCTGCGGCCGCTTAGGGCGGGAGTGTTTATGGGCTTTGGGTTATCAGGGGTAGTGCCTGCTATTCACTACGGGATCACAGAGGGCTGGTTCACCCAGGTCAGCAAGGCATCGCTGGGTTGGTTGGTTCTGATGGGTCTTCTTTACATTCTCGGAGCCATGTTCTACGCCCTGCGTGTGCCTGAGAGATGGTTCCCAGGGAAGTGTGACATCTGGTTCCAATCTCACCAAATCTTCCATGTGTTAGTGATTGTAGCTGCATTTGTGCACTACCACGGCATCAGTGAACTAGCATCCTACCGAGTAACCGTTGGGGAATGCTCTATGCCTCCATCATCCATAGCTTTCTAGCCCTCCCTCTACCAAATGTGATAGTAGGTCATATACATATAAATTTAAGTAGAAAGAATACATTCAATAGCTTCACACATATATTTTTTAAACATGTTGATTTTAATGCATTTTGATATTTCTTTTTAATACACAGTTTGTTAAAGCAATAATTATGTATAAATGAATGAATAGAAGGTAAGACGCCTACTTTGGTTTAAACTGTTAGATTATATTAAAAGGGCGAACATAAGTTTTCTTGAGATAGAAATTTGATAACATAAATGCTCTAGTAATTTATTTAAGTAGTTTATGCTAACTGTACTAAACATTGCATATTTTGTTAAAATCCTTGTTTTTGGGTAGCTTACTTTATTTTTTCTTCTCTCAAAAGTTTGCTTGTACTTAATATTGTGTTACTTTTCAAATTTCTTGCACTAAATAATTTAAGGTAATTAATGTAAGATGCTGACCACAAAAAATTAAGCCTACAAATTCTTTGTTCTTCCATGCATGTAAATATTCTTGTGACCATTGAAATTATAGATTGTGTCACTTATAAACCACTTTGCTTGCATATTTGAGCCTAATTTCTATGCTCTATAAATCTGTATATCTGAACTTTAACAATACTTGGGATCCATTTTATGATTTATTAAGCTCATAACTCTTCATTGACTAATAGTATCTTGTTTACATGTTTAGCACAGAATCTCAGTTTGCCTGCTAGTGGTATCAATGGGTTTTTTAGTACTTGAACAATTTAAATATGAATCAATTCTTTGACTTGGGATCTTTTACTACATTCCATCTTTGATTTTAAATAAACATATTTTTTGAAGTTGATTTCACATTTATAGATATATCTCTTTCGCTTTTATTTTAAAAGTTATCATTACATTAGCTCACTTTCATTTTTCATTCAATAAATCAATCATAAGTTATCATAAGGCACTGTCTGTGGTCTGCACTGATGGAGTAATGTTAACAGTATATTCTAAATTGTTGTAAGTGTTCATAAATGTAAAGATTTTATGAGAAAAAATGAAAAAAAAAAGATTGTGGTGTACCTATATTGTCAAGCTGAAACACCTTACGAAGTCTTCATTGGTGATTAAATAAAATGCTTAAGTTATTTATGTACCTAGTATTAGAATAACAAATGAAGCGTTTATAAAAAATCGTAAAAATGTAAAAACATTGTCAGAGAAAAATTCGATTTCATCGAAATTCATGTATAGATCATATTGGCATATCAAAATTTTGATCTGTATTGACTGATTGACAATATGTCTCTTGACTTATGTGTTCCTACATCTTATTTCGTTGCATACTCAAAAACTTGTATCAAGGCATGATATTAAAATTATATTTTTTAATTATTCCTGAAACATTAAGCCTAGTCTCAAATGTTAGGGACACAAAACTGATTATAAATATGATTTCAATTCCTGTACAACTAATATAGTACTGTTTGGAATGGATGTAGTAATCAAATTAAGATAATATGCCTTCGAACAGCAAGGTATCGCGTAGAATTAAATTGTCACACTTCTAAAGGATTTGTTATTTGTTTATTTTTGTTTAGCATGTTTGTTTGGTGGGGTAATAATTATGTAATAAATTATCATAAAATTACTGGTATCTTTTATTCAAACCCAACATGGGCGCTTAGTGTTGAATTCCCCTTTGCAGTAAATGTATTTAACCTAAAAAATTAATAATGATGTAAAGTATTTATGCTAAACTTTCTCTTTTCCATGAGAATAATTCAGTGGAATATCGACCTGCCACGACGCCCACGACCATCTATTAGATGCTATGGGAGTTGCCTCCCACTAGGAGTTCATTAGTACACGGGCGCAAATTTTCAAAGGCATGGCAATGTCATTCATTAGTCGATTGCCAAGTTATCGGGGTCAATGTTTGATGAACTATGAAAGAGGGTCGGACCTAGATAGCCGTAGTTTTTCGGCTGTTCCCAGTTGTCGACACCTTTAGTTTTTATTCCGTTGCGTAAGGTATATAAGCTTAGTTGTCCGCAGTGTGGACAAAGGGGTGCGGACAACTGGGAACAACCGATAGTTTTGGGAGCAGGGTAATTTGCTCTTCGGAGTACATTAAAGCAAGTTTAGCGGGGGTAGATCAATGATATTTTATATGAAATATCATTGGGGTAGATGTTTTTTTTACAAGCTTAGCTTTTATTTAACTTGCTTGGTTCGTATGCCTGTCATTCCGATAAAAATCTTGCAAATCAGTTTTAAATCACTTCTTTAAATTTGTGAAATAAAGGGGGCAACAGTGTTTTCCATCGCATTTCACCTTAGTTACGTAGGAACTCAAATAATTTCAAAAATAATCGATTTAAAAAGAATCGAAAATATTAAATGATATTGATCACGTGATATGTTAAAACTTTTTTTTTTCATTAGAAAATGTCGTTTTTTTCGCTGTGAAAATAAATGGTTCAAACTTAGAAAAATAATAGTTCTATGTAGGTACCTACCTACTAAACATGAGCCGTTATAGAGCAAAAAGGGCTTGACGGACAGATGGACAACAAAGGCATCTTATCAGGGTTAATTTTTTCAGTATTTGGTGCGGAACCCTAAAAACTATTTACTTAATATGTAGGTATGCAGTCAGACGTTTACTACCTAGCTATAGCTGCAGGGCAAAAACCTCCCTCAGGCCTCCACAATTCCCTATACAGTGACTCTTGAGCCCAGTCTATGAGAACTGAGGCCTAAAGGCCCAGCCACACCGGTTGCGTGACGTGCACGTGCACGTGCGCGTTCGCTTTCCACTGCGTTGTATAGTGACATGTCGTAATGAGAATTCATACTATACAACGCAATGGAAAGCGAACGCACAAGTGCACGTGCATATCACGCAACCGGTGTGGCTCGGCCTGATGCATTACGTTATTAACTAGCGTTTCGCCAACCAATCGCGTCACTGGTAGATCACCAATCGCGTAACCAATCGCGTCACTGGTAGATCACGTGGTACGAAAAGTCACGTGATCTACCACTGACGGGATTGGTTTAAAAACCAAACGAATAGAAACGTCAGTTACGAGTAGCATACTTAACATAATGCATCTTGGCTCGGGCGCCTGAGGCCCTAGCCAAGATGCAAACGCTACCAACGATTTTCTTCTACTCTAAATGACGTATGATATGACATTCTCGTGCGTTGCGATAAACCACGTGGTCAACTGTCATCCCATATCTAGGTACATTTTGAGTGATAGAAAAGAAAATCGTTAGTAGCGTTTGCATCTTGGCTACGGGCCCCTGAGGGCCCTGCCAAGACGCATTGCGCTAACTAACGTTTCTATTCGTTTCGTTTTTATTAAACCAATCGCGTCACTGGTAGATCACGTGACTTTTCGTATCACGTCATCTACCAGTGACACGATTGGTTTAAAAAGGAATCGAATAGAAACGCTAGTTAGCGTAATGCATCTTGACCGGGCCGTCTGGTCCAGTTCGTTCTACTAAGAAGACCAAGCAGATGGTTCTTGGTCTTCATAGTAAGTTTAGATGACCACTTAGTGTTTTTCAAAAACAGCTTGTTCCGGATCTTGTCTGATACAGTCAAGGAAATTGATTCCTAGACCGCTTTGGACTATATCTATAGATCTCTTACGTTTTGATTGATTACGTAACTTTGAAACAGTCCAAAGTGGCCAGGGAATTATTTTCTTGGGTTACCTTTGTTTCGGCGAAATATGTTTGCCAAATTGCATATTTCCCCAACCGTTTCATTTGCCAACCCACTTTGTTTTCTGTAACCGTAATTATTCCATGATATTATAAAAACTAACCTAACCTAACCTTAGGGTTCTACATGATGGTACTGAAATAAATCCTGAAATATTTAAGTTACAGGAAAAAAATGGGTTATCAAATGAAAAGGATAGGAAACGACACATTTTGGCAACCATATATCGGCCAAACGGGAGGCTCCCCATTTTCCTTTACTGCACCTACCTTTTTAACAGACTTCAAAAAAAGGAGGAGGTTCTCAATTCGTCGGGATATTTTTTTTTTTTTTTTTATGTATGTTCCCCGATTACTCGAAGACCACTGGACCGATTTGAAAAATTTTTTCGTTGTTCGAATGGGTATACTTTCTAGTTAGTCCCATTGTCACCACGTCAGGATCTGATGATGGGAACTTGGAGAAATCAAGAGAACTCCTCAAATATTATAGGCACACCTATAGCGATTTTGGTATTTTTCACTGTAACTCATGCATTTGCTTTTGAAAAGTACTATATGGTGAAGTGGAACTGATGATGAAGACCACAGATGGCCACCGGAACTCCTTAACGGTACCTATTTCAAGGCTGGCGATAAGATATTTCGATAAAGGTAGTTGAGCGACTATGACGAAGCACATTTAGGTTTAAATATGACTATGACATTCCCGCGGCGTTGTCTGCGGCGAGCTTGAAATGTTCTATAGTTTCTTATTAATATTTAGAAGTGGAGCTACGTAACAGCATAAATAGGATCACTAAAAAGTATAAAATAAAATAAATGTTAAAAAAAACAAAAAACCGCCTTCAAAAAGCAAAAAATAACTTCTTTAAAATGGTAGGTAACTAGGTCAGTCCAACTGAAGTCGGCGTCCAACAATATTTTAACCAAAAGCAGACTTCAGTTGGACTGACCTATTTACCTACCATTTTAAAGAAGTTATTTTTTGCTTTTTGAAGGCGGTTTTTTTGTTTTTTTTTAAACAATAATACCTATAGTGCGTCATACATAACTAATACATACGAATGACGATTATGCGCGGTAAATGCATCACATTATCAGTACTTATTAACACTGTTATTCATAACAAATTCGGGTAACATATAGTCATGATAAGACGTTGCTTATCGTAAATTTAAGATTATAGTGACAGACTGCGCGTTGTGAAATTTTGCTGTTATGTTTATCGATAAAATAGGTATATACTTACCTAGGTACCTACGTTATTAAAATGGACACGTAGATTTACATGTGTAACATTTCCTCGTTTCTCAGTTTTATCGGAATAATTTTGTTTACATTTCGCTTTAAAACGATAATACGAATACCTATATGTAGAATTTATAGGTGTTTTGTGTTGCATTTTTCTCTATTCGTTTCAGTTGCGTAACTTGTGTAGGTAGGTACCTACTTTTTAAAAGGAAAATTTAGGGAAACTACTTAGGTACTCTGCGTTCATTCTCAAAATAGACCACCATTTCAAAATACTAAATTACTCTACTCTACCAGGTTCTCAAAAACCAGCCAGCAACCAGCAATAGGTACCTTGTCTACCACTTATTGTAAGATATCAAAAACTGTACCGCGTAAAAATAATAATTAATGATTGATTTAATAAATTAAAAATATAGGTAAATCACGAATGTTTAGTTTGAATAACACAGGAACAACAAGAAAAACATAAACGTCGTTAGCATTTAAAGGTTTTAAGCCTGATGTTACTTACGAATGGATCTCTTCACCACTTGCTACTACAGAGACTCACTACCCAGCCAGTATTTGTTTATTAGCTGCAATAATATGTTAAACTAAACTAAACACCGTAATCCGCTCATAGGGAAGCCTGACCTGACAGTAAGCCGTTGAAAGTACGTGTAGTCACGTGGTTCACCAACTCGGTGGTATCCATTTTCCCAATAATAACGGAATATAGTCATATTAATTTGTTGCTTTATGTTGTACATGAGGTCTAAAGATATAGTAGGTAGTTTCAACATAAACCCTAGGGCACTGCAACAAGACACATTTTACGTCTATTTAGAAAATTACAATTGCATTAACAAACAAATAACAAATAACAAATTTAATTTAAAAAATAAAGGCTAACAGATTTTTCAAACGCGAAAAACCCTTCTACTCGTAAATTATAAAAACATATTGAAACTAAAAACTCCTTAACTTACTACAAGACTCTTGTGTTATGTTTTTGATTGTGTTAGGAGTCAGGCAGCTCGCTTTCCAGGGCAATACATGGTCATGCCATATGTGGTCATTGTCAGGTTTACTAGAAGAGATCCCTTGGGATAAGTTCGCCATACACGACATGCATACACTTTTGCACCTTATTCCATTGAAATAGAGTGCAAAAGAGTAAACATATCTTTGACGCCGACTGAACCTATGCGAAATCCTGTACATAATTCTACAGTATGTGTTTATTTCTATAAGGATTGTACGTAAAAGACAATCACATGACGCAGTATCCACAGTACCAATACCTAAGTTATTACAATTAGACAATGAAGCTTTGAAATAAAATATTTCTGGTATGATAAGTTTTCACCATCGCTGCCGCGGTCGAGGTTACGTAAGCATTAGATCATGTCGCCGGCACGCCACAGGATACTTTATTGGGTCAGTAACGGGCTCCTACGTGATGTAAATAAACGAAATGCAGCCAGTGTGACACTTAATCATGTGGATGCAAAATACACCCTGAATTTATTGAAATTATCAGTATGTCACTTAATCATGTATACGCAAAAAAATCTTGTTATAAATACCGTAAAATGGGGTTAGTTTGATTAATTTTAAAAATAAATCTGCTGTAACTGCCGCATTTATTCGTAAAATAAATTATTAAAAATATTGTATTGGCGACTACTCATTTGGAGTAACTTAAAGCAGCTAGAGGCAGACTACGGTAGACGGCTTAGTAGGAAATAATAATTATGCAGCTCAAAATTTCGATTCTTAAAATGGGGCTACTTTGATTATCCCTGTGTTTACATCACAATATCAAAGTCACACCCGAAACATGACAAAAAATAGTGTTTTTTTGTTTCGAAGGTTTTAAATTCAATATGTCTGAAAATACTTGAACATCTAATATTTTGTGCTCGCATATGAAACATATGAAAGTAATGTCGCGAAAGAGCTTAATAATAACTCAGACATAACGCAAAATCGATGATTCAAAAAATTATCAAAGTCGCCTCGCGGTTCCAAAGTCACCCCATTTTACGGTAAATGTTTATTGAAATAAAGATCTAAATTTAAAGGAATATTTGAATACGGCTTGAAAATGAAAGGAACGTCGTTTGACTGACAAGTATAAAAGTTAACTGCAAGTTTGTGCATGCATTTTTTTTTGGTCGCATATCTACGACCTACACCGAAGTAGCTCGATTAAAGCACTACCCTCTTATTCATAAACGTGCAATAGCTAGTGTGCTTGGAGTTTGCTCTGTCATTATGTCATTTGAATTGGACAAAAGGGACAATGAATATTTTAACTACGAGTAAAATAGGTTTACGCGCGTACGAAACTAAGTGCCTACTTAGTTTACGTACCGGTTAATAGATCGTTGTCGAATAAAAAATTATGCGGTTTATTGGAACACCCTACCAGGGCCCCAATTATCGTGTCTATATAGATGACGTTGACTGAAATATATCTTAAAATATGAAAACAGATGTTGTTTTCGACTGTAGGGGGATAGACAGCTTACAGTTTTAAAATAAAACATTGTATAGTCTTCGACGCCGCCGCTCTATCACATCACATGCAGTTGCCGATACAATACAGTTATTATTATTAACTTACGTTAAAAGATTCTTAGAAATACGCCACCCACGCGTAGTACTATTTTATAAACACAGAATAGGTATGTACGTATAACTTTATCTGTTTTGCTGTCCTTGATCCTTGATATCATAAAAGCTAATTTATTCTCAAAACATTTACTCTGGTGTTGCAGCTAGAATGTTAAAAATATATTTTACTTTAACATTTTTAGGGTTCCGTACCAAAATGGTAAAAAAGGAACCCTTATGGTGAGACTTCGGTGTCTGTCTGTCTGTCGTTATGTCACAGCAGTTTTTTCTGAAACTATACAAGCTATCAACTTGAAATTTGGCATAGTTGTATAACTTGCTTGCCCGCATCTGTTTTTAGTAAAAACAATATGAAATTATTTTTCTAAAGATTTGAAAAGGGATCTAGAACTGGGGGGTTGAAAAATGAAATTGATTTTAGTACTTACTTATAGCAAACGGGGTGTCATATGAAAGGGCTCAATTGGCAGATTTCAGAACTATTTTTTTTCAAATTTTCAGTGACGTACTTTTTGATTTATAGCCAAACATGTATCCCCCACCTTATCTCCGAAATTTATGGTCCAAAAAATCTGAAAAATTATATTTTACGCAAAAAATAAAATTAAGTTATAAAATTTTACTGTTTTGAAAAAATTGAAAAGAACTTCAAAATCTGTATTAAAATTAGGCTAGTCAAAATAGACCTTATGGAATAAGAAATGAAGTTCATAACAAAATGAGTATTTTATTTTGTGTTTTCCAACCATATTATCTTAAATACGGAACCCTCGGTGAGCGAGTCCGACTCGCACTTGACAGGTTTTTTTTTTAAACAAAATGCTATATTGTTAGACTCATTGCTAATTTGAAAGCAGAGTACGTGTACGTGCAGTATTAGAGTTTCAGGATAGTATAGGTACCTGCTATTTATTATTCTGTGGGTGGTCTGTACCTCGTTAATAGATCATGTGTCACATACTGTACGCCTGTTTATAACTTGCACATAACAAACAGAGTTCTGTCAACAGCACACCAAACGTGGCATTTGCATAGTTCATCCACTTCATGCTAATATTTAATCAGGTTGCATAGGTACGTTAACGTAACAGACAAGACAAGTGAGTTTAAGTTACCTAACGCTTTGGAGGGACAACTTAAATTTCCCGGTTAATAATTCGTAAAGCGAGTTGCCCTAAGAGAATCACGACCTACCCCTACTACGGGCGTAGTCAAGTGCATAACGTTAAGTTAGCGATTTTTGAAATCTACAAACTGTTAAAGGTTTCCCAGTGGTTAGGTAGACCAGCTAGGAGAATCGATAGTGAGTTAGGCAGGTAAACAGTTCGTTGTTTCGCAGGGCTTAGGGGCTTAGGCAAGTTGTAGTTGGATTTTTATACTTAGGTAGGTGTACTGATTAGGGTGGAGCTGCAGCCATGTTAGCGATAGGGTCCCAGCCTTCCCGTGCCGGGCGGGAAGATGTGAGGATTCGCTGCTTGTAGCGTGCTGGCTACATGTTAGTTGTATTGGCTGGCTTTTACGTTATTAATATACCTACCTATGAATCGGCTTATTTAAAAATCTGTTAGACGAGTTTTTGTTATAGCCGTGTCAGTCGTTTACGAGGATTGAATTCATGAAGCTCTGAAGAAAGTGTATAATCTTTGTAAAAGTATGTTAAAACTGATTCAACATGGTATATTTGGTGTTCCTCTTTGTTTAGCGAAGTAAGAATAAGGGAAGCCCGCACTGCAGGCATCCCACAGTACCTATAAGATTGACGTAAGCTGTGGCCCTAGACAAAATGCATTGCGAGAACGTTATCGTTATCGAAAATGGAATGACGTTAAATTCCGGAACGGTCGCGTCGAGCGCTTATGTCAATTCCATACAATTTGATAAATTTTGATCATCGTTTACGACGTATCTTGTCTAGCCTCGCCGATGAGGGATAGCGTCGAACGCTCCATAATGTACCTATACATAGATAGAAAACAGAAAAGTAGCGTTTGTATCTTGCCAGGTCGTGGACAGTGCGTGCCTTGCATCCATTATTATTTCGACCTTACGTTTAATTCTATAGTCTGGTAAGCAAATGATTAAAAACGAAGATTAAAATCGTTTGGTGTCTGTGTATATGTGCCTATTTAATGCAAACTTTAACCGCCGAATTAAAAGCAGGCTTACCAACAATTCGAGTTATTAAAACAACACCTTTAGATATACAAATGATAGAACTAGGTAGGTAACACATAATAATAAATCAATGTCGATACTTTTGACAATTGAATGTTTTTAAGCATCCGTAATTGAGTCAAGGCATTGTGCCAACTGCTAATTCCAAAGTGTTCGCATTTTTACCTTGAGCTGAAAAAAGTGGTTCGAATATCTTACACTTACATAGAATAGATCTGACCTAAAACTGTTCCTAAATCTGTCTCAATAAAGCAGGATTTACTTATCAGATGATGATATCGTCCCTTTACTTTCTCAACCTCTTATCTGATCGATTAGTTAGATAGAAAAAACACTCATGTTCCAAGTTCGATAAAGACTACTTTCTTATACAAATATTCGATCAGTTAAGAGGTTAAGAAAGTAAAGGGACGATATGATATAATATGAATGCTTTATCTCGGAGCGCTGAAGCCGGCTTCTACTACTCCTTACCTAACTGGTTTCTATTGTTTGTCCGCTAAGACAGACAAGATTCCAATAATGAGAGCTTGTTCGTTGTTAAGATAAATGTTGACCTAGTGCGAGTGTAAGATCACAGTGGAAACTAACCGGCGATCTCTTAAACATCTGTGACGATTAGCAAGTAAGTGTAATGTTTCAGTTCGTCGTTTGACGAATTCGTCTGCTAATTTTATCGGCGACTTCTCCGATTGTTGTTGGTTGCATGTTTCTTTGTCGAAACTTTTGAGCTCAACCAAAGTCGGCTCGGCATGTATCTTACTGGGTATCTAATTTATCGAAACGACTTTCAATTAACGTATCATTTCATTACGCACAATTTTCATTTCATCGAGAGGCATTTCTCGCCATATGAGTTTTTTTTGGTAGGTAGTCATTAGTCTTACCTAACCTAACCTACGTAACTAGTGTTTAAGATATCCTGAAAACATCATGGGTTCAGCCGAAAATAGCGTTCGATGAAATGGAATTCGATGAAACGATGCAATCGATAAAGTTAAATTCGATAGTTACCATCTTACTTGCTAGCTACCATGTCTACGAGCACGCCGAAATTGTTAAATGAAAACCCTATGTTACACCCCTACCCTACCCTATGTCATAAAGACAAGAAAAAGTGTTGCTATTTCACTTCTTTCGCTCGCTCTTATTAAGTACTGATGGCCCGCATTCTCTCCTGTTCTTGTTCTTGCCTTCCCTCTCTTACTGCCTGTTCCTACCTACTCATTCCTGGAATGCAGGTACAAATTGTAGATCGCACCTGCTATTCCTTTGATGCAGTAAGCAGCTGTTTTTTCTTACCAATACCATCATCTCTTTGGCGTTTGTTTCTTAAAGATAAAATACCGCTCTAGTGCGATTCTGAATCGCGTGAGAGTACTGTAATAATAAAAACTAACATTTTAGAAATCTATACTAATACTTACGAACAAAAAATGATCAACTTTCCACAAATTCATGCAATTGATGAGTCCGTCTGCGTAGCATTGGGTTTTTCTTTCATAAAGGTTTCCTGCACTCTGCGATATGGATAAGAGTAAAAACTTAAAAAATTAAAATGCTCGTGTTTCGTATATTTTCATAAACATATTTGCAAAGAAACGATGGATGTAAATACTTTTAAGTTTTTGCCTGGAATTGTCCAGTAGATTGGAATAAAAATTAGTATAGGTAGTAACAGACGTAAAGAAAGAAGAAAGAAGAAGTCTCTGTCTGTTACGCGAGTGATCCTTTTCATCGGATGTAAGGAACTTCAAAGATGCATTGTATCGTTCAATCTTCCATTAGGTAGGTATTTTTCGTGACGTGACGTGCCCGGTGCGGCGAGAGCATCACTCGCGGTCACGCTTGCGGGTACGTCTCAGACGACTTTTAAAATTTCTACTCGTGCGCAGTTCTTTTAAATTTAATTTTGCGATGCGACTTACGAAACTGAATGAAAATGCCAATTATGTTTGATGTCGTACCTACCTACATTTTTTTTTAAATAGTATTATTGTAATAGTACCTACTTGGCATATATCCATATAAATATACCGTAAAAAAATCATTTTAGAAATTGCATTCCAATTATGTATTTATTTATTTTCCTAGTAAGTATTTGAGGATTCGAAATGCGCAAATTGTTTTCTATATAAAAACAAAATTCAATCAAATATTATTGGATAAACTAATAACTTGTCGACATCCTAAACAGTCATAATAATATATTTATTCGCTGGCTATACTCGCTTCGCTTTCCGCTCATCGTCGGCAGTGGGCAGGGCCGTCTTCAACTATGCTGGGGCCCTAGGGCACACAAAAAGGGGTTTGGGTAAAAGTGTTGTCATTTGTAAAATTCATACTTTTTCAAGGTGAGCGGCCATTCGTAAAAGTGGTAAATTATGATAGAATTATTAAAAATAAACATATTTTGTTATGTAATGTAATACTCTTAAGTGCATCGGAGCCGAGATATTTAAACATTCATACTTGGGCGTACTTTTGTACTAAATACTGAATACTTAAATCTTTAAAATCTCCGCTCCGATATTATTTAACGCCATAAATTATATATATCTATATGTATTTAGAGGTCCTCTAAATAACTATGTAAAAATCATCTGTGGTCGCTGAAAAAAAATATGACAATATTCTTCAAACAAATTTACCCAATGCCCTTTGAGGCCCCTTTTGGAAAGAAAAGAAAGCGAATTATTACTAACAGTTTTCTACTATCATCTTCTATTTATTATGGGTAATAAATTGTCGGTCCTTCGGGGCCCCCTGTGGATGGGGGCCCTGGGCTCGGGCCCCTTGTGCCCTTATGGCAAAGACGGCATTGGCCGTGGGACAAGTGCCTAAAAGCATCTAAAAGGGGCGAACTATGCCTGATAGCTATCTATTTTTATGTTATTCTTTAAATGTACATACAATGTTTAATCTTGGCAATAACATGATTATTATTTCCAAATGTATTATTGCGCAGTTCCTATCTATAGATAAATGCTGAACACAATTTGACTTGTAAAATCTGGTAGGTCCTTAGGTTTTAAATATAAACACTGTAACTTACACTTATATTATAATTGTTATGAGTGGAAGTTTTTCTTCTCGGTTTTTGCGCAAGGTTACGATATGATATGACGAACCATAATATCTCGCTCGAAGAAAAAATAACTAAGTATTTTCCATTAGTTACTTACATTATTGCAAGCAATAAATAAAATTTCCGTCGAAAATTAACCGACCTACGATGCTTAACTCGCGGAATTACAGTCAGTGCCGCATTACGCAAGCGCGGGGCCCGTAGCAAATTGTATAAAGAGGCCCTTGGTTTGTTTTAGGTTATTCCTAAGTTTAGGGTGCTAAATAAAATATAACCGGGTAGAAATACATATCAGGTAGACCCACAGGTGCGCGGGGCCTCCCAATGCGCGGGGCCCGTAGTATTTGCTACTCTTGCTACCTGGCTAATCCGCCACTGATTACCTACAGTCAAGGAAGTACATAATTCCAAAAGCACGTACGAGTCGGAATAACGTCGTAATTAGTTGATTTCAGTAAACATAAATAATGTGGTAGGTACGAATCTTATCACTACCAGTACCAGCCAAGGTCGGAAGATTTCAAACTGAAGCAGTTTTATAACGATGTAGGTAAACGATGCATGGGTATTATGAACTGGAAATATAAGAAGCATTCAGATCCAAGAACTCCAAATGGTGTTTATTTTGTTAGGGAATCCGCGGGAGCTCGGCATCGTTAGGAACTCGGGATGTCTAGTGGAATCTATTTCGGGAAGCGTGCGCTGTCGTGTCGTAGGAAACAGTTATTTACTATACCGGTTCTAAAATAACTTAACTTTAGCTAAAGGTGGGATGTATGTAGTTTAGACCGGTCTGAGTGGAGAGCCTTGGGGGAGGCCTATGTCCAGCAGTGTACGTCTTTCGGCTGACATGATGATGATGATGATGATGTAGTTTAGAGATTAACATCGGTGTGCTTCCCTCCGTCCACTAGGATCCATTGATAGGATCCGTTAATGGGGTCAAGTGGACTTTTTGAACATTCAAATCCATTAATGGAGTCGAGTGGGCTTTAATGTAACTACGACTTCAATCCATTTAGAGTCGTTTACACTTTTTAATACGATCAATGGATTCTGTTGCACTCTTAATTACACTTCAATCCATCTGGATCTTAGTACACTCACTACTATTTAAATGACCTATCTAACAATGGATTTTATTAAACTTTTAATACTTACACTTGAATTCATCAATTGATGGATACTCGTCGACATTGTAGTAGGTATATTAAAATCCATCGATGGGTCCCGGTATGTGAAAACTTCAATAGAATCCATTAATGGATCTTTGTAGACATCATAGTATAATTAAATCCATTGATGGATTCCAGCGTCTTGTGGAAAATACTCCAAATGGATTTAAGTGTACATTAAAGTCCACTCGACTCCATTAATGGATTTAAATGTACAAAAAGTCCACTTGACCCCATTAATGGATCCTCCTATCAATGGATCCTAGTGGACGGAGGATACTATGACGGAGTGGTGTGCTTAGATAAGTTTATCAGTATAGACCAAAAGTGTCCAACGACATTTGACAAATGTTTTATCCTAGTAATATTATAAATCCGAAAGTTCGTGTGTGTGTTAGTTTGTAAGTCCTGGTCGAATGTGGATGAAATTTGGAATGTAGATAGCTAACACTCTGGATTAACACGTATGCTACTTTTCATCCCAGAAAATGGTAAAGTTCCGGAGGGAATAACGATAATCGAAACTTACGCGAATGAAGTCGCGGGCAGAAGCAGTTAATTATATATCTAAGGTTTCATCAAACTGAGGCCTTACAAATGAACTGCGAAATCCTGACAAGTTCCAGGCAGTGAAATGGACAGGGGACATTTACGACTCCTTACTATATTCCTTGCACTGACGGAACGTGACAAGTTTTGTCAGTTCATTATACTCTAATTAATAACTTTACGGGAATAATATTGATATTGAAAGTATTGAAACTATATCATCCAAATAGGTTAATTCTGGCTGTAATGTCTTTTAGGAACTTACTTAACAAAACATGCTATTAAGTACCTAATTAGTCTAATTATTTACAATTAATGGATGGTAATAAAATAAGTATTAAGTATTAACAAACGGACTACATTAACCGCGTCTAGTGTTGATTACATTTGATAACCTACAAGACCACCACAATCTGTCTTATACCTATGTTGTAGTGTAATGTTACACTTTTAACACACACATTAAAGCTGCCCTTATAAGCCAATAGGCGTTATCACAAATTTAGTAGCCAAAAAAGATTAAATTCTCTCTCATTAGTAATACGGTTGCATTTGCTATAGGGGTTCTGTCTGATATACCGCCTTTTGTCTTAGTAGGGCAGAAAGTCTCTGACCTGATCTGACTGATCATACTCTGAAGCAACGTCATAAGATGTTTATATACTTTCGGTGCCCACACTGCCAACTTGTTTGAATGTTGGGTCAGTTTTGTACGTAAATCCAGTGTTCTTTGGCACTCAATGTCCGTAAATAATCTCTACATTTCGACCACGTGAAGAACATTATTACAAAGTCACGTGTCCAATGTATTGTTACGCAGTGGTTAACCGGGAAAATCAGTCTACGTTTCATTCCGTTGCGGTAAATCGAGCATTTTAAATGTCATTTTCTGTTTAATGTAGGTACATTTAGGTGACAAAAAAGAGTTGTAAATAAAAAACGAAGGCGCTGTTGGAAATGAAATTGACAACATGTTCCAATTTTAACCAACTGTCTTTTAACTTAGATACCGTAAAATGGGGTGACTTTGGAAACGCGAGGCGACTTTGATAGTTTTTTGAATCATCAATTTCCTGCAATGTTTGAGTTATTATTAAGCTCTTTCGCGACATTACGATCATATGTTTCATATGCGAGCGCAAAATGTTTGTAGTTCAAGTATTTTCAGACATATTGGATTTAAAACCTTTGAAACAAAAAACCACTATTTTTTACTTGCTTCAGGGGTGACTTTGATATTGTGATGTAAACACAGGGAAAATCCAAGTAGCCCCATTTTAAGAATCGAGGTTTTAAGCAGCGTAATTATTTTTTTCTACCAAGCCGTCTACCGTATTCTGCCTCTAACTGCTTTAAGTTACTCCAATTGAGTTGTCGCCAATACAATATTTTTAATAATTTATTTTACGGTTAAATGCGGGAGTTACAGAAGATTTATTTTTAAAATTAATCAAATTAACCCCATTTTACGGTACCTACTTAGGTACTATGAGTGTTGCCATTTGAGAATATTGTAATTTTACATTGGTTCAACTCTTTTTTTGCTCAGCTATTGAAATTGAAATTAATTTATTTTGAATGTCTTGGATTCATATTTGTCGTATACCATCATCTTCATCACCATTCATCAGTTCATCTATGTATTTCTTTATGTTTCAAGATTTAAACAACACTTCTTTGTTATTACAATTTTCATATGACCTTAACATAATACCTGTACACATTTTTGGAAAATCTTGACCAATAGGGGTAGAAATTTTATTTTTTGCGCAAGTTCTTTTTTCACATTTTATTTTTTGGCAAGGTTTCAAAGTGTTAGGAAAAAGAGTTGAAATTGACAATGTAGTATAAAGGTTTGGTTACAATTTTTTTTTCTTTTTTAAGCGATCCAATTTAACTTGAGCCATTGATTTACAAGTCAATGACATGAGCACAAAATGAAGTTAAATTATTGGATTGCATTAAAATAAAATCTAGTCACTTGACGTTTAATATCTTGCATATGTATCTCGCATGTCGCTCAATGCGTCTCTATCATGACAGACTTAGAAAAGGATAGAGCGACAAACAAATCGAATTGCGGGTAAAATCGTTAATATCGTGTTGTCGGGTATGTGCTACGGCTTTCTCTCTCACGTTCTTGTCTCGCGTGACACCGTTACTGCCGTCATGGCAACGGCAGGTAACGTCCGAACTGGTTGTAGACGTTCTTATTGGCGGTCATTCATCTTGCTTTTTTAATCTGTGGGTAATATATTTATGTGACTATATTAAAACCGATCAAAAGCATGCTCAGGGGCTCCGAAGCCTTTACTACAAACAAAAAACTATCTCAAAAAACATGTACGAATTGATTTTCAATTTAAAGTTATTTGGTCCTATCTAAGATGATTTTTAGCCGCCTGTACCATGCCTGTACCTCAGAAATCAAACAAGTCTAGGTACTTAGTCGTGATATACCTCGTTCTCCTTTTAAGTTCGTTGTATGTACTTTCATTTAACACGTTCACTGTCCTTATACAAAACAATCTGACAATGTCACAAGTCCAACTGTGCATTCATTATGGGGATGTGACCCCATGGTGGAAGCACGGACTCCTGAAAAAAGCTTCATGACCAAACATTGGGGCCACCCGGACAGGGAACGTGTTAACATATTATTTAGATTTTTGTTACTGGTAGTTTTGGGAGACACGTACTGCCCTCCTTAATAAAATGAACGCATGCGCAATTTGTTAGTCAAAGTAAATTTAACCCCCTATCTTAAGAAATAAGGTCACTAATACATACGCGGTTCTATGAGACATACGCCCTTTTTTCTAATGAGGGCAGCGTAAGTCTCAGTCAGTACGAGTATATAAATATAAGACTGTAAGTATTATATATTAAAAGCGGTTAACCGATCCTTAGCTAACAACGGTGACTCAAGCTTATCTTATCAATTTAATACATATACAACATGATAGATAATATCCGTGGAAAATATAGTGCTTGTAGGAAATTAAACCTTTGCACTTACTGCCGATAACAGTGTACGGACTAGAGTCCACAAACATACTGTAGCTTTATATTACTTGGTAAAACTATATTGCTATGTTATCGTATCGTCAACGTTGCGATATTATCTTATTTACTTGACAGTAACGGCGGCGGAGTTAAAAACAATACTAGGTATAATACATGTCAATAGCAATAATGATTTTTCCGAGTAGAATAGAGCCCCAGTTTTTTTGTTAATTTACGTTTTACAATTATCTAAGACTAAAGGACGCCCGCTTCGTACGTGTAGAATTAGTTTCCCGCTACTCTCCCTATTTCTTCCCGTTGGGGGTCGATTTTCGGTAAATCCTTTCTTAGTGCCCCCTTAGTGCCTTAGTACCCTAAGGAATATTTCCTCCAAATTTGAAGTTCCTAAGGTCGAGCGGTTTGGGCTGTGCGTTGATATCTAAGTCAGTCAGTCAGGTTTTCCTTTTATATATAGAAGATAGATAGATAGATAACTATACCTATGGAGGGATACATTAGGTCGACTACAAAGAGATGAATCCATTTTCGAATCGAGATTAACAGGTATCTTTTGCTCTTAGAAAACCTAAAAAACTTTTAAAAGTTCATGTTATGAAGCTTTAACTTCAAGCTCTCATTCGCCCCAAATTTTATTATTTATTTTGCAATTAGGTACTATTACGATATTATGAGAGACTAAAAACATTTAAGTAGAAAAGGCATTAATAGGCTAGTGTCCTAAAAAAATCTCATTAGTCCATAATTTACATTATCAAAAAATATTGAACACATATTTTTTCTTTTGTCAATTAAACAAAAAATTACGAAGATAAAGTGCGTTGAAGTTTCGCGTGACGTCACGCCGTGGCACACTTTATACCACGTTGTGACGTCACGAGCCCCCACTCCCGAACTTTGATGCGCGTTATATTTGTCAATTTTGATCGATTTGAAAAAGCAAAAAATACGTGTTCAATATTTTTTGATAATCTTACTGACGGACTAATTAATTATTTTTTTTACCCTGGACACACCCCTATTGTCATCCGACTAATCTTGTTCTCTATACATTCAATTTTTTTGTCTTTCATTATGTCCTCATGCCCTTTGTAAATAAGAAAAGCTTATATTCAACAATATGACCACGATATCGAAGCAGGGTGGGATAATACAGTCGAGTTCATATACATATATACACTTTAGTACCTTGTCACTTTAATCGCTGTGACAATTCATATATGGCAGTTTAAAGTTTTAAACATGACATTAAATAGATAAGGTAATAAAGTGTACACATATTTATGAACTCGACTGTACAAATGTGGAAAATCACCGTGACCTAGACGTGCCTAGACTGCCTAGACATTAGTCATACCAAGAGGCCCTGAACTACGGTAGTTTGGAATTCCCCTGTCTCATGCTTTTTAACGCCAATATTGATCTGTTTTTTCAGGTGTGGTTCTATAATCTAGGTCAGAGGTCCCCAAACTTTCTTGTCTCATAGACCACTTGGCATTTGTTACGGTTTTGGGTGGACCCCCTGCTTACCCAATATTTACGTAAAAACTAAGCAAAAAAATCCCGGATTTTTTGCACGGATAACTTTGGAAGTCTAAGGCTCAAAATTGACACAGGCTAAAACGAAAATTTTGCGCGGAAAAATATATTTTTTCAAAGTAAAAACTACACAGAGAAAATTTCAATATAATTTATATAGATAATATTGCTTTATTTATACATTTATAAGAAAGTATTACGTAAATAAGTAGGTACCCACTGTCTGTGTATGAATATGGATTTGTTCTATTAATGGAAAGCCGAAATTAAAGTCACAACCTGCTTAAATGGGATCCACTATCGTGGGACCCCCATTTTCATCTCATGGACCCCCATATATTTTTTCCGCTCACATGGACCCCTTGCAGGTCGTCGTCGACCCCTGGGGGTTTATATAGACCACTTTGGGGATCACTGATCTAGGTAGATGTAAACGAAGTTACTGGTTTACCTAATAGGTAATATGCATGGATTTTTTTAAATCAATATTAATTTTGTTCTGCTAAGAGCGTAGGTACCGAGGAAGGTGTCAGGGCAGGACGAGAGACCCCCTACGATGAGTATCGAAGAGTATAAGGTACTAGGTAAATTTATTTAGAGAAGTGAAACTCCTTTGTGCGTAACTTGGTTAGCGGATGCCGCCAGAGTTGTCGCTTAACTAATATTTTACACACTACGGTATTATTACACAAAAACACGATTAAAGTAAGTAGAAAATAGTATTTAAGTTCTTTTTTGTCATGCTACTTCAGTCAACCTCAGTACTTTTTGTACTATGACCGACTGAAATAGCAAGACACGTTCGTACGTTTCCGTGAAAATACGATGGAAAACAATTATGCACTGCATCTGTACTTAAAAAGGCATCCATTTTGCCATTTTGCATTATGCCAATGCATTTTTTATATTATTTACCTTATAGGTATTATTAAATTGAATTAGCTTTTCCTTATTCTCCATGCTTACTCTCAACATTTCGCACATGACATTCAATACCGTATTAACTCAAAAATAAATTGTAATGCATAACTATTTGTACTAGTTTGAAATTAGAATAAATTTTTCAACACCGTCACATTTCGAGTTAAGACGGTATTGATTGTGCGATTTAGTGCTAGAGTTAAGCCGCACACGCACTGAGAGACTAGAGGCAGCGCGTTCAAACGCACTGAGAACGGAAAGGGCGCGGTGCGGCGCGTTCCCAAAGATACTAAAAACGCTTTCACCACGCTATGGGCACGCCTTCGCTCTCAGTGCGTTTGCTTGCAATGTTAGGAACGCTCTTTAGTATGGAAACGCGGCGCCTCCGCTCCTCAAGGCGTATGCGGCTTCTTTGAATAGGTAGGTATAGAATAACACATGGAATTGACTTGATGATGCACTGCATAGGCAAAAGAAAAAACCGGCCAAGTGCGAGTCGGACTCGGGCACGAGGGGTTCCGTACCATTGTCGAGCAAAAAATATCACGTTTGTTCTATGGGAGCCCCACTTAAATATTTATTTTATTCTGTTTTTAAATAGTATTTGTTGTTATAGCGACAACAGAAATACATGATCTGTGAAAATTTCAACTGTCTAGCTACCACGGTTCATGAGATACAGCCTGGTGACAAACAGACAGACGGACAGGGAGTCTTAGGTACCTAATAGGGGTCCCGTTTTTACCCTTTGGGTACAGAACCCTAAAAATGAAGCTTGTATCTAAGTACGTTTATGCTCTTTCAATACATTTATCGAAATTTACACCCAATTAACCCCAGAGTTATGATAGTGTCTTAATCAGGCTTAATTAACCTAGCTCCGTCTTTAACCTCCCAAGGCCCACCATACAACGTAATTTGCCAGAGGAATATGAAGCAATGGTGGATGCAATAGAGTCAATTTTTTTACGAGGTTATAGTCCGGGACCCGAACCCTACTCTGCAGTGGTTTTACTATGGAACTCGAGACTGTTTATTTACTACAAGACGACGTCAGATATACAGGGGGACAGGATATTCAGGGCATAGTAGAGTTCATTTTGGATCAAATTAGGTCATGGAGTACCTGACCGAAAATTGTTAGTTTCTGAGATGTTCATAATTTTAATCTGAATTTTGGCGATTTTCCCTTATGTCCATGTCACGAGATATTCTTAATGTCATGTTTTATTTCAGAAGTTTTTTTAGTGGTATTTTACATTATTAGAATAATTACAAATCAGTGAAGTTTTTAAACTCATTTGCCCGTTTTTTTATAATCAAGTTTTAAAGTAATCACATAAAGTTTGTTTCTCCATACTAGGTGTTCCCGTGTTTATTTTTCACTTAGTATGGAGAAACAAACTTTATATGATTAGGTACTTAAAAACTTGATGAAAAAAAAGGGCAAATGAGTTTAAAAACTTCACTGATTTGTAATTATTCTAATAATGTAAAATACCACTAAAAAACTTCTGAAATAAAACATGGCATTAAGAATTTTTCGTGACATGGACATAAGGGAAAATCACCAAAATTCCGATTAAAATTGTGAATATCTCAGAAACTAATAATTTTCGGTCAGGTACTCCATGACCTAATTTGATCCAAAACGAGCTCTACTATGCCTCCTTAAAAGGATTGTATCGAATATCCTGTCCCCCTGTATAACGTAATTATCATTATTAACTGTATATAGCGAACGAGTGTGACTCGATAGGGAATATGCATGGATTTATTAAAACGCATTTCTCAACAAAATATGAAAATACCGTAAAAGAGATCACCAAAACTGAAATTCTAATTAAAACCGGTCAAGAAATACGGATGATACAAGCATTTTAAACTGCTAATTAGACAGAGAGATCCGATGTGCACCGGTGACGTCATTGTGCAGTACGGCCATATAAACTCCACGTAAAATTCTGTTTTGCTAGAAAGAGATAAGAACAAATCTTTGTCGGCTTATATCTTGGTTATTTTTATAACTATTAAAATAAACTCACCTGTTTCTTACATGAATCAGATTTTATTGAAGCTGTAAAATAACATGCATATTCCCTATTCCATCTTAGGTATTTACTAAGCAACTAGTTATTCAAGTAAAATATATCTATACTATACGTTGCTGAGGAAGGTTCTATTGTTTCTATCTAATAAATATAAGTTACGTTCAGGATTTCTTCACGAAACATTAGACGTAGATATCAAATAGCCTACCTATTTGTATCGGATTCTGACACACTGAGAGCGTTTTCACGCCGCGTCCGGGCTGAATTCGAAATTAGACTCAAGAATTAAATGCTACGGCTATGACGGTCACAAATGACGGATTTAGTGCACAACTTGCTCAAAAAGTCTCTACGGATAAAACTTTAACATTCTCCGACCGTACTGTAATAGCTTTCTTTTTCGTGACATGACGCTCTGTCATTACTTATGACGAATTTCTATTGTGGCTCATCTATAGGCAAGATGTGAAAGCATTTAAAAACAGTTGTTGAGCTTACAAGGCTATGTATGCCCAATCGATTATACCTGACGCTCTATGCTACGACATAAATAATATTTCTCTTGACTTGTTATGGTAATCGGCCGCCATTACTGTCGAGTAAGTAAGCTGTCAAAACGTTAACATTGCGATAACACGTCAAAAGCATAAGGTTTGACCGTGTAGAATTTCAGATTCTCAGACCTGAGGGCCCTGCAAAGATGCACTACGCTAGCTAACGTTTCTATTCGATTCGTTTTTAAACCAATCGCGTCACTGGGAGATGACGTGATACGAAAAGTCACGTGGTCTACCAGTGCTGCAGTGACGCGATTGGTTTAACACGAATCGAATAGAAACGTTAGTTAGCGTAGTGCATCTTTGCAGGGCCCTCAGTTCTATATTATTAACTTACTTGTATAGTCGCCCAAGAAAGTACTTTGCCGTTTTTGGACCTTAATGTCATACAAATAAGAGTCGAAAAGTGTTAAAGGAGTTTCTTGGTCGATTATCCTACCTACCTACTGACCTACCTACAATACTTTTATAAAACTGTAGTTAGCTATGTATGCGTAGCTAATGAATAATGGTTAAGTGTGAGTGTGACAATCGATTTAGTTCAAGGACAAAGCATTTATCAACATTATCTTATCTTTTTATCAATGCTTCTACAATCAATCAGTCTTAAATAGGTATGTTTTACCTAATAAGTATTCCTGTTGTTTAAATATATTTTTATATGAGTGACGCGTCTAGGTAGCATGCAAGCCAAGTTCTTAAAAAACAACATTTAAAAATTGACGGCTGTTTTGTATTCGTATTGGGTGTCAACTAACAGAAAGGTAACGGAGTCATGACTATCGTTCATGTGGTAACTAGACGTACCAATTCTAGGTCCAATAAAAAAGCCTTAGGCAAAAAATAAAAATGCGCCAGGCCGAGGATCGTAGATTTTATCTCTTCTTAATCCATAACGAATAATGTAGAATTGTTTAGTTAGAGCCTTCAATGGGGCTTGTACAAAACTATGATCGCTAAATTTAGACGTAACACAATAAAACTTATGTTTAAACTTTTTTGACAATTCTTTTAACTTTTTTGCCAATTCTTTGACGATTCTAAATTAAGTCTAGTAATATTTAGAATCGCTACCCAAAGTTTGTAGATTCGTTGCGTAGAAATCACAGATCATGGGAGTGAGCAACCATGCTTCTTTGTGTGACTCAAAATTTAACAATAACGCTGTACATCAAAGAAATTACTGCCAGTTAAACTTTTCATAAGGCAGTGTAGTCGCCCTTTTTGCGATCATTAGAGACGAGGGGCGAGCCATGTTTCACGCAGAAATGTCGACCTATATAAGCCTTGAAGGTCAATGTAATACTATGTACCGATCGGTGATAAAAACGGTAAGAAAACGATCTATACGATCAACATATACGTTGTTCATTCATCAATGTTAAAGCATACTTTTGAGCAACCATTTTGTATTCAATGATTATTTTTGGTACTTGAAGACATAGTTTGAGTACGTTTAATCGTGATATACTACCGCAATATTTTACAGGCGAAACTAAATGAACCCTTGATTAAGAGAAAGGTAATAGGTACGTCATCTATTAAAAACAATAGTGTTTACCAGTATTTATTATTTACATGTAACAGGTTACGCGATGTGATGTTAATGTTGTTGAATAATCATCGGTCGACAAACAATACGAGTACAAGGTGCATAAAGAACTGAGCCAAGTTCATAAATGTATAAAAAGGTGACGTATGTTTACATTTTTTCTTTATCACAGTGTTAAAACAAAATAAAAATTCCGAGTTACCATTACTTAATAAATGTTTTCTATTTATATTTCTAAAAGACAATATTTATGTAAACCATTCAAGAGGCCTCCGTAAATTTAATACTTAATTAACACGAAAACTTACAACTTGAATAGATTTTATTTAGCTCAAATGAGCATTTTTATTGAAAATTACATGATTTTAGGTACATCAAAAAATTGCATGTTTTTGTAATTAAAGTTCCATTAAGCGTATGTATAATAAATAATGGGTAATAAATATCGTTACGATGGCTATTATTTACAAGACAGTAATGGCGTCCGAGTTAAAAAATAGGTACTGTAATAGACAGTAATGTCGAATACAATATTGTTTACCGAATAGGATACGAGCCCAGACCACATTTACTATTCCAAATGCGATATATTGAAACAAAATGTAACGCTTGGCTTGCTCGACTTTAACGTTCCAATTACGAATTGCCTCACACGTTCCGACATACTTTAACCAATCGCGACTTAATCCATTAACCTTACATACAACGATGGATTATTTAAGCACGTCGAAATTAGCATGTTGTTAAAGCGGCAATGTACTGTGCCATCGTGTGAATATTGTTCACGATAAGGCAAAGATAATGTGAAAACGTGACCAAGCCCGCGCGTGTTGTTTCATGACATTGAGCTGAGCGTCCGCGTCGTCTTGCTTACGTTTCCATTTTGTTTCTGACGTAGCCGCGGCCCGCGGTGTTTGTTTTACAAGCGAGTCTTCATTCAATCTTTTTCATTGGGATAATGTTCTTCGAAAGTAAACCGCTACAAACTCTCTGTAACATATACTTACTTACCCTTTGTTCTCATAAGGAAGGACAGATTATCAAAAAGACAGATTCTCATTAGCACTGATTCTCATAAGGATAGTTTCTCAAAAGGACAGAAATGGTACAGTTCCTCACACCATTCTTTAAGCCCTTAATAATATAATGAGATTATTTATAAGAAAGGATGATATACCACCCAGAATTAGGAGCTCCGCGGTAGCTGAACTCCTTCGACACTTTATTGATTTGAAATTGAATTGAGTGTCGACGGAGCTATCGCGGAGCTTCTATTTCTAGATGGTTTGGCCCTTCGAGCCTGCTGGAAAACTAACATAACCTAGACCTACCTGCGTACCTACGTATTATAGCTTAAAGTAAGAAAGCAATTAAATACATTCCTTTTTCAGCTTAACTGTAGGTACTTCGTCCTTTTGAGAATCTGTCCTAATGAGAACATCGAGGTTACTTACGCCTATAGGTGCAGATACTCAGGAAAATTACTAGGTGAATGGATATCCTAGTGAAGTTGACCTTTGAGTTAAATAGCTAATAGGATTGTTATACGGTGTTACGAGTTTGCTTAGTATACTATTTACTACGGCAAATTATAAGCCCTCAGGGCATATAAGGATTATGTATTGCTAATGTAATAGCCGTGATAGGTTATATTTTGTAGAGGGCTGTATATCATCAATCATCATTGACTAGAAATTTGGTCTAACCGAGCGCTTTGAACTGTATAATTAATTACTAATATTATTTGACATTAATTGAGTATTAAAATATTGCTTTCCTTTTACAAGTCTTCTTTTTTCCTCTTCATAAAACCAGTTTGCTTGAAGATATGGAAAAGCTAGCTAGATCGTCCCTGTGCGTTCTAGAATGCGATAGCAAACAAAGACCTTAGCAAAAGAACAAATGTTATAAGTAGTATGAAAATAACTAGTAGGTAATATTGTCTTTCATGCAGTAGTATTGTATAATCATTCAAGCTCAAAGGTCACTTTAGAAACTACATTAGCAATGTGTTTTGTAAACATGCATCTGTTTACTTAATTTTAACAAGCGATCCGTCCTCGCTATGCTTCGGTTTATGTGGGTTTTCTGTAACAGTCGTTGATAAACCAGAAATTATTATACATAAAAAACCTTCCGTGAAAAATTATCTAACTGATGGTGACAACCGCATTAAAATACGTTCAGTCGTTTTTGAGATCATCGCGAACATACAGTAGGTACTAGTGATAGTATAGTATACCTGCTTTTTGTTACCAATATAGTTTACCTTCTTTAAAGGCGTCTACCAATACAGAAAAAAGAAAATCTTGTACAGAAATAGTAATTGCCCTACCCGTCGCCTCCGTCGCTTAACCTGAAACCAGTTTAGTTATGTAATATGCGCAGTGGTAAGAATGCCCAGAATCCATGGTTCCTAAACAAAATACACCCATTATGACTGTCTGTTTGTAGTTTGGCACTGAATGGCAACCTTCAAGAAACGAGCCCTTTACACTTACACTTTCCTTAAAGGCCGGCAGCGTTTAACCCCCTGGGTGTTTCAGGTGTCCATGGGGGACGGTGATCACTTACCATCAGGTGAGCCGCCTGCCGCCTGCTCGTCTGCCTCCCACTATTAAAAAAAAAAAAAGAATACGTACTTGCTTCAAATTATCAATGGTCCAAGGTTCGCGGCAATGAATATTGATAAGTACGCAAATGGCTTTTAATAATTACTTCGCTCATAAGCTGTTTAGTTTTCGAGCGGACTTTGGTCTTTGTACGTTGAAATTAGCAAAACTTAACTCAGTATTTTTATAGGCAAACACACAATCACCTACCCGTATTAGTTACAATATACCTACTTACATTTATGTTCTAGGTTCAAGCAAGATTATAACAATGGTTGCGGTTTTACCGACATACTCGTACAGTGCTGGTCACATAATTAGAGACGCTTGCGTTTTTCCCATACAATTGCCTGTCCATAATTATGTGACTGTACTTGTATACAAACATACCTTCATGCCTTTCTCCCAATGGGGTAGGCAGGCGCCAGCCGGCTTTACCCTATGGTAGTTCATATCGTGTTTTGTTTTTAATGCGACTTTACGTCTCCGGCTCTCGGATGCTATTAAGAAAGAGGACTTTAAAATAGGACTAACGACCATCAGGTGCCTTGTGTGCTCGTTTGCCATCTCCATGGCATAAAAATGGCATCGCGCGTTTTGGCCGAAATATGGTTTGCCGAATGTATCGTTTCTCAACCGTTTCATTTGCCAACTCGCTTTTTTTCTGTAACTGTACATATTTCAGGATTTATTTCATTACCATCGTGTAGAACACTATAGGTTAGGTTAGATTAGTTTTTATAAAAATCCTGAAATATTTACAGTTACAGAATAAAAAGCGGGTTAAAATAACTAATAAAAGGCAGAGAACCCATGAAAATAGATATAAAAATAGACGTACTTCAATATATTCTGGATTGTACAAAATTAAATACTTAATATATTTAAAATGACCTATCGTAGGTATAAGCTTATTGTGGCGGTATTTTGAACTGCTACGACTTATGGCTTATTAACGTTGGTCCAGCAAAAGGGCATGGCATGCCAGTAGAAGTACATTGACGAGTTGGTTTTCACGTTTGAGGCGAGAGCTATAACGACGCAATGTACTTCTGCTGGCATGCTTTTGCTGGAACAATGTAAATCAGCCATTAAGGACCTTCAAGAGACGTGCATACTCTCTTCTCAAAGGCCGGCCACCCGTCTGCGATTCTTCTATGTAATTGGTACCCATTTTGGCGCGTTGAACACTTTCCACCAGATGCCCTGCTGACTCGTTTCTCTCTTACATAAAAAACGAATGACAACTAAATGTATGTCCTATTCCAGGTTTGACGAGAAGGAGAGCATCTCAGGGACTCAGCAGCTGAAGTCCTCGGTGCAGAAGGGGATCCGCGCGCGCCTGCTGGAGCTGTACCCTCAGTTGGAGAGCTACATCGACCAGGTGCTGCCCAAGAAGGACACCTTCAGGATCGTCAAATGGTAACTCTTCCTTCAAGCATTCGCAGTCTAAGATTGCTAATTTCTATGGGTTTCACAGACCTCTGGCATGACACAAAAAATGCTGACCTACAGGTTCAAAAGTCATTTGCCCATAATGTTGCTAGTATACGGTGCAAGTAGCTTGCGCATATTGAGGCACTTGTGCAAGTTATATGCATCGTGTAGAGGTAAACAACGGTATAAAGGAGTGTGAAACTGGTGCATCAAGTTTGAGCAAAGCATACTTACTCGGGGGTTATGACATGCTAATGCAGTTTCTAACGAGGAGGTCGTAAGGCTGACTTTTTGATGGTCAGTTAAATAGTTAACCACGAAGTAAAGCGTATAAAGAGCAAATCAGAGAGCACATGTTGACATGTCCATCAGAGAGACAATCGCACTAGGGTACCTAGTCCCAACTAAGCCTTAGGCTTGTATTATGTCTACTAGACAACGATAAACATGCTTACATAGATAAATAAATCCTTCCACATATGTCATATAAAACATTCAAGACTACAACAACTAATACCCTCCTCCATTACTCAAATATTTATCTTTATTGGCATAAGTAAGAAGTTGCAATTGGAAATCTAGTATAATTAATTTCTCAGAAAATCCATTTTACAACGCCGAATATCCCAAAACAACATACCATGACCCTTTCCGTTCCAATTATCATTATTATTAATATTAAGACCTTCACTGCTGGCCATAGACCTTATTTTAGGAACCCACAATGATCCTTTTAACGGGATCCATCGACCTTCAGCATATTGGTCCACTTTGTGGGGGGCCTTCTCACGCTGCGTCTTCCGGTACGCAATCATTGTCTTTATTAATCTGATCATTGGTATGACAATGGTACTTTGATGCTGTAGAAGTTTGTAGGAGTGACCCCTGCTCTGGCTAGGCTTGGTTGCTTGGCTCGTAATAAAATTATACACATGTTTGCAATAATCAATATTCGATGGCAAAAGTTGATTATTTATTTATGTGTTTTGAAACTAAATAAAGCTTGGCACTTATGTTGCTTGTACACGGTGCATCTAGCTGGAGCAAGTCAATGCGCGGGGTACTTGCTCGAGCACGGTGCATCTACCTAGCTTAAGTTTGATAAAAAAGATTTGAGGAGGTAGCTGGATCCGCACACTTATTTATATCTACCGTTGTTTACATGATTGTTGCATATAACTTGCGCAAGTGCTTCAATATGCGCAAGCTACTTGCGCCGTGTACTAGCACCATTAAGGGCAAATGACTTTTGAACTTGTTTATCGTGCGTCCAACTTTATAGCCTTTTGATTGCGCTCGGGCTCGTTACACGTAGGTATAACGTCACTGAGACGTAATGGCGGCAATCAAACAACCTTGAGCACGTGTGCTATAAACTATAGACTGTTAAAGGTCACTTTCATTACATAGGTACGTAGTTGTGAGTAATTACGGGGAGAACTGTGATCCTTCAAATTATATTGAATTTTCTAGTTACTAGCGCTATCTATGTCTTTGTCTATTAAATATCAAACAAGTAGTGATGCAATTTTGTAGATTTCTTGCTCAAACTAACTGTAGATGGCAGCACCGGAATTCCTGAAGAATTATTGGATTAGCAACTTTCACTTTTAAATCTCCAATAGGTACGTAGAGTTAATTTGAACTGATTTTTAATTGTTAATGATAGGACAGAAATGTCAGAAAAATGGCTACAACATCAATTATTATCACTGTAACAATTTTAGTCTAAGCTGAGAATTCATGGTCTAAATTAGTCATCAGGAACCACGGGAGAGCGCCGGTCAAGTGCAATTGAACTCACTTGTATTATTGTTAAATGAATTAAAAGTAATAATACCTCTATTTTTTATTTCCAGTCACGATCACATCGAGATTATGGTGAACAGCGCCGGGGAGTTGCTGTTCTTCAGGCACCGTGAGGGATCGTGGATGCCGACTCTGCGGCTTTTGCACAAATGTACGTATAAATAGGGTGTTTGGCAGTCGGGTGTAGGGGTTTTAAGGGATGATAGTTAGGGTCATTCTGATCAATTTTGACCTCATTTAATATTGTGCAAAGTTGCACGGTTTTTCAAATATTGTCTATTTCAATTGGTGAAAAAACAGTATAAGTAGTTAGAGTATAGTAATTTTAGTACTTATTGTTAACCTTAATCTTATTTGGGACTAGGTCAATTGGTGTGACATTGTGCTTTGATATTTTTAATCCGGTAAAAAAAAAAGTTTGAAGGAATTACAATGTTTTTTTTTCAGATCCCTTCTTCCTCCCAATGCAGCAAGTGGACAAGGGTGCCATCCGCTTCGTCCTCAGCGGTGCTAACATAATGTGCCCCGGGCTGACGTCTCCTGGGGCTCGCATGTCGTCTGTGGCCAAGGGCCAAGTCGTGGCTGTGATGGCCGAGGGGAAACAGCATGCGCTTGCTGTTGGCATGACGTCACTGTCTACTGATGACATGTAAGATTCACTTCAGCCGGCAGAACATGGTTTATCGTTTGCGTTTATTGCTTGACAAAATGGGGATAAAGCATCCGTCACTCTCGTATTTATACACGTGTCAGAAAGTGACGGATATTTTATTTTATCCACATTTGTCATGCGATAAACGCAGCCATAGGGCCCTGTAATACATAGAGAAATGATTAATAATTAACAAGAAAGTTAACGTTGAATATAAAATTAAGAAATCAGTTTTTAATTACGTGATTCATAGTAAGGTGGGCTGACGTTAGGGCTGGGAGGAATATATGATTTGCTTTAGTTAAACTACAAATTACAAAAAATATTTTTCGCATGTACTTAATTAAAATTCGAAATACGAAATATTTTTATGTCGTGAAATTGAAATATGAAATGCAAATTACAAAAAAGGTTCAGACTCTTTGGTCGCAATAAATTGTTGTTAGTGTTCTTATCTAAGACCGACAAAAAAAGAAGAGAAGATTAGCTGGAAGAGATACCCTAAAGGGATAACTGCGCCCTTGTACATTCCTATTTTGTAAATATTGTATTTGAATTTCTGTGTTTTTTACAATAATGTCTTTCCATACATACAAAAAATAACAGAATTAAACAAATAAGTAATTGAAGTTCTGCCCCGCCCTGCCTGACGCGAAAAATTATCACAACTTATTGTTAAAGTTTTGTTTTTGTTTCGTTTTTTCAGAGCTAAGGTGAACAAAGGCGTTGGTATCGAGAACTGCCATTATCTCAACGACGGCTTGTGGCAGATGAAACCTGTGAAGTGAAGTGTATTAAACACGACATTGTCCTATACTAATTTATGTATGAATTAATTAAGCTTTTTTTTAATAAATATGTCTTAGTGTATATGGTATATTTTTTCATTTAAGTTGTGTCCCTTCTTGTGTGAAAATAACATGAATCGATCACTGGCTAGGGTTAAGAATTGATGTAGGCAAGTTTCACCACGGCACAGTACGGCACCAAGGCACAGTTCACTATGCGGGATAAGGCTGTGGTACCACAGGCGGACCGCATGCTGATTTCTTTGGTAGGTACTAAAAAATAACTTGGCCGTTGCACTTCCGTGCAAGTACCTGTTTATTCGATATTTAAGTGTAGGTGGATTATACGGTTGAAATTAGTGCTATAGAACCATTTGAGTTGAGTAGGAATAAAAATCAAGCTTAAAATACCCATTTGATTTTCTCGTCGATACTATTAAAACATTAAATCGATACAAAAATAGTATAATTATACTTACATACCCAGTGACACTCACGTTATCAAGACGAATGTATGCCGTATCATTTAAAAAATCGATTGAAACGTTGAGAAGTTACGAGCGGATATAGGAACGTACATACGTACATACAGACAGGTTCAATACATAATCATTTTGGACTTCATCGCAATCGGGTAAAAAGTAAGCCATGTACATGAAGAACATGCCTGGTTTCTTTTTAATCAATGGTTCCCGCCGTTCCCTCCCTCTAACCTCTAACTAAATAACTTCTCAATATTTATTCATTCGTTTCGTTCAATGTCAACTGAACAAACGGAAAAGACACCACACATTTGTCCAGTAACTTAACTGTTAAAAAATTACTGGTTTCTCTTATATTGATTATTATTAAATTACCAAATTTATCGCACTTAGTCAACGATTTTCAGTTTATTTACATCAGTAGATATTCATCTTTTTTTGCCTCAGTAACTATTCGGGCAATCCGCAGCAAATTTTATTATGCGATTGTGATACCTATTCCGCCGGCAGCAGTGCAGTAACAAAACACACGCTCTAAAAACATGGCGGCGGCAATTGTCAGTTCGGCTCGTCAGGGTAAATAAATGCGATTTTTAATTAATTCAACCATAATATCCCAATAAAAACTGTGTAAAACATGTAATTTAAATGCATTTGACAAGGTTTCAGTGATCTAGTTATTCTTACTGTTGTTATTAAGTTGGTTATGAGTGACGTAGCGTATCAGCTGTTAGTGAAGTTTACGTATTTCGTCTAATATTTATGTATTATTATTTGAATTAAGTTTTAAAATATAGAAATTATAGCCTTAAAGTGGTGGTATCAAATATTTACCAAGTTATGTTACGCAATGTGGTGACAGAAACTAAAGTTCAAAGTTCAGTTAATTTGTTTTGATCGGTGTTCACTTGTTTTCGTTAAGTTTTATTTGTAATTTTCAGTGGGGAGGCTAACAAATGCAGCCAGGAGGCTTTATTCTGATGTTTCGCCGAAAATAACTACACATTATACGATATACCCTCGAGATAAGGATCCACGATGGAAAGGTATGTTACTATAGGCCGCTAGGGTTGCTCCTGAAAAAAGGAGTACGATAAAACTTCTAGTACTGAACAACCTTCAAAAATAGGTTGACTGGTTGTAGAAGACCAATGTGCAATGTCAAGGTAACAAAACAAATTGTATAACTACAACAAAACAAAATGAAATGCATTTGGCTAAGTGCCATTTTGTCAAGTGATTTACACTTGCCATTGAGATTAATTTTAATTTCAGTTCTATTAAAACTGCCTTCCATGTAACCAAAACTATGAACACGCAAACTTTTAACTGAAATTAACAATAATAACCTTGTCATGTTGACAGCCCTGCTGATAACCTTGTAAACATTGTTATCAAATGTCACCAAATCTTTTTATAAACAATGTATATTAATATTGATTAGACTAGCTAGGTATACTGTCCATGGCCCACCAAGAAAGTCCTTTACCACTTTTGAAACTTAACATCATATAAATAGAACTGAAAAGGCTGGAAACGCTTTAACCTCCTTTATGCTTTGCTTATACAGGGATCCTTGCCAATAGTCATTTATCTTTTTGTATTAAATCAAAACCTAAAGACTGAAATTAAAATGCAATTGCAATTTTAAAATGCATTCCAATCCTCAGACATGAAACTGAACTTAAGGCTCTTAAATTTGTAGGAATATGTTAATTTTGTGAGCCTGCTAAAATATATCAACATGATACAAATCAAATATAATAATTATAAATGTGGATGTCCATAGAATCTATGGCTTCAGTGCAAAATTGCATGGTTTTTTTTGGAAAATTTTAGGCATGATAGGTATTTATGTTTTAAATAATATAGTCTACTTTAATTTCATGCATGTTTAAGAATTGATTTCTAATTTTAGAAATAAACATGGAGCGGATAGCAGAGGAGACGGACATCCTAATTATTGGAGGAGGTCCGGCTGGTATGGCAGCAGCTATCAGAGCTCGGCAGATTGCAGAGGAAAAGGGAGCTGTGAGTAAAACACTTTACAAAGAAAATTGTTATATTGCTGCCCCTTTTTGTAAAATGCAGACTAAAAGCAATAAAGAAAAAGGCAGTAGAGAAGTATGACTCTTATATTGCCTTTCTATTTTGAACGGCAGTATATTGATTGCTCTAACAACACACAATGCTTTTACTCTTTGAACGCCACAATCAGCACTTTAACAACTTATTGTCTTTGTAATGTGAAATGATTAGCAAAATGTTAGAGTGGAGATGCGGTACATGGCGGCTAGCGGGTGTTTCACCAGTGTCAGGAAGTTGTAGTTGTAGCTCGGATGATCTAGGTCGTCATACAGCCCCGATAGCAACAGCACCGCTGTCTGAACGAAATATTAATTTCATAAATTTTGCATCAGGTTTAACACTGGCATTTCGGGCACGTAAATTGCAGTTGACAATGTTATTTAACATTACGAGTAAATCTAGTAGAACAGCAGAAATATGGAAGGCGTGAGAGTCCTGGTGTTTGTGGACTACTTAATAAGCTTCACTAGGAAGTGTTCTGTTCTAACACCTTGCCACTGATGCAATATCCATCAACCTTTTGTTGTACTTGAGTCCTAATATATCTAATTTATACTACAGGAAGTACGGGTAACCCTTCTAGAAAAGGCAGCAGAGGCTGGTGGTCACATCCTGTCAGGAGCCTGTGTGGACCCTATTGCCCTGAATGAGCTGATCCCTGACTGGAAGGAGAAGGGAGCGCCTATGGACACAGTGGTCAATGCTGACAAGTTTGGCCTCCTCACTAAAGGGGGCAGGATCCCTATTCCTGTGTTACCTGGTGAGAATTTACGATTTGTAGCGACACAAGTATGTGATTTGATTATCGAGAAATAATGGTAAATTGGTAATTTTGGTATTGTTTACATCTTTGCCAATTTCGATTGACGGAGACTTTAGTTACATTTAAACACTCATTTTATTAAGAATAGGTAGTCTGTTACTTGTCCTCAGATGTCAGTCCTTGAATTGCATTACTTAATTTTACCTGCATTATGCTTTTAATTAGACATAAACCAATGTATCCCGAGTGGGCTACGGGCGTACTAGCTGCGACACAGTTGTCTTTTTAACTACTGGGGCCCTTATTACGGTCGCTTTGATCGCGGTTGAAAAAGCATCCGTCACTCTCGCACTTGCAAACTGGTCAGAAAGTGACAGATGTTTCATCCACAACGATTATCACGACCATAATAGACCCGCAGCTATTACAAACTGTTAATACTTATTTTGTACTATGTTTGGTAAATATGTTTACCTATACTCTTCGTAAAAATCTACATTAAGGCTGGGTTTTATAAAGATCCGTTAGATCAAATTTCGGTCAGGAATGTCAAAACTTGTATGAAGTTACTAAAATTGGACCTGATATTTTTACTTACGGGCCCTTAATAAAACCGGCCCTAAGTATGCTCTATGACCCATTATAATACGGATAGCCTTGTTAAAAGTTAGTACAGCACTTGTATCATAAGAGCCTTGATTATGTGACATTGCATAGACTACTACAGTGGTGCTCCGCAGGCATGCCGATCTACAACCACGGCAACTACGTGGTGCGGCTGGGGCACCTCGTGCGCTGGATGTCCGAGCAGGCCGAGGCGGCCGGCGCGGAGGTAAGAACAACTATTTTTACACGACTGCCAAAAAAGGAGTGTAATGTTTTCAGGGTTCATGTATGTGTGTACGATTCCTTATCATAATTCATAACTTCTGAATGCCGAGCTGATTTAGAGGTGTGCGGTATCATTAGAATCCATTCACCATCCCGGGTGACATAGGATACCTATACGGTTAAATTTGAAATAACAATGGCAAAATGAAAATTATTAACATATGTGTATCGACGACAATATAAAATATGCAGGCGGGTTTTTAAAGCTTTTAGTTATTTATTAGGGTTCAGTAGTCAACAAGTAACCCTTATAGACATTTACCCATTTACATTATAAAATCGAGTGAGATATCGTTGGATAACTCTTTAAAAATCATTGTGTACATGTTATCAAATTTTAGATTTGTGGGACCGTTTAGGAAATAGGTAATTCAAAAACTGTCAAGCAGAAACTGCAATTAATAAAAATCTGAAAAATGTCTTAAATTAAAGCACATAATATAATAAATGAATGAATTTAAAAGGGAAACAATCACGATAAAGTAGACTTGATTAGTTCTTGAGATGCAGGCGACTAAAGCTACCTACTAAAATCATCTGAGTAATTTTAAGTAGAAAATTCCGACATGCTCTCCCGGTCTTCAATGTTGTCGTTGTTAGGAGGGCTGGCACATGTTTTCCGCGACTTTTTTGTCGCTCGGATCAACCTTTCTATCTAGCCTGTAACGATATAGACGCACTGAGCAACAAGCGAGAAAATACAAGTTGTGCTACCGGTACAGGTGTGGCCCGGGTGTGCGGGCGCCGAGCCGCTGTACCGCGCCGACGGCTCGCTCAAGGGCGTGGCGACCGGCGACGTCGGGATCGCGAAGGACGGGAGCCCGAAGGAAATGTTCGAACGAGGCATGGAGTTCCATGCTAAAATCACCATATTTGCCGAAGGTATGTTTCGTCATCCACCTATTGCTTGGTAAAGGCCTCTTCTTTTTCACGCCACTTTGCCCGGTCTTGTGCTAACGCCATCCATCTTTTCCTGTCTGCCTAATGTCATCATGTCGTGTATGCCACTACTTGTTTTTTGTATGTATGGTCACGAACGTTAATTTGTGAACCATTTATAAAAAAATAGGCTTGAAGTCATCAATGTCAATAGAGATGCCAAATCATTTGTAACTTATAGGAAACTCAATAAGGTTGAGTTGTAGTAAGGTTGTAGAATGTCACATTGACTTTGGCCTTAATGTGGATCCCAAATTTAAGTTCATGACTGTACTAGCTTTAGACCGCGCCTCCGTCCGCTCAGAAGAAGTTTATTGCAGTTTTCTTAGAAAGCTGAAACTATCTCTGTACCGTAAAATGGGCTGACTTTGGAAACGCGAGGCGACTTTGATAATTTTTTGAATCATCGATTTTGTGCAATGTCTGAGTTATTATAAAGCTCTTTCGCGAAGTTACTTTCATATGATACATATGCGAGCGCAAAATATTAGTAGTTCAAGTATTAACAGACAAATTGGATTTAAAACCTTCGAAACAAAAAACCACTATTTTTTAATATGCTTCAGGGGTGACTTTGGTATTGTGATGTAAACACAGGGATAATCAAAGTAGCCCCATTTTAAGAATCGGGATTTTAAGCCACGTTTTTATTTTTTCCTACTAAACCGTCTACCGTAGTCTGCCTCTAGCTGCTTTAAGTTACTCCAAATGAGTTGTCGCCAATACAATATTTTTAATAATTAATTTTACGATTATATGCGGGTGTTACAGAAGATTTATTTTTAAAATTAATCAAACTAACCCCGTTTTACGGTACCAATTTTAACGTCGATCGGTGTTGAGCCGTGAAGAAGAAATGGACAAACAAACACACTTCCTCGTTTATAATTTTATAGTAAGGATTAAAGATTATGACAATTTGATTCATAGGCATAATAAATGAGGTGATTTATCTGGTCAATTCCAATTAAAACTGGATTGCAGGTATAGTTAGACCAGCTGCAGCGATACACCTGTATTTTTTTTTTACTGCAATTTGTATCTTTTATTAGTGTCCCAATGCTGGGCAAAGGCCTCTCCTTTTTTCCGCCATTTGTCCCTATTAAGTGCATGCTCCCGCCACTCGCTTCGAAAGGTGTCCAAGTCATTCCACTATCTATTTTAGAGTTGTGCCCGCCCGGTCTTTAAAGGGAGCGCTCCGATTTCGGTCAATCGGTCAAAGGAACTAGTTCGGTCTTTTAGTTCCTTTAGGTCCTTTAGCTCCTGAGCAAATTTTGAGATCTGAGCAGGACACGCTTTGAAATAGGTACTATTGGTCTCGTTCACATCGAGTGCCGTGCCGTGCGCTCTTTACTCGTTCGCTCTGTTTCGCTCATACCTACAACAATTGCTACTGACCTTAAGGACCGAAGACCGATTAAGATCGTTTACGATGAACTAGTTCGTTTCGCTCCGTGACGGGAATTCATTCCTTTTAGTTCTTAGTTCCTGACCGACACAAGCCTAATCTATTTGGTCTGCCTCTTCTCGGTTGGCCATTTAGCGGGGTCCATTCGGACACAACTTTGGCCTTGTTCCGTTACTATATATTATTATTTAAATTATGTTCTAAAAGTGTTATCTTTGATCCACAGGTTGTCACGGACACTTAACAAAAATGGTCGCTAGCAAGTTCAATTTGAGAGAGAAAAGCGAACCGCAATCCTACGGCATCGGATTGAAAGAGCTGTGGGAAGTGAAACCTGAAGTAAGTTTGGTTAAATGCTTTTATAACCTAGGCGGTAGGACAATGTGCGAGTCTGTCCGTATAGATCCCAACACCTGACCTGCCGCTAGGCAGTAGTGCTCGCATTGTTACGGTCCGGTATGGGATAAGACATTCAGCGAAATGATTAGCATAGAGGCATTTCGTTGGTATTCGACGGAGTCTATCAGAGTCGCTACCATCATCTTACCCTTTGACGGAGAGTTAAAGGGTAAGATGATGGTAGCGGTTCGGATAGATCCTGCACAAAGTCCAATCACTGTTTTTGGAATAGCAAGCAGATATCCAGTTCTTTCATATACCACCGTATTCCGAGACATTTTTGAGACTGTTAACTTTTTCTTTTTCGATACTTGAGTATGAAAAATCGTCTCTAATGGCTGATTTGCATTGGCACAGCAAAAGCATGCCAGTGGCAGTACATTGACGAGTTGGTTTTCACGTTGGAGGCGAGAGCTATTGTAACGAGGGAATGTACTTCTACTGGCATGCTTTTGCTGGACAAAAGTATATTAGCCATAAGCAACGACTTAATCTTCTTTAACTGACTCTGAGTGTAACCGTAAGTTGGGTAATCAATTCTATTGTAGGTCTATTTTTTTTTTTATAGAACCACAAGCCCGGGCTCGTGGAGCACACGATAGGCTGGCCGCTGGACAAGAACACGTACGGCGGCTCCTTCATCTACCACCTGAGCGTGCCGGAGGGCGAGGCGCCGCTGGTGGCCGCGGGCTTCGTGCTGGGGCTGGACTACGCCAACCCCTACATCAGCCCCTTCAAGGAGTTCCAGCGGTTCAAGCTGCACCCTTACATCAAGCCGCTGTTCGAAGGTAACTCATCTACTTGTGGTCATCTAAGAGCGGGTTCCCCCTTGTCGGGTGTAGGATCCGACAAAATATCGTGTGTTTTGGTGGCAATACATATCATATGAGGGTGTAGGGCCATTTAACTTTTCAGTATACATTTTTGTTATCGTCCGATAAAAAGTATACCAAATTATGAATCCGCGAATAAATAAATAACATGAACTTAGAATGTTTAAGTTTTTCGGTTTTCAAAAAAACAACTCTAAAATTACTCAATTTTCTTTGAAGAATCGTGGTAACTCAGTGGTAAATTGCATTTTTTCCATAGAAAAGGCCACCGGGACATCAACGTCCACTGCATTACTCACTTTATAGTTATTACAAATAACTTTTTATGAATTAGGATAATTCTAAGTATAAGCTTATTTACGTCCATTTTCGAGTTTCAAGTTAGAAAACGCAGCACTTTACCGTTTTTTTAAATAAAAATAGTTTAGTGAAAATGTCGCTAAAACTTATGTACAGCGAAAAGTAGAATGGCCCTGTTCACATCTATCCCACACCGATAGATGACCGGTACGACCAGTTTATTAACAGCGATCGGCAGTCTTCGTTGTTCTATGAAACACAAGTGACAAATATACGGTCACATGCGAGTGCAAGTGTGATAGCGATTACCGGCTGAGAGCTATTAAGAAGCTGGGAGTACTGTAAACAGCCTCATGTGAAATGTATTGTCACCAGAACACCCGATATTTTGTTGGATCCTACATCCGATAAGTGGAACCCCATAATCCGTTCCAATAGCCTGGCTACAAAGACTTCTATTTATGCTAGTAGACCGGCTGTCCAGTGTCAAGAAATTGCGCACCAAGTAACGGTTAATGCATTGATCCTTGTTTAGTCGCCTGCGGGCAATGAGGCAGGTCTTCTGTTAGTTAAACTCAGCATATTTTTACGGCCGGCGGATTTTTTTTCATAAAATTGGATTCTTTGCGCCGGCCGGCGGGGACTCGTGGCATGCATTATAGATCTCTGTGCATTGGTTTTCGCCCCTAACTGCCGTGGTCGCGGAATGTCGGGACCAGCCCCCATATTATGGTCGCCTTTATTGCGGTAATTAAAGCACCCGTCCCTCTCGCATTCACGTACTCTTCAGAAAGTGACTTATTTTATCCACATCGATTATCAAGACCATAATAGGACCACTGACAGGTTATAACTTATAAGGTGTGAATTATAGTTCGTTCGTTCAAATAGTTTGCATGCTTTGATAGCCGCAACAACTGGTACAAAGAAGCCGCCGCGGCGCGCACAAAACGGGTTGTTCAAAAAAGGGTTGTAATGCACACTATTTAAACGAAAAATCTTTACCGTGCTCAATCATAATTATCATAAATATCATAATATTATAAGGACTAGGTTCAACAAAAAGCCACTTTTAAAAACTGTTATAATATAGACTGTTTTTTTTTATTAAATTACTGCCATTAAGTTAAAATAAATCCTCAATACTAGGCCTTAATATTGTTTTACTCTAACAATATAAATTCAAGTAGGTTGGTAACATATGCATCTTATGTTTACATTTAAGCCCGCTACATACGACATGATATCGGTGGCGATCTAGGGTGGATAGAAATCGGGGCAATATCGGGGCAGATTCTAAACACGGGCCTGCCGAGCAGTGCGAGTTCGGACGTTGAGCGGAACGCATGTGCGGAAGAGCGCTTCAAAATGCCTCCAACTCTTTCCAAATATCAACGTGTTGGCTTAGCATTAGCTCTCTCGGTCAATTTATCCCAAAATATAAAAAAGAGGTTTTGGGTGAAAAAATGGCTCCTAAAGAGGCTCAAAAACCAACTTTGCTCTCTTGTTGCACAAAATAATTATTGCTCATGTCGTCCTTACGCGAGGGCTGCCGGCGGTGAAATGTTAAAAGAAATCGGGTCGACGCATCTACACACACGCAGAGCGGAGGGGGCGGTCCCCGATCTAGGAAGCATCGGCTGCATTTTTGCTCCTGCCAGCCAATTCAGGAGGCGATATCGGCCACGATTAAGGATGGCCCCACCTCTCCACCCTAGATCGCCACCGATATCATGTCGTATGTAGTGGGCTTTAATTAAAATACTCACAACCTTTCTCCACTTGACAGTTTGTTCGAATGCCCGCCTTTTCTTCCGCTCCTCACTTTTTTATGTCTATACAGCCAGTCCAAACTCTCAGTAGCCAAAGAGGCTGATTGCTTTTTCTAACATAAAAGGGGCATAAAAGTAACCAACCAGGAACAGGCACCCTTCTTCACAAATCCAATTTCGACTTCCAACGAATAATTAACATGCGTCATTCAGAATTAAAAGAAACAGATGTTTAAATATTGGAAAACAATGCCATGGGTTTCAATTAAAATTGTATCATATTCATATTATCTTCAAAGATTATTTTTATGTAGCTAACATTGGTATTTCTGATTTGATAGTAGATTCAGCTGTTTTATTTCGTGATATACGTTGATGCAATTACCTTTTTGTCTTTCATTTTCATTGTATTAAATTGCTATATCCTTATTTTATAGTCACAAATATGAATACTTACGAAATGCTTACCAATTAAAAATTAATCTGATCCATCATGCTTCGAATTTGGGTCGGAATTTAAAAAGACAAAAACTGAATGCGTAACGAAAGGGCCGAAAACCATTTAGAAATAAACAGATTACTGTTTATTTCTAAATGGTTTTCGGCCGGATTTTCTATGATTATTTTATTGAAAGTCTCTATAATTATCGATGTTTATAGTTTATATTATGCAACCATGCAATTCATTTTTAGGCATTTCAAATCAATCTCTGCTCTATTCCAATATAGTGTAGGTATTAAAACTTCTTGATTAAAAATAAGTAGATAACCTCATTAGTATTACGAGATGCGATAACCCGATGCAATTAATGTGGAAAATCTATTATAAACAGGGTTAACTAACGAACACTCGCGACTTATTTATCCTATTCTTTTTTAGTAGTGATTGTCTTTGACTCATTGTCTGTAGCATGACATATAACTCATATAAACTCTAAGTACAATACCATCGACATTTAGAATGTTGTTTGTTGTTGTTGTTGATAAAATAAAAATTCAATTCCTACAACAACAAAAAAAATCCCGACGAATTGAGAACCTCCTCCTTTTTTTGAAGTCGGTTAAAAAGCGAAGTTAGTGCCCCAAGATAACGGAGTCCAGTCATCATAACTTATAACATAACTGAGACTAGACTAACGAGTTTATTCTTAGTAGGTCTACCAGAGTATACCGGTATATGTTAACGTAGCAGATCAGCGTAGCTCTGATCCTGTTACTATTTTTGACTTTATCGTCAAATCAGCTCAGGCTGTATTTATAAAATCATCATGGCTGGGATCCCCGCCAAGCCATAGAAACCTGTCATTTTAGACGCATCTTGAGACGAGTGTTACTGTCGAGATCACAATATTAGACTCTTTAATATTTTTTAGTCGTTGGATTTAGATGTGTATTTATTTAAGCTCAAACGGGAATTAGTTGAAATATGTAATGGCTCCACTACAACACTATCGGTGATGATGGATGATGGTCTGATCGTCTATAATCGGCACGATGATCCTGCGAGCATCCACACTATCGCCCGTAGTAGTTTGTCGAACGGCAAGCATACAAGATTCCCTTTGATGCGTGCCCGAAAAACCTACAAATCACGGGTCGCAGGCGATCATCCGCATCATAGACGATGATCGGCGAATACAGCCGAGTATACCCTCCACACTATCGTGCTCGCCCGTAATCGTCTGTAATCGCCGAAAGTGTGGAAGAGCTATAAAGTTAAAAACCGGCCAAGCGCGAGTCGGACACGCACACGAAGGGTTCCACTGTTGTATGGAAGCCCCCTTTTTATTGCGGCAATAGAAATACACACTGTGAAAATTTCTGATAGATATATAGACGGACAGGTGAACAGGGGAGGCTTACTAAACCATTTATTGTCTTTTTTTTTTCTTTAGTATACTAAAACGATCTGTAACAAGAATAAAGCATAACCCAGGCCTGAGCTAACGTATATCCGTTGCAGGCGGGTCCCGGATAGCGTACGGCGCGCGCGCGCTGGTGGAGGGCGGCTGGCAGTGCATGCCGGTGCCGCACTTCGCGGGGGGCTGCCTCGTGGGCGACACGGCCGGCTACCTCAACATGCCGCGCATCAAGGGCACGCACAACGCCATGAAGAGCGGTCAGTACACCTGCCTCATCTAATCACATCTCTTTATTTGGGTTTACAGGCAACTTAAAGAGCAGGTGATACATGATACAAATATGTCCCATTGTAAACTACCCGCAGACGCACAAAGTAAGGAACACACATATTTTTTTAGTTCCGATTATTGATTTGGCCGAATTTAATTTTTTTCGAATTATGAACTAGAACTATTTTAGATTAGATGGATAGTTTAGTTTTTTGAATGTGGAAGATACGAAAGAGATTTGTCAGGATCGTAGCAGGTGAAAAAAAAATTGATTTGAAAATGTAGTGTACCCTGCGATCCCTAAATATTGAAATCAATAATCTATATTTTAAACAAAGACTATTAAAGTGGTGGTAAAACCTTGTGCACTATTGTGCAGTGTCCGTCCGACTATCTACCAACCATGTAATCGTTTAACCTACCGCCGAGTTGCAGTGTTCGCATTGTTGTAATCCGGTGTGGAGATAAGACGACAGGTGAAACTACGAGTACTAACATAAAGGCATTCCATCTCAGTCCTTAGGGTTGACAACGCATTTGGCAACAACAACCCTTGATTTATAAAGTTGCTTTAGTAAAAAAAAAAACATGTTATCCAAAAAAAAATGGCGTGTCAAATCCAGTTAAGTTCCGGGCAGTAAAAGGGACAGCGTTTGGCAGCTTTGAAGCCTCATAACAAAAACAACCACGGGCCTTATAACTTAATTCAAATAGCGCTAAAACCGCCTATTGTCCATTCTTACTATCCTGTAACACTATTATGAATAAATGATTAAAAAAACACATTGACACTATACATATACCCAAGATAAAATACCTACTTATTGAACTTACAGGCATGCTAGCGGCGGAGGCGGCGATGGATCTCATAATGTCTGGCGAGGCGACTCACGACAAGGGCGCCGTGCCGACCGCCTACGAGGACAAACTCAAGCAGTCCTTCGTGTACAAGGAGCTTAAGGTATCATTTAAATACATCAATGATAACGTCATGCACGAACATTGCCGAAGCGCCTTTTCAACCCCTCATATTTCTTGTCACAGATCTATGCTCAAAATTTGGATATCCTTTGAATTTTTTTACTCCATTTTTTTTGGACTACCTATATCATAATCCGAGAAGAGATGTAGACTCTTGTATATTTTTTTACCTTCGCCATATGAGGGGTTAATTGATTATTGTCTAATTCCAGCAAGTACGCAACGTGCGTCCGTCGTTCCACAGCAGGCTCGGCTTGTACGGTGGCTTGATCTACTCCGGCATGTCTACCATCCTGCGCGGCGCCGAACCTTGGACCCTAAGCCATGGTGGTAAGGAAGCAAGTCGTTTGCTATCTAGTTTTGCAAAATACTGTTTCAAGGCAGTACAGGGTGTGGTGAATAATCAAGTGACATTTTGTCGGAAAAGCATAACTATACACTGAAAAAAAAGTAGGTCACTTCTAACAAGATTGTGATTGTTGTGCATAAGCTTCTTGATTACATACGAGCCTGTCAAGACATCAACTAAGATGTTAGTTGAATCATTAAAGAACTTGCTGTTGTTACGATCCGCTTTGGTTGATATAACTAATATCATAATTATTGTATTCATTTTTATCAACTAATTTGTATTAATTTTTTGTCAACTAAGAGAAAATCTCTCTTGGTTGGCTCACTTTTTTTTAAGTGTAGCTTTTTTAATTTTATTGGTATATAAAATAAATATGAACGTATGCGATAGTATACGATGTCATTTTATTCTTGATTACATTTGTATATCTTTGTAATGTATATTTTGTTTCACTTGTCACACGATATCTTGTCCTCAGGCGCTGACCACGCGAAGTTGAAGCCGGCGAAGGAGTGCGAGCCGATCGAGTATCCCAAGCCCGATGGGGTCGTCACCTTCGACCTTCTCTCGTCGGTGGCGCTCACAGGTTTATTATTTGTTTATTTAAGTTTATAGTTTATTTTATTGAGTAACATATGCTACTTTTTATCCCGGAAAAATTAACGGTTCCCGTGGGATGACAAAAGTACGAATTACCCCACTTGCTTCTGTTTAGTCCACCAGAGTAAATACTCTTTTCTCCAACATGCTCGGAAATGTTACCCTAACTGTTGTCAAATCAGCCCGCGAAGTTCTAAGTTCCAGGCCCAGGCAAAATGAAAAAAAAACAAAGTTATTATTTACCAACGGCAGCGGCCGCGAAAAATGTATGAAATTTCATTACGTACCTGGTGATTTACTTTTTAAAACCATGTTTGGACTAGGATAACTATCTCCAAACAGCCAAACACTCGTGCAATCAAAATTCTTCCTTGTATATTTTACTTTTTAAATGTCATAGACTACAAAGTTAAGCCTTTTCAAACAGCATTTACAACGTATTTAAAAGTGTGTCAAATAGTTTGTCATTTTTTTATGGAAATGGCGTTCATAAACAAAATAAATTGCGGAAATAACATAAACGCGTAATAAATGTTATAGTTTAATTGTGAATTTATTACGTTTAAATAATTTGTGATTTTATTTAATGCTTTATTTCAGTGTCATACTAAATCGTACGTTTCTGTTCTTTTTTTGAAGGAAATGTTGGGACTGTGTTTAATATTATTAAAAATTGTGTTAAATTTCCTCACATCTTTGAGAAAAGCACTATACAAGCCTCGACCGGGAAGGGCGGTTGCTGGACTCGTATATATCGCGGCCTCGACGGCGTCTCGGCCACGCTAACTCTACTCGTCCCGCAACAGCCTATTTCCCGGTCTGTGCAGTAATGTACTATTAACCGAACAATTGTCCTCGCGTGTCATATCCATGGCCTTATTTCTTTAATAAGTTCATGGTGATGGTCTAAAACTGGACATTGCGAAAATTGTTAAAACAAATTGTTATAAGGCCGAATTATCAACATCTCAAATTTTATATTACCGAATATGAAAATCACGAAACGTTTTTCCGAATATTATATTTACGAAAGTTGACAATTTTACGAAAATTATAATTCCGAATATTTGAATTCCAAACTTCACGAACCAGATCGGTTATGTAAAATTCGGAATTATTAAACTAACCACTTGAATTGAATTGAAGTTTTCTACTTGAAACAAAAGGTAGGTGCGATGACGAGCCCATTACTAAATTTGGTCAATCTCACCTTGATAGGTTAGGTTAGGTTAGAGTTGCATCAAGGCACGAAGCGCCTTACCTACGCGGAACAGGAGCTTAATAATTCGGAAATGTGAACTTTCGGAATTTAAAAAAAACGTGATTGTGATGCTTCGTGAAACTAAAATTCGGAATTGTGATGATTCGGAAATTTTCAAAATCGGAATTCTGAAATTCGTTTTTATCAAATTCGGAATAAAATATTTCGAAATTATGTAGTGTACCCGTAAAAGCCATTAATTAAGAAAAAAAGGCGCCCATTACACGGGCCCTGGACAGTTTAATTCATCGTTATTTTGCCATTATCGATCTTATCTATCGATTTTTCCACAGGAACCAACCACGAGGCCGACCAGCCTCCTCACCTGACCTTGAAGGATGACTCCGTTCCGGTCAAGAACAACCTAGGAATCTATGACGGGCCTGAAGCCAGGTTCTGTCCTGCTGGTAAGGTTTATAGAGTTGGAGAACCGTTTAGGAAATGTTGAACTCGAAAAGTGTCGTTTCGGTCTAAAAATATACTCGTAAGATGATGAATGAATCTTGCATTAGTAAGGTTGATTAGACAAAGGTTTTTAGTAAAAACTTCGTTTCACGTTTTTGGCATTTAGTTGCCGTAATTAGGGTTGGGTCGCTAAGATAAGAAGCTAGAATTCTTCTCTAAGGCCGCATTTCACCAAACTGGAATAAGACTTACTCCGAGATTACTTTATACAAATTCGGCGTTTAATCTAGGTATAAGACCTTATTCCAGTTTGGTCGAATGCAACCTAAATAGTACAAATTAAAATAGCTATCTGTGTCTGTCTGTCCGACCACTTACTTCATACGAACAACGCAACGAATTTTGAAGCGGTTTTCACTATCATTTAGAAAGAGAAAGAAGAACATTTATTCATGCCAAACAACTACAAAGAAGAATATATTCACGAAATGGTCCCAAAATTTAAGTCAACACTGGTCTTCCGTTGGAAACATCAGGTGAAACCACGGAAGGTTACACACATTTGAACACAAAAACAAACCTCATATGCACTACTTTATTTAAACTTTTTAATGCCACGGTCGGCTCACAACCGAAAGTCGTGACACTGACGCCACCGTCAGTGTCACGACATGTTGAATTAATTTGTAATTTGCATAGCATAGGAAATATTTTTGACGAGTGAGTGACACGTTTTGTATTTGACGCAAAGCGATTAAAAGGTTAAAGAGTTTGTAATACATTCTAGTTTATGTAGGTACGGTAACGGGCTTTAATTGATGAACCACTATAGAACCTTGTCGCATGAAACCAACTATTAATTCCTATGTTATTTCTATCTCATCACTTGACACTGTCATTATGACAACGTCCTATGGTGGATCAACCTTTAAAGTCCTTGATGGTACGTGTGTTTCAGATAAGAAGCAAGGGCGGGTGGTTACTTTTTATATAAATATTTATCCTTACGTCTTCTCTTACAGGTGTATACGAATTTGTACCATTAGAGACTGGTGACGGACAGAGATTACAAATCAACGCGCAAAACTGCATCCATTGTAAGTATAGCAGAATATTTTACAATGCAATTAAGATGAAGATACAATGAAATCCGTTAACTTTTCATATCACATCGGGAACTGTCAGTCATGCATGGTACAAATGGTACACAATTTCCCCTTCATATAAAATGTTATTGTACATATTAAAACCGATTGTGTATTTAGTTGTATGACAAATCAACGTTTCATCAGGACGGAACGTTTTATTACAACAAAATTTAACCAATTTTTTTGCTGACGCCAAACTAGTTACGAATAAAAGAGTTCTCATGAAATACTTCCTCTTTTTAGAAAATAATAGTTTCTAAAAAATTAACGCTGAAAAAGTACTCGAGTTTTCACTTAGATTTAATGCAAGGTTTCCCAACCTTTTTTGCTTCGAGCTTCCCCGGATAGTAAATAATAAACAATAAAGAAAGTAAAATAATGAAGGGTCCCCACCCCAAACATGAAACGTTTTTTTCAAGTATTTGTATCTTAGTTGTATCGTAAAATCGGTCGAACATACAAGCGTCAAATTTGTTATGATTATAGTACGAACCCTGAACAAAAACAAGAAACACTAAAAAATGGTCAAGTGTGAGTTGGGTTCGCACTGATTCGATTCGAAATTGAACTCAAATCGGAATGTAATAAATAATACATACCCCCTTACTAATAAACGTTGAGTAACGGTGGTATAGCTATACAATGTTTTGTCCTTATCTGTCAAATTCAAATGTCACAATGACAGATAAGGACAAAACATTGTATAGCTATACCACCGTTACTCAACGTTTATTAGTAAGGGGGCTACTGTGCGGGCGGCACGGCATCCTCGGTCGTGAGTCAGACTAAAAACTTTTGTACTAAAATTGACATAATTTCTTGTTTGTAGGTAAGACGTGTGACATCAAGGACCCCTCGCAGAACATCAACTGGGTGGTCCCCGAGGGCGGCGGCGGCCCGGCCTACAACGGCATGTAACTTAACACCTGAGATTGTCCGCACCGCGGTGCTTTACCTTTTAGTCGTAAGCGTTCAGTGTTCAAGTCTATACCGACCGGTATGGTCAGATTGTTTTATATCGGCTTTGATAGCAAGAGGTTTCTATGAAGTATTACAAGAGTGGCTATCTGAATAGACACATTTATCTTACCTCTCATGCGCTCGCCATTCATTTGACTCCGACCTTTTTTTTGAGCTGTTAATATGACCAAAGAAAACATGTTCATGAACAATTTAGTGTCAGTTAGTAACTTCTTGCTGGAAGTCTATTCTTTAATTTAGTGAGATGAACACATATACTTGTCCCGAAAAAATGGCAGTTCGTTCAAATTGGGGACCAATGATATTTAACTCGATACCAAAAACGTCATTGTTTTTGTTGGAAAGTTTTTCAAATGGGAACTAAAACTCAAATCTCTGGAATCGGGTATTTTTACACGTCCTATTTGAAATGTGTTTTATTGGTTCAAATAGTTTCTTAAATACGAGATCTTTGTAATTAAACCTGACTTAGAGAATTATCAAATTTGCTGTTACTCTAAGTATTGATGTTGCTAAACTTTTGCGATGTTTTTTATCAATTATTTTTATATCCTCAGTAAAAAAGATATTGTTTGATTTTTGAGCAAATTTTTGCATCACTGCCTCATTTAATTCGATTTTTATCGAATATAATATCTGCCACAATACTCTCGTGTTATCCATTTTAGAACTATGTTATTACGAAGAAACAATCTTCAACCAAAGTATAATATTTTTTAAACTACCTACCTAATCAAAAACCATGTAACATATTATATAACCTATTTCCCGAAACTGTTGTGTATGTAACATTTTGATAAATCTATTTATTCTGATAAAGAATTGTGTATAGATATCCAATTTTAGCCTAAGCGTTATTTTATACAATGTTTTCATTAATAAATTATATTTTAGATAATGAACTTTTTGTTTGATTCATAATGACGACAACGTTAGTTATTGTCACGTATAACGTAAAAGACACAATTATTGGCGCCATAATACCAGTTATTGGAGCCTCGTGATTGTAGAATAACCGCCTCTATTAACTTGAAATAAAGCTCGTGGTGCCAAAAATAGGGTACCAAAAATAAGGCGGGTTTCCCCTTACTTGACAAAAAATGTAGAAAATTGGTGGAGCTGTTCGAAGTATGTATGTGTGTAAAGTCCATTTCAATAGACTTGTCTTTATTTAGTAAACACTTTTATAACCTCGAAGTGCTCCCTTTTCGCCTAAAATATCATTTTTGTCGTAAAAAAAACTATCCATGATGTAAAACCAGGAAAATGGTGTGCAAAATGTGGTCTCTAGTTGCTTTATTCAGCTGAAAACGGGCATTTTATCCAAAATTATGCATTTTGAGGTTATAAAAGTGTTTACTAAATAAGACAAGTCTATTGGAATGGACCATAGGTATATTGTACCCTCTTTATTGTACAAGAATACAATAGAAATACAAAACACAGGCAATATAACAAAAAAAAACAAGTACAAAGGCGAACTTATCCCTTTAAGGGATTTCTTGCAGATTACCCTAAGATTAGCTATAAGTTTGAGCGCTTTATTCGCCAACAAACTGGATAACAGTTTGGCGAGCATGTAATTATTTAAAAACGCATGTACCTTTTTTGAAAAAAAAAAAAAAACTATATTGGCAACTAGCTTCTGACGGCGACTTGGTCCGCGTAGATTTCGATTATCGTTATTTTATCGAGAACTTTTAAATTAACCGGGATGAAAAGTAAATCCAGGGTATAATAGAGCTCTTCTTCAAATTTCATCCAAATCCGTCCAGTGTGCAGCATGAAGAAGTAACAAACAAACACACAAACTTTCGCATATATAATATTAGTACGATAACATTATTCTTTTACGCAAGCACTGCAGCTCACTGTAGTGGTTGCCATTTAAAATATTGTAGTTACTCTTGTCACCACGCAAACTCTTTTTGTCAAGCTTTATCGGTTTTCCCTATGAGTTTCCTTTTAAGGGCCGAGTTCACCAACCAATTGAACAGACGGTTAATCTTTTCGACGCCAACGACCCATATATCAGCACCGCAGGTTCAACGCCAACGACTGATATATCAGTCATGGTTGACAGTGGAAAATAGACCTGATTGTCAATGAGGTAAAGTTGATATTAGCTCTGGTGTTGAGCTGTCAATGGCGTGTGAGTGACAAATTTTTATTTGACAAAGCGTTGAAAAGGTTAAGTCTTAATCAGCTGTTAATCAATACATTTTACACCTTAAACACCGGTTAAACCGCTAACCGTCCGTTTAATTGTCGGTGAACTCGGCCCTTAACCCTACAGACCGCTCTGGCCGTCAACTTAAAGTCGTGCCTCTGACTCCACGACGGCTACAGCCGTCACAAGTTTCGTATCAATAAGGTGTTGTTTGCATAGCATAGCAAACATTTTTGGCGCGTAAGCCGTTCAAAACATCAAACATCCGTCACTTTCTGACACTTGTATAAGTACGAAAGTGACGGATGCTTTATCGTGCGATAAACGCAACCATACTAGGCCCACTGTTCACGACCCGTTCATACAGAGTCACGAACGATTATAACGCGTATTACAAGCGGAAATCTCTTTTCAACAACTTTTGAAAAGAGGCTTCTTGTAATATAAGTTACAAGCTTTCGTGAAACGGACCCCAGATATTTCTTGAAATATGAAGACTGCACCGAGCATCGTTTGGCCCCCTCAATACGATTATTGTTTTCTAATAAACTAAAGTATTGTTTTGAAATCAAAGAGGGTTTCTTGCTATACGTATGAATACACAATTTACAGGGTATATGACATAATTAACCTAATAACAATAGATTACCTTTTTCCGTTACGTTGACTACTCGAAGATTAGTTATTAAATTTTATCATATGCATTGAACAAAAAACCAATCTTCGATTTCAAGGCAATAGGTTGCTCTAAATATGGCAACATTTATTTATTTAGGGCAGTAAACAATTTCGAAATATGTTTCGAAGTACCATCCAGGTAGGAACCTCTTCACTTCTTGAATATTGCTACCTTAGATTTCTACTTTGTATGACTTTGTGAATACATCAAATCAAACTGACATTTCATTCAGCAGTTGTTGACATATGTGCATAATAATATCGTTAAAATGTTGAAAATACCCAGCATATCACGATATTTCGCCTTAATAGCCCAATGATTAAATGAAGCAAAAATGCTTCAACTAGTCGCTCTAGCAGTTCTCTGGGTCTCTGTAAGTACCTTACGCTAAGCTAAGGGTGGTATTCCACTTGTCCAAGATCTTTGTCCAATGTGTATTTGCGTCTCACAGTTTGCTTTAAAAATGTGAGACGCAATGCACATTGGACCAAGATATTGGACAGGTGGAATACGCTAGGCTCGAATAGGGTGTGAATCTGTTAAACTGCCTCTTTACTTTAAAATGGTGTACCCTTGCTTCGCCCACACTCATTTCATAGAACGTATCACTTGGCAGAATTTTCGTTCCGAAGAAAGCTATTTTCTGCTGAACCCTGAAATCATTCAGGTTATCTTGTGATGTTTACAAGTCTAAAAATTCCGCGTACGTGAAGCATATAAATAATTTGTTGGTCAATGCATTCATTTCTTTAATAAATTACCTGTCGTAGTTTTAAAGTTACCCTTTCCAGCAATTAAAAATTACTTGAAAAGGTCTTTAATGTCTAAAGCGTATTATAGGGTCGAGGACTATCTATAACAGACAAAAATGCATGGCCTAAATCCGAAACTTAGTCAATAATATTTTGTTCTAATGCAAAAGCTTTATCTTGTCTAGGGGACACCGTTGATGTAGGAAAACATATCGAAACTTTTATGTGGTCGTCTTGCACCATCTTATTTACACATAAGTAGGTGTTTTTTGTTTCTTTTCTCTCTCTATCTCTCCCGTAAGATTCTTGGCATGTTTTCCTGCTGAACTACACATGTTAATATGAAATATGTTTAAAAAATGACTGGCTGCTAAGTTTCTTCTCAGCAGTGGTCCCCTCTTGGGAAGCGCTGGTAGATTCTTGTCGTGTAAAAGTGCCGGTGCGGCCTACTTACTGAATAAATTTATTTTATCTTTTTTATCTTTTAACGTAACCTAACCTACGTGAATCATATTTAAGATAACCTGAAATCAACACGGGTTTAGCAGAAAATAGCTTTCTATGAAACGAAAATTCCGCGAAGTGATACGTTGTATGAAAATAGGTACTTACATAGTTGGTACGAATTTGTATGAAGAAGTAACGAGGCAGTCGCTTCATCAGTTTCTATATTATTATTAGAACAAGAAGATTAATACTTATCATAAGTTGGATCGATTGCCAATTCGACCGTGAGTCTACCTAGGTACTCTTTGTTCAAAAAACAAACTGATATATTTAATGGCATCAAATCTATCAAATTCCTGTCGGAGTATCTACAGGATAGTAAGTAGCAAAGCTTTGATTCACGATAACTAAAACAAAAAAAAACATAGTAGGCAAGGGTGGCCAAATAATGTGGTCTACTTCCGCCTGCAAATCATAAAACAAGGTCGATGTTGAATCTTTCAATTAAAAGGACGGACTTTACCGATTTCATTATTCCAAAACAAGTTGTTCCAAGTAAAAATGTGTTACATCCCATCTAAGACTAAGTAAACCACGGAACGCGCACCGCACTACAGCCCTGAATCTCTCACGTAGGTCGTTTAATTTTTCGCCTCATAAAGTAAGCCTGGCGATCCGGCCGGGAAGGAAGTTTTGATACGGGTGAATCGCTTAACTTTCGCTTCCCCGGTTATTAACCGCATAGTTTACGGGTTTCGCATTTTTGCTTGCATAGTCATTATTGGGAAAGTATACCTACACTGAATAAGGGCCAAGTAAAAAGAACATGAAACTGACGTACGTGCATGAAGATGTTGTTTAGATTAATGTAAAGGGAGCGATAGAGCTATTATTGGACCGGTGCACATGATTTTATAGTCTCTGCCTATCACATTAGGAGACAGGTGTGAAGGTTGTATGTTGTTGATAGTGTTTTTGCTATTGGTGGGACAGTTGGCAAAGCAGAAATGGCAAGTGGACAAATTTTGGTGAATGAATGGTGGCCAAGGAATTTTATTCGATTAGCGCAGAACCGAGCAGAGTAGCGGGAATTCGTGATAAGAGGCCTATACCCAACAGGGGGTGGAAACAGGCTGATTGGATTGGGAAGGATGACAATATTACATTCATCCATCCAACCAGCCTATAAGAGAAAGTCATTTTGTCTGTTTGTTAGAAATCTACAGAGAATCTACTAACTGAGACTGTCTAACGTCAAATTGTAACAGGTTCCAAAACCGCGCATCGTGTGCAGTAAATAAATATATTTTTCATTTTCATTTTCATTTTTTTCATATATGTAGGTAGGTACAGTGCGATAGCTAATAGAAAGAGCATTGGGTTTGTACCTGTCTCTCACTCGCCCTCATACGCTCTTATTAAGAGCAAGTGAGAGAGAAGTACAATCTCGAAGCACCACAGACTGTATATATATATATATATATATATATATATATATACGAACAAGTAGCGAAGGCGCAGTTCCTAACAAAACAGCGTTTAAGTAGGTCGGACGTACCTACTCTGTGCTTACCTTTCTAATGCATCGCATAAATCATTTTGTTTTCATTCGCACGCATATACAAAATAACACCCAGAGACGCAAGCCGATGTAATTTCTTTGCTTCTAAAGTACTAAGTACCTACGCGGGCCTGACGGTTCACGCTTTAAAATCGGTCCATTTCAACCCTATTGCGGTCCGTTTCGCTACCAATACTTAACAAACGTCGATAACAATCGATAGTATTGTTTTCCCGTAGCATAAGTTATTTGCCTAATTTCCCTAACCCTTTGCAAACCGCACATAAAGCCGGCCGAAAGGATGAAAAATGCCCATCTCCCGGCTTAATGGTCATCGTAAACTGTATCTTGATAGATGGGCCGTTAAAATCATTTTCCGTGGCGTGCTGCTTTAAGCCTGCGTTCCAATAGAAGCTAATTTAATCCAGTAGGGTACAGCGAGGTGCCTTTAATACTTTCGGCCAGATACGTTGTTCCATGATGATGTATGTCTCTATAATCTGGAGGACTTTTTATTTTCTATAAGAGTGGGAGGCAAAGGGAGGGAGCTTGTAGATTACCTGATAGGAAGTAATCACCACCGCCCATAAACAGTAATAAATACCAGCAACTCAAGAAGAGACAACATTCTTTTTCACTCGATTATGCGCAACAAGTTCTATACCATTCAAACTAAAGCCTACGAAAGCAGCCTTTTTAAACTAAGCGCTTATAGGTACTACGTAACGCCCACTTAACGGGCGTTCCGATCTTCCTTTTCTCAAAGTTTACCATAATTTATCTAAGCCTTGTTTGCAGAGTTGGTTATAATATAAGATAGGCTGCTGTGAATTGCGAACATTCAATACGCCATTTCTTTAGCGAGATCACGGTAATATTTATGTTAGCCGAAAGATGTCTACAAGGATTCTACGCAGAGTCGAAGTAGCTAGGTACCTATATACGGAAAGACTCACTTTAAAAGACTCACATTATTTGCTGTCAACTGTATGCAATTTGAAGCGAATTTGAATTTGCACTGGTGGTGAAAGAAACCTGAGGCCTGTTTTATAAAGCTACAAATTACAATTTACAGGAAACATTTGACACAACCTCGACCAATGAAGACCAGCCATTTGAGCAGTGTTGCCAGTTAAGACCTGTAAAATTGTAACTTGTAACTTTATAAAACGTGTCCCAGGCCTGTTGAGCATTTGAAAGTCGTGTTATTTTGTTATTTTTGTAATAATCTTTTCAATCGATACTCGATAAAAGGAATTCTATCGCCTATCGCATCATCGCTCGCAGTGGAAAATAGGTTTGTTCGGAAAAACAGTTTATGGCTTACTCCGCACCTGCTCGCCTGTTAAATGGTAATTGAGTTTTTCTATTACCATACCTTTATGTGTTTTGCATGGAGTTCGATGACTTCGTGATCCTTTTTGTTTTTGTGGTATATTGTTTTCAATTCACAAAGTCGCGCCCCACTACTTAATGTTTCGTACATTGACGTAACTATGCAATGTTAATTTGAGTGAGGGGTGCACTTTTGATTTTGACTAACCTTAAAAACATAACTTCAGTTGATATACGAGTATTTAAAACTAGCTTCTGCCCGCGACTTCGTCTGCGTGGACTTCAGAATTTGATCTTACAAGGATAAATAATATGAGTTTGTCCTACCCGAAGCAATCCGAACCGAAAACGAAATATAGCGCTGTATAGGGAAAATCGCTTAGCCACCCAGTGATTTTGACAACACCAAGGCAACACTTCGATACAGAGTTTTAAATCAGAGCTAGCGCCATCTAGTTCATATATGGAGAACTAAAATTGTCTTTCTTTAGTCACTTTTGTGTACGCACACATCAATGAATACAATCTGAGAGGATTACGAGGTGACAAACGTAAACAAAAATTTAATTTTGTTACTCGCCCATACAAGGTGGCGTCGCCTTGTGAGGAAAATCACAGTTTTTAACGATTAATTTGACTTCCCTTAGGAATGAGATGTTTTTTCGGGATAAAAACTACCCTGTTCTATTCCAGGACCTAAGCTATTACGTGCTAAGCTATTTTTTTTTCTTTTTCGTCTGTGCAAACACAATGCCCATGACGACTTTTTCGAAAGCCGCCAACTTGAATTCCAAATTTGATATCTTTTTCGAAATTGCCATCCCCGAAAACATGAAACACGACACCCATGTCGGCTTTTTCTAAAAACATCATGGCCGCCATCTTGGATTCCGATTCTGACATCATTTTCGAAATTGCCATCCCCGAAAACATGAGAGACGATACCCATGACGGCTTATTCGTAAAACATCATGGCCGCGCCATCTTTAATTCCGAATCTGACATCATTTTCGAATTCGCCATCCCCGAAAACATGAAACACGATACCCATGTCGGCTTTTTCTAAAAACATCATGGCCGCCATCTTGAATTCCGAATCTGACGTCATTTTCGAATTTGCCATCCCCGTAAACATGAAACACGATACCCATGAAGTCTTTTTCCAACAACATCGTGACGCCATCTTAAATTACAAATTTGATATCATTTTCGAAATTGTCATCACCGAAAACATGAAACGCGATACCCATGTTGGCTTTTACTAAAAACATCATGGCCACCATCTTGAATTCCGAATCTGACATCATTTTCGAATTCGCTTTTCGCGAAAACATGAGAGACGATACCCATGACGGCTTATTCGTAAAACATCATGGCTGCGCCATCTTGAATTCCGAATCTGACATCATTTTCGAATTCGCCATCCCCGAAAACATGAAACACGATACCCATGTCGGCTTTTTCTAAAAACATCATGGCCGCCATCTTGAATTCCGAATCTGACGTCATTTTCGAATTTGCCATCCCCGTAAACATGAAACACGATACCCATGACGGTTTTTTCGATAAACATCATGGCCGCCTTCTTGAAATCCGAATCTGACATCATTTTTGAATTCGCTATCCGCGAAAACATGAGAAACGATACCCATGACGGCTTTTTCGAAAAACATCGCGACGCCATCTTGAATTCCAAATTTGATATCATTTTCGAAATTGCCATCCTCGAAAACATGAAACATGATACCCATGTCGGCTTTTTCTAAAAACATCATGGGCGCCATCATGAAATCCGAATCACACATCATTTTCGAATTCGCTATCCGCGAGAACATCAGAAACGATACCGATGACGGCTTTTTCGAACACCATGGCCGCGCGATCTTGAATTCCGAAACTGACATCATTTTCGAATTCGCCATCCCCGAAAACATGAAACACGAAACCCTTGTCAACTTTTACTAAAAACATCATGGCCGCCATCTTGAATTCCGAAACTGACATCATTTTCGAATTCGCTATCCGCGAAAACATGATTCATGGCCGCGCCATGTTGAATTCCGAATCTGACATCATTTCCGAATTCGCTATGCACGAAAACATGAGAAAAGATACCCGTGACGGCTTATTCGAAAAACATCGTGGCCGCCGTCTTGAATTCCGTTTCAGACATCATTTTCGAAATTGCCATTCCCGAAAACATGAAACACGATACCCATGACGACTTTTCCGATCACAGCGTTTCGGAAACCATGAAACTGATTCACAACGACCTTTTTTACAGGCGTTTTTCAAGCTCCTCCTCCCTCCTCCTCCTGTATTAAGGCGGGGAAAGCGCGCTGAAAAACGCCTGTAAAAAATATAACATTACAAAAAGCATTCCTTGTCCAGGTATCATGTAAGAACCTAATCACAACTACCTATTGTAATTAAAAATAAATGCCACAGCCATAAAATTACATTTTCCGGGATGAAGAGTAGATATTAGTAGGATTAGTATACGATGGAATAGTGGATAATAGCTTCTGAACGCGTCTTCGTCCGCTTAGATTTCGATTATACTTATTCCCTCGGGAACTTTTAAATTTTCCGGGATGAAAAGTCTATGTGTTAATCCAGGGTATAAGCTATCTCCATTCCAAATTTCATCCAAATCCGTCCAGCCGTTGCAGCGTGAAGAAGTAACAAACACACAAACTTTCGCATTTATAATATATATTTGTAGGATAGGATAGGATTAATAGGATTGTCCAGTTCTTTAGAAACATATTTCATTATTTTTACCCGACTGCCGAAAGAGGAGGGTAATGTGTTTATCAGTCTATATATGTATGTTTGTTCCTTTGTGGCGCTCTAGAAACTAAACGCGTGGACCGAATCTGATCCTTATGTCAATCGAATTGTCTTAATCTTGTGAGTGTCACTAAAGATATGAGATGTGAGTAAACAAAATTCAATATGGCGGCAACCAGACGCCATATTGTAAAAAAGAAAAAAAATTAAGTAGATGAACTATGACAAGTGGGGTATCATTGAATAGGTATTTAAAAATCATTTTTAGCTTTTTTTCATAATTTTTCATTTTGAATGATCATTTAGGATTTATAACTATTTAAAACAGTCGGGTTTTTTAAAGCTTGCTTTTTGTAAATTATTGTATTCCAGTGACTTTTGTCCTACAAAATATTATTTAAAGTTTGAACGCGTTGATGTCTTTTGTAATAACCCTAAGGTCAAATAAATTAACTCGAAATGTATTTTATTTTATATAATATAAGTCAATTACATTGTAAAAATATATTGCATTTCAATTATGCAAAGTTAAAAAGCACATGAAAGGAATAACGTTGAAATAAATATAGATTTTGCGACTATGTCCAGAGCTTCCAAGGTGATATTAAATTAAAAAAGTAAGTATTAAAAGTATACTGCTGAACCTCCCAGAGTTACGCAAAAGGTGTTGAGTTTTTGAAGATACCACCTACTTATGCGCAGTACTTGTACTCTTGCCGTAAGGGCCTCTTACAGAAAAAGAAGACCCTGCCAGGCCCAGAACGACAGTTCTGTGTAAGTGAATTACTACGCCCGGCCGCGGCGACTTGTGGCCGTCGTGGTGTACTTTATATCTCTGTACATTTGTTTGCTGCCGCTCACCTCTCGCCTTCGCTACTGCCGCCGTCTAGCATTCGTTGATAGGCTTTTTATAAGGGACCGTCTAGCCTGTCGGAAGATCCGACTGAAAGGAGGCTTTGGGGTCGCGGGCAGTAGTGAGTGGGGAGTCATACGGATGTGTACAACTACACTGTGTTGTTTGTAGTTACGCAATGTAAAATGACCCGGAAAGTGGTCAGTCAACGTATTGGAGGTTCTGTGTCGGGCCTATATGGAGATCCCCGAACCTCTAGGAAGCGCTAAAGCTGCTCTCTGGGGATGTTTAAGTGAGTAAAAAATCGACATAACTTGTCGTCTTCCCAAAACGCTGTATGCTATGTTTAGAAGGTTACCTCAGCAGCCAAAGGCTGGTAAGGATTAACATCAACAAAAATTTGATCAACTTTATAATTAATTTTCTGCAAAATTCATGGCCTACACTAAAAAAGAAGATGCGGGGTGAATTTATTCGCGTAATAAAGTCGTTTCCCGCTAACACCCTATTTCGGCGCGATGGGCCATTAAGCATTTTTACGATGTAAATTTGTTTAGACCTCAACCCCTTAACCTTGGTCCGCTATTATCTCGCGTATATTACTGGGGCCCTTGGGTTGCTGCGCCCCTTGTTTCCCCCAAAAAAGGTTGTGTTGTATGGCTGCCCGTCTGTATGTCATATCATATTATTTGATTTAAAAACTAGCACCAACCGTGACTTGATTATGTTTGTTCTGTTGATGGACTGGCAAGTAATGCCTTCCAATTGGAAGGCATTACGTATTTTTATTTTTCAATATATTGCCATTTCGAGATTATTTGCACTGTAAGTAGTTGGGTAGTGGAAAGAGGTTGGATACACCGTTGTTTAATATATGGAGTGCTCTGATTTTTTCGGTTTATTGAGGTCACATTACCTTCTTATTTTGAATACTGTCCACGTTAGTCCCATGGAATTTGTGCTTATCGTTATGTAAAAATAGTGTTATCAACTTAGTTGTATTGACAAAAGGTGTGGGTCGTCATAGTGCACGATCTTTAAATACATTTGCCTCAGTGTCTGGTACATAATACGAATAGACACATACATATTATTTGTGAATGATCAACGACCTGTTTTAACTGGTTACACTATACCTATACTATATTTAACAGCATCCAAATACAACTTGGTTATTTTCACCCAGTAATTTAACGATAAGGTACCTAGCAATGTTTTATGGTTATGTGTAAATCACGGAGTTGCCACCCTTAGCAATTTTATACTAATGAATGCTTGGGTTAGGCCGTTGTTAGAAAGATTACGTTAATACGTGAATGTAATTAAGATATGGGATAAGAGTTTAATTACCGAGTCTATTGTCCTGAAGTTGACGCAAAGTAATAGCGTTGACACGTTAGAACCATGAATTATTGGGCTGTTTTTAATAGAAATCGAGGCGACGGGTACTGAAATAGGTCACTTGAGCTTTTCGGAATTATATAATGCAGAAATGAATCTGATATTTGTTGTGATTAGATATTGAAAAAGATCATCACGGTAAGATGTCGCATAAATATACAAGTACCAGAGTTTTCAGAGTTGCCAAATAATCAGTCTTAATATACTTGCTTTAAATATAACATTGAAATTGTTGCTTACTATGGCAACTCAATATTTCGAATCTGGTATTTTAGGAATTTTGTTTATCGGGAATTCTAATAATTAATAATGTAATAAAACTAATAAAACCTAATACTAGAGGTACAGTTCTGTCACAGTTTTATAATAGAGTACCTAAGTTTTAAATGTAGCAACTATCTTTATATTATTATGGCACTTTAATGTCAATCAACAAATTCCAGGTAATTCTCTTAGTGTATATTACACGAATAAACAGGCCTCAAAATTGTTAAGGCTGGTAAATAAAGTCCCTGAAAATACAATGGATATACAGCGGGCATTAAATGGAGGAGCACCCCATTTACATTCTTGACCTGGGTAATGCGGGTGCTCTGTCATGCCGTTCTCCGGGAAGTCTAAACGTTTTTTACCAGTTTTTTTTTGGAATCTCCAACTTGCGAATTTTAAGGGCCTGTGGTACAGTCAACGTTATAACTGTAGAGGATAATCGTACGACATCGTACGAGTAGGTATATGGTCGGATAAGTTCCTTTTTATCTTCTTTTAACCCCAGACCCCTGGGGTGTGTAAGTTTAACGTGTTTGTCTGTGTGGAGTGCGGCGATATTTTTCCAAAAATCTTTTATTTCTGTTAGCAATATTTCCAGTCGCGATTTTTCCGATTCGTGGTTTTACCGAATGTCTTTATTTCCCATTCTTAATTTTTCCTGGTCGCATATTTACCATTCTGGATTTTTTTTGTCGCCACCATTGTAATTAGGCCGAAATAGGTAGGTAGGTTTAGGTTAAGTTAGTTTTGCAGCAGGCCCGAAGGGCCAAACCACCTAGGAGTAGGAGCTCCGCGCTAGCGCAGCTCCGTCGACTCTGTGAAAATGATATACCTACCTACATAACTATTCACATAAATACAAATTGGGAAATTATGATTAGGGAATTATTTCTGCTCAGATAAAAATGTTTGGCGAAATAAGCTACTGAAAAAATTGAAAGACTGGTAAATTTTGCGAATTGAAATATCGCTTGCATTCAAATTCGATTTTCGGAAAGTCATCGCCACACTCTGTGTGTCTGTTTGTGGCTCGTAGCTCCCAAACAGATAATCCGATTCAAACGTGTTTTTATTTAATGAAAGAGGCATGGTTCTTAGCTGGGTTTCATTTTTGAAATCGGTACACTAGTTTTTGAGTTTGTTCGTTACAAACATACAAAAGTACAAAAAATTTTTTTTTTCCTTTTTATAATATTAGTGTGGACGACGATCAACGAAACTCCAATATACCGGATGCCCGTGTGTATTTTCATAAACTCATTTATACCGTCATTTCACTTTTACAAAGAAGGAATTGAAAAAGTTTGCTGTAATATTTGTAATGTAATTCGAGGAGCCCGCTCGGCTGTCTGCCCACTGTAGCTTTCCGGATAAGATTGCTTAAAACGACTTTCGACTTGTTTTGCTGTTTATTATTATAAAATAAAGTTACCCACTGCCCGTGTATTTCTTCGTAGGTATAGGTTTTTTTTGCGATGAACAGTGTTGTTTCGTTTAGGTTTTTTTTTATTAGGTTTATAATTAATTAGTAATAAACCAAACGAATTAAGCTAACACGACTTTAAAAGCCCCTTACTCCATAAATCGATCCTCGAAATACGTTAAAACGTTTCTTGTATGGGGACCACCCCAAATTAATTCACTCCTATATTTTTTATTATTTGTTAGGAAATCCAGTATGTTCAACACCATACTATGTTGAAAAAAAAAACAACCTACTCTCTATCAGGATGTTGGAACCAGTAATGGACACGGCACCAATAATGGTCACCTGATGACTTGATTCTTATTTTACATAAGATAAGGGTTATTCATTTGTTTTGCAACAACCAATTTAGGACCGTATGAAATTTGAATTAAGAGTGAAGTTTCCATTACCGGTGCCTGTCACCCTACGGGTCAAAAGATACAGCACTTTAAAGTCAAAACTTAGTAGGTAATACATTAAATACGGCTGTGGTGACACCATGCGCACGGTCGGCGACCTCAAATCGCGCGTATGCTGCTGCTGCCAGGCGACCAGTCGCTAGGCAACCAGCACAGCTCCCTACTGAGGTGACGCAGAACCGCAGTAAGCCCGTTCGCGGGGTGCTGCCCCCGACGTGTCCTAAGCAGGACAAGGATGATTTTAAGGGTGGAGAGGAAGAAGAAGCCTGCCCCGAGGAACCTGTGCGGCACCGCACCGACCGGACCGAACCATTTGCTGTGTCCTGCTATGCCCACGACGCAGTTGTACGTGTCCCGATTACAACTCTACAGAGGCAAAAGATCTCGTAGAGTATGTACGAGTTAAGACCGGATTTACTCTTAGGGTCGAGTGGTTAGAACCTCGCCACGAGGTTAATTTTAAGTCATTTGTGGTGAGAGTACCGACCATAGATCTGTCGACCTTTTTAAAGGAGGAATTCTGGCCGAGGGGTGTCATATTTCGGCGATTTCGTGGTCGCCGTCTAGCAGACACCGCGAAAATTTATTAGTAGTCGTGATCATTTTTAACCGACTTCAAAAAAGGAGGAGGTTATACGTTCCACTGTATGTATTTTTTTTTTTTTTTATGTATGTTCACCGATTACTCCGTCAATTTTCGACCGATTTCAAATTTTTTTTTTTGGTTTTATAGAGTATACTTTCGAGGTGGTCCCATTGTCACCAAATCTGAATCTGATGAGAGGATCCGTGAGGAATTGAGGGAACTCCTCAAATATTGTAGGCAAACATATAGCGATTTTAGTATTTTTAGTAACAAATTCAGCATTTGCATTCAGAAAGTATCATTTGGTGAAGTGGAACTGATGATGAAGACCACAGATGGCCACCGGAACTCCTTAACGGTACTGATTTCAAGGGTGGCGATAAGATATCTCGATTAAGATAGTTGAGCGACTACAACAAAGAATATTTACTTGTTAACCGACTTCAAAAAAGGAGGTTATTGAAATATGACTATGACTTTCCCGCGGCGTTGCTTGCGGCGCGCTTGAAATAAGTTAAAGTTTCATTTCAACTAAGAAGTGGGACTACGTAACAGCGTATTATGATCACTCAAAAGTATAAAATAAAATAAATGTTTTAAAAAACAAAAAACCGCCTTCAAAAACGCAAAAAATAACTTCTTTAAAATTGTAGGCACCTAATAGGTTAGTCCAACTGAAGTCGGCGACCACAACATTTTCAACAAAAAGCCGACATCAGTTGGACTAACCTATTAGGTGCCTACAATTTTAAAGAAGTTATTTTTTGCGTTTTTGAAGGCGGTTTTTTGTTTTTTAATATGTTATATATTGATATGAATGTTAGTCTGTAAGGTATTTGTAAATATGGGCCTTGTAGTCTGAAATAAAGTTATTCTATTCTATTCTATTCTATTAAATATCTTTTACAGAACACTAAAAATTGCGTTTAAAAAAACCTCCAATATTCCAGTGTTCTGCTGGCCAAGTCTACCACCTTCCGTACAACGCGACCAGGAGTACGATTTCCGGGATTGCTGCTTACCGTTCAGCTCTGACCTTGGACTGGCTAGCAGGAGAGGACTCGAGGCAGCGGGAGCTGGTGAACGCCTTCGAGACCGAGGGGACCCCTAAACCAAGAGCACGGAACACCGACTGCATCTCGTACTCCAGGCCAGCTGCAGGGAAAGTTGCGAGGCTTATGCTGGAGCTATTGAGGTAACTTCAAGGCAACAAGGCAAACCATATACTTAATAGTAAGTGGGTGTTTTTTTTTAAAACCTGTCCGTGTGCGAGTCGGACTCGTGTGCCGAGGGTTCCGTTCAAAATCTACGTTAAAAACAGCCATGACTATCCACTATTAGCGAGCCCAGCTCCTAAGCAAAATCTACGCAGTATGGGGTCAAGTCAGTTGTAATAGAAATAAACGACTGTATCTTTTTTTTACGTTAACTTAGAGAAGTTTGTATTTTTCACAGCTTCAAGGGTCTGTTCACCTAAGTACATGGTTTTCATTTCAAATCAATACCTTCACGCGTTCCCGAGATAAAGGGTCTAGACGTTTCGTTTTTAAAAAACGTACCTATAACTTGTTTTTTTTTCGATTGGGTTTTAGGGGTCGCTACCACGAGTCAAAGTTTGAAATTATAATAAAACATGCTATTGCAACTATTCCTTGCATTATTTAAAGGTGGACCACTCTTACTCGACTCTTTTGATTGAAGAATACAATAAATTAATTACCACCAACGGAGAACCCAAACAATATTCTACTCTACCACTGTTTTGCCCGTAAAAAAAATCTGGCACAACTATCCTAACCCAAAAAAACGACATTATTAGCCTAATTTATTTTTATTGAAAATTATAGTTATGTGATTGTGAAATGAATAAAAAAAATAAAACATACTGTCATTATCATCATCATTCACCATATAAATGTTAATTTTTCATTGGCTGGTAGCCACCCTTAAATATTACTTTAAAAATGCGGAAAAATATATAATGTAGTTTTTTGTGTCTTAGAACAGAATAAAATAGTAACACGCGATAAATTAAAAAATTGGGACAAACAATAAGCACCCAACCTCCCATACAACAAATGTGATTTCATTTCCATTTTTTTTCTCGATATTAATAACGGCAACAGGTAGACGCTTGAAATATTCACAGAATATTTAGTTTTACATTCACTTTAGAAATAAATCATTAAATTAAATTAAAATAAACGTTTAAGGGGGCTCCCATACAACGAACGTGATATTTTATAGATAATGGTACGGAACCCTTCGTGCGCGAGTCCGACTCGCACTCGGCCGGATTTTTAATTTGATATACTGCCTATTGGGGTATGAGGGCACTATACATATATGTAAATGTAGCTATGACTAATTTTTGTTACTCACGTGACTAAAGTTTCCGTTTTTTAATTTTAGTCCTTAATTAGGTACACTTTTTTTTATCTACACCCATATCATAAGTCCTCTATTATGCGTTCAAAACCCGCAGGCAATGACCAGCATTACCTGTGGTAGTAGGTGACAGCGATGACAGCTATTAATCTTGGAAGATGTTCCAAATTTGGATCTCATTACCTTACAATATTCGATAACGTAATGAAATTACGTTACAGCTGTCATTGCTGTCACCTACTACCACAGGTAATGCTGGTCATTTGCCTTTCGGCTTCTGAACCCATCTTAGAGTACCTACTTATAATATGCCTGTAGATAAAGTATTGTACGCGACTCTGCGTAATTGGCATTACGCAACCGTCACGTAAACTACTATTTGAAATCCACCGAAGGACTTCTTAAAACTGTAATAACTGTTTTACATACGGTTTCAAGCCCCGGGGAGATACTAGTATTTATGTGATGAGCGCGAGTATTTGTAACAGAATCTTGAATGTTTTCTATGTTTAAATATGTACGTATTTCTTTAAGGTCTGTTCATCCTTACTTGTCTTATATAGTAAACAACTTTCTAACCTCAAAATAAACCTTTTTTGGCTAAAACAGCTATTTTAAACAAAATAAAGCAATCACAGACATTACATTGGCCAAGTGATGTCCAAAATGTTAACTCGGTTTACTTTATTTACGATAAAAGAGCTGTTTTAGCCAAAAAAGTTCATTTTGAGGTTAGAAAGTTGTTTACTATATAAGACAAGTAAGGATGAACAGACCTTACGTATAAGTGTCTATCGTTTTCTAGCACCCATTGCGCAACGCTAGAGATGGCGAGAACTTAGTTTGGTCAATATCGACCTAATATTTGAATGAATGAATATTTGCGTGAGATTATCCCTGATATTTATTCATTTATGCCAATCAAGAAACAATAATGGCATGGAATAGACGATTAATATTATCACGATACTTGTATGTCAATATATTATAGCAGATTTCAAAATGTTTGGATTTCCTTGTGATACGAATCAATATTTCGTGATATGCATCGCGATATGCGTGGCTCACACGATAATATTGATTATCTAATTCGTGCCATCAAGAGGGCAAAGCCTTAATGCGGTTTTTCATAGACAGGTCATGCTTATTGACATGATTTCTTATCCATATATGTTACATGATATATTATTCTAAACAGGAACTTAGAAGGCGACGAGAGCTCGATTATCCCAGAGCTAATACAAACCCTGATCCGAACCAAGTTGCTGGTGGAGACTTCCATGCTGGACGCCGAGCCGGATCTGGAGGCCCTGGTGCACACTCCAGGCGTCATGATGGGGGAGCCCCACACCACCTTCCCCAGGATCCTGGCCATGACCTGGATAGTGGCGGCTGATCCGATCACAACTAAGAAGAATGGATGGTGTCCTATTAAAAAGGTCATATTATACTTCTACCTGGGCCAAGATTCTAGGCGGTCTTTTACCTGTTATCGTATTGTCAATATTTTGATAGCTCTTATTTACTTGACAGTAACGGTGGCCGAGTTAAAAAACATACCATAACGATTTAAGACGATATGGTTTTTACCGCCTAGAATAGACGCTCTGTAAATCTGATCCCCAATGAAATAGATTTGTGTCGTTAAGTAATGTTAGTGTGTGAACTTTCATGGTATTGAAATTAAAACCAAAATAGTTAAAGAAAAGTTTAGAGACGTTATATTGTGTAACCGTACACGTACAGAGTCTGACTGAGACTAAAAATTGTTTATGCTAACGGTTATACAATGTTGTATTAAATATCTGCCAGTAATTAAGGCACATATACACGTTCCTACTTGTATTTGATCAAGGATACGCACACCGCTTAACAGTTTAAAAAAAAAATAGATATGGGATTGCCTCGTGTGGTTGTCGAGTTAGAATAGTGCCACTCCATGTCTTCCCGTGGATGTCGTAAGAGACGACTAAGGGAATAAAGGCTTGTAGTACTGTTAGGCGATGGGCTTGCAACCTGTCACTAATACGCTGGTAAACATCTTAGCCTAATTGTGCAAATTGTGGTTATAGAATTATCAACAAGTTTTTAGAGATGTTTGTAATTCTGTAGCTCTGCCTACCCCACTCTGGGAACGAAGGCGTGAGATTATGTATGTATGTATGTAGATATGGGATATTTAATGAAAATATGGGTGAGATATAATTACTAAGAACTTACTTCACCCATGACATTGCTAAGAACAGAACCCCGCATAATATTGTCAACAAAACAAGTTTAATATAGGAAATAAATACCACCCTACCTTATGAGCAGGGGCACGTTAATAAAGCTACAAGTAACAATTTTACAGGTCTAAACTGGCAACATTGCTCAAATGGCAGGTCATCATTGGTCGAGGCTGTGTCAAATGGAAACTTGTAACCTGTAAATTGTAATTTTTAGCTTTATAAAACAGGCCCCAGGAGTCAGAATAGCTAGTGCTTATTAAACACTGCCTATTCATGGATGTTTTCTATGTATTTTAGTATATACTCCTCTATATAAGTATGTTTATCGTTGTCGTGTTCTTGTCGTGTGTTGTATAGTACAAACCTAGAGCTTAGTTTGGGACTAGGTCAATTTGTCTGAGATTGTCCCCTGAATTATTCGTACCTGATGTCAAAACCTGCCAAATTCCGGGCAGTGTAGGCGAGCAGACGGAGATTTTGCGCTGCCTAGATTTTAACAGCCTTTGACTCGTCATAATTTCACAGTTGAGCCAGTTCTTGTCACTTTCTCGGCCGCCGGACATCGCCAAGCATATGCGCGCTCTGGACCCGGTCGTCGCCCGCGCCCGGTATGTCATGGAGGAGTTCATACAGAACGTTACACCGCTCAACATATACCCGGAAGCCACGCCCCAACAGCAGGTAGGGATTTGAAGTACTTCAAATCGCTTGTGGTCTGGCTACAAATTTGCGTGACAGCTTAGACTAACTAAAGCAAAAGGGGCAGACATGTTGTCGCCGTACAAGACACTAAAATAATGCGTGCCGCGACACCTACATTCGCAAATACTCCACACAGCTGGTAAGGAATGGTAGATACATGCACTAAGGAGTAAAATAATAGAGATTAATTAATTGATAAACATCATTGCCTAAGTGGGATAAGTTCAGATGACAATATATCTCGCAATAACGACGCGAAGATGACGTGGACTTGAAACTTTGTATTACGCTATCTCGCTCGCTCAGACAATTTCTTTATGTTTATTTGTACTTAGGAATGGAATGTGATGTGATTTGAACTATAAAAGCACTGCAAAAACGCAAAACACGCATGTTCTTAGCTGTATTCACTTTCGATCGCATTGTGTTGAAAATTTGGCACGTAGAACCGACTCGGATTAGGTGCTCGGCACCTATATTAAGGTGCTAAAGCCCGCGCGCCGGATCACATATCTTCCTCTCTTTGTTTTTACCTAAGCGTGATAGCGAGGAGTGACGAGCGGCGACAAATAATATTCAGTGAGAAACAGTGCAAGAGGTCTTATAAGGCTTCCGGTTTCGGTCACTTCGGTGAAATTCGTATAAGAGCGAGTGAGAGAGAAAAAGTAAAAGTTATTGCACTGTATGAAGCTCGCCACGAGTACCCGCGGTAGGGAAAAGCGATTTCTATACATTTGTCTCCACCGCCGGCCGTAACACTGCAGTGCGATGCCGCATCGCAAAAACGCGATTATTATTATACGCCATTTTTCCCGGCCTTTAGTCCCAACGCTTGTATATGTATGAGTGTGTACATACCTAAGTAGTAGTAGTATTTAATTTCATACGTAGCACAGTGACGTTGCGTAAATTAACTAAATGATTATTGTGTTGGCTTCACCCAAATACAGTAACACCAGAGTACGGCTTCGTAGATGGACAACGCGTTATAGTTTGGAATGAGTTCGGTAATGAGTCCAGCAGGGTGACAAAGACGTTCAAAAGTACAAGAAGCGACGGCTATAGACCGACGAGGCTTCAGGCGTTAGAGGGGATGGTCTGTGACCAGTGTATTAGGGTAAGTAGTGAAGGACGTGTACCTTCGCGCCGCGTAGGTACTAGCAGTCGCTTCGTCTCTCCCGACATCTAGGTCATCGTCATCATAATCGGCCTATATCGCTCCCCTGCTGGACGTAGGCCTCCCCTAATGTGCGCCATTTTACCCTTTCCTTGGCTTGTCGCATCCAGTATCTGCCAGCAGCGTTTCGCAAATCATCACTCCATCGTGAAGAAGGGCGTCCTACACTACGTTTGTAGTGTAGGACGCAGTGTATCACATCGAGGTATAACAACGAAATCAACATCGTAACGTATTCCGAATAACGTTATGATGACGTTATGAATTGGGCGCTGTAACCAGTTTGTACTTTTAGCCGACTCCAAAAAAAAGGAGGAAGTTCTCAATTTCGTCGGGTTTTTTTAAATGTATTACCCCCGATTACTCAAAGATCGCTGGAACGATTTGTTTTTTTTTAAAATAATATACTTTCTAGTTGGTCCCATTGTGAACACGGAACTCCTCAAATATTATAGGCACACCTATCTGTAGCTCGCGGAAAGGTCCTCCGTAAACTTGTCGCTACTAATCCCGCTGGACGTTCGTGCATTTCTTTTTATAAGTGCCGGAGGCAAACATGCTTGCGTGTTACCATATGGGAAGTAATCACCAGCCCATTAACACCAGCACTCTATCATCTTCACCACCTTTCACCACTCTCGCATGAGGTTAAGGACTATTCTGACTTTTCTTTTGCAGAAGAGGGCAAACGGGCAGCCTGCACAGGGCAACACAGGCCGCCTGATGGTAAGTGAAATGACCCTTAGAAATTTGCATTCTCAAGACTGCAATCTCAAGACTGCAATCCTAAGGATTGAGATGTCAATCACAAGACACGTCAAATATGACAGCTTTCTATGGGTTGACGTTTACTTTGACGTCTCTCGAGATGGGCATGTCAGTCAAGACGAGTTTATTAATGCGGCCATAAGACTGCTAATGCGTTTGAAATCTTTGAGGACCAAAATATATGGAATACCTCGTTCGAACCCGGTCACCATGTACGGTTAACGTTAAACATATGTTTACACTTTTGCACCTCATTCCATTGTAATAAGGCGAAAAATGTAAAGATATATTTGACGTCGACTATACAAGAGTTTTTCTAACATAAGTATTTACATTATCCGATGTTCTTACGGTGAAGGAAAAACGTCGTCGGGAAACCTGAACAATCGAACAGCTGAGTGTGTAACAGGGTAATTACACAAACGACCTCCTCAAGGGGTCTAAGTGTATCCGAAAGGACCCATTTGTAAAATAAGATAAGATGGAACACCTCTATGATGCTAGTAATTTTGCCGGTAGTAGACACCGCTGTCCGTGTCAACGATTCCTGTGGCAGGTACAAAATGGATGGGTACACGGATTTTTACCCTTGTTTTTTACATTTGTAAAGTTGATCGTTTATTATAAATCGTTTCAAACGATAATAAACGAGTTTTTGAATAACTTACGGTACTTACGAGTATAGGTCTTTTCACATGAGCTGCAACGAATGAAACGAACAAAACAATATCACCAGGGCCCGTATTATGGTCGCCTTTATCGCGGTGGATAAAGCTTCCGTCACTCTCGCACTAACATACCGGTCAGAAAGTGACAGATGTTTTATCTACGCTTATCTACGTCGATAAACACGACCATAATCGGCCCGCTGGTATTATATGCGCCGTTCTCCAACTCATGTACCTATCTCATAGTACGAACCGGAAACCTGTATATATTTTACCCATAAGTATACTTTCATTTACTCATTCCAGCTCTTGTAAAACGACCTATAACTACTTAATAACATTGCATTTATTTTCAACGGAATTAAAGCAGATCAGCATTTAACCTAAGGTAATAAAATAGCGGCAAATAACCCTTTGAAAATACTCGTAAGCCTGAGATTTTTATTAAGAGGTCACATATGGATAGGAATGATGACTTTAAGTGAATCTGCGCGAAAAACTTGAGAAAGACACAGTTCAGAGATTGTTTGCGCGCGCCTCGATTGCAGCTTCAAATACCAATAATTGGCTGTTTATTAAAGCCAATCCCCCCATAACACCTATGTATTTTGAAAATGTTAAATGTGAAAACACGATTTGAAACAAAAACCAACTTTTTTAATGTTATTTTTTAAGTAGGTAAGGTAACGGCACCTATTACCGTGGGAGTTAAGATAGTTTTGAAATAAGAGCCAGAAATTAAGGGTATCAAGATACCCTAATGACCAAAAGGATTTTTTTTATAAGAGTGTGGTGATTGAACTTTGTAATTTGCACCTTTTTGGGCTTGTTTTAGGTGATTACATGGGATAAAATAAATATTAAACACAAAAAGTCGGGTTCTCCTATTACCGAGGTATTGGACGGGCTTTGACCCTATTACCGCGGATGAGGTTCCTATTACCGAGGGTAGAGGATTAAAGTATTTTTGGTTCCGTACATTTAATATTTAACATATTTGTTTAATACAATATAAAGCCTATCTCTGCTAAATAAAATCTAACAATTTCGATAAGTACAAGATGACTGTATTGTCATCAGATTTACATATTTATGTATATAAAAATGTCATATCAATGCGATACCTGGAAGCGAATTATTCAACATTGTTTTACCTTAAACTGGCTAACTAACAGGTTTGTCATGTAAAAAATAACTATTTTATTGTTTGATTCTTAACAAGAAAAACCACATTAGTAAAGAATTAATTTCAAAGTTATACATCTCGAAATATCAGATACGAGTTTTTTCTTAAGTAGTAACGATATACTCTCTCGTTTGTAGCTATGAATATCCACGTTTGATAGTGAGTTTAAAATAATTAGTACTTGTGTTCATAATGTAAGTACATTATGGATGCCGCTGACGTCAAAACATAAATTAAAACTATTAAAAGAGCTAGTTTTACCGAAATTTTTAAAATACAAAATAAACATACGCCTAGTATTATTATCCCAGTTTTCGACCGACTAACATAAAACCCAGTGTACCAGATTTAGCGTTGTACCATCAGTTAGTACAACAGTTTCCAACAGGTAAGCTTTACTATCAAAAAAATCTTAATTTTATTAAGGAATCCGGACTACGGTGCCCTAACATTGTTATTTCATTTAATGTCACACGGTAATAGGAGATAGTATGGGATCCTAACTCCGACCCATAAAAAACCTAAATACCTCGGAACTAGGTTCCCATACATCCTATTACCGAGGGTTATCTTTTCTTACTCTCGGTAATAGCATAAATTCACGGTACTATAAAACCTAATTACGACCCATAAAAAAATAAAGTTATCGTGACGTTGGTTAAACAAATAAATACTTAACATTTTAACCATCTAATAAAACTAAACTCATAAAACTAATAAGAATATCTTTAAATATATCTTTATATTTAAACGACTCAAACATTTAGGGCTTTCTATGGAAACAAGTAGTATAGTGCACTAGTTTTTAATAAATATAAGTCCTTTATTAGTATTTTTCATACCACGGAAATTGCTCTTTAACTGCTTAGATGGATAAAGTTTTTTTATAACACAAAAAAGTAAATAACCGACAGCAGATATAAAAAATAAAGGCTATTGAACCTAAAGTACCATTTTAGCTTTTACCGTGATTTACCTCGGATTTAGGAGCCATAGCAAAAAACGAAACCGATTACCGCGGTATTTAATATTCTAATTTTAACGTATTTCCAGACAAAAACACACAAAAATAGTATTTGGAAGTCGTAAAGAAAACAATATTAAACAACTTAACAATCTTAGCATTAGTTTAGTCATTACAACTATTACGCAAATCACTAAATAAAATGTGAGTTTTCTTACGTGTGGCGTCTCGCGTTTCTATGGCACAACCTGCTCCTGTGCCGGCGTCGCGGATTTTGGCGGTTTGCGAGTTGTTTATTTGATGCATAAACACTAGAGCCAAAAAAACCACGGAGCAACGGAGCTTTGCTCGTGTAAAATAAGTTTCTTAGTGAGTAAATCGACTTGTTCCTAAAACGATTTAAAAATACCGCGGTAATGTGTGCTGATTTTGGGGGGAGCGGTAATAGGTGCCCTTACCTTAATTGTTGTTTTTAGTTTTAAGCTGGGTACTCGCTAGCGAGCTGTACCTGTTACTGTTGCACGTAAATTCGTGATGTGTCCGCGGCTCGCGAGCCTGTTCTCCGCTAGAAGCTTGTTACTGTAACTGCTACGGTTACAGTTCGCTAGTGGGTATAGGTAGAAAACTTAAGTAAAGCTCCTCTTGCATGTAGTAGTAACACATCTGTATAGACCGTTCGACATTCTATATTTGAAATTAGACGTAAATTCCATATAAGTTTTGTACACAACTACATGCAAGAGGAGCTTTACTTAAGCTCAATATTCCACAATTACTTAAAAAACAACATTAAAAAAGGAGGTTTTGTTTCTAATCGTGTTTTCACATTTAACATTTTCAAGATACATAGGTTTTATGGATTATTGGGGTGCAGGTCGCCAAACACTACTACCTAAGCATATGTGCCCCCTTAATTCTGTTTTTATTTTGATATTATTATGTTACAGAAAACTTCCAAGCCACCCAGGAAGTTTAATAGACCACCCAACATTCGGTCAGAGGTACCTTTTTGAGAATTAAAATTAAAATAGGATAAAGTAAAGGTCTTGACTAACATTAATTTGCATATTAAATATACATACACTCGAGAGCAAAGCGTACTAGCAAAAACTTGAATTTCTAGGAGACTAGTAAACCTACCTTATCTGAACTAGTATTAAAAAACGTCGTTTGGTACACGTGCGGAACTGTCATTTTCACTCGTCCCGAGTCTTGGCCCGAGCAAGCGAGGGACAAGTCCTTGGGACTCGTGTAAAATGTCATAGCTACTTTCCGCACTTGCATCAAAAGCAATCAAAATATTCAATATGTATTATATGGTCTATAAAACCACGGATACATAGGGGACAAATGTCCCACGACATGTGTCGGCGACATGTCAAGCGAGGTCGGCCGATTTCGCCACATTGCGCGACTTATGTCTGTAGCGACGTCAGGCGAAGTCGTGTGACTTCGCGAAACTTAGCGTGACATATCTGGCGAAATCGCGCGATTTATGTACACTTAGCTACACGTGTCGCGCGATGGCACCATCGACATGTCGAGCGAAGTCCGGCAACGTCGCGCCACTTCACCCGACGTTGGTGGCGAAACGTGTCGCGCGATGCTGCCAGACATGTCGAGCGAAATCCTGCAACGTCGCGTCACTTCATCCGACGTCGCTGGCAACACCTGTCGCGCGATATTTGTCCCCTAGTCTATGCCTGGCTTTAAGACCTTTTATTTAAATAAGATAGATTCACACCTTTTTAGTGTAACGTTACGTCCATATTTTTTTAGGTCCGTGTAGTGACTCGAATTATTTGCTCCCAAGTGTAAATTTAACATACACATACAGGCTTTTAACAAACAATGAGGTGTAGCCCAAGAATAAATATAAAAATGTAGTATTGTCATCGCTTGCGTATATTATAAATGGCTGTCGCACACATATGTCCGGCATTGCCTTGCTTAGCTCATTAATATAAATTATGGACTCAACTCAGTATATGGTTCAGAAAAACGTTACAGCGAAGCCACGACACCACTACAAAGTGTTTTACATACGGTACAATAAAATAAAATCGTCAAAAGAAGTCATATTATAAACTATTCTGAGTTGAAGCCATAATTCGACGGACTGAGACGAACGGACGAAGACTGAGGCAGTAGTGCTAGTGCTGTTCATGTAGATATTTAAAAAAGTTGACGGCGTGAGATACCAATTTCATTTGTAACGTACATATGATTGTACGTGCCTACAGTACAATTCGACTCGGACTTGAAGCACCATATATGTAGATCAAACAATACCCACCTAAACATCAACATCTCCTCCATCACTAGTAAATTTCACACTTTTTTTGGCAACAAAACATGTGTCAAACCCATCCGTCGAATATTTTCATATTTTTAATAGCTTGGATATTCAATACTTTCCACAGCGCACTGACATACCCCTGGTAGAGTACAGATCACTAGCACCAGTGGCTCCTTCACAACTTGACTTGAAGAAAAATACCGTGGTGCAATCTCCTCCCTTCACAATGGAGCCACCTGGCAAATTTGGGACTGCTAGTAATGATGGACAGTCTGCGAGAGCTTCTAAATTGTGTCTAATCTTAAGCATATTTCTGATTTTAGTTTTGTAATTTGTCATGTGATGTTTTGTGACGTCAAATCTGAAAGTATTATAACATTGATCTCTGTTTTGTGTTTCGCTTCACCAACTAATAATTCGTTCAAAACACTGCTGTGGTAGTAGGCGGTAGATTGGATGAGAGAAGCTGAAGATCGGGAGCAGAGGCGTGCATTGGGAGAGGCCTTTGCCTAAAACAGTGGAATAAAGGCCCAGCCACACCGCTTGCGTGACGTGCACGTGCACGTTCGCTTTCCACTGCGTTGTATAGTATGAATTCTCATTACGACATGTCACTATACAACGCAGTGGAAAGCGAACGCGCACGTGCACGTGCACGTCACGCAAGCGGTGTGGCTGCGCATTAATACGGGCTGATAATGATAATGATGATGATGACTGTGGTGGAGCTCAGGTAAACGCTTACTTATTGCATGTCGTAAATGCATTAAATTCAGTCTGGTGAGAAGTGACAATTTGGTTTATGTTGTGACTTGTCACCTCACCTTGATTGCGGATTATCTGGTGAAAAGCAATTTCCGCCCACATGAACACCGCGTTCAAGAAGGGTTGTGACCAGGGGTACTTCTTGGGAGCTGAAAGCTCATTCCTTGAACCCCCCATTACTGTACGGAATTCCACACACAGCTCCACTGTTATACTGTATGAAGGAAAACTCGTTTACGGACTCTTCAAGATGGTGTTGACGGAATTTGTACTTGTGCACTACAAATAAACTTAATATCACATCAAAATTAGGAAACATTAATTGTAAAGTTACATGGGAGTCCGACAGAGCGGTTATTTATCGCATCTATAAGGCTGTCTGTCCACTGGAGCGGACCGAGGCAGCAGAGCGGTGTGCGAGGAAAAATCCAGTAATAGTAGAGCTGCGCTGAGCGAGGTTAGGAAAATGAAGTATTCGTATTGGTGGATTTTTATCTCGCTCACTGCTCCGCTGCCTCGTTTCGCTCCAGTGGACAGGCAGCCTTGAAATATAATGCATAGTATAGTTTACTACTGTAACAGTTTCCTCTACATTTCTACATAAAGGATTTTTCACGATGGTGCGCTTGACACCCACTTGACTATGAACGGTTGAGTCAATGTTCGAAAAACCTAGTGCGGCGGGATTTCGTGCATAGAAAATTAATAAACATATATAATATCGACCCCCTCTACAGCTGATATCCATAAACGGGCTAACCGATTTTCATTAAACCTACTGGCCTATTGCCTAACGCACTTGCAATCGCAAAAAACTTCGAAGTGACACAACCGTTTTCAGTTTTAAAGCAGACTCGCCTTCAGACTGTCAAAATGAAAACGATTGCGATTGCGAGTCAGTGTCTAGACGTTTTCGTTGAAGTATGAAGAGTACACCGACTTTTGTTTTTGGCGGGGCTTTTGTTTCTATGCGGTTTGCCCTTCGGGCAACTGAAGATACCTATCAAACCTAACCTGCTTACTTTTACAATCACAATTCCTATTAGGGGGTCGAATCTGGCTGCAACTTTTGTGCGGTGTGACAAAAAAGTGTGACCACGTGTCAGTCACTTGCTAAATAGCCTGCTACATTCGGTATGCATATGTAAAAGCTATACCTACTAAAATGTGTCATGTAAAAACTAAAACCGCGATTACGCGCCCTTATACACGACTGCCGCCGCCGATATAGCCGATGACAGACGTACTGTCGAACTCGGAAGTACCTAACTGTACCTACATTCACTTAACACGTAACATTTAAGTTCCTTGGCGCACATATTTGTATACTAAATTTAAACCACCCTTACGTTACTGCAACAAGGTACTAAAATTTACAGCTACATCTGAGTTCGACTACGTTACGCTATGTACTTTACAGTTGTTTTATCTCACGAATGCGGGCTTGACATACTTGTAGTTGTAACACGTATAGACACGCATACTACGCGTCTCTTCACAACGACATCCACGCACTCAGAGGCAATTGTAAATATGAGAGAAATTTACATACACAAGTATGGCAAACTCACTTTCGTGAGAAAACAACAGTACCTTCCACTGGTGTACAGTAATGAAAACAGTTTGGTTTAAACTTTCGCGACGTTCACACATAATGTTACAAATCTATAACGGGACTATTAAGCGTTACGATTACGTAACGAGCATGTTTTTCCGCGATTAAGTCCCGTTTTAGATTTATGATAGTAATGCAAATGTTAATAAATTTATTTATTAGGTAATAATTTATAATAATTACTGACTAATATATTATTATTATGTTGGTGACTACCTATCAGAAGTTAAATAAATTGACAGCTAACGAAAGAGGAAAATAAACTACAATTAATAATCTATAGTCGTTAATTATCCTCATCGTCGCGGCGGTAACCTCATACTCGTGATGATTGTTGGACGGTGTCAGTGCTACAAAAAAAAAACAGTGTATTTAAAAGAAACATGAAGATTTTACTTTTTAATATAGTGATACTGGTTTCGCTACAAAAAAGTGCAGGTTTCGGTAAGTATTCATTAATTATAGCTACACGGCAGATCGTCTTTTCTAAAATTTAATATATTATCTTTTATTACTGGGGAATCATGATTAGTTTGAGACTATGGTAATTAGTAGAAATGATGATGCTGCTGATGATGATGATGATGATGATGATGATGCTGCTGATGATGATGATGATGATGATGATGATGATGATGATGATGATGATGATGATGATGGTGACGATGATGATGATGATGATGGTGACGATGATGATCATGAATTAGTATATAAAGTAGCCAGTAGTGGGAATATTACATTTTATTTAAATTAATCCGCTTGAAACTAATGATTGCGGAAGTTGTACAGTCTATTATGATCGTGTTATAGATGTGGATGTATCTTACAATAAGTGCGACAGTGACGGATGGTTTATGCAACGCGATAAAGGCGGACATATGTACATTTTAGTTTTGTAACTTTGGTAACTTCGAAAAAGTGAGTGAGTGACATACGGACATGGGGAATCTGTACGGGTATTAGTTTGACTTCGGAAACCTAAAAAGGCAGTATACCTACCGTTCAAGCAGCAGTGCGATACTAGGTGTTCATGCTAACGATCTACCTACACTTTTTTTGCAGAATCAGAAGAGCCTCACCGCCATACAACAAGAATTCTAATATGTGTCGACAACGACTCTACTCAAAAGCAATTCTCACTCGATGACTTCGTCAAACTCCTTCACATATTCCCCACCACTAACATCGAGTATGAAACCGTTTCGGAATGTAAGGATCAGATCGAAAATAACGACGAAACAATTCTAGCAGTGATAGCTCCGAAGCCCTTTGAGCAAATCTCGGAGTCAAAAATTACCATGTATTTCTACGTTGTATCTTATAATATCTCGGAGGAATATGAGGACGTTTTCCCAAACTCTGTATCACATATAAAAAACTGGCGGCCTTTGAAGCACGCTTTCTCCCATTTTTTTAGGAGTCAGAACTGGGAAAGAATTGCGATTATATCTGATGATACACCGTTCAGTGCTGCGTTTGAACTTGAACTAGTCGAGCACTTGCGTGAAGAGGGGTTCGTGTATAATGTTCAGCGATGTTACCAAAGTTACCGGCGGAAATGTGACTTTACTGACGTAAGTGCAAAACGGGTTTAGTACCTACTCTTCGTTTTATTTGCTTCAGGGTAACAGCCACAGATTCGCTATAAATTTCTTTTTTTCAAATTTCACGTTGAAAATTTAAAATGCAGAGAAACATGTACGTTTTCTAACTACTAACACTCACAACTACCTACTCTAGGTGAAAAAGTTAAGTAAATGACCTCTTGTATTTAGTTGTGTCAAATCTTAATTATATAATGTCGAACGGTCTATACACAGATGTGTTACAACTACATGCAAGAGGTCATTTTAGGGTGGGTTTAGACCAAGCGAACGAACAAGAATTCTATGGCATTATCTCTTACGTTTACTTTGTAAAAATAAAGACAAAGCATGTACTAGAGCATTCGCTCGTTTGGTCTTAACCCACCCTTACTTAAGTTTTTCACCTATACAGTATAGTAGTAACTACTGTTGACTCACTTTGTTACATTTCTTATGTATTTACTTTTCGTGCTGTTATTGTATGCGGTGTTCAATAAAGCATATTTTTATTGTATTGTATAATTACATTCAGTCATTTCAATCGTGGTTTTTGGTGTTTTAGAAGCGTTTTCAGCGGGCCGAAATATCGTTTCACGTAGCTCTATCACATACCAGATTATCAAAATTTTGACCAACTTGCTGCATTTTTCAGGCGCCTGAAACATTTTTTCAGTCCTTTTCAGGTTACCCTCTATCAAATTCACCATAACCTGAACACCCATTTTCATGCATTTTCAGGACCCCTTATGGGCCTTTGAACTACATTTAAGTATTTGGCAATTTTCCACTAAAAATACACAAAAAGCGATACTGAGAAACTTCAAGAAGGATGGGTTGTGCGTAATAGACAGCAACACAGAATTTTAAAATGAATAGATTTGTGTTTTGACTGTAGTTATTACATAACAGTGTCTTATTTATTTATTTAACAGTAAATATTACTTCCTTTCAGGCTTTGCATTTTATACGACATAATGAAGCTTTTGTCGTGGTTGCAAATGTTAACGCTACAAACGCGGCGTCATTGGAGGAAGTGATGCGAAGTCACAGATGGAACTGGGACCAGTTCGCGTGGCTGACCAGGGATTGGGGAGCTGCTCAGGCAGTTGCTAAGGTACTAGGACTATCGAACTATTTTAAGGTTTCAAATAATAAAAAATAAAGGGGGTGAATACAAAAAAGTTACGCGTATTTGCCTGATCGTATTATTATACGTTGGTTGTTAAATATAATTTCAGGTGGTCCCCCTCGTGTTTTCGTTCAGCTTAGCTCCAATAACGGCGAACTTTCACCCTGAGTTGAGAGGCCCTCACTTCAGCAGTATTGGACAAGGGCTGTCTGTCATCGCTGATGCTGCACAGGACAAGTTTGAGAGGATTGATCTCTTCTATAAGTACGCAAATTTGTTATGTTCACGAATCTAATTTACAGGGCTGACATTATACAGTCAAAAGTTTAAAAATATTGGAGCTAACGTATCATCTCAAAAATTTGTCCCAATGAACCTTATTCCAGTGTAATAAGAACTTCGTAACATGTTTATGAAAGGATTCCTTCGATACATATTTTTGCACTTGACTATACATGGTAAAACCTTATTGCCTTTGAAGCTATCCTATTGGCAACGTGTTGATAGCTCCTATTTACTTGAAAGTAATGGCAGCCGCGTTAAAAACAATACGATAACATATTGTTTTACCGAGTAGAATAGAGCTCTAGATTTAGTAAATAATCAAACGATATCGTATTATGTATTTTTCTAGATTTCACTGCCCAAAAACTGGAGTGTAATGTTTTTCTTGCTTTTGTTAGTCAAGTTATCAATGGGACTTACTAACCGGAAAGTCAGCAATATTATATGTTTGATTATTTATTTACTAGATCCCGTTCTTATAAGGTTTGTAATAGCAATTAGGCTTGTAATCAAACTGAGAATAGATATGGTTATGAGTGGCTAAAAAAGGGTAACATCGTTTGTATGTACCAATATATATATATCTACTTAGTTCTGTTCTAACAACTAATTCTTTTTAGGAACATCGCCACACGCCTGAACGTAGTCATGAACGCATGCAAGACCCAGGCGTATATTCAACTGGTCGACAAGCATTACGTGTCCCTCATTAAGGTCTTGAGCGTCAGTGACCGTTCAGCGGTCGTCGACTACTCCTCCAACCAGCCGATCCGCAAGTTCTACGATCTCCCTGACTGCTCCCTCGCTAGGAGTGGGCAGTTCCTCTCGCCCTGCTACGATGTCCAAATCATTCTTTTCGTCTTCGTCGGGTGTACGTTTATTATTATGATGTTTCTTCTCGTATATTTCTTCAACCGATACCTTGTGTGGACGTAGATCTCAAGTTAAATTATATTTTATTGTTAATTAATTTTTTTATGTACTTATTCTGAATAAATATTTTAAGCGTAAGTATTGTAATATTTTATATCTTATGGACTAATATAACTGTGAGCTTTATTTTTTATTATTGTATACTCTCTGGTTAATATTTTGCCGTACCATAAATGTGTGGATCAACGCCTGCGGGCCTAGTATGGTTGAGTTTACCGCGTGACAAAATGTGGATAAAGCATCCGTCACTCTCGTACATATTCGTGTCAGAAAGTGACGGATGTTTTGTCCACATTGTGTCACGCGAAAAACGCAGCCATACTCGTATTAGGCCCGCAGGGCTCTATTCTACCCAGTAAAACTTAGTTGCTTTTGACATGTTATCGTAGAGAGCCCGTTGTTTCCCATAATAATTTTTGGTCATAATGTTATTGTTGACATAATTATTGAGCGGATGACTCGTGGTCACACCAGTTTGTCACCCCAGTGCTATTCGCTTTAGTCGGTTATTCGTCAGAAATAATTTTTAGTCCGCAAAAGTAGGTAGGTTAGGTTCGTTAGGTATCTTAAGATGCCCGAAGGGCAAATCGCTCAGAAATAGGAGCCCTGCCATAGGCAGGGCTCCGTCGAAAGGCACTGGGGTGACAAACTGGGGTGACCACGAGTCTGCACCCAATTATTGTTAGTCATAATTTTTATATCGCTGGAACGGCTGGAACTGTAAACTTTTCAGAATTTCCTATATATTTATCGTGTAGAAAAGGCTAGGTTAAATTAAGTTTTGGTTTATAAAAGATCTGAAAAAGAATCAGTTTCTTAAAAAAATACGTTATGACTTGCGATAAATATGTCCTAAAACACATTATGTTATGACTAAAAATAATTATGGCAGACGATATAGACCCGTTATCGTATTGTCAACGTTATGATAGCTTGACAGCATTAACTTGACAGTAATAGCGGCCTAGCTACAAATAATACGAGAGCATGTCAAAAGCATTAAGTTTTCACCGAGTAGAATAGACACTCTGGACTCCTATTCCACTTTATTTCAGTTCATGTACAGATGTAGTGAAATATCCTTTCACATCGTATTTTCTCGGAAATGTTCGTATTTGTCATGCTATTCAGTCTGACTCAGTACCCATCAAGACAAAGTGGGGGAACGTAGCATCGCGAGAGTGATAATCGATATAGACCAGCAGGCCTCTCGCGTAACAACACTCGCAATCACAATCGTTTTCATTTTAAAAATCGAAGGCTTGTCTGCATACAAAATGAAACCAATTGTTTTGTTTTTAAGCCGATCGCGATTGTGAGTGAGTTACGCGAAAGGCCTGCAGACCAGAGTACTTTTTTGTTAATTAAGGTTAAGTTTGTTTTCAGTTCTTTTTAATAGTCATGCCGAAAGCATTAAGACCTGGGAAACGTTTAGATCGACAAGTCTGTGAAATTATTTTCGACATTTATTTATATTTCTTCTTGTTTACCTGCACCTAATTTCTATATCTTTGATCGTGGTGGTTTTAACATCTCGGTGTGATATACTTCAAACTCGTGGTTTGACATTTGACACTGATAACTAAAGTACTCTATTTATTTAATACAAAAATGTCACTTAATAATTCAATAATTCATAGACACGTCGGCATCATTCGGAAGTAGACGTGAGTTCAGAGTTTTGACGATGTGAAAGGATTATTCACTAAGTTAGTATATCTTGTAGCTTCTTTATTGTAATCATTTTGTTGTCGTTTTGGTATATCTTATTTTTAACAGTTAGAGCTACTATAGGTAATATGATAACGATATAATAGCAATGCGGGCTAAAACAAATTGGAATATGCCCATGACTGTTCATATATGGAAATCCTTACTAATATTATAAACGCGAAAGTTTGTGTGTATGGATGTATGGATGTTTGTTACTTTTTGGCGCTGCAACGACTGGACGGAATTGGATGATGAGTGTGCGGGGTATAAAATAAACGCGTGTCAACATCGATTCCGAGCGCTACGGCGCGCCGCATGATCGCGCTGTTTTTGCGTCCCCACTAGCGATCTTGATACGCGTCCGTGCAACGCGACGGAGATACGATACGACGAAATGATGTAAATGTGGACCCAGCTTAATGAGCTGTGACCTTAATCGAAATCTACGCGGACGAAGTCGTGGGCAGAAGCTAGTATGGAAATAATTGGAGGGCCTTAATAAAACACGTATGTAAGCAAAAAAACGTTTAATAAAGACACCACAATTCAAATACCTATCACAAGGTTGAGGACATTTATTTGTAAAGTAAGCCTGATAAAACACAAGAAAAACTTGATGAAATAAATAGATGACAATTTCATAACAGTTTACATCGTTAAAATAATGCAGTCTCTTCATGTAGGCTTTGCTCTATCAAAACAAACTTGAAAATAAATTCTACATTTGTAACATTTATTACTATATGAATCCCTATCTAAAATATCAATAAATAAACACGAGTAATACTCGCCTTAATAAAAAAAATCATCTTCCTGAAACCCTGTCAGCTTAAATATCTCGCGCTGTAAAGAACGTTGGTCAGCCCAGGTTCTTAATCAACTCCTTTAGGTACCGGATATCCTTTTTCTCTCGGATGTCTTCGTCTTCCATATCCTGGCCAGCACTGGGGCGGCCAGGAGACGTGGGCCCGGGGAAGTTGCTGATGAACGTCCGTACCTGAAGACGTAAAGCAATCATCATCAGGGGCTCTAATATGGCTGCGTTTATCGCGTGACAAAGTTCGGATAAGGCACTGGTCCCACCGCCGGCGAGTAAGCGATTATCTTTTGTTCGTTTCTTGGACAAGAAAATCGCCGATAGTTCATCGCTTACTCGCCGGCAGTGGGACCAGTGTCTTAGGCATCCATCACCTTCTGACACGTAAATAAGTACGAGAGTGACGGATGCTTTATCCACATTTGTTACGCGATATAGACGCAGCCATATTAGGCCCGCAGCACAGTATAGACGGTAGCTCGGTAGTTAAACAAAGGTACAGTGCAATAGCTCTTAGGTGCTTCGGGTTTTTACTCTTCCCTCACTCGCTCTCACTCGATCTTATTAAGAGCGAGTGAGAGAGAAGTACAAAACTGAAGCATCTTCTAAGTGCTCACAGACTGTATATCTTTCGGCTTTGAATGTGTGCGTGTCACTCGTGTCATACAAAAACGAAGATTGCCAATAGCTGCTCTATTAAGAAAATGGTAGCACTGTACGAGTATGACAGTAAGGAATGCAATTTTTTTTAAATTTTACCTTAGCATTAATGTCTCGGAGATTTTGGAGAAGTTTTAAAGCAGACCGCTTTTCTGTGGGGTGCGATATCTGGAATAGCCGTATTGCGCGTTGAAACTGAAAGAATAGATTATGAATAATTCACAAAAAAGTAGTCTATATATAAAAATAATAATCAAGCCAAGGTTATAAAATATCTCGGTGAGGAACATCGGCCAGGAAAAGAAGAACGAGCGCACAGGCCACAATACTGAGGTCCTGCCTGGAGCAAATACAAATCATTTATTGCAAATCACATTACCCCCGATACTCGTCTTACGGGGTATCCGTGTTCTGAGCCTCGGCGGTATAAAGCGTTCGAACTACACGGATCTGTGTAATATCCACGTTAAAATCCGGACACGGATACCAGTGCGGGCGGCCTTAGTTGCCCGTGACGGTTTAAGTCCACAGTAGGTAAGTATATATTCGTAACTACCTACATTTATTAATTGCTTTTATAAAGAATGTCACAAAATGACCACTTCTTTGTGTTACTAGATAGGTTAGGTATGTTAGGTAACTTCAAATGCCCGAAGGTCAAACCGCCCAGGAATAGGAGCCCATGCGGGGCTCCGTCAACTTTGCGAAGACAGAGGTAAAATGAAAAAAAAAACAATGTGGTCAATTTGCGACTCAGACTTTTGAGATGTAGGTATTCTACAAGCTACAAGGCGATGTGGTAATTTTGCGACCTAGTCATTCTACTGTGAAAGCAGGTTCGTAATTATGTTGGTGTTTTCTTAATATTTACGCGTTCCAGCAGGCACCAAGTGTCCCGGTACTGCTGCAGGAAGATGATGGGAGTGAGCACGGCAGCGTAGAAGGCGGCCTCGCGGTCCAAGCTGTCGTCTGCCTCTGCCATGACGTTCACGGTGGCACGGAACTTGTGCAGGAAGTGGGAGTTCGCGTGATCCCTGTCGAGACTGAAAGGGATATAGTTTGTAGAGGTCCGTACTCAAACGGTACCATACCCTATTACTAGGCAAACGCTGTCCGTCCGTCCGTCTGCCGTAGATACCATTAAAGAATTGTATCTTTTGAAGTGTTATAGATAGCCGGTTGTTTACAGAATCAGTGTTATAGTTACCTAATAATGAAAGGTGCGTGAATGAGAGACCAAAGTATTAATCGAATATTCCTTTCGGCGTTCAAAAACTTCATCCAAAATCACAATCATAATTTAATATAAGCACTTCATAATATATCGTAAAGCTCCACCCACGAAGTATAAACTAAAATATCAAAATATTAAAGCTATTGATAATTATAACGAAGCCATTGAAATGCGATTTTGGCATCAAATTTTGTGTTGCAATTTAATGAAACGTAAATAGCCGACGGCAAAATCACGGCGCGCAGTGTTTACCGCGCCGTAATTAGCGCAATCAACTATCGCTTTATGATTAAACTCAGTAGTTGTGTAATCAAACAATTTTAATATAATTAAGGATTGAAAAAGTCAACATCGGCTGTTTTCAACTCCCGTCGCAACCGGTTATACGACGAGGGTTTAGGCGTCGACTGAGAGGCCTGTTGTTGGTTAACCCTCTGTACTCAGCAGATGAGGACATGGAATGGATGCCATAATATTTAATCGTTAGGTTGAGTGCAGTATGAATGGGCCGGCTCGACCGGGGTGGTACCTAACATCCTCCCACAGAATACCGACGTGAAGTAGCAGTACCTCTGCTGCGTTTCGTCTGGTCAAGCGAGAGTGCCGGTGGCCCAATTTCCCCTCTCACCCTTTCCCCCTCCCCTTCCCCTTCCTCTAACTTTCCTCAAAGGCCGGCAGCGCACCTGCGAATCCTGTGATTCCAGTGGTTTTTCGCGTGTTTACGGTTCGCGATGATTACTTACCATCAGGTGACTCGCTTGCTCGTCTGCTTCATTATTCACATAAAAAATGTAATAAATGCACTACTCACTAAGGCAATATGGCGTAGAACCTCTTAACGATGTCCTTCCCTGACGGCTTCACGGCTACGCACTGGGCGTCTTGTTTCATCTCATTTTCCCCGCGGAAGACCCAGTGGTCTTCGGCCAGGACGTGGTCCAGGCCGATATCGTCTATGTTCGAACATGAGAACCACTGGAAGGAAAAAGCAAGCTTTAAAAAACCAGACTGTTGCATACCAACTTTAAATCTTTATAAATCCTAAATGATCACTCAAAATGAAAAAGTATGAAAGGAACCTAAATATGATAAATACCTATTCAATGATACCCCATTTGTCATAGTTCTTCGACTATATTTTTTTCTTTCTTACAATATGGCATCTGGTTGCCGCCATAATTATATTTTGATTGCTGTTATATCTTTAGTGACACTCACAAGATTAAGATAGATCGATTGACATAAGAATCATCAAAATCGGTCCACGCGTTTTGTTTCTAGAGCGGCAGAAAGGAATAAACATACATACAAAAACATATAGGCTTATAAACATATTACCCTCTCCTTCAGCAGTCGGGTAAAAAGACCCGGGGTATCCACTTTTCGTAGCAAATTTTTACTACATAGCGGAAAAATGCTGCTACGGGCTACGTAGCACTTGTAGCAGTGGCTGGCGGTGAATGTAACAGCAAACAATTGAACTTTATTTCCTTTATGGTAGATTTAAATTCCTACTTCCAAAAAGCTCCCCGTTTGTAGTATGGTCAGTGGCGTGCCTAGGGTTTCAGGATAGGGCAAGCCGAGATATGATTTTGTAGTTTTAAAAGTTATTGCAGATAAATGTCTGAATTCGCTTTTTACCAAAATTACTAAAATCGTTCGTGTCTTATTGCAAATAAAATTCATATGGCTTTTAATCGTGTCAGCTAAGTTATTTGATTTTTCATAATCAGATAGGTATATTCCAAACTTTTTGTCGTTCGATAATAATATACCTACACTACAACAGCAGCAATATTGTGTTTTTTACACAGATCTAGGTATTAAACATTAAACCGTCTTTTACTTATGCGAGAAATGAGAAATAGGTACTGAAAATCTGATGTTTTATCAGCAAAGTTTAAAGAGTTTACCTTTCACTCGCCAAGCAAAATTTTTGCACAGTTTAAATAATCACAATCACAAGCTTCACAAGGGAATACATCCTCCATTGCCAATCCAATTGAACAACACAACAAACAAAATACTTAGTGACCGCAGTTGACTCAAACAAAACAATTCACAATTCACAACAAACAAAACAAGTAAAATTATTGAAGTAAGTAAGCAAGCAAATAAATAGAAGTGAAGTCGGCCGTCAACGCGGCTCAACACGCGCATGCGCGAACTTCGCATTTTACTCGACTCGGGTACAACTTCAGACGCAAGCAGGGCTTAAAATCTCGTACTATTTGCTATATGAACCTATGAATAGTTATATCTCATTATAAGGCAGTTCTAAAGCGTAAGAAAGAGATATACCGGTTAAGATAGAAGCCCCCTGCAAGCCACCGCGTGCGAGCGGGATGACTAGCCGTGTCTCAAGCGAGTTCGGGTCGTCTCAGCGCGCAGCAGTGCTGCCCGCCGTGCGGCGGCGGAGCGCGATCAAATTCGGAACTACGCTGCTGTTGCATTATTTGAAAATTTTAATGAGAGCGCGAATTGAAATAGTTCGTGGTCGTGACCTTTGATTTTTGATCGTTGTTATATTTGTAAGGCAAGCCCGGCTTTTGGGCTTGTATGGCAGTACCGCCACTGAGTATGGTGGGCCAGACGAGGTTAAAACGTTCGGTCTTGTACTTCTCCCTCACACACTCTTATACCTTCTGTGTGTCTATTTTGTTGTTTGTTATTTTCCTATTTGTACAATAAAGTATTTTACATACATACATACAAACATACTTATGCTAGTCTAACCGACTACACGAAAGACTAAGACTACGTCCAATGGCGCCCTCATTACTGTTATTGTGTTTTCTAATAAACTAAAGTACTTATTGACTTGATATCGAAGGATGGTTATTTGTTGTACAAATTCAGCATAACTTAATAATAATCGAACTATTCTTTCCAATAATAAGGTTTAACCATTAAGAATAGAAACCGTGACGTGTTATTCTCTTGCAAACGGCTCTCTGTCGAACGGTCGACCGAATGAGCGAAGTCATACGAGCGCACTCGACGGGCAAAGCGGATAAACTGAGAATGCGCGCCCTCAAATGTTGTTTTACGCTCTGACGGGACAACTTTAACTCGCACTGGGAGATGACGTGATACGAAAAGTCACGTGGTCTACCAGTGACGCGATTGGTTTAAAAACGAATCGAATAGAAACGTTAGTTAGCGTAGTGCATCTTTGCAGGGCCCTCTGTTATCTTATTGCTAACATTTTGATACCCCTTACTTAAGCGGCAATTACACTACTTCGTTCACCTAATGCGGTTGCCGAACTTGTTTCAAACTACTGCCGGCGAACGAACGTCGTCTTGACATTAGTCTGTCCGCCTACTTCGATCGCGTAATTAGGCGGTTGCAGCTATCGTTCGCCGAATGCGGCCGACTACCGTGTTCTTTACACTGCTGCGGTCGGCGTATGCAGCGGACGACTCAATGTAATCGCCGCCTTAGCCTTCTGTTAATAGTATTTTTACCGAAGATATCCATGTTGATGGGGGGTGAGAGAGTAACCACTTTGTCAGTCAGTTTCAATCTAATTTAATTACAATTACACATGCGTATATATACAAAGTTAACTTACTACAGTACTAACTAATGTGCACTAGATACACGTACAGATAATGTCTAATCTAAATGCAATTCATCAATACGTGAATTGATAACAATTACGAAACGTGCCTACCGGCACAGTACTCCCCCCAAGAGAAAATAAATACAAATTAAAAGGATATTCTCCAGTACAATAAGTTCCTACTGAAATATTTTCGATGGTATGACTGTGTAAAGTGTGCCGTTATGGGCAATATGTTTCATTAAAATAATAATTTACACCAAAAATTCATCGACTCTTTGTCGGTAATTGGCGTGGGGTAGCAAGTGTTCCCTCAGTTAGCGGATTTCGTGGCTCATTGTCTGATAACCTAAAAAATCAATTCGCATTAGTTAGAGGTAAACATACTTCTTCATGACCGTTGCATAAAGGCACAATACTTCTTTTCAATTTCTACGAAATTCTTGGTTCCTTGAACGATAACATAAGAAATATTCGTATTGGAGATATTAAACATCTTTATGGCCCCTGCATGAAGCCACAAACTTTTCTCAGTTTGCGACATTCTTGGCTCATTGACCGATAGCCCAAGAATTAATTCGCATTTGAGATATTAAACATCTTCACGGCATTGCATGAAGGTAAAACAAATAACTTCTGATATCGAAACTATTACACAGTCAACCAAATAAATATTTACAAAAACAAAATAATAATTACCATACTATGTTCTAATTGCTAGTTTCCTCTCGAACTTGACCTTGATTTACGAAGAACGCCTACTAGTCACATTCTGCATACCGCTGCGCCGGCGCTCGTGCCGTAGCTCATTTATGTCAAATTGCATTCTTGCGAGTTGCGACGCCACGGTAGCCAAGCAGTTTGTAAAATCATCTGTTTTGTTTTGTTGACTGTTTACAGCTGATATCTCTGTTCTTTTAGTGTTCTCATAAATTTTATCAGCGACTTGACACATTTTTAACCGACTTCAAAAAAGGAGGAGGTTATACGTTCCACTGTATGTTTTTTTTTTTTTTTATGTATGTTCACCGATTACTCCGTCAATTGTCGACCGATTTCAAATTTTTTTTTTTGGTTTGATAGAGTATACTTCCGAGGTGGTCCCATTGTCACCAAATCTGTATCTGATGAGGGGATCAGTGAGGAATTGAGGGAACTCCTCAAATATTGTAGGCAAACATATAGCGATTTTAGTATTTTTAGTAACAAGTCCAGCATTTGCATTCAGAAAGTATCATTTGGTGTAGTGGAACTGATGATGAAGACCACAAATGGCCACCGGAACTCCTCAATGGTACCGATTTCAAGGGTGGCGATAAGATATCTCGATTAAGATAGTTGAGCGACTACCTACAACGAATAATATTTACTTGTTGAAATATGACTATGACTTTCCCGCGGCGTTGCTTGCGGCGCGCTTGATATAAGTATAAGTTAAACTAAGAAGTGGGACTACGTAACAGCGTATTATAATCACTAAAAAGTATAAAATAAAATAAATGTTTTAAAAAACAAAAAACCGCCTTCAAAAACGCAAAAAATAACTTCTTTAAAATTGTAGGCACCTAATAGGTTAGTCCAACTGAAGTCGGCGACCACAACATTTTCAACAAAAAGCCGACATCAGTTGGACTAACCTATTAGGTGCCTACAATTTTAAAGAAGTTATGTCTATTGATAACGAATCCGTTACAGCTAACACTGCGCTAACAGATGAAGGAAGGAGTCTCAACCACATAAACCGAACAGTTTCACCATTTACTGTTTTACCGGCCAAATTCCGCATCCTGTGCCATAATTGCGATGGCTTCTGATCGCCCAATTCCATAGTTGACAGCAGCATCTCGAACCTGACCTGATCAGACTCCTCGTAGCGTCCGATCAGCCGGTTTTTAACAGCATCGTATTTCCCAGTCTCGGGAGGCTTCGCAATAACATCACTAACTTGCTGAATTTCTTCCTTGGCCAACTTTGATATCACCAAATTAAACTTGTAGTCATCACCCTGCTTCTGCTACGCGACTAATGCTTCGAACTGGGTGAACCATAACCCTGGAAGATCCCTTCAGAATTCAGGAATACGGGATTTCACCGTGGTTGACGCAATCTCCAACGAACCTGTACTCGTACCTGCGACAGTCTTCGGGGGCGACATTGCAGTAAATTAATAATTTGCGCTCCTTGATACCTTCTAACTTGCTGGCTTAATTTTCCTCCTGCTTCTTGTATTGATTTCTTCTTCTTGCGGCAGGACAACGGCGTTAATGTTACTTGTCGGAATGGTGTTCTTCTTCGGGGTCACCACTGTACCGGTGGTTACCCCATATTGGTGGGTCATCAGGCAGGGTAGCGGCGATCATTGTTCAGACGGGATAGTGTTCTTTGTCGGGGTCACCACTTTACCGGAGATATCCATGTTGATGGGGGGTGAGAGAGTAACCACTTTGTCAGTCAGTTTCAATCTAATTTAATTACAATTACACATGCGTATATATACAAAGTTAACTTACTACCTACAGTACTAACTAATGTGCACTAGTACACGTACAGATAATATCTAATCTAAATGCAATTCATCAATACGTGAATTGATAACAATTACGAAACGTGCCTACCGGCACAGTATTGCTAACATTTTAATAGCTCTTATTTACTTGACAGTAATGGCGGTCGAGTAAACAATACCACTCAGGTCAAAGACGGTATAGTTTTTACCGCAGAGGCGGTTTAACACACAAAAGCGATACCATAAGAATAAATAATAACTACACGTAGAAGCGAAACTCCCGGGTCCCGACGCGCGCTCGGCGCGTTAGATACCTACCGCCTGGCGACACCTGAGGTGTCTAGTCAGTCAGGGGCGTCACACATAGAATGTATATTAACCAAGATATTGATATTGTGTCTTGAATTGGTTTTCGTATTTGTGTTAATTTTAGTGTTAATGGTTGAACTAAGACAGTGTTTTAAAAAGTGAACGATTATTTACGGCAAAATAATTAGAAATAATTGATTGAATGAAGGAGTTTTCTGAGATAATCTTAATATCATCTAAAAGTATTATTACCCAATTTAATGTAAATGTAAAAAAACTCATTTTGCAACAATGTTTCCACGTTTTAATAAAACATTAGTAATAAATCGTGACTAAACTACTATACCACATCCATAAACCGATTAAAATATTTCGCACGTGAAAGCCCTAACTTTGGGCGCGGAAGACAGAGGGGCGTAGCGGGGCGAAGGGGGAAGTAGGTATTTAAAGGGCGGCGTTTGGGGCCTGGTCAAAGGAGATTCGCTTCTACGTGTAGTTATTATTTATTTTTATGGAGATACTATTTCGTGAGGAATAATCCGGTTCGCTTTAGTTTAGCTTTTCTCGCTTTCATGTCGTGTGTGTTCTGTGTGCTACAGGCAATGATATAATATAGTAAAAAGAGGTAGATATGTTATACGCACTTCGATAGTGGCACCCTAAAACCAAGCCAATTGGTACACCTTTACTTAGCCTTGCGCCGTCAACGGAACCGTGAACTAGTCTGCATGAGCAACATATATCATCCTGTTTTCACTTGTCATTTATGAATTAGTGTGTAATTGCAATATTTACTGATTATGTGTGCGTAAGCCGGGCCATTTTTACACGCGGAATACCGTATAGGTAACAATCATATTTACCTCTTTTTATACTGTATCATTGGCTACAGGCGTTAATAAATTATGATTATTACTTACAGATAGTGACGATAACCAAAGCAACACATGGAATAAATTTGACTCCATGGTTTTTCCGCTCGGTTACTCGTTATATTTCTCCTAATCACATGATTTTCACGTATAAATAATTTTTATAAAACTATTTGTAGATTATGTCAAAGTTGAAGCATTATTGTGATAGATTTTGACATATTTCATCGACATTTTTATTTCCGCGTCATGTTTTGTTTAATCCACGGCTATAGTTGCTATCTTCACTAAATATTATAAAGAGGTAAAATAACTACATATTATGAAACACAGTCCCCCGCTGCCTATGTCCGCCTGTATATTTGCGATAATCTCAAAAACGATTGAACCGATTTTTAAGTGGTTTTTCACCATTATTTTAGTTTATATACGGGTGATACAGAAACTTCACGTAAACCAAAGTGAAGTGTCGGCGGGTCGCTAGTTATTTATTAGAAAAATTGTCGTCGGTACTTATGGTGCAAGTCTTGTAGCACTTGACTTATCTTTTAAGACCTCTTGCAGCAATAGGTTTTAAAAGTCTGTCGGGTCTGGTAAAGTGGTCAAACCCGCGCGCCAGAGCATACATGTGAGCGTAGCGTGCGCCGCAGTGAAGTTCCGGCTTAAGGAACTCACTTTTCATCTCGCCGGAAAAATAATTAACCGGTGAGTTTAAGTTGTCCCGTCGGAGCGTATACAAATCATTTTAGGGCGTGCATTCTCAATTAGGTAGCTTCACCGTCGCTCGTATGAGCTCGCGCGCTCTTACGACCAACGACAAGAAACAGTTTTTGAGTTCCGAACTCAGTAGGACAAACTAAAACAAACAAAATCGTGTGTGTTATATAGGTATAAAATAACCATTTTTTTTTATGAATTTTTACATTTGCGGGACCGTTTAGGAAATATTGAACTGTAAGTGCCATTTTCGATAGAGTTACGTGGCCCCACCCCTACACGGTCAAAATTAAAAATACTAAAAATTTCGAAATTATCTTAAATGAATACTATCACGACTAACTAGCGTTGGTTAGTTCTTGAGACACAGGCGACTTAAGTATTTATTTTATACCTACTAAAAATCATCTGATTAGGATGGCAAATAACTTTTTCACTTCTCATGCTCTAAAACTTCGTCTTTATGTCGTGCGTAGGCGACATAAAGTCGCTTTTTATGCTCTAGTGCATAAAGTAAAATCTTCGTCGAAGACCAAGACAATCGGTCCAACAGCCACACGAACAACTTTAACTTCATATAATAACCTCTTTATTATTTTTTCTTTCGTTAGTATTCTAAGACCAAGCCAAGGATACCAACAGCCACAATACACAATAAAACTTCATGAAATAAACTTATAATTTTTATTCCGTCGCATTTTTTTAAATATTTGAGTAAATCAATATATTTAAAGCATGACAATAAGCCAAATATCGCATCAAAAATACAATCCAATAGAACATTCAATATACCAGGAAAAACGATTACTTTAAATATTTCTCATTGCTCTAATGTAACTTTCAATTTTAATTAAATTACCATTTACAATAATTTACATGTTGCTGTTTCATTTCCTCGCAATCGAAGTGAAAAGTAGAGTGTCCAACTCGTCCATAAAACCCATTTAACACTCGACTTTATATCCATCCTCGCTCGCAAGCTCGCTTGGATGGATAAACGTCTCGCGTAAAATGATGCGTTTTATGCACTTGTAGTACAATCTACTATAAATAGAAATTTCGTTCATAACTGTGGTTTTTTTCAAGATATTTTTTGTGTTTGTGGTAACGGCAGCGTCGGAACTCTACAGTCCGGTCCAAAATGCTCTTGCCCGGTTTTTAAGGAACACGTAGAGAAGCCTAAAAATCTCTTCATCATTATCATCATCATCATGTCAGCCGAAAGACGTCCACTGCTGGACATAGGCCTCCCCCAAGGCTCTCCACTCAAAATCTCTTATCCAGCAGTAAATAGTTACATAAGCTAAGAAGATAACATGGGATAAGATTTTACTTAAATTCAAGAAAATTTGTACATAAAAGGTAGGTTACCTTTCTATGCTAAAATGTTAAGTAAAATTGTGTGTTAGTTTGAATGTTAGGGCAAAACACTGGAACAACACAAACGATTAAAAAAAACTTTGACTAAAAAGAAGCTACATTATTCCAGCCTAATATAGGGCAGGGCGCTAGTATAAAATATCTTAGTAAACGATATTTAAATTTCTTCACAACTTCCTCGACACTTGATGCTAAGAGCTTTAAACTACTTGATACTTGCTCAACTTCAGATAATAAGCTCCAAGCTTTTAGTTTTTAAGCTTATTTATTTACTCAGTGTAAAGTTCAGCCTGAGGCGTATTAAATTAGTTTTGTTGCATTATTTTGCGGAGCATCAACAGGATACAGGGCCTGTGACTACTGGGTAAAAACCAAATGACATGTTATTGTGTTGTTTTTAACTTGGCCGCCATTCCTGTCGAAGCGATATGGCAAACAGGCGCGGATCCATCTTTCATTTTAGGGGGTGGTCATTAACTGCTGAACGCAGAAGTTCGGTCAAGTGCGAGATAATGCCACACGACTATTTACTTTCTGACCCGTATCTACGAGTGCCGAATGGGGTGGTCATGACCTACTTGACCACCCCCGTGGATCCGCCACTGAAGGCAAAGGCGATATGGTTTTGTCCCAGTGGAAAAGAGACCCTGGTAAAAAATCCCTTAGCGATCAGCATGTATGCATGGCTTTCCCCTATTTTTTCTCGTAGGTCATCATATTACAATGAAAATTTCGATTAAAAAACAAAGGGCTAGTGTTCCTGGACATGTAATACGAGTATGTAAGGTTAACGCAACGATAGTATATCGAAAGTACTTCTGTCAGCAAGTAGAATTTCCTCTTAAATAAAGGTAAGGAGAGTGACGGTAAAGATGCGCGTCTATTGGGTCGGAGCGGAATTGGAGCGTACGGAGCGGATGGATTTGTTACTTTGTATTAATTTCTATATGTATACAGGGTCCACATGGACGGCAACTGCCTTAAATATTGGAAATAGCAAATTCTACGCAAAGGAGACTTACTTTTATTATTGGAAACAAAAATATCCGCATTATTGGATTTATGAAAAAACCTCTTCCTTAACCGGAAGTTGAACTGGCCGAATATGACAAAACAATAATGTCGTGTTTTATGATAATTATGATAAAAATCGAAAGGTTCATTGATAGTGATCAAACCCTTCTTTATTATTTTGTCATATATTCGACCAGATCGATTCCCGGTTAAATCAGGCAAATTTTCAAAAATCAATAAATGCAGTAATATTTGTTTTCAAAAATAAAAGTAAGTCTCCTTTGCATAGAATTTGCTTTTCCTAATATTTAAGGTATTTGGCGTCCAGGTGGCGTTCGTTTTTTCCAACCTGTATATAGATATACCGTTCCAGTGAACGATGTACCATACAAATCAATACAAAGCAACAAATCCGTCCACTCCGTGCGCTCCGATTCCGATTTCGATCCCCAGTGGGCTCCGATTCCCAGCTTAAGAGTGGCACAGGATAATGTGAAGTAATTGTTGACATATTTTTATGCCACGCTAACTCTACTGTCCGTCAAGTTGAAAGCAAAAAAATAAAAGAAAACCATTTATACTGGAAAGTTGGATACATCTTTATTGAACAGAAAATCGTCGAATCGTTTACCGAAATGAAAAGCCATATCTTGTTGGTTTATAGTAAGAACGTATATTTACATATTAATAATAATCCCTTCTATTTTATCGAGTAGCAGCCATTGAGAAATTCTGAGCGTAATATATGTTTCAATATTATTTAGCGACTTCTTAATGTTTGCTTTTGAGTGTTTATAATTATATACATGTATTAAATAGCCATGATGTTATTTGGCATTGGTTGGTGCGTTTTATGATATATAGATACGATATGTATGGTTAAATTCAGGGTAGGGATGTCACTTAGGCGCTGGAGGCAGCTTGGACGAGGGCGGACTTGGCGTTGGCGGCAGCTTGGGAGGCGTTTCCACCGGAAGCAACAACGCGCAGGAACTGAAAGAAAAGAAAACAGTTAAAACGAGCAACACTACGTAACATCATGCAGAATAAGATAGAACAGCTTTGCATTATGTCATCCATGTAAAGTATCAGGAGACAATGACTCTGAGTTATAGCACCCAAAATAGTTGCAAGAATGGTAACCATAGTAACCATTTTTTGACGCGATCTAAAACTGATCTATTTATAGTCTAAATTGTGTGTTAATCTGTATTAAACAAAAAAAACTGGCAGAATAGGAGAAGCTCCCTTAGCCTTTTTTACTGGATAAATAAAACAAACAACAAAAACACTTACGTTGGCAACTGGGGCCAGAGCGTTTTGGACGACGGCGACCACTGGTGGTGCGGAGGCGGCGCTGACAGCGGCTCCGACGTTGTTGCTGCGGCTGTTGAAGGCGCTGTACAGGCGCTTGACGGCGCAGTACTCCTCGTTCACCAGCCTGGAAGAAGGGAACAGCTTACACGGAGCCCGCGACGGTATTTATGAAAACACGAAGCGGCAAGGTCAGTTCGGCAAATAGATCTCTCACGTCGTACGCACAGTAGTTGTAGAGTTTTTTCAGATCATCATTGACTGGTCGTGCCGCGTATCTTGTTTTGTGAAGGGTTTGGTGAGAAAAAGCAAATTTATTTATCTGCCAAAAACTGTAAATTTCTAGCAAAGAGAAAATGGTCTTTTACTTTAGCCGTCCTTTTTGTTTTTTGAGCTTTGTAATATTATTATTTTTGCGATTCGGACAGCGCAGAAGTCGTTTATCGTCGCAATTTCCTTAGGAATTGTTCGATTTTCCAGGAACCTATGCGCGTCTCCGGGCTATAAATGATCTTTGTACCCAATTTTATATTTTGGTGATAGCACCAATGATGGACACTTTTATTTGAAGGCACGAATAATGGACACTTTACTTTTAATTCAAAGATCATAAGGCTATAAATTAATTGTTTCAAAATAAATGAATAACCCTTATCTTCTGTAACATAAGAATCAAATGTCCCTCATTGGTCCTTGTCATATTGAAATGGTATTTCAGCTAGTGATCAACAAGGTGCTAAACAAGTATTGTACTTACGGAAGGGTGTATGGAGTAGCGGCGTTTAAGGCGGCATCCCAGACGGCTTCGAATTGGTATGATCTGCCGGCACCAGCGCAGTTAGCGCGTGGTCCAGTCTAAAAGAAAAACATAAACTGTTAGGTACTTAGTTCCTGGAATCGGTTTCAAAAGCAAATCTGAAATTATTCAACTCATAAGCGAGCTCTGTTTAGTCCTTAAGAACATTTTTTTCCTAGAGGAGGAACACGAGCCGGCGAGTCACCAGATAGAAAGTGATTTTCGCTGCCCATGGACACCTGCAACACCAGGACAGGAATCGCAGCCATTGAGAAAAGAGTATGCTCGTCTCTTGAGTAATTACATAATCTATCATTATTTGTTTGCAAGACAGGTTAACTAAGAGGTTTTCTCACAGAGTAGCGGAGTGAGTCAGGGTTGTTACTCAGGTTGGCAATGAGGTCGATGCTGGTTTGGACGCGTCCAATCCAGGTGGCGACGGCTTGTCTGATGGCGTTGGTGTTTCCAGAGGCGACAGCGTTGGCCACCTGTTAAATAATTATATCTGTAAAATATTTTATAACAACAACGGTGGCAACGTAATGTACTGTGGAGTACCTCCGTGGAGTGTAAACCTACTATGAAAATTATAGAGTATTGTTAACAACAAAACGAAAATTCAGACTTATTTTCTTGTTAAAAACATAGATTCCGATGCTAGTTGGGCTTTGCATGGTATTAAATATTAATATATATTATTAATCAATAATAGATTACGAAATGAAGCAATAATTAATTGCAATGCATGGGGCATTGTCGTTCCTAAACTTCTTTAGGGTTAGCTGAAAGAGATCCCATTATTTTTGTGTAATAAAGAGTTTACGCACTACATAGGTAATTCAGTGGATGGATCTTAGAGGTCTGAAACGACGTTACTGCAAAAGAGAATAAACACTCCTATGTTCTTCCCGATATCCGATATCAAACTAAACGAGAACTATTAATGTTATTCAAGATCCTTACAGCAGCAGCTTCGCAAGCGTCTCCTGGGATACCAGTAGCGAGCTCTCCAAGAGCGGCGATGGTTTGAGACACGGCCAGAGCTTGAGAGTTAGCATCGTCTTGGTTAGCCAGGTCATTCAGGATTTGTTGGAGGGTCAGGATGTAGATGTTGGTGTCACCACCATCGACAATCTCGAAGGAACGGTCGGTGAGGTAGCTGTGGAGGAGATTGAACATTATAAAACATATCTAAGTAATTAGTTGTTACTCTCTAATGTCTAATAACGTCGCGTAGGAGCCCTGCAGGCCTAATATGGTTGCGTTTATCGCGTGAAAAAATGTGGATAAAGCATTCGTACTTATATAAGTGTCAGAAAGTGACGGATGTTTTATCTACATTTTGTCACGCGATAAACGCAGCCATTTTAGGTGTCCTGTGGCAAGATGGAGCGTTGTTATGCGCAGATTGGCTGGTGTTGGTTGGATGAGAGAATATGAAGATCGGGAGCAGTGTCGTGCATTGGGAGAGGCTTTTGTCCAACAGTGGACTAATACGGGTTGATAATGATACATTTCTACTTGATATTGCCCAGGATTACGTTCTGGTAGTCGTTTTATTATTGTTTTCTGGCGAATCATCGGCAAGTTCAAGACAAGAGATTGGGAGTCAATATGACCCCATTCGCGGACTATTCGGTCTTTGCCTTCTCCTAGCGATAAAATAACTATCAGATAGATAAAAACCCCCGATATAATGGTGACTTCTTTCAAAGCCCATATCTCTTAAACGGCCCAACAAATTTTCATGAAACCTAGCTAAGAACCACCGCAAGTAAACGTGCTTTCAAATAAAAAATGGGCCACAGATAGACACACAGACAGACACAAACATACACACACATAGCGGTCAAACTTGTAACACACCTCTTTTTGCGTCGGGGGTTAAAAAAGTTTAGAGGATATCGGACAGTTTGAGGGTTACCTGGAGACTAGTCTGCCGCTGTCACGGGCTGGAGCGACCTCGTTAATCCCATATTGGGAGACGGACACAGATGGCGCGGCGAACGCGCTCTGTGAACAAAAATACGTTCATTAAAAACATGGTGCTTTTATTATGATTGTGATGGTTGAGAGGCGTCCTGGGCCTCTATTCTACGCCGAAAATAGTAGTTTACGTGACGGTTGCGTAATGACAGGCATTACAACATGAGTGTGGTTTATGAAACGAGCCGCAAGGTGAGTTTCATAATAGATCACACGAGTGTTGTAATGCTAATTACGCAGAGTCGTGTACAATACTTTATCTACACACATATTATAAGTACTCTAAGATGAGTTCAGAAGCCGAAAGGCAAATGACCAGCATTACCTTACCTGTGGTAGTAGGTGACAGCGATGACAGTTTTAACGTAATTTTGAAATTACGTTATCTAATATTGTAAGGTGTCATGTCAGCTGTCATCGCTCTCACCTACTACCACAGGTAATGCTGGTCGGGTTTTGAACGCATAATAGAGGACTTATGAAATGAGTGTAGATAAACAATATTGCTTTTGATTTGGTTCAGATTCTAGGCGGTAAAAACCATATCGTCTTTGACCTGTTATCGTAGTTTCTTTTCGGCCGAGAATTTTTTATCCAAAATGGATTTGCGTTTTACCTCAATCTCACCTGATGTTAAGTAACGACGAGGTGGAGGGTGGTAGACGCTTACCCAGAAAAAAGTCTATTTACAAATAAGGTATCATAACATCGAAAGCAATATCGTTTGACCCTGGAGAATCGAGGCCCGATTTATACGAGACTAACAAGACTTTAGATACATTAACTGGGGCCTTATCGTATTGTAATTTGACTCTACATGTATTAGAATAGGAGCATACCGTTGACAATACGTCAAAAGCAATTAGGTTTAGCCCGAGTAGAATAGAACCCCGGTTGTAACTACCGGCGGCCTTATTCCACATTGTATCTTTCCCTATTGTAAATGTATTATCAATGTTATTATGACTACTCTTATTAACTTGATAGTAAAGGTGGCTGATTTAAAAATAATAAAAGAAGTAGGAGTAGAAATAACGTAGAATGAGGCCCTAGCTTTGGTTGATATAACTAATGAAAAATAGAGGGTCTTTGGTAGTCGAGTGCAAGAACTTTCAGGGGTGGCCAAGGAGCCATTTGATTATTTTAACTTGGATAACTACTAATTTATTTTAAAAAAAGTTTAAAATGATCGAACATTTTGACTATAATAACCATAACGATTTGTATAACAACCAGGGCGAAAAATCTTAAAATTTACATCCTCTGCTATTACCCGAAAAGCTTTGCACTACACTTAACTACCCAATCACTACTACAAATGTACAAAATATGGTGTATGAGTTGCGTAGTTCTGTAAAAAGCTCACGGTTTCGTTTTTAATATACCTAATAGGACACACAAAGCTTGCATACCTAATAATTATTTTGTTCACAATCCTTTGTCTATGCCAGTGACATTTTCAAATAACTTTTATAATATAAACGAAGAGTTATTATGTTTTAAATGAAAAATGCAATAAAGTAACAGGGTGTTTGCAACCCTTTGTTATAAGCCAGTGACAGCTAGGGGACTATTATGTACAATATTGTCGACGTTGTTGATTGAGGTTTTGTACGAAATTCTCACACCTGACCTAAGAACCAACAGGTCTATGCGTAAATAATATTTTTACCAGCGAAGTAAATAATAATAAAATAATTGAAATTCATAAGACAAGGTTCATCAATAAACTTGAATACCTACTTTATTATTTCAAAACTTCCAAAGAGAAAAGAAAACATGCTGAGTTACAAATATTTTAGAGAGTAACAATGTTGTCTTTAAGAATAAGTGGAGCAAAACATATAAAAAATTTGTTTCAAAATTTCTTGCTATACCTATCTAATAAAATTTAAATTTGCACAAAGAAGGCATGTGATCATTTTTTCTTTACATTTATTTTGACGTAAACTGTTCTTGTTTTCTTGTTTCGTCTAGAAGAATGTATTCGTTGTTAGTATGTTTTTTTTACTACAGCCAAATGATATAAGCTGGTTTATCTACAGCCGCGCACGGCAACATTAACTCTACATAAAACTTAAAATTATAGCGCGGGTTGAGCCGGAATAAACCGAATAACCGACCGAATTCCGGAAAACCGAACAGCGCTTTCCTGTCACGCGGCGAGCGGTTTTCATAACTCACGCCGGATTGGCTGCCCAATAGTGGCCAATCATAGGGCGCATTACGCGTCAATCAAGCCGGCTTATGGAGATCGGGTAATGGTAATTGGTGCATTTTGATTTGAAATTGGAATAATGAATAAACGTGCTTGTTGTATTCTGCGAATATTAAGAGGCCGCTAACAGAAACTAAGCGGCAACGTCGCTTTGTTCGTTTTTCTTAGTTGAAGTGAAACTGAGTGGCGGTCTTAAATGTAATCTTTCACTTAGTTCCTCTTGTAAATTTATAGGTGTATTTTGCAACATTTCGTCATGTACATTTACGCTATATATTAAAAATATATTATACTTAATTTACTATTCGAAAAGAACTGTCGTCTCATTACAAATATGAGACGACGCATTAAGCCTAATTGGTAGTGGCCCTTTGTGTGATGAGTATTTGTTTTGTTGGATGTTACTCGTATCTATATATTTAAGTATTTATATCGTTGTCTAGTACCCACAGAAGAAATCTAGAGCTTAGTTTGTGACTAGTTTAATTTGTGTGGGATTGTCCCTGATATTATTACATATCATTATAAGTACCTCCTAAGGCCCACCATAACACATTTAGAATCTATTATGCATAAAATGAATTCAATTTTTTAATTTGATCATTAGTCACGAAAACAAAAGAAATTGCACTTTATTTCCTTTGCACTGGATCTTTATTTTTATATCTGTATTATGTACTATTTTTAGTATAAGGGACCTCAGGAGGTATACATTATTAGAATTTCAATAAATTTGACGTTAATTAGGAAAAACTGAAAACATACTTTATGCAACGTTGCGACAACAGTCTTAACGACCATCTAAATCAAAGAAAATGTAAATATAGTATAGAAGTAAGATGCTGTTTGGGTCTCGTCAGTCGCCTAATGTCAATTCTACTCGACAGTTTTCTGCAAACGAAGTTAACGTTCACAGGTGGCAACTTTTCTGGGTAGATGTGTTTTAAAGGATTTAGGAAACATAGATCTAGTTAGTTAACCTATGTTTCATTTATGTTCTTGAAACTTTTTAATCTTTATTCTTTCATTTTTTTTTTTCGGTAATCGCGGGAATGGGCAAAGACAAAAGTCCTTGCTTTTGTTTGCTTTTGAATTGAATTACTTTAACAAAAAGGGGCAGAGGTAAAAATCCCTTCCGGAGGATTCTTTCATATTGAAACAAGGGTAAAATGAGTTTATCCGCGAAATTAATAGTTACATACATACATAATCTCACGCCTTCGTTCCCAGAGTGGGGTAGGCAGAGCTACAGAATTACAAACACCTCTTAAAACTTGTTGATAATTCTATAACCACAATTTGCACAATTAGGCTAAGATGTTTACCAGCGTATTAGTGACAGGTTGCAAGCCCATCGCCTAACAGTACTACAAGCCTTTATTCCCTTAGTCGTCTCTTACGACGTCCACGGGAAGACATGGAGTGGCACTATTCTAACTCGGCGACCACACGAGGCAAAAATTATAGTTATTTTAATAATAAATAGAAAGAGTAGTGTAGACGTTTTGGATATATTTACGCAAATTAATATCATTATTGCATCACTACTGTAGCGTACGTTGTATTAAAAAAAAACGATTTTTCACATAATACGAGTACCTAAAACTGGCAAGTTCCAAATAAAACGGGAATTATAAACCTAATTAAAAGCGAAAAAATAGAAAAATATAAATAAACTTACCGATGCGACAAGTAATACCAAAGCGAAGTGCAGCATTTTGCTGGTCTATATGTGACCAAACGGTATATACTATACACGCTCCCGACACCGCAGGGCCACTATATATACACAAACGTTAAGTAAACAAAAAGACAAATGCATCTGTGTTAACATAAGTAAGTTTGCGATCGCTGTGTTAACAACATTACTTTACATTTAATAGAATCCTAGCGTACCTTATTGCGATAGCAATAGGATTTAAGTTTGGTCGATTTCATGTTTTGAGGTAGCATATTTAAATTTGTTAATTGAACGTTACGAACAATGAAATTAATTGGACTGTTTGTCTGTGTTCGGGCTTTAACGCAAATCGCCTTTATTCGGGACACAATGCGAAATTAAGATGTTATTTTTTTTTGGTTCCGCGTCATCGGCTGTGTACACTGGGCGGGGGCGTTCAAGGGCAGTTTTTGTAACACGCACTCGTTGGAGTAGTGCGCAGGCCAAGTTCGAAAATCACGCCGCACTCCAACCATACTTACTTGCTTAGGTACACAACCTATTCCGAGCCATTTACACCAACCAGTATCTCAAAATGTATGATAAGTCATATTTATTGTTTTTATTGCAGATGACATGAGTATATTTCATATAAAGGTCGTTTCAAAAATAACTGGGATGAGTGGAACGAACGAAACTTACCTTACCTATTGTTGTGTAAGCAACATCCTTATGAACGTAGTTCGAAATTTAAACTAAAAATGTAAGTACCTGTATTTATTTTACACACATGTTGATATAGGTACTTTCACACACCCATTCGATCTACAGGATGTAATCGTTAATTATTCGAATAATAAATAATTCGTAATATTTTTATTTGCGAATGATTTATTCGCGAATAAATTATGCACGCATGAATCATTCGACTACTTTCGGAATAACGAATAATGTATTAATTTATTGGAAAAAAATGGAGCAGGTATTTCAGTACATAATAATTATTAGTCCCAATTCATTCAACAAATAAATTATTCGCGAATAAATTATTCGCAAATAAATTATTCGCAAATAAAATATTCGACGAATAATTTATTCAAATAAGAATAATCATTCGACAATTTCATTCGTTATTCGTGAATAATTTGGTTATTCTTAATCGTTATTCGTCATTCGAAAAAAAAACCCATCTCTGCAGATAAATCTGTTTAAGATTCATAATTTACACGAATAAACTGTGATAAAAAAAAACATGAATCATATGATATTTAATGGTGAAATAACTAGGGCTGTTAAACTAAAGCCTCAACGAACGGCGTACTAAATGTATGGGAGGGTTTTAAGTTAATATTTGGGATATTTCTGGTTTTATTAAAAAAAAGTTAGTGATGTCATTTTACTCATTGGGTAACGTACTTTCGATATCAGTTTAAAGTTTTCTGATATCTGTTATATTTACGTAATAATCGCATGGACACACTTAACGATTACACCCTGTATACGTGGCAGCTATTGTGAAAAATGAATATGCTCGTATATCGCCGTACTCGTTAAGTATCGTAGGTAACAAATAAATGAATTAAAACAAAAAAACTAGCAATTTTTAAGCGCCACGTCAGACGGGCTATTCCAACTTCTATAGCGTTTCATTTTTAACTCCAAAGTGATTACTTAATTGTTTTTTTTAAATAAACGGATGGACAGACGCATAAATGTTCTTTTTTGTTTGTTAGAACTAAAAGATTTTTTTTTTACTTGTCCTACTATTACCAAAGTAGAACTTGGCCTTCACTTTAAAATGTAAAAATAAAATTTTTAGGTAAAGTTTTAACCGTTCGTCGCAAAAATAAAATTGGATTGTTTTGTATGTGTTTGTGTGTGAAATAAATTTTGGTCAATTTAAAATCTAGACCTTAATAAAGTTTGAGTCGAGATTAGGCCAGATCATTGATTAGGCACATGACACGTCAAGATACTCAATTGTCTTCCACACTCCCCATCGAATATATCGAGCCAGATTTGGCGCTCAGAAATAACTAACAATAGAGCTAGGTATAGTTAAGTTCACATATTTTTGAGAACCTTATCTGCTCCAATATATTTGATAGCGACTGTACTTTACAGAACTCGAACTTGGCTTCGAAAGAAAATTGGAACAAGAGGTCCTCAAAAATATCTGAACACAATTTCAACTATGTTCATAAAGGCGGTAGAGGGTGCTTCATTATTGTTAGCTCTGTTACAGGGTGTTTCAGTTTTAACCGAGACAATGGCCTCTTCCCAGTCATTCGCATAATATAATGGCTAATATATAAAAAAACATGTCTGTTGTTATATTAAGTAAATATTACAATTAAAAGCATCATTATCAAGTTATAAATCGCTAATAATACACGCAAATATCATATGTTTTTTTTTTTGTGTTTAGTTACATAGGGTGACAGCATCAATCACTCTTAATTCAAATTCCATACGGTTCCAAATTGATTGTTGCAAAACAAATGAATAACCCTTATCTTCTGTAAAATAAGAATCAAGTGTCCTTTATTGGTGCCTTGTCCATTACTGGTTCCATCACCCTACTATAGATATAAATATAATCCGGCGTCGTGGCAGACGTCGTCGAGATGAGCTTGGGGCCCTCGCCTCCTGCCCAAGACTGCTTTTACGGCTACGTGGAAACAAGGAGGGAGACTTTTGTCCAGCCCCGGATCTAGGGGGGGGCAACTGGGGTACCCTGCCCCGGGCGGCAGTTTCAAAGGGCGCCAAATGATGTTTAAAGAAAAAAACTTGTTTCTTAACCCTGGACCTGGTGGAAAGGGGGCGTCACTATTCAAGTTCTGATCTGGTTCGGAAAAAACGTAGATCCGGGGCTGCTTTTGTCTAACAGTGGGACATTTTAGGTTGATAAATAAATAAAATAAATAATATTATCAGAATTAAAATTTATGATTTCATGATTGAAAACACACGTCCTCTTTATCTTTATTCGCCTTATCCAGGCATGACTAATAAGCTCCACATTAAATTTAGATTTGGAGCTCGGTTTTAGAGAAAATCATGAATTTCATTATTAATGAGTTGAATTTTCATGATTGTTTTGTTGGGTTTTTTATTGCATGTTTTTTAGAGTACTTGTCAATTGTTTTAACTTATTTTATTTATTTATAAACGGTTGAAAAATAATAATAATAACATAAACGAAGCAAGGTTTTTCTATACATCTTGATCCACGAATACATCATTAAATATTAAAGTATTTATCTAACACTAGAGGACGCCCGCGACTTCGTACGCGTAGAATTACTTTCCCGCTACTCCCCCTATTTAAAAAGGAACCCCTGCACAGTCGAGTTCATAAATACGTGTACACTTTAGTACCTTGTCACTTTAATCGCTGTGACAATCCATGTAGGGCAGTTTACACATGACATTAAATAGACGAGGTGCTAAAGTGTACACATATTTATGAACTCTCCTGTACCAAATTTCAAGTTTCTAGGTACAGTAGTTTCGGCTGTGCGTTGATATCTAAGTCAGTGAGTCAGGTTTGCCTTTTATTTATATAGATAAATATTCCGATAAATGAACGATGGTCAAACTATATTCAAAGAATCAGCGCTTACACAATTTATACAGCAACGTTACTCCGATTATGGCATTATCCATAAAAGTACAGGAGAAAAATAAAGAAACAACAAACATCAAAATAACTATTTTTGAACCTTGTAAGTAATAATTTAAAGTAAAAAGAACTCGTTTTCGCATATTTATTAATGTAAGAGTTTGCACAATGTCATGCTTATTTTTTCGACGAAACTAGAGACGGATGGATAACTATTCGGTTCAATATCTAAAAGTATATACAGGGTGTCATAAAATGTATGTATGATATTCTCCGGGGTAATAGTCCGTATGATACTGATCTCTTTGGTGTGGTTCATTTTTATTTATATTCAGTTAATGTTAATAATTTTTTCTCACAATTCTTTTTATTGTATTGTATCGCAGCCGCTATTTCAACCATTTTATTTTATTTGTACGCCCAATTACCCGGTAGATTGTGTTTATACTGGGCATTAACCCAGATGCTTATCCAAAAATCGGTTTACAACCGGGCTATACTAGTTTGGCACATTGTTTTCTCTACTCAGCCTAGAATTGAGAATTTTTGAAGGCTGATGGGACAAATTTCTTTAGTTGCCATACTATGAGCAGTGATAATTTCATGCTAATTATTTAAACGCAAGGTAGAATTGTTTAAATCATCTCACTATCTGTGTTCTGTGTGGGATTAAGGCAACCGGTGTCTTGAAATAAATAAATACTCAATACTCAATAATTTATTGCAATTCATAATGTGTACAGGTTGCAATACAGTAATTTTATGTGCATTATGAACCCTGTCGGGCACAGCAACGAGAGAGGAGGACTTATTTAACTATTAACTATTTACAAGTATCGTAGGGTGACGGCACCAATGATGGACACTTTTAGCTGACAGGCACCAGTAATGGACACTTCACTCTTAATTCTAATTTCATACGGTCCTAAATTGATTGTTGCAAAACAAATGAATAACCCTTATCTTCTGTAAAATAAGAATCAAGTGTCCATCATTGGGTTCTTGTCCATTACTGGTTCCACCACCCTAACACATTTTTTTTATTTTTTTATTTTAATCTAGTTTAAATATTTTTCTTCGATTGTATTAAAATTACATTAGTTAAGTTGCATTAATTAAATTATTATTAAGTTTATTATTTTTTAATTATTATATTCCTACATTTAAAAAAAAACATTAATATATTAATTTAAGGTATAATAGGCTTTTGTCATCAGTAATTGTTTTAATTTGTTAATAAAATATCGTTCATTTGTTTCGTTTTTTAGAATGTCGGGTAGGCGATTATATATTTTTATTGTATGAGTGGACCAGAGGAAAGGATTTTGAGACGGGAGGGAGGTAATATTAGCCTATTTTTGTGACGGATGGGTCGAGTTATATATTAATAAATAGCTCTTTATGCTCGCGTACAAGTCTACATGCCTATAGAATGTAGATACTTGGGAGCTTGAGAAGTTTTTGAAAGTGTTCCAAACTAAGGTCGAGGCTAATACTATGGATACTGGATAACGATAAACTAACTTATATAAAGAAATACATCCAAGATTCGGGAACAAATACTCGCGCTCCATCACACAAATATCGGTCTTTATCGGGAGTACTAGAATAGGGATATCACATCTCAGTCATCCTCATGAGACTGTAGCTTTGAAATTGCAAATGTACTGTCTCAGATTCCATTTTCCATCAAGTGGGCTGAGTTTTTGTTAGGTACCATTAACTAAGCCATAAAAAAGTTTTGATTTTACTTTCGGAAGGCTCTAAATCTCGCAAATTATTACTTATAGTACGAATAAGATCGACACATGTATGCGGAGCTGACTGCCAACCTTCGCTAGTTGGAGAGGCACTATAAGAAGAAGAAGTACGAATAATTACACTGCGCCATAAAAAAAACACAATTTAATATTGTAATGCGTCTGTACATTGTATTTGCTTCATACTCTGATGGCTGAAAGCGTACTAGCCGATAGTTTCCACATTAAACTAAACTAACATGCAACAAAGTAACACTCGACGTAACAGTTACGGACACTAGCCGCTCCAGTGCCGCTATTTGCAGTTAAAACATAACTATGGGAATAAAATGGAGACAAACCGTGGACACTTTGTATGTACATCGTAATTACGAGTTAGTGGTCGTCTTGAGTTAGCTGCAAAGACGTTAAGTTTTAGTTGTCGTATAAACTGCTCTATAGTTTTAAGAGTCATCCTGTATCTGAACCTCAAAATAAATAATCAAGGGGCCATCTCATACAAACACCCCTGACCTAGTCTATACTAGTCTATACTAAGCTTTAGGCTTTTGTTACGGATACTAGACCACCATAAACATACTTACAATCTACATATAATCACTTAAATACATAGAAAATAATCCAATACAGTGTCATAAATGGGTACTCGTAATCTTCTTTTTTGTTTTCGTAATCGTTCATTCAATCGTTATTATTATATATTTGTCTGCTAGTATGTATGTACATTGCGCATTACTTATTTCATAATTATATATGTATATGTATATATATACTACTATATATCTAAACACAACACATTAGGACTCGGTATTTGTGAATTTAATGTCTTTGCTGTCTGTCACTTGTCACTTGTCGTCGCGTGTGAATCACAAAGGGATCCACAGAAAACCAGCGTTGTAGCACCGAGTGCTGCAACACATGCTGAGTGGGACCCTTATTGGTGTCACATTCCACCACTATCATTTTTAAATTAAGCTTTGTTTTATTATGTTATTATGTTGGTGGAGGTGTGTCTTATCAATAAAATGTTTTTCTTTCTTTCTTTCTTTCTTTCAATACTCAGGAACAAATACTCGCGAAATTTACCTATGTATGTTGTAGCATTACCGCTACAAATCGCGTTGGTTCGCGTTATTTATTGTTTATTTATTTCGCCTTTTTCGTTTCTCAGCCTTTTTGGTATTGCGGACTTGTTCATTGACCGGTTAGAGTTCGTAATTTCTACTGACAGTTTTGAATTTTGAATTCGTTTTTGTTAGATCCGTTCCTTGTTATGGGAATGTCATTCATTCTCGTACTCTTGCCTTGATACACCAGAAAAATTGGATAATCTCTAGTCATCCCAAGTTTCTCTATAACTGAAGCCAGCTTCGAGTGCCGCGTCCGGTCGTAATGTTACGTGAAGACCTTAGCTATTACGCCGTAGTCTCAATGGTGGGCCGAAAGTGTTAGTGCTGTTGTCTTCTGTGTGTCCGGATAGCGGGTGAGTTGGTTTTTTTGTTGCCGAACAAGTCTTCATAGCCCTCCATCCTAAGGAAGCCTTTCTTCCGTCCTTTTCGTTCAATTTTGTGAGTAAAGGTGTCCTTTGCAGCACCTCCGCTTACCCCATATCTTCCGACTCATCGCCCCGACTGAAGATTTGGACGACTGGATTCAGCGTGTGGTTCGCCATCGAGTTCGCTGGCAACGGGTCGTCGTCTGCGGCAGCGCCCACAGGTTTTTCCCGCTGCGACAGTTGCGACGAACGCAGGGTGGTTACATCTTCACACGGCGGCAAGCAATGGCGGATGTTCTCAGGATAGTTACTATTTCGTTGATTTTTATTTCTTAAATTCTAAACCGAGTCCGCGAACTCACCCCTAACCTACCAAAGGTTATTCATTCGGTTTCATTTTGGCAATAAATGTTATTAGATCCCTAGACCTTTTTTACCGATCAAAACCATAATTTGTTATCCCTGTTTCATAATACTTCGAACATATCAGTTTTAATCATGAAGCGCTTCTTGCATTTTAACAGATTCTTGTTGTTTTAGTTCGAATCAGAATTACCTTTAAATTGAATACAAGTTTTGGCCTGACCGTGTTCTAAGGTGGTCTTTCACCCTTTATTAGGCAATGTGTTTTAAACTAGAAAAACTTTATTAATGTGACAACCCGCAGACCGTTTCGTGTTAAATTGTTTTGATACTTAAGCTAAGTTCCGTATCAGCCTAGTGATCTTGTTTTTATAGTTACATTGTAAGTAGTTTGTTTTAATTTTATCATTGTGTGTTCTCCTTATTATATAACCTTGTTGGATTTCGTTCGGTTTTATTTTATTTATACAGGTCCAAATTTACGTGCTGATGGTTTTATCGCAACCATCCCGTGTAGTGTTCCGTACCTTTTATTTTTATGGAGCGCTACAATGTATATAAACATATACAGGCTAGAACAATAGGACAAGGTGCAAAAGTGTAGGGTATCTTTGTGCATTGTGCACCAAATTTTAAGATAACCTGCCCATAAGAAGTACAGTCAAAGTCATAAATATACATACGCTCCCAAGGTGTCAAAAATATCTACAAATCCTTATGCCGCTGATAATAAGGTCTGTTTACATATATTTGGCGATGGCCGTATTGACATTAGTGCTTTTGACTGTAGGTACCTGAACGGTTCCTGGGGGGTATCGTGCAAAAAATTGCGAGCCTTGTGTTTATAAGTTTGTGTTTGTCTATGTTCGATAAGTGCCTAAGGTCTGTTCATCCTTACTTGTCTTATATAGTAAACAACTTTCTAACCTCAAAATGAACCTTTTTTGGCTAAAACAGCTCTTTTATCGTAAATAAAGTAAACTGAATAAACATTATGGACATCACTTGGCTAATGTATTGTCCTGTGATTGCTTAATTTTGTTTAAAAAAGCTGTTTTAGCCAAAAGATTGATTTTGAGGTTAGAAAGTTGTTTACTATATAAGACAAGTAAGGATGAACAGTCCTTAATTACTTACTTGAACACGTTAAAACCCTGATGAACAACAAATTAAGTAAAAAGCTCTAGCTTAGGTACACTTTCCGTTACTAAACTTCCGATTACACATTGTATCGCTATAGAAAACCTTCAGAAAATAACGTCGGTATTTCAGCGAATGCAGTTCAACATTAAAACCCAATTCTGTCCCCTAACTCATGTCATAAGGTCGTATCTACAATTAATATCCAATTCAATTTCAAACTTACAGCATTATTACTAAAGCCGCACATGCACTGGACTTCTGCAACCGATGCACCTTTTATTCCTGCTCACAGGTTACCAATAAGTGCACTCACGTCCTCGGGCATCCTTAGGTGCATTAGCCCGATGCAGGCAATGCATTCTCAATGCACCTACATCCGTCATAATGCCATTCATCATTATGACGGGTCAGTTCGAAGCACTTCTGTGTTATGGCTGTGGAAATGGCTCCGAATTGATCGAAAAGTTTGGTTCAAAATGTTTATCGATTAGAGAAAATTGGAATAAGGGCTTATATACTCGTATATTGGAATAGGTGCTTAGGTGCCCTTATTAACATTGTGTTCCAATTCATAACAGGAGTTCTTTGAGAAGGTTTCTAATAAAAATCATGCTTATAGAGATTTGTCTCAAAAGCATGTTATTCCAAAAACATTGAATATGCGACGCCCACTTTGGACTGGTGGGCGGAATGACTTAGGCCCTGTTATTTGATCAGTAGTTAAACTAACTAATTGTTAAAATTCGAAAAAGGAATGACCTGAGATTTTAACCATTAGTAACGTTTTTTGACCATTAGTTAGTTTAACTACCGATCAAACAACAGGCCATTAATGTTGTCTGTAACCGCGTTACGTAGCCCTAGCTGTGACGTAGAAAAGACAATTTGGCGTTTAAGCTGTTTGGCCATTAGCAGAAGATCTTTTTGACACTTTACGACGATGTGCATGGCTACTATTTTACAGTAAAAATATAGTCTGGCGTAAGCGTGTTATCGTGTTGTCGTGGCGGCCGAGTTGAAAACGTCAAAGGCAATCTGTTTTAACCCAGTAGAATAGAGGCCCTGATGTAGTGCGTAATTGGGCATTTCTTTAAAAGTTTGTACCTAGTTAAGGACAAAAATTAAGAAACGTTAACTTTTCCGCTGAGTTACGAAAATTTGTCGTACATTTATATACTACCTCTCAGCGCCAATTAGCAGTATCTCTAATTCAATCAATGAAGTAGATTCAATCCTCACCCGTTAGTAATATGCTTGCACTTGCTACAGGAGTTTTGTCTGAGATACCACCATTTATCTTATAACAAGTATAACTAATTTTCGTAACTCAGCGGAAAAGTTAACGTTTCTTAATTTTAGGCTTTAACTAGGTACAAACTTTTAAAGAAACGCCCAATTATGAAATATTGTCTTTTAGCAAAAAAGGTCGTATATGTCTTGCATTCCCAATTATAGCTTATCGATGTCTACAGCAGACAGAGAAAGATAAATCCGAACTTTTCCGCCCAAAAGCGATCTCAAGTTTTTATTCAACAGATGGGTCTATATTGTCTGCCATAATTATTTTTAGTCATAATGTGCTTTAGGTCATAATCATCGCAAGTCATAACGTATTTTTTAAAGTAACTGTTGCTTTTTCAGGATTATTATAAATCAAACCTAACCTAACCTAGCCTTGTCTACACGTTAGATATTTCAGAAATACTGAAGTGTTTACAGTTTCAGCGATATAATAAATTATGACTATCAATAATTATGTCAACGATGACATTATGACCAATAAAATTATGGGAAACAAAGGGCTCCCTCAATAGATATATGTATAGCGTAGATTTTCCTTCAGTTTCATAATAGGATCACACGAGTGTTTTAAGGCCTAATTATGTACAGTTGCATACACTAATTTATCTACCCACATATCATAAGCCACCGTGATGCATTCAGGAGCCGCATATTAAATTTTAACCGGTAATGGCGGTAATGAAAAGTTTGAATAGTTTTCTGGCAGCTGTCATAGTTTTTTTTTAATTCAGACACAAACTAGAGTCGGCTCCAACTATCATATCGTTCGATATCTTACTTACGTGCGACATTTGTCAAATTTGTATGCAAATTGACAATTAATTTCGAACTAAACGTCATTCTTAAGAATCCATAAGATTACTGCCGCAGATAAAAAATTTGCTCTAACAACAGAGTTGATTATTATGCTGGTCATAATTTGCGGTTTCTGAACGCATCATAGAGGGTTTATGATATGAGTGTAGATAATAAGACATATAAAGCGAGGCCGGATAGGTCTGAGGCGGGCAACCCATATTTACTTACCGCCGAGGTATGTATAGTGCTTTTCTCAAACATCTATCATAATAATAAAAAAATTAAAACAAATATTACAAAGTCAAATTACTAGGAGTGCATAAACATAAAAAGTAACCTACAGTGCTCAGTCATCCGCGCTGTGTCGTGTGCGCCCGCCCGCCCGCCAGTGCCCCGCAGCGCACCGCCTGCGATCTAAGTTGCGGTACGCACCCCTAATTAATTACCTATGTTCTACTAGTACTTTAGTTAAACATGCAAACGCTTCGGATGGATGCACGGCTTAGTATATTTAAAAAAAAACAGCTCTCTAGCCTGTTCATAAACACAGCCGCAGCACGCAGCACTAAAATTTAAAAAAAAACGTTTATTGTTTTTTGTTAATACGCATAGTGGCAGAATGTCATGATGCCTGTGCCACGAATTTAAGTGGAATGGAAATTTAAAAAAGAGGACTTTGCCGGCCTAGGCCTGCAAGATTTGTATGAAATTCCATGAACGACCTCTTGTCCTAGCTGCACCTGAAACGTCATACTAGGCGGCCTAGTATAAGGAACATAACATCAATATTTCATGGCATGTTTGAGAAAACATCTTTATATATACACTAGAGGACGCCCGCGACTTCGTACTCGTAGAATTAGTTTCCCGCTACTCCCCTTGTTTTAACCCCTTAGGGAATGAATTTCCAAAAATCCTTTCTTAGTGCTTACTTACATCTGGAAAGGAACCCCTGTACCAAATTCTTGTTCTGTACTTCTTTACGCTGCAACGGCTGGACGGATTTAATAATAAATAATTATGTTTTTTGAAATGTTATATGTATTTTCGGTTCCAACGCTCGCGCCCGTAAAAAAATATGTACCACGTAGAAGTTTATTTTGTTGCGTATCTCCCGGTACACAATGCCCAGGCACGGAGCAAGGCACGTCCTACCCTTAGAGTTCCTGAAGTCTTTGGGGCTAACGGGAGTTTTCTGTTGGCTGGTGACCTTTTTTACAGGCGTTTTTCAGCGCCGCTTTCCTTGATATCAAATTTGGAATTCAAGATGGCGTCATGATGTTATTCGAAAAATACGTCATGCGGGTATCGTGTCTCATGTTTTCGGGGATGGCAATTTCGACAATGATGTCAGAATCAGAATTCAAGATGGCGGCCAAGATGTTTTTCGAATAACCTGTCATGGGTATCGCTTCTCATGTTTTCGCGGATAGCGAATTTGAAAATGATGTCAGATTCGGAATTCAACATGGCGGCCATGATGTTTTTAGAAAAAGCGGACATGGTTATCGTGTTTCATGTTTTAGGTATGGCAATTTTGAAAAAGATATAAAATTTGGAATTCAAGATGGCGTCACGATGTTATTCGAAAAAGACGTCATGGGTTTTGTGTTTGCACAGACGAAATAAGAAATACAAAATAGGAAAATAGCTTAGCACGTATAATATAATTCGTTTAATTAATTTATTATTCTATTATATTATTATTGTTAATTTAAATTTGTACGCCGAAAGGCAAAACATGACGGACATTATTGTAAATTTATGACCTTTATGTAAACTTACTCATGTTTGACAAAAAAATTATCTTTATCTTTATCTTTAATAGCGTAGGTCCTGGAATAGGACCGGGCAGCTTTTATATCGAAAAAAAATCTCATTCCTAAGGAAATCAAATTAATCGTTAAGGCGACGCCACTTTGTATGGGCGAGTAACAAAATTAAAAAGGTGAAATCTCATCTACCCATGTGTGGTGTGTTTTTATTTTTGTGTTTACGTTTGTCACCTCGTAATCCTCTCAGTTTGTATTCATTGATGTGTGCGTACACAAAAGTGACTAAAGAAAGACAATTTTACTTCTCCATATACGAACTAGATGGCGCTAGCTCTGATTTAAAACTCTGTATCGAAGTGTTGCCTTGGTGTGGTCAAAATCACTGGGTGGTTAAGCGATTTTCCCTATACAGCGCTATATTTCGTTTGCAGTTCGGATTACTTCGGGTAGGACAAACTCTTATTATTTATCCTTGTAAGATCAAATTCTGAAGTCCACGCAGACGAAGTCGCGGGCAGAAGCTAGTGTATAATAAATTCTGGATTTAAAATAAGTTCCATAGGTAACTAACTAATAGGTATATAACATAACCTCGTAAGGCCCACCATACTACAAACAGGGATTTTTTTGTGAGTGGGACTTTAAATCTACCGTCATGGCAATAAAGTTCAGTTACGTTTGTTAGATAATGCCATTTTTAGTTTATGAACATAGGAAAATAAACCTTATTCCCATTGCAACACAGTTCAAATTAAATTGCCTTGATTATGTACATATTATGGCACACTGGGTCTTACGAGGATAGGTAAATAACTAATAAAGATAGATTTAAAAAATGTATAGTTTTAAAATTCCATGTCATGTAGGTAGCTAATAGCATGCATTAAACGTAATAGCTTCGTAGTTTTATCAGCTGTATGAAAATGAAAAATGAAAAAAAGTTTATTGAATATATGAAACATTTCAGTGGATATATCACGACCCTGCATCCTGAGCAGGGAAACCCTGTGTTACAGGATGCAGTTTCGTTCGAAATCACATTTTAAAAACACTTAACCTATAACAAGTATAATGAGGAATTATGGAGCTATAATAAAAAAAAACGGTAGGTTTTTTCAGTCTATTTCAGGAACCCTCAGTTGGTATACCTACATGTGTATAAAAAAGGTACACTCAATAAAATATATTTTGTAACATTGCGTTTAAAAATATCTGACACGTTCTTTTATGCCTCTAGTAATAGATAAGATACGTCAAAAATAACAGTTTTCTATGACTTGACCAACGTCAAGTCACACTTGAAGGAAAACTTTAATTTAAATTTTAAGTGAATAAGAGTTGCTATGTTATGTTGGTATGTATATGGAGTGAGTACTGGTCCTTGAAGCAAGTATTTAAATCTAATCTCGATTTAAAGCTTAAAAAGAAAGCAATGGACTCTATCGTCACACCCACTCTAATTTACGGATGTCAAACTTGGGCTCTAACAAAACAACTAATAAATAAAGTACAAGTTTTCCAAAGAGCAGCCGAACGAAGTATGCTTGGTATTAAACTGCTAGATAAAATAAAGAGTACAGACATCCGTAATAAGACTAAAATCCTAGATGCGGTAGAGCTAATCTGCCGACTGAAGTGGAGATGGGCAGGACACACAGCGCGGACTAAAGACGGTCGCCGGAGCGAGCATGTGATGCACTGGTACCCGCGGGGCGGGCCCCGGGCGCGCGGCCGCCCGCGCCGCCGCTGGCGCGACGACCTAGTGGCCGTGGCCGGCATCGCTTGGACGAGGCTCGCCGCAGACAGAGGCGCATGGCACAAGATGGAGGAGGCCTATGTCCACAAATGGACAACCCAATAGAATAAGAAATTATATTTTTAATGTTGCATGTATTTAAAATTTGTTAAATCAATTTATTTTTTTTCTATTGGATTAAATGGCTATAATAATAATAATAATAATAATGTTATGTTATGTTTTTATTTGGAAAACAAACAGAGTAGCAGTTGCAGTTGTTATAGCATTAACAGTACGATTACCACATTGAAACCGGATATGCTAATACAAATATTTATTAAAATAGCAGCTTCATTCCAACCCATAATAAACTATACATATACTTTTTTATAATACAGCCAGCCGTTTTGAAAGTTCATGTTAACAAAAGTTCCTAAAACGTTAACAATATGATAACGATATGATTTAAGACTAAGTGGAACAGGTGTTCTGGCTCGTCGTAACTTGACAACCACCTCGCATTGCTTCCGCGTAGTTACAGGATATACGTCAAAGCGACTATTGTTCGAGTGTGAGTGGATATCGTCGGCGCGTTCACCCGATACGATTACTCTCTGTCGCCAGCGATCAGTATCAATAGGCGGGAAACAGGAGCAGGAAATAACCTTCGAGCCTTGCGATGTTTTTATTCATTTATACAGCAGTGGGATAGCATAAAGGATCGACCACACCGGTGCTCTTAATACGCATTGACGTGACTTACTTGGTGTGAACAGTATGCGTTAAGAACGTGACGCCTACGTCACGGCACTGCGTTTACGACACGTCATCGTATTTTGGGCACCGGTGTGAAGGATCCTAAATAACTAATATAATAAAAAAAGGTTAAAGGTAGGGCCGGTTGTCTGCCTTTTGGCAGAAATATGTTTTGCCGAATGTATCGTTTCCCAAATCCTAAAATATTTACAGTTACAGATAAAAAGCGGGTTGGTAAATGAAACAGTTGGGAAATGATACATTCGGCCAAACATATTTCGGCCTAATATGGTTGCGTTTACGCGTGACAAAATGTGGATAAAGGACCCGTCACTCTCGTTCTTAAGTGTCAGAAAGTGACGGATGTTTTATCCACATTTTGTCACCCAATAAACGCAGGCATATTAGGCCCCCTGATAGTTGTTTTGGCAAACGAACCCTTTCAACTCCTACAACAAAAGTAATTATTTGAATTACAAATAAGTGAAGAATATTCTGAATTGCGTGATAATCTGATAATAATTCAAAATAAGTCGATACCTAACTGTACAATTTAACGCAAATATTAGCAATGAAAGAAAGCTTTAAAACCCCAACTGCTTTTTGAATAATGTCGTCAATATAATGTTCCTTATCATGTATCTAATACCTTTAAACGGGCAATTCTTGTATATATACACCGTGCCCGGGACGTACCCGAAGGATTTTAACCTGTCTGGAGTATATAAACCTCTCACAGGTTTCCGAAGCGCGTCTTAATTTAAAAAGAATTGTAACTGCTGATTATAGTAAATAAATTGAAAAAAAAAAAAAAAAAATGTGGTATAACATGTAGTCCAATAAAGCATCATTTCCGAGATTTTTATTATTAAAAAAATACATAGTTAATTTAATTTGAACTCTGTCTGTGTATTTACTAAGAAAGATTCATGTTGTAGCAATATCATCAACGTACAACATGAATTAATTTAATCAATTTCCTCCTTTGGCACATACACACACATGCATAATCTCACGCCTTCGTTCCCAGAGTGAGGTAGGCAGAGCTACAGAATTACAAACATCTCTAAAAACTTGTTGATAATTCTATAACCACAATTTGCACAATTAGGCTAAGATGTTTACCAGCGTATTAGTGACAGGTTGTAAGCCCATCGCCTAACAGTACTACAAGCCTTTATTCCCTTAGTCGTCTCTTACGACATCCACGGGAAGACATGGAGTGGCACTATTCTAACTCGGCAACCACACGAGGCAAGCAGCAGTTTTGGCAGTTGGCTAATAAACAGGATGATTACGTTTTAAGTTTTCTGTCTTCTTTTTCAGTGCACCCACAGGATGATGGATTATTAGAGAATGTCATTAGGCGTTAGGTCTAATTTTGTACTTGTTCTTTCGCAATAAATAAATGAATAAATTTACAAGAGAGAATTGTTGTAATTTTGAAATTCTCCCATGCTTAAACGAAACAGAGCAATATCGTAAGGCAACAGATACTTTTTAAAACATTCATCTATGAAGCTTCTTTCAAAGAAGCTTCCAGTTTAGTTTCAAAAGCACTTTAAAATGTTAGTACAACTAAAGTAAAAGCAAATTTCATCGAGATATCAAACTCGCCAGAGATTTATGTAACAAGGTACTCCCGGAGATATTTCTATAGTCTTACAAAGTCAAATCCTACCTGATAAAGGCGTGGCCACAGTTGCGGCGGGATCAGTCCGATCCAATGATAGAAACCAAAACAACCTACCTACTTCTTCTTCTTCTTCCAGTGCCTCTTCAATCGTGAAGGTTGGCCGTCAGCTTCTTGTACTCATCCCTATCCTTAGCCAGCCGGAACAGCTGTTCGACGGAAGCAATACCGGTCCACTCCCGGATGTTTCTCAGCCACGATTTCTTCCTTCGCCCAGCGCGTCTCTTTCCCTCCACTTTGCCCATCATGATCAACTGCAGCAGCCTACCTACAGCCTACAGCTAACCTACTTCTTACTACTTTCATTCATCATCATCATCATTTCAGCCTATTGCAGTCCACTGCTGGACGTAAGCCTCCCCCAGGGTTCGCCACAAGGCCCGATCTCCCGTTTTCGCCATCCAGTCACCACCAGCCACTTTTTTCAGATCGTCGGTCCATCTGGCTGGAGGGCGTCCTACGCTACGCTTGCCGAGCCGTGGTCTCCACTCGAGAACCCGTCTACTCCACCGATCATCGGTTCTGCGACAGATGTGACCAGCCCACTCCCAGCCTACTTTCATTAACCGACTTCAAAGAATGGAGAAGATTCTCAATTCCTCTATTTTTACTCGATTGTGGCGAAGCTCAAAAGCAGGGTTATGTGTTTGACCTGTATGTATGTATGTTCGTTCCTATGTCGCCTCATAACTACTCAACGGGTCAACCGATTTGATAAATTAATGAATCAATTTTCCTTGATTTTGCGAGTGTCACGTTAAGAAAAGCTTCGTCACTTTTGGACCTTAACAGCGTTGAAATAGAGTAGAAAAGTGACGAAACTTTTCTTACCGTGACTATACATAAAATTCAAACATAGTTATATCGACGACAGTATAGAAAATGCAGTCGGGTTTTAAAACTTGGTTTTTATAGTTATTTGTTGAATGTTTTTCATGTTGAGTGAAATTTAGAGACATTTATACAAGTAGGAAGCACCTACTTGTATAAATGTCTCTAAACATTGACCCCCTATGATTTCACGAGCTTCCTTAAGGTAAACTGTTACATAATACTATTATGCTATTGGTCGAAAAAGTATTCTTATCAATCACCTTATGTATGTATTTGTATGTATGTATACTCTTTATTGTACAAGAATAAAATAAAAATACGAAACACAAGCAATATAACAAAAAAAAAGGCGAACTTATCCCTTTAAGGGATTTCTTCCAGATAACCCTTGTTGAAAAAGAAAATCCTGTATTGTTATCTGTGCCATAACAATTATATTATTGGATTTAGGTTTTTTTTATACCACGATGGTGGCAAGCCAGCATACGGGTAGCCTATAGACGCTTGCAATACCAGAAATATAGCAAGCGCGTTGCAAACCCTTTAAAAAATTTAGTTGAGTTAACAAAATTCATGAATGCAATATTTATTATTTTCTAAAATGAAATAAAATCTCCTTAAGAGTAAAAGCTTATGGAGTATTTAAGGTAGTTTCTCACATGTGGTGCTCATAGTTTTCACCCTCTAAAGCTGATTCTCAATTGACTCTAGTTTAAATTGTTAAGATTGTCGCGTTAATGCGTTGGTTATGAGTTAAAATCTTGTCACTACATAATATAGCAGTCAGCAACCATAAGGTTGAATTTAACTTGCGCGTTTTACAACAAGGTAGATGAGATGTATATTAATCAAAATTGAAAGACCGCTTTCCTGACCGGCTTTACCTGTAATAGGTTGTATGGCATAGCAGAAGTGCGGTAGTATTAACTAATAGACAGCTATTGTTTGGACGTAAAACAATCGCCGAATCATTTAACTTTGCTCCCATATTGATTCAAGTGTTTACTGTATCTTAGTTATGGTAGACTCTGCGTCATGGTTTTCATTTTACACGCAATGAGTTTTTTTGTTCGAATAACATATTTACAACTGGTCATTAAAATATATTTCAACGAGACAGATGTGCCTCCCAACAAGTCACCTGATTGTCTAGGGCCTTTACTTAACCTTAACCAAAAGGCTTTATAGAATGCTGGTTTTTGACTGAAAACTTTATTCAAAGTTTTGTGTCGTTTAACTACTTTTAAGTTTCCGAAATCAAACTAGGACTCTTATAGTTGCGCCATGTTCGTCTATCTATCTGTCTGTCTATACGTCACACTCATTTTATCTCAGCAACTATCAAAGTTACAAAACTGAATATAGTAGGTATTTATACCGCGCACTAAAATCAATGATGAAATAATTAAGTAAATAATTGTATTTACTGTACAACATCGTGTGATATATTGTTGATAGCTATTAAAAAAACATCGTGTTGATCAACTTTTTGATTTGGGTGACCATTTAGGATATAAGAAACTCTAAAAGTGCCATTTTCGCTAGAGCTACATGTTCCGCCCATATAGCTAAAACTACAAAATACTAAAATTACGGTAAATGTGATCAATGACAGCGCAAAACGCAGCAGCGTTATACTCGTATACGAATTTATTAGAAAATCTATCACGACTAAAGTAGACTTGATTGGTTCTAGAGATGCAGGCAACTAAAGTATTTATAGCGAATAAAAATTATCTAAGACAAATAACCAAATAACTTTTAATAGAAAATTCTTTCACACTTGCTTTTTTCGAGATAGTTATGTGTTTGTTGTACCTAACGACGTCGGAACCCTGCTCTGAGTATGGTCCCATGGTCTTGCCCGCTTTTTCTTAATAATGCAACATTTTATCCCATTTTTTACATGCCGATGAGAGGCGTTGTACTGTGGTGACCTAGCGAGGTCTCGCGGCAACTTGTATCAACTACAACTAGGGACCTAATTTAAAGTACATTGAACCAATCATTAAATGCCAATTGGTATGTCAGGATGTAACTTCATGTAATGGAAACACAATATCTTTGAAATTAACTCCGATTTTCATTATGTAGTTACCTACTGACGCTTTCCAGGTGATCATAGAATCCCGCTAGCACTGGCGACCACCCCTCCTCCCGCTGACAGTCCCCCCACCCCATCAAAGACGGATAATCCTGTCTTTCCGGTGGATCTTCTTTGTGATTGCAAACTGGGACTTTGCTTGGCAAATAAAGAAACTAAAGGTAAAGTCGGGATTACTTTGATGCCAAATATTGTTCACTTTGTTCCTTCGCAGGACGAATAAGCCAATGTTACCTTTATTGTCAAAGAGGACGGTTTATATTCGTATGCTATATAAGTAAGTTAATGTATTGATAGAACAGTTCTTGCTTGATATTATCCTTTGAGGTATACGCTACCTTTACTTCTGTCACTTGTATTATAAGTCCATGACTTCCTTTACAAACTATAATAAAATGCTGTGTCATGATCCTAACATTGTCTAAGTGAAAGTGAAGGAAGGTATATATATTTATTGTTCTTGTTTACTTCCATGTGGAAAGTAGCAACGAACTGTTTTATCACGCTTTATTATTTACCGAAAAAAAAAGGATATCACCAGTGTTTGCTACGTCCGCTTTGGAATAGTGGTCGGAATTACGTCATTTGGTTTTAAACCGCGTTAGGTAGCACTAGCTGTGAGGTTATGACGTAGAAAATAGCATGTGGCATTTAAGCTCTTTAGCCATTAGCAGAAATTTGTTTTCGTATTTTCTCAGTAAATAGTGAACAAAAAAAAGAAAAAAAAAATGTAGTGCTCTTGAGACAATCCTCTGTTAGCGTGTTGTCAATTCCACGATAGAATAGAATATAATAGATGTACGCCACACATGTACACTTGGGTAATAAGTTCGCTTCGTATCAAAATGCATGTACTTAGAAAATTCAATCCTACAGCGCTGCGGCAAACGCACGAAATGATGCGGACCGGAGCGAGTCACTCTTAGAACAATTCTTATGCTACTCAATTGAGTATAGGTAAAAAACTTAAGTAAAGCCCCTGTTACATGTAATTGTATACTTAACTAATAAACGTCAAATCTCAAATGAAGAGTGCCGAACGGTTTATAATAGAGATGATTTACTTAAGTATTTTTACCTTTAGCGTGTGTGGGTAGCCAGCGCCGCAGTGAAATTCTAGCTTTAAGGAAGTTATTGTGTCAAATAAAAGAAATCATAATATGAATATTTTACTTTATAATAAAGAAATATTTTAACCGCTTAATGAAATTTACATTATATTTGTTAAAGTACACTTCAACGTGGTTGTTTCTTTTAAAAATGAAGGCCCGGAGGGTCGACCTCTTTAGGCAGCTTCCAAAACTTCTTTTTTCTGTTGAAATCATTCCGTGGGTCGTCTTTACAGTCACTCCTAACAGACATCTGAAAAACGTCGAAAAGCTATTAAACATTACTGAAAGTTTTAGGGCATCGTATCGAATCGGTAAGAAAGGAACTCTTAATCATATTCATCCATCTGTTTACGTTTTAATTTTTTAAATAGTAGGTACTATTTTTTTATTGCTGACACACGATTAAAGTAAAAAGCAATATTGAAATGGAGTCAAACTTTACAGGAAAATTAAACGCAGATTTTAAAGACAAATATTTTCTTAAAATAAATCATAAATTTAATATTCAAATCAAGTGTATCATTTCCCAAATTTTTATTTACTAAATATCCGTTTGTGTTGTATCTGTTATTTCCAGAAAATAAAACTCTTGAATAATGTTAATAGGTGCAATATTCATTACGATAATTAGAAGCAATATGTGCTAATCAAAGTATAATCGCTCTGGCGTGCGATATATACCTATAACTAGAAGAAAATCTTATTTATTTCGTTTTCTACTGGAAAAACAAAAGGATTTCGTAACTTAAAACAGTAGAAACATGAAATTTGGCATAATGATATATCTTGATAACGCGTGCATATATCGCTTATCAATGACTGGAGTGTTATTTGGCAACTTAAGTGGCAATAGTGATTGGCTCATAGCGCCAACAACTTCTCGAATGGAGGTCACATACCGGAGGAGGTAGCGTGGTCTGGTCCTCCGCAGGGATGACCGACGAGGTCGTTAAACTCCCCTGGATGGGGGCGGCATGGGACTGATTCTGGTGATGAATTTCCGAAACTTAAGAGAGGACTATGTCCAACAGTGGAATTCTTTCGGCTGATGTGATCATTACGAATTACAATTTTTGAAATACTCATAGCGAGCCTCAGCAAGCAGCCGCAGCGACCATGTTCTAAATTAAAATTGAATTTTCATATGATTACAGTGAAAATACTAGTGTCCGACCTGTTTTTTATGCCGAAACCTGCCGAAACCGAAACGGAAACCAAAACACTAGAAAACATAATTAAAACATAACTACACTGGCATACATACTTAATATTATAAATGTGAAAGTAACTTTGTCTGCGTTACGCTTTTACGGCTAAACCGCTGAATCGATTTCTATGAAAATTGGTATGGAGATAGCATAAACCTCGAGGAAGGACATAGGGTAGGTACTTCTATCTTATGAGTAACGATAAATGACTTCTATTTAGACGGATTCGCGAGCATCAGCTACTATATTCTATATGTTCAAAAAAATTATAGTCGGTACGTACGGAAACCTTACTGTGCTAGCATGACTAGAACTGGGCCGGATTTTTTAATCATGTGATCATTGTATTGGTCATAAAAACCGACAACTCCTTAAACTGAATAAAAAAATCTTTTGACTTATTTATTTACATCAAATCTGTGGCATTTACAGCGAATACTTTAAACGAAATCGTAATTGGATTTTAACAAGAAAAGGTCAAGGCTATTTTATAATTATCAACTTACAAAAGTAATCACAACCAAAAGGCAAATATATTTTCCTAACAGCAATATTCGACCTGTGGCCATGTTCGGTAAATCGCAGATAAATTAAACCTATGCAATCGATTATAACTTGCGTGTGTATGGAGAATGGATCAATTTGCAATTCGATTGTCACGGTTACCTCGTGTCCAGTCAAGGATAATGATTAAGACCTTGTCGCAGTAAACTTTGCTAATAGATAGTATGACGTTAGTAGTTCTGTTCATAACGACAAGGTTCATCGATGATATGCTAATCAGTGTTTTTAAGCATGTTGTTTTATACAGGATGTGGTCTGATTTAGTTGATAATCTAGGTAATGAATTGCCAGCTCAGTCGTACTATACATACCGAGTTATAAGTAAATCATTCGCAGGTTTTTTTTATGACAGTAGAAGGCAAACGAGCACACATGCCATCTCATGTTAAGTGGGATCTGAGACCCATAGACACTTGCATTCTCAAGACTATATAATCTCAATCTGCAGGCCTTTCGCGTAAACACACTCGCAATCGCAATCGTTTTCAATTTGAAAATCGAAGGCTTGTCTGCATACAAAATGAAACAAATTGTTTTGTTTTGAAGCCGATCGCGATTGCGAGTGAGTTACGCGAAAGGCCTGCTGGTTCAAAATGTAGTGTAAAAAATCACGTCTATCCAACTAGTCCCATAGAATTTCCCCATAATGGGATAACTGAGACTTTTTCATCCCATCAGACCCTTGGTACAAGTGGCACTGATATTTTTGTCCCGAAAGTCCCAGGTAGGTTTAGGGTTTGCTTCAAGCATTGCGTCATAGAAGAGCTCCTTCGATATTAACAAATTAATTTCTGGAATGAGGAAAAACGGGAAAAGAGACACGACACGGCTAGAGATAAAAGATACGGTGATGAAGATCACTTGAATTTTGGGACAAAAACAAAATATAAATATAAGTTCCACTTGTCCGATGGTAGTCCCATCGCTATGTCGTGTCTCTTTTCGTATTTTACCTCCTTCCATAAATCAATTTTATACTGTCGACGGAGCTCCGCTATGGCGCAATGCTGCAAAACTAACATAACATAAATCTACCCAGGACTTTTGAGAGTCACTTGTACCATGGGACTGATGGGATGAAATCATCTCAGTTGTCCCATAATGGGACTCGAAATATATAGAGTTAACATAGGCAATCGACGTAATCGAGTATACATTATAAGTCCGACATTTTGTCGATTTTCAAAAATCGCTAACGTAGCGTAATTCATCTTAACGAGGCTCCCAGTACCACTTTACTGACAACAGGGATAGATCGCTCCACGGGTTAAGTATGCACTTGCTCATATGAATAATACTAGCTTTAGCTCGTGCCTAGTCCGCGAAGAAGTCGGTTTTTCCTATTGTCTTGGGACTGTACTATTTTCCGTAACAAGGCTAGTTGTGTCCGCCTCTGGGCCATAAACTATCTCTGCAGTGTTAAAACGTGACGAGGGAACAAACAAACAAATGAACACAGTTTGCTTTAAAATTATTATAATATAATTGTATAATATAAATAAATATCAAGGGACAACTTCACACAAATTCACCTAGTCCCAAATTAAGCTCTAGGCCTGTACTATGGGTAATAAACAATGATAAACTTACTTATATAGAGAAATATATACTTAAATACAAAGAAAACACCCAAGACTCAGGAACAAATATGTATATTAAATAATTCGGATATTGTGTGACATCATCCCCTAATATTTACTTATGTTTAATAAAAACTCGGTGTGAAGACGTGAATATGTTTTGCAACGAATGAAATATAAGATTAAAATTGTAGACTTATTAGCCGCTATGGACTTGGTAATTGCTATTTGCATGTGAAACATCAGCAGCAAATTATTTTCATGTCGCCTATAATTGTTAATTAGGAGTCCTTCTTAAACCGACCGCCAAAGTCGCGGATTTACAGTGCGTAATTAGGCAGCAACATGGAACTTGCCAAGGCAGGAATATTCGTTGTAGCGGTTTTGGTGAGTATTTTAATTTAAAATTACTTATATATTTTCCTATCTTAATTTTTCTTTGTGGACACTATTTTGTTCTAAGAATGTATTCGCCCGTAAATATGTTTCTTTTTTTTTACTTTTTTCGTCGAATGTAGTACACGAGCGAAATAATTCATACTTTTAAATTATAAATAATTTGATGATTTAGAAGATTTTTTATTTCTTGGTCAGGCATATTTTAGTACTTAATAGTTTTTAATATCTGTCTCTCATCGGTGAGTAGCAACAGAACCTTCATATTGCGAAACGCTACATTTTTAAATACTCTCCTATTAATAAATATTCTAAGATACCTCTTTTAAGATACTTTTTTTGCTTTCAGCTAATATATCCATATGACGAATGTTCTGGTAATTATTTTTAATTTAATTTAAATTTAGATTTTTTTCACGTATACTTATAGTTTTTTTAATCGTTTAATCGCTAAAACCCAAATTGGTGTTGCACAAATTTAGTACTTTTATTAAATTAAATCAGTAACTTTATGGATTGTTGACTGTATTAATATTTAACGAGTTAGCAGTATAGTAAGAATAATCACTTGTGAGATAGTGAGATACTCATGACAGAGGCGAGAGACAATGTCAATTGAGTCCAAAAGCCATAATATAAACTGTCAAAACCCAAAAAAACAGGGAAATAAAATAAAAATAAAGATTATTATATGAATCCTGTAGCTGTATCCCTTTCACTGACTGGCACTTGGCAGGTTTGAAGAGTTCATAAACCGATCGGTTTTTGTGTTTAAACAATTAAAACATGCTGTACATACGATAAGTAAGGATTTATTGTCATTGATTCGAGTAAATCAATTACTAACGGTGCATTCGGACCAAACGAATGATCAACCGTCTGTCTCTTGCGTTTTCTTGGTGTAAACGGAGACTAAACATGTTCTAGACTAGAGCATTTTTGGTCTAAAGACACTATAAGAGGGCTGTTGGCTTAGATAATTTTAATGCAAATAAATAACGAATTTTTCGGGTCCAAAAATTGATAGCCAAGTTTGTCACCTTCGTGAAAACCCGACCTTCAATCCGATTAAAAAAATCAAGCACCTATTAACCAGATTCCTATCGAATCCAGTAAATGTCTGCGCTCTTTTTTTAGCTTTCGTTTATTTTTTTATTTTTGGCACTGTGCTGTAATGCAAATCATTCCTTAAGTTAATAGGTAGGTAGTAAGTTATCAATCAATTACAGAAATAAAACGATGTGTGCTTTTTTCTGGAAAAACTGGTTAGTTAGTTTCCCGCTGAGTAGCTATGTTTTTTTAAACCTTGAAAAGGAGTTTTTCCTTTTTCCAAAATCGAGGAATTGGTCCCTGAAACAGATTAGGTACCATGACTTTAATAGTTTCGGAATTCCCTATGTCGACTCGTTATATTGCTCACCCTGTATACAGTGTGTTACCAGCACTCGGGCTTTTTTTAACTCAGGTTAAAATAACGTACCTATATCTGTAACGTAACCATGAACTTAATTTAATTTTCAGGCTTTGTTAAGTTTCTAACAAAATTTTAATTGCCAGCAATGTAAAGCACAGCAATTTGACAAGTGTTAAATGACAGTCGACGGATACTTTGATTATTATGATTTGCCCTCGTACCACGGCATGCCTTGTACTAAGAAACAGCGATACTGATAACGAAGAACACGCAGCACATGCACTACATTAAAAATGGACAGTATCTAGGAAAATTAATTGTGAAGTTTTTTTTTTTTAATTGATAATACTTGCAAACAATTGCTAAAGCAACATATTATCGGCAGTTTTAATAAATGCCCGCATGCCGGTAACACACTGTATATTGCTTGAGTAATAATAGTATCGGATATTATGAGCAATAATTGAAAATCTTTCACTGTGTCTCTATTCTTCTATGTAAAACAAAATTGCTTTCGACGTGTTATGGTATTGCTATTAACTCGGCCGCCATGATCGTCAAGTAAATAAGAGCTATCGTAACGTTGACAATACGATAACATGCCAAAAGCAACATGGTTTATCGTGCAGAATAGAGACCCTGGTAACTGAATGCGAAGTGAGAGGTCAAAAAACTATTTCAATTTGTTCAAAATTATAGTATTGCCATGCATGTGATGAAGTTAAACAATATGGAGATCTACCTCGCTATCCCAGAATCTTTAGTCCCAGATCGTAAGTAAACCGTATCAATAATCAAAAAAATGCTATTTCACAGGAGCCTATTCATCGTATCCCATTGAAGGGATACTGAGAAGTATTCAAGACAGCTTTAACCTCCAGCATCACCACCAGCGCTCTCAGTCGAACGATCACCACCAAGACGATCGTCACCAAAACGAGTATAACCAAAACGATCGACACCAAAACGAATATAATCAAAACGATCGTTCCGCAAACGAGCATTACCAAAACGATCGTCAGCAAAACGAGTATCACCAAAACGATCGTCACGATAACGAGTATCAACAAAACGATCGTCATCAAAACGAGCAGCACCAAAGCCTTCGTTACCAAAACCAGCATCAACAAAACGATCGTCATCAAAACGATCATCAACAAAACGATCGTCTCGATAACGAGCATCAACAAAACGATCGTCATCAAAACGAGCAGCACCAAAGCCTTCGTCATCAAAACGATCATCAACAAAACGATCGTTACCAAAACGATCATCAACAAAACGATCGTCACGATAACGAGTATCAACAAAACGATCGTCATCAAAACGAGCAGCACCAAAGCCTTCGTTACCAAAACCAGCATCAACAAAACGATCGTCATCAAAACGATCATCAACAAAACGATCGTCTCGATAACGAGCATCAACAAAACGATCGTTATCAAAACGATCATCAACAAAACGATCGTGTCGATAACGAGCATCAACAAAACGATCGTCATCAAAACGATCATCAACAAAACGATCGTCTCGATAACGAGCATCAACAAAACGATCGTTACCAAAACGATCATCAACAAAACGATCGTCACGATAACGAGTATCAACAAAACGATCGTCATCAAAACGAGCAGCACCAAAGCCTTCGTTACCAAAACCAGCATCAACAAAACGATCGTCATCAAAACGATCATCAACAAAACGATCGTCTCGATAACGAGCATCAACAAAACGATCGTCATCAAAACGAGCAGCACCAAAGCCTTCGTAACCAAAACCAGCATGAACAAAATGATCGTCATCAAAACGATCGTCACGATAACGAGTATCAACAAAACGATCGTCACCAAAACGAGCAGCACCAAAGCCTTCGTTACCAAAACCAGCATCAACAAAACGATCGTCATCAAAACGATCATCAACAAAACGATCGTTACCAAAACCAGCATCAACAAAACGATCGTCACCAAAATCATCATCACCAAAACGATCGTTATTCGAATAATCATGATGACCTTCGATGGTCCCGGCCACAGGAGTTCGAGATCATCCATGCAACTAATGGTACTTTTATTTGTTTTAAAATAGCTACAAGTCAAATCTTTTCTCACTAATCCTACTAATATTATTCATGCGAATGTTTGGGTGTTATTTTGTTACTGCTTCACGCTGCAACCGGCCAGCCGATTTGGATGAAATTTGTAATGGGAGATAGCGTATCTTGGAATAACGTGTAGGCTACGGAAAACTGAAAAGTTCACGAGAGAATAACGATAGTCATAATCTACGCTAGTAGAACTCTACGATAATCTCGAAGCTAGTAGTAGTTGGATGTTTGTAAATCAATCACACCAGAACCGCTGAACGGATCTAGTTTAAATTTGGCACACAGATAGATTATAGTTTGAAATAGCACAAAGGCTATTTTTTATCCCAAAAATTGGACAGCTCCCGAGGAAATAGCGATAAACGACTTCTACGCAGATGGAGTCGCGCGTAGAAGTCGTTTATAAATAATTATTTAGTAATAAATAATTATTAGAGCCAATCTCACATAATTTCACTAAGTCCCATAATAAGCCTTGATACAGTCAACGAATTTGATTCTTAGGCTACTATCATCATCATCATCATCATCAGCCCGTTGCAGTCCACTGCTGGACATAGGCCTCTCCCAAGGAACGCCACAGAGCCCGGTCTAATGCTTTATGCATCCAGTCACTGCCGGCCCCCTTATGCAAGTCATCCCGCCATCTGGCCAGAGGGCGTCCCACGCTACGCTTGCCAAGTCGCGGTCTCCACTCCAGAACACGCTTACTCCAGCGGTTATCCGTTCTGCGACATACGTGACCAGCCCATTCCCACTTCAACTTACTAACTTTCAGAGCTATGTCGGTCACCTTGGTTCTCTGACGGATCACTTCGTTCCGAATTTTGTCCTTCAGAGAGACTCCGAGCATGGTAGGCTACTATGGACTATGTTAAATAGACATTCAATGAAAACATAAGAGACCGTAGTAGTCTAGGAATCAAATTGCTTTACTGTACTAAGGACAACGCAACGATAAAAAACACTTATATAGAGAAATACATACTTAAATATTGAGAAAACATCCAAGACTCAGGAACTACTTGCGCTTATGACAGAAGTATTTATTTGGGAATCGAAGTCCAATGAAACAAGTATTCAAATGAAATAATACATACTCGTAAATATGGACGGACGTACGTGTGCTTCTTCTGAGAAAAAACTGCCGCTGGTTGTTTACAAAACAAAAGTCGCCTTTAAAAACCATTTAACCCATGTTGCTTTCGAATCCATCTTGATTCATTGACTTCATAATTAAGGACTCAAAAAAACATAATAATTAGAAAATATAATCGCGGCCAGTGAAGATGTGTCTTGTTTTTTCCAGATGTATCTCCCGTTCTTGTGCTGGGCAAGCCGGCACGCGAGCAAGACAACCGGGAAGTAAACGATCCAGTCGTGTTGGACATGGAAGTCAAACCGATTGAGACCCAGTACGAAATCATTTCTGCAAAAGGTATTGATAAAAATATTGTGTGTGTAAATATTGTGTAGAGCATTATGTACAGTTGGGCATATACACGACTGTACACTTTCGTACCTGAGGGCTCAGACAAGATGCACTACGCTAACTAACGTTTCTATTCGATTACTTTTTAAACCAATCGCGTCACTGGAAGATGACGTGATACGAAAAGTCACGTTGTCTACCAGTGACGCCATTGGTTTAAAAACGAATCGAATAGAAACGTTAGTTAGCGTAGTGCATCTTGTCTGAGCCCTCTGGTCAGTATAAGGCATTCGACAAATAAGTGCAGCAATTCAAACACGACGTTAAAGTGACGAAGGATTAAAGTGTGCAGCTACTTATAAGGCGGATCGTACTTATTTTTTTTACATTCGTCTTTGCCATTGTACTCTTCCACTTGACGCTTTTTTATTTTAACACAGGAATATAGGCATTCGAACATCCGTATTATGAAAAGCTACACCGTGTTCGTGGTTTTTTTAATGTTTTTTATGGCATACCGGGAAGGCAAACGAGCACACAGGCCACCTGATGGAAGGTAAACTCTGAAGCCTTTTGCAATCTTACATGGCAATCTCAAGACTGCAAATGCGTTGCTAACCCTGAGAGCTTGAGTAAATATTTTTATGTTAGTCGTTTTACCAGTGGTCTTCGTCGTCACGAGTGACCGTTTACAAGAGTAAGACAGCCATTTTGCATGCTTCACTCAAATGTATAGTTAGAGATAGATTCGGTTACTTCTCTCATTTCTAAGTATTAGTACCGATCATATGCTTCTAGGCTTCCCTGGCTCTAATAATAACCTAAAAGTTTCCTTATAATTCATGTAATTCCAGATATAGATACAGAGCAGAAACCCCAAAAGGTTTTCGTATCCGCTGCTGAAAAGAGACCAGCCAAAGGAAATAAATCACTGCATAGACCCAAGGCATCAGTGCATGAAAACATCGCGGTCAATTCACTCAAGTACAGCAAGATTTCAAAATTAAACAAATAAAGTACAAACTTTGAAGGTACTTTGACCTTTAGAGTGCTTTGACACTGATAATGTTTTTTATTTAATCAAACACGTACCGCGTTAACGACCAACCACGTTACGATTACCGGACAAGCCCTTAATTACTAACGAATAACCTACAGATCCCATCATTTTTTAGGGTTCCGTAGTCAAACTAGGAACCCTTATAGTTTCGCCATGTCCGTCCGTCCGTCCGTCCGCAGCCTAGCTCAGAGACTCTTAGTACTAGAAACCTGTAATTTGGCATGAATATACAAATTAGTCACAACAACAAAGTGGTAAAATAAAATCTTGAAAAATATTTTTTTTGGTGTACCTCCCCTACACGTAACGTGGGGATGTATTTTTTTTGTTGTCTACCCCATAGTGTGGGTTGTTGTTGGATAGGCCTTTCAAAAATCTTGCTGGTTTGTGAAAACAATTTTTTGATTAAGGAATCCGTTTACGAAATTTTAAGATTTAAAGCGCTTTTTTGTCAAGTGTGTCCCCCCCCCTACAGCCAAAACTACAAATACAAAAATCTGAAAAATATCTTAGATGAAAGCACATATAACGAATTTTAAAGAAAAACTATCACGACTAAGTAGACTTGATTGGAACCTGAGATACAGGCGACTACAATGTTTATACCTACTAAAATGATATAAAACAGCACCAAATAACTTGAAATAGAGAATTAGTTCATACTAGTTGTTTTTTGAGATGGTGTTTGTGTAGTAACTTCGGCTTCGGCTTCGGAACCCTACACTGAGCATGGTCAGACATGGTCAACCCGGATTTTTTGGGATAAGTTCGTATTTATCTTGACCTAGATTCTTGGAATTATGCACATACATACATACATTAAATCACGCCTGTTTCCCAGAGGGGTAGGCAGAGACCACTTCTTTCCGCCTGCTACGATCTTGACAAATCTCTTTCGCTTCTTCCACATTCATACATCGATTCATGCATGCACGTCTTATGCACATAAATTCGTAATACAGTGTATTCACTAAGGAAAGATTTTTGGAAATTTCACCCCTAAGGGGGTACAAGTTCGTATGGAACTCTTCAATTTCGGAAGTTAGAAACGTGAAAACTGATACTAAAAAATATTACTTTCGGCTATTCAGGAAAAACTACCCCAAAGATGGTAAATGGGCGTAGAAATTTATATGGGTATTGGTAATTTTTGAAGTCTTAATACTGAAAATTGGTATTTTGCGGTGCAGTGTTTTTTAAATATTTGCCCCTTAAAGGTGAAATGAGGGGGAGGGGGGTTAAGTTAGTAAAGGAGTTACATATTTTTTAACAACTAAAAGGAGATCCTTGGGATCTTACACTACTGGCCGTAAAGTTTGTATGGAAATTAAGTAATTTTCAAAGGTTTGTAACCTAACCTAACCTAACCTTACCTCCCTACACGATATGAAAATGGGTATTGAGACTACCAATTCATAAAAAAAATACCAGTTTTGGTGATTTATGAAAATCTTCTCCTAAATTATACTAAATTATGGACATTATTATTAACGATTGATTATATTTCTAAGTGCACGCATGGTGACGCTCACTAATGGACACAATTCTCTTAGTGCAGTCAAATGGGGTTATCTGCTTTAAAAAATGTTGGAGTATAGTTTTTCTTTATTTATATTGTTAAGTAATGAGGTCCTAATAAATATCCAAGTTTTCAACCTTTGAGGCGTTAACCGCCATCTTGAATTGAAGGTGCCAAAATTGGTTCATTTTTAAATAACTTTGCGACAAAAGCGTCTCCGAGATACTTCTCATACAAGACAAAATTGCGCACAGTTTATGCATATGTGTTTATTTTGTGTCAAAAAAAGTTACAAGCGTTGGAAGAAAATATTATTACAACAAAATTACAACTCATTCCTCATTTTCCCGCGTTGCCAGGAAAGAAAAGAGCAGCGTCATGAATTTTATGATGTGAATGTTACGTCAACAGTCGTATTTTTACAAGCGTTATTTTACTTCATTTGTATGTTAGTATGTATGTATGTTTGGGTCACATCTCACAAGTCAACTTTGAACCAGTTACGGATATTAGTATGGGCTAATATTTAGAACCCGATAACAATGAAATATTATGTATGGTGTCTTAGAGCTGATTTCATGATGGAGTCGGAAGGTGGCAACAGGATCTCCGATACTTAACGTAAGGTGGACCCACAAAGTTTCGATTCGTTAGTTTGCAGATGATGACTGTATAACAAAAAGTACAGTCAGCAACAATAAAAGTTTTTTTTTATTCCCTACATAGACCCATAGATATTTGTTCGTTTTGCACACACAAAGAAATTTCTTAAATGCCTATAGATGCACGGGAAAACGAAGTACTGGCAGTTTCCTCAGTCAACAATATAGCAATTCTGCGAGAAAACGCTGTCAATATCTTCGGCATAATTCCGCAGGGGCCATTTTTTTAAATAATGTAGTTAATAATAATTTAGTTGGTTTAGGTTTAAAATCATTTTAGTTTAGTTTAGTTATGTTTTTATATTTTTCTTTTAATTGATTAATCCGTATATTTGTTCTGCACATATTATAACCAATTCAATATCCTTTCTAATGTTATAAACGCGAAGGTTTGTATGTATGTATGTTTGTTACTCTTTCACGCTGCAACGGCTGGACGGAATTGGATGAAATTTGGAATGGAGATAGCTTGTACACTGGCTTAAAGCATAGGCTAATTTTTGTCCCGGAAAATTTAAAAGTTCCTAAGGGAATAACGATAATCGAAATCTACGTGAACAAAGTCGTGGGCAAAAGCTAGTTATATTTATGCGAAAGTAACTTTGTTTGTTGGTTACGCTTTCACGACTAAACCGCTTAATCGATTTCGATGAAAATTGGTTTGGAGATAGCTTGAGTCCTGGGAAAGGATATAAAATATTTTTTCTCCCGGAAAGTAGGACAGTTCCCGAGGGAATACCTAGCGATAACCGACTTCTACAAGGACGGAGTCGCGGTCAACCACTAGTTCTGTATAGTTGTTTGCACTGTATTTTTATTTTACTATTATTTATTTTATTGTTATTGTTATCTGACGATCTTTTTGTGAATTCATGCAATTTTAATTTAAAAAATTACATGTAAATTTTCAAAATGTAATAAATAAATCTAATCTAATCAGTGTACATAGTGTACTCATATTTGATATTTATTTTATATTATTCATTTCACAGTGTTATATTATAACGTGTTATTTGAAATAAATAATTATATCGTGACGCAAGGCTAATTGTTTTTCCATTACGCGTGTCACGGTTTTCTTTTCTGTCTTCCTTTCTGCACAATTCTCGTTGATATATTAAGGCTGACAAAAAAAAGCTCTCCACGCGGAGTCCTCGGGCCTGAACCTGTTTAAGTTAATCCGACTTATAAATACAGACGGCTGCCTCGGCTCCGAGATAGAAGGTCCGAGAACAAAGCGCTCTAGTTAGCGCCTCGAGAGAAATTAATAAATAATGTACCTATACAAGAGACCGGCTCTTATCTGTCTCCGCAGGATTGCCAGAAAAAGGAGCAACAATCCGAGATATTTTATAAGAATTGTTCTTGGGATTTTTGACGCTGGTCGCATAAAAATGAAAAAGTTCATTTGGTTAAATATTATACAATGGTAGAGAGATATAGACTTAGTGGCTGGACAAGTGGGACCGTCTAATCTAGTAAGTAATGATTATACCTAGTGATTTTACTAGAATGAACGTCGTGTTGTTAGTGCTTGACAAAATAAAAACATCGACAATCCTGTTATCGATAAGTACCACTTCAACACTAACCACAGAAATATATTGTTAGATGCCGCAAACACACCCACTTCGCGTGCCACCGATCATGTAGAAATGGATATAATCCGTAAATTTTTGGTCCTCTCCAATTTTTTGTTTTATAACACACCGCATTGTTATATGAATCATAATGAAATATGATTGTAATTTTTTTTCTTGATGGAAGGATTTCGCTGTTTTCTTATTAGGTACTTCAATGAGTTCCAGAGGGCCCTGCCAAGATGCATTGCGCTAACTAGCGATTCTATTCGATACGTTTTTAAACCAATCGCGTCGCTGGAAGATGACGTGATACGAAAAGTCACGTGATCTACCAGTGACGCGATTGGATTAAAAACGAAACGAATAAAAACGCTAGTTAGCGCAATGCATCTTGGCAGGGCCCTCAGGACATTGTGAATATTTTCTTAATAACTATATAATGACGTACGAGTATTTTCTCGATGACGTTGAAGTAGTGGTTATCGATAACAGGTTTGTCGATATTTTAATTACCTATGTCAAGCATTAGCCACATGTTGTTCCTGCTAGAAAAATATCTAGGTATAGTAATGATATACTTGTGGCAGATAGTCCCTAAATATTTGTATGTACCTATTTAGGATTAGTTCGCAATATAATAATGAACAGTGAAGAGGATTTAGTTGCACAAATCACCAAATGTAATTTTCAAAAACATGCTCGAAAAGGATGGCTTATGTTTTGAAAAACAAAGACGGAATGAGCCTCATTCCTTCCTAGGAGTAAAATAAACGTAAACGTTCCTGTTCGCTGCGATGTTTTGTTTTTATTTAAATCCGTCAATATCTTTTTTATAAATAGGTACTTATAATCTTTGTATCATTGCCTCGCATTGTTTGAGAAAAGCATTTATTCCTGGGCGGAAACGGGGATTGTCTGACTCGGATTTTAGCAGGCCTCGCCAAGGCTCGGCCTGCTCATCACGGAACCACCTCGTCAGGCAACACCCCACCTTTCGTGCGTAGGCAATAATGTACTACTTCGTCCATGTACTAAAAATTCAAGACCAGACCGGAGTTAGTTATTTTTAAACAGTATTTTTTACCTATATTTATATCTGTGATCAAGAACTATACGGAGTATATACCTACCATTACCAAGACACCACGGCTAGGTATTCAATACAAACTACAGGTCGATTCACAAGAGTTGGCACGAATGGATTGAATGAGTGAACGAAAATATACAAGTGTGTAAAATAATAACAGGTTTTCGGTTTGAAATTCGAACATCGGTTCAAACGACGGCACTCACACAGTGATAGGTGACATTACTTTTGTTCATTCCATTCGTGCCAACTTTAGTGAACCTACCTGTACCTATACTAGCTATCGTTTTGACACTTCGAAAAAGTAACCGGGCTTCTATTCTACTCGGTAGATACATTGACATAGTTCCATAGTGGCCCATGTTTTAAATTGGTTGACTGTACAGCGATGTTCCTAATTTAACAAAATCACTAGCTGTTGCCCCCGACTCCACCCTCGTAGAAGTAGATTATCGCAACTCGCTGTAAAAAGTACCCTATGTTCTTTCTCGGGTTTCTTTATCGGTTCACCGGTTTGGTCGCGAAAGCATAACAAACAGACAAAGTTTCTTTCACATTTATACTCGTAATATTACGTTTGGAAATAATTCATAAGATCATATATGTCTAAACACTCCCAAGTTCTTGACGAATCATTTGACGTCATATTTAGTAAAATCAGTCCAATAGTGCAGGAGCTAGAGGGTAAAATAGCCGATATTTTATCACATACTAACTAACATTATAGCTGTCAAATACCCTTTTCATTGTGATTATCATTATCGGGGCCTCTATTCAAGACGGTAAAAACCATATCGCCTTTGACCTGTTATGGTATGGTTTTAACTCGGCCGCCATTACTGTCAAGTAAATAAGAGCTATCAAAACGTTCACAATACGATAACAGGTCAAATACGATATGGTTTTGACCGCCCTGAATACCTATCCAAGGTCCTGTTTCTGTTCAGTTTGAAGTTAATTATGACACGGTACTAAATTGCTCCACATTTTCGTCGGCTTACTGTAAATTACATACAGTCAAAGTCATAAATTATATACACGCTCCCACCATGCCACAATATCTACATGCCCCTGTGCAACTGACAATACGGTTTATGTATACATATATTTGACGCTATAGCTTTGTAGATATTAGTGCTTTCAACTGTTCATAGACTGTAAAATCCATTACACTTCACACAATCACTTAAATAAATGTAAAATAACAAATACCGATTTTATTTACTTGTAAGTTGCAAAAAAAAAATGTAGTTCGTTGCGTCGTGAAAATTTACGTCTCAGAGTATTTTAATAAAGTGAAACAAATTGCAATTTCCTCAAACAAGACTACGCAAACTGTTTCCGGTACCGGATTTCTCATTAACCTGAAAGCTTCCGGTCTGAAGTTATCTGAAATCTAGGAACAACCTAGATGCCTTGAAATTTTACAAGTTTTTTTAAGGAATAAGATTTATAGAAAGGGTTGTCTGCAATAAAAGTTAAAGTTACGTTTTTTATAGTCCATACATTTTCCATCATAATAAAAAGAAATAAAAGATATTTATTCAATAAGTAGTATGCATATAAATAAAAGCTGAGCTGTAGGTAGGCCTCCAACAAGATGGAGTGACGACCTTGTAAAGATCGCGGGAACGCGGTGGATGCGAAAAGCACAAGACTGGTCTGAGTGGAGAGCCTTGGGGGAGGCCTATGTCCAGCAGTGGACGTCTTTCGGCTGACATGATGATGATGATGATGATATAAATAAAAGACATTTTCTTTAATAAAAACTATATGTAATTTTAAGCACATAAAGTACTTTATCGCAGATAATCACCGTAACTGTATGGTTGAGGTTGGGGTCGGTTGTTGATTCTTTCTAGACGAAAGCACTCGAACCCAGTGCAGTCAGGCCCTGAAAATATTATATTCTTAGACACATTATATATTTTAATATGTTTTATCTTAATCGTGGGTCCTAATTTTCATCTAATACTCGTAGAGTCAGGAAACTTTAGGGTTTGTCAATAGGTCTTATTCGGGGTTAGGACTTTGGTGGTGTAAGAGCTGCTTCAAGATCGAAAGCATACAGAAACATGGAATTTATAGCCAAATACGGGTTAAGCCAGTTTTTCAATCCTCAAAAAATATGATAGATTAATTTTAGGTATCTCCTCTTCTATTACCTATTAAAACAATAAATGAGGGGATAGGTACTTTATCCGGCGATTGATGAATTAGTCTTTAGTACAACTTCTTGAAATAAACATACATTGCAACTAGATCTACGTGTAACAGGATTTCATTAGTAACTAGACAAGGGAAATTGGTAGAATAGAATAGAATAGATGTTGTCAAAAATGTACACAATACATATAATACAAAAAGAAAGCAAAATATACAGCATTGTGAAAGTCGCGGAACATTTCCAGAAGTTTAGAATTGTTCTCAAGAAATTACTAAGAACATGTTTAGGAATATTTAAGGGCATTGAGAATTTTCTCATTCTATAAAAAATAAGAATGTTCATAGACGTTATCGAGAGAGAATGTAAGAAGTATCTCTTCGCTACAATGATATTTGGTTTTATCCCTGCCTTTCAAGATATTATAGTTTGTTTCATACTTGACTCAGCGGATTCCTCATTATATTCTCTCGAATTAATATCTGCAAATCAAGTCAAAAAATTAGTAAGTAAGTAAGTAAAATGCCATTTTGTGACGACATTTTTTCCGATTGAACTGTTTTTGCAGTCATTCATTAGCTGCTCATCGGTAGTTGACAGAAGTCGCATACATATCCAAACATTTTCATCTTACTTAGATAGAGACAGATTCCAAGAGCTATTTGGCCAGTTGCACAAACGTTCATTAAATTTAATGTCGCCGTCACGTCCTGTCACTTTCTTACGTACTTACTTACTTTTGCCTTTGGCTGAGCGACCCGAAGTGGATCTTGGCCTCCGATACGAGTGAGCGCCAGCGCGCCCGGTATTGAGTGATCTTCTTTCAGTTTTTCGCACGCAGGGTGCTTAGGCCTTTCTCCACTTCATCCTTCCAGCGGTACTTGGGCTGCTCGACCGATTGACGACCGACAGGCCGTCACATGTATGCTCTCTCTCGTCGTCTTAAACTATGCTAGGGCCCTTGGGCACACAAGAACTTTGGGCCCGGCTGCTCACAGTTACTGTGCCCGACAAAAATGTTTTGAGAATAAATGTGAGAACAATTGTCGGTTCTTCGGGGCCCCCTGAGAATGGGGGCACGGGCCCCGTGTGCCCTTGTGGTAAAAACGGTATTGGTTTTATAGATAGACTCAAGCACATTTAATTTATTGCTTGTTAATTTCGAATATCCAATCGGAACGCTTAATTCGCCTAGCATTCTAGCGAATGCTTGAGTATAATATGCTCAGCAACTTTAAGTCACGTGCTGTCACTTTGTACTTTCATGAATTAGAAAGTGACTGGTGTCCTAATGGAATATTATTGCTAATGAACGTTTGTGCAACTGGTGTATGCTATTTTAAAGAGGAAGATAATGCTTAGAAAATTTCAAAATGCTAAAATTTGTTTGTTTGTTCGTTCCGTTTTAATGGTTCAACCATGGTTCAACACCTTAATCGATTTGAATGTAAATTGGTATAGAGATATAGGTAGTTAACCCGAAAAAAGCAATAAACGAGTTGTAAAAAGCTAGTAATTAATAATTACCAAAGTAGTTTCGCTGACATGAATGTCTTTGTTTAGGCTTAATTCTTGCTACGCGGAAGCACTCGAAACCAATGCATCTGAATCCTGGGACTCCTGGGATAAGAGAAATTTAGTTATAATCAGACTACAGAGAGAATGGACTTCCTTCTAAGAACAAATTTATCACTTCTATCAATTTATTTTACTAACTCTTTTAATTCTTACTTCGAAGTGATATCACATAATGGATATTGTATCAATGTGTTTCTTACACAAAAATGGGAATACATTTTCTTACAAAGAAAACTGAAAACAAAATGCCATGCAACAATGTCTTATACAGTAGAATTGTATGACATTGTGCAGCCTTAAACTTATATCATAGTACATAATTAATTTTCATATCATAGTACAGTCAAGGACTTTAACTGTTATGCCACTATGGAACCCTGTCATAATGACAGCATCAAACCACATGACAGAAATTACGCTTAAATGAATGATCAACGTTATGCGACAGGGTTCCATAGTGGCATAACAATTAAAGTCCTTGACTGTACATAATTAATTTTCATATCATACGCATAAAAAGGAAAACACAATTCATCAATCGATTAATATCGTTGAGAAGTTCCTTGGAAAATGTTATTCATGCCACTAAAAGTTCTGTCTGGTTATAATAGATTATTGTCTAAAATGTTAAATTAATAGAAAAAAAAACATACTTAACTGTGTGGAATGATCCACACGCTGGCACCTCAAGTTGCCACCTGGACATCAAGACAAAATATACTGTTACTAGTGATGGGCAGCTTGCAAGTTACAAAAGTGAAACTTTCATTTAAATTTCATGTAAGTTACTGGAAGTTTCAAATGGAAAATTTCTGTTAGGTTTCTTTAGTTTTCAGCCGAAACAAGTGTAAACAAATGTAAACAATATAATAACTATAGAGATGTGAAAAATAGTGTACTTATATACCCAAGTGTTATTTTATTTGTTGCTACTATACTTTAAAACTACTGACCGGATTTGAATGAAGTATTAAATAAAGATAGCTTCAACTCTAAATCAACATAGTTACGCCTATCATTTATCAAAAAAAAAAACAATGTTTCCGTATGATGGATAGGAGGTGTAGCGAATCACTAATTCTAGGCGAACGATGTCGCGGGCAGAAGCCAGTAATCTATAAATTGAGTGGTGGTAAGACCTTGCGTAGAGTCTTTCCGGATCAGTTTACTAATGAATGTAAACAGGTTATTCTATCACAGTTCTCAGTATTTACAGAATTACGGTTCTTGAGAATGCGAAAGTCTCCTACGGGTCTCAGTTCCCACTTACCATCAGGTGCCCTGTGTGCTCGTGTGCTTTCTCCTAGCCATAAAAAAATAATTAAAAACATATAGCACCACGTTTCCTCAGTTTGATACAGAATGAGCAAGTCCTTTCATACTTAACAACTGTTTGCGAAACTTCACGGGGACCACAGGGTCCACAGGATGACTCCTCGGGACAATATCTGTAAATGTATCAACAAAAAAAAACTGTGGACAATTTGATCAAGTCTTAAATTAAGCTCTAGGCTCGTACTAAATATGGGTACTTGACAACGATAAACATCCAAGACTCAGAAACAAATACTCGTGTTCATCACACAAATATTTGCCCTTGGCGGAAATCGAACTCGGGACCGCTAGCTTCGTGTGGGCAAAAAATATCCTGTTAAATATAATGAACTACGATAGACGGACGGCGAAGGCTTAGTATTATGATTCCGTTTGCAGCATTCAGGTACGGCACCCTAAAAATTCTAGGTAAGCATATATAAATGATGGTTTTCTAAAACAAGCCGTGAGGTACCTGAGCATGAGTTTCTGTTTCTGTTGCAGTTTCTAGTGCTTCGAGCTCATATAATAAAGGTTTCTTCATTTTCATACTCCATTACACATAACTTATCAGCTAATCTGCTCTGCTAAACAAATGGCGGGATCTCAGACAAAACTTCAGTAATAAATGCAACTTTATCATTAACAGAATAGGATTGAATCTGCTTTGGCTATTGAATTTGAGATACCGCCTATTGGCTTGGGGTAGATCTTCACTGCTGGACATCGCCGTCCATGGCTGGACGTAAGGCTCCCCAGGTGAGCTCCAGTCATCCCGGTCTTAGGAAGACCAGTTCCACCCACTGCCTGCCACCTTTTTGAACTCGTATGTCGACTGTGCAGCAGAGAGCCCTACACGTGGTCTCTGCTCCGACACATGGACCATCTGACCGTCTGCAGACATGCCTGGCTCAGTTCCACGCCCGCGTACTAACAGTGAGCAACAAAAGGATGTCGATAACCTTTGTTCTCTGGCAAATGTCTTTATGACATAATAAACTCTCATTTAGGCAATTCATAAGCAAATAATTCATACTTAACAACCGCTTGAGAAGCTCCATGGGATGATTTCTCGAAGCAACATCTGAATATGTATAAATCAAGTTAAAAATTAAAAACTACCGACATAAATATATCAAAAATCGAGATTTAGAAGGAATAAAGTAAAAGGTTATGAAGGTAGAGGAGCGTGAGCTTTGCAAACCTTCTAAGATAGGAAATTACTTTTAATGTTTGAGTGTTTTCACTTGAAGAACAATGAAATGTTTTTTTTCAATTGTAAACAGAGATTTAATTAGAAAACAAAAGTAACGCAGCTAACCACTAACATAAAACATTTCTTAGCCTGATTGTGCAAAATGTGGTTACAGAATTAACAACAAGTTACTAGAGTAATTCTATAGCTCTGCCTACCCACTCTGGGAATAAGGGCGTGAGTGTATGTATGTATTTCTATCAGTTGCACTAGACGACAAAAACATATATTGTAAAAGTTATTGATAATAATCACAACCAGTCACCAAAATTGTTTGCCCAATTTCCAAGTCTGTCATTGATGCTATTAAAACTTCCTATTCGGAAGCAATCGAAACCGGTACATTTCCGCCCTGAAAGTAAATATTTTAAGTATAAATAAAAAAAAAACACGTTACAATATCACACCAATTAACCTAGTCACAAACTAAGCTCTAGGCTTGTACTATGGGTACTAGACAACGATAAAATTACTTGAGTACATAGAGAAATATGTACTTAAAAACATAGAAAACATGTTTTATTTTAAGAGACAGGCACCTTGATTTTTAAACGTGATATTTCATCGATAAGTAAGCTATTTCATACTTAACAGCTGCTTCGGAAGCCCGGCTCGATGTTTCCCCGTAAAGAGTGCTGTAAAGTTTAAGCAACCGACAATAAGTATCCTAAACAGGAAAGGACCAAGTATGGACCCTTGAGTAACTCCCATCTCCGTATCAGGGTTTCAGGATACCGCGCCACGCATTAAATACCCAATAAGATCCAAATCTTGGGCGCGATATGGGCAAATATGGTAATCCATGTTTACACATATACAAGGAAATATAACTTTACATTAAAATGATCGTAAATAAATGTGCGAGACAACCGTTGACATCAAATATATACAAGATAGACAGATTTACCAAAGTGTCCTTGCTTGCATGGTGATGAACCAGTAACAATTCAATATGTCTTCCGTTAGGACAGTTACAAATGCTCAAACTTAAAACTAGCTTCCGAAAATGGCTTTAGTTTGAATGCAATCTAAGAAAGCAATTCAATTAACTTGGTATGTAATAAATAGTACTATGATTTACAAATTAAAGTAAGTCGCAACATACGCTATGAAGCCTTTGGGCAGGTCGCAAAAGATATGCATGCCTTTGATGGCCATCAATGCCGAATGATTCGACTCTTCCATAAAAAACCAATTACGTATTGCTAGTTGGTTATATTTAACCCAATTTTAGTTGAAACCGAAATCGTGTATATTGAAAATCATAAGTAATAAAATGATATAGAATTTGAACTGGCATGGCAGTGTGTTGAGTAACGCTGGCCATTATATCAGTATTTACTTTTCTCCCAGCTTAAAGATCGGAACGGGAACAATTTTACTAAATTGTACATTAAATTGAGAAATGTTCCTTCGTCTACAAAGTTATTGTACTGTTACTCGAGCAAAGGCAGTTGCGAAGAATTTAGCACTCAACTAACACGCCACAGGACAACCTTACCTTTATCTTCAACAAATAAATCGACATCAAAATCTGTATGCAAATGACTTAGGAATCGCTACTATGTACTATTATGTGTTTAAATAGGCGTACCTAAATTATGCAGCCCGGACCCAATCTTGCCGTATAAGTTTGAGTTACCTAAAAAAAATACATATTTCAATTTGAAAAACATCTAGGCAGGTACCGTAAACTATTTTTTTAACTCCAGCAAAAAAATCGGACATTCACTTCTTCTTTTAGTTTTGTCGTTATCAATCCAATCGTTTTAACATCACAACCATCATCATCATGTCCCATGAAAGTCGCCCACTGCTGGGCATACCTCTTCAATCAGCCTCTGTTTTAGGGTCGCCATTATGGCGATGGATAAAGCATCCGTCACCCTCGCACTCACACGCTGGTTAGACAGTCACAGATGTTTTATCCACGTTTGTCCACATCGATTAGGACGACCATAATATGCCCGCAGGAATATCAACAAATAAAAAGAAGGCAAGGTAAAACCACTTAAAAACTGTAACGAGGTGTTTACCTATATGTTACACCTCGTTCAATTAAAATCTTTCTGGCACTTTCTTTCTGGCAATTTTTATTCTAAATTCTAAATTTGAGTTCATTTAAATCTTACATTCGCTTGCGCACGACGGCGAGCTCAGTCGTTCACAAACTTCCAGACTATTAACAAGTTCTCAATAATAATGAAAATTCAAAGTCAAATAAATACAACAGTGAAATTTATTATCTAAAGGATGACCTCTTCACCTAATACCTACTATTTATGGCACTAATTGTAAGTTTATATGTTTATATACAAGACCATCTCTTCTGGAGGGAGTGGTTGGAGGGAGTCTGGCAACCCTAGCCAAGTAAACAGTATTTTAGTGAACTCTCGTCAGTTTTATTATTTTTAATTAGTAAAATAACATTAAAACAGCTGATTGTGAAGCATAAACACTACAAGTACTCACGTTCGTGTATACACAGAAGAATATCCTTTTAAAGAGCCACTACACGGAAATTTTATCTAGCTGGTGAGACTAATTTATAACCGTTACATATTTAACGAACATTCAAATTAGTAAACAAACCTAATTAGCTCGTGTGTGCCCAAATTATAACGGTACTAAATAAGAGCGACCATCAGCTGATTGGACATCACACTGACAGCCGGGTGACGCGGCGCGCAGCAATACCAACATTAACATCTGACGCAGTGTTGCAAGTTGCATAATTGCGTTTCGTTATACGGCTCCGCATAACGATTTCGCTTGAAATCGATTGATTAATCGATTATTCATATTTACCTTCTTATCGATAACATCCGCTCATTGTGATAAATAGAAAGGCACGTTACACTGAACTGACACTTTCTATGCATAATGACACCAACAAGTAATAAACGTATTATGTGCACCAAATGCCCGAGAGAGATTAAAACAAAACAATATTTACAATGTCAACAATGTAAAAGTATTTATCACATTGGCTGCACTTCGAATGTAACTTTTCAGAGATTTTCCTTAATGTCTAATGAAAGCAAGAGTTTCTGGAAGTGTCATGTGTGTCATGAAGCCAATTTAGGGAAACAAAATATAATCTCAGCACTCGTACCTGAATCTAGTCTCGTTGCGGTGGATACATATTCAACCAAACCTTCGACTAAATGTACCTCTTTAGAGGTCTCCATTGCTTCTGAATCTGATTATGATTCCCAAAATTCTGGGTTGCTGGACGATACTGCTCGCAGTCTCCCTAACATATCAACTACAGACGACATGCATGTCACAGAGTTGAAAGCAGAAATAACCAACCTATCCACCCAGCTAGCAAGTGCTCACGTAGAAATAGACCGGCTTAACTCTCAAATAATAGAAATGACTAACAAATTAGATGATCAACAGAAAAAAAATGTTATTTATAAGAAAATACTCAATGATAGTTGCCATACATTGAAAGCAAGTTCAGTCAAAAAAAGCACTCAAAAACGAGGCACTTGTCTAAACCGTGCCTTACTTGATTTGCCAACTACACCTCGCAGGTCCTCTCTGTCTAAACCCAAGACTCGGCCTGAGCCTGAACCCGAGACTCAACCTAAGCCTGAACCTGTGACTCAACCTAAGTTTATAATAACCGAAGCTCACTCTGTTACTCAACATGAGCCTGAGCCCGAGACACAGCCTGAATCTGAGACTCAACTTGAGCCTGAGCTTGAGCCCGAGACACAGCCAGAATCTGGGTCTCAACATGAGCCGGAGCCCGAGACTCGACCTGAACCTGAACCAACCAAAAGTGATGGCTCAAATTCTATCATTACAAATGATGTCATCAATAAACAGGAACCCGTCACGCGACCAGCCGAGGTCCTTATTTTGTCGGATGAAAAATGCGTCTTCTTAAGAAGGTATCTTCAAAATCATCTCGGAACTTCACATTTGGTAACATCCATTACAAAACCAGGAGCCTCAACTGATAAGCTGTTAGAGTCGTGCCTGACACTGTGCAAGGATTTCAGCAAACGTGATTGTGTTATTTTTGTAAGCGGCCATTATGATAAGAAACCCATGCGATTACTGTCGATGGTATACCGTTGTATTGAAAATTTGTCACATACAAATCTTTTGATAAGTGATATTTTTTCCAATGAATATCTTAATATTGTAAAAATAAGAGAATCGTTTAAAAGTATATGTACAGAATTTAAGGATTTTTCCGCCTTTTTATCCCTTCACAATATTTCCACTTATTCTAATGGATCTCAAAAATTTGCATTGGCTAAGCTAATGCTAGGAAAAATTGTATCATTAACTTATAAATATAATTATTATAATTTTGTAGATATAAGTGAATCAAAGTCTGACATGACCTTAATCGAAACTAGGGGTGTGAGCGTTGGAACCCAGACAGAATCACTATCCCAAGAAAATATTGCAGGTACATTTTTTCGCCCCCAACAGCAATAATTTCTCAATATTTCATCAAAATTGTCAAGGTTTAAAGTCTAAAGTGAGTCAAATAGAACTCTTAAATGATACTATAAACATTGATGTGCTTTGTTGTACAGAGACTTTTCTTAAAAATAATGAAATTCGTACTCTTCAAATCGACGGCTTTAATTTGGCTGCCCATTTTTGCAGAACAAAAATGACTAGAGGCGGAGTGTGTATATATGTTAAGAGGAAAGTAAATTATATACCTTTGGAATGGATTTCAGATTTTTCAAAGGAATTACAATTCGAAACTTGTGGTATTTTATTGCCTGACCAAAACTATGTAGTAGTGTGCATATATAGAACTCCCGATAGCAACATTAATATTTTCATAGAAAATCTGGAAATCCTATTAGATAAGTTAACCGTTCGAACTCGTAATTTTAAGCGAAAATTAATTATAGCGGGTGACTTTAATATTAATATATTGTGCAACGATTCTAAAACAAACTCATTCATTTGTACCTTACGTAAATATAATTTATATCCAACAATTAAAGAACCCACAAGAATATCAAACACATCCCAGACGTGTATTGACAATATTATGACCAGCATACGTCAATACACGTCAAGTGTTTTAAATTTGGGAATTTCTGATCATACTGCCCAAATTATTAATTTGCCTTCCAGTTTGAGTTCTCGTGAGCAATACTGGTACATTAAATCGAGAAAAATAGATAAAAACCTAGAAATATTTATAAATTATATGTCACAAGTTACTTTTTCTGGTGTTTATAAAACTTCAGATGCAAATTCGGCGTACAAATTATTCATTAGCACATTTAAATTAATATTCGATTTAACAATACCGTTGGAGAAAATAAAAAAAACTTATAGAAGAAAACCAAATTGGAAGACTAAAGGTATAATAAAGGCAAGCAAAACCAAGCGCAGAATGCACCTGGAAGTACAAAAATGTAAAAATGTTTCTAAACTTACTAGATATAAAAAATTCTGTAATATTTTTAAGAAGGTAATACGTAGGTCTAAGATTATAACTAATGATAAATATGTTGGAAATAGTGGTAATAAGTCAAAATCGATCTGGGAACTTATAAAGCAGCACACCACCATGACTAATTCCATAAGTACTACAATAGATAGAATAACAAATAACGGTGTTACAGTCACTGATGCCTTAGATATAGCTAAGGAATTTAATCAATACTTTTGTAATCGAATTAATATTACTGAATTAACCTTAGACAAATACTCGCCAATTGCACAAAAGTCATGTAAAAGTATTTTTTTATCTCCAATTGATGACGTTGAACTTAAAAAACTCGTTAAACAACTAAAAAATAAAAAAAGTTCTGGTTATGATGATATACCTGTAAAACTTATTAAAGCAACTATCAATTTCATAGCAGACCCTCTGGTACATATTATAAATCTGATGCTTGAGACAGGTATATTTCCTGATGACCTCAAAATGGCCCTAATTAAGCCACTCTTTAAAAAAGGAGCTAAAGATAATTTATGTAATTACAGGCCAATAGCACTACTTTCTAGTTTTGCAAAAATTTTTGAGAAGGTAATTCATAATAGATTATCTGTATTTCTAAACTTAAATAATTTCTTTAGCCCATACCAATTCGGGTTTCAAAAGGGAAAATCTACCTCGCTAGCCATATTTAAGATATTTAAGCATGTGTGGGAAGAAATGAATGAAAAACGGCCTTGTTTATCGTTATTTCTAGATATGTCAAATGCATTTGACTGTGTAGTCCATAAAATACTTCTTTGCCAGTTGGAGAATGCTGGTATAAGAGGAAATGCTCTCAAGTTAATGGAGAATTATTTAGGCGACCGGAAGCAAGCTTGTGTGATTGATACATACAACAAAGTTACTAAAACTATTGAACAGAAACAATCAAATGTTGATATTATTAGTGTAGGAGTGCCTCAAGGTAGTGTCCTAGGACCTCTTTTTTTTCTCATTTACATTAATGAATTGCCTAAACTTTTAGGTGAACTTTGCGTGCTTTTTGCTGATGATGCTACAATTTTATTTTCAGGTTTTAAATCGGATGAGCAACTCATTGTCAATCAAGCATTAAGTAAAGTAGTTGAATGGCTTAAAAGATTGAATCTGAAAGTAAATCCAAATAAAACAAAACTTGTTCAATTCAGAAATTATAAAACTGCACCCATCGATCTTAAAGTAATTGAAGCAGGAGTCGAAATTGAACAAGTTAATAGCGCAAAATTTTTAGGTATAAGAGTTGACTCTCATTTGAATTGGAAAGCTCATATTGAGGAGTTAAACAAAAAAATTTCAAGTGCTTGTTATGCCTTATCAATATTATCTGAAACGTGTTCAGAGAATATCACCAAAAATGCATACTATGGAAGCGTTTATCCTTTCCTCACCTATGGAATTATTTACTGGGGAAACTCTGTTGACATTCAAACCACGTTTAGATTACAGAAAAGATGTTTACGCACTATTTATCGCTTACATGTTAGGCATACTTTGAGAGGTATATTTAGGGAAAAGCGTATTCTTACTCTTGCGTCTATCTATATATTAGAACTATGTTTGTTTGTCAAGTACAACTCGGAGTACTTTTCTCAAAAGTGCTCATTGCACCATGGTTTACGCACGCAATATAAACACAATTTGTACCTACCTAGAGTGAAGAATGCCCTATTCTACAAGAGTTCCTATATCACTGCCATACGAGTCTATAATAAGCTGCCTGTTAAATATAAAATTTTAAATACAAATAATTTTAAAACTGCACTGAAGAATTGGCTAATTGACAAAGTTTTTTATAATTTAAATGAATTTTTTAACCATGTAGAACCATAATTGTTTAATTATTGCATTTAAACATTGTAAACTTAGGCTAATTGGTTTTAATTATTATTACCTACTTCGTATTGTACGTCCGACCCGGGCAAACTGTTGAAACTTTATATCTTAAGTACCATCTAAATTGTACACAGTTATACAATAAAGACTTTTGATTTGATTTGATTTGATTTGATTCTTCTATCCCTAATTTTATAATATATATTCTAAGTTCCTTTTTACTTTATTTTCTATATTTAACTGAAGACTCTTAATAAATATTCCTGCCCTGGACTTCCTGCTGTTTCCATCATACCACTCCCTGATCCTGAACCGGCTCCGGTATTACCGCGACAAAACTTACCGTATGGGAGACCTGTGGTAACTGTTGTGTAAGTCTGAAACAAAGTAATTGTAATAAAGATCTCAAAAGAGATTGATACATTATTAAAATACATTTCGTGATACAATGAGCTACAGGTGAGGAATTATCTGAACGGAGAACATTAACTCTAAGTTTGAATGTTTTGGGTGTTTTTTATTTATTTATAAAGATTTACAATGGTTCGACTTTTAACTCTATTTGCATCGCCATCTAGCCACTGTTTACTTAATTATAATAATCTCTAATTCATAAATTGAATACCATAACTTAGCTATTACTGTCTGAAATGGCTTTATCAGGGCTTCTTTTTAAAGCAGTGTTGATAGCAAGTCAGCCCGAACAGGCACTCATAGAGATTGTGTCTTTGGTTAATGGTTGTTTAAGTTATAACCTTGAAGATTTGCTTTCAATAAGTTTAAATTATGCCTTTAATTACATTAGCGCCGAATTTTATAATTAAATTTAATGATTTCGATCCTAACCTTTTTGTACAACAAGTCTAACAAAAATCCATCCGTGCAAACCCGACGCGCGTGGACCTAACCTCATGTGCTTCTGTCAAGTCCACAAGAGAAAATACTCTGTACCTAACCGAACAATTTGTCCTCGCACGTGACAGCCATGGACTTATTTCTCTAATAAGTATTTGGTTGAATACCAATCCAACGATACCCCACACTTTAAAATATGTCAAGGTGTCTAGCCTACAGGAAGTCAAAAATAAACATATGCATACAACCACACATACTCGAAAATTAATACTCTCCTTTTTGGATAGTCGGATAAACATAATGGAAGTACTGTGTATTCGCACTCAAGGCGTTGAAGACTTGAACTTGATCGGTTGTATAATTTTTATCTCTAATTTCAGAATGATACTGTAAGTGTAGAAACGATATACTATGTAAATAATATTGCTTGTGAACTGTGCATTATAATTTCAATATATCGCAAAAGGGGTAGATTCACAATAAGTTCAAGAAACTTAATGCGTCTTAAACTGAACCGCAGGCCTAATATTTAAACGTTTAATTTAGTAGGTCTGTGAACTGCGGGTCTGGCATGGTTGCGTTCCTCGTGTGACAAAATGTGGATAAAGCATTCGTCACCCTGGTACTTATATACGTGTCAGAAAGTAACGGATGTTTTAATCCACGTTTTGTCACGCGATAAACGCAGCCACATTAGGCCCCAGTACTATGTCTTACCACAAGAAAAATAAGTATGTGGACGTTCATCGCAGTAACTCTATAGTTATATTACTAACTAAAATGAAACATTAATTTCGATTAATTTATATCGTCGCTAATCTTAAGTTTGAAGTTGAAATTATAATGTTCTTAGACGTTAATATGCTATTTAATTGAAAACAATTTCCGTGGACATAATAATCAAATTGGACAGCGGATAGGTACTGTGTTAAATTATAACTGATTGTTTATAATTCTTGTAGATTTTCTTAATTTTTCAATATATTCACACATATTTGTACTTAATCGTTAATAATGATAATTTTACCTGATAAGTTCCGTTTAACTACACATAAAATTATTTTTACGGCTAGATACGAGGCTGACAACACGGGTGTTATTCTCTCAAAAAACGGTGATCGGTCGGACGAACGAGCGAATCGAAGCGGCGAGTTTAAGTAGTCCCGTGCGAGCGAACAAAACACATTTTAGCGCGTGCATTGTTAATTAGGCAGCCTTATACGTCCGAGAAGTCTTGCTGCCAAATTGAATACACGCGCTAAAATGTGTTTTGTTCACTCTGACGGGACTACTTAAACCCGCCGCTTGGACAATCACTCGTTCGTCTGTCCGTCCGTCGTTGTTGAGAGAATCACACCCCAGGGCCTGCATTCTTTGACGATAAACAATATTGTTTTAGGCGCGTTATGGTATTCTGTTCTTAGCTCGGCCGCCATTACTGTTTTTTTTTACTGTCAATTAAATAAGAGCAATATTTTGTTCTTAAAACAGCCCAGCTCGTCCTAAACCTAAATACCCGTCAAATAAACGTTTAATAAAACAAGCTTTTTGATTAGAAAGGCTGGTTCCACACTTTATTTAATTCATAGAAGTCAACACCATACCATTGACGTACCAGCGCGCGTACGTTAAAGCGCGGCGTAGACGAGCAATAAAAAATGCCGAAGTTGACTGCTGTCTTACTCAAACTTTTAATTTAATACAGGAATTAAAGTGACACAGGATCAAACTTCAGTATTTTTTATTGCTATAATGTTCCGATCAGTAGTTGAATATAAGATAAGTAAATAAATATTAAGGGACAACCTCACACAAATTGGCCTATTCAGTCCCAAAATTTAGGCTTGTTTTATGGGTACTAGACAACGGTAAACTAACTTATATAGAGAAGTACATACTGCAATTAATAGAAAACATCCAAGACTCAAGAACAAATATTTGGACTCATTACATTACTAAAATATCTGCCCTTACCGGGATTTGAACCAGCGGCAGCTACTATTGAGGGTACGAGTAGGGTCACATTATGTATCCGAAAAGGCTCATCGGTTCAAAGATAACATAAGGCTAGAATAGAACATACACAAAGAAAAAGATCAATTTCACACAGATACTTACAATATCTAGGAACTGGGATCCCATTGAATCACCGTAACTCATTTCAACGAATTTCATTTCATCGAATATATAATTTCAACTAATTTTATTTCGTTGAAAGCTAATTTCTGCTAAAACCTCATTGGTGTTAGTTTATCTTAAGCATGGGTTATGTAGGTTACCTAGATCAGGTTAGATAAGTGATCTTCAAAAAAAAAAAACTCCGGCACGCGTAAATGCTTGTCGATTAAATTAAAATTCGGCGAAGTATTTTATATTCTATGTCAGTGTCAGTGATTTAAGGGGAAAGCCATAGGAACTAGTATGACAAAAAGTGCTGAGGGTTATTTGTAAAGCTTTACCAAATAAATAAAATAAAACATGTGTGTTAAGCACGCAATTTTTTATTTAAGGTAAAACCCATATCCCTTCATGGAACGCAGCAACGACGACGGCGGAGGTATCGAGTTGTGTAGCAAGTCTAGGAAGCTCTCTCTGCTTATTATATCTTTTCCTGGAATAGATGAGCCTTATCTTATTCTCTGAAGAGTCTTTTTCATCAACTCAGTTGTTTAAACTAGCCTTCTTTAAGTATCGGTAATTCTCTAACAAAACAAAAAAAAAAAGTCCTAAAGTGTGGTTATTCTTCATTTAATACCTAACAGTCAATACCCGTCACTTGATGTTATCAATTTATTTGAAACATAGTGGTAGGGTAACCGAATACCTACAGCTAAAAAAATTGGGATAAACTAAAAATAAAAAAAAGCTTTTAATTAAATTAGCAGCATGAGGTAGGATAGAGCTTTAGTTTAGGGCAGAAGTGTGTAAAACATTGACTTTGGATTATAAATTTGAAGTCACCCGGCATTAATCTAACCGCCTTAGTACCAATTTCACCATACGATGTTAAATTTAATGTTAACCGACTGTTAGTTCATACATTTTGACAGCTTAACAGCTGTCAAAATTCACACTACACGTTACACTCTAATCTGATAAAAGATAAAAGATAAAAGAAATTTATTCAGTAAGTAGGCCGCACGGGCACTTTTACACGTCAAGAATCTACCAGCGCTTCCCAAGAGAAGACCACTGCTGAGAAGAAACGCCGCAAGAAACTCAGCAGTCAGTCATTTTTTAAACATATTTCTTATTACAATTGTACTACTTAGTCTAGCATTACTACTTAGTCTAGCATTCATAGCAGTCTGTTAAGTGGTTAACATCGTTTGGTGAAATTGGTACTAAAGAATCGACCTCACCGAAGCTTAAATAATTATGCTACATTTGCGTAAATTAAGCTGCGTCAAAATCGCAAACATAACTGAATATAAATGCATAACTTACTCGCAGTATCAATTGTAGCAGGGGCATCAATTGTAGTTCTGTCGATTTGAGTCGACGATTCGGTAGAGTCCGAGCTGGATATCGTATCGGTCGCTTCTGTTACGATTACCGCTTCATCGATGTTATCTTGTGACAAGGCCATCGTTAGGGAAATAATCTGTAATAACCCTAAACTTAAAATAGGCGCACATTTAAGTCGTCGAGTTGCGGAAAACAGCCCGCCACAACCTATAACCTATAACCTATAACCCTAAACTTATGTTTGCTATAAAAAAAAGGGTAGTTTCATTTGTCACGGCCTTTTTTTTCTTAACTATTCAGGTCAGCAATTGAGCCCTCTGTACCATGTGTTTGTAAGCAAAATACGGTCTTGGTGATGATGACATTGTTTCTGAACTGCATGATGGCACAAATACTGAACATAACCTAGATTACGATGATCCTGCGACCCTGATTTTGTATCATAACTTAGTATTGTCTCAAGGCAACACTATACTTTTAATATTTTGAAATAATAGTAGTTCATAACATAAGTGACAGGGGAATAGTATAAATCTAAACTTGAAAGCCTTTCGCTAGCGAGGCGTTATTTTGGTTTTGATTATTTAATGCAATGCATTTAAATAATACAAGTTAACATCGTTTTTACTTCACAATTTTTACGACTACTTATGTTTGTACTTATATTTAAAAATTGAACTTACTTTTAACTAGGTATTATTGTATTTTATGATTGAAAAATGACCTTCTGCTGGAGTTTCTTGCCGCCCTTCTTCTCCACAATGATGGTCTTGTCCGAAGCGCTAGTGGATTCACTTCATATTACCGACGTGGTTAAAGATATCATGATATGTGGCCAATTTACTGAATAAATATTTTCAATGTTGAATTTTGAAAGGGTGTTAGTTACAGCGCGTGTGAAACAGTCCTCTAAGATTTATATACTTACCGATACTAGCACAAAGTAGATCAACTGCATTTTATCGAATGTCATTCAAGTAGTTATAATTCGTCATGGATGGAAAAATTGAACTATATGCGCTGCGCTGAATCTAATCAATTCTATATACAATAATTTAGTACACGACATTAATAACGTTAGGAAAAAAACGTTCAATGGCTGGCGAAAGATGCTAATATTATTTTAGTTACAAAAAAAATTGCGTAATTGTAAGTAGGTGCTCTTGAATATACATGTTTCTAGATTATTAAAACATATTTTTTGCTTTATTGAACTCACTTACTCACTATAAAGGGTATTGAACGGATTTCAATAAGGTTTTTATTTATACTGAGTATGTAAGGAGCAATAAAAAACCATTTGGACTTGCTTGCATAGGGCTCCGTAGCAATCTACAATAAAGATTAACAAAAAACATAGAAGAAATAAATTTTTGTGTGTGAGAACCCCCCTTTTTTTATTGTAAGTGTTTATAACGAAAATAGAAATAGATACATACTCTGTGAAAATTTCAATTGTCTAACTATTACGGTTTATCCGGAAAGACGGACGGATAGCGGAGGCTAAATAATAGGGTCTAGTGCACCCTTTGGGTACAGAACCCTAAACTCTAAACCCTGATAGTTACCCCTTGCTAAAGCCATGCTCGAAAGCGAAAAGGCATGCATACCTTGGCAGCCATAATGTGGCTCGCGGCTTTGAGAGACGCAGTAATGTTGCTTAAAGATGCGGCAGAGCGGGAGCGAAAAAACAATCTTAACCGTTCGGTCCCCCGTGCATTGTAGATTTCCCCTGAGAAAAAAACAGTGGAAGTGACCCTGCCTACGAAGCTGGCGGTCTCGGGTTAAATTCCCGACAAGGGCAAATAGGTGGTATAGAACCCGAAAGGGGTTCCTAAGACTTATTTTTTAATGTATTTCTCTGTATAAAGTAAAGTATATTTATCGTTGTCTAGTACTCGTAGTACAAGTGCCTGATATTTATTTTTGTCTTGTGCGTAAAATTAATATTTATTTCACGCTTCCAAACAATATTTCATCGCGTTATGCTTTAACCGTACGTCATTTCTCAACTGACCAGCAATACTCATTTTAGCAAGTTCCAGCCTGCGGTACAGTCGGCGCCGGCCGCAAGCATCCATCACGCCACCTGCTCTTTTATTAAAATTCTACAGTCGCCCACAATTTGCTCGCTGAAAAGCATCGTAACAGACTGCTGATGTAATACAATTTTGGTCTAAGGTGCAGTTTTATTAAGGCGAAATTTTCATTTATAAATTTCGCCTTAATTTTCAAATGACAAATTTCAAAAGTCTGACATTAAACTGAGTAACCATGTTGATGATATGTTTTTGGTAATTAGTTAGTCGTTCTTTGTAGTTTTATTGGTCTAAGATCCGAATAGGAGACGATTTGTACCGGGCTGTTTATTCGATAAAAAGTATTTTATATCAAATTTAATATGGTAAGTAATATAATTATGGTGAATAGGTTGACTGAAAAATGTCAGTCCAGTATATTATTAATTAAAAATTTAAGAAGGATTTTTTTTTGAAAATTGCACCGGCTTGTTTAATACATAAATTACATACCAATCGAAAGTATGAAGCCTATAGAATATGCAATCGTTAAGTTGACTATTGTTTTCCCGTCATAACTATTGGGTAGGCAGGTATAAACAGGAAGTCAGTACTAATAATTTGCACCGGTCTGTTTATTGAATAAAATTTATACCAAAATGAAGATCATTTCATTGCGAACACGGTGATATAGGGTTAACTGCGAAAAATCAGTCTCGATTCCGGTTGTCAAGTTTTAAAAATCGAAACATTGCTCCGAATGAATACGTGCGACAGAAAGGTCCCAGCGAAAACTCTAGTGCGATAGAAGAGGACGCAGCATTGCAGCTGTGTGTAGTTCAGATAGTGATAGACTCGTAAATGATACGCATTATTGCAAGTGGCAATAGATTTTACTTTTTTGAAATTTAAAGTATCGTTAAATCTTGAAAAGTACGAAAAATTCAAAAAAATATTATAGGGTTCATTGTTGAGAATTGGATTGTTCATCAAATTCCCCTGGCGTTTTTTATTTTAATTAATTTTAACCTAGTTACAATAAAATATGAAATTTTAATAATTTGGTCGCCGGCTTAAGGTAAGCGTCCACATGTCGGTATCGTACGCATCGGATGCATCGCATCAAACGGATCGTAGTATTCTTTGTATAGAAAGTGACACAAGTGCGTCCACTGATCCGCACCGCACGGATCGCACGAATCTGCTCATCGGCAATGCCGACGCCGATGCTTCGAGAGGCAACTTTTGCGATGCGTGCCGATGACGTCATACGACGAAAATCCGAATGAACTGGCATTGGCAATCTGATTGCTGGTAGTCGCATCGGCAAATCCGGTCGCTGCCGATACAGTGGACGCGGTATCCTATCATTTTATCAACAACCATCTGGCTAATTTTCATTTAGCAACCAACACGATCAGCAAATGTATAATATGGCATAACAACCTTATGCAACTACGGGTTTAACAAATGATTCATAATTTAAATGATTTATTTGACATATTTCTATTTTACAGCGTTTCAATTCTCAAATATATTATTAATAAAAGATATGAATTAACAAATTTTTATTTCATTACGCATCATTTGTCAAAATTAGGTACTTACATTTTCCCAAAGTGGAGCACCAAAAAAAAACAAAATTGGCTGAGATACGAGGGGGGCTCAAATAGGTTAGGTTAGTTTTATATACGCCCGAAGGGCGAACCGCCCAGAAACAGGGGCCCCGCGTAGCGGGAGCCGTCGATTCAAATGCAAAATATAGGTAGATGTAATGTATGTTACTTTGTGTAATAACAGTTTGTAAAGTAAACCGTTTGCTTAACGATGAGTTTTTAAAAGCCATGTTTTTAACCAATACGTTTTTAGAGTGTACTATTTGCTATAATGATTAGTTGTTAAACGGCGTATTGTAATCTGATACATTTGTGAAACAATTTTCGGTAAAACATTAGTGAACCAGTGGACGCATTGTGAAAAACTCATCCGTTCGATGGGTACCTACGATACCGACACGTGGACGCTTACCTTTAAAAGTCAACGAAATCACTATATCGTCGTAAGTTTTTACCAATTTAGCGATGTTTATCCTTCGAAATTGATTAAATCAATTGTTCACATCACAACACTGACATCGTTTTGCCGGTCACCGCATAAGTGAGCAAGGAACACAAATCCTGTATGGGCTTTTTGGCACAAACTGATTTTTGACAAACGGTTTTAACACTAATGGGATTTGTCAATATCATTTCTGATGATAATTATACAAATCGGATTTAGTAGCACATAAAGCATTAAATGGACATTTAATTGGTATAAATAACGAAAAATAAAAAATAAAAACACATATGGAATTTGGCAGGCGCAGCGACGATATTCTGTCATAAGAATAAATAAGAGCTAGGTAAAAGCGAATCTCCTTCACCCAGGTCCTGGGTTAACATCCCGGTAAGGGCAGATATTTGTGTGATGAGCACGATATTTGTTCCCGAGTCATGGATGTTTTCTATGTATTTAAGTACATAATATATTTAACAGTACAAGCCTAGAGCTTAGTTTGGGACTAGGTCAATTGGTGAGACATTGTCCCTGATATGTAGGTATGTACCTAAATGAGTTGTTATTTTTATACTTTTCTTTAGATCCCTCATTTTGACACTTCCAAATATTATTGTATTCTTGACATTTTATGACTTTAGCATATTTGAGCTATATTTATTTTGTTTTTTTTTTACTTTTATTATTTTGTTTCATTATTATTGTTACTTTTTTCACATTGACATTATTTGATTTTGACAAGTAGCAGCTGCAATGCTGCGTCCTCTTCTATCGCACAGAATTTTTCACTGGAATCTCACTGTCGCACGTATTCATTCGGAGCAATGTTTTGATTTTTAAAACTCGACAACCCGAATCGAGACTGATTTTTTGCAGTCAACCCTATATCACCGTGTTCGCAATGAAATGATCTTCATTTTTGTATACATTTTATTCAATAAACAGACCGGTGCAAATTATTAGTACTGACTTCCTGTTTATACCTGCCTACCCAATAGTTATGACGGGAAAACAATAGTCAACTTAACGATTGCATATTCTATAGGCTTCATACTTTCGATTGGTATGTAATTTATGTAATAAACAAGCCGGTGCAATTTTCAAAAAAAATACCTTCTTAAATTTTTAATTAATAATATACTGGACTGAAATTTTTCAGTCAACCTATTCAACATATTTTACTTACCATATTAAATTTGATATAAAATACTTTTTATCGAATAAACAGCCCGGTACAAATCGTCTCCTATTCGGATCTCCTACTATATGTACTTTAAGCACCAAATAAACATTTTCATTCAAGAAACCGGCTCGCTATAAATTAGCAAGCAGGTTTCCCCGAACTCAATCAAATTTCCATAGCAAATTGATAATTTAAATTTTAAATCATTTATTTAACTTAACTTTTACTCATTACTGTTTTTTACTAAACTAAGTTTCCTGTGCAACAAAACTTTTCTTAATAAAACAGTTTTGATAAATCAGGGGGCCAGGGCCTCTATTCAACACGGGGAAAACCATATCGTTTTTATCCTGTTATCGTATTTTCAACGTTTTGATAGTTCTTATTTACTTGACAGTAATGGCGACCGAGTTAAAAACAATCCCACAACAGGTCAAATACGATTTGGATTTTACCGCCTAGAATAGAGGCGCTGGTCAAGATGCAGAACGCTAAGATATCGAACGATCGATCGAAAATCGTCAAAATGTACAGTCAAATAATTAAATTTGTGACCCACCTTAAGTTCAAAGTCAATCCGACATTCTACAACAATAAGGTTGAGTTTCCTATAAGTTAAAAATGACTTGTCATCTCTAATGACATTGATGACTTCAAGCACATTATTTTTGAAATGGGTCACAATTTAACGTCCGTGACCGTACCTATAGCAATGACGCAAGCCGATGACAGATCACTCGACCGCTTATATCAACTCCATATAATACATTTGGAGTCGATAGAAAACAGAAACGTTAGCTCCATTTGCATCTTAGGCCTACAGCAGTATGTTTGCGTATATCGCGTGTCAAAATGTGGATACAGCATCCGTCACTCTCGTGCTTATATACGTGTCAGAAAGTGACGACTGTTTTATCCACATATTGTTACGCGATAAACGCAGCCATATAAGGCCTCCAGCTGTTATTTTCATGGTTAAGAAAAAAAGGCGCGATGCTGCAGTTCATTACAAAAAGTTACAAACGTAAAGACCATAATGTTAAAGAAAAGAATAAAACCCGACGTGCAGGCAATGCGGCCGGGTGTATTCTGTTGAATGCAAGTACCGTTTTGCTGCAACACAAGAGTCCTACATGCATTTAGACACCTAGTAAGAAAAAACAGAAAGTTTTTGTTCTTATTGAACCGTAGAAATAAAGAGATATACCTAGTAATTGACATGTCATAATAAAATTAATTCCCACGTGTTTTACAGTCCCGTTTGTGTTGCGTTTTTAAAGTAAAGGGCCCATTAATAACATTAATTTAGACTAGACCTTATAATTACATTTTCTATTATTTTTAAGGAAGATATATATCTGCTCTTTAAACGATAGACAAAGTAGTTGATCAGTGATGATTTGCTTGCGACTTTCTACTGCAGTTTTCAAAAAGTATCTACACGAACCAGTCTCTGTTTATTTTTTTTCAAACGTCGAGACGCAACGATGCAAAGTCAATTTGAAGGGCAGGCGGGGCGCGTTTTAATGAATTGAGAACACTAAACGTAACTACCTAGTCGGCATGTCCTTTTGAACCATTTCTTGGCAAAATTTCGTAGCCAGCTGTACAAAGTAGCGGAGCGATGTGCGATGCACCGCTACATCGCACAGCTCTGGTGGATACTTACCCTAATTCTCCAATCGCAAATGTGTTTATATCTTTTAAATGAACAAGTTTTGACATGTTCTCGGATGTCAACGTTATGATAGCTCTTATTTACTTGACAGGGCTATAAGAGTAAATAATACAGTGGCTCTATTCTACACGGTAGAACAATACTGCTTTTGATGTGACCGTTACTGTCATGTGAACAAGAGCAACGTTGATTATAATGATAACATGCAGCAAAATGTTTTTACCGAGTAGAATAGAGCCTTTAGTTGCATAACAGTTGCGATGGCGGCTGGAGAGGATCTCCGATTTTCGTATAAGGAGTAAGGCCCCTTACGCACAAGCGGTTAACCGCGGGGGCGGCTAGCCGCGCGGTCGTTTAAAATATATGAAAAACCGCCACCGCGGCTCTATACGCACTAGCGGTTAACCGCAACCGCATGCGCGGTTAACCGCTAGTGCGTAAGAGGCCTAAGGAGATTCCTATTTTGGAAATAATTAAAAATCGACTTATATAATCGGCAACAAGGTCTATACATATTTCTGCATCTTTGTGCGCATATTTTTTATCCTTGACCGTACATTTTAAATTTCGTCTGAATAGGACGACATTATTCCACGAATAGTTCCACCGAGTCGTGTTTTAGTAAAAAATGCCATTTCGCAGTTAGTGCAATGCGGTGTTTCGCACATTACACTGATGGAGAGGGAGTTTTACCTAATAATAAAATTAGTAAAAAAAACTGGAGATCGGCTTTTATACAATAGGTGACAGTCGTTGTCTGTCTGGTTATTTTAAATAGCTTAGAAATTCTAATTCTTATTTGTCAATTTGTTTCGTGGTAATAATACGGTACCTAATAATACGATAACATGTCAAAGGCAATATGTATTTAACATGACAGGGTTTTTTAGATCAATAAAATTCAGACATATCCGTATATCGTGTCGTTTTTTTCAGTGTATAGTATATTTTATTTTTACTGGGTATATTTTACCACACGTTAGCAGGCAATACAGAGTGTTCCGAAAAAATACGACCTCGCGCGGGCAGTTAATTCCCGAGTTTCATCACCCCGTAGATTTATAGCGTCCGATCGGTGAAAGATTGTTCTTGTACAGGGTGATTTATTTATACTAAATATAAATAACAATATATTAGGCGGGCATCATTTACAGGTGCTTTTCTAGTCACAAACTGTCAGATAGCATATATGACGCAGCTATTTAAATGAAATCAGTCAGTAATCATTCGGTTAAATATTTGACATACGTCGTGCCCATTGCTGCTTTTGATTTAAAAACATCATAGATTAAATAATCGTTGAACCGAAATACGAATAACTTGACAAAAAAGTGTTAATCTAAAATTCATACTCAAATATAAGTAAATAAACCTAATCCCCTACAGGGGTTCAAAATATGAGGTATGTAGGAAGAAAAGTTCCCTTTTTAATAATTGTACCTCTTACATTCATCTTAACACTAATACTAATTTGAAATTAGAGATTAAATGTAATAAGAACCTTTTCGACCGACCGATCAAGATTTAGTGAAAATATTGGAAACTAAAATCTGTTTGGTCTCAACCTGTATTTGTTTGACTTTTGCCCTGGACACTATACTTCTTGTGTGCCTTTATTTTGTGTCCCTTTATACCATTGAGCTACTTGGTGGTTTTATATTTATTACTACCTGTAGCCCGTGATTCCGTCTGCGTATAAGTCGTTCATTGATATTCCCCCGGGAATGCCGTTTATGCCGCGAAAAAAGTATATTTCGACACTCTCAAGGGAATCAAAATTTATAGGGTAGTTTCGGTTGACCTAGTACTATGAAATTTGACAAGTAATACTGTCTTATACTACAAGTGTCGGGAAAAATATGAAAACTGTGTATTTTTAATTAAATCACAAAAAACAGGGTCTTTATGCAAAGACCGGCGGCGGTCCAAATTTTGAATTGAGTTAACCGTGTCATGTGGGGTATCGTATGAAAGGACTTCATTGGCACAAACTTAAACAGGTTTATAATTAAATGACTGTGTAGTTTTCGATTTATGATTAAGAATGAAAAAAAAACCGTGGGAGGTACCTAATAATTTTAGTGTATGTAGCACTTACCTAACAGTTTGCACTGTGATGCGTACCTGCTTATTTAATTTAAAGTTTTGTAATTAAACATAATCCTAAATAAGTACCTACCTACTTAAGTGTTTTGTACCTAGTTGTATAATCGTACACATTTAATCAGTTAAGAAGTTTAATGCAAGTTAATGCTTATGTGATAAATGAAGTGTTAGCTATTCGGCAACAGATGGTGTTAGTAATCGTAAATGATACTAATTTTAAATGTTACTTATATACAAGAAAACAAAGTTACCTTAAATCTCGATAGATGTTGCTGTTACTTGATTCCTATATCGCGCTGATAAGATTTCCCCAGCGAATAATATTAGGCTCGGGAACTTACTCTTTGTTAACCTATTTCACTAGATCATACGAGATTAATTCTGGAGACCTAGTGAAAAAGGTCGACTTAACTCGTACAAAAAAAAAAACCCGATTGCAATAAAAAACAACTGAAAAGCGAAAAACAAGCTATAGGTATAATTAGCGATGGGCAATTTCTGAAACGTTTCACATAATATTACCTTAACTGTGACATATTTCAACTTTTGAAAATTACAAAATTGACAAGAAACGTTTCTGACAGTAATGTTACCGAATAAATTACACTTAAATTTCACGTCACGTGTCCGCTACTTCTGACGTTAGTAGAACGGGTTATGATTATAAAATTCGAGACTATATGTCAGTGGCCGCTTGGCCTAGGGGTGTCTGTTCCCAACTCCCTAGTTGATATACAAAGGGCGGAAGTTCAAGACCAAGTTAAGAGAAGTGCCGTGTTTTTTTTTGTATTTATTTATTTATTTAACCTTTATTGCACCAAAAAAAGTACAAATGGCGGACTTAATCCCTAATGGTATTGTTTAAATGTTTTGTATATGTTAAAAGTAGGTATATTGTGTTATCTTTGTCTTAATAGTAAACACCATAAATAGAGTAATTAAAGGAATTATGCTAAAGTGGTGGCTGTGATAATATAATAAGAATGTTGTTGTTTATCGGGGAGTATAAAATTACTCACAAACAGATAATTTACACCTGAAAACTACAGAAACCTAACAGAAATTTTCCATTTGAAACTTCCAGTAACTTACATGAAATTTAAATGAAAGTTTCACTTTTGTAACTTGCAAGCTGCCCATCACTAGGTATAATCTATAGAAAATTGTAAGAGCATGTACTTATTGATATTTATAACAATTTAAATTTAACTTGAATATTGGAAAAGGTGTTCCAGGCTGGGACAAGATAGTCCAAATGTTATTTTTTTTCAAGAAATAGGTTTGAAATTTATTGCTTGTCCCTGCCTGCAATACCTTTTCCAATATTCAAGTTAAATTTAAATTGTTATAAATATCAATAAGTACATGCTCTTACAATTTTCTATAGATTATATAGCTTGTTTTTCGCTTTTTTAGTTGTTTTTATTGCAGTCGGGTTTATTTTTTATTTTTAATAATTTTATTTATTTAACTCTTTTTAGTTTTTATTAACAATATAGTGGTTTAATTAATGATTAGTAAGCAATATATGAGATCTGGAGCTTAAAATTTTAATGTCGCGAAGCTACAAGAGACAAATTACAAGCGAAACTCTCTTTCTAGCGAAAGGAGATTTTTTTGACTTTCCTGCAAAATAGTAGCATCAAAGTATTATAATGTATATATATTTGGAATGGGCTATTTAATAGCTTTCATTTGATACCCATATTGTTATATATTTTTTTTTTTATTCCCCCTCCATATTTTTTATATACGAAATATTATATACGCTATGTCACTTCGGCAATTAAGACGAATCGAATGAAACCTCGTATGTTAAAATCCGTCAAGCCGTTTAGGCTGCAGAGCGTGCCCAGAAATAGACATACATACATACGTACATACGCTCGAAAAAGGGCATATACAAAGCCGGAGTATAAGAGACTTAAACCCTTTTTCACTTGATCTTCAGGAGACTTATACCCTTTTTCACTAGGACCCCAGAATTACTGATTAGTTTATACGTGTTGAATTATAGTACCTAGTGCTGTGTGTTTTTTGAACCCCTCGTTCACTAGTATTACAGATATTGAAATATGACATTTCAATATCTACAAACGTTAAAAAAGCCCTAGAGTCGTTTATTTTGTACGTTAAACACCTAACAATAAATTACAAATTAGTGCATAGGTAGGTTCTTATTATACATTAGCAGCGTGAATATTTACTATATATACCTACAAATTTGTGCGGAACCCTCGGTGGGCGAGTCCGACTCGCACTTGCCCAGTATTTTTTATAGTTCTGTAACTTACTTAAAGTTAATTAAAGAAAGTTTGACTGAAAATCTCTTAAAATTAAAAGCACAACGCGACAAAAGCTAGTTACGAATAAAATCACAAATTCCTTGCTCTTTGCTAGTAATAAAATACACCTTTAAGCCTGTATTTTGCAGCTGTAAATCTGCAGCTGTGGAGCAAATTAAACTCGTGAAATGCAAGCCGCATTGCGCTTCAACAAAAAATATTCCGAACATCTGTTCCTGCTTGCTAGCCAAAACTTATTTGCATGCTTAGCCTTTTATTGTAATTTAATATCTTGACGTTTTTATTATCCTTTCTGTGGTATAAATATTCGTTTGAACGATATTATAATATTCGCCTCCTTTAGCATAAAAAGGCCTTTGGGCTTTATTTACCTTATTTTCAGATAGCAAATTGACATTAGGTACTTCGTAACATAGTGTGAGAAGTAGTCTTTAAAGTAATATCACAATGTAACCTGAAATAGTAAGGAGAAATTAACCTTAACTGCATAACAATAAGGTTATGATTGCTATATTGAATGAGTGTTAATACTTTGTAGGTATACAAAGTATTCCTGATAAAATTAAATACTTAATTTGTTTTATGCTAAATGTTGGTTAATGTATTTTGAAAGTAGGATAACGTTACTATGTTAAATTTTTAAGACAGATTTTAACATGGCCCGTGTGCTCATTAAATTTACCTTGTTCAAGCCGTAAAAAGTTCCTTCACATGTTAACTGTTTCAGAATGTTTGCGCCTGAAGAATTAAATAGCAAATCGAACTAGAGCCTTATTGTAAAATAAATAGCTCTAGTCATTTTAGACAAAAAGGGTTTTGACAGACAGACGGACAGACGGACGGACGGACAAGAAAGTCATTTAATTTTATAAGGGTTCTGTTTTTCAGTATTTTGTTCGGGACCCTTAAATGGGAGAAAAGAGAGAGAGAGAGTAGTTGTAGCCGTCGTCGCATAGTTCGTCCGTTCGTCCGTCCCGTTGCTACATAGAAGGTGGCTGCTTCAAGCATTCTTAATCAGGCCTTTAGGTAAATAAATTCCCTCCGAAACCTGGTTTTATCTCATAAACTCGCGCCTTCGTTCCCAGAGTGGGGTAGACAGAGCTACAGAACTACCTACAACTCTAAAAACTCCTTGACAACCTTGGGTTAATTGATTGATTTTCAAGATAGGTGTAATGTGAAAGCCATTGGCTACAACTCTTCTTCAACCTGTTGCCACCCAATCCTGAGAGTAGGCCTCTTCCATTGCACTCCATTCTCCACGATCTTGGGTCTTCCTTATCCAGTTTTCATCATCGGTCCATCTCAAAGCCTAATTGAGGGAAATGTTAGATTATATTAGGGTTGGGCTTCTTAAGTGTATTTTATATTATGCAATGGTTATATTTGTATGTATTCATCATAACGAAGAATTATTCGTGATATTTATTTCTCCATATTTCTAAGTTTATCGTTGCCTAGGGTGATGGAACCAGTAATGGACAAGGCACCAATAATGGACACTTGATTCTTATTTTACAGAAGATAAGGGTTATTCATTTGTTTTGCAACAAATGAATAACAATCAATTTTGGTCCGTATACAATTTGAATTAAGAGTGAAGTGTCCATTACTGGTGCCTGTCAGCTAAAAGTGTCCATTATTGGTGTCGTTACCCTAGTACTAAGAATACAAGCCTATAGGGCTAAGTTAAGGATTAGGTCGATTTACGTGAAATTTATCCACTTATGTGTACTATCTTTTTTATTTAAATTACCTAGGAACATGACATTATTTTGTTAAGGCACCCGTTAGAAATTAAGACTATAAACTTTAACATGTAATTGTTATAAGCAAGTGAAGTACTCATTATAGCTATTATTCGTACCTAATTATTGTTTTACAAATCGATTCGACGCAGTGAAAGTAATAAAATTCTGGCACGTTGGTTATCTTGCCAATCGCTAGAATTTACAATGCGTTTAGTGACTTTTTTTGTTCTGGTAAGTGGATAATTTCAAACTAAGTAATAACTTTAAGAGTCATTTGTAATCACAAGACAGTAATCCGAAGACTGCCTCTCATACAAAAATTTTTGGTATGTAGGTGAAAGATTGTGAAATATAATTAACCACAAGCATTTGTTTATATTTCAGGCCTCATTTCTCACTAACGCGATGGTTTGCGCCAAGAGTAAGTAACTAAACGTGTGTATTTCAAACTTTATGTCAAACAACCTTCTGCCCGCGACTTCAATCGTGTTGACCATTTTCGCTAGAGTATAGCGAGTCCCCGGTTCCCCATCCCCTGGTCAAACACAAAAATCCCAATACAAAAAATCTGGAAAATATCATAAAGTAAAACACATATAATGAAATAGGGAATATGCATGGATTTATTAAATCGCATTTCTCAACAAAATATGAAAATACCGTATGAGATCACCAAAAGTAAAATTCAAATTTAAATCGGCCAAGAAATACGGATGTTACAAGCATTTGATACTTGTTGTTTTTTGAGATTTTGTGTAGTAAAGGCTTCGGAACCCTACACTGAGCATGGTCAGATATGCTCTTGCCCGGTTTTTTGCTGTTTAAAGACAGTTAGCAAAATTCGATTTTACTGCGAGCGTGAGACAAAATAACTATTGCTTTGTATCAAAATATTACTACCTACTACAACGACGCACGCAAGAAAAGCAAAATTAATATCAACAACATCGAAATCGGTGTTCTGCGATTCTAAAACGATTTTTCAAAACTCGGAAATTTAGTCGGATGTCCTGGTTCTTTGATAAGGGGTAACCAGGAGTCACGCTCCAATTAACCGTATATGTCGAAATGGTACTGAACAAATAAATGGTAATAAACATATATTTTTGCAGGTGTAACAAAAGCTGTGGAAGCAGAAATACACAGAAGGCGCGAAAGTGCAAAAAAACTCAAATCAATAGATTCAAATCCAGCCCCGGAACCATCAGAGAGTATTGTTGAAAAGTACTATCATAACTTGGGCGGTAAGTACTTTAATGAAAATTAAATCGAATTCATTATCAAACATTTGACCCGACTTTTCCGGCAGCGTGAGGTTGATGCCGAAGCGCTGCCAATGCGCCATAGGCGACTGGGTCGGCGGCGGTTGGCTTACATCAACCACATGCCACCGTAACGGGGGCCTGCGGGTGACAGATCGGGGGGTCTAGCACCTGCAGTAAAAGGTCCCTGCTGTGATCCGGGGTGCCCTCAGTGGAGAAGGCGACAGGCCAAGTAAAAGCCTCCGCCGGAAGGCGAGCCCAAAGGGCATGTTTTGGAGCTATAGCGGTCCCGTACCCCCTTCTAAAGCAATTGGCGCAACGGCCCGAGGGTTTTAGTCCGTGCAAGTCGGACATAACCCGCCCTGGCCCCCGTGGGGGCGGGCATGCATAGGGCCTATGCCATAGGCATTTCCCCCGGGTCAAAAAAAAGGATTGTAACAAAACTAAAAAAAACAAAATTCAGGCGGAAATGCCTTTAGGATAAACAAAAATTCGGAAAAACGACGCGTTAGGATAAATGACGATTATATGTATAGGGATTTCAACATAGACCATTTATATTTAATTGATCCTTCGACATATATAAATCAATTTTTCTTTTTACAGAGCTCGCAGAAAACTGTAAAGGGACAGTCAACCCCGACAAATGTATAGTCTGCGAGTGCCCTGTCACTGGTGTAATCATATGCCACAGAAAGCGGAATTGTAGCAACGAGAAATTAACAAGCGCCAGGCAATCACTGAGTCTTGTCAAAGTAGCAGCTAAGGAGAACACACAACTCCTCTCTAACCCGTACTTACCGCAATATGAACCAGAATACTACGACGAATAACAAATAAATAACTTGTTAGAGTTTTATCTACTCATGTGTTTTACTCATATTCAGCCATTTTACTCATAGCCAGGATACGGACAGAAAATTGGACAGTTCCCACGGAATTAATAACCCACGACTTCTACGCAGATGAAATCGCGGGCAAACGCTAGTAAAATAAAGATAAAAAAGGTAAAAGATTCAGTACATAGGACGCACGGGCCTTTTTTACTTGTGTGATTGCCACTCCATGTCTTCCCGTGGATGTTGTAAGATGCCACTAAGGGAATAAAGAATTGTAGTACTGGTAGGCGATGGGCTTGCAACCTGTCACTAATACACTGGTAAACATCTTAGCCTAATTGTGCAAAATGTGGTTACAGAATTATCAACAAGTTTTTAGAGTTGTTGGTAACTCTGTAGCTCTGCCTACCCCACTCTGGGAATGAAGGCGTGAGTTTATGTAGGACGCACGGGCACTCTTACATGTCGAAATCTACCAGTGTTTTCCAAGAGAAGATCACTGCTGCGAATAAACGCCGCAAGAAACTCAACAGTCAGTCATTTTTAGGGTTCCGTACCCAAAGGGTAAAACGGGACCCTATTACTAAGACTCCGCTGTCCGTCCGTCCATCCGTCCGTCTGTCTGTCACCAGGCTGTACATCATGAACGGTGATAGCTAGACAGTTGGAATTTTCACAGATGATGTATTTCTGGTCCCGCTATAACAACAAATACTAAAAACAATAAAATAAATATTTAAAGGGGGCTCCCATTCAAGAAACCTGATTTTTTTGCCGTTTTTTGCTAATGTATAGATAATGGTACGGAACAATTCGAATAGGTTTTTTAAATATGTCTTGGGACAATGATCAATATGATAATACTTTTTTTTAAGGTAAGATTTTTATTTGTATTAGGAAAACTTATAATAACGTACAAGCATCTCCTAAACAACTTACTGACAAAATAACCCTATGTATAGTGCGGCCTACTTACTAAATTAACATCTTTATCTTTAGTAATACGTCACTAGGCCACTCTTATCGCAGGGTGTTATAAAAATGGTTAATCAAATTCCCTAGGGGATGATCAATTTACTACAGATGAGTGACAAATCGATATGGCTATTTTCTTGATAGTAAAGATCACGAAAAGTGCTTCGGTCACATAATTCACATGCAGCAGGCTTAAAAAACTACTTGATTTTTTTTAATGTATCAGGTTAGCAATTTGATAAAATCCTGTAAAAACTGTATGTACTTTTTTAATACCAAAAATGGGTTTGCGTTTGACCTCAGTCTCATCTGATGTTAAGTGACATCGAGGTCGAGGGTGGTTCACGCTTACCCCAGAAAAAAGTAAATTCACTGTTTCCTCGAAAACCCAAAGGTTAACGATTCCGGGAATACATTTTTTCGCATCTTCAAAATAAGTAAAACAAAAAGTAAGTTATGGCCAGAAGTGGACCATATATCTTTTCATTGCGTATTACCTCCCAAGCTGAGCCCCGGAAGACTACATTTTTCTTACTTATTTTAGGTGTTCTTTTCGTGGAAAGCGGTATTTTTCTGTTACTCAATGGGGTAGGTAAATTCGCAGCGGCCACCCGGACTAAATGAAAATGTACTTGTAGAATCACCTCGGATGTTGACCCCTGCAGCACGTTACCAGGACTGAGGAGTGAAAACTTGACATTTAGTGGAATAGTGGTCCGTCCAGATCGCTACCACCATCTTATCCTTTACCTAACCTACCGCGCGAACACTGCTACCACCAAGTAGCAGTGTTCGCATTGTTGTGCCCGGTGTGGGGATAAGAGAACCGGTGAAATTACTCATCATGTCAACCGAAAGACGTCTACTGCTGAACATAGGCCTCCTCCAGGTGAAATTACTAGCATAGAGGCATTCTATCTCATTCCTCAAGGCTGGCAACGCAATTGCGGTTTCAGATTTGCAGTCTTAAGATTGTAGTCTTAAGAATGCAAAATTTAATGTCTAGGTACGGGTCACAGATCCCAATTGGCCAGAAAAAAGATGATTTGATGATGCCTAATGATTAAAATTTACAACCCCTGTAACCCTGCAGTTTAGGTTGACAGGATCTGTACAGCAGCAGGATTGAAGGATCGAAAAATAGTAATTATAAGCTATTACTGGACCCGATTCTACGTGCACATCGCTTAAATAGCCTAAAACGAAATTGTCTAATTTTTAGACATAGTTTAGACGGCAGATTTAACAAGTGCTATTCCAAAATGCAAATACAATATTGAATGGACCAATAAGCCCCTCTCGGCAAGAATTCCTCCTTTAAAAAGGTCGACAGATCATTGGTCGGTACTCATTTATTTATTATTGTTGTCACATTATGGCACATACATTTGAGACAGGTGTTGTTGTCTTAAACTAGTCAGCTCCACGTGGACACCCTGCAAGGGCACCACAACATATACTTATAAGTCTAAAATACCTAACTAACCCGCAAACAATTATTTTTAAAATTAAAATTAAAATAATAATAAAAATGTCATCATGCTAACAATACCTACTTAAGTACTAATGGGCTATACTCTCACCACAAATGACTTAAAATTAACCTTGTGGCGAGGTTCTAACCACTCGACCCTAAGAGTAAATCCGGTCTTAACTTGTACATACTCTACGAGATCTTTTGCCTCCATAGAGTAATGTAATCGGGACACGTACAGCTGCGTTGTGGGCGCAGCAGGACACAGCAAGTGGTTCGGTCCGGCCGGTGCGGCGCCGCACAGGTTCCTCGGGGCAGGCTTATGACAGCTGCTCCTAGAATAGCAAAGTGTTCTAGCGACACCTAAATAAAATTAGGAAGTTTAGAGGCCACTGTAGAATCGACTCCACTATGACTCCTTGGATAGAGACCATTCCTACTATCCCTCGCAAATCAAACTAGTCAAGCCGATAATCTGTAGAAGGTCACAAAGAAACAGGAATTAATACATTGTTACATGTGACGCAGTAATACACACCCAAAAAAGATCACCATTATTTTTCTGCAGTTGAGTTATTTAATACGAGTAGGTACGAGTACATAGTTGTATATAACAGCAACGAATAATGTAATAAAATAGAAGGCAGACATTATGAATAATATAATAATATAATATAATATAATAGAAGAAAAGTTTTTCGTAGCCGCTTTCCTGGTAGCAAATTAAACACAAATAGTATGTATCCCGGAAGGAAAATACAAAATTAATGTTAGATACATAGTGACAGGTTTATCGCTAAATAGTGAATTATTTCTGACAACCATACAGTGCCTGTATTATAATTACCTACAGGTTAAAACGATACTGTTATAGTATTGTTTTTTAACTTGGCCACCATTACTGTCAAGTAAATAAGAGCTATCAAAACTTTGAAAATATGATAACGTGTCAAAAGCAATAAGGTTTTAACGTGTAGAATCTCAGCCCAGAGAAGAGAACTTAAAAGGTAAATAAAAGAAATTGTTAGCGGTACAAACTATTATAAAAACAAATAAATGTTAAATATCAATTATATATGTTACAAAGATCTTACAAAATCCACAGTCTCATTACTAATAATTGGTAAGAGCTTGTTCCTCAGTTGTGGTGTGTTTTATTCAGTGTCATCACATGACACCTTATTGTTTTACGAATCCTCTTATCGAAAAATTGTTAATGTAATGACAAACTAAGTTTCAGTCAAAAATTTAATTTTTGGGACTTGCTTTTGTTGCCGACTGTACTTTTTTTTGCAAAATCTTTATCTGCTTATCAAGACCAAACTATTGAGTCCTAACACGGGTCTACGGTAAGAATCGGAGATCCTGTCGCGACCTTCCGACTCCATCACCTCTTAGATACCATAGTATTGCATTGTCATCGGGTTTACATTATGTGGTCCGAATTTCAGCCCATTCCATTGACGGGGAGTAGGTCAAATTTTATTTGCAATATTTGAAGATTTTTAAGAATAAACAATAACTACACGTACAAGCGAATCTCCTTTATACAGGCCCCAAATGCCGCGCTTTTAATACCTACTTCCCCCTTCAGGGGGCTACGCCCCTCTGTCTTCCACGACCAAAGTCAGGGCTGTCACTTGTGAAATATTTTAATCGGTTTATGGATGTGTTATACAAGTTTAGTCACGAAATGACGTTTATGTTTTCCTTCAACGTGGAAACATTGTTGCAAAATGAGTTTTTTACATTTACGTTAAATTAGGTAATAATATTTTCGATGATATTAAGATTATCTCCAGAAAATTTAATGGCTTATCTGGCTATTAATCATCTATAAAACACAGAAACGAGTCTATAAATAAACAACCTTTTAAGCTCAATAAGTTTTAAGTATAGTCTGGGATCTTTTTACGTTCCTTTCTGGACCATTTCAATTTTTATGAAGTTGAACAAGCTTTATTACAAAATACTATTCTTATCTATTAATTCGTTTTTAATGTTTCCATTTTTTTATCTTCAACATCTAGGGGATGTACTTTTTAACAAATAAAATTCCTTCATTCAATCAATTACCTATTTCTAATTATTTTGTCGTAAATAGTTGTTCACTTTTTAAAACACTATCTTAGTTCAACCATAAACACTAAAATCAACATAAATACGAAAACCAATTCAAGACACAATAACAATATCTTGGTTAATACATATTCTGTCGTCTGTGACGCCCCTGACTGACTAGACACCTCAGGTGTCGCCAGGCGGTAGGTATTTAACGCGCCGAGCGCGCGTCCTGAGTCGGGAGTTTCGCTTCTACGTGTAGTTATTGTTTATTCTTATGCCCGTACAAACATACATACATACATTGCAAGTTAAATAAAAGTTTTAAAAAATATCCCGTTGAAACACACAATTAATGTTTTATAAGTGAAAGAAAATACCGCATATAAATAAGAAATCAAGTATTAGCTAGTCGTGATTGCATCTATATTGACCAACGATTTAATGTAAAATGTATAAATGCTTAATCATAATCGTAATGTAATCAAAATACTGCGATAATGACCTGCCAAGAAACTAATAAGTAATTGTTGTTTTAATGAAATTCGTATTTCTAACATTTATTGGCCACTGAATAAGTTTCATTATGCAGACATTTGGTTTTATCGCCTTGGTAAGAATTAGTGCCCCCGCAGACAGCAGACTAAATCGTCAGCCGATTACGTTTTACCGTTGAACGTTGAACTTTCATAAAATGGAACAGCATTAGGGTGACGGAACCAGTCATGGACAAGGACCAATGACGGACACTTGTTTCTTATTTTACAGAAGATACGGGTTATTCATTTGTTTTGCAACAATCAATTTAGGACCGTATGAAATTAGAATTAAAAGTGCAGTGTCCATTACTTGTGCCTGTCAGCTAAAAGTGTCCATCATTGGTGCCGTCACCTTATGGGCACCATTCCCGGTGGTAGTGGCCTAGGGGACATTTGTACATCATAGTTATTTAGAATAAGTCAATTTATTGTAGTATTTAGTTTTAGTTACGTTTTTATTATTTTTCTGTTTTTTGTTTGTCTTAATAAAGTTCTCGTTTAAAAAAAAAACAATATTGCAAAAACAGGCTGGTTATCCAATATTGGAAGTTTGCAGGCTGAAGGGGGGGCGTTCTTAAATTGGATCATACATCATACGTCAAACAAGCTTCTACCGGCCGCACACAGAGTTATTAAATGACGATTAAGTCGTCCCTTTGTGACGATTTATCATACGCATGTTTGAAAAAGGAGCGAATTAATTGTATTTTAAACATCTCTTAGTATCAAATCAAAGCAACGTTTTAATCATGTTGTTTATGATTATGAATGACTGATGACTATATTTTGTCTTGGGCCTTTTTTGTTACTCTGGCCGTCCAAGTCCAAGCTCCATCATCTCCTCTTTTTCTGCATTTGCTTTAGTAGCCACTCTGAGCCAAGTAATAATTAATGATTTATTATTTATTCAAAACCCGGTACATATATTGTGTTGTATGTTAACTTCGTTATTAAATCAAACGATGGGGATTAGAGAAATACAAAAGAACTTACACATTTCAGGTGATTCTCACCGTTCTCACGTTTACTTGTGCTGATTATACTGATCATCACCACAACATAACGTATTTGGATTTATTACGTGGTAAGTGCAATATATTTCTTACTTAGGTAATGGAAATGATAAGGTGCCCTAGACGAAAACGATTTTTGAAAATTGATAAAATGACAAGCGCTCGAAGCGTACGTCCGGCAGCTGACTTTAATCCTAGACATTTTGGACAAAGATGACGTTCGCCGCATGCATCTTGTCTGGGGCCACGAATCGTATAATAAGTTATTAAAAAATCGACCTTTTTTTTCAACGTCTTAAATATCCCAAAGGACGCCTTCAGTTATTTTCTGATCTGGCCTTAACTCGCATGAGTTAAAGTCACATTTAATTTAAATTAAGCTTTAATGACGACGAAATCAGTTCATCTTAATTTATATCCAGCTTTAAACGCGTATAACTTGTTTGAGTTAATTATTAATATGTCTTAGGCGATATTATTAGTTGCTCTTACGAATTCAAAAGGACACGAGCCTTAAATATAACAAGGCCAGTATTCTAGGCAGTAAAAACTATATAGTCTTTGAGCTGTTATCGTATTGTCAGCTTTATGATAGCACCTATTGCCAATAATGCCGGTCGAGTTACGGACAATTCCATAACAGGTCAAAAACGATATACCCATATACTTTATCGTTTTACCGCCTAGAATAGAGGCGCAGGCTGACCATAGCCATTGCAGAAAATGCGTGAAGTAATAACATTTTCCTGTCATCACAAGAACATTAACCTTTTTATTTATTATAGAAGATTACTACAGAAAACGTTTAATATGCACTGGTCTTCGAATAAAAGTAGATGACGACTGCAACGAGTGCATATGCAAAGGTAGTGTATACAAGTGCTCCCTCAAGCCTTGCCAACTCGATGTCAGCGAATCAGTTGACAGCAATGATGAGGAAAACGAAAATCTGCAAAACCCGTTGTATGAAATCATAAGGAGTAAGTAGCGATCTTAATTTTTATTTTGTCTTGTTATAAAAAAATAAAAAATAAATATATACAAATATCGGTAGGTGTGATAGCATAATTGTTCTACCAGGTCAACAAGCTTATTAGATGTGTATGGCAAAATTTTTAGTGTTCTTATTTTTAACTTATTTTTTGTTGCAGAAAACGCCCAAAACTGCAAACCAAGCAGCAAGCAATTCATTGTGGGTTGTAGAGTCTGCGAGTGCATCCAGTTGGGTGTCATCAAATGCTGGAGGATTCCCGAGTGCACCATTGATAATAGGCCTATTCTAAAGTTCGATGTAAAAAAAACAGTTAGAAATAAAGTAATATTTTAGTTAAAAAATTCAATGAACTTGTCCACAACAAAAATAGTGGATAAAAGTACACTTCCTAGGATCCCATTGTGGCGTATGCTGGTAAATAAAACGCCACATAAGAAGTAATTTGGACTGTATTTTATATGAATTAAAAGTAACTTATGACTGCTCTCCTCTAACATTCTTGTGTGCCTTGTGTCGCACACTCACACCCCTGTTTTTGGAGAGAGTTTTTTAGATAATATATCTATCTACCTATTTCCAAATTTCAAAATCATTCTCATTCACTCAAAAAAATGAAAGCCAACAAAGAGAGATTTTCACTTAATTGACGTAAAATGAATACAATAGTTAAGATATTAGTTATATAAACCAAAACTGATAGTAACATACAGCAATTTCTTTAACGATTCAACTAACATCTTAGTTGATGTATCTAACGTCTTAGTTGGTGTATCTATCGTCTTGTCAGGCTCGTATGGGATCAAGACGCTTATGCAGTACATTCACAATCTACAAGCGACCAATTATTTTTTTCAGTGTTGTCTTCTTGATATTAGTCCGCATTTTGCTCTTTTGGAGTAATGGACAAGGACCACTGACGGACACTTGATTCTTATTTTACAGAAGATAAGGGTTATTAGTTTGTCTTGAAACAATCAATTTAGGCCCGTATGAAATTTGAGTGAAGAGTGAAGTGTCCATTACTGGTGCATATCAGCTGTGTGTGCCCTATTTGTCTCAAATTTTCTTATGTGCTTTACTGTTTTCCACTTTGGAAACATCAAAATCTTTTGTCACCAATAAATATTTTGATCAAATGGAATTTGCAATCCCTTCAGAATATTCAGCTAAGCGCGTCCGATCCCTTCCCATTCGGTATGGAGGGTTAGGAATAGGGAATGCAATTTAGCCGGTTATTAACCGTTTTTGTATGAAAATAACCGGCTAAAACCGGTTATAACCGGTTATTTGCATTCTCTAGTTAGGAATCCGCAAAATTAACCGTAATCACCATATTTTTAGTTTCATAGGAAAAAATCCAATCGCTCTACTATTAGAGTTCGGGCTTGGAGGACGCAAATAATGCTTGGTTAACTGCTTGCCGATCAAAATGTTCATGTAAATCCAAAAAAGCATGTATTGACTGTCGATTCCCTGCTAAGCCAGAGCTACACGGCGGATCGTGCCGGAATTTTAGCAGTATGTACTAAGGAGACCGGATACTGGCTTCAAGCACATCCTACCGAATCTCAAATACGGCTGGTGCGGCGGCCGAAGCGGCTGAAAACATGAAAGTGGCAAATATCTCGGCTCAGAATATAATTTTATTCCACTCGGTGTCGAGACCCTTGATACGTCGGGTCCTAGCGCTGTCAAAGAGACTCATTGACGTCACTGGAGACCGAAGAGCTGGCAGTTTCATCGCTCAACTAGTCTCATTGATAGTATTTGGAAAATGATTGTACAGTTTTTTACTACCCCAATTGATTAATACGAAAATAATTTAAATGTCATTGCACTTAACATAAATATTAAAGTACAGTCTGTGAGCACTTAGAAGGTGGAACGGGTTTGTACTTCTCTCTCACTCGCTCTTAATAAGGGCATATGAGAGCGAGTGAGAGACAAGTACAAACCCATAGCACCTAAGAGCTATCGTACTGGATGGGGTATCGTAAAGCCTTTATTCCACACTTTTTACAAGTAATGTTATCGTATTGTTTTTAACCGCCGCCTTTATTATCAAGTTCATAAGAGCTGCCATAACGTTGACAATACCATAACGCTAGGGGTAAGGAAAATGTATGATAACGGCCCTGATTTACTTCAAGTTTAATTATAGTACTCGGCCGATGACGGCTGGGCGATAGCGCTGCTAGTTAATCTCACTCAGCGCCTCTATTCTAGGCGGTAAAAACGATATCGTAGTTTGCCTGTTGTGGTATTGTTATGACGTCAGCCGCCATTACTGTCCAGAAAATAAGAGCTATTAAAACGTTAACAATACGATTACAGATCAAATACGATATTGTTTTTACCGTGTTGAATAGAGGTGCTGTATGTTTGTTATGCCGGAAGCCCGTTGCAGACGATGCGTAGTAGCTTGCGCAAGTACTACTACTGTGTATATAATTTCTTCGTGTAAACATATTTTGCTTAGAAAATGTGCGAGTGCAAGTTGCTTAATTGTTTTTGCTTTGGTCCTTGCGCGAGTGCGACTCGTTTACCAACGCTACGTCTGCTTCGACCCCTCGCAGATCGCACTGCGCAAGCGGATCGCGACGCGGTCGGTACTGGCGCATAATATTTTATAAAACTTGATCTCACATGGGTATTCGTCATAACGATTATGAACTTCATGTCGATAAATATAATAACGCAATTTGCTATAAGGAATAATAACGATATACGTCAACTCTATTACTGCCTTACACTTAACTTCACTAGTTCGTAAAGTATCGAGATTGCCTTCATTGGCGCCCATCTAATATGCATTATATGAATCACCAGCAGCACAATTCTTTGGGTATTAAAAACATAAATCGGCTATCAGCGCGCTGTTCATAATGTTATTCTGGTTTCGTTATGATTTTGATATCGTTATGATGTAGCATAATTTTATGAAAACATATCTTTATCTTTTTCTCCGGTCTGAGTGGACAGCCTTGGGGGAGGCCTATGTCCAGCAGTGGACGTCTTTCGGCTGACATGATGATGATGATGATATCTTTATATTTAAACGAAATTCAAAAGACTAACGAAATACAGATGGTCTGCTGTCAACTATATATAACCTAGCACTGCACAAGGCAAGTGCAATTACTTGCGCAAGCTACTGCGCATGTCTGCAACGGGCTAGAGAGAGTGCGAGAGGTACCTTCATGAACACGGGTAAGTAATGGCTTTCTATAATCACCTTGTTTTCTACCATTCCTTTGACTTGTTCCGTGTGTAAGGTCGGTTATGCAGAACTTTGGTTCGATCGTTTTGGTAAGAATAACCTACACTTCACAGAATGACTATTTTGCCCGCGTTCTCGTTTGACGCTTTAGGGATGATGAAATTTTCCGGATTAAAATGTGTCCAATATATTCCCAGGGCTGTTTTGTCCCACCGTTGAAAATGAGCGAGACACAAGTAGAGCCAGCGATCAAGTACTTATTAATATTCGTGACTCTTTTATTGTCACGGGATCTAAATATTTAGTTGCAGAGAGAGTTCTCGCCGGCAGTAAGAACAGCCAGCGATTAATTCTTAATATATGTGTCTCTTTAATGACACGGGATCTATGTCTGTTGTTCCTTTCTTGAGCAAGAAAATAGTCCTTACCTAGACCTTTTGCTGCCTGTATTTATTTTTTGTAAAGTCATTATCTGCTTATCATGACCAAACTAATGAGACTCAACAGGGTCTACGTTAAGTATAACGGAGATCCTGTCGCCACCTTCCGACTCCATCCTCAGATCAGCTCTTAGATACCTACCATAATATTGCGTTGTCATTGAACGGGAACTGGTTCAAATTTAACTTTCAAGATTTGAAGCTGTACAATATATTTACATAACATACGAACAGTGCAAGTTAAACAAAAGCATGTAATAATAAATAACTTTTTACATTTTAGACGATTCTTATTGTCTTCACGATTAGCAGTGCCAATGATCATTACCGTGGGTTGAGGACGATCGGCGAAGATATAAAAACAGTTCTACTATTATCAGGTAAGTGCAGTTTGTTATTACAATTATATTCAACCTTATCTGTTACCAGAAGATCCTTGGCTAAGTCGGACCCGCGGGGAACTGGAAAATCTTGATAAGTTGGTTCCAGTGACATAGGTCGAAGGAAAAAGACCACACGTACGATCATTACCTGGGCTCAATATACCAACCGCCCTTAAGGCTGCGGTTCCACTCGAGCTCTGCGATGTAGCTACGCGGTATGCTAGGAAAAATCCACCAATACGATAGTGAGGCTAGTAAAAGCAAACAATTCCTATTGGTGGATTTTTCCTCGCAACACTGCTTAGCTGCCTCGCACAGCTCTGGTGGAAACGCAGCCTAAAGAAGCCGAAAACTGGACTAAATAGAGGTATAATTCCTAGCGGTACGCCAAAAAATGCTGCAAATGGTGTTAAAAGCATGAAAATCGGAACGATTGATCTTTAGGCAATACGAATGAATTTGACCCGTAGCAATAAAAAAAAAAAAAAAGGAGACGAGTTATGACGTCATCTTTATTTTGTATGGGAAAAAAAAAATGTTCTGAAACCTATCGTGTGTGGTATCTAATGAAAGGGCTTATCTTACTAAGCCGATTCTAAAAATATATAACATCATTATATTTCAGTCACTTGCCTTGAATTAAAATAAAAATCATTTCCAAAACGTACCAAGTTTGGACTCCTCCAGATATGATACGGTTGAATCATTACTTGTTAAATAACTTAAAATGATACGTAATAGCCTCATATCCAACCCCAAGAAAGAAATTTTGAAAATATTTACATTTAGTGCTTATTTAATTTTTTAATATTACAAAATGTGATAAAATCTCAAGTATTTGACACATGTATAAAAAGTTCAATTTTAGACACTGAGCTAGCTTTCGCCCGCGACTCCTTCTAGTTTTTATCCTGGAAAATTGGACAGGTCCCGAGGGAGCAGCGATAAACGACTTCTACGCGGACGGAGTCGCGGCCGAAAGCTCGAGTATTTGTTTCTGAGTCGTGGGTGTTTTCTATGTATGTAAGTATTTATTTCTCTATATAAGTATTTATATCGTTGTCTAGTACCCATAGTACAAGCCTAGAGCTTAGTTTGGGACTAGGTCAATTGGTGTGAGATTGTCTCTTGATATTTGTGATATTTATAGGAAAGTATTTGTGTGAGCACGAGTATTTGTTCCTGGATGTTTTCTATGTATTTAAGTATTTATTTTTCTAAATGTTAACTGTGTTTATCGTTGTCTATTTAGGTTAATTTGTGTGAGATTGTCCCCTGACATTTTATTTATTATGTACCTATACGTGTAGTGAATAAATGTACGATATCGTTTTTAGTCAAAAAAAATCGTATTTATCTTGCTTTTTTAGTTGTCTTAAGTACTTACAATCGATAAGCTAAACGAGAAACCAAGACAAATTTGAACCTGTCCGACGAATTGCGATGTCGTATGATTATGACTAGGTTTTATGATTATGCACGGCCTCTATTCCTCCCTCCTAAGCAAAAATGAAATAAGCAAATTCAATAGCCAAAGCAAATTCAACTCTCTTCTGTTTGTAAATAGGTTGCAATTTCTACAGATGTTTTGTCTGAGATATCGCCATTATGCTTAGTAGGGCAGTATTGTACTGGGCAAAACGATATTGTTTTTGACATGTTATCGTATAAGTAGGTACTTCAGATTCGAGTAAAGTCGTGTAGACGTGCATTTTAGCGTATGAGAGCGAATGAGAGAGAAGTACACACCCGAAAGTTATTCCTAAAGCTAACAGTATAGTTGTAAAGGAAATCTTCTTATTTTTTACAGAAAATGCTCAAAAATGCAAGCCAGGAGAAGAAGGGAACCAGCCGTTCATACTAGGCTGTAGAACATGTGAATGTGTTGAAAAAGGTGTTATACGTTGTCATAAAAATGAGAAATGCTCTCTTAAAACCAAGATTAAACTAGTAGCGTCGATGTTCGGAAAAACTTACAGACAGGAAAAAACAAAAGGAAATCGAAAGCAAATAAAAAAATAATGTAAGCGTTTGTTTTTGTATTTTTAATCTTTTACTTTTTCAACGCTGTGTCACATTAAAAAGTCGTCACTCACACGCCAACGACAGGTAAACACCAGAGCTAATGTAAACCTTACTTTAAAGACACTCAGGTCTATTTTCCGCTGTCAACCAAAAGTTTTATTGCTAATAAGTATCAAAGGATTATAAAGGAAAGGTTTATGACAGCTGTCAAAACTATTCAAAATATAACCTCAAACATCCCCCAAACATGCGATGCCTCAATCACTACAAAAGTCTTGACTCGACTCTTGACTCAGGAACGAGATGGCAGAAATTAAAACAAACAACATCAGCAACGGGTATTTATTTCGTTCTGTGAATTACAGTCCTCTTAAAAATGTCAACTGTGGCGAACGTATATACGATTGCCCTTGTAATGTGCTAAAAAACGGAACAATTGGTGTCCCGATCAAGATTACAGAACGTGTCCATAGACCCGTGAAAATCCGCTTCTTCATACAAAACAACGATTTTCCATATAAAAAATGCGAGTCGATGATAATAGATGTGACTCCAACTTTAATCTACCAAGTTCCAGTTGCAAAGGAATATAGCTACTTATAGGAGTTTCTCACATTGCCCCTGGAACTGAACCGAGTAAGTTATGAGAGTAATTTTAAGAGGACTGGGTTTCTGACGGCTAGTTCTGAAAGTCAATCTTTCCTTAACCTCAAGTAAAAAAATATGGATACATTCATTATTCGATCCAGCCGTTAATGGACTTGGAGTCTTGGAGTGGACGTCTTGGGTTTTGGACGAAAATTGAAGATGGAATAAAGGATTAAATCAAAAAGTTTGTTACCATTTTATTACAACCCTAAGTGGAAGCGCCATATCAACTAATTAAACAATTAATTGTTTAACACAGTCCTTGCATTGCAGACATAAGAATTGCTTGTTCTGATGACGACCTTATCGATAGTCATAGTGTATTACCGCATAATAATAGTCATTCAGATAAAGGATGTTTTACAAATTGATGTTTTACAAATTGTTGTCTTGTATATTTTTCTATAAACCAACTCAAAGTAGTAATGGTATGGTTTGATTAGGGAGTATCATAGGTAATATTCAAGAATCAACATCTGTGGGCCCATTATGGTCGGATTTATCGACGGGAATAGACGTCGATAAAACGTCTGTCACTTTCTTACTAGTACGTAAGTTCGAGGGTGACGGATGCAATACCCACCGCGATAAAAGCGACCATAATACGGTCCTGAAATGTTTACAGTTTTAACTTCTTTTAGACATACATAGTCAACAACTTTCTGTCCTAATGACAGAATCAAATCGTAAGTACAAAAAATCGACAAAATGAATAATTTGGCTCCTTACCAGGGTCCTATATTGGCTAAATAATAGAATAAAGTGGTTGACTGTATGTTCTATGACTTCTTCCCTTTTCATTTATCACCCTGGTCAAAGGTAAAATTGACAGTTCGTTGAAAAGGTAAATTACTATATGAAAAGCAAGTTTTAAAAACCATTTGCTTGCCATTGCTTTTATTTCAATTTTAAAGTTTTGGTATCCTATGTCACCCGGGATGACGTAAGGATTCTAACGATACCTCACACATCTAAACCGGTCAAGGGATTTAGAAGTTATAGTGGAATAAAGAAACTCACATACATACATACAAACATGAACCCTGAAAACATTACACTCCTTTTTTGGGGCAGTCGTGTAAAAACTCAAATACGCGCCTCCGTACTCTCGTCTCTCGTCCTCTTACGCGTAGTTGTGTACAAAACTAATATGGAATTTACGTCAAATTTCAAATAAAAAATGTCGAACGGTCTATACAGATGCGTTACAACTACATGCAAGAGGAGCTTTACTTAAGTTTTTTACCTATACGAGTATGTCTTTATGATTAAATCTTGCTAGCCTGATACCAAAAAGAAGAAATTTTAAAGTCAATCTAGCAAATAATCACTATTGGGAGGTAGCAACAATGTTTGGCTGTCATCCCGTATACAGCTGGCCAGTCTGAAGCAGTTCACAATTCCAAGATGTATGCATGTACACACCACACACTCCTGGATCCGTATTTCTTCGTCGCCTCTCCTGCAACGTATTGTTTGATCTGAAACAACTCTTTTTTTAATACCTACTTACTTGCAAAGTATACATATAAAAATAACAAAACACAGAACAGTACAACAGTCGATCTTACCGCTAAATAGCGATCTCGTCCAGACAACCATGAAAAGAGAAATAGATATATGGCTGGCGGCGTAAACGAATTAATTTAGAACTAAAACTAAGCTACAAGGAACACTTAAAGTATTTTGAATAAAAGTATTACTATTTTGAAACAAAATCTACTTATTTATTTATTTATTTATAAGGTTTCGTGAAAATTGGTTGGGTTAATTAAAAAATAGAAAGGGCCATTATCTAATAAATAGTTATTCCTTCTATCAAGTAATTGTGCGTTCCTATATTCGAACCGCGGATAGATTTTTTACGTTACGTTAAAATTTGACACATTTTGTACGTAGCAAATGTCAAATTTTAACGAGACGTCACAACTCTATCCACGGATTTGAATATTGGAACGCACCATAAGAGGCAACCTATGGTGCCACGCCCCGACAAGAATGAAAAGGGATGGCTTTATGTGCTTCCGCGCGAAGAATGTGACATGGAGATAGTTTGCGCGCGCCTTGATGGCAGCGTCAAATTCAATTAATTGCTGTTCACTTTAAAACCACAACATTTATTGAAAATATGGTTTGCCAGGATTAAGAAGTTACATATACTAAACTATTGAATCGTAAATCATCGTTAAAAATTATTACGGTTTCGAAGATTCAACCAAAACATGCAAAAAAGGTGTCATGTTTGAAAAATAAAACTATCAAGGATTTTATTTCTAATCGTGTTTTAACGTTTGCCAGTCTCAAGCAATGATCAACTTTAATATATATCCAAGGAACATATAAGATCGCGGGAACGCGGTGGATACGAAAAGCACAAGACCGGTCTGAGTGGAGAGCCTTGGGGGAGGCCTATGTCCAGCAGTGGACGTCTTTCGGCTGACATGATGATGATGATGATGAACATACAAAGGCGTTATGAGTATTGAGATCCAGATCGCGGAACACTACAGACTTTATCATAAGTGGCCTCATAACTAACGCTAACGTTACGTCATTGAGAAGCTTTGTATGGCGATTGGTATCAGCGCTCGAGAGGCTAGACAAGATGCATACTTAACCGATATAAATAAATAATGCTAATTCAAGCGATATTCGAAAATTGACAAATTGTATGGAATTGACAAGAGCACTCGTCGCGACCGTCTGGCAGCTTACCTCAATCCTATAAGTTTTATATACCGATGACGTTTTCGCAAAGGATCTGGTGGCCCCGCCAACATGCATTACGCTAACTAGCGTTTCTATTCATTTCGTTTTTAAACCAATCGCGTCACTGGTAGATCACGTGACTTTTCGTATCACGTCATCTACCATTGACGCGATTGGTTTAAAAATGAAACAAATAAAACCCTAGTCAGCGTACTGCGTCTTGGCAGGGCCAGAACAGGTGGTCTGGGCCACTGTATAGGTACGTTTATAACATAAAAAATTCAAGCAAGTCATCGAGTAGTAAAGGTTTATAAAAGTAAAATAATGTCTGGAAACGTGAGTCTGTATTAGGGGTTCGTGGTAGTACCTACAGGTAGATTCCGCAAAAAGCATGAATGAAATGTTCGTATGCTTCAGATACTTACTACCGCGTATATTTCTGGTACGATTTTTCGAAATTAATTTGTCCGTAGTGCCGCGTTTCCGGCATTTAATTCTGGAGCATATCACGACGCCATTTCCGACACACTCGCACCAATTGCAGCCGTCGCGGTTTTTTCTAACTTCACCTGCGAGACATTTAGGACCTGGAATTGAATTAAAAAAAAGATTTTTTACCATGTAAGTGAAGTTAACTGTTATAGTTAATAAGATGGGGGCCCGTTGTTTCCTTTAATTTCTTTGTTTGAATAATTATTGAGAATCATATTTTTTTATGTCACTGGAACCGAAAACTTATCAGAATTTATTAAGTACTTAGAAATGTAGGTAACGCTAGGTTAGGTTAAGTTTGATTCTAAAAAAAACGTGAAAAAGTAAGTTTTAAAAGAAAATACGTTATGACTTCCAATAATGATGACAAATTACGACAGAATAAAATCGAGATATTAGACAATAATATTGTCACAACTCCAAAAAGGATGGATGTAAATACCTTATTGAAATTTTGTAAAATTTTAACCCTCTTGCCCTAACGTTAGACAACCGCGGAAGGTAACTTTGGGTTAAACATTGCTAAAATTTAAATGTGGAAAAAAGGACCAAATAAAATAGTTTTTTTTTCTTATACACTAACTAAATACTTACTGCGTAATTGTAGGTAACGCCAGCCATTACCGTAGCTAAAAGTGAGGACGACAATGGTCGCCTGTAATTACAAACATCTTATCACATGTCGTGTTCGGCCAGTGTGCGGCTAGACAAGATGCTGAACGCTATCGTAAACGATTTTCGAAGCTGACAAAATGTATGGGATCGCGTGGAGCGCCTACGTCAGTACTTATATCGTTTCTAACCTTTTCATTTTCCAACCCGCTTTGTTTTCTGTAACCGTAAATATTCTAGGATTTTATAAAAGCTAACCTAACACGAAGGTACCGAAATAAATCCTGAAATATTTACAGTTACAGGAAAACAATTGGGTTGGCAAATGAAACGGTTGGGAAACGACACATTTTGGCAAACATATTTTGGCCAAACAGCAGGCTCCCGTAGGATTGACGTAAGCTGGTGACAGATTGCGTTAACTGCTTAAGTCAACTCCATACATTTCGAGTCGATAGAAAACCGAAACGTTAGCAGCGTTTGCATCTTGGCCAGGCCTGCTGGTTTTATACGTTCATGAATCAAAAGTGATTAAATTTGGATATAGGTACTCATCAATCAATACTTCTGGATATACATACAGACGTTTTGGTTGATGAGCTCTTGTATTGGGATAGGGAACCTGTTAAAAAGTATTGTGACCCTAGACTGCATATGATAAGATGAAGATGTTTTATCTCACGAAAGCGGGTTTGCCATACTTGTAGTTGTAACACGTATAGACACGCACACTACGGCGTTTTAGCGACGACAGCTACGCACTCAGAGACGTGCCTTGTGTGTTTAGATTCTACACACACAAGTATGGCAAACCCGCTTACGTGAGATACAATCACTGTAAACGAATTTCGAAAACTGACAAAATGTATGCAGCCGACATAAGCGCTCGACGTGACATCCTGCAGGTTACTTCAATCCTGTATACTCTTATTTTGATAATGATAACGTTCGCAGACTGCACCTTGTCTAAGTGCATAGCGGGCCTATATTCCAGTTTGGTTGAGCCCATCTTGCTTTGACATCGTAATCACATTTTTGACGTTACTGTCAAGTTAATAAAATGTCGTAACGTCAGAAATCTATACACTCGTACATAAAAATGAATGGCCGAAATATATATCCGCGCATAACTTTCGATCGACTGCATATTGGATACTTTTTTTTTTGTAAAGTTCTTTATTATCAGGACAATGTTATAGGACAGAGAAAATTGAAAAATTGCTACAATACTTTTGGAATTCACCTTATCACAAAAAACAAGGATCTGTATTTCTCCGTTTAAAGTTGGTAAATGCATAATTATGAGTTTTTTCATGACCAAAGTTGGTAAATAAAAATTATATAATGTTTGTAAGGGCCTTTATTGACCACTATCGGTAACCATATCGTTTTGTAAACATTATGGTAGCTTCTATTCACTTGGCAGTAAAGGCGTCGTATACTGCCCTCCTTAGAAAAAAGGGCGTATGTCTCATAGAACCATGCATGTATTAGTGACCTTATTTAATTATTATTAAGGTTTAATTTACTTTGAGTAACAAATTGCGCATGCGTCCTTTTTATTTAGGAGGGCAGTATAGTAAAAAGCAAAGGTTTCGAAAGCAAGGTGGGTCAAATCAATGTTTAATATAGGCCTTGTTCTAGTGTACTTTATCGAATATATGATATTTAGGGTTCCGTACCCAAAGAACCCTGTTACTAGCCTTGTTGTTGTCCGTCGTCCCCTGTCCCAAGTTTAAAGATATCTTTAGAACCGTAATATACATATTTTCTTATAACATGCGTTTAAACGGAGGATTTAATAAAAAAAATATCAAGTAAAATAATAATCCCCATACAAGAAATGTATCTTGTTTTTGTCGTAAAAACGTTATAACATACAAGCGGTAAATTTAGTGTAATTAATAGAGCAAACCATAAAGATAAACTACAAATAATAAACCGACCAAGTGTAAGTCAAGCGGTACGGAACCCTCGGTGCGTCAGTCCCACTCGCGTTTGACTGGTTTTTTGTAAATTGTAAAAAAATACCAAACTTTTTAAACGGATATTAACAAAAAACTAGATGTTCATTATATAACCCTACCGAAAAGAATAACTTGCAATTTTTCATGGAAACCACTCTGGCTCGGTGACCAATCAAATGAGAAAAGGTGGATCGAGATAAACAATCTCTACAAGTAGGAATAATATTACTGTTTAGTTTATAATGTTATGTAAATTGCTGCAAGGTATTTTTTAACTTGACATGTCTCAATTTATTTACTTAATCGACTCGTCAATTTTGATTCGGTCGAGTTTACAGGGAAGGCTCAGGGATAAGTTTATTTCACAAAAGCAATAAAAAAAAATACCTATCATTAACCATTATCGTAACAATTATGGTTTTAGATAAAGGGAGAAAAGCCCTGGGGCCTATTGCATATAAAATAATCGCTTATATTATAAGCGGAACTCTCTTTCCAACAGTATATATTAAAAAGAGACTACCACTTGTATTACAAGTTACAAGCTTTTATAAAACGGGCCCCTGGGGCTTTATTCTACTCGGTAAAACCTAATTACCTTTGAGATGTTATAGTAATATCACGAATACGTTATGATAGCTCTTATTTACTTGATAGTAAGGGCGAGTCTGTGATTTAGGCTGCGTTTCCACCAGACCTGTGCGAGGCTGCTAAGCGGTGTTGCGAGGAAAATCCACCAATGGGATTATTTTGTTTTAATAGCCTCACTATCCTATTGATGGATTTTTCCTCGCGACACCGCTTAGCTGCCTCGCACAGCTCTGGTGGAAACGCAGCTTAAAACAAAGAATCCTGCTGGTCTATTGCCTAACGCACTCGCATATCAATCGACTTCAAAGGGGAACAAAGATGCTTGATCGTATACATACATTCATTAACTGTTATACTCATAACCCTTCTATTTTTTTTTGTTAATCGCCTGAAGGGCCAAAGACAAAATTTCCTTGCTTTTGTTTGCTTTTTGCTTTAATTACTTTAAGAAAAAAGGGCAGAGGTGAAAATCCCTTCCGGAGACCTGGGAATGGAGGGCCCAGGTACTGCCGGGCTCGCACCGGCTAAAAACACCAATGCCCCTATTACCAAGTAGAATTTAGGCTCCCGCGGATACTACCTCAGCCAGTGCTGAAAGGCCGGAGGAGAAAGTCCTTCCTCCGTTTACATATCCGCGGGGTTTTTCCAAACTTATAGCTATGTGAGTCGCGGAGTGGGAATCCTGACGCATGCATGCTTACAGACTACGGGCTTCCTTTCTTTTGCCCTACAATGGAAGGGTTGGGTCTCAGATCTTTTTGGACCACTTGTGTGGCTGTGGATACCATCTTTGCTACCATTTTTGAGGCTTTCTCTTTTGCCTGGAGATACAATTTTTTGCGCGTGTCTCCTAGCGCTGCCCTCTTTTGTGACCTCTTCTATTGCAACTTAGCCTTCTATTGGCTTCACGTAGTACGTAGTGGGGTAAAATAGCTTATTGCCTAACGCACTCGCAATCGCAATCATTTGCATTTTGACAGTCTGAGGGCAGTTTTGTAGGCAGGCAATAAGCCTGCTCTTTTACCCGACTACGTACTAATAGAAGGGTTATGAGTTTAATGTTAACGCATTCACTGCCAGTACTGTTTTTTGAACTTTCGCCAGGTGCCACATCTTTTGTTTTATACGGAGCTTGCCTACTGTAAGAACGCACATAGTTAGGTATCTGTTGAGGGCACCGGGTGGAAGTCACGGTGACGCATATATGCGTCAGTGGCAGTGAATGCGTTAATGAATGTATGTATACGATCAAGAATCTGCTATATCAGTCTAGCTTTTAATTTATCACACCGATTTTAATACACGCGGATTCATTTTTTTATATGACATGGAGAAGGCGACCGAGCACACAGGCCACCTGATGGTAAGTGTGATCTGTGACCTATGGACAATTGCATTCTCAAGACTACAATCTGAAGACTGCAATCCTAAGACCGCAAATGCGTTGCCAACCCTGAGGACTAAGATGAAATGCCTCTATGCTAGTAATTCACTGGTTGTCTAATCCCCAAACCGGAACACAACATTGAGAACACTGCTGCATAGTGGCAGGTTAAAGGATAAGATTCGTTAAGAACGTGGGTACTCGTAAAAATAATAATGGTGTTTAACACTAGTCGCCAGTCAGGTGGTTTTAGATTCATAATATCAGCCGAAAGCTGTCCACAGCTGGATATAGGTCTCCCCCAAGATTTGCCACAAGGACCGGTTAGGCACCGGTTGAATATTTTTTTCCCTTGGGGGATTTGCCATAGTGACATTTTTTTGACAAAAAAACAAGCAGTGCAAGAAAAACAACTAAGTATTTTAATATTCCGCTGATAATTAATAAGGTCGTCAACGTTTATAACAAAAAAAACTTACTCCTTATGAACACTACTTAGTGTCAAAAATATGTTACAAGACTTTTTCGAACATAACAGACAAGCTATTGTTACATGTATCATAATATTAATCAAAGGCTACAAGATAAAATAATTTCCTCCGTTATTGATTTTTCTTAGTTCTATTGCAACCGAACCACGGCGAGGCTGATATGCAAAATTTCAATTTATTATGTTCGGTAAGTTGAATAGTTAGGTAAAAGAGAAAAACGAATTAAAAGTAAAAAAAGTCTTCGCGTTGTTCTGAATGCGACTGAACGAAAGTGTGTCGTGGCACAAAATGCATTACTCGTTCTCGATGGTTATGCCATAATTTAAATACCGGGTGACTTCAAATTGGTGATAAAAAATCTATGTTTTACACACATCTTCCATTCTATCAATTTAACTCCTCACGCTGCTATTTTTTTCTCTAAATTAATTTATCCCAATGTTTTTGGATTCATCTATAAAATGCAAACATGACTGACTTATATATCAACGCACAGCCGTGCTAATTCTACGCGTACGAAGTCGCGGACGTCCTGTAGTGTTTAAATAAGATTGGTATCATCAAGTGACTGGTATGACAGTTAGGTATTAAATGTGTAACCACGCTTTAGGACATAAATTATTAGATTTATTTAAATACTAACGATAATTAAAGAAGGTTAATTTAAACAACTGAGTTAATGTAATGCACTATTCGTCATTAACTAAACCACAACCAAGTGATTTGTATTAATTAACAATTTGAAGTCACCCTCTATAGGTACTAAATTTCCAAATCTTAACTTTCAAATAAAAGTACTGTTTATGTGATTTGGAAATCTGATGTCGAAGTTTTGTTTCTCAACGTTTTCATTCGTCCGCATATTCATAAGTTAGACAAGCATTATTTTCATAATATTTTAAGAGGTATATCTATAGAACCCATAAGTTAGGTTAGGTTTGTTTTATAACAACCAAGGGAAGTTAAACGGTTTCAATAAAATATACATTTCTAACTTAAGAATATTCGGCGAAATGAAACAGTTGAAAAAGAAAATTCGACATCGTGATAGGTAACCATTTCAAATTTCGAGCGGCGATCAACCACGCCAAGGTTTGCTCTCAAAATTACGCTAAGCGGCGATCGACCTCGTCGAGGCCTATCAAAACATACGTTGAGCGGTGATTGGCCTTTTCGAGTTTGAGACACGGCGCGTCACTATTTTACGTCAAAAATAATTTATATTTTTCAGGTGACCCTCATCGTTGTAAGTTTTGGCTATGCTGCCTATGCTGCCTATTCTGAGAGTTATATCGCGTATACAAAGTTTGCCAGTAAGTGTAAACATCGGTACCTATAGTTGACGATGCATGTAATACTCGTATTTCAAACCAAAGTGGAATGTGAGGGGCAATTGGGAAAGATCTAAGACCATGGATGCAATGTGGTAACGAATGCTATAAGATGGATAAGACTTTCATTAAATTTCGAGTAATATTTATATATAAAAATATGAGCAGTTTGTGTTACACATACATCAGTAGGGGAGAGTGGGTTACAGTGGATCACTTTTTTTCAAAGTCCTGCAATTCCAAAATTTATGGCTAAATGATTATTCATTGAAATTCAATTACAATATGGTATCTAATCTTCAAAGAAAAAAACATTTATTGGCGAATGTTACATAAACTTTCAAGACATACCCACTTTTAAAAAAAAAGGGAAATTATCCACTGTGACCCAAGACTGGGGCACACTGAATGTATAGAAAAAAATACAATCAAAGACAACAATTTCTATAGAATTACTTATTTATTTGTACTATTAGACAGTCTTTTATTATATGATCGAAACAGTATCATCAATATTTAGCAAATATCACTGTTAACGCAAATTAAACAAAAACTTGAAAAAAAAACAAACAATTCTCCAGTGTGAAGTCCAATGTTGGTTTTCCTAACTCGATTGCGAGCCATTTTTAGCTCCAAAAAGTAAGAATGAATTTTAGCTTCACGGATCACACTGGATCATCAGTCCACTGTGACCCAAAACGAAATTATCCACTGTGATCCATAGACCGTCATGAAACAAAAAATATAACTAAAAATAAACTACTTATCCCAAAGATAAATCAACATAGTTTACAAAAGATTTAAGAAATAGCAAGGGTAAAACAAAAACCTAGTATTTACATTTCTTATTCACTTAGAATTAAAACAAATTTTTAAATCACGTAAAAATATACTTTCGTACTTACCAAGTGACCGGAGTATGACAGCTCCTCAACCAGCTTTGATACAGCGGCGGCGAGTAGCGTGGAGGAGAAGCGTATGGACGCGCAGTAACAACGCGTTTGTTTGTGTGCGTAAAGCGCAACACATGCTATGTAATAGCAAATAATCCACTGTACCCCGTGATCCACTGTTACCCATTCTCCCCTAAGTACTTAATCCTCCATAGTACATAATTGGTATGTATCACTTTACGAATTCGCACCTCTTACATCTGTAGATGCAATTTTTTCTACATATAATACGTAGATAGAGATACATAATTATAAATAAAAATTATAAAACTGCACTTAAATCCAGGGCTACCGGAGTTCTTTAGCGGCCTGCACACGTAAAGTTCGGACCGCGGGAAACGCCACGCGCCATTCCAATCTTCGCTCTGAACCGTACGTGTAAATGCAACTGTAATAGTAAAATAGTACAAAATGTACGGTTCGGACTGGCGCGTGGAATGGCGCGTGGCGTTTCCCGCGGTCCGAACTTTACGTATAAAGGCCGCCTTTTTGTAATGCTGCGCGACACGTGCTGCCAATGATGCTCGAAAGAATAATAGTCAAACGAAGCCGATTTGCGTGAAAGCGGCATTATCAAAAGATGTCGAAAAGGAATTTACTGACATATCACAATTATCACCTATAAACATATTATTTAGTGTCAACAGTTAATAAGTATTAAGTAAAATTATTTAAATTAGGTAGGTACTTACCTAACAATATTTATACTTGGGTACCTACTTCAGGTTTGCGTAATTTATAAAAATTACTATGATTATAAATCATAAATCAGAGTATGCCCAAGTAGGTGTCTAAAATAGAAGAACAAGTTTGGACAACCCTAGGCGCCCAAGCGGCAATCGGTATCGGAATTTCCTAAAGGGCGGTAGTCGAGCTACTTTTCTATTTATACTATGGTCCCGGGTTCAAATCCCGTTAAGAGCTGATATTTGTGTGATGAGCGCGAGTATTTGTTCCTGAGTCTTGGATGTTTTATAAGTACATTGGTTTATATATGTAAAGTAATAAATAAATAAATAATATGACGACGAAAGTTGCCAGGACCAACCAGCTGGCAATGTAACAAGATGGCGACACGTTAGCTTAGTTGGTAGTGACACTGCCTACGAAGTTGGCGGTCCAGGGTTCAAATCTTGGATGTTTTCTATGTATTAAAGTATGTACTTCTCTATATTAGTAAGTTTTACGTTGTCTAGTACCTACTCATAGTACAAGCCTAGACCTTAGTTTGGAATGCTACATAATTATTTATTATTACTCAAAAAAACTACATCCGATTTGCAACTTAATTCATCCATTTCAAAAATTACAGTTTAACCACAAAGAAAAACTACAGTGAATCAAACTTCTCAGTGTGTGTCAATTACTTGTTTGTTTCTTGTTTTGTCTGCACATGCGAAATTCTGTTATTTTAAATACCCTTAATTACCTATATTTTATGAGTTTTCGAATCTTTGACAATGATTGAGAGTTTAAGTGTTTTTTTTTATTCAAGTCACTTATTACCATTGTTAATAAAAATCAACTTGAACACCCCGTAGCTTAAAAAAATCGTGAGGTAGCCGGTCTAGGGATAATCTTTTAGAAACCTTCTAATATCAATGTTTTTTTCTATAACAGAGGCAGCTACTAATTGCACCCCGGGTGAATCGGTAATATGGTTTGATTACTGCAAGTCGTGTCGGTGTGCTGAGAACGGAGTGTGGATTTGCACAAATCCTTGCGGATTTAAAATCCCCGAACACTTACTCCCAGCAGCGGATCCTGGTCCGCATAAACGACCGACCGATAAAAATAATAAAAATTCTAGCGTTAAACTAGAAGACTGGACGCCGAAGTGGAAAAAGTTTTTCGGTAAGTACCTAAAGTATATAATAAGTAAGTAATACGCTTTTTACTAATTTGTGCGGCTCAATTCTGCCTGGATTCTCAGGCAAGAAACCAGTGGTTATTTATTTAGTTTGGTCCTACATGTTAGTGCCTCTACTATGGGCGGTATGTAGGTGTAAAGTTAAATCACTTTTATAGCCGCCTGCTCGTCTGCCTCCTAATATTATATAAAAAAATATATAGGTGAGGTCCTAACTAAAGCAAAGGTACTTAGACTTGAACAAAATAAGCATAAAGTTACAAAAAAAAACCTCCTTTCTTGAAGTCGGTTACTAAAAGAGAGATCATCGTGATTTTTAACCGACTTAAAAGAAACCGGTCAAGTGCGATTCGGACTCGCGCACTGAGGGTCCCGTATTTAAGATAATATAATTAATATTTAAGATAGTATAGTGTAAGGAAAATGCAAAAGAAAATACTAATTTTGGTATATACTTTATTTTCTATGTATTAAGGTCCATTTTGACTAGCCCGAATTTTAATACAGATACTTAGCTTTATATATAGCTTATTAATTCCCAAAACTGTCTAAATTTTACATCATTTAATTTTTAGCGTAAAAAATTATGTAATAATTATCTTTATGCCCGGATTTTTTCAGGTTTTTTGGTCCATAAACTTCGGAAATGGGGGTGGTATTTTTTTTTGCATTTTACAAAAGTACGTCACGGAAAATTATAAAAAAAATAGTTTTGTGATTTGCAGATTGAGCAGTTTTATATGACTCCCCATTTGCTATAATCAAATCATTTTCATTTTTCAACCCTCCATTCTAGACCCTTTTCAAATAATTTCACATTGTTTTTACTAAAAAAAGATGAAAAATAATTCAGATAATAGAGACATTATAGCGATTTGGGTATTTGGATTCGATTACCGTTTTTAATAAAAAAATGTTATATTGTTGTATAAAAAATGATGTGCAATAAATAGCCTTTTAGACTTTGATTACTCTTTCACTACTCGCTCTCATGCTTCTACGCCAGTCTAACTGGCTTTACCCAAACCCAAAACACTTTTTAAAAGACTTATTGGACTGTACATCTTTAGTGAGGACATCAGGCATACCTAGTTACATATAGAGCGTGTTTTTGATGAAATGTTTCACCAAGGCTACATTTTGCCGCACAATTTTTGTGAAGTGACTATTGGGTTACTATCTTTATCTTTAATATCAAAGAATCAAAGAATCCTTCCTCAGTGAGGTAACTATCGTTTTTTGTTCTACAACAGAAGAAACCGCTTCTTGTAAGGTTGGCGAACAAAGAAGAGACCCTGATGACTGCAATTGGTGTGAATGTACCGCACCCGGGTCGATGGTTTGCGACACAAAAAAGAAGTGCTTTCAGACAAACCGAGAAACTCTCTCTGCGAGCCCATCTTCCAGTAACAGTAGATTATTCAGCAAAACACCAGAAGATGTGGAGCGGTACAAAAAGTTCTCTGGTATGGGTCTCTATCGAGTGGCATAATCATTGTTTGTCCTAATGTATTGCTTGGTCGAAAAAGTTCTTTACAATTGGAAAGGCTTTTTAAATTATTAGGTTAGTTAAAATAACTAACCTAACTTGACACGATAGATGTTGGTTGCATTCTGTTATGGCCATACATAGAGCCAATGCCTTGGAGGGGGTGTGTAACGTTTAGTATAAAAACAAAATGGTCTAATTCTCATTTTACATAACACGAATTGCATATTTTTGATCTCTATAATAAACCAACGATATAATAATAGTGATGTATAAAACGAAATGCATAATTTCAAAAACTATAATGTTCATTAAAAAAAACTAACGGCTTTCGTTACTATTAATGTGGTCATGATTCTAACCTAACCTAACCTAGTTAGAAGAAATAGACTAAAAATGCATAATAACATGTTTTATAATAGTTACTAGCTTCCGCCCGCGACTCCATCCGCGTAGAAATCGTTTATCGCTACTCCCTCGGGAACTGTCCAATTTTCCGGGATAAAAACTATCCTATGTCCTATTCCAGGACCTAACCAATATGTGTGCCAAGTTTCATCTGGATCCGTTCAGTGGTTGAAGCGTGAAAGACGGACAAACATACACACTTTCACATTTATGATATTAGTATAGTAGTAAGTATAGTATGGATGGATGGATAATAAATGAGTGTTATGTTATTCGATCGTATGCCTGATGAAATTATACAATTGGTTTTTATGCTAAACATTCACTATGCTTTTCGTGGTTAGTTAAATGAAATTATACAAAACGTTTTTAGACTAATTTGAAGCGCACCCCCTCAACTTGGAGGATGTTAGGCGAAAATATTTAGATTAAAGATTAAGACAAACAATTTTATGTGTTTCAGAGTGATACCCTCTGGTACAGTCAACAGCATAAATAAGTGATCATTTATGTACCTTGTCGACTTCAATCGTTTCACAATTTTGTATGACATTTCAAACACCACGTTAAAGTGACAAGGTACTTAAATGATCACTTATTTATGATGTTGACAGTACATTCGGATAATTGATTGTTGTTACTATTTCGTTTGTCACATTTTGTTTCTTCCTTGAATCAGTCAGACGCGCGTCACAATCTTCCATTCCTTTGTAAAGTTACTTCTAAAACCTAGAATATCACCTAGTTTTAGGGAGATGACTTAATGTTTTTGTCGTTACAGAAATAGCAGCTTCTTGTACCGTGGGTGACCGTATACAAGACCCCTTAAGTTGCAACATGTGTGACTGCATCGAGAATGGAGTTATTGTTTGCAGCAGGGGGTTCTGCGGAAAGAAAACCGGCATGTTAGCCCCAAAACGCTTATCTATGAAAGGAAAAAACAGAGCCTCAAAATATGCTCACAAATTTCACAGATTGCACCGTTTAAAACAGTTCGCTGGTAAATACTGAGTAATTATAGTAACTTGTTTGTTCTTTTTGAAGTGTATGTTAATTTTAAATCTTCATAGAATAACCAGGAGCAGTCAATAAACCAGGAGCTGTTTGGTAAATTCAGTCCTTACAAAGTAATAATTTCAGCAGTCTTCAGAATGATTTCAGCACGTAAAGTCAAGAACCAGCGCCACCATACCGTTTTATTGGTGGGGCTTTTTATGGGTATCATCTTAACCTTTTTAACTAAAACAAGTCGCAGTGTTTGCGTTGTTGAGTTCCGGTGTGGGGATAAGATAGCCGGTTAAATTACTAGCAATGTGGTATTCTATCATGGTCCTCGGTACCACAGTCCTCCTAGCCTACTGACCTTTTAAATTAAAATTTAATTCAACATAATTACTTTTTCCTAACTCGCACCAGCCCAATAATTTTTAAAGCCTTGAGTGTTAAAAAGATATCACTCAGTTATCTATCTCGAGTTCAAAAAACTTTTGTCCGCTGTTTCGTTTGTCCGAAATTTTCATTTGGCCGAAAATCCTTTGTCTCTGAAACGGTTTAACTTTCCTGGATTGTTATAAAACTAACGTAACGTAACCTACAGGTTCTTTGAACATATTGAAAAATAATGGGTTCAGAGAAAAATCATTTTCGTGCAAATAAAAATTTCGGACAAACGTAACAACTATCAAAAGTTTTTCGAAACATCGATAGATTACCCCCTCCCTCAGTGACATTGAGTGACGTTTCTGTTATGTTACAGAAAAGGCAGCTGAGTGTACCGTGGGTGATCGTATGAAAGACTATAACGACTGCAACTGGTGCGAGTGTGTTGAGACGGGAGTGATGCTTTGCGATAGAATCGGGTGCGCTTCGAAATCAACCAGAGCTCCTTCACTCTTGGCTCACGGCAAGGATGCTGCAGTGATCATAACAGCTTCGTACAATAAACTTAATAACAAAATTTACCATTATTTACGCGGTAAGTACCCACCAAAAATTGGTCCTTTTTATCCTTATTACTTAGTCAACATAAAATAAATGTTTAAAAAAACAAAAACCCGCCTTCAAAAAGCATAAAATAACTTCTTTAAAATGGTAGGTAAATAGGTCAGTCCAACTGAAGTCTGCGTCCAACAATATTTTAACCAAAAGCAGACTTCAGTTGGACTGACCTATTTACCTTTTTCGGCCGGACCGGCGAAACCGGAAACCGGCGGGTTTTTGTTGTTTTAAACATTTATTTTATTTTATACTTTTTAGTGATCCTATTTATGCTGTTACGTAGCTCCACTTCTAAATATTAATGAGAAACTATAGAACATTTCAAGCTCGCCGCAGACAACGCCGCGGGAATGTCATAGTCATATTTAAACCTAAATGTGCTTCGTCATAGTCGCTCAACTACCTTTATCGAAATATCTTATCGCCAGCCTTGAAATAGGTACCGTTAAGGAGATCCGGTGGCCATCTGTGGTCTTCATCATCAGTTCCACTTCACCATATAGTACTTTTCAAAAGCAAATGCATGAGTTACAGTGAAAAATACCAAAATCGCTATAGGTGTGCCTATAATATTTGAGGAGTTCTTTTGATTTCTCCATGATCCCATCATCAGATCCCGACGTGGTGACAATGGGACCAACTAGAAAGTATACCCATTTGAACAACGAAAAAATTTTTCAAATCGGTCCAGTGGTCTTCGAGTAATCGGGGAACATATATAAAAAAAAAAAACCCGACGAATTGAGAACCTCCTCCTTTTTTTGAAGTCGGTTAAAAATCGCTTTTCGAATGTGTAAATCCGCTAACTCCACCTAAACCACGCAAAGGATTTTGATACGGTTCTTACCATCAGTGAGATAATTTTTCACGTAAGGTTTTTTCCTGCTAATATTATGAATGCTCCTTCACGCTGCAACGGCTGGAGCGATTTAGATGAAATTTATAGTGGAGATAACGTATACTCCTGGATTAACACATAGGATTTAAAAATTCCTGAGGGAATAACGGTTATCGAAATTTATGCAGACGAAGCCGTGGGAAGATGCTAGTTTACAACAAATTTTGGTTTAAATAGATATGTTACAGCAAACTCTCATAGACTGAAGCGAAGCGAGGGCTGGTCGTTAGTCTATACATATAAATTTTACGTGACTGAATGACTGACATAGATCACGCACAGACTAAACCACTTGAAATTTGAAAAGTTCCCTTGTGTACACAAGAAAGATTTTTTTGAAAATGAACTCCCGTCGGGAAGTAATAGAGGGATTACCGGGAAACTCATTGCACGCGAAGTCACGGGTGTCCACTAGTTACTAAATATGACGAAGCAGTTAGCCAAGTAGCTAGTGACCTTGCCTACGAAGTTGGGGTCTCGGGTTTGATTCCCGGTAAGATAAAAAGTAAATATTTTATATCAGGGGACAATTATGTAATGGGAGTGATGTTTATAGTTGTCTACCCATAGTATAAGCCTAGAGTTTAGTGAACGTATAGGCAATTTATAATTTTGCTTCTTTCAGATAAATCGAAAGACTGCTTTCCGGGCGGAAAGCCGATCAATACTCCTTGCCATGTTTGTAAATGCATACACCACGGAGCCATGAGGTGCGTTAGCGTAAAGGGGAGAAACTGTGACAAGAACAAGAAATTAAAAAGGAATCCTATATTGAAGTTGGACTTACCAGCAGATAGTGATTACTTCGCATATAGCTAGGATGTTTATTCAGCACTAAAATTCCATAAAATGTACCTCGTTGAAAATAAACTATTTCAATTGAACATGCTAAACAAGCGGTCTTATTACTTGATAACCTTAATACTTGCCGCGTGGTTGCCGGCTAAGAATAGTGCCACTCCATGTCTTCCCGTGAAAGTCGTAAGAGTCGACTAAGGGACTATAGGCTCGTAGTATTGTTAGGCGATGGGCTTGCAACCTGTCACTAATATACACTGGTAAACATCTTAGCCTGGATGTGCAAAATATGGTTACATAATTAACACCAAGTTTTTATACTTATTGGTAATTCTGTAGCTCTAGGCTACCCCACTCTAGGAATGAAGGCGTGAGGTATGTATGTATGTAGGGTCTCTATTGACTGCCATAATGTTAAAGTTTCGATTATTGTTGTCCAAAACGTTTTACATTATACTTATTATCAGTCATAATGTTAAAAGTCATAATATTGAAGAGTATAAATCGGAATGACAATTATTGCGGGTCATATTCATTGGAAGTCATAAAATTCATAGTCATACCAATTTATGACATAATAATTAATCTTCATATTGTCAAAGGTAATAATAGTACTTGTAATAAATGTTATTAGGTCTAAACTTGCTAGTCATAAAAGTACAACTCATACAACTGACTATAGACATGTATGATGTGACAGGGTCGACGGAGCTCCTATTTCTGGGTACCTAGTTAAGGCCTTCGGCCTTGACGCAATACTAACCCAACCTAACCTATTGATCTAAATTTATTGTCTATAGCAGAGATGCGTTGCGCTAACTAGCGTTTCTATACGATTCGTTTTTAAACCAATCGCGTCACTGGTAGATGACGTGATACGAAAAGTCACGTGATCTATCAGTGACGCGATTGGTTTAAAAATGAAACGAATAGAAACGTTAGTTAGCGCAATGAATCTTGGCAGGGCCCTCTGGGGTTTTTTGATTAAGCGGGGGCTTTGCCCCCGTACCCTCTCTATTTGCACTAAGCGTTGCCTTTTAATGATTTCAGTTATAGAGATATGAATATTAAAACCAAAATGAAGGTATGTATGTAATAAATATAAAAAAAAAACATTTAAAAAACCTACAGTTAAAGGATGATAAGAAGTAAATCCTGACACCTGTCTTCGTAACAATTTATAACCAGTGATCGGAATAGGTAGAGTATATTTACCTAAAGTTTGCAAAAGGATATAATATAGAGTGGTTACAACCGGGTGAAATATTAATATAATTTTATTGAATTCCGGATTTCCGGTATTTTTAATGCTAAATATACGTAATATTTACTCACGGTATGGGATATTTTATGTAAGTTTGTGATACGAGGGGCCTGTAACTCATTCCTTCTAATTCTGTAAAATAGGAGGAGTATATTTACCTAAACTTCGCAGAACAGAGTCATAAACTGGAGACTTCCTTGCGACTACATTTACTAGTACCAGAAAAATACCGGAAATCCGGAATTCAATGAAAATTAATTAATATTTCATCCGGTTGTAACCACTCTATATTATGTCCTTTTGCGAACTTTAGGTAAATATACTCTACCTATTCCGATCACTGTTTATAACCTATTAGCTGCTGCCCGCGACTCCGTCCGCGTTAAAGTCGTTTTCGGTGGGTAACTAAAAAGTGCCCTTTTCCCTTCCTATCTATACAACAAATTTCATCGAAATCGGTTCAGCGGTTTAGCCGTCAAAGCGTAACAGACAAACAGAGAGACTTGTCTATTTGTAATACTAGCTTTAGCGCGCGACTTCGTCCAAGTAGAAGTCGTTTATCGCTATTTTCCGGGATAAAAAGTAAATTTGCTAAATTTCATCCAGATCTGTTCAGCCGTTCTGGCGTGATTAAGTAACAAACATCCAAACTTCCACATTAATAATATTAGTAAGATTAGCTGGATTCTTGGTTTTAACACTTCTTCGTATTAGTAGGTATCGCGGGGCAAGGCAACCTACTGCAGTTAATTAACTGCGGACAATAAATGATTAATTGAAAAAACATGGTTAATTAAACAATTATCATCGCCTGTTCAATACAGAAAACGAGTAATTGCTTAAGTAAATCAATTTACTTTTCTACCATTCGTTAGTTTTCTTTCGATGAGTAAGATGCAGAATTTTAATTTTCCCGTTTTCAGTTTCACTTTCTTGGTAAGTAATAAACGCAATAGGGTGATGGAACCAGTAATGGACAAGGCACCAATAATGGACACTTGTTTCTTATTGTACAGAAGATAAGGGTTATTCATTTGTTTTGCAACAATCAATTTAGGACCGTATGAAATTTGAGTTAAGAGTGAAGTGTCCATTACTGGTGCCTGTCAGTTAAGTGTCCACCACTGGTGCCGTCACCCTATATAGTCAAAAGAAACATACATACACATACATAAACTGACGCGTTCTTTACCAGAGGGGGGTAGGCAGAGCTACAGAATTACCAACAACTCTAAAACTTGTTGATAATTCTGTCATCACATTTTGCACAATCAGGCTAAGTACCAATTTCACCATACGGTGTTAAGCACTTAACAGATGATGAGAGCGTTGACAGCTGTCAAAGTGTATGAACTAACAATCGATTAACATTTATTAAATTTAACATCGTTTGGTGAAATTGGTGTGCAGTGTGTTAGTGATAGGTTGCAAACCCATCGCCTAAGCCGGTAGATATCCTGATTTTTTAACAAATAATCATTTGACAAACTTTTGTTTCTCAAAAATGTAATTGTGCTTAAACCATTACATATTACATAGGTTCCATGGGCTCATTAAATAAGTTAGGTTAGGTTACATTAAAGATCACAAAAATAAAATGTGGCGGGAAGTAAGTACGTCTTTGCGAATTGAAAGTTTGTAAAATGATGATTTGGTAAAACATTAGTGAACCCTACAAGCCTTTATTCCCTTAGTAGCCTCTTACGACGACCACGGGAAGACAAATATTCTCACGTTTGCGGGAAACCGATGTTTGCAAGCAACGGCGTAGGCCTATGTCCATCATAGTCGCGTCGTGGGACATTTAAATTCATGAAAAAGTTTTGGGAATTCTAAGTTTTCATTGTTGCCGTGTGGATGGATAAAGTGCATTGTGGGCTATTTAAAAAAGCTTTAGGTATTTAGTAATATTGCGTGTTACGTAATGTATAAAGAGTTAAAGTTTAAAATGATGATTGAATCCTAATTAGAACTATCTTAACGTCATGTTGTAAACTTTTTAGAGTGATAAGTGTCTCTTGCCATCATTTTTGACAATGCCGGTCGACTTTATAAGGGCTGCCTGGCTCGTTAATTGAGGCAAGGTAGCGACGGATGATGTCATTTAGTGCAGCGTGTCTTGAGAAGCGGGCAGCACTTCTTTGGCAAGAAAGTCCGTGATGTCCTACCCGATCGACATCACTTCCGCATGGGCACCGATGTCGAGCACAGACCGGGACTGATACAGAAACGAATACAAACTGAAACTTGGAGTGTGTTGGGGTCAAGGAAATTACAATTGCTCGGCGAGAGATGCGCTTGAAGCCAGCTATAATTCTGGTACGATCTGCTGTGCAGCTCAGGCTAAGCAGAGAACCGACAATCAAATTATATGCTATGACGTCCCAGCACCACTGAGATTTTGGGTTTACAGGATATTTTTTACCGGGACAATTACTTGACCAAGCATTCGAATTTGCGTCCTCCAAGCTCGAAGTCTCATAGTTTGTGGGTAAAGCCCTTAGCTTTTTTCCTAAAAAAAGAAGAGCTATGGATTGACGACAGGGAAGCTGGTAAAGCATAACTAATTTTTTGCGGCATATCCATGTGGTAACTTACATTGTTCCCATATCAAAATCAAGACACACGGCATTGCGTCCGACCAAGTTGGATCGAGTCTTTGTGCTAATATTTATACTAAAAACATTAAAACATTAGCAGTTTTTAATAAACAATTTCCTTAGAAAATGATGATAATAACAATGATGACTCCTTCACGTGTCATATTGTCCTACATAAATCTAGATAAGTAGATATTTTTTTCAATTACTTAACAAGTTTTCGAAATGTATTTTTAACTTTTTACACAAATAGTGCAATAAAACCATAATTGTTCATGAATATGATTTTTTGCCGATTGATTACTCTATAGGTATGTAGCTGTGTTTGGTATCATTCAGCTCAACTAACGTTCCGATACCTATAAATTATCAATAAGTAGTTATTTGTTGTGTCAATTTTGAGGTTTTTAATAATTTTTATTCCCGATCCAGATTGATTAATAACAGACAGCAATGGTGAACCAGGATTTGGTCAAGACTCTACTACTACTACTAGGAAGAGACCAGAAACAACTACCCGCAGAGATAAAACTACTACTGCTAGGAAGAGACGAAAAACAACAACCCGTAGAGACAAAACTACTACTACTAGGAAAACACGAAAAACAACAACCCGTAGAGACAAAACTACTACTAGGAAGAGAACAGAAACAACAACCCGTAGAAAAAACAAATAACCAGCATTAAAACCAAAATTAAAAGACTTCCTACTAAAAATAAAAGACCAAAAATATAATAAAATCAAGGGTCGATTACATTGAAAAAGTGCAGTTTTAATTTAATGAAATTGCTTCTCCTATAGTAGCCTGAAAAATTTAGCCCTATTTTCACTTTCACTGACTTGATTAGCCTTAAAATTAAATACCTTATTTTTTATTTTTTTAACTATGCATTAGCCCTAATTTTAGCATCCCAAATTAACGTTTTATCTATTTTTTATATCCGATTCTTAATAGCTCTTTTTTAAAAATAAGAAGTCATAAAAATACAATTCATATAAAAATGCTAAAAAAATGGTATTTTTTCATGTTTCTTGTATGAGGTCTCTTGGAATTTGATTTATTGTTCAATTTATAATTTTAAACGATAGTGTTTATAATAAGACTTATAAGACGTATTCTGTGAAATTTCAATTGGTTAATTATTACGGTTAAAAAGACCTAGCCCTGTGACTTACTCAATCATATAAGGGCGCTCACCCACAGAAGAAACACTAAAGGCATAGAAACCGTACTAAACATGTACTAAATAAGCAGAAAATACATTATGGTTCACTTCGTCTTACTTATGGTTTTCATAGTGAGTTGGAAAGAGATGATAGCTGGTCTTTCGTTATTTGGTACATCGTCACAAGTAAGGCTTGGACCTATAAGCACCTATAGTATTTGGACCTATAGACAAGGAAAGAGAAATCCTTCCTATATGAAGGACAAAGAAGTCCCTGTGTAAAACGTTGTGGCAAAGACAGTAAAAGAAGAAAAAACAGCTTACTTTTTGTTTAATTTTTTCTCATGTAATACGTAATCTAAAAAGTAAAGAAAGATAGCTGACGCAAAGTACGTCTTATAGTCCGGTTTCTATGCTATATATTCTTATTCTGTGCGCTCACCGCTGTTAAGCGATGACGGCACTCAAGGAAGATGGCGCCCGCGCCCTTTAATATTATTGACCATGATTTAAAGCTGCGACCACACCGCTGCTTACAATACGGTGACGGTACGGAATCGCAGTGACGCGTCGTATCAGTACCGTTTTTGACGCATGCTCCTCACACCGCTGCTTAAAATACGGCGACGGTACGGAAACGCAGTGACGCGTCGTATCCGTACCGTTTTTGACGCACGCTCCCCACACCGCTGCTTAACGGTCCGTATATTACGGTGCGTCAAAAACGTCGCCATGTTGTTACAATGACCCCGTCTTTTGTTTACGCAACGACACCGTATTTTAAGCAGCGGTGTGGAGTGCATGCGTTAAAAACGGTACGGATACGATGCGTCACTGCGATTCCGTACCGTCACCATTTTTTAAGCATTGGTGTGGGCGTAACTTTAAACGTACGTAGAATCAAAACTAATATTTGAATGAAACAAAAAGTAGTACGTTTGTTTATTTATAAGCTTTACTCTAACAAAGTTTCCGGCGATTTGGCGTACCTGCTGACGTTCTTCATTGAAGTACCTTGATCAAAATGCACATAAGTCGGTATACCGATCGTAGAATTGAAGTCATCAAGTTTGTTGAAAATGAAAATGAAAAAATTTTTTTTGCTCAAAATTAAGTCTAAATGACATCAATGGTTGGAACTTCCTAGTAGGTATGCACAACCTGTGTCCGGAAGCTCCGCTTTTACAGAAAAGCAATTTTTATACTCTTGATAATTGATTAGTCCGTAAAATTATTTAAATAAACGCCCAAACTGCAAAAAGTATCAACTCTGCCACATTGTTAAAGTGCAGTTTTAATTTCATGAAATAACCTCAAGCGCTTCAATTGTGACAATCATGTTGAAATATATAACAGTATAGGTAAGTAGGTATACCTTAAAGAAGATTGTGAAGCTAAAGTAATCCATACATAATGCAATAAACCCCTCCTCCCCTCCTCTTAAACCTAGTTCGATTTTTACGATTTCTGAATATGTTGATAGATATTATGAAAAACTAGGTCTGTACGTTTAATTTCTTAGAAATTATTTCTTGGAAAGAAAAAAAACGGAAACGTGCAATCCTAGTTTTTTATAACAATAACAACATACAAAAAACGTGGAAATTTGACTTGATTTCAAGAAATATTATCGCCCGGTGCTAAATTTTATGAAAGTGTTTCCACAGTTTTTTAATTAACAATAATGAGTTTGCGTTTGACCTCAGTCTCACCTGATGTTAAGTGACGACGAGGTCGAAGGTGGTACACGCATATCCAGAAAATGCTTATTCACTCTTGCCTTGAAAACACCAAGGTTATATGATTTATTTGGTTATTTGTTTTGACAGTTACGCGATTTAACCGTCGGTTCACAATGCTCCTAAATAATAGTTAGGGAGCTGGCGAGCAAAACTTCGATGTAATCAGCACACGGGGCAGACGATATTAATAGCGATAATTATACCCTAAGAAACATCAAGGACTTCGCCTGCCACCATAGTGGCGCTGCGTTGTCAAGTGACAGCGTTACAAAAATGTAAAACGAAGGTGTGCTATATTATGCGCACATGTCTGCCTCTGGGGCTGATGATCACAGTTATCCTGTAAACACAAAAAATCGAAGAGGCAGACATCCAGGGCACTGACTGTTGTACTTAATATTAATTTTTTAAGTTATTTTTATGACTTAAAAAACTAAGTATGAAGTGCACACTTGGCAGACTTGAATTGTTCGATTAAAAACAATGAGAAGGACCACGGAAAAATCGTCTGCCAGCATGTTGCCTCTACGTTGTCTACTGACAGCGCTTCAAAAATGTAAAAAAAAAGTTGTGCCATATTTTGTGAATGGAAACCAAGAAAATCGATGAGGCAGACGTTCAGGCCTCTGATATTCCAAAGGCATTTTTTAAACATATTTCTTTTTACAATGATACTAGGTACTTAGTCTAGTCTAAATGATCAACTTTTAACGGTACGTAAATACTTTTTGTGAATCCACCGCACTATTTATTCATTTACTAATGGCATGCCTATTGGCATTCTCTACCAGTCGACCAAATAACAAGTCAGAAATTTACATACATAGTGGATGCACAGAAAAAGAAGGCAGACAGAGATAAAAACTAAAAACTTAAAACATAATTATCCTAATTATTGGTAATACTTTCTACATTAAATATATTTGTCACATATAATACTCATGCATATTATAGTTATATAATCCATAACAATCTATAATAGTTATTTATGTACCTGGTATATAATGAAGCTTCTAAGGTACGAGTGCTAAGGTTAGATCGCGAGCTTGCGAGCGCTCTGATTATAGGCACGAGTACCTTAAGAGCTAATTATGAACCGTTGCAAACATAACTTTTTCTACAAGCTTAAAATAATAATGACAAAAATTAACATTCGCTAACTTATCTTGTATACTTTACTCGATATTTTGCTAAAACAAATTACTTGTCAGCAAAGTCATTTTCATTATCCCGAATGGCGTTAATAGTTTGTGAATTTTATTAAGTAAATGTTAACAAATTTCATGAAAATTTTAATACTTACTAAAAACTGTTCTGACAATTTATCACAAAAGTTGGAATGCCAAATGCCAAACAAAAAGCCATAAATATCCATATTGAATGTAACCATGGTAACCAAATAACAAATCGATGCATATTAACCATTTATTTTTAGTAATTTAATAAAAAAGTAATTTTAAACATACAATTAGTCTCAAAATTAGTTTTGTTGTTAATATACGTAATTGTAATTGGTTTTAAAAATAAATAAACGGTTTATATACAAATTAGGATCTCAAGTGTTCACTATACACCAAGACTGAGATCCGGAATGACCGTAACCATGGTATACTAATTATGGCTATAATAATTATTATAGAACTGTTATTACCAGTAGCGCTCATAATAGAATTGTGTTATTCTGATACCGTTAACGACATCAATATTAGCGGTTTATAGTAAGTATGCGAGTAGAAAAATAAATATAAAGATTTAATATACCTATAAAAACAAAAGCAGACACTGAAACATGATGAGATAAAATAATAATAATGATATAATTTATTTCATTTACTTAATTTTTATTACAAAAGGATAAAAGAATACACTTAGTATACAAAAGGCAGACTTAATGCCGTAAGGCATTCCCTAACAGTTATGTACCACGTGATTGATAGTTACTATTTATTAATTATTAATATTTATTATTATGGCGCGCAATAGGGCGTTGTGGATTGTGCATCGACCTTTATAAATTAGTGTATACTTTTTACAATATCGATATGAACATTTTTACCCTTACTGTGGCAACATTTGCGCATTTGAGTTAAAAAACTGGTCTCTCGAATTAAAATGTCTACTTTAGAAGGACCGGTACCAGGATTGACTTCTTATATTGCTTTCACTGCATAACCGACGCATGCCGCCGGCAGCGGGGCGAGGCTCGAGCTATCAACAATCCCTTACTGTTATTAAACTGTGGCAAATTAATTATTCATTTAAAAAACATGCTTATTTGAACAATTATCACGATGCAATTATCATCGCTTCTACATTACAGGAAATGAGTAATTGCTAAAGGAAATAAATTTCATTTCACACTATTTCCTTGCTGTCTTACGACGAGTAAGATGCAAGACTTTCATTTTCCTTCCGTTTATAGTTTCACTGTCTTGGTAAGTAAATGCAGTATGCAGTGTTAGACATTAAACATTAAAATGTATTACTTCCTCCCTTCTAAACTCTACAAAATGTTTTATTAAGTCCCAGTTAACGATGCACAGCCTTGTATTGGTCTTGTTTCTTGTACTGTAGGAGCGGGATTTAAAACCTGGAGTTTTATACAGCGTTTTCGGTAGGATTCGCCTGAAAAAAAAAGTCAAACCGAAATAATTGCTAAAATTGCTAATATGCTTGTGTATTGCTTAATTTTACACTAAAGTAACGTGTCCACGTGAGTCAGACAATTCATTGTGAGCCATCGTAAGTCATGTTCATAACTAAATAAATTGAATATATAAGTTATCAGTGATCGCATTATTTGAACAGTCAGCGTCAAAAGTAGGTACGAACTTTTGTACCTTGTCGCTTTACAGTTACGTAAGCAAAGACAAACAAGATTGTCAAATATGTTAATGCGATAAAGTACCTTAGTAACTCAGGGATTTGGGAAGCTATAAGGTAGTACAGTCGACGTCAAAGATATGTTTACACTTTAGTACCTTGTCACTTTATCCGCTATGACAATTTCATATGGCAGTTAAAACATGACGTTAAATAGACAAGGTACTAAGGTGTAAACATATTTATGACGTCGACTGTAAAAATATAAGGTAGGCGAGCGAAGACATACGAGGGAGTCTTAAGCTACCTAATTGAGATTGCCTGCCATAAAATGTTCTTTGCACGCTATGACGGGACAACTTAAAATCATCATCACCATCATCATCGTATCAGCCGAAAGACGTCCACAGCTGAACATAGGCCTTCCCCGAGAATCTCCACGACGGCTGGTTTTGTGCTACTCTCATCCATCGGCTTCCCGCGATCATCATCGTCGGTCCACCTTGTGGATTCCTGCCAACACTTCGCTTACCGGTCCGCGGCCGCCACTCTAGAACTTTTTTTAAATTAGTTATATCAACCAAAGCGGATAGTAACAACAGCAAGTTCTTTAGTGATTCAACTAACATCTTAGTTGATGAATCTATCGTCTTTTTAGGCTCGAATGGAATCAAGACGCTTATGTTTAACAATCACATTCTTATTAGAGGCGACATATGTTTTTTTCAGTGTATCTATCAAACCGGTTTCCGAAAAGGCTTCGGTACTTAAATTCGCCGGTTAGTAAGTCGTCTGTCGAGTTATAAAGCAATTTGTTTAAGAGAATACCTGATGCTGTAGATGGACGAAAGTGGGTACGGAAGGTCAATGCTCTGAGTTTCATAATTTGGTTAGGGTCGTTTCGTTTCCTCAAAGTCTAACAGCGAATTTCTTCCATGGAACATCTGCGTCATTGATTCTGCTTTAGAAATGTAATCGGTGTTAATAGTACATTACTGCAAAGACCAATAAGTGAGCCATCCTGGACGAGTAGGAGTTAGAAGGCCGAGCCGCTAGGCGAGGCCTTTTATACATACGAGTCCAGGATGGCTCTTAATGGTCGAAGCATGTATAGTGCTTTTCTCAAAAATAGGACAAGTAGAATGATTAAAAAAATAGTACATTATTGCCTAGGCATGGAAGTAGGCAATTGCGGGCTTAGTATTGGATTAAACGGACGAGCTTGCGAGTCCGTTTAAAAATACGAAGCCCGCAATTGCTGTTCCTGCCGAGGCAAATATAGTGCTTTTCTCAAAAATCGCAAGAAAAAATTGTGTTGGAGTCAAATCTTCATCGCTTGAACTCATTTTTTGAATTGCATACAAACAGAAACTTCATGTTAAAAAACCATCACTCCTTACCGCCTTTTTTGTTTATGACAAGGAGAAACGCAATTCTTGTTTAAAAAAAACATAAGCTATTCCAGGCACAAATAAAAAAGTTATGTTTCGAGTAAAATTTGGATGTGTAAGACTTGTGCCCTCATTTTATTATGGCCCTTTTCACTTTTTAAAAAGTTACAAGGTAGATAGTAATGGAATTTGTATGCAACATTGCGGGCTTGTGTAGCGAGCACGCAACGTTTTTTTTTTTAAAATTTGAGAACTGTCAGTAAACTATGTACTTCGCGTCTCAATATGTAGATAGGAATGTCAACATTTCCGGACATTTTTAGAAAAAGTTGTTAATATTGATGACCACATGTACATAACCCGCAAGGCGCTAGTCCGACTCGCGCTTAGCCGTTTTTTTAAATAATTTATACGATTCACTATATGTTAGACTGGTCGCGATGTACTAGGCGCGCATAAAACGGACATGGTGCGTGTGACGTTCTTGTAAATAAAGAGAAATCGCGCGATGTCTGCTCTGAACGAGAACTGCTTTGGGTTTATGATGCCCTGGTACTTTTGTTGGGTAATTGTTTTACGCACACTTTTTTATTTATTACCTTTATCATCTAGTATCAAACTGCCAACTAGAGCTGATTAAGCTTTTCATGTAGTTATAAATAAAAAGCAATTTAAATTGTTTTTTTTTTAAATAATGGTGCTCTTTGCAGAAATCCTAATGGAGTCGAAATAGTTTTCACTTTCATATATTTTTTTGTGCCATGTGACATGTGACCTTTTCTTGTTTACCTCTATAGTCTTTTTGAAGGCTGTCCACAGGTCTGTACCGATAGTTCCAAATTCAAATAATATGGTATGTTATGGATTTTCCATGCTTACTTACTGGACACTTTTTGGTTTCCTAATTCAAAATCACTCTACTTACTGGACACTTTTGAGAGTGCTCCAGGAACTTTAACCTACTGGCTCCTATTTGATGATGTTATGACAAGATTACATAGCATTTTTGAGAAAAATAATTTTATTGGAAAAGAGATTACGCAAAAATGTCCTGTCTGCTGCGATTAGTGCTCTTGTATTAAGAACTCGCGCTCATGTTATGACTATTTTATTATTATCTTTGTTGGGCCCGTCACAACGAACTTGAACATCCTGCTGCTTTCATGAAATTGCAGAACTTGATCGCTGTATTACTTTAACTTTTGTTCTAGAGCAAGAAGCACAATTTTGCTGTCTTATTCTAACTTGAAAGTTAGAGCAAGATAGCAATCAACTTCTGCAATTTTTATGGGCAGTCTAAACCTTGCTATAGATAGCGTACTAAACTTAGCGTACGAGACTTTAAAAACTGATTTTATAAAATGAGCAGTTTCAAGATTCATATTTTTTTATTATTCCATTTTAAGTTTCCACCATTTTTTCCTTTGTTTGACTGTGATTGGTAACATATTTTTTTTAATAAACATGTAATGCAGAAGACTGAGATGGTAACCATTTGCGCCAGCACGGGTAGCACAAGTTTTATTTTCTCGCTTGTCGCTCAGTGCGTCTCTATCGTTACAGACTAGATAGAAAGGGACATCCGAGCGACAAACAAGTCGCGAGCAACATGTGCTAGCCGTGCAGAGCTGGGGTAATTTTCGATAAAAATTGCTCATTCTCCTTTCGATGTTGCTCTTATTAATCCCTGCCAAATAGTAAAGCGAATATTAATAATCTCTATTTATACAAGAAGTGAAAAAGTGAGTTTGACTGTTAGTGTGTTGTCATTCAAAGCTAAACCGCTAAACGAAATTTGACACAATCTCAGAAGTATACGAGTAGTATTAACGAACTCTACGCGGAGGACATCGTGGGCCAACCTTAATACCTACATAGTACGTAAAGTACATAATATCTGCGACAGGTCAAAAACACTACCCTCCTTTAGGGTAGTCGGGTGACTGATAACAAAACAAATTTATCGTTTTAGGGGACTTTTTTCATCATCACTTTCGGCTGCGTTACAAAAGATGTCCCAATGACCGACCCTTACCAAACGTTACTTCGTAAGTGCATATTCTTCACTGAAATCTAATTGAATGTATAATCTTTTGTGTAAATATAAGTGTAGTTCCCATTAAGTAAGTGCCGGTTCCGACGGAAAGCATTTGAACTGCAAAATTACAGTTCAAGGGCCTTTCTGATGCAGTTAATGTAACTGCATCAAAACTGCATTACAACAGTGCAGTCCGCTTGCAGTCGGCGTGCAGTCCTGTCGACAGCACACCGACTCCAAGCTCGCTGCACCGGGTGTTTATCGGTCGCGATGATCAATCACCATCAGGAGACTCGCTTGCTCATCTGCCTTCTTTTTCATATCAAAAATTAAATAAATCAAAATAGTTAAATACCTACTTTACTTTGTTCGTTTGGTTACTTACTTTAAAATTCCTTGACCAATGTTCTGGTTTTTCGATAATATCGATAACTAGTCTCTACCTGCCTGGCAATAATTCAGGTGGTGGTTATTTGCTTACTAATTCATCATCATCAGTTACTTAAGAGCCATGCTCTCGTCGGTGGAGTTATTTCCATTGTTTCCTATATTCCAAGCCTTCCCTTTAACACACGACCCTTATTTTTCTTTTAATTGGTCTAGATAAGTTTTTTTATTCATATTGATTCTAATTTGCTACAGAAGCTGCCGCTGACTGCCGCCAGAATGAGAGTTATCCGCACGTTGACGGCTGCAGTTGGTGCACTTGCGTCGAGCGAGGAGTGTTGGTATGCACTCGGAAAACGTGCCGGAATCACCCTGCGCAAGCTTCAGAAGAAGATTTTGGGTTAAGGCAAAAACGGGCAAAAAAAATAGAAGAGGAATTACGTCGTGAGCGAGAGAACTTACAAATATATGGTAAGTTTATTTGTTACCAACATTTCTTAGCTTTGTTTGTAAGGTATTTAGAGACTTGCCACACTTATCCACGATGAGGTTATTGTGTACCCTGATAAGAGGCCACATATATGATAAAGTCGGTAGTTATTCGCAATCTGGATGTCAATAACCATTACGCTTTTGTGTCTGTTCTTTGGATATATTAAACTTGATCATATTTCCTTGAGACTGTTGAACGTGAAAACACGATTAGAAAGTAAATCCTCGTTAGTTTCATTTTTCAAACATGACACAATTTTTGCATGTTTTTGGATGATGAAACCCTCAATGATCTAACTTTACGATGATTTTTGATTCAATAGAGTATATGTGACTTCTTAATCCTGGTAAACCAATTTTTCAATACCTAAATGTTGTGGTCTTAAAGTAAATCCATCAAGGCGCGCGCGAACTATCTCCATATCACGTTTGTCGCGCGGAAGCACATAAGGGCATCCATTTTCATTCTTGTGTGGGCGTGGCACCATATGTGGCCTCATAAGGTACCGAGGGTTCCGTACCGCCGCAGAGAAGGTATTATTATATTCCAAATAGAATTCCCTTTCGAATCGAATCAGCGCGAGCCCAACTCACAACTGACCATTGTATTTGTTGTTTTACTTCGTTTTGTTTATGGGTATGTCTTTATTATTTCACTTTCTTTCATCATCAGTACCTACTCAATACATAGTACACAATGAAGTCGCCCTCCGCGTCTGACTGTATTTCCGCTAACTCCTCCTAAACCGCGCAACTGATTTTGATACGGTTTTCACTGGCATTTAGAGAATTTATTCCGGATGGTTTTCATGTATATTTCATTCATCAATCAATTATGTTTTAATATAATTGAGAAAACTCAATGTTTTCTTACCAAGTCGTCAAAAAACCTACAGCGAGTGTTTGCCGTTCTTCCGATCGGTTGACCGATCAATCGGTCCAATGAGACCTTTTTTTCCCGATGGTCATACTAATCGAACCTATGGGAAATCGTTGTCCCATTTGTCCGATCATAATAGAAACATGTACAGTAATTTTGAAAAGTACTTTATTAAATCTTATAACCAAAACAAAATTCACTTTCAATTGCTTAAATAAAAGAAAAACTCACTGTGAACAGCCAGCGTCATATATGTAGTTTGTAGCATCCAAAGCAGCCAAATAGTTCGTTATTATGAAATTAGCATCAGCTAAGGGAATATACGTTGTTACAGCGAGCCTACTTTAAATGTAGAAAATAATATTAGTAATAAGCACTGCTACTTACTTCCATTCTTACGTATACGTAGGTATTCTATCCATAGCTACTAATACTTTTATATTAAAATTAATAATAATAAAAAATACTCGACATGACTGTACAAAATTTGAAAAGGGGGCGTCGGTCAAAAAGGAAATATAAATCCCGTTGGACCGATTGATCGGTCGACCGATCGGCCGAACGGGAAACACTCCCTACAGCCTACAGCATCCTATAGTAACTAAAAATGTAGGAATTATAAGACTTTTTTAAATATTATGTTATAAACGATAGAGAGAAGATTTAAGGCAGCTATACTCAGCCTGCGGCCCACTGAGCTGTTACGAGTGGCCCACCTGGAGATCCTGGGATAGCTACATAAATTGTCACCTTTTTCAGCGCATATTGTATTTGTTTTTTGGCCCGAGGAACCATAGCTATAAACGTATTTGTGGCCCGTCTAACAATAAGTTTCAGTATGGCTGATTTAAGGGATAAAACCCCATATTTCTTATTTTAAGATTGTGTTGTAAATATTCAGAATATGTAAGTACCTACATATTTCCTTCCTATTTGGTTATCACCTATCAATGAGAGAGTGTGTTGATTAGTTAATATTCTTTTTTTCTTATTTTAAGGTTGTTTGTGTTGTAAATATTTCGAATATAGGTACTTACGTATTATCTGTTGTTAATTTAAATATAAATGTTAACTTTTATACTCTTAGCATATTAAGTTAGCCTGGCTGGTGATAGTTTAGTATTTATACCATCAATGAAGCTGTGCAGCAGGTAGTTAATTTTGTGGTGTTCATGGAAATTTTAGCGTGTGGAGCCGCCTTAATAGCATAGACTAGGGAATCTAGTTATGGTATTATAGAACTAGAGCTGTCATTGTTTTTAAGTTAAGATCATACATTCATACTGCTGCTCGCCTGTCAATTCACAGCGTGCCGGACGCAAATCAAATCATTTTTGTACCTATTTCTTAAAGCTAAGTTTATTGATTAAACGTAGTCACATAACTTCAGTGTTTCAATCAATCAATCATCAACGTCCAGGAGCCCTAGTTCATCGATTCGAACCCGTGCCTAGGACTTCCGGGCTAGCTCAAGGAACTTCTTCACCACCGAGTGCAGCAATCTCTTGCCGGCCAGGGTCAGGCGGCGGTATTTTGCGTACATGTGGATTTGGGTTAATAGGTATCGTTTGTTTTTTTAAGGAGATGAATTAATTACCTATGACGCGAATAAGTCGTTCTAATATAGATCGTAGAATTAGTTAGAATTGTAATAGAAGAGAAAGTTATTCTTTGCGAATCACGTCTATTGAACGTGACGTTCGTCTTAGAGTTGATAGGGATAGACATAGATCTCAGCGAGCCAAAGAATCTTCTGCTGAACGTGACGTTCAGCTTATAGGCGACACGGATAGATATAGTTAGATCTCAGAGAGCCAGATAAACTTCTACTGAACGTGACGTTCGGCTTATAGGCGACAGGGATAGATATAGATCTCAGAGAGCCAGGGAATCTTCTACTGAACATGAACGTAGGTCCACAAATACTTCTTATTTATGGCCAAATAAAGTGAATTCTGCATTCCTCTGCATACCTCTTATATTAACCGAAGCGAAGCGAGGGCGGGTCGCTAGTTTAATATAATCAATTGCTTTTAATTTAATTAAGGACTTAACAGGATTCGTGTGGTTAAGTTCAATGATACTATTAATAAACTAGTTATACTTAATAGATTCTAACAATTTTATAAATCCGTGAGTCAAGTGAATAATTAAATTAAAATTGAATTACGGAGCTGATCAAGTATAACATGGTTACTTTATTAAACCTTTCGATCAATTGAACTTCGTTGTAGTTAAAAAGTATAATTTATGAATTTGATTAATTGAATAATGAATACAATTATATTTTTCCTAATCAAGCAAAAAGTCAGCATGATTAATCCATTTTTTTTCAGTGTTGTTTTTCTTCGTTTCGTGTATGGACGTATGTCTTTATTATTTCACTTTCTTTCATTATTTATATTTGTTAGTAACTCCACCGTAATAACACATTTTCTGAAAAATTATCAATCGGCTACCTATTACGGTTCAAAAGATACAGCTCTTTAGATTTAGGACGGACGGACGGACAGCGCAGGCATATTCATAGGGTCCCGTTGGGTTCTCTTCGGGCACGGAACCTTTAAAATACTGAGGACCTTCTCGCAGACCGATCATTTACAAAACAAATTGTAATGGTCGATGGACGGAGTTTATGTCGGAACCCAATATTCAAACCGCGGATAGATAGGCTTACTTCGGATTGAAATTTGACACATTTTGTATGGGCAAATGTCAAATTTTAACCCGTAGTAAGGCTTATCTATCCGCGGTTTGAATATAGGGTTTGGCCGTTAATCAGCAATGGTCTACTAAAGTATTTTGCCCTACAGGGCCTTGATTCTAGGTAGGCGCTAAAAACGATATGATCTTTGACCTGATCTGTCAAGTAAATAGGGGCTATCAAAACGTTGACAATACGATAACAGGTCAAAGACAATATGGTTTTTACCGCCCAGAATCTCGGCCGGTCGACGTCTAATTTTGATCCTGTAAATATGTATAACTATTATACATACGGAACTCTGTAAGTGTGCGCGTGTTAGTACCTATGTATGTTTGTTCCTCATTCAACTGAAACGGCAGAACGGATTTGAAAAAAATATGAATTGGAGATGGCTTAATACTCTAAATTAATATACAGGATGTCCTTAAAACGATAAAACGATAAAACTGAGAGGGCTGATAGAGCAGCTAAAAAGCTACTGATTTAACCCCTATGTATGTTCAGCGATTGTTACTAGTTTCGGAGATATTGATCATTTTAATCTGAAATTTGTAATTTTCCCTTATGTCCATGTCACGAAAAATCATTAATTTCATGTTTTATTTCATAAGTTTTTCAGTGGCATAATACATGGTTAGAATCATTACGAGTCAGCGAAGTTTTTAAACCTAATTTTTTTTCTAGTCATTTTTTAAGGAATCACATAAAGATGTTTTTTCCATACAAAGTGAAAAGCAAAGACTGGGACACCTAGTATAGAGAAACAAACTTTGTGATTACTTAAAAAAAAACGGGCAAGTAAGTTTAAAAACTTCGCTGATTCGTAATGATTCTAATTATTTATGATGCCACTGAACGAAATAAAACATGAAATTAATGATTTTTCATGACACGGACATAAGGGAAAATTACAAAAATTCAGACTATAATGATCAATATCTCCGAAACTAGTAACAATCGCTGAACATACATAGTGGTTAAATCGATATCTTTTTAGCTGCTCTATCAGCCCTCTCAGTTTTATCGTTGGTTTTACGGACACCCTGTATAGGCTACCGTTCAACCCGAAGCGGAAGCTAGTAAGTATTTCCTATTTATTAATATGCAATCTCATTTGTAACAGCTTTCGCCAGGACTTGCAAGGCGGGGGAACGCCTAAGTAAACCTGAGGGCTGCAGTTTGTGCATCTGTGTAGAGCAAGGAGTAGTAAGATGCACTGGAAGAAATTGCAACTACCAAAATAAAAGACCTACCTACACAAACAGATATATGAAGAAAGATTTACCAGGTTCCGAAAGGAAAAACTACTTAGATATGCAACGTAAGTAACGTAATAAGCCACTAGCAGCCCCTTCTTTGTAGTAAATGGTAGTGTACGCTTATCGGTCTGTACCCGTTTAAGTACAGATTATATGCAGATGTAGTCTAAGTCGTGAATCGAAATCTAATTTTCCAATATAGCCGCCTAGGCTAATAAAGAGCACTAGTGCTAATAGTATTTAATCGTCTCCTTAATTAACTACGATTAAAAAATGATTCCTGCTAATTAATAACACATCATTACTGACGGTGACTCACTTCCTATGACTTTCGAAGTTGTTTGTCTGCTGACTAGGTTGTAGGGCGACATGAATTAAAATAAATTAGGATAAATTGGCGGAATTAATAGAATAAATGTCTGATGACACTTTTCAAAGTCCAGTATCCCATCCTCGTCGCCAATGTAGTGTTCGAATGAATAAACAAGAATGTCCGTCCAGTTGCATTATTTATTGAGAGACTAAGAGGGCATACATTAAAATATAGCCTATTTTAATGTATGCCCTCTTAGTCTCTCTTAAACCCGAAACCGGAGTTAGTATTACATCATTATTAATATGCAATCTGATTTATAACAGTTTTTGCCAATCATTGCGTGAAGGGAGCTCGCCGAAAGGACCCTGATGGCTGCAATATGTGTTTCTGTGTTACCAAAGGCGTGATCAAATGCACCACAAATCAACGGTGCAAAGGCAAAAACAGTAATAAACCAACATCCAAAGAAAAAGATAATCGTCAAAAAGAAATATCGGGTTCCGAAAACAAAACATATGTAGATATAAAACGTAAGTAGGTACCTAATGTGTTAATATTTGCTACCATATTAATTTCCAACCTTAGTAACGTAAACGATTTTCGAAAACTATCAAAATGTATTGAATTGGCATACGCACTCGACACCAATCGTCCGGCAGCTTACGTAAATCCATACATTTTCGATTACGATAACGTCCAGAGCAACAGAAATCACGATAAAAAGTAGGCGCCTTAATCGAATCGAGCGTTAATTTGGGACCCATTTCCAGAAAAATATGCTTGAATTCGTCAACATCATTAGAGATGTCAAGTCATTTGTAACTTTTACGAAACTTGACTTTGAACCTAAGGTGGGTACCAAAGAATGATGGGCAAATTGACCAATAAGGACAAGCGATATGTCACCGGATAGGTAATTCTAAGTTGTAAAACTATTACTATGGCAGGTAGTTCGAAATCTTTGGGCGAAATAAATTATCGCCATGCAAAGACGGCAGCATTTCATAGTAATTATGCTAAAGTCGTCTATGTAGGCGTCCCGATGATCCAGATGTAAAAAAAAATCTCCCAGTTATTTGAGGTTTCCCGCTACACAAAACCGTTGTAGAATTAAAAAGGATATCCGATGATATAGTGTTTATTGTTATTGGATTCTAGGCCAGCGTTCATACATTTTTGCCCATCATACTGTACCTACAGTCAACTATGTACTTTGTCAACGTGACGTTCTAAACCAAATTGTAGGAAGTCTCTTACGTTTTGGTTGTCAACGTCACTTTAACATAGCTCATAGCGGCCTAAAAATCAAATTGGTTGACTGTACCTGCCCATACTAATACTCGAGACATAAATGTAACTTGTTTTTGACGTATATATTCTAGATCCATATATTTATATATTCTTTATGGTACTCTTGACGTTCTAGAACAAGCAACAATATGCCAGCCCGGCGACGAGCCGATAGTAGATTGTAAAAAATGTGTCTGCGTTCGACCTGGGATTATGAGTTGCCGAAAAGTACCAGGTTGCAACAGTATTGATCAAATTCCAAAATGGGTGACCAAAGGTAATGACTGTATAGGACTTCTGCGACAGTATGACCAATGAATACATATATTTTGTCTTATTTATTAAGGTTAACCACTGTGAACGGAAATATAAATTACGAATATCATCCACAATCGGTTCTATGGATTAATTGCTTGATAGGTACGAGTAAATGTCAAAGCGATTTTATAAGTCGGAGAAGTTGAGTGTTAGTGTAGCAATTTCTTAACTGAAAGATAAATATAACCTTGATAACGATCCGTTGTAAGGATGCACGCAACCACTACTAAATATACTCATTCACAGGAATCCATATTGAATATTACCTAACATATCATTATAACAGAATATTAACATATTGTCCAGATTCAATTTAAATTCGACCAAAAAGCCTTCATGAAAGTTAGAGTCAGAAAATAAGTTGTGCTGTAAATCTACAACATGAAAAAGTGCGACCACGTGTTGGATGATTATCTTCAGAGTTTGAACTCCTTAACAATCTTATAAATTGTTCCAGGGAAACAACAGTGCCAGGATTTGATAGATGGGTGTAAAAAGTGCGTGTGTCAACCAAATGGCGGAATGAAATGCCAAAGAATACCGGGTTGCAACAATTTGGATCGTATTACCACGCCGATGCCTAAAGGTATACGCAAAGAGAGAAATAAATGTAAAAATAATTTCGTTCGTTTTTGCGTTTTATTTGATACTAGCTTTTGCCCGCGACTTCGTCCGCGTAGAACTCGTTTATTGCAGTTAAGTAAATTAATAGTTTTAAGTAATTCTATAGTTTGACGTCCTCCCTGGCAAGAATGATCTTTCAAACAATATTGAGATCGAAATTTACCGGGACACCAACTTTAACCATTCACTCTTACTGGAGGGCACTCCCGATACCTCGAAAGAGTTCAGGAACTCTAAGGGTAGGACGTGACTTGCTCTGTGTCTATGACATTGTCTACCAATAGATACTCCACAACATCGCCTTCTACATGAGACATATTTTTATATTTATCCGCCCGACAATTTCGTTTGTCGGTGCTAATATCGCCCTCTCGCACAAACATTCTCTATTCTTTATATTGTTTTTTAGATCGGGGTACACGTTATTTTTTAGATCATCTGTGTTTTGTACAATATTACAGAATTCGCGGTTTAATGTATTCAAATCGTATCTATCTCTCGCCATACGATCTTCGACCATTTTTAGTAGAGCTGCCGGATATATTGCCCCGACTGTGTATCATGGTGTACTCGTAGTTCCTGGCATATTTGTAGTGAGGTTAATTTTTTATATATATACTCATATCGTAGATGCCGAAATGCATTTATTTTATCCGCTGGTGTGCCCCTAGTTATCACCGGTAGATGAGAATCTGTCTAAATTCGCCGTCTCAAAGCACCATCCCTCCCATGATAGTTTGGTTGCTCTTAAAATATCCATCATAGTTCAATATTACATATATTATATTATGAGTCTTAATACTATTTATAATGTAGGTATCTATCATAATAAATGGCGGAACTCCCAAACATCATCAGTGGCCGCTGAAAAAACAAAGACAATTATATTCTTCAAACAAATTTACCCAATGCCCATTAATCTCATTCGGTTCTGCGGTTAATCCGTGAAAGCTTAACAAACAAACAGACGACAGACATAATTGAATTGCCATTTTGAATTTCTACCTATACTTTCACATCATTTTCGAAATCTGCGTCCTCAAAATCTAAGAAAATGACAATTATGTCCACTTTTAAAAAAAGATTATGGCCTTCATCTTGAATACTAAATTTGACATAATTTTCATAATCTGCGTCCACATAATGTAAGAAAATGATACCCATGACGACTTTTTCAATAAACATCATGACGGCCATTTTGAATTCCAAATTTGATATCATTTTCGAAATCTGCGTCAACGCAACCTAAGAAAATGACACCCATGATGACTTTTTCAAAAAACACCAAACATTGTCGTTATTCCCTCGGGAACTTTTAAATTTTCCGGGATGGGATTTTTCGTGTTAATCCAGGGTGCTACCTCCATTTTAAATTTCATCCTAATCCATCTAGCCGTTGCAGCGTTAAGGAGTAACTAACTAAAACCCCCTTTTACCCCCTTAGGGGTAGTTTTTTCTAAATCGCTGAAAGCAGTATATTTTATTTATAAACAGTAGCCTAAATATCAATTTCCTAATGTAGCCATTTCGATATCTTCCATACAAATTTCTACTTCCCATTTATCGCCTGAGGGGGAGTTTTACGGAAATCAATGAAAGTTTTTTTTTTTAATGTTAAACAGTCTTAAACAGTAGCTTAAACACCAATTAACACGTTTCCAACTAAAAAAATTAACATAAATGACCAAATTGTCATACAAACTACCATCCCAAATCTCACCCCCTTAGGGGTGATTTTTGAGATACAAATTTAATCTAATTCAGTTCCGTGGTTTATCCTTGAATGCATAACAAACAGACAGACGACAGACATAATTATTTTCACGTTTATAATGTTAGTATGGATTTTCTTTGTACAGCAATATTATGTACACCTATCGATGTATAGTTTTTTTACCCCTTGAGTATTGTTTGAAATGACATTTTAGAATTAAATAACCGACCAATTTGCCGAAAAATGAAATGCCTGTCAGTAATTATTTTCAAGTGATCATAATAACCGCCCTAATATTAAATAACAGCCGTAGAATTAATACGCCGTGAATAGTATTGAAAATAGCGGAAAAAAATGTTAAAATCTGGATATGTCAACGCTGACAACTTCAATCTGACACCGCTCCTTTTGATATAGACTAACAGAACTGAATGTAGGTACAAAGCCTGTTTCATGTTGTCACACTGGATGGCAAAAGCCATAGGAGAAATAAATTATTCAATTGCGCAATTTTGTCAAATAATTACTAATATTATTCTATATTAGTAATTATTTGCGTCCCCAAAAACTAAGAAAATGTTACCCGTGACAACTTTTTCAAAAAATACCATTGCCGCCAGCTTGAATTCTAAATTTGAAATCATTTTCATAATCTGCGTCCCCAAAATGTAAGAAAATGATACCAATGACGACTTTTTCAATAAACATCATGGCGGCCATTTTGAATCCCAAATTTGATATCATTTTCGAAATCTGCGTTAACGCAACCTAAGAAAACGACACCCATGATGACTTTTTCAAAAAAAAAAAGATATTGTAGTTATTCCCTCTGGAAACTTTAAATTTTCCGGAATAGGATTTTCCTATGTGTTAATCCAGCTATCTCCATTCTAAATTTCATCCAAATCCATCCAGCGCCATTGCAGCGTCAAGGAGGAACAAACTAAAACTCCCTATTACCCCCCTTAGGGGTAGTTTTTTCTAAATCGCTGAAAGAAGTATTTTTTATTTATTATCAGTAGCCTAAATACCAATTTCCAAACTGCTTATTTTAAAAATAACTTATCTCCTATACAAATTTCTACCACCTATTTGAACCCTTTAGGGGATGAATTTCCAAAAATCCTTTCTTAGTGTACCCTTAGAGTACCCAAGGAATATTCCCTTCAAATTTCAAGTCCCTAGGTCCAGCGGTTTAGGCTGTGCGTTGATCGATCAGTCAGTCAGTTTTACCCCTTTCCATCCCTTCGGGGATGAAATTATCAAAAACGCTGAAACACGTATAAATTAATTTTCAATTTTCAACCTAAACACAAAATTTTAATAGCCTAACTTAAACTAAAACTGACGGACTTTCATACAAATTTTCATCCCCTTAGGGGTGGAATTTCCAAAAATCCTTCCTTAGTGGATCTTTACACTATATAAGGTATTTATGTGCAAAATGTCAAGTCTCTAGGTCCTAAGGTTTGGGCTGTGCGGTGATATATTAACAATCCGTTTTACCCCTTTTCATCCCTTCGGGGTTGAAATTATCATAAACGCTGAGACACGTATAAGTTGAAATTCAATCGCCAACCTAAACGCAAAATTTGAAGCGTCTATCTTCAAAACTGACGGACTTTCATACAAACGTTTTTCCCCTATTTTACCCCCTTAGGGGTGGAATTTCCAAAAATCCTTCCTTAGTGGATCTTTACACTATATAAGGTATCTATGTGCAAAATTTCAAGTCTCTAGGTCCAGCGGTCTGGGCTGTGCGTTGATATATCAACAATCAGCTTAGCATTTTATATAATAGATATAGGTGAATTATGAATAAGTGTGTGGTCTTAAGAGGTTTTGAATGAAAAATTTGTTCCAGATCCAAATATAGGTCAAAGAGAGAGCGAAGGTAAATACAGAATTTATAAGTAAATACATTATCAAGGTTTGTTGTGTCAATCTTGAAGGTTTTAATAAAAAAAAAGTTCTAGCTCCAAATATAGATCAAACAGAAAGCGAAGGTAATATAGAATTTATACGTAGATATATTATCAATGTTTATTGTGTCAATCTTGAAGTTTTCAATAAAAAAAATGTTCCAGCTCCAAATATAGCTCGAGCAGAAACCGAAGGTAACATAGAATTTATATGTAGATACATTATCAAAGTTTGTTGTATCAATCTTGAAGTTTTTAATAAAAAAATTGTTCCAGCTCCAAATATAGCTTCAGCAGAAGACGAAGAACTGTGGGACCTCATAGACTCCATAGTAAGAATCTACAGATAGGTGTCGGAGCCATAGTTGAATCAAATCGCAATCACATCGAAATATGTACCGAGTAACTTGGCCGTATAAGGGCTCTTTTACACGTCGCGTCGGTAATATGTAGTGAATCTAACAGCGCTTCGGAATAGCATAAGGTTATTTTTGGGTCATTATTTGGGCGTTTGTTCCGAATCACTTTCGTGGTCACATTTTTTTGTAGAAGTGGCTGCAAACTTCGATTTCATTTTTGGTAAGGGATCTAAGTTTACAGAAAGTTTACAAAATGCTGCCGGACAAAAAATAAATAAATGGAATAGGTATTGAATGAATGAATATTGTGTGATAAGATAATGCTGTCCAGCGAGAAACATACACAGTGTGCTCTCATTTAACGGCGTCTTAATCCTACTAATATTATAAATGCGAAAGTTTGTGTGTGTGTGTGTGTGAGTGTATGTGATAGATTGTTACTCTTTCACGCTAAAACGGCTGGACGGATTTGGATGAAATTTGAAATGAAGATAGCTAATGCCCTGGATTTTAACATAGCCTAAATTTTATCCCGGAAGTTTTAAAAATTCCCGAGTGAATAACGATAATCGAAATCTACGCAGACGAAGTCGCGGGTAGAAGCAATAAAAAAATAAAAAAGTTACCTTAGCGTTACTGAATATTTAAAATAACAATAAAAGTTTAAAGTCAATATTAATCATTAAGAAATGTATACTTACATAATAAGGGAGATCCAAATCAAAATCAAAATTATAATATATTTATTGCATGACTGTAGGTATCAAGTATAATATACATATTGTACAGTGTCACTACAATCTACCATAATTATGGTGTACAAGAGATGACCACACAATATAAATACAGAAACTTGCGTAAAACATAAAGTAGATAAATTGATTAGCCAAATGTAATATAACTTGTATGTGAAAACTAGGCAAGTCAAATTTTAAGCTTCAGTTTATCCTAAGTTATCTGCTTTGTGGAAATAATTCGAGAATTTAAGAAGTTATACTTTTTAATAGCAAACATTGTTGTTGCAGAAAAAATAAGAAATTGTGTTTATAATTTATTTTAGAATGTCGTATGTTCTTAATAAATAAATATCAGGATTATCTACGGAACTTGGCACCAATTTAGATCTCAATTCTTTTGTTGGTGAAGTCGATAACCATGCATCGCATATTTTAAAATATTGAACATGGCTCCCATTTTAACATTTATGTTTTTGATGGGAGATCAAACCAAAAAAATATTTTTCCGAATCTGTTAATAAATGACGGAGTTCTGAGGTAACTAGCATAAATAATAATAATATGAGATTGTACATCCCGAGGAAATGTGGAGGACAAGGCATGTTAAATGCTAAGAATCTCCACAACCACGAGGTGTGCAATCTCAGGGATTATTTCCTTAGCAATGAGTGTGGGATGCATCGTGATGTGGTTGCAGTAGACAAGAGCCTCACGCCTCTTTCCTTGGCAAACGAGAACTGGCGCAAACCAACGGTGTTGAGCACTGAAGACCGCAAGAACGTATGGAAGAGCAAGGAGCTACACGGACGCTTCTACCGGGCCCTAACAAGGCCCGACGTAGACTTTTTAGCGTCTGTGAACTGGCTACGATTTGGTGACCTCTTTGGGGAAACCGAAGGTTTTATCTGTGCAATTGCTGACGAGGTCATAATGACGAACAATTACCGGAAATATATTCTGAGGGATGGCACGGTTGACATTTGTCGAGCATGCCGTTGCCCCGGCGAGTCCCTCAGACATATAATTTCCGGTTGTTCGCATTTGGCCAACGGCGAGTACTTGCACAGACAAAACCTCGTAGCCAGGATCATCCATCAGCAACTTGCTCTTCAATATGGTCTTGTAGAGTCTGAAGTGCCGTACTATAAGTACGCACCGGCACCAGTTCTCGAAAATGGTCGTGCTACGCTCTATTGGGATCGATCTGTCATCACGGACAGGACTATTGTTGCCAATAAGCCTGATATCGTGTTGACAGATCGATCTCAACGCCGGGCAGTGCTCGTCGACATCACCATCCCGCATGACGAGAACCTTGTGAAGGCCGAGAAGGACAAATTCAGCAAGTACATTGACTTGGCTCACGAGGTGACCGACATGTGGGATATTGACTCAACGATCATTGTCCCGATAGTTGTTTCGGCAAACGGTCTTATAGCGAAGAGTCTCGACCAACACCTCAAGAGACTCTCGCTAGATGGCTGGATCAAGGGCCAGATACAGAAGGCAGTACTCCTCGACACGGCACGTATTGTGAGGAGGTTCCTCTCTCTGCAGCCCTAACCACCGGTAGCTTGAGCCTTGCCCCGCTGCCGGCGGCACTCGTAGGTTAGGTTTTTTATAATGTCTATTTTTTGGTATTAGTATTGTTATTTTACTTTTATATTTGAATATTTGTTATAAAAAACCTAATGTACAGAAAATTAAATAAATATCTAGAATAATAATAACACAATTTACAACAAAACACTGTTTTCTGATTTTTTTATTTGTATACACACAATTACCCATCTAGATGCCAAATTTCACCTTTCTACGTCACCTGGAGGTGGGTTAGGCTTTTGATGCTTAATCAGTCAGTCAGTGGTAAAAATGCCGATTTTTAGACGTTAATATCTCAATAACCTCTTCACCTTTTTTTATGAAATTTAAGGTTCTAGTTGATCTAAAGGGTTTTAATACATAAACCAAATTTTATGTTTGTATGATAGATATATTTGGAGTTATTGAGGCGTCAAAAGTGGATCCAAACGGTTCGTGTAAATAACACACGGCTGCGCTCGCCAGTTCCTTTTGTGTGAACTTGGCTGGACACGCTGCCGCTTGTCTAGATAGAACTTTACTTTATTAAATACTAGTTTAAAAGTCACAGGGATATTATTATTATTATTAGGATCAATTATAAAATACCTTAATTTTGAAACTAAATTAGTGAAGATAAAAAAAGTCAACTAATTCGTCGAGCGAGGAAACTGCCAGCTCTTTGGTCTCCAGTGACGTCAATGAGCCTCTTTTAAATTTATTTAACCAGGTTTAGAGCGTTAGGACCCCTCGGACCGAGGGTTTTGAAGCCGAAGGGAGTAGAAATATATTCTGGGACGACACCACTATTTGCATAGTTTAGTATTTTCAACCGTTTCGGCCACCGCAACAGCCCTATTAGAGTTCGTTGGAGATGAAACGGGGCTAGCGTGTTTACACACTAGCACCCGCCCCATATTAATTAAACCATAATTGTTCATGAATATGCTTTTTTGCCGTGATTACTCTATAGGTATGTAGCTGTGTTTGCAATCATTCACCTCAGCTAACGTTCCGATACCTATACATTTTCAATAAGTAGTTATTTGTTGGGTAAATTTTGAGGTTTTTAATAACTTTTATTCCCGACCCAGATTGATTAACAACAGACAGCAATGGTGAACTAGGATTTGATCAAGACTCTACTACTACTACTAGGAAGAGACCAGAAACAACAACCCGTAGAGACAAAACTACTACTACTAGGAAGAGACGAAAAACAACAACCCGTAGAGACAAAACTACTTCTACTAGGAAGAGAACAGAAACAACAACCCGTAGAGAAAACATATAGCAAATAACCAGCATTAAAAGCAAAATTAAAAGACTTCATACTAAAAACAAAAGACCAAAAATATAATAAAATCAAGGGTCGATTACATTGCAAAAGTGCAGTTTTAATTTAATTTAATAGGTTCTCCTATAGTAGCCTGTAAAATTTAGCCTATTTTCACTTTCACTAACTTGATTAGCCCCAAAATCAAACACCAGATTTTTTATTTTTTTAACTATGCATTAGCCCTAATTTTAGCATCCCAAATTAACGTTTTAACTATTTTTTATATCCGATTCTTAATAGCTCTATTTTTACTTATCTCTTAATTTTACTTGATAAATTCAGTTTCTCCACAGTTTTGTAGTAGTTTTCCTTGAGATTTCTATTTAGTCGTAAGCGATGAAAGTTAGACTACTACAGATTAAGGACTTATTTTATTTAAAGTTAGTTAGCAACAAACGGGTTTTTTTAAACTCGCTTTTTCTTATAATAATTATTTTTACTTCTCATTGTTTTTTGTCCGTCGCGAGGTATGGAAGTTGAACAGGTGGTATTCAGTCCACTCAGCAGCGAGCGGAGCGCGAACTCACTCGTGGCAGCCTGGCCTGTCAGCTTTGGGAACACCGCCACCGCCCGCACCCCAGAACGTCTATGTGGCCACACTATATTATTACCAGCAATTTACTTTACGCTGTAAGATTCGCAACTTATGTTATTTTATAATAAAACCATTACTCAAATATTTCATATACTGGCGAGTCAGTTAAAAGTCAGTTGGTTAAGTATTTCAGCATAACGAGACCCCGTTATTTTGCTCGTAAGTACTTCTTGCGGCACGTGCAGAAATATCATACAACGATTGTCAACGTATAACAAACTTTTACAGAAAAGCCTTGTACTAGTTAAGAGCAATTTAATCACGATTTTATATCATCCCTTGGGCCTATCGGGAAAGTATGATAAAAGTTATCGATCCTTGTTTTTGTAAAATCAAATTAAATTCAACAGTTTTACTGGTTCTAAAAAATGTAGGTAAACCTACACCTGACTTTTGTTCATCTGTAAATGAATCACAATAATTATAACTACTACACTGACCAACTTCTCTAAAGCTATCACATAATTTTTACCGGCCATAGTGCCTCCATCACATAAAATATTTTTTGGTTTTACATAAAGGTTAATTAGATTTGTAAGGTGAATGAGACGCCAAGTTGACAATCAGAAGGTTTATTCAGTAACTTATGAAAACAGAGATGGAACTATGTCTAGTTGAATATCCTAGGTAAGTGAAAACATACAAGATGAACTTAAGGGAGGACCGCATAGGCTGTCTCTCCCTGTACCCACTCGTCGGTGTCACTTGAGGATAGCAGAGTCCGTCTCTCAAGCTAGACCTAGCTAAGGAATGAAAATAGTTTTTTTTTTTTGGAATTGATCTTGCGTATTTGGTGGGTTCCTCACCGTCACTACTTCACTATGGCCTTTGGTGGCGTGCCGAACCTATGAGTTTGTCAGTGCGGCGACCGCCGCACTGAAGGGCTCCTGCCCGTCGGGTAGAGCGCCGCCCGAGCGTAGCGAGGGCGGCGTGTTTGAAGTTCTTCTGCCTTCTGTGGCAAGTGTGATGTCGCACCTGCTGGTGGGACTTAGAAGGCGTGTGTTGGTCTGGATGGTGGGAATGAAAATAGGACGGCTGTGCGCAGCTTATATACCTTCCGAGCGCCGCCTTCGTATGCGCTGGGTCGGTCGGTCAGCCGAGCGAGACAGGTAGTGGGGTGCTAGCGGGATAGTATTCGAGCCCGAGCGCCTCGTTTACTGCCGTTGTTCCTTATGTCTCTACAGGTTTAATTTTTTAACTTTTAATAAACTATTTCACAGTTATAAATAAATAATGAAAAAAAAAACAGCGACAACGATATTCATACGGACCTGCAAAGTTTCTTTGTACTGCTCTGAAACATACTAATTTTAAATAACGTCTGGATAAGTTTATCTTTAAAATTCAGCTGGATCTTGAATTGTCTTCATTGTTTTGCGCAGAGAACGTCCTGTTTTTTTTAAAAACAAAATTACCCCGTATTAGACGGGTGCGAAGCCGCGGGCAAAAGCTAGTATACCTATAAAAACAAACGCAGAGACTGAAACATGATGAGATAAAATAATAATGATGATTATAATTTATTTCATTTATTTAATATTTATTACAAAAGGAAAAAATAATACACTTAGTATACAAAAGGCAGACTTAAGTAGCAGTAAGGCATTCCCTAACAGTTATGTACCACGCGATTTATAGTTACTATCTATTAATTATTAATATTTATTATTATGGCGCGCAATAGGGCGTTGTGGATTGTGCATCCACCTTTATAAATTAGTGTATACTTTTTACAATATCGATATGAACATTTTTACCCTTACTGTGGCAACATTTGCGGATTCGAGTTAAAAAACTGGTCTCTCGAATTAAAATGTCTACTTTAGAAGGACCGGTACCAGGATTGACTTCTTATATTGCTTTCACTGCATAACCGACGCATGTCGCCGGCAGCGGGGCGAGGCTCGAGCTATCAACAATCCCTTACTGTTATTAAACTGTGGCAAATTAATTATTCATTTAAAAAACATGCTTAATTGAACAATTATCACGATGCAATTATCATCGCTTCTACATTACAGGAAATGAGTAATTGCTAAAGGAAATAAATTTCATTTCATACTATTTCCTTGCTGTCTTACGACGAGTAAGATGCAAGACTTTCATTTTCCTTCCGTTTATAGTTTCACTGTCTTGGTAAGTCAATATTTACAGTATGCAGTGATAGACATTAAACATTAAAATTTATTACTTCCTCCCTTCTCAACTCTACAAAATGTTTTATTAAGTCCCAGTTAACGATGCACAGCCTTGTATTGGTCTTGTTTCTTGTACTGTAGGAGCAGGATTTAAAACCTGGAGCTTTATACAGCGTTCTTTCGGTAGGATTCGCCCGAAAAAAAAAACCTCATACAGAAATAATTGCTAAAATTACTAAATGCTTGTGTATTGCTTAATTTTACACTAAAATGACGTGTCCACGTGAGTCAGACATTTCATTGTGAGCCATCGTAAGTCATAACTAAATAAATTGAATATATAAGTTATCAGTGATCGCATTATTTGAACAGTCAAGGTCAAAAGTAGGTACGAACTCTTGTACCTCGTCGCTTTACAGTTACGTAAGCAAAGACAAAGAAGATTGACAAATATGTTAGGGTAGACCGGGGACAATAGTAACAAGGGTCAATACTACCATCGCCTATATCCCCGCAAGTACATCGAAATATGCATGTTTTTGAATACACGAGTGTGCCTTGAGCGTATCTCGACCTGCTCATTAGCCGGTCACTCGCTGCCGCGCGAAACGCACAAGCTAGACGACGATTTGTATTTTTGACTGACCAAAGTAGGTATTTACGATTTACGTTTTGTGTTACTATTTACAATTAAATAGTCGTAGTGTGAAAGTTTTACAGAATTGTGATTCTCTAGTTATTAAAGATTGTAATGTGCCACAGTGTGAGGGTCAGATAGATATAGAAATCGAGATTTGTGAAGTTTAGTGAGTGCGAGTAAAACTGGACAATTTTACCACCACATTCGGGGTCAATTGTAACGTTACAATTGACCCCGTGTTACAATTGACCCAGGGTTTTTAAAAATAAGACAATTGAATCAAATTATTTCTGTAACAAGTTACATCTCGGGTATTTGAATTTGTACCTATGATTCATCCCAACGATTCGTTTCGATACTTCGGGATGTATATCAATTATAATACCCATAATGTCATCCGTTTCAGTAGCATTATTTAAAAATAATTTGCTATGAAGGTTGGGGTTGATTGTACCAGGGGTCAATTTTTACTGTATGGGATTCGTAATTGTTAAATTATTCGATATTTTTGTTGTATTGAGATCTTGTTATTGCTTGAGAGGTGTGCTTTGAGCACCCTTAAGTGATTTTTATAATAACTCGTCACAATTATGTTTCAAAAACTTGGAGTTTCAATCCTCGTGTGGTTGCCGAGTTAGAATAGTGCCACTCCATGTCTTCCCGTGGATGTCGTAAGAGACGACTAAGGGAATAAAGGCTTGTAGTACTGTTAGGCGATGGGCTTGCAACCTGTCACTAATACGCTGGTAAACATCTTAGCCTAATTGTGCAAATTGTGGTTATAGAATTATCAACAAGTTTTTAGAGATGTTTGTAATTCTGTAGCTCTGCCTACCCCACTCTGGGAACGAAGGCGTGAGATTATGTATGTATGTATGTAACTTGGAGTTTTTTTTTTTGTATAGTTCAACTGAAATGCTTGTCTTGTCTAGTCTAAATACGAGTCTCTATGTTTAAGACTGCTGTAACGTAACAGACTGATTCGTCTTAAGAAATTAACAATAAAACTGATTAATTAGTCCATTATTTTGGGTTTTATTTACCTGTGTTTTTCTGGTACAATTGACCCGTACTCAACATAAACTCAATTTGCACCATACTGATGTGATCAAATGAAAATTATTTTCTAGATTCGGATAACCAATTAGACTAGAATGTTATATCCTAAGCGATTTTTACGTGGTAGCTTTAGATTCTGAGTTACAGGTCATTATTTCTAAAATGGTACTATTGTCCCCGGTCTACCCTAATACGATAAAGTACCTTAGTAACTCAGGGATTTGGGAAGCTATAAGGTAGTACAGTCGACCTCAAAGATATGTTTACACTTTAGTACTTGTCACTTTATCCGCTATGACAATTTCATATGGCAGTTAAAACATGACGTTAAATAGACAAGGTACTAAAGTGTAAACATATTTATGACGTCGACTGTACAAATATAAGGTAGGCGAGCGAAGACATACGAGGGAGTTTTAAACTACCTAATTGAGATTGTCTGCCATAAAATGTTGATTGTACGCTATGACGGGACCACTTAAACTCATCATCATCATCATCATCATCATCATCATCATCATCATCATCATCATCATCATCATCATCATCATCATCATAATCATCATCATCATCATCATCATCATCATCATCATCATATCAGCCGAAAGACGTCCACAGCTGAACATAACCCTTCCCCGAGAATCTTCACGACGGCTGGTTTTGTGCTACTCTCATCCATCGGCTTCCCGCGATCATCACCAGATCGTCGGTCCACCTTGTGGATTCCTGCCAACACTTCGCTTTCCGGTCCGCGGCTGCCACTCTAGAACTTTTTTTAAATTAGTTATATCAACCGAAGCGGATAGTAACAATCACATTTTTATTAGAAGCGACAATTTTTTTTCTGTGTATCGAACAATCCAATTTGCGAAAAGGCTTCAAACGTACTTAAATTCGCCGGTTAGTAAGTCGTCTGTCGAGTTATAAAGCAATTTGTTTAAGAGAATACCTGATGCTGTAGATGGACGACAGTAGGTACGGAAGGTCAAGGCTCTGAGTTTCATAATTTGGTTAGGGTCGTTTCGTTTCCTCAAAGTCTAACAGCGAATTTCTTCCATGGAACATCTGCGTCATTGCTTATGCTTTGGAAATGTAATCGGTGTTAAAATAATTTTATTGGAAAAGAGAAAGCGCAAAATTGCCCTGTCTGCTGCAATTAGTGCTCTTGTATTAAGAACTCGCGCCCATGTTATGACTATTTTATTGTTATCTTTGTTGGGCCCGTCACAACGAACTTGAACATCCTGCTGCTTTCATGAAATTGCAGAATTTGATCGCTGTTTTACTTTAACTTCTGTTCTAGAGCAAGACGCACAATTTTGCTGTCTTTTTCTAACTTGACAGTTAGAGTACGATAGCAATTAACTTCTGCAATTTTTATGGGCAGTCTAAACCTTGCTTTAGATAGCGTACTAACAGACTTGGAAAACTGATTTTGTATAATGAACAGATTCAATATCATATTTTGTTATTATTCCATTTTAAGTTTCCACCATTTTGTTCCTTTGTTTGACTGTGATTGGGAACAATTTTTTTTGAATACCCGTGAAATGTACACAAGACTGAGACGGTAACCATTTGCGCCGGAGCTGGGCTAATTTTCTAAAAAAAATTACTTACTCTTTAAATTTAAATCGCTTTGTATAAATCCCTGCTAAATAGTAAAACGAATATTAATAATCTCTATTTATACAAGAAGTGAAAAACTGATTTCGACTGTTAGTGCGTTGTCCTTCAAGGATAAACCGCTAAACGGAATTTGACACAATCTCAGAAGTATAGTATTAACGAACTCTACGCGGAGGACGTCGTGGGCCAACGTTAATACCTACATAGTACGTAAAGTACATAGTATCTGCGACAAGTCAAAAACACTACCCTCCTCTCGGGTAGTCGGGTAGTGACTGATAACAAAACAAATTTCTCGTTTTAGGGGACTCTTTTCATCATCACTTTCGGCTGCGTTACAAAAGATGTCTCAATGACCGACCCTTACCAAACGTTACTTGGTAAGTGCATCTTCTTTTCTGAAATCTAATTGAATACATAATGTTTCGTGTAAATATAAGTGTAGTTCCCACTAAGGGCCGGTTCAGACGGAAAGCATTTGAACTGTAAAATTACAGTTCAAGGGCCTTTCAGATGCAGTTACGTCAACTGAATCAGAACTGCAATACAGTTCTATTGTCGTCGTATTGCAGATTGCCATAGGAAATCATTACAACCGTGCAGCTAGCTTGCACTTGGTGTGCGACAGGACTGGACGCCAACTGCAAGCGGAATTCACGGTTTTAATGCAGTTTGGATGCAGTTTCATCAAGTGAATGAGAACTGCCTCGAACTGCAATTTTGCACCTGGGTTGCAGGTCAAATGCTGTCCGTCTGAACCAGCCCTAAAAAGGTCGCTGAAGCAGTCGCAGATTTATCGACGACATACGCCTTAGCATACGCCTTATGCCGTATGCTTATGCGCGCACGCTATTGGTTGGCAACTGTACCTATGCGCAAACATACCTTCCATTGTCGCTAAGCGGCGTTTTTAACGGCACCACGCAGTATTCAGGGACCCTTTCTCTGAATCGGGACGGCGTAATAAAAGAAAGGGAGGAAATTTCAGGCCTCCACCACACCGGGCACTGAATACCCGCGTAGTGACATACGCCCTTTAAGTGGCCCGGTGGTGTTTCCGTCCTGACGGGACATTTTTGGTGGGTAACGAACCTGATTATGACTTTTTTTTGTGTTTTGCATAATTACCGAAATTCCTTTGATGTTGCGGGTGTTTATCGGTCGCGATGATCACTTACCATCCGGAGACTCGCTTGCTCATCTGCCTTCTTTTTCATATCAAAAAATAAATAAATCGAAATACTTATTTACTTTACTTTGTTCGTTTGGTTACTTACTTTAAAATTCCTTGACCAATGTTCTGGTTTTTCGATAATATCGATAACTAGTCTCTACCTGCCTGGCAATAATTTAGGTGGTGGTTATTTGCTTACTAATTCATCATCATCAGTTACTTAAGAGCCATGCTCTCGTCGGTGGAGTTATTTCCATTCTTTCCTATTCCAAGCCTTCCCTTTAACACACGACACGCCTTATTTTTCTTGTAATTGGTCTAGGTAAGTTCTTCTATTAATATTGATTCTAATTTGCTACAGAAGCTGCCGCTGACTGCCGCCAGAATGAGCGTTATCGGCACGTTGACGGCTGCAGTTGGTGCACTTGCGTCGAGCGAGGAGTGTTGGTATGCACTCGGAAAACGTGCCGGGATCACCCTGCGCAAGCTTCAGAAGAAGATTTTGCGTTAAGGCAACGGGCAAAAAAAATAGAAGAGGAATTACGTCGTGAGCGAGAGAACTTACAAATATATGGTAAGTTTATTTGTTACCAACATTTCTTAGCTTTGTTTGTAAGGTATTTAGAGACTTGCCACACTTATCCACGATGAGGTTATTGTGTACCCTGATAAGAGGCCACATATATGATATGATATGATATGAGAACTTACAAATATATGGTAAGTTTATTTGTTACCAACACTTTCCATTTTTTTAATACCTTAATTTTGTGGGTTTAAAGTGACGAACTATCTCCATATCACATTCTTCGCGCGGAAGCACATAAGGGCATCCCTTTTCATTCTTGTGTGGGCGTGGCACCATATATGGCCTCATAAGGCACCGAGGGTTCCGTACCGCCGCAGAGAAGGTAGTATTATATTCCAAATAGAATTCGACTTCGAATCGAATCCGCGCGAGCCCAACCACCACCACCACTTGACCATTTTTTAGTATTTGTTGTATTACTTCGTTTCGTTTATGGGTATGTTTTTATTATTTCACTTTCTTTCATTATTTATATTTGTTAGTAAGTCCATAATAACACATTTTCTAAAAAAACAATCAGTCGCTACCTACGGTTACGGTTCAAAAGATACAATTCTTTAGATTTAGGACGGACGGACGGACAGCGCAGGCATATTAATAGGGTCCTGTCGGGTTCTCTTCGGGCACGGAACCTTAACAATACTGAGGATCTTCTCGCAGACCGATCATTTATAAAACAAATTGTAATGGTCGATTGACACAGTTTAATCAGCAATGGTCTACTAAAGTATTTTGCCCTCCTCTAGTCTTGTCGGTAGAAACCATATCATCTTTGACCTGATCTGTCAAGTAAATAGGGGCTGTCAAAACGTTGCCAGTCAATACGATAACACGTCAAAGAAAATATGGTTTTTACCGCCCAGAATCTCAATACTTAATACTTTATTGCAATCATAATGTTTACAAAGATGGAAATATAACAAATGTCTCAATTATGAACCCTGTTAGGCACAGCAAACATATTTAGAGAGAGGGAGACTTATCCTTTTAATAATATGAAGCGACTTCATAATTTTTTTATAATTTATTGTATTTTTGTACAATTTACCTTTATTGTTTAATTTAACTAATTTACATTATTTATTTATATTTATCTCGGCTGGTCGACGTCCAATTTCCATCCTGTAAATATAAATATTATACATACGGAACTTTGTAAGTGTGCGCGTGTTAGTATGTTTGTTCCTCATTCAACTCAAACGGCTGAACGGATTTGAAATAAATATGAATTGGCATGGCTTATACCCTTAATTAATATATAGGTTACCGTTCAACCCGAAGCGGAAGCTAGTAAGTATTTCCTATTTATTAATATGCAATCTCATTTGTAACAGCTTTCGCCAGGACTTGCAAGGCGGGGGAACGCCTAAGTAAACCTGAGGGCTGCAGTTTGTGCATCTGTGTAGAGCAAGGAGTAGTAAGATGCACCGGAAGAAATTGCAACCACCAAAATAAAATACCTACCTACACAAACAAATATTTGAAGAAAGATTTACCAGATTCAGAACAGAAATACTACTTAGATATACAACGTAAGTAACGTAATATGCCACCAGCGCCTTCTTTGTAGTAAATGGGAGTTTCTATTTCTAGAGCTGTTGCCAGTGAAACAATAGGGAACTAAATTACACTTTTTTAGTGCAATAAAGGTTAAACAAATAAATAAACCGTATGCGACAAAATCGCATAAAGATCGAATAGAAGAGCAAGCCATAAAACCGCAGCAGCGAATACTAACTCCTCATTCATAAATGCACATTTAACCTGTTTTTGTTAAAGTATTCTTTGTCTCTTTCTATCAAAATTAAATGTCACAATGAAGGATAAGGACAAAGTATATTTTAACTACACTTTAGCTATCGTGCTTTTATGAATAAGAGCCACACAGTGCGACCGCGCTGAAGGTTTGTAAAGGTCTCTTGTCGCGCGACTTAGCAGTGCGACTGCACGACTAAACATCCTAAAATGCGGAAGCGCTCTTGCCTATAGAATTTAAAAAATGATATCACGATCTTAGTATGGAGAAATTGATATGAAAAAGCCAAATAAAACACTGTTTACAAGTCGCCAGAGCGTCTAATGTATTATGAAAAAACTATATTGAATTTGACGTAATATGTACTTACTTACTTACAAAGTTACTTTGTAAATCCAGCCATGACTTTATTATAGAAAACATGTTCTTTAACCAATATAATCAAGAAATCTTTAATACATGTTCTCGACGTCTTAGCAGACACAAAAAGAAAGTGTTTGATGAAACAAAGTAAAAAAGTCATTTCAATCAATGTATTTTATACCCAGTATGAGGCTACTTAAAGTATATTATTAAAGCCCATTAATTGATGCCATTAACATCTTAATAGATTCAATCAAGCACCATTTTTTTTTCAAAATACTAAAATAATTAATTAAAATTAATAGGGTAATAACACTAATAACAGAGGAGAAAGGTCCTTCGCATGTGGTTTTTTTACGCATATCGGTCCTTTATACTTAAAGAACAAAAATTGAAATAAAACATCAGATATCGTCACTGTTCTAAATTCAAAATTTAAATTTTCTTCGTACATTCTTAAGCTTTTTCACCCATGACGGCCAGTTTGTATCGTATTTAGTGGTTTTTTTATTTGTAAGAATACCGATTTTTCTCATAAATATTAATGATCTTTAAGCTTAAGAAAATTCCACTTTGCCTTTACCCTACTAAAATGTATGGAAAAAGTTTTCTTTGATTTGTGGGTGTTCTAGTACTCTAACCTCAGTTGGTCTCAAAGAGTGTTTTAATCCTTTATGGGAATGGGATCGATTGGCATTAAAAAATAAATTACTCAATTCTGACGATTTCTCGCTGACTGTACATTTTATCAAAAATCTGTGAATGTCGATTGTCATTACTCAAAAAGTTGAGAAAGGTCTCCTAAGATCATTTTCGCGTGGCAGCAAGGGATCTGGTAGCTGCCCTTAATGTCCCATCTTAACTTTCCACCTGTCATGTTAAGTAGGTTTAGTTTCAGTTAAGTAATAGATTGGTTTAATAAACGACTTTGATAAGATTTATCAATAATTTGTTTCATGTATTCATGAAATCAAAGCACTTTATTAATATAACTATTTAACCTTGTTATTAATTTGACATAATATTTACAGAATTCAACAATAATACAATATCTAGTTGAATGGTACAGTCAGCATGACATATATCGTATCAGCCAAAGTGGGCAAATAGTTCGTCACACCATACAAAATATATTGTGTTACGAATTATTTGATCACTTTGGCGTTACAATAATTTTTGATGCTGACTGTATAAGTTTAATGTTTAATTCAAGCATTCAATTTCTTTATTTCAATTAATTACTGTTATTTATAAGGGGCGCCGAGCCTTCAGTGGCGCCCTTATTACTGTTTTGAGTTTTCTAATAAACATGGAAGGTAAGAAAAAATTTGTGGCCACAAAAAAAACAGTCCATTTAATTCATAAAACACATAGAAAGTTACAGAATTTCTTAAAATACTAACTATAAATAAAATTTTCTGTGGCTTGGTCCCTAAAATGCTGGCCGCGTTCCCCCTTTGCACAGCCAGACCGAGCCGCAGCGCAAAGAACGAGCCCGCTCTGTGATCACCCGCCGCCAAAATAAGTCTTTCCGACTCCCCTTTTACAAATTTAATTAGCACAGCTACACACTTATAATGTTCCATATACATAATTTTAATTACACACTGTTCCAGATCCGACATCACAAAACAACACTTATTAAAAAATCTTAATATTTTCATATAGCTAAAAGTCATCACGCAACCTAAGCCGAATTTGAAAAGAAACTTACTGACCAGTATTATTAGTACAGTAGCGGCATCGAGTGATGACACTTTTGAAGTTTGCTCGCTCATGAAGTTCCCTAAATATTGACAGCAAGTATAAAGGAACACATGTCAAACTTCATTGTTGCAGGTACCGGAATAGTGATGTACTGCTGGCGCTGTAATTTACCGAAACGCATTTCGTAACTAGCTTCATCTTGAGGTTCTTTTTATATGCTCGCACTCTAGCGTTCATCGTTTTAATCATAACTAACAAAAAACATCTCAAAAAAACAATTCGCGTGATGATAACAAACGACCGCTGACTGATACAACAACGTATGACAATGTAGTCACTGCACTGTCACGTCACCGCCGCTGGCAAACTCGCGTCCTAGCTCTGAGTTAACGTGGTTTAATGATTATTTATTCACTCATTTATCAATAATTTCACATTTTGTATATTTTGACACAGTATTTCAAATTTCTGACAATGTTGATCTACAATTTATGGCCTTTTATTTTTATGCGTTATTTCTTTAATAAACTTTTTTTAAATATACTTTTCGGACCGGACTGATTTTTTTACGATAATAAAATGGAGTGTTTCGCAACACTATTTGTCAGCTATCAAAAGAGCCATCACTCGATGCCGCTACTGTAGTATTATGCATTGTTTTTACCCTGTGACCCGCAAAAGTTATTTTTGCAAGTGGCTTAAAGAAAAACTAAAATTTATCCATGCAGATTATATGGACAGTGGCGCCATGTGGCGCTTTTTCCACGCACGCAGCTAGATTTGTGGATTGTTGTTGTTTTGACTTGATTGTTTTATTCAAGTATATTGTTTAATATTAATAAGTGCAAGCTTAATCGTAATAAGTTGATTATTAGACATAATGTTTTTTTTGTTTAATATAATCAATTGCTTTTAATTTAATTATGGACTTAACAGGATTCGTGTGGTTAAGTTCAATGATACTAAGTATTAATAAACTAGTTATACTTAATAGATTCTAACAATTTCATAAATCCATGAGTCAAGTGAATAATTAAATTTATTAAACCTTTCGATGAATCGTACTTTGTTGTAGTTAAAAAGTCAAATTTATGTATTTGATTAATTAAATAATAAATACAATTATGTTTTTCCTAATCAAGCAAAAAGTCAGCTTGATTAATCCATTTTTTTTCAGTGTTGTTTTTCTTCGTTTCGTATATGGACGTATGTCTTTATTATTTCACTTTCTTTCATTATTTATATTAAATATAAATTACGGATTTACTAACAAATTTTGTTAGTAATCCACCGTAATAACACATTTTCTGAAAAAATATCAATCCGCTACCTGTTACGGTTCAAAAGAAGCAGCTCTTTAGATTTAGGACGGACGGACGGCAGCGCAGGCATATTAATAGGGTTACCTTTGGATTCTCTTCGGACACGGAACCTTAAAAATACTGAGGAGCTTCTCGCAGACCGATTATTTACAAAAAAATATGTAATGGTCGATTGACACAGTTAATCAGCAATGGTCTACTAAAGTATTTCGCCCTACAGGGCCTCTATTGTAGACAGGCGCTAAAAACCATATCATCTTTGACCTGATCTGTCAAGTAAATAGGGGCTGTCAAAACGTTGCCAATACGATAACAGGTCAAAGATAATATGGTTTTTACCGCCCAACCTCGGGGGCCAATTTCCATCCTGTAAATATAACTATTATACGTACGGAACTTTGTAAGTGTGCGCGTGTTAGTATGTTTCTTCCTCATTCAACTGAAACGGCTGAACGGATTTGAAAGAAATATGCATTGGAGATGGGTTATACCCTAAATTAATATATAGGCTACCGTGCAACCCGAAGCGGAAGCTAGTAAGTATTTCCTATTTATTAATATGCAATCTCATTTGTAACAGGTTTTGCCAGAAATTGCAAGGCGGGAGACCGCCTACCTAAACCTGACGGCTGCAGTTTGTGTTTCTGTGTAGAGCAAGGAGTGGTAAGATGCACCGGGAGAAATTGCAATGACCAAGATAGAGAACCTACCTACACAAACAGATATTTGAAGAAAGATTTACCAGGTTCCGAAACGAAAGAAAACTCAGCTATAAAAAGTAAGAAACGTAATATGCCACCAGCCCCTTCGTTGTAGCAAATGGGAGTTTATATTTCTAGAGCTGTTGCCAGTTAAAAAATGTGTACTTTTTGTTGTGCAATAAAGGTTAAATAAATAAATAAATAAACCGTATGTGAAAATCAAACCAGTGTAACATACATTAAAAAACAAAAGATCGAATAGTGGAGCCAGCCTTAAAAACGCAGCAGCAATAATATACTAACCCCTCATTCATTAACGCATTCACTGCCACCGACGAAGATATGCGTTATATTATATACACAAGTTTGTTCCTAGGCCACGCCCCCTGGCAGTGAATGCGTTAACGCACATTTAACCGAGCCTGTTTTTGTCAAAGTATTCTTTTTCTCTTTCTGTCAAGTCTTTCAGCAGTGGTTTTTCTTACACAGAAATTGATGATCTTTCAGATAAGCGTTGGTTTTTTGGGGAGATCGATCATACTAGATACTTAAGTTCATACGAGGCGTCGCTTATCATGCTGTTGCCATTGATTAGGACAATCAGGGGGGCTTGCAACACTGCATTGTCGTATAGTCCTACCCCTCTCCTGATCCGAGGACCAAATTAACGAAACTTGGGATCATACTAGACCTACCAGTAATTAAAAAATAATAGCTTTGCCAGGTTTTTTGCATTGCAGCACTGCCTTTTCGTGTTCCCCCATTAATGAAATGACCAATTATATAAATATCATCTGGTAGTCTTATCGAAACTAGGTTTAGTGTCGTGGGCTCCCCTACCATAACGTTTTGATGGCTGTTATTTACTTGACAGTAATTATATTATGTAACAATGTAGTTGTTACGCTGCTTACCTGTTTTGCAATTTATAGACCAACTAGCCTTGATCACTTCACTTTCACTTAAATTCACGATTATAAAACATATAGGCTTTCACTCCTGTTAAGGTGTATTTCGCCAATGTCAAGTTACTTATAGACACTCCCATGGACTTATTAGAGAAATAAGTCCATGGATATCACTCGCGTAGACAATTGTTCGGTAAAAGAGTATTTTCTCTAATGGACTAAACGGAAGCTGGAGGTAGCTCCACGCGCTTCTGCCAAGTCATATCCCTTCGTGTGGCGGCCGCCATTAGCAAATTCCCGCTGCTGCCAGCAAAAAAAAAACTGCTATCACGCTTCGCAGAACCAGACCCTACGAACCTACCTTCTTCCGTTCACACTACCGGAGTTCTTTAAATAAATTCTTTAAACTTCTCCTGAGTTTTTACTTGCCACCCGGTAGGACGTGACAATTAGTAGTAAATAACGATACCATAACAGATCAAAAGTGAGATGGTTTGTATCGCCTAGAATAGAGGCTGTGATGTCAATAGGCATTTGCAATCTCAATCTTCAAGCATACTGATACTCGAGACAAGTGGACCCTCACCAGAAGAATTCGCCTGAAATGTAATATTCAAGATTTAGTTTTAAGCTTTACGTTACAATACTTCCTCATTGACTAATTCTCTTCTCGCTCAGTAATGTAATGCTTGAATAAGAAATGCCACTTTACAAACGAATGCTCCCGGTAAGGGACCACCGTAATGGGACTTCTTCTTGACGTTCTTATAAAATGTTCTAGGTAAAGCATCACAGTGCCAAACCAACGACGAGCCGATAGTAGAGGGCTGTAAAAAGTGTGTCTGCGTTCGAACAGGTATTATGAGTTGCCGAAGACTTCCTGATTGCAAGCCTTTTGATCACTTTCCGAAATGGGTGACCCAAGGTATGAGTATATATATATATAAGTTTTTATTTCTTTATTAAGGCTAGAAGCAATCACACAATAAACATAAAATACACCACCACTGTGAACGGAAATATAAACACAAATACTCTCACACTAATTGACCTAGTCCCAGCTCTAGGCTTGTAATTACGGGGACAACTATATAAATACATATATACTCGTAGAGAAATAAATACTTAGTACCTGGAAGACCGAGCGTCGCTCGGGTTGAAAACGAAATTTCCCGAAGATGACAACTTGACAGATCGATTTTTGCATATATCGATACCTTAGTTCACAATTGTACTAATTACATTTGAAAAGTTATTGTAATTAGTATGTTTGGGCACAAATAATAAGTTCGTAACTTTACTGGCAAAAAAAAAAATTTAGTACGATTGTGCACTAAGGTATCGATATATAATATATATATATTGCTCGTTTAACGGTATTAGATAGATGTAGGAATGCGTGAAATGGACTGACAGATATAGTATTATAGACATGTGAGTGAAAGTTTAGTTAAATAAAGTTTAGTTTTAGTTTTTAAATTTTGCTAAGATGGCCATTCGCTAGCTCAAGACTAAAAGACGCTTCGTAATATGCTTAATTATCGTTTCTAATTAAAATTAACTGATACACGAAGAGTTCCACTTCTACGACCCCCACACTTATACATAGACAACATCCCAGACTCGGAAATATATACTCGCCCTCATCACACAAATACTTATTTTCCCATCCCGGGAATCGAACTCGGGACCGCTAGCTTCGTTTATTTTATTACGAAATATTTTGCCAAGGAGCTACCCCGTACGAATTCAACGGTAAATTGCTATTGCAGTGTTTTTAACTTTTTTGCATTTCTGGAAACAATGTATCCGGCTTCTGATTTTTTTGTTACAGTAGCATATTAAATATGAAAAATGTAATGTAATATTTGCATAAAGGGTTTTTACCCACGATCATGTGAAAACAGCTGTAATAGCGTTTTAACTTAACAATTTTCGTGGCACTTAAACGCATTTGATTATAAGTGTTATGACCACCTTTTTCTCCCGAAGATATTTTGTTGTCTTTAAAAGTTTAAAGTTAAGCATAATACATTTTTTTTATATGCTGATCTGAGTTACTACTAGAATAAAATAAAAACATTAAACATAACACCTGAAACAGTTTTTTACTTCTATTTTATACAATACATTTAATATTTCAAAAAATTATGAAGTTCTGGAATTTCAAAATCGTAGCCCAATATCGAAATCAGTTTCGGAATTAAAAATTATTTAAGTACTAGATGAAACCTCGGCTTCGCTCGGGTAAAATGTAGACTCATTCCAATGTTCCATTTTTTTTTTATAAAATGTATATGATACTTCTGTAGTTATCAGTTTATGGACTTAGGTAGGTACTTACAGTCCGTAAGCACTAAAAAAACATTCGTTTTGAACTTGTCTCTCACTCGCTATCATACTCTCTTATTGAGAGCGAGTGAGAGAGGAGTACAAAAAAAATATTGCCAGTCTAAAGACTATCGTATGGAAAAATCTATGTATCGATATTACACCAGTAGATATACTCCTATCTCTGATGTCTCTGTCTCACAATAAAAGGAATTAGACCTTAGAGGTCACAATGGAGAACGGAATACGAACCTGCGACACCTGTGACACAATCAATCAATCTTTTTTAGTTTATGGCACGTGATGACGTGACAACTTTGCGTGACGCCAACGCCACATTGATGACATTGACATGTTTACTTCGCAACGCCATTTTTTATATATCAAATAAATCATTTTTATATTGAAAATACTTGATAATCTGAATTTTCCGCCTATAAGTTGTCGACTCGGATCGACTAATTTTTTACACTCTTCAATTTGATGTGCATTTCGTTCGAGTCTACCTTAGACCGGTACGAAATTATTAATATAGATTATTGCATGTAGAGAAGTCATTTTCCCTATACAAGTGGATAGTGAGTGAACTATAAAAAGAGGAACTGAAAATAACTATTATAGAAAAAAAAAAAATTAATAGGTACTCCAACAATAAAATGCTATAACTTTTTTGCGATCATGTTCTCTTTTTTAAAATCAATTGTAGTCATATCCATATTACGGATATCGTTCGACATTATTTTGTCGTAATTTGCATCCGTCAGCTGACCATTAATGATTATCTTCAGACAAAATATACAGTTTGAGCTCCCTAACATTCTTATAAATTGTTCCAGGGAAACAACAGTGCCAGGATTTGATAGATGGGTGTAAAAAGTGCGTGTGTCAACCAAATGGCGGAATGAAATGCCAAAGAATACCGGGTTGCAACAATTTGGATCGCATTACCACGCCGATGCCTAAAGGTATACGCAAAGAGAGAAATAAATGTGAAATAAGATAGTTTTTGCATTTTATTCGATTTATAGGTAGGTATTATGAATAAGTGTGTGGTCTACAGAGGTTTTGAATGACAAATTTGTTCCAGATCCAAATATAGGTCAAGCAGAAACCGAAGGTAACAATACAGAAATTATACGTAGATACATTATCAATGTTAGTTGTGTCCATCTTGAAGGTTTTAATAAAAAAAATGTTCCAGCTCCAAATATAGCTCAAGCAGAAAGCGAAGGTAACAAAACAGAATTTATCTAGACACGCGGCAGCGAGTCCAGCCAAGTTCACGCAAAAGGAACTGGCGAGCGCAGCCGTGTGTTGTTATTTACACGAATCCACTGTGGTTCAGCCTGTATGGAGAAAGTGTCAAAATTCAATTTCTCCAAAAGTACAAGTATATTATATATTATTTAGCTTTATATAGAACTAATTACTAAATGGTGTATTAAAAAACAGAAAATTATATGAATTGAATTTATTTATTTCACCAAAAAAAAAAATTTAACCAAAATTCACTCTATTTCAATTCTTTATAAAAAATACAAATAAAAATGATTAATGAAAAAACCTATCAAAAAAACAAAATTGAATACATATTCATTATTTACAATTTAAAAACATTAAAACTTTTCTACAAAAATATCTTTAAAAAGTTGCCTCGAAACTTGCTATTTATGGGATACAAAAAATTGCACGTTATAAGTTGTCATCTTCAAACTACTTAAATTAAAATATATAACACTTAATAATTACTGTTAAATTTACTCTAGACTTCTAAAAGACTAAGAACAGAGTTGGAAAAAATAGATTTTTTCTTTCTAGATATCTTTTTAACTTGTAATTAGTGTATCTGAGTTTAACAAAAGGCGATTTATGAGATCCGTATTCGTCAAGACGCGTGACATCTTCCTCGTATTATTTAGTCTGAATAATTTTATATTTTTATTTGTGGGCTCGGCAGCTTCTTCTGAAAGCTGTCTTTTAGATAAAAACACGTGGTCGATAACTTCAGACCCATGAATAAGGACTTTATGTACAGAAGCCGGCAAATTGTACCACTAATATTCAGGAACAAGCTGCCGAGCCGTATCTTAAGCATAAATCTTAAACCTATCTTAATTTATTTTATAACCAGAGTTAAACAGTTCAAAATTGTGCCACACCTATCAATGAGATCCTTTTTGATGCCAGTAATTTCAGCTGAAAGAGCGGAATTATCAAAAACCTACCTGCCATATTACCATAGTTTGATGTAGCACTTCCGCCACTACGTGGTTTGTCAACGATCAATCCTAACTTGGTTTTAAATTAACGTATAAGTGTCTGCTTTATGTCCACAGTTGCTTGCAAATATATTTAATGCAATTTTGTAGATCCCCAATATCAACGTGTTCAACATCCTTCGGCACAATCTTTTGTAGAAGTAACTGAAGTACGTGGCTTTGATTTCTCACTTTGCGAACCAGGAGCAAGGTGCCACAACTCAAATATATGCATTCTAGAAAATTTTCATAGAATAAAAGTACCTATAAGGAAAAGGGCATGTATTAGGAATGGATGTTAATAGTTCTTTATGTGGGAAGCAATATCGTAGTACTGCTACGAGTTCCGTAGAAGGCTTCTGGAAAAGGGTCCGGCAAAAACCGGCCAGTAGACAATATAAAATAATAAACTAACTTTAATGAGCATTCTACTAGATATATAGTCATCTTTAGATTATTTTAGCAACATAGTTAAAACCATATGTGAACGTACATAGTAGACAAATACTTTGTTTGTAATTAAGCATCACGTAGACCTCAAACAATTAATATTTTATAAAAACATGGAACAAAATAGTACTGATAATAATAATACATACCTTTGTCTACAACTTTCATAATGATGTAAAAGATAGAGACACACGATCCTGAGATATACATATGTCTTAAATAAACTTTCATTATAATGACTTACTGACAACGCTAATTACGAGTGGCAGATGCGTTCACTTTGAAGGTCCGAAATGTAATGATTATTTCAAATAATATGCAAACTATTAATAGATTACGGATGTATACCTACTAGTAAGTAATTAGGCATAGAGAAATTATGGCTGGGCTATACCAACAATCTGGACTTATGGCCTTCTACGGGACCACAGTGGAATCGTTTGAAGCCACTTTTGACGCCTCAATAACTACAAATATATTTATTTAGGTCAACTAGAACCCAAAATTTCAGAAAGGTGAAACGGTTATTGAGATAATTATTAACGTCTAAAAATCGGCATTTTTACCACTGACGGACTGACTGACTGATTTTCTGACTGATTAATAATCAAAAACCTAACCCACTTCCAGGTAATCTAGAAAGATGAAATTTGGAATCAAGATGGGTAATTGTCTGTATACAAATAAAAAAATCAGAAAACAGTGATTTTTTTAAGTTTTATTATTATTCTCGATATTTATTGAAATTTCTGTAAATTAGGTTTTTTATAATAAATATTTAAATATAAAAGCAAAATAACAATAGCAATACAAAAAAAAAAACATTATAAAAAACCAATCTGCTAGTGCCGCCGAAAGCGGGGCAGGGCTCAAGCTACCGTTGGTTAGGGCTACAGAGAGAGGAACCTCCTCACAATGCGTGCCGTGTCAAGGAGTACTGCCTTCTGTATCTGGCCCTTGATGGCCCCAGCCATCTAGCGAGAGTCTCTTGAGGCGTTGGTCGAGACTCTTCGCTATAAGACCGTTTGCCGAAACAACTATCGGGACAATGATCGTCGAGTCAACATCCCACATGGCGGTCACCTCGTGAGCCAAGTCAAGGTACTTGCTGAGCTTGTCCTTCTCGGCCTTCACGAGGTTCTCGTCATGCGGGATGGTGAAGTCGACGAGCGCTGCCCGGCGTTCAGATCGATCTGTCAACACGATATCAGGCTAATTGGCAACAATAGTCCTGTCCGTGATGATAGATCGATCGCAATAGAGCGTAGCACGACCATTTTCGAGAACTGGCGCCGGTGCGTACTTGTAGTACGGCACTTCAGACTCAACAAGACCATATTGAAGAGCAAGTTGCTGATGGATGACCCTGGCTACGAGGTTATGTCTGTGCAAGTACTCGCCGTTGGCCAAATACGAACAACCGGAAATTATATGTCTGAGGGACTAGCCGGGGCAACGGCATGCTCGACCAATGTCGACCGTGCCAGCGCTCAGAATATATTTCCGGTAGTTGTTCGTCATTATGACCTCATCAGCAATTGCACAGACAAAACCTTCGGTTTCCCCAAAGAGGTCACCAAATCGTAGCCAGTTCACGGACGCTAAAAAGTCTACTTCGGGCCTTGTTAGGACCCGGTAGAAGCGTCCGTGTATTTCCTTGCTCTTCCATACGTTCTTGCGGTCTTCAGTGCTCAACACCGTTGGTTTGCGCCAGATCTCGTTTGCCATGAAGAGAGGCATGAGGCTTTTGTCTACTGCAACCACATCACCATGCATCCCACACTCATTGCTAAGGAAAAAATCCCTGAGATTTCACACATCGCGGTTGTGCAGATTCTTAGCATTTAAAATGCCTCGACTTCCACATTTAAAGAAAAAATAAGAAATTATGTTTTTAATTTATTTAGAATGTCGTATGTTCTTAATAAATAAATATCAGGATTATCTACGGAACTTGGCAACCATTAAGATCTCAATTCTTTTGTCGATGAAGTCGATAACCATGCATCGCATATTGTAAAAATATTGAACTTGGGTCCCATTTTTACATTTATGTTTTTAATGGGATACGTAGATACATTATCAATGTTTGTTGTGTCAATCTTGAAGTTTTTAATTAAAAAAAATGTTCCAGCTCCGAATATAGGTCAAGCAGACAGCGAAGGTAACAATACAGAATTTATACGTAGATACATTATCAATGTTTGTTGTGTCAATCTTGAAGTTTTTAATAAAATAAATGTTCCAGCTCCAAATATAGCTCAAGCAGAAAGCGAAGGTAACAATACAGAATTTATACGTAGATACATTATCAATGTTTGTTGTGTCAATCTTGAAGTTTTTAATAAAAAAAATGTTCAAGCTCCAAATATAGCTCCAGCAGAAGACGAAGGACTGTGGGACCCCGCATCAGTAGAGGAAGGTAAAAAATTCACAGAATAGGTGTCGGACCGTTAGTTGAGTCAAATCAAAATCACATCGAAATATTTACTTAGTAACTTGGCCATATAAAAGCTCTTTTAGACGTCGCGTCGGTAACATGGAGTAAATCTAACAGCGCTTCGGACTAGCATTTAAGGTTATTTTTGGGTCATTATTTGGGCGTGTGGTTGCCGAGTTAGAATAGTGCCACTCCATGTCTTCCCGCGGATGTCGTAAGAGACGACTAAGGGAATAAAGGCTTGTAGTACTGTTAGGCGATGGGCTTGCAACCTGTCACTAATACGCTGGTAAACATCTTAGCCTAATTGTGCAAATTGTAGTTATAGAATTATCAACAAGTTTTTAGAGAAGTTTGTAATTCTGTAGCTCTGCCTACCCCACTCTGGGAACGAAGGCGTGAGATTATGTATGTATTTATTTGGGCGTTTGTTCCGAATCACTTTCGTGGTCACAATTTTTTGTAGAAGTGGCTACAAACTTCGATTTCATTTCTGGTAAGGTATCTAAGTTTACCGAACATCTAACATATTGCTTATGTCATGCTGCCGGATGAAAAAATAATAAATGAATAGGTATTGTGTGATAATGCTTTCCAGGGAGAAACATCTACAGTGTGCTCTCATTTAACAGCGTCTTAATCTTACTAGTAAATTATAAATGCGAAAGTTTGTGTGTGTGTGTGTGTGAGTTTGTGTGTTAGATTGTTACTCCTTCACGCTGCAACGGCTGGACGGATTTGGATGAAATTTAAAATGAAGATAGCTAATCCCGGAAGTTTTAAAATTCCCGAGTGATAATCGAAATCTACGCGGACGAAGTCGCGGGTAGAAGCTATTAAAAAATAAAATAAGTTATTGAACACTTTGTAAATCGCCGTCTCCTATCCCACCTAAACAGGCATAACCTCCTTAATCCCTTCCAATCCGATTTCCGCCCCGGGCATAGCACAGTTACTGCTTTGGTTAAAGTCACTGACGACATTCGTTTTAATATTGAATGCGAAAAGCTCACAGTCTTTGTACTTCTTGATTTTAGTAGCGCCTTTAATACCGTCGATTTTGATATTCTCCTCGCTTTTACTCCCTTCATCTTTCACCTTCTGCACTTTCGTGGTTTCGCGCTTACCTCTCTGGCCAGCGTGTCAAGGTTGAAAAGGTGTGAACTCTTCGCTGGTGTCCCTCAGGGTGGAGTGCTCTCTCCTCTTCTCTCTTCTATTTTTATTAATAGCATATCGCAATCCTTTCTTTCATCATATCATTTGTACGCGGATGATCTACAGGTCTACGCGGCGGCTAGTTTGGACGATTTTCCCTCATTGGTAAATCAAATTAATGGTGATCTTGAAGAGATACGCTCCTGGGCGGAAAGGTTTGGATCAAAGATGAATGCTGAGAAGTCGCACGCTATTGTCATGGGCAGCCCTCATTTTATCGCTAAAATGTCAGAGTTAGTGGTTCCCAATGTACTCTATGATGGGACGCCAATCCCCTTTTCTACAACTGTGAGAAATTTGGGGTCACTATAAATCAGACTTTGTCTTGGTCAGCCCATATTAACCATGTCAGCCGCAAACTCACGTCATTACATTCTTTGACGAGGCTGCAAAATTCTTTACCATTAAAAACTAAACTCACCCATACTCGCTCTCTCCTGCTTCCACTTCTGGATTACGGTGACATTGCGTTCATTGATCTGAAGGAGCTACTTAATAAGCTCGAGCGTTTGCAGAATGTCTGCATCAGGTACGTATTTGGTTTAAGGAAATATGACCACGTGACGTGTCACAGTTCCGTGCGCAGCCTAACTGGTTGCCCATTCGTCGTCGCCGAGACGCGCATGTCCTGTCATTACTCTTCAACATATTTTTCGTTCCTTCTTCTCCTTCTTACCTTTCTAAAAGGTTTAGTTATTTGGCTTCTGGTAGTGGACACCGCTTGAGGTCAAGCAACAATCTTACTCTCGCTGTCCCTCCTAACAAGACACACACTTTCGCTAAATCTTTCAAGGTACACTCTGTCAAACTATGGAATGGGCTACCGCTGGAGTTAAGGCAGCCTCAGTCAGCGATTTCGCTTAAAGAAAAGTTAAAAATGTTGTGGTTGAATGAGTAGTGTTTATCGGTTTATTTCTTTAAGGCAAGCTAGTCAGTAATGTTTCATTTGGATATTTTGTATTTATTTATGTGCAGGGTGTCCGGTATATACTGGACTACCTTACAGGGTTGGATAGCTCAGCTCAAAGAGTATTAAAAATATGATAAATCATGTTTAGTAAAAGTCGCAGCGAAAACGAGATATGTCAACTTTTCAAAATTATGGAAATGCGGTACCCTGGTTCACCACTTTATGATTACAATTACAATTATGATATCATTTTAGAATCTCCATTAAACAGTCAAGTTTTTGAGAAAGCTGCACGACAGGTTTTGAGAAAAATAAATGTTTTAAAAAACAAAAAACCGCCTTCAAAAACGCAAAAAATTTAAAACATTTATTTTATTTTATACTTTTTAGTGATCATAATACGCTGTTACGTAGTCCCACTTTTTAGTTGAAATGAAACTTTAAGTTATTTCAAGCGCGCCGCAAGCAACGCCGCGGGAAAGTCATAGTCATATTTCAATAACCTCCTTTTTTGAAGTCGTTTAACAAGTAAACATTCTTCGTTGTAGTGGCTTAACTATCTTAATCGAGATATCTTATCGCCACCCTTGAAATCGGTACCGTTAAGGAGTTCCGGTGGCCATCTGTGGTCTTCATCATCAGTTCCACTTCACCAAATGATACTTTCTGAATGCAAATGCTGGACTTGTTACTAAAAATACTAAAATCGCTATAATGTTTGCCTACAATATTTGAGGAGTTCCCTCAATTCCTCACGGATCCTCTCATCAGATTCAGATTTGGTGACAATGGGACTACCTCGAAAGTATACACTACCAAACCAAAAAAAAAAATTTGAAATCGGTCGACAATACGGAGTAATCGGTGAACATACACAAAAAAAAACATACAGTGGAACGTATAACGTCCTCCTTTTTTGAAGTCGGTTAAAAAAGAAATACACCGTGCGATGTCAAAACTTGCCGGAAGAAAAACTCAGATTTCTAAACTTTAAATGTGACTTGAAAATTAAAAAACACTGCATATTATTTATTTATTTCATTATTAAGGTTTTAAAGCAAATTAAATCAGCTTTCTTTCACAGCAAACGCAACCGAAAAACTCTAATAACTGTGGTCGTGGCTTTGAAAATAGTGAACCAGGGTACCGCATTTCAGATTTTTTTAAAGTTGAGATATCTCGTTTTCCGTGCGACTTTTACTAAACATGATTAATCATATTTTCAACACTTCTGAGCTGAGCTGTCCAGCCCTGTAAGGTAGTCCAATATATATACCGGACACCCTGTATAAGTATAGTTTATGGATATTTTGCTGTAGAAATATTAGGTACTTTATTTACTTTGTGTGCACATCCTTGTAATCTTGCCTATCCTCGTACAGTTTCCTTAGTCATGGTCAGGTTAACTGGAAGAGATCCCTTAAAGGGATAAGTTCGCCATTGTACATGTTAATCTTAAGTTTATGTAATTTACTTGTAATTGGTTTTCAATAAAGAGTTTACATACATACATATATGTATACATAACAAGGGAGATCAAAATCACAATCAAAATACAAATATATTTATTGCATGACTGTAGGTATCAAGTATAATATACATGTTATACATTGTCACTACAATCTACCATAATTATGGTGTACAATACTTGACATAGGTCAATAAACAATAGGTAGTACAAATTTATAACAAGCTTAATTAAGGAACATTTAGTAACATTACTCGTAATTGTATTTACACATTTGTCTAATCTAAGGATACATTATTTACTTTGTTGTTTTTATTTAAATTCTAATCACTAAAAAAATATATCAATACATGCTAGTCTAATTAAGTAGGTAAAAGTCTAATTAAGTAGAACAATTTATTAAGTATAAGTAATAGATCTTAAAAGGTCTCCCGGTCAACTTAATTAAATACTAGTTTAAAAGTCACAGGGATATTATTATTATTATTAGGATCAATAATTATAAAACACCTTAATTTTGAAACTAAATTAGTGAAGATAAAAAAAGTCTCCACACTCAAAAATATTTAATTAATGAGTATGGATATGTAAACAGTCTCCAAAAGTCAAATTAAAAATGATCATGCAAGGTAGAAATATAATATGAGTTTGGAGATGTTAAAAGTCTCCGAATTCCAAAATTATTAATCTATGCTGACGGAGTCTGTAGTAAAATCTAGTTACGGGGCGTAGAAGTAGAAGTTAGCGAAAACGGTTTTCTCTGCTGACGGAGTGTGTAGTAAAATCTAGTTACGGGGCGTAGAAGTAGAAGTTAGCGAAAACGGTTTTCTATGCTGACGGAGTCTGTAGTAAAATCTAGTTACGGGGCGTAGAAGTAGAAGTTAGCGAAAACGGTTTTCTATGCTGACGGAGTGTGTAGTAAAATCTAGTTACGGGGCGTAGAAGTAGAAGTTAGCGAAAACGGTTTTCTATGCTGACGGAGTGTGTAGTAAAATCTAGTTACGGGGCGTAGAAGTAGAAGTTAGCGAAAACGGTTTTCTATGCTGACGGAGTGTGTAGTAAAATCTAGTTACGGGGCGTAGAAGTAGAAGTTAGCGATAACGGTTTTCTATGCTGACGGAGTCTGTAGTAAAATCTAGTTACGGGGCGTAGAAGTAGAAGTTAGCGAAAACGGTTTTCTATGCTGACGGAGTCTGTAGTAAAATCTAGTTACGGGGCGTAGAAGTAGAAGTTAGCGAAAACGGTTTTCTATGCTGACGGAGTCTGTAGTAAAATCTAGTTACGGGGCGTAGAAGTAGAAGTTAGCGAAAACGGTTTTCTATGCTGACGGAGTGTGTAGTAAAATCTAGTTACGGGGCGTAGAAGTAGAAGTTAGCGAAAACGGTTTTCTATGCTGACGGAGTCTGTAGTAAAATCTAGTTACGGGGCGTAGAAGTAGAAGTTAGCGAAAACGTTTTTTTATGCTGACGGAGTCAGTGGTAAAATCTAGTTACTTATTACATACTTATAGTTCGTGCAGAGCGCTTAGAATAGCATTCGGTTTGTACTTCTCTCTCACTCGCTTTCAGTAAGTGCGTATGAGAACCAGTGAGAGAGAAGTACAAACCAAATGCCTTTCTAAGTGCTCACGGACTTATCTTATTATCATTCGAATCCAACTGTTAGAACTGTTTGTATATTCAAACGCCTGACTAAAACTATTAGCAAATACTTCGTTACGTGCATTTTAATAAACGCATGTTTAGGATGGGTAGATATAATTGTTTAAATTCTTTTTTTTCATTTAACCGCAGCTTTATTATCAGTATTTATAAATTAGCGGAAGACTACATCATTGTCTATGACTTACCACAGATAATGTCAAACGTGTTCAGGAGTCCAATTCTAGTGACAGTCGAGATCAATCGTTTATAAGTATGCGAGATTTTTAGAAAATTGTATGCAACTGACATTTCATCTCGAATGAAACTTCATATGATAGTTTGAGTCCACTATTATATTTTAAAAAAAAGCTATTACGCACGATAGGGCGTAATGATAAAAAAAAGGCCCACGGGTATTATTTTGGATTTAAGGTCGATTTTTCTAGCATATTAGACCACTATTTACGAGCAAGTGTGATGAAAAATAAATAATACAGTTCAATAAAAGTCACGCACACCGAGTAATGTCACTATATAAGTGACGTACTTTAAAGGATAAGGATTTTGAAATAAGTGTTTTGTACCTATAGTAATATCAACAGCAAACAGCTGTACTAGTTGTGTAGGTACATTTGTTCACTATTCTTTTACAGAAAATCCGTCCCAAACTCATTAGATACATTTTTCAATACTTAAAATGCTCATGAGCTAATCCAAAGCCTTGAAAAAGTAGTTATATCAAAAAAAAGAAATTTAGAATAATACAGGATCACTCAAGATTAAAACTAAGACTATGCAAAATATAGCTGAATCTAAGATATAAAAACAAAGTTAAACAATAAATCTAAAAACGGCCCCTGTACCAAAGATACTGGCAGCAATTTCGGGTTAAATGGCTAACTAAACTAATTCGTCGAGCGAAGAAACTGCCAGCTCTGCGGTCTCCAGTGACGTCAATGAGTCTCTTTTAAATTACCTACTTTAACCAGGTTTAGAGCGTTAGGAGTGGGTGTTACGAACATTGACGACGCGTTGGCCTAGTTGGTAGTGACCCTGCCTACGAAGCTAGCGGTCCTGGGTTCAAATCCCGGTAAGGGCAGATATTTGTGTGATGAGCCCGAGTATTTGTTCCTGAGTCTTGGATGTTTTCTATGTATTTAAGTATATATTTCTCTATATAAGTATTTATATCGTTGTCTAGTACCCATAGTAGAAGCCTAGAGCTTAGTTTGGGACTAGGTCAATTTGTGTGAGATCGTCCCTTGATATTTATTTATTTATTCATTTATTTATATTCGCATATGCGAATCATTCACCAGAGTCGCATATGCGAATGATTCGCATCATGTTAAACATTCGCATCGACATTCGCATTCGCAATAATCGATGCGAATGTTTAGCGAATGCGAATGTGTGGTGTTAATGTCGTGACTCGCCCGCCGGCCGCGCGTCTTTTGTTTTTCGCGCAAGCGCTTGAGCGCGTAAGCCGGCATCACGTGTTTTGTTGGACCAAAAGAAAGCATTTCTCTCTCGCTAGTGTGATTTCTTGATTGGTTTATCGTTTTAGTTGTCATGTATGTCACTTGTCAGTCGCCTCAGTCGGTTGTAAATGTTGTATTGTATATAACTAATCAATCGTTCCCTACGTAAGTAAAACGGCCAGCGTTCCGAGTGAACAATAGTTCAGTGCAGCCGGCCTTATATACGAGCGCCTTAGAAATCGCCGCATAGGAGAAAAGGCGGCAATAGTACATTGTTGCAGAGGATAGAAAGTACGCGATTTTTGGACGAGTCATATAGAGGGACGAAACGTAGTTGAGGCCCTCTAGTGTACGAGTCCATAGATTGCACTTTCTACCGAGGCAGACATAGTGCTTTTCACAACTACTGAGAGGAAATAAAATAAAAATTCATATTCAAAACTCAAATTTTAATTCATGTTAATATGACATCACCGCCAATTTTACCATAGATATTTTTTTTAAAATCTGGACCCCTATTCTCGTGGCTTTCGAGATTAATAAACTAAAATGCGAGATGAAGATGTCAACTCCATATAAAATTGTATTTGTTTCGCCATATCTCCCATGTAATTTCATCTCTAGTGGTTCGAGATTAGGGGCCAAGTTTGAATTACATTTAAAAAAAAAGCAGTGACATAGTTTTTAGTCTGTGTATCTTTTGGCAAAAATACACCTAATATTTTACGACACAAAATGGTGTATTCTGATTGGTCGATTTCAATTTTTCATTTTAAGGAGCTATGACACAAAAATTTTCATTGGTTCTTAAAGTTGGACAACAATGTTCTCGACCAATCAGCAAACACGCCGACAAAAACATTCTTGGTCTGTCCTTATAAGTGACGTTTTGTGACCCCAAACAAGACGATCTATGTCCATATTTTCGAGCAGTGTTGTGAAAAATAGCTTTTTCTGAAATCTAATATGCCTCTTTTGAACTTCGTCAATTAAATTACTATACTCTAACCCCCTTACTAATAAACGTTGAGTAACGGTGGTATAGCTATATAATGTTTTGTCCTTATCTGTCAAATTCAAATGTCACAATGACAGAAAAGGACAAAACATTGTATAGCTATACCACCGTTACTCAACGTATATTAGTAAGGGGGTTACTGTATAAGAATTGATTTACTGTTTTTTTTCTTCATTAAAACGATGACTTAAGTTGACTCAAGTTTTTTTTAATGTGATTCCTTAACATTCGCATTCGCATTCGCATTAGCACATTCGCACTCTCAATTTTTCTCATACCATTTTACATCATAATGATCGCTCTTCATACTCTTCATAATATTTTTTAATACTAATGATCGGAACTTATACTCATCTGAACTTATAACGCCAATATTCCTGGACCGTACACTTTTCAGAATTTCTTAAATATCTCACGTGTAGATAAAATTAGGTTAGGTTAGGTTAGATTTATAACAATCCTCAAAAGTAACAGTTTCTTAAAAAAAAACATTATGAGTTGCGATAATTATGACCTAAAAAAGTATAAGCAAATTTTTTCGAAGAAATGATGAGTACCTACCGTAAACTCGGGTTACTTTAGCCCTGGGGGGTAACATTGCCCACCCTTAAAACTATAACTATTTTAGTGGTAATCATCTTAAATTGTTAAAATAATTTTAGATCTATATAAGTAGTAGCTTGGTCCTGATGTAAAATGTAATCGAATAATTCAATTTTAAATATGGTTTTGGGGTGGGCAATGTTACCACCTAGGGCTAAAGTAACCCGAGTTTACGGTACATACACAAATCGTTATTTGTATAAAAAATCTAAATACCCAATTTATATGAGCCAATATGGACCCTTCTTGCCATAATTTCTGACAATGCCGGTCGACTTTATGCCTGGCTTTAGGCCTGGCTCATTAATTGAGGCAAGGTAGCGACGGATGACGTCATTTAGTGCAGCGTGTCTTGAGAAGCGGCCAGCACTTCTCTGGCAAGAAAGTCCATGATGTCCTAGCCGATCGACATCACTTCCGCATGGGCACCGATGTGGAGCACAGACCGGGACCCCGAGACGAATACAATCTGAAACTTGGAGTGTGTTGGGGTCAAGGAAAGTACAATTGCTCGGCGAGAGATGCGCTTGAAGCCTGCTATAATTCTGGTACGATCTGCTGTGCAGCTCAGGCTAAGCAGAAAACCGACAATTATATTACATGGTATGACGTCCCAGCACAGGACCATTGAAATTTTGGGTTTACAGGATATATTTTATCGAGGCAATCACTTGACCAAGCATCATCTGCGTCCTCCAAGCTCGAAGTCTCATAGTTTGCGGGTAAAGCCCTTAGATTTTTTCCTAAAAAAAGAAGAGCTATGGTTTGACGACAGGGAAGCTGGTAAAGCCTAAAAATTTTTTTTGCGGCATATCCATGTGGTAACTTACATTGTTCCCATATCAAAATCAAGACACACGGCATTGCGTCCGACTAAGTTGGATCGAGTCTTTGTGCTACTATTTATACTAAAAACATTAAAACATAAGCAGTTTTTAATAAACAATATCTTCAGAAAATTATGATAATAACAATGATGACTCCTTCACGTCTCATATTTTCCTACATAAATCTAGATAAGTAGATATTTTTTTCAATTACTTAACAAGTATTTGAAATGTATTTTTTACTTTTTTAATTTATTTTTAAACAATTCGTGCAATAAAACCATAATAATTCACTAATATCCTTTTTTGCCGTGATTACTCTATAGGTATGTAGCTGTGTTCGCAATCATTCACCTCAACTAACGTTCCGATACCTATACATTATCAATAAGTAGTTATTTGTTGTGTCAATTTTGAGGATTTTAATAACTTTTTTTTCCCGTGCCAGGTAAATTTATAACAGACAGCAATGGTGAACCAGGATTTGATCAGGACTTTACTACTACTAGGATGATACCAGAAACAACTAACCGTAGAGACAAAACTAGGAAGAGACGAAAAACAACAACCCGTAGAGACAGAACTATTACTGCTAGAAAGACACGAAAAACAACAACCCGTAGAGACAAAACTATTACGGCTAGGAAGACACAGATACAGGACTGGACTGGTTCTACTAGGAGGAGTAAATTTTGGTTTTAGTGTTCCTACTAAAACCAAAAGACCAATAATCGTTCCTTTACTTCCTCAACCTCGTATCTGATCGAATAGTTAGAAAGGAAAAGCACTCATGTTCCCTAAATAATAAAGGCTACTTTCCTATCTAACTATTCGATCTGATACGAGGTTGAGAAAATAAAGGGACGAAATATAATAAAACCAAGGGTCGATTACATTGCAATAGTGCAGTTTTAATTTAATTAAATAGCTTTTCCTATAGTAGCCCGAAAAAAATTAGCCCAAATTTCACTTTCATTGACTTGATTAGCCCTAAAATCAAATACATGATTTTTTATTTAAGCGTCCCAAATTAACGTTTTACCTATTTTTTATGTCCGATTCTTAATAGCTCTACTTTTACTTATCTCTTAATTTTACTTATATGTTAAAAACCTAAAATTTATTAAACCTAATTTGTGTGTAAACAGGGTGTTTGGCATTCGGGTGCAAAGTAGGGGTGTGTAATGTTTAGTATAAAAACAAATGACCTAATTTTCATTTTGCATAACACAAATTACATAATTTTGATTTATATAATGATCGAAGTGTATAATATTAAAATGCATTTAAAAAAAAAATGATGCCTCGAATCATAATTATTATTATGAGTGTGTATAATAACTAGGTGCATAACGCACTTATATTATAACAGACATTTCGTATCATATTAAAATACATAACTTATGTATAACATAATAACGCAGATAATAAAGCTGAATAAAAATAAATAGTATTTTTTTAATTTCCGCCTTATACACCTACTGACTCAATAAATAGTAACTTAAAAAGAAGAGTACGAACAAGTCGACGGAGCTCCGCTGCGCGGGGCTCCTATTTCGCATAGATTTGGCGCTTCGCGCCTTGACGCAAGTCAAACCTATAAGTAAAAGCGAGATTGAACTAATTTAGCAGATTGGTTTACATGACCTTGATTTAAACATATTATATTTTATAATTAGTTATGTTACCTGATCATTATTGCAAATGTTTTTATAATTTTACAATAGACAGCAGACCTTTATACAATTGCGATGTTGACACTTTTAAGCTAAGTAAAGTCATGTAGATGGACTATTTGGCATAACATTTATTGTCCTAAACTGATTTAGCATAATGCCGGCACCACACTTCGCTATTCGCTATTCGTTATGCGGCTGCGCCGTATTTGCAAAATATTTGCTATCACGCTTATGTGTTATGCGTGCGAGTAAAGCAAACATAGACGAATAAACCCTCAACACTTCGTCGAATGTAGACGCATAACCCGAATAACGAATAGCGAATAGCGAAGTGTGGTGCCGGCATAACAGACTTGGCATAATCGGATTTCGCCGAATGAGAATGTGGTAGAAACCTTATTTGGCATAATTTGTAACATCCCGAAAAATTGTTAGTCCGAAATTAAGTTCGCATACTATTATTATGACCGATTTTTTTTACGCATAACTCTGTTTAGCATCATTTCATTCGGGGCTATACGGTGCATTATAGCGCAAAGCAATTGAAGTACCTTGATCAGAATGCACGTAAGTCGGCATACCGATCGTAGAACTGAAGTCATCAGGTTTGTTGAAAATTAAAATAAAAACGATTTTTTTTCCTCAAACTTAAGTCTAAATGTCATCCACGAAACTTCCTAGAGGTATACATAACCTGTGTCAGGAAGCTCCGCTCCTCCATAGGTACAGGTCTCACCCGGCAACAATATTTTATAGGTAAGTAGGTACATAGGTACGTTTTTAATTTAGCTTATATATTAGGAATAACTAATCTAATGTGTGTGTATGTGTGTGTATGTGTGTGTGTGTGTGTGTGTGTGTGTGTGTGTGTGTGTGTGTGTGTGTGTGTGTGTTTGTGTGTGTGTGTGTGTGTGTGTGTGTGTGTGTGTATGTGTGCGCGTGTGTGTTTGCTGCCTTTTGTCCCTGTTATTATTATAAATTATTTATTAGTTACATTCACCTTATTTAATATTTAGCACGGTACAGTAAGGCCTCGGTCTCTTCGTAACTGAGCGGTTTTAGCCATTCAGTTAGTACGGCCTGACATTTATGAGGTTGTAATTGATAGGTATTTATCTTATTATTTACGCGATGTAGACATATGCAGACGGTGCTTTGTATTATCTGCTGGCAAACATGGATTTATAGGTGGGTACAGGGGTCACGTTATTTTGTCGGTTTACCAGGGGGGCTCAGGTGCCCACAGTGTCACTACGCGAACTGTAGGACGAGGGTGTATAGGAAGCTTAACATCCCCCGTCCAGAGACCAGGTCCCGTAGAGACCTCGTGGATACCAAGGCCCTCTCGTACAGCCTCGGTGTCGCTTGCGACCAGATGTCAGCAACTGCCACTCCTGTACGAGACACCGGGGAGCCGGAGTTGCAGGTAGGGAGTGTCCGGGGCTTTTGCAGTCGGTTGGGTGTGGGGAGGATAGATCAGACCCGAATACTAGCATCGTGGCCCGAATGAGGGAAGATAGATACTTGTTGCGTAATAAAGACGGAGAGGAAGTTGGGACTGCGTTTGGCTAATACTCCGGCAAGTTTTTACTGGTGCTTCCTTTTCTTATTCTTTTTTTTCTCCTCCTTCATGCGTTTTTGTCTTCCGGTTCCGTTTCAGTGTCGGTTTCTGGTCTCTTGTATATTTTTTCGGCTGTTTTTTTTAATAGGCACCTGTTTGGCGCTATGGATCCAGTAGGCTCGACTTTTATTAGTGTAGTGCTCTATATCATGTTCTAGGGAATCATCCCAAGTAAAGATTGGCCGGCCTAATTTCTTTTTCTTCTCCTTTAAGCTCAGCGCCGCACGTAGAAGATGCGGCTTTTGACGTCGTAGGATGTGACCGTAGTAGGAAATTCTGCGCACTTTGACCACTTTGGTAATCGTTTTCCCCTAAAGAACAAGATGTATTCTTTGTCTAGGGGGTCTTTTGCTGCCTCCATCATCTCCTTTAGGATGTGGAGCTCATATTTTCTTAGTCTTGACCTGTTGGCCTTTGTAAGTGCCATAACATTTAGTCCATAGGTCATCGCCGGAGAGATAACCATTTTATACATAAGTCGCGCAATGCGCCTTTCGAGTTTGTACTGTTTTACAAAAGTGGTAAGGACCTTCGAATTTTTGATCGCTTTGGCACATCTGGTTTTAATTGAAGCTTTTCGGTTGTGAGTCGCTATAATATACGACCCCAAATATTGTATTTGCTCGACAGATTGTATGAATATCCCTCCCATAGATCTTGGTAGCTGGTCGGCTGCCGGGGGGCCAAATGGGTCCCTGATGACTAGTTTAGTTTTCGTGTCGTTTATGACAAGACCAATGGTTATAAGCAAATCTTTCATTTTCTGCACTATGCGGTATAGGGTAGTGCAACAGTTGCCCACTAATATAAGATCATCTGCAAAAGACAAGATTAGCGGTAGTGTGACCTTCACGTCCTGCTTTAGCTTGACCACATTCTCTTCTTCTTCTAGGGTTCGTAGAACATCATCCATTAAAACTAAATAATCTGGGCGACAGGGGGCATCCTTGTTTGACTCCCTTACCCTTGTTGATGATTTGTGAGTTTTGGTCAAACCACGTGATGAAAGTTCGTTCCCGCATGCAAGTCTCGACTATCCTGTTTGTTAGCGGTATGTTTGTGCGGGTGACGAGCACGTCTCTCAAGGCGTTCAGACCTACATTGTCGAATGCTTTTTAAATGTCGAGCGCTACAACATACAGCCTTTTTACCCTCCCTCCAGTTTACGTCTATGACTCTACGGAGTGCAAATAGATTTTTTTATAGAGCTTCGATTTTCGGGTCTAGTTTTCTTAAAAGGAAATTGGCGTAGATACGGTATCCTACATTACGAATCGATATTCTTCTATAGTCGTTGACCTGCTGTGGACGTGGTTTCTTCGTTATCGGTACCTGCTTAGTAATGAGCCAATCTTCTGGTATTATGTTTTCCAACCATGCTTCGCGCATTATGTTGGTGACCTGTTGTATAAACTCACTAGGTGCTGCCTTGTATAATTCTGCGACAATTTGATCTGTTCCCGGGACTGTCCCGCCTTTCAACTTACTAATAATGTTCGTTACTGTTTCAATATCGGGACCGTGGTCTTCCGGTACCCGGTTTATACTGTGGTCGACTGGTCTAATCGGATCTCCTTCACTTGTTTTCATTTCAGAAATCCAATTGGACATCGGAATATATTTGTTGTTGACTATTCTGTTCTCTGGTTTATTTTTAAAGCTGCGCAAGTACTTGTACGTAACCTTCATTCGAACAGCTCTGTGCGCCTTGCTGAGATTGATGAAGAAGCGCTCACATTCTGTATTAAAGTCTTTTTCTTGGGTCCTACCCCAGTTTTTGCGCGCCTGTTTAACTTTTTCTGCGTACCTTTGATCTTCCGGGGACTTATTTTTCAAGAAAAGCGCTTTTTGCATATTTGCAAGAGCAAGGCGGGCTTCTCTAGGTCGGGGTATTGACTTCGGGGGGAGTTTTCTTGCGGCTTGTATTAATATCCCATTAACCTGATTCCAAGTTGGATTTTCGTTAGCATGTTGTGTGATAAGCAGACGTCTGATTTCTTTCTGAAATTCCCTTTTTATTTCGTTGCTTTGTAAAGTTTCATAGGCGACCGTTTTATAATTGAATTGTTTTACTAAATTCTCTCTTACCGAGAAGTTGGTACTCTTCTGTCGCTGGTAGTTTTTCTTACATTGGAAACTTGTGTTGCGGATTGATCTCCATACTACTTTGTGATCGGATCTTACGGATTTGGCGAACTCTCCTCGTACAGTATGGAAAAAAATGGGTCGTTGTTTAGATGATAAAATATGGTCGATTTGTAAGCTTTTTTTTCCTGATGTCCATGTTACCTTACATGATGGGCGACCCCACGAATTGTTTAACCTGAGGTTGTGTTCTAATATGAAACTCATTAGAAGGCAGCTGTTCGTATTGGACTCTTGGTGTAAGAGGTTCTTATTAGATACCTGTGAACACGCCTTTTTCACGTCTCGTAACCCTATGTGTGCGTTAAAATCGCCTAGGATTATTGGTTAAGCCTTCTTAGGAGCTTGACGCAGAAGCGTGCCAATGTTTGCCAGGCATGTTGAGGCCCCGGCGGGCATGTAAGTATTAATGATAAGCAACTCCGCTGGGGCTCTGTTATTTGTTAACTCTATTTTTATGTGGACAACTATGATATTGGAATATTTCTTATATGTGTAAATTAAATCCTGGTCTATATGTTTGCTACTCCGCGTTTTTCCCGTGGTTTTTCTCCGCCATTGAGGAGCCAGTGATAGTTATGCGAAACCGTTTCTCCGCGTGGAAGGTGCGTTTAGTGCAGCAATACTGCTATGGTTATACGCCAAGTTCTTGGTCTATGCGGGCCCTGTCTTTTGCTGACGCGCAACCTCTTACGTTCCATGTGGCTACCGTGATTACCTCGGAAGGTAGCGGCACCCAGGACCGGGGGTGTTGGGGGGCCCTGACTAGTCGTTGGCCCGTTGCATCAACAACGTGCACGCTCTCTACCGAACTATTGAGATCCGGGGTAGGCAAACTCGCTATGACCGGGGTCGGGCTAAGTGTTTGTGCGTCCGGCGAGTCGCACGTGTTTCGTTGTTTTAACGGTGTGATTCTCCGCTTCCGGAGAAGTAAATACTACCGAGTCGTAGTGGTGATTATGATAAAATAAATGTATGCTTTTCATTTTTGCGTATTCCGCTATTGAGGCTTTGTAATACAACGCTCGCTGTTGGTTAGTGTGAACGTAGACGTTTACTGTAAAATAATGCGACGCTGCTAAGATGATTTCCTCACCACCCCAGAAACCATCCTTCGTCTGGTTTCGAATTCAGCTATCTACTAGTTGTGAGTAATGTTGTGACGTGTCATTATGCGCGACCGTGAAGTCCAGGATACTACCTTGGAGGGCTAACTTAATTTGAGTATCATCCCTTTCTGACGCGAGGTGGTTGACAAGTTCCTCTCTGATAGAACGATGGTCGTAATCCATATCCAGCACTGTATTCATTTGATGTGCTATCGCTCTAAATAGACAGTTTCCGTCCTTGGGAATCTAAATAATTTCCATTATTCTAACCGTTTTTGTAGAAAACGTACAATCCGTTTTTAAATCAAAAGAAGGGTTCGTCCTTTGTTTGGTTCCTACCACAGGTTGCTTGTTCTCGGAACTATTGAGTAGCTTACGTCGAATTGTGCAATTGCTTCCAGATATGGTCGTTGACCGTGGGGTAGTACAGAGCCGAAGCTTGAACCTTTTTTTTCCCCGCGGAGGTAATGAGCGGGGTTTTTCCTTTCTCCTATCTTGTATGAAGTGTTACCGTGTGTCCTTACCGTATGATAAAATGAACTTAAATGCTATGAAGAACGTGAGTTCATCGCATATCGCACTAACCTGAGTCCTGTAGATTTCGTAAGAAGCCTTTTTGCATACCGTTTTGCGCAACCGGAGCCCTACACCTCTGCCGTATCGACAAACTTACTTATCCAAACCCCTTGCTACACGTACTGTTTTTATTTTATTAACTTTTTTTTTAAAACCCTGCTCTCGCCCGCCGAAGTTAGTTATTTATTTATTTTAAAGAATATGTACATGTTGGTGCGTGCTTTTATTGGAGTTTGTTCGATATGTCGTAAACAACCGCCTATGGTGATGTCTGTATGAGCAAATACAATTGCTCTACTACTACAAGCCGAGTTCTATACACCCTATAAACTTATGTACGATTTGTACACGCTCCTAAAAATATATTGTGTTTTATAGCGTCCTCGGATTCATAGGCTATTGGTAGGCCGCGATAAAACAATTTCAAAAATCACAGTTAAAGAAGAAAAAACAGCCTAGTATTTGTTTCATTTTTTCTCATGTAATACGTAACCTGAAAAGTAGAGAAAGACAGCTGACGCAAAGTACGTCTTATAGTCCGGTTTCTATGCTTTATGTTCATATTCTTAGGCTGTGCCCAACAGGGTTCATAATTAAGACATTTATTATATTTCTATCTTTGTAAACATTATGATTGCAATAAAGTATTGAGTATTAAGAGAGGGTAAGAGAAGTGTGGGCAGACAGCTTAGAAGATGGTCTGATGAAGTCAAACTGACTGCAGGACCGTACTGGAGAAGAGCCACCCAAGATCGAAAGCACTGGAAAGAGCTGGAGGAGGCCTTTGCCGAACGGCACTCTGAGATAAGAGATATTATTTAGGATAATGTTATGTAAATTGTATTTAAATCTTAGAATAAAGGCAATTATTATTATTATTATATATTATTGAGTATTGAGTATACGGGTTTTACTGTCATTTAGAGAATTTATTCCGGATGGTTTATATGTATACTTCATTCTAATTAAGTTTTATTATAATTGAGAAAACTCAATATTTTCTTACCAAGTCGCCAAAAAATCGATTATCGGGCGCTCACATAGCTTTCGCTGGCTTGAATATAATATTATATTAACCGAAGCGAAGCGAGGGCGGGTCACTAGTTAGGTATATTTATATTCGTGTATATGATAGTTACTTATATGTAAGTATAGTTTATGGATATTTTACTGTAGAAATATTACTTTATTTACTTTGTGTGCACATCCTTGTAATCTTGCCTATCCTCGTACAGTTTCCTTAGTCATGGCCAGCTTAACTGGAAGAGATCCCTTGAAGGGATAAGTTCGCCATTGTACATGTTAATCTTAAGTTTATGTACGAATTTACTTGTAATTGGTTTTTTGTGCAATAATGTGTTTACATACATACATAATACGATAACGTCCCTCCTCTTTAACCTAGTTCGTTTTTTACGATTTCTGAATAATGTTGATAGACATTATGAAAAACCTTGTCAGCGATGAGGTCCTATTTCTTATTTTTCCACGTGTGAAATTTTGCAAATTATTATCGAGACGAATTCTTCGTCATGAAAAGTCTTTATTTTACAAATTCTTAATTTTCCGAATGACTCATTTGCCTAATTATAGATAGTACGAATTCGGAATTTTTGTAATCCTTAAGTTTCCGAATGCCTCAATTTCCTAATTATAGATAGACCGAATTCCGATTTTTTGTAATAAGTAGAGTCATACATATCGACGGTAAAAAGCGTAAACGCTGTAACCCGCAAAATCAAACTTTACATCACAGCCAAAAAACTTTTGAAATTTTACAAAAAAAATCATATCTTTTTTTTTATTTGAGCGATCGGTGCTATTTTTATACTACATATGTATTTTCAAATTCCCTATTAGATCATATGCCTGTGATGTACCAGAAGTGACTAGGTTTCTTTTTAGTGTCGGTTACAGCAACCTGACATTTTTTTTCAATACGATAAAATGCTGTTAATGATTTTTTAAATGTATGGAAAGGTAATAATCAGTGTGATTTCTAATAAGCGTAAGTGATGTAACCACCATTCTTTAAATGTTGAGCACTGCCTAAATTGATGTTATGCTGCAGTGCTTGCAGTTTAAAAAAATCATAATTGTATTCAATGATAGATGTCAAAAAAGGTTATTGATATTAAAACGACGTAAATATGAGATAACATTTATTAATCCTTTTTTTAAATGTTATCCTAAAGAATTAATTAATACGAATGTGTTTGTATGTGTATGTAAATATATTTTCAATCCTCCATTAGACATAAACATCCGAACATCTACATATAAATATATACATGCTTATAAACATTTACAATACAAGTCTAGTTGAAAAAAAAGAAATACATTTATTTTAACGATAATTATGCATCGCTACAAACACTTCGTATAAAAGAAGTATATTATTATGATAAATTAAATATCACAAGTTAACTTACTCATGAAATAAAATCAATTAAAATTAAAAACATCAATGTTTAACAAACTGAAAAGTTTAAGACACTATACTAGCGTTTCTTCAAACTAATAACTATTATCAAAGTATTGTTAAAATTCGTAAAGTAGTTTTAATTACTTATAATTATGTAAAGCAACACTTAATTCTCAGAATTTATCATACTAAGTAGTTACTATTTAAAGGAAATAAGAATTCATTAGTATAGTTTTATCTATTCACATTATTTGCATTGGTTTACTATTAAAATAGATATAATTACATTTTAAACTTTTGCTGTCACGCGGTGAAAGACCGTTACACCACACACAACTTGATCCCACGGCGGTCTCAGACTGACTGATCGGGGCGGTAAGCCGTTACCCACACAGCATGAGCGCGTATTTAAAATACGGTAAACTCAAGCGACCAATAATAAGCAATCGTTTAAGAAATGAGGTAAAGGTCAGTAATATTTTTGCGTATTACTTCAAATTTGGTGTAACTTGTGAGTATTCACATTATGGTGTCTGATTAAAACGTAGTAAGTCACTATCATCTAAATATATTTTACAGAAAACGTAGTAAGTGTAGTGTCACTTTTTTTTTCAATACGCGTAAACGCTGTAAATGACAGTGGAAATGGTTTTACGCACGCAGTAGGCTACTGGACTCGAAAAATTTGTAAAATATTAATTGGTGTAAATGCAAATGCAAAATAAAGACCTGTTTTTTGGCGGCTTACAGCAATTAATTTTGCTATATGTCAAAAAAGTACATACAATTTCAACGCTGTACAGAATTTTCTAATCGTCGTAGAGCCACGAGACCCGGACCATTCGACGCAGAAAAAAAATCTGAGTCCGAATATGCAAAAATTTTTTTTAGGTACATTGTGGGTTACAGCGTTTACGCTTTTTACCGTCGATATTTGGTTTATTAAGGAAAACAAATTATGAATTTGTATTAACAGCAAACATAAATTTTATTCTTCTAATTATATAAAAGGGTGATTCCACAGGCGTTTCAACCGCCGTCAGTCCGCTGTCGTAAGTATTTAAGAAATAGGCGATAGTATATTTAAAATTCGATATTGTGGCAAGAAGTACGGTAACAGTATAGCTCTGTGTGAATGTTAGATGCTTGGTGTAGCTCATTCTTTCAATATTTATGACAGCGGACTGACGGCGGTTGAAACGCCCGTGGAATCACCCAAAACCATTACTTACTACCTACTTAAACCATTCTTCAGGGGCACGTTTTATAAAGTTACAAGTAACAATTTTACAGGTCTAAACTGGCAACACTGCTCAAATGGCTGGGGCACGTTTTATAAAGCTACAATTTAAAATTTTACAGGTCTAAACTGGCAACACTGCTCAAATGGCTGGTCGTCATTGGTCGAGGTTGTGTCAAATGGAAACTTGTAACCTGTCAATTGTAATTTGTAGCTTTATAAAACAGGCCCCTGGTCGTCATTGGTCGAGGTTGTGTCAAATGAAAACTTGTAAGCTGTAAATTTTAATTTACGTTTGCACGCGGCAAACCTGTAGTAAGTAAAATCAATAAATAAGTAAAAGTATGTCTCATTGAGTTTTCTTTTGGGTCGCAAATAAAAAAGGTGTACAGTGCAATAGCTTTTCTAACGGGTTTCATGTTGTTACTTCTTTCTCACTCGCTCTAATTATAGGTACATAATTACAACGACTTACAACGTCAGCCCCAGCGTCCAGCAAGGTAAACTTGTAACTGGCACTTGCAGAAATATCCCACAGCAATTGTCACGGTACTCACGGTATAACAAACTTAAATTAGAATTTCAATACTTGTTATAGGCAGTAAAAATATTTACTATTTCCAGACCAACCGAACCAAAGTATGCCCTGCTATGCTTAACTTTAATTTCAAGTTTCTGGTATTTCTGGTAGCTGGCTCTGGCTAGGTATTCTAATAAAGTTATTAAAAAAACACCCCTATTCGCCACTTTCATGACCTACCTGCAAATACATTAGTTTAAGACCGGTCTTACATTTTTGAGGATTGTTACAAATCCTAACATACTCACAAGAGGGCTGTTTAATAATAGCGGGAGTAGGTACTCCCAGGGTACTCCCGCGTTCTTTTGCCATAAACATTATTATGGCAGCTGGGAGTACGTACCTTTGCTAGTAGGATAAGATTCGCAGCTTAAGTCCTGTGTGTGTCTGTGTGTGTGCCTGTGTGTCTGTGTGTATGTGTGCCTGTGTGCCTGTGTGTCTGTGTGTCTGCAACTGACCTCGGCGACTTGACAAGACCAAAAAAGAGTCTGATCCATCGTGCCCCCCAAGTTTTTTACGGAGGTAGAAAAAGGAATTGTGGTTCCATCAAAACTTATACCACTGGCTATGACTATGAATTGACTGGGAACCACGAGATCAGACAGCTTAGAGATGAAGTGGGAACTGCCAACCACAATTGCTTGCGACTTTTTAGCATTCACCTTAAGCCCAAAGCTAGCAGCCCAGCCAGGATGGTGACAAGGTACAGGATATTATCGGAGATGGGAAGTCAGGCAAACTAGCCCCCGCGTAAATCTGTAGATCATCTGCATACAGGTGGTAAGACTGGTAAGACGATTGAAAAGAAGCCGTTTAATACTATAAATTAGAAAAAAGGAGAGGAGTGATTACTGCTCACTGGGGTACGCAAGCAGTGAGAACATAACAGTCAGAAAAAGTGTCATCCATTCTGAAACACTGGCGCCTCCAACGGAGGTATGACTGAAACCACGCTAGGGCCGATGAAGAGAGATTTTGAGATTTAAGAATGCTTAGAAGGATATCAAAGATCACTGTATTAAGGGCGTTACTAAAGTCTAGTAAAATCGACACAGTGAGTTTCTTATATATAATATCTACTATAGGTCAAAAACACTACCCTCCTCTCGGGTAGTCGGGTAGTGATTAATAACAAAACAAATTTCTCATTTTAGGGGACTCTTTTCATCATCACTTTCTGCTGCGTTACAAAAGATGTCTCAATGACCGACCCTTACCAAACGTTACTTGGTAAGTGCATCTTCTTATCTGAAATCTAATTGCATGTATAATCTTTTGTGTTAAGTAATACAGGTATTGTTACCATCACACGTTAAAAGGCTGCTGGACATGTACCTGTGCAGTCGCGCATTTATCGACGAAATTGGTGGTATGAAGGGCGCGCAACGGGGGAACACTCCCCGTGTATTCTTATGCGCGTACGCGATTGGTTGGCAACTGTACCCATGCGCAAACATCCCTTCCATTGTCGCTAAGCGGCCTTTTTAAGGAAAATTACACAACTCAGTTTTCAGGGACCCTTTCTCTGCATCGGGACGGTGTAGTAAGAGAAAGGGAGGAAATGCCAGGCCTCCCTTAATACCGGGCACTGAATACCCGCGTAGTGACAAACGCCCTTTACGTAGCACTGTGTTTCCGCCCTGACGGGACATCTTTTTGATGGTCAGCTTTCGCTTTACCTATTTTAACCAACTATGATGTTTAGTTAAAGAACCTGATTGTGGCTTTCTTTTGTCTCTCTCTCTCTTTATTTAAGAGCCATGCTCTTGTCGGTGGAGTAATCTCCAAGCTCGCCGGTCCTCCGCCAGCTCCTTGTCCTGTTTGACTTTCTGACGACTCAACTATTACCTTCTCTATTATCTGCTCAAAGTAATTTCTTCTTGGTCTTCCTCTGCGTCTCTTTCCCTCTATCTTTCCTTCTATGATGTTTCTAAGGAAAAGGTCATGTCGTAGCAGGTGTCCCATAATTGTACCTCTTCTATTTTAGTAAATTCCTACTTTATTCTATTCAGCACTCGGTCATTAGATGTTTTTTCTGTCCAGCTTATCCCCTCCATTCTTCAAAATTTCTTTTTATTAGCCTCCAATCTTTGTCTGTCTCGTTGTATCAATGTCTACGTTTCACTGGCGTATTATTATGCCTATGTTAATGTAAAACTGACTATGTATGATTATTACAAATAAAAAAATCTTATCTTATCTTATCTTATCTTATAAGGCTATGCTCCAGATGTACGATTTTACGATTTTTTTTCTCTTGTATGTATAATTACCGAAATTTCTCTGATGTTGCGGGTTTTTATGGGTCGCGATGATCACTTACTATCAGGAGACTCGCTTCCTCATCTGCTTTCTTTTTCATATTAAAAAATAAATAAATCGACATAAATAGTTACTTAATTTACTTTTTTCGTTTGGTTACTTACTTCAAAACTTCACATCTTGACCAATGTTCCGATTTTTCGATAATTTATCGAAAACTATAGCTTCCATGCTCTACCTGCCTGGCAATAATTCAGGTGGTGGGTATTTGCTTACAAATTCATCATCATCATTTATTTAAGAGCTAAGCTCTTGTCGGTGGAGTTATTTCCATTCTTTCCTATTCCAAGCCTTCCCTTTACGCGACACGCCTTCTTTTTCTTTTAATTGGTCTAGGTAAGTTCTTCTATTCATATCCAATCAAATTTGCTACAGAAGCTGCCGCTGACTGCCACCAGAATGAGCGTTATCCGCACGTTGGCGGCTGCAATTGGTGCACTTGCGTCGAGCGAGGAGTGGCGATATACACTCAGAAAACGTGCTGGGATCACCCTGAGCAAGCTTCAGAAGAGGTTTTTGCGTTAAGGCAAAAACTGTCAAAGAACAGTGAAGCGGCATTACGTAGTCGGCAAGACAACGAACAATTATATAGTAATTTTCTTTGCTACCAACATTTCTTAGCTTGGTTTGTAAGGTATTTAGAGACTTATCCCACTTATCCACGATGAGGTTGTTCTGTACCCTGATAGGCCACATATGATAAAGTCGGTAGCTATCCGCGATCTGGATGTCAATAACCATAACGCTTTGTGTCTGTTCTTTGGATATATTAAACTTGATCATTTTATTTCGAGACTGCGTAACGTGAAAACACGATTAGAAATAATATCCTCGTTAGTTTTATTTTTCAAACATGACACCTTTTTAGGGTTCCGTAGTCAAACTAGGAACCCTTATAGTTTCGCCATGTCCGTCCGTCTGTCCGTCCGTCCGTCCGCAGCCTAGCTCAGAAACTCTTAGTACTAGAAAGCTGTAATTCGGCATCGGCATATACATATTAGTCACGCCAACAAAGTGGTAAAATAAAACCTTGAAAAACCTTTTTTTTTTCTCGTCTAACCCATAGTGCGGGGTGTCGTTGGATAGGAAAAATATTGCGGGTTTGTGAAAAAATTGTTTTGATTAAGTTACACGTTTATGAAATATTAAGCTTTAAAGCGCTAATTTTTGTTAGAGTCAAGTGTCCCCCCCCCCCTCCCTACAGCCAAAACTACAAATACTAAAAATCTGAAAAATACCTTAAATGAAATCACATATCGACAGTGGAAAGGTAAAAATGCTTAAGCGCCATATTGGAAACTTTACAGAAATGAGGTTTAAAGTTTTTTTTTTGAGAAACAAAATCATATCTCAAAAAGTTTTACGACTATTTCCATGAAAATCAAAATGTATAAGTTAGAATATGCCAGCTATTTATTTATGAAACAAGTTCTGACCTAGTACTTCTAGTTACAGAGATAGATGTCGCTTAAGCAATAATTGTGTAGCTAGTTCCAAAAATGTCAGTCAGGTAAAAAATGCTTAAATCGCAACTAACTATAAACCAAAATGACTAACGGTACATATTTCTTATGTCTAGAAAATACAAAATTTACTTATATTTCTTCATCTTTCTAGAAACTGGTAAAGTAAAAAAGCTAACGAATGATAATTACTGTTATCTTGGATGGTGAATTTACTTAAAGTCACTAATTATTTATTATTTATAAATTATATATCACTTAACTGCCAAATTTTACTCATTATTCAAATATAAAATGGTTTAAAGCAAGCATTTTTGTTTCTACACGGACTACTAAAAGCTTAAACTCTAACTAATACATTAATACTTAGTGACTTTGACGTCATTTAAGAAAGAGAAGTACCAAAATCTCTTTTAACGGGTACGTATCATCTCTATTATATAAAATGCTAAGCTGATTGTTGATATATCAACGCACAGCCCAGACCGCTGGACCTAGAGACTTGAAATTTTGCATATAGATACCTTATATAGTGTAGAGATCCACTAAGGAAGGATTTTTGGAAATTCCACCCCTAAGGGGGTAAAATAAGGGATAAACGTTTGTATGAAAGTCCGTCAGTTTTGAAGTTAGACGCTTCAAATTTTTCGTTTAGGTTAGCGATTGAATTTTAACGTATACGTGTCTCAGCGTTTTTGATAATTTCAACCCCGAAGGGATGAAAAGGGGTAAAACTGTTTGTTGATACATCAATGCACAGCCCAAACCGCTGGAACTAGAGACTTGAAATTTTGCACATAGATACCTTATATAGTGTAAAGATCCACTAAGGAAGGATTTTCGGAAATTCCACCCCTAAGGGGATGAAAATTTGTATGAAAGTCCGTTAGTTTTAGTTTAAGTTAGACTTTTCAAATTTTGTGTTTAGGTTGAAAATTGAAAATTAATGTATACGTGTCTCAGCGTTTTTGATAATTTCATCCGCGAAGGGATGGAAAGGGGTAAAACTGGCTGACTGATCGATCAACGCACAGCCTAAACCGCTGTACCTAGGGACGTGAAATTTGAAGGGAATATTCCTTGGGTACCTAGGGGTGCACTAAGAAAGGATTTTTGGAAATTCATCCCCTAAAGGGTTAAAATAGGGGGTAGAAATTTGTATAGGAGATTAGTTATTTTTAAAATAAGCAATTTAGAAATGGGTATTTAGGCAAATGTTTACAAATAAAAAATACCAATTTCAGCGATTTAGAAAAAACTACCCCTAAAGGGGTAAAAGGGAGTTTTCGTTTGTTCGTCCTTCACGCTGCGGTGGCGCTGGATGGATTTGGATGAAATTTAGAATGGAGATAGCTTTTACCCTGGATGAACACATAGGAAAATCCCATCCCGGAAAATTTAAAAGTTCCCGAGGGATTAACGAAAATGTTTGGTGTATTTTGAAAAAGTCATCATGGGTGTCATTTTCTTAGGTTGCGTTGACGCAGATTTCGAAAATGATATCAAATTTGGAATTCAAAATGGCCGCCATGATGTTATTGAAAAAGTCGTCATTGGTATCATTTTCTTACATTTTGGGGACGCAGATTATGAAAATGATGTCAAATTTAGAATTCAAGCTGGCGGCATGGATGTTTTTTGACAAAGTTGTCACGGGTTACATTTTCTTAGTGTTTGGGGACGCAAATAATTACTAATATAGAATAAGATTAGTAATTATTTGACAAAATTGCGCAACTGAATAATTTATTTCTCCTATGGCTTTTGCCATCCAGTGTGACAACATGAGACAGGCTTTATACCTACATTCAGTTTTGTTAGTCTATATCAAAAGGAGCGGTGTCAGATTGAAGTTGTCAGCGTTGACATATCCAGATTTTAACATTTTTTTCCGCTATTTTCAATACTATTCACGGCGTATTAATTCTACGGCTGTTATTTAATATTAGGGCGGTTATTATGATCACTTTAAAATAATTACGGAAAGGCATTAAATTTTTCGGCGAATTAGTTGATTATTTAATTCTAAAATGTAATTTCAAACAATACTCAAGGGGTAAAAAAACTATACCTCGATAGGTATACATAATATTGCTGTAGAAAGAAAATCCATACTAATATTATAAACGTCAAAGTAATTATGTCTGTCGTCTATCTGTTTGTTATGCATTCAAGGATAAACCGCGGAATTGAATTAGATTAAATATGTATCTCGAAAATCACCCCTAAGGGGGTGAGATTTGGGATGGTAGTTTGTATGACAATTTGGTCATTTATGTTAATTTTTTTAGTTGGAAACGTGGTAATTGTTGTTTAAGCTACTGTTTAATACTGTTTAACATTAAAAAAAACTTTCAGTGATTTCGGTAAAACTCCCCCTAAGGCGATAAATGGGGAGTAGAAATTTGTATGGGAGATATCGAAATGGCTACATTAGGAAATTGATATTTAGGCTACTGTTTATAAATAAAAAAATACATCTTTCAGCGATTTAGAAAAAACTACCCCTAAAGGGGTAAAAGGGGTTTTTAGTTAGTTACTCCTTAACGCTGCAACGGCTAGATGGATTAGGATGAAATTTAGAATGGAGATAGCTTATACCCTGGATTAACACAGAGAAAAATCCCATACCGGAAAATTTTAAAGTTTCCGAGGGAATAATGATAATGTTTGGTGTTTTTTGAAAAAGTCATCATGGGTGTCATTTTCTTAGATTGCGTTGACGCAGATTTCAAAAATGATATCAAATTTGGAATTCAAAATGGCCGTCATGATGTTTATTGAAAAAGTCGTCATTTTTTATCATTTTCTTACATTTTGTGGACGCAGATTATGAAAATTTTGTCAAATTTAGAAATCAAGATGGAGGCCATGATCTTTTTTAACCTCGTAAGGCCCACCGTACTACAAACAGCAAGTTTTTTGTCAGTGGGACTTTGAATGTACCATTATGGCATTAAAGTTCAATTACGTTTGTTCGAAAATGTCATTTTCAATTCATAAAGATAGGAAAATAAACTTTATTCCCATTGCAGTACAGTTCAAATTGAATTGCCTGGATGATGTACATCCTTTTGCACACTGGGCCTTACGAGGTTAAAAAGTGGACATAATTGTCATTTTCTTAGATTTTGAGGACGCAGATTTCGAAAATGATGTGAAAGTATAGGTAGAAATTCAAAATGGCAATTCAATTATGTCTGTCATCTGTCTGTTTGTTACGCTTTCACGGATTAACCGCGGAACCGAATTAGATTAATGGGCATTGGGTAAATTTGTTTGAAGAATATTGTCTTTTTTTTCAGCGGCCACGGATTATTTTTGGGAATTCCGCCATTTATAATGATAGATACCTACATTATAATTAGTATTAAGACTCATAATATAATATATGTAATATTGAACTATGATGGATATTTTAAGAGCAACCAATCTATCATGGGAGGGATAGTGCTTTGAGACGCCGAATTTAGACAGATTCTCATCTACCGGTAATAACTAGGGGCACACCAGCGGATAAAATAAATGCATTTCGGCATCTACGATATGGGGATATATATAAAAAATATACCTCACTACAAATATGCCAGGAACTACGAGTACACCATGATACACAGTCGGGGCAATATATGCGGCAGCTCTACTAAAAATTGGCGAAGATCGTATGGCGAGAGATAGTAACGATTTGAATACATTAAACCGCGAATTCTGTAATATTGTACAAAACACAGATGATCTAAAAAATAACGTGTACCCCAACCTAAAAAACAATATAAAGAAAAGGGAATATTTGTGCGAGAGGGCGATATTAGCACCGACAAACGAAATTGTCGGGCGGATAAATATAAAAATATGTCTCATGTAGAAGGCGATGTTGTGGAGTATCTCTTGGTAGACAATGTCATAGACACAGAGCAAGTCACGTCCTACCCTTAGAGATCCTGAACTCTTTCGAGGTATCGGGAGTGCCCTCCCGTAAGAGTTAATGGTTAAAGTTGGTGTCACGGTAAATTTCGAGCTCAATATTACATGTCTTTGAAAGATCATTCTTGCCAGGGAGGACGTCAAACTATAAACTATTACTTAAAACTATTAATTTACTTAACTGCGATAAACGAGTTCTACGCGGACGAAGTCGCGGGCAAAAGCTAGTAATATATAAAGTTTAATAATAATGGGATACATAATGGTTCATAATATAAAATGGTGTTTTATCTGAAATCGTAACCTTTTCGGGATTGTTATAACATAAACCTAACGTAACATAATGGGTTCTATACAATGACATTTTAAAGAATCCTGAAAAGTTTATAGCTGCATAAGTAAAACCATTATTATTGGTAGAAGTTTTAGATACTTGCAAAATTTTAGTGAGAAAGAATAGTTGATTGAATCAGATACGTGTCGAATTTTCGGAGTCGGTTGAAAAATAACCTTTTCATTTTTTTTTTGCAGATTGCAATTAAAACATCATCAAAAATCTATTGAATCGATAGAATTCCTTCTGCTAACTATAAGAATAATTATTAACAGTTCACTAGGTATCTAAGTTATACCAGCCTGAATTACCAGTCTACCTGGAACCATTCAAAATAGGATCTAACATATTTGCTATAAATTCAAATGACATAGAATTATATTCTAAATAGTCATATGTTTTTAAATCACTTGCTATAATTTTGGTTACAAAAGCCATGTTCTAAAACTTTTAGAAATTATAATTTTAATATGTCTAATATTCATAATACAATACAATTACAACTTTTATCATTATTTTTTATAATATTCACAATGTTTAATCGTTTAAACCTAAAACTCAAACAAATGCCAATTTTCACACTATAATGAATACGGTTAAAAGTGATAATATGAAACCTCACTCATATATTTATTATTTTCTTTATATATTTGTGTTTGACGAGGCCCTTTTGGCTTTCGGCTCCTATTTCGTGCTCTGAAGAATAAAATAATATTAAAAAACCTACCTACCTCACAAAAAAAATTGGTAAGGTTCATGTTTTATGGCGAGCCTTGCCCTCCTATCTCCGTTTCAATGCGGGGATTGCCCTCCGCCTTCCACAACCACTCGCTATGTTGGTTCCATTATAGCAAGTAAAAATTCCAGATTTGAATGTAATAAAGGTACTAAATAAATCTTATGGCTGATGATTAGTAGACGAAATGACTTTGATATAAAATTTATGCAAAGCGAAGATTTTAGAAATTAGTTTTTATAACATTTGAATTTACAGCAAATTAATTAAGAGGAAATGTAATTGTAGTGTTTGATTTTATAGCAAATAAGTGAATACGTTCACAAAAAAGTTGATTTTATACCCACTAGCCAACATTCTACTTGTATTTACTTCGGAAGATAGGAACTGAATTCCGTTTTTTTAATTTAATATAATAAAATTTAAAAATTACATACGTAGGTATGTACTGGATGGAAAACTTTGCAAGGCGTACATGGAACGGAAGCCAACATGCAGAGGCCCTTTATTCAACATTAATTTAGTAAAGTGATGGGACAGTAACTGGCATTTGTCCCTGAGTTCACAATATAGATGTATGCTCCCACAGGCAGACACCGGTTAGTGTAAGACTAAATGAGATGGACCGGTGAACTAGGCTATTGATAAACCTATGACGCCAATGCTAATTACTTTGGTTAAAATGACAGACAGTGACTCGCCAAGTCAATGGAATGGGTCTCCTAAAATAGCCTTAATACGTAGTACCAGACAGGCAATAGTTCCAGAGGGGTTGATAAGGTCGAAAAGGTGCATCTGGACTTTAAACGACGATAAGTTGCCCACTCACCACTTATGCAACATCCGCCCTTCGAGCATATATAGCTCTTGCGACTCCAATCTGACCGGCTAATAAAAGATAGCCAGAGGTGAGAGTCTATTCCTCGTCATCGTACACTCCAGCGGGCCGGTGAAGGCAAGCGTGAGGTGAGGAACAGGACCTTCCCTCGGAACCAAAAGCTCGCTACTAGCTGCTGCTGTAGCGTGACGTATTATTATTATCACACAAGATGCTTGACATCGCAAAGTTCACAAGATATGCACTTACTTATTATATACATCATCACTGTCGCGCTCGTCGTCACCATGGACTGAGTGTCCCGATTCAACAGGTTTTATGCGATAAACGGGAGCTTACACTCGAGCGAAGTTTGTATTCTCTTAAATGTTTTTCGAGTTTTTTCTTACTAGTAATGAACACCCATATTTTTATAAGAAACTGAATCCGAAATAAGACTTAAGCAGTGTAAAAGTCTAAAATGAAATATGTCTACTTTCACTAAATCAAAGTAAATAGTATTTTATTTTATTTTATATTCTACTAACATCCTAATTCTACAGATTGAGATGACTTAGATTGTGCTTAAACACATTTTTCTTTAAAAACGTGGAATAGCATTTTTGCTTAAGCGCCAAATAGTAAATTATTGCATGAAGATAAAAATTCTAATACGAAAAAAAAAAATGTATCACAATAATTTGAAATTGCTAACAGTAATAACTCGACTAAAGATAAGAATAAAAAAAATCTAATACGTTTGCATCCCAAAATTTTCCCTAAGGTTAAATGACTAACATGCTTCAACACGAAAAACATCAAAATAAACGTCGCTTTAGTTGTCACGTTCTCAAAAAAACGTGAAAAATTAGCCTGCTTAAGCGCCAAACAAGTGCTCCGATCGACGTGGGTACTAGACAGATCGACGCAGAAAAAAAAAAGAAATTAAACTGTATATATAACTCATTTTCGGCCAAAGTGGCGCTTAAGCATTTTTACCTTTCCACTGTCGATATAATGAATTTAATAGGAAAACTATCACGACTAAGTAGACTTCATTGGTTCTTGAGTTACAAACGGTTTAAATGTTTATACCTACCGAAAACTTATTTGCGGTGTTGGTAAACTGACCCTGACCGCGACCTATGTCGATGTATGGGGATAACAGTTTTCCAACGGCGAAGTTAAGTTTGTTGCGAGGTCTAATTTTTTTGTAGTAACGGCTTCGGAACCCTACACTGAGCATGGTCCGACATGCTCTTGCCCGGTTTTTTGCATGTTTTTGGTTGAATCTTCGAAACCCACATGATCTTTAACGATCTTTTACGATGATTTTTGATTCAATAGAGTATATATGACTCCTTAATCCTGTATAACTATTTTTTTTAATACATTTTGAGGTTTTAAAGTAAACAGCAATTCGTTAATTGAATTTGACACTGCCATCAAGGCGCGCGCGAACTATCTCCATATCACATTTGTCGCGCGGAAGAACATAAGGGCATCCCTTTTCATTCCTGTGTGGGCGTGGCAACATACATGGCCTCATAAGGCACCGAGGGTTCCGTACCGCCGCAGAGAAGGTATTATTATATTCCAAATAGAATTCGACTTTGAATCGAATCAGCGCGAGCCCAACCACCACCACCACTTGACCATTTTTTAGTATTTGTTGTTTTTCTTCGTTTAGCATTTAGGTATGTCTTTATTATTTCAATTTCTTTAAATATTTATATTTGTTAGTAAATCCACCGTAATAATACATATTCTGGAAAAATGACAATCGGCTACCTATTACGGTTCAAACGAAACAGCTGTTTAGATTTAGGACAGACGGACGTACAGCGCAGGCATATTATATAGGGTTACCTTTGGATTCCCTTCGGACACGGAACCTTAAAAATACTGAGGATCTTCTCGCAGACCGATCATTTATAAAAAAATATGTAATGGTCTATGTAAATTAAAAGAAAATTAGAGAAAAAAAACAACAATCAAACAAATCGTCGGCTTAGTGCAAGAAGTCACTAACGGCATAAAGTCACTAAGAACAGGTAAAAACACAGGCGGATTCGCCACGACTTACTCTTTCTAACACACGGACCCATTTTTTTTACATTTAGTAATTTCGATGTTACAGCCATGACATTAAGTCATTAACTTAACTTTTTGCCTTATTGATGTGATGTAATTCGTTTTTGGCCACTAGTAACTTCAAATAAATCAAATTTATTATTTTGTTGAAATAGTCACTTATGTTACTTAATAACTTTAAAAAATAAAACAATATGAATATTGCTTTTAAAGTATTTGATCTAGAATTAATTATATGCATATAGTTACTTTTAGCAAAACGTAAAACGAAAAAAAAAGTTATTAGCTTAAATGATTTTTAACATAATGAGCATTGGATGCACATTAACACTTTTGCTTTAGTATAAAATAAATAAAGTACTTTATATAGTTTAAAAAAAGTAGGAGTCAGCTGTAATAGAATCTGTAGTACAATCTGAATGTTGCATTATCTGTGGTCGCAGGCTATGCGCCTCTTCTTATTTGGACAGCCGAAGAGTCAACAACATATCCAAACCATAATATTGTACACTAGCTTTTGCCCGCGACTTCGTCCGCGTAGAACTCGTTTATCGCAGTTAAGTAAATTAATAGTTTTAAGTAATTCTATAGTTTGACGTCCTCCCTGGCAAGAATGATCTTTCGAACAATATTGAGATCGAAATTTACCGGGACACCAACTTTAACCATTCACTCTTACGGGAGGGCACTCCCGATACCTCGAAAGAGTTCAGGAACTCTAAGGGTAGGACGAGACTTGCTCTGTGTCTATGACATTGTCTACCAATAGATACTCCACAACATCGCCTTCTACATGAGACATATTTTTATATTTATCCGCCCGACAATTTCGTTTGTCGGTGCTAATATCGCCCTCTCGCACAAACATTCTCTATTCTTTATATTGTTTTTTAGATCGGGGTACACGTTATTTTTTAGATCATCTGTGTTTTGTACAATATTACAGAATTCGCGGTTTAATGTATTCAAATCGTTACTATCTCTCGCCATACGATCTTCGACCATTTTTAGTAGAGCTGCCGGATATATTGCCCCGACTGTGTATCATGGTGTACTCGTAGTTCCTGGCATATTTGTAGTGAGGTTAATTTTTTATATATATACTCATATCGTAGATGCCGAAATGCATTTATTTTATCCGCTGGTGTGCCCCTAGTTATCACCGGTAGATGAGAATCTGTCTAAATTCGCCGTCTCAAAGCACCATCCCTCCCATGATAGTTTGGTTGCTCTTAAAATATCCATCATAGTTCAATATTACATATTTTATATTATGAGTCTTAATACTAATTATAATGTAGGTATCTATCATTATAAATGGCGGAACTCCCAAACATCATCAGTGGCCGCTGAAAAAACAAAGACAATTATATTCTTCAAACAAATTTACCCAATGCCCATTAATCTCATTCGGTTCTGCGGTTAATCCGTGAAAGCGTAACAAACAGACAGACGACAGACATAATTGAATTGCCATTTTGAATTTCTACCTATACTTTCACATCATTTTCGAAATCTGCGTCCTCAAAATCTAGGAAAATGACAATTATGTCCACTTTTTAAAAAAGATTATGGCCTTCATCTTGAATACTAAATTTGACATAATTTTCATAATCTGCGTCCGCAAAATGTAAGAAAATGATACCAATGACGACTTTTTCAATAAACATCATGACGGCCATTTTGAATTCCAAATTTGATATCATTTTCGAAATCTGCGTCAACGCATCCTTAGAAAATGACACCCATGATGACTTTTTCAAAAAACACCAAACATTGTCGTTATTCCCTAGGGAACTTTTAAATTTTCCGGGATGGGATTTTTCTGTGTTAATCCAGGGTGCTACCTCCATTTTAAATTTCATCCTAATCCATCTAGCCGTTGCAGCGTTAAGGAGTAACTAACTAAAACCCCCTTTTACCCCCTTAGGGGTAGTTTTTTCTAAATCGCTGAAAGCAGTATATTTTATTTATAAACAGTAGCCTAAATATCAATTTCCTAATGTAGCCATTTCGATATCTTCCATACAAATTTCTACTCCCCATTTATCGCCTGAGGGGGAGTTTTACGGAAATCAATGAAAGTTTTTTTTTATGTTAAACAGTCTTAAACAGTAGCTTTAACACCAATTACCACGTTTCCAACTAAAAAAATTAACATAAATGACCAAATTGTCATACAAACTACCATCCCAAATCTCGCCCCCTTAGGGGTGATTTTTGAGATACAAATTTAATCTAATTCAGTTCCGCGGTTTATCCTTGAATGCATAACAAACAGACAGACGACAGACATAATTACTTTCACGTTTATAATGTTAGTATGGATTTTCTTTGTACAGCAATATTATGTACACCTATCGATGTATAGTTTTTTTACCCCTTGAGTATTGTTTGAAATTACATTTTAGAATTAAATAACCGACCAATTCGCCGAAAAATAAAATGCCTGTCAGTAATTATTTTCAAGTGATCATAATAACCGCCCTAATATTAAATAACAGCCGTAGAATTAATACGCCGTGAATAGTATTGAAAATAGCGGAAAAAAATGTTAAAATCTGGATATGTCAACGCTGACAACTTCAATCTGACACCGCTCCTTTTCATATAGACTAACAAAACTGAATGTAGGTATAAAGCCTGTCTCATGTTGTCACACTGGATGGCAAAAGCCATAGGAGAAATAAATTATTCAGTTGCGCAATTTTGTCAAATAATTACTAATCTTATTCTATATTAGTAATTATTTGCGTCCCCAAACACTAAGAAAATGTAACCCGTGACAACTTTGTCAAAAAACATCCATGCCGCCAGCTTGAATTCTAAATTTGACATCATTTTCATAATCTGCGTCCCCAAAATGTAAGAAAATGATACCAATGACGACTTTTTCAATAAACATCATGGCGGCCATTTTGAATCCCAAATTTGATATCATTTTCGAAATCTGCGTTAACGCAACCTAAGAAAACGACACCCATGATGACTTTTTCAAAAAACACAAAGATATTGTCGTTATTCCCTCGGGAAACTTTAAATTTTCCGGAATAGGATTTTCCTATGTGTTAATCCAGGGTATAAGCTATCTCCATTCTAAATTTCATCCAAATCCATCCAGCGCCATTGCAGCGTGAAGGAGGAACGAACTAAAACTCCCTTTTACCCCTCTTAGGGGTAGTTTTTTCTAAATCGCTGAAAGAAGTATTTTTTATTTATTATCAGTAGCCTAAATACCAATTTCCAAACTGCTTATTTTAAAAATAACTTATCTCCTATACAAATTTCTACCCCCTATTTGAACCCTTTAGGGGATGAATTTCCAAAAATCATTTCTTAGTGTACCCTAAGTGTACCCAAGGAATATTCCCTTCAAATTTCAAGTCCCTAGGTCCAGCGGTTTAGGCTGTGCGTTGATCGATCAGTCAGTCAGTTTTACCCCTTTCCATCCCTTCGGGGATGAAATTATCAAAAACGCTGAAACACGTATAAATTAATTTTCAATTTTCAACCTAAACACAAAATTTGAATAGCCTAACTTAAACTAAAACTGACGGACTTTCATACAAATTTTCATCCCCTTAGGGGTGGAATTTCCAAAAATCCTTCCTTAGTGGATCTTTACACTATATAAGGTATCTATGTGCAAAATATCAAGTCTCTAGGTCCTAAGGTTTGGGCTGTGCGTTGATATATTAACAATCCGTTTTACCCCTTTTCATCCCTTCGGGGTTGAAATTATCATAAACGCTGAGACACGTATAAGTTGAAATTCAATCGCCAACCTAAACGCAAAATTTGAAGCGTCTAATTTCAAAACTGACGGACTTTCATACAAACGTTTTTCCCCTATTTTACCCCCTTAGGGGTGGAATTTCCAAAAATCCTTCCTTAGTGGATCTATACACTATATAAGGTATCTATGTGCAAAATTTCAAGTCTCTAGGTCCAGCGGTCTGGGCTGTGCGTTGATATATCAACAATCAGCTTAGCATTTTATATAATAGATTACAAATAACAGAAGTATTTATAATAATAAACCCCTGAAGACCCAAATCCTTCTTTTAATTATAATAATATTACAACAGCATTTATGGCAATCAGAATGATTTTTCTAAGTAATCAATGATAGTTATGAATTTTTGTTCACGTAATTCACATAATTCAAAGTCAGAAAACAAGTAATTCACGTGATCTAATTATGCTTAGTGACTTTTGACAAATAAGTTGTACGAATTTGAATACTTTTATTGAAATATCAGTTCATATTTCAACTCATTTATTCCTATGACTACGTCTTGCTCTCGCGGTAACGGGGGGGGGGGAGGCCCGCCACTTGTTCGGCCACCGCGATCGAAGTCATACCGTTGCGGCTGGGATAAGTTTAAGGGAGGACGAGGATCTTTGATGTTCGAAAAGATTCAAAATAAAGAGAATGAAGATCACAGCGTAAGTACCTGCAAATTAATTATGCTGTTAAGGTGTAGGTAGGTACCGTAAACTCGGGTTACTTTAGCCCTAGGGGGTAACATTGCCCACCCCAAAAAACATCTTTAAAATTTAATTATTCTATTAAATGTTACATCAGACCTAAGCTACTTATGGAGTTCTAAAATTCTTGAACCAATTTATGATGACTACCACTAAAATAGTTATAGTTTTAAGGGTGGGCAATGTTACCCCCTAGGGCTAAAGCAACCCGAGTTTACGGTACTTAGTTAAGTATTTCATGTGCGAAAGACCGACATTACACATTTCACTAAGAGAACAAAGTTGAGAAATCAAACAATTGGACAAAATTCGTGCTAATGAAGATGAAAGCTTTAATTCAATAACAATAACACTAGATTTACAAAAGGTACTTCATATCCTAAATGGAACTATTTGTATTCATTATTACCTACGCAAATTTGATGAGTACAATGCTACCATTTATGAAGCTCGCACTCCCAATGACGCCTTTTGTTACCTCTGGTCTGAGCTGGATGGCAAAAAAGGAAGCGATGAGGTGGGTATGGCTTTGTATCTATGGATAAAACGTCTCCCATCTACTGTAAAAGAGATTTCTATATTCACTGACACCTGTGGTGGCCAACATCGTAATCAATTTCAAGCCTGCAGTTGTATTTAGTTCAGACAACTCATCTCGATGTAATTGAACATAAATATTTTTTAGTTATGAGTCTGGTCATACACATATCGAGGAAGATAGCATGCGCAGTGCGATTGAGAACCAATTGCGTTTAATGCCAGTGTACTCAACGATAGACTTCTGTAATGTTGTCCGACTAGCAAGATCAAACAGAAAAAAAAGAAAAATAAAACCCTGAGAAAACCCTACGAACCGGTAGCTTTATGAATCACACAGATATTTTGAACCTAAAAGATTTGAGAGTAACTTGATGCTGAATCGATCGATTGACGTCAATGGAGAAAAACTGCGTTGGCTTAAAGTGGAATCTTTTCGACTCCGTTTCGATCCGTTCCGATAACTACACCCAACCCAACCAGCAGTTCTGCTGCAAGGACGCGGAAACGCCGGCTGACACCTGAGAGGGAGGGACGAAGAGGCTCAGCGAGTTGGCACAGGAGGGCACACTGGCACCACACGAGCAGTCGGTCGGAGGTGTTTAGGAACCTTAACATCATCCGGCCAGGGAGCTGTCCGTGTCAAGATACTGCGACCACCGGCACCCCCTCGTGCCCCTCGCCGTCTTCTGCCGCTAGATTCGCGGTCAGCTGAGACCAGAGAAAAAAGGCCGAATGTGGTTTTATACAGATACGACTTCAAATCTGAGTATAAATAATTTCGCGTATTAAAAAGTAATACATCCCAATATATAGCCCCGGTAAAAAAAAAACGAAAACGTAAGCTTGACAAACCTATAAATACATTTTGAAAAAAGCTTACAACCAAAAACTGCCAATAATACCCGCGGAACTTCAAAACTAGTACCAGAACTTCCCAGCCAAAGAAAGTCGTGATTATATACCTGAAGAAATCTCTTCAAACGCAGAAGCCGAAGAGTAAAAAAGATGGACATCTAGGTTTTTTTACTCTTTTTCGTACCTATTTACTGCATTAGTTCGATCAAATTCTCATCTTTTTATTTAAATACTCTTACAAGTTTTTATGTTTCATGCCTACTAGTAGTGCTTGCTGTAAGTATCTGGAATTATATAATATTAAGTTCGGCTATCAATAATGATTTAATGAATATTTTTTAGTTATTTTAGTTTGAATTTAAAAATAACGTCATTTTGAGAATTTTGTGGTATTTTTATGATTTTGCAGACTTTATATCTGTGAAGTTGATTTTTTAAAACTGTTTATTCGTTGTTAATTAATAAAATTAAATAATGTTCATAAAGTTTCCAAGATAATAATTAAGACTGATGTAACCAAAGTTTTTGTTTAACACTATGTTTCCCGATTTAATTGTGATTAAAATAAAAAATAACTAATTGTAAGTTCCCTTAAAGAGAGAAAGACAAAAAGTCACTAACCACATATTTAGGCTTTTAAAAAAGTTATTTGAAATTATTGTACAAAGTTTTTAATGGGATTTGATACTAAATATATTTAGCTAGGTAACCATTTGTGTTTAATGTTTACGTCTAGAACCGAATCTATAACAATAATGTTTATTTGACTAAGTCAAAACTTTGGGCCCGTTTTTCTCGGCCTTCAGTTTTTGTTGATTAATGACTTCTTGCACTAAGCCGACGAAACGACGACTTTGTCAACTTTTTTCAATATAGTCCACAGTAGTTGTTAACCAGCAGTCCGGAAAGACTGCTGGTTAACAACTAACCAGCAGTCTTTCCATTTCAAATAACCTTTTTGCTATCTTACTTACTATAAAATTAATAACTTAGGGCTATTAATTCGCTACTTGTCGGTTCCATCAAAATATATCTAGGTATGAAACTACTAAATTATAGTAATCAATGCTCGTTTTCACCCAACGTTAAGGCTCATACCTACATATTTTTTGATGATTTAACCAAAAAGTAAGGGAATGAAGAGCCCCGAGTAGTTAATATTATAGTAAGTAAGATAAAAAAGGCTCTTTACAATGGAAAGACTGCTAGTTAGTTTCTCTAATTTCCCTCACTTATATTTCTTCACCTTGAACACCAGTTTCATTTGGTGTACAGTCGACGTCATAAATATGTTTACACTTTAGTACCTCGTCTATTTAACGTCATGTTTTAACTGCCATATGAAATTGTCATACCGGATAAAGTGACAAGGTACTAAAGGGTAAACAAAACATATCTTTGACGTCGACTGTACAACAACTCTATAATTAGGTATTATAGTTTTATGAGTGACAAAACTTTGTTTTGATAAGATTTGCTTTTAATTTATTATTTTTTTAATAAAAATTAAGATCGTTTTATCTCAACAGCATTTTTTTAAATTAAAATTAATTAAATTTCCTTGTAAAATAGGTTCAAAAGTCGCAAATTCTGTGTAATTTGACTGTCTTTGTTTTTTTTTTTTTAATTTGTTTCTAAACTAACTCAAAAAAAAAAAGACATACCTATATATATATAAATATATATACACACACACATATATGTACATATATATATATATTATACTATGTTATATGTATATATATTTCCTTTTTTTTCTTTTGAGTTAGTTTAGTAACACAGGAGAGTTACCAGATAACCTAAGCCTAAGATATACAAAATATTATGAGATCAACCTGCGTTTGAGATATATATATATATATATATATATATATATATATATATATATATATATATATGTGTGTGTGTGTGTACCTATATATATAATGTGCAACAATTATTTTCAATTTATAATATTATTAGTACCTATTAGGGTGTTTCATACTTAAAAATGTTGGTATTATATTTCGATCTCATATATAAATATACTTAATTAGTTTTATTTAGTTTTATCAATGTCAATGTTTTTGAATAAATGTTTTTTAATGTGACCTTTTAATTTCCTTATGTTACTTTAAAACAATATAAACGAAATAAATAAAAAAGGCACAGGCAAAGGATAATAGAGGTGGATATCATGAAAAAATACTGAAAGTGCAAATAAAAACATTTATATAACATTTTTTTAGTTTTTCTCATCCATTTCCATATCAACGTCATTATCCGAATTAAAGCATCATTATAATCTCAATAAACGTCATTAACCGTCTATTTGACTGTCTTTGTTTTTTTTTTTTTAATTTGTTTCTAAACTAACTCAAAAAAAAAAAGACATACCTATATATATATAAATATATATACACACACACATATATGTACATATATATATATATTATACTATGTTATATGTATATATATTTCCTTTTTTTTCTTTTGAGTTAGTTTAGTAACACAGGAGAGTTACCAGATAACCTAAGCCTAAGATATACAAAATATTATGAGATCAACCTGCGTTTGAGATATATATATATATATATATATATATATATATATATATATATGTGTGTGTGTGTGTGTGTACCTATATATATAATGTGCAACAATTATTTTCAATTTATAATATTATTAGTACCTATTAGGGTGTTTCATACTTAAAAATGTTGGTATTATATTTCGATCTCATATATAAATATACTTAATTAGTTTTATTTAGTTTTATCAATGTCAATGTTTTTGAATAAATGTTTTTTAATGTGACCTTTTAATTTCCTTATGTTACTTTAAAACAATATAAACGAAATAAATAAAAAAGGCACAGGCAAAGGATAATAGAGGTGGATATCATGAAAAAATACTGAAAGTGCAAATAAAAACATTTATATAACATTTTTTTAGTTTTTCTCATCAATTTCCATATCAACGTCATTATCCGAATTAAAGCATCATTATAATCTCAATAAACGTCATTAACCGTCTATTGGCGTCATTATGGTCGACACACAAATACAAAAAAAAATGATTTCTCCGAAACTATGCTTCTGTGAGCCGTGCCTCATATAGGACGAGTTTAAGTATCGTCTAAACTAGAGAATAAGACCAATTGAGTTGCAATAGCATAACCGTTTGTTTGACAACCGTTTCTAACAAAATAATAAATGCTAAATTATTCACCCTCGGACATGTTACCTGGGCCGAGATTCTAGGAGGTAAAAATAATATCCTCTTTGACCTGTTATCGTATTGTTAAAGTTTTGATAGCTCTTATTTACTTGACAGTAAAGGCGGCCGAGTTAAAAACAATACCATAACAGATCAAAGATGAGATGGTTTGTACCGCCTAGAATAGAGGCCCTGATGTCAATAGGCTTTTGCAATGTCAAGCTTCAAGCATACTGATAATCGAACCCCACCAGATTGATCCTCACCAGAAGAATTCGCCTGCAATGTAATATTCAAGATTTAGTTTTGAGCTTTACGTTACAATACTGCCTCATTGACTAATTCTCTTCTCGCCCAGTAATGTACATAGGTTGCTACGAAAATTTTTAGCTGTATAAAAATAAACAACATTTACTTTTCAAAGCGTTTTGTTTCTTGCATTGGAGCTGTCGCAAAGAATCGTTTAGTGCTATGATATTCTACGACTGCAAAAACGAACTTATCCTTTAAGAAATCTCATAAAAATATATACGACGCATTTGGGGAGTCAGCTCCAATGTTAGCCACAATGTCGTATTGGTACCGTGAGTTTATGTGGGGTCGAGTGTACCTCAAAGATGAGCCGAGACCAGAGGGGTTATTGCGTAACGCACTCGCAATCGCAATCGTTTACATTTTGAAAATCGAAAGCTTGGCTGCATACAAAATGAAAACAATTGTTCCGCTTTAAAGCCGATTGCGATTGCGAGTGTGTTAGAAAATAACGACGCAGGACGGCCGTCGTGTTCTGTAACGCCAGAAAACGTGATCAAAGCCGAGTAGTTGATTAAAGAACACAGAAATATTACACATCGGGAAATAGAGCATAAACTTGGCATTGGATCACCTGCAGTTGCAAGCATTTTATATGATCATCTCGGCGTCAGGAAGATTGCTTCGCGTTAATTACCACATTTGCTCACCGAATAGTAAAAAGCTCGGCGAGTAGATTTTTGTCAGTGTCAGTTTATGACCAGTAAAGGTGTTCAGCTGGTGTCGCACCCGCCCTACAGCCCAGACCTGGCCCCGTGCGACTATTTCTTAGTCCCAAATATAAAGAAAATGATGCGTGGCCGGACTTTTACGGACTCGAATGAGGCAGTACTAGAATTTGAACGATTTTTCTTTGACCTTCCGTTGAACGCATTTTTTAAATATTTTGGGGATTGGTTTTCTAGAATGAGGCGATGTGCTGGAGGAGTATATTTTGAAAAATATTAACATCATTAAAAAAAAAAAATTAACTGGCCAAAAAAAATTCGTAGCGACCCTCGTAATGCTTTAATATGAAATATCATATTACAGGCGAATGCTCCCTGTGAAGGACCTTCATAATAAAACTTCTTCTTGACATTCTTATAACATGTTCTAGTTAAAGCATCAGACTGCCAGACCAACGTCGAGCCCCCAGCAGACCCACCGTACCACTAAACCGTACCACTGGTGTTACCCAATTATTTCTATTAAAATCGAATTTAACAGAGTCGACGGAGCTCTGCTGTCGCAGAGCTCCTATTTCTGGGTAGTTTGGCCCTCCGGGCCTGCTGAAGAACTAACAAAACCTAAACCTACCTCATATTTATGATACTAATTTTGGTCAGTGGTACGGTTTAGTGGTACGGTGGGTCTGCACCCGTCGAGCCGATAGTAGAAGGCTGTAAAAAGTGTGACTGCATTCGAACAGGTGTTATGAGTTGCCGAAGACTTCCCGATTGCAAGCCTTTTGAAAACTTTCCCAAATGGGTATAAGTATATACTTACATAAAAGTTTTTTTTTTATTAAGGCTACAAGCAATCACACAATAAGCAGAAAATACACCACCACTATGAACGGAAATATAAACACAAATCACCATCCACAATTAATATAATAAATAAATAAATATCAGAGTTCAATCTCACACTAATTGACCTAGTCCCAGCTCTAGGCTTGTAATTACGGGTACTAGACAACGATATAAATACATATATACTCTGGTTATAGAATTATCAACAAGTTTTTAGAGATGTTTGTAATTCTGTAGCTCTGCCTACCCCACTCTGGGAACGAAGGCGTGAGATTATGTAAATATGTTATGTATATACTCTTAGAGAAATAAATACTTATTTAGGAATGCGTGAAATGGACTTACAGATGACGTATGATAGTGAAACAGATATAGTATGATAGGCATGTGAACCAGAGTGAAAGAGATGCATGTTTTACTCTTTAATTTTGCTAAGATGGCCATTCGCTAGCTCAAGACTGTAAAAGACGCTGCGTAATGTGCTTAATTATCGTTTCTAATTAAAATTAACTGATATACGAAGAGTTCGACTTCTACGACCCCCACACTTATGTACATAGACGACATCCAAGACTCAGAAACAAATACTCGCGCTCATCACAGAAATACTTATTTGCCAATCGAACTCGGGACCGCAACCTTCGTTTATTTTATTACGAAATGTTTTGCCAAGGCGCTATCCCGTACGAATACAGCGGTAAAATGCTATTGCAGTGTTTTTAACTTTTTTGAATTTCTGGAAACAACGTATCCAGCTTCTGTTTTTTTTTTTACAGTAGCATGATACCTATTAGATATGAAAAATGTAATGTAATATTTACATAAATTGTTTTTACCTACGATCATGTGAAAAAAGCTATAATAGCGTTTTAACTTAACAATTTTCATGGCACCTATACGCATTTGATTATAACTGCCGCACTCAGAGACGTCGATTAAATTTAATGCTTGATTAAAGTTGCTGCTGTCACTTTCTTTGCTATAGCAATAGAATAAGACAACACGTCACTAAACAAGCATTAAATTTAATTGACGTCTCTGAGTGCGGCAGTTAGTGTTATAACCACCTTTTTCTACCGAAGCTATTTTGTTGTCTTTAAAATTTTTAAGTAGAGCATAATATATATTTTTTGATATGCTGATCTGAGTTACTACTAGAATTTAATGAAAACAATGAAAATAACACCTAAACCAGTGTTTTTACTAATATTTTGTAATATAATATCTCAAACAGTTATCAAGTTTATATAAGTATTGCATGTAGAGAACTCATTTTCCCTATACAAGTGGATAGTGAACTATAAAAAGAAGAACTGAAAATACATAATATAGAAAATAATAAAACAACAACAAAACAATAAAATGCTGTAACTTTTTTGCGATGAAGTTCTCTTTTTTTTAAATAAATTGTAGTCATATCCATATTACGGATATCGTTCGACATTATTTTGACGTAATTTGCATCCATCAGCCGACCATCAATGATTATCTTCAGACAAATATACAGTTTGAACTCCCTAACATTCTTATAAATTGTTCCAGGGAAACAACAGTGCCAGGATTTGATAGATGGGTGTAAAAAGTGCGTGTGTCAACCAAATGGCGGAATGAAATGCCAAAGAATACCGGGTTGCAGCAATTTTGATCGTGTTACCACGCCGATGCATAAAGATGCGTAAAGAGAGAAATAAATGTCAAATAATTTCGTTAGTTTTTGCATTTTATTCGATTTACGGGTGTATTATGAAATTTATGAATGTGTGTGGTCCGAAGAGGTTTTGAATGACAAATTTGTTCCAAATCCAAATATAGATCAAACAGAAACCGAAGGTAACAATACAGAATTAATAGGTACATTATAAATATACCTATTAATTCAGTAATTTAGGTAGGTACATTATCAATGTTTGTTGTGTCAATCTTGAAGATTTTAATTTAAAAAAATCCACCTCCAAATATAGCTCAAGCAGAAAGCGAAGGTAACAATACAGAAATTATACGTAGATACATTATCAATGTTAGTTGTGTCAATCTTGAAGTTTTATAAAAAAATTGTTCCAGCTCCAAATATAGCTCAAGCAAAAAGCGCAGGTAACACATGCTGGAACAGGATGTTTGATATTAACAAAAAGATCGTAGTGAAGATAAAAGTCGGCCAATTCATATTTCCTGAACCCTATACCCTGATATTATTTATTTATTTGTTTAGGTAGGTACATATTTTTTAACAACAACAGTTGTTGGTATAGCTCTTGCAATTCACGATGGCGAGTGAGCTTTATTAGTGGTTGAACGTGTACATGCACATTGCAGTAGTGTGAGTGTCTGACAGAGCGATTAGTCGCGAGCGCGCCGTCGCTCGAGTCACTTGTGCATTTTGTTTCCACGACGCTAAATGCCACGAAGTACCATCAGCATGTCTAATCTCCGGAAAAAACGCAAAGTTATTCATAGCGGTATATCGTATTTTTATTTTGAAGTAAGCTAAAATAAAAATAGTAAATTTATTTAGAACTGTGGGCGTTTCCGTGTTTATCGCGTGACAAAACGTTGATAAAACATTGGTCACTTTCTGACAATTATATATAGGTAAGTGCGAGAGTGACGGATGTTTTATCCACGTTTAGTCGCGCGATAAACACGGCCATAATAAGTCCTCTGAAATAAAGACAAAACCTACAGATAGGTTTTAATTTACATAAAATTGTACGTAATTTTAGGAGAAAATACGGAGACATTACAAATGTCATCTTCGCGACAAGATAGAGTTACAATAATTTCTAAGAAGATGCAACCAAGAAGGTCGCTAATACATGCATGACTAAATAGTTCGCATATCACGGCAAGAACATAAATAGTGGTTTTCGATGTTTTATCTTATTTTATATTGTTTGTAGGGACGAGCAATGGTCGCCAAAGTTTTCACTTTCTTCATGAAGAATATAATTTTCTCTTTATTTTTTATGCTAAACATACCCACTTCACGCACACTCTGACACGTATACAGATATTTGTTTATCACAAGTAAAGCCCTTTCGCCATCGTAAATTGCAAGAGCTATAATTCTGTAGTTTTGCCTACCTCACTCGGGGAGTAAAGATGTGAATGTACCCTGTACCCTGTCGCATAACGTTAATCATTCATTTAAGCATAATTTCTATCATGTGGTTTGACGCTGTCATTATGACAGGGTTCCATAGTGGCATAACAATTTAAGTCCTTGACTGTATGTATGTATGTACTTATTATACGCTGTTAAATTGACGACATAAAGTAAGCTAGTTACTCAATTATTTCATATACTGGCGAGCAAATAACAAGTAGGTTTGTTAAATATTCCAGCATAGCGAGACCTCGTTATTTTGCTCGTAAGTACTTCTTTCGGCACGTGCAGAAATATCATACAGCAATCGTCAACGTATAATAAACTTAACAGAAAAGCAATTTATATATCTTGATAATTGATTAGTCCGTAAAATTATTTACTTGTTCCAAAGCAACCGAAACAAAGTAAGCGCTGTCAAGCATTACTTAATTTCTGGTTAGTTATATATATATATTTACAAAAATGATTATTTAATTACATATTACCATCATAACTGCAGAGGTTGACACGAAAAGCAGTTACAAGATGAAATGCACAACGTTTCTACGTTTTTGCGTAAGTATGTCTTGTAGAATAGTTACGTTATTTTTAAACCGGTTTTGTGTAACGCGTGGACCGAGTGTTCCATCCTTTTTAAATTATTTTTACATCCAAAATAGGTTTTACTTTGTAAGCAATAATTAGAGGCGTGGAAACTGGTGTACTGCCTTTTTGCCGAATTATGTTTCGTCAAATTTTATTTGGCAACTAACTTTTCGCCGAAGTTTTATTTGGCAAACCAATCCTTGGCATAATTTTACTTCGTATTTTTTTATTTCGCTACATTTTTATATTGCAATGTTTTATTACGTCAAATTTTATGTGGTATATAATTGTGTAGCAAATGATATGCTAAGGCAAATAACATATTGTCAAATATTATGTGGCAAATAAAATATTGTCAAATTATATGTGGTAAACTGCTCCAAGAGATAGGTAGGTTAGAGTTATTTTTTTTATGACCCTAAAAACGAAACTGCTCCCAGTGATAGGTAGGTTAGATTTCATAATGCCATTCAATATGTTGCTAAATTAAGGTGTATGCCAATCAATACATTTGACGAAAACATAATTGACATCTTAAAAGAATGCCACGTAATAATTTGTCTAACAATAATTTATCAAATCATTAGTTGGGAAATGATATCAGTGCGAAACGTTGAGTTGGGAAATAAAAATTTGCCCAATTAAAAATTTGCCCAATTAAAAATATGGGATACGTAGTTTGGGGAGTTAAGAATTTGCTAAATAATTTTCGTTGAAACATTTGTAAACCGTAAAAACTTGTCTAATATTATGACAGTGACTAGTGTCAACATTAGCCATAATTAGATCTCACAGAAACTTTTGTCAAAACCGGTAGACCACGTTCTTGGCCGACCGTACCTAACTAATAACTGGTACTATGGAGAGGTCCGAAATGCATTCTGGAATTACGCGGGGAAGCCACAGCACCAAAGCCTGGTCGGAAGGTGTTTCAGGGTCGACGCTGGATAATCACATCACCCAAGGGCCACAGATGCTATACAGGCAAGACGAGGGTCAACCTTACCTGCTAAAGCTAGCAGACAAAGTATCTGAGTTGAGACTGAGGCATCAGGAGCGAGCACTGCCCAGTGGACTCCTGACCTTAGACGTGTTTGCAAGAAATCCGATCAGTTCGAAAGCACACCACGCAGTGCCGGTAGACAAAATATATAAAGGCGTCGTCAGGGGGAGGCGGGGAGCTGCGGTACAGAATAGACAGTAGTTCGTCTACAAACAAAGGTACATATATCGCGCGGCTTGCATGTGTGCGTGTCTCGACGGTACGGGCCGCCAGCCACCATAATCGAACTCAACAAGTCACGCCAAATCCATTTAGTTGGGGACGCGCCGTCGCTGCTGCGTGCAGAGCCAGCTCAGTGCATGCAGACGTCACATATACCGTAGTGCGTTCAGTGTCGGCGGCGTTCAGTATATCGCTACACGTGGCATCTGACTTTTAACATTTCGGTGTAATGTACCACTCGCGGTCCTTATCTATTCGTTACATTACTCTGAAATGTTACAAGCCAGACGCCACTTTAAGCGTAGAGAAACACGATTGCCTCAACGAAAAACAAACTAGAAACACAAATACTATTTCATGCTCATTACATCAGTTTTCATATTTTCGGTTTTTTGATGAAAGGTCTAGAGAGACAGGAATATGGTATAAATGTATCCAGAGCGAGCCTCCTCGTGTACCCTGGTTTCAAAACATAGATTTCAATCGTAAAGTTCTTGTAATGGCGCATAGACTGCGAACCGGTCACATTCCACTCAATAAGTTTGGTTATCTTATGAAAAAAAAACCTCTCCAAATTGCAACACATGTGGCACTATAGAGGATGTGCAGCACTTGATAGTGGAGTGTGGCCGGAATCGCGCTCAAAGGGAGTCGTTGATAGCGGTAGCCAATGTCAGTCCATATGATACTGGTGCTTTTATAGGCATTCTCGCGAACCCCACAGATTTGGCATTAACAGTGTATAGGTTAGCTGACGTTGTTAGAAACCCATAGTTTTGTAATATGTGTAATGTTTTGTATTATGTTATGTTTTTTTCGGTTTACTAATGTTTGGTCAAAAATCTTTTTCCAAAGTATCTCTTCCCAAACTATTTTACTCAAATTATCATTTGGCAAAAAAATCATAAGTCAAAACAACTTTTCGCAATTTAACAGTTAACAAATTCTTTTTTAGCAAATTATTGTTTAACAAATAATTACTTGGTCAAGTTTCATTTTACCAAATTTTATGTAGTCAAATGTATCGTTTGGCATAACGTACTCTTCCCAAAATATTGTATGGCATACGATTGACATCCTAATTTAGTAGTGCATAGGATAAAATGCGCGGGGCTTCTATTCTGCGTAGATTGACCCTTCGGGCCTGATGAACTCTCTAACCTAACCTAAACCTACTTACCTAATTTTAACCTAAACTATCCTAACTGGACATGCTATAAATTGAGTGTGCAAAATAACAATTGGAACAAAAAAAATTTTGGAATATAATATTTGCCAAAGGAAAATGTTTGCTTAATAAACGTTTGTCTTAATAAAACTTGACAAAGTAAAATGATGCCAAATGATAATTTGACCAAACGAATAAAATGCGAAATCTAAATGTGCTAAACATTCGTTTGGGAAATGAAACTACTGCGATAAGTTTTTTCGGAAGTGAAATTTGGCGAAAAATACTTTGACCAAACGGCAGTACACCGTTTTTTTCATTTATTAAATGACAAAAATGGTGCTCGACTCAACAGGGCCGATGTATGCTGGTGTATAAAGGCCCTTTAAAACAATTAATAGAAAATTAAAAAATGTTTTGGGCAATCTCCTCCATTATCGCTCGAATTACTTTTCTGCGATTAACGGATATAATGAAGGTTTGTCTAAGCTGTGAAGTAAAGAGACAATTGAATCAATTACAGCTGGCAAATGAACTTACACCTAGTTTATTGAAGTCACGAAAGCGCTAACACGTTTGGACACCCACACTACGGCGTCTACGCCGTCGGGCACTAACGTGCACGTGCAATTACACACACAAGTATGGCAAAGCCGCTTCCATGAGATAAAACAACTGTAACAGATGCATGCCTTTCAGGGTGGGTTTAGACCAAACGAGCAAATGCTCTAGAACATGTTTTGTCTTTATTTTTACAAAGAAAACGCAAGAGATAATGCCATAGAATTCATGTTCGTTCGCTTGGTTTAAACCCACCCTAAGACTGCACCGAGCAAACGCAGTGGCGCCCTAATGTTTTTTAGTGCGTTTTCTAATAAACTAAAGTAGGTATTTTTTAAATCAAAGAGTGGAATTAGTTGTTATACAAATGATTTTCTATGACGGTAACTGTGTTTTCTTAATAAAAACAACAAACAATAAATTACTTATATATTTGTTTTTTATTTCAGGTGACCTTTGTCGTCCTTTGCTTAACCTGCTCTATAAGTACCTTATCAGAAACGGATTTAAGTAAGTAAATGAGCGTTTTCACTCAAACATATGCCACAATTAAGGACTGAAATTAAGACCTTTAACTTTGTAAGTTTTATGACGAAAATTAGCCATACATTTAGGTAGGTACGGCTAATTTTAGGCACAAAACTGACAAAGTTAAAATTCGCGAACGAGGCGACTAAGCGAATAAAGGCTTGTAGTACGAGTACTGTTAGGCGATGGGTTTGCAACCTGTCACTAATACACTGGTCAAAATCTTAGCCTGACTGTGCAAAATGTATTTACAGAATTATCAACAAGTTTTTAGAGTTGTTGGTAATTCTGTAGCTCTGCCTACCTCACTCTGGAAATGAGGGCGTGACTTTATGTATGTAATAATACTTGCAGTTCTGCCAGGTACAAAATTAGAAGTTTAAATCATTTATGATTTAAACTTCTAATTTTGTACCTGGTTACGCAGCAAATTTCAAACCCTTAACACAAAAACATAATACAACGCCATCTGTCGCATTCACGATAAACACAGATCCACTTGGGGATTAGGTGAACGGATAAAACGTCAGAAGCACGAATTTTGGTCCCCTGTTACCAAGAGAGGGCGCTGGCAAGCACTTTTTCAACATTAAATCTCTACTGCTATTGGTTGGAGTTTCGACGCCATGCTGTCTGCCCATCTTCAACCTCATTCGCTGACGCCTCGAAGAAAATCCAATCGATCGATTGATCACCTCTCACCAAAACGGCTTGAAACGCGCGTGCTTATTTTTGCCGAACTATTTTATTTGATGTGAAACCCTGTGAATACTTTAGTGCATAGAAGACTACAATATTGCAGATACTGGGTAAGTGGTTTTCTGTGTTATAATGTTGTTTTATTGTGTTATGTGTTGGGTTTGTCACCGGCCGCGCGACCATGCCGTCCCCGCTGCGTTCGCGTAGTTTCGTTACTTATTAAAAACATTTTTTTTACAAAAATTACCTCCTCCTGGGCTGGAGCTATTTACACGCTTCACCAGTACCATGACGGACTTTGCCAGATTTTGTACAGTGTGTAAGTATACGCTAAAGTGAAGAAAAGTTGCGTTGAAACCGTTTACATATTAGGAGACTTATGTTCTTTGGGGGGCGAGAAGACCCCCAGAAACTAAAGGATATTAGAATCAATGTAATGATCTTTTAAAATTAATTGTCTTTCCACCTGAATTTAAGGGCTGCTGTATAAATAACTCCGAGCATTGCAGAATACTTGATAACTTAGTACCACAGATAATATCATAGCTATGTGAGGCTTGGAATAAGCATGTTAGTGATGTGCACGGGGAGGCCAGGGATAGGTTCCAGGATTGGATCTTGTACGGTAAAACCAACTGGTGGACCCATTTTTGATTGTACGAGTTGTACTCGAAAAATATTTAATTCAGGAGTAAGATGCGTTCAACAGCACCAAGAACAAATTAAAATGGACCTACTTGCCACGCATCACAAAAATAATGATTTTCGAAACTTTTGGAAAATTACCAAAGCAATGGAAACTAGGCCTGTAATTTCTGTTAGCGTAAATTATGTTTCTGATCCCAAATGCATCGTTAACATGTTCAAGGAGCAGTTTCATACTGTCTCCTACTGCCACAGTCGGGGGTAGGCAGCCGCGGGTGCTCGATGCTAAAAAGTCGCAGGGTGACTTTCAGATCCGTTTCAGCGTAAGTGACGAAAATAAAATAATAAAGCACATGAAGAGGGGAAAATCACCGTTTGAGTATAGAACACCTGCTGTTTGCTGGTGCTCACCTACCTCGAGTACCTACTAGCGATGTTTTGAAATTTATGATTTGCCACTCATACCTGCCGTCGCTCATGACGAGAACAATTGTGATACCTATTGTAAAAAAATAAAACCGGAGATAAATCAAAACTAGCTATAGGCTCACTGGCAACAATTTTAGCTCGGGTGCTTGATGGCCTACTAAATTTACAACTAGACAAGTGTATGAAATTACATGACGCACAGTTCGGTGTCCGAGTCGGCCTATCAACTGAAAGCGCTGTTATTTGTTTGAAGCAGGCTGTTGAGTATTGTACCCATAGAAAGACACCTATATATGCGTGTTTTTTAGAACCATTTATTTATTTAAATTCTCTTAATTAACAGTAACAGTCATGCTACACGTATTAATCACAAATGAGAAAACGACATACAGAAGAACTTACAAGGTAGCTAAAGCATTATCTACACTTGGACTGAGCTTAAGGTGACAATTGTTTCCAAGTGCCGACTGGCTGATGCGTAAAAACACGACTCAGATGTGTAAAAGATATCAAGTTGGCTGTCGCTGTCCAGGATGTCATTTAAGAGTTTCAGGGCCCGGTGCAGTGGAGAGTGAGCGATGGCGAGAGGGCGGAGTTTTTGGTTAGACATGGGTGGTGCCCGTAGAGGCAGAAGAGACACGTTACTGATATGCCCTCGTTTGAGCTGAAAGAAGTATTTAATCAGGCACATGTCTCTCCTAGTTTCAAGGGCTGTATAGTTCACCATTCCTAGTATAAAGAGCGTTGGAAACATGTAGGAATAATACCCATAAGTTTTTTTAAATAGAAAACGGATGGAAGTTATTTGAAACAATAAGTACGCATTTTCGCTCATGCGGAGACCATATAGTGGAATTGGTTTTAAGTCGACTTCGGACATATGAGTTGAACAGTACGGTCATAGCATTACGATTGGTGAATAGTTTCGACTGGCGGATAACAAAGTCTAGAGATCTTCTCGCACAGTCACAGGTCGTAATTATATTGTTGTTAAAAGTAAGGTGCGAGTCGAATCGTGTACCAAGGTCACGAACAGAAGAGACGTGTTGCAAGGTCCCATCCCCTAAATAGTAGCCGTGGAGCATAGGTTGGCGTGCTCGCGTAATTGCCATGACTGAGCATTTCTCCCTATTAAGGGTCAGATTGTTTTTGAGACCCCAGGTATAAACTCTCTTTATGTCGTCTTGCAGTTTTAGACAATCATCATAGTTGTCAACGGGCAGTACAAGGTTGAGATCGTCAGCAAATAATAGGCTGGTGGCGTGCTTTATAGAGGCTGGGAAGTCGTTAATTATGACCTACAGTGGGATAAAGCTTGATACGGTGCAATTTCCCAGAGAGCTCACGTGCATATTTGGGGTGATGTGTTGTCGGACGAGTATGGTTTAGAGTGCGGGGTGAGGCAGGGGGGGCTCACCACACCCAAACTTTTTAATCTGTATATAGATGCATTGATCGGTGAGCTTACCTCATAATTGTTGAATCGCATCTAGTTCAGTAAACCTATACGGGCTCCCCTTATTAATAAACTCACAATAAACCTATGTCAGTTAAAGTATTCGTTTTCCCTTTCTGACCAATTCAAATGTCATAATGCTAGATAAGGGCAGAGCATAATTATTTCAAGCACACTTAGCTATTGCACTGTTATGAATGAGAGGGGTGGTATTTTACCTTGAAAAAGGTCGGTTATGGGTAAATTGCAGAAAAAATTTACCTTTTGAATTTCATAACTAAACTGAGAGTAACCGTTAATTGATAATTGGTGCACGAAACTGATAACATAAAGCGTCGGACACATGGAATAATTCTAGTGATATCTTGTGGTTTCATTCGCAGAATTATTTATTGAAAGGTTTTTATTTAATCAGCAATATTTATTCATTATTTTTGGTTTACATAAAAAAAGAAACATGAATAAAACATATTTTTTTCTATCTTGACTGTTGCTGTGTTCTCTGAGAGTTGATATCTGGTGCATATAATTGCTCGAAATAAGCCTAGGCCAAAGTAAAGTTTTAAAATACGTAAATAAATAATAAACACCCAACAAAGCATCGCTTTAAAAAAGAACCTAAAAGAGGTCAAGCACTTAAAGTTCTTTAAAAACTTCTCTGATTAATGCTCATTCCAACGATACGCGTAGATTTCATTTTATTCACTGGAAATTAGCTAATTTAGCAGAATATTTGGCAAAATTCTGCATTCAAGCATGTTAAAACCAAGGCCAAAGAATTATGCCAAGTGTCCAGCAGTGTTTTTAGTAATTTTAGTGAATCAAAAGCTACAACCAGCCATAACGTTCCAAAAAAATATTATGCTTAGTCCATATTCAAACACATCATCCGTCTCTGAACATGATATTCTCAAAACATGATAGTCTCAAAATATGATATTCTCAAAATATGATATTCTCAAAATATGATATCCTCAAAATATGATATTCTCAAAATATGATATTCTCAAAATATGATATTCTCAAAATATGATATTCTCAAAACATGATATTCTCAAAATATGATATTTGCAAGTAGTGGAGTTAGGTTATAGAAACGTAGGTAACTAGGTTTAGGTTATGTTAGTGTTCCAGCAGGCCCGGAGGGCCAAACTACCCAGAAACAGGAGCTCCGCGGAAGCGGAGCTCCGTCGACACTGTCTAATTTATGTCTCGCTAGTAATTATGTTTTGCGAATATCATGTTTTGCGAATATCATGTTTTGCGATTATCATGTTTTGCGAATATCATATTTTGAGAACATCATATTTTGAGAACATCATGTTTTGAGAATATCATGTTCAGCGACGGAAGGCTATAGTTTTATTGTATGAACTAGGCTTTACACTTTCTTAGTTTCGTTACATAACGAAAAATAACGAAACTGAGAATGAGAATTTGAGATCTTAACCTAAAGATATACTACCCTTCAAACGTGTAATGCGTTGAACTCGAACTTTGTAATTCTTAAAAAGCAGAGTAAAACTAAACGGTAATGTATAAAGTGATGTAAGAAAATGAAACTTTTACCTGAGATAATAGCCGTTAATCACCCTGAGATTTTTTTTAAATTTTAAACACTTGACTGGCGATCCAAATGCCACTTCGTTGAAAATATAACGGCTGTCGCTGTGTGCAACAGTTTTAAAGATGTCATGGTGTTGAAAGATAGATAAAAAGTAATTCTACTACGATATAAAAACAATTTTTAGGATTAAAAGCTTCGTAACTAACGCCGAGTAACGAAAGTCTAATAAGTTGGGACAGGTAAATTAACATTAAAATTTCATAACTATTTACAATAAAATTGAATATATTTGTACGGAACTTAAAGATTAACTAAAAAGAACTGAATAATTTACAGTTATACTTTATAAGAATTGATATAAATCGTAATAAATTTCCGAGATAAAAACACACTCGGAATTGGGACATGAACATAATTTACGGAGTACCCGCGTATTGTATCACAGGCTTATTTTTTTAAATTATGAAAATAAAAATGAATTGAAATAAAAATAATTTTATCTGAATTTTAAGAATTCTTATTCTTAAAGAAAAATTATTTCTTTGCCTTTTCTTCTCATAATATAACTTTAAATCCACCGTGTTTTCACGGGACACTAGATAAACTATAAAAAAAAAGTTTAAAAAAACAAAAACCAGCCTTCAAAAAGCAAAAAATAACTTCTTTAAAATGGTAGGTAAATAGGTCAGTCTAACTGAAGTCGGCGTCCAACAATATTTTAACCAAAAGCAGACTTCAGTTGGACTGACCTGTTTACCTACCATTTTAAAGAAGTTAATGTTTTTTTAAACTTTTTTTTTACTTTATACTTTTTAGTGATCATAATTATGCTGTTATTCTCCCACTTCTCAATTAATAAGAAACAATAGAACATTTCAATCTCGCCGCAAGCAACGCCGTGGGAAAGTCATAGTCATATATTTAAACCTAAATATGCTTCGTCTTAGTCGCTCAACTATCTTAATCGAAATATCTTGTCGCCACCCTCGAAATATATACCGTTTAGGAGTTCCAGTGGCCATCTGTGGTCTTCATCATCAGTTCCACTACACCAAATAGTGCTTTCCAAGACCAAATACACGAGTTACAATGAAAAATACCAAAACCGCTATAGGAGTGCCTATAAATTTTGAAGAGCTCCGTCGATTCCTCATGGATTCCACCATCAGATCTTCATTTTGATAAGAATGGGACCAATCGAGAAGCACCAGCTTTCAAATAAAAAAGAATCATCAAAATCGATTCACCCAGTCGAAAGTTCTGAGGCAACAAACATTAAAAAAAAGATTTAAAAAAAACAGACGAATTGAGAACCTCCTTTTTTTGAAGTCGGTTAAAAAGGTTTTTTTTTCTGCAATTCACCCGTATCGGCCATTTTTGGATATACATACATTATCAATATGAACTTTATGAAATTACAGAGAAGGTCGTAGTTTGTACCATTGGTGAGACCTTCTTTGCCCCCGACGGTTGCACTTTATGTACATGTGTAGAGAACGGAATAATAAAGTGCAAAATGACTGGGAGGAGATGTAAGGAAACATCTGACCGCCAATCCCATGATCCACTACTCAGTGCCGGTCCTTCGCGGAAGAATTGGAAGACTATCAAGGATATAGGACGTAAGTATAGCAACTTATTGAACCTCTTTTGTTACGAGTATATACTGAGTAAAAGGTTTCTTGAACACTGAAACACTCTTACTAGCAAGGAAAGGTACCCAACTGTCCGGCTCCGATTTGGTTTATTTTGATGTATGTTAGAGAGTAGTCTTAAATAATAGACACGTTTTTTTTTTAGCGGCCCATACTTACCCGGTTCTGAGAAATTGACCTCCAAAGTACTGAAAAGTGACTAAACCCTCTAACTTCTATAAACAATTAAAAAAAAAAAATGCTATTTTCTTACCGTTTTTGATTATATGTTTAAGAACATGAAAAAATAATGAGCATGTGTTTTGATATTTCGGGTAAAACTCATAATAAAAAAAAAACGAATCGGAGCCGGACAGTTCGGTACCTTTCCTTGTAGATTTAAGGGCCGTATTAATAAACTAATCTCAACTCTAATGCTCGTCTCGAGATGCGTCAAAAATGACAGTGTTCTATGGTTCGACGTTTACTTTGACGTATCTTGTGACCGGAATCTCGGCCAAGATGAGTTTATTAATACGGCCCTTAGTCAAGTCCATTTACAATATTCCCAGTTTCTCAATAGCTTTCGGCTGGCTATCGCTATCGCCCTTGCACTCGCAACTGATAGTATATTTGTCACTCATGTGTCATAGAAAAACGAAAACTGCCGATCGCTATTAAAAAAATGGTAGCACTGTATACTGACTAGCTTTGGATGATAATTACAGCTAGATATACAGTTTTATACTAATGTTACTTCTCATCGATCGAAAACCAAATGCCCGAGTACATGTAGCTCTTCTAACAGGCCACGACTTTACTGGTTTGTGATTGGTTATTGATAAAGGAACTGAAATGTCGAATATTATCAACCAATCACAGACAAGCAATACAACTAGGTACTTTTAATTGGTACATTGAAGTCAAAAGTTTATTAAAGTCATAGTCAAATCAAAAGTATTTATTGTATAAATGTGTTCAATTTAGATGGTACTAAGAATATAAATAAATAAATAAAGATTCAACAGTTTGCCCAAGTCGCACGTACAATATGAATATGTAATAATAATTAAAACTAATTACAACTTACGTTAAATATATGTTTACATGCAATAATTAAACTATTATTATTATCATGTTTAAAAAACATTTAAATTATTGATAAAGTGCATTTTAATACAAAAATAAACTAAAAAATGTCCGTCAAATATTAGTCCTTCTAAATTCGGTGCTAAGAAGCCAGTCGCTATTTTCTCTGACTGGATAACAAAAATACTGTACCTAAGATCCGAATTAGAAAAGTAATGTATGAAATTAAGGGCCTGTTTCAAAATAGACAAGTAAATTCATCTGCCATTTAAAGTTGGCTCCCTACCTACTTGTCTATTTTCAAGTGTAAAAAAGAGAAAGGGCTAAATTTATCTGTCAAATATGCTTTACTTGTTGATTGTGTAACAGGTGGTTAATGTATTTTATATAAAATTTTGTATGTTTAAAAATATATCACGAGTGGGTTGGCTAAAAAATCCTGACAAAACGATGATTAATTGTTTAAATGTTGAACTCGTTAGTTTAACGAATAAGTTAATTACCAATCGAAGGTATAAAACGAGAATATACAAACGTTGGGTTGTGCGTTATTTTTCTTAGCGTTACAATTGGGTTGGCAGGTAGGTATAAGCAGGTTAGTCGATAGTAGGAATTTACACCCATCTTTTTAATAAATACAAAGTGCTTGTAATGGTATCGATAAAATAAATATTATATTTTAATGATAAGGGTTGGTATTTAACTAGAAAGAGTTTTTTTTTTCTTGAATTAAGCACACGTCTGTTTATTGATGTAGTAAGTTGTAAGAAGTCAGACTTGGGCTCTACGCAAAAAATATGAGACTAAATTACAGATACAACAGAGAAAAATTGAACGTAGTATGTTAGGAATCAAAATATCAGATAAAGTAAGAAACAAGGATATTAGAAAGATAACGAAAATAACCGACTTTATAGAAAGAATAAGAAACCTGAAATGGAACTGAGCTGGACATACTTGCAGATTAAAGGACAACAGATGGACGAGCAAAGTCATACAATGGTTACCACGGGATGGACTGAGAAAGAGAGGTCGGCCAAAGAAACGATGGGAGGATATATTTAGAAAGCGTTGTGGAGCGATATGGTCCAGACTGGCCAAAGACAGAGGAACATGGAGAAGACTGGGGGAGGCCTACGCCAAAGAGGCGACTTCCATAATAAATAAATTAACCTAAATCAAATTAATATAGAATAAGTATTATGTATTATATAATAATTAATATAAAATTTCATTTTGAATTATAATAACAATAATAAATTTAAATGCTATTAAATTAAAAATTATAATAGATCTGATTATGATTATAATGTTATGAATAATGTATAGTGCACGCAATTGTAATATGGTGTACAAAATTATGGTAGGATTAAAGGCTTTTTTTTTTAAGTTGTAAGAAATGTTTGGCATTTGAAAAAATTGAATTGTTCCTTACAGAAATGGCCGCTTCTTGTACCGTTGGTGAAAGTTTCAATGGCGCCGACAGTTGCACTGTTTGTGAATGTGTCGCTGAAGGAATAGTAAATTGCAAGAAGACTGGGAGACAGGGATGCAAGAAAAGATTGGAGAGCGACCTGACAAGGTTGTCGCATCTTAATCAGATAGGCGGTTAGTACAGCTATAGCAACTCGTTACTAAAAACTGTATACTTACGTCAAATATCGGTATATTACTAATTGGCACTGATTTAATGCAGCAGTTGTTTATTGTACCTTTGGTAGTTGTATAAATATTGGAGCGATAAAATGACTGAATTGGGCAGTTTTCAAATCGGAATAGGACAGCACGAAATCGCATTATAAACAATTCAAAATAAGGGGTAGGGTAAACGTAGGTCAAATTAAAATTTACCACGACATGGAGACTGGCTCTTTTGAGCTTCCCTATGATATTTCAACTAAGTCGCAGGGTTCACGCTGCGCGGGGCCCCTTTTACTGAGAGGTTAGCCCTTCGGGCATATATATACAACTAACTAACCTACTCTACCATTTATGTTACCTATTTACACATTTTTTTGTCATGCCCACCTTCCAACTTTGTTGCATTTTTCAAGCAACATTTTTTTTATTACCTAGACTGCTTGAGTATTTTTGAACTAAAATTTTAAAATAATATAATCAACTTATTATTTTTTGTACTATTCATGTAAACTTCGACACTAATTAAGAAACCAACCGCCCGCAAATTAAATGACTGCCAGTTTATTTTACAACTTTATGACGCTAACGTAAGCAAATTTCGAAAACTGACATAATGTATGAAATTTACACAAGAAGTTGACGCAAAATATCGTCATCTTATATCAATCCTATACAATTTGGAAGTTTACGAACATCGCTAGTGTAATTTCATCAGTCGTCCTCTCCCCACTCAACAATGCGACCACTGTTGTTAGGCAGCAGGATAAAGGAAGAGATGCAGGTGGTAGCGAACCAGAAACCAGCACTAAACCCAGATTAGCAGCTCTGAAAGTAGGTGTCGCCATTATATTGGAAGTTTTTATCTATTAAATAGTTATCATGTAGATTGATAACGGATAAAATAGACGGGGCTCTTTTGTAGGCGGTAAAAACGAAATCGTACCTATTTAATCTGTTATGAAATCGTTTTTAACTAGGCCGCCATTACTATCAAGTAAATAAGAGCTATCAAAACGTTCACAATACGATAACAGATCAAACGCGATATGGTTTTTACCGCCTAGAATCCCCCTGGATCTGGATCTGAATCCGCCTGAATCGCCTGGGCCCATCTGGGCCTCTATAGAAGTCGGTGAAAACCATATGATTTTTGATTTTTGACAGCAATGGTGGCCGAGTTAAAAACAATACCATAACAGGTCAAATACGATTTGGATTTCACCTCCTAGAATAGATGCGTTGCTGACTTTGTAGACCCTAATACCTAAGGCTAACCATGTGGTCAAACTTATTAGTGATATTGGTTTCAGATTTCATTAAACCAGCAGGCGTTTCGCGTAACTCACTCGCAATCGCGGTCGGCTTCAAAACAAAACAATTGGTTTCATTTTGTATGCAGATAAGCCTTCGGTTTTCAAAATGAAAACGATTGTGATTGCGAGTGTGTTTACGCGAAACGCCTGCGGGACATGAACCAGTTGACAAACCAGAAAGCGACTTATCTGGTAAATAAACTGGCTTAAAAAAGTTAAACTTATGCATTGGGAGTTCCGTACTTATTAAAATAGCTATTGATGCAAATAAAGTAAAAATAGGTCCTATTTTAAGGAAAGCCACACGAGCTTTGCCTGTGCGTTGCGTCGCCGCCGCTGCGTTGTTCTCCAAATTAGAACGACACGCAACACGACGCGTTGAAACATTTGCGTCGCACTATGTTGAAACGACTGCCACGACGCAACGCACCGGAAATGCTCGTGGTCACAAGGTCAAAGGTCACATTATTTGCTACTTACTATTAAATAAGCTCTCGACAATAAAGGCCCAGCCATACCGCTTGCGTGACGTGCACGTGCACGTGCGCGTTCGCTTTCCACTGCGTTGTATAGTATGAATTCTCATTACGACATGTCACTATACAACGTAGTGGAAAGCGAACGCGCACGTGCACGTGCACGTCACGCAACCGGTGTGGCTCGGCCTTAACACCTCACATGCTAGGGGACAACATCATTTCCAAGTTCAAGTCCAAGCTTCAAGCTTCTGACTTTGCAGTTTTGGCTCTTTGTTGATGAGCCAGACATTATTATACCTCTTTACTCTAGACCCACTTTGAAAATGAATTGAATGTACTTGTCTCTCTTAAAAAAACACTTCCTATTCTTGATGTTTTTATAAGATGTTCAATGTTCCAGGGCAACACGACCAGTGCCAGCCCGGCGACGAGCCGTTGATAGACGGTTGTAAAAGATGTGTGTGCATCAAGCGAGGCTTCATGAGCTGCAAGAGAATACCGCATTGCAACTATAATGATATTGTTCCGGAAAGGGTTGTTTGTAAGTAAAATATACGTCAATCAATCAATCATCAATCAAAAAATACGGTATTTATTCACTTAAAGAGCTCTAAAAAACGATACCAGACTCGATGAAGTAGATAGACTAATTATTATTTTTAGCGCCCCCTTAGCTGTATGGGAGCTGCCTTTAAAACATTATTAAAAATTAAGACTATAGATTTAATTGTTTGACTGTAAAACCGGGGAGACAGACAACGGACGGACAGACGGACACATGAATGACAGTACTAGGGTTCCGTAACCCTAAAAACTATAATAAGAGAATAAATAATTTTGTTAAGAGCTAATTCAATTTAAAAATTATGAATTTTAAATTGTAGCTACATGTTTATGTAAAAATATTGGTTTCAGATTTTAATGAATCAGCTGACCACTCAGACGTCATACCTGGTAAATAAACCGGCTAAAAAACGTCAACTCATGCGCCGAGAGCTCTCTAGTTATTAAAATACCTATAAACAACTCATGTTAAAATAAGTCTTATTTTGTATGCAGCAGGGAAAGAGGACGTGAAAGAAAACGTTTTGATATTTTAGCCACGGTTGCAAACTTTATTATGCATCAGCTTTTTTAGTATTTGTTGAAATTAACTAGAATACCTATAGGTAAACTTTTGGTAATTAAGTTCTAAATAGTTTAGTTTTTAAAGTAGATGAAAGAAATGCCATCACACTTTTTCATTAAAAAAAATCAATACACTTTACATGCTAGGGTAAAAATCCTTATTAATTTCGATTTAGTAATTTATTTTTATTGCACTTTTTGTTCACGCCTGATTTCACATTTTAACCTTTAGCAGTCTTGGTTCTGCATCGTTTAATCAGTTACCAAGTCAGGCCCATTATTACATTAGTAGTACGTGCCACTAAAGACGTAAAAATTAAAAAAATGAGTTGTCATTCCTTCATAACGACATTACTTATTCTTGATATTCTTATGAAATTTAATGCTGAATGTTCCAGAGCAAGAAGACCCGTGCGAGCCCGGCGACGAGCCGCTGGTAGACGGTTGTAAAAGATGTGAGTGCCTCAAACGAGGCTTCATGAGGTGCCGGAGAATACCGAACTGCAGCTTTGGGGGATCCGATACAGAGCCGCCCCTACCAAGATTTTCAACAACGACTCGCATATACGCATGGTAAATTAGCTTCACTTATTTTACTAGCTTTTATTTAACTTACAAAGTCAACAGCATAAATAAGTGATCATTTATGTACCTTGTCACTATAACGTCGTGTTTGAAATGTCATACAAAATTGTGAAACGATTGAAAGCGACAAGGTACAATCGCGATCGTTAATTAGTGACCCATTTCAAGAAAAATAGGCTTGATAGGCTCGTCAATGTCATTAGAGATGCCAAATCACTTGTAACTTATAGGAGACTCAACCTTATTGTTGTAGAATGTCAGAATGACTTTGGACTTAAGGTGGGTCCCAAATTTGAGTTCGTGACTGTACATAAATGATCACTTATTTATGCTGTTGACTGTACCATAAAATGTTCCTACTTTGCTCCTCAATGGGTAACTATACTTCATAGTGACTATTTCTGTCATAGATAAGATAAGGCCTAGTTTAGTTATCCTTTTTTTAATTAGCCAGCCACAGAGTGCATAAGGCGGTGTAAAGCAGTGTTTGCACTGCACGACGGCATTATGTCATCATAGTGTAGTTGCGTGGCATGTTTTACCGGTTTTTTATTTCCTGTGTCAATTAATGTTAATGTTTGTCATGAATAAACTATTTATATTTCTATTTCTATTTTGTCTGTTACCTACTTATAAGTCACGGTCGATGCCAAATTTACTAAGCAGTTTCGATGTAAACATCCAACCACGAAGTGAATGAAAGCAATAGAATGATTTACAATACAGATTACTTCAATATAACCATGGAGCATAATAGGCTATTTGACTAATTTTAGAAAACCTTTTTAAATGATTCTTTATTGAATAACAAGTACACTACATTGATATTTCCTTGAGATTTTACTGTATTCTCACTAAAAATCAAAGTTAAAGTTTAAATTTTCAAAACCGCGCTAAAAACGCTGTTTCTGTCATGGCGCTGGCCATATGACAAGTGTGACGTCACACGCAAGTAAACAATAAACAATCATTTGAATAGATATGCCCTTATGATCTGTAGTTACTTGCGTGTGACGTCACCAGCAAGTAACCACAGCTGCAAACCAATCACGTCATAGCGTTTCTGCCACAGATAAAATTTCAAAAAATATTACAATTTTTTTCGTGTAATTTCCAAAAAAATATGCATAGTTTAGATTAAAATAAAGTGAAATATGTTGTTTTACGCTATCTGATAGGATGACCACAATTTGTGGTAAATTTTCAATGTTGTCAAATAGCCTATTACCCGTGGGGGAGCAAAGTAGTAGTAGTAGGAAATTTTGTGAGATAAATTTGACCCACTTCCCGGTTTCCCATGAAGCTGAAAATTTGCATACACCTTTAGTTCTGATGACAATACATTTATATAGCAACGTCGAGCTGATCCGATGATGGTGACTCAGTGTGACCGTAAGAACTCCTAAACTACACATGACAAACCCGTCGCGTTAGGGCTCGTTAGAATCGTCATGAATGACGAGTAGATGACGACTGCGCAAAAAAAGTACAGTCGGCAACAAAAGCTTGGCACAAAAATGAATATTTTGACAGAAACTTATTTATTGAAAATTTTGAAAGTATTATCAATATTAGTGGCGGCGTTTTTAAAGTTTGTAATAATATTGGTTCCAGATTTTAATGCACCGAAACCTTAACCAGCTGACAAATTGGCCTATTAAAGAAGAAGTATTTTCTGAATTCAGAAGGAATAAACAGTGAAATTAAAGCCCCCAATGTAAAAGCCATGTAAAAACCAAAACATCTAGATGAAGTTGCGACCAACCACTACCAAAAGAGATACCGAGTACAGGACCATTTTCTCCTGTAGTTATCTTTTAAGTTATAAATAAAAGGCAGTTATAATATGCTTAATATAACTTATCTAATGACCTAAATAGAGGTTGATCTAATTGTTGAGCCAGGGATACATTTTATTTAATCTAAGACCAATAAATGGATGAGGTTTCTGTAGTTAATTGTTTTCTTACATATTTATTTAATAACTGTCCTTCACATAAAGGTGCGACCCCACCGCTGCGTAAAATACGGTGTCGTTGCGTAAACAAAAGACGGGGTCATAGTAACAACATGGCGCCGTTTTTGACGCACCGTTAAGCAGCGGTGCGGTCGCACCTTTAAAGTTGATTATCCCTCTTCCCTCAGGAAGTGTACTTTTTTTTGGGACAAGAAGAAGACATAGCGCTATTTCAGACTATTATAAAGTGTGTAAATGGAATACGAGAAAACATTTTAACAACGGTTAATATGCATCCTAATTAACATAAAAAAACTGTGTATCGTTAATATAAGTTTTATTCCTTTTATTCATACAAATTAATTCGCCACGCAATGTATCAGAAGAAGTACAATTAAACTGCAATTAACTGAGACTTAAGTCTTCGTTTACATTATACATTGCTGCTCGATGGGACCTTTAAAAATTAATTGCGCTCTATGTATTAGAGTTATTAACGAAATTCCACATTTACATGCCTTGTAGCGCCATAACCTGCATCTAGTTTAAATGTATGCTCGTATTCCATTTACACACTGTATATCTGTGACAAATTCCATCCAGATCCGTTCAGTAGTTTTGGCGTGATTGAGTAACAGACATCCGTCCATCTAAACTTTCGAATTTATAATAGTAGTGAGAAGTAAGATAAGATTTGCAAGTGTAATGCAATGGAAGGACATTCAAATGAAAACTTTTGGCGAACTTCCAAAAAACAATATTGAATAAATTAGATCAGACGAGAGTGCAACAAATAAGACATTTATTTGATGACGCGTTAGCCTAGTTGGTAGTGACCCCGCCTACGAAGCTAGCGGTCCCGGGTTCGATTCCCGGTATGGGCAAATATTTGTGTGATGAGCACGAGTATTTATTTCTGAGTTTTGGATGTTTTTATGTATTTAAGTATTAATTTTTCTATAGAAACATTTTTAAATCGTTGTCTTGTACCTACCCATCGTACAAGGCTATCTAGAGCTTAGTTTGGGACTAGGTAAATTTATTTGATATTCACCTCGGATATTTATTTATTTATTTTATTATTAATTTAATTGGAAATTCTTGGGTAAAGTAATGTCATCCTGCTTGTTTAAATCAAAACTTAAGATTTAATTTACTACAGTCATAAAATTATTTTGTAGTGTACTTAAGTTATAGTTATAAGCAGAGGTCGGAATAGGTAGTGCTTATTAACCTAAACTTGACTCATGTTCATTCATGCGTGAGTGAGATGGAAATACGTTATTGAATGAAGATGCATCAAGTTTAGGTTAATAAGCACTACCTATTCCGACCTCTGGTTATAAGGCGGGGCTGCGCTCCCCGCGAGTCAGTCATTAAATAGTTGCTAAAGCGAACGCATGTTTCTTTGACTCCCACCCCGAGACGTAACAGTGGCGACGACCTTAGTACGAATTATACACGCGTGTGTTAGTTAGTGATCATGGCCAAAGTACCAGTTGGTACATTTTAAATTTTTAACCACGAAAACCAAGAGTGGTCCCTGTATAAAGGCAGACTGGAGCAGTAGTTCCTTGCAAATGATATCAGAGTGGAAGACGATAAAAGCAACAACAAGTGGCGAACGATTCTACTTAGCAGTTTGGCCGAATCAACGTACAAACTCTTACGCGATTTAGCACTTCCCGACGTAGTTGGCGAACTAAGTTACATAAGAGTAATTGAATTATTAGATGGCCATTTTAAAACTAAAAAGTACGGATTTGCGGAAAGGTACAAATTCCATAGTGCTATCCAGAAGTCAGGCGAAAAATTATCTGAATGGGCGGCGCGAGTCCGCGGCTTGGCAATTCATTGCAATTGTGGCAAGACGGCGTTAGAAGAAGCTCTGCGCGATCGGTTCGTGTTGGGAATGGCCCCGGGGCCCGAGCGAGACAAATTGTTTACCCAAGAAATGGCGGCGTTGACTTTGCGCAAAGCGATGGATATCGCCGAAGGTGTACGGTGCGCCCGTTTAGGCTTAAAGCTGCCAGTCGCGGATTCGGGGAGCTCCCATCAACTACAAGATCCGTTGCAGGTTCATAAGGTGTTCGTGGCGCCGGGGCCGAAGCAGAGACGCACAACCTCGGCTGCGCGTGCGCCGGTTGCGACGGGTTCGAACGTCGATAGGTGTCAAGCATGCGGATAATCCAATCATCAAGTGGACTCGTGTAAATTTACGCGTTACAAGTGTAAACATTGTGGTATTAAAGGGCATTTAAAGAGGATGTGCCCATCGATCGAAGCCTGTCGGGGGGCAGCATTTCATTGAGTGTTGCGTTGATGGTGAGAATGGAGATGACGGTAAGCGAATTATTTGTAATATTCGAACGTTCCACGGGGAACCGATGGAAGAATCGGTTCTGGTTAATGAGGTTAGTTAGGAATTTGAGTTAGATACGGGATTGGCAGTGACGGTGATATCTGAGCAAATATATAACCAGCATTTTGCAAACCTGCAACTTAACCAAAGCGAGGCCATTTTGCAGAGTTACAACGGGAGTCAGTTAGATATTATGGGCGTCATCACTCTGCCTATAACGTATAAAAACCAATGCCATGACGTCGAGGTTTACGTGATTCGTAATGGCGGACCTCCGCTTTTAGGCAGGGATTTCATTTCCAAATTTAAATTACAAATCTCATCCATCAAGCGGTGCGGGGACGTTTTTCAGGACCTTGCATCAAATTTTCCAAACCTCTTCACAGATAACCTAGGTTGTTGTAAGGATTTCACGGTACAATTACATGTTAAACCCGATTCGAAACCTATTTTTCGTAAGGCTCGCCCCATACTTTTCGCGTTGCGTGAGCGGGTAGGAAAGGAAACTGACCGCTTTGTCAAATTAGGTGTCTTGGTACCAATAAAATCATCGGAATACGCCAGCCCTATAGTGCCCATTTTAAAGAGAGATAATTCGATCAGGTTGTGCGCTGATTATTCTAGCACGATAAATAAACAATTAGTAGTGGTCGATAAATACCCGTTGCCGCGTGTAGACGAATTGTTCGCTAAACTTCATGGGGCGAAAATTTTCTCCGAACTGGATCTCTCGCAAGCATATAACCTTGTTTAGCTTAGCATAGTTTTGCTTAAATGAATCATCCCAAATGTTAACTTGCATAAATACGCACAAAGGTTTATTTAAGTACACACGTCTCGTATTCGGCTTATAGAGCGCCCCGGCAATATTTCAGAGGGCCATGTAGACCTTATTGTCGGGCATAGACGGAGTATTAGTATTTTTAGACGATATTTTAGTCGTCAGTCGCAATAAACACGATAACATACAACTCTTACGGAAAGTTCTTGATAGACTGCAACAAGCCGGGTTAGTTTTACGCAAAGACAAATGCTCCTTATTCCAAGAAACTATATCGTATTTATGATTCATTATAGATCAAAACGGGATTCATAAGTCACCTGAAAAAGTGAAGTCTATATTAAAAACAAATGTACCTAGTAATATATCGGAATTAAAGTCCTTTTTAGGGGTATTCAATTATTATAGGACGTTTATTAAAAACGCGTCATCGATCTTAAGCCCATTGCACAACTTGCTTCAGAAGCATGTCATGTGGCATTGGAATGCGGAGCATGACAACGCTACAGCGATGCCACGACAAAAAAAGCATCGGAAAGTACCTTAGCACATTTCAATCCCGATGCTAAAATAATTTTGACTGTGGACGCCTCCCCGACGGGGTTGGCGGCGATTTTATCTCAAGTTGAGGGTAGAATTGAAAGACCGGTTGCGTTTATGTCCCGTTCACTACGAGTATCTAAAGCAGAAAGGCAGTACAGCCAAATCCAAAAGAAGCCACAGCCATTGTTTTTGGCGTACGTAAATTCCACCAATATTTATTTGGCCGTGCAGAACCCTTCATTTTAAGAACGGATCATAAACCGTTTTTAACAATTTTTAAGCCCGAAAGAGGTATTCCTGAGGTCACGGCAAACCGGTTACAGCGCTATGCTATTTTTCTCTCAGCGTATAACTTTCAAATGGAATATGTAACCAGCGCCCATAACTCAGCTGATTTTCTTAGGGCTGATTTTTCAATCTCCAGATAACATGATCAGTCAGGTAAATTGTAGCTCCGTCCTTATCTTTCTTATGACAAAGAAAAGGACAGAGCTACAATTTACCTGACAGATCGTGTTATCTAGACATTGAAAAATCAGCCCTTAGTCGAGCAGTAAACGTCACACAACTTGGAAATTTCAAGTTAATAGATAAATCCACTTATACACATTTCGTCTGTGAAGGTGAACAAATGTTTTCATTAGCAGATATACGCCGGGAATCTCGTATTGACCAAACGCTGTCACTCGTAATGAATTACGTAACAACACGGACCTAAAAAAAATACGGACGTAACCTAGTCTAATCATCAGTGAAGCACACAAAATGGCCGTCCGTTTACGAGTGAGCGTGCTTTGAGGGTTGCCATATAAATCGTCAATTTTCCTATTTTAAGGCCTTTTACCAACTGCAACTTTTTGCAGCGATACAAATGCGCATTCGACAGCCGCAGCACTGTATCGCGACTAAACCTAGACCATTTGTGACTGTATCGCTGCGATTGTATCGCTGCAAAAACTTCGTACAATTAAATCGTGTTATCATTTATGTACTACTTCAGCTTTGGGTTCGATTGTGTCATGCAACCGTTTTAATTTAATTGAAATTGGGTTTTCTCATTTCGTAATGACAAAACCAATTTCAACTAAAAAATAATGGGAACTAGAGATGAGAAAATTATATGACAATTTAAATTTCAACGTTTGCACGACAGAATAATATTAATAATATTGATATATCAAACCACATTTTTATGAACATAGGTACCTAGTGACAAAAATAATTTTAACGAATAAAGCAATTCTTATTTAAACTTAAAAACATGAACTTTTAGGAAAAAAAATCCGTGAAAAAACTGGCAACACTGATTGACATTTTTGTTTGTAATTTGCGTCAAAGTAAATAAACACATATTTATGAAAAATAACACGAATAAACATAACTTACAGGACGTGATAAGTGATTCCGTGTGGCTTTTTATATTTACTAATGTAGTTTTTACACATTTTTACTACACAATGCGGCATTTTCTTCGGTGTAAAGTGACTAGGGTTGTGGCTGGACGCGTAATGGCGGCGGGTTAACAGACCTAGTACATTTGTGAGACGGTAGATTGTGTATGACGGAACGAAATAACAGGCCTTGCTTGCTTCGTACCTTTTGAGTGTAACGTTACGTCCGTATTTTTTTTAGGTCCGTGCGTAACAAATGGTTGGCCCCACAAAATTACAGATCATTTAATTAGACCATTTTACAATTCCGTAACGAATTAGCTATAGAAGAAGAGTGCTTAATGAGGGGTCATAAGGTGATAATACCGAGTTTATTACGTAACACAGTCTTATGTAAACTACATGAGGGTCATTCCGGAATGACAAAGATGAAGGCAGACGCGTGCGACAGAGTATTGTAGCCTGGCCTGTCGGCTGATGTCGAGCGCTGCGTCGCCTCGTGCACCGTGCGCGCATCGCTCCGCGCCGCGCCGCCGCGCGTCCCGCCCGCGCCCTGGCCGTACCCGACCCGGCCGTGGCAGCGCGTTCATCTCGATTTTTTAGGCCCAGTAAATAGCAAAATGTTCTTAATTATAGTCGACGCTTATTCAAAATGGGTTGAGTGCTTCGATGTCACATCTGGCCATGGCTCTCGCGTTGTTATAGATAAACTTTGCGAAGTGATGGCGCGATTCGGACTGTTCGAAACTATTTGCTCAGATAACGGCACTTCTTTTGTATCATCTGAATTTAAAGATTTCAGTTCTCGTAACGGAATAAAACTCATAACTGCCCCAGCTTATAACCCAATGAAAACCCAATGTAATGGGCAAGCTGAGAGTTATGTGAAGATAGTAAAAAAGGGTTTTAGGTCCATTGTTATGTCAGGAACGAATTCAAAGGATTTAAATATAAAATTACAAGATTTTTTGTTAAGATATAGAAATTCTGTGCATAGTACATACCAGCAATAAATCCCCCTCGGAGATCTTATTTGGCCATAAATTAAGAAGTAGGTTAGATGTTTTAAAACCGAATTCATCATTGCCAACCGACGCGACACTCGATGAAGTGGTCAAAACCAAACAGTGCTTACAGCGGGAATATTATAATGGAAAACGTAAAGTCGAATTTAAAATAAATGACACAGTGCTAGTGCAAAAAGTGGTAAACCAAAAGAAAAGCTGGTCACGAGGTATTATTGTGCAGGCATTAGGGAAACTTTATACTTAGTTCGGTTAATGGACTCCGACAAAACGCTAAAATACATGCCAATCAACTTCTACATTATAGAGGGGGCGCGAGTCAGAAAAAGAGAAAGGCGAGGATCTAGTACCGAATACATCCAAAGACGAGGAAGAGGAAGAGGAGGAAACGCCGGCCTTCATAGTCACAATAACTGGTACACCCTCTCTAGGGCCTGCAAGGCCTCCGGGCGAGACTAATACACTTCGAAGCCCACTGGTGCTTAAACCCGACGCTAGTGTTCCCACCGAGGGCGCACAGGCGCAGGCAACGTCGCCGGACTCCGAGGCCGCAAGTGCAGGTATGGCAGGTGGCCCACCTCCCCCCGAAGTCCGTACCAAGCGAAGAAGGAATCCAGTAGATTTTACGAATTATTTTAAGAATAAGGTGGAGGGATGTAGTATACTTAAGTTATAGTTATAAGGCGGGGCTGCGCTACCCGCGAGTCAGTCATTAAATAGTTGCTAAATTGAACGCACGTTTCTTTGACTCCCACCCCGTGACGTAACAAGTAACACATTAGTAGTAGTTTTAGTGGCACATTTGTTTTTATCTTCTGTCAAGCTCTACCGCGCACCCCCTGCGCCGTGTAGAAGGTCCTTAGCCGTGCCAGTGCAGCGTTCAGTTTATAGCGAGTAGATGAGGCGATGTCGAGTCCGTGGTTAGTCCATACATTTTCACAACCAACGAATCTTCCGTTTAATCGGTGAACTCGACACGATAGTTAGTAAGTCGTAGTAGGCCGCTAGCAGTTCTTTATTTCTTCCTTTACTTAATGAAGCTCGACACATACTCAAGATCAAGTGGCAGGACTGGGTCTCTAATTCTCAGGTGGTGTGGGCACGTTTTCCTTATGGATGACCAACGGTTACTCAAAGTTGTCTTACATGGCAGAGAGTAAACGAAAGCACGGCGGCTAGCATCTGCGCTATAAAGACATGCTCAAAAGACACCTAAACAACTACGCTATTGATCTGTCAGGTTGGGAGGTATTCGCTTTAAAAAGATCTTCGTGGCGTACTACAATCTCTTAATCTATGAGAACTCTTGAGGAAAAGCGGCTGAAAATGCTTGAGCAAAAACGCGAAACTCAAAAACATAGACCCAAGCTCTCGTATAGTTTAGAGCGGGATAGTTTTCCGCAACTCGACGGCTTAATACATATTTTTTACTTTTAGTTTTTATCTTAACTGTGTGTTACCTCTAAATTTAATTGCTCGAATGATTGGACGATTGGATGTACTAAAGAATGTGAGATGTGATGTATGTCAGGGTTTTTAATATCTGGATATTTATAAGTCTTTGTGTAATTGTATCTTCTCCTCTTCTCTTGTATGTGTATCTGTATAAGGCATTTTTTTATTTTTTTATTTAAGCGCCTTTTTGTGATGATAAAGACTCAAGTCCTTGGAGTCTCCAATTCTAAGATTTGATTTAGTTTTTTAGACTCTAGTCATTGAATCGAAGCTCGAGTTCTTTTAATCTTGGGAGGGACTTGAGTCTTCTGTAGTCTTCTATAGAGACTCAGTTTTCTATAGAGACTAGAGTCTTCTATAAAGACTCGAGTGTTTTGTTTTAAGATTTAGTTAGTTCCTACTTATTGTTTAAAATCATTTCATGTATTTATTTTTATCTTTATTTCAAACCTTCGTGGAACATGCATGACATCGTTTCAATTTCATTAGGTTTCGTATCTTTTATAGTTTTTTTTCATTTGTGCATCAAAAAAGACTCGAGTCCTATAATGAAGACTTGAGTCTTTTCTAAAACTTGAGTTGTGATTTCAGGACTGGATAAGACTCGAAAAAGACTCGACTCACGACTAAAAAGACTCGGAAGCCTTTTAAGCTCAGAGTTCCGTAAATATGACTCGAGTTCTTGCAATGTAGACTTCAAAAACTCAGGTCGTTATCAACACTAGCCTTTTTTGCTTGAAGCTCTCTTTTACTCGCAGGGTCAGCTCTATTGCATATATGCGATAGAATATTTAAAACTAAGTTCGGCCTAGCGAGCCAGAGCTCACGCTAGAAATTAAATTGTGTACAGACGCAAGCGACTTCGTCGCGGTCGCCAACTCGGAACTGAACCTTTAGTGTTTATTTAACGCATTTACTCAGTTTATTCGCGATTTATACATTTTCTCAGTTTTTATACGAATTAAAATTTTCAGTTCCGGACCTACGGCACCCCTTAGTATAATAAATATGAGGCAGGTTTAGGTCAGGTTAGGTTAGGTTAGGTTAGCTACTCACTTATCCTCAGGAAATGTTATTTTGCATAGAAATGGGAAAAGCTGTCCACACCTAATAAAAACGCAAAGCAACACCCCTAGGCGAAAGAACGAAAAGGAGCTGCTCGCTTATTGCCGAACGCACTCGCAATCGCAATCATTGAAAATGATTGTGATTGACAGCCAAAGGCGAGTCTGCATACAAAATGAAAATCGTTCTACTTTGAACTCGATTGCGATTGCCAGTGCGTTAGGCTGGCCAGGTGAGTTGGTTATAAGAATTGTTGGTCAAACCCGATATTTTTTTATCAGGCAACCTTAAAAGTTTTCATAATAATTGAGGACCTTCAAGAGACGAGCATACTCTTTTCTCAAAGGCCCGATTCCCCTCCTGGTGTTGCACGTGTCCATAGGTGGCGTTTATCACTACGTGATTAACTAGATCGTTTGCCACCTCTACATAAAAAAACTAACTAGTTATTATGCAGGAAAGTGGCACTGAATAAAATTTGTATGCAATATCGTGTATAATTTTAAATATCCATATTAATAGTCTTTATTACGTTTATTTTATTTCATACGATTATGTTTAAACTTTATTACAAAGTAAATACAAAAAAATAAAACTAATACTATGGCAAAATCACACGTATTTCGTAAATTTGCAGTTGCTATAAAAATAGCTTATTAGACCTTAAGATTGACGAAGAATATCAAATCGATTAAATCGATAACGAATTAAGACTCGTCCAATTAAGAAAAACACCTTGCTGCAATTAACTGGCATTTGAAACATGAACGTTAATTATTTGTAGAAAAAAACCGTAAGATACATTCGCTGTTCCTATAGACCCGTCACCGAGTGGTGTCATGGGGATGCGTAATTTTAAATTTATTGGCCTGGTAAGTGAATATTTAGTCCCAATGAGTTTTTCTAAATAACTTAAGTACCTTACATTACCGATGATCTTACGGTGAAGGAAAAAAATCTTGAGGAAACCTGGTCATTCAAACAGCTGTAAAAGGGCAATTGCACACAAATCCATGGATACCGAAGGGCACATCTGTAAGATAAGATAAGATAAGTAGAAGATAAGTGCAGAATAAAAGACGTGCGCCCAGTATTACCGTTTAAGATTACCCTACATATGCAACACCTCCACCCTTACTAACTAATATACATTAACAGTAACTAAATTAAAATACAGGTTTCCAAATTACACTTAATTTAAACATATACGAACGTATAAGCATGCTACAACATTAGGTAAGATACAAAATTACGTTACAATATAAAGAATAATTATCATGACCCAGTTCTTATATAATCTATTTCCTAAACGTACGGCGCTTTACGCGCTTTTACAGGGAACCTGGGCCTAGGATCTGAAATTACTGGACCGGCTGTATCCGCTAACTCTTCACTAGCCCTAGCCTACGCGTTCGTTGGCACACTGCGCTCCAGCGATGCGATGGCGCGCCGGGCTGGCGTCACAGACGGCGAGTCGGTCGGCGCTACCGAGGAAACTGTCTCCTCCCTCGACCCACTGCCGCCACTGACTGCCGCCTCGCCGCTGGTCTGCGATAACATCCCTTGTTCCTCGGTCAAGAGGAATATTGTTATAGCTATTACTTGTGGTAACCCTTAGTTCCAGTTGATCGATGTGCCTGTGGATTTCGGTTCCAAAACTAGACCCTATGGAATAATCTGTTTCCTATTTTTTTGACGACGGTGCTCGCTAGTCACTTATTAAAGTCCCTATAACCGCGGTACCATATCGAAGCGCCCAGCGCGAGCCGGCGCTCCGCCCCGCTGGCCCCTTGCTCGGCCCGCGCCTAACGCGCGGCCACCAGTGATTCCCTTTCTGGTTTTAAATTATCTAGCCTCATACGCAGTTTGCGACCTAAAGCACTATTTACACTTGCCCCATCCCACAGTTAAGGGATCTCCTCTTAGCTAGGAGGATGGGGACAAGATCCTCCGGTATGGAGAAGGTGACAAACCATCCTTCGGATTGCTTGTCAACCTTTGTGATGTCCAGCGGTGAACCTGGGCCCAGTCATTTTGGTAGGTGAGTCCGTGCACAGCGTCTCGGACGTCCCTCCAGGTTGTAGACTCCTCTGGGTTGGGGATGAACAACCCACAGCGGACCCTACCTGCTAGGTCTGACGGTCGCGTGACAGCCAGTTTTATGCCCGGTGGCGGTATAAGGCCATCTATGCAACTCCGGAGCCAGGTTAGTGAGTTCAGTGTTCGTTCTGTGGGAACAACTTCAGCTGACCCTCGGCATAGATGGGCCTGCCGTCAAATCCAGGTGGCTTACTGGATGGTGTTGCTGCCTTTGCCTCCTCCGCTAGTGCAGTATGCATTTCGCGGAGTATGGCATTGGAGTACTCCCTCGGTATGTGACCAGTACGTTCGTCAGTGATGACGACGGCCAGGTCGGACTTAGCCGCTTGGGAGTACGACACACCAGGTTGGCAAGAACCCTCGAGTCACTGCTTCTTGTGTTCCCCTCTGGGCGAGAAGGACTCGTCCAGAGCACGTTTAGCAGCGGATCTAGCTTACTTGCCAGGTCGCTTTTGTTTGGAGGATCCCTCGCCCTCCCTATTAGCTGTCCCGGCTGACGCTCCAGCAGAAGTCGTACGGGTTTCCCCAGTACTCATCGCCGGATGTTCGCCAGGGAAATCTCGACCGGTTGGCATCTGGTCCGGTACTGACTCAGGTGGAGTCTCAGTTGAACCGGACGCAGGGGACCCTGTTCGCCTCCAGCTGCTCTCTCGCAAGGTGAGCGGCACGCCGTTGGCTCTTGTTGGGCTTCAGTCGTTTTTTCTTGGCTTCCTGACCCTGACCTTGAACAAGGAAAGGCAGCACTAACGCGGGATCGGCTGGGCGAAACTTTGGTCGTTTTTTGGATCCCATTACGTGATCCTTCACCCGCCAATCCGCGAACGGTTGTGTTCCAGCTAGCATGCCAGAAGAACAGGCCTGCGGGAAATCCCGGGAGGTCCCGGGTTGTCCAGCTGGAACAGAATGAGACTGGGCCTTGGGATTAACCAGGTCGGCTACAGTTCTCTGTTGAGGGATGGCCACTCGGTTTTGCTTTGGAAGGTGCCCCGCAGCTCCGCCTCTGGCCTTCGCCTTCAGCAAGTGTTTACCCTTGCCTTTGATTTTGCTGTCGACCGAGGTCAGCAGGTCACCAGTCGCCTTGGCACTGGGGTTGTTCGCCTGACTGGCCGCCTTTATAGGGGCAGCCTGCCCGGCCTGTCTGGCTTTGCCATCAGCGGTGGACGCTTCTGGCGCAGCCATGGGGTATTTTAAGGACCTGTTATCCATGTCTTTAAAATGTTTTAATTCATCCTTCCGGCTTCCCACCCTCTTTCGAGCCCGCAACTATCGGAACGCCTACCGGCTATAAAAACTAGCCTTCGGTCGTTAGGACTACCGGAAAGGTTGCAGGGTTGGTTATTTGCGCGACATCAGGTGCTCGCTAGACGGGACAGGGGTCGGCCAGGTCCGACTGCCCCAGCCAGGATCGTCTTCGCTTGCTCTCTCAGCATGGCCTTTCATCTCCCGCTTTGGCAGTCAGACTGCCTCCACGGGACCCCACTCTTGCCTGTGCCCCAGAGACGGTATAACACATGACCGTTTCCCTTACTATGGCTGGTAGTAAGGGCCACCGTTTCGCCTGAAATCCGGGCCAAAGTAGACGTGTTGCCTCGCTGGTTGGCTCGGCTCAATCCCCAGGATCCCTTCATCCCGGCTTACGGCGTTCAACTGCGCAGGTCCTAGCGGAGGTGGGCGTTAATATGTCGTCAGGTCCACCCACTGTTCCTGACGATTTTCCGTTTTCTTGACACAAACTGCACGCATAATCTTTGTATAGGCAATCACTGGCCAGATGCCTTCCATCTCCGCATTTTGAACATTCAGTGAAATTAAACCTGTGCACCCGGAAGGCCTTCCGTGTCACGTTTCACAGCGATCGCGTCACTTTCAGCTACTTCCAAAGATAATGCTAATGTGACTGCTCGGTCGTACCCCAATCCATCCTCTGCAAACAGCCGCTGTCGGATAATTTCGCTTTTTAGCCCACATACCAATTGGTCACGAATATTTTCGTTTAGGTTAGCTGCAAACTCTGTGTGTGGTGTTTAATTAATTTTTTTAACTCTCGTTCTGCAACTGACACCGCTGACGAAATTTGTACCTTTCCGCTAACACCGAGGGTTTTGGCTGAAGATGTACTGTTAATAGCTGCACTGCCTTAGCATAGGTTAATTATTTTGGTTTATTCGGACTTGCCAATGACGATAACAAGTCATAAGCATCTTCACCCATAAGCGAAATTAATGTCGGTAACTGTAATTCTGACGTCACTTCGTTCACCAAGAAATACATTTATAATCGTTCCACATAACCCGTCCAATTGCCACTTTTCAACTCAAATTCACGTAGTTTGATGAGACTGTTTCTATTTAATTATATTATTTTTTACCTGCGTTTACCACTGCAGAATAAAAGACGAGCGACTCAGTATTACCGTTTATTGTAAGACTACCATACATATGCAACAATAAGGACAGGTTTCTACAGTCGTAGTGTATTCATCTAAGGGCTGAGTTTTCAACTCACATAGCTCAGCTCAGTTGTACATTTTGGTCATAAGTTTAGCTTCGTCCTTTTCTTTTATGTGAAAAATAAATTAGTCCAACTTCAACTTCACTTATGGTTTCATTTAACTAATGGACTAATAAACCTGAAAAAAATTTGCCATTGTAATCTACTGAAATAACTTCGGAAAAACCAGCCCTAACACACACACAATAATTATGTCGTTCTCGATTCGAGATGAACGGACAGTCAGCCTTATAAGTAGGTGTACGCTTTTGTGCCTTGTCGCTTTAACGCTTCTAACAGAGTAGTGCTGCAGTTCAAACATCATGTTAAAGCGACAAAGCAAAAAGTGTGCAGCTACTTACAAGGGTGACCGACGTCGTCGAGCCAGTAATGTTATTCGGGGTTTTCAAAGGGTTTTAAACTGAGAGTAAAGACTACTGAGCCTTCCGCAATAAATATCGTAATCGTATAGTTGATGTTAAACTTAGTAAGTAGCTTTTACTCTTTGGTAACTACAAAATTTACTGGCTGATAAACAAAATGGGCTTAAACAAAGTGAAATAGACACCCTGAATAAAGATTTAAATATTCTTTCTGATTTCAGGCGACTTCTATGATTCTTATTCTCACTTTTCCTGACCCGAATTTAGCTAGTAAAGGAAAATATTATTTTCACAACATAAAAGGTAAGTGACACTAGTGGCACTTTCGTATGTAACTACCTGACCGACTAACGACGCACGGACGCACAGCTTGGTGCACCAGAATAAAGATTTTGGAGGGAAAATGCATCGGGTTTCCTAATGGTGAACTAATGTAATGAGAGACAAATTTTGCACTCAGTAGTACATTCCTAAACGTTTTTTTATGCTGAGTAAAGGAGCGACCACACCGTTGCTCAAAATACGGTGACGGTACGGAATCGCAGTGAAATGCCGTAAATTTCACGGCAGCGGAATGGCGTGGAGAGCATGCGGTAAAGTCGTAACGTTTACGGCACGTCACTGCGATTCCGTACCGTAATCGTATTATGAGCAGCGCTGGCACTACTTTATAAAGCTCAATAAAGCGGGCGCTTAACAGAGACGACGGCAGAAGACGCGGTTTTTCGTCTATGTTCACCGCCTGGCAACACTACACACATCAACGACGCGCCGACCAAGCGCACGCGGCGTACAAGCGCTTCCCCCGCGCATATAATATATATACTACTATTTAAGAACAGCAAGTAAATGTACCATTATTAAGAAATGGATTAAATCATTGTAAGAAGAAAGTGCAATGTCTCATTGTACGCCTGAACAGTGGTCTCAGTCCCCACTTCCTTCCTATAACTTTTCTGCAATGCCATAATGATATTACGGCTTTCCTGCATTGCTCTTTTACATGTTTTTATACTCGTACAATAGTTTGTTGTCTAGTGTTACTCCCAGGTATTTTACTTCTTTAATTATTTCTATCTCCTCACCTTTGATTTTAATAGGTGTTAAGGTATTAAATATCCTCTTATTGGTGAACAGTATTATTTTTGCCTTGTTGGGGTTAAGGTCTAGTCCTCTGCCTTGACACCAATTTAGTACCTGTTTGATCCCTCTTACCATGACTTCCCTCAACCAAGAGTACCGCGTCGTTTGAGTAACCTTGCATGCGTATACCTTCTCTATTCGTTTCTCTGATAAGCGAGTCAAGCGATTATTAAAGAACTACAGATAATATCCTTTTCCTAAAAAAACATTTTTATAACACGCTTAATGCCGACTGCACCTTCTGATTATAAACTCACTATCAAAAGACGAATCGAGCGAGTCCAAACTCAGTGGATCTACTTTGGCCATTCAGGAGTTCCTATGGTCACTTTCTGTCTCCATCATCATTCCATAATATTGTATTGTCATTGGAATTGCAAAAGTATGGCCAGTTTCAAGACAATCCGACGATTAGGAGTAGGTTGACTTTCAAGATTTGATTACATTATTAGTTTGAAGTTAAGTGTGAATAAAAAAGGGTTTTACAGTGGTTGAAATATTTGGCGAGCTTCCGATGTTTCACCATACAGTTCCTACAAGCTACCGAAATCTTCATTTCTTGTGACCGACTATTGATGACGATTGCGACATCGTCGCAATACTCGTATCGGAACTCGCCAAATATTCTAACGCGGTAAGATCCCATTTCATTATCTTAAGTGTCATAATTACTCTTGGTAAAAATACCATGTGCTATTATGAGCCAGGGTAAAGGACGCATTCACACCTTATAGCGAGCTACCTATTCTTGTTTCTCACTCTTATGCATCACTTCGTCGGTTGCACTGGCCGATAATGGACCATTATAGCCACCTTTAGTTAACATCACGGGCATCAGCTTACTGTAAGACGGCCGATAAGGTGTTTTACAAAATCCTTATAAAAGGTACACAATTATCGGTCCAAAATTTATAATGATAGTGTTATTAATATTGACTTTGTTGAATAACAGAATGGACTACTAAATGTTTAGTTGGAAAACATTTCAAAGACCCAGACAGTTGCAACATGTGTAAGTGTATAATGCCAAGAATCGCAATGTGCTCCTCAAAAGACTGTAAGAATGAAGAAACGGATGGCTACAATAAGCGACACGACTATAAAGCCAAGGTGTTCCCAATTAGTATGGGACATCCGAAGAACTATGCTTTCCACGAGGAGAGAAAGGAAGAGTTGGATGAGGAAGAAGGTAAAAAAAGGACTGTTAGTATCTAGTCAACAGTTTTTTCCAAGGAACAAATGGCCGGGTGCATTAAGGACAGTAATTAAGCAATTTAAAAGACAATAATAATTAGGCTTTTAATTTTCAGTTCGAGCTATATGCCTCTTTTGCTAGAGTCATTTGTCCTAAATTCATTTGCCATAACACTTTTACCAAAACTAATGTTAACCACAATGTTCAGTAGGTACTCATAATATTTAATTCCCATACAGTAGGTAGGTATCGATTGTCCTAAAACATTACCTAAAGTCAATATTACAGTTTCCACAATTTTTAAAATCATAATTATCCTTGTAATAAACAGTGTTTACTTTGGTATAAGTTACAAAGCCGTTATAGCTAAGTAATAACAAATGGGGTACTCACACCTAAAAAACTGCTTGTTTTTTTTGTTTTTAATCCTAAGAATAGACGTATGAGGATCTATTTTAAAGCGTTTCAAAGTGTCATTGTTGTTATAAATATATTTTTTAATAAAACTATCTTCATCTACTGCTTAGTAACCACAAAGAGACGTAGCAGTTGGGAAAGATGTTTTTTTTAATGTACGTTATTTGTTTTCAAATGCAGACGTAATTCAAACAAAACGTCAACAAACAAACGCAATAGGTACCTACATTATATTCAAACTCAAACTAAAACTCATAACATTTGAAAAAAAATAAGAAACAAGATTAGAGCATTTATTTAGAGTTTTTTACTTATTAAGTACCTAGACTTCAATTTATACAGCATTTCCGGCATGACCTTTCTTTCTGGAGTAGATTTGCTGAACACATCACATAAGATTTACTGATAACGAATCCCATATGTAGTGTATGCAAAAAACATTCGTTCCGACGCTACGTGTTGAACCTCTTGTATTCAAATAACATAAAATAGAAATGATCTTCACATTTTTCCAGTATTTCTACTTATCAGTACCTACAATTTTTGAATATTCATCTAATATGGATTTCAAATGCTTAAAAAAAAAAACACAAAAATAGGGTGAAATTATTGCAAGCCATTTCTTAATTTAGAATATAAGTTATTAAATGTAACGTTATACTTTAAAAATCTGTAGGAATTTGAGAAGCCTATTTCCTCGAAACGGTTTTAAAATTTTAATACATTGTTACCACGTCATGTGTATCCCAAATATACCCTTACTTTATTTGTTAGTTAATGTGGATTGTTAATTGATTGTTTGTTTGCCATAACTCTAAAAAATGGACGAGTGTTAGGTGGAACTGTAATAATTAACAAAAAGTACCTGCTGCCATTGTTGTGTAGGATTCTCACAGCAACCCAGCTTTATCGAACTGCGACAATTTTATAAAATTATCATTGGGATAAACGAGTACTGCAATTAAAAACTGAATAAACATCATGTCAAGTAATCAATAGGGTTTCGGATTTTGAGGATCACAAATTTCATGGCAAATAAAATTAGAGTTACAAACGTTATGGCAAAAATTAAACAGCCATTCCATTTTTAGCATTTATCGCGTTTGAGATGCATTAAAGAAAATGTTTTTGGAAAAGTTATTCGTCGCTCTTTACCACGGAAAAAACCCGAGAGTACCTACCCGAAAAAAAAACTGCTGACATGACAATTGCCTGAGTTTGCTCTTATTTCTTATTACAAAACAACACTTCCCATTTCTGATGCTCATATATAATGTTTAATTTTTCAGAACATGAAGAATACATATTATGCAGGTTAGGCGACAAGCCTTTTATAGACAGTTGCCGAAAATGTGAGTGCATCGGCAAAAATCTCGCAAAATGCCGAAAATTACCAAATTGCGTTGATGAAGATGATTCCAATCCAGGTATTTTAATATAAAATATATGTACGTAGGTCGGTGGTCGCAGATTTTGGAACGCTTGCGTTTTTCCTACGCCTACAAATATGAGTTTTAAATGTTGCCAATCTATTTAAAGTTTACCAAAAACCAATCTGTACCAATTTTATTGTTAGTTACAATAATTCTGTTTTTCTTTTAACATTTTGTAGATTGAATTAATAAAAATCCTTAAACAAAGCAAATAAAGTTTTATATTTAATCACGTGAGTAGGTAATCGACGGCCTTCAAAAAGAGTCTTAAAGAAATACCTAAAAAAATTTATCGAAAGAGCATAAAAAAGGTATAGTTTATTTTGTTACTAAGAGTAGTTATACAAAGCCTCAAGTGATCAGCTCAATCCGGTTATTTTTTTCCATACATGGACAGATGTTTTTCTAATAATTGCACAGATGGAAACATAGTTAGATATAGATCACAGGCAGGCACTTTAATTTTATTTATTAACACGTTGGTAATTAATGAATTTGGTTGCAGTATTAACGACTAAACCACCGGAACCCCATCACCCAGTATTTACGAGTACGACACCGGATTTGGTTGCAGTATTAACGACTAAACTACCGGATCCCCATTATTCACTATTTACGAGTACGAAACCAGAACCCCGTTACTCAGAGGAGGGTAAGTAAACCGGCCAAATATGTATAAATTAAATGCTATAGTGAAAACGTCGGCTCCACTTATAGTACAGTCTGCGCGCGAGTTGAATGCCGAGCTTAGGACTGTGCTAGTACGGGACGGCACTATGCAGTGTAGTGCACACTCCAGGCGGGAGAGGAGAGGCGTGGTGCTCTTCACCTCAGGTCCCGACTGCATTCATCTCGCGCGCGGACCGAATACCTATATAGTTATGGCCCTTTAATAAATCATGTATTATTGTCTTAGTCAATACTAGCGAGCCGCCCTCGCTTTGCTTTGGTTAAAACTATCGATATGGATAATTACTAGTGTAGTACCTGTTTTGATCCCTAACATTTTTATTGAAATCCGTTAAGACATTTGGGAGCATATTTGAGACCAACCTTCAGACGGACACAAAGAAAAATTCTAACAATGCTCATTTACGATTAGGTACGAGTACCTATCGTGTAAATAGCAGTTTTCGTTTAAATTTAGTCATTGATCACGAAATTACAGACAGATATTTCAGTTCTATTTATTGGTACAGATTCGTTTTCGTTCGAGTCCATATATAGTTAAAGATCTAGGTAACTGTTGGTCGGAGTCAGGGTTGCACAAAAAAGTCTCACGTGTGAAGATTCAGACCTAAAAAATAAACTTGCGAACCTTTTTTTTGTCATAATACATGCGGCAAAAATGCTCGTCCACCAGTCTTTTGATCATACAACTGTTTACAAATGCAACTCCTTAAACAAGAGAGTTAATTCAAAAATACTTATGAATCCGAGTATAAATAAATAATATGAACTTAGAATGTTTAAGTTTAACGGTTTTCAAAAAAACAACTCTTAAGTTACTCAATTATCGTTGAACAATCTTGGTAACTCAGTGGTAAATTGCACTTTGTCCATAGAAAAGGCGTGAACGTCCACTGCGTTACTCACTTTATAGTTATTACAAATAACTATTTATGAATTAGGATAATTCTAAATACAAGCTTATTTACGTCCCTTTTCGAGTTTCAAGTTAGAAAACGCAGCATTTTACCGTTTTTTGAAATAAAAATAGTTTAGTGAGAACGTGGCTAAAAATTATGTACAACAAAAAGTAGAATGGCCCGATTATTATATTTTGTACGACTTTCATATTTATAAATACAACTTTGGAAAGAGCCACGACCTTTTTAACAGACTTCAAAAAAGGAGGAGGTTCTCTTTCACTGTAATTTTTTTTTTCACCCATTTCTCCATCGATTATGGACTGATTTTATAAATTCATTGTTGGTTTGATAGAGTATACTTTCCAGGTAGTCCCATTGATGAGGGGATCCGTGAGGAATTGAGAGAACTCCTCAAATATTATAGGCATACATATTGCGATTTTATTATTTTAAGTAACTAGTAGCTACAATACGCTCTTGTGGCGTCATTTTAATTTTGGTAAAAAATTAAGTTACAGAGTTTTATACAACGCAAAGACCTGATTACGCAGAAACAAAATCTGCTGCTACTCGTAAGTAAACCGGCCGAGAACGAGTTTAACGGTATAGTAAAAATGAAGGTACTGTTTGTATGTATTGCTATTGAAACCCCCCGATAAATTATGTAATTGACTTCTTTATTAAATAGGTACAAGCGACTCGCCCTCGCTTCGTTTTGGTTTAAATGATCGAACTGAAACATGCCGCGTAATTTCTGTGGTAATCCACACAGTTTTCAATGAAATCCGTTAAGCCGTTTCTGAGCATATTTAAGACAATGAAAAATATAAAGACGGTCATTTATAATAAATAAAATAAATTAAAAATGCCTTAACTCTACCATAATTTTTGGTTACATAATGAATAAGAAGTTAGCTGTATTGGCGTGCATTAATCATTCAATTATAAGTTTAAACAATTATTAAAATACTGTATAGTGTAAATAGCAGCTAGTATTTATTATGATATCACAGACAGACACTTTTATTTTACTTATTGGTAGGTACAGATTCGGTTTGGAGCCGAACTATTTATTTTTATGAAATGGAGTTTTTGAGTAAATTGGCCACAAAAGGGTTCTGTCACATGTTGGTAATAAGGAGCGAATATGAGATAAAGATAGACAAAAGGACATACAGACGGACAGTGGAGGCTTACTTCTAGGCTTCCGGTGACATCTTTTGGGTAAGGAATCCTAAATATAATAAGCACAAATGTAAGTAGGTAGGTAGGTACAATGCAAATAAATGCACTTTTGTGGCTTTGTTTTTATATTGGTAATAAATTAAGTTTCAGATTTTACTACACGAAATATTAAACCTGAACCTGATTACGTGGAAAAGATACCTCCTGGTAAGTAACTGGTAACTCCCCCGCGATACAGGCCAAGCCTACACTCAAAAAAATGAGAGCCAACAAAGAGAGATTTTCACTTAGTTGACGTAAAATGAATACAATAGTTAAGATATTAGTTATATAAACCAAAACTGACAGAAACATACAGCAATTTCTTTAGTGATTCAACTAACATCTTAGTTGATGTATCTAACGTCTTAGTTGGTGTATCTATCGTCTTGTCAGCCTCGTATGGGATCAAGACGCTTATGCGCAACAATCACAATCTTGTTACAAGCGACCAATTTTTTTTTTCAGTGTAGTGCAACAGCAACTTGTGTGCAAAATTAAGAAGTTTTATTATTACTTATTTAGGTATTTATTAAAGGGCATTGGGTAAATTTGTTTGAAGAATAATTATCGTCATTTATTTTTTCAGCGGCCACGAATGATTTGTACATAGTTATTTAGAGGACCTCTAAATACACATAGATATATATAATTTATGGCGTTAAATAATATCGGAGCGGAGATTTTAAAGATTTAAGTGTTCAGTTTTTAGTACAAAGGTACGCCCTATTATGAATATTTAAATATCTCGGCTCCGATGCACTTAAGAGTATTAGGTACATTACATAACCAAATATGTTTATTTTTAATAATGCTATCATAATTTACCACTTTTACGAATGGCTCACTTTGAAAATGTATGAATTTTACAAATGACAACACTTTTACCCAAACCCCTTTTCTGTACATTAGCAGTTTTTAAATGAACATTCAAAACAACGATCGTCAAATCAGCATCACACATGGCGGTCACCTCGTGAACCAAGTCAAGGTACCTGCTGAACATTTCCGTCTCAGCCTTCTCGAGGTTCTTGCCATGCGGGATGGTGTCGTCGACGTTCGACGAGCTGTCAACACGGTATCAGGCTTATTGGCTACGATAGTCCTGACTGTGATGACAGATAGATTGCAATAGAGCGTAGCACAGAACGACCATTTTTGAGAACTGGCGCCTGTACCTACAGTACGGCACTTCGAACTCAACAAGACCATATTGAAGAACACGTTGCTCATGGATGAATCACCGGGGCAACGGCACGCTCGACAAATGTCGACCGTACCGCCTCCTCAGAATATGTTTCCGGTAGTTGTTCGTCATTAATGTCATTATGACCTCGTTGGCACAGACAAAACCTTCGAATTCCCTAAAGAGGTCACCAAATCGTAGGCAGTTCACGTACAGAAGTCTTTACGTCGGGCCCTGTTAGGTCCCGAGGGGCTATTAAATACCTAACGCACTCGCAATCGCAATCGTTTTCATTTTGAAAATCGAAGCCTTTTCCGTATACAAAATGAAACCAATTGTTCCGCTTTGAAGCCGATCGCGATTGCGAGTCAGTTGCATAAAAGGCCTGCATCAAAGCGTCCGTGCAGCTCCTTGCTCGTCCATACGTTCTTGCGGTCCTCTGTACTCAACGACGTTGGTCTGCGCCAGTTCATATGTTGGCACTATTTATATGTATTGTTAATGAAACCCCTGATAAATTATGTTGGTATTTACTTTTTTTTAAATATCCGCCCTCACTTCGCTTTGATTAAAATTCCTGGTTAAGTTCGCGTTTTTTGTTTTCTCCCCTGAAGTTTTTATTGAAATCCGTTTCCGTTTTAGAACATATCATCACTATCCTTTAATGTGCCGCTAAGCAGCAATATGCGCATTGTTGTGTTCCGGTGTCGGGTTAAGACAACCGGTGAAATGACTAGCATAGAGGCATTCCATCTTAGTCTTCAGGGTTGGCAATGCAATTGCGGTTCTAGGATTCCAGTCTTTAGATTACAGTCTTCAGAATGTAAATGCAATCCCGCATAACATCAGGGTGTCCTGTGTGCACGTTTACTTTCTACATGCTCTCTCTCTCTTTTTTTAAATTATCTATCAGACAGAATTATACACATAAAAGTTCAAACCCCGGTTAATTATTATATATGATATCGCTTATAAATAGCAATTAGGCAATTAATTAATTATTTATTTATTTTAACTTATGCTATTTAAAAATAGACATACATTTTGCGTTTCGGTACTAATTTGAAACATTATTATTAGTATTTATATTTTATGTTGTATATTTAGTATTTTTTCAACTCAGCCGCCATTACTGTCAAGTAAATAAGAGCTATCAAAACGTTGACAATACGATCATAGGTCAAAAGCAAAGTTGTTTAACGTCGTAGAATAGATCGAGGGTCAATTGGTGTATTTGTATATTATTGGCCGTCAGGGAGGACTTTATTATGATAGGATTAAACGAACTTACCTGAAGTGAAGTTTAATCCTGATTATATGAAGTACTTAGTCCGAGATAACTGTGTAGTATCGCCTTTTCTTGCTCCTCATACGCGAAGTTTAGAGACACCATTAAAAAAGAAAAAACAGCACCTGGCAACACTAACTACTAATGTCATTACGTTTAGAGTTATCATATAATATTAATACGAATGGGGAGAGGAAACCATGGTTACCTGAGGAGGGTGGGAACCTCCTTATCTCGGACTAAGTACTTCATATAATCAGGATTGAACTTCACTTCAGGTAAGTTCGTTTAATCCTATCATTATATTCGTACTTAGTCCGAGATAACTGTGTAGATGTTTAGAGGATAAAATTAAATAAAAAGTATAATTATAGTAAGTAAAAGAAATTAAAAATTATATTTCTCATGAAACAACTTAAAAATCTTCTTCTGTGTAACAATTAAACATTCTACATGAACAAATAATTAAACATTAATCAGCCTTCTCCATCTTTGACAAAGATACAATAATCTTAAATAACTTGAGAACCACAAACAGCTCGTGCAAATGAACCTTGTTCATTATTTAATAGTGGCCTGTTATAATGTCTGGCAAAAGTAAGTGACCTGCTAGACCATCCCACAGCTTTTAGGATACTGTCCATGGTAAGACCCGCCCTGTACGCTCGTGACGACGAGGCGTGTCGAGTTGAGTGTGAAGAAAATATAGAGACATTAATACCACTCTCTTTCATCACTAATTTGAGCCATCTGCTAATAGTTTGGGTGGTTGCTGGTTTGTAAGGTCTTTTAAAAGTAAGAAATAAATTATAGTTCCCATTGTTTTCTCTATGCTGCCTTGTAACTTCTAAATAATGTAAAAGAGAATTAACAGGACAAATTTCCAAATTATCATTTAGAAAGGGTAAAAACAAGAATCATACTGTTTAATTGTATTCTTAGCCAAAGACGCTATCATGACCTCGATCGCATCATTGGGTAACATTCTTCTTCTCATTGCCTCCCTGATAATATACAGGCCCCCAGGGTAAGTTGCGGATGTAAGGGATGCGCTGACCTGTAAGGAGATGTTAATAAGTCTTTATCCGGGCCAAATGTCAGTATTTCAGAGACTGTCAGGTTTCTCAATAAGGGGTACCAGACTTGAGTAGGCCAAATTGGGAACACCACTATGCCGGTTGCCCTATCTGTAATAATTTTTCGCAATACCTTTAATAATAGCGAGAAGGGAGGAAATGCGTAGAACAATTCGGACCATTTAATAGTAAAAGCGTCAATGTTCCATGCGAAAGGGTCCCTATGCCATGAAACATACCTAACACATTTATTATTGAACCTTGAAGCAAACAAATCAATTGAAGGGACACCTAGAGAATTAGTTATCGTATCGAATATGGGTTGTGATATTTCCCATTCTATATCTACATTGGAGCTACGAGACTGATAATCTGCCTCAAAATTATCCTTGGATTTTATGTAGGATGCAAAAATCCATAATTCCCTTGCTTCACACCATTGCCAAATCAGTCTTGCCAAATCATTTAATTTTGGGTACTGGACAGATCCCATTCTATTTATATATGAAATTGCCGTTGTGTTGTCAATTCTAAGTAAAATTTCAACTTTTCTCAAATCATTGGCAAAACATCTCAATGCAAAAAAAGCAGCTAACAATTCAAGATAGTTAATATGATTAACTTTTTCTTCCGCTGACCATTTACCTTTAGCACATTTATCATTGCAAACTGATCCCCACCCTGATAATGAAGCATCACTAAAGATTTCTAAGGAAAAAATATATTGTTTAATATGACAGCATCTATGAATTATATTATTTTTCCACCATTCTAAATCGGTTTTCCCTTCCTTACTTATAACCATTTTACCATCATAGTCACCCCCCAATTGTTTCAAAGCCATAAACTTATCCCTCTCAAGATTCTTTGTATATACAAAACCATAAGAGATTGCCATACAAACAGAAACTAAGTTGCCTAGCATCTTTGCAAATTCTCTGACTGTGCAGCAGTTTAACTTTAGAAACTTGTTTGTAAGAAACAATATTTTCTCACGTTTCATGTCCGTGGGACTTAAGGTCATGTTAATAGAGTTTATTTTAAAACCTAAAAAATCTGTCATTTTGGATGGAATGAAGTCGCTTTTTTGTTTGTTTATCACAAAACCTAAACATTCCATGATGTTTCTGATAATATTAACATTATTAATGCACCCATCATATGAAGATCCAAGGCAAATTAAATCATCTAAATATACCACTAATCTTATGCCTTTTGCTCTCAAAAAACCTACCACCGGTTTTAAAAGTTTTGTAAATACAAAAGGAGCTGAAGTTAAGCCGAATGGTAAGCAATTATATTCATATAACCTTGTATTAAACTTAAATCTCAAGAATCTCTTGTATTTTGGATCAATGGGACACAGATAATATGCATTTTTTAAGTCTATTGTAGACATAAAGTCATCTTTTGTTAATAACTTGCAAAGTGTTCGAATGTCTTCTAGTTTGAAGTGAGACTGAACAACAAATTTATTTAAATTTTTCAAATTTAATATAAATCTATGAGACCCATCTTTTTTCGGAATGGTAAAAATACTAGATAAAAACTGATCTGGTTCATTTTTACATGGAGATATAACCCTAAGTTTCAACAAATCATTTATCTCCTTTATTAAAATCTGCATCTCTCCTTGATTAAAGTTATTATTCTGGGGGACATTGTTTTGGTAAGGGGATGTTAAAAAAGGAATTTTATACCCTTTTATCCATTCTAAAATAGTAGGATCTTGGGTTATACTAGCCCAACATGCATTATAATAGTAAAGTCTACCTGCAAACGGTACCTCTAAGGATATTTGGCACGTCCTCTCATTGGTGCTCCCATTGGTCTGTTGTCCTGCGGTTTGTAGGGTTGGCGGGGATTGTATCGGTGGTGAGTTGCCCCTCGGTACGACCCTCTCCCTGGATGGACCTGGTTTGGGTTCAGACGTCGTGGGGGCTGCTGGAAGTTTTTTGGAGTAAACCTTGTTTGACCACCAGTCACAGATCTGGACTTTAAAACATTAGACGCCCTTTTCATGGCCGAGTAAGATTTAACAGAGTTGTCCAAATTTGAGTATATGAATTCTTCCCGTTCATTATTCTTTAATGACTCTGCTAAGTTCTTGTCCAGGAATGGATTTAAAAGCCTTCTTCTGATGTCCGTATATTGGTAGTGTAGGTTACCGAGAATCCTTGATATATCTGTTAATCTTTTTGTAACATGAAATTTATCAAGATCATTTTTAGAAAATGAATGTATAACTTGGAAGACACTTCCAATGGATAAACCGATCTCCTGTTGTCTGTCCTGAAGTAATTTGTCCCGGGATTTAGCGGCATTGTTAAGAACTGCTAAGAGCTCAATGTTGAGTTTTGGAGCATCCAGTAATTTACAATTACTTGGGATCAAAAATGTTTCCAGTAATTTATCCTTGTTTTGTTTCTGCATGCCCTCTAGCAGGATCTTATGAATAGTATTAAAAATCTCTTTATGTATTTCTTCTCCATACTGTTTTATGCCATTGGCAGACTCACCCAGAGCCGATAAAAATTCACTATCCAACTCTTCATCGCAGTACTGGGCCGCGCCCATATCATCTGGTTCAGACGAAACATGATCAAGTGAGGGGCCTTGATCGCTGGACTGTCCTGTTTGATCCACGATCAAATGATCAAGTTCATGCTCTTGGGTTTGATCAACACTCTCTACTTCAGGGTCCAGCTCCGGTGTTTGAGCTAAAATACATAAAAAGTTTAAGTCCTCCATCCCACGGATAGAGCGCATTATCGTCACACGAGAATGCTCAAGTGAGGTTATACCTCGTGTTTTAACGTTTAAGTCCTCCATCCCACGGACAGAGCGCATTATCGTCACACGAGAATGCTCAAGTGAGGTTATACCTCGTGTTTTAACGTTTAAGTCCTCCATCCCACGGACACAGCGCATTATCGTCACACGAAAATGCTAAAATCTTTCACACGAAAAATCTTTACTCTTCCGTTTAGGCATCTTGTAAAAAAATGATTAAAAGATGCTGAAATCACTGTTAAGCACTATAAAATCACAAATTTTCACAATAAATTCACTTTGTGTCGAATGCGTTGAGCGCGAAAACAACGAATGACATTAGTAGTTAGTGTTGCCAGGTGCTGTTTTTTCTTTTTTAATGGTGTCTCTAAACTTCGCGTATGAGGAGCAAGAAAAGGCGATACTACACAGTTATCTCGGACTAAGTACGAATATAATAGCGATGCACGCGCGTTTTCTGATCGCGCAACTGCTTTGCATCAGAGGACTCAGACAAGATGCACTACGCTAACTAACGTTTCTATTCGATTCGTTTTTAAACCAATCGCGTCACTGGTAGACCACGTGACTTTTCGTATCACGTCATCTTCCATTGACGCGATTGGTTTCAAAACAAATCGAATCGAAACGTTAGTTAGCGTAGTGCATGTTGTCTGAGCCCTCAGGCCGCTTGTCGACTAGCGATACAATCGTATAAGAATCACTTCTGCATCTATGCAAACGCAATTGTGGCATCGGGAAAAGAAAGAGAGGGGAAGGTGATGAATGATGATTGACCGATCGTTTAAACTGTATTTCCATTTATTTTATTCACGTTAGTTTATTTGTTTTTTTTTTATACATTTATTTAAGTATTCTGTGTCGCGACTATATCGCAGCCGATTTTGCGACTATTTCGCAACCGCATCGCAGCAAAGAGTCCCCGTGGGCGATCTTTCTCAGAATGGATGCAGCCAAATGGAACTGAAGACTTTCTATCATTGACATTCTTAAAAATAATTCAATGTTCCATTTTTTAGAGTCAAACACAAAATGTAATCCAGGCGACGAGCCGTTGATAGACGGTTGTAAGAAATGTGTGTGCATTAAGCCTAACGTTATGAGTTGCCGGAGAATACCAAAATGCCACTATTGGGACCATCTTCCTGACACTATCAAATTCGCCAAGGAGCCGCCCCCAGGTATTCTTATTAGGAGATAATATATTTACATAAAAGGAGAACTGACTGACTGATTGATCAACGCACAGTTGAAACCGCTGGACATAGGGACTTGGAATTTGGAGGAAATATTTCGAAAATCGGCCTCCAACGGGAAGAAATACCCAGGGCCAACTAATTCTACGCGTACGAAGTCGCGGGCGTCCTCTATTATGTACATAGAAATCACTTTTTTGAGCTTGAATGTTGATGTTTTATGTTTCAGGTTTTATGCCTACGGAAACAACAACTGAAATGTATGGTAAGAAGTAAATTCGATGGTTTTTTTTTGGTCTAACATTAAAATTATTTTAATACTCGCGAAAAAAACCATACAATTTTGATTCTGTGACCAGTGTTAGAATGAGACTCATAGTGTAACCAAAGGGTTTTCTTACTGATCAAGTTTTGTAATAAGTAATGTCATCGCACTAATATACCCTTTAGCCTACTTATATTACTTATAAATGCGAAAGTTTGTGTGTGTGTGTGTTAGTTTGTTACTCCTACGCAATATAATGGCGGGACGGATTTAGATGAAATTTGAAATGGAGATAGCCTATACTCCGGATAAACACATAGGCTACTTTTTCTCCCGGAAAATTAAAAAGTTCTCGAGGGAAAAACCATAATCGAAATCTACGCGGACGAACTCGCGGGCAGAAGCTAGTCAGACAGGCCCCAGATCAATTTATTTGTACTTACTTTATTATTGTTTTTTCAACTTTTTAAAATGTCTTTATGTGTGCCAACTTTCCGTTTTATCTTATGATAACTAGTTTCTGAAAAAAAAAAAATAGTTTGGGATACAGACGGACGGACATGGCGAAACTATAAGGATTTGTAGTTTGATTACGGAACCCTAAAAAAATACCGTTCCCCTTATTAGCCCACGTAAGAGTAAAAAAATTTAAAACATTAAGAAAAATGAAGTCAACATTAACAGTTATTGGGAAATTAATAAACAAATTAACTAATGATTTGGCATAAAAATACAGTTCATTAAATCTTGAAGCATTTCTTAGAATTTGATTCTATTTTTCGAACTTAAAAACGACTTGGTGCGTGAATCCGAATCGCGATTGACTGCTTTTTTAATTGTGCGAGTGTAACGAATGATTCTAGCGTTCAAATTGTGTAACTGTTTTAGAAAAATGCGAGTTTGGCGGAGAACCCATCATTGACGGTTGTAAGAACTGTACGTGTCTGAAGAATGGTGCTATGAGGTGCCGAAGAATACCGAATTGCAACTATAATGATCACCACGGTGGCCACCTCGTATCTATGTCTAAAGGTATTTTATTGAGTTAAAAAAATTGAGAGATGAAACACAAATTACACTGTAATCTGGTAAATACAGTTCAAAACCAACACATAGTTTTGATGCTATCTATTTACCTACTAGTCTAAAGTCTTCGCCACCTAATTTTTAGCGCGGTCTATGACGTCATCGTGGTGGGTAGAAGGGAGCTTAAACATGCATTTTTTATTGTCGTCAAATGGATCTTTACAACGATAAAACTATTACTTTTCTAACTTTAAACTTTAGAAGAACAATGCTCTCAAAGGTACACTTTTTTGGTTTATATTTATTATTTATTCATCTATTTTTCTGGAATGCACGCAAGGATTACGATTTAGAAGTTCATCGAATTAACGTCAATAGAATCGTTTTTGCTCTTTTTGCATTTTAAACCTTTTTTTTAATATTATGGTAGGTACCTCTAATAGAATAAGGGCCGGTACAGACGGACTGCATTTGAACTGCAACCCAGCTGCAAAATGGCAGTTCGAGTGCAGTTCTGATGCAGTTGATGTAACGGCATCGAAACTGCAAACCAACTGCGCAGTCCGCTTAGGTAGACTGCACGCCAACTGCGCAGTCCGCTTAGGTAGACTGCACGCCAACTGCAAGCGGACTGCGCAGTTGGTTTGCAGTTTCGATGCAGTTACATCAACTGCATCAGAACTGCCCTTGAACTGTCATTTTGCAGCTGGGTTGCAGTTCAAATGCAGTCCGTCTGTACCGGTCCTTAGAGGGCACTGTCGGTAACTTTACCGACGACTTATAGTGCGTTCCTATATTCAAAACCGTTGGTAGAGTTGTCACGTCTCGTTAAAATTTGACACATTTTGTACGTATCAAATGTCATAACGCTACTGTCCGTAAGGAAAACGATTCTTTCTTGAATACAGGAACCGGGTATTACGTAGGTAGGTGGGAAGGAAGAAAAGGGACTTATAAAAAAGTTTCTGCCTAGACCGAAGCTGGCAGGTTGTATACAGTCGAGGAATTTGATCTCTTAGCAGTTTGACGTATCATGATACGTCAATTTTGCCGGGTGTTTCACGCGAAAAAAGTGTTTTTTTACTAGCTTTGTCGCCAAGAAGACTAACTACTACTTATAACAAATTGTGAAGAAACCCGGTCCAAGTACCTAGTTTAAACGCTGTGATGAAACATCAGTACGTACATACGCAGACGCGTATTAAAATCGCAGCCCTTCCTTTTGCGGGCTCCTGTAGCTGTCGTTGGATAAGGGTCTCACCGCACCTATTGACGCGGAATCGGCGTTAGCTGATCAAAAGAAGCCAAACGCACGCGTTCGCATTCTTACATCGCCGAGTACCGCCGATCGGCGTCGGCGAGGGCTGAACAGTTCCGACCACGGCCGAGCAGCTACGATGAGAGCCGATTAGAGCTGACGACAGCCGTTCAGCTTCGATAGGTGTGGGGAGACAATTACTTTTACATAGACGGCAGTACAGGGCACGCGAGAGCCGACCGTAGGCTTACAGCTGCTATGGCAGGCGATCGGGCGTCTCTGCGGCCGTACCGAGGATGAGACTGCTGAACTTAGGTTTACAACCGCTAAGACGGCCGATCGGCTAAATGCGAATAGTGTGGTGTAAAACACTCGGCGAAAGCCGATTCCGCGTCGATAGGTGTAGGGAGACCCTAAAAAGCATCAACTGCGTGCCTATTTTCCAGTTTTGAGTTGTCATTCATTATTTAAAAGAAAACTTTCGCAAATAAATCAAGTCAACGTCAAAGTTCTTTCTTTATTCTTTAATTTAGGCATAATAAAAACAAAACAAAACAAACATTTTAGTCTTTTTGAGCGAAATGTGGTTAATGAATTATCAACAAGTTATTAAAGCCCTGTTGTGTTACCTGTACACATAATGAATTGCAATAAAGTATTGAGTATTGAAAGTTTTGGGTAAAATTCTGTAGCTCTGCCTACCCCACTCTGGGATTACAGGCGTGAAGGTATGTATGTATGATGCACTTATGAATGCCAAAAAGCAGATTTGTTAGCCGTTCGTCCTTTACACATTTGGTCCAATACGCAGTTCGTCCATTATGTAGTTCGTCAGGTGTCCTTAACGCAGTCCATATCGCTATTATCGCTATGCGTCCATATCGCTATTCGTCCATATACCGAATCGAAAAATAAAAAGTTTGCCCCGAGAAAATCCGAAGAAGAATTGTAAACGTACCTTTATTAAATAAAAAAAACTAAGATTTCCATGTTTTTTTTCATGTAACGCAGCAGGAAGGTGCAGCCACAAGGATATGGAATTTAGTAAGGAGAAATGTTTATGTGTTTGTATCAAAAACAAACCCTGGTGCCCTTTCCACAAGTGGAAATTGAGATGTCCTTGGGCAGTTAGTCCGTTAAAAAAGTGGAAAAAGACGAAGATTGCACTACTTAAATAAAAATTGTTTCGGGAATCAATGGCACTGGATGCGTAATGAGTAGTAACTATGTAAATTTCTATCTGTGCAATAATTATTAATTAAAGATATGACATTCCTCAATGAACGTTCATACTTTGAAATTTGATTACCTAGCTAAAGGTTCACTTAAAATGAGACGTCCGAACTGTTGACGCACCTGACCTTTAAGCGCATTCCATACGTCTACGGTATTCATCATGTTAGCTCTTACACACAAAACCCTCCGCTCCCGGTCGATGTCAGCATTGTCCTTGAGGTCAGTCGTGACAATATGTACGAGATATTTAAATTGTTCCCGCCTTTACACCGTTCAGATAGACGGGAGGTAGGTCCACTACTCGTCTCGAACCTGCCTCAAAGACCATGAACTGGCTTTTGGATACATTATATTGTAACCCATGGTCCAGAGCGTACTCTCCACAGGATTTTAATAACGATCTGAGACCACATGTCATACTGACGCACTCAGCAGGACCATATCGTCTGTGTAGCTTAGATTGTTAACGCAAACTCCGCCGATATGACAACCGATATGCTGACTGCTGAGCCCTATAATAAGCGCATTTATGTACAGGTTGACAAGCGAGGAATATCTTAACCCACCCTGCCTCACCCCGCACTCCATCCTGTATTCTTTATAAAATTTCCTGAAGAATACAGGAGGTTAAATACCTCCTCTTAACCACCTTTCATAATGCAGAATACATCGTCAACATAACGCTTCCAAACTTAACCGTCCATGGTTTTAAATCCACCGACGTTGCTGTGTGTTACACCCAGATATGGACTAAAATGGTGCCACGGGGCTATCTATTGTCACGCCATCCACCTGGAGGTTCTGTTGTCCGTGATATAAGAACGAAAAAACGAAAGATTTCCTAAAGCACTTTATTTTCGAACACACAATTGCACAATTAACAGTTTGTATACATATATTTCACAAAATCAGCGGAAATTACAGCGATTAATAAAGACTTATTGAGGATTGCTCGCGAGGCATTTTTACCGAAGAATGGAAACGGAAGTATAGACAACAGCGTCAGATGGCGCAGCTGTTGCGTGTAAGTCACGATGTAGTGCGACAGAGAGCTCGATATAATAATTATAGTGCGCATGGGTGAAAGGGAGAGATGACAGGAAATAAGAGATTAAAATTAATCGAAATTAAATCAATTAAATTAAGATATAAATATGAAATACAACAAGTAGAATACACAAAGTATCTTCCATTGAAAAAAATCCTTAGCAACACCAAATACTTAGATTTCAGGCATCTCGTTTTAACTAGCATCTGCCTGACTACTTCAAGACATTTTTTAAGAGTTACCTATGTTTGGTGAAAAGTAATTCAACATAAAAACTCACCATAATGTCATGCAGTTCCAATTTATGATACCCTTTACAATCTCGACAAAATGGCGGGAATCTTTAAAAAAGACGAAGTTCTGCCCACAAACGCCTATCAGCCTTACAAGTGTAGTTTACAAGTTAACGGAGAAAGTGATAGTGAAGGGGATCCCTTCGTCTCCCATAATTTTATTGTTTTTATTTTTGAAAATCAGAAATTGGTATCCGTATTATTTATAGTCATAATAGTCAATAGTCACAATAGCTGTTAAGTATAACGCGAAATAAATATAATGATTAAGTACAATAACGTTACATATCATATCATACAAGACTAAAGTCATAAACCTGATCAATAATATCAAAAGGCCATTATTGTAGGTCATATTTTTATATTTAATATTATTTTTATCCATATCATTTCATTCTCTAATGTTTTAAAGGACTTTAAAAAAAATGGTTAGGTTACAACTGCGACTCCTTTCAAAAAGGACCAGATGCCAAAGAGTAGGTTAGGTTTGATTAGAACTGTGAGCCCTTACAAAAACGACCGGCTGTCAGAAAAGTAGGTTAAGTTATGTCAGAACTGCGACCCCTTACAAAAAGTACCAGCTGACGGAAAAGTAGTTTAGGTTAAGTTAGAGCTGCGACCCCTTACAAAAATCATCAGCTAACTGAAAAGTAGGTTAGTCAAAAATAATTATGGCAGACGATATAGACGCACTAAAGTTAGCTGATTATTAATTTTCATTCGTGTAAACGTTATTTAAAATAATAATATTCCATTTCCACAAGAATATCTTTATAAATAAATAAATAAATAAATTAATAGATAAATAAATTTGAATTTCTACCTTTCAATACAATCACCACATTGATTGGTATGAGAAATAACGGTATGAAATTTAATAGTTATGACTAATGAAAGGTGGCTGAAAGAAAATGATGACTATTGAAATAATGACCAAAGACAATAATGATGAGCAACGATTATGAAAAACAACGGGATGGATAAACCAAATCGAAAGACTAATGTTTTGGGAGTAAATATAGACCCCATAGTGAAGCATACAAGAAACTTCTTTACACAGCACAAAGTACTTAATAGGTGACCATCAGCATGATTTTTGCCCGCGTCACTCAACATTGTCTAACTTGCTTTCATGTCTTTTGTCCTGCAGAAGTTTTAACGAAAGAGAACTTCTCTATGTAATTTACCTTGATTATGAGAAAGCCTTTGATAAAGTCTCTCATTCAAAACTACTATTTACAAAAGCTGGAATTCGTTGGAATACGAGGAAAGCTTCTCAACTGGGTCCAGACATTTGAGCCATGCAGAACCTTCCGTGTAAGAGTTGGGGAGACATTGACAGGGCAGCGAGAGATTCACAGTGGTATGCCACAGGGTTCCGTTCTTGGAATTATGCTATATTTACACGTTTAACTTACCATGTTCCTTGCACCTATATTGTAGCGTCAGCAATTTTTACTGATGACACATAGATATTCGCAAATCCACTACTGAATTGAACGAATCCAAAGTTACTTAAACACGATAGCTCACTGGTTAAAGAAGTCGCTCGTTAACTTGAATGCTGCAAAATGCATGTTTGTTGCCGTGTTACAGATAGGTAACAGTAATAAAACCAGGGAGAAACCCAACTTAAGCCAGTCAAAGTGCAAACAGATCTGGTAGTTAAGGTAACTGAGGACCTCAAGTGGGAGTCACTAAAAGGTCTATGTTCTTGATCTATCTCATTAGGAAAGCCTTCGCAGTCTGAAGCCCAGAACGAATACTTCAGCTATATAAAGATATATAAATTATATGCAAGACCCAATTTAGAGTACGCTTTTCTAGCATGGGGTCCATATTGCCAAATACATTGAACTGCTCGAGAAAGTCCAACGCAGTGTTACAATACCGGACAACTTAAAATAAACCTTACGAGGAAAGACTGCAGGTGCTGAAACTCACAACTCCAAAGAATCGCAGATAGCATGGTGATTTAATAGAAATCTATATGGTCTAAGATCTGAATAGGAAATGACCTTCACGGGCTGTTTATTCGATAAAAAGTATTTTATATAAAATTGAATATGCTAAGTAATATATGGCGAATAGGTTTCTGAAAAATTTCAGCAGTCCATATATGTTTTTTTTTTACTGAGATAGTTTTTTTTTTAAATTGCTCTTGCTTGTTAAATAGACCAATTACACATTAATAGAAAGCATGAAGCCTATAGAATGTGCAAACGTTAGGTTTAGTGCAAATGATTAGAACTGACTTACCTACCTACCCAATAGTTATGACGGGAAAAAATAGTCAACCTAACGTTTGCATATTCTATAGGCTTCATGCTATCGATTAATATGTAATTGGTCTATTTAACAAGCAATAGCAATTTTAAAAATAGTTCATTATCAGTTTTTGTTTTTTAATCATATAAGGACTGGACTGAAAATTCTCAGTCAACCTAATCGCCATACAATATTTGGCATATTAAATTTGATATAACATACTTTTTATCGAATAAACAGCCCGTTGAAGGTCGTCTCCTATTCGGATCCCCTACTATAAGATACTCACAGCACATTACGATTTACAGGAGTTTCATAAATTGTTCAAGCTTAATACTAACACTCGTTTTCGGGGCCATATATTTCAATTACTAACTGAGCTTTCACACACCAATCCTGGCAGACACTTATTATGAATAGTAAAAAATTTATGAAGTGACCCGATTAGCAAAGAGATGTGTTAACAGATCGGCAGGCCTTTCGCGTAACAACACTCGCAATCACAATCGTTTTCATTTTGAAAATCGAAGGCTTGTCTGCATACAAAATGAAACCAATTGTTTTGTTTTGTTTTGAAGCCGATCGCGATTGCGAATGAGTAACGCGAAAGGCCTGCGGGCCTGTTTAAAAAGTTCTTACCATAACAGAGTATTGAAAGCATGGAACAAACTGCCAGAACAAGTAGTCTCAGCACTAAACGTCAAACAACTGCCGCCTGATAAAATAAATCACAATTATAAATAATAATTGTCGTAAACGGTTGCAGTACCAATGCAATGTGCTTCATAAGATCATACGTAGGAGAGCTGATCTGACTAACGATAGGACGCAGAGATAGTGGTCGTGTGTATTTTTGGCACACACTTGGAACCGTACAATTTCGATAGCCACCGAAATTGTACGGTTCCAAGCATTTATCATGGTCTAAGATCCGTAGAGGAGACGATCTTCACCGGGCTGTTTATTCGATAAAAAGTATTTTATATCAAATTGAATATGCTAAGTAATATATGGCAAATAGGTAGGCTTATAATAGACACACATACTAATCGAAAGTATGAATACGAGTATGCAAAAGTTATTTTTGGTGCAAATTATTAGTATCGACTTACCTTTTTTACCTGCCTAAGGTCCCACGATAACTTTTCACAAGATATTAAATGGCACCCCATAAAATACCCTTATAATCTGTATTATTTTATATCACTCAAGCTCACTTTATGTCATCATATTGACATTACGCGGATATTTCTTCGAGGTTTTTTAACGATTCCCGTTTTCAAAATGGGTAAACCTATTAAAAGAGGAGTTATTCAAGATAATAACTCATTTCCAAAAAAATAAGAAATTGAATCGGTCCGTAAGCAAAAGGAGCAATGTTAGAAAGTCTCTAATGAATTCTTGATATTTTATTGCTACTTTCTGTGTTATTTTATATTATTCTCAAGAAATAATATTCTCTATGAAATTAATAAATTCTATTATGAAGATATTTTATTCTTCTGCACGCCACTTCTTTAAGCAATCTCCATTTCCAATTTCATCCAAATCCGTCAAGCCTTTGCAGGAGTAGTAACAAACTAACACACACACACACACACACACACACGCGCGCACACACATACACACACACACACACACGCACGCACGCACACGCACACACACACACACACTAACTTTCGCATTTATAATATTATACAGTAGGACTAGAGGAAGCCCGCGACTTCGTACGCGTAGAATTAGTTTCCCGCTACTCCCCCTATTTCTTCCCATTGGGGGTCGATTTTCGGAAAGTCCTTTCTTAGTGCTCACTTACATCATTAAAGGAACCCCTGTACCAAATTTCAAGTTTCTAGGTACAGTAGTTTCGGCTGTGCGTTGATTATATAAGTCACTCAGGTTTGCCTTTTATATGTTATATTAATTAATATATAGTTTATTATAGTAGGATTGTATTTTAATTTGTTTTTTTTTTTTAAGGTTTTTTTGATTACTTGAAGCTGTTCAGACCAACAAGTTCAAGAAAACAAGAAATCCGTGATTGGCTTACTTTCAGCAACATTCCTTGGGAAGAACACAGGAAAGAAGATGGATTATTGGATGACCTGAAACCATTTGTTGAGCAGTATGATGACAGTGAGGTTGAAAGAGGAGAAGGGTACGGAGAAGTTGAAGTCCAGGATATGAAAGAGTGGAAGTTTTAGACTCAGATATCTCATTGTGATTAAACATATCAAAAATAGTTTTACGTTTTATTAAGTAAAATCAAAGAATTTGATTCCTGGACCACTTTAGAGTATGTCAATCTGACACTGTAAAAAATTATATTATACTAGACAAAGTCCAAAGTGGCCTAGGAATTAAACCTTACGCATGTAAGACCTCAACTTATAAAATAAATTACCCACTTACATTACATACTTATGCGACATTAATTTTTGCCCGCGACCTTGTCCGTATAGAATTGGTTCATCGAGTTTCCTCGGGAACTGCCAAATTATCCAGGATAAAAAGATTATGTGCTCTGGAACTCAAACTGTCCCTATGCCAAAGTGCAGCAGTTTATGAAAGCGATAGCAAATATTGCCATAATTTCGCATTTATAATATACTTGCGACCCAACCTCGCTTCGCTTTAGTTTATGTGAGTTTTCTGCAAGTCCCGTCCATGAACCAGAATGTATTATACATAAAAATCTTCCTTTTAAATCACTCTATCCATTGCTAAAAACTACATTAAAATCCGTTGCGTAGTTTAAAAGAGCTAAGCGAACAGACAGCGGGAGCGACTTTGTTTTATACTATGTCATAATTATGAATATTAGCTGTTGCCGCGACCCCGTCCGCGCAGAAAAATAAAACATAGCCTAAGTATGATACTCAGTGTTTCGGGTAATGTAGCATTATAATGGTGAAATATTTTTTGAAACCGGTCCAGTAGTTTTTGAGTTTATTCGTTACAAACAAACAAAAATACAAATTTTTCCTCTTTATAATATTAGTGTAGAAGTAAGGATGCACATACTTCCATAATATAGACTTAGGACCGGTCGGGAAATACCCGCAAAACTAAGTATCACACTTTTTATACTACTTAGTTTTGCGGGCCAGTGTATATATAACGCTGCGCGTAGTACCTACATAATAATTAGAGCTATACTTGGAAGTATCAAAACGTAATGTTTTGTGACTAAAAATCAGTATTGTCATACACAAACTTATGATTTTTACGTTGTCACAGTTGTTGCAGCGTAATTGTGGGATGACTCTATCATAATTATTACGTTATACGAAGTATTCGACTATATTTAACTTACTACCTTGTTTTTTAATGATGGGTAAGACTGGGATTTTAGGCTTAGCACGCACAATGGTTACCCGAATGCGTTTTCAGCGTTGCTAAAACCGCATTACCGCAACACAAGACCGCACTGAGGTTTACGTCTTTGCGTTTTTGATGGTCAGTATCGAAATGGATTTCCGCAGTGTTATGTACTTATATCGTGATCAAAAATACGAAACTTAGAAAATAGACATACCTAGCCCACCGAATTAGCAAGCTGAAGTGGTAGTGAGCCGGTCATGTATGCCGTGTCAACAGTACATGTTATGCACTGTTGTTGGTGATCAAAAATACAAAACATAGAAAACACTGCCATTGTAGGTACTGGATATATGCTTCCACAGATCACAGATATTTAAAAATATGTTTTTGCAAAATGTTTTCGTATACATTTTGCAGAAATATATAAAAGAATACAGTTGCCAAAAAAAAGCTAATTATTGTAAGGCGTAGTGTACTGATGACGTATAGTCCGACGACAAAACCTCAGTTTTATTTTCTGCGATACAAACATCAACGTCTCGCCGATGCACTGCCCGAGCCGACCTCACTAAAAAGATGCTACTAAGGGTCTGTTTCACAATCGACAAATCAATTTATCTGTCATTTAAAGTTGCCTTATTTCAAGTGTTAGAAAGAGAAAGGGGTAAATTTATCTGTCAAATATGCTTTACTTATCGATTGTGAAACAGGCGGTAAATATACCAGAACCGCAATGCCGGCGCCACAATATAATATGTTATGGGATGCAAAGCATATCTAAAACCTAAAGTCCTGGAAAAATCAAGTGCAAGCAAATAAAAGACACCATAAGTTACTTTTATTTTCAGTTCTCAACCGCATGTGGGTAACCCTATAGCGTGCTAAGCCTTAGGACATGCCCAAAAAAAATGTTTAAAATGAACATAAAATAGAAAAACACTGACAATGGATGAAATTATTTTATTTTGATATGCTGTTATTATAAATTTTATTGTTGATGAAAAATATTTTCGACTTCTTCGTTGACGTATGGAATGCGGTTACACGGGCAATTTTTTGAGCAATAATTGCCCGTCAATAGTTTAGACGTCTCATTCCAGTACACAAAATTAGATTAACTGCCGCACTCAGAGACGTCAATTAAATTTAATGCTTGATTAAAGTTGCTGCTGTCACTTTCTTTGCTATAGAAATAGAATAAGACAACACGTCACTAAACAAACATTAAATTTAATTAACGTGAAGCGGATTGTGAAGCTAAAAATTTCCATACCAAATACGATATCGTTTCTCTCCCCTTAAACCTAGTCCGATTTTTACGATTTTTGAATATGTTGTAAATATCATGTCATGAAAAACTATGCCTGTACGTTTTCCGTTCCAAGAAATTATTTCTTAGAATGAAAAAAATTCAAAAAGTCAAAAACAGAAATGTAAAGACCTAGTTCTTTATAATAATTATAACATATTAAAAAATCGTGGAAATTGGACTTCATTTATGGCTGAACCCTTTATTCAAACTGCGGACAGATAGGCACAATTTGACACATTTTGTATGGGCAAATGTCAAATTTTAAACCGGAGTAACCCTTATCTATCCGCTGTTTCAATATAGGGTTCGGCCGTTACGGGGTGAGAAACGTTATCGCCCGGAGCTAGTTTGTATGGATTTTTTTTGACAGCTACGCGATTTTAGCGTCTCTTCACAATCCTCTTAAAGCCTGTGAAAGTATTACAGTCTTACCTTCAGTTAAGTATTAAATTTCAAAGTATGACCGCTCATTCAGCTAGTATTTTATGTCAATTAATTGTCATACCTATGTTTAATTATCATACAGATAGTTTTTTTTTATCTGTGTCGTGTTAAATGAAAATAAGTAGTTACTACTCATTACACATCCAGTGCCATCGATCCCCGAAACATTTTTTATTTTCGTAGTGCAATCTTCATCTTTTTCCACTTTGGTAACGGACTCTCTGCCCAAGGACATCTCAATTTCCACTTGTGGAAAGGGCACCAGGGCTTGTTCTTGACACAAACACATAAACATTTCTGCTTACTAAATTCCATATCCTTGTTTCTGCAACTTCCTGCCGCGTTACATGAAAAAGAGGACATTTAAGGATTTTTATTTGATTTGTTTCCAATTATTTGCGAAGGTGTTCCTTAGAAATAATGAATGACAACGCAAAAATGGCAAATAGACACGCGGTTGACGCTTTTTATCCAACGACAACTACGGGAGCCCGAAAAAGAAGGGTTGCGATTTTAAGCCGTCTGCGTATGTACGTACTGGTTCCATCGCAGCGTTCAAACTACGTGGGCCAGGTGTCTTCACAATTAGTCATAACGGGTTGGTTAAAAATAAAACAAATTGGTAATGATAATTACAATTTTGTTTTATTTTTTTATTAAATCACTTGTTAGGGTTATATAACTTTTTATTATATAAAAATAAACTAAATTCAGTATCATAATCAATCATTACAATATAGCGAAAGGTCCCCCATCTTCAATTTTTCGTAGCTTTCTTCTTACCGTTTTCATCATACGGTTTGCATCCTTCGGAACGAAGTGAACGTCACGCTCTTTTAGTCAATTGTGGGTGCTCCCTGCATACTGATACTTTCTTCGCAACTTCCTGCACTTCTTTGGAATTTCTTCAAGCTGTTTGCCGGTATATTTGGGTGCTTTTTAACGCTTTAAGTGTTGAACATTGTATTTTTTTTTAAATATTCCTGCCTCACCCACTGGAAACATCATATTTACAGCTAACTTATCTGGGACTCACCCACTTTGTTTTGTGCAAACTTTGCCACTCTCCTCCGGTCTCGATCATTAAGAATGGGTGGTCTTCCCGTTTTTGGTAAATATTTAGTCCTAATATCAAGTTCCTATCGCTGGATCAAACATTAAATTGTAGACGGAGGTACACTTTCAGCTTTGAAGTGAGAGACCACTTCAGATTTTTGCCGCCGTCCAAATCGGCGATAGACACGTTTACGAAATAACTTCCTCGCGGACATTTTTTATTAAACCAGCTGATCTTTTTTGGCCTTTTTAACAATATTGACATATTTTCTATTTATTATAGCTGTCAAAATCATTTTTGTATTATTTTAATGCCTGCTATTGTCAATTGAATACCTTCTCATTACTTTAAGCCAACCCAATACTAGTTAGTCTTCTTGATACACAGCTAGTAAAAGAAACACGAAAAATACATTACATTGTTGCCGAGGGTGGAAAGTACACGATTTATACACGAGTCATATAGTGGACCGAAACGTAGGTGAGGCCCTCTAGTGTACGAGTGCATAAATTGCACCTTCTGCCGAGGAAGACATAGTGCTTTTCTGTCCGAATGCAAGGACATAAAACATTTATTTTATTAAATATTTACGTAATTAGAATGAAATAGGAAAATATTTATTTTCCGACATTTTCGGCACTTTTGTATTTAAACAGGCCGCAAATTTTTGCCTTCCAGGCAAAGGCCAAAATTGAATAAAAAAATTAAGTTATTATTAACCAATGGCAGCGATCGAGAAAAATGTATGAAATTTGATTATATATAACCCACGCTTTTTAATTGTGTAAACCATCTTTAAACAAGGATAAGTCCAAGCAGCCAAACTCTTGTACAATCTAGGTTCTTCGATATTTATTTTACTTTTTAAAACGCGTCATAAACTAAAAAGCCAGACTCGTTCAACGTATTTCAAGATGTCAAATATTGCGTTCATGAAGAAAATAAATTGCCTGTTAAATAAATGTCATAACTTTTATGTATACCTTTAATTTATTCAAATTAAATGAATACGATTACAATTTTGTGATTCTTATTAATGGTATATGTCGTACCTATTTTCAATTTAAATGGCATTATGGGGGATGTCAATGCTGATGGCGGCAATGTCTTTTTCGAAGGTATTTTTGGTACTCTGTGCTTATGATATAACTTCCACCATTTCGTGACTAATGGTTTTTTTGTCTATGTCAGTATTTTGTTGAGTTTTGTTTGTCTATTTGTCACGAATAAATATTTTTTCTTTCTTTTTTCCAATTATGTTGTTTTTCTCACATTGTTAGAGAAAAGCACTGAATAAACCTCGGCTGGAAAGGGCGTTGGACTTGTAGATAACTTATACTCGTCCGGCAACGGCCCTTTTTCCGGCCTCTTCAGTAATGTACTATTTTTATGTAAAAACGGTATGTTTTGTGATGATAAAAAAAAGTGATGTTTTCTGATCCCTAATCAGGACAAATCATACATATTTCCGAGCAGGGGGGTTAAACAATTCAGTTTAGGACGAGTGTAAGGGAGTATACTAGAGAGCAATAGCAGATATATGGCTCTCTCTCATTCGCTAACTGTAAACGGAACTGCATAACAACGTCATGGTTGGTATATTCACAAAAAATACTTAAGGCACTGGTCTCACCAAGGGCGAGGAAGCGATTAGCTATCGGCGATTTTCTCGCCCAAAAAACGAACAACTCTTTCCACTAGTTTGTCGAAACAAAAAAAAATAGATCCCGTATCAAGAAAAGAGACACAAATATTAATCGTTGATCGCTGGCTGTACTCGCTTCCCGCTCATCGTCAGCGGTGGGACCAGTGCCTTAAGAGGTACCAGCGTTTCGTTTTGTTCAAACGTTAAAGGTTGGTGAGTGTGGCTTTAAAAACATGGTCTGCCTCACCAGTTTAGTCTGTCTGACTGATTGTATAGTCCCATTTGGAGGTCGTTGCATGTCATTAGGGACCAGCATGCGTCTTACTTATCACTATGGCCAACCAGGACATTACAATATAGGTAAGTAGGGCAAAGCCACAATATCACTTAGGTTACATGCTGGTATTGCCGCTGCTGCTACTCGATGAGATATAATAAGTAACTTGATACGCGACCCTTGACATTTTAAACTTTCGAGCCGGGGCACGGCAGACAATGTCTTTCTAACCACACTTATGTGGCATAATCGAATGAAAAAATTGCAATGTTTACCAACATGACATCTTGAGATCATTTCTTTTTCATGATTATATCTTGAATGAAATTAATTATTTACCAGTTTGACGTAACACACAACAACAATACCTTTAGACTTAGATATGAGGTGCCTGTTCTGGGCTTGATCAAAATAGTTGCAATTCGGTATTCTTCGGCACCTCATAGCACCATTCTTGAGGCACGTACAGTTCTTACAACCGTCTATGATGGGTTCTCCGTCAAACACGCATTTTTCTAAAACAATTACACAATTTGAACGCATCCATGAATCATTCGTTACAATCGCACAATAAAAAAAACCAGTCAATCGCGATTCCGACTCGCGCACTAAGGACGCGCATCAAATTCAAAGAAACGCTTCATTATTAACTTTATTTTATTTATTTATTTATTTATTTATTTATTTATTTATGGATCCATGGAAAAACAACAGCTTTACAAAAATTTAGAATTAAGATTAACAACACAAAGCCAATTACAGGTTCTCACATTTAGCAATTAAGTATGTTGAAAAAGAATGAGCCTTACAGCGATTATACAGTGCAAATATGTTACAACTACTACAGGTCACCAAACATTTACTGTGAACTATAACTATGCTACCGGCAGCACAAACCCCGCACTCGAAAGATTTATCTTGGATTAAGATTGTTTACAAAAAATTGAATTAATTTATTTTTAATAGTGTTAATATTACTTGCAAATATGTCAAAGTCTAATACATCATTCATTAACACTTTATTCAAACTCCTACTAGCTCTGCACAAAAAACTATTGTAAGCAATACCATTGGTTAATTTAGTTATTAGTATCTCAATAACTGATAATGTTGACAGCTAACGCTGCTCATGGTATCAAAATTGTTTGTTTTTTTTTCGCGAGCATTAAAATAATTTTAATGTTAGACCAAAAAAAAAACATTGAATTTACTTCTTACCATACATTTCAGTTGTTGTTTCTGTAGGCATAAAACCTGAAACATAAAACATCAACATTCAAGCTCAAAAAAGTGATTTCTATGTACATAATAGAGGACGCCCGCGACTTCGTACGCGTAGAATTAGTTGGCCCTGGGTATTTCTTCCCGTTGGAGGCCGATTTTCGAAATATTTCCTCCAAATTCCAAGTCCCTAGGTCCAGCGGTTTCAACTGTACGTTGATCAATCAGTCAGTCAGTTCTCCTTTTATGTAAATATATTATCTCCTAATAAGAATACCTGGGGGCGGCTCCTTGGCGAATTTGATAGTGTCAGGAAGATGGTCCCAATAGTGGCATTTTGGTATTCTCCGGCAACTCATAATGTTAGGCTTGATGCACACACATTTCTTACAACCGTCTATCAACGGCTCGTCGCCTGGATCACATTTTGTGTTTGACTCTAAAAATGGAACATTAAATTATTTTTAAGAACGTCAATGATAGAAAGTCCTCAGTTCCGTTTGGCTGCTCCATTCTAAGAAAGATCACCCACGAGGACTCTTTGCTGCGATGCGGTTCCGAAATAGTCGCAAAATCGGCTGCAATACGAGTATAGTCGCGACACAGAATAAATAAATGGAGATACAGTTTAGACGGTCGGTCATTCACCATTCACCCCCTTCAGTCGCGTTTGCATTGATGCAGAAGCGATTATTATTCGATTGTATTGCTAGTCGACAAGCGGCCTTGTGGCGCAAGGTAGTTGGGTTGGGGTTGGGTAGTTTGATCATAAAGCGCGACCTAGCATCGCTATGAAAAAGTCCTCCCTAAAGGTCAATATAAGAAAGGTGACGATCTATTCTTCGACGGTACAGCTTCTTAATACCTATTGTTATCAACCTTGCACTTGCAGCTGACAGTATATTTGTCACTCGTGTTTTATAAAAAAACAAAGATTGCCGATCGCTATTAAGAAACTGGACTGTAAACAATTTTGCTTTTGACCTATTATCGTATTGTTAACTCACAATACGACACAGCTATAGCTCTTATTTACTTGATAGTAATTGCGGCCGAAGTGAAAATAATACAATAAAAATTGTTTTACCCAGTAGAATAGAGGACCAGTAGCCTAGATCGAAAACTTTAGGAAGTTCGATTTTAGGTGTACAATTTTGTTTCGAAACCAAATTTGTACTAATAGGTAAAACTGAAGTCTATTTCTCATTTTTAATGACAAAAAATAAATGGATACTGGTATTTCAGCGATACCTACCTAATAAATAATCGGGTTAAGGATTTTCATTTGTCTTGAGAATGCAATTGTCTCTGATAGAATAGTTAAAGATAAAAAAGATAAAAGAAATTTATTCAGTAAGTAGGCCGCACGGGCACTTTTACACGTCAAGAATCTACCAGCGCTTCCCAAGAGAAGACCACTGCCGAGAAGAAACGCCGCAAGAAACTCAGCAGTCAGTCATTTTTTAAATATATTTCTTATTACAATGGTACTACTTAGTCTAGCATTATATAAAGCTATAAATATTAAATTAAATATAGTATCAAATAACATGCGTAGTTCAGCAGGAAAACATGCCAATTAAGAATCTTACGGGAGAGATAGAGAAAAAAAAAACACATACTTATGTGTATATAAGATGGTGCGAGACAACCACATACAAGTTTCGATATGTTTTCCTACATCAACGGTGTCCCCTAGACAAGATAAAGGTTTTGCATTTCAATAAATTATTATTGACTAAGTTTCGGATTTAGGCCATGCATTTTTGTCTGTTAGATAGTCCTCGATCCTATAATACGCTTTAAACATTAACGACCTTTTCAAGTAATTTTTAAGTGCTGGAAAGGGTAACTTTATAACTTCGTTAGGTAATTTATTATAGAAATGAATGCATTGACCAACAAATGATTTATATACTTTACGGACGCGGAATTTTCGGATAGCGATTTTATTTTTATTTCTGGTATTTAAATTATGTATATCAGAATTTTTGGTGAAAGAATCTAAATTTCTAATAACGTAAATAATATTCTCATAAATAAATTGAGACGCTACAGTCAAGATATTAATTTCTTTAAAAAGTTCTCTTAAAGAGTCACGGGAGTTTAAGTTGTAAATAGAACGAATGGCCCTTTTTTGTAACACAAATATAGTTTTTATGTTAGCTGCCTTACCCCAAACCAGAATACCGTACGACATGACACTATGGAAATAACTATAATAGACTAAGCGAGCTGTTTCAACATTGGTTAGTTGTCTAATTTTCCTAACGGCGTAAGCTGCCGAACTTAGTTTACCTGCCAGTACAGCTATATGGGGACTCCATTGCAAATATTTATCTAATGTTATGCCTAAGAAAATTGCCTTATCTACCATTTGCAAACACTCGTCATTTAGAAAAATACTAGAATGTACCGGTTTAACATTAGGCAAAGCGAACCTAACACATTTCGTTTTCTTAGCATTTAGTAGCAAATTGTTGCTAGTAAACCAATTAAGTACTTTAACTAGTTGGGTGTTAATCCTACTGTAGTCTACGGATTTTCTATCTACCTTGAAAATTAGTGAAGTATCATCAGCAAAAAGTACAATATCACATAATTTATCTACTGTTGGTGGCAAGTCATTTATGTAAACCAAAAATAAAAAAAGGACCTAAAATAGAGCCTTGAGGCACACCTATTTTCAATGTAGCTCCAACAGATTGCGTTTTGTTTACAACAACTGTTTGAGTTCTATCACTTAGATAAGAAGACATAAGGCTTAAAGCTTTATTGGACAATCCATAATGTTCTAATTTTAAAATAAGGGTCGTATGATCCACGCAATCAAGAGCTTTAGAAAGATCACAAAATATTCCTACTGCATCGCAAGATTTCTCCCAACTGTTATATATATGTTTAATGAGTACAGATGCCGCATCAATTGTTTAAAAGAAAAAAAATAGCATGTAGAAGGCAAACGAGCACACAGGACACCTGATGGTAAGAGGGATCTGTGACATGAAGGATTATACGCATAAAAGAAACTAATACAGCGGATTTACAGAGATTTATTAATCTAAACAAGCAAGCGATACAGTAGGTTCATTGGCAGATCATAGAGAGCGCGAGTTTGAAAAGTAGCGTTTATGAAGCTACTTAATGTATTGCGTTTATAAGGTAACCTATTTTTTAACACTGGCTCTTAAACCAATACCATTAAAGTTGAACACAATCCATAAAAATTATAAACAATAACATAACCAATTTCAACTTAACAGTGCACACATCATGAGACAATTTAAATACAGTCTTATTATTGCATGCATTTACTCTGCTTTACTGTGTCTCAAAAGACATACAAGAACCAAAAATAAAAAATAAAAAACAAGAGATCAATAACAATAAAGTTATAATATATAGATACTAATCTTTTACAGCAACATCATCTGTTTTAGGAACTTATTATGGCTATCTTTACACAATGGTTTTGTCAATTTGTCAGCAAACATATCATTTGTACATAAATATTTTATGACAACAATTTTATTATTTACAAATTGCCTAATAAAGTGATGCCTAACATCAATGTGTTTTGTTCGAGCATGATGTAAAGAATTGGACGCAACTTTTGTGCTGACTGATTGTCGTTATAAATTGTTAACACAATATCCCATTTAATAATTTCTTTCAGAAAAGCACGTATAAAGAGACCGTCCTTACATGAATCAGACAAAGACATGTATTCGGCTTCAGTACTTGACAATGCAACTGTTTTTTGTTTGCGACTTTCCCAAGACACTACTGACTTACCAATTTTAAAGACATATCCTGTGTATGATTTGCGATCCACATCGTTGCGCCCCCAATCCGCATCCGCGTACGCAGTGACATCCAGCTTGTTTTTTCTGAAGGTTAAACAAAGATCTATGGTACCTTTCAAATACCGTAGGACTCTTTTGGCAGCTTTCCAATGGATTTCTGTGAAAGACTCATTCAATTGACTTAGATAACTAACTGCATAGGCAATATTAGGTCGAGTGCAGACAGCTACATACATCAGACATCCTATAAGACCTCTATAATCATAAACATTATCTTTTTGATTGCCTTTAGGCAACTTCAGACCAGTTTCCATGGGAGTATGGGAACATTTACAATCTTCCATTTTATATTTCTGTAGCAGCATCTTGATGTAATTTGATTAATCAAGTGTAATTTTGTTTTTATCTCTGCATAATCTCATGCCTCGCACTTGAAGTGCCTAAATCTGTGATATCAAATTGTTTCATTAGTTTTGTTTTTATGTTTACTTTTTCACGCTTATTGCAGTTTGAAGTTTGAAAACAAAATTATATCGTCTACATATAGTGCAATTACTATAAGTGCCTCCTGGTGGTACTTAAAATACACGCACGGTTCAGATGACCTTTTGAATTCTAATTTCTCACATAGAACATGATCGATTTTTTCGTACCAGGCTTTTGAGGCCTGTTTCAAGCCATAAATGGCTTTATTCAGTTTATATACTTTGTTTTCTTGGCCTTTTACTATAAACCCATCAGGTCGTTCCATAAAAACAGTTTCCTGAAGGTCACCATTAAGAAAGGTGGTTTTAACACCGAGATGTTCGATTTCCATACCATATTCCACAGATATAGCTAACAAAGTACGTATAGTGGAGTATCTGACAACTGGGGAAAACGTTTCTTCGTAGTCTACACCGTACTGTTGTGTATAGCCTTTAGCTACCAGACGGGCTTTTTACTTTAATAGCTCGCCGTTCAACCCACGTTTGACTTTGAATACCCCCTTACATCTGATAGGTATGTGTGAGTCCTGTCGGTCAGTCAGAGTCCAACATTTGTTTTGAACAAAAGAGTTGTACTCATTAGACATTGCTCGTTTCCAATGGTCAGCATCTGGCCCCCTCAGCGCTTCTTGTACAGTTTGTGGAGTGTCTGCTTCGGATGTTCCCACTAAAAAGGTTGAGTGGAGCATGTCTGATGTCTCATCATACTCAGACGTATTCGTTGTCTCTTCCTCTGGAATATAAGTTTCATCCGCCGGATTACTGTGCTCACTTGAGCTGTCTAAATTATCTATTGTGATCGTGCTATAGCTTTGATAGTTTTGTGCCAATATGTTATCATCAGATATATCTCTCACAATAGATGTTTCTGTCTGTACAGTAGTTTGATCAGTCTGAGGTTCATCATCAATATTTATACCATTAATTAGTGTAAATATGTCCAGACCTGACTCATTATTATCATTATGTGATACATATTTCATTATTTAATTTTCCAAGAATGTTACATCTCTAGCTTTCACTTAGTAGGAAATTCAGGATCTATTAGTCTGTATTCCTTTGTTTCCTCACAGTACCCAACAAATATGTAACTTTTGCATTTTGAATCTAGTTTTGATCTATTTGGATTAAGTGCATATGCATCGGAACCAAAGATTCGTAAGTGATTCAATGATACCTTTTTGCCACTCCATTTTTCTTTCTCCCTAAAACTGCTTTTGTGGGACAACGATTCTTGATGTAGACAGCCGTGTTAACAGCTTCAGCCCAGAACTCTTTCTCCAGGCTTGCATCTTGGAGCATACATCTCGCTGCCTCCATAACAGTCCTGTTGGCACGCTCTGCCACTCCATTCTGCTGCGGGGTGTGCGGGACGGTTGTCTGGTGTCGAATGCCAGCAGTCTTTAGATATTCCTGAAAAACAGAACTCATGTGCTCTCAACCATTTTGAGTTCTTAGGATTTTTATCCTTTTTCCCGTTTGGTTTTCCATTAAAGCGTTAAATTGTTTGAAACTATGGAACACCTCACTTTTTTGCTTAAGAAAATACACATATGTCTTTCGAGTATATAATCAATAAAGAGTAAGAAATATCTTGCTCAACTGAAAGATGAACATGGCACTTCCTTAGCTCTGCTGAATGATTTCTTAGGAAAAGGTAACCTACTCTTTTTTCCTTCAATGCATGCAGTACATTGTTTAAAATTTGAGTTATTAAAAGAAATTCCAGAAACCATACCTTGCTTAAGGTGCTCCATACTTCTTCGGTTGAGATGTCCTAACCGCCGGTGCCATACCTGTTCTGCTACCTGTAACAGCCTCAGAAGCAGCATCAGCAGTATCAGTATTGGTGCAATTGATCTCACATCTAACTGCTGCATTTGCTACTGATATATTCTGTGAACAAACTTCAGAAATGCGCTTATCCGACACTAATTCAGTCGTGTCGAGAACATAAGCACCATTTCTTAAAACAGCCCTATCTACAACTACCCCATTGTCTAGTATTTGACAAGTACTGGAGCCGAACACTACCTTGTATCCCTTGTTTACCATAGAACTAACTGATAACAAGTTTGCAGAAATTAGGTACATAGTGAACATCACTTATTGTTTTTGTAACACCATTCCTTAACTTCACTTTGACAGTTCCTCGTCCTGCTGTAAACTTTTCCCCGTTGGCCACTGTGAGCTGCAATGACCTTACTTCTACAAAATCATTCATCAAGCGCCTGTCTCGACACATATGGCTTGTAGCGCCACTGTCCACATACCACAAATCACTCTGCACATTTATCGATAAAGCTGTAAGTAGCGCCTTCGACGTGTCCATATTTGTATGATCAGTTGTTTTATTTTTGTGTAACTTAGGACAGTGTCTCTTGAAATGGCCTATCTTCTTACATCCAAAACATTTGGGTTGCTTCCGTAGAGCTGCCAGAGCGGTAACACTTTCCTTCTTGTCATCACGACGAAGTGTTTCCTGCAGTAGCTTGGCTGATACCACTTCGGCTGACAATTTTATGTTGGAATTCTCTATTGCCATTATCAGTGGATCGTAGTCTTCAGTTAGTCCACTTTGTATGTTGACAGCGATGAAATCATCTTTTAGCCCTGCTTCAATATCAGTCAGTTTTTGTGCGACATCAGTGATTTGCTGATATAGCTCTCCATGTTTTGACACTCATGTAATTTTGTGCTAAATAACATCCGCGACAGACCTAGTCTCCGACATAATCCTTTTTCTTCGTATGCTTTCTGAAGATTCGTCCAAGCTTTGTACGTTGTTTTTACGCTCCTCATGTGTACAAAAGCTGAAGGCTGCACCGACAAAGCGATCCATGCGAGCGCTTTCTGATCCCTCTTGACATCATCAGGTCGACTTCCTTTTCAGAAAAGTACCATAGATCTTCGTGAATCAAGACTATCTTCATCATGAACTTCCATGAATTGGAGTTTTCAATTCCTTTTAGTTTGTCCGTGATTAAAGACGACGACGTTGTAATAGTCGCTATGGCGTAGTTTCATAGCGGGTGCTCAACAAAGAGGTTAAGTTTCTTATATCCCACTGCACCGTGGAATTTATAAAAATAATACTTTATTATTAACTATTAACGATGCTGGGCCCAAAACCTGAAGGATTATGGGCATAAAAGAAACTAATACAGCGGATTAACAGAGATTTATTAATCTAAACAGGCAAAGCGATACAGTCGGTTCGTTGGCAGATCATAGAGAGCGCGAGTTTGACAAGTAGCGTTTATGAAGCTACTTAATGTATTGCTTTTATAAGGTAACCTATTTTTTAACATGACAGACAATTACATTCTCAAGACTACAATCTTAAGACTGGAATCTTAAGACCGAAATCCTAAAACCGCAAATGCGTTGCCTACCCTGAGGACTCAGATGCAATGCCTCTATGGTAGATATTTTACTGGTTGTCTTATCCCGACACCGGAACACAATGTTAAAGCATAAAATGGTGATGATGTGTTCCAAAATGGAAACAGATTTCAATAAAAACTTCAGGGATAAAACAAAAGACTAACTTAACAAGGAATTTTAACCAAAGCGAAGTGAGGGTGGATATTTATTAAAAAAGACAATGCATAATTTATCAGGGGGTTTCAATAACAACACATATAAATATTGCCAACATTTTTAATGGCGCAGACCAACGTCGTTGAGCACTGAGGACCGCAAGAACGTATGGAAGAGCAAGGAGCTGCACGGTCGCTTCTACCGGGCCATAACAGGGCCCGACATAGACTTTTTAGGGTCCGTGAACTGCTTGCGATTTGGTGACAATCGATGTTTTTGTCTATGTCATAAAGACGAATGCCTACCGGAAATATATTCTGAGGTGCGATCAAAATTTGTCGAGCGTGCCGTTGCCCCGGCGAGTCCCTCAGACATATCATACCCGGTTTCCGGCGAGTACTTGCACAGACATAACCTCGTAGTCAGGATCATCCATCAGAAACTTGCTCTTCAATATGTTCTAGTCGAGTCTGAAGTGCCGTACTATAAGTACACACCGGCGACAGTTCTCGAAACTGGTCGTGCTACGCTCTATTGGGATCGATCTGTCATCACGGACAGGACTATTGTCACCAATAAGTCTGTCAATAAGTTGACAGATCGAGTTAATTGCCGGGCAGTGCTCGTCGACGTCACCATCCCGCATGACGAGAACCTCGAGAAGGCTGAGAACGACATGTTCAGCAGTTTGGACTTGGTTCACAAGGTGACCGCCATGTGGGATGTTGACACGAGTATCATTGTTCCGATAGTTGTTTCGGCAAACGGTCTAACAGCGAGTCTCGACCAACATCTCAAGAGACTCTAGCTAGATGGCTGGATCAAGGGCCAGATACAGAAAACAGTTCATCTCAACAAGGCACACATTGTGAGGAGGTTCCTCTCTCTGCAGCCTGCAGTTTTTTATAATGTTTATTTTTTGTATTTTTACTGTCTTTTAACTATTAACATTTAATATTTATTTTAAAAAACCTAATGTGCAGATAATTAAATAAATATCTAAGTAATAAGAATTACTTAATTTTGCACACAAGTTGTTTTTGCAATAGGCTTGGCCTTTATCGCGGGGGAGTTACCAGTTACTTACCAGGAGGTATCTTTTCTACGTAATCAGGTTCAGGTTTAATATGTAGTGTAGTAAAATCTGAAACTTAATTTATTAACAATATAAAAACAAAGCCACAAAAGTGCCTAAATTTGCATTGTACCTACCTACCTACTTACATTTGTGCTTAATCAAGGTCAATTATTATATTTAGGATTCCTTACCCAAAAGATGTCAACGGGACCCTAGAAGTAAGCGTCCACTGTCCGTCTGTATGTTCTTTTGTCTATCTATATCTCATATTCGCTCCATATTACCAACATGTAACGGAACCCTTATATGACCAATTTAAACAAAAAACCCCATTTCACGTAAATAAATAGTTTTGGGCTCGAAACCGAATCTGTACCTACCAATAAGTAAAATAAAATTGTGTGCCTGTGATATCATAATAAATACTAGCTGCTATTTAATTTACACTAAACAGTATTTTAATCATTGTTTAAACTTATAATTGAAAGATTAATGCACGCCACTACAGCTAACTAAGTACTTATTCATTATGTAACCAAGGAATTTTATTTATTATATTTGACCGTCTTTAGATTTTTTCTTTGTCTCAAATACGCTCAGAAACGGCTTAACGGATTTCATTGAAAACTGTGTGGATTAACACAGAAAATCAATCTTTACGAGGCGAGTTTCAGTTCGATCATTTAAACCAAAACGAAGCGAGGGCGAGTCGCTTGTACCTATGTAATAAAGAAGTCAATTACACAATTTTGGCGTTATCTATGAAAAGGGACCTTATTGTCGATGGCGCTTCCGCCATTATTAAAGATGCTCCGATATAATTACAATGTCGGGTGACGCAGTGCGGCGTTAGCGCCATCGACAATAAGGTCCCTTTACATAGATAACGCCACAATTTATCGGAGGGTTTCAATAACAATACATACAAATAGTACTGTAATTTTTTTCTCGGCCGGTTTACTTACGAGTAGCAGCAGATTTTGTTTCTGCGTAGTCAGGTCTTGCTTCAGTATGCGTTGTATAAAACTCTGTAACTTAATTTATTACCAACATAAAAATGACGCCACAAGAACGTATTGTAGCTACTAGTTACTAAAAAAATAAAATCGCAATATGTGTGCCTATAATATTTGAGGAGTTCTCTCAATTCCTCACGGATCCCCTTATCAATGGGATCCGTGAGTATACTGTCCAGTATACCTGGAAAGTATACTGTATCAAACCAACAATGATTTTTTTAAATCAGTCCATAATTGACGGAGAAATCGGTGAAAATACATATGAAAAAATAATTACAGTGGAACATAGAACCTCCTCCTTTTTTGAAGTCGGTTAAAAAGGTCGTGGTTCTTTCCAAAGTATCTATAAATATGAAAGTCGTACAATATATAATAATTGGGCCATTTTACTTTTCGTTGTACATACATTTTAGCCACGTTCTCACTAAACTATTTTTACTTATTTCAAAAAACGGTAAAATGCTGCGTTTTCTCAATTGAAAATCGAAAAGGGAAGTAAATAAGCTTATATTTAGAATTATCCTAATTCATAAAAGGTTATTTGTAATAAATAACGCAGTAAAGTGAGTAACGCAGTAGACGTTGATGTCCCGGTGGCCTTTTCTATGAAAAAGGTGCAATTTACCACTGAGTTACCGAGAATCTTGAACGATAATTGAGTAATTTAAGAGTTATTTTTTTGAAAACCGTTAAACTTAAACATTCTTAGTTCATGTTATTTATTTATACTCGGATTCAGAAGTATTTTTGAATTAACTCTCTTGTTTAAGGAGTTGCATTTGTAAACAGTTGCATGATCAAAAGACTGGTGGGCGAGCATTTTTGCCGGAGAGTGTATTATACAAAAAAAGGATCGCATGTTTATTTTTTAGGCCTGATTCTTCACGCGGGACTTTTTTGTGTAACCCCGACTCCGACCAACAGTTACCTACATCTTAAACTAAATATGGACTCGTACTAAATTGAATAAATTAAACTGAAATATCTGTCTGTAATTTCGTGATCAATGACTAAATTTAAACGAAAACTGCTATTTACACGATAGGTACTTGTACTTACAGTAGCGGCATCGAGTGATGGCAGTTTTGAAGTTTTCTAGCTCATGAAGTTCCCTAAATATTGACAGCAAGTATAAAGGAACAGATGTCAAACTTCATTGTTGCAGGTACCGGAATAGTGATGTACTGCTGGCGCTCTAATTTACCGAAACGCATTTCGAAACTAGCTTCATCTTGATGTTGTTTTTATTTGCTCGCACTATAGCGTTCATCGTTTTAATCATAACTAACAAAAACATCTCAAAAAAACAATTCTCTTGATAATAACAAAGGACCGCTGACTGGTACAACAACGTATGACGATGAAGTCACTGCACTTTCACGTCACCGAAGCTGGCAAACTCGCGTCCTAGCTCTGAGTTAACGTGGTTTAATGATTATTTATCAATAATTTCACATTTTGTATATTCTAGCCACACAGTTTATTTCGAGAGTTTGATCTACAATTTATGGCCTTTTATTTTTATGTTTATTCTTTAATAAACTTTTTAAAAATATACTTCTCGCACTTGACTGAAATTTTTAAGATAATAAAATGAAGTGTTTCACAACACTATCTGTCAGCTATCAAAAGTGCCATCACTCGATGCCGCTACTGTAATCGTAAATGAGCATTGTTAGAATTTTTCTTTGTGTCTGTCTGAAGGTTGGTCTCAAATATGCTCCCAAATGTCTTAGGGGATTTCAATAAAAATGTAAGTGATCAAAACAGGTACTTTACTAGTAATGATCCATTTCGATAGTTTTAACCAAAGCAAAGTGAGGGCTGCTCGCTAGTATTGCATAAGACAATAATACATGATTTATTAAAGGGCCATAAATATATATATATATTCATATATATATATTCGGTCCGCGCGCGAGATGAATGCAGTCAGGGCCTAAGGTGAAGGGCGCCACGCCTCTCCTCTCCCGCCTGGAGTACTACACTGCATAGTGCCGTCCCGTACTAGCACAGTCCTAAGCTCGGCATTCAACTCGCGCGCGGACTGTACTATAAGTGGAGTCGACGTTTTCACTATAGCATTGAACTTATACATATTCGGCCGGCTTACTTACCCTCCTCTGAGTAACGGGGTTCCGGTGTCGTACTCGTAAATACTGTGTACGATGTCGTTACTGCAACCAAATTCATTACCAACGTGTCAATAAATAAAATTAAAGTGCCTGCCTGTGATCTATATCTATGTTTCCATCTGTGCAATTATTATAAAACCCTGAAGGAAAAACATACATGTATGGCAAAAATTAACCGGATTAAGCTGATTACTTGAGGCTTTGTATAACTGCTCTTAGTAACAAAATAAACTATACCTTTTTTATGCTTTTTCGATTACCTAAAGTTTAATAGGTATTTCTTTAAGTCACTTTTTGAAGGTCGTCGATTACCTACTTCACGTGATTAAATATACCTTTTTTGCTTTGTTCAAGGATTTTCAAAAATTCAATCGACAAAATGTAAAAAAAACGGAATTTGTGTTTGTTAATCAATTTGTTTGTGAGAGGTGATCTCTGGAACTACGTGTGCGATTTCAATAAATGCCAAGCGAAATATGCAAGGAAGGTCAAAGGGATCACTTATAACAAGTAAGTAAGCCCAAATTTATTTTTCATATCATCCGTGTTTTACTGCAAGCACTTCGACAAGTTAGGAAGCTGTCTTACTTACGAGGAGGTTTTGTTTCTACATAATCAGGTACTATTTCAGTACCCGGTGCATAAACTTCTGAAACCAAATTATTACATTACAGCTTTGTATAATCGGAAAAGGCTAGGTTTCCTTTACAACACAGATACTTGTACATAATTTTAAACCTAAGGTATAAGTTAAAGATAATTGTAACTAACAATATAATTGGTACAGATTGGTTATTGCTAAACTTTTGATTGATTGGCAACATTTAAAAGTCATATTTGTAGGCCATTGTTTAGGAAAAACGCAAGTGTTCCAAACTCTGCGACCGCCTACGTATATATAGGAATTTTATATTAAAATACCTGGATTGGAACCATCTTCATAAACACAATTTGGTATTCTTCGGCATTTTGCGAGATTTTTGTCGATGCACACACATTTTTGGCAATTGTTTGTAAAAGGCTCGTCGCCTATCCTGCAAAATATGTATTCTTCATGTTCTGAAAAATTAAACATTAGTCGTATATTATGAGCATCAGAGATGGCAAGTGTTGTGTTGTAATAGAAATACGAGCAAATTCAGGCAATTGTCATGTCAGCAGTTTTTATTTTCGGTTATTCTCGGGTACCTCTGTGTAAAAACCATATCCGGGATTTTTTCTGTAGTAAAGAGCGACGAATAACATTTCCAAAAACGTTTTCTTTAATGCATCTCAAACGCGATAAATGATAAACACAGAGATACATTGTACATAATTTTAAGCGCATGTGTATAAGTTAACGATAATTGTAACTAACAATAAAATTGATGAAGAATAGTTATTGGCTAACTTTTGATTGGTTGGCAACATTAATAAATGACTGAAGGACTGATGGCCGATGGGGTCAGAAGGTTCTTGAGTGGCGTCCGCGGACCGGGAGACGAGCTGTAGGTAGGCCTCCAACAAGATGGAGTGACGACCTTGTAAAGATCGCGGGAACGCGGTGGATGCAAAAAGCACAAGACCGGTCTGAGTGGAGAGCCTTGGGGGAGGCCTATGTCCAGCAGTGGACGTCTTTCGGCTGACATGATGATGATGATGATTAAAAAGTCATAAATGGCGCATTTTGAAGGAGACGTTCACTCGGCAGTAGGTGATTATAGGTGGACAAAAGAAGAAGAAGAAGAATGACAATACATACACATTAGACGACGCGTTGGCCTAGATGGTAGTGACACTGCCTATAAAGCTAGATGTCCTGGGTTCAAATCCCGGTAAGGGCAGATTTTTGTGTGATGGGCGCGAATATTTGTTCCCGAGTCATCAATGTTTTCTATGTATTTAAGTATATATTTCTCTATATAAGTGTTTATATCGTTGTCTAGTAGCAATAGTACAAGAATAGAGCTCGGTTCGGGACTAGGGCAATTGGTCTGACATTGTCTAAAAAAAAACTCGTAATTGGAGCCGACGTTTTCTCTGCATTGAACATTTTAGCCGGTTTACTTACCCTCCTCTGAGTAATGGGGTACCGGTGTCATACTGGTAAATACTGAAACCAAATTTATAACCAACGTGTAAATGAATAAAACTGAAGGGTCTGTCTGTAATCCATATCTATCTATCCATCTGTACATTCGAGATACAAACTTAAAAGTATTATAGGGGGCCTCAAAATGAGCAGCAGAACACGTTGCAGCAATTTTTAGAGGAATTGGTGTCTGTTTGTCTGTTTAATTTTGTTTCTCTTGCATCAATTGAAAATTACTGAACCAATTATTTCATTTTAACTTATTTACAAACGTGGCCAGGTTTAAATAAAGGTAATTAAAGGGGAGAAAGGGAGAGGGGTCACAGTAAGTATGAATGTATACCTTTTTTATGCTTTTTCGTTTAAAGTTTCTTACGTATTCCTTTAAAGCGCTTTTAGAGGGCGGTCGATAACTTTACAAGATTAAATAATAAGGTTTTATTCTCTGTTTATTACTTAAATCTTCATTTAAGGATTTTTTTAAATTCAATCCGCAAAATGTTACAATGAGGCAGAATTTTTGTTTGTTAATGAATTTGTCTGTAGGAGCTGATCTGTTAAACTACTTGTCCGATTATAAAAAAGCCAAGCATAGCAAGCAATATGCAAGGAAGGTAAATGAAGCTCAAATGGATGACTTACAAGTACCTAAATAAGACCTAATTTATTTTTAATTTGATTAAAATTTGTTGTTGAATCAAATTTGATGCCATGATGATGTGACATCAAAGAAAAGAATAACCAAAAGTGATAAAGACAAGTCAAACATGAAGATTAGCGGCCTGCACACGTAGAGTTAGGAACGCGGGAAACGCCTCGCGCCATTCCAATCTTCGCTCCGAACCGTACGTGTAAATGCAACTGTAATAGCAAAATAGTAAAAAATTTAATGTAGGTTCGGAGCGGCGGCGCGTGGAATGGCGCGTGGCGTTTCCCGCGGTCCGAACTTTACGTGTAAAGGCCACTATTAACTTTCAGAAGCGACGTTGTGACTGAAACTAACGGTGTCACGATGCTATTTAAAAATTGATTTTAATATCGATCATATTTAAAGAAAAAAAAACGTGTGCGTCTCGGGACACCGACAGAAGTGATAACTTAAACTAATCTAAGTTGAACTATACCCTCCCATATAAGAAGTTATCACGTCAAAAAGTTCAAAATGGCGGCCATTTTTTTTAAATCTGATTACGGGTTCGCATTTGTAGTCCCAAGTGGCCCTCAGATATCGATTTTCAAGAAAATCGAACCAGTAACAAAAAAGTTCAAAATGGCCTCCACTTTTTTTAAATCTGAGTACGGGTTCGCATTTGTAGTCCCAACGGATCCTCAGATAATCGATTTTCAAGACAATCGAACCAGTAACAAAAAGTTCAAAATGGCGGCCACTTTTTTTTAAATCTGAGTACGAATTCTCATTTCTAGTCCCCGTGGATCCTCAGATATCGATTTTCAAGACAATAGAACCAGTAACAAAAAAGTTCAAAAGGGCGTCCACTTTTTTAAAATCTGATTACGGGTTCGCATATGTAGTCCTAGGAAACCCTCGCATATAGATTTTCAAGACAATCGAACCAGTAACGAAAAAGTTCAAAATGGCGGCCACTTTTTTAAATCTGAGTACGAGTTCGCATTTGTAGTCCCCACGGATCCTCAGATATCGTTTTTCAAGACAATCGAACCAGTAACAAAAAAGTTCAAAATCGCGGCCACTTTTTTTAAATCCCGTTACGGGTTCGCATTTCGTTGGTTATACTGCAAAATCGCGTATCTAACAAATTAAATAGGGTGCAAAATACACCTTAGTTATAAAGTCAGTAAGGTAAATTTTGCAATTTATTGAATTTGTTAGTTACGCGGTATTGGAGTATCACCGACGATTTGTATTTTATGCTTAGAAACGCCATACGGAGTGACGTCAGCAGTTAAGATCAAATACCGTTTACCATTTTCGACCATACCTGTAACTTAGATTGGCCTAGCAGCTGGGAGGTAGGTCTATGACGCCATGGTGCCGCGGTTCAAATCCCATGCGATACCAGGGTCTTTTTGTATTTTAAAAATTGTTTAAAAGTTAGAACTATACCGCTGCCGTATGCGTGAGAGAAAGGAAAGCCAGACAGGCTGTCTAGCAGCATGCGTTACGTAACGAAATGGTTTATCCTCCGTAAAGAAGTTATCACTTCAAAAATACTCATAAACGTACAATAAGGGAAAAAGTATTCTTTGTCCCTTTGAGTCAACATCTAATGTCATAAAGACGGATAAGTAAAGTAGGGAAGGAGCCAGTAGTTTCATAATAAATACCAATTTTTTAATGAACACCTGCTATTTACATGATATAAATGACCAATATTTTTGAATTATTGATTTGCATATCTAATAGTTTTTTTTTTTACTTACTAAACTTACTAAACTAAAGTCACGGACGCTCTGACACATGCCCTAACATTAAAGTGGAAATGGGCTGGCCACATCGCACGCTTGCAAGATAAAAGATGGACCATTCTAACCATAACCTGGCGAGGACCAGTTGGAAACAGAAATGTTGGCAGACCGTACATGAGATGGGCCGATGATATAGCACGAGTAGCTGGTAAGAACTGGCTGGATAAAGGAAAGAGACGACAGGAGTGGAATGGATTGGAGGAGGCCTTTATCCAAAAAGGGATCCATAGTAACACCATTTAGCTATGCAAGAATAAAAACATAATTTGTCTAATATGTAACTATAGAAATAAATGGCTTATTATTATTATTATTATTATATCTAATAGTTGGTCTTGAATATGCTCCGAAACAGCTCAACGAGTTTTAATAAGAACTTTGGGGTTTTAAAACAAAAAGTTTTACTGGATCTTTACAAGGAATGTTCCATTTCCAACATTTTAACCGAAGCAAAGCGAGGGCTGGGGCCTATTGCATAATAAAGTACAAGCTCTTTTTTTTTTACGAGACAAAACACTGGTCGCTTTTGTTTAAAAAAGATAATTACATAATTTATCAAGGAGTTTCAATAATGATACAATAGAAATGCAGCAGAACTTTTTACACTCATTCTTGGCCGGTTTAGGCCGCTTCGAACGGCGGCGCCGGCACGTTTGTTAGTTTACCTCAAAAGCATAAATTCCTTGTAGCGGTTCACCGAATCTCATTTCACCTCGAATTAACAAAATATCGATAGAATCTTTTACTTGAAGTAATTTTTCGCGTGGCTTTTTACATTATTATAATTAATTTGTAGCATTTCATTTTATCCTAGACGCATTTCGTCGCGATGGATGTTTGTTTGGGACTCTATTCACTCTATTTAATTTGACGCGTTAATTGATGTTCGCCCTAAAATTCTGTAACCTAGTTGCCTAGCAACCCTTCGGATTTAGTGTTTTATTGCAAGCACTTCGACAAGTCAGGAAGCCGTCTTACTTACCAGGAGGTTTTGTTTCTACGTAATCAGGTACTGCTTCACTATCCGGTGAAACCTAATTTATTACCAACATAATAACGACGCCATAAAAGTGTACCGTGTGTAGGTGATAAGACGAACCGTGTGATAAGAGCGAAATGTATATTCGCGGTATATAACGGTTCGCCACTATTGGACCCTAACAGCATTGAAATAGAGACGAAAAGTGACTAAACTTTTCATACCGCGACTATTGTCTTTTTTATCAAATACTGATGATCCATCCATAAGGGGGTTTCAACACTACGACGTTTTAACTATAGCAATTAACTCACTCTAGGGCAGTTTACTTACCAGGAGGTGCTGTTTCTGAATGATAAGGATCCCTTTTTCTATTTTTCCTAGGTTTCTTTGTTTTTTTAGGTTTCTTTGTTTTGTCCTTTTTTATATTTCGTTCATGTTTCGGTGTTTTAAAATCTAAAACCAAATATATTACAAAACCTCTGTAACTAATTCACTACTGTACTTAATTTTAAACCTTAGTTTATAAGATAACGATAATGCTAATTAACAATAAAAATAGTTAAGGTTGGTTATTGGTTAACTTTTGATTGATTGGCAACATTAAAAATTTATATTTGTAGGAAATTGCACAGGAAAAACGCAAGCATTCCAAAATCTGCGAACACCTACGTCCCCCTCTTTATGTGAAAATACCTGAATTTGAACCATCTTTAATCAAATCAAATCAAATCAAATCATTTATTGCTGATAAGTGAGTAGAAAAAGGTGTTACATAAAATGTATTGATCTGTCACAATCTGCTAGTATCTAGCATGCAATATAATATAATTCTTATTACTAAATACCTATTAGTGACTAGGTAAACTTAACTGTTAACGTTAAATTAATTTATGCACACAGCTTAATATTATTATTAATGTAATGGCACATCAGCTCTTAGACTTTGTCATTAATATATTCTTCTATCGAATAGAACCCTTTCTTAATTAAATATCTGTTTAACAATATTTTAAACTCTATAATATTTTTACAATCTCTTATTTCATTTGGTAGGCAGTTATAAATCCTTGGAGCCATTCCTATTATACTTTTGGATAAGAGAGCTGTATTCATTGAAATGGCACGCACTTTATTGCGGTGTCGTCCGCTGTTAAAATTCTGAAATAATTCTGCATTACATTTAACAAAAATAGCGACTTCATATATGTACAGAGAAGGAAAAGTTAAAATATTTAATCTGTTGAAATATGATTTACATGATTCTGTAGGTTGTAGATTGCACACGGCACGCAAGCATTTTTTTTGGGCTTTAAAGACAAGGTCCCGATCAGTTGAGTTACCCCAGAATATAACTCCATATCTAAGAGTCGAAGACACATGTGCATGATATGCTGTTAGCACAGCTGATTTGTTTACTATTTTATTTAACATGTACAGTGCATATGAATATTTATTTAATTTAACACAAACATTTTCAATCTGAGCTTTCCATGTTAGATTATTGTCTAGAGTGAGGCCTAAGAATTTTGCAAGGTTCGTTTCTGATATTAAGTTATTTTTATGGGTGATTTTTATGGCAGGTAAAATACTACGTTTCTGATTAAAGTTCATGATACAAGTTTTACTTAAATTAATTTTTAAGCGGTTCACGTCCATCCAATTTGTTATTTCTTCTAGAGTCTTATTTATTTCTGATTCGTACCTATTGCCTTTAATATTATTAAATAAGATGGTGCTGTCGTCCGCGAAAAGGACCATTGTATTATTAGTAACCTTGGGCAGATCATTAATATACACTAGGAATAATAGGGGCCCTAGAATACTTCCTTGGGGAACACCACGTTGAACTGTTTTTGGCTGTGAGGAAAAGATTGTTTCTTTTTTAGTATTGTAGCATAGTTGAGATATTTGTGTAATTTGTTTCCTATCACTTAGATATGACTTAATTAGTTCGAGAATGTTACCCCTGACTCCATATTGATACAACTTATTTATTAAAATTGTATGGTCTACAAAGTCAAAAGCTTTAGTTAAATCCATATACATTGCAGAGACTGGCAATCTTTTATCCATATTCATAATAACTTTCTGTATTAAATCAAAGATTGCCATGTTAATACATTGATTTTTTCGGAAGCCCTTCTGTTCTTTAACTAACAAACGATTCGTTTCTAATAATTGTACAGACTGTTATATATGACCTTTTCAATAATTTTAGCTATAACTGAAATTAATGCGATCGGCCTATAATTCTTCATTTCGTCTTTTTTGTCTTTTTTAAATATCGGTTTAATAATAGAAAATTTTAACATGTTAGGAAATTTCCCGTATTCAATACACATGTTTGTTATGTAACTAATTATAGGCGAAATTATATGAGATACTTTTTTTACTATTTTAGTGGAAATTCCATCGTAACCAACGCTACTAGTATTTTTCAGAGAATTTATTATTGTTTGTATATCTTTCGGTGTTGTCGGAGGCATAAAAATTGAGTTACTAGTATTGACAATGAATGTGTTCTTGGTTTTGTTTTACTGTTTATATTTGAAATGTCTCTTGGATTGGTATCGTGGTCGTAACTATCTATTACTACGTCTATGAAATAGTTATTAAATTCTTCTGCGATAGTTTTTGGGTCCTGTACTACTTTTCCTTTAATATTCAGTTGCATTACATTTTCTTTGGGCAAGTTATATTTTCTTCTATTTATTATCTGCCAAGTTGTTTTTCCTTTATTTACAGAGTTTTTAATAGTGTAATCGTTTTGTGCTTTTTGGGTTAATTTTATCACCTTTTTAAGTATTTTTGAGTAAGCTATGTAATCAATTTTATCCTGATGCTGTAGTGACAATCTGTATTTCCATAGTAACTGTCTTTTACGTTTACAACAGGTTCGTATCCCTTTTGTAATCCATTTAGTTTTTTTTGTTGTAGATATTTTAGTTTTTATTAATGGAAAACATAAGTCATAAAATAGTACAAAGTCGTCTAAAAAGCAGTTGTATGAATCATTTGGGTTGTTTGCCATGAATACTGCATTAAAGTTAAGTGCTTCTATACATTTGATAAATTTATTTACATTATCATCACTATAGTCTCTCCTTGTCACATACCAGTGTGTTAAAACAGATGTTTTTTTGACTGGACATATCATCATTTGCGCCGTATGATCAGAAAGAGCCAAGTCTATAACGTTACATTTACCACCTCTAATGTTGTGTACAATATTATCAATACAAGTATTGCTTACTAAGCGTGTTGGTTGCAGAAGTCCGATTTTGAGATTATTACTATAAAGCAAGTGCTTAAAGTGTGTGGCAGCAGCTGAGCATTTCATTAAATCGATATTAAAATCTCCGCAAAGTATTATCTTTTTATTATTTAAGCAAAATTTGCTTAGAATATTATTTAGTTTACTAAAAAAGACCTCAACCGCATCACGCGTCATATTTGGGACACGATATATACATATAAAAAATATTTTGTGTTCAATAAGCTCAATAGCTGAACATTCTACAATGTTTGGAATACTTAGTGCAGAGATCTTGTCCAGTGTTCTAAATTTATGTTTGGTATTGACTAATATACACGACCCTCCGTTACGGTTTGTTCTAGAGAACTGGGCTGCCAGAACATAATTAGGAATATTTAGGTGTATCTCGTCACCTATACTCATGTTATGTTCCGTGATACCGACTAAATCCACCAATTTACCCTTACTTAATACTTCTTGTAAATGAACACTTAGTGTATCGCATTTACTTAAAAGACCGTTTATGTTTTGGTGTAGTATTGAAATATTGTTATACACGAAAAAAATCTTTGTCTAATTTGTGAATTTTAGGCGATTTACATGATTGGTCAGAGCCGGAATCGTTGGTGTCTATTTGATCAGGTTGGTAGTCTGTTTGTATTCCTATACTTACTGAGAGCTGAACTTTCTCTTCCTCACCTTTTGTTATAATTTTCTCTTTTATTTTTTTGCTATAATTGTTTTCTGTAACGTGATGACATCTTTCGTTTTTATTTTGTCTAGAAATGTACAAAATGCTTGATTGTAATATATGCCACGAAATTTCTCTACCTAGAAGTACAGTATAGGAATATACAGATGAAGGTGAGTAATTTTTAGTATTTGCAAATTTTGTATTCTGCTTATACTGTGTGCTCAGGAAAATAAATGATTCCCGAATTTTTTCTTCATTTAAGAAAGTATTTCTGTAGATATCACAAAGTAATACATTTGTATTTGACAATTTATCCAAATAAAAATACAGCGATGAATTTAATTTCATAGGATTTGTATCATTACTACCAGTAGCTATAACAACGAAATCTGCTTTGTTAAAGTCTTTACAGTAGGTTAAGCTAGAGTCCAGAAGTTTGTCCGTAGTAGCTCCAGGTTTTGATATTGATGTTACCAAATACGACTGGCCTACTTTACTTTGTATTCTGGATCTTAAATTAGTACACTTGTTGTCAGAGAAAATTAGTATTCTGTTCTTTTTACATATTTCCACACTTAAGTACGCAATTTTGAAATCTTCGGCATATTGCGAGCCCCTTGTCAGTGCACACACAGTTTTGGCAATCCTTTTCAAAAGGCTCATTGATAACAAAAGATTTTGAGCGGCAAATTTCGTATTTTCTATATTCTGAAACATTAAATATGAAAATCAAAATTAGGTATTGTTGTTTTAAAAGAAGTACAAGCTAATTCAGACAATTAGGATACACCAAAAAAAATAACTGCTTGCTTTTACATTTTTATTCGAAAGAATAGCCTTTTCTAAGGATATTATTAAAAGCATTTCATGATTAAGAGTGTTATTGTTATTTAAAATAATTTATTAGATAAAATTAACCTCATCTTCTTTGTAAGGGCCAGTTAGCCTTTACACTTGACTGTAGTTGTAGTCAGTTGATGGAGTGCATAGGGAGATAGTTGAAGTGTAAGTAGTTAATTAAACAATTGTCATATAGATAGTCAAAAGAGTAGGTAATTCTTTCTCTTGATGCGTAATGCTTGGTAGTTAAAATAGCACTCTGCCTTTTATAATTAAAACGTATTACTAATATTAAGTTGCCGAGTGGCCAAAAGGAGGTCGCGAGTAAGCATAAAAAAATGGACGGTGATGAGACTGTACATATTGGCAACCCTAAAGAAAAATAAGAAAAAATGATTTTACAAAAGAAAGGAGGCTAGAGGATCACCGAACAATGGTGCCTTATGAAGTGTTTTGATATGTAAATGTAAAATACAAACTGGACATTGACAGAAATGGTTGCTCGATATTGCGACCGGTTGCCATTAAATAAATAAATAAATAATAATAATAATAATATTAATGAGATCTCTCTTTTATGTTATTTGAATTAAGAGGTTTAACACGTAGCGTCGGCACGAATACTTTTTTGCTTTCAGCATTATTATCTACTCCAGAAAGAAAGGTCATGCAGGAAATGCTGTATAAATTGAAGTCCAGGTAATAAGCCACGGTAGAACGCAACAAATACCTACTCTAAATAAATGAATAATAATGTATTCCGTTTTTTATGTTAACGTTACATTTGAATAACATCTGTCTATCATGACCTTAAGAACAGATAACAGACATTAAAAAAAAATCTTTCCCGACCGCTGTTGCAGTCATTTTGTGGTTACTAAATAGATGAAGTCAATTTTATTAAAAATTATGAATTTAGACCAACTATATTACTTAGCCGTGTGGTTTCCGGCTTAAAATAGTACTGTGGCGACCTAGCGTCTTCTCTTCATACAGTACCACTCCATGTCTTTTTGTGGAAGTCGTAAGAGGCGGCGACTAAGGGAATAAAGGCTTGTAGTGTGGTTAGGTGACGGGCTTGCAACCTGTCACTAATATACACTGTAACACGTGAAAAATGTGGTTACAGAATCAACATCAAGTTTTTAGAGTTGTTGGTAGTTGTGTAGCTCTGCCTACCCTACTCTGGGAAGGAAGGCGTGAAGCGTTAATCATGAAGTGCTTTAAATCAAATTCTTATAAGTCTATTCTTATAAATAAAAACGAAAAAACAAGTTTTTAGGCGTAAGTATCCCATTTGTTGACTTAGCTATAACGGCATTAATAATTGTGACTTATAAGTATTCTGGTAACCGTAATATTGACTTTAATGTTTTAGGAAAATCGATACCTACCTACCGTATGTGAATTAAATATTATGAGTACTGATTATTATGGCTTACATTAGTTTTGGTAAAAGGGTCGTTCTTCTTTTTTACCGACAATAGCCTGTCTCTCATCGTATTAAGCGTCCCATTAGAGTATTGATAATTATGTTTTTTGTGTTTAAGATACGTTCATATTTCTATTTATCTATTAATAGTAAACAATCCTGCCTTTCTTTAACCCAGCTTTTTTCAATAATTTTGCTTTTCAAAGAATGCTGTGACAAAATTGGCCTCGGCTGAAAACGGCCGCACTGTCACAATCTTTCTGGTAAAACACATTAAACAAAAACATTATCTGCAGAACAGGAAGCATTAGTTAGTCTTAATAAAAAATAAATACAACTTTTTTTAAATCGAACACTGACACGATAATTATTGATAGTTCGAAAATTTAAAAAACACAAAATCTTCGGTTTGTTTCGGTCGGTAAAAAAGAAGAACGGCTCAAAAGTGTTATGGCAAATGACTTTAGGGCAAATGTTAATGAAAATTAAAAGACTAATTATTACTGTCTTTCAAAATGTTTGGTAATTACTGGCCTAAATACATTTGGCATTTGTTCCTTGGAAACAACTTTTGACTAGTTTCCTACTAACACCCCTATTTTTACCTTCTCCCTTATTCAATCCAATTTGAGAATAATATGGGATTCCAGGTCCCTTATTATTTAAAATATAACGATTGTCTCCGTATTTTTGTCCCTTGCCATTTTTTATCTCACAGTCTTTTGGCGTGCACCATCCCATAATTGGAAGTAAACACGTACACACGCTGCAAAGTCTTCCTGGGTCTTTGAATAGTTGTCCAACTATGCATTCAGTACGTCTCTCTGTTATTCAACAAAGTAAATATTAATATAACAAAATCATTTATATCATTATAAACTTTTGATCGATCATTGTGTACCATGTATAAGGCCTTTGTCAAACACATGCCGCCTTAGGCCACCTAACAGTAAGCTGATGGCCGTGTTACCTAAAGGTCGCTACCCACAATAATTGTCTATCATCGACCAGTGTCAGGGACGAAGTAATACGTAAGATACAAGAATAGGTAGCTCGCTCTAAGGTGTGAATGCGTCCTTTAATCTGGCCCATAATGGTAAATGATATTTTTACCAAGAGTAAGTAATTATAATACTTAAGATAATGAAATGGGTTCTAACCGCGTTAGAATATTTGGCGAGTTCCGATACGAGTATTGCGACGATGTCACAATCGTCATCAATCATCGGTTACGAGAAATGAAGATTTCGGTAGCTTGTAGGAACTGCAGGGTGAAACATCGGAAGCTCGCCAATTATTTGAACCGCTTTAAAACCCTTTTTTTCATGTTTAACTTCACTTGTAACTAACAAACTAATAATGTAATCAAATCTAACAAAGTCAATTGTAACCTACTTCTAATTGTCGAATTGACTTGAAATTTGACATACTTATGCAATCCCAATGACAATACAATAATATGGTATGACGATGGAGACAGAAGATGGCCATAGGAACTCCTCAATGGCTAATAGTAGATCCACCGAGTTTGGAATCGCTTGACTCGTCTTTTGATAGTGAGTTTATATTCAGAAGGTACAGTTGGCATTAAGCGTGTTATAAAAATGTTTTTAGGTAAAGGTTTTTATCTATAGTTCGTTAATAACCGCTTGACTCGCTTATCAGAGAAACGAACAGGGAAGGTATACACATGTAAGATTACTCAAAAGACGTGGTACCCCTGGTGAGGGGCAAACCCTACCCATTACAGGCCGTGGAAATAATGGTAGGACTGAACCTTGAACAGCTCGAGGCACAGAAGAGAGCCACAGAATAGTGGTACAGAATAAAAATGAGCAGAGAGTGGATATGGTTCGGGATGGACAACAGACACGCAAGTATACAGAGGGAGTCAATGATTAACATGGACATGATCATGATTAATAACGACTTTATCAGGAAAAGGAAGATCTTTGATAAGAAATAAAGAATCCATATAAGAGAAAGAGAAAGACAACTGGTAACAAGAAGTAGTGGAACCCAAAACCACATGCTTCACAGACGGTTCGTGGAAGTCATCAGCCAAAAGAGCGATGGCAGGAATATACAATCAAGTGGCAAATGAGCACACAACACTACCACAAGGTGGATTCAGTAGTATTTTTCTGGCTAAGTGTATGCCATCTTAAATTGTGCCCAGACCCTAAACGAAAAAAGCTATTTAATGGGAAGCAACGTCATAAATAATATACTCAGACAGCCAAGTAGCACTAAAAGCAATGGACACCCCGGAGGTCAAATCCGTATTAGGTAGTGCTGGAGTGCAAATACGACATGAATATCCTAGGAACTAATATATCCAATGTAACACTGGCTGGGTAACAGAACACAGATGAGCAACAGGAAATGAGAAGGCATCAAGGTAGGAGCGGACCATCAATACCTATACAATATCTGCAACGGTAACGAAGGGAGTCATTGCCAGTAGAATAGAAACAAAGACGAATGAGGCATGGAATATGACACAGGGTGCAGAAAATCCAAGCTCATCATAGGAAGGCCGAACTAAAACAGGACCAGGTATTTTGTAAAGCTTGGTAAGTACAATCTTGGTTAACTAAACGGAGTGTTGACTGGACACTGTCCGCTCAGCATGTATGTACCTATCGGTAATAGGTATTTAACAGGACCCCCAATGCCCACACTGTAGCAAAGAGGACATTAGCCAATTCGACTGGTGAACATTCGGGGAAGTCGAGTTAAGAGGAAGCTCTTAAAAGTATTAATCTACAGGACGCACTATTGTTCTGTAAGAAAAAGAATCCATGCTCGATGGGAACGTCGCCGGGCCAGTAATATGGCTCAAGTGCTCAACCAAGGGGAAGAGATGACCGAGAGACCGATCAACAGCCCGCCTGTTCCGACCGGGCGTCCCCACTCATCATCATCATCACCATCACCTTAATAACCGCAATTGTTTCAAGAGGTGCAAGTGTATTGTTTTCCATTATAGTTTTACAAACTTCGTAGATAAGGGGGTAGATAATGATAGTTTATATATCTGAATAAGAACAAATGACATGTGTGATGGACTGATGGGTGGCCGTAAAGGAGAGACCACACCGCTGCTCAAAATACAGTGACGGTACGGAATCGCAGTAACGTGCGTCGAGCGTCACGATTTTATTGCATGCCCTCCACACCGCTGCTCAATTGCGTACCATCACCGTATTTTGAGCAACGGTGTGGTCGCGCCTTTACGCAGCATAAAAAATAGTTTTGGAATATTTTAAACATTTAAAGATTAAAAAAAAAAACCTTTTTCTCTCATTTTTTTACCTTTTAGGTACAGTCACTAGCAATAATGTATTATCCTACATTGGGCGCAAAATATCTGACAAGTCTTTATAGCTAGAGGTATAACAGCGTGTCAGATATTTTGGAGACCAATATTGGATAATATTTTATTGCTGGTGAATGTACAGTCACCAGCAAAAATACATGATCCAACAATAGGCGCAAAAAAATAAAATAATATTAATATTATTAATATTATAAATTTATAATTCTTCCTGTTAGGGGTTACATTAGTTCATCATTAGGAGACCCGACGAATTTTCCCTCCAAAATCTCTATTCGGGGCACCAAGCTGTGCGTCTGTGCGTCGTTAGTCGGTCGGGTACTGTAATGCAATAAGGTATCAAAAATAGACCTTATTGCATTGTACTTTTTGTAGAATACGTCTCGTTTGCTTTTAATTATTTAAATTCAAGAGCAAATGATTCGATATAATAACGACGGTTTGTTTCATATACCTAATTTCGGCAGTCGCTTCTGAGCCACGATCGTGGCCCACGATGCATGGCACATCTATTGTATTATCTCAAACATTAAAATATAATAAAAAGTATATTTCTAAATAGAATTACCAGTATTTATTTTAGATAAAACCCCACCTTTCCTTGGATGGCGGAGGTGCGGGGTAGGTAATATTTTTAATACTTACTTTATATTGAAACTAGGTTAGGTGTAAAATAAAAGTTTATTAATTTTGGTGTTATCTTTGTAGATAAACTTGAATCCGAGAGTGAGTTGACAAATGTCAAATCCCTGACGGATAGGTTGGTAGGTAACTAGTGCATACCCGCCGCCCCACTTTTTCTCCGGGTTTTTGTGGTGCGAAGCTCTCTGTGTGTTAATATTGTGGAGTTGATAAATTGTTTTCGCATTGTTTTTGCTAATCACACGCCAAGCAATTCCATTCTCAAATATTAAAATATAATAAAAAGTATGTATTTCTAAATAGAATTACCAGTATTTATTTCAGATAAAACCCCACCTTTCCTTAGAGTACATACGAAAGTCTAAAAACCCAATAGTTGCACTTACCGTTTCTATCACCATATTTATAATTTCTCTCAGCTAAATTCGGATCAGGAAAGATGAGAATAAGAATAATAGAAGTCGCCTGAAATCAGAAAGAATATTAAAATCTTAATTCAGGGCGACTATTTCACTTTAAGCCCATTATGTTTATCAGTCGTAATGTTGAATTATAGTAACTTTTAGTCACTTAGGGCCGGTTTTATAAAGGCCCGTAAGTAAAAATGTCGTAACCGTCAGAACCCCTGGACCATTGGAGATATTTGATGTTTAGAAAATACTAAAATGCAGTATCTTTTTGGTACTGTTTGATACCTAACTTCAAATAATTAGTACCTCGATTGACAGCGAAAAAACAAGTGAAGAAAGTGGCCAGACATTCTGACGTCAGGATGTCTGGACCACTTTTTTTTACATAGTTTGAGGCAGCATAAATATTTACTATCTTTTTAGTACCTTAATATTTTTAATATTTTTTGGCGTACCTTAAATATGTTACGCATGAAAAATTTGTTTTGATGTTTAGATAATACCAAAATGCACTACCTATTTGGTACTATTTGATACCTAACTTCAAATAATTAGTACCTCGATTGACAGCGAAAAAACGAGTAAAGAAAGCGGCCAGACATTCTGTCTTTTTTTTTTAAATAGTTTGAGACAGCAAAACTAATTTAGTAACCTTTTTAGTACCCTAATATATTCAACGGTAACTTCATGTCTTGATTTCGTGATAATAACGCATACATTTCCGAGCATGTTTGAGCAAAGTATTTATTTTATTTTATTTTTACTTTGGAAACACTTAAACAACGGAGATTTTAATGTTAATTTACTGGAATCTTCAAATAATACTATTAGGATCTTAAGTTAATTTAAATCTTTTAACTTAGGTAATTTGTTCTTTGAACCTACACGGATAGGAGTTTCAAGTGCTACCTGTTTAGACAATATTTATTGTAATTGCGAGTGTTTGGATAAGGAAATATTTAATTGCTTTAATTCTGATCATAGTAGCCAGAAGGCTTCTTTTTTAAATGATTTTCATCAAGAACCGCAGGCAATAACATACAGACCCATAACTAGCAATCGTTTAGAATTATTCAAAAATAAAGTTGAGAGCAATCTCTGTGGGTTATCCTTTTCAAATAATGATTCAAATAGTATTTATAAAGATTTGTTTGATGTAATTCTTCATCAATTTAACAACAATTTTAAGATGAAAACTGTTTCTGGGTCAAAAACTAAGTTTAGTGAATCGGCTACTGTAGGCATCCATAGAAGTAGAAATAGGCTTTATGAACTATATAGAGAGAGGGAGGAGAACAAGAATGCTGACTTCTTAGTTTACGTTAAGAATTATTCGAGGACCTTCAAGCGAGTTTGCTTAACTGCTAAGTCAAACTTTTTAAGTCTTAAACTCAAAGCTTCTGATACCTAATAAGGTAAAAACGGTGTGGAAAATTATAAATAGAGAAACGGGGAAATCTAAAACTCGTGATAATCAAGTCACCCTAAACAAGGGTGACAAACAAATCACGTCAAACAAAGACGTGGCCTTAGCGTTCGAAGATTATTTCTCCACTATAGCTATTAATACAACGAAATGTCTTCAATCATCTGCGATTGTAGCTCAAAAACTACTTTGTGCTAATGTTACTAAATGTAATGTAACCTTTGATTTTAGCCATGTAGATTCAATTTCTATTGTTAAGGTATTTAAATCGCTCAGTTTAAAAAAAACTGAGGATTTATGGGGAGCGTCAGTTAAAGTGATCCATCATGTCATAGATATAATTGCACCTCACTTAGCTTTAATCTACAATAATTGCATTTCAGAGGGGGTTTTTCCAAATCTTATGAAATATAGTAAAGTCATACCACTTTTTAAATCGGGCGACATGTGTGATTTAACGAATTTCCGTCCCATTTCTATTCTACCGGTTTTAAGTAAAGTTTTTGAGAAGTTAATGTTAAAAGATATGTTAGGTCACTTCAATAGAAATAAACTGCTTAACAGTAATCAGTTCGGCTTCACCAGAGGACGATCCACAACTGATGCAGCATCTGTACTCATTAAATATATATACAATATTTGGGAGAAATCCTGTGATGCAATAGGAATTTTTTGTGACCTTTCCAAAGCTTTCGATTGCGTAGATCATGCGACTCTTATATTAAAATTAGAACATTATGGTCTGTCAAATAATTCTCTAAATCTTATGTCTTCATATCTTAGCGATAGAACACAAACGGTTGTTGTAAACCAAACACAGTCCATTGGAGCAACTGTTAAATTAGGTGTGCCTCAGGGCTCTATATTAGGTCCTTTCTTATTTCTGGTCTATATAAATGACTTACCACCCACGGTAGATAACCTTTGTGATATTGTGCTATTTGCTGATGATACTTCATTAATTTTCAAGGTGGACCGAAAATCCGTCGATTACAGTAGGATAAACGCCACGCTGGTTAAAGTACTTAATTGGTTTACTATTAACAATTTGCTACTTAACGCTAAGAAAACTAAATGTGTTAGGTTCGTTTTGCCTAATGTTAGACCGGTAAAATCTAGTATATTTCTAAATGATGAGTGTTTGGAGATGGTGGACAAGGCGCTTTTCTTAGGGATAACTATAGACAAAAACTTGCAATGGAGTCCCCATATAGCAGTACTAGCAGGTAAATTAAGTTCGGCAGCTTATGCTGTTAGGAAAATCAGGCAACTTACCAATGTTGAGACAGCTCGCTTAGTTTATTATAGTTATTTTCATAGTGTTATGTCGTACGGTATTCTGGTTTGGGGAAAAGCTGCTGACATACAGACTATATTCGTGTTACAAAAAAGAGCCATTCGTTCCATATATAACCTAAACTCCCGTGATTCCTTAAGATTACTATTTAAAGAAATTAGTATTTTGACAGTAGCGTCACAATTTATTTATGAGAATATTATTTATGTCATTAAAAATCAAGACTCTTTTGTTAAGAATTGTGTATACATAATTTGAATACAAGAAATAAAAATAAAATTGCTATTAAAAAATTTGGTGTCCGTAAGGTATATAAATCATTTGTTGGTCAATGCATTCATTTCTATAATAAATTACCTGACGAAGTTTTAAAGTTATCATTTCCAGCACTTAAAAATTACTTGAAAAAGTCGTTGATGTCGAAAGCTTATTATAGGGTCGAGGACTATCTAACAGATAAAAATGCTTGGCCTAAATTAAACACCTAAATAACTTAGTAATAGCTTAGTCAGGAAAATATCTAAACATTGTAGGTATAATTATTGTCTAGGGGACACGGTTTCTGTAGGAGAATGTATCAAAACTATTTGGTTGTTTTGCACCGTCATGGGTAAGTATATGTATACTATTATTATTACAATTTAAGAGTTCATCTGAACATACTGAGTTTTGACACATTTTCCTGCTCAATTACGCATGATATATATATTTTAATGTTAAATTCATTGTTTTATATAATGCTAGGTTAAGTTCTATAATTGTATAAGTAATTTTTAAAAAAAACGACTGACTGTTGAGTTTCTTGCGGCGTTTCTTCTTAGCAGTGGTCTCTTGCGAAGCGCTGGTAGATTTTTGACGTGTAAAAGTGCCCGTGCGGCCTACTTACTGAATAAACATCTTTTATCTTTTTTATCTTTTTTATCTTATCAACCAATCACGGTGTTTGTGAATGGAGGATTAGACCGGCCGAATACATTCGTTTTCCGTATACGGTTTCCGAATGCGGTAGCCTTGATTGGAGCTGCTGTAAAAGCTTTTACAAAATTTGAATCGACAACAGAGTATGTTAATGCCTGTTACATCAAATTAGAAACGAAAGACAAAACACCACGGGATTGCTTCATTCGCATCGACACCAGTCATTTTGTTAAAATTCTTTTTAATCTAGCATGCTTCAAACATGTAGATCAGAGGATCAATTTTTTTATTTTAAATGTCTTCAAGAAATCAAGCGATGTGAAGATTATAATAAATTAAAGGAGATTGTAATTAATATTGTGTCTCAACAAATATGATGAAAAAGGAATGTTAACAAGATGTGAAAAAGCTAAAATCAGGTTACGACTGCTGACATCTTTCCAAAACACCTCTGAATCTGAAATCGAATTAAATAAAACCAGTCAAATTTCGCAGACGTCATTAAACAAATCTCTATTTTCAGACACTGAATTGAAAGACAATGATAAGTAATTTACTGGAAAAAATCCTAAATGGTTTTTTGATGCTGTTGATTCCGAAAAAATATTGCTTACTCTCACTGATGGTGATTATGTACCTAACACATGACAACTTGTATTATTTTCCACAATTTCTAACAACTTTGACACGACTAATGAGAGAACTCCCGTTATGGTCCAATGTTATGGAAAGAACTTTCCAATCAGAAATATCAACCCCAACTTCGTCTTATGTCGAAATTTACTTTAAAATGTTGAAAAGATAATTATGCCAAATAAACACGGAATCGGAGAGATATCGTACAGATGAATTTATTGCTAAACACTCCGAGTCTATTTCGGGACAGCTGAAAACGGCTAGAAGTACATTAAACCAAGGTGATAAAAAGAAAAAACTACGAATGAAAAGAAAAAGGTAAATAATAAAAAGGATTCGAAAACTAATTTTACAAAAGGAATAAACCAGTGGCGGTACTGCCATACAAGCCCAAAAGCCGGGCTTGCCTTACAAATATAACAACGATCAAAAATCAAAGGTCACGATCACGAACTATTTCAATTCGCGCTCTCATTAAATTTTTCAAATAATGCAACAGCAGTGTAGTACCGAATTTGATCGCGCTCCGCCGCCGCACGGCGGGCAGCACTGCTGCGCGCTTCGACGACCCGAACTCGCTTGAGTCACGGCTAGTCATCCCGCTCGCACGCGGTGGCTTGCAGGCGGGCTTCTATCTTAACCGGTATATCTCTTTCTTACGCATTAGAACTGCCTTATAATGAGATATAACTATTTATAGGTTCATATAGCAAATAGTACGAGATTTTAAGCCCTGCATGCGTCTGAAGTTGTACGCGAGTCGAGTAAAATGCGAAATTCGCGCATGCGCGTGTTGAGCCGCGTTGACGGCCGACTTCACTTCTATTTATTTGCTTGCTTACTTCAGTAATTTTACTTGTTTTGTTTGTTGTGAATTGTTTTGTTTGAGTCAACTGCGGTCACTAAGTATTTTGTTTGTTGTGTTGTTCAATTGGATTGGCAATGGAGGAAGTATTCCCTTGTGAATCTTGTGATTGTGATTATTTAAAGTGTGCACAAATTTTGCTTGGCGAGTAAAAGGTAAACTCTTTAAACTTTGCTGATAAAATATCCGATTTTCAGTACCTATTTCTCATTTCTCGCAAGTAAAAGACGGTTTAATGTTTAATACCTAGATCAGTGTAAAAAACACAATACTTATTGCTGCTGTTGTAGGTATATTATTATCGAACGACACAAAGTTTGGAATATAGGTACCTATCTGATTATGAAAAATCAAATAACTTAGCTGGCACGATTAAAAGACATATGAATTTTATTTCCAAAAAGACACGAACGATTTTAGTAATTTTGGTAAAAAGCGAATTGAGACATTTATCCACAATAACTTTAAAAACTACAAAATCATATCTCTCGGCTTGCCCTATCCTGAAACCCTAGGCACGCCACTGGAATAAACAATGACTCAATTTTTTCAGATATGCCTTCGATGTTAGAAAATTGTAGGGGCTTAGCGATTGTAAAAAAGGAAAAAAAATGAAGGTAATTTTATTGAGAAATGGCTCCTTAACAACTAATTCGGCTGATAAAAATACTATTGTTTCAAATACTTGCGCTTTTGACGCGGTATCACAAGCGATTGCAATTGGAGTTGCTGATCACTATGCATTGGGTAGGATCATTCATACTAATGAAGATAATGAATACTGTAAATTCATTAAAATGATTATAGCCAACGATACACAAAATGTTTACAAAGCTCGTACAGAGATACTGAAAAAGTATTTTGAAATCAACTTCATTAGCGAAAAAATGAACGTTAATTGTGAATGCAACGTTGCATACATATTTGAAAAGATATTGTTGGATACAATATATAGCGCAGATGTAAGAGAATCTTGTACAAATTTTAACTGTCCTGTAAACAAGGTTAATAGGAAATGTGCGTTTTTGCCACTTGATTTCAACAAAGACACATTAAGCGAGTCTGCAAATTCAATGATTAACAGTGATAGTAATATGTCAAGTTGTAGATATTCTGGCTGCGATGGTTATAATTTAAACACTATTGTTGCTTTTGAGCCCAACCCAGAAGTACAAATCAATGATTTACCAGAAAAGATAGCTTAAAAAAGTATAGAGTACAATCTATTGTCTGTTATTGAATTTGAGCCATCTTCGACTCCCGCAGGTGTAGGGCATTATAAATCGCATTGCCGACGAGAGTCGAAATGGCAATGTTATGACGATAATTATGTCTACTAAAGTAACTGTTCTGTGAGTTGTAAGAAAATGAGTGCTCATTGCTTTATATACGCCAAAAAATATTAATTATTTATTAGTCAATAACAATGTACCTACCATTCTTCTGTTCCGTTCTTTATTAAAATGATTCTATTCTATATTACAGTGTAAGATTTTTAACTCACAATGCAAATATATACCCTAAAATATATGCTATAGGAAAATTAAATATCCTTTATCAACAAAAAAAACACGCGTAAGCGTACACAATTTTAGTCTATTCCCACTAGGTCCATTGACAGTTTCATTATTTAATTTTAAAGGACTTTAGATAATGGAACTATACCCGAAAATCTAATTTAAGACCAACATCCTAACCTCAACCGGCGCACATTCGCTGTGATTACTGCATTTTGGTTTAAGTGTAGGTATTTTTATCAATAAAACTTACCCTAATATCTGGTTACACGAGTTCTCATTCATATTTTTATGAAATAATGTTAAAATAACGAAATAATCAAGATTTCTCATCTTGATTATTTCGTTCACTCGTGGGACAACGTTAGTAGTGTTATTAGGAAATAGTTTGGTGTTTAGTAAATATGACTTACTAAATTTGTCTGAGACCCTCACTGAAGTCAGCAAAGGTGATATAGGTAAAATAATTATTTGTGCTTGTCTGTTTTCCCACAAATTAACACATAAATGTAATAGGAACATTGATTACTTTAACTCTATATTATATAAAATGACAATATAGAATTCGAAAATATCGTATTTTGATACAAATAAATTTGTAAACAAGTTCGATTTGACGCGTAACTATAGTTATTTACCAAGTAGGTACTTAGATGAGTGTGCTATGTTGTTAGCATATAATATTTTAGACCCCGTTATGACTAGCATAGCGAGCGATTGTAGATCGGAGCCTGCGCTGAGTTTTATTAGCGCTGGCCCCGCACCGGAGCTGCCGGTTGATTTAAACTGACAGCTTCGACAACGGCCGCGGCTGCCGCCGTCCGCGGCGCCAGTCGCGGCGGCCCCGTGCCTGCCCTCAGGCCGACGAACATTACAAATAAGTTAGGTAATAATGTAATAAATGTAATTCATCAGAATATACAGGGATTTTCTAGTAAGGAACTAGAAATTGGTTTGTTTATAGATAGTGCTAATATACACGTTTTACTGTCAGATTTTGGTCTTTAATTATATTTTCGAGTATAGTGGGAATATTTTTTTCCCAGTAGCACTATTTTATTAAAAAATAATCAACCGTTACTGAAAAGATTGCGTTCAATAATCGTATAATAAAAAATATTTGTATTAATAAATGAAAATATCCGCCATAAAAAAAAAAATGTAACTACTGGGATAAAATCATTCCCAATAGTTCTATTATCTGAAGTCCTTTAAATAATGGAACTAGTGGGAATAAACCACATTTTTCAGATTCGCGAAAAAAAAAATTGATAAATGATATATTGGTGTACTAAAAAGGTACTAAGTATTTACAAAGAGATAAATTAGTTTTGCTGTCTCAGACTATGTAAAAAAAAAGTGGTCCAGACATCCTGACGTCAGAATGTCTGGCCACTTTCTTTACTCGCTTTTTCGCTGTCAATCAAGGTACTAATTATTTGAAGTTATCTATCAAATAGTACCAAAATAAATGTTTAAAAAAACAAAAAACCGCCTTCAAAAAGCAAAAAATAACTTCTTTAAAATGATAGGTAAATAGGTCAGTCCAACTGAAGTCTGCTTTTGGTTAAAATATTGTTGGACGCCGACTTCAGTTGGACTGACCTATTTACCTATCATTTTAAAGAAGTTATTTTTTGCTTTTTGAAGGCGGTTTTTTGTTTTTTTAAACATTTATTTTATTTTATACTTTTTAGTGATCCTATTTATGCTGTCACGTAGCTCCACTTCTAAATATTAATAAGAAACTATAGAACATTTCAAGCTCGCCGCAGACAACGCCGCGGGAATGTCATAGTCATATTTAAACCTAAATGTGCTTCGTCATAGTCGCTCAACTTCCTTTATCGAAATATCTTATCGCCACCCTTGAAATAGGTACCGTTAAGGAGTTCCGGTGGCCATCTGTGGTCTTCATCATCAGTTCCACTTCACCATATAGTACTTTTCAAAAGCAAATGCATGAGTTACAGTGAAAAATACCAAAATCGCTATAGGTGTGCCTATAATATTTGAGGAGTTCTCTTGATTTCTCCATGATCCCATCATCAGATCCTGACGTGGTGACAATGGGACCAACTAGAAAGTATACCCATTCGAACAACGAAAAAATTTTTCAAATCGGTCCAGTGGTCTTCGAGTAATCGGGGAACATACATAAAAAAAAAAAAAAAAAAAAAAAAATATCCCGACGAATTGAGAACCTCCTCCTTTTTTGAAGTCGGTTAAAAAAGGTAGTGCATTTTGGTATTATCTAAACATCAAAACAAATTTTTCATGCGGAACATTTTTCTGGTACGCCAAAAAATATTGAAAATATTATATATTAGGGTACTAAAAAGGTACTAAATATTTATAAAGAGATAAATTACTTTTGCTGCCTCAAACTATGTAAAAAAAGAGTGGTCCAGAAGAAAAATGAATGACTGGCCACTTTCTTCACTTGTTTTTTCGCTGTCAATCAAGGTACTAATTATTTGAAGTTAGGTATCAAATAGTACCAAAAAGGTACTGCATTTTAGTATTTTCTAAACATCAAATATCTCCATTGGTTCAGGGGTTCTGACGCTTACAAAATGTCAGGTCAAATTTTAGTAACTTCATACAAGTTTTGACATTCCTGACCGAAATTTGATCTAACGGACCTTTATAAAACCCAGCCTAAAGAGTAAAAGCTACTTACTACTAGGTTAAGTTAAACATCAACAATATGATTACAATATTTCATTAAGAAGGCTCAGTATTTTTTACGCTCAGATTAAAAACCCCGAATAACATTACTGGCTCGACGACGTCGGTCACCCTTGTAAGTAGCTGCACGCTTTAGTGCTTTGTGGCTTCAACGTGCAGTTCAACTGCTGCACTAATCGGTCAAAAGCGTTAAAGCGACAAGGCACAAAAGCGTACACCTACTTATAAGGCTGACTGTCCGTTTGACTGCTTGAATCGAGAACGACATAATTATTGTGTTTGTTAGGGCTGGTTCTTTCGAAGTTATTTCAATAGATTACAATGGCAAATGGATTAAAAATGTGACATATTTTTATCAGGTTTCACCATTAGTTAAACGAAGCCGTCAGTTGAAGTTGGACTAGTTTCTATTTCATATAATAGAAAAGGACTAAGCTAAACTTATGACCGAAGTGTACAACTGAGCTGAGCAATGTGAGTTGAAAAATCAGCCCTTGGATAAATACACTACGACTTAGAAACCTGTCCTTATCTTCTACTTATCTTATCTTATCTTACAGATGTGCCCTTTGGCATCCATGGATTTTTGCGCCATTGCCCTCTTACACACTCAGCTGTTCGAATGTGCATCCTCAAGATGTTTTTACTTAACCGTAAGATCATCGGGTAATGTACTTAAGTTAGAAAAACTTATTGGTACATGTCGACCGCAGCGCAGGGGTTCGAACTCGGCCTTACGATCACGAGTCGACCCCCTAAGCCGCTAGGACACCGACGCTCTTCCTTATCTTCTACTAGAGTCTAGTAACTTATGGTCTAGTAAACTGATTTTGTTACAAGGCTTACCCCTTTTATTAAATAGTTTAAAAATTATTCACTAACCAGGCCAATAAATTTGAAATGAAGCATCCCCATGACACCGCTCGACGAAACGAGTACCTATATAGGAATGGCGAATGGATCTTATGGTTTTTTCTAGAAATATTTAACGTTCATGTTTCAAATGCCAGTTAATTGCAGCAAGGTGTTTTTTTAATTGGACGAGTATTAATTTATTATCATAATCGATTTGTTTTGAAAACGTTTATTGAACAGGACGTACGATAACAGCATGTAAAATAAATACAATAAAATGTTACAATGTGTGTCAATGGCAATCTTGTCGCTAAATAGCGATGACTTCTAGACAACCTTACAAAGGAAGACAAGTTAAAAGATAAACAAAAATAAAGCGGTGAAAACTAAAATGGAATAAAAAAAAATAGACATAAATACATACATAGACATATACATAGGCACATTAAATCACGCCTGTTTCCCAGGGGGTAGGCAGAGACTACTTATTTCCACCGATTTTACGGTGGTAAAGAGGAGGTACAACTTTTATTAGATTATTGTTATTCAGTTAACAAGACAAAAAACTTAAAAAAAGGCTTTCGTTATGAGTCTAGAAGCAAAACGTATTCCTTATTATTATCGTATTATTTCATAATCATACATCGGGTTTTTCGGCGCAGGAATGTTTGACACTAGCTAAAGAGTAGGTATTGACTTAAAAAACAGAAAATACTCTAGCAGGTTTCTATCTAATGAATAATTAACTGAAAAAAAAAATACTAGAAAAAATAATAAGTGTTTTGTAAATTAAATGGTCAGTCATTATCAACCTCTTCAGTTGAGTCCCTACTCATTTATAATCAAATAGTTCACTGATATCCGACGCGTCCAGATTGATATATGACATTTATTGCAACTATTACAACTGCCGACGTAAAAGAGATCGTTCAGTTCATTGAAATGTATATTTACGGCAAGACGCTGCAGATTAACTGTTCCAAATATAGAAAAAATATTAAGTAAGTAAACTCTTTATTGCACAAAAATAAATCATTTTACAAAAAAAACACCTATACGAATATAAATAATGTACAAAGGCGAAACTTATCCCTATAAGGGATCTCTTCCAGCTAACCTTGTAATGACTGGTTTAGGACAACGCACGAGGATGGCAAAAAACAAGTTAAAGCTATAAAAGATTTTTACTTTATATGTACATACAACGCAATTACATAATATTAAATATATATTAACTACATAAATAAACTAATATATAAATACAATAATAATGTAGATACAATATACACTTAAAACGACTACCAAACTTACCTAAAAACAAATGGCATTATAAAACAGTGAATAATAAAATTCATTCATTTAGCCACAACTTTTTAAGATTCCCTTTAAACGAGCTAACAGAACGGGACTGTCTCAAATTCAACGTAAGCTCATTCCACAATTTTACAGAGTGCACCGAGAAAGATTTAGCATAGACAAGCGTCTTATTTGACGGGATAGCAAGAGAAAGGTTAGCGCTTGACCGCAAGCGGTGCCCGCTACCTTGTGCTAAATAACTAAATCTTTCTGAAAGGTAGGGAGGTGAGGAAGGAAGGAAAAGAACATTAAAAAGAAGTGACAAGACGTGTACATCCCTGCGACGACGGATGGGCAGCAAGCCCAGCTGCGCGCGGAACTGCGACACGTGGTCATACTGCAAACGCTCAAGCTTGTCAAGCAGCTCCTCCCTAAGATCTAGAAAAGCAATGTCACCGTTATCAAGGCGGGGAAGTAAGAGAGAGTGAGCTAGGGTTATTTTAGTATTCAAAGGTAGAAAGTTCTGCAGGCGCCTCAGAGAATGAAGCGACCCAAAGAGTTTGCGGCTAACACCATTGATGTGGGCTGACCATGATAGTCTCTGGTCCATAGTTATACCCAAATTTTTAACAGTCATAGAAAAAGGAATTGGAGTGCCTTCGTAGATAACATTGGGCACCACTATGTCAGACAACTTAGCAATAAAATGTGGGCTCAAACACGTATCGACTCGAGGTCAGCATTAATTTGGTTAACAAGAGCAGGGAAATCATCGAGGCTAGCCGCCGCGTAGATTTGCAAATCGTCTGCATACAGATGATAAGAGGAAACAAGTGACTCTGTTAGGCCGTCAATAAAAAATTAAAAGACAAGGGGAGAAAGCATCCCACCCTGAGGGACTCCAGCAGATAGTTCACACCACTCTGAGTAACTGTTATCCAGCCTAACACGCTGGCATCTCCCAGAGAGGTGTGCTCGAAACCAGGAGAGAGAAGAAGGAGAAAGGTTAAGAGAACTAAGCGTTCCAAGCAGAATGTCAAGATCCACGGAGTTAAAGGCGCTACTGAAATCAATAAGTACTAACACAGTGAGCATACTACGCTCAATATTAAGAGTCAGTGACCTTTACCAAAGCAGTGACTGTGCTATGCCCGGGACGGAAACCTGATTGAAAGGGATTAAAGAGATTATTTCTGTTGAGATGGGAAAGGAGACGACGATTAACAAAATGCTCAATGATCTTAGATAGGGTCGGAAGAATGGAAATCAAACGTTGAAGGATTTGAGGTTTTAGGAAGTGGAATCACGTGGGCATGCTTCCATACCGACGGAAAGGTGGCAGTGGAAAATGAGAAAGACAAGACAGGAGCAATTCAGTCCGCTGCGAGCAAAAGCATGTCTAAGCTAAGGCAATCTTCACCAACAGCCTTCGTCTTAATAGATTTTAGATAGGCAAGTGCTTCTTGCGGTGAAATATTCCCCAATTCAAAAGTAGAAGATTCTGGGTGTTTAAAATTGGCAAAAAGAGCTAAGGTATGCTGTTTTGAGGAAGGGTTTAAGATAACCGGAGAGGTACAAAAATGGGTTTACTAATGTTTCGACATAAATTATTTAGCAAATTCTTATCTCCCCAAACTACGTATCCCATATTTTCATTTCGTCAAATTTTCATTTCCCAATTAAACGTTTCGCACTGATATCATTTCCCAACTAATGATTTGATAAATTATTGTTAGACAAATCATTACCTGGGATTCTTTTAAAATGTCAATTATGTTTTCGTCAAATGTATTGATTGGCATACCTTAATTTAAAAATAACCATAACCTGCCTATCTCTGGGAGCAGTTTCGTGTTTAGTGTCATAAAAATAAATATGTTATTTGCCTTAGCAAATCATTTGCTACACAATTATTTACCACGTAAAATTTGACGTAATAAAATATTGCAATATAAAAATGTAGCGAAATAAAAAAATTACGGAGTAAAATAATGCCAAGGATTGGTTTGCCAAATAAAACTTCGGCGAAAAGTTGTTTGCCAAATGAAATTTGACGAAACATAATTTGGCAAAAAGGCAGCACCACAAAAATGTTTATTGACAGCATTCAAGTCTAAATTGTTTGCGGAACACGGTTGTGCTTTGCCCACCCCTAACGATTTGAGAAATTTCCATAATTTAGCCGGCGGACAATCTTCGATAGATTTATGAATGTCTCGACGCTTAGCATCCCTACAAACTCTACTGCAGCGATTACGCAAGGTGACATAGCCTCGATGATTCTGCCGCCGGAGGATTTTGCCGCCGTCTGATTCCTTTTTGCCATGAGCGCTTTAATATCAGCCGTAAGCCATGTTGCCGGGAAGTGTTTCACACGTGTTGGTTTCAACGGTGCATGCTTGTCGAAAATCCCCAAGAATATACCACTGAATGCAGCAAGCCTCAAATCCACATCCGGGAGAACACAATGATATTTTATATTTAGATACGTTATGCGCATACTAAACGTATTCGACAACCGTCGCCAATTACTGACTGTTGCTACGTTGCCATATTTTTACAGACAAAGACGGCAATTCGTAGTGAACGCTATTGTTAGAAAGAGATACATAGTTGTTTCAAATTTCGTACCCGAATGACGCGACGTGCCCGCTCATGGCTGCCATATAGCTACCCGTCTTTATCGCACTCATGCGACATCTAATTTTGTATCTCATGTTTCACAGGTGACAGTGACGTCACCGGTGCAAATTAAACAAAGTATGGCGATGTAAAACAAAATGTAAAAAATATTTACGGTACTTACGAATGAAATGAGACATCCTTTCTTACTTTTTTAGTTACAGTATAATTTCGGCAGCCTCGAAAAACATAAGACGGCATTTTTTATGACTTATATTTGTTGCATTTCGGTAATAAAACTGTACTGTTTTTGACGCGTGCGTGTCAGCGGCCACAGCGCGACTGAACGATAGTAAGGCAATTACCTTCCTTTTCGAGGAACGCTTTTGCCCGCAGATGACGTATCTTAATATAAAATATCATTGGGAGAGCCTCGATACTTTGCAAATCCGCATTGCTGAGATCATCGTGAAGCGTCTGCAGATCAATGTCATGGAGATTACGACGCATGATAAATTTATGTTTTCGTTTAGGAGGACGAATTTTAAAGGTAGCATATATGAGATCATGATTAGAGAAGCTGCGTTAAATTGGCCATGAAAGGAAACAACATCGAAAGAAGAGGTTAAGATTAGATATAAAAGAGAAGGAGGTCCATTATGAGGAAAGTGGGTAGGGCTAAGTGGTAAAATGTTTAAATTAAGCGAAGAAGCGAGTGAAAGAAGTTTACAGGTACGATGATCATTTTTAAACAAACATGTGTTAAAATCACCCATACTAATAATGTGGTCAAACTGTGGGCTGAGAAGTGTAAGAGTACCCTCAAGAGTATCGAAAAAGTTTACGTTAGAAGATGGACTGTAGAAAACACCCAGCAGTACCTTACTATGATGCAAAGTTACATCAAGAAATAAATACTCAGTAGAGTTTGAGTTGGCGAAAGATGACTGAGAAGCTACTTGACAAGCAAAATCGTCACGAATGTATATGGCAACACCACCGCCGCGAACAATACCACAGCCGCCATCTCTAGTGGCAGTTCTGTCGCAACGAAAAAGGCGGTAACTGGGCAAGGGATAAAGGGTTGAAGAAAGTGTGGGCTTGAGCCAGGATTCGGAAATAAGTAATTCGTAAATATTTTTTGAAGTAAAAGAAGCCAAAAGTTCTGAATGGTGAGCCGGTACACTCTGTGCATTAATGTGAACGACGTTGTAATTTTTTGCAACTGACTTGAAAGTGTAAGTTAACCGCTCATTCAGATCAGGCATGTCCGAAACATCGCTAAGGGAATCGTTAAGGCTAGAAGACGATAAAGAGAAGAATTCACTGTCAATACTGGTACTCAGGAAGTCAGACATGATCGGTAAGTTATATATAAATAATATAAAATAATATAATGAAATAAATATAAACCTAACTTTAAAATATATATTATATAATGTTTAACACTACGTATAACAAAGACTAAACAACGCGTAGCCTAAAGTAGCCTCTGCGCAAAGCTACCCCATTCACACGCCGGCAGCTGATAAAAAATTTATTTGTCAATTTTTTATGACAAAGAGAAAACAAAAAAAACACTTATAAATCTTATAAATAAATTAAACGAAATATCACAATAATTATACACAACAATTATATATGCAATAACAAAACGCCGTTAACATGACATTAGGAATTGCATTAGGATAATCTGTTAAACTGACATTGACATTGACAACATCTGTCAACGGACGTGACGCGGAAAGCGAAATTATTACAGATAAATTTTATTAACTTGACGGTAGGGACTTGACAGAAGCGCGTGGAGCTAACCCCAGGTGCTTCTGTTTAGTCCATTTAAGAAAATTATCTTTTACCGAACAATTGTCTTCGCGTGTGATATCTATGGACTTATTGCTCTAATAAGTCCATGGGAGCGAGGATAAATAACTCGACATTGGCGAAATACACCTTAACAGGAGTGAAAGCCATTAATTAAGAATAAAAAAAAAACTTGACGGTAAACTTAACTAATAACTAACAAAGAAGCAGGTACAACAAAAAGGAAAGCTAAAAATAGAAATGAATTCCGAATATACCGCCGAAATAGTTAGGAAAAGTGAATTGGGAATAAAAAGGATATTAAGATAATCCCAAATAAAGGAAGAGAAGTTATTTTCTTACTGCAGGGTATTTTTTCGCCGCCGGGGGTTTGGCTGGACGAACCCGCACCTCAGGCGCCGACAGGGTCGGGATCCCTTTCTGTACAGGCTGCGCTTGCTCCGCCGTAGACGCGAGGCAAGCAGAAGCAGGGGCAGGCAGTGCTTGCAACTCTAACATGGACGTGACTCTGCGCCGGATGCCGTCTCGGCACAGCACCACGATCCGTCCGTCACTTGTCCAGCTGCCCCTCTCCCCGAAGATCCGACGGGCTTCTACAAACACAGCGTGACGGGTGCTGGTCAAAAACTCTGACAAAATCAGCCCTGATCCCTTTAGCCGCTTTTTAGTTGTCCAGACTGCATCACGCATTCTTTGGCATGTAAATTTAAGCAGTATAGGCCGAGGCTTTGCGACATCACGAAGGTTTGCCGATGCTTTGCGACACCACGAGGTTTGCCGAGGCGAAGGCATGCAATAAAATTAGAAATCTGGATATCTGGAGAAAGAAGATTTTGTTGGCAGATATTAATTACATGTGAGCCACATCTTCATTATCTGCTTCTGGAACGTCATGCGACAGCAACAAGTTTGAACGAGACCTCATCTCTTGCTCTTTATGGCTCTTCAGAACAAGACCCATCTGCGACTGTAGACTTGCCACTGCACTCCAAATAAGAGATTTGAAGGTGCGGTACTCGTCCGCAATAGATGAATCTGACCCCTGGACAGGTGAAGTTGACTCGAAAGCAGCCATTCTGGACTCAAAAAGCTGCTTCATATCTTCTAAGCTCCTCTGAAGTTGCGACAAGTGATCCATTTTGACAATATGGCCTCTTTTACAAAGTGAATTATAACCTTGTGCAATATAATGTTTTCTTAGATATTCTGGACTTATGGAAAGGTGAAAACAGCTGCAGGCATCAGTGAAGTATCCTCTATTACATTGCCGTACGTATTGATCCTAATTTTAATTAACGTTACTTTTATTATTGTCTCATATACAGGGTGGAAAGTTCGAATGCCACATGGAAGGCAACTACCTTAAATTATAAGAAATAGCATATTCTGTGTAAAGGAGACCTTCCTTTGTTTTTAAAAACTATAAGCTCTGCATTTCTGGATTTTTGGAAAATCGTCTGTCTCAACCGGGACTCAAACCGGTCGGTCGAATGCGGTAAAATAACATGCCGTATTTTATGATGCAGATCGAAAGGGTTACCGTTATGGTTAATTTATCTCTAAATAACAAACACAATCAAAATAACAGAAGGCCATGAATACTAGCAATTATCATTTAACTTTATTTGACCCGTCACGGGAAATGTACCGCAGCTACCTTAAATATTGGAAATAACAAATTTTACGCAATGGTGATGTAACTATCCTACCTACACTCGGTCAACGTTTCCCAAATCCTGGTCATCGTGTACCAATTGTAACCGACCTACCTGCCTATCCTTAATGTTTTCACGAATAAAGCTCCTAAACCCTGATCTATGCAGAACTAATTGTAAAGGCCCGGGCCAATACTCCTACTTTACAATCCTAGTCTCGGAGACACTAATAGTAGTAATACCTTTCCTTTGGCTGGATTTATATTTATTTATATGATGATGATATTTATAATATCTAAAGTCCCTAATACTCTGCTCTACCTAACTATATTTCTCTACAATTTAAATTTCATACTTAAACATTCTTAGTTCTTAATACTTTTAATATCTGTCTTCCCTACATCTAACCAAATGTAATTTCTATGTCCTACCTATACTAGCCTTATATTTTTAAACCTAATTAGTTCAGTATAATTTACCTAACTCTCTTACTATCCCTACCAATCCAATATAATGTAAATTAGTTTTGGCACGTGATCGTCAAGTAATTTAAAAGAACCCATTAGTTGTATCCATAAGTAACCCTAAAATTCTTTAAGTCTTTGTTTTAATTCCTAACTTTACCTACCTAATACACCCTAGAAATATACCTAAATAATTACAACAATCTATTATTTATAATTTAGTTATCCTAACTGAATTAATGTTTCCTATCTAGTTGAAAGCCATCCTACTAAAAGTATAATTCCTAAAGATATTATTATTATGTTTCTATAGTATAACTTATGTGACCTAAGTCTAAAATAAAGCAGATCTAAAAATTTATGTTTTGTGGCCCCCGTAGGGAAGGAAGGCTCCACCATACGCCTTAGGATTGCTATCCCAGGACCTTAGTCCTCCTCAATAGACATCCACCATAGACAGGACAGTCTCCTTGCCAAATAAGTCCTATTAGTCAGTCAGTTGTATAGTAAAGGAAGATTTGGGATATGAGCATTCTTTACTCAAATATTCAGTAGATTATTTTATCCTTCATTAGAGTGATTTTCTCAAAATAATATATTTATATTATATTTATTAAAGTGACTCAAGATTGATATTGCTTAATTCACTTATAAGTCTTTATATGACTTGAGTTTTATATAACTATATGAGATGTTCAATTTCACCAAGTATCCATGTTTAACTTATATAGTAAACAGCGGGACACAGAAGTCATTTTGTCTTCTAGCTAGATTGAATCCTCATGTTAGTCAAGGATAGTAAAGAAAGTGATCAGACAATTCTCACTATTGTCACTCCAATATTTACTAGTATATTTGCTTTATATCTTATAAAATATTCACTCTAAAAAAGGACTTATCTCTTTAAGCTAACTATTGATATTCTAGATTTGCTTTATATTCATATAATACTCTCTATAGTATTTAGGTTATTTTATAGTATAGTTAACTTAGTTGTTATTAAATATTCATTCTAATTAAGGACTTATTCCTGTCAGTTAACTATTGATGTTATAGTTTGGCAATAAATAGTTTCCTATAAATATCATGTTTATATATATTTTCCTCATGAATTACTATATCAAAATCAGTTTATTACTTAGTATTTATTTATAGTTATATTTCTTTAGAACAGTTAAATACTAAAAGTTACTTTTACTTTTATAAGTTAACTATTAGTTAAATTTATACTTCAGTTTATTTATGAAGTTAAGATTTATGAAATTTTATAAGTTTTCTAATTTAATTCCTATTTCCTATTTTCCCTATCCAATGAAGTTAACCTAACACTACTTTCAAGGCCTAAACTAAAAATCTAAACTATGGGCTTACCTCTCCCAGTAATTAGCTAAGTCCCTAGGTAAACTGTAAAGTTCAGCTGAGTCGGCTGATAAAAGCAACCTAACACTCGTGTTCTTGTCCCCCTCCATACTTTTGATAAGCCGCAGCTCTCAGGGATAGTATGAATAGGACGCCCTATTGTGTGGTTTAGTATATATAAATAATAATAGATTTATCGGGACCCATTCTCAACTCCAAAAAGGCTTCCATGGGTGCGCGCCGGCATGCCAACTATGTGGACCCCACTTGTTCCTCTAAGGCTGACATTGAGGATAAGTAGGCTTTGTTGTAAATATCTGTGCCGATTTAAAAGATATTTAGGCTTGCCCAAGGCTTCTTTTTGACTCTAATAGTTCCAAATCAGAGGCTCCGTTAGGCTTCCTCGGACTTGTCAGACACTTACTAGTGGTAGCCTGACCTCTCGCTCTGATACAATCAAATGCTAATCTAGCTGAATTCAAAACACATTTCCCCATCATAGTATTAATTACCACTTAAACCCCAAATAATTAATGCAATGTATCAGACGCAAGCGATAACCAACCCAAAATTTCCTAAGGGAAGTACACAGAAAATAATGATTAGTTAAACAAACAATTAATATCACAAATAAGCAAATGAAACCTCATTATTGCAACTCTGGCTATATGAACCAGAATTATCAACAACGAGAGAAAATAAATCCAACAAAGTTTAAACCTCACCAAGTTATTGATATAACCTGATACACTCAACGATTGTTATTGCGTTCTCCCTTCTATTTGATCTGTAACAGAAATAAAATTAAATACATCCTAAACACTAGGTATTCGGTACCTAGACCTAAAGGCTCCCGATTCCTAAACAAAAATTACTGTTATTTAAACCCTCTTGCAATATTTAGAATTTAAAATTATTAAATTAATTTAATTTTCCAACTAGTAATTTAATTATTTAAAACGCAAAACAATAAACTAGAATTATTGCACGAATTCAAACAAATATTACTCTTTAAAACAACCCCAGCGAGCAACACGTCCGTACGTGACAAGCGACAAAAGTCAAAAAGCCACTTCCTCCGCGCGTCATCGTATATAAAGCCACCTATCCTCTTCGGAGTCATTGGCGTCATCGGCGTCTTCGGCGTCTTCGGCGTCATTAGCCTCATTGGCTTCATTGCCGTCCTACAGAGCAGGCATGTGTCACTTTTTGGCAGCCATCTTTAAAATTGAATTTTGTATGCAAATGTTCTTACATTTTGTTTTTAGCTTTATTTGATTATTTCAAACAACTATATATTCATTTTTAACAAAATCGATAATAGATTAATGACTCTTTATTCTCAAATCTACTAATGTTTACTCATTGTTAACCAACAAAGAAATATGCTATCATAAATAATTGATATATGTCTAACTTTTCATTTCTTTGTACAAGTCCATCTGGAATCGAACCCTGGACCAACAGCTACACTAACAAAGCCATTTAAAATTAATGAAATAATATTTCTTTATTCTCTTATCTAAATATCTTACTTCTTCTTAGCTATATAGACGATATTATTTTATTTATTATAAAACATTACTTATTTCCTTTGTTCTTTAGTTAAACTATTAGTCTCCTATAAATATAAATTTAATCATAAACATTCTAATTGATAATTTTGTTTGTTCTAAAGCCATTTATTTCTATTACTTTTAAATTTCTTAAATGTAATATTAGATTTTGTTGGAATTAACTGGACAGACATTGTTTGTTCCGTTACACCCTGCCTTTAGATTTATCGCAAAATGTCAAATCTTTCTAGTTGGCATTTGAAGAGAAATCTACCCAAACCAATAACATAACAATATGCCTTCAAATAAACTACTTTAATGATTTTAACAATTTATCAACACTTAGCCTTTCCTGATCAGAAATTCTGATAATTATGTGATGTGTTTTTAACCAATTCTAATTGTCAACATAACATGAATACTAATAGTCAACAATAAATGTCCAGACATAACAATGCAGTTACAATTATCAGATCATCCTTTTGTCTGTGGAAAAATCAAAAGTTGTGCTAGACTTTTAATCAGCTCTAATAGCACTCAACCAGTCAAATATAACGAATCTTTTGTATTTATGATCTGTATATAATTCACCGATTAAGTTTCCCAGACCAAAATACAATCCTTAAAGATAAAGCTTCTGTCACCGTTAAACTTTCCATTCTATCTACTATTCGTTCCAAACCATGTTAAACAATTAAAAATTGGAGAATGTAAAGTTGTCGATTGCTAAGTATCTCCTGCCGGTACAGTAATGTCTCGCCAAAAAAATGCATACAAGCTACCCTAATAATTTCATATTAACCATAATATGAAATTTTTATCTAACCTATCACAAATGGGTCTATTTAATTAACGAAACATTTGTATTGTGTTGTGTTTCCAGGCTAAATTTTGACAAACATGGCCGGATGCTTAGGTGTATGGTCTCGATTGTACCCCTTCATAACTTAATAAAACTAAAACTTACAAAGATCTGCTTACAAACATCTGTTTCACAAATTCTTTCATATTCAAAATAAATTTCATCAGAACCCCTCATTGGTTTTTCACACTAGTACAACCAAGAACACAACCTTTCTCACATCAAACCATTATATAAAAGTTAATTTCACAAACTATGAAGTTTTCTCTTTTAAAACCAACCACAAGTTCAAAAGTAAACAAACAATGATAAACTTCAACTTAATTCAACTGTCACTTGACGTCCGTCCAATTGATTCCGTTCAAACAACCAAAAGTCGTTTGGTTTAATATAACTCTATTTAAACTTTAAGCGCGATTTTCCTAAAAACTCAAACATTCCTAGATGTGCTTTTTGTTTATAAACTTCATTTGGCTCTAAAAAAAAAAGTTTCTAATGTAAAGTTTTATGGTTTATATTATATTCTCTACTCATATCTAAAAACTTTGTCCCTTAGTGTAAATAATTTCCTTCCTGATCAGTACACAACGTAAGGTCCCAACCACCAGACGATCACAGCCCAATGTCTATTGCTAAGTTTTTCCGAAACCTATTAATTAATTCCAAAGCTAAATTAATAAGCTGTTTACATACGTTCATACATGTATACTTTTTTTTTTACTTTAATTGTACTATCAAACCGATTTTTTAATTCAAGAAAATTCGTCAAAGAACACTGCAAATTCGTCACTGCACTAAAGTTACTATAATACATTATCGGCGAAATATTTCCGTATTCCTAATTATTTGCAAATCTTTTTTACATACGCACATACAACTTGACAAACATACATAACATACATATAAATATAACACGTTTTGTATTGCAAAAATGGTCCCTATTTTTATGACTATGATACCCGTATTAATTGCAACCTTTTCATACTACATACATACGACACAACAAACTTACAAACACACATAACATGTATTGTGACTTTTTTATTAAACTATCCTAATTATTCTCAACTTTTAACATTCAAGGCATGTACATAGCAATAAATATAAAATAATTCAGTTCAAAGATGCTAGGTACTCAAATTGAAATTGGCAACACAGTCCTATTTTCACTCAAAAGTTTCTTTTTGTATTTTTATTCACTAACATTTGATTATCCCTAATTAATTAAGATTATTGTAATTGAAATCCGATTATTATGAAATAATATTATCAATGTTTAATTAGCCGCGCCTCTCACTCATATTTAGTCTTATCAAACTGTTCCCTTTTTCTTGTCTCCTTAAACGCTTTTGAATTATGAACGGAACGTACGCCATAAACACCCACAGATTATAAGATATGTCTAAACACCTTTCATTGCAAGCAATGATTTGACAGCTACCTTATTGTTTATTTTCTATTTTATAATGGTTATTGTTGGTCAAAAACAAAACAGAAGAGCTACCTATGTTTAACAAATTAGTTTTTAGTTATGCAGTATTCAATATGTTAATCACCTAATCAGTTAATCATATTTTATGAAATACCTGTTCCCGCCTATCAACAACTTTGTTTATGTTACTAACAAAGAGAACTATTCATAATACGTAAGTAAACAAACGACTTCTTTTATTATTTTAACCTGTTTTAAATGTTTGTGAGTTAAAACTTATAGTATTAACCTTAATATTTAAAGTCGTGCGCAACTTTGCTATCTAGTATTACTCAATGACTTAAATTACCTAATAAAAATATATAACCTATCTAGCTTATCTAATGGTATATTTTGGTTTTGTTTCAGCTTTTGCAACCCGTATCCTAGTGAAATGATACCCCTTGCTGATATTATAAGAGAGATTTATCGTGCTGACATAATGATGATGTTTTTCTGACTACAAGTTATAATCGAACTAGCATGAACATTTTGCCTGAGAAACCATTGCAAGCTAAAATATTTGGTTTTCTACTTGTGTTTGAACTACTTAGTAAAGTGATGTTATAAGTGTTTTATTGCATTTGTACCATACAAATTGTGTTATCTACCTATCTTTTTGCACTACATTCTTTTCCTTTGTACTATTCTTGGATTAAACAATTCATACTTAAGCTTTTAAATTATTTTTCTCCTAATATACCTAACATAGCATGATTGGTTTCCTTTACTCAATGCATTGGTGTGCAATTTTATTTGATAGAATTCATTTACTGCTATGTTTCCTATTATGTAAGTGCCTGGTGTTGCCTAACTTTGTTTAACAAACACTAGTTTTAAGTGAATGTTCTAAGAATCCCTGGCTTTACTGTATGTAAGAAGTTTCAATTTATGACTGCGGTACTAAGTACTTCTATAGTACTCTAACCTTGCTAATCAACATCAAAGATCTATTTATACCTATTTTAAATATTATGATGATTATAATTAACTGTTAGGTCATAGTTATTTTCTAATAAACAATTTACTAACCTGCTAGTTACCAAACTTTGTAAGAATTTATTAATTGGTTTCTTAGCAGTTCAAAATAAAGAATTTCATTCTTATCTATTAAACTTCTTAATTTATCCTAACCCAAAGCAAAACATACATCTGTTCATCTAAGTTTTAACTAAACAATTCCTGACTTTTAAACCAGCGAAATAGTCTCTAAGTACTATAATATTGCTTATTAAATCCTATTAAGAAAGTGTTATCTATCAATTCATAAAATATTCTATCATCAGACCACTACTTTGTTAATTTCAGCTAACTTTTGTTTCTTATCCTTAAATGATCATAACAAAACAGCTGTTTTTACTATAAACCAAACTACCTACTACCTATCTCTTTCCTTTTTAGTCTATAGGCTTACTCTCCTAATATATTTAAAATAAGAGAATCACACAAGTGATATCCTGATTAATTAAAATGGTAAATTTACTTTATTAAGTTGAAATTGAAAAGTATATCTTATATGTTTTTAATGTTTGTTTATAATGTAGGTTTGTTTTTAAATTCCATTTCAAAAGCTAAACATTCATAATTCGCAAAGACCTCTCCTGACCTAACCCTGTTATAATCTGTGTCTCTTATTTTTTAATTCCACAGAAAAGAAAATACAACTTGTCAAAACAAACTTCGTCCGTTTACTGACCGGCTACTCTAAACAAAGTAAACAATAATTGTTGTTTCCCCTTTTAAAGATAAACCTATAACATTTCCTAATATAATTGTTTTACCTAATCATATTTATGGTATAAATAGTTGACTCTATCTTTGCCTAATCAATGACTACATTTTGATTGTTTACAAACTCAATCACACCGGCTAACTTTTACTAAGGATTCAAAAGCTGATACAAGGTAATGGTGAATACTGTTTCTATCCCTCTTTCTTGTATTTTAATTACTTTATAAGTACCTAGAATATCTTACTATTTAAAGTAACTATATGTTGTGAAACTATAAGAACCTTTAACCTAGTTTATTGTTCCCAACAATTTACTAGCTAAATATATCTTTTATAGAGATAGTTTATGTAACTTTAACTGAATCTACATAATTAAACAACAAGTTTTACAAACTATTTGAAATAAACCCTTTTATTTATCTTATTGTTTGGTTTTATAAAAGGTTTAATGTTGTTTTGTTCTTTTTTAGGTTGTAACAACATTAGACTGACTAACTCAGCAAATGACAAGTGTTTTGATCTCTAACAATTGAAGTCTGATCAGCTGTCCTATCTAACCACCTAGACTATGGCAACAGAAACGACAATAACCATATGCCTCAGAAGAAAATGAATCCTTAAGCTAGTTGTACCTACTACTTTCAGGTAAAATAAATTTAAGCAAATATTTTTCTTAGCTCAAGTTTTAGTTCTAATAAATTTGTAAACTAACTTATTTTAATGGAAAAAATTGTAATTACTATAACAAGATTTCTGTTTTTTGAGTGACACCTAACTAGAAACACTAGCTCCCTAGGTTCCCTGACATTTGAACTAATGAATATACTGAATAATCCTTATTTACTTTTCCAGTTTTGCAAGAAATACAAAGGAAGGAACGTAGAAACTTATATGAAAGATCAACGACTAACCAAGAATATTGTTTCATTTCAATAATTAAGAATTAAATCATACTGTTACCAATTTTAGTAAAGCTACTCTACGGAACTAGTTTTAATGACTATAATTAAATTTACAAATTTAATTGGATCTACAATAAATTCCTTTTTAACTTGTTATTTCATTACCTGCCTTCGTTAAAACAACTATTAACATCTAAAAAAATATAAAAACTTATGTAAGTTTATATATTTCTAGACTTTTCCTTTATACCATTTTAAAAGATAGGATATTTTGTCTTTATTTAAATTTTATTGTTAAATGACAATAAATCCACTACAAGATAGTATTTATCCTTGCCTGACTTCATCTATAAAAACCAAACTACCTGCCTTCTAGTTTAAAACTAAAGATTAACTTTAGCTTCCTATCTTCACCTGTATGGTTCACAAACCACAATTAAAGAATTAACTGCTATTACTTAATAAAATTCCTACATAAATGAATAAAAATTAAAACAAAGACTTCCATCTTCACAGGCAACAATTGGACTTCAGTCAGAAGTCACTTACTTAAATTAAATAATTATCCCTAACTTAAACTCATAGAATCCTAAACTTAGGTAACCAAAGGATCCTGGTCACCCGGCTCCAATTGTAACTAGACAACCAGTTACAATTGAACAGTTGAAGTACTATAAAATCCTGGTCACGACGCGCCAATTGTAACCGTCGAGACCATTTTTACTAAATATCTAAGTCTAATTACTATTAAAAATTGTGCAATAACTCAAAGTTCAAAATCCTGGTCACGGGGCAGCAATTGTAACTATCCTACCTACACTCGGTCAACGTTTCCCAAATCCTGGTCATCGTGTACCAATTGTAACCGACCTACCTGCCTATCCTTAATGTTTTCACGAATAAAGCTCCTAAACCCTGATCTATGCAGAACTAATTGTAAAGGCCCGGGCCAATACTCCTACTTTACAATCCTAGTCTCGGAGACACTAATAGTAGTAATACCTTTCCTTTGGCTGGATTTATATTTATTTATATGATGATGATATTTATAATATCTAAAGTCCCTAATACTCTGCTCTACCTAACTATATTTCTCTACAATTTAAATTTCATACTTAAACATTCTTAGTTCTTAATACTTTTAATATCTGTCTTCCCTACATCTAACCAAATGTAATTTCTATGTCCTACCTATACTAGCCTTATATTTTTAAACCTAATTAGTTCAGTATAATTTACCTAACTCTCTTACTATCCCTACCAATCCAATATAATGTAAATTAGTTTTGGCACGTGATCGTCAAGTAATTTAAAAGAACCCATTAGTTGTATCCATAAGTAACCCTAAAATTCTTTAAGTCTTTGTTTTAATTCCTAACTTTACCTACCTAATACACCCTAGAAATATACCTAAATAATTACAACAATCTATTATTTATAATTTAGTTATCCTAACTGAATTAATGTTTCCTATCTAGTTGAAAGCCATCCTACTAAAAGTATAATTCCTAAAGATATTATTATTATGTTTCTATAGTATAACTTATGTGACCTAAGTCTAAAATAAAGCAGATCTAAAAATTTATGTTTTGTGGCCCCCGTAGGGAAGGAAGGCTCCACCATACGCCTTAGGATTGCTATCCCAGGACCTTAGTCCTCCTCAATAGACATCCACCATAGACAGGACAGTCTCCTTGCCAAATAAGTCCTATTAGTCAGTCAGTTGTATAGTAAAGGAAGATTTGGGATATGAGCATTCTTTACTCAAATATTCAGTAGATTATTTTATCCTTCATTAGAGTGATTTTCTCAAAATAATATATTTATATTATATTTATTAAAGTGACTCAAGATTGATATTGCTTAATTCACTTATAAGTCTTTATATGACTTGAGTTTTATATAACTATATGAGATGTTCAATTTCACCAAGTATCCATGTTTAACTTATATAGTAAACAGCGGGACACAGAAGTCATTTTGTCTTCTAGCTAGATTGAATCCTCATGTTAGTCAAGGATAGTAAAGAAAGTGATCAGACAATTCTCACTATTGTCACTCCAATATTTACTAGTATATTTGCTTTATATCTTATAAAATATTCACTCTAAAAAAGGACTTATCTCTTTAAGCTAACTATTGATATTCTAGATTTGCTTTATATTCATATAATACTCTCTATAGTATTTAGGTTATTTTATAGTATAGTTAACTTAGTTGTTATTAAATATTCATTCTAATTAAGGACTTATTCCTGTCAGTTAACTATTGATGTTATAGTTTGGCAATAAATAGTTTCCTATAAATATCATGTTTATATATATTTTCCTCATGAATTACTATATCAAAATCAGTTTATTACTTAGTATTTATTTATAGTTATATTTCTTTAGAACAGTTAAATACTAAAAGTTACTTTTACTTTTATAAGTTAACTATTAGTTAAATTTATACTTCAGTTTATTTATGAAGTTAAGATTTATGAAATTTTATAAGTTTTCTAATTTAATTCCTATTTCCTATTTTCCCTATCCAATGAAGTTAACCTAACACTACTTTCAAGGCCTAAACTAAAAATCTAAACTATGGGCTTACCTCTCCCAGTAATTAGCTAAGTCCCTAGGTAAACTGTAAAGTTCAGCTGAGTCGGCTGATAAAAGCAACCTAACACTCGTGTTCTTGTCCCTCTCCATACTTTTGATAAGCCGCAGCTCTCAGGGATAGTATGAATAGGACGCCCTATTGTGTGGTTTAGTATATATAAATAATAATAGATTTATCGGGACCCATTCTCAACTCCAAAAAGGCTTCCATGGGTGCGCGCCGGCATGCCAACTATGTGGACCCCACTTGTTCCTCTAAGGCTGACATTGAGGATAAGTAGGCTTTGTTGTAAATATCTGTGCCGATTTAAAAGATATTTAGGCTTGCCCAAGGCTTCTTTTTGACTCTAATAGTTCCAAATCAGAGGCTCCGTTAGGCTTCCTCGGACTTGTCAGACACTTACTAGTGGTAGCCTGACCTCTCGCTCTGATACAATCAAATGCTAATCTAGCTGAATTCAAAACACATTTCCCCATCATAGTATTAATTACCACTTAAACCCCAAATAATTAATGCAATGTATCAGACGCAAGCGATAACCAACCCAAAATTTCCTAAGGGAAGTACACAGAAAATAATGATTAGTTAAACAAACAATTAATATCACAAATAAGCAAATGAAACCTCATTATTGCAACTCTGGCTATATGAACCAGAATTATCAACAACGAGAGAAAATAAATCCAACAAAGTTTAAACCTCACCAAGTTATTGATATAACCTGATACACTCAACGATTGTTATTGCGTTCTCCCTTCTATTTGATCTGTAACAGAAATAAAATTAAATACATCCTAAACACTAGGTATTCGGTACCTAGACCTAAAGGCTCCCGATTCCTAAACAAAAATTACTGTTATTTAAACCCTCTTGCAATATTTAGAATTTAAAATTATTAAATTAATTTAATTTTCCAACTAGTAATTTAATTATTTAAAACGCAAAACAATAAACTAGAATTATTGCACGAATTCAAACAAATATTACTCTTTAAAACAACCCCAGCGAGCAACACGTCCGTACGTGACAAGCGACAAAAGTCAAAAAGCCACTTCCTCCGCGCGTCATCGTATATAAAGCCACCTATCCTCTTCGGAGTCATTGGCGTCATCGGCGTCTTCGGCGTCTTCGGCGTCATTAGCCTCATTGGCTTCATTGCCGTCCTACAGAGCAGGCATGTGTCACTTTTTGGCAGCCATCTTTAAAATTGAATTTTGTATGCAAATGTTCTTACATTTTGTTTTTAGCTTTATTTGATTATTTCAAACAACTATATATTCATTTTTAACAAAATCGATAATAGATTAATGACTCTTTATTCTCAAATCTACTAATGTTTACTCATTGTTAACCAACAAAGAAATATGCTATCATAAATAATTGATATATGTCTAACTTTTCATTTCTTTGTACAAGTCCATCTGGAATCGAACCCTGGACCAACAGCTACACTAACAAAGCCATTTAAAATTAATGAAATAATATTTCTTTATTCTCTTATCTAAATATCTTACTTCTTCTTAGCTATATAGACGATATTATTTTATTTATTATAAAACATTACTTATTTCCTTTGTTCTTTAGTTAAACTATTAGTCTCCTATAAATATAAATTTAATCATAAACATTCTAATTGATAATTTTGTTTGTTCTAAAGCCATTTATTTCTATTACTTTTAAATTTCTTAAATGTAATATTAGATTTTGTTGGAATTAACTGGACAGACATTGTTTGTTCCGTTACAGTGACTTACTTTTATTTTAGAAAATACGTAACTACGTTGTTTGAAAATGATTCGTTTGATTTAATCCGTAATTATTCAGAAAGTAGCCCATACACTTTTCATTAGATTCTAATACATCCTTTTTTATTAAATTTTCGTAACAACCTTAACTTTTTCGTCGTAAAAGCATATTAATAGAACTACCTACTCCTAATCATTTTGTCACGAAGCACGATAAATTCCTCCCCTTCTCCCTCCACAAGCAAAGCAACAATTTTCATGATGTTCATCACGCACGTCTACCTATTTTTGTGGCTTCGAAAAATCAACAGACCGCTCCAACGCACAGAGAGAAGACGCCGCGTCATGACGTTGCGTCGTCCCGCGTACCACAGCGTTGTGCGTTGCGCTCACAAGACCAAAGCTATCATTCCCGCATCGAAAACCTTGATGTATGTTCATTAATGCAGAACGCGTCGTCGACATAACGTTTCCAAAACTGAACCGTCCATGGTTTTAAATCACTTAAATCCGACGTTTACATCCAGATATTGACTAAAACTGGTGCAACGGGGGCTGTCCATTGCCAGGCCATCCACCTGGAGGTTATGTTATCCGTCATATAAGAAAGAAATAAGGAAAGAAAGATATAGATAAAAAACTTATTTTAAAGTAAAGCTCCTCTTGCATGTAGTTGTAACACATCTGTATTTGTTCCATTCTTCAAATTCCATATTTGTTTTGTACACAACTAAATGCAAGAGGAGCTTTACTTAAGTTTTTCACCTATTAAGCATTAGTACATACAAAAACATGAAAAGTAAAAACAAATTAAACAGACAGACAAAACTGTGCGTAGGTACATTATGTTAAAAAGAGCCCCCCGTAGCGTAGTGCCGCGGCAAGCCGTGACGCTCGTATTCAGGGAGGGACCCTGATTAAAACTAATTTTAAAAGACGAAGATCTGCCCGTAATCGGTTGCAGTACCGACGCTATATGCATCGACAAGATCATGCGTAGGAGAGCTGATCGGACTTATGATAGGACGCAGAGATACATTAGTCGTGTGTATTTTTGGCACACCGTACAATTTTTGTGATATTATTTCGTTATAAATACGACGTACTTAACTGTATTTTTACTTACTACCTTGTTTGTATATTGATGGAAAAAAATGGTATTTCGGGCATAGCACGCAATACGGTTACCCGTATGCGTTTTTAGCTTGCTCACGCGTACGAAACCGCACTGCGTCTTTGCGTTTTATGGTCAGTATCGAAATGGATTTCCGCAGTGTTATGTACTTTTGTTGGTGATCAAAATTACGAAACATAGAAAACACCGCCATCGTAGCTACTGGGTATATCTTTCAACAGATCACAGATATTAATAAATATGTTTTTGCAAAATGTATTCATATACATTATGCAAAAATATATAAAGGAATACATTTTACAAAAAAGTTGAGCGGAATAACTCGGATATGATTTTTAACTACAGTGGAATGTCCATTCGTAGTTTGTTCTAATTATTGTAAGGTGTAGTGTACTAATGACGTATAGATTCCGACGACAAAACCTCCATTTTATTTTCTGCAATACAAGCATAAACGTGTCGTCGACGCACTCCCCGAGCCGACCTCACTAAAACGATACTACCAGCGACCACGCTTCGGGCGCCACTATACATAATATATGGGATGCAACCTAAGGTCCCCGAAAAAGCAAGTGCGTGCGCGTAAAGGACTAGTGTCCTTATTTTTTCAGTCCTTAAACCACATGTGGGTAAGGGTTAGTGCGTAAGCCTCAGGATCATCGAAAGAAAATTAAATAGGAAAACAATGATGATGGATGAATTATTTTATTTTGATATGTTATTTTATCATAAATTATTGACTGAAAAATATTTTCGTCTTCTGCGTTGACGAATGGAATACGCTTAATGTTGCGCTAACACGGGCACTTTTTGAGCAATAATTGCACGTCATCAGTTCAGACGTTTAATTATAGTACACAAAATTAGAGTAAAACAGTGATTGTTGCCGGTTATAAATTGCCGTTAAAAGTTGCCCGTGTAAGTGAACCTTAAGCTAGGTAATCAAAGTCTGAATATTCATTCAGCTAGTATTTTAAGTCAATTAATTAAAAGCCATATCGACATATCTTTTATTATCATATAGATAGAATTTTTTAAACCTGTGTCGTACCAAATGAAAATATGTAGTTAGGTACTACTCATTACACACCCAGTGCCGTCGATCCCCGAAACATTTTTTATTTTCGTAGTGCAATCTTCGTCTTTCCCCACTTTGGTAACGGACTCTCTGCCCAAGGACATCTCAATTTCCACTTGTGATAAGGGCACCAGAGTTTGTTCTTGACACAAATACATAAACATTTCTCCTTACTAAATTCCATATCTTTGTTTCTGCAACTTCCTGCCGCGTTACATGAAAAAAAAAAGGAAATTTAAGGATTTTTATTTATTTATTTCTATACATTAGTACAACCCTGTTTTATTTGATTTGTTTCCAATTATTTGCGAAGGTGTTCTTTTAATATAATTAATGACAACGCAAAATTGGAAAATAGGAACCAAGTTGACACTTGACACTTGACAGCACGAAAAGGAAGAGTAGCGATTTTAAGCCGTCTGCGTATGTACGTATGGTCGGTTCAATTGAAATGGGCGAAGAAGTAAACAAACCATTTACATGTGTGGTTATATAAATGATTTATTTACTTGATTATAACTTTTATATTAAGTCTAAGATTGGAAAACTATTAATTATACGTTTTTTTTGACAAACACACGCTCGATGAAAATTTTAGGTTATGTGTCGAACGGTAGGGTGACGGAACCAGTAATAGACAAGGCACCAATAATAAACACTTGATTTTTATTTTACAGAAGATAAGGGTTATTCATTAAAATTTTGTTTTGCGACGGTCAATTTAGGACTGTATGAAATTTAAATTAAGAGTGAAGTGTCCATTACTGGTGCCGTCAGCCAAACTTTCTTACAATCAGGTCTCCTATATTTATTTTACTTTTTACATCGCATCATAGACTAAAATCTCGTTCAACATATTTAAAGGTGTCAAGTAGTTTTACTTTTTTAAATATTGCGTTCATGTATAAAATAACCCTCCTTGTGACGCAGTCGGGTAATAAATTGCCTGTTAAATAAATGTCATAATTTTTATGTTAGTATACCCTTTATTTATTAAAATTAAATTTATACATTACATTTTTGTGATTTTATTTAATGGTATATACATAAATTCAAGTTTTACACTATGTCGTACCTTATATTTATTCAATTTAAATGCTGATGGCGGCAATGTTTTTTTTCGTAGGTACTTTTTGGTACTGTGCTTTAAATATAAATAAGCAATTTTGTTATTTTGTCTCGCATTGCTGGAGAAAAGCACTCTACAAGTTTCGGCTGAGAAAGGCTGTGGCTGGACTCGTTAATGAATGACTTAAACTTGTCCTATCCCGCAACGGCCGTTTTCCCGATCTCTGTAGTAATTTACTTTTTTGAATGAAAACGGTCTGTCATATAAATTGTGTTTTCTGTCCCCTAACCAGGCCAAAAATATTCATATTTCCGACCAGGGTTACCATGACATGGCTAAGCAATTCAGTTTAGGTCGAGTGTGAGGGACTATACTAGGGAGCTATAGCAGTTATAGTTATATGGCTCTCTTTCTTTCGCTTACCATAAACTGAACTGCATAACAACGTCATGCTTACCCCCCTGTATTGACAGTGAATGCTTTAAGAGGTACCAGCATTTCTTATACTTTGGTATAGTCTGTCTGACTGATTGTGTAGTCCCATTTGGAGGTCGTTGCATGTCATTAGGGACCAGCATGCGTCTTACTTATCACTATGGCCAACCAGGACATTACGTTATAGCACAGTAGGTATTCTATGATTATAGGTAGGCTAAACCCACATTATAGAGGTAACTCAGGGTACATGCAGGTATTGCTGCTGCTCGATAAGGTAAAGTCAACAGCATAAATAAGTGATCATTTATGTACCTTGTCACTTTAACGTCGTGTTTGAAATGTTATATTAAATTGTGAAACGATTGAAAGCGACAAGTTGCATAAATGATCACTTATTTATGCTGTTGACTGAACAACAAGTTGTCACGGAACGCTTAAAATTTTAGACCTTCAAGCCGGGGCACGGCAGACAAAGTCTTTCTAACCCCACTTATGTAGCATAATCAAATGAAAAAAATGCAACGTTGGTATCTCAGGACATCTTGAGATCATTTCTTTTTCATGACTATATCTTGAATTAAATAAATTGTTTACCAGTTTGACGTAATACACAACAACAATACCTTTAGACTTAGATAGGTGCTGCCTGCTCTGGACTTGATCAAAATAGTTGCATTTCGGTATTCTTCGGCAACCCATAGCACCATTCTTGTGGCACGTACAGTTCTTACAACCGTCTATGATGGGTTTTCCGCCAAACACGCATTTTTCTAAAACAATAATACAATTTGAACGCATTCATGAATCATTCGTTACACTCGCACAATTAAAAACCAGTCAATCGCGATTCTGACTCGCGCACCAAGGATGCCGTTTATAAGTTCGAAAAATAGAATCAAATTCAAAGAATCGCTTCTTTATTAACTTTATTTTGTAAGTAATGATATTAGTTAATTTTTCTACTCGACTCGCGTACTATAAACTGCTAGTATTGATATCATTAACGGAATCAGAATACCACCTACAGCGTAACCGAAGCGGGAAAACAATTATATAATGGGCGTTGCCATGGTAATAACAGTTCTATAATAATTATGATAATATTGTTATTAGAAATAGAAAGAAGAAATAGAAATTTATAGATTTATTGACAAAATTTGACACGATGCATATAACACAAAAAATTACCATGGTTACGGTCATTCGGGATATCATTCTTGGCGTTTAGTGAACACTTGAGATCCTAATTTGTATAATAAACCATTAAAAATATTTTTATACGAATTGCAATTACGTATATTAAAAATAAAAATAATTTTGAGACTGACAAACACATTACATATTTATTAAATTACTAAAAATAGATGGTTAGATAATAATATAGGGATAGAAACTATCATTGGATCATTGACATTGGATAAAGCGGAAAGTTTGTACACATACATTTTAGCGTGTCGAAAAAACAAAAATAAAGTAAGTAGGTACCAACAATTGATCTGGTGCCTCTCAGACATGTAGGTACTCGTAAGTTTATTTTATATAAGGGGTATATTAGTACCATGGCAACACTTATTACAGAATTGTATGCCTAAGAAATACGCTTTAGTCACACTATGAGCCGCATTCTGAAACTACTCACGGTATTCAAATTGTTTGGTTTTCGTTCGCAAGTAGGTAAGATTACAATTTTAACGTTAGACCTACCAAAAATCATCGAATTTACTTCTTACCAAACATTTTAGTTGTTATTTCTGGTGCCGTAAAACCTGAAACATAATTTAAAACATGAATATTCAAGCTCAAAAAAGGGATGCCTTTGTACATAATAGAAGAAGCCCGCAACTTCGTACGCGTGGAATTAAGGGCGCTGCATACGTAACGTGATTTTACACGGACGACGGGACGGGGACGGGACGAGACGACAATATCGTTTCATAGAAAATGTATCGGAATGTGCAAACGTAACGATTGCACGTACTGGACGGGAAAACCAAAAATGTATGCAACCACGTCCCGTCCCCGACCCCGTCCCGTCCACGTCATTGACACGTTACGTATGCAGCGCCCTTTAGTTAGCCCTAGGTATTTCTTCCCGTTGGAGGCCGATTTTCTAAATATTCCCTTCAAATTTCAAGTCCCTAGGTCCAGCGGTTGCAACTGTGCATTGGTCAATCAGTCAGTCAGCTTCTTCTTTTATGTAAATAGATTATGTCCTAATAGAATCCTGGGGGCGGCTCCTTGGCGAATTTGATACCGTCAGGAAGATGGTACCAATATGACCACCATTAGAGTTTTTATTTGTCTAATAATAATATGCTCAAAAACGGCTTAACGCATTTCATTGAACACTGTAGAGGTTGACACGTAAATAATAAAATTAAAAATGTTAAAACGCATACAAAAATCGTTCACTCCAAATTACCGACATGTGAAAGAGACTACTTCATAAAAAAAATGTTTTGTTGGCAAATAGATTTTGTTTTAATGTCCGATACTTCTTGTTTATCCGGAACTTTCCCCGGGTGACCCTGACTCCCACTAATAGTTTCCTAGGTCTATAACTCTAGGAAGTTACATTTAAGGTGTTCCTTCCAAACCGCATCAAGTGTTTGTCTGTGATTTCATAATAAATGATACTTGCTATTTAAACTATCCCTAAATTATAAATGACCGTCTTCAGTTTTTTTTTGTCTCGAATATGCTCAGAAACGGCTTTGCGGATTTCATTAAAAACTGTAACACGAAACTTCATCTTTACGAGGCATGTTTCATTTCGATCAATTTAACCAAAACGAAACGAAAAAAGTCAATAACACAATTTAACAGGGGGTTTCAATAACAATGCATTACTAACATAAGGAGCAAGGTTTAAAATCAGACTGCATTTTTGGATATTGTTGTCATTTTTATGTAAAAAAACTTTAATTAAAATACCAACCAAGATAAAACGACAACTCTTATGTTAAAATTCATTAAGCCGTTATATATAATGTATACCATACACACACTCAAAAAACATATCCCTCCTTCTGAAGTTGTCAGGTTAAAATGGACTTGACATTTACACTATAGCATTAGACTCATTCTTGGCCGGTTTACTTACCAGTAGGTTCTTTTTCTGTGTCATCTGAAACCAAATTTATTACTGACATAAAAACAACCCAAAAAGTGTATAATACTAAAAGTTACTGGAATGAACTGTGTAAAGAGGTATATGAGAATCAGGGGAGTGAGAACTTAGATGACGGCCGGTAGGGATGTTATGAAGAAAAAGACACGATGCGCTAACCCCAAATGATTGGGATTGTTATTTATTTTTGTGGTAGGTAATCTGCGATCAGGCCGATAACTATGAGAAGTTGTGATATTCAAGCATTTGGCAGGTGAAGTAAGATTCCCCATTGGGCACCTTCTCCTCGTGTTTAGCCAGCGAGTTCCAATACTTTCCTCGAATGCTTTGTCTAACTTACCGCCTGGGAGGGTACTGTCGTAAGCTGCAGCGCAGGTTGGCTTTGTTTTCTGTAGAGCCTCGTTTTGCAGCGTCTGGCATGGATTTTAATCTCTTCTGCGACAGTATTGGTATGTAGGTGTTTGTGCATCTCTGTGATTCTTATGAATGTTCTGCGTTCTTTGTGTTATCAGGATATTATTATTGGAAGCGCTGGCTGTGCCCCAGAGTTGAATGCCATAGGTCCATGTTGGTTTGAGTATTATTGTGTATATCAACTTGTCGTCTAACGACAATTTTGAATTGGGGTCTAGTAACTTACTAAGGCTCCTGTATAATTATCAAATTTGTTGCATTCTAGAAAGCTGTCATTTGGTATGAATATACATTATATTAGTCACGTGGTAAAATAATATCTAAAAATATATTTTTTTTGGTTCTTCCTCTACAAGTAACCTGAGGATGTTTTGGTTATTCTCACCTACCCTATGGTAACGAATTTAAAAGAAAAACTATCACACCTAAGAGACATCATTGGTTCTTGAGTTACAGGCGACTAAAATCATGAGTTAAGTTGATGAGTATAATTATATACACATTTATCTACTAAATGACATGTTTAAACTGCCATACATGAATTGTCATAATTATGAAAATGACAAGGTACTAAAGTGTATACATATTTATGAACTTGTACTTCTTACTCGTGTACCAACTGAAAATCACGTATGATAAAGAACTATAAATAGAAAATAAGCTCATACTTGATTTTTGAGGTATCTAGTTTGTGATTGTATTAACGGTTTTGGAACCCTTCACTGAGCATGGTCCGACCTGCGCTTGACCGATTTTTCCTTACTTTTTTTTGCCCACCTGTTTAACCTCTTGATCGGTGGATTACATATTTGCGGTCGGTTGTAACGCTTTGTAATTTTACCATAGAGAGTGATTTGTGGATTTCCTAGCAGTAAAGGAGGCCAGTGTATTTTGAAGATTGTTTTCGGCCAATTTTATGATAATTTCTTTCAACTCTACTATAGCTTTGTAGATACTGGTTTTGTCTGAGCGGCATTGACTTGAATGCCATATTCGTCAATGGCGTGGTATTTCTTTGTTTTTTTTCTTATTTCTAACGGAATGGGCTTGATTCAACGTGTCAATTTGCGCTGCAGGCTGCTTGAATGGTATTAATTTACGTCATTGAAGGACTTTTTATATCATCAGCTGATTTAAGGGTCGTATGTAGATCAAGCGTGTTTGCACTACTTTGTCACGTAATTTCAGAGTTGTTGTTGTAGTGTGATTCCCTATTTTTGTGGTAAGTGTAGTATTGATGCACTGGTGTTAATTACAGTCACCAGCAATAATAAATTATCCAACATTAGGTGCAAAAATATCTGACACTCTCTTATACCTCGAGTAATAAAGAGTCGTGTCAGATATTTTTGCGCCTAATGTTGGATAATATATTATTGCTGGTGACTGTACAACAGCAACAGGTTGAGCTATCGAGGCAAAACTCTATAAGGAAGTTTATTCTTTATAGGCTTTTTGTTTGGGTCGGGGGACTGGTCCCGCCGTGTTGGTTCCGCCGTTGAAATAGTGGTCATCTCGCTTTTATCAACACACCATGATTGGGATATGGGCGAGATGATGAATATGTACCTATAAATAAGATGTAAGTATCTATTTGTGATTATATCATAATACTCAACGACTTAATTAAGAAAAACTTCAATTTACACAGTAACTCATAGAAAATGACCGTTTTTATAAGCATGTGTCTGTATCTGAATGCCGTGTGGAGTCCGGCTTAGAATAGTGCCACTCCATGTCTTCTCCTGAAAGTCGTAAGAGGCGACTAAGCGAATGAAGGCTTGTAGTATTGTTAGGCGATGGGCTTGCAACCTGTCACTAATATACACTGGTAAACATCGTAGCCGATTTTGCAAAACCTGGTAACGGAATTGTCAACAAGTTTTTAGAATGTAGGTAATCTGTTTGTAGGCCTACCCCACTCTGGGAACGAAGGCGTGAATTTATGTAAAAAATCAGACAAGACAGAATTCAATTACATCGTAGGTGATAAGTGCGCTTATTCCCTTACTCGCCTCTTACGACATCTACGGGAGGACATGGAGTGGCACTATTCTAACCCGGCAACCACTCGGCATTCAGATACAGACACACACATACTTACAAAAACGACGCCAAGCCTGCATTGCCTACGAAGCTAGCGGTCCTGGGTTCAAATCCCGGTAAGGGCAGATATTTGTGTGATGAGCGCTAATATATGTTCCTGAATCATGGATGTTTTCTATGTATTTAAGTATATATTTCTCTATATAAGTATTTATATCGTTGCCTAGTACCCATAGTAACTACAAGCCTAGAGCTTACTTTGGAACTAGGTCAATTGGTGTGACATTGTCCCCTGATATATATATTAAATGGACATTTTCTATTAGTTATTGTATAAATTGATATTTTTTTTATAAAGTTGCTGAGTATTATTATATCCCATCAAAAACATATGAGAAATGAGAGCCAAGTTCAATATTATGATTTGCCTTGGTTGTTGACTTCAACGATAAAAGAAGTGAGATCTAAATGGGTGCCAAGTTCAATGGTCAGTCCTACAATTTATTTATAACATCATGAAATATTTTATAACAACTTAAAATATCATTTCTTCGTATAACTTCGGATAATATATTGAAGCCTAAGGTCTGACTTGGGTAGTTTTCATATGTATATATTATCCTATTACACACGGCTCGCCAGTTCTGTTAGCTTGAACTTGGCTTGACATGCTACCGCGTGTCTAGATAATCACAGATAGACACTTACATCTTATTTTTTGGTACATATTCATCATCTTGCCCATATCCCAATCATGTTTATGTTCATCTGTATCCAATTCATAACATATTATTATGTTTTAACAAATAAATCAATTTTATTTCATTGGTTGTCAAAAATCAAGCGTTTTTTTGCTAAATCCGTAATCACCTATGTATTATCATCATCAGCCTAATGGAACCCTGACCCACGATAGAACTGTGTCACGGTGACGTTATGATTGTAGTCGTAAGAAGTGTCAAACAAATTGTTTAAAAATGTCACTCTAACACCGTTATATGGTGGGTCAGCGTTTCTTTAGGCAGATAGTACAGTCAAGGAATTTAATTGTTGAGTCACTATGGAACCCTGTCATAATGACAGTGTCAAGCCACATGATGATTAACGTTTTGCGACAGGGTTCCATAGTGGCTCAACAATTAGAGTCCATGACTGTACCTACATATCTTTTAATTGTAATACCTGGATCACGATGAGGATAATTCCAATCGCAATTCGTCATTTCCTGGCATCTCATTACATTATGCCTGATGCACACACATTGATAGCAATTTTCTATAAGAGGCTTGCCGCCTAACTCGCAATCTATACGTGCTTCATATGCTATGTACCTTCCTGAAACAGTAAACATTTTATAAATAGGAACGTCGAAAATGGGAAGTCTTGTTATAAAAGAAGTAACTATTTATTTACGCGAGCCAATTCGGTCAACTAACACGTCGCCAACTACGATATTTCACGGGTTTTACATTTTCCTGTCAACATCCGGCTGCAACCGACCACAGGCCTGCAGGAAATTTAAACTTGGAAAGCAAAGCGAACGATCATCTGCTTAGAACAAAGCGATACATCTGAAGGGACTTCAAAGAGTTATAGTGTGATAATTGCTTGTAAGTATTGAGTACGTTGATAATTTAGTTCTTAATTACCGGTTTCATTGTGTACTTCAATCAGTTAATCACCAGTTTCAATTAGTAAATCAGTTAACCGGGTTAAGGACTTTCATTTATATTGAGAGTGCAATTGTAAAAGAAAAAAATAAAAGCATGTAGAAGGCAAACGAGCACACCGGACACCTGATGGTAAGTGGGATCTGTGACAGACAATTACATTCTCAAGACTACAATCTAAAGACTGGAATCCTAAAACCGCAAATGCGTCGCCAACCCTGAGGACTAAGATGGAATGCCTCTATGCTAGACTCTATGCGGCACCGGAACACAACAATGCGCACATTGCTGCTTGGCGGCAAGAAGGTGATGTTATGCTCCAAAACGGAACGGATTTTAATAACAACTTCAGGGATACAAACAAAAAAAACGAACTTAGCTAGGAACTTTAACCAAAGCGAAGTGAGGGGGGGTATTTATAAAAAAGACAATACATAATTCATCAAGGGGTTTCAATAACAATACATGTAAATAGTGCCAACATTTTAACTGGCGCAGACCAACGTTGTTGAGCACTGAGGATCGCAAGAACGTATGAAGAGCAAGGAGCAGCGCGGACGCTTCTACCGGGCCCTAACAGGGCCCCACATATACTTTTAGCGTCCGTGAACTGCTTACGATTTGGTGACCTCTTTGGGAAAATCGATGGTTTTGTCTGTGTCATTGCCGACGAGGTCATAATCATGAACCACTACCGGAAATATATTCTTAGGTACGATCGATATTTATCGAGTTTGCCGTTGCCCCGGCGAGTCCCTCAGACATATCATTTCCAGTTGTTAACATTTGGCCACGGCGAGTACTTGCACAGACATAAACTCGTGGCCAGGATCATCCATCAGCAACTTGCTCTTCAGTATGGTCTTGTTGAGTCTGAAGCGCCGTACTATAAAAACACACCGGCGACAATTCTCTAAAATGGTCGTGCTACGCTCTATTGGGTTGGGATCGATCTGTCATCACGGACAGGACTATTGTCGGCAATAAGTCTCATACCGTGTTGACAGGTCGATTTCAACGCCTGGCAGTGTTTGTCGACGTCACCCTCCCGCATGACGAGAACCTTGAGAAGGCTGAGAAGGTTATATAATAGGTTATAATAAGGTTATTAAAATGTAGGTTTGACTTGGCTCAGTATCATTGTCTCGATAGTTGTTTCGGAAAACGGTCTTACAGCGAAGAGTCTCGATCAACTCCTCAAGAGACTCTCGCTAGATGGCTGGATCAAGGGATAGATACAGAAAACAGGGTCTCCTAAACACGGCACGCTTTGTGAGAAGGTTCCTTTCTGTTTTTTATAATGTTTATTTTTTGTATTTGTGTTGTTTGTAACTATTAAAATGTAATGTTTATTAAAAAAAAACCTAATGTACAGATAATAATAATTAAAAAAAACATGCGCACAAGTTGTTGTTGCATTAGGCTTGGCCTGTATCCCGGAGGAGTTACCAGTTACTTACCAGGAGGTATCTTTTCCACGTAATCAGGTTCTGCTTTACGATGTGGAGTAGTTAAATCTGTACTTAATTTATTACCAATATAAAAGCAAAGCAACAAAAGTGCCCTTATTGTACCTACCTACCTACCTACTTACATTTAATGTGTAATCAAGGTCAATTATTATTTTTAGGATTCCTTACCCAAAAGATGTGAACGGCACCCTAAAACTAAGGCTCCACTGTCCATCTGTCTGTCCTTTTGTCTATCTGTATCTCATATTCACTCCATGTTACCAACATGTGAAAGACATTTCATAAAAATAAAAAGTTTTTGGCTCCAAAAAGTGTCTGTCTGTGATTTCATAATATATGCTAGCTGCTATTTACACTATAGGTACCGTATTATATTTATTGTTTACACTTATAATTGAATGATTATGCACGCAACTAAAACTACTTAGATTGTGCGAAAGAGATTTGTCAGGATCGTTGCAGGTGGAAATAAGTGGTCTCTGACTACCCCTCTGGGAAACAGGCGTGATTAAATCGACAGTGGAAAGGTAAAAATGCTTAAGCGCCACTTTGGCCGAAAATGAGTTATATATACAGTTTAATTTCTTTTTTTTTTCTGCGTCGATCTGTCTAGGACCCACGTCGATCGGAGCACTTTTTTGGCGCTTAAGCAGGCTAATTTTTCACGTTTTTTTGAGAACGTGACAACTAAAGCGACGTTTATTTTGATGTTTTTCGTGTTGAAGCATGTTAGTCATTTAACCTTAGGGAAAATTTTGGGATGCAAACGTATTAGATTTTTTTTATTCTTATCTTTAGTCGAGTTATTACTGTTAGCAATTTCAAATTATTGTGATACATATTTTTTTTTCGTATTAGAATTTTTATCTTCATGCAATAATTTACTATTTGGCGCTTAAGCAAAAATGCTATTCCACGTTTTTAAAGAAAAATGTGTTTAAGCACAATCTAGGTCATCTCAATCTGTAGAATTAGGATGTTAGTAGAATATAAAATTAAAAAAAATACTATTTACTTTGATTTAGTGAAAGTAGACATATTTCATTTTAGACTTTTACACTGCTTAAGTCTTATTTCGGATTCAGTTTCTTATAAAAAATATGGGTGTTCATTACTAGTAAGAAAAAACTCGAAAAACATTTAAGAGAATACAAACTTCGCTCGAGTGTAAGCTCCCGTTTATCGCATAAAACCTGTTGAATCGGGACACTCAGTCCATGGTGACGACGAGCGCGACAGTGATGATGAATATAATAAGTAAGTGCATATCTTGTGAACTTTGCGATGTCAAGCATCTTGTGTGATAATAATAATACGTCACGCTACAGCAGCAGCTAGTAGCGAGCTTTTGGTTCCGAGGGAAGGTCCTGTTCCTCACCTCACGCTTGCCTTCACCGGCCCGCTGGAGTGTACGATGACGAGGAATAGACTCTCACCTCTGGCTATCTTTTATTAGCCGGTCAGATTGGAGTCGCAAGAGCTATATATGCTCGAAGGGCGGATGTTGCATAAGTGGTGAGTGGCCAACTTATCGTCGTTTAAAGTCCAGATGCACCTTTTCGACCTTATCAACCCCTCTGGAACTATTGCCTGTCTGGTACTACGTATTAAGGCTATTTTAGGAGACCCATTCCATTGACTTGGCGAGTCACTGTCTGTCATTTCAACCAAAGTAATTAGCATTGGCGTCATAGGTTTATCAATAGCCTAGTTCACCGGTCCATCTCATTTAGTCTTACACTAACCGGTGTCTGCCCGTGGGAGCATACATCTATAGTGTGAACTCAGGGACAAATGCCAGTTACTGTCCCATCACTTTACTAAATTAATGTTGACTAAAGGGCCTCTGCATGTTGGCTTCCGCTCCACGTACGCCTTGCAAAGTTTTCCATCCAGTAGATACCTACGTATGTAATTTTTAAATTTTATTATGTTAAATTAAAAAAACGGAATGCAGTTCCTATCTTTCGAAGTAAATACAAGTAGAATGTTGGCTAGTGGGTATAAAATCAACTTTTTCGTGAACGTATTCCCTTATTTGCTATAAAATCAAACACTACAATTACATTTCCTCTTAATTAATTTGCTGTAAATTCAAATGTTATAAAAGTTAATTTCTAAAATCTTCGCTTAGCATAAATTTTATATCAAAGTCATTTCGTCTACTAATCATCAGCCATAAGATTTGTTTAGTACCTTTATTACATTCAAATCTGGATTTTTTACTTGCTATAATGGAACCAACATAGCGAGTGGTTGTGGAAGGCGGAGGGCAATCCCCGCATTGAAACGGAGATAGGAGGGCAAGGCTCGCCATGAAAAATGAACCTTACCAAAAAAAATTGTGAGGTAGGTAGGTTTTTTAATATTATTTTATTCTTACATACATACATACATAAACTCACGCCTTCGTTCCCAGAGTGGGGTAGGCAGAGCTACAGAATTACCAACAGCTCTAAAAACTTGTTGATAATTCTGTAACCACATTTTGCACAATCAGGCTAAGATGTTTACCAGCGTATTAGTGACAGGTTGCAAGCTCATCGCCTAACAGTACTACAAGCCTTTATTCCCTTAGTCGACTCTTACGACATCCACGGGAAGACATGGAGTGGCACTATTCTAATCCGGATTTTATTCTTCAGAGCACGAAATAGGAGCCGAAAGCCAAAAGGGCCTCGTCAAATACAAATATATAAAGAAAATAATAAATATATGAGTGAGGTTTCATATTATCAATTTTAACCGTATTCATTATAGTGTGAAAATTGGCATTTGTTTGAGTTTTTGGTTTAAACGATTAAACATTGTGAATATTATAAAAAATAATGATAAAAGTTGTAATTGTATTGTATTATGAATATTAGACATATTAAAATTATAATTTCTAAAAGTTTTAGAACATGGCTTTTGTAACCAAAATTATAGCAAGTAATTTAAAAACATATGACTATTTAGAATATAATTCTATGTCATTTGAATTTATAGCAAATATGTTAGATCCTATTTTGAATGGTTCCAGGTAGACTGGTAATTCAGGCTGGTATAACTTAGATACCTAGTGAACTGTTAATAATTATTCTTATAGTTAGCAGAAGGAATTCTATCGATTCAATAGATTTTTGATGATGTTTTAATTGCAATCTGCAAAAAAAATATGAAAAGGTTATTTTTCAACCGACTCCAAAAATTCGACACGTATCTGGGTCAATCAACTATTCTTTCTCACTAAAATTTTGCAAGTATTTAAAACTTCTACCAATAATAATGGTTTTATTTATGCAGCTATAAACTTTTCAGGATTCTTTAAAATGTCATTGTATAGAACCCATTATGTTAGGTTAGGTTTATGTTATAACAATCCCGAAAAGTTTACGATTTCAGATAAAACACCATTTTATATTATGAACTATTATGTATCCCATTATTATTAAACTTTATATATTATGATACGTACCCGTTAAAATACATTTTGGTACTTCTCTTTCTTAAATGACGTCAAAGCCACTAAGTATTAATGTATTAGTTAGAATTTAAGCTTTTAGTAGTCCGTGTAGAAACAAAAATGCTTGCTTTAAACCATTTTATATTTGAAAAATGAGTAAAATTAGGCAGTTAAGTGATATATAATTTATAAATAATAAATAATTAGTGACTTTAAGTAAATTCACCATCCAAGATAACAGTAATTATCATTCGTTAGATTTTTTACTTTACCAGTTTCTAGAAAGATGAAGTAATATAAGTAAATTTTGTATTTTCTAGACATAAAAAATATGTACCGTTAGTCATTTTGGTTTATAGTTAGTTGCGATTTAAGCATTTTTTACCTGACTGACATTTTTGGAACTAGCTACACAATTATTGCTTAAGCGACATCTATCTCTGTAACTAGAAGGACTCGGTCAGAACTTGTTTCATAAATAAATAGCTGGCATATTCTATCTTATACATTTTGATTTTCATGGAAATAGTCGTAAAACTTTTTGAGATATGATTTTTTTTCTCAAAAAAAAAACTTTAAACCTCATTTCTGTAAAGTTTCCAATATGGCGCTTAAGCATTTTTACCTTTCCACTGTCGAAATGTATTAATTATGTACAACTACTAAGTCATTATTTAACCAAGAAATAAGTTCGTCCGTGTTCGCCCCTTCAAGGAGGCGCCTTTATTTAACGCCGGCCTCGAGCCGGCGCGCGCCGCGGCCCAATGCTGAGGCCTATGGAGCCAAATATAAACTGAAATGTTTTTATATAAAGTACTTTTTTGCGTGCCTCATGACGGTGGTGTCATAGTGTCATATAAACTGTCATATGTGTTTTTTATGTAGCGTAATTTTTATATTTGCTCTTTTTATCGTTGTATTTAAATTAGTTTATATTTACGAGTACCCTTCAAGGATGTAACAGTGCACCCAAGCGATTAACAATGTTAGTGTACAATCTGCCGTGTCATTAGAAAATCTCGTGCAGTCCCCAGGTACGTTTTTTCAAGGGATGGAGAGGCTTAAATATTCACCAGGGCAAATGTCATAAAATTAACAGTATTTCTCGTTCGGCTCCGTGTCCTATCCAAAATTCTTCCCCCATATATACTTCTCACCATCCTTTCTGGAAAACATTGTCGGAACAAAAAATGTCAACCTCGGTTTTAAAACGCATTCCACGTGGTGCCCGCCTCTCTGTTGCCACTGCCCTATCTCAAGCAATAAGGAAGGTCGTTGTACATATGCTGTACTTCATGTAGTTCTCGAAAAAGGTAACACAAAGTCTTTAACATCGAGAGTAAAGGAGAATTGTGTGAAGTACACCACACTGGAAGATCCCACATCCGTTTCCGGTAATATCTCGATCGAAAATCCTAAATTTACTGTTAAACCGGTCACTGAGTCTGCTTCCTACAGAATAGTAGAAAGTAAACTCAGTGATGGCGATATAAGAGGGGCTGCGCGAATTCTATTTTCTACTGACACGATAGCACCCACTTCCCCTGAAACCCTCTCGGCTTTAAAAGGCAAGCATCCATCTCCAGCAGCTGATGCGCAATTCCCTGAAGCACCGAGGGAGACTGATGCGGGGGTCGAGGTTATTGCCCTGGACGTATCTGCAGCCGTCGCGTCCTTCCCTAGTGGCTCCGCTGGTGGTTTAGATGCTCTCACACCACAGCATTTAAAAGATTTGCTCTGTGGCGGTAGTGGGGAAACTGGCGAGTCACTTTTGAGGGATCTGACGGCTCTTGTCAACCTTCTGCTCTCGGGGCGAGTAAATGCAGAGATCACCGAGGTACTTTACGGTGCCAACCTTTGTGCCCTTAAAAAAAAGGACGGCGGTATCAGACCAATTGCGGTTGGAACCACCTATCGTCGCCTCGCAGCTAAAATTTGCTGTAAAAAAACAGCGCCCATGTTAACGGGCCTATTTCAGCCAGTACAGCTAGGGTTTGGTTCACGAGGTGGCTGTGAAGCCGCCGTCCATTCAATCCGGACCTATCTAAATCAAAATTGTGGTGAGGTGCTGCTGAAGGTGGATGTTAAGAATGCCTTCAATTCTGTGGATAGAGGAGCCCTTTTAACGCAAGTTAAAGAAAAAATTCCAAATTTATACGGTTTCCTTTGGCAATGTTATGGCTCCCCATCAAAATTAACGTATTGTAGCAACGAAATTTCTTCGGCAGTAGGTTGTCAACAAGGGGATCCTCTTGGACCTGCTGTGTTTAGTCTCGCAATCCACCCCATCATCCAACGTCTTCAATCGAAGTTCAATGTATGGTACTTGGATGATGGGACTCTTGGCGGTGATGTAAATACAGTGTTCAATGATCTCGCTTTTTTAATAGAAGAGTTTAATGCAATCGGTCTGGAACTAAATTTTTCTAAATGTGAACTTTTTATTTCGGGCGGAATTCTTGCAAAAGACTTCATATTACAAAAGTTCAATCGTCTTGCCCCAAATTTAAAAATGATAGACTAATCTTCACTTCGTTTGCTGGGCTCTCCTATCCTCGATGAATCTTTATCCCCTTTTTTTGAAGAAAAAATTCAAAATTTCTTACAATTTTCGGACCGTTTATTAAAAATTGATTTGTTAGACGAATTTCGCGAACGCATTCTTCAGTAGCCGCTAATTTTAGGGTCGCATTTTTTTGCGAAAGCTTTATTTATGTTCCTATAGTTTATTATTAGATGAATTTCGCGATCTCTTTTTTTAGGTGCAGTAAATTTCAGAGTAGTTAGCCTTTTTGCGAAAGCTTTATTTGTGTTTGTTTTTTCCTATCTATGTAAGGGCTCCTACAAAAGGTAGATTCAAGCTGGCACTGGCACGAATGGAATGCCGTCCTTTGAACCGATACGCGATGTTCGAATTTCAAAGCGAAAACCTGTTATTATTTTACAGAATTGTATACTTTCGTTCACTCATTCAATCCATTCGTGCCAGCTCTTGTAAATCGGCCACCTTCGTTTTTCATTTTTTAGGGCAAAAAACGGAACCCTTATAGTTTCGCCATGTCCGTCCGCCCGTCCGTCCGTTCGTCCGTCTGTCTAGAAAGCTGTAATTTGTTATGGGTATCCATATTATTTACGCCGATAAAGTGGTGAAATAAAATCTTTAAAAAAACATTTTTTAAGGCACCTCCCAGAGATGTAAAGTGGGGATGGGCGTAACATTGTGGTAAAATGCCATTGAAAACCGTAAAATTACGGTTTTCAATGGCATTTTGACATTACTAACTTTCACAGTTACAGTGTAAGCTTTACCCCCGTGTTAAAAGTTTGGTCCGATTCGGCTTAGTTGAATTAAATTTGTAATGTCATCCTATGGTAAATAAAAATATGTACTCAATAATTTTTTTTTATTTTTAAATGACTAAATACGAAACCAAGCTGTTAACTGCACTTTGAAACTAAAAGTAACTTTTTATTGACTTAAATTATTAATAATCACTTAATAACTAAACTGTCCTTCAATTCTATTCTGGTTATCTATTTTTCTATACTTTAAGTATACTTTAAATAAGATAGTTTTTCTATGCACTTTTCCATAGATATTTCTTGAGTTAAATAGTCATTCACTATTATCGTTATATTTTTATCCATTTGTATATGTTTCCTCAATCGTTTACGTTCAGTTGCCATATTCATTTGCTCTTGAAGGATGCGGAAATCAATGGTCTTTGACTCTTCTTTCAGCATTGAAATCAAATGAAATAAACTTTTATCGCCTTGAACTAGTTTGTTCATTTTATTATGCCAACCCTCTGCCACATTGTTGGTACGGTGGCGTTGGGCATAACAAGAAACAATGTTCATATTCTTGACATTATACCATTGTGAACTAATGTATTGGTTGAACAAATCAATGCCTTTTATAGGAGGTGCCTTTTCCAATACGCTAAACCACGCTTCAAGTATCTTGGTGTTTGGCATATGAGCGACTGAAACACATTTTGCCACGTAGTTGCAGCCTTCACGGTTACTGGAAATATTCAAATCCGATGCGTGTTTCCACACGGCATGGGCGAAGTGAAAAAAACAGCCTGTGACCGAAACTGATTCAAATTTTTTTGCAATTGCGTTTATCACTGCCAACTCGAAATCCGTTTTTATAAATTTTGGTTTAAAATTTGGGGTAAATTCTTTTATAGCATGAAATAATTTTTCATACGTGTGTTGCTGTTTGTTTGGTAACAAAGCGTAAATAACTGGAACTGCTTTGGTGTAATCTGTTGAAGAGCCGATGTCAGCATGAAATGTATAAAGTTGCTTAAATGGCTTTGGAGCCACTTTAAATGTTCCGTCAATAAAAAAATGATCTACACGCTGCAATAAATCATTACACCCTGGACTTATAAAAATAAGTATATCTTCAATTTGAGCACGTAAAAAATCTTTTGCTAATTCGGAAGGAATTATAACGTCTCCACATTTTTCGAAGCTAGAACTAGCGATACTTTTATTCCGTGCTCTATACAAGGCATCACGCTTTGAATGAAATGACGGAAGCTTTCCAGCATATTCTCCAGTCATTACAGGCGTCATTACTTTGCGATACAACAGCGGTATTGGCCTGTAATCACTTTTTACTATTTCTTTTAAGTATGCCTGTCGCTGCTCGATTTCATTCGACTGAAAATCAGGGATACAACAATGACTACTCTCCTTTAAAATATCAGTTTTGTCTTTGTTTAACTTTATAGTTCCATTGCAATTTTTGCTGGTGCATAGCCATACCGTAGAGCCATCTTTGTTGGGCCTATTTAAATAGTATCTATGTCCTGCTCGTTGCAAAATGTTACCTCCGTGAGTACTTTCCACAAAAATATATCGATTATCACTGGTACCACTAGTGCTGGTACTGGCACTTGATGCTGCCTGCATTTTAAACTACATAAAATATTGAATTAAAAGCAAACTGCAAGGATTTTAATCATTTACTCTTAAAGTACTCTTATAGGACGAGTTTATTTAATATGACAATGTCACGTCACGTCATTATCATAGTATTAATCTATTTTTCAGTCAATATCTAAAGAGGTTTGAAGTGCGAATTGATAGCGTTCTGTCTGAGTATTTATCGAATAGTTACTACTAAATATCTGGGTACGTATTATAATACGTTCATAAAAGTTTAAAAGACCGAAGATTAAAATACCGATGGTTAAAATACCGAAATTCAAAATACCGAAAGTACAAAATATCGAAAATCAAAATACCAAAAGTAAAAAATGCCGAAAGTACGTTAGACGATTAGTAAACAGCGGTGTCCCCTTGAAATATCGTCAAACGTTTCACCGAAAAGGTCGACGGAGCTCCTATTTCTGCGTGGTGGGGCCTTCGGCCCTGTCACAAATCTAACCTAACCTAAACCTATTTTACCTAAGTTTAGACCTAAATCAACACTATTCCTATTTCTGCGTGGTTGGGCCTTCGGCCTTGTCACAAATCTAACGTAGAAATAGGGACAGTGTTGATTTAGGTCTAAACTTAGGTAAAATAGGGTTAGGTTAGGTTAGATTTGTGACAGGGCCGAAGGTTTTTGGTGAAACGTTTGACGATATTTTAAGGGGACACCGCTGTTAACTTATAGTCTAACGTACTTTCGGCATTTTTTACTTTTGGTATTTCGTGTTTCGGGATTATGGTTTTCGGGATTATAGTTTTCGGGATTTCAAGCTTTCAGTCAAACGTACATTCGGGATTTTAAACTTTCGGTCAAATAATCATTCGGTATTTTAATATTCGGCCTTCCGTTCATAGGTATTACGAAATTCGGTCTTTTGAACTTCTGTATTGTAATACGTACGTACCCAAATATCCTCCAGGTTTTCCTGTTGAATTTGAGTGTTTGAATATGTATTTAACTAAATTACAGGATCACAAAATAAACAATCGTTAAGAATCCAACTGTGATTTTTTTTACGCTTAATAATGCGACTATGAAATCCGCTGCAACTAAATAAGGCGTTCGCAAAATATATCTAACAATGAAAAATTTATTCGCTAAATATATCTAACATGAAAAATTTATTCGCTAAAAAATGCGACCCAGAAATCCGCTGCAACTAAATCAGGCGTTCGCAAAATATAGCGAACATGAAAAGTTGATTCGCTAAAAAATGCGACCTTAAAATTAGCGGCTACTGAAGAATGCGTTCGCGAAATCCGTCTAACAAATCGATTTTAAACATAAATTTAGATAAGCGAGAATGGTTACAGGCCTCACTTCCAGTGCGATTCGGTGGTTTAGGCATCAGGTCCGTCTCTGGTGTCGCTCTGCCAGCGTTTCTGTCCTCAGTACATAGCACTCAAAATTTAATTCAGAAAATTCTTTCAGCCTCAATTTCCAATTTTAACGTCCCTCATTTTGAACAAGCCAGAGATGCATGGCTTGTAGCCTGTCCAAATACCGAGCTCCCCAAAACTCCTTCTTCTCAGAGGTTGTGGGATGGACCGATCTGCGAGCAAGTACGGAATCAACTCTTAGAAACGTGCAACAGCTACGCAGATCGTGCCCGTATCCTAGCGGTTGGAGTATGGGAATCGGGTTTATGGCTACAGGCGCTCCCATCGTCGAACACTGGAACTCTTTTAGATTCATCTACTTTCAGAATTGCAACTTCACTCCGCTTGGGTGCGCAATGTTGTGCTCCTCACCGTTGCCAGTGTGGAGCTAGCGTCGACCGGCTTGGTCACCACGGCTTGTCCTGCGCGAGAAGCGCTGGCAGATTCTCCCTTCACTCCAGCCTTAATGACATTATCCGCCGGGCTTTTACCAGCGCCAACTGTGCGGCCATTTTGGAACCAAATAGTCTCATGCGTGACGATGGTAAAAGACCTGATGGGATGACCCTTATTCCGTGGAAGTTGGGACGGCCATTGGTGTGGGATGCTACTTGCGTGGACACCCTTGCGCCGTCACACCTTCCCGGATCGAGAATTAAGGCTGGATCCGCGGCAGAATCAGCAGAGACCCTGAAAAGGCGCAAGTACAGTCAGCTCGAAAGAAGCTACGTATTTGAGCCTTTTGGGGTCGAGACTTTAGGACCAGGAGCTCATAAAATTTTTAAAGATCTTTCCAAGCGCCTGGTCGACACATCTCGTGACCAAAATGCTGGCAATTATTTGGCACAAAGATTAAGCATTGCCATTCAACGTGGCAATACTGCCAGCATTTTGGGACCGATGCCCACTGGCAGCGGTTTATTAGATTAGTGTAGTTTTAAGTTAATTTTAGGTATATTTTATTGTATATATTTTTAACAGTCCTAAATAATTTGACTGCGTTGTGACAGTTAATATTAAGGCGGTTTGAAAATATTTTTTTGCCTGCAGTTTAGAAAACCAAAAGTATGGTAGAATAAAGGCTTTTTTAATTAACTTTATTTATTATCGTCTTTAGATTTTTTCATTGTCTCAAATATGCTCAGAAACGGCGAAACGGATTTCATTGAAAACTGTGAGGATTAACACCGAAACTCAATATTTACGAGGCAAGTTTCAGTTCGATCATTTAAACCAAAACGAAGCGAGGGCGAGTCGCTTGTACCTATGTAATAAAGAAGTAAATTACATAATTTATCGGGGGGTTTCAATAACAATACATACAAATAGTTCTGTAATTTTTACTATACCATTAAACTCGTTCTCAGCCGGTTTACTTACCAGGAGATTTTGTTTTTGTGTAGTCAGGTCTTGCTTTAGTATGTGGTGCATAAAACTCTGAAACTTAATTTATTAACAACATAAAAATTACGTCACAAGAGTGTATTGTATGAATGAATGAATGAATGAACGAAACATTTATTCGGCTATAGTGCAAGATTACAAAAGTACAATAAAATAAAAAAGAACTTAAACTATAATCTATTTCTACAACAAAAACAAAAATAAATGCGGGGCAGAGCCTCAGCACTGATTTTCAGCTGGAGCCTGAGATAGAGGTAGATTACATAGACAATTACAAAATAAAACAGCCAAAAACAACAAGTAAAAATTTATAAAATATATATCTAAAGAATAACAGCGTGAGCAGTGTGCTCTTATGTAGGTTTTGTACCTACCTAACTACTTACATTTTAATGTGCTTAATTAAGCTCAATAATTATTATTTAAAAAATGTGTTTATAATAAAAATGAAATAAAAGGAGAATGGGCAAATTTGTATGGAACGTGGCCTATGAGCGGCCAGCGGTAATTTCAATGTCAGATGTTGTAGTACAGTCCTAAAATCACTTCGTAAAAGTTTAATTACCGTGACTTAATTGTAACCTGAATAAAAGACGATTTTATTTTAGAGTATTTTGTATAGTTTTCCCAATTCCTGGCCTGGGAATGTTTAGTAATTAGGAAAGGAATAAGGTAGCATCATGTAATATAATGCTCATATAAAGGGCTGTAAAGCGAAGTACTTAACAAATATCAAATAATTATTTATTAACAATTAAAAATATAAGTATAACTTACGAACAAAAATATATTCATCATACGATTCAAAAGTCACGGTGTATGACTAAACTTAAATCTGATGCTGGTAACAAAATATCTTCTGGTTGGTTTCTTGCCCAGCCTAGGTACCATACCACGCACATAATATGTGCACAGCAGCCGACGGTACGTCTTCCACACAGACACGTGCAGTAATAATGAGCGATAGCCTCTCGGCCGTTTCTTTGGTGGTCAATCACAAGGTATGAATAAGTCTCCCTGAGAATGTGAATGGGTCAGATGAGCCCAACGAGATTACGAACTTGTTTATGGAGCATTTTAAAGTTGAGCCGGCGGTGCGCCCGTCAGTGGTGGGAGTGTTCAATGCTTGTAAACGTCGTAATGCATCAATGGTTAGCTTCACAGTGACCGATGTGGCAGCCGTTATAAAGAAGATGTCAAGAGGTAGGTCCCCGGGGCATGACGGGTTGAGCATTGAGCACTTGCAGCATGCGGGAACCCACTTGCCACGGATACTGGCGCTTTTGTTCAATTTATGTATAAGGCACTCCTATTTGCCTGCAGATCTGATGCGTACGGTAGTCGTTCCACTCGTGAAAAATAAGACGGGAGACGTGTCTGATATGTGCAACTATAGGCCAATATCGTTAGCCACAATCACAGCTAAAATATTGGACTGTATGCTTGACCGCATTTTGAGTAAGCACCTTGAATTACATGACGCGCAGTTCGGGTTCAGAGCTGGACTATCCACGAAGAGTGCGGTGCTGTGCCTCAAGCATACAGTCCAATATTACACAAAAAGGAGCACGCCTGTGTACGCGTGCTTCTTGGATCTGTCCTAAGCTTTGGACCTTGTCTCCTACGAAGTGCTCTGGCGGAAGTTGCAATATGAGACGGATCTCCCTGATGAAGTCACTGAGTTGTTCCACTACTGGTACGACAACCAGAGAAATAGTGTCAGGTGGGCGGGAGCATATTCTGAGGATTACAGGTTAAAATGCGGAGTGCGACAGGGAGGAGTTACGTCGCCTAAGCTTTTCAACCTGTATATCAATGGCCTGATCAATGAACTCAGCGGTGCCAAGGTTGGTTGTTCGATTGATGGTACGTTCATTAACAATATCAGCTATGCTGATGATATGGTGCTACTGACTCCTGCGATCAGTGCCCTTGGTAAGCTGCTCAGGATTTGTGAGACGTATGCGGAGGCCCATGGGCTCAGGTATAACACGAAAAAGATCGAGCTGTTAGTGTTTAAGCCGAGGGCAGGTTCTGTGGGAACTGTGCCACCGGTATATCTCTTTGGCAGTGAGGTAAGTCGTGTCTCTCAATTCAAATACCTGGGCCACTGGATAACCGACGACCTATCCGATAGTACAGATATGGAGAGGGAAAGAAGAGCTCTATCTGTAAGATGAAATATGCTCGCCCGCAGGTTTGCTCGCTACTCCAGAGAGGTTAAAATCTCAATATTTAAAGCACTTTGCCAAAATTTCTATACGAGCAGCCTGTGGGTGAAGTTTACGCAGAGAACCCTTAATATGTTAAGGGTGCAAAATAACAACGCTATCAGGATGCTAATGGGGCTGCCGCGATATTGTAGTGCATCCGGTATGTTTGCGGAGGCGCATACCGATGGCTTCTACGCCGTTATTCGCAAAAGGACCGCCTCCTTGACGTCTCGTGTACGTGGCAGCCCTAATAGCATCATGACCGTTGTTGCCAGTAGCCAAGAATGCCCTTACCAGAGGCATTGGGTGCAACTGCACGTGCGGGGGGTGTAGGGTAGTCTGGGCTGTTGCGCTGGCAATTGTTTTATTTTTATTTTTATTTTACTATTTTGTGTCTTTGTTTTTTACGTCTTTCGTTTTAAGTATTTGTATCGTACTAACCTTAGTTCTAAAGTATTTTGTATGACTAACAAATTTTTGGATCGTAGTATGGTCTAAAATAAATTATTTCAATTTAATTCAATTTCAATTTAACCGTAACAACATTTTAAAGATGGACACGCGTAGAAAACATCATTTGGCCACACTGATGTTCGGACTTGTCACATCCAAGGAGCCTACGTAGGTACCTGTACGGGAATCTTATCTGGGCGCATAACGCACACAGCCGGGACACGCGACCTCTCAGGCAACTGCAGCTCGTAATTCCCCGCCATCACTCTGCTGCATTTCGTGGGTGTTTCCGTGCACGTTTGAATTTAAATGTAAGGCATTTTTTTTTATGCCAACGAAAAAGTAAAGCCTGACTTATAATTATTAAGCAATAAGTTTTTTTTTAAAGCTGTATTGTTTACCTTATTGGACTGATATAAAATCGTAGTAAACCATTGATCCGCTGCACATGTAACACCATTAGATCACAATTTATTACACGCACTAAGCTTTAAACGTTTAATGAAATGAGTGTAAATTAGTTTTGTGATCCAGTCACACCCCAAGGTGAGAAGAGGTAAACGGGGGTAGGTACCGGTTATCCCGCTGCCGACCGCCGTCCATCATTGCGGGTTAATGTTGGTGGTACCGTTAGGCTCTTTTACCCTATTGCATGTTTTCAATCTCTTCTTCCTTTATCTCTGTTCAGTTGCTTTCCTTTTTAATTTTGTTCGAATTATCTTGACCTATTTTTGTACCTATTTTTCACCGTTTTCATATTTAAAAAATATTTAATTTCTTTCTTATTAACCTTCTTGTTAATCTACTACTAATTTATTATATTCTTTAATTAAATACTGAGTGGTGTCAATTTCGACGTCACAGAATCACCCATGGCAACATTATCCTAAGATTGTAGTTTTTCTTTCCTTCTATATTGTTTTTGTTTCTATTTTTGTGTTGCCATCCTTTCTTTTTATGATGTTTTTCTCTGGTCAGTTTTTTTTCTCTGTGTTCGTCGAATAAATGTTTCTATTTCTATTTTCTAGTAGGAAGTTAGATTTGAGTTTTTCCTTCCAAACCGCATCAAAAGTGACTGTCTGTGATTCCATATAAAATGCCGAAATTTAAATGCTACCTGCTATTTACACTATCCCTAAATTATAAATGTCTTCGGTTTTTTTTGTCTCGAATATGCTTAGAAACGGCTTAACGCATTTCATTGGAAACTGTATTGCAGGAAAGTTAATCTTTACGAGGCTTCTTTCATGTCGATAATTTTAACCGAAATGAAACGAAAAAAGTTAATTACAAAATTTATCAGGGGGCTTCGATAACAATACATTAATAGAAAGCAATGTTTAAAAACCCAACTGCATTTTTTGATTTGTTATAATTTTTATGTTAAAAAAAACCCCTCTCTGTACCGACCAAGATATAACTAACGACACCTCTTATGTTCAAATTTATCAAGCTGCTTAGCCTGCAGAGCGTAACAAAGAAATATATATAAACACTTCATGAACGTAGTACATGCTACATACACTCGAAAAAAATAACCCTCCTTCTGAAGCAGTCGGGTTAAAATGGAGGTGATATTTACACTATAGCATTAAATACAATCCAGCGCCTCTATTCAACACGGTAAAAACAATATCGCATTTGATCTGTTATCGTATTGTGAACGTTTTGATAGTTCTTATTTTCTTGACAGTAATGGCGGCTGACGTCATAACAATTCCATAGCAGGCAAACTACGATATCGTTTTTACCGCCTAGAATAGAGGCGCTGGCCGGGTTACTTACCAGTAGATTCTTTTTCTGTGTGATCATCTGAAACCAAATTTATTACCGACTTAAAAACAACTCTAAAAAGTATATAAGACTTACTTAAATGGAGTGTGAAGAGCAATATGAGAAACAGGGGAGTGAATACTTAAATGACGGCTGGTGGGGATGTTATGAAGAAAAAGACACGGTGCGCTGACCCGAAATGATTGGGATTGTTTTTTCGTGGTAGGTAATCTGCGATCAGAGGGGCTATTGCCTAACGCACTCGCAATCGCAATCGTTTTCATTTTGAAAATCGAATGCTTGTCTACATACAAAATGAAAACAATTGTTCCACTTTGAAGCCGATTGCGATTGCGAGTGCGTTAGACAATAGCGACGCTGGTCGAGAACTATGAGAAGTTGTGATATTCAAGTATTTGGCAGGTGAAGTAAGATTCCCCTTTGGGCACCTTCTCCTCGTGTTTAGCCAGCGAGTTCCAAGACTTTCCTCGAATGCTTTGTCTAACTTCCCGCCTGGGAGGGTACCGTCGTAAGCTGCAGCGCAGGTTGGCTCGGGTGTCTCGTTTTGTAGCGTTTGGTGGATTTTTATCTCTTCTGCGACAGTATTGATATGTAGGTGTTTGTGCATCTCTGTGATTCTTATGAACCATGGAGCATTGTTAACCTTTTTTATTTAAAATAGCGTTTGCTTTCTTTGTATGTCAGGATATTGGAAGCGCTGGCTGTGCCCCAGAGTTAAATGCCATAGATGTTGGTTTGAGTATTGTTGTGAAACGACAATTTTGAGTTTCGGTCTAGCAACCAACCAATAGAGAGGAGTATGCGGAGCTGACTGCCAACCTTCGCTAGTCGGAGAGACACCATAAGAAGAAGAAGAAGAACCAATCCAGTTCCTGTATTTCAAGTTTGTTGCAATCTAGGAAGCTGTTATTTGGTATGAATATTAGTCACGCCGCGGTGGCAAAATAAAATCTTGAAAAATATTGAACACCTGAATGGTGCATTACACTGCATAGTGCCATCCCGTACTACCACAGTCCTAAGCTCGGCATTCAACTCGCGCGCGGACTGTACTATAAGTGGAGCCGACGTTTTCACTATAGCATTGAACTTATACATATTTGGCCGGTTTACTTACCCTCCTCTGAGTTATGAGGTTCCGGTGTTATTCTCGTAAATACTGAGAAATGGGGTTCCGGTGGTTTAGTCGTAAATACTGAAACCAAATTCATTACCAACGTGTCAATAAATAAAATTAAAGTAACTGCCTGTGATCTATATCTATGTATCCATATGTACAGTCGACGTCAAAGATATGTTATTATTTTTTCACCTTATTCCATTGAAATAAGGTAAAAAAATGTGAACATATCTTTGACGTCGACTGTACATATTATAAATTCTTAGAAGAAAAAACATTTGTACATGTATGGTCAAAATAACTGGGTGGAGCTGATCACTTGAGAATTTGTATAACTACTCTACAAAGCTAACTAGTAACAAAATAAAATATACCTTTTTCATGTTTTTTCGATTAAACTTTCTTAGGTATTTCTTTAAGACGCTTTTTGAGGGCCGTCGATTACTTCACGTGATTAAATTTAAAAGTTTTTTTGCTTTAATTTAAAATTTAATCTACAAAATGTTACAAAAAATAGATTTTTTGTTTGTTAATCAATTTGTTTGTGGGAGGTGATCTCTGGAACTACTTGTCCGATTTTAATAAATGCCAAGCGAAAAATGCAAATGCAAGGAAGGTCAAAGGGATCACTTGTAACAAGTATGTTCATTATACCTTCTTCGATAGCCCAAAGTTGTATATGTCCAGGCAAATACCAAACCAGCGTTACAATGAAAAGGTAGGTATAGTTTAAACTTTTTGAACTGAGCTCTTCCTCTTACCTGTTAACACAATGGTCATTGTATCTATACAATCCTATTATCTGCTTGTTCTCGAAACTGCCCACAAGTTACTTTAAGAAAAAGTTTAGAAGTACATTGCATGAATGTTGAATTTTCAACCTTATTCCTTATCGAGTAAGTTTTAAATGGCCTAACAGGAAAATAGCGAATGTATCCTGTAGTCGATATTTACAGAGTAAGTTCTTGTCGAGTGTCAGGCGGTTGAAAAATTGCAAAAAAAAATGCTTCCCATTATTCTATTACTGTATTTTGCAGTCTATTGTCTTAAGAAATACAGTCGAAAATCTACGTTAACCTTCGAAAGCGGTTATAATCTGCTTTTACTGCGAACTCGTTATCCTAATTTGTGGTTAATTACACAATGGCTTTGTATTCTTAATAAGTGGATAAGCTCTGTTGAGAAAGTTTAAACTATACTTACAGTGCTACGCCGTGCATGCACCGATTGCCGGTCCTCGTCGACGGCTATTTATCTTCCGAGGAAATCTTCGTTTTGTTAGTTCCGTTCACTTCACCTTATTTGTCCTATTAGGTATGTCACAACACAATAAAAGTACAGGCAGAACTGTAAAACTGGCTGGCTGGACACTTTATATTTAAACCGCCGCCGAGCTTAGGCCGAGAGAGAAATCTTCTCTTTTTTGGCCGCATGGAGCTAGTGATGCGCAAACGCCGGGTGTTGTCCGTACGATTGGTGCGTTGCACGATTGGTACCAAATTTTGTCCATTCCTTTTTGAGAGACTGGTCATGAATAAATGCCTGAACATTCACTCTCCCCCCAAACCAAGGACTCCTTGGTTGACTTAAAAATCAAGAGGAAGCAGGGCTAGTTTAGATATGGGCCGCAGAAACGTGCCCTTTTGTGTTCAAACTTCCAAAACCCGTACTACCCCATCCTTGCCCGGCAATAACGTAGTAATGCGACCGCGTTTTCAGTCTAACGGGGGATAGTTGTCTTCTTTAATAATCACTAAGTGTCCGATATTAATGTTATCTGTTTTGTCGGTCCATTTATATCGTACCTGAAGGGTGTGAAGATGTTCGTCATGCCATCGTTTCCAAAAGTGTTGCGAAAAGCGTTGCATTAGTTGAATTCGGATAAGCCGATTAATGTTGGTTTCCTCGAAATCATATTCTGGCAGGGCGACTAAAGGCTCGCCGATCAAAAAATTAGCAGGCGTTTGGACTTGAAAGTCTTTCGGATCTGAGCTTAGTGTGAGTCAAAGGTCGGGAATTCATAACGTCTTCTACTCGGGTAAAAAAGGTGGTAAGTTGTTCAAAATTTAATTTTTGTTCGTCGAGAACTCGACGCATGTGTGTTTTAGCCGTTTTAACAGCAGCTTCATAAATACCACTCATATTAGGAGCACTTGGAGGATTGAATAACCACGTGATGTTCGATTTTGACAGCTCGCGACCGATCTCGTCATTATGATTTCGAAAATAAATGTACACGTTCTTTAAATATTTGTCAGTGCCTGTGTAGTTCGTGCCGCAATCTGATCTTAAAAGCCAAGGAATTCCGCGTCTTGAAACGAATCTTGTGAAAGCGTCAACAAAGGCCTGAACTGAGAGTTTGTTTCTCCATACTTCGTGTCCCAGTGTTTGCTTTTCACTTTGTATGGAAAAAACAACTTTAGGTGATTACTTGAAAAAAATACTAATAAAAAAAAGAGCAAATAGGTTTAAAAACTTCGCTGATTCGTAATGATTCTAATTATGTAAGATACCACTGAAAAACGTATGAAATACAATATGAAATTAATCGCTGAACATACATAGGCCTTAAATCGATAGCTTTTTAGGTGCTCTATCAGCCCTAGGCAGGTTGACATCGGTTTCTGGGACACCCTGTATATACAAGGTAGTAATAGTGTGCTAAATTATGAACAAATCTACCCCTTCCCGGGAGAAAAGAGGGTGCTTCGTGCTGTACGGAAGATCAGAGTGACGAAGACGACCACCGACTCTCACCATTTCGTTATCTTCCAGGAATAAGTTAAGTTTCTTTAAATGCGACTTTACTTTAGATTTTGACTTAAGCGATTCTCTTTCGGGTTTGAATGAGTTTTTTTGAATTAAACAAATAAGTTTTTGAAGCGCGTTCCTACGCTCGTTCACTAAAAGATGCTTGCACAAGATTCGTGCATTTTGAACAAAGCGGAGGATAAAACCTGTAACGTAAAGTAGTTTTTCAAAGGAGCTGTAACGTTCAAAAATGTCAAATCATCAGTAACGGCAGCGTTGGTGACAAATTTTGATTCCACTCCAGGATGTAAGTTTTCGGGGAACTCTGGTCCTTTACATGGCTAGGTGTCGGGAATATCGCAAAGCCAAGGCGGGCTCCACCATAACGGGTGATTAAATAGGTCAGCGGCCGAGGTGCCGCGTGACGCAGAGTCCGCACAATTTTGTTCAGAAGGAACATATCGCCAAGTATTAGGAATATCGGACATAATTATTTTCGAAACTCTGTTTCCCTCATATACTTGTAATTTATGAGGTTGCGCTCTAATCCAAGCGAGAACTATACTGCTGTCGCACCAGCCTATAATGTTGTAAGTTAGACATCATTTAAGTGACATTTAAATAGCGTCTTTATTACATCTATTTTGGTTTTTACCCAAAAAAGCGCTAATGTCTTTTTTATTTGATTAAAATTTGTTGTTGAATCAAATTTGATGCCATGGTGATGAAAGAAAAGAATAACCATATCCCTCCCATAACTGGAGTGATAAAGACAAAAGCACTCAATCATAAAGATTAACGTTCAGAAGTGACACGTGATTGAAACTAACGGTGTCGCGATGCTATTTTAAAACATTGATTTTAATGAGTTATATCGGTCATATTTAAAGAAAAAATACTCAATAAGGAAAAAAGTATTCTTTGTCCCTTTATACCAACATCTAATATCATAAGGACTGCCATATTTCAAGCACACTTTACCTAATGCGCGTTAAAGAATGAGAGGGTAAGTATTGAACGTAAGTTAAAGTTAATAATTACCAAGAAGATATTTGTTTTCAATTTTTGTTTAAATTTGTGTTTAAAGTCCTTTAATTTTTAATTTAACTTTGTTTTTACAATTTGACACAATACATCTCTTTTTAGAGTTCCGTTAGTTCAGTAGTTAAAAAATAAAACGAGAACGTTTCGTGTTTTACTGCAAGCACTTCGACAAGTCAGGAAGCTGTCTTACTTCCCAGGAGGTTTCTTTTCAGGTACTGCTTCACTATCCGGTGCATAAATATTTGAAACTAAATTTACTACCTACATAATACCGACCGAGTACCGTGTGTGTTCGTGGACCGTGTGATAAGAGCGAAATGTATAGTCGCGGTATGAAACGGTTCGCCACTAATGGACCCTAACAGCATTGAAATAGAGTCGAAAAGTGACGAACCTTTTCATGTCGCGACTATTGTCTTTTTATCAAATGACCCATCATTATTTGAAACAAAAGACAATACATTATTTATAAGGGGTTTAAATAATACATATAAAATGGGGCCGACGTTTTTACTATAACATTTAAGGGCCTGGACACAACACCAAGGCACGACGTCGTTAACGTGAAACGACGCGGCGCCGTAGAAAGGCACGTTGCCGCGACGTGTAGATACACGGTGCCGTCATTCATTATAAAGTGCAATATTAAGCCCAATGTCCTGCGCATAGAGTTTAAAATAGTTGAAGCCGTTGTCACACGGCACCGTGTATTTCCACGACGCGGCAACGTGCCTTTCTACGGCGCCGCGCCGTTTCACGTTAACGACGCCGTGCCGTGGTGTTGTGTCTAGGCCCTAACTCACTCTTGGCCGGTTTACTTACCACGAGGTGCTGTTTTTGCATGATAAGGATGAGGTTCATGTTTCGGTGTTTTAGAATCTATTTATTACAAAGCGTCTGTAACTAAGTCACTACTGTACATAATTTTAAACCTTTAGTATATTAGTAAACGATAATGGTAACTAACAATAAAATTGTTTAACATTAAAACGTCATATTTGTAGGCAATTGCATAGGAAAAACGCGAGCGTTCCAAAATCTGCGACCACCGACCTACGTACGTCTATTTTATATTAAAATACCTGGATTTGAACCATCTTCAAGTAAGCAATTTGGAAATCTTCGGCATTTTGAATTAAATCCGTCAATATTTTTTTTAATGCACATACAGTTTTGGCATTTCTCTGTAAAAGGCTTGAAGAGAGTATCAACAGTCCACGAACTGCAAATTTCTGTTGTTTTATATTCTGAAACATTAAGTTTTATAAATGAAAATCAGAAATAGGAAGTGTTGTTGAAAGACGTACGAGCAAAGTCAGGCAATTGGGATACACCAAAAAAATAACTGCTTGCTTTTACATTTTTATTCAAAAGAGTAGCCTTTTCTAAGGATCTGATTTGAATCATTTCATGATTAAGAGTGTTATTGTTATTGAAAATAATTTATTAGAAAACAATAACCTCATCTACTAACTGTGCAAATCAGCGGAGTAATTTAGAAAGACGTTTTTTTATGAACTTTGTGATCTGTTTTTAAAGTCATTGTAGAGGAACGTCCTTCAAACATAATGTAACAATATCCATATGTTTATTATTTCAGCATTTAGTTTTCGTAAGCATTCGGCCATTGCTTATTACTTAGATTTAATTAAGTACAGCATTTCCTGCCTGACCCTTGTTTCTAGATATTCTAGAAGCCCAAGACACTTAACCTAGTTTTATAAGACTACCAGATACAATATTGTTACGCCGATGGCATAAGGCATCGCGTTTTTAATCGTTAATTTTGGTGCTTTAGAAGCGTTTTCAGCAGGCTGAAATATTGTTTCAGTCCGTTTCAGAGGTAGCTCTATCACATACTAGATTATCATAATTTCGACCAACTTACCGTTGTTTTCAGGCGGCTGAAACATGTTTTCAGTCCGTTTCAGGCCACCCTGCATCAGATTACGCCATAACCTGAAAACCCATTTTCAGGCATTTTCAGGACCCCTTATGGGCCTTTGAAGTACATTTCAGTATATGGCATATTTTCCACTAAGAGTGAAAGAGACAGCAATACTGAGAACCTTCGAGAAGTGTGTGAAAGAGAAAACACGACTAGAAAGAGACAGCAATACTGAGAACCTTTGAGAAGTGTGTGAAAGAGATAACACGATTAGAAAGAGACGGCGATACTGAGAACCTTCCAGAAGCGTGTGAAAGAGATAGGTAACACGAAATGAGACAGCAACACGCGGAACATTCCAGACTCATCCGTGAGTCAAGGCCATAGCGATCGTAAAAAGAACAAGGTAGCAAGGCGTAGAACATTCCAGTAACGAACAGTCTCGATCGACCTTGGCGGGTCGAAGTACATCGATCATTCCGGAAAGGCATTCTGGAATGATCGGACACGGGAGCTATAAAACGGCGGACACCGGTTGCAACGAGTCAGCCGCCTGCCGCGAATATCGCGCCCGCGCAGCGCGCCGTGTTTCCGCAAACCACCGAAGAAAAAGAAGCCACGATGACGGAACGCCTGCCATTGATAAAGGTTTTTTTCGAAGAAACCGAAAGAATGCTGCGCGAACTCCCAGTACCCGAGGCCCAAGCCCAACGGGATGAGATGATCGCCACTATAGAATCCCAGCCATCAAGGAACAACCTCTTTGGAGCGATGTCACTGATGATGCTCAAGAGACTAAACCTCAGAGAACCTCGAACCGCGGACCATGGCAGCGAGCGCCCTCCCGCCCCGCCAGACAGTCCCGACCGTCAACGACGGAAGAAGAAGAAGTCTAAGAAATAACCCAGAACCCACAGATTGGAGGTCGCCCTGTTGTATAACAGGGCAAAATATAGCCTGGCCCGTTATTACGGGCTGAGACAGATGCTGACTTTAGAGGGCCACAGAGCCCTGAAAAGTCCCCCTCACACCCCACCTCGCTTCGCGAGGCGGTGCGTGAGAGATGACTCGACGAGCGACGAGTCAGTCTTTTCTTGGAAAGCGAACAGTACGAATAAGAGCGACCCGAGCGATCATCTGAGTATTCGAGGTTTATTGTGCGATAATTGTTTTGTAACGGTTTAAGTGAGTGCGTAATTAAAGTCTACTTTTGATTATCGGTGTATTCGTGCATTTCTATCAGTTACCTACTCCCACGTTCGTAACAATATGTATTAGTCACGTCTATAATAGGGGAACACGAAATGGCGATGCTGCAAACCTGGCCGCGCAATTAAACTTTTTTTTTACAGAAAAAATAAAAATACGGTTTTAAGTATGATAAGAAAAATACTCACTGGGGCTCCAGACTGCTAACAACTAGAGGAAGAGAACTGTTTAAAGCCATTCAAAATAATAACCTTGATGTGCTGACCACATGCGAGCCCACATACTGGCCGTCCGACCCCAATAAAACACCTGACCTGCTAGACTTCTTTATTATAAAAGGAATCCCTTCACTTTACTTATGTGCAGAACCAAGCGTTGATGGATCATCAGATCACACCCCAGTCATAGCTACAATTAGTACTGGGGTCATATATAAAGATGGAAAGGAAAAACTATATAACCGAAAAACAGACTGGGAAAGTTTCAGAGAACACCTTAATGAAAATATACATCTTAATATACCACTCAAACATAAAGAAGATATTGAAAATGCAACCTTTTGCTTTACAAACTTAATCCAACAAGCTGCGTGGCGGTCTACACCATATATAGAAACTAGACAAGAAAATGTAAATCTACCATTAAAAATCAGAAACTACATAAGCCAGAAAAGAAAAATACGACGACAATGGCACACAAGTCGCAACGCCTGAGATAAAGCAGCACTGAACAAAGCACAAAGGGAACTTAAAGAAATGATTAAGGAACATGAAAACGATACACTTCAAGATCAACTCGTCTCACTATCATCACGGAAAAAAGACAACTACTCACTGTGGAAGTTCACGAAAACATACAAAAGACCTCAAAAAGCTAAACCACCAATAAAATCTGAATCTGGAGTGTGGGCCAGAACCCACCAGGAGAAAGCTGAACTGTTCAGTGAATTTCTAGAGAAGACCTTCAAACCTAACGACCCTGACCCGTCCTTCTCTGAAAAAGAAATTGAGGATGCACTCACGAGCGACCATCAAATGTCTCCACCAATCACACCAGTTACTCCTAAAGAAATCCAGAGAGAAATAGCCTCAAAAATAAGAAAGCACCTGGCTTTGATCTTATTACAGCTGAGCTGCTCAAACAACTCCCTAGAAAAGCAGTAGTGTTCCTGACAATACTGTTCAATAGCATCCTTCAAAAAAGTTCATCTTTCTCGTTCTTCATCCTTCACAAAAAATCATACCAGATCACCAGTTCGGCTTTCGGTCCCATCATGCTACCGTTGAGCAAGTGCACAGAGTCGTACATAAGATAAGAGAAGCTCTTGAAAACAAGGAATATTGTTCTGCAGTGTTTTTAGATATACAACAAGCTTTTGACAGAGTTTGGCACAAAGGTCTTTGCTATAAACTTAAAACGTCCTTAGCTCACACTTTCTATACCCTATTAAAATCCTACTTGGAACAAAGGATATTTCAAGTTCAATACGAGGAGCATATGTCGAGACTTCGTAGCATAGAAGCAGGCGTGCCGTAAGGATCAGTCCTGGGCCCGGTGCTGTACACTATACATACATCGGACCTGCCACAAGGAGACGACACCCTTACTGCAACATATGCGGATGACACTGCAGTGCTGGCAACACACAAAAATCCAGTTGAAGCATCAGCCATACTACAAAAGCACTTGGACGACGTAGACAGATGGTTAAAGAAATGGAGGATCAGAGCTAGCACTGCCAAGTCCAACCACATCACCTTCGCTCTCAGAAAGGGTGACTGCTCTCCCGTGGAAATGGGAGGGGTCACACTGCCTCAAAAAACATGCATCAAATATCTTGGTATGCACATTGACAGAAGACTTACTTGGAAGGAACACATAAGGCTAAAACGACAAGAAGCCAACATACGGTTCAAAGACATGTACTGGTTGATCGGCAGGCAGTCTAAATTATCCCTGGAGAACAAGCTTCTGATCTATAAGGCAACAATCAAACCAATATGGACCTACGAAATAGATACAAGCTAAGACTAGTTAAACATAAGAATGTGCTGGCTTATCGTCTAACAGACACCACCAACAATACAGTCCGTTTGAAGCGGGCTCACATCATGGAACTAGACACAAGGCTGTAACAGTGATAACCATATGGAGTGACATGTCACAGGATGAGCCAACTCTCAACCAACTATGACGACCAACCATCTGATTATAGCCAATGGCTGATTGCAGAAAGATAAAGATATATATTTAAAAAAAAAAGTATGGTAAGACTCCCAAGTTTCGTTTGTTCCTCGGAACAGGGAAGGGGTATTACTATACGATAAAGCAGAGCTGCAAGTCCCCCTGATTGGCCTTATCAGTGGCAGCAGCATGATAAGCGACGCCTCGTACTTAGGTATCTAGTATGATCATCAATTTCTGGGTAAGAAAAACCACTGCTGCATTTTCCAAACAGTGAAGAAAGTGGTTTGCTGCCGCGATTGTAGGTCGCCCTCCGCGCAGCTGGATTCGGCGTTTCAATTCAATTTTGTCAGCAATCACCCGGTTCCTTTCGTTTTTTTTTCGATTCAATTCGATTCTTACGAAAAAAAACAAGCAGTTTTTTTAGGCGGAAGTATCCCATTTTGTTGACTTAGCTATAACGGCATTAATATTTGTAACTTATAATTAAACACAAGTTTATTACAAAGATTATTATGATTTTAAAAATTGTGGAAACCGTAATATTAACTTTTATGTTTTAAGACAATCGATACTTACCTACCGTATGTGAATTAAATATTATAAGTATTGAATATTATGGTTTACTAATTTTGGTAAAAAGGTCTTTCTTTTTTTTACCGACGATAGCCCGTCTCTCATCGCGTTACTTATCTTTTAGTACTAGTAAACTGTCGTGATTTTTCATCCAGTATGTTTTCAATAATATTGTTTATCATAGAATGCCGTTACAGAGTGGTTATCTAAAAATTGGTCTCGGCTGAGAACAGCCACACTGTCACAGTTATTCTGGGAAAACACATTAAGAAAATCATTATCTGCAGGACAGGAATCATTACTTAGTCTTTATAAAAAATAAATACAACTTTTTTGAAATCGAAAACTGAAACCTTAAAATTGATAGTTCAAAAATCTAAAAAACAGAAAAGTGACGGTTTAATGTCGATTAAAAAGAAGAACGACCCAAAACCGTTATGGCAAATGAATTTAAGACAAATGAATGACCCTAACACAAGAGGTAATAATCTCTAACTGAAAATTAAAAGACTAATTATTACTGTGTTTTAAATTGTTTGGTAATTACTGGCCTAAATGCATTCGCCATTTGTTCCTTGGAAACAACTATCGACTAGTAACCTACTAACAGCCCATTTTTTACCTTCCTCCTTATCCAATTTATACGGACTATCAGGAACTGGGATGCCAGGTCCCCTATTATGTAGATAATATAGTCCTTCCTCGACTTCTTCTGGCATGCTTATATCACAGTCTAGAATGCATTTTGCCATGTCTGGGTCTACACACTCACATTTGTTGCAAAGATGGTAAGGGTCTCTGAATCGTTGTCCAATTACGCACTTTCCTTCTCCCACGGCTATTCAACAAAGTAAATATTAATAAAACACAATAATTACAAACTTTTGATCGATCATTATGTAGGTACCTTCTGTAAGGAATTCGTCAAACACATGCCACCTTAGGCCACCTAACAGTAAGCTAATGGCCATGTTACCTAATGGTCGCTACACACAATTGTCCATCATCGGCCAAGGTAAGGGACGAAGTAATGCGTAAGAGTGAGATACAAGAATATGAAGCTCGCTCTAAGGTGTGAATGCGTCCTTTACCCTGGCTCATAATGGCACATGGTATTTTTACCAAGTGTAATTATGATACTTAAGATAACGAAATGGGTTCTTACCGCGTTAGAATATTTGTCGAGTTCCGATACGAGTAGTGCGACGATGTCGCAATCGTCATGTCATCAACAGTGATCGGATTTCACGGTGCAACGCGGAATATAGAGGAGAACTCTTAATATGGATATGACCAAAATCCCGGGATCTGGTTCGGAAAGAAAATGCAATTGTTGGGATATTTATAAATAAGCACTAGGATACGATTTTAGACGTGTAAAGAAATTGATTGAAAATAGAAAAAATTGAGAAAATAATTATACGCTATTTAAATTTCATACAAACTAATAAAATATGATATTTGTGTGTAGTGTTGTAAAATTGATCTTTTATTTATATTCACCAACGCCTAATAGGCAGATCAGTTTTAAACAGAGTAATTAAAAAAATACAAATACGTATAGTGAAAATATTTATTCCGAACCCAACATTAAAATGTTAAGGAAATTATCATAATATGATAAAATTTGAAACATTACCCTCTTTCAGCAAAATTAGTCCCGGAATCCCAGAATATATCCACATTAACATAATGTATGAGGTCATTCAACCCATGTTGGACCGTGAAATCCGATCACTGGTCAACAATCTTCGGTCACGAAAAATTAAGATTTCGGTAGCTTGTAGGAACTGCAGAATGAACCATTGCATCGGTAGGCTCGCCAAATATTTTAACCGCTGTATAACCCTCTTTAACCTTTTCAACGCCACAGTCGGCTCTGGCCATCAATTAAAAGTCGTGCCACTGACGCCACGTCGGCTACAGCCGACAAGAGTCCAAGATTAAAAGAGACTTTGTTTGATAGCAATAAGGTGTAATTTGCATAGCATAGCAAACATGTTTGGCATGTGGGTGGCACATTTTGTATTCGATGTATGGCGTTCAAAAGGTTAAAAATGGGACCCTATTCCTAAGACTCCACTTGTCCATCGGTCTGTCTGTCTGTCCGTCTGTCTGTCACCAGGCTGTATCTCATGAACTGTGATAGCTAGACAGTTGAAATTTTGACTGATAATGTATTTTTGTTGCCGCTATAACAACAAATACTAAAAACAAAATTTAATAAATATTCAAGGGGGGCTCCCATACAACAAACATGTTTTTTTTGCCATTTTTTGCTCGATATTAATAACGGCAACAAGTAGACATTTGAAATATTCTCAGAATATTTAGTTATATTCACTTTAAAAATAAACAGTTAAATTAAAATAAAATAAATATTTAAGGGGGGCTCCCATACAAACAACGTGACTTTTTTGCCGTTTTTTGCTATTGGTTTATAGATAATGGTATGGAACCCTTCGTGCGCGAGTCCGACTCGAACTTGGCCGATTTTTCAAGCTTAATTTTACTTGTAACTAACAAACTAATAATGTAATCAAATCTTGAAAGTCTATTTTAACCTACGTCTCATTGTCGGATTGACTTGAGTTTTCATATACTTATGCAATTCCAATGGCAATGCAACAATATGGTATGATGATGGAGACAGAAGGTGGCCATAGGAACTCCTCAATGGCTCACAGTAGATCCACCGAGTTTGGAATCGCTTGACTTTTGATAGTGGGTTTATAATCAGAAGGTGCAGTCGGCAGTAAGCGTGTTATAAAAATGTTTTTATCTATAGTTCTTTAATAACCGCTTGATTCGCTTATCAGAAAAACTAACAGAGAAGGTATACACATGCAAGGTTACTCAAATTACGTGGCATTACTGGTGAGGGGAAATCCCTAAGTGTAATGAATGAAGTCATGGTAAGAGGGATCAAACAGGTACTAAACTGATGTCAAGACCTTAAGCCGAACAAGGCAAAAATCAACAACAGGATAATACTTTAACACCTTTAGTAATATAGGTGCAAGCTTGCCTTGTGATGGTTCCGTAGCGTGCGGGTTAGCGAAAGCAGGTAAAAGCAAACACTTCAATTGTCCAGTTCACTACGTATATTGTCAATATCACAGAAGAAACGAGTAGCACAGTTACACAAGTAGTAAGTTCAGAAGGAGTAAGAACGAAAGCAAAGCGAGAGATGAGAAGGAACAGTTTTTAAGCGGTCACAACTATAAGGTGCAAGATATCGCGTAAGCGAGTTTTAGCGGGAGAGGTGCGTGCACTCAGCGTCGTAAGTTATAAGCGACTGTCTGAGAGGAGCGCGTCGCGGGCGCAAGGCGGCTAGCGGACCGGTTCCGCGCGTCGCTGCGCATAACAAAAGGCTGGCCGGAGCGAAATCTCTAATAAGAAAATCGGTTGCACTGTCCTGTGACAGACATTTAAATATTTACTTTAAGCATGTTATTTGCTAACATAAAAATATTTAGGTACATAATAAAATAATTACAAGTGCAACCGAATAATTAGTTATGCAAAGTTAAATGATTTTATAAGTAATAACAATAATACCACAAAAATTAGACTATTTATAATGAGACCGACTAAACATTTAAAAAAGGTAAGAATTAAATGAATTTCAATTAAAACAAAGATTAAAATAATAATGAAACGGCGAGATTTACGCCACATCACCCCCCTCCAGAGACCGTCAAGGGCGATAATAATTAGGTAAGCGAACTTCACGTCCTGAACGAGTCCTTTTTGTCGTGTCCTTCGTCTCTGAAGTTGGCAACTTGTCTGGGTTAGAAAGAGGAGGACTCATTACGTCGTCGAGTATGTAGGCTGGTTTTATACGGTCTATAGATACTGTGACGTCATGTCCTTTTATTTTAAGTTTAAAGACTTTGTCTCCTCTTTTTAAAACTTCGTATGGTTCTGTATAGGCTGGCTGTAGTGGCGGATGACAAGTATCGTCTCTGAGGAATACGTGGCTGGTTGTCTTGAGGTCTTTGAACACAAACACAGATCTCCTGTTGGAATGACGTGATGTTGGTACGGGTGACAGATTTTTTGCAAACTTGCGAATGCGTGCTATGTAATCTCCCATGTCCTCAGCGTCATACGTTTCTGGTCCAGCAGCTATAAATTCCCCGGGTAGTCTCAACGGTTCGCCGTATACCAGCTCGGCCGTCGAGGCATTAAGATCCTCTTTATAGGCGCTACGTATTCCGAGTAAAACTAACGGTAGCGATTCTACCCAGTTATTGTTTGCGTGACACGTGATGGCCGCTTTGAGTTGCCTATGAAATCGCTCCACGAGGCCGTTACACGCTGGGTGGTAGGCGGTCGTACGGCGATGCTGGAACCCGACTAATTGAGACAAATGCTTAAATAACGTGCTCTCAAATTGTCTGCCACGATCAGTCACAATGTCGTTGGGGCAGCCAAAGCGTGCTATCCAGGAATGAAGTAAAGCCTTTGCCACTGACTCTGCCGTGATGTCTTGCAAGGGAATCGCCTCAGGCCATCGTGTATATCGGTCGATGGCTGTAAGACAATACTTATACCCCTGAGACATAGGCATAGGACCGATCAAATCAATGTGAACATGCATAAACCTTGCTCTCGGAAGTTTGTAAGTCCCCAGGGGTGCCGAGACGTGACGGGTAATCTTACTGCGCTGGCACGTCACACAAGCTCGCGTCCACTCCCGGCAATCCTTTTTAATTCCTGGCCATACGTAACGGTCTGTCAGCAACTTGACTGAAGCGTTGATACCGGGGTGGCTAAGGGAATGGAGGCTTTCAAATACTTGCCGGCGCAGCTCCTTTACGACGTACGGCCTCTGTGTGTCGGTGCTTCCGTCGCAGTATAGTTCAGCATGGGTGCCCGGCAGTTTTATTTTATTGAGGGATAAAGACGTGTCGCTAAGCAATAGTTGCTCTAATTCTTGGTCGGCGAGTTGGGCTGAAGCTAGCTTGTTCAAGGCCACAGGTTGAGTGATCTCGTCTATTCTGGACAAGGCGTCAGCTACAACGTTGTTCTTCCCTGAAATATGTCGGATATCAGTCGTAAATTGAGATATGTAGTCCAGGTGTCTGAACTGCCTCGGCGAGCAGTTGTCCTTACGGGAGTGAAACGCGAAACATATCGGCTTATGATCCGTGTATATCGTGAATTCACGCGCCTCGACCATGTGGCGGAAGTATTTGATCGCTTCGTAAATGGCCAAGAGCTCTCGATCGTAAGGAGAGTACTTACTCTGTGCAGGAGTCAACTTGCGCGAGAAGAATGCGAGTGGTTGCCATTCTCCATCAATGCACTGTTGTAGCGCTGCGCCCATGGCCGTATCGGATGCGTCAGTCACTATAGCGAGCCTAGCCTGGCTATGGGGATGTGCTAACATCGCAGCCTGGCATAAACTTTCCTTACAGCGTGAGAAAGCATCAACTTCCGCAGTGGAGAAGTTCACCGGGTGAGATCCCTTTACTGAGCCAGTTAAGAGAGCGTTTAGAGGAGCTTGGAACTGAGCGGCTTCTGGAATGAACCTTCTGTAAAAGTTTACCATCCCCAAGAATCTGCGAAGCTCCCGTACGGTATTTGGGGCTGGGAAGTTCTTAATGGCGTCCACCTTGGCTGGCAGCGGCTTCGTGCCCTCTGCTGAGATATGGTACCCAAGAAAAGATACCTCCGAAACACCGAAGATGCATTTAGATGTGTTTACTACCATGCCATAATCTGTTAACCTGGAAAATACCTCTCGCAGGTGCTCCTTGTGAGTGTCTTCGTCTTTTGAAAAGATGAGGAAATCATCCAAATAGGCAAAACAAAAATCTAGGCCTCTTACCATTTCGTCCACAAACCGCTGGAAGGTCTGACCTGCGTTACGAAGTCCGAAGGTCATGAACGGAAACTCGTAGAGTCCGAACGGTGTGGTTATTGCGGTCTTCGGAATGTCTTCTGGGTTCACCGGGATCTGGTTATAGGCCTTTTCTAGGTCGATTGTAGAGAATACCTGGCAACCAGAAATATTGTGAGCAAAGTCATGAATATGGCGAATGGGATACTTATCGGGAACCGTCCTGGAGTTCAGCATACGGTAGTCGCCGCAAGGACGCCAGCCGTTATCTTTTTTAGGTGCAAGATGAAGTGGCGACGACCAGGGCGATTCCGAAGGTCTCGAGGTTCCACTTTGGATCATGGCTGCAAATTCATCCTTGGCTATTTTCAGTTTGTCAGGGGCCAGGCGTCGAGGTGAGCAAGACACAGGTGGCCCCGGAGTAGTCCGAATATGATGCAGGACGTTATGTCGAGGAGCACGATGAACACCGGATGGGCGAGTAACGTCAGGGTATTCCGTTAGTATGCGGTGATAAACAGATTCGCCGGATGCTACTTTTACCGACGAAATATCTTCAGAAGGGCGAGCAGGCAAAGCCGCGGTACAAAGGCTAGTCGTATTATCAAGCAGTTGTTGATTTCCGCAGTCAACGATTAGGTTGTAATATGACAGAAAATCAACACCGATTATCGCCTTCGTAACATCCGCTACAACAAATCGCCAAGCAAAGTCGCGGCGCAAGCCTAGGTTTAGGTTCAAGTGTATGTAACCGTAAGTAAAGATTGTGGAGCCGTTCGCTGCACATAGCTGGTAACTTGTTTTATGTCTACGATATTTTAGTTCTGACCTTGGGAAGACGCAGAGATCGCTCCCTGTATCGACGAGAAACTGCATCTTCGTTACACGGTCCGTGACAAATAAGCGACCAGCGCTAGGGCAATCGGCGGTCGCCATTATCGACTGCCCCTGTCGTTTCCTGCTACAAAGTCACAGGGCTTTACGCATCGGCTAGCTCTCTCACCGAATTTAGCGTGATACCAGCATGTAGGATATTTCCTGTAGTTCGATTCGGATCTTTGACTGGAACGGGTTCGCGATTTGCTGTGAGACCGTGTTTTTGACCGTGACTGCCTGTTGTTAAGCTGGGTTTTTAGAGTTTTCATTTCTTTAGTTAGCTCACTTACTTGACGAATTAAATCATTAATAGGCGAGACTGGTGCAGATGTTGAGGCTACTTGATGCCTAGGTACGACATCGTAGACGCGGTCGGCTAAGTCGATTAACACATCAACTGATTCCGTTGTCTGGGACGCGATGATAGACTGTATGCTGGTCGGTAAGCGGTTGATCCATATATCCAACAAGAACTCTTTGGGAACGTTGGGCCCTCCCAAATGCTGCAGGTGCCGAAAAAATTGCGACGGTTTCCGGTCGCCTAATTCTTCACGATCCAGAAGCTGCCTCACCCTTTGTTGTCTTGTTGCCGATAATCTTTTAATTAATTCGGTTTTCAATTTGGTGTACTTATCGGTGGCGGGGGGGTCAGTAATAACGTCTTCCACTTCCGATGCGTACTGCGAATCGAGTTGCGCGACCACATAATAAAATTTGGTTGCGTCCGCCGTAATATTAGAGATCGCAAATTGGCTTTCTATCTGTGCGAACCAAATCGCTGGTTTTTCAGGCCAAAAGGCAGGCACTCTGATGCCCACTCGGTATACGTCTAATGTTTCGCCAGTGGAATGACCGCCGCCATTTTTACTTGTTCCGGGCGCGTCTTTGCCTTCACTCATTATTTTGTGTTCGTAGGGGTCACCAGTTTAGTAATATAGGTGCAAACTTGCCTTGTGATGGTTCCGTAGCGTGCGGGTTAGCGAAAGCAGGTAAAAGCAAACACTTCAATTGTCCAGTTCACTACGTATATTGTCAATATCACAGAAGAAACGAGTAGCACAGTTACACAAGTAGTAAGTTCAGAAGGAGTAAGAACGAAAGCAAAGCGAGAGATGAGAAGGAACAGTGGGGGGTTTTTCCAAATCTTATGAAATATAGTAAAGTCATACCACTTTTTAAATCGGGCGACATGTGTGATTTAACGAATTTCCGTCCCATTTCTATTCTACCGGTTTTAAGTAAAGTTTTTGAGAAGTTAATGTTAAAAGATATGTTAGGTCACTTCAATAGAAATAAACTGCTTAACAGTAATCAGTTCGGCTTCACCAGAGGACGATCCACAACTGATGCAGCATCTGTACTCATTAAATATATATACAATATTTGGGAGAAATCCTGTGATGCAATAGGAATTTTTTGTGACCTTTCCAAAGCTTTCGATTGCGTAGATCATGCGACTCTTATATTAAAATTAGAACATTATGGTCTGTCAAATAATTCTCTAAATCTTATGTCTTCATATCTTAGCGATAGAACACAAACGGTTGTTGTAAACCAAACACAGTCCATTGGAGCAACTGTTAAATTAGGTGTGCCTCAGGGCTCTATATTAGGTCCTTTCTTATTTCTGGTCTATATAAATGACTTACCACCCACGGTAGATAACCTTTGTGATATTGTGCTATTTGCTGATGATACTTCATTAATTTTCAAGGTGGACCGAAAATCCGTCGATTACAGTAGGATAAACGCCGCGCTGGTTAAAGTACTTAATTGGTTTACTATTAACAATTTGCTACTTAACGCTAAGAAAACTAAATGTGTTAGGTTCGTTTTGCCTAATGTTAGACCGGTAAAATCTAGTATATTTCTAAATGATGAGTGTTTGGAGATGGTGGACAACTATAACTATAACAAACTAACTAGGGATAACTATAGACAAAAACTTGCAATGGAGTCCCCATATAGCAGTACTAGCAGGTAAATTAAGTTCGGCAGCTTATGCTGTTAGGAAAATCAGGCAACTTACCAATGTTGAGACAGCTCGCTTAGTTTATTATAGTTATTTTCATAGTGTTATGTCGTACGGTATTCTGGTTTGGGGAAAAGCTGCTGACATACAGACTATATTCGTGTTACAAAAAAGAGCCATTCGTTCCATATATAACCTAAACTCCCGTGATTCCTTAAGATTACTATTTAAAGAAATTAGTATTTTGACAGTAGCGTCACAATTTATTTATGAGAATATTATTTATGTCATTAAAAATCAAGACTCTTTTGTTAAGAATTGTGATATACATAATTTGAATACAAGAAATAAAAATAAAATTGCTATTAAAAAATTTCGTGTCCGTAAGGTATATAAATCATTTGTTGGTCAATGCATTCATTTCTATAATAAATTACCTGACGAAGTTTTAAAGTTATCATTTCCAGCACTTAAAAATTACTTGAAAAAGTCGTTGATGTCGAAAGCTTATTATAGGGTCGAGGACTATCTAACAGATAAAAATGCTTGGCCTAAATTAAACACCTAAATAACTTAGTAATAGCTTAGTCAGGAAAATATCTAAACATTGTAGGTATAATTATTGTCTAGGGGACACGGTTTCTGTAGGAGAATGTATCAAAACTATGTGGTTGTTTTGCACCGTCATGGGTAAGTATATGTATACTATTATTATTACAATTTAAGAGTTCATCTGAACATACTGAGTTTTGACACATTTTCCTGCTCAACTACGCATGATATATATATTTTAATGTTAAATTCATTGTTTTATATAATGCTAGGTTAAGTTCTATAATTGTATAAGTAATTTTTAAAAAAAACGACTGACTGTTGAGTTTCTTGCGGCGTTTCTTCTCAGCAGTGGTCTCTTGCGAAGCGCTGGTAGATTTTTGACGTGTAAAAGTGCCCGTGCGGCCTACTTACTGAATAAACATCTTTTATCTTTTTTTATCTTTATCAGTTTTTAAGCGGTCACAACTATAAGGTGCAAGATATCGCGTAAGCGAGTTTTAGCGGGAGAGGTGCGTGCACTCAGCGTCGTAAGTTATAAGCGACTGTGTGAGAGGAGCGCGCCGCGGGCGCAAATCGGCTAGCGGACCGGTTCCGCGCGTCGCTGCGCATAACAAAAGGCTGGCCGGAGCGAAATCTCTAATAAGAAAATCGGTTGCACTGTCCTATGACAGACATTTAAATATTTACTTTAAGCATGTTATTTGCTAACATAAAAATATTTAGGTACATAATAAAATAATTACAAGTGCAACCGAATAATTAGTTATGCAAAGTTAAATGATTTTATAAGTAATAACCATAATACCACAACAATTAGACTATTTATAATGAGACCGACTAAACATTTAAAAAAGGTAAGAATTAAATGAATTTCAATTAAAACAAAGATTAAAATAATAATGAAACGGCGAGATTTACGCTACACACCTATTAAAATCAAAGGTGACGAAATAGAAACAATCAAAGAAATAAAATACCTGGAGGTAACACTAGACAACGAGCTTACACTGATTCAAGTCTCGGTTAATTGGAGGTTATTGGGGTATTTCTAATACATTGCGTAGGTTTAATTAGTTTGAAAAAAACGACTTAAGTTAACGATACACATGTTTTTATGTTAATTAGGATGCATGTTAACCATCGGTAAAATATTTCATCGTATTCCATTTCATCATCATCATTTACTTAATAGCTTATGACGCAAGTATACATGACGTCACGTGACTAGATAACGCATCAAGTACTCGCCATAGTAGCTCACTGGTCTAAGTGCGCGACTATGAACCTGAGGTCGCGGGTTCGATTCCCGTACGGTGAGTTCTTTTTCTATTTATTTATGGGATTTTAATAATTTAAATAGTAGCCGCTTCTTTATTTAGCCATCCACACACACAGTCACACACTTGTGTTCGTTCACACTTGTTTTGCGAAATTTACGTGTTCTACTTAAAAATACCCACCCTAACATTCAAATGTGACGGGAATTATAGTTAGAGTGTGTGTTATAATATTTGGACGGAGGGGTAAGTCAAACATATGATTTAGGCTCGTGTAGACAGTTCAATAGGGAATAGGCATGGATTTATTAAATCGCAATTCTCAACAAAATATGAAAATACCGTAAAGGAGATTAACAAAAGTGAAATTAAAATTAAAATCGGTCAAGAAATGCGGATGATACAAGCATTTTAAACTGCTAATTAGACAGAGATTCGAAATGCACCGGTGGCGTCATCGTGCAGTTCGGCCATATAAACTCCACGTAAAATTCTGTTTTGCTAGAAAGAGATAGGGAAAAATCTTTGTTTGCTTATATCTTGGTTATTTTTATAGCTATTCAAAAAAGGTTTTTCTCACCTGTTTGTTACATGAATCAGCTTTTATTGAAGCTGTAAAAAAAAACATGCATATTCCCTATTGTTTTTATTTGTTAACAACTAGACTTACAAAGGGACATTCCGCTTGTTTTAGCCTCTGGTCATGCCCTTCGACGTCTGACGAGACTAAATACCATAAGCAATTAAAGAGACTAGCCGGTGACATTCTGGATTGGTAGGGTTCCCTCGGAAGCTTAAAACCCTCCTGGCGCTCAATACTTAGTCTCAGTTAGTGAATCTAAGTTAGTTGTAAGAATCTAGGTTAGTTTATTAAAATATAATTGTTAAGTACTTTGTAGGTATTCTTTCATTTCGCCGAGTTGACCCGTAACAAGCTACGAGGGCTGTTTGATAAGTCATTTTAAAAACTATTAGTAAAACCTTTTTTTTGGTAAATGGCATTAACAATGGTAGGCACAATCTTTCAAATGAAGACTGTCAAAAATTCAGTAAAAAAAACAAGAAATTGACACTTTAACCATTGTTTGAAATTTTTCACAACTATGGAAATATTTCCATTCTTCGCTGTTCCAAGCCTTCTCTTTAAGACACATTTTTTTCCATTTACACACTGCATAAAAGCATCCTATATGTGAATTTGCGTCATAATGACGTCACCGGCACCAGTTTCGCTCCCTGATTATAAGTCCTCCTGTTAGGGGTTACATTAGTTCATCATTAGGAGAGCCGATGCATTTTCCCTTCAAAATCTCTATTCTGGTGAACCAAGCTGTGCGTCTGTGCGTCGTTAGTCGGTCAGGTACATACAAACGTCTATACAGTCTATATTAGAGAAAAAAACCCAATAGTGGCACTTACTGCTTTCATCATAATATTTTTCACCTCTCTTAGCTAAATTCGGATCAGGAAAGGTGAGAATAAGAATAATAGAAGTCGCCTGAAATCAGAAAGAATATAAAAATCTACTAATCTAGAAACCTGTCCTTATCTTCTACTTATCTTCTCTTACAGATGTGCCTTTCGGCATCCATGGATTTTTGTGCAGTTGCCCTCTTACACACTCAGCTGTTCGAATGTGCAGGTTTCTTCAAGATGTTTTTCCTTCACCGTAAGATCATCGGGTAATGTACTTAGTTAGAAAAAGTCATTGGTACATGTCGACCGCCGGGGTTCAAACTCGGTACCACGATCACGAGTCGACCCCCGACATCACACCGACGCTCTTCCTTATCTTCTACTAGACTACAGGTTACATTAAACTGATTTCGTTACAACGCTTACACCTTTATAAAATAGTTTAAAAAATAGTCACTAACCAGGCCAATCAATTGAAAATTACGCATCGCCATGACACCGCTCGATGACGAGTCTATAGGAATGGCGAATGGATCTCATGGGTTTTTCTAGAAATAATTAACGTTCATGTTTCAAATGCCAGTTAATTGCAGCAAGGTGTTTTTTTTCATTGGACGAGTATTAATTTGCTATCATAATTGATTTGTTTTGAAAACATTTATTGAACAGGACGTACCTACTATAACAGCATGTGAAATAAATACAATAAAAGTTTACAAAGTGTGTCAATAGGCAGTCTCGTCGCTAAATAGTGATCACTTCTAGACAACCTTACAAAGGAAGACAAGTTAAAAGATGAACAGATATAAATTTATCTTTGTTTATCTGGGCAGGCGGTGAAAACTAAAATTGAATAAAAAAACATAGAATATAATACATACATTGACATACATATGGTAATCTAATTAAGTAAAACCAATTTCCCCGTTAATATACTGTTTATTTCACCGAAACCAAGTTATTTTCTAATTTAAAACTATATTTATAATATTTAACTCGTCTTTTAGTAGCTCACAGCACAGCCATTACCATTCGTCTCCCTTACTTTTCATTCACCCCTTTCACTCATTCGTTCTTATTCGCTGTCAGCCAATCGTCACACAGACATTCCCTCGGTTCTCCATTCCGTTCATTCCTACAGTCGGTCATCCTACATTCTTGCCTGGCCTCAGGCATGCTAGGAACAGTTACATTATGTGTTTACCTTACTTACTACACTTAGCATCCTTCGAGCATCCTTACACACACAACAGTAACATTTTATCCATACCAAGCTTTATATAACTTTAGACTTATTTTAACTTAGGGTTTAACACAACATCTTTGAGTTCTTTAACACACTGTAAATAGAGTTCATAATTCTAAGAAACATTGTCATAGTAACTGTTATCATAAGAAAGAGCAATCATATAGCAGGTCAATACTATTAAACATAAAAGACCATTATAAAATGTGTAAATCGGATTGTAACGTCGTTATTAGAGAGCGTCGTGAGAAGTAAGAGGTACCATGCTTACATCATCATGCTTATATGCATGAGCTTACCATGTGTGACGTGCAGTTCACTGACCTTGGGGCCACGGCTTCATATTATCAGCTGACGTGGATGTGCGAGCTGGGCCTTCAGAAGAGCTGGTCACCTTCTCTACATCGTAGCGATCTTTTCCTCTAATCGCTGTAACCCTGTACGGCCCGAAAAACTTAGGCTTAAGCTTTAGGCAAGTACCATACTGCGTTCTTGATATGGCTACCTTATCTCCGACTTGATAAAGCATGCTAGCTTTACGTCTTTTGTTATACGTCATCCGGTTTTCCTGCTGGACTTTCATTATCTGCATTCTAGAAGACTGTCGCAGCTGCTCTCTATTTTCTACATAGCTATCACGATCGTCTTGAAGTAAAAGTTCATAGATTTGCAAATCGTCTTTAGTCCGCATCTTAGCTCCATGCATAAGCTCGAACGGCATGGTGTCGATACTTCTCTGGTATGTACTGTTGAGTGCCATGTTTGTACCATAATCCAGGCTCTGCAAGGCAAAGTTTTGTTATTACTGCAACCATAACACGATGTATGCGTTCCACCTACCCGGTCCCACGCGGTACGCCCGTCGTAACTTGTAGGTACATGTTGAATATCTTCGTTTTGGCAGTACTCTCTGAAGTCGTTGCTTATGAACGCCGCCCCGCGATCCGTTAAGTCGAACTGGATTTCCATATGCCTGCTGATGGATCCTCAACTTATCGAGCGTTTCCTTGGCCGACGTACTTTTTGTTGGGAACACCCAAACAAACTTCGTAAAGGCGTCGACAAGCGTCAAAATGTAATTATACTGTTTCTTCGTTTCTGAAAGTGATCCAACGTGATCATAATGAATTGTATGTAGTGGGATATTTCCTTGATCAATGCAGTGAGGAAAACCTTCCTGTTTTCCACTTTTCTTCGTAGCTAGAAGACATGGGATACACGTCACCATGAACTCCTTGATCTTTCGGGATAAGTCCTTTATATGGTAATCTTTATCAACCAGTTCCATCATTTTCTTCTTAGCAAAATGTCCCTTTTCATGTACCTTTTTTATGATATCTTGCTCCATTCCACAGGGTATCACTAGCTTCAGCCCCTTGTATAGTACGTCATTTTCTATACCATAGTGTAGATATGGTTTTTCTTTTAAAATCTCTCGGATTGCCACCAAGCCGCCATCTAGCTCCTGGGTTCCCTTTATCTGTTCATGAAGCTCTCGAGTAGGGCTTGCATTATCCGCCCTATTTTACTATCCGGATAATTCGGATAACGGATAATGCAATATCCGGATATCCGGATAAAACGGATAAAACGGATATTTTTAGGTAATATGTATTAAAATACAAAAAAATGGTAAAAAATCAATACAGTTTTATAGAATACAAAACAACGTTAGATTTCACAAAACATGTCTATTTCAAGGCTTTAAATTAAAATAAATGTAATCACGACTATGTCTGTGGTAGAAGTTGAAGGTTGTGTTGCTGTCGCTGGTAAACTTCTGGAAATGGCTGAAGTGCTCAATTTGTCTTTTATTTGTTGTTTGATATCTATTGAGTGAATTAGCTTCAGATGATTGTGCAAAGATGAGGTAGATCCTTATAATTTTAATATGTTTTTACATATTTTGCACTGAGCTTCTTTGCCACAGCAAAAAGTGGTGCCAGGCGCAGTTCTTGTCAAGGTTCGATTTTTTGTATTCTTTGAATATAGTGACCATTTCCCTCTGTTTTAGGATTCACTAAATTCAAACCTGAAAAATAACAAATGCCTCTATAAAGTATTTTCATCATTAATTTAAAAAAAAACATGCAATATACTAAAGAACTTGTTTTCAACACGGTTTGGTATAAGTACACGTAAGGAAAAGTAAGAACCCAGTAGGTACTATCCGTTTATTATTATTATCACCAATCACTATGCATTAGTAAAAGGTATAAGAAAAAGGTATAAAGTATAAATTGCCAACCAAGTAATTCAAACGAACAAAATAGGTTCCATTTTAAGTAACAAACTGTAAGTAAATCAAACAAATTACATGAAATATCAAATTTAAATAATGGGTGAAGTGAATTGAAAGAAAGGGCCACTGCCACTCAGCAATTAACCTTAACCTCATCTTTACTAAATTTTATTTAAAAATACTAATCAATAAGAACAATTCAAAAGTACTCACGCACGTCACGTGAACTCATGGTAATTTCCACTACCATGCTGTACTTCCTCGCTCGCCACGTGGTGTTTCTGCACTTAGAGCTCGAATACACGATAACACGTAGGTACGAATGACACGAACACGATGAGCACTGATGTCTGACTGACGCGCCACCACCACCAGAAACAATACTATTGAGGGGAGCGGCGATCGGCGTTGTTGTGTTCTAGAATCTGAGACGACGATATCGTGCGTCTCGCTCGCGCATTTTATAAATGAGAAATGTTTTCGCGATCTGTCTGGCGTCAAATTCAATACTAAAATTATTTTTTAGTCCTATTTGTTGAATATCCGAAATATCCGAATTATCCGGATACAAAGTAAGCGCAAATCCGGATTTGAAATTAAGCGGATATCCGGATAATTCGAATATCCGGATATTCGGATTGCAAGCCCTACTCTCGAGTGACCACTCCGATATAAGGTGCTCGGCTTAACGCGTCAACATGTCGCATCTGTGACCCCGAGCATATTCGTATTCGTACTCCTGTAGTATTAAAGCCCATCTTGCTACCCGTGTCGACAGGTCCTTCTTCCTCAAAGTCATTTCAAACGCCTGGCAATCTGTAACAATTTTGAATTTTATTCCGTACAAGTACTGTCTAAATTTCTTCACTCCTTCTATGACCGCTATTGCTTCCAACTCATAACTTGTGTATTTTTTCTCCGCATCACTTGTCTTTTTACTCATATAGTATACTGGGTGCAACATACCAGCTTCCGGACATCTTTGAAGTAGAATTGCCGCTAGAGCTAACATTGACGCATCAGTGTGCAATTCTGTGTGTAACTGTGGGTTAAAAATCTTTAACACAGGAACACTTGATAGTTTCATTTTTACTTCATGAAATGCTGCTCTTTGTGGCGCCTCAAATATAAAATCAACATCTTTTTCAACAGCTCTGTTAAAGGTCTTGCTATGAGCGTAAAGTTCTGAATGAACTTTCTGAAGTAAGACGTCAGTCCCACAAAGGCATGCAACTGCTTTACGTTAGTAAGTCGAGGAAACCTTACCACTGCATCCATCTTGTCTGGTGATGGTTTCACTGTACCGTCTTCAACGACATGTCCAAGATACTCCACCCTTCGTTGGACCAACTGGGACTTCTTCCAATTTACTTCTAGTCCATACTGGTATGCTCGTTGCCACCCTAAGTCGCTCTACGGCTTGAACCTTATCCTTTGAAAGTATTATTAAATCGTCAATAAACACCAAAACGTAACCACTTTCTATAAAATCCCTGAAAAGCCCTGGGCAGACAAATAGCCCAAAAGGAGCCTTTAAAAAATCATACTGCCCATTGTGAGTCACAAATGCGGTGTACTTTATAGAATCCTCCGACTAAACCGATGCTGTCGGAAACACACACGGCACACATGAAATCATTAAGCCAACACTCAGTAGACCTAAACAACAACATACGACTGCCCTCCATAACGATCGTTACGTCCTTTAAGAAATCCTGCCCTAAAATGAATGAAAATGGCATAACGTCTCTAGGCACGATATAAAATACGACATCACTGTAGTACTGATTATCAATTCTAATGTCCGTGGAAAAATAACCTATTGAATGCACTCGCGTCGCACCAAGACCCGTAAACGAAAACGGTTTGGTATTTGCTACATATCCCGGCGCATTTAACGACTGGTAACACTCGATCGTTATTAAATTAATTTCACTTCCCGAGTCGATCAACGCATTAACACTTTTGTTAAACAAAACAATGTTTTTGATCGGTTTACGGCATTCATTTTCATTGTTTACATTCATGCCGGTCGCCACCATCTTGCCCCGTGACTCGGTGACACTGACATCTTCACTCTCTTGACGTTCGTTCATTTCGTTCAACTCGGGCCGGTCATTTCCATACGTCATTGCCGATTCGCTATCTGGCGTCTCGTTCATTCGTTCCTTCTGAACGCACATCTGATTTGCAGAACCTCCATTTTTATTCGAATGTGAATATTGTGAATTCACCGGTTTGCTTGCTGCTGACGTCGATGATGATGATGCACATTGCGTTGAGATTCAGTCCTTTATGTTTATGCGGACATTCGTTCGAAAGGTGCTTGTTTTCGCCACAACTGTAGCATTTTTTCCTAGCGCCTTCAACTATCTTCGGTCGACTATTTCTTTCTTCGTGATGTTGAGTTTGATGACCTCGCGACTTCTCTTTAATATCTTCATAGATCTTAATTTTTTCTTTCAGATCAGCATACGTCGTCACACCGTACAAAATCATTTTGTTTACTGGACTGTCTCGTATTCCTTCAACTATGTACTTTATGGCCACATAGTCCGGCATTTTCCCTCTTTTCCCTAACTCTTTCATGGTCAAAAGGTAGTCCAGGCATCATTCATTACTTCTCTTTGTTCGTGTACTCATAAGTTCATGAATGGCCTTGACATCGACTGTGTCGGGGAATTCTTTTAGCACACCCGCCTTTAGCTCAGCCCATGCCTTAAATATCTTTTCTGATCGTAGCCAAAGCGCCGCCGTATCTGACAATGACTGTCGTGCCATTAACAGTTGCTGTACTGGAGTCCACCCAAACACCTCGGCGTTATCTTCCACCTCTTCAATCCACCTGTTGGCCGAATACGTCTTATACTGCCTGTGAACTTTGGGATAAGCCCCTCCATGAGGTGTAACATAGCTCCGCCGCGTGCGGGCACCGCTAGCTCCTCCGCGGGATCCACGTAATCACCTTGCCGGCTGGCCCGCCTCGTGTCTTTTGGTATTTCGTCTTAAATAAACGTCGTCGTCGTCGTCGTAATTTCTGTTCTTCGTCGTTCGTGCTGCTTTCACGTCGTAACTTGGTTGGTTTGATAGGCACACTTCCAACGTGCCGCGCCGTTGTTCTCGTCGTTGCCGTCGTTAATCTCTTTGAATCTCTTCGTATCTTATGTCTCTATGTTAATCTAATCAAGTGAAACCAATTTCCCCGTTAATATACTGTTTATTTCACCGAAACCAAGTTATTTTCTAATTTAAAACTATATATATAATATTTAACTCGTCTTTTAGTAGCGCACAGCACAGCCATTACCATTCGTCTCCCTTACTTTTCATTCACCCCTTTCACTCATTCGTTCTTGTTCGCTGTCAGCCCATCGTCACACAGACATTCCCTCGGTTCTCCATTCCGTTCATTCCTACATACATACATTAAATCACGCCTGTTTCCTGTAGGGGTAGGCAAAGACCACTTTTTTCCACCTGCTGACAAATCTCTTTCGCTTCTTCCACATTCATACATCGAGTCATGCATGCACGTCGGTTTCGGGTACTTAAGACTCGGCCGTTTTACAGTATTTCTCCGATTTGATTCGAAAAAGTACGCCTAGGGCGGCACCTTCCGACCCTCCCGCTCACTTTTGCTCTGTATATCTCTTATAGAAATAAATTAAAAATTGTATACTAAATGAAAATAAGTATACAATTATATTATTACTACTATGTTTAATGTTTTTCACAAATTAAAAAAAAAAACACAGTGGCCCGCCTCCAATTTATTAAAGAATTCCGTTGATTTTTCACGGATTCCATGGCCAGATCTTGATGAATGTCAAAACCAGCCTTGAGATATTATACCTACGGAAACGCCTAATACTCCGAAACATTTTATTCCAAATTTTCTAATTCCGATTTTCAAAACTCCGAATGTGATAATTCGGACTTATAATTTCGATTACTTACTAAAAAAATTGAAATTTATGTTTCCGAATTTCAAAATTTCGATATTTTTGTAACTGATTTGTATAACTCCGAAGAATGAAAAGCACTAAGTGATATTGGCCCGAGAAAAAGTACGAGTATTCCGGCTGTTTTTTATTTTATAAATTTTAATTTGTTACATTCTAGTTCGATTCGGATTTTGTGAATGTTCCTGAAACTACCGCCGCGTAAGATGGTGAACACATGACGCAGTATTCAAAAACAAAAGGAACTATTGACAGCGCAGTCTCGAGAGCCGAAACTAGAGATTCCATTATTTTTATTACCTGAGACCGAGGAACCACAACCCATGCCTGAAACTAGTGAACCTGTAAAAAATAAAGGAAAGACAACTGATACAAATTTCGAAATGGCAAGACCTTGCATGTGGGGAAAATTTACAGTTCAAATCTACACGTGCATCTAAGGTGTCGAAACCAACCTCCTCGTCAGTATCGGCTAGAAAAAAGAAGCTCGAATTAGAAGCGGCGGAAGCAAAAACTCGTATACAAATGGAGCTAATTGATAAAAAAATTATCGGCTGACCTAGCAGAATTAGACGAATACAGTTCGCAATCGGAAGGAAGTGAAATTCACACACACAAAGAAGTGGAGCAGTGGTTAGAACATAGTCAACAACAACTGGAATCGCAGCCTGTGCCACAAAATGGTACTGAAACGGCCAGGCCGCACCTGCCGCCGTCGGCTCCGGCCCGCGTCGGCACCGAGGACACGGTTCACATGCTGGCGACTGCACTGAAGGATATTGCCGCTGCCTCCGCTACTGATGGACCCAACGCTAAAATGTTAAGCCGTATTTGCACACCGCGAGATCTTCCATCTTTCTCCGGTGACCCGATGGAGTGGCTACAGTTTAAGCAGGCGTATGACGAGTCAACTCAAGTGTGTAATTTCAATCTGAACTGCAAAAAGTTCAAAAAGTTTAAAAAATCAGACTGCAAAAAGTTTAAAAAATCACTTCGGAAGGACAAGTGGCTATTTATTAAGCGATCTGGATTGTGCTACAAGTGCTTAGTGTCGCGTCATATCAAATACACTTGTCCTGCGCCTGCCTGTGACGTGGACGGCTGCGCTCAACCGCATCACCGATTATTGCACTATAACTCAAACTGTAATTAGATTTTATGGTGGAAATCGGTGATTAAACATCTTCAGAACGCATGTTTGGCGACCGCCATTAGCCTTTTGCCAAACGTCAAGGTGACGTTTCATACAATGACAGAATTTGCCGTCACAAAGACTTCGGTTCGTCTTTGCATTGAAAATAAAGAGGAATTACTTATGTAAATTGGTTAAATATGAGTTCAGAATGTGGACCCAGGAACTAAGTCTAGGACACAAATGCTCCGTGTGGAAATGCGTGAGATAAAGTGAGTATCTAAGTGTGAATCGAACGGGCTCAGTGGCGACGGCTGGTGGTCCCAGATGAGAGAGTAATTTACAAGTTATTAGAAGTACCCCGGCTCCCACGAGTATGCGGCGTGAAGCTCGTTTGCTCATTAAACAGCCGCCACGAAACTCAGCCAGGAACCAGCAAGGTAAGCTTCCAAACACAAGAAGGAATTAATCAAATGATCCGGTATCGTATCGACCGTCCTTGTCGAATACTAGTCTGTAAGTAGTCAATGGTAAGCGTCTAAACAGAACTCCGAGCGCGCAAGGCGTACACCTTCACCGTTTTGATACCAATAAACAAAAAAAAAAGACATTCCACTTTTGGGATGTTACAGTACTGCCACAGATGACTCCTCGCCAAAAATGGCACCAGGATGTCAGACCCTTGCAAGTGGGAGATCTGGTACTGATTGTGGACCTGGATTCATCTCGAAATGTTTGGCCCAGAGGCCTGATTCAAGAAACAGTCCCGGGTAAAGACGGACGCGTAAGGGTGGTCCACATCAAAACCAAATCAGGAGTACAGCGTCGACCTGCGACACGCGTCGTGCGAATTCCTATATGGAATGAGTGAGTGCGGAAGCCGCACTGGGGTGGGGGTTGTAGGCGACGCGTATAACTCTCTTGTTTTTTATTTTATAATTTTTAATTTGTTTCATTTTAGTTCGATTTCCCGGACCCCGTCCCCTACACCGGCTATCAATTTTTCGAAATTTTATCGCGACATAATAACCACGCTTAGTATTTCGTCAGCTATGATTTACAAGCGTAAGAAACATGAAAAGGGTACTTATATTGCCGAGTGGAACAGGTACGTTGCTGGGGCTCACAGGGAAGCCAGGACTATAAAACACTTGAATATGGGGAAACATCGTTTACTAAAATGTATACGATTTTCTGGACTCATAACGAAAGCCGTATTGACTATCTTAGGATTTAAACTGAATAACAATAATCTAATAAAAGTTGTATCTCCTCTTTACCAACTTTCATAATCATACATCAGGGTTTTCGGTGCAGGAATGTTTGACATTAAACATTCTAGCAGGTTTCTACCTAATGTCAGTTCAGTCATTATCAACCTATTCAGTTGAGTCCCTAGTCATTTATAATCAAATAGTTCACTGATATCCGACGCGTCCAGATTGATAATTATGACATTTATATGCACCTATTACAACTGCCGACGTAGAAAGATCGTTCAGTTCATTGAAATGGATATTAACAGCAAGACGCCGCAGATTAAAAATATAGAAAAATATTAATAGTTTATTCTGAAAATCATGTAAACTACTAAATTTACTGCAGGTAATTAATCAACGTTATATTTATTATTGTCTCATATAGCCTTGGTAGTAAAAATGTACCTAATAGGGTGACGGCACTTAAGTCTAATTTCATACGGTCCTAAATTTATTGTTGCAAAACAAATGAATAGCCCTTATCTTCTGTAAAATAAGAATCAAGTGTCCATAATTGGTGCCTTGTCCATTTACTGGTTCCATCACCCTAGTCATACATGAGTTAAATAATAATGTATCATAGTGTGTATACGATTCGCAGAGAGGTACTTAGTTGACACGGTTTTCATTAGGCATAATATAATATTTTAGTCTCCACTCTTTCTAAAGCTTTGGTCTTGTGATCGCAACGTACAACGCTGCGGTACGCGGTATGCGGCGCCGGACACGTAATTATACTGAAAACGTCGAGATTGGTCAGCTGTTGTTATGTCGACGCACGCGTGCAGCGCGGGAGAGTGGGGAGGGTTCTATCACTGCGGTGTGCGGTATGCGTATTCGATTGATTTAATCCGTAAATATTCAGAAAGTAGCCCATACACTTTTCATAACAATCTAATAAATGCTATTTCATTGAATTTTCGTAACAACTCTCACTTTTTCGTCGTAAAAACATATTAATAGGACTACCTACTGCTAATCATTCTGTCACGAAGCACGATAAATTCCTTTTCTTCTGCTTCCTCCACAAGCAAAGCAAAAAATGTCATGATGTTCATCACGCACGTCTACCTATTTTTGCGGCTTCGAAAAATCAACAGACCGCTCCAACGCACAGAGAGAGGACGCCGCGTCATGACGTTACGTCGTACCGCGTACCACAGCGTTGTGCGTTGCGATCACAAGGCCAAAGTTATCATTCCCGCATCGAAATGCCTGATGTATGTTCATTAATGCAGAACACGTCGTCAACATAACGTTTCCAAAACTTAACCGTCCATGTTTTTGAATCCACCGACGTTTCTGTGTATTACATCTAGATATTGACTAAAACTGGTGCCACGGGGCTGTCCATTGCCAGGCCATCGAGGTTATGTTATCCGTCATATAAGAAAGAAAGAAAGAAGGAAAGAAAGATACATCTATTTAGCATTAGTTCATACAAAAACATGAAAAGTAAAATCAAATTAAACAGACGGACAAAACTGTACGTAGTTACATTATGTTAAAAAGGGTCATCTTAGTATTTTGCCGCGGCAAGCCGTGACGCTATTATTCAGACCCTGATTAAAACTAACTTAAACTTGAAAAGTAGAATATAAAAAGTAGCTTCCATTGAAGCAGCTCCTCAGCAACGTGGGTGAAAAGTAATTCAACATCAAAACTCAGCATAATGTCATTCAGTTCCAATTTGATACCCTTTAGAATCTCGACAAAATGGCAGGAATCTTTTAAAAGAGACGAAGATCTGCCCACAAACGGTTGAAGTACCGATGCAATATGCTTCGTAAGATCATGCGTAGGAGAGCTGATCTGAGTTACGATAGGTCGCAAAGATACATTGGTCGTGTGTATTTTTGGCACAACGTACAGTTTTTGTGATATTATTTCGTTATAAATACGACGTACTTAACTGTATTTTTACTTACTACCTTGTTTTTATATTGATGGAAAAAATGGTATTTCGGGCATAGCACGCCATACGGTTACCCGCATGCGTTTTTAGCTTTGCTCACGCGTACGAGACCGCACTGCGTCTTTGCGTTTTATGGTCAGTATCGAAATGGATTTCCGCAGTGTTATGTACTTTTGTTGGGGATGAAAATACGAAACATAGAAAACACCGCCATCGTAGGTACGGGGTATATCTTTCAACAGATCACAGATATTTAAAAATATGTTTTAGAAAAATGTATTCATATAAGAAAAATGTATTTATATATACTTTATGCAAAAATATATAAAAGAATACATTTTGCAAAAAAGTTTCACGGAATAACTCGGATATGTTTTTTAACTACTGTGGAATGTCCATTCGTAGTTTGTTCTAATTATTGTAAGGCGTAGTGTACTGATGACGTATAGATTCCGACGACAAAACCTCAGTTTTACTTTCTGCAATACAAGCATAAACGTGTCGGCGACGCACTCCCCGAGCCGACCTCACTAAAACGATACTACCAGCGACCACGCTTCGGGCGCCACTATACATAATATATGGGATGCAAGCATTTCCAAAACCTAAAGTGCCTGAAAACGCAAGGGCGTGCTATTATAAAGGACTAGTGTCCTGTTTTTCAGCTCTTAAACCGCATGTGGGTAACCCTAGTGGGTGCTAAGCCTTAGGATCATCGAAAAAAAAAAACGAAAATTAAATAGAAAAACATTTATGATGGATGGATTATTTTATTTTGATGTGTTATTTTATCACAAATTGTTGACTGAAAAATATTTTCGACTTCTGCGTTGACGTATGGAATACGCCTAAAGGTGCACTTACACGGGTATTTTTTGAGCAATAATTGCACGTCATCAGTTTAGACGTTTAATTCTAGTTCACAAAATTTGAGTAAGACAGTGATTGTTGCCGGTTATAAATTGCCGTTAAAAGTTGCCCGTGTACCTAAGGGAACCGTTAGCTAGGTAATCAAATGTCAAAGTATGAACATTCATTCATCTAGTATTTTATTTCAATTAATTGAATGTCATATCGACATATCTTTTATTATCATATAGATAGAAATTTTTAAACCTGTGTCGTGCCAAATGAAAATATGTAGAAGTACTACTCATTACACACCCAGTGCCGTCGATCCCCGAAACATTTTTTATTTTCGTAGTGCAATCTTCGTCTTTCCCCACTTTGGTAACGGACTCTTTGCCCAAGGACATCTCAATTTCCACTTGTGATAAGGGCACCAGAATTTGTTCTTGACACAAATACATAAACATTTCTCCTTACTAAATTCCATATCTTTGTTTCTGCAACTTCCTGCCGCGTTACATGAAAAAAAAAAGGAAATTTAAGGATTTTTATTTATTTATTTCTATACATTAGTACAACCCTGTTTTATTTGATTTGCTTCCAATTATTTGCGAAGGTGTTCTTTTAATATAATGAATGACAACGCAAAATTGGAAAATAGGAACCAAGTTGACACTTTTTATCCAACGACAGCTACGGGAGCCCGAAAAGGAAAAGTAGCGATTTTAAGCCGTCTGCGTATGTACGTATGGTCGGTTCAATTGAAATGGGCGAAGAAGTAAACAAACCATTTACATGTGTGGTTATATAAATGATTTATTTACTTGATTATAACTTTTATATTAAGTCTAAGATTGGAAAACTATTAATTATACGTTTTTTTTGACAAACACACGCTCGATGAAAATTTTAGGTTATGTGTCGAACGGTAGGGTGACGGAACCAGTAATAGACAAGGCACCAATAATAAACACTTGATTTTTATTTTACAGAAGATAAGGGTTATTCATTAAAATTTTGTTTTGCGACGGTCAATTTAGGACTGTATGAAATTTAAATTAAGAGTGAAGTGTCCATTACTGGTGCCGTCAGCCAAACTTTCTTACAATCTAAGGTCTCCTATACTTATTTTACTTTTTACATCGCATCATAGACTAAAATCTCGTTCAACATATTTAAAGGTGTCAAGTAGTTTTACTTTTTTAAATATTGCGTTCATGTATAAAATAACCCTCCTTGTGACGCAGTCGGGTAATAAATTGCCTGTTAAATAAATGTCATAACTTTTATGTTAGTATACCCTTTATTTATTAAAATTAAATTTATACATTACAGTTTTGTGATTTTATTTAATGGTATATACATAAATTCAAGTTTTACACTATGTCGTACCTTATATTTATTCAATTTAAATGCTGATGGCGGCAATGTTTTTTTTCGTAGGTACTTTTTGGTACTGTGCTTTAAATATAAATAAGCAATTTTGTTATTTCGTCTCGCATTGCTGGAGAAAAGCACTCTACAAGTTTCGGCTGAGAAAGGCTGTGGCTGGACTCGTTAATGAATGACTTAAACTTGTCCTATCCCGCAACGGCCGTTTTCCCGATCTCTGTAGTAATTTACTTTTTTGAATGAAAACGGTCTGTCATATAAATTGTGTTTTCTGTCCCCTAACCAGGCCAAAAATATTCATATTTCCGACCAGGGTTACCATGACATGGCTAAGCAATTCAGTTTAGGTCGAGTGTGAGGGACTATACTAGGGAGCTATAGCAGTTATAGTTATATGGCTCTCTTTCTTTCGCTTACCATAAACTGAACTGCATAACAACGTCATGCTTACCCCCCTGTATTGACAGTGAATGCTTTAAGAGGTACCAGCATTTGTTATACTTTAGTATAGTCTGTCTGACTGATTGTGTAGTCCCATTTGGAGGTCGTTGCATGTCATTAGGGACCAGCATGCGTCTTACTTATCACTATGGCCAACCAGGACATTACGTTATAGCACAGTAGGTATTCTATGATTATAGGTAGGCTAAACCCACATTATAGAGGTAACTCAGGGTACATGCAGGTATTGCTGCTGCTCGATAAGGTAAAGTCAACAGCATAAATAAGTGATCATTTATGTACCTTGTCACTTTAACGTCGTGTTTGAAATGTTATATTAAATTGTGAAACGATTGAAAGCGACAAGTTGCATAAATGATCACTTATTTATGCTGTTGACTGAACAACAAGTTGTCACGGAACGCTAAAAATTTTAGACCTTCAAGCCGGGGCACGGCAGACAAAGTCTTTCTAACCCCACTTATGTAGCATAATCAAATGAAAAAAATGCAACGTTGGTATCTCAGGACATCTTGAGATCATTTCTTTTTCATGATTATATCTTGAATTAAATAAATTGTTTACCAGTTTGACGTAATACACAACAACAATACCTTTAGACTTAGATAGGTGCTGCCTGCTCTGGACTTGATCAAAATAGTTGCATTTCGGTATTCTTCGGCAACCCATAGCACCATTCTTGTGGCACGTACAGTTCTTACAACCGTCTATGATGGGTTTTCCGCCAAACACGCATTTTTCTAAAACAATAATACAATTTGAACGCATTCATGAATTATTCGTTACACTCGCACAATTAAAAACCAGTCAATCGCGATTCTGACTGGCGCACCAAGGATGCCGTTTATAAGTTCGAAAAATAGAATCAAATTCAAAGAATCGCTTCTTTATTAACTTTATTTTGTAAGTAATGATATTAGTTAATTTTTCTACTCGACTCGCGTACTATAAACTGCTAGTATTGATATCATTAACGGAATCAGAATACCACCTACAGCGTAACCGAAGCGGGAAAACAATTCTATAATGGGCGTTGCCATGGTAATAACAGTTCTATAATAATTATTATAGCATTGTTATTAGAAATAGAAAGAAGAAATAGAAATTTATAGATTTATTGACAAAATTTGACACGATGCATATAACACAAAAAATTACCATGGTTACGGTCATTCGGGATATCATTCTTGGCGTTTAGTGAACACTTGAGATCCTAATTTGTATAATAAACCATTAAAAATATTTTTATACGAATTGCAATTACGTATATTAAAAATAAAAATAATTTTGAGACTGATAAACACATTACATATTTATTAAATTACTAAAAATAGATGGTTAGATAATAATATAGGGATAGAAACTATCATTGGATCATTGACATTGGATAAAGCGGAAAGTTTGTACACATACATTTTAGCGCGTCGAAAAAACAAAAATAAAGTAAGTAGGTACCAACAATTGATCTGGTGCCTCTCAGACATGTAGGTACTCGTAAGTTTATTTTATATAAGGGGTATATTAGTACCATGGCAACACTTATTACAGAATTGTATCCCTAAGAAATACGCTTTAGTCACACTATGAGCCGCATTCTGAAACTACTCACGGTATTAAAATTGTTTGGTTTTCGTTCGCAAGTAGGTAAGATTACAATTTTAACGTTAGACCTACCAAAAATCATCGAATTTACTTCTTACCAAACATTTTAGTTGTTATTTCTGGTGCCGTAAAACCTGAAACATAATTTAAAACATGAATATTCAAGCTCAAAAAAGGGATGCCTTTGTACATAATAGAAGAAGCCCGCAACTTCGTACGCGTGGAATTAAGGGCGCTGCATACGTAACGTGATTTTACACGGACGACGGGACGGGGACGGGACGAGACGACAATATCGTTTCATAGAAAATGTATCGGAATGTGCAAACGTAACGATTGCACGTACTGGACGGGAAAACCAAAAATGTATGCAACCACGTCCCGTCCCCGACCCCGTCCCGTCCACGTCATTGACACGTTACGTATGCAGCGCCCTTTAGTTAGCCCTAGGTATTTCTTCCCGTTGGAGGCCGATTTTCTAAATATTCCCTTCAAATTTCAAGTCCCTAGGTCCAGCGGTTGCAACTGTGCATTGGTCAATCAGTCAGTCAGCTTCTTCTTTTATGTAAATAGCTTATGTCCTAATAGAATCTTGGGGGCGGCTCCTTGGCGAATTTGATACCGTCAGGAAGATGGTACCAATATGACCACCATTAGAGTTTTTATTTGTCTAATAATAATATGCTCAAAAACGGCTTAACGCATTTCATTGAACACTGTAGAGGTTGACACGTAAATAATAAAATTAAAAATGTTAAAACGCATACAAAAATCGTTCACTCCAAATTACCGACATGTGAAAGAGACTACTTCATAAAAAAAATGTTTTGTTGGCAAATAGATTTTGTTTTAATGTCCGATACTTCTTGTTTATCCGGAACTTTCCCCGGGTTACCCTGACTCCCACTAATAGTTTCCTAGGTCTATAACTCTAGGAAGTTAAATTTAAGGTGTTCCTTCCAAACCGCATCAAGTGTTTGTCTGTGATTTCATAATAAATGATACTTGCTATTTAAACTATCCCTAAATTATAAATGACCGTCTTCAGTTTTTTTTTGTCTCGAATATGCTCAGAAACGGCTTTGCGGATTTCATTAAAAACTGTAACACGAAACTTCATCTTTACGAGGCACGTTTCATTTCGATCAATTTAACCAAAACGAAACGAAAAAAGTCAATAACACAATTTAACAGGGGGTTTCAATAACAATGCATTACTAACATAAGGAGCAAGGTTTAAAATCGGACTGCATTTTTGGATATTGTTGTCATTTTTATGTAAAAAAACTTTAATTAAAATACCAACCAAGATAAAACGACACCTCTTATGTTAAAATTCATTAAGCCGTTAAGCCTGCAGAGCGCAACAATGAAATATATAATGTATACCATACACACACTCAAAAAACATATCCCTCCTCCTGAAGTTGTCAGGTTAAAATGGAGTTGACATTTACACTATAGCATTAAACTCATTCTTGGCCGGTTTACTTACCAGTAGGTTCTTTTTCTGTGTCATCTGAAACCAAATTTATTACTGACATAAAAACAACCCAAAGTGTGTATAATACTAAAAGTTACTGGAATGAACTGTGTGAAGAGGTATATGAGAATCAGGGGAGTGAGAACTTAGATGACGGCCGGTAGGGATGTTATGAAGAAAAAGACACGATGCGCTAACCCCAAATGATTGGGATTGTTATTTATTTTTGTGGTAGGTAATCTGCGATCAGGCCGATAACTATGAGAAGTTGTGATATTCAAGCATTTGGCAGGTGAAGTAAGATTCCCCATTGGGCACCTTCTCCTCGTGTTTAGCCAGCGAGTTCCAATACTTTCCTCGAATGCTTTGTCTAACTTATCGCCTGGGAGGGTACTGTCGTAAGCTGCAGCGCAGGTTGGCTTTGTTTTCTGTAGAGCCTCGTTTTGCAGCGTCTGGCATGGATTTTAATCTCTTCTGCGACAGTATTGGTATGTAGGTTTGTGCATCTCTGTGATTCTTATGAATGTTCTGCGTTCTTTGTGTTATCAGGATATTATTATTGGAAGCGCTGGCTGTGCCCCAGAGTTGAATGCCATAGGTTCATGTTGGTTTGAGTATTATTGTGTATATCAACTTGTCGTCTAACGACAATTTTGAATTGGGGTCTAGTAACTTACTAAGGCTCCTGTATAATTATCAAATTTGTTGCATTCTAGAAAGCTGTCATTTGGTATGAATATACATTATATTAGTCACGTGGTAAAATAATATCTAAAAATATTTTTTTTTTGGTTCTTCCTCTACAAGTAACCTGAGGATGTTTTGGTTATTCTCACCTACCCTATGGTAACGAATTTAAAAGAAAAACTATCACACCTAAGAGACATCATTGGTTCTTGAGTTACAGGCGACTAAAATGTCGAGTTCATGAGTATAAAATATACACTTTTATCTATTTAATGACATATTTAAACTGACATATATGAATTGTCACAATTATGAAAGTGACAAGGTACTAAAATGTACCTATACATTATTTATGAACTCGTACTCGTTACTCGTGTACCAACTGAAAATCACCTATGATAACTGTAAATAGAAAATAAGCTCATACTTGTTGTTCTCTGAGGTAGTTTATTGTGTTTGTATTAACGGTTTTGGAACCCTACACTGAGCATGGTCCGAGTCCGACATGCTCTTGCCCGGTTTTTCCTTACTTGTTCTTGCCCACCTGTTTAAACTCTTGATCGGTGAATTAGACATTTGCGGTCGGTTGTAACGCTTTGTAATTATATACCATAGAGAGTGATTTGTGGATTTCCTGGCAGTAAAGGAGGCCAGTGTATTTTGAAGATTGTTTTCGGCCGATTTTATGATAATTTCTTTCAGCTCTACTATAGCTTTGTAGAGACTGGTTTTGTCTGAGGGGCATTGACATGAATGCCATATTCGTCAAAGGCGTCGTTTTTCTTTGTTTTTTTTCTTATTTCTAACGGAATGGGCTTGATTCAACGTGTCAATTTGCGCTGCAGGCTGCTTGAATGGTATTATTTTGCGTCATTGACGCACTTTTTATTATCATCAGCTGATTTAAGGGTAGTATGTAGATCAAGCGTTTGCTCCACTTTGTCACAAAATTTCAGAGATGTTGTTGTAGTGTGATTCCCTATTTTTGTGGTAAGTATAGTATTGATGCACTGGTATTAAGTACAGTCACCAGCAATAATAAATTATCCAACATTAGGTGCAAAAATATCTGACACTCTCTTATACCTCGAGTAATAAAGACCTGTCAGATATTTTTGCGCCTAATGTTGGATAATATATTATTGCTGGTGACTCTACAACAGCGACAGGTTGAGCTATCGAGGCAAAACTCTATAAGGAAGTTTATTCTTTATAGGCTTTTTGTTTGGGTCGGGGGACTGGTCCCGCCGTGTTGGTTCCGCCGTTGAAATAGTGGTCATCTCGCTTTTATCAACACACCATGATTGGGATATGGGCGAGATGATGAATATGTACCTATAAATAAGATGTAAGTATCTATTTGTGATTATATCATAATACTCAACGACTTAATTAAGAAAAACTTCAATTTACACAGTAACTCATAGAAAATGACCGTTTTTATAAGCATGTGTCTGTATCTGAATGCCGTGTGGAGTCCGGCTTAGAATAGTGCCACTCCATGTCTTCTCCTGAAAGTCGTAAGAGGCGACTAAGCGAATAAAGGCTTGTAGTATTGTTAGGCGATGGGCTTGCAACCTGTCACTAATATACACTGGTAAACATCGTAGCCGATTTTGCAAAACCTGGTAACGGAATTGTCAACAAGTTTTTAGAATGTAGGTAATCTGTTTGTAGGCCTACCCCACTCTGGGAACGAAGGCGTGAATTTATGTAAAAAATCAGACAAGACAGAATTCAATTACATCGTAGGTGATAAGTGCGCTTATTCCCTTACTCGCCTCTTACGACATCTACGGGAGGACATGGAGTGGCACTATTCTAACCCGGCAACCACTCGGCATTCAGATACAGACACACACATACTTACAAAAACGACGCCAAGCCTGCATTGCCTACGAAGCTAGCGGTCCTGGGTTCAAATCCCGGTAAGGGCAGATATTTGTGTGATGAGCGCTAATATATATTCCTGAATCATAGATGTTTTCTATGTATTTAAGTATATATTTCTCTATATAAGTATTTATATCGTTGCCTAGTACCCATAGTAACTACAAGCCTAGAGCTTACTTTGGAACTAGGTCAATTGGTGTGACATTGTCCCCTGATATATAATTAAATGGACATTTTCTATTAGTTATTGTATAAATTGATATTTTTTTTATAAAGTTGCTGAGTATTATTATATCCCATCAAAAACACATGAGAAATGAGAGCCAAGTTCAATATTATTATTTGCCTTGGTTGTTGACTTCAACGATAAAAGAAGTGAGATCTAAATGGGTGCCAAGTTCAATGGTCAGTCCTACAATTTATTTATAACATCATGAAATATTTTATAACAACTTAAAATATCATTTCTTCGTATAACTTAGGATAATATATTGAAGCCTAAGGTCTGACTTGGGTAGTTTTCATATGTATATATTATCCTATTACACACGGTTCGCCAGTTCTGTTAGCTTGAACTTGGCTTGACATGCTACCGCGTGTCTAGATAATCACAGATAGACACTTACATCTTATTTTTTGGTACATATTCATCATCTTGCCCATATCCCAATCATGTTTATGTTCATCTGTATCCAATTCATAACATATTATTATGTTTTAACAAATAAATCAATTTTATTTCATTGGTTGTCAAAAATCAAGCGTTTTTTTGCTAAATCCGTAATCACCTATGTATTATCATCATCAGTCTAATGGAACCCTGACCCACGATAGAACTGTGTCACGGTGACGTTATGATTGTAGTCGTAAGAAGTGTCAAACAAATTGTTTAAAAATGTCACTCTAACACCGTTATATGGTGGGTCAGCGTTTCGTTAGGCAGATAGTACAGTCAAGGAATTTAATTGTTGAGTCACTATGGAACCCTGTCATAATGACAGTGTCAAGCCACATGATGATTAACGTTTTGCGACAGGGTTCCATAGTGGCTCAACAATTAGAGTCCATGACTGTACCTACATATCTTTTAATTGTAATACCTGGATCACGATGAGGATAATTCCAATCGCAATTCGTCATTTCCTGGCATCTCATTACATTATGCCTGATGCACACACATTGATAGCAATTTTCTATAAGAGGCTTGCCGCCTAACTCGCAATCTATACGTGCTTCATATGCTATGTACCTTCCTGAAACAGTAAACATTTTATAAATAGGAACGTCGAAAACGGGAAGTCTTGTTATAAAAGAAGTAACTATTTATTTACGCGAGCCAATTCGGTCAACTAACACGTCGCCAACTATGATATTTCACGGGTTTTACATTTTCCTGTCAACATCCGGCTGCAACCAACCACAGGCCTGCAGGAAATTTAAACTTGGAAAGCAAAGCGAACGATCATCTGCTTAGAACAAAGCGATACATCTGAAGGGACTTCAAAGAGTTATAGTGTGATAATTGCTTGTAAGTATTGAGTACGTTGATAATTTAGTTCTTAATTACCGGTTTCATTGTGTACTTCAATCAGTTAATCACCAGTTTCAATTAGTAAATCAGTTAACCGGGTTAAGGACTTTCATTTATCTTGAGAGTGCAATTGTAAAAGAAAAAAATAAAAGCATGTAGAAGGCAAACGAGCACACCGGACACCTGATGGTAAGTGGGATCTGTGACAGACAATTACATTCTCAAGACTACAATCTAAAGACTGGAATCCTAAAACCGCAAATGCGTCGCCAACCCTGAGGACTAAGATGGAATGCCTCTATGCTAGACTCTATGCGGCACCGGAACACAACAATGCGCACATTGCTGCTTGGCGGCAAGAAGGTGATGTTATGCTCCAAAACGGAACGGATTTTAATAACAACTTCAGGGATACAAACAAAAAAAACGAACTTAGCTAGGAACTTTAACCAAAGCGAAGTGAGGGGGGTATTTATAAAAAAGACAATACATAATTCATCAAGGGGTTTCAATAACAATACATGTAAATAGTGCCAACATTTTAACTGGCGCAGACCAACGTTGTTGAGCACTGAGGATCGCAAGAACGTATGAAGAGCAAGGAGCAGCGCGGACGCTTCTACCGGGCCCTAACAGGGCCCCACATATACTTTTAGCGTCCGTGAACTGCTTACGATTTGGTGACCTCTTTGGGAAAATCGATGGTTTTGTCTGTGTCATTGCCGACGAGGTCATAATCATGAACCACTACCGGAAATATATTCTTAGGTACGATCGATATTTGTCGAGTTTGCCGTTGCCCCGGCGAGTCCCTCAGACATATCATTTCCAGTTGTTAACATTTGGCCACGGCGAGTACTTGCACAGACATAAACTCGTGGCCAGGATCATCCATCAGCAACTTGCTCTTCAGTATGGTCTTGTTGAGTCTGAAGCGCCGTACTATAAAAACACACCGGCGACAATTCTCTAAAATGGTCGTGCTACGCTCTATTGGGTTGGGATCGATCTGTCATCACGGACAGGACTATTGTCGGAAATAAGTCTCATACCGTGTTGACAGGTCGATTTCAACGCCTGGCAGTGTTTGTCGACGTCACCCTCCCGCATGACGAGAACCTTGAGAAGGCTGAGAAGGTTATATAATAGGTTATAATAAGGTTATTAAAATGTAGGTTTGACTTGGCTCAGTATCATTGTCTCGATAGTTGTTTCGGAAAACGGTCTTACAGCGAAGAGTCTCGATCAACTCCTCAAGAGACTCTCGCTAGATGGCTGGATCAAGGGATAGATACAGAAAACAGGGTCTCCTAAACACGGCACGCTTTGTGAGAAGGTTCCTTTCTGTTTTTTATAATGTTTATTTTTTGTATTTGTGTTGTTTGTAACTATTAAAATGTAATGTTTATTAAAAAAAAACCTAATGTACAGATAATAATAATTAAAAAAAACATGCGCACAAGTTGTTGTTGCATTAGGCTTGGCCTGTATCCCGGAGGAGTTACCAGTTACTTACCAGGAGGTATCTTTTCCACGTAATCAGGTTCTGCTTTACGATGTGGAGTAGTTAAATCTGTACTTAATTTATTACCAATATAAAAGCAAAGCAACAAAAGTGCCCTTATTGTACCTACCTACCTACTTACATTTAATGTGTAATCAAGGTCAATTATTATTTTTAGGATTCCTTACCCAAAAGATGTGAACGGCACCCTAAAACTAAGGCTCTGTCCATCTGTCTGTCCTTTTGTCTATCTGTATCTCATATTCACTCCATGTTACCAACATGTGAAAGACATTTCATAAAAATAAAAAGTTTTTGGCTCCAAAAAGTGTCTGTCTGTGATTTCATAATATATGCTAGCTGCTATTTACACTATAGGTACCGTATTATATTTATTGTTTACACTTATAATTGAATGATTATGCACGCAACTAAAACTACTTAGATTGTGCGAAAGAGATTTGTCAGGATCGTTGCAGGTGGAAATAAGTGGTCTCTGACTACCCCTCTGGGAAACAGGCGTGATTAAATGTATTAATTATGTACAACTACTAAGTCATTATTTAACCAAGAAATAAGTTCGTCCGTGTTCGCCCCTTCAAGGAGGCGCCTTTATTTAACGCCGGCCTCGAGCCGGCGCGCGCCGCGGCCCAATGCTGAGGCCTATGGAGCCAAATATAAACTGAAATGTTTTTATATAAAGTACTTTTTTGCGTGCTTCATGACGGTGGTGTCATAGTGTCATATAAACTGTCATATGTGTTTTTTATGTAGCGTAATTTTTATATTTGCTCTTTTTATCGTTGTATTTAAATTAGTTTATATTTACGTGTACCCTTCAAGGATGTAACAGTGCACCCAAGCGATTAACAATGTTAGTGTACAATCTGCCGTGTCATTAGAAAATCTCGTGCAGTCCCCAGGTACGTTTTTTCAAGGGATGGAGAGGCTTAAATATTCACCAGGGCAAATGTCATAAAATTAACAGTATTTCTCGTTCGGCTCCGTGTCCTATCCAAAATTCTTCCCCCATATATACTTCTCACCATCCTTTCTGGCAAACATTGTCGGAACAAAAAATGTCAACCTCGGTTTTAAAACGCATTCCACGTGGTGCCCGCCTCTCTGTTGCCACTGCCCTATCTCAAGCAATAAGGAAGGTCGTTGTACATAATACAAAACGTGCCTGGGAACATTTTTTGATTTTCCCGTATGCTGTACTTCATGTAGTTCTCGAAAAAGGTAACACAAAGTCTTTAACATCGAGAGTAAAGGAGAATTGTGTGAAGTACACCACACTGGAAGATCCCACATCCGTTTCCGGTAATATCTCGATCGAAAATCCTAAATTTACTGTTAAACCGGTCACTGAGTCTGCTTCCTACAGAATAGTAGAAAGTAAACTCAGTGATGGCGATATAAGAGGGGCTGCGCGAATTCTATTTTCTACTGACACGATAGCACCCACTTCCCCTGAAACCCTCTCGGCTTTAAAAGGCAAGCATCCATCTCCAGCGGCTGATGCGCAATTCCCTGAAGCACCGAGGGAGACTGATGCGGGGGTCGAGGTTATCGCCCTGGACGTATCTGCAGCCGTCGCGTCCTTCCCTAGTGGCTCCGCTGGTGGTTTAGATGCTCTCACACCACAGCATTTAAAAGATTTGCTCTGTGGCGGTAGTGGGGAAACTGGCGAGTCACTTTTGAGGGATCTGACGGCTCTTGTCAACCTTCTGCTCTCTGGGCGAGTAAATGCAGAGATCACCGAGGTACTTTACGGTGCCAACCTTTGTGCCCTTAAAAAAAAGGACGGCGGTATCAGACCAATTGCGGTTGGAACCACCTATCGTCGCCTCGCAGCTAAAATTTGCTGTAAAAAAACAGCGCCCATGTTAACGGGTCTATTTCAGCCAGTACAGCTAGGGTTTGGTTCACGAGGTGGCTGTGAAGCCGCCGTCCATTCAATCCGGACCTATCTAAATCAAAATTGTGGTGAGGTGCTGCTGAAGGTGGATGTTAAGAATGCCTTCAATTCTGTGGATAGAGGAGCCCTTTTAACGCAAGTTAAAGAAAAAATTCCAAATTTATACGGTTTCCTTTGGCAATGTTATGGCTCCCCATCAAAATTAACGTATTGTAGCAACGAAATTTCTTCGGCAGTAGGTTGTCAACAAGGGGATCCTCTTGGACCTGCTGTGTTTAGTCTCGCAATCCACCCCATCATCCAACGTCTTCAATCGAAGTTCAATGTATGGTACTTGGATGATGGGACTCTTGGCGGTGATGTAAATACATTGTTCAATGATCTCGCTTTTTTAATAGAAGAGTTTAATGCAATCGGTCTGGAACTAAATTTTTCTAAATGTGAACTTTTTATTTCGGGCGGAATTCTTGCAAAAGACTTCATATTACAAAAGTTCAATCGTCTTGCCCCAAATTTAAAAATGGTAGACAAATCTTCACTTCGTTTGCTGGGCTCTCCTATCCTCGATGAATCTTTATCCCCTTTTTTTGAAAAAAAATTCAAAATTTCTTACAATGTTCGGACCGTTTATTAAAAATTGATTTGTTAGACGAATTTCGCGAACGCATTCTTCAGTAGCCGCTAATTTTAGGGTCGCATTTTTTTGCGAAAGCTTTATTTATGTTCCTATAGTTTATTATTAGATGAATTTCGCGATCTCTTTTTTTAGGTGCAGTAAATTTCAGAGTAGTTAGCCTTTTTGCGAAAGCTTTATTTGTGTTTGTTTTTTCCTATCTATGTAAGGGCTCCTACAAAAGGTAGATTCAAGCTGGCACTGGCACGAATGGAATGCCGTCCTTTGAACCGATACGCGATGTTCGAATTTCAAACCGAAAATCTGTTATTATTTTACAGAATTGTATACTTTCGTTCACTCATTCAATCCATTCGTGCCAGCTCTTGGAAATCGGCCACCTTCGTTTTTCATTTTTTAGGGCAAAAAACGGAACCCTTATAGTTTCGCCATGTCCGTCCGCCCGTCCGTCCGTTCGTCCGTCTGTCCCAGCTTAGCTCAGAGACGCTTAGTACTAGAAAGCTGTAATTTGTTATGGGTATCCATATTATTTACGCGGATAAAGTGGTGAAATAAAATCTTTAAAAAAAACATTTTTTAAGGCACCTCCCAGAGATGTAAAGTGGGGATGGGCGTAACATTGTGGGTGTGTGAAGATCATTTTTCGATATAGGAGTCCATTTGGAAATATTAAGCTATTTTTTGTTAGAGTCGAGTGTCCCCCCCCTCCTTGCCAAGTGCAAGGAGGGGGGGGGACGGTTTTTCTAGCTTAGGCCCGATTCGACCACACTTTTACACCAAGATAAACGCTTACTCTGATTTGTCAAAAAATTACGGTTTTCAATGGCATTTTGACATTACTAACTTTCACAGTTACAGTGTAAGCTTTACCCCCGTGTTAAAAGTTTGGTCCGATTCGGCTTAGTTGAATTAAATTTGTAATGTCATCCTATGGTAAATAAAAATATGTACTCAATAATTTTTTTTTATTTTTAAATGACTAAATACGAAACCAAGCTGTTAACTGCACTTTGAAACTAAAAGTAACTTTTTATTGACTTAAATTATTAATAATCACTTAATAACTAAACTGTCCTTCAATTCTATTCTGGTTATCTATTTTTCTATACTTTAAGTATACTTTAAACAAGATAGTTTTTCTATGCACTTTTCCATAGATATTTCTTGAGTTAAATAGTCATTCACTATTATCGTTATATTTTTATCCATTTTTATATGTTTCCTCAATCGTTTACGTTCAGTTGCCATATTCATTTGCTCTTGAAGGATGCGGAAATCAATGGTCTTTGACTCTTCTTTCAGCATTGAAATCAAATGAAATAAACTTTTATCGCCTTGAACTAGTTTGTTCATTTTATTATGCCAACCCTCTGCCACATTGTTGGTACGGTGGCGTTGGGCATAACAAGAAACAATGTTCATATTCTTGACATTATACCATTGTGAACTAATGTATTGGTTGAACAAATCAATGCCTTTTATAGGAGGTGCCTTTTCCAATACGCTAAACCACGCTTCAAGTATCTTGGTGTTTGGCATATGAGCGACTGAAACACATTTTGCCACGTAGTTGCAGCCTTCACGGTTACTGGAAATATTCAAATCCGATGCGTGTTTCCACACGGCATGGGCAAAGTGAAAAAAACAGACTGTGACCGAAACTGATTCAAAATTTTTTGCAATTGCGGTTGGAGTATGGGAATCGGGTTTATGGCTACAGGCGCTCCCATCGTCGAACACTGGAACTCTTTTAGATTCATCTACTTTCAGAATTGCAACTTCACTCCGCTTGGGTGCGCAATGTTGTGCTCCTCACCGTTGCCAGTGTGGAGCTAGCGTCGACCGGCTTGGTCACCACGGCTTGTCCTGCGCGAGAAGCGCTGGCAGATTCTCCCGTCACTCCAGCCTTAATGACATTATCCGCCGGGCTTTTACCAGCGCCAACTGTGCGGCCATTTTGGAACCAAATAGTCTCATGCGTGACGATGGTAAAAGACCTGATGGGATGACCCTTATTCCGTGGAAGTTGGGACGGCCATTGGTGTGGGATGCTACTTGCGTGGACACCCTTGCGCCGTCACACCTTCCCGGATCGAGAATTAAGGCTGGATCCGCGGCAGAATCAGCAGAGACCCTGAAAAGGCGCAAGTACAGTCAGCTCGAAAGAAGCTACGTATTTGAGCCTTTTGGGGTCGAAACTTTAGGACCAGGAGCTCATAAAATTTTTAAAGATCTTTCCAAGCGCCTGGTCGACACATCTCGTGACCAAAATGCTGGCAATTATTTGGCACAAAGATTAAGCATTGCCATTCAACGTGGCAATACTGCCAGCATTTTGGGACCGATGCCCACTGGCAGCGGTTTATTAGATTAGTGTAGTTTTAAGTTAATTTTAGGTATATTTTATTGTATATATTTTTAACAGTCCTAAATAATTTGACTGCGTTGTGACAATTAATATTAAGGTGGTTTGAAAATAATTTTTTGCCTGCAGTTTAGAAAACCAAAAGTATGGTAGAATGAAGGCTTTTTTAATTAACTTTATTTATTATCGTCTTTAGATTTTTTCATTGTCTCAAATATGCTCAGAAACGGCGAAACGGATTTCATTGAAAACTGTGAGGATTAACACCGAAACTCAATATTTACGAGGCAAGTTTCAGTTCGATCATTTAAACCAAAACGAAGCGAGGGCGAGTCGCTTGTACCTATGTAATAAAGAAGTAAATTACATAATTTATCGGGGGGTTTCAATAACAATACATACAAATAGTTCTGTCATTTTTACTATACCATTAAACTCGTTCTCAGCCGGTTTACTTACCAGGAGATTTTGTTTTTGTGTAGTCAGGTCTTGCTTTAGTATGTGGTGCATAAAACTCTGAAACTTAATTTATTAACAACATAAAAATTACGTCACAAGAGTGTATTGTATGAATGAATGAATGAATGAACGAAACATTTATTCGGCTATAGTGCAAGATTACAAAAGTACAATAAAATAAAAAAGAACTTAAACTATAATCTATTTCTACAACAAAAACAAAAATAAATGCGGGGCAGAGCCTCAGCACTGATTTTCAGCTGGAGCCTGAGATAGAGGTAGATTACATAGACAATTACAAAATAAAACAGCCAAAAACAATAAGTAAAAATTTATAAAATATATATCTAAAGAATAACAGCGTGAGCAGTGTGCTCTTATGTAGGTTTTGTACCTACCTACTTACATTTTAATGTGCTTAATTAAGCTCAATAATTATTATTTAAAAAATGTGTTTATAATAAAAATGAAATAAAAGGAGAATGGGCAAATTTGTATGGAACGTGGCCTATGAGCGGCCAGCGGTAATTTCAATGTCAGATGTTGTAGTACAGTCCTAAAATCACTTCGTAAAAGTTTAATTACCGTGACTTAATTGTAACCTGAATAAAAGACGATTTTATTTTAGAGTACTTTGTATAGTTTTCCCAATTCCTGGCCTGGGAATGTTTAGTAATTAGGAAAGGAATAAGGTAGCATCATGTAATATAATGCTCATATAAAGGGCTGTAAAGCGAAGTACTTAACAAATATCAAATAATTATTTATTAACAATTAAAAATATAAGTATAACTTACGAACAAAAATATATTCATCATACGATTCAAAAGTCACGGTGTATGACTAAACTTAAATCTGATGCTGGTAACAAAATATCTTCTGGTTGGTTTCTTGCCCAGCCTAGGTACCATACCACGCACATAATATGTGCACAGCAGCCGACGGTACGTCTTCCACACAGACACGTGCAGTAATAATGAGCGATAGCCTCTCGGCCGTTTCTTTGGTGGTCAATCACAAGGTATGAATAAGTCTCCCTGAGAATGTGAATGGGTCAGATGAGCCCAACGAGATTACGAACTTGTTTATGGAGCATTTTAAAGTTGAGCCGGCGGTGCGCCCGTCAGTGGTGGGAGTGTTCAATGCTTGTAAACGTCGTAATGCATCAATGGTTAGCTTCACAGTGACCGATGTCGCAGCCGTTATAAAGAAGATGTCAAGAGGTAGGTTCCCGGGGCATGACGGGTTGAGCATTGAGCACTTGCAGCATGCGGGAACCCACTTGCCACGGGTACTGGCGCTTTTGTTCAATCTATGTATAAGGCACTCCTATTTGCCTGCAGATCTGATGCGTACGGTAGTCGTTCCACTCGTGAAAAATAAGACGGGAGACGTGTCTGATATGTGCAACTATAGGCCAATATCGTTAGCCACAATCACAGCTAAAATATTGGACTGTTTGCTTGACCGCATTTTGAGTAAGCACCTTGAATTACATGACGCGCAGTTCGGGTTCAGAGCTGGACTATCCACGAAGAGTGCGGTGCTGTGCCTCAAGCATACAGTCCAATATTACACAAAAAGGAGCACGCCTGTGTACGCGTGCTTCTTGGATCTGTCCTAAGCTTTGGACCTTGTCTCCTACGAAGTGCTCTGGCGGAAGTTGCAATATGAGACGGATCTCCCTGATGAAGTCACTGAGTTGTTCCACTACTGGTACGACAACCAGAGAAATAGTGTCAGGTGGGCGGGAGCATATTCTGAGGATTACAGGTTGAAATGCGGAGTGCGACAGGGAGGAGTTACGTCGCCTAAGCTTTTCAACCTGTATATCAATGGCCTGATCAATGAACTCAGCGGTGCCAAGGTTGGTTGTTCGATTGATGGTACGTTCATTAACAATATCAGCTATGCTGATGATATGGTGCTACTGACTCCTGCGATCAGTGCCCTTGGTAAGCTGCTCAGGATTTGTGAGACGTATGCGGAGGCCCATGGGCTCAGGTATAACACGAAAAAGACCGAGCTGTTAGTGTTTAAGCCGAGGGCAGGTTCTGTGGGAACTGTGCCACCGGTATATCTCTTTGGCAGTGAGGTAAGTCGTGTCTCTCAATTCAAATACCTGGGCCACTGGATAACCGACGACCTATCCGATAGTACAGATATGGAGAGGGAAAGAAGAGCTCTATCTGTAAGATGAAATATGCTCGCCCGCAGGTTTGCTCGCTACTCCAGAGAGGTTAAAATCTCAATATTTAAAGCACTTTGCCAAAATTTCTATACGAGCAGCCTGTGAGTGAAGTTTACGCAGAGAACCCTTAATATGTGCAAAATAACAACGCTATCAGGATGCTAATGGGGCTGCCGCGATATTGTAGTGCATCCGGTATGTTTGCGGAGGCGCATACCGATGGCTTCTACGCCGTTATTCGCAAAAGGACCGCCTCCTTGACGTCTCGTGTACGTGGCAGCCCTAATAGCATCATGACCGTTGTTGCCAGTAGCCAAGAATGCCCTTACCAGAGGCATTGGGTGCAACTGCACGTGCGGGGGGTGTAGGGTAGCCTGGGCTGTTGCGCTGGCAATTGTTTTATTTTTATTTTTATTTTACTATTTTGTGTCTTTGTTTTTTACGTCTTTCGTTTTAAGTATTTGTATCGTACTAACCTTAGTTCTAAAGTATTTTGTATGACTAACAAATTTTTGGATCGTAGTATGGTCTAAAATAAATTATTTCAATTTAATTCAATTTCTATTTAACCGTAACAACATTTTAAAGATGGACACGCGTAGAAAACATCGCTTGGCCACACTGATGTTCGGACTTGTCACATCCAAGGAGCCTACGTAGGTACCTGTACGGGAATCTTATCTGGGCGCATAACGCACACAGCCGGGACACGCGACCTCTCTGGCAACTGCAGCTCGTAATTCCCCGCCATCACTCTGCTGCATTACGTGGGTGTTTCCGTGCACGTTTGAATTTAAATGTAAGGCATTTTTTTTTATGCCAACGAAAAAGTAAAGCCTGACTTATAATTATTAAGCAATAAGTTTTTTTTTAAAGCTGTATTGTTTACCTTATTGGACTGATATAAAATCGTAGTAAACCATTGATCCGCTGCACATGTAACACCATTAGATCACAATTTATTACACGCACTAAGCTTTAAACGTTTAATGAAATGAGTGTAAATTAGTTTTGTGATCCAGTCACACCCCAAGGTGAGAAGAGGTAAACGGGGGTAGGTACCGGTTATCCCGCTTAATCGCGGGCGCATCATTGCGGGTTAATGTTGGTGGTACCGTTAGGCTCTTTTACCCTATTGCATGTTTTCAATCTCTTCTTCCTTTGCCTCTGTTCAGTTGCCTTCCTTTTTAATTTTGTTCGAAATATCTTGACCTATTTTTGTACATATTTTTCTTCGTTTTTATATTTAAAAAAATATTTAATTTATTTCTTATTAACCTTCTTGTTAATCTACTACTAATTGATTATATTCTTTAATTAAACACTGAGAGGTGTCAATTTCAACGTCACAGAATCACCCATGGCAACATTATCCTAAGATTATATTTTTTCTTTCCTTCTATATTGTTTTTGTTTTTATTTTTGTGTTGCCATCCTTTCTTTTTATGATGTTTTTCTTGTTTCGGTTTTTTTTTCTGTGTATTCGTCGAATAAATGTTTCTTTTTTATTTTCTAGTAGGAAGTTAGATTAGAGTTTTTCCTTCCAAACCGCATCAAAAGTGACTGTCTGTGATTTCATATAAAATACCGAAATTTAAATGCTACCTGCTATTTACACTATCCCTAAATTATAAATGTCTTCAGTTTTTTTGTCTCGAATATGCTTAGAAACGGATTTAATTGGAAACTGTATTGCAGGAAAGTTAATCTGTACGAGGCTTCTTTCATGTCGATAATTTTAACAGAAATGAAACGAAAAAAGTTAATTACAAAATTTATCAGGGGGCTTCGATAACAATACATTAATAGAAAGCAATGTTTAAAAACCCGGCTGCATTTTTTGATATTGTTGTCATTTTTATGTTAAAAAAAACCCCTCTCTGTACCGACGTAGATATAACTAACGACACCTCTTATGTTAAAATTTATCAAGCTGTTTAGCCTGCAGAGCGTAACAAAGAAATATATATAAATACTTCATGTACAGTCACCGGCAATAATATATTATCCAACATTGGGCGCAAAAATATCTGACACGCTCTTATACCTCTAGGAATAAAGACGTGTTAGATATTTTTGCGACCAATGTTAGATAATATATTATTGCTGGTGACTGTACGTAGTACATGCTACATACACTCGAAAAAATAACCCTCCTTCTGAAGCAGTCGGGTTAAAATGGAGGTGATATTTACACTATAGCATTAAATGCAATCCAGCGCCTCTATTCAACACGGTAAAACAATATCGCATTTGATCTGTTATCGTATTGTCAACGTTTTGATATTTCTTATTTTCTTGACAGTAATGGCGGCTGACGTCATAACAATACCATAACAGGCAAAATACGATATCGTTTTTACCGCCTAGAATAGAGGCGCTGGCCGGGTTACTTACCAGTAGATTCTTTTTCTGTGTGATCATCTGAAATCAAATTTATTACCGACATAAAAACAACTCTAAAAAGTATAAAAGACTAACACTTACTTAAATGGAGTGTGAAGAGCAATATGAGAAACAGGGGAGTGAATACTTAGATGACGGCTGGTGGGGATGTTATGAAGAAAAAGGTGAACACGGTGCGCTGACCCGAAATGATTGGGATTGTTTTTTCGTGCTAGGTAATCTGCGATCAGAGGGGCTATTGCCTAACGCACTCGCTATCGCAATCGTTTTCATTTTGAAAATCGAATGCTTGTCTACATACAAAATGAAAACAACTGTTCCACTTTGAAGCCGATTGCGATTGCGAGTGCGTTAGACAATAGCGACGCTGGTCGAGAACTATGAGAAGTTGTGATATTCAAGTATTTGACAGGTGAAGTAAGATTCCCCTTTGGGCACCTTCTCCTCGTGTTTAGCCAGCGAGTTCCAAGACTTTCCTCGAATGCTTTGTCTAACTTCCCGCCTGGGAGGGTACCGTCGTAAGCTGCAGCGCAGGTTGGCTCGGGTGTCTCGTTTTGTAGCGTCTGGTGGATTTTTATCTCTTCTGCGACAGTATTGATATGTAGGTGTTTGTGCATCTCTGTGATTCTTATGAACCTTTTTTATTTAAAATAGCGTTTGCTTTCTTTGTATGTCAGGATATTGGAAGCGCTGGCTGTGCCCCAGAGTTAAATGCCATAGATGTTGGTTTGAGTATTGTTGTGTAACGACAACTTTGAGTTTCGGTCTAGCAACCAACCAATAGAGAGGAGTATGCGGAGCTGACTGCCAACCTTCGCTAGTCGGAGAGACACCATAAGAAGAAGAAGAAGAACCAATCCAGTTCCTGTATTTCAAGTTTGTTGCAATCTAGGAAGCTGTTATTTGGTACGAATATTAGTCACGCTGCGGTGGCAAAATAAAATCTTGAAAAATCTTGAACACCTGAATGGTGCATTACACTGCATAGTGCCATCCCGTACTAGCACAGTCCTAAGCTCGGCATTCAACTCGCGCGCGGACTGTACTATAAGTGGAGCCGACGTTTTCACTATAGCATTGAACTTATACATATTTGGCCGGTTTACTTACCCTCCTCTGAGTTATGAGGTTCCGGTGTTATTCTCGTAAATACTGAGAAATGGGGTTCCGGTGGTTTAGTCGTAAATACTGAAACCAAATTCATTACCAACGTGTCAATAAATAAAATTAAAGTAACTGCCTGTGATCTATATCTATGTATCCATATGTACAGTCGACGTCAAAGATATGTTATTATTTTTTCACCTTATTCCATTGAAATAAGGTAAAAAAATGTGAACATATCTTTGACGTCGACTGTACATATTATAAAATCTTAGAAGAAAAAACATTTGTACATGTATGGTCAAAATAACTGGGTGGAGCTGATCACTTGAGAATTTGTATAACTACTCTTAGTAACAAAATAAAATATACCTTTTTCATGTTTTTTCGATTAAACTTTCTTAGGTATTTCTTTAAGACGCTTTTTGAGGGCCGTCGATTACTTCACGTGATTAAATTTAAAAGTTTTTTTGCTTTAATTTAAAATTTAATCTACAAAATGTTACAAAAAATAGATTTTTTGTTTGTTAATCAATTTGTTTGTGGGAGGTGATCTCTGGAACTACTTGTCCGATTTTAATAAATGCCAAGCGAAAAATGCAAATGCAAGGAAGGTCAAAGGGATCACTTGTAACAAGTATGTTCATTATACCTTCTTCGATAGCCCAAAGTTGTATATGTCCAGGCAAATACCAAACCAGCGTTACAATCAAAAGGTAGGTATAGTTTAAACTTTTTGAACTGAGCTCTTCCTCTTACCTGTTAACACAATGGTCATTGTATCTATACAATCCTATTATCTGCTTGTTCTCGAAACTGCCCACAAGTTACTTTACGAAAAAGTTTAGAAGTACATTGCATGAATGTTGAATTTTCAACCTTAGTCCTTATCGAGTAAGTTTTAAATGGCCTAACAGGAAAATAGCGAATGTATCCTGTAGTCGATATCTACAGAGTAAGTTCTTGTCGAGTGTCAGGCGGTTGAAAAATTGCAAAAAAAAATGCTTCCCATTATTCTATTACTGTATTTTGCAGTCTATTGTCTTAAGAAATACAGTCGAAAATCTACGTTAACCTTCGAAAGCGGTTATAATCTGCTTTTACTGCGAACTCGTTATCCTAATTTGTGGTTAACTACACAATGGCTTTGTATTCTTAATAAGTGGATAAGCTCTGTTGAAAAAGTTTAAACTATACCTACTTACAGTGCTACGCCGTGCATGCACCGATTGCCGGTCCTCGTCGACGGCTATTTATCTTCCGAGGAAATCTTCGTTTTGTTGGTTCCGTTCACTTCACCTTATTTGTCCTATTAAATAGGTATGTCACAACACAATAAAAGTACAGGCAGAACTGTAAAACTGGCTGGCTGGACACTTTATATTTAAACCGCCGCCGAGCTTAGGCCGAGAGAGAAATCTTCTCTTTTTTGGCCGCACGGAGCTAGTGATGCGCAAACGCCGGGTGTTGTCCGTACGATTGGTGCGTTGCACGATTGGTACCAAATTTTGTCCATTCCTTTTTGAGAGACTGGCCATGAATAAATGCCTGAACATTCACTCTCCCCCCAAACCAAGGACTCCTTGGTTGACTTAAAAATCAAGAGGAAGCAGGGCTAGTTTAGATATGGGACGCAGAAACGTGCCCTTTTGTGTTCAAACTTCCAAAACCCGTACTACCCCATCCTTCCCCGGCAATAACGTAGTAATGCGACCGCGTTTTCACTCTAACGGGGGATAGTTGTCTTCTTTAATAATCACTAAGTGTCCGATATTAATGTTATCTGTTTTGTCGGTCCATTTATATCGTACCTGAAGGGTGTGAAGATATTCGTCATGCCATCGTTTCCAAAAGTGTTACGAAAGGCGTTGCATTAGTTGAATTCAGATAAGCCGATTAATGTTGGTTTTCTCGAAATCATATTCTGGCAGGGCAACTAAAGGCTCGCCGATCAAAAAATGACCAGTCGTTTGGGCTTGGAACTCATTCGGATCTGAGCTTAGTGTGAGTCAAAGGTCGTGAATTCATAACGTCTTCTACTCGGGTAAAAAAGGTGGTACGTTGTTTTTGTTCGCCGAGAACTCGACGCATGTGTGTTTTCGCCGTTTTAACAGCAGCTTCAAAACTACCACTCATATTAGGAGCACTTGGAGGATTGAATAACCACGTGATGTTCGATTTTCACAGCTTGCGACCGATCCCGTCATTATGATTTCGTAAATAAATGTACACGTTCTTTAAATATTTTTCAGTGCCTGTGTAGTTATAATAATAATAATAATAATAATAATAATCATTTATTAAAGCAGTATTCAATTACAATAATTACCAGGGGTCCCCACACTAGGCTACGCCTGTATCGCGGGGAACCAATTAACAATTAAACAACAGAAATTAGTTACGTTCTAGTTGGCTAAGTAACATTGTTCTATGAAAGACAATGTGTTCAACTTAAACTATCTTATCTAACATGATTCTAAAAATGAAAATGTATTAAACTTAAAATATCTTATCTAGAATAGCTTCAGTCTCGGTATAATTTAATGAGAGAAGGAATTTTAGTATACGCTTTTTAGCTTCACTCATAGTACAGCCCTTCAAGTTACAGTGCTTGAGAAATACATTATATGTAGATGCTCGGATGTGATCCCCGAAACGTTTACCGAAGGCGGAAAGTACCTTTGGAACTGGTAGTCTGAAAACGCGTTTTTCAAGTAGTGTGCCATAGCAGGACATGGACTTAGAATATTTATGAGTAAGTAAGGAAATGTTGTGTAAAAAGAGTTGACGTACAGTTAGAACATGTGATTCTGCATAAAGAGCTTCAGTTGGGTATCGAAAAGGTTTTTTGAACATCACTTTCAACACAGAACGTTGCGCTCTTTCGATCTCCAGCATAGCGGTCTTTGCCGCGCTGCCCCATACTGTAATGCAGTAGCCGATAACTGACTGGCACAGCGCGGTGTAAACCATAGTTAGTAAGCAATTATCTGCAGAGTGGCGAAGTTTTTTGAAAATAAATATAGATTTCCTGATTCTTGCGGAGAGTTTATGAATGTGATGTTTGAAGTTAAGTTTTTCGTCTACAAATAAACCAAGATATTTAATTACGTCGGTGCGTTCGATGGAATCGCAGTTACATGGCACTGTGGGAAAGTCTTGGCATGAGTGAATTTTTAGAACAGGATTAAGTGGTGGTTTCGACGAAGCGGTTTTATGAAAACACAAGAATTTCGTTTTGTTGCCATTTAGGGTCAAAAGATTAGCATTAAACCAGTCGGATGCAGTTTTCATGCCTCTCTCTGCAACAGCGACTGTTTTCTCCCAACTTTCCCCATTAAAGAGGATCACCGTATCGTCAGCGTAACAAATAATCTCTGCGTTTTGAATTGGCAAGTTAAGGAGACCATTCATGTAGATAATGAAGAGGGTGGGGCCAAGAATGCTTCCTTGCGGCACGCCAAATTTAATTTGCTCCGTAGCACTTTTACAGGAACCCACCCTAACTAGTTGCTTTCTCCCTGAGAGATAACTCTCAAACCACGCCAGCGGCACACCACGAATACCCAAGATTTGTAGTTTCCGTAGCAAGATCGGAAACGAAACGGTGTCAAAGGCTTTTGCCAAGTCCAGGAAGACACCGATACATTTTGAGTTACTGTCTAAAAAGGATGAAACAAGGTTAATTAGAGTTGAGGTGGCGTCCTCCGTGGATCGGTTCTGCCTAAAACCGAACTGTCGATTTGATAAGAGACCGAAATTTTCAATGAAATTGACTAATCGAGTGTTAACCAGCTTTTCCAAGATCTTAGAGAAAGCACTGAGTAAAGATATCGGCCTGTAGTTTCCTATGATGTCTTTGGGGCCATCTTTGTGAATAGGAGTAATAGACGCTGTCTTCCATTGCTCAGGGAAGCAGCCGGAGCTAAGGCTTAGGTTATAAATATGAGTAATGGGCTCAATGATGGCATTTTTCACATATTTTATGAGTTTGTTGCTAACACCGTCCAGGCCTGGTGCACTGTCGCTTTTTAATTGCATGATGATGGCTTCAACTTCTCTGAAATCAGTTGGTTGCATGAAGAAAGACATGTCCGAGCCACCGGTAAATTTAAGTTTATTTGCCAGGTTTTCCTCTGTTTCTCCAGATTGAGAAATAATATTACTAGCTAATTTATGACCTACGGATGAAAAGAATTTGTTGCAATTATTTAAAGACTCTTCTGGATTAGGTGTGGCTATGAGATCGACGGGTTGAGAATTTTGTTTGTTGGTATTACATATGTTTTTGACTGCACTCCACAGTTTTTTTGTATTGTGATTACTGGCAGCGAGTTCAAGTTTTTCGTGTTGTTCTTTAAGTTTTTTTAAGAGGTTGTTTAAGAAGTTTTTGTATCTAGTATAACTTAATTGTAAGATCTCATCATTTGGAAACTGTTTTGTTTTCTGGTGTAACCTGTCACGATGTTGTGCACAACGAAATAACCCAGGAGTCATCCAAGGTTTCAAGGTAAATTTAGACCTGGGAATCCTAACTCGTTTTGAGTTATCCTTTACGGTATTTTGAAATATAGTCATAAAAGCGTCCGTTGCAAAGTTGACGTCGGAAATTCCCAAAACTTTATGCCAGTCAGTCGATGAAAGCTCCAACGCGACACCTTCGTAATTAGTAACGGTCTTTATTCTATTTGGCTTAGGGCGACCCGATGACAGCGAAGAGATTTCGACAGCGGCAGCCTTGTGATCTGTCACGTTAAGGTCACAGACCAAACCAGTCACTAAGCGATTAGTTTTTATAAATATGTGGTCCAGACAGGCATCTTCGCGTGTGGGTAAGGTAATCGCGGGTGCGAGTCCATGTTCGGCAAGAAGACAGAGATAATCTGTTACGCTGGCTCGCTGATTAATTGTGGAGAGAATGTTGATGTTTATGTCGCCAGTGATTATTAAATGATTTACATGACTGAGAGTATTAAGTGTATTTTCCAGGTCAATAAAGAAATTTGTGGTATCTCTAAAAGACGGGGATCTGTAAAAACAAAGTATTGTGACCTGATTCGGGATATCTACTAATAAACAGCATGCTTCATTAAAAAGGGGCTCTGATACAGTTCCATTCCAACCCTAACAAATACTACGACACCTCCGTTTTGATTGATGTTATGTGTGGTATAATACGAGGAGTACCCTGGGATTTGGTCTATCGATAGGGAGTCTTTTAGTCTACATTCAGTTAAAACTAAAACATCAAATTCAACCTTTGTTCGGTGTAAATTAAGAAGGAAAAGATCAAATTTTTTATTAATGCTGCGAATGTTAAAAGTTATGACTTTAAAGTTCCTTGATTTTTTTTAAACTGTGTTGCAAAATTCCGGGGAAGAAACTTCATGACAAGCAATATTAAAAACAGTATCCATATCGTCAGCTACTTCAGATCTGTTCATTTAAGAAAGAAAATAAAATTTATATCAGTGGCAGTAAAATGCGCAGATTTGAGTGTAGTACTATGTGAGTTGGCATATAACACAGAATTTGAACTTGTTTTACAAAAAGGAAGCGAATTTATAAATAACTTTAACAATGAATTTTTGCTTGTCAAAAACCCAGTGTCGTGAAGTGAGAATAGCAATCTAAATTTTGTATCTATGTATCCAATTAAGATATCAAAAATAAGTCTAGGGTAAGTAACATGAGTTAATAGAACATTGCTTTGGGTTTCTTTTGTGTACATTTCAAACGAGTTAACATTTGAGACAAACATAAAGTTAGGTGACACATTTTGACTTAACTTAGGAAAACTTCCATATAGGGTCAGAGTATAAGAGAAAGTTATTGCACGAGACAGCATTTTGTGAGATCCATAAAGTGACAAGATGCTTATTATTATATAAAAATCTAAAATATAATATATGGCACAAACAAATGTACTAGAAACAAGTAATACCAGCAGTAGCAAAATAACTATTAAACCGCTTTCAATTTCATTTGTTTTGAAACACCTCAGACTGGCTTTTGGGCACAGTTTCTTTGCAAAGCTTATCCAGCACGGCTTCCGATGTGATTCGAACCACGGAGCTTGTCTCGGTACGACGCATGTAGATGGAGCCATTTGAGGACCAGACGAATTTAAACTTGAGTTGGGCTCCGGCAGCTCGAGCTTTGCTAAACAGAATCCTGTTTGTCTTGGTAAGGTGTTCGTTTAGGTAGACACGACGAGTGCTACCCGCAATCTCCAGCATGTCAGTAGAGAGCCCGCGGCGCACTCTCGCGGCGTGCAGGATCTGATCACGCGGCGCGCGCCGCGTCAGCGTCAGCACGATGGGTCTCGGCCGCTCGATGCCGCCCGCGCCGCCGCCGCGTAAGCCGACACGCCGCACGTCGTCGACATCGCGGGGGTCGAGTTGGACACCTAAGTAATTTTACACAGATTGTGCTCACCACTTGTTGCAAGTTTTCCCCGTTATTTTCAGTCAGACCTGTGATTTCGACATTTTTGAGTAGGCGGCGTTGCTCTTTGGAGTCGAGTTCGTGGCGCAGCTCGACGACCTCGGCGCGCAGGTTTTTCACCTCGGATTTGTAAAAATCAAGCTCTTTGAGCTGACTTGTCATCTCTAAAATTTCGTTTCGAAACATAGCAACATCCTCTGATGTATGATTTAGCGAGGTGGTAAATTCATTCATTTCCTGTTTCATAGTTTCAAACACGCGTTGTAATTGCTGAAGGGCTGTAGGTGGGTCATACACAAAAAGTGCAAAATAAGTGTTCAAAATCATGTGTTATTATTTTTTGAGTTCTTTTTTTTTAAATATACTTTAATTTAAATTTGTAAGTATTTCAAGAAACGATGTGCGTAAATGAAAACCTGAAACGGGACGAATTGTCGAAGCTGCGATTTATTTTTCTATAAAATGTCCCTTTCTGTGGACTGTTCTACAGCGGAGTATTAAACTTTAAGCAATGTTTAAAAATATTGTTTGCGATATCTCATTGATATTTTTGACCTCTTTGATTGAGGAATATACGTAGGTACACGACGATAAAGTTCATAAAAATTTAGAGATTCACATTAAGCAATTAAGTAAATTACTTATTTTGTTACCGTTTTTAAGGTCCCTTCTGTGGACACTACAAAAGACGTTCAAAATCGGGTCTACTTAAACGCATCCGAATGACGCACTTTGTAGTGGCAGCACTGATTTTTCTGTCATTCCGTACTAGAGAACTTGAAAAAACGCGTGCGCCGGTTGTGAAAAAAAAATATCTTTCGTTCTATTTTGTGATTTGGTCAATAAATTTAGTCTTTCCTGTGCGACGTATACGTTGGTAAGTATGTTTTAATAAAATATATTAATTGCATGACTGTCTGTACAATGGGGAGAGGTAACCGAAAACCGCAATACTTTCATTCTAACCTAAAACTTAAACATGCTGGCCTTGATTTACTAATGGTATGTCTTTTCGGAGGACATCTTCTCTGTAGACGCACGGTCTACAGAGAAGAAGATGTCTACAGAAGTGATGCCAGGGCTTCAATTATATGTCTACAGAGGAGACAACGTCTACAGATGGGGTTGTGTCTATTTGATTTTTATATTTTTAGCTAACGATTAATGTCATCCTTTGTTTTTTTATGTTATACATGTAACATCAATTTCAGGCTTAAAAAACGCACTCAGAGATGTCAATTAAATTTAATGCTTGATTAAATTTGCTGCTGTCACATTATTTAGTATAGCAATAGAATAAAACAACACGTCACTAAACAAGCATTAAATTTAATTCACGTCTCTGAGTGCGGCAGTTAGGCGTAAAAAAGACTAGCAATAAAAAGTGCCGAAGTTGATTGCTGCCTTTACTTCAACATTTAAACTAGAAAAAGACTGCAAAATTTGTCTTCTCTCTCTAACACAAAAGTAAGAATAAGATAGCTTTCAACTGCTGCAATTTTTATTGCTAGCCCAAACGTTGCTTTATGTTTGTTAAACTATTTATTATTAAACTATTAAACGTTTGGGTGTTGTATTTCCCTATTGCTTTTGTGCTTCTAACAGCATGTGACGTGATGTTTTCTTTCAGTCATGATGGCACGCACTAGCAGATCTAGAATTCAGCTATCTGAAGAAGACAAAAAGAAACGCCGTCGTGAACAGAAAATGCTCAGTAATCGACGAGCTCGTGCAAAAATGAATGAAGCAGCTCTTGAAGAAAGGAGAAGAAAGGATCGAGAAAGATATTATAAAAAAAAAGAAAACGGGTTGATAAAAACAATTCATGATTTGACGCCACGTGCACAAAGAAATATGAGAAAATTATGGAGGGAAAAGGCAGCCAAAAAACGACAGAATGAAAAAAATAAGAAGCGAGCTCTTGCATTTGTAGAACAAAACACACCGCCTTCAAGCCCTTTAATTTCACGTCAAGTTGCTAGGGGATTATTACAAAGGCGTCGTAATAGGCAAAGAATTAGAGCTGAAAATAACAAATTAAAGGTCAAGGTATCAGTATTGATGTCAAAGATGGCAAAATACAGAATGCGTTATATTAGGACATATAAAAAATTACAAAGTATCGACACACCCAGTCAACCACCCCGACACAAAAACAAGAAAAAATATGAGCTAAAAAATAAAATACAGGACTTTTTACTGCAGGATGAGAACAGTAGACTTACAGCCGGAAAAAAAGAAACAATTACTCGAAATAAAGTAAAGAAACAAATACGCTTTATGAATGATTCTTTATTAAACCTTTACAAAGCATTTGTTCAAAAAAATGCCCAGGACAATGTTTCTTACGAAACCTTTCGAAAAAATCGTCCATTTTGGGTAATATTTCCGAAAGTAAATGCAAGAAATACTTGTTTATGTGCTTTGCATACCAATACTGATTATATGGTGCGGGCACTGAAGAATGCAAAGATTATAAATCATATATCGGCTACAGCGTTGATCAAAGCTTTATGCTGCGACGATAAATTAAATGTAGACTGCTTAGAACAACAATGCCCAAATTGTACGGGTAAACAAATTGACTGCAACGATTACAATGACAATGACACAATACAGTACGAAAGATGGGTTACTAAAACTGTTACAATTGTTATTAAAGGTCAACCTAAACTGTGCAAAAAAACCATTAAAGAAAAAGTAGTTACCACAATGAAAAATCTTATAGAAACACTGAGATCTAACTTACCAGACTTTATGCAGCATGTTGCAAATATGATTCATCAAATGAAAGTGATTCAAAATTTAAAACAACAACTGCTACCGTGCCATGGACTGCTACACATCGATTTTTCAGAAAATTATAACTGCAAGTATGGAGAAGAGATTCAAGCCGCCCATTTTGGTGGTTCTAAAGCCCAGATATCGTTACATACTTCGGTCTATTATAGTACTGATTTAGATCCACCAGAAAATTATGTTAAGGCAACTTCATTATGCACTGTTTCAGACAATTTAAGGCATGATCCAGTATTGATTTGTGTTCATCTTCATGCATTAATAAATCGAATCAAAGAACTGTCACCTAATCTACAACATTTACATATCTTGAGTGACGGACCCTCGACTCAATACCGAAACAAGTCTATGTTTCACTTAGTTGCTACATATCTAAGTGAAATGTTTTCTGTTGAAACAATTACTTGGCACTACAGTGAAAAAGGACATGGAAAAGGAGCGCCTGACGGAGTAGGGGGATGCATCAAACGGGTGGCTGATAGCTCTGTTGCAAGAGGAAAAGATGTCTCGAATTTGGATGCATTGATGGATTGTCTAAAGAACAATTGTAAAGGTGTTGAAGTTTTTAAGATAAATGACACTCTTGTACCTGAAATTCAAGCAATTGTAGATAAAAGCAACACACGCCCCTTTAAAGGCACTCTTAAAATTCACCAATTGTCCTGGAGTACAAACGAACCGTTAGTAGTTCACGCAAGACGGCTCAGTTGTTTGATTTGTGCAGCTCATGTAAGATGTAGGCATTTTGAATTAGGACAAATCCAGATCAAATTCCTCTCTTCCAGTCCGTCTGATAATTTGTCATTGCGCGAATATTTGTCTTTGCCTAATTCCCCGGAGATTCCTGCAACACCCGATGCTCCAACCGAACCAAATTCGCCTGGTTTGTCGGATAGACTGACACCTAATGAGCCAACTGAGGGACAAATACGAAGTGGCGTACCTACCAAACGAGCTCGTCGCATCTATTCTGATGTCTCTGAAAATTCCACTGAGCTGCCAAGGAAAAGGTTATCTGCAATGCGACCAGTTTTTGATTCAGATAGTTCTGATTGTGCAAGGCCTGCAATTAATAGGGAACGAATATTTACAGATTCTGAGGATGAGAATATTTTTTAATTTAATATTTTACATGTGACTACAGGAAGATAAGTCTCTTCTATGGACACTTTTTGATTATTTTTTTGTTCTTTATTCTTCAATTAATAACAGTATAAATCGTGTACATGTTTAAAAAGATAGTTAGTGTATTTGATTTATGCTAACATTTTTTGTGACAATTTATTATGATGATCTCATATTTGATAATAAATCTTTTTTTTTATTTTCTGTAGACATTTTTGACTCTTCTGTGGACGTAACAAAATAGAAAGTCCAAATATTTAAAAAAAAAAACGTAATCTGATCTCGTTTATCATTTTTATACTAACAAACATAATATGCTTAAAATAAATACAGAATCTCAAAAAGATACGACGACTTTTATTTAAAAAAATATTTTATTTACGTTTTCGTGTATGACCCAGTAAACGATGTTAACACCTCGGCCGGCACAGTCATCGACGCCAGGTTCTGGGCAGAGGTCAAAAATTCTACAGCCGTCTCTTCATTCGGGTTTGCCACCGACTCAGCTCTCTTTGTTAAGGGACAGTTTCGAACAGGAGTCTCATCATTTTTTATTACCGATTTACTTGCCTTGCAGCTCGGACACACGTACTTATTGCCATTTAATCTGAGTGCCTTGTTTTCCTCCCTGGTTAACTTTAGGCAGAGCGAGTGGTATTTTTTTGGGCATTTGGAACAGGGGACAACGTCGACTTCGCCACCCGACTTCCCTTTCAAATGGGTGTTGCATGTACCACACAGCATCTTGTCAGAAAGTCGTCTTAAGTGTATGTAAACAAATACTGCGTTTAGGTTTGTTGATTTCCATATACACCTAGCGTCACCTATCGGCGGATAACTAAAAAAGGTCGATAGCTATGCAAACCAGGCCAGTCGACTTATGATTCATCGAACTAGGGTACTAGAGTAAAGGTGATTGTAGTTTTGGCAGTTTTCAGTAGAGGGCGCCAGTATATGTGTGTAGAAACTTTGACATCCAACAACGGCGACGATTATTTTAGGTTATGCTTATTTTAGGTTATTACACTTTTAAATTAATTTGAGACGAGTTTAGAACGTTTCCAATTTGTGTTTAATGGCACTGTCACTTTTCCTATAGTCCGTGAAACAATTAGGAGTGCAAAGAAACACTTAGGACGCAATCCACTTGTTGTCAAAACATCACCGGTTTTTACAGTTTTTGCCGAAAATTTCACCCGAATCACACCAATAACGTTTGTACACAGTATTTATCTCACACAAAAGCACTAGACATCAGATGTTTTTGACGGGATAACGTAAATTTCTTAAAATTGTTATAAATAGAAGAGGTAACTTTTAATGATGTTGACACTAGAAGCGCCACCTAGCGAAAAAAAAGATTCGTGCCGCAATCTGATCTTACAAGCGAAGGAATTCCGCGTCTTGAAACGAATTTTGTGAAAGCGTCAACAAAGGCCTGAACTGAGAGTTTGTTTCTCCATACTTCGTGTCCCAGTGTTTGCTTTTCACTTTGTATGGAAAAAACAACTTTAGGTGATTACTTGAAAAAAATACTAATAAAAAAAAGAGCAAATAGGTTTAAAAACTTCGCTGATTCGTAATGATTCTAATTATGTAAGATACCACTGAAAAACGTATGAAATACAATATGAAATTAATCGCTGAACATACATAGGCCTTAAATCGATAGCTTTTTAGGTGCTCTATCAGCCCTAGGCAGGTTGACATCGGTTTCTGGGACACCCTGTATATACAAGGTAGTAATAGTGTGCTAAATTATGAACAAATCTACCCCTTCCCGGGAGAAAAGAGGATGCTTCGTGCTGTACGGAAGATCAGAGTGACGAAGACGACCACCGACTCTCACCATTTCGTTATCTTCCAGGAATAAGTTAAGTTTCTTTAAATGCGACTTTACTTTAGATTTTGACTTAAGCGATTCTCTTTCGGGTTTGAATGAGTTTTTTTGAATTAAACAAATGAGTTTTTGAAGCGCGTTCCTACGCTCGTTCACTAAAAGATGCTTGCACAAGATTCGTGCATTTTGAACAAAGCGGAGGATAAAACCTGTAACGTAAAGTAGTTTTTCAAAGGAGCTGTAACGTTCAAAAATGTCAAATCATCAGTAACGGCAGCGTTGGTGACAAATTTTGATTCCACTCCAGGATGTAAGTTTTCGGGGAACTCTGGTCCTTTACATGGCTAGGTGTCGGGAATATCGCAAAGCCAAGGCGGGCTCCACCATAACGGGTGATTAAATAGGTCAGCGGCCGAGGTGCCGCGTGACGCAGAGTCCGCACAATTTTGTTCAGAAGGAACATGTCGCCAAGTATTAGGAATATCGGACATAATTATTTTCGAAACTCTGTTTCCCTCATATACTTGTAATTTATGAGGTTGCGCTCTAATCCAAGCGAGAACTATACTGCTGTCGCACCAGCCTATAACGTTCTAAGTTAGACATCATTTAAGTGACATTTAAATAGCGTCTTTATTACATTTATTTTGGTTTTTACCCAAAAAAGCGCTAATGTCTTTTTTATTTGATTAAAATTTGTTGTTGAATCAAATTTGATGCCATGGTGATGAAAGAAAAGAATAACCATATCCCTCCCATAACTGGAGTGATAAAGACAAAAGCACTCAATCATAAAGATTAACGTTCAGAAGTGACACGTGATTGAAACTAACGGTGTCGCGATGCTATTTTAAAACATTGATTTTAATGAGTTATATCGGTCATATTTAAAGAAAAAATACTCAATAAGGGAAAAAGTATTCTTTGTCCCTTTATATCAACATCTAATATCATAAGGACTGCCATATTTCAAGCACACTTTACCTAATGCGCGTTAAAGAATGAGAGGGTAAGTATTGAACGTAAGTTAAAGTTAATAATTACCAAGAAGATATTTGTTTTCAATTTTTGTTTAAATTTGTGTTTAAAGTCCTTTAATTTTTAATTTAACTTTGTTTTTACAATTTGACACAATACATCTCTTTTTAGAGTTCCGTTAGTTCAGTAGTTAAAAAATAAAACGAGAACGTTTCGTGTTTTACTGCAAGCACTTCGACAAGTCAGGAAGCTGTCTTACTTCCCAAGAGGTTTTGTTTCTACGTAATCAGGTACTGCTTCAATATCCGGTGCATAAATATTTGAAACCAAATTTACTGCCTACATAATACCGACCGAGTACCGTGTGTGTTCGTGGACCGTGTGATAAGAGCGAAATGTATAGTCGCGGTATGAAACGGTTCGCCACTAATGGACCCTAACAGCATTGAAATAGAGTCGAAAAGTGACGAACCTTTTCATGTCGCGACTATTGTCTTTTTTATCAAAAGACAATACATTATTTATAAGGGGTTTAAAGAATACATTTAAAATGGGGCCGACGTTTTTACTATAGCATTTAACTCACTCTTGGCCGGTTCACTTACCACGAGGCGCTGTTTTTGAATGATAAGGATGAGGTTCATGTTTCGGTGTTTGAATTACATAATTTTAAACCTTTCGTTTATTAGTAAACGATAATGATAACTAACAATAAAATTGTTTAACATTATAAAGTCATATTTGTAGGCAATTGCATAGGAAAAACGCAAGCGTTCCAAAATCTGCGACCACCGACCTACGTACATACATTTTATATTAAAATACCTGGATTTGAACCATCTTCAAGTAAGCAATTTGGAAATCTTCGGCATTTTGAATTAAATCCGTCAATTTTTTTTTTAATGCACATACAGTTTTGGCATTTCTCTGTAAAAGGCTTGAAGAGAGTACCAACAGTCCACGAACTGCAAATTTCTGTTGTTTTATATTCTGAAACATTAAGTATTATAAATGAAAATCAGAAATAGGAAGTGTTGTTGAAAGACGTACGAGCAAAGTCAGACAATTGGGATACACCAAAAAAATAACTGCTTGCTTTTACATTTTTATTCAAAAGAGTAGCCTTTTCTAAGGATCTGATTTGAATCATTTCATGATTAAGAGTGTTATTGTTATTGAAAATAATTTATTAGAAAACAATAACCTCATCTACTAACTGTGCAAATCAGCGGAGTAATTTAGAAAGACGTTTTTTTATGAACTTTGTGATCTGTTTTTAAAGTCATTGTAGAGGAACGTCCTTCAAACATAATGTAACAATATCCATATGTTTATTATTTCAGCATTTAGTTTTCGTAAGCATTCGGCCATTGCTTATTACTTAGATTTAATTAAGTACAGCATTTCCTGCCTGACCCTTGTTTCTAGATATTCTAGAAGCCCAAGACACTTAACCTAGTTTTATAAGACTACCAGATACAATATTGTTACGCCGATGGCATAAGGCATCGCGTTTTTAATCGTTAATTTTGGTGCTTTAGAAGCGTTTTCAGCAGGCTGAAATATTGTTTCAGTCCGTTTCAGAGGTAGCTCTATCACATACTAGATTATCATAATTTCGACCAACTTACCGTTGTTTTTAGGCGGCTGAAACATGTTTTCAGTCCGTTTCAGGCCACCCTGCATCAGATTACGCCATAACCTGAAAACCCATTTTCAGGCATTTTCAGGACCCCTTATGGGCCTTTGAAGTACATTTCAGTATATGGCATATTTTCCACTAAGAGTGAAAGAAACAGCAATACTGAGAACCTTCGGAAGTGTGTGAAAGAGAAAACACGACTAGAAAGAGAAAGCAATACTGAGAACCTTTGAGAAGTGTGTGAAAGAGATAACACGATTAGAAAGAGACGGCGATACTGAGAACCTTCCAGAAGCGTGTGAAAGAGATAGGTAACACGAAATGAGACAGCAACACGCGGAACATTCCAGTCTCATCCAGATCCGTGAGTCAAGGCCATAGCGATCGTAAAAAGAACAAGGTAGCAAGGCGTAGAACATTCCAGTAACGAACAGTCTCGATCGACCTTGGCGGGTCGAAGTACATCGATCATTCCGGAAAGGCATTCTGGAATGATCGGATACGGGAGCTATAAAACGGCGGACACCGGTTGCGACGAGTCAGTCTTTTCTTGGAAAGCGAACAGTACGAATAAGAGCGACCCGAGCGATCATCTGAGTATTCGAGGTTTATTGTGCGATAATTGTTTCGTAACGGTGTAAGTGAGTGCGTAATTAAAGTTTACTTTTGATTATCGGTGTATTCGTGTATTTCTATCAGTTACCTACTCCCACGTACGTAACAATATGTATTAGTCACGTAATTAATGGGGGAACACGAAATGGCGATGCTGCAAACACTTTTTTTTTACAGAAAAAATAAAAATACGGTTTCAAGTATGATACTCCCAAGTTTCGTTTGTTCCTCGAAACAGGGAAGGGGTATTACTATACGATAAAGCAGAGCTGCAAGTCCCCCTGATTGGCCTTATTAGTGGCAGCAGCATGATAAGCGACGCCTCGTACTTAGGTACCTATCTAGTATGATCATCCATTTCTGGGTAAGAAAAACCACTGCTGCATTTTCCAAACAGTGAAGAAAGTGGTTTGCTGCCGCGATTGAAGGTCGCCCTCCGCGCAGCTGGATTCGGCGTTTCAATTCAGTTTTGTCAGCAATCACCCGGTTCCTTTCGATTTTTTTTCGATTCAATTCGATTCTTACGAAAAAAACAAGCAGTTTTTTTAGGCGGAAGTATCCCATTTTGTTGACTTAGCTATAACGGCATTAATATTTGTAACTTATAATTAAACACAAGTTTATTACAAAGATTATTATGATTTTAAAAATTGTGGAAACCGTAATATTGACTTTTATGTTTTAAGACAATCGATACTTACCTACCGTATGTGAATTAAATATTATAAGTATTGAATATTGTGGTTTACTAATTTTGGTAAAAAGGTCTTTCTTTTTTTTACCGACGATAGCCCGTCTCTCATCGCGTTACTTATCTTTTAGTACTAGTAAACTGTCGTGATTTTTCATCCAGTATGTTTTCAATAATATTGTTTATCATAGAATGCCGTTACAGAGTGGTTATCTAAAAATTGGTCTCGGCTGAGAACAGCCACACTGTCACAGTTATTCTGGGAAAACACATTAAGAAAATCATTATCTGCAGGACAGGAATCATTACTTAGTCTTTATAAAAAATAAATACAACTTTTTTGAAATCGAATACTGAGACCTTAAAATTGATAGTTCAAAAATCTAAAAAACAGAAAAGTGACGGTTTAATGTCGATTAAAAAGAAGAACGACCCAAAAGCGTTATGGCAAATGAATTTAAGACAAATGAATGACCCTCACACAAGAGGTAATAATCTCTAACTGAAAATTAAAAGACTAATTATTACTGTGTTTTAAATTGTTTGGTAATTACTGGCCTAAATGCATTCGCCATTTGTTCCTTGGAAACAACTATGGACTAGTAACCTACTAACAGCCCTTTTTTACCTTCCTCCTTATCCAATTTAAACGGACTATCAGGAACTGGGACACCAGGTCCCCTATCATATAGAATATATGTTCCATCCTCGACTTCTTCTGGCATGCTTATATCACAGTCTAGAATGCATTTTGCCATGAATGGCTTTTTACACTGACATTTGTTGCAAAGTCTGTCTGGGTCTCTGAATCGTTGTCCAATTACGCACATTCTATCTCCCACGGCTATTCAACAAAGTAAATATTAATAAAACACAATAATTACAAACTTTTGATCGATCATTGTGTTCCTTGTATAAGGAATTTGTCAAACACATGCCACCTTAGGCCAGCTAACAGTAAGCTAATGGCCATGTTACCTAAAGGTCGCTACCCACAATGGTCCATCATCGGCCAGCGTAAGGAACGAAGTAATGCGTAAGAGTGAGATAAAAGAAAATGTAGCTCGCTCTAAGGTGTGAATGCGTTCTTTACCCTGGCTCATAATGGCACATGGTATTTTTACCAAGAGTATTTATGATACTTAAGATAACGAAATGGGTTCTTACCGCGTTAGAATATTTGGCGAATTCCGATACAAGTATTGCGACGATGTCGCAATCGTCATGTCATCAACAGTTATCGGATTTCACGGTGCAACACTGCGGGATATACTTAGAGTAGAAATTTGAATATGGATATGACCAAAATCCCGGGATCTGGTTCGGAAAGAAAATGCAATTGTTGGGATATCTATAAATAAGCACTAGGATAGGATTTAAGACGTGTAAAGAAATTGATTGAAAATAGAAAATATTGAGAAAATAATTTCGCTATTTAAATTTTATACAAACTAACAAAATATGATATTTGTGTGTAGTGTTGTAAATTTATTATGCGTACCGTATTATATCTTTTATTTATATTCACCAAAGCCTAATGGCAGATCAGTTTTAAACAGAGTAATTTAAAAAATACGAATACGTATAGTGAAAATATTTATTCCGAACCCAACATTAAAATGTTAAGGAAATGATCACAATATGATAAAATTTGAAACATTACCCTCTTTCAGCAAAATTAGTCCCGGAATCCCAGGATATATCCACATCAACATAATGTATGAGGTCATTCAACCCATGTTGGACCGTGAAATCCGATCACTGGTCAACAATCTTCGGTCACGAAAAATGAAGATTTCGGTAGCTTGTAGGAACTGCAGAATGAAACATCGGTAGCTCGCCAAATATTTTAACCGCTGTATAACCCTCTTTAACCTTTTCAACGCCACAGTCGGCTCTGGCCGTTAACTAAAAGTCGTGCCACTGACGCCACGTCGGCTACAGCCGACAAGAGTTCAAGATTAAAAGAGACTTTGTTTGATAGCAATAAGGTGTAATTTGCATAGCATAGCAAATATGTTTGGCGCGTGGGTGGCACATTTTGTATTCGACGTATGGCGTTCGAAAGGTTAAAAATGGGACCCTATTTCTAAGACTCCACTTGTCCGTCGGTCTGTCTGTCACCAGGCTGTATCTCATGAACTGTGATAGCTAGACAATTGAAATTTTGACAGATGATGTATTTCTGTTGCCGCTATAACAACAAATACTAAAAACAAAATTAAATAAATATTCAAGGGTGGCTCCCATACAACAAACATGACTTTTTGCCATTTTTTGCTGTATATTAATAACGGCAACAAGTCCCAGAATATTTAGTTGTATATTCACTTTGAAAATAAACAATGAAATTAAAATAAAATAAATATATTTAAGGGGGGCTCCCATACAAAAACGTGACTTTTTTGACGTTTTTTGCTAATGGTTTATAGATAATGGTACGGAACCCTTCGTGCGCGAGTCCGATAAGATAAAGATAAAGATAAAAAAGATAAAAGAAATTTATTCACTAAGTAGGCCGCACGGGCACTTTTACACGTCAAGAATCTACCAGCGCTTTTCAAGAGAAGACCACTGCTGCGAAGAAACGCCGCAAGAAACTCAGCAGTCAGTCATTTTTTAAACATATTTCTTATTACAATGGTACTACTTAGTCTAGCATTATATAAAGCTATAAATATTAAATTAAATATAGTATCAAATAACATGCGTAGTTCAGCAGGAAAACATGCCAATTAAGAATCTTACGGGAGACAAAGAGAGAAAAAAAAACACATACTTATGAGTAGGTATATAAGATGGTGCGAGACGACCACATAAAAGTTTCGATATGTTTTCCTACATCAACGGTGTCCCCTAGACAAGATAAAGATTTTGCATTTGAATAAATTATTATTGACTAAGTTCTTGTTTAGGCCATGCATTTTTGTCTGTTAGATAGTCCTCGATCCTATAATACGCTTTAGACATTAACGACCTTTTCAAGTAATTTTTAAGTGCTGGAAAGGGTAACTTTAAAACTTCGTCAGGTAATTTATTATAGAAATTAATGCATTGACCAACAAATGATTTATATACTTTATGGACGCGGAATTTTCGGATAGCGATTTTATTTTTATTTCTGATATTTAAATTATGTATTTCAGAATTTTTGGTGAAAGAATCTAAATTTCTAATACCATACATAATATTCTCATAAATAAATTGAGACGCTACAGTCAAGATATTAATTTCTTTAAAAAGTTATCTTAAAGAGTCACGGGAGTTTAAGTTGTAAGTAGAACGAATGGCCCTTTTTTGTAACACAAATATAGTTTGTATGTCAGCTGCCTTACCCCAAACCAGAATACCGTACGACATGACACTATGGAAATAACTATAATAGACTAAGCGAGCTGTCTCAACATTGGTTAGTTGTCTAATTTTCCTAACGGCGTAAGCTGCCGAACTTAGTTTACCTGCCAGTACAGCTACATGGGGACTCCATTGCAACGACTCGAACTTGGCCGATTTTTCAAGCTTAACTTCACTTGTAACTAAGAAACTAATAATGTAATCAAATCTTGAAAGTCTATTTTAACCTACGTCTCATTGTCGGATTGACTTGAGTTTTCACATACTTATGCAATTCCAATGGCAATGCAACAATATGGTATGATGATGGAGACAGAAGGTGGTCATAGGAACTCCTCAATGGCTAACAGTAGATCCACCGAGTTTGGAATCGCTTCACTCGTCTTTTGATAGTGAGTTCAGAAGGTGCAGTCGGCAGTAAGCGTGTTATAAAAATGTTTTTATCTATAGTTCTTTAATAACCGCTTGACTCGCTTATCAGAAAAACTAACAGAGAAGGTATCCACATGCAAGGTTACTCAAAATACGTGGTATTCCTGGTGAGGGGAAATGCCTAAGTGTAATGAGAGAAGTCATGGTAAGAGGGATCAAACAGGTACTAAACTGTTGTCAAGACAGAGGACTAGACCTTAAGCCGAACAAGACAAAAATCAACAAGAGGAAAATACTTTAACGCCTATTAAAATCAAAGGTGAGGAAATAGAAATAATCAAAGAAATAAAATACCTGGAGGTAACACTAGACAACGAACTTACACCGATTCAAGTCTCAGTTAATTGGAGGTTATTGGGCTATTTCTCATACATTGCGTAGGTAGTGAATTAATTAGTTTGAAAAAAAAGAAATACGACGTAAGTTAACGATACACATGTTTTTATTTTAATTAGGATGCATGTTAACCATCGTTAAAATATTTCCTCGTATTCCATTTCATCATCATCATTTACTTAATAGCTAGTGACGCAAGTATACATGACGTCACGTGACTAGATAACGCATCAAGTACTCGCCATGGTAGCTCACTGGTCTAAGTGCGCGACTATGAACCTGAGGTCGCGGGTTCGATTCCCGTAAGGCGAGTTCTTTTTCTATTTATTTATGGGAATAATTTAAATAGTAGCCGCTTCTTTATTTAGCCATCCACACACACAGTCACACACTTGTGTTCGTTCACACTTGTTTTGCGAAATTTGAATATTCTCACCCTAACATTCAAATGTGACGGGAATTAGAGTGTGTGTTATAATATTTGGACGGAGGGGTAAGTCAAACATAAGATTAAGGCTCGTGTAGACAGTTCAATAGGGAATAGGCATGGATTTATTAAATCGCATTTCTCAACAAAATATGAAAATACCGTACCGGTACCGTGTACCGTTACCAATAGTGAAATTAAATTTAAAATCGGTCAAGAAATGCAGATGATAAGCCTTTTAAACTGCTAATTAGACAGAGAGATTCGAAATGCACCGGTGGCGTCATCGTGCAGTTCGGCCATATAAACTCCACGTAAAATTCTGTTTTGCTAGAAAGAGATAGGAAAAAATCTTTGTTTGCTTATATCTTGGTTATTTTTATAGCTATTTAAAAAAGGTTTTTCTCACCTGTTTGTTACATGAATCAGCTTTTATTGAAGCTGTAAAAAAAAACATGCATATTCCCTATTGTTTTTATTTGTTATCAACTAGACTTACAAAGGGACATTCCGCTTGTTTTAGCCTCTGGTCATGCCCTTCGACGTCTGACGAGACTAAATACCATAAGCAATTAAAGAGACTAGCCGGTGACATTCTGGATTGGTAGGGTTCCCTCGGAAGCTTAAAACCCTCCTGGCGCTCAATACTTAGTCTCAGTTAGTGAATCTAAGTTAGTTGTAAGAATCTAGGTTAGTTTATTAAAATATAATTGTTAAGTACTTTGTAGGTATTCTTTCATTTCGCCGAGTTGACCCGTAACAAGCTACGAGGGCTGTTTGATAAGTCATTTTAAAAACTATTAGTAAAACCTTTTTTTTGGTAAATGGCATTAACAATGGTAGGCACAATCTTTCAAATGAAGACTGTCAAAAATTCAGTAAAAAAAACAAGAAATTGACACTTTAACCATTGTTTGAAATTTTTCACAACTATGGAAATATTTCCATTCTTCGCTGTTCCAAGCCTTCTCTTTAAGACACATTTTTTTTCCATTTACACACTGCATAAAAGCATCCTATATGTGAATTTGCGTCATAATGACGTCACCGGCACCAGTTTCGCTCCCTGATTATAATTCCTCCTGTTAGGGGTTACATTAGTTCATCATTAGGAGAGCCGATGCATTTTCCCTTCAAAATCTCTATTCTGGTGAACCAAGCAGTGCGTCTGTGCGTCGTTAGTCGGTCAGGTACATACAAACGTCTATACAGTCTATATTAGAGAAAAAAACCCAATAGTGGCACTTACTGCTTTCATCATAATATTTTTCACCTCTCTCAGCTAAATTCGGATCAGGAAAGGTGAGAATAAGAATAATAGAAGTCGCCTGAAATCAGAAAGAATATAAAAATCTACTAATCTAGAAACCTGTCCTTATCTTCTACTTATCTTCTCTTACAGATGTGCCTTTCGGCATCCATGGATTTTTGTGCAGTTGCCCTCTTACACACTCAGCTGTTCGAATGTGCAGGTTTCTTCAAGATGTTTTTCCTTCACCGTAAGATCATCGGGTAATGTACTTAGTTAGAAAAAGTCATTGGTACATGTCGACCGCCGGGGTTCAAACTCGGTACCACGATCACGAGTCGACCCCCTAAGCCGCTAGGACACCGACGCTCTTCCTTATCTTCTACTAGACTACAGGTTACATTAAACTGATTTCGTTACAACGCTTACACCTTTATAAAATAGTTTAAAAAATAGTCACTAACCAGGCCAATCAATTGAAAATTACGCATCGCCATGACACCGCTCGATGACGACTCTATAGGAATGGCGAATGGATCTTATGGGTTTTTCTAGAAATAATTAACGTTCATGTTTCAAATGCCAGTTAATTGCAGCAAGGTGTTTTTTTTCATTGGACGAGTATTAATTTGCTATCATAATTGATTTGTTTTGAAAACATTTATTGAACAGGACGTACCTACTATAACAGCATGTGAAATAAATACAATAAAAGTTTACAAAGTGTGTCAATAGGCAGTCTCGTCGCTAAATAGTGATCACTTCTAGACAACCTTACAAAGGAAGACAAGTTAAAAGATGAACAGATATAAATTTATCTTTGTTTATCTGGGCAGGCGGTGAAAACTAAAATTGAATAAAAAAACATAGAAATAAATACATACATTGACATACATATGGTAATCTAATTAAGTAAAACCAATTTCCCCGTTAATATACTGTTTATTTCACCGAAACCAAGTTATTTTCTAATTTAAAACTATATTTATAATATTTAACTCGTCTTTTAGTAGCGCACAGCACAGCCATTACCATTCGTCTCCCTTACTTTTCATTCACCCCTTTCACTCATTCGTTCTTATTCGCTGTCAGCCAATCGTCACACAGACATTCCCTCGGTTCTCCATTCCGTTCATTCCTACAGTCGGTCATCCTACATTCTTGCCTGGCCTCAGGCATGCTAGGAACAGTTACATTATGTGTTTACCTTACTTACTACACTTAGCATCCTTCGAGCATCCTTACACACACAACAGTAACATTTTATCCATACCAAGCTTACTTAGGGTTTAACACAACATCTTTGAGTTCTTTAACACACTGTAAATAGAGTTCATAATTCTAAGAAACATTGTCATAGTAACTGTTATCATAAGAAAGAGCAATCATATAGTAGGTCAATACTATTAAACATAAAAGACCATTATAAAATGTGTAAATCGGATTGTAACGTCGTTATTAGAGAGCGTCGTGAGAAGTAAGAGGTACCATGCTTACATCATCATGCTTATATGCATGAGCTTACCATGTGTGACGTGCAGTTCACTGACCTTGGGGCCACGGCTTCATATTATCAGCTGACGTGGATGTGCGAGCTGGGCCTTCAGAAGAGCTGGTCACCTTCTCTACATCGTAGCGATCTTTTCCTCTAATCGCTGTAACCCTGTACGGCCCGAAAAACTTAGGCTTAAGCTTTAGGCAAGTACCATACTGCGTTCTTGATATGGCTACCTTATCTCCGACTTGATAAAGCATGCTAGCTTTACGTCTTTTGTTATACGTCATCCGGTTTTCCTGCTGGACTTTCATTATCTGCATTCTAGCAGACTGTCGCAGCTGCTCTCTATTTTCTACATAGCTATCACGATCGTCTTGAAGTAAAAGTTCATAGATTTGCAAATCGTCTTTAGTCCGCATCTTAGCTCCATGCATAAGCTCGAACGGCATGGTGTCGATACTTCTCTGGTATGTACTGTTGAGTGCCATGTTTGTACCATAATCCAGGCTCTGCAAGGCAAAGTTTTGTTATTACTGCAACCATAACACGATGTATGCGTTCCACCTACCCGGTCCCACGCGGTACGCCCGTCGTAACTTGTAGGTACATGTTGAATATCTTCGTTTTGGCAGTACTCTCTGAAGTCGTTGCTTATGAACGCCGCCCCGCGATCCGTTAAGTCGAACTGGATTTCCATATGCCTGCTGATGGATCCTCAACTTATCGAGCGTTTCCTTGGCCGACGTACTTTTTGTTGGGAACACCCAAACAAACTTCGTAAAGGCGTCGACAAGCGTCAAAATGTAATTATACTGTTTCTTCGTTTCTGAAAGTGATCCAACGTGATCATAATGAATTGTATGTAGTGGGATATTTCCTTGATCAATGCAGTGAAGAAAACCTTCCTGTTTTCCACTTTTCTTCGTAGCTAGAAGACATGGGATACACGTCACCATGAACTCCTTGATCTTTCGGGATAAGTCCTTTATATGGTAATCTTTATCAACCAGTTCCATCATTTTCTTCTTAGCAAAATGTCCCTTTTCATGTACCTTTTTTATGATATCTTCCTCCATTCCACAGGGTATCACTAGCTTCAGCCCCTTGTATAGTACGTCATTTTCTATACCATAGTGTAGATATGGTTTTTCTTTTAAAATCTCTCGGATTGCCACCAAGCCGCCATCTAGCTCCTGGGTTTCCTTTATCTGTTCATGAAGCTCTCGAGTAGGGCTTGCATTATCCGCCCTATTTTACTATCCGGATAATTCGGATAACGGATAATGCAATATCCGGATATCCGGATAAAACCGATATTTTTAGGTAATATGTATTAAAATACAAAAAAATGGTAAAAAATCAATACATTTTTATAGAATACAAAACAACGTTAGATTTCACAAAACATGTCTATTTCAAGGCTTTAAATTAAAATAAATGTAATCACGACTATGTCTGTGGTAGAAGTTGAAGGTTGTGTTGCTGTCGCTGGTAAACTTCTGGAAATGGCTGAAGTGCTCAATTTGTCTTTTATCTGTTGTTTGATATCTATTGAGTGAATTAGCTTCAGATGATTGTGCAAAGATGAGGTAGATCCTTATAATTTTAATATGTTTTTACATATTTTGCACTGAGCTTCTTTGCCACAGCAAAAAGTGGTGCCAGGCGCAGTTCTTGTCAAGGTTCGATTTTTTGTATTCTTTGAATATAGTGACCATTTCCCTCTGTTTTAGGATTCACTAAATTCAAACCTGAAAAATAACAAATGCCTCTATAAAGTATTTTCATCATTAATTTAAAAAAAAACATGCAATATACTAAACAACTTGTTTTCAACACGGTTTGGTATAAGTACACGTAAGGAAAAGTAAGAACCCAGTAGGTACTATCCGTTTATTATTATTATCACCAATCACTATGCATTAGTAAAAGGTATAAGAAAAAGGTATAAAGTATAAATTGCCAACCAAGTAATTCAAACGAACAAAATAGGTTCCATTTTAAGTAACAAACTGTAAGTAAATCAAACAAATTACATGAAATATCAAATTTAAATAATGGGTGAAGTGAATTGAAGGAAAGGGCCACTGCCACTCAGCAATTAACCTTAACCTCATCTTTACTAAATTTTATTTAAAAATACTAATCAATAAGAACAATTCAAAAGTACTCACGCACGTCACGTGAACTCATGGTAATTTCCACTACCATGCTGTACTTCCTCGCTTGCCACGTGGTGTTTCTGCACTTAGAGCTCGAATACACGATAACACGTAGGTACGAATGGCACGAACACGATGAGCACTGATGTCTGACTGACGCGCCACCACCACCAGAAACAATACTATTGAGGGGAGCGGCGATCGGCGTTGTTGTGTTCTAGAATCTGAGACGACGATATCGTGCGTCTCGCTCGCGCATTTTATAAATGAGAAATGTTTTCGCGATCTGTCTGGCGTCAAATTCAATACTAAAATTATTTTTTAGTCCTATTTGTTGAATATCCGAAATATCCGAATTATCCGGATACAAAGTAAGCGCAAATCCGGATTTGAAATTAAGCGGATATCCGGATAATTCGAATATCCGGATATTCGGATTGCAAGCCCTACTCTCGAGTGACCACTCCGATATAAGGTGCTCGGCTTAACGCGTCAACATGTCGCATCTGTGACCCCGAGCATATTCGTATTCGTACTCCTGTAGTATTAAAGCCCATCTTGCTACCCGTGTCGACAGGTCCTTCTTCCTCAAAGTCATTTCAAACGCCTGGCAATCTGTAACAATTTTGAATTTTATTCCATACAAGTACTGTCTAAATTTCTTCACTCCTTCTATGACCGCTATTGCTTCCAACTCATAACTTGTGTATTTTTTCTCCGCATCACTCGTCTTTTTACTCATATAGTATACTGGGTGCAACATACCAGCTTCCGGACATCTTTGAAGTAGAATTGCCGCTAGAGCTAACATTGACGCATCAGTGTGCAATTCTGTGTGTAACTGTGGGTTAAAAATCTTTAACACAGGAACACTTGATAGTTTCATTTTTACTTCATGAAATGCTGCTCTTTGTGGCGCCTCAAATATAAAATCAACATCTTTTTCAACAGCTCTGTTAAAGGTCTTGCTATGAGCGTAAAGTTCTGAATGAACTTTCTGAAGTAAGACGTCAGTCCCACAAAGGCATGCAACTGCTTTACGTTAGTAAGTCAAGGAAACCTTACCACTGCATCCATCTTGTCTGGTGATGGTTTCACTGTACCGTCTTCAACGACATGTCCAAGATACTCCACCCTTCGCTGGACCAACTGGGACTTCTTCCAATTTACTTCTAGTCCATACTGGTATGCTCGTTGCCACCCTAAGTCGCTCTACGGCTTGAACCTTATCCTTTGAAAGTATTATTAAATCGTCAATAAACACCAAAACGTAACCACTTTCTATAAAATCCCTGAAAAGCCCTGGGCAGACAAATAGCCCAAAAGGAGCCTTTAAAAAATCATACTGCCCATTGTGAGTCACAAATGCGGTGTACTTTATAGAATCCTCCGACTAAACCGATGCTGTCGGAAACACACACGGCACACATGAAATCATTAAGCCAACACTCAGTAGACCTAAACAACAACATACGACTGCCCTCCATAACGATCGTTACGTCCTTTAAGAAATCCTGCCCTAAAATGAATGAAAATGGCATAACGTCTCTAGGCACGATATAAAATACGACATCACTGTAGTACTGATTATCAATTCTAATGTCCGTGGAAAAATAACCTATTGAATGCACTCGCGTCGCACCAAGACCCGTAAACGAAAACGGTTTGGTATTTGCTACATATCCCGGCGCATTTAACGACTGGTAACACTCGATCGTTATTAAATTAATTTCACTTCCCGAGTCGATCAACGCATTAACACTTTTGTTAAACAAAACAATGTTTTTGATCGGTTTACGGCATTCATTTTCATTGTTTACATTCATGCCGGTCGCCACCATCTTGCCCCGTGACTCGGTGACACTGACATCTTCACTCTCTTGACGTTCGTTCATTTCGTTCAACTCGGGCCGGTCATTTCCATACGTCATTGCCGATTCGCTATCTGGCGTCTCGTTCATTCGTTCCTTCTGAACGCACATCTGATTTGCAGAACCTCCATTTTTATTCGAATGTGAATATTGTGAATTCACCGGTTTGCTTGCTGCTGACGTCGATGATGATGATGCACATTGCGTTGAGATTTGTCCGAACTGATTGCATCGGAAACATTTCAGTCCTTTATGTTTATGCGGACATTCGTTCGAAAGGTGCTTGTTTTCGCCACAACTGTAGCATTTTTTCCTAGCGCCTTCAACTATCTTCGGTCGACTATTTCTTTCTTCGTGATGTTGAGTTTGATGACCTCGCGACTTCTCTTTAATATCTTCATAGATCTTCATTTTTTCTTTCAGATCAGCATACGTCGTCACACCGTACAAAATCATTTTGTTTACTGGACTGTCTCGTATTCCTTCAACTATGTACTTTATGGCCACATAGTCCGGCATTTTCCCTCTTTTCCCTAACTCTTTCATGGTCAAAAGGTAGTCCAGGCATCATTCATTACTTCTCTTTGTTCGTGTACTCATAAGTTCATGAATGGCCTTGACATCGACTGTGTCGGGGAATTCTTTTAGCACACCCGCCTTTAGCTCAGCCCATGCCTTAAATATCTTTTCTGATCGTAGCCAAAGCGCCGCCGTATCTGACAATGACTATCGTGCCATTAACAGTTGCTGTACTGGAGTCCACCCAAACACCTCGGCGTTATCTTCCACCTCTTCAATCCACCTGTTGGCCGAATACGTCTTATACTGCCTGTGAACTTTGGGATAAGCCCCTCCATGAGGTGTAACATAGCTCCGCCGCGTGCGGGCACCGCTAGCTCCTCCGCGGGATCCACGTAATCACCTTGCCGGCTGGCCCGCCTCGTGTCTTTTGGTATTTCGTCTTAAATAAACGTCGTCGTCGTCGTCGTAATTTCTGTTCTTCGTCGTTCGTGCTGCTTTCACGTCGTAACTTGGTTGGTTTGATAGGCACACTTCCAACGTGCCGCGCCGTTGTTCTCGTCGTTGCCGTCGTTAATCTCTTTGAATCTCTTCGTATCTTATGTCTCTATGGTAATCTAATCAAGTGAAACCAATTTCCCCGTTAATATACTGTTTATTTCACCGAAACCAAGTTATTTTCTAATTTAAAACTATATATATAATATTTAACTCGTCTTTTAGTAGCGCACAGCACAGCCATTACCATTCGTCTCCCTTACTTTTCATTCACCCCTTTCACTCATTCGTTCTTGTTCGCTGTCAGCCAATCGTCACACAGACATTCCCTCGGTTCTCCATTCCGTTCATTCCTACATACATACATTAAATCACGCCTGTTTCCTGTAGGGGTAGGCAAAGACCACTTTTTTCCACCTGCTGACAAATCTCTTTCGCTTCTTCCACATTCATACATCGAGTCATGCATGCACGTCGGTTTCGGGTACTTAAGACTCGGCCGTTTTACAGTATTTCTCCGATTTGATTCGAAAAAGTACGCCTAGGGCGGCACCTTCCGACCCTCCCGCTCACTTTTGCTCTGTATATCTCTTATAGAAATAAATTAAAAATTGTATACTAAATGAAAATAAGTATACAATTATATCATTACTACTATGTTTAATGTTTTTCATAAATTAAAAAAAAAACACAGTGGCCCGCCTCCAATTTATTAAAGAATTCCGTTGATTTTTCACGGATTCCATGGCCAGATCTTGATGAATGTCAAATGAAACCAGCCTTGAGATATTATACCTACGGAAACGCCTAATACTCCGAAACATTTTATTCCAAATTTTCTAATTCCCATTTTCAAAACTCCGAATGTGATAATTCGGACTTATAATTTCGATTACTTACTAAAAAAATTGAAATTTATGTTTCCGAATTTCAAAATTTCGATATTTTTGTAACTGATTTGTATAACTCCGAAGAATGAAAAGCACTAAGTGATATTGGCCCGAGAAACAGTACGAGTATTCCGGCTGTTTTTTATTTTATAAATTTTAATTTGTTACTTTCTAGTTCGATTCGGATTTTGTGAATGTTCCTGAAACTACCGCCGCGTAAGATGGTGAACACATGGCGCAGTATTCAAAAACAAAAGGAACTATTGACAGCGCAGTCTCGAGAGCCGAAACTAGAGCTTCCATTATTTTTATTACCTGAGACCGAGGAACCACAACCCATGCCTGAAACTAGTGAACCTGTAAAAAATAAAGGAAAGACAACTGATACAAATTTCGAAATGGCAAGACCTTGCATGTGGGGAAAATTTACAGTTCAAATCTACACGTGCATCTAAGGTGTCGAAACCAACCTCCTCGTCAGTATCGGCTAGAAAAAAGAAGCTCGAATTAGAAGCGGCGGAAGCAAAAACTCGTATACAAATGGAGCTAATTGATAAAAAAAATATCGGCTGACCTAGCAGAATTAGACGAATACAGTTCGCAATCGGAAGGAAGTGAAATTCACACACACAAAGAAGTGGAGCAGTGGTTAGAACATAGTCAACAACAACTGGAATCGCAGCCTGTGCCACAAAATGGTACTGAAACGGCCAGGCCGCACCTGCCGCCGTCGGCTCCGGCCCGCGTCGGCACCGAGGACACGGTTCACATGCTGGCGACTGCACTGAAGGATATTGCCGCTGCCTCCGCTACTGATGGACCCAACGCTAAAATGTTAAGCCGTATTTGCACACCGCGAGATCTTCCATCTTTCTCCGGTGACCCGATGGAGTGGCTACAGTTTAAGCAGGCGTATGACGAGTCAACTCAAGTGTGTAATTTCAATCTGAACTGCAAAAAGTTCAAAAAGTTTAAAAAATCAGACTGCAAAAAGTTTAAAAAATCACTTCGGAAGGACAAGTGGCTATTTATTAAGCGATCTGGATTGTGCTACAAGTGCTTAGTGTCGCGTCATATCAAATACACTTGTCCTGCGCCTGCCTGTGACGTGGACGGCTGCGCTCAACCGCATCACCGATTATTGCACTATAACTCAAACTGTAATTAGATTTTGTGGTGGAAATCGGTGATTAAACATCTTCAGAACGCATGTTTGGCGACCGCCATTAGCCTTTTGCCAAACGTCAAGGTGACGTTTCATACAATGACAGAATTTGCCGTCACAAAGACTTCGGTTCGTCTTTGCATTGAAAATAAAGAGGAATTACTTATGTAAATTGGTTAAATATGAGTTCAGAATGTGGACCCAGGAACTAAGTCTAGGACACAAATGCTCCGTGTGGAAATGCGTGAGATAAAGTGAGTATCTAAGTGTGAATCGAACGGGCTCAATGTCGACGGCTGGTGGTCCCAGATGAGAGAGTAATTTACAAGTTATTAGAAGTACCCCGGCTCCCACGAGTATGCGGCGTGAAGCTCGTTTGCTCATTAAACAGCCGCCACGAAACTCAGCCAGGAACCAGCAAGGTAAGCTTCCAAACACAAGAAGGAATTAATCAAATGATCCGGTATCGTATCGACCGTCCTTGTCGAATACTAGTCTGTAAGTAGTCAATGGTAAGCGTCTAAACAGAACTCCGAGCGCGCAAGGCGTACACCTTCACCGTTTTGATACCAATAAACAAAAAAAAAAGACATTCCACTTTTGGGATGTTACAGTACTGCCACAGATGACTCCTCGCCAAAAATGGCACCAGGATGTCAGACCCTTGCAAGTGGGAGATCTGGTACTGATTGTGGACCTGGATTCATCTCAAAATGTTTGGCCCAGAGGCCTGATTCAAGAAACAGTCCCGGGTAAAGACGGACGCGTAAGGGTGGTCCACATAAAAACCAAATCCGGAGTACAGCGTCGACCTGCGACACGCGTCGTGCGAATTCCTATATGGAATGAGTGAGTGCGGAAGCCGCACTGGGGTGGGGGTTGTAGGCGACGCGTATAACTCTCTTGTTTTTTATTTTATAATTTTTAATTTGTTTCATTTTAGTTCGATTTCCCGGACCCCGTCCCCTACACCGGCTATCAATTTTTCGAAATTTTATCGCGACATAATAACCACGCTTAGTATTTCGTCAGCTATGATTTACAAGCGTAAGAAACATGAAAAGGGTACTTATATTGCCGAGTGGAACAGGTACGTTGCTGGGGCTCACAGGGAAGCCAGGACTATAAAACACTTGAATATGGGGAAACATCGTTTACTAAAATGTATACGATTTTCTGGACTCATAACGAAAGCCGTATTGACTATCTTAGGATTTAAACTGAATAACAATAATCTAATAAAAGTTGTATCTCCTCTTTACCAACTTTCATAATCATACATCGGGGTTTTCGGTGCAGGAATGTTTGACATTAAACATTCTAGCAGGTTTCTACCTAATGTCAGTTCAGTCATTATCAACCTATTCAGTTGAGTCCCTAGTCATTTATAATCAAATAGTTCACTGATACCCGACGCGTCCAGATTGATAATTATGACATTTATATGCACCTATTACAACTGCCGACGTAGAAAGATCGTTCAGTTCATTGAAATGGATATTAACAGCAAGACGCCGCAGATTAAAAATATAGAAAAATATTAATAGTTTATTCTGAAAATCATGTAAACTACTAAATTTACTGCAGGTAATTAATCAACGTTATATTTATTATTGTCTCATATAGCCTTGGTAGTAAAAATGTACCTAATAGGGTGACGGCACTTAAGTCTAATTTCATACGGTCCTAAATTTATTGTTGCAAAACAAATGAATAGCCCTTATCTTCTGTAAAATAAGAATCAAGTGTCCATAATTGGTGCCTTGTCCATTTTCTGGTTCCATCACCCTAGTCATACATGAGTTAAATAATAATGTATCATAGTGTGTATACGATTCGCAGAGAGGTACTTAGTTGACACGGTTTTCATTAGGCATAATATAATATTTTAGTCTCCACTCTTTCTAAAGCTTTGGTCTTGTGATCGCAACGTACAACGCTGCGGTACGCGGTATGCGGCGCCGGACACGTAATTATACTGAAAACGTCGAGATTGGTCAGCTGTTGTTATGTCGACGCACGCGTGCAGCGCGGGAGAGTGGGGAGGGTTCTATCACTGCGGTGTGCGGTATGCGTATTCGATTGATTTAATCCGTAAATATTCAGAAAGTAGCCCATACACTTTTCATAACAATCTAATAAATGCTATTTCATTGAATTTTCGTAACAACTCTCACTTTTTCGTCGTAAAAACATATTAATAGGACTACCTACTGCTAATCATTCTGTCACGAAGCACGATAAATTCCTTTTCTTCTGCTTCCTCCACAAGCAAAGCAAAAAATGTCATGATGTTCATCACGCACGTCTACCTATTTTTGCGGCTTCGAAAAATCAACAGACCGCTCCAACGCACAGAGAGAGGACGCCGCGTCATGACGTTACGTCGTACCGCGTACCACAGCGTTGTGCGTTGCGATCACAAGGCCAAAGTTATCATTCCCGCATCGAAATGCCTGATGTATGTTCATTAATGCAGAACACGTCGTCAACATAACGTTTCCAAAACTTAACCGTCCATGTTTTTGAATCCACCGACGTTTCTGTGTATTACATCTAGATATTGACTAAAACTGGTGCCACGGGGCTGTCCATTGCCAGGCCATCGAGGTTATGTTATCCGTCATATAAGAAAGAAAGAAAGAAGGAAAGAAAGATACATCTATTTAGCATTAGTTCATACAAAAACATGAAAAGTAAAATCAAATTAAACAGACGGACAAAACTGTACGTAGTTACATTATGTTAAAAAGGGTCATCTTAGTATTTTGCCGCGGCAAGCCGTGACGCTATTATTCAGACCCTGATTAAAACTAACTTAAACTTGAAAAGTAGAATATAAAAAGTAGCTTCCATTGAAGCAGCTCCTCAGCAACGTGGGTGAAAAGTAATTCAACATCAAAACTCAGCATAATGTCATTCAGTTCCAATTTGATACCCTTTAGAATCTCGACAAAATGGCAGGAATCTTTTAAAAGAGACGAAGATCTGCCCACAAACGGTTGAAGTACCGATGCAATATGCTTCGTAAGATCATGCGTAGGAGAGCTGATCTGAGTTACGATAGGACGCAAAGATACATTGGTCGTGTGTATTTTTGGCACAACGTACAGTTTTTGTGATATTATTTCGTTATAAATACGACGTACTTAACTGTATTTTTACTTACTACCTTGTTTTTATATTGATGGAAAAAATGGGATTTCGGGCATAGCACGCCATACGGTTACCCGCATGCGTTTTTAGCTTTGCTCACGCGTACGAGACCGCACTGCGTCTTTGCGTTTTATGGTCAGTATCGAAATGGATTTCCGCAGTGTTATGTACTTTTGTTGGGGATGAAAATACGAAACATAGAAAACACCGCCATCGTAGGTACGGGGTATATCTTTCAACAGATCACAGATATTTAAAAATATGTTTTAGAAAAATGTATTCATATAAGAAAAATGTATTTATATATACTTTATGCAAAAATATATAAAAGAATACATTTTGCAAAAAAGTTTCACGGAATAACTCGGATATGTTTTTTAACTACTGTGGAATGTCCATTCGTAGTTTGTTCTAATTATTGTAAGGCGTAGTGTACTGATGACGTATAGATTCCGACGACAAAACCTCAGTTTTTCTGCAATACAAGCATAAACGTGTCGGCGACGCACTCCCCGAGCCGACCTCACTAAAACGATACTACCAGCGACCACGCTTCGGGCGCCACTATACATAATATATGGGATGCAAGCATTTCCAAAACCTAAAGTGCCTGAAAACGCAAGGGCGTGCTATTATAAAGGACTAGTGTCCTTTTTTTCAGCTCTTAAACCGCATGTGGGTAACCCTAGTGGGTGCTAAGCCTTAGGATCATCGAAAAAAAAAAACGAAAATTAAATAGAAAAACATTTATGATGGATGGATTATTTTATTTTGATGTGTTATTTTATCACAAATTGTTGACTGAAAAATATTTTCGACTTCTGCGTTGACGTATGGAATACGCCTAAAGGTGCACTTACACGGGTATTTTTTGAGCAATAATTGCACGTCATCAGTTTAGACGTTTAATTCTAGTTCACAAAATTTGAGTAAGACAGTGATTGTTGCCGGTTATAAATTGCCGTTAAAAGTTGCCCGTGTACCTAAGGGAACCGTTAGCTAGGTAATCAAATGTCAAAGTATGAACATTCATTCATCTAGTATTTTATTTCAATTAATTGAATGTCATATCGACATATCTTTTATTATCATATAGATAGAATTTTTTAAACCTGTGTCGTGCCAAATGAAAATATGTAGTTAGGTACTACTCATTACACACCCAGTGCCGTCGATCCCCGAAACATTTTTTATTTTCGTAGTGCAATCTTCGTCTTTCCCCACTTTGGTAACGGACTCTTTGCCCAAGGACATCTCAATTTCCACTTGTGATAAGGGCACCAGAATTTGTTCTTGACACAAATACATAAACATTTCTCCTTACTAAATTCCATATCTTTGTTTCTGCAACTTCCTGCCGCGTTACATGAAAAAAAAAAGGAAATTTAAGGATTTTTATTTATTTATTTCAATACATAAGTACAACCCTGTTTTATTTGATTTGTTTCCAATTATTTGCGAAGGTGTTCTTTTAAAATAATGAATGACAACGCAAAATTGGAAAATAGGCACGCGGTTGACACTTTTTATCCAACGACAGCTACGGGAGCACGAAAAGGAAGAGTAGCGATTTTAAGTCGTCTGCGTATGTACGTATGGTCGGTTCAATTGAAATGGGCGAAGAAGTAAACAAACCATGTACATGTGTGGTTATATTAATGATTTATTTACTTGATTATAACTTTGATAATAAGTCTAAGATTGGAAAACTATTAATTATACGTTTTTTTTGACAAACACACGCTCGATGAAAATTTTAGGTTATGTGTCGAACGGTAGGGTGACGGAACCAGTAATAGACAAGGCACCAATAATAAACAATTGATTTTTATTTTACAGAAGATAAGGGTTATTCATTAAAATTTTGTTTTGCGACGGTCAATTTAGGACTGTATGAAATTTAAATTAAGAGTGAAGTGTCCATTACTGGTGCCGTCAGCCAAACTTTCTTATAATCTAAGGTCTCCTATATTTATTTTACTTTTTACATCGCATCATAGACTAAAATCTCGTTCAACATATTTAAAGGTGTCAAGTAGTTTTACTTTTTTAAATATTGCGTTCATGTATAAAATAACCCTCCTTGTGACGCAGTCGGGTAATAAATTGCCTGTTAAATAAATGTCATAACTTTTATGTTAGTATACCCTTTATTTATTAAAATTAAATTTATACATTACATTTTTGTGATTTTATTTAATGGTATATACATAAATTCAAGTTTTATACTATGTCGTACCTTATATTCAATTTAAATGCTGATGGCGGCAATGTTTTTTTTCGTAGGTACTTTTTGGTACTGTGCTTTAAATATAAATAAGCAATTTTGTTATTTTGTCTCGCATTACTGGAGAAAAGCACTCTACAAGTTTCGGCTGAGAAGGGCTGTGGCTGGACTCGTTAATGAATGACTTAAACTTGACCTATCCCGCAACGGCCGTTTTCCCGATTTCTGTAGTAATTAACTTTTTTGAATGAAAACGGTCTGTCATATAAATTGTGTTTTCTGTCCCCTAACCAGGCCAAAAATATTCATATTTCCGACCAGGGTTACCATGACATGGCTAAGCAATTCAGTTTAGGTCGAGTGTGAGGGACTATACTAGGGAGCTATAGCAGTTATAGTTATATGGCTCTCTTTCTTTCGCTTACCATAAACTGAACTGCATAACAACGGCATGGTTACTCCCCTGTATTGACAGTGAATACTTTAAGAGGTACCAGCATTTCTTATACTTTGGTATAGTCTGTCTGACTGATTGTGTAGTCCCATTTGGAGGTCGTTGCATGTCATTAGGGACCAGCATGCGTCTTACTTATCACTATGGCCAACCAGCGGGCCTATTATGGTCACGTTTATCGATGTGGATAAACGTAGACAAAACATCTGTCACTTTCTGACCAGTATATAAGTGCGAGAGTGACGGATGCTTTATCCACCGCGATAAACGCGACCATAATACGGGCCCTGGACATAACGTTATAGCACAGTAGGTATTCTATGATTATAGGTAGGCTAAACCCACATTATAGAGGTAACTCAGGGTACATGCAGGTATTGCTGCTGCTCGATAAGGTAAAGTCAACAGCATAAATAAGTGATCATTTATGTACCTTGTCACTTTAACGTCGTGTTTGAAATGTTATATTAAATTGTGAAACGATTGAAAGCGACAAGTTGCATAAATGATCACTTATTTATGCTGTTGACTGAACAACAACTTGTCACGGAACGCTTAAAATTTTAGACCTTCAAGCCGGGGCACGGCAGACAAAGTCTTTCTAACCCCACTTATGTAGCATAATCGAATGAAAAAAAATGCAATGTCGGTATCTCAGGACATCTTGAGATCATTTCTTTTTCATGATTATATCTTGAATTAAATAAATTGTTTACCAGTTTGACGTAATACACAACAAAAATACCTTTAGACTTAGATAGGTGCTGCCTGCTCTGGACTTGATCAAAATAGTCGCATTTCGGTATTCTTCGGCAACCCATAGCACCATTCTTGTAGCACGTACAGTTCTTACAACCGTCTATGATGGGTTTTCCGCCAAACACGCATTTTTCTAAAACAATAATACAATTGGAACGCATTCATGAATCATTCGTTACACTCGCACAATTGAAAACCAGTCAATCGCGATTCTGACTCGCGCACCAAGGATGCCGTTTATAAGTTCGAAAAATAGAATCAAATTCAAAGAATCGCTTCATTATTAACTTAATTTTGTAAGCAATACCATTAGTTAATTTTTCTACTCGACTCGCGTACTATACACTGCTAGTATTGATATCATTAACGGAGTCAGAATACCAACTACAGCGTAACCGAAGCGGGAAAACAATTCTATAATGGGCGTTGCCATGGTAATAACAGTTCTATAATAATATTTATAGCATTGTTATTAGAAATAGAAAGAAGAAATAGAAATAGATGTATTGACAAAATTTGACACGATGCATATAACACAAAAAATTACCATGGTTACGGTCATTCCGGATATCATTCGTTAAATTTGGGCGTTTAGTGAACACTTGAGATCCTAATTTGTATAATAAACCATTAAAAATATTTTTATACGAATTGCAATTACGTATATTAAAAATGAAAATAATTTTGAGATTGAGAAACACATTACATTTTTATTAAATTACTTAAAATAGATGGTTAGATAATAATATAGGGATAGAAAATATCATTGGATCATTGACATTGGATAAAGCGGAAAGTTTGTACACATTCATTTTAGTGCGTCGGAAAAACAAAAATAAAGTAAGTAGGTACCAACAATTGATCTGGTGCCTCTCAGACATGTAGGTACTCGTAAGTTTATTTTATATAAGGGGTATATTAGTACCATGGCAACACTTATTACAGAATTGTATCACTAAGAAATACGCTTTAGTCACACTAAGAGCCGCATTCTGAAACTACTCACGGTATTCAAATTGTTTGGTTTTCGTTCGCAAGTAGGTTAGATTACAATTTTAACGTTAGACCTACAAAAAATCATCGAATTTACTTCTTACCAAACATTTTAGTTGTTATTCCTGGTGCCGTAAAACCTGAAACATAATTTAAAACATGAATATTCAAGCTGAAAAAAGGGATGCCTTTGTACAGTCACCAGCAAAAATATATTATCCAACATTGGGCGCAAAAATATCTGACACGCTCTTATACCTCTAGTAATAAAGGCGTGTCAGATATTTTTGCGGCCAAAGTTGGATAATATATTATTGCTGGTGACTGTACATAATAGAAGAAGCCTGCGACTTCGTACGCGTAGAATTAAGGGCGCTGCATACGTAACGTGATTTTACACGGACGACGGGACGGGGACGGGACGAGACGACAATATCGTTTCATAGAAAATGTATCGGAATGTGCAAACGTAACGATTGCACGTACTGGACGGGAAAACCAAAAATGTATGCAACCACATCCCGTCCCCGTCCCGTCCACGTCATGGACACGTTACGTATGCAGCGCCCTTTAGTTAGCCCTAGGTATTTCTTCCCGTTGGAGGCCGATTTTCTAAATATTCCCTTCAAATTTCAAGTCCCTAGGTCCAGCGGTTGCAACTGTGCGTTGGTCAATCAGTCAGTCAGCTTCTTCTTTAATGTAAATATATTATCTCCTAATAGAATACCTGGGGGCGGCTCCTTGGCGAATTTGATACCGTTAGGAAAATGGTCCCAATATGAAGATAAAGATAAAGAGAAATTTATTCGCAACAATACAAATAACACTATGTTAAGGCTACTTACAACTACACACACATACACGCACGCGTATCAACGCGATTCCGAGCCAGTCTGCTACCTGAGGACAACCGGCTCAACCACTATGACGTCAAGCCACATATCACGACATCGGCAGCCAATGGGAGTCCTCGCATATCACGACATACGCGATCTGCAGCCAATACAGAGCCGCGCTACGCCCCCACCGAAACGCAGCTTTGACGACCTACGGGCTTTTTGAAAGTCATGCACTCACCGCTCTTGCTCGCTTTACCATCGTCGCATAAAGTCGCACAGCTTTGCCTTTTTTATATAACCTTTAAGCGCACCTATTTTAAGCTTTTGTAAAGTTCATTTAATCTAATTAGTAATTATACGCTAATTTAAACAGTCTCAGCTTTCGTTACTTTCTACCTGCCATCCGCATCTTCAAGACTATCCCAGAGCCTAACTCGTGTCTAGACGCATAGACATAAAATTGATCCATCGGACCGGAATTGGAGCCTGAGCCTGGATGGACTGGATGTGAGAGCGCATTGGCTACAGTTTGAAACGACAGCGCGAGGACGCGAGGACGCGCAGAGCTTTTGGTGAGACGAGCCAGCCACACTCCTAACCCTTGTCCTATTCGTTTGCGTGATACCGTGCCCATTATCAATTCCAGTGTTTGAGTTACATCGTGATCGCCTTCACACGTCTGCTGAGTCGCCGTCGCACGCGCCCGCAGCCGTAACCCGCTACGGTTACGCAACCGCCGCCACGTGCTCGCGGTTTCTGTAGGAGGTGTTTGCAACCGTAAGTACCGACTTTTGCAAATCTCCAAAATGAGTGACGACGAAAAAACTTCAGTAGATGATTTTCAGCTCGCTTCTGATGCAACCAAACAGAAAGACATTCTGAATCAGTTGAGCAGAAGGCGAGGATCGGTTAAGTGTAGGTTAACTAATTTTAGAAAATTCGTCGAATTATTTGAGGGCATTGAGTTAAACGAGACGCAAAGTACAGAGTTAAATTTACGCATGCAAGGAGCTCAAAATTTGTTAGTTGAATTTACTAAAATTCATAATCATATGGAAAATATTATAGCGGAGAGTGAACTTGAAAAGCTCTTAGAAAAACGCGAATCATTCGAAAGTGATTATTACAGCATTTTGGCTAAGACCCAGTGCATGATCAAGGGTGCAAAGACCGCCGACTGTTGCAAGTCTGCACACTCGCCATCAAATATTGCGCAGGTTGTTAAACTCCCCACTATCTCGTTGCCAACTTTCGATGGGTCATATGAGCACTGGTTAGAGTTTCGCGATACCTTTTCATCTTTAGTACACTGCTCTCAAGAAATAACTAGCATACAAAAATTCCACTATTTAAAGTCATCTCTTAAGGGAAACGCACAGCTGGTTATTGATTCACTTGAGTTTTCCGCTGATAACTATAGCATTGCGTGGGAGCTACTGTTAAACCGTTACGACAATAGTAGATTACTCGTACATAATCATGTTAAGGCTCTGTTTACTATTCAACAAATAAGTAACGAGTCACCGGCCCAGTTGAGGAAGCTAATTGATACCATTCTTAAAAACTTACGCGCATTGAAGCTTCTAGGTGAACCCACCGAACATTGGGACACGCTCATTATTTATTTAATGGTATCTAAACTGGATTCCACAACTGAGCGCGAGTGGGAGCAATATAAAAGTACATTGTTACCTAAGTCACGCGATTCCAAGCCAGCCCTCTGCGTTGATGATTTGCTCAAGTTTGTTAGGGACAGAGCAGATATGCTAGAAACACTTATAGTATCGCACAGTAAGTCTAGCACACACATTTCGCACGAAACTAGGAAACTATTTACTAGGGCACCGAGCACTCCTAAACTGCACTGTAACGTAGTCACTGACAAGCCCGCCTATAAGTCGTACGTTAAACCGCTAGCGCAAGGGAAGTTATGTTTAATGTGTAAAGGCAAGCACCCGCTGTATTCCTGTCAAGTATTTCTCGATACAACGTTGCTAGATAAACTTAAGTTCGTTGAAAACATGAAGTTGTGTGAGAACTGTTTGCGATCGGGTCATGCAGCGAATGATTGCAGATACGGTCCGTGTCGAAAGTGTAACAAAAAACATAATTCACTAATTCATAATGAGGTCGCAGACGTCCCGTCGGTGAGCCTGCACGCGCAAAACAAGCCATCGACTTCATTTAATCCCGGCGCAGCTGATAGTAACGGTATTGCACACGCACAGCAACCGCGACAGGTAAATAACGCACACATAGACTTGAATGCACAATTGTCTACGATGCAACCTGTTTTGTTGTCAACAGCGCTCGTCGAGATCCCTGATAATTTAGGTAATTATCATATGGCCCGCACGATTCTCGATAGTGGCAGCGAATGTTGCATAATTACGCAATCATTATGTAATAAAATTAATCCGCAAATCATACAGTCCATTCAAACAATAAGAGGAGTAGGGAATTCAGTCTCACAATGTTCGCAAAAGTGTGAGATAGAAATAAAATCCCTTGTTGATACTTTTAGCACGCGTATTCAATGTCTAGTTTTGCCACAATTAACTTCGACATTGCCCACATTTACAATTAATCGCGATATGTTTAAAATTCCAGGTAACGTTAACCTGGCAGATCCAACGTTCTACGAATGTAAATCAATCGACCTGTTATTGGGTGCGGATGTATTTTGGGATCTTTTGGACGTTGGTAAAATGCGCTTAGTTAACGGGCCATACTTACAGAACACTAAGTTAGGTTGGATCGTTTCGGGATCTATTCAGTCTTATACGCGCACTAAGACGATTAGGTGTAATTTCACGCAGTCACTAAATACGCATTGTTTAGACGACCAATTACGCAGGTTCTGGGAGATCGAAGAGTTGCCAATAGGCGCACCTTTACCCGACTCGCGCAGCGAGGAGGAACGTGCATGCGAACATCATTTTGTGACGACAACAAAACGGGTTGCTAACGGCAGATTTTGTGTACAAGTTCCGTTAAAAGAATCAGTCGAGGTTTTAGGAGATAGCTGTGCACAAGCCGAAAGACGTTTTTACGCGCTAGAAAAACGTTTGCAAAGTAATCCGACTTATAACGATATGTACAAGGAGTTCATTAAGGAATACATTCAATTAGGTCATATGTCTCGCATCGATAGCTACGGAACTCCTCATTATTTCATGCCGCACCATGGCGTGTTCCGTGAACACGCGACCACAACCAAATTAAGAGTGGTCTACGATGCCAGTGCAGCGTCAACCTCCGGGAGATCGTTCAATGATTTGCAGCTCGTAGGACCACCAATTCAAGGTGACTTGTTGGCTATTTTATTGAGATTTCGCGAGAATAGGTATGTAGCATGCGCAGATGTTGAAAAAATGTACCGACAGGTTTTAGTAGATGAAAAACAACGTGATTTGCAGCTCATACTTTGGCGCGAAAATCCAAACAATCCCCTTGATGTGTATCAGCTGAACACGGTGACGTACGGGACCGCATCAGCGCCTTTCTTAAGCTGCAGGTGTTTAAAGCAACTGGCGCAGGAATGTACGGATCCGGAAATTGCTAAAATAATTAATGATTCATTTTACGTCGATGATTTTATTTGTAGTTTCTCTGACAAAGCGAAATTAACTCAAATTTGTAAAGATGTTACAAAGGTTCTAGATTCAGGTTGTTTCCCGTTACGCAAATGGGTGTTTAACTTTAATTGTACAGGCCAAGATTACGTAAGACATGATTCAAAACCGCTGTCACTAGGCGAGCACGCGCAAAGTAAGACATTAGGTCTAGGCTGGTACAACGATTTCGATGAACTACATTTCTATTCGCAACATACTCGTAGCAACCATAAAGAACTTGTAACAAAACGCACTATTTTATCTAGTACATCGCAGGTTTTCGATCCTTTGGGACTTTTAAGTCCGTTTATAACTATAGCGAAAACTCTCATGCAAAGGTTATGGCTTTTAAAACTAGATTGGGATGCACCGGTTCCCGATGACGTCACGCGGACTTGGAATCGGTTTGTAAACAACCTGGCCTTACTTGACAATGTTCGTGTACCGCGTAACGTCATGTGCAACGATCCTGTATATAAAGAACTTCATCTATTCTCAGATGCATCCCAGGTGGCTTATGGAAGTTGCGCTTATATCCGCACGATCGATTGTAAATCAGCTGTTACCGTCCGGTTGCTATGCGCAAAAGGGCGAGTCGCGCCATTGTCGCCCGTAAGTATACCGAGATTGGAGTTAATGGGAGCTTGTGTAGGCGCAAGATTATTTGTTAAAATCAAAGACTCACTACGTTGCCAGTTCGATAACGTTACGTTTTGGACGGACTCGACAGTCGTATTAGGTTGGCTTCGTATGCCGCCTAACATGTTAAAAACCTTCGTGCAAAATAGAACCGCAGAGGTTAACGACCTAACAAAGGGCTATTCATGGCGTCACGTGAGCGGCAAGGATAACCCGGCCGACTTAGTTTCGCGCGGTCAGCATTTGGATGCTCTCATTGACTCCAGCCTCTGGTGGGAAGGCCCGAATTTTCTACAAGATCCTAGTTTAAATTACTCAGGTTCGGATACGCTCGTGCTGCCTGAAGGTTCACAGTTGCCTGAGCTTAAATCCTGTAGTATGAGAAGTCTAATGTGCGGTCAAACTGATAACGTGTTATTCCCATTTAACAGATTTTCTCAGTTCGATCGCTTAAAGCGCGCGGCGAGCTACGTACTGCGCTTCATTCGTAATGCGCGCATTAAAGAAAAGAAAAGACGTCGTCTCGACGCGCTGACGGTGGACGAACTGAATGAATCTGTGTCCGCGCTGGCGAGGCTGTCGCAATCCGAATCATTTGTTGACATTAAAGACGCATTAATTAGCAAGCGTTCGGTGAAAGGTAATTTATCAAAGTTAAATTTGTTCATAGATAATGATATAATACGTGTTGGTGGACGAATCGAAAATTCAACTGAATTTAGTTTTGATAAAAAACATCCGATGCTGCTTTCAAGTAAACATCATTTTACATTACTTTTGTTTCGCTACGAGCACAAACAGCTGTTCCACGCAGGACCGCAACTACTTTTGTTTTCTCTCCGCGACTCGTGGTGGCCTATAGGTGGCAGAAACCTCGCTAGAAAGGTGGTCCAAAGTTGTGTGACGTGCGTTCGTATGCGAGGCAAAATATTATCACCCATAATGGGCAACCTACCTAAGGAGCGTCTAGACCCAGGTTTTCCATTTTTAAATTGCGGGGTGGATTATGCTGGACCTGTGCTCATATTAAACCGCAAAGGTAGGGGAGCTCAAACAAGTAAGGCGTACATATGTTTGTTCATCTGTTTCACCACGAGAGCTGTGCACTTGGAACTAGTCAGCGACCTTTCATCTGACGCCTATTTATTAGCGCTTAAGAGATTTATTTCACGTCGCGGTAAACCGGCTATGATATTTTCCGATAATGGTAGAAATTTTGTAGGTTTAAAGAATGATTTCGCTAAACTTTTAAATTCGTGTTCTGATGAAATTAAAGAGTACGCTACAGCTCAAAGCATTAAATTTATTATGGGACCTCCGTACGCTAGTCATTTTGGAGGTTTGTGGGAGGCTGGTGTCAAAAGTTGTAAACATCACCTGCGACGTGTGATAGGGGACGCGCATCTAACGCACGAGGAGTTCAGTACGGTATTGACGCAAGTCGAAGCCATCCTGAACTCCAGGCCCCTAAGTCCTATGTCCACAGATCCGCAAGATTACTCCCCCCTTAGCCCAGCTCACTTCTTGGTTGGCCGGCCTTTGACTGCTCCTGTTTGCGCCGCGCTGAATGAGGTTCCCGTTCACCGCCTTTCACGCTACCAACGAGTGGAGCAGATACGCCAGCATTTTTGGACTCGCTGGTCTAAAGAATACGTGTCGGAGCTTCAAATCAGGACGAAGTGGAGCTGCAACAATGCTGACCTGAAGGAAGATGCCCTGGTCCTGATTAAAGAGGACAATGCACCGCCTCTGAAGTGGAGCTTGGGGCGAATCACGCGAACGTTTCCAGGCAAGGACGGAGTCGCGCGAGTGGCTGATATTCGGACGGCTCATGGCATTGTGCGGCGAGCCTTTTCCAAGATTTGCCCACTGCCACTGGAGCAACAGTCGTAGAATTTTGACTACTTTCATGTTGGAATCTGGTGATTCCAAGGCCGGGAGTTATGTTAAGGCTACTTACAACTACACACACATACACGCACGCGTATCAACGCGATTCCGAGCCAGTCTGCTACCTGAGGACAACCGGCTCAACCACTATGACGTCAAGCCACATATCACGACATCGGCAGCCAATGGGAGTCCTCGCATATCACGACATACGCGATCTGCAGCCAATACAGAGCCGCGCTACGCCCCCACCGAAACGCAGCTTTGACGACCTACGGGCTTTTTGAAAGTCATGCACTCACCGCTCTTGCTCGCTTTACCATCGTCGCATAAAGTCGCACAGCTTTGCCTTTTTTATATAACCTTTAAGCGCACCTATTTTAAGCTTTTGTAAAGTTCATTTAATCTAATTAGTAATTATACGCTAATTTAAACAGTCTCAGCTTTCGTTACTTTCTACCTGCCATCCGCATCTTCAAGACTATCCCAGAGCCTAACTCGTGTCTAGACGCACAGACACACTACATAGACCGAAATGACCGAATAATAATAATGATGGCCGAATATGACCTTCTTTAGATTTTTTCTTTGTCTAATATCCTCAAATACGACTTAGCGGATTTTTTTAAAAACTGTATGGATTTTATTAACACAGTAAATAATAAAATTAAAAATGTTAAGGGGGCATACAAAAATCGTTCACTCCATATTACCGACATGTGAAAACTGTATGGATTTATTAACACAGTAAATAATAAAATTAAAAATGTTAAGGGGGCATACAAAAATCGTTCACTCCATATTACCGACATGTGAAAGAGACTACTTCGTAAAAAAATGTTTTATTGGCAAGTAGATTTTGTTTCAATGTCTGACACTTCTTGTTTAACCAATACTTTTCCCGGGTGGCCCCACTAATAGTTTCCTAGATCTATAACTCTAGGATGTTAGATTTAAGTTGTTCCTTCCAAACCGCATCGAGTGTCTGTCTGTGATTTCATAATAAATGCCGAAATTTAAATGCTACCTGCTATTAACATTATCCCTGAATTATATATGACCGTGTTCAGTTTTTTTTTGGTCTCGGATATGCTCAGAAACAGCTAAGCGCATTTCATGAATTACTGTAACCCAGGAAACTTAATCTTTACGAGGCATGTTTCATTTCGATCAATTTAAACAAAACGAAACGAAAAAAGTCAATAACATAATTTAACACGGGGTTTCAATAACAATACATGAATACAATAAAAAGCAACGTTTGAAAATCCGACAGGGTTTTTAGATATTGTGGTTATTTTCATGTAAAAAAAAACCCCTCTCATTACTTTAATTATTACCAACCAAGTTCCAACGACACCTCTTATGTTAAAATTCATCAAGCCGTTTAGCCTGCAGAGCACAACAATGAAATATATAATACACACACTCAAAAAACATAACCGTCCTTCTGACGAAATCGAGTTAAAATGGAGCTGACATTTACACTAAGCATTAAACTCATTGTTGGCCGGTTTACTTACCAGAAGGTTCTTTTTCCGTGTGATCATCTGAAACCAAATTCATTTACCGACATAAAAGCAACGCTATTTTTTTTATAATAAGTACTAAAACTTACTTGAATGACTTTGTGAAGAAAAGTGAAAACTTAGATGACGGCCGGTACAGATGTTATAAAGAAAAAGACACGATGTGCTAACCTCTAATGATTGGGATTGTTTTTTCGTGGTAAGTAAGTAATCCGCAATCAGGCCGAAAACTATGAGAAGTTGTGATATTCAAGTATTTAGTAGGTGAAGTAAGATTCTCCATTGGGCACCTTCCCTCGTGTTTAGCCAGCGAGTTCCAAGACTTTCCTCGAATGCTTTGTCTAACTTCCCGCCTGGGAAGGTACCTACCGTCGTAAGCTGCAGCGCAGGTTGGCTCGGTTGTCTCGTTTGGTAGCGTCTGGCATGGATTTGAATTTTTTCTGCGTCAATATTGATATGTAGATGTTTATGCATATCTGTGATTCTTATGGACCATGGCGCATTGCTAACCTTTTAATAGCCAGCGCTTCCAATATCCTGATAATACAAAGAAAGCATTCTTTGTATTATCAGGATATTGGAAGCGCTAGCTGTGCCCCAGAGTTGAATGACATAGGTTCATATTGGTTTCAGGAGGTTTACATTCATTCAATCATCATTTAGCATAATCATCATTTGGCATAATCATCTGATGATTGATGATGATTATGCCAAATGATGATTATGCTAAATGATGATTATGCTAAATGATGAGTATGCCAAATGATGATTATGCCAAAAAAAGTTATGCCAGATGAAGGGTACCCGTTTGAGGTACTAGGCGGACACTTTTATTGATAATATTATAAAAATTACATTTCCAAGTGGATTTAAAAATTATTACATGAAAAATTGCACAAAATATTTTGATCATTGTAAGTAGCAAATTATGTATTGATTGAAACAACAAAAACAATCACGTATATTAAAAACAAAATAAATTTTGCGACTAATGTGTAGCTTTAAGGCAATATTATGATTAGTGAATTCCGGCTCCATCTTCGCATTCGAATGCTCTGATGTGTTTTCTTGTTCCCCTTACTCTGATGGAAACACCTCTTATGACTGAAATTTGCACCTCATGAACCTGTAAGCCTCCCTCAGACCTGTGACCGATGCGGCAAATGTAATTTTGACCTAAACCACGAACTAAACTGCAAAAAACGTGGTCTAATCAAACAAGGTCACGACTAACACAGAGATGACTGTAAAAACTGGGCTGAATTGACAACATTTCAAAAAAAAAAAACATTTTGGTTTTTTCGCGTTTATAACAGCTGGTTCTAAAATTAGAATTTTATTAGAACTAATAGTCATTAAAAAGACCGTATATACAAAGTTAGGAATACTGATGTCGTGATCTTAGCATGATAATAAAATTAAAAAGGTAACTTTCAACAGAAACATAACTGACTGTCATGTCATGTCGCTTGTCAACCATAACAACTGTAACAACATGAATTCGTCGACTTTGGGCAGATTGCGGCTATCCGCTTTTACAAATCCGTTAGTCACTTTCATTTTTAATAGCGTATATCAAAACAATAGTATTACGAGAATCGAAAGCGTGTCGTTAGAATCAAGTAATCCGTCAGACAGATGAAAAATGGACATGACAGTTGTATATTTTTTTCAATTCCTATGGTAATAAATGGACTAAGGGCACTATAAGTGTATTCCTAACATTCACAATACAACTTTTTTACTGTTTTTCCCAAATATAAAAAAAACTACTGCATAAAAAAATCCAAAAATATTTTTACTGTAATCAGCAGTGTAAAATCTACAAACGGTATTTTATTTAACTACTTTAGCAGATATGAATTGTTGTCAATTAGCCTGGGGACCTGACACAACAAAACCCATAATGCTTAACGCAAACACAACCCAACCAGCTCTTATAGGTGACCTGTTACTGAACAGCTGATGTTCGCATAGTAAATGCCGACGCTTCCTCACCTGGCAAAAAACAGCTCAGAAACATAGCCGAGAGAAACATTTAAAATATGATCGAGCTGCTGAGGACCTAAGAGCTTCCTTTACTCCTCTAGTCATCTCTTGCGATGGAGCCCTAGTGATTGAATATATCAGCTTTTTTTTAAAAACAGCCTCGAAATTAAATGAAAAATGGCAAAAACCATATTCACAAAATTTGCACCTTTACTTTAAGCCAATAGATTATTTATGGCATCTTTGAACTGAGAGGCTGTGAGGTCGGTATTCTTAGCAGTGGTAGGGATGATTGTTAGCCATTGTGATGATTTCGTTTCGACGACTCTTTGGATACATCTTTTCATATTTTTTGGAAGTTTAGATAATATTATATTTGCTTGTTTCAATGTCTCTTATTTACCTGTCTAGTTTTTAACTATTATTTCTTTTGTTCGTTTGAATATTATTGTGTATATCAACTTGTAGTCTAACGACAATTTTGAGTTTCAGTCTAGCAACCAACTAAGGGTCCTATATATCAAATTTCTTGCATTCTAGAAAGCGGTTATTTGGTATGAATATACATATATTAGTTACGTGGCAAATTAATATAGCGAAAATATTTTTTTTGGGTTCTTCCCCTACACGTAACGTGGGGATGTTTTGTTTATTCTCGCCTACCCCATGGTACGCACGAATTTAAAAGGAAAACTATCACGCCTAAGTGACATCATTGGTTCTTGAGTTACAGGCGACTAAAATGTCGAGTTCATGAGTATAAAATATACACTTTTATCTATTTAATGACATATTTAAACTGACATATATGAATTGTCACAATTATGAAAGTGACAAGGTACTAAAATGTACCTATACATTATTTATGAACTCGTACTCGTTACTCGTGTACCAACTGAAAATCACCTATGATAACTGTAAATAGAAAATAAGCTCATACTTGTTGTTCTATGAGGTAGTTTATTGTGTTTGTATTAACGGTTTTGGAACCCTACACTGAGCATGGTCCGAGTCCGACATGCTCTTGCCCGGTTTTTCGTTACTTGTTCTTGCCCACCTGTTTAAACTCTTGATCGGTGAATTAGACATTTGCGGTCGGTTGTAACGCTTTGTAATTATACCATAGAGAGTGATTTGTGGATTTCCTGGCAGTAAAGGAGGCCAGTGTATTTTGAAGATTGTTTTCGTCCGATTTTATGATAATTTCTTTCAGCTCTACTATAGCTTTGTAGAGACTGGTTTTGTCTGAGTGGCATTGACATGAATGCCATATTCGTCAAAGGCGTCGTTTTTCTTTGTTTTTTTTCTTATTTCTAACGGAATGGGCTTGATTCAACGTGTCAATTTGCGCTGCAGGCTGCTTGAATGGTATTATTTTGCGTCATTGACGCACTTTTTATTATCATCAGCTGATTTAAGGGTAGTATGTAGATCAAGCGTTTGCTCCACTTTGTCACAAAATTTCAGAGATGTTGTTGTAGTGTGATTCCCTATTTTTGTGGTAAGTATAGTATTGATGCACTGGTATTAAGTACAGTCACCAGCAATAATAAATTATCCAACATTAGGTGCAAAAATATCTGACACTCTCTTATACCTCGAGTAATAAAGACCTGTCAGATATTTTTGCGCCTAATGTTGGATAATATATTATTGCTGGTAACTCTACAACAGCGACAGGTTGAGCTATCGAGGCAAAACTCTATAAGGAAGTTTATTCTTTATAGGCTTTTTGTTTGGGTCGGGGGACTGGTCCCGCCGTGTTGGTTCCGCCGTTGAAATAGTGGTCATCTCGCTTTTATCAACACACCATGATTGGGATATGGGCGAGATGATGAATATGTACCTATAAATAAGATGTTAGTGTCTATCTGTGATTGTAACATAATACTCAACGACTTAATTAAGAAAACCTTCAATTTACATAGTAACTCATAGAAAATGACCGTTTTTATAAGTATGTGTCTGTATCTGAATGCCGTGTGGCGTCCGGCTTAGAATAGTGCCACTCCATCTCTTCCCGTGAAGGCGACGATCGACTCGTAAGAGGCGACTAAGGGAATTAGGCTTGTAGTATTGTTAGGCGATGGGCTTGCAACCTGTCATTAATATACACTGGTAAACATCGTAGCCGATTTTGCAAAACCTGGTAACGGAATTGTCAACAAGTTTTTAGAATGTAGGTAATCTGTTTGTAGGCCTACCCCACTCTGGGAACGAAGGCGTGAATTTATGTAAAAAATCAGACAAGACAGAATTCAATTACATCGTAGATGTTAAGTGCGCTTATTCCCTTACTCGCCTCTTACGACATCTACGGGAGGACATGGAGTGGCACTATTCTAACCCGGCAACCACTCGGCATTACAGATACAGACACACACATACTTAAAAAAACGACGCCTAGCCTGCGTTGCCTACGAAGCCAGCGGTCCTGGGTTCAAATCCCGGTAAGGGCAGATATTTGTGTGATGAGCGCTAATATATGTTCCTGAATCATGGATGTTTTCTATGTATTTAAGTATATATTTCTCTATATAAGTATTTATATCGTTGCCTAGTACCCATAGTAACTACAAGCCTAGAGCTTACTTTGGAACTAGGTCAATTAGTGTGACATTGTCCCCTGATATATATATTAAATGGACATTTTCTAGTTATTGTATAAATCGATTTTTTTTTTATAAAGTTGCTGAGTATTATGATATCCCATCAAAAACATATGTGAAATGAGAGCCAAGTTCAATATTATGATTTGCCTTGGTTGTTGACTTCAACGATAAAAGAAGTGAGATCTAAATGGGTGCCAAGTTCAATGGTCAGTCCTGCAATTTATTTATAACATCATGAAATATTTTATAACAACTTAAAATATCATTTCTTCGTATAACTTAGGATAATATATTGAAGCCTAAGGTCTGACTTGGGTAGTTTTCATATGTATATATTATCCTATTACACACGGCTCGCCAGTTCTGTTAGCTTGAACTTGGCTTGACACGCTACCGCGTGTCTAGATAATCACAGATAGACACTTACATCTTATTTATTGGTACATATTCATCATCTTGCCCATATCCCAATCATGTTATGTTCATCTGTATCCAATTCATAACATATGTTTTAACAAATAAATCAATTTTATTTCATTGGTTGTCAAAAAGCCAGCGTTTTTTTGCTAAATCCGTAATCACCTATGTATTATCATCATCAGTCTAATGGAACCCTGACCCACGATAGAACTGTGTCACGGTGACGTTATGATTGTAGTCGTAAGAAGAGTCAAACAAATTGTTTAAAAATGTCACTCTAACACCGTTATATGGTGGGTCAGTGTTTCGTTAGGCAGATAGTACAGTCAAGGAATTTAATTGTTGAGTCACTATGGAACCCTGTCATGATGAAAGTGTCAAGCCACATGATGATTAACGTTTTGCGACAGGGTTCCATAGTGGCTCAACAATTAGAGTCCATGACTGTACCTACATATCTTTTAATTGTAATACCTGGATCACGATGAGGATAATTCCAATCGCAATTCGTCATTTCCTGGCATCTCATTACATTATGCCTGATGCACACACATTGATAGCAATTTTCTATAAGAGGCTTGCCGCCTAACTCGCAATCTATACGTGCTTCATATGCTATGTACCTTCCTGAAACAGTAAACATTTTATAAATAGGAACGTCGAAAATGGGAAGTCTTGTTATAAAAGAAGTAACTATTTATTTACGCGAGCCAATTCGGTCAACTAACACGTCGCCAACTACGATATTTCACGGGTTTTACATTTTCCTGTCAACATCCGGCTGCAACCAACCACAGGCCTGCAGGAAATTTAAACTCGGAAAGCAAAGCGAACGATTATCTGCTTAGAACAAAGCGATACATCTGAAGGGACTTCAAAGAGTTATAGTGTGATAATTGCTTGTAAGTATTGAGTACGTTGATAATTTAGTTCTTAATTACCGGTTTCATTGTGTACTTCAATCAGTTAATCACCAGTTTCAATTAGTAAATCAGTTAACCGGGTTAAGGACTTTCATTTATCTTGAGAGTGCAATTGTAAAAGAAAAAAATAAAAGCATGTAGTAGGCAAACAAGCACACCGGACACCTGATGGTAAGTGGGATCTGTGACAGACAATTACATTCTCAAGACTACAATCTAAAGACTGGAATCCTAAAACCGCAAATGCGTCGCCAATCCTGAGGACTAAGATGGAATGCCTTTATGCTAGACTCAATGCGGCACCGGAACACAACAATGCGCACATTGCTGCTTGGCGGCAAGAAGGTGATGTTATGCTCCAAAACGGAACGGATTTTAATAACAACTTCAGGGATACAAACAAAAAAAACGAACTTAGCTAGGAACTTTAACCAAAGCGAAGTGAGGGGGGGTATTTATAAAAAAGACAATACATAATTCATCAAGGGGTTTCAATAACAATACATGTAAATAGTACCAACATTTTAACTGGCGCAGACCAACGTTGTTGAGCACTGAGGATCGCAAGAACGTATGAAGAGCAAGGAGCAGCGCGGACGCTTCTACCGGGCCCTAACAGGGCCCCACATATACTTTTAGCGTCCGTGAACTGCTTACGATTGGTGACCTCTTTGGGAAAATCGATGGTTTTGTCTGTGTCATTGCCGACGAGGTCATAATCATGAACCACTACCGGAAATATATTCTTAGGTACGATCGATATTTGTCGAGTTTGCCGTTGCCCCGGCGAGTCCCTCAGATATTATCATTTCCAGTTGTTAACATTTGGCCACGGCGAGTACTTGCACAGACATAAACTCGTGGCCAGGATCATCCATCAGCAACTTGCTCTTCAGTATGGTCTTGTTGAGTCTGAAGTGCCGTACTATAAGAACACACTGGCAACAATTCTCGAAAATGGTCGTGCTACGCTCTATTGTGTTGGGATCGATCTGTCATCACGGACAGGACTATTGTCGCCAACAAGTCTCATACCGTATTGACAGGTCGAATTCAACGCCGTGCAGTGCTTGTCGACGTCACCCTCCCGCATGACGAGAACCTTGAGAAGGCTGAGAAGGTTATATAATAGGTTATAATAAGGTTATAAAATGTAGGTATGACTTGGCTCACGAAGTGACCGCCATGTGGGATGTTGACACGCGTATCATTGTCTCGATAGTTGTTTCGGGAAACGGTCTTACAGCGAAGAGTCTCGATCAACTCCTCAAGAGATTCTCGCTAGATGGCTGGATCAAGGGCCAGATACAGAAAACAGGGTCTCCTAAACACGGCACGCATTGTGAGAAGGTTCCTTTCTGTTTTTTATAATGTTAATTTTTTGTATTTGTGTTGTTTGTAACTATTAAAATGTAATGTTTATTTAAAAAAAACCTAATGTACAGATAATCATAATTTAAAAAAAAACATGCGCACAAGTTGTTGTTGCATTAGGCTTGGCCTGTATCCCGGAGGAGTTACCAGTTACTTACCAGGAGGTATCTTTTCCACGTAATCAGGTTCTGCTTTACGATGTGGAGTAGTTAAATCTGTACTTAATTTATTACCTACATGAGTAAAATCAAAGCCACAAAAGTGCCCTTCCTACCCACCTACCTACTTACATTTAATGTGTAATCAAGTTCAATTATTATTTTTAGGATTCCATACCCAAAAGATGTGAACGGCACCCTAAAACTAAGGCTCCACTGTCCATCTGTCTGTCCTTTTGTCTATCTGTATCTCATATTCACTCCATGTTACCAACATGTGAAAGACATTTCATAAAAATAAAAAGTTTTTGGCTCCAAAAAGTGTCTGTCTGTGATTTCATAATAAATGCTAGCTGCTATTTACACTATAGATACCGTATTATAGTTATTGTTTAAACTTATAATTGAATGATTATGCACGCAACTAAAACTACTTCGATTCTGCGAAAGAGATTTGTCAGGATCGTAGCAGGTGGAAAGAAGTGGTCTCTGCCTACCCCTCTGGGAAACAGGCGTGATTTAATGTATTAATTATGCACAACTATTTAGTCATTATATAACCAAAAGTATGGTAGAATAAAGGCTTTTTTAATTAACTTTATTTATTATAATTGACCGTCTTTAGATTTTTTCTTTGTCTCAAATATGCTCAGAAACGGCTAAACGGATTTCATTGAAAACTGTGAGGATTAACACAGAAACTCAATATTTACGAGGCAAGTTTCAGTTCGATCATTTAAACCAAAACGAAGCGAGGGCGAGTCGCTTGTACCTATGTAATAAAGAAGTAAATTACATAATTTATCGGGGGGTTTCAATAACAATACATACAAATAGTACTGTCATTTTTACTGTACCATTAAACTCGTTCTCGGCCGGTTTACTTACCAGGAGATTTTGTTTTTGTGTAGTCAGGTCTTGCTTTAGTATGTGGTGCATAAAACTCTGAAACTTAATTTATTACCAACATAAAAATTACGCCACAAGAGTGTATTGTATGAATGAATGAATGAATGAAACATTTATTCGGCTATAGTGCAAGATTACAAAAGTACAATAAAAAAAATGAACTTAAACAATAAACTATTTCTACAACAAAAACAAAAATAAATGCGGGGCAGAGCCTCAGCACTGATTTTCAGCTGGAGCCTGAGATAGAGGTAGATTACATAGACAATTACAAAATAAAACAGCCAAAAACAAAAAGTAAAAATTAATAAAATATATATCTAAAGAATAACAGCGTGTGCAGTGTGCTCTTATGTAGGTTTTGTACCTACCTACTTACATTTTAATGTGCTTAATTAAGCTCAATAATTATTATTTAAAGAATGTGTTTATTGCCGTTATAACGACATATAATAAAGTTGAAATAAAATTTAAAATGTTACGGGAGCATACAAAAATCGATCGCTCCATATTACCGAAATAAATGTGAAAGAGACTACTTCATAAAAAAATGATTTGTTTGCAAGTAGATTTTGTTTTAATGTTCGACACTTCTTGTTTATCCAGAACTTTTCCCGGGTGACCCTGACTCCCACTAATAGTTTCCTAGATCTATAAGTCTAGGGTGTGACGTCACGAACGACGATGTTGGACCTGCCTAAGTGAAAGTTAGTGATTAAAAATAAAAACAAACGTTTTTCAAGAAAAAGTTTATTATTAGTGTATGGATACAAAAAAATTATGAATCTTCGTAACGAAGTTCATGGTAAATATCGTAGTACTAAATTAGATACTCATAAAAATACTATAAAGACCTCAACCATATCGTCATCACTGACATCATCTACAACGCGCATACTTTACCCATCGAATTAATTGCTACACCAAAAATCCAAAAGCTTTATGGAAAAACTTAAATCAGGACATTTTGGACAATAATGTTAACAAAGAGCTCCCTACTCATTTCTCCGATCCCAACGTCATCCTAGCACTTTCTTGACCTTCCCGGCCACAGAGACATATTGATAAGTGATCTGACCTATTACGAATTTAACCGTCACGGCCCTTGTAATGTTCAAATGGAACCTGTCTGCGACGAATAATTACTATTAAAAATTATTAATAGCCTGAAGTCAAACGCACAGGGGATTGATGATATCTCCTTGGACATGTTACTTCTCACTCTGCCTCGCACTCAGAACGCCATAAACAACAACGGCATTATAAACAAATCAATTATTACAAGTCACACTTTTCTCACTGCCTGGAAAACTGCGCTTGTAAAACCTATTCCTAAAAAAAAATCAGCTACAGTCAAAGAACTACGCCCTATCAGCATATTGCCATGCCATTGCTGGGTTTCGTAGAAATCGTAGCACCACTACTGCTTTGCTCGATGGTGTGGACAATATAATATGTGCCCAAGATGAAGGGGTAAGCACCGGTCTCGCATTGCTCGATTTTTCGAGAGCTTTCGACACCATTAATATCTCGCTCCTCTTATCCAAGCTATCTGAGATGGATTTGACTGCAATTCAGTAAAATGGTTTGTTAGCTATTTACGTGACCGTAGTCAATGCGTCGTTATCAGAGGACATTCTGGTGAGAATGTGGCCTTGGAAATAGCACCGGTACCTGGGCCGTCCCACAGGGGTCAATTTTGGGGCCAATATTATTTATTCTCTACAGTAGTGATATACAAAATGCCATTAACCACTGCAACTACCACATCTACGCAGACGACATCCAGTTAAGTACAGAATTCAACGTTAATACAATTAAAAATTAAAACTAAACGTATTTAAATTAAAATTAAACTAAGCTACTCAAATATTAAAATATAAAGATAAAAGATAAAAGATGTTTATTCAGTAAGCAGGCCGCACGGGCACTTTTACACGTCAAAAATCTACCAGCGCTTTGCAAGAGACCACTGCTGAGAAGAAACGCCGCAAGAAACTCAACAGTCAGTCGTTTTTTTTTAAAATTACTTATACAATTATAGAACTTAACCTAGCATTATATAAAACAATGAATTTAACATTAAAATATATATATCATGCGTAGTTGAGCAGGAAAATGTGTCAAAACTCAGTATGTTCAGATGAACTCTTAAATTGTAATAATAATAGTATACATATACTTACCCATGACGGTGCAAAACAACCACATAGTTTTGATACATTCTCCTACAGAAACCGTGTCTAGACAATAATTATACCTACAATGTTTAGATATTTTCCTGACTAAGCTATTACTAAGTTATTTAGGTGTTTAATTTAGGCCAAGCATTTTTATCTGTTAGATAGTCCTCGACCCTATAATAAGCTTTCGACATCAACGACTTTTTCAAGTAATTTTTAAGTGCTGGAAATGATAACTTTAAAACTTCGTCAGGTAATTTATTATAGAAATGAATGCATTGACCAACAAATGATTTATATACCTTACGGACACGAATTTTTTTAATAGCAATTTTATTTTTATTTCTTGTATTCAAATTATGTATATCACAATTCTTAACAAAAGAGTCTTGATTTTTAATGACATAAATAATATTCTCATAAATAAATTGTGACGCTACTGTCAAAATACTAATTTCTTTAAATAGTAATCTTAAGGAATCACGGGATTTTAGGTTATATATGGAACGAATGGCTCTTTTTTGTAACACGAATATAGTCTGTATGTCAGCAGCTTTTCCCCAAACCAGAATACCGTACGATATAACACTATAAAAATAACTATAATAAACTAAGCGAGCTGTCTCAACATTGGTAAGTTGCCTGATTTTCCTAACAGCATAAGCTGCCGAACTTAATTTACCTGCTAGTACTGCTATATGGGGACTCCATTGCAAGTTTTTGTCTATAGTTATCCCTAAGAAAAGCGCCTTGTCCACCATCTCCAAACACTCATCATTTAGAAATATACTAGATTCTACCGGTCTAACATTAGGCAAAACGAACCTAACACATTTAGTTTTCTTAGCGTTAAGTAGCAAATTGTTAATAGTAAACCAATTAAGTACTTTAACCAGCGTGGCGTTTATCCTACTGTAATCGACGGATTTTCGGTCCACCTTGAAAATTAATGAAGTATCATCAGCAAATAGCACAATATCACAAAGGTTATCTACCGTGGGTGGTAAGTCATTTATATAGACCAGAAATAAGAAAGGACCTAATATAGAGCCCTGAGGCACACCTAATTTAACAGTTGCTCCAATGGACTGTGTTTGGTTTACAACAACCGTTTGTGTTCTATCACTAAGATATGAAGACATAAGATTTAGAGAATTATTTGACAGACCATAATGTTCTAATTTTAATATAAGAGTCGCATGATCTACGCAATCGAAAGCTTTGGAAAGGTCACAAAAAATTCCTATTGCATCACAGGATTTCTCCCAAATATTGTATATATATTTAATGAGTACAGATGCTGCATCAGTTGTGGATCGTCCTCTGGTGAAGCCAAACTGATTACTGTTAAGCAGTTTATTTCTATTGAAGTGACCTAACATATCTTTTAACATTAACTTCTCAAAAACTTTACTTAAAACCGGTAGAATAGAAATGGGACGGAAATTCGTTAAATCACACATGTCGCCCGATTTAAAAAGTGGTATGACTTTACTATATTTCATAAGATTTGGAAAATCCCCCTCTGAAATGCAATTATTGTAGATTAAAGCTAAGTGAGGTGCAATTATATCTATGACATGATGGGTCACTTTAACTGACGCTCCCCATAAATCCTCAGTTTTTTTTAAACTGAGCGATTTAAATACCTTAACAATAGAAATTGAATCTACATGGCTAAAATCAAAGGTTACATTACATTTAGTAACATTAGCACAAAGTAGTTTTTGAGATACAATCGCAGATGATTGAAGACATTTCGTTGTATTAATAGCTATAGTGGAGAAATAATCTTCGAACGCTAAGGCCACGTCTTTGTTTGACGTGATTTGTTTGTCACCCTTGTTTAGGGTGACTTGATTATCACGAGTTTTAGATTTACCCGTTTCTCTATTTATAATTTTCCACACCGTTTTTACCTTATTATCAGAAGCTTTGAGTTTAAGACTTAAAAAGTTTGACTTAGCAGTTAAGCAAACTCGCTTGAAGGTCCTCGAATAATTCTTAACGTAAACTAAGAAGTCAGCATTCTTGTTCTCCTCCCTCTCTCTATATAGTTCATAAAGCCTATTTCTACTTCTATGGATGCCTACAGTAGCCCATTCACTAAACTTAGTTTTTGACCCAGAAACAGTTTTCATCTTAAAATTGTTGTTAAATTGATGAATAATTACATCAAACAAATCTTTATAAATACTATTAGAATCATTATTTGAAAAGGATAACCCACAGAGATTGCTCTCAACTTTATTTTTGAATAATTCTAAACGATTGCTAGTTATGGGTCTGTATGTTATTGCCTGCGGTTCTTGATGAAAATCATTTAAAAAAGAAGCCTTCCGGCCACTATGATCAGAATTAAAGCAATTAAATATTTCCTTATCCAAACACTCGCAATTACAATAAATATTGTCTAAACAGGTAGCACTTGAAACTCCTATCCGTGTAGGTTCAAAGAACAAATTACCTAAGTTAAAAGATTTAAATAAACTTAAGATCTTAATAGTTTTATTTGAAGATTCCAGTAAATTAACATTAAAATCTCCAATTAAATATCTCTAATTAAAGATATAAATAATAATCACCACTATAAAAAGAACACCCCCTCTAGCAGTTGTATATATCCAGTAACCCCTCGAACATATTTTGCGGAATAAATACATTAAATGAAGATCTTGATCGTATTGCCACGCGGTCCCAATGTAACTTACTATCGCTTAATCCCATGAAATCAAAATATCTACTTTTAGGCTCTAAACATCAACTTAGCTTATTATCAAACCTTAATCTCAGAATACATATAAATAATGAACCCTTAGAACAAGTCCAAGAGGCTCGGAACCTAGGCATACTTATGGACAAAGAACTGCGTTTCGAAAATTACATCCTTAATACCTGTACGCAACTGTTTTTACAAGCTTAAGATTCTTCATAATATACGTAAGTTTCTTGACACAAATTTCAGAAAAAAACTATGCGACACTCTGATACTATCGAAGCTAAACTACGGAGACATAGTCTATGGTCCGCGGCTGCTAGCACGTACACAACGTCGTATACAGCGGGTACAGAATGCGTGTGCTAGGTTTCGCTTTCAGATTCCACCGCGTGTGCACATTACACCATTTCTTAACTTCACTTGTTAACATGCGCCAAGGAGGTTACCGACACATGAATTTGTGTAACGATAGCGGGCCAATTAGTATGATTTATATTCCAGAGAAGTCGTTAATATCATCACAATTTGAATCGCCATTAGATATGAACTCGCGTAAAGTGTCTCGTCCCGGGACGCAACCGTCTCCTTCTCCCACGCGGAGTAAATAATAGTATAGCCGCACCGCCTGTAAGTGACGAGCAAACCGAGTGTGAACAACTGTATGATTCGGCAGCCGGGAACCGGCCGTTTGAAACGACGTTATCCGAGCCAGTGCCCGAGCTGCAACCATCCCGTTTCCTCGCGCGGCAAGATAGCCATACGATACCACCATTTATTAACAAACTAACCGAGCTTATAGACTTCCGAGAGAAGTGTACTGAGGTCTCGATTACGTCGAGTGCGCCTGCACCTGATAACGCCTCGACCGCTAAGCGGGTGTGTGACTCAGTGTCAGTAATAAACAATGATGCGCCTATTAAATCATTTTCTCAGGCGTTGCGGGAGAAGGGTGAATGGAAGGAACCGTCAAAAGACAATAAATGGACGGAGGTACAAAGAAATAGATTTATTGGGAATAAAGGTACAGTGACTGCGAATACAAATTGTAAATTTAGGGCCGCGGATATGGAAGAACCACTATATGTTTACAATGTTGATAAGCAGGTGACATCGCATGATATTGAGGAATATATAGAGAGCAAAACGCGAGTGAAAGTGATAGCAGAGAAGGTAAAGGTTAAAAAAAGGAGCTATCTCGCTTATAAAATTTTAGTACCTCATTATAAGCTTTCTACATTTCTAGATGATAATCTTTGGCAAGAAGGTACTTCATTCCGCCGATTTATTGAATTTAGAACGAGGAGCACGAAGACACTGATGGTAAATAAAAAATCTCAATAATAATATCAATAATGTGGCAAAGCGATAATGAGCCCGCGAATAAATGTAAACTTGTCAGTTTTAATTGCAAGTCAGTGAAGCGGTCAATAAACTGCGTACGTGAATTACTTATGTGTGGGTGCTCACATTATAGCGCTTCAAGAGATGTGGTTGCTACCAGACGATATACCCTTCTTAGATGATATACACTCGGATTTTGGTTTTACGGGTGTATCAGCGGTCGACACAGCGGCGGGGCCTATAAGAGGACGCCCATACGGTGGGGTAGCCTTATTATGGCGTAAAAGTGCGTTTCAGTCTGTGTCGGTAGTGAAGTGTAAAAGTGTGCGTATTGCGGCTATTAAGGTTGTTTTGTTGGATCGTTCTTTCTTATTTTTTCTGTATATATGCCCACGGATTGTATGGATAACTTGCCTGAATTTACGCAGTGTTTGGGGGAAATTAGCGCTATAATTGATAATAACAACGTAGAATCAGTTTTTATTTTGGGAGATTTTAACGCGCACCCAAATGAATTATTTTGGAATGAACTCATGAGTTTTTGTACATATCAAGACTGTACATATTGTGTGCAGATATGTCTAAATTAAAATCACAAATAGCTAATACATATACTTTTGTCAGTGACGTTTATGGATGTACGAGCGGGTTAGACCACTGTATGGTCACGAAAGCGTCTTGGCAGTCTGTAGAAGATGTAACCATAAGGTATGGTACATATTGGTCTGACCACTTCCCTTTGGAGGTTACTTGTAATTTGACGGTTCTTAGGCCTAAATCTAATTTTGTACAACAGGTTGTCAATAAACTAATCTGGGGGAAAGGGAGTCCTCACAAGTAGAATAATACCATACCAGCAGCTTCGTCAGTGCTCCAATAATATCTGTAGCGACACTGAGCATAGGACTGTGATTGCTCAGTTTTATGGCACTATTATACGTGTCCTAAGTGAGGCGGCTGAGAAGTGCTTCAGAAGCAGGGCGGTCAGAGATAAGCGTCATGTTATTGGCTGGAATAAGCATGTGAAATGCCTGCACGGGGAGGCGCGACTGAGGTTCGTGAACTGGGTCATGCTTGGCAAACCGTCCCGAGGCCTCACTTACGAGCATATGTGTAATACTAAGAAAGCTTTTAAAGCTCGACTTAAGTGGTGCCAAGGGAACCAGGAAAAGATCAAAATGGACATAATTGCGTCACATCATAAGAGCAAAATTTTTCGTTAGTTCTGGAAAGAGACACCAATAAGCTCAATCCACGGTCGAGTCTCCCTGAGAATGTGATGAGTCAGATGAGCCCAACGAGATTGCGAATTTGTTTATGGAGCATTTTAAAGTTGAGCTGGCGGTGCGCCCATCAGTGGTGGGAGTGTTCAATGCTTGTAAACGTCGTAATGCATCAATGGTTAGCTTCACAGTGACCGATGTCGCAGCCGTTATAAAGAAGATGTCAAGAGGTAGGTCCCCGGGGCATGACGGGTTGAGCATTGAGCACTTGCAGCATGCGGGAACCCACTTGCCACGGGTACTGGCGCTTTTGTTCAATCTGTGTATAAGGCACTCCTATTTGCCTGCAGATCTGATGCGTACGGTAGTCGTTCCACTCATGAAAAATAAGACGGAAGACGTGTCTGATATGTGCAACTATAGGCCAATATCGTTAGCCACAATCACAGCTAAAATATTGGACTGTTTGCTTGACCGCATTTTGAGTAAGCACCTTGAATTACATGACGCGCAGTTCGGGTTCAGAGCTGAACTATCCACGAAGAGTGCGGTGCTGTACCTCAAGCATATTACTCAAAAAGAAGCACGCCTGTGTACGCGTGCTTCTTGGATCTGTCCAAAGCTTTCGACCTTGTCTCCTACGAAGTGCTCTGGCGGAAGTTGCAATATGAGACGGATCTCCCTGATGAAGTCATTGAGTTGTTCTACTACTGGTACGACAACGGATTACGGGTAGAAATGCGGAGTGCGACAGGGAGGAGTTACGTCGCCTAAGCTTTTCAACCTGTATATCAATGGCCTGATCAAGGAACTCAGCGGTGCCAAGGTTGGTTGCTCGATTGATGGTACGTTCATTAACAATATCAGCTATGCTGATGATATGGTGCTACTGACTCCTGCGATCAGTGCCCTTGGTAAGCTGCTCAGGATTTGTGAGACATATGCGGAGGCCCATGGGCTCAGGTATAACACGAAAAAGACCGAGCTGTTAGTGTTTAAGCCGAGGGCAGGCTCTGTGGGAACTGTGCTACCGGTATATCTCTTTGGCAGTGAGGTAAGTCGTGTCTCTCAATTCAAATACCTGGGCCACTGGATAACCGACGACCTATCCGATAGTACAGATATGGAGAGGGAGAGAAGAGCTCTGTCTGTAAGATGCAATATGCTCGCCCGCAGGTTTGCTCGCTGCTCCAGAGAGGATAAAATCTCAATATTTAAAGCACATTGCTAAAATTTCTACACGAGCAGCCTGTGGGTGAAGTTTACGCAGAGAACCCTTAATATGTTAAGGGTGCAATATAATAACGCTTTCAGGATGCTAATGGGGCTGCCGCGATATTGTAGTGCATCCGGTATGTTTGCGGAGGCGCATACCGATGGCTTCTACGCCGTTATTCGCAAAAGGGCCGCCTCCTTGATGTCTCTTGTACGTGGCAGCCCTAATAGCATCATGGCCGTTGTTGCCAGTACCCAAGAATGCCCTTACCGGAGGCATTGGGTGCACCTACACGTGCGGGGGGTGTAGGGTAGTCTGGGCTGTTGCGCTGGCAATTGTTTTATTTTTATTTTTATTTTACTATTTTGTGTCTTTGTTTTTTACGTCTTTCGTTTTAAGTATTTGTATCGTACTAACCTTAGTTCTTAAGTATTTTGTATGACTAACAAATTTTTGGATCGAAGTATGGTCTAAAATAAATTATTTAAATTCAATTCAATTTCAATTTAACCGTAACAACATTTTAAAGATGGACACGCGTAGAAAACATCGCTTGGCCACACTGATGTTCGGACTTGTCAAATCCAAGGAGCCCACGTAGGTACCTGTACGGGAATCTTATCTGGGCGCATAACGCACACAGCCGGGACACGCGACCTCTCAGGCAGCTGCAGCTCGTAATTCCCCGCCATCACTCTGCTGCATTTCCTGGGTGTTTCCGTGCACGGAACGTAAATTTAAATGTAAGGCATTTCTTTTATGCCAACGAAAAAGTAAAGCCTGACTTATAATTATTAAGCAATAAGTTTTTTTTTAAGCTGTATTGTTTACCTTATTGGACTGATATAAAATCGTAGTAAACCATTGATCCGCTGCACATGTAACACCATTAGATCACAATTTATTACACGCACTAAGCTTTAAACGTTTAATGAAATGAGTGTAAATTAGTTTTGTGATCCAGTCACACCCCAAGGTGAGAAGAGGTAAACGGGGGTAGGTACCGGTTATCCCGCTGCCGACCGCCGTCCATCATTGCGGGTTAATGTTGGTGGTACCGTTAGGCTCTTTTACCCTATTGCATGTTTTCAATCTCTTCTTCCTTTATCTCTGTTCAGTTGATTTCCTTTTTAATTTTGTTCGAATTATCTTGACCTATTTTTGTACCTATTTTTCACCGTTTTCATATTTAAAAAAATATTTAATTTCTTTCTTATTAACCTTCTTGTTAATCTACTACTAATTGATTATATTCTTTAATTAAATACTGAGTGGTGTCAATTTCGACGTCACAGAATCACCCATGGCAACATTATCCTAAGATTGTAGTTTTTCTTTCCTTCTATATTGTTTTTGTTTCTATTTTTGTGTTGCCATCCTTTCTTTTTATGATGTTTTTCTCTGGTCAGTTTTTTTTCTCTGTGTTCGTCGAATAAATGTTTCTATTTCTATTTTCTAGTAGGAAGTTAGATTTGAGTTTTTCCTTCCAAACCGCATCAAAAGTGACTGTCTGTGATTCCATATAAAATGCCGAAATTTAAATGCTACCTGCTATTTACACTATCCCTAAATTATAAATGTCTTCAGTTTTTTTTGTCTCGAATATGCTTAGAAACGGCTTAACGCATTTCATTGGAAACTGTATTGCAGGAAAGTTAATCTGTACGAGGCTTCTTTCATGTCGATAATTTTAACCGAAATGAAACGAAAAAAGTTAATTACAAAATTTATCAGGGGGCTTCGATAACAATACATTAATAGAAAGCAATGTTTAAAAACCCAACTGCATTTTTTGATTTGTTATAATTTTTATGTTAAAAAAAACCCCTCTCTGTACCGACCAAGATATAACTAACGACACCTCTTATGTTCAAATTTATCAAGCTGTTTAGCCTGCAGAGCGTAACAAAGAAATATATATAAACACTTCATGAACGTAGTACATGCTACATACACTCGAAAAAAATAACCCTCCTTCTGAAGCAGTCGGGTTAAAATAGAGGTGATATTTACACTATAGCATTAAATACAATCCAGCGCCTCTATTCAACACGGTAAAAACAATATCGCATTTGATCTGTTATCGTATTTTGAACGTTTTGATAGTTCTTATTTTCTTGACAGTAATGGCGGCTGACGTCATAACAATTCCATAGCAGGCAAACTACGATATCGTTTTTACCGCCTAGAATAGAGGCGCTGGCCGAGTTACTTACCAGTAGATTCTTTTTCTGTGTGATCATCTGAAACCAAATTTATTACCGACTTAAAAACAACTCTAAAAAGTATATAAGACTTACTTAAATGGAGTGTGAAGAGCAATATGAGAAACAGGGGAGTGAATACTTAAATGACGGCTGGTGGGGATGTTATAAAGAAAAAGACACGGTGCGCTGACCCGAAATGATTGGGATTGTTTTTTCGTGCTAGGTAATCTGCGATCAGAGGGGCTATTGCCTAACGCACTCGCTATCGCAATCGTTTTCATTTTGAAAATCGAATGCTTGTCTACATACAAAATGAAAACAACTGTTCCACTTTGAAGCCGATTGCGATTGCGAGTGCGTTAGACAATAGCGACGCTGGTCGAGAACTATGAGAAGTTGTGATATTCAAGTATTTGGCAGGTGAAGTAAGATTCCCCTTTGGGCACCTTCTCCTCGTGTTTAGCCAGCGAGTTCCAAGACTTTCCTCGAATGCTTTGTCTAACTTCCCGCCTGGGAGGGTACCGTCGTAAGCTGCAGCGCAGGTTGGCTCGGGTGTCTCGTTTTGTAGCGTCTGGTGGATTTTTATCTCTTCTGCGACAGTATTGATATGTAGGTGTTTGTGCATTTCTGTGATTCTTATGAACCTTTTTTATTTAAAATAGCGTTTGCTTTCTTTGTATGTCAGGATATTGGAAGCGCTGGCTGTGCCCCAGAGTTAAATGCCATAGATGTTGGTTTGAGTATTGTTGTGTAACGACAACTTTGAGTTTCGGTCTAGCAACCAACCAATAGAGAGGAGTATGCGGAGCTGACTGCCAACCTTCGCTAGTCGGAGAGACACCATAAGAAGAAGAAGAAGAACCAATCCAGTTCCTGTATTTCAAGTTTGTTGCAATCTAGGAAGCTGTTATTTGGTACGAATATTAGTCACGCCGCGGTGGCAAAATAAAATCTTGAAAAATCTTGAACACCTGAATGGTGCATTACACTGCATAGTGCCATCCCGTACTAGCACAGTCCTAAGCTCGGCATTCAACTCGCGCGCGGACTGTACTATAAGTGGAGCCGACGTTTTCACTATAGCATTGAACTTATACATATTTGGCCGGCTTACTTACCCCCCTCTGAGTTAGGTTCCGGTGTTATTCTCGTAAATACTGAGAAATGGGGTTCCGGTGGTTTAGTCGTAAATACTGAAACCAAATTCATTACCAACGTGTCAATAAATAAAATTAAAGTAACTGCCTGTGATCTATATCTATGTATCCATACCTTATTCCATTGAAATAAGGTAAAAAAATGTGAACATATCTTTGACGTCGACTGTACATATTATAAAATCTTAGAAGGAGATTTTCCTGTACATGTATATAGAGAAAATAACTGGGTGGAGCTGATCACTTGAGAATTTGTGTAACTACTCTTAGTAACAAAATAAAATATAACTTTTTCATGTTTTTTCGAATAAACTTTCTTAGGTATTTCTTTAAGACGCTTTTTGAGGGCCGTCGATTACTTCACGTGATTAAATTTAAAAGTTTTTTTGCTTTAATTTAAAATTTATTCTACAAAATGTTACAAAAAATAGATTTGTTGTTTGTTAATCAATTTGTTTGTGGGTGATCTCTGGAACTACTTGTCCGATTTTAATAAATGCCAAGCGAAAAAAGCAAATGCAAGGAAGGTCAAAGGGATCACTTGTAACAAGTATGTTCATTATACCTTCTTCTATAGCCCAAAGTTGTATATGTCCAGGCAAATACCAAACCAGCGTTACAATCAAAAGGTAGGTATAGTTTAAACTTTTTGAACTGAGCTCTTCCTCTTACCTGTTAACACAATGGTCATTGTATCTATACAATCCTATTATCTGCTTGTTCTCGAAACCGCCCACAAGTTACTTTACGAAAAAGTTAAGAATTTCATTGCATGAATGTTGAATTTTCAACCTTATTCCTTATCGAGTAGGTTTTAAATGGCCTAACAGGAAAATAGAGAATGTATCCTGTAGTCGATATCTACAGAGTAAGTTCTTGTCGAGTGTAAGGCGGTTGAAAAATGGCAAAAAAAAATACTTCCCATTATTCTATTACTGTATCTTGCAGTCGATTGTCTTAAGAAATACCTACAGTCGAAAATCTACGTTAACCTTCGAAAGCGGTTATAATCTGCTTTTACTGCGAACTCGTTATCCTAATTTGTGGTTAATTACACAATGGCTTTGTATTCTTAATAAGTGGATAAGCTCTGTTGAAAAAGTTTAAACTATACTTACAGTGCTACGCCGTGCATGCACCGATTGCCGGTCCTCGTCGACGGCTATTTATCTTCCGAGGAAATCTTCGTTTTGTTGGTTCCGTTCACTTCACCTTATTTGTCCTATTAGGTATGTCACAACACAATAAAAGTACAGGCAGAACTGTAAAACTGGCTGGCTGGACACTTTATATTTAAACCGCCGCCGAGCTTAGGCCGAGAGAGAAATCGAGAGAGTTTTTTTGAATTAAACAAATAAGTTTTTGAAGCGCGTTCCTACGCTCGTTCACTAAAAGATGCTTGCACAAGATTCGTGCATTTTGAACAAAGCGGAGGATAAAACCTGTAACGTAAAGTAGTTTTTCAAAGGAGCTGTAACGTTCAAAAATGTCAAATCATCAGTAACGGCAGCGTTGGTGACAAATTTTGATTCCACTCCAGGATGTAAGTTTTCGGGGAACTCTGGTCCTTTACATGGCTAGGTGTCGGGAATATCGCAAAGCCAAGGCGGGCTCCACCATAACGGGTGATTAAATAGGTCAGCGGCCGAGGTGCCGCGTGACGCAGAGTCCGCACAATTTTGTTCAGAAGGAACATGTCGCCAAGTATTAGGAATATCGGACATAATTATTTTCGAAACTCTGTTTCCCTCATAATTATACTTGTAATTTATGAGGTTGCGCTCTAATCCAAGCGAGAACTATACTGCTGTCGCACCAGCCTATAATGTTGTAAGTTAGACATCATTTAAGTGACATTTAAATAGCGTCTTTATTACATTTATTTTGGTTTTTACCCAAAAAAGCGCTAATGTCTTTTTTATTTGATTAAAATTTGTTGTTGAATCAAATTTGATGCCATGGTGATGAAAGAAAAGAATAACCATATCCCTCCCATAACTGGAGTGATAAAGACAAAAGCACTCAATCATAAAGATTAACGTTCAGAAGTGACACGTGATTGAAACTAACGGTGTCGCGATGCTATTTTAAAACATTGATTTTAATGAGTTATATCGGTCATATTTAAAGAAAAAATACTCAATAAGGGAAAAAGTATTCTTTGTCCCTTTATACCAACATCTAATATCAAAAGGACTGCCATATTTCAAGCACACTTTACCTAATGCGCGTTAAAGAATGAGAGGGTAAGTATTGAACGTAAGTTAAAGTTAATAATTAACAAGAAGATATTTGTTTTCAATTTTTGTTTAAATTTGTGTTTAAAGTCCTTTAATTTTTAATTTAACTTTGTTTTTACAATTTGACACAATACATCTCTTTTTAGAGTTCCGTTAGTTCAGTAGTTAAAAAATAAAACGAGAACGTTTCGTGTTTTACTGCAAGCACTTCGACAAGTCAGGAAGCTGTCTTACTTCCCAGGAGGTTTCTTTTCAGGTACTGCTTCACTATCCGGTGCATAAATATTTGAAACTAAATTTACTACCTACATAATACCGACCGAGTACCGTGTGTGTTCGTGGACCGTGTGATAAGAGCGAAATGTATAGTCGCGGTATGAAACGGTTCGCCACTAATGGACCCTAACAGCATTGAAATAGAGTCGAAAAGTGACGAACCTTTTCATGTCGCGACTATTGTCTTTTTATCTAATGACCCATCATTATTTGAAACAAAAGACAATACATTATTTATAAGGGGTTTAAATAATACATATAAAATGGGGCCGACGTTTTTACTATAACATTTAAGGGCCTGGACACAACACCAAGGCACGACGTCGTTAACGTGAAACGACGCGGCGCCGTAGAAAGGCACGTTGCCGCGACGTGTAGATACACGGTGCCGTCATTCATTATAAAGTGCAATATTAAGCCCAATGTCCTGCGCATAGAGTTTAAAATAGTTGAAGCCGTTGTCACACGGCACCGTGTATTTCCACGACGCGGCAACGTGCCTTTCTACGGCGCCGCGCCGTTTCACGTTAACGACGCCGTGCCGTGGTGTTGTGTCTAGGCCCTAACTCACTCTTGGCCGGTTTACTTACCACGAGGTGCTGTTTTTGCATGATAAGGATGAGGTTCATGTTTCGGTGTTTTAGAATCTATTTATTACAAAGCGTCTGTAACTAAGTCACTACTGTACATAATTTTAAACCTTTAGTATATTAGTAAACGATAATGGTAACTAACAATAAAATTGTTTAACATTAAAACGTCATATTTGTAGGCAATTGCATATGAAAAACGCGAGCGTTCCAAAATCTGCGACCACCGACCTACGTACGTCTATTTTATATTAAAATACCTGGATTTGAACCATCTTCAAGTAAGCAATTTGGAAATCTTCGGCATTTTGAATTAAATCCGTCAATTTTTTTTTTTATGCACATACAGTTTTGGCATTTCTCTGTAAAAGGCTTGAAGAGAGTACCAACAGTCCACGAACTGCAAATTTCGGTTGTTTTATATTCTGAAACATTAAGTATTATAAATGAAAATCAGAAATAGGAAGTGTTGTTAAAAGACGTACGAGCAAAGTCAGGCAATTGGGATACACCAAAAAAATAACTGCTTGCTTTTACATTTTTATTCAAAACAGTAGCCTTTTCTAAGGATCTGATTTGAATCATTTCATGATTAAGAGTGTTATTGTTATTGAAAATAATTTATTAGAAAACAATAACCTCATCTACTAACTGTGCAAATCAGCGGAGTAATTTAGAAAGACGTTTTTTTATGAACTTTGTGATCTGTTTTTAAAGTCATTGTAGAGGAACGTCCTTCAAACATAATGTAACAATATCCATATGTTTATTATTTCAGCATTTAGTTTTCGTAAGCATTCGGCCATTGCTTATTACTTAGATTTAATTAAGTACAGCATTTCCTGCCTGACCCTTGTTTCTAGATATTCTAGAAGCCCAAGACACTTAACCTAGTTTTATAAGACTACCAGATACAATATTGTTACGCCGATGGCATAAGGCATCGCGTTTTTAATCGTTAATTTTGGGGCTTTAGAAGCGTTTTCAGCAGGCTGAAATATTGTTTTAGTCCGTTTCAGAGGTAGCTCTATCACATACTAGATTATCATAATTTCGACCAACTTACCGTTGTTTTCAGGCGGCTGAAACATGTTTTCAGTCCGTTTCAGGCCACCCTGCATCAGATTACGCCATAACCTGAAAACCCATTTTCAGGCATTTTCAGGACCCCTTATGGGCCTTTGAAGTACATTTCAGTATATGGCATATTTTCCATTAAGAGTGAAAGAGACAGCAATACTGAGAACCTTCGAGAAGTGTGTGAAAGAGAAAACACGACTAGAAAGAGACAGCAATACTGAGAACCTTTGAGAAGTGTGTGAAAGAGATAACACGATTAGAAAGAGACGGCGATACTGAGAACCTTCCAGAAGCGTGTGAAAGAGATAGGTAACACGAAATGAGACAGCAACACGCGGAACATTCCAGACTCATAGAGACCCGTGAGTCAAGGCCATAGCGATCGTAAAAAGAACAAGGTAGCAAGGCGTAGAACATTCCAGTAACGAACAGTCTCGATCGACCTTGGCGGGTCGAAGTACATCGATCATTCCGGAAAGGCATTCTGGAATAATCGGACACGGGAGCTATAAAACGGCGGACACCGGTTGCAACGAGTCAGCCGCCTGCCGCGAATATCGCGCCCGCGCAGCGCGCCGTGTTTCCGTAAACCACCGAAGAAAAAGAAGCCACTATGACGGAACGCCTGCCATTGATAAAGGTTTTTTTCGAAGAAACCGAAAGAATGCTGCGCGAACTCCCAGTACCCGAGGCCCAAGCCCAACGGGATGAGATGATCGCCACTATAGAATCCCAGCCATCAAGGAACAACCTCTTTGGAGCGATGTCACTGATGATGCTCAAGAGACTAAACCTCAGAGAACCTCGAACCGCGGACCATGGCAGCGAGCGCCCTTCCGCCCCGCCAGACAGTCCCGACCGTCAGCGACGGAAGAAGAAGAAGAAGTCTAAGAAATAACCCAGAACCCACAGATTGGAGGTCGCCCTGTTGTATAACAGGGCAAAATATAGCCCGGCCCGTTATTACGGGCTGAGACAGATGCTGACTTTAGAGGGCCACAGAGCCCTGAAAAGTCCCCCCCACACCCCACCTCGCTTCGCGAGGCGGTGCGTGAGAGATGACTCGACGAGCGCCGAGTCAGTCTTTTCTTGGAAAGCGAACAGTACGAATAAGAGCGACCCGAGCGATCATCTGAGTATTCGAGGTTTATTGTGCGATAATTGTTTTGTAACGGTTTAAGTGAGTGCGTAATTAAAGTCTACTTTTGATTATCGGTGTATTCGTGCATTTCTATCAGTTACCTACTCCCACGTTCGTAACAATATGTATTAGTCACGTCTATAATGGGGGAACACGAAATGGCGATGCTGCAAACCTGGCCGCGCAATTAAACTTTTTTTTTACAGAAAAAATAAAAATACGGTTTTAAGTATGATAAGAAACATACTCACTGGGGCTCCAGACTGGTAACAACTAGAGGAAGAGAACTGTTTAAAGCCATTCAAAATAATAACCTTGATGTGCTGACCACATGCGAGCCCACATACTGGCCGTCCGACCCCAATAAAACACCTGACCTGCTAGACTTCTTTATTATAAAAGGAATCTCTTCACTTTACTTATGTGCAGAACCAAGCGTTGATGGATCATCAGATCACACCCCAGTCATAGCTACAATTAGTACTGGGGTCATATATAAAGATGGAAAGGAAAAACTATATAACCGAAAAACAGACTGGGAAAGTTTCAGAGAACACCTTAATGAAAATATACATCTTAATATACCACTCAAACATAAAGAAGATATTGAAAATGCAACCTTTTGCTTTACAAACTTAATCCAACAAGCTGCGTGGCGGTCTACACCATATATAGAAACTAGACAAGAAAATGTAAATCTACCATTAAAAATCAGAAACTACATAAGCCAGAAAAGAAAAATACGACGACAATGGCACACAAGTCGCAACGCCTGAGATAAAGCAGCACTGAACAAAGCACAAAGGGAACTTAAAGAAATGATTAAGGAACATGAAAACGATACACTTCAAGATCAACTCGTCTCACTATCATCACGGAAAAAAGACAACTACTCACTGTGGAAGTTCACGAAAACATACAAAAGACCTCAAAAAGCTATACCACCAATAAAATCTGAATCTGGAGTGTGGGCCAGAACCCACCAGGAGAAAGCTGAACTGTTCAGTGAATTTCTAGAGAAGACCTTCAAACCTAACGACCCTGACCCGTCCTTCTCTGAAAAAGAAATTGAGGATGCACTCACGAGCGACCATCAAATGTCTCCACCAATCACACCAGTTACTCCTAAAGAAATCCAGAGAGAAATATGTAGCCTCAAAAATAAGAAAGCACCTGGCTTTGACCTTATTACAGCTGAGCTGCTCAAACAACTACATAAAATGTAGTTTATGTATGTATATCTAAGTACTAATATATATTTCTGTATTTATTTGTGTAGGTATTTGAATGTAATTTATTAGTTTTATTTTATTTACGTAGGTTTTATTGGTTAATGTGTTATGTTCTTCTAAATAAATTTGTACACTTGCTTACTCGATGCGCAACCTTTCACTTTTCTCAATCTCTCAAGGGTTAGCTGGAAGAGATCCCTTAAAGGGATAAGTTCGCCTTTGTACATATTTTTATATTAATTGTATTTTTCTGGTTTCTCTTTTGTACAATAAAGTGTTTACATACATACATACAACTCCCTAGAAAAGCAGTAGTGTTCCTGACAATACTGTTCAATAGCATCCTTAGGCTCCAATATTACCCAAAGCTTTGGAAAATATCCACAGTTAAAATGGTGGCAAAACCAGGCAAACCACCAACAGAGGTATCTTCTCATCGCCCAATAAGCCTTCTTCCAGTGGCTTCAAAACTCTTTGAAAAAGTCCTACTAAAGCGGCTTAACCCAGTACTCGAAGAACAAAAAATCATACCAGATCACCAGTTCGGCTTTCGGTCCCATCATGCTACCGTTGAGCAAGTGCACAGAGTCGTACATAAGATAAGAGAAGCTCTTGAAAACAAGGAATATTGTTCTGCAGTGTTTTTAGATATACAACAAGCTTTTGACAGAGTTTGGCACAAAGGTCTTTGCTATAAACTTAAAACGTCCTTAGCTCACACTTTCTATACCCTATTAAAATCCTACTTGGAACAAAGGATCTTTCAAGTTCAATACGAGGAGCATATGTCGAGACTTCGTAGCATAGAAGCAGGCGTGCCGTAAGGATCAGTCCTGGGCCCGGTGCTGTACACTATACATACATCGGACCTGCCACAAGGAGACGACATCCTTACTGCAACATATGCGGATGACACTGCAGTGCTGGCAACACACAAAAATCCAGTTGAAGCATCAGCCATACTACAAAAGCACTTGGACGACGTAGACAGATGGTTAAAGAAATGGAGGATCAGAGCTAGCACTGCCAAGTCCAACCACATCACCTTCGCTCTCAGAAAGGGTGACTGCCTCAAAAAACATGCATCAAATATCTTGGTATGCACATTGACAGAAGACTTACTTGGAAGGAACACATAAGGCTAAAACGACAAGAAGCCAACATACGGTTCAAAGACATGTACTGGTTGATCGGCAGGCAGTCTAAATTATCCCTGGAGAACAAGCTTCTGATCTATAAGGCAACAATCAAACCAATATGGACCTACGAAATAGAATTATGGGGCACAGCCAGCCACTCCAATGTTGAAATCTTGCAAAGACTCCAAAACAATATTCTAAGGACAATCACCAACTCTCCCTGTGGTTCACGCGAAACACAGAAGTACATGAATACCTTCAAATAGAAACAGTAAAGGAAACTATCCGTCAGAATTGCTTAAGATACAAGCTAAGACTAGTTAAACATAAGAATGTGCTGGCTTATCGTCTAACAGACACCACCAACAATACAGTCCGTTTGAAGCGGGCTCACATCATGGAACTAGACACAAGGCTGTAACAGTGATAACCATATGGAGTGACATGTCACAGGATGAGCCAACTCTCAACCAACTATGACGACCAACCATCTGATTATAGCCAATGGCTGATTGCAGAAAGATAAAGATATATATTAAAAAAAAAAAGTATGGTAAGACTCCCAAGTTTCGTTTGTTCCTCGGAACAGGGAAGGGGTATTACTATACGATAAAGCAGAGCTGCAAGTCCCCCTGATTGGCCTTATCAGTGGCAGCAGCATGATAAGCGACGCCTCGTACTTAGGTATCTAGTATGATCATCAATTTCTGGGTAAGAAAAACCACTGCTGCATTTTCCAAACAGTGAAGAAAGTGGTTCGCTGCCGCGATTGTAGGTCGCCCTCCGCGCAGCTGGATTCGGCGTTTCAATTCAGTTTTGTCAGCAATCACCCGGTTCCTTTCGTTTTTTTTTCGATTCAATTCGATTCTTACGAAAAAAAACAAGCAGTTTTTTTAGGCGGAAGTATCCCATTTTGTTGACTTAGCTATAACGGCATTAATATTTGTAACTTATAATTAAATACAAGTTTATTAAAAAGATTATTATGATTTTAAAAATTGTGGAAACCGTAATATTTATTAACTTTTATGTTTTAAGACAATCGATACTTACCTACCGTATGTGAATTAAATATTATAAGTATTGAATATTATGGTTTACTAATTTTGGTAAAAAGGTCTTTCTTTTTTTTACCGACGATAGCCCGTCTCTCATCGCGTTACTTATCTTTTAGTACTAGTAAACAGTCGTGCTTTTTCATCCAGTATGTTTTCAATAATATTGTTTATCATAGAATGCCGTTACAGAGTGGTTATCTAAAAATTGGTCTCGGCTGAAAACGGCCACACTGTCACAGTTATTCTGGTAAAACACATTAAGAAAATCATTATCTGCAAGACAGGAATCATTACTTAGTCTTTATAAAAAATAAATACAACTTTTTTGAAATCGAAAACTGAAACCTTAAAATTGATAGTTCAAAAATCTAAAAAACAGAAAAGTGACGGTTTAATGTCGATTAAAAAGAAGAACGACCCAAAACCGTTATGGCAAATGAATTTAAGACAAATGAATGACCCTAACACAAGAGGTAATAATCTCTAACTGAAAATTAAAAGACTAATTATTACTGTGTTTTAAATTGTTTGGTAATTACTGGCCTAAATGCATTCGCCATTTGTTCCTTGGAAACAACTATCGACTAGTAACCTACTAACAGCCCATTTTTTACCTTCCTCCTTATCCAATTTATACGGACTATCAGGAACTGGGATGCCAGGTCCCCTATTATGTAGATAATATAGTCCTTCCTCGACTTCTTCTGGCATGCTTATATCACAGTCTAGAATGCATTTTGCCATGTCTGGGTCTACACACTCACATTTGTTGCAAAGATGGTAAGGGTCTCTGAATCGTTGTCCAATTACGCACTTTCTTTCTCCCACGGCTATTCAACAAAGTAAATATTAATAAAACACAATAATTACAAACTTTTGATCGATCATTATGTAGGTACCTTCTGTAAGGAATTCGTCAAACACATGCCACCTTAGGCCACCTAACAGTAAGCTAATGGCCATGTTACCTAATGGTCGCTACACACAATTGTCCATCATCGGCCAAGGTAAGGGACGAAGTAATGCGTAAGAGTGAGATACAAGAATATGAAGCTCGCTCTAAGGTGTGAATGCCTCCTTTACCCTGGCTCATAATGGCACATGGTATTTTTACCAAGTGTAATTATGATACTTAAGATAACGAAATGGGTTCTTACCGCGTTAGAATATTTGTCGAGTTCCGATACGAGTAGTGCGACGATGTCGCAATCGTCATGTCATCAACAGTGATCGGATTTCACGGTGCAACGCGGAATATAGAGGAGAACTCTTAATATGGATATGACCAAAATCCCGGGATCTGGTTCGGAAAGAAAATGCAATTGTTGGGATATTTATAAATAAGCACTAGGATACGATTTTAGACGTGTAAAGAAATTGATTGAAAATAGAAAATATTGAGAAAATAATTATACGCTATTTAAATTTCATACAAACTAATAAAATATGATATTTGTGTGTAGTGTTGTAAAATTGATCTTTTATTTATATTCACCAACGCCTAATAGGCAGATCAGTTTTAAACAGAGTAATTAAAAAAATACAAATACGTATAGTGAAAATATTTATTCCGAACCCAACATTAAAATGTTAAGGAAATTATCATAATATGATAAAATTTGAAACATTACCCTCTTTCAGCAAAATTAGTCCCGGAATCCCAGGATATATCCACATTAACATAATGTATGAGGTCATTCAACCCATGTTGGACCGTGAAATCCGATCACTGGTCAACAATCTTCGGTCACGAAAAATTAAGATTTCGGTAGCTTGTAGGAACTGCAGAATGAACCATTGCATCGGTAGGCTCGCCAAATATTTTAACCGCTGTATAACCCTCTTTAACCTTTTCAACGCCACAGTCGGCTCTGGCCATCAATTAAAAGTCGTGCCACTGACGCCACGTCGGCTACAGCCGACAAGAGTCCAAGATTAAAAGAGACTTTGTTTGATAGCAATAAGGTGTAATTTGCATAGCATAGCAAACATGTTTGGCATGTGGGTGGCACATTTTGTATTCGATGTATGGCGTTCAAAAGGTTAAAAATGGGACCCTATTCCTAAGACTCCACTTGTCCATCGGTCTGTCTGTCTGTCCGTCTGTCTGTCACCAGGCTGTATCTCATGAACTGTGATAGCTAGACAGTTGAAATTTTGACTGATAATGTATTTTTGTTGCCGCTATAACAACAAATACTAAAAACAAAATTAAATAAATATTCAAGGGGGGCTCCCATACAACAAACATGATTTTTTTGCCATTTTTTGCTCGATATTAATAACGGCAACAAGTAGACATTTGAAATATTCTCAGAATATTTAGTTATATTCACTTTAAAAATAAACAATTAAATTAAAATAAAATAAATATTTAAGGGGGGCTCCCATACAAACAACGTGACTTTTTTGCCGTTTTTTGCTATTGGTTTATAGATAATGGTATGGAACCCTTCGTGCGCGAGTCCGACTCGAACTTGGCCGATTTTTCAAGCTTAATTTTACTTGTAACTAACAAACTAATAATGTAATCAAATCTTGAAAGTCTATTTTAACTTACGTCTCATTGTCGGATTGACTTGAGTTTTCATATACTTATGCAATTCCAATGGCAATGCAACAATATGGTATGATGATGGAGACAGAAGGTGGCCATAGGAACTCCTCAATGGCTCACAGTAGATCCACCGAGTTTGGAATCGCTTGACTTTTGATAGTGGGTTTATAATCAGAAGGTGCAGTCGGCAGTAAGCGTGTTATAAAAATGTTTTTATCTATAGTTCTTTAATAACCGCTTGATTCGCTTATCAGAAAAACTAACAGAGAAGGTATACACATGCAAGGTTACTCAAATTATGTGGCATTACTGGTGAGGGGAAATCCCTAAGTGTAATGAATGAAGTCATGGTAAGAGGGATCAAACAGGTACTAAACTGATGTCAAGACCTTAAGCCGAACAAGGCAAAAATCAACAAGAGGATAATACTTTAACACCTTTAGTAATATAGGTGCAAGCTTGCCTTGTGATGGTTCCGTAGCGTGCGGGTTAGCGAAAGCAGGTAAAAGCAAACACTTCAATTGTCCAGTTCACTACGTATATTGTCAATATCACAGAAGAAACGAGTAGCACAGTTACACAAGTAGTAAGTTCAGAAGGAGTAAGAACGAAAGCAAAGCGAGAGATGAGAAGGAACAGTTTTTAAGCGGTCACAACTATAAGGTGCAAGATATCGCGTAAGCGAGTTTTAGCGGGAGAGGTGCGTGCACTCAGCGTCGTAAGTTATAAGCGACTGTCTGAGAGGAGCGCGCCGCGGGCGCAAGGCGGCTAGCGGACCGGTTCCGCGCGTCGCTGCGCATAACAAAAGGCTGGCCGGAGCGAAATCTCTAATAAGAAAATCGGTTGCACTGTCCTGTGACAGACATTTAAATATTTACTTTAAGCATGTTATTTGCTAACATAAAAATATTTAGGTACATAATAAAATAATTACAAGTGCAACCGAATAATTAGTTATGCAAAGTTAAATGATTTTATAAGTAATAACAATAATACCACAAAAATTAGACTATTTATAATGAGACCGACTAAACATTTAAAAAAGGTAAGAATTAAATGAATTTCAATTAAAACAAAGATTAAAATAATAATGAAACGGCGAGATTTACGCCACATCACCCCCCTCCAGAGACCGTCAAGGGCGATAATAATTAGGTAAGCGAACTTCACGTCCTGAACGAGTCCTTTTTGTCGTGTCCTTCGTCTCTGAAGTTGGCAACTTGTCTGGGTTAGAAAGAGGAGGACTCATTACGTCGTCGAGTATGTAGGCTGGTTTTATACGGTCTATAGATACTGTGACGTCATGTCCTTTTATTTTAAGTTTAAAGACTTTGTCTCCTCTTTTTAAAACTTCGTGTGGTCCTGTATAGGCTGGCTGTAGTGGCGGATGACAAGTATCGTCTCTGAGGAATACGTGGCTGGTTGTCTTGAGGTCTTTGAACACAAACACAGATCTCCTGTTGGAATGACGTGATGTTGGTACGGGTGACAGATTATTTGCAAACTTGCGAATGCGTGCTATGTAATCTCCCATGTCCTCAGCGTCATACGTTTCTGGTCCAGCAGCTATAAATTCCCCGGGTAGTCTCAACGGTTCGCTGTATACCAGCTCGGCCGTCGAGGCATTAAGATCCTCTTTATAGGCGCTACGTATTCCGAGTAAAACTAACGGTAGCGATTCTACCCAGTTATTGTTTGCGTGACACGTGATGGCCGCTTTGAGTTGCCTATGAAATCGCTCCACGAGGCCGTTACACGCTGGGTGGTAGGCGGTCGTACGGCGATGCTGGAACCCGACTAATTGAGACAAATGCTTAAATAACGTGCTCTCAAATTGTCTGCCACGATCAGTCACAATGTCGTTGGGGCAGCCAAAGCGTGCTATCCAGGAATGAAGTAAAGCCTTTGCCACTGACTCTGCCGTGATGTCTTGCAAGGGAATCGCCTCAGGCCATCGTGTATATCGGTCGATGGCTGTAAGACAATACTTATACCCCTGAGACATAGGCATAGGACCGATCAAATCAATGTGAACATGCATAAACCTTGCTCTCGGAAGTTTGTAAGTCCCCAGGGGTGCCGAGACGTGACGGGTAATCTTACTGCGCTGGCACGTCACACACGCTCGCGTCCACTCCCGGCAATCCTTTTTAATTCCTGGCCATACGTAACGGTCTGTCAGCAACTTGACTGAAGCGTTGATACCGGGGTGGCTAAGGGAATGGAGGCTTCCAAATACTTGCCGGCGCAGCTCCTTTACGACGTACGGCCTCGGTGTGTCGGTGCTTCCGTCGCAGTATAGTTCAGCATGGGTGCCCGGCAGTTTTATTTTATTGAGGCATAAAGACGTGTCGCTAAGCAACAGTTGCTCTAATTCTTGGTCGGCGAGTTGGGCTGAAGCTAGCTTGTTCAAGGCCACAGGTTGAGTGATCTCGTCTATTCTGGACAAGGCGTCAGCTACAACGTTGTTCTTCCCTGAAATATGTCGGATATCAGTCGTAAATTGAGATATGTAGTCCAGGTGTCTGAACTGCCTCGGCGAGCAGTTGTCCTTACGGGAGTGAAACGCGAAACATATCGGCTTATGATCCGTGTATATCGTGAATTCACGCGCCTCGACCATGTGGCGGAAGTATTTGATCGCTTCGTAAATGGCCAAGAGCTCTCGATCGTAAGGAGAGTACTTACTCTGTGCAGGAGTCAACTTGCGCGAGAAGAATGCGAGTGGTTGCCATTCTCCATCAATGCACTGTTGTAGCGCTGCGCCCATGGCCGTATCGGATGCGTCAGTCACTATAGCGAGCCTAGCCTGGCTATGGGGATGTGCTAACATCGCAGCCTGGCATAAACTTTCCTTACAGCGTGAGAAAGCATCAACTTCCGCAGTGGAGAAGTTCACCGGGTGAGATCCCTTTACTGAGCCAGTTAAGAGAGCGTTTAGAGGAGCTTGGAACTGAGCGGCTTCTGGAATGAACCTTCTGTAAAAGTTTACCATCCCCAAGAATCTGCGAAGCTCCCGTACGGTATTTGGGGCTGGGAAGTTCTTAATGGCGTCCACCTTGGCTGGCAGCGGCTTCGTGCCCTCTGCTGAGATATGGTACCCAAGAAAAGATACCTCCGAAACACCGAAGATGCATTTAGATGTGTTTACTACCATGCCATAATCTGTTAACCTGGAAAATACCTCTCGCAGGTGCTCCTTGTGAGTGTCTTCGTCTTTTGAAAAGATGAGGAAATCATCCAAATAGGCAAAACAAAAATCTAGGCCTCTTACCATTTCGTCCACAAACCGCTGGAAGGTCTGACCTGCGTTACGAAGTCCGAAGGTCATGAACGGAAACTCGTAGAGTCCGAACGGTGTGGTTATTGCGGTCTTCGGAATGTCTTCTGGGTTCACCGGGATCTGGTTATAGGCCTTTTCTAGGTCGATTGTAGAGAATACCTGGCAACCAGAAATATTGTGAGCAAAGTCATGAATATGGCGAATGGGATACTTATCGGGAACCGTCCTGGAGTTCAGCATACGGTAGTCGCCGCAAGGACGCCAGCCGTTATCTTTTTTAGGTGCAAGATGAAGTGGCGACGACCAGGGCGATTCCGAAGGTCTCGAGGTTCCACTTTGGATCATGGCTGCAAATTCATCCTTGGCTATTTTCAGTTTGTCAGGGGCCAGGCGTCGAGGTGAGCAAGACACAGGTGGCCCCGGAGTAGTCCGAATATGATGCAGGACGTTATGTCGAGGAGCACGATGAACACCGGATGGGCGAGTAACGTCAGGGTATTCCGTTAGTATGCGGTGATAAACAGATTCGCCGGATGCTACTTTTACCGACGAAATATCTTCAGAAGGGCGAGCAGGCAAAGCCGCGGTACAAAGGCTAGTCGTATTATCAAGCAGTTGTTGATTTCCGCAGTCAACGATTAGGTTGTAATATGACAGAAAATCAACACCGATTATCGCCTTTGTAACATCCGCTACAACAAATCGCCAAGCAAAGTCGCGGCGCAAGCCTAGGTTTAGGTTCAAGTGTATGTAACCGTAAGTAAAGATTGTGGAGCCGTTCGCTGCACATAGCTGGTAACTTGTTTTATGTCTACGATATTTTAGTTCTGACCTTGGGAAGACGCAGAGATCGCTCCCTGTATCGACGAGAAACTGCATCTTCGTTACACGGTCCGTGACAAATAAGCGACCAGCGCTAGGGCAATCGGCGGTCGCCATTATCGACTGCCCCTGTCGTTTCCCGCTACAAAGTCACAGGGCTTTACGCATCGGCTAGCTCTCTCACCGAATTTAGCGTGATACCAGCATGTAGGATATTTCCTGTAGTTCGATTCGGATCTTTGACTGGAACGGGTTCGCGATTTGCTGTGAGACCGTGTTTTTGACCGTGACTGCCTGTTGTTAAGCTGGGTTTTTAGAGTTTTCATTTCTTTAGTTAGCTCACTTACTTGACGAATTAAATCATTAATAGGCGAGTCTGGTGCAGATGTTGAGGCTACTTGATGCCTAGGTACGACATCGTAGACGCGGTCGGCTAAGTCGATTAACACATCAACTGATTCCGTTGTCTGGGACGCGATGATAGACTGTATGCTGGTCGGTAAGCGGTTGATCCATATATCCAACAAGAACTCTTTGGGAACGTTGGGCCCTCCCAAATGCTGCAGGTGCCGAAAAAATTGCGACGGTTTCCGGTCGCCTAATTCTTCACGATCCAGAAGCTGCCTCACCCTTTGAATGTCTTGTTGCCGATAATCTTTTAATTAATTCGGTTTTCAATTTGGTGTACTTATCGGTGGCGGGGAGGTCAGTAATAACGTCTTCCACTTCCGATGCGTACTGCGAATCGAGTTGCGCGACCACATAATAAAATTTGGTTGCGTCCGCCGTAATATTAGAGATCGCAAATTGGCTTTCTATCTGTGCGAACCAAATCGCTGGTTTTTCAGGCCAAAAGGCAGGCACTCTGATGCCCACTCGGTATACGTCTAATGTTTCGCCAGTGGAATGGCCGCCGCCATTTTTACTTGTTCCGGGCGCGTCTTTGCCTTCACTCATTATTTTGTGTTCGTAGGGGTCACCAGTTTAGTAATATAGGTGCAAGCTTGCCTTGTGATGGTTCCGTAGCGTGCGGGTTAGCGAAAGCAGGTAAAAGCAAACACTTCAATTGTCCAGTTCACTACGTATATTGTCAATATCACAGAAGAAACGAGTAGCACAGTTACACAAGTAGTAAGTTCAGAAGGAGTAAGAACGAAAGCAAAGCGAGAGATGAGAAGGAACAGTTTTTAAGCGGTCACAACTATAAGGTGCAAGATATCGCGTAAGCGAGTTTTAGCGGGAGAGGTGCGTGCACTCAGCGTCGTAAGTTATAAGAGACTGTCTGAGAGGAGCGCGCCGCGGGCGCAAGGCGGCTAGCGGACCGGTTCCGCGCGTCGCTGCGCATAACAAAAGGCTGGCCGGAGCGAAATCTCTAATAAGAAAATCGGTTGCACTGTCCTGTGACAGACATTTAAATATTTACTTTAAGCATGTTATTTGCTAACATAAAAATATTTAGGTACATAATAAAATAATTACAAGTGCAACCGAATAATTAGTTATGCAAAGTTAAATGATTTTATAAGTAATAACAATAATACCACAACAATTAGACTATTTATAATGAGACCGACTAAACATTTAAAAAAGGTAAGAATTAAATGAATTTCAATTAAAACAAAGATTAAAATAATAATGAAACGGCGAGATTTACGCCACACACCTATTAAAATCAAAGGTGACGAAATAGAAACAATCAAAGAAATAAAATACCTGGAGGTAACACTAGACAACGAGCTTACACTGATTCAAGTCTCGGTTAATTGGAGGTTATTGGGGTATTTCTAATACATTGCGTAGGTTTAATTAGTTTGAAAAAAACGACTTAAGTTAACGATACACATGTTTTTATGTTAATTAGGATGCATGTTAACCATCGGTAAAATATTTCATCGTATTCCATTTCATCATCATCATTTACTTAATAGCTTATGACGCAAGTATACATGACGTCACGTGACTAGATAACGCATCAAGTACTCGCCATAGTAGCTCACTGGTCTAAGTGCGCGACTATGAACCTGAGGTCGCGGGTTCGATTCCCGTACGGTGAGTTCTTTTTCTATTTATTTATGGGATTTTAATAATTTTAATAGTAGCCGCTTCTTTATTTAGCCATCCACACACACAGTCACACACTTGTGTTCGTTCACACTTGTTTTGCGAAATTTACGTGTTCTACTTAAAAATACCCACCCTAACATTCAAATGTGACGGGAATTATAGTTAGAGTGTGTGTTATAATATTTGGACGGAGGGGTAAGTCAAACATATGATTTAGGCTCGTGTAGACAGTTCAATAGGGAATAGGCATGGATTTATTAAATCGCAATTCTCAACAAAATATGAAAATACCGTAAAGAAGATTACCAAAAGTGAAATTAAAATTAAAATCGGTCAAGAAATGCGGATGATACAAGCATTTTAAACTGCTAATTAGACAGAGATTCGAAATGCACCGGTGGCGTCATCGTGCAGTTCGGCCATATAAACTCCACGTAAAATTCTGTTTTGCTAGAAAGAGATAGGGAAAAATCTTTGTTTGCTTATATCTTGGTTATTTTTATAGCTATTCAAAAAAGGTTTTTCTCACCTGTTTGTTACATGAATCAGCTTTTATTGAAGCTGTAAAAAAAACATGCATATTCCCTATTGTTTTTATTTGTAAACAACTAGACTTACAAAGGGCCATTCCGCTTGTTTTAGCCTCTGGTCATGCCCTTCGACGTCTGACGAGACTAAATACTATAAGCAATTAAAGAGAATGTCGCTAGCCGGTGACATTCTGGATTGGTAGGGTTCCCTAGGAAGCTTAAAACCCTCCTGGCGCTCAATACTTAGTCTCAGTTAGTGAATCTAAGTTAGTTGTAAGAATGTAGGTTAGTTTATTAAAATATAATTGTTAAGTACTTTGTAGGTATTCTTTCATTTCGCCGAATTGACCCGTAACAAGCTACGAGGGCTGTTTGATAAGTCATTTTAAAAACTATTAGTAAAACCTTTTTTTTGGTAAATGGCATTAACAATGGCAGGCACAATCTTTCAAATGAAGACTGTCAAAACTTCAGTAAAAAAAACAAGAAATTGACACTTTAACCATTGTTTGAAATTTTTCACAACTATGGAAAAATCGGAATTTCGTGCCGTTATAAAACATTTTTTTATGAATGGTTGCAGTGCTGCCACAATAAAACCTGAACTTGATTCTGTTCATGGCACTAACGCGTCAAGGTTGCAGACTGTTTATAACTGGTTAAATGATTTTAAACGTGGTCGGTCATGCACATCTGATGCTCGACGCTCTGGTCGCCCGATCGAAGTCACTACCTAGGATGTTGTTGAAGAAGACGACCGCCGAGTGAAGGTGCGTGAAATAGCTGAGGACGTAGGCATCTCCACTGAGCGAGCACATAAAATACTGAATGAAGATTTGGCTATGACAAAGCTGTCTGCACGATGGGTGCCACGTTTGTTGATGATCGAACAAAAACGCGAACCCCAATGCCCCAGTGCGATGGCTAAAATACACGAGTTGGGCTTCGAGCTGGTTCCGAATGCTCCGCATTCACCGGACCTAGCTCCGTGTGATTCCTACCTATTTTTGACAAATGAGGACTGCATTGCAGGTGTAAACGGCTATTTTGCAGACCTCGACAAAGCGTATTTTTTGGAGGGGATAAAAAAATGGAAACTCGCTGGAATAAATGTTTGGCCCTTAAAGGAGACTTTGTTGAAAAAATAATATTGTATAATTATTATTTTTTTGCTTTTTAATAGGACTTATCAAACAGCCCTCGTAAGCTCTTGTCAGTGGAGTTATTTCCATTCTTTCTTGTTCCAAGCCTTCTCTTTAACACACATTTTTTTCCATTTACACACTGCATAAAAGCATCCTATATGTGAATTTGCGTCATAATGACGTCACCGGCACCAGTTTCGCTCCCTGATTATAATTCCTCCTGTTAGGGGTTACATTAGTTCATAATTAGGAGAGCCGATGCATTTTCCCTTCAAAATCTCTATTCTGGTGAACCAAGCTGTGCGTCTGTGCGTCGTTAGTCGGTCAGGTACATACAAACGTCTATACAATCTATATTAGAGAAAAAAACCCAATAGTGGCACTTACTGCTTTCATCATAATATTTTTCACCTCTCTCAGCTAAATTCGGATCAGGAAAGGTGAGAATAAGAATAATAGAAGTCGCCTGAAATCAGAAAGAATATAAAAATCTACTAATCTAGAAACCTGTCCTTATCTTCTACTTATCTTCTTTTACAGATGTGCCTTTCGGCATCCATGGATTTTTGTGCAATTGCCCTCTTACACACTCAGCTGTTTGAATGTGCAGCTTTCTTCAAGATGTTTTTCCTTTACCGTAAGATCATCGGGTAATGTACTTAGTTAGAAAAAGTCATTGGTACATGTCGACCGCGGGGGTTCGAACTAGGTACCTTGCGATCACGAGTCGACCCCTTAAGCCGCTAGGACACCGACGCTCTTCCTTATCTTCGACTAGACTAGTGTATACCCCGTTATCAAGTGCTCAAAATATGATATTAAAAGAAAACATTGAAAGAGAATTAAATTTCATAAAAATTAATTTGCGTGTGATTTTCGGAATCTATTCGGATTATAAGAAAATAATTCGGTTAAACACCAATAGACTAGGTTGTCGTGTTAATTAAAACCGTTCCATTTACTCTCCAAACTACCCTATTGTGACGACAGCCACCAAACTGAGCGCTTGATAACGGGGGCTTTACATTAAACTGATTTTGTTACAACGGTTACACCTTTATAAAATATTTACTAACCAGGACAATAAATTTAAAATTACGCATTCCCATGACACCGCTCGACGAAACGAGTCTATAGGAATACCGAATGGATCTTATGGTTTTTTCTAGAAATAATTAACGTTCATGTTTCAAATGCCAGTTAATTGCAGCAAGGTGTTTTTTAATTGGACGAGTATTAATTTGTTATCATAATCGATTTGTTTTGAAAACATTTATTGAACAGGACGTACAATAACAGCATGTAAAATAAATTCAAAATAATGTTACAAAGTGTGTCAACAGGCAGTCTTGTCGCTAAATAGTGATCACTTTCAGTCTACCTTACAAAGAAGACAAGTTAAAGACAAACAAAAATAAATTGGCAGGTGGTGAAAACTAAAATGGTATAAAAAAACAGAAATAAATAAAAGATCATATACTACATTAAGAATACGTATATAATTATATTATTACATTATTAGGTATGTTTAATGTTTATACAAATTAAAAAAAACACAATGTACCGCTTCCTAAATTATTAACGAGTTCCGTTGACTTTCCTCGGATTCCATGGCCAGATCTTGATGAATTTCAAATGAGACCAGCCTTGAGATATAGGTACCTATGAGAACGCCTAATTCTAATTCCGATTTTCAAAACTCCAAATCTCATAATTCCTAAGACTTATAATTTCGGTTAGGTACTAAAAAGTTCGAAATTTATGTTGCCGTGTTTTAAAATTTCGATATTTTCGTAACCGATTTTTATAACTCCGAAGAGTAAAAAGCACGACGTGATATTGGCCCGAAAAACAGTATTCCGGTTATCAATTTTCCGAAATTTTACGGCTTATTCGGAAATTTGACATTCGGTGAAATGAACTTCGTGTTTTTAACGAAGCCCGACGTAGACTTTTTAGCGTCTGTGAACTGGCTACGATTTGGTGACCTCTTTGGGGAAACCGAAGGTTTTGTCTGTGCAATTGCTGACGAGGTCATAATGACGAACAATTACCGGAAATATATTCCGAGGGATGGCATGGTCGACATTTGTCGAGCATGCCGTTGTCCCGGCGAGTCCCTCAGACATATAATTTCCGGTTGTTCGCATTTGGGCAACGGCGAGTACTTGCACAGACATAACCTCGTAGCCAGGATCATCCATCAGCAACTTGCTCTTCAATATGGTCTTGTTGAGTCAAAAGTGCCGTACTATAAATACGCACCGGCGCCAGTTCTCGAAAATGGTCGTGCTACGCTCTATTGGGATCGATCTGTCATCACGGACAGGACTATTGTTGCCAATAAGCCTGATATCGTGTTGACAGATCGATCTCAACGCCGAGCAGTGCTCGTCGACATCACCATCCCGCATGACGAGAACCTTGTGAAGGCTGAGAAGGACAAGCTCAGCAAGTACCTTGACTTGGCTCATGAGGTGACCGCCATGTGGGATGTTGACTCGACGATCATTGTCCCGATAGTTGTTTCGGCAAACGGTCTTATAACGAAGAGTCTCGACCAACACCTCAAGAGACTCTAGCTAGATGGCTGGATCAAGGGCCAGATACAGGCCAGTACTCCTCGACACAGCACGTATTGTGAGGAGGTTCCTCTCTCTGCAGTCCTAACAGCCGGTAGCTTGAGCCCTGCCCCGCTGCCGGCGGCACTCGTAGGTTAGGTTTTTTATAATGTCTATTTTTTTGTGTTAGTATTGTTATTTTACTTTTATATTTGAATATTTGTTATAAAAAACCTAATGTACAGAAAATTAAATAAATATCTAGAGGAATAATATTCCTTAAGAAAATTTGGATTTTTGAAATTCGGAATAAAATATTTTAGACGCAATCCAAAGCAAAGGCACAAGGTTAGTTCAAATTAGTTTTAGAGAGAGTGTAAGGCAGGTTGGTGTAGGTACGACGACGAGCGAAGCGGGAGGAGTATTAAGAAGAACGGCGTGCCTACAGAGACCCGGACACATTTTTACTACTTACTAGTAACAGTTATCTATACTATTATATAAAGGGAGAACCGGAATCCGCGTCACTCATCAACGCTCAGCCGAAACTAATACTGAAGCTAGAAACATGAAACTTTAACAGTACGTATGTTTTTTGACGTAAGCAAGTAATAAGAAGGCATTTTTCGAAATTCAACCCCTAAAGGCGTGAAATAGGAGATAAACCACTGTATAGAAGTCCGTCATTTTCAAAGCTACGAACATGAAATTTGGCATTAAGGCTTATAAACAGGAGGCTGTAAATGTACCATATTTAAATAGTTATGTAATTCCCCTTCTGGCGAGGTAGGTCACTTTCTTGGGATGTCAATTTAGAAGAACGACATGTGCGTTTTAAGTCCATTTCGATAGACGACATATTCTGACTTAGTCATCTTCTCAGTAGGTCTATTTCGAGGGACGTCGCTTTCGGAGTTAGTCATCGTCTGAGCAGGTCTGTTACGAGGGACGTCAATTTCTGAGTTAGTCATCTTCTGAGTAGGTCTGTTACGAGGGACGTCGCTTTCGGAGTTAGTCATCTTCTCAGTAGGTCTATTTCGAGGGACGTCATATTCTGGGTTAGTCATCTTCTGAGTTGGTCTGTTTCGAGGGACGTCATTTTCTGGGTTAGTCATCTTCTGAGTTGGTCTGTTTCGAGGGACGTCATATTCTGGGTTAGTCATCTTCTGAGTTGGTCTATTTCGAGGGACGTCATTTTCTGACTTAGTCATCTTCTGAGCAGGTCTATTTCGAGGGACGTCATTTTCTGACTTAGTCATCCTCTTATGTGTCATAGGTCATATATTTGGTCGTCGGCGAGTCATTCGACGGCAACTGTGGCTTTCTATAGTTTAAATAGGCGGCTCTGGCGACCGGCGACTAACTGCAGTCGCCGTTCGCCAGAGCGACCAGCCTGCCGTTGTGTAAATGGCGACACACAGGCGACTGGCCAGACGCCGCGACTATTACGCACTATGTAGACTGAGTCGCCAGTCGAATAGTCGACAGTGCGTAACGGCTCTATGTCGACTGAGTCGCCGGCGACTAGTCGACCGTGCGTAACGGCTCTAAAAGATGATGGCGTTTTACTACCTGGTATTCTAAGACTGTGACATATTACTACTCTGACTTAATGTTTTTTGCTCCAAATTAATAACGGCAACTGGTACGCTTGAAATATTTACAGAATATTAAGTTGTATATTTGCTTTAATAATAAATATTTAAATTAAAATAAAATAAATATTTAAGGGGGCTTTATGGCTCTCATACAGCAAACGTGATTTTTTATAAATAATGGTACGGAACCCTTCATGCGCGCGTCCTACTATCACTTAAGCAAGCTGAAGCTCATCTTGGAACAAAAAAATTTAGAAGTGTGGACTTAACATTCAACAGGAGATTAAAGAACTTAACTTATCTTAGAGTGACTTGATGAACGAATTTGTTTCGGTTAAAACGTTTTTGAAAAAGAAGCGGTATTTTACGTATTGCCCGCAACAAAAAAAGAAGAACTTGCATATGGTAACCATTAATGAATCTAATCGTGCTATTGACGAAGAGTCAACCGAATTAAAATGTTAGAATTAAAAAATATCGTTCGAGTCGCTTGACTCTGCGTCAACTGCACGATGAGATTGATTAATGGTTGCAACCGACACGCTTTCATCATCTGATGATTCAAAACTTTCAGAGGACTCATCATTTGAGACATCGGATGACGAAGATGGAAATTCTTCTTTTTTGTTGCGGGAATAACTTAGATAGGCCGCTTTTTTCAAAAATGTATAAACCGAAACGAATTCGTTCATCAAGTCACTCGTTAAGTTCTTTAATCTCTTGTTAAATTTCAAGTCCACACTTCTAGATTTTTTGCTTTCAATGTGAACTTCAGCTTGCCTAAGTTTGATATCATAATGCTTCGATTCCTTTTTCAAAATTAGTATGAACTGAAACAAATTTGGTTGTTTTCACAATTTCCGATTAATTCTGTGATGGTAACCTTCAAGGTGATTATTAGTCCTGTTATAAACGCAGGAGGACGTGGAAAACATTCAATTTGAATTAATACACACAAATAAAAATAAAAAATGCATCATACGGGACGGCTACAAGTATTTTTTTAACAAGAAAAATAAAACAGACTAACAGAACTTCAGATGCAGTGAAAGAAATATATGCAGTGCCACTATTACAATGGACGAAAAACTTAAGAGAATTATAAGAGACGCAGACCGTCGACACACTTGTCATAGAAATTCAGTTCGAAACGACATCGACAAAGCCATGGAATCCTGTAAAAAAAAAGAGTGTCAGACTCTGGATCCCATTCAACCCATATTTGAGGAATCAATGAGAGCACTCAATCAAAGACATCATGCTTCGTCAATACCAAGTTTCCAATCAAAAAAAGACTCGTTATATAATTTAAGAAAAAGTTTTCTGAAGGTAGATGCTTTGAAATTTCAAAATTTAAAGGATGTAACTATACCTGACATTTTAAGCGAAAATTTCCTTGTTTGTGATGACGGATCAGACGATAAAATTTTGATATTTGCTTCAAACAAGTCTCAAGATCAACTTAAACAGACAAAAAGGTTTCTGGGCGACGGTACATTCAAGGTAGTTCCAAAACCATTTTTTCAACTTTATCTATAGATCTCTTCATAACTCTGAAAGTAGTTCCACAATCATCCCTGTAGTATACGCACTTTTGCCAAACAAACACACAAATACTTATATTCGGCTGTTCAAAATTTTGAAGGATAAATTACATATGAATATTGAATACTATAAAACTGATTTTGAGCTGGCTGTTATGAAGGCAATATCGAAAGTTTATCCAAATGTTAAAAAGAGTGGATGCTTTTTACACTAAAACAAAGCAATATGGAAAATGTCAAGACAATTAAACCTAAAAAAAAACTGAGAGAGAAGTCATACGCCTGGTATCATATATACCATTACTTCCCACTGACCTTCTATGCTCAAGATGGGTTGCAGTACAGTCAACAGCATAAATAAGTGATCATTTATGTACCTTGTCGCTTTCAATCGTTTCACAATTTTGTATGACATTTCAAACACGACGTTAAAGTGACAAGGTACATAAATGATCACTTATTTATGCTGTTGACGGTACTAGACAAAAACCCGAATTTTTTGGAAGAGGAACATAAGAAAAAAATTGTCGAGTAATTTCAAAGCTACTGTGATGAGCACAATCACCCCAGAAATATTCGGCTGTTCAGGAGAAAAAAACAGGACTAATAATCACCTTGAAGGTTGCCATCACAGACGTAATCGGAAATTGTGAAAACAACCAAATTCGTTACAGTTCATACTAATTTTGAAAAAGGAATCGAAGCATTATGATATCAAACTTAGGCAAGCTGAAGCTCACATTGAAAGCAAAAAATCTAGAAGTGTGGACTTGAAATTTAACAAGAGATTAAAGAACTTAACGAGTGACTTGATGAACGAATTCGTTTCGGGGTTTATACATTTTTGAACAAAGCGGCCAATGAACAATGTTTGGGCCTGTCTAAGTTATTCCCGCAACAAAAAAGAAGAATTTCCATCTTCGTCATCCGATGTCTCAAATGATGAGTCCTCTGAAAGTTTTGAATCATCAGATGATGAAAGCATGTCGGTTGCAACCATTAATCAATCTCATCGTGCAGTTGACGCAGAGTCAAGCGACTCGAACGATATTTTTTAATTCTAACATTTTAATTCGCTTGATTCTTCGTCAATAGCACGATTAGATTCATTATTGGTTACCATATGCAAATTCTTCTTTTTTTGTTCCGGGCAATGCGTAAAATACCTTTTTTTTCAAAAACGTTTAAACCGAAATAAATTCGTTCATCAAGTCACTCGTTAAGTTCTTTAATCTCCTGTTAAATGTTAAGTCCACACTTCTAGATTTTTTTGTTCCAAGATGAGCTTCAGCTTGCCTAAGTGATAGTCGGACGCGCGCATGAAGGGTTCCGTATCATTATTTATAAAAAAACACTTTTGCTGTATGAGAGCCATAAAGCCCCCTTAAATATTTATTTTATTTTAATTTAAATATTTATTTTTAAAGCGAATATACAACTTAATATTCTGTAAATATTTCAAGCGTACCTGTTGCCGTTATTAATTTGGAGCAAAAAACGGCAAAAAAAGCACGTTTGTTGTTTGGGAGCCCCCCTTAAATATTCATTTTATTCTGTTTTTTTTATTATTTGTTGTTATGGCGGTAAGAGAAATACATCACACAATCTCAACTGTCTAGCTATCACGGTTCACGAGATCTGTATCTGGTGACAGATAGACAGACGGATAGACAGACGGACGGACAGTGGAGTCTTTGTAATAGGGTTCCATTTTTACCCTTTGGGGACGGAACCCTAAAAAACGTGGTCCATTTCAAAAGATGAATTATTACTTTTTTTTTGTTTATAGGTACTTAATATGCGAAATATATGCGTTTTTATACATAGTACCTACATCTTTCATTTGCTTGAAAATTGAAGTGCTTGAATTTTTTTAAATAGTTTTGCTTTTGCCCGATCTCGTTTATCGCTACATAAGTCAGGCAGTTTTTTAGACTATATTTGCTAAATATGAGACTAGAATTGTCTTTGTAGACCCAATAGTTTCCGAGATAAAGCTTTTCAAAATTGGGAACGCGTGCAGCTGCAGGAAGGCAGGGGAGAAGATTGTACGTACATGAGTAGTTGAATAGAAAATGATGAATGAGATGTAATGTGTATTATTAATGCAAGGACAAGTTTGCACCTGATGGATGGTATGTTCGTAAGAAGTGAAATCGAGCAGTTTCGTGTAAAATTGAGCAGAGTTTCGTGTAGGAGGTAACCTGGCCAGATTAAAGCTGGTTTTCGTCGCAGCCCTGGCGAATAGTCAGTAGGTACCGCAGCTCGACAGGGTTGTTCAAAAAAAATGCTAAGTTTAAAAAAAATATGAATTTTGAAAAGTTTTATCCCGCTTGGGTGGCTAAACCTCTCGTGTCATTATGGCTTGTTTTAGTCCCTTGTTGAACAATCTACTACTATTATTTCATTAACGACCCATCTACAGCATCACAGTGAATAATCCTTTCACATCGTGAAAACTCGGAACTCACGTCTACTTCCGGATGACGCCGACGCGTGTATGAATTATTGAATTATTAAGTGACATGTTTGTATTTAATAAATAGGGTACGTTAGTTATCAGTGTCATATTGCAAATCACGAGATGTTAAAACCACCACGATCAAATATATATAAATTAGGTGTAGGTAAACAAGAAGAAATATAAATAAGTGTTGAAAATAATTTCACAGGCTTGTCGATCTAAACGTTTCCCAGGTATTATAATGCTTTCGGCATGACTATTAAAAAGAACTGAAAACAAACTTAATCTTAATTAACAAAAAAATACTCTGGTATTAACCACTCTACATCGATTATCACTCTCACGATGCGACGTTCCCCCACGTTGTCTTGATGGGTACTGAGTCAGACTGAAGTAGCATGAGAAATACGAACATTTCCGATAAAATACGATGTGATAGGATATTTCCCTACATCTGTACCTATCTACTTACCTTAAAGATCATTCAGTGTAAGTAGATATCCCAGTACTAATCAAATTCAAATTCAAATTCAAATTCAAATTCAAAATCTTTATTGCATATCACATTACAAATATAAGGTGGAAAAAATATACGTATCCATGTGACGCCCTGCAAGGGCGCAGCAATTTTAGAGGGCTAATTATGTATTTTAATATCACATAAAATATTTCATAATTGTATTATAAAATAAAATAAAAACTTAATTGTGACTTAATCTTAAACAGCTCAAAGATAAAATCTTTCGTATTGCACATTCGTTTACAATAATAATTACTATATCAATTACAACTATAGTTTATAAAATATTAATTCAGTACATTACTTATCAATAAAAAAATCGTTTAAATTATAGTAGCATTTATTGATAAGATATATTTTTAATTGTTTAAGAAACAACTTTGGTTTCTCTAAGTTTTTTATGGAATAAGGTAGATGGTTATATATTTTAATAAGCATATGGTGAGGGCTAGAAGTTATTATTTTTAATTTGGAGAAGGGCAATTTTAATTTATTTAGGTTTCGGTCGTTTCGTCTGATTTCAGTTATGGGTGTATAGAGATTTATATGATTTTTGACAAACTTACATGATTCCAATATGTAAATTGAGGTAAGGGTGAGCATTTGTAATTTAATAAAGTGGGGGCGACAGGAATCCATTTGGTCAACATTTACTAAGATTCTGACACATTATACTAGTGAGTGCCTACTAAAGCAAGGTCAGCATTATACTGGTTATTAGTTAACACTTATGACTTGGTCAATAAAAGAAAAAGATTGATTTCACACGTACCTTGTCTATTTAATGTCATGTTTAAACTGCCATAATATGAATTGTCACAGCGTTTAAGTGACAAGGTACTAAAGTGTACACATATTTATGAACTCAGCTGTACTATTTTTTCTCGTCATTTAACTTAATCCACTACATAAGAAACACGACTAATAATAAATTCAATTTGTTTTCTTACAAAGAAGTGGGTGTAGTCAGTAAAGATCATGACGGGCGAAATAATACAGACTCTTGCGGCGCAGATTTAAGGTGCATTTTACCTCGTTACGAGCGCCTCCACTATCGACCGGAGAAATGTAACCAAGGTCATTTCCGTGCCGTGCAAGGTATTATTGTCGATAACGTGTTTTGAGTAGGTTTAAATTCGCAAGTCGGCTGTCACGGAGAGTTCCTTCTGTACTTGTACTATTTATTATTCTGTGGCTCCGACATGATTCGCGTGAACCCCATGCTCCACTAAAATATTCGTACGACATATTGATATAATAGGTACTTTACAGTGTATCAGGTAAAATAGTTTTAGATTCTAATATTCTTAACATCGGACTGTTTCAGTCCATTTTGGCAGAGCCAGTTCAGATTTTTGAACAAGTAGTCCTTCCCCCTCCTCCTTCCCTTTTTTTTCTGAATGATATCTATTTGAATTTTATTATTGTAGAGCTTTGTCCAACGGGGTTGCCGTGATCAAGATTGATCAAAGCCCCTAACCTTAAAGATTGTAAATAAAAATATTCTTGGCTGGGTCTATCGATAATGACATATGACACATAAGAAGATGACTAAGTCAGAAAATGACGTCCCTCGAAATAGACCTGCTCAGAAGATGACTAACCCAGAATATGACATCCCTCGAAACAGACCAACTCAGAAGATGACTAACCCAGAATATCACGTCCCTCGAAACAGACCAACTCAGAAGATGACTAACCCAGAATATGACGTCCCTCGATATAGACCAACTCAGAAGATGACTAAGTCAGAAAATGACGTCCCTCGAAACAGACCAACTCAGAAGATGACTAACCCAGAATATGACGTCCCTCGAAATAGACCTACTGAGAAGATGACTAACTCCGAAAGCGACGTCCCTCGTAACAGACCTACTCAGACGATGACTGACTCAGAAATTGACCTCCCTTGTAACAGACCTGCTCAGAAGATGACTAACTCCGAAAGCGACGTCCCTCGAAATAGACCTACTGAGAAGATGACTAAGTCAGAAAATGACGACCCTCTTACTGGACCTATTAAGAAGTTGACTAAGTCAGAATATGTCGTCTATCGAAATGGACTTAAAACGAACATGTCGTTCTTCTAAATTGACATCCCAGGAAAGTGACCTACCTCGCCATTAGGATTAATTCTCTAAAGGGTCGAAATAGTCGATTAAAGTTTGTATGGGAAATCCGTCATTTTTGAAGTAAATTACATCAAATTTAAAATGTAGGCTCCTGGTACGAATTAAAGAAATATCATTTTACCGTTTATGGAAATTCAACCCTTAAGGGAATAAAAAAAGGGTTGAAAATTTGTACGGGATTCCCGTTGTTTCAAAGCTGCGGACACTATAAATTATGTTTAAAAAAATCTGATTTAAATTATATTAACGTGTTGTTTTATTACTGCAAGAAAATCCATCTTTGCTTACCTAAACAATCTAGGTAAATAAACGATACGCCTGGGGTGGTAGCCAAGATGACCAACGTTTAGCTTTCGTTTAACGAGTTCGAAAGAAAATGTATGTAGTGACATTCGATGACGCCTGTTAGTCCTGGATACGTTATGTTTCTAATGTATTTCAAATTTATAATTATGATGACAATATCATATTTTGATATATGATAACTAGGATTAACTTTAACCTAGAATTAACATACTAAAGCACACCCGAGCGAAGCCGGGGCGGGCCGCTAGTAGTATAGTATAGTAATAGTTAGTTGGTTGATTTTTAAATTTCGTATTCGGGATCGGTTTAGTTATATTAGGAGTTTTAAGACATTCGAGATTATTGGCCTTACTAATAAACGTTGAGTAACGGTGGTATAGCTATACAATGTTTTGTCCTTATCTGTCAAATTCAAATGTCACAATGACAGATAAGGACAAAACATTGTATAGCCATACCACCGGTACTCAACGTTTATTAGTAAGGGGTATAAAAATATTTATTTTGCAATTCGTAACTCCGTGAATTTTTTTAACGTTTATGTAGTGTATGGTTTACCCAAATGAAATAGGAAAAAGTAAAGGTATTTTAAGTTTGTATACAATACGTATACCTACTTGCTAGGTTAATTTGTGCGAGATTGTCCTCTGATATTTTTTATTTATTTATATGAACAGACATAATCTATTCTTATTATATAAAATGCTAAACTGATTGTTTATATATCAACGCACAGCCCAAACCACTGGAGCTAGAGACTTGAAATTTTGCACATAGATACCTTATATAGTGTCGAGATCCACTAAGGAAGGATTTTTGGAAATTTCACCCCTAAGGGGGTAAAATAGGGGATAAACATTTGTATGAAAGTCCGTCAGTTTTGAAGTTAGATGCTTCAAATTTCGCGTTAAGGTTGGCGATTGAATATTAACTTATACGTGTCTCAGCGTTTTTGATAATTTCAACCCCTAAGGGATAAAAAGGGATAAAACTGATTGTTGATATATCAACGCACAGCCCAAACCGCTGGACCTAGATACTTGAAATTTTGCACATAGATACGTTATATAGTGTAAACATCCACTAAGGAAGGATTTTTGGAAATTTCACCCCTAAAGGGATGAAAATTGGTATGAAAGTCCGTCAGTTTTAGTTTAAGTTAGACTATTCAAATTTTGTGTTTAGATTGAAAATTGAAAATTAACTTATACGTGTCTTTGCGTTTGTGATAATTTCATCCCCGAAGGGATGGAAAGGGGTAAAACTGACTGACTGATCGATCAACGCACAGCTTAAACCGCTGGACCTACGGACTTGAAATTTGAAGGAAATATTCCTAGGGTACCCTAAAAGTGCACTAAGAAAGGATTTTTGGAAATTCATCCCCTAAAGGGTTATCCCCTAAAGGGGTGGAAATTTGTTTTGTAGGATTAGTTATTTTTAAAATAAGCAATTTAGAAATTTGTATTTAGGCTACTGTTTATAAATATAAAATACTACTTTCAGCGATTTAGAAAAAACTACCCCTAAGGGGTAAAAGGGACTTTTAGATTGTTCCTCCTTCACGCTGCAATGGCGCTGGATGGATTTGGATGAAATTTAGAATGCAGATAGCTTATACCCTGGATTAACACATAGTAAAAATCCCATCCCGGGAAATTTAAAAGTTCCCGAGGGAATAACGACAACATGTTTGGTGTTTTTTGAAAAAGTCATCATGGGTGTCATTTTCTTAGGTTGCGTTGACGCAGATTTCGAAAATGGTATCAAATTTAGAATTCAAAATGACCGCCATGATGTTTAAAGTCGCCATTGGTATCATTTTCTTACATTTTAGGGATGCAGATTATGAAAATGATTACAAATTTAGAATTCAAGCTGGCGGCAATGATGTTTTTTGAAAAAGTGATCATCGGTAACCTTTTCTTAGTTTTTGGGGGCGCAAATAATTACTAATATAGAATAAGATTAGTAACTATTTGACAAAATGTTGCAATTGAATAATTTATTTCTCCTATGGCTTCTGCCACCCAGTGTGACAACATGAGACAGGCTTTGTACATTCAGTTTTGTTAGTCTATATCAAAAGGAGCGGTGTCAGATTGACGTTGTCAGTGTTGACATATCCAGATTTTAACATTTTTTTCCGCTATTTTCAATAGGTAGGTATTCATGGCGTATTAATTCTACGGCTGTTATTTAATATAAGGGCGGTTATTATGATCACTTGAAAATAATTACGGACAGTCTTTTATTTTTTGGCGGAAATTGGTCGGTTATTTAATTCTAAAATGTCAGTTCAAACAATAGTCAATGAGTATAAAATCTATACATCGATAGGTACGTACATATAATATTGCTGTAGAAAGAAAATCCATACTAATATTATAAATGTGAAAGTCATTCTGTCTGTCGTATGTCTGTTTGTTAGGCTTTCACGGATTAACCGCGGAACCGAATTAGATTAAATTTATACTTATTATCTCGAAAATCACCCCTAAGGGTAATGGTGCTTTGTATAAGAATTCGGTCATTTATGTTTGGGAGTTCGGCCATTTATAATGATAGATACATTAAAATTAGTATTAAGACTCATAATGTAATATGTGTAATATTGAACTATGATGGATATTTTAAGAGCAACCAAACTATCATGGGAGGGATGGTGCTTTGCGACGGCGAATTTAGACAGATTCTCAGTCGGGGCAATATTATATGCGGCAGCTCTACCTACTAAAAATTATTTGTTTATATATTTATTTACAGCCACGTTAAACAATCTCTGTCTGAAAGCAAACGTGGATTTGTTAAAAATCGTTCTCGCATTTGTAATCTCCTTGTTTACAAAAAATATCGGTGTAATGCGTTTGCTACTAGAAGTCAAGTAGATGCCGTTTACACGGATTTTCTAAGGCTTTTGACAAAGTGGAGCATTCTCTTTTATGTCACAAACTGTCATGGTATGGAATTCATGGATCACTTTTTCGTTGAGTTTGCTCATATCTACATAACAGAAGTCAACTTGTTGCGTTGAAGGGCGTTCAATCCTTCCTTAAACCTATAACTTCTTTATTTTTTATCATATTCATAAACGATCTCGTGGATAAATTAACATGCCCCAGTTTGCTCTAAGCCGTTTTTTTTTTTATATTTCCGATATTAGTGATTGTCTTAAACTTCAGCGTGATATTAATATGCTTCACAAATGGTATCGTGATAATCGTATGGCACTAAACGTGAGTAAGTGTTTTGTAATTACATTTACTAGAAAAATTAACCCATTAACTATTCTTACGAACTAGCAGAAGAAATATTGGGTCGAAAATCAATCGCTAGAGACTTGGGCATTATCTTCAATGATTAACTAACTTTCCGAGCGCATTATAATTATATGGTTAATAGAGCTAATCAACTATTGGGTTTTATCTTTAGTACGTATTACTAAGTACTTTAAAAAACCTCTCAGCATATTAACATTATATTCTAGTATTGTTCGAAGTGTTCTTGAATATGGTTGTTTAGTTTAGTCACCATTCTACGCTGTTGACGCCTTGCTAAATTTAATTTGTCATCACTTATACTGAGGCGGAAGCAATATTATGACCTTACCTACGTTTATAAAATTATCTACTCTTACATCTAATCAATTCTCCATATCTTTTAGGAATCTCTCCTAAACATTAATATTAATCACAGGATCCACGCACCTAACACTTTTAGTTTGTCTGTATACAGAAATAATACTTCCTTCTACAATCCCGTTGTTCGCATGTGTAGAGAGTATAACGAACTGGTAGCTGTCAATCGCGATCTTGATGTCTTTAGGTTTAAATGTCATATATTTAAGATGTTGGTTAACTCGATTGTTAAGCAGAACAGTTAGCTTAAATAGTGTGTTTTATTTCTGTACTTAATTGGAACATTTTTCCTTATTTCTAGTTATTTTAATCTATGCAACTGTAACTGACCATGCTGTGTACATATTCTTTTGGACTGTAATCTAGGTTATAACATCTATCTGTTTGTTCTTCATTTTGGAATTTTGATTGCTGTCTGTTTTATGTACCTTTAAAATAAATAAATAAATAAATTACTTTGACTTTGACTTTGATTTTATCGGCATCGGAACGGCAACGCCTAGTCTCGAAAAAAAATCATGCGGCACTTAGCGACGGTTAGAGAAAAAACGCCGGCATCGAATGCTTTAAAACGTGCCATCGCAAAGCTCTATTCGTATTTAGGCAGGTTACATTACCTTTCAAATTAAACGTTTGGCTGATGAATGCCTTGTTTCAATAATTACCGCAATTGTGCTAATTAGAAATCCAATTACTGCCAATTCGATGAGAATCAAGATATTAGTTCTCCTAAAACAGTTGGTGACTGGAGCTCAAGAATTTCGGTTGTATTACACAAAGTGGGATAATATGAGAACTAATTTCATTCTCTTGGTAAGTTTGCAGAGCTAAAGTATTGGGGATTGTTGAAAATAATGTAATACCGACAACGCGTTTAGAATATTTCTTAGTAGCAAAGCAAGGAGTTCTGGATTCGATCATTGATAAGGTACATGAGTCTTGGAAGTTAGCCAGAGGTAACGGTCTGTTCCTTGTCAATATACTCTCATACCAGCTGGTGAAGGCAAGTGGAGATAAGGAAGAGGAAGTTCGCTTAGAAGCACTCAGGTCCATAGTTTCACTACTCACCAACAGCTCGCTACAACCTGCCCTGCGGTATCTAAGTAAACTAAAAAAAATTGAGCCAAGCAAAAAAGTTTTCTCTTAGGTGGTATAAATTTGATAAATTTGGAATGATATGACGTATATCAACCAAAGCTGGCAGTAGCAAACGCAAGTTCTTTTGTGATTAAATTTACGTTTTAGTTGAAGCATCTAACTTTGCATTAGGCTCATGTGGAATCAAGACGCTTTATTTTACAACGATCACAATCTTCTTAGAAGCAACAAGTTTTTTTTGTGTTTTCGACATTATTATTACCACTCGAGAGTACTGCGAAGTAAATTTGTTTAAACTGTTAATTACAATTGTCTAACTCACTTTTAGACAGCTTGTAGAACTACGATGTGATCATGTCGAATAATGGTATTAATTGTTTAAGGTCACTTTTGTCATACTTACCTTTAGCTTCTCTAATGGTAGTAAAGCAAAGGAGGAAGAATATGAATTGTTACGCAGTAAGTATTGTAGTTTAAGCAGAGTTCAAATGTTCCACAACCGCACCACAAACACAAGCACTAGTTTGTATGTAATAGGTTTTTCAAACGGACTTCATTTTGCCGCAAAAATCAACAGTGTGGGCGATACCGACCACATTAAGTCACGCCCCTGCCACAACGCAACCAGCAGCAACACAACTGCAAACGCAACTTGTAGTTTAAAAGTTTATAGGTGGTTGGACCTGGTGCAGGGTCCGTCCGGATCGATCTTATCCTTTAACCTACCGTCAAACAGAGAGGAAGAGAGGTGTTCCGGTGTGAGGATAAGACAACCAGTGAAATTACTAGCATAGAGACATTCCACCTAAGTCCTCATGGTTGACAATGCATTTGCAGTCTTAGGCTTGCAGTGTTACACTTAGGTACTATCAGGTGGGCTGTGTGTTCGCTTGCCGTAAAAGCAAGAAGCTGCATCGACGCTATTCACACGTCAGCACTGTTTGCCCACATTTTGCTGTTGCGTTGTGTTTTGGTTGTGGCACGTGTGAATAGGCCGTTATTCAATTGAACATGATAGGCTAACGGGGCCATTTGGCACCGTACGAGTATGTCGTAGTTGGAATTTGTGCCTTATTGTTCTTTACATTCGAATTCAAAATTAATTTATGAAATCTAACAATTCAACCTAGGTACCTATACATAATGGGTTAACAGTCCAGTATCGCACAATAAAAGTCAAATCTCACCATAAACTAGCTATTGCCAGCGGCTGCGTCCTCGTAGAAGTCGTTCATCGCGGGTAAAAAGTAACATATATCCTTCTTCGGCCCTGTCCTTTATCTCTATACCAAATTTCGTCGAAATCAGTTATACCAGCCGTGAAAGCGTAACAGAAAGACAGAGTACGTCGATGGCACTGCAATATCGCGTAACTAACAAATTTAATAATATGCAAAATACACCTTAGCATGCAAGTCAATAAGATACATTTTGCAACGTATGGAATTTGTTACTTACGCGGTATTGCAGTATCACTGACGACAGTTACTTTTGCATTTATAATATTAGTACGGATGGATATAAAAAATGTTCAGCTGATTAACGTCATTTCATCATAAGGAATATTTAAAATATTTGTATAAATTCTAGAAGAAGCAAAGGTTTGTAGGGTGGGCACCCCTATAAAACTCGGACGGATCTGCAAAACATGCACCTGCGTGTCGAAAGGCGTGATTGAGTGTAACATCGATGCGGGATGCGAATCGTCCTCAATATCAGATGAAAGCGAGCAAGAACGACTATCGGGAGATGTAACGAAACTACAATATCAAAAGTTACGCGGTAAGTAACGTACAGTGCTACCAGTATCTTAATGGCGATCGGCAATCTTCGTTTCTCTTTGAAACACGAGTAACAAATAAACTGTCAGCTGGGAGTGCAAGTGTGATAGCAATAGCCAGCCGAACGGTATTAAGAAGTTGGGAGTGCTGTACTGCCCTCCTCAGAAAAAAGGCGTATGTCTCATAGATACTTATGTGCAAGTTGCGGAAAATTTCCAAAACGTTGGAAAAGTTCTAAGAAATTTCCGGAAACTTTCACTAGAAATATAGGAAATTTAATTTAAGTAACGGAAAGTTTCAATCCCCATACAAAATTTGTGAGTAGTTTCCGAAATTTTCCTACATGAAATGTTCCGCAATATTGGAAATTTTCCTTTGGCACATCAGTACTCATAGAACACCAATTGTGAGTAGTTTCCGAAATTTTCCTACATGAAATGTTCCGCAATATTGGAAAGTTTCCTTTGGCACATCAGTATTCATAGAACACCGTATTTATTAGTGACCTTATTTTTAAATTTCCTTTGACTAACAAATTGCGTTTACGCCCTTTTTATTTAGAAGGGCAGTGTAATCATCTTGTTGGCATTATGACCGCTCTTATTCCCTTAACTTAGTTTATATAATACTAGCTGTTGCCCGCGACTCCGTCCGCGTAAAAGTCGTTTATCGCTCGCGGTACAGAAAGTTTCTATGTCCTTCCTTGGTGTTGAAGCTATTTACATAGGTAGGTACCAAATTTGATCGAAATCAGTTCAGCGGTTTTTCAGTGGACGCGAACAAATTAATAGACAAAGTTTGTTTCACATTTACAATATTAGTATCGAGTAGGTAATTTATTATTTACATGTAAATCAAATCAAATCATTTATTTATAAAATCAGGTTTCATTACATGAAATATCTGTCAGACTCCAATCTATGCTGGGCCTGTATCTTGGACGTCTGCGAGTGCGATCAGCAAACTAAGTTAGGTACATTATTAAAATACATTCTTGAAAGTGGTGAATGAACTCAAACTTAAAAATCTGACAATAGTGATACAAAAAAAATGTAGACAAAAAAAAAATTCTTAAAAGTATACATAGGATCTTGAACTTAAAGAAAAAATCTGACAAGAGTGAAACAAACCAAACAAAATTCTCGCAAGTGGATATAATATCAGCGATTGAATAAAACCAACATCTGTTGCTTTGAAAACAAAGTTTTATTAACTATGGGATATCTTTGTAAACTAAGTTCTAACTACTAATAACTAAAACCCTACCCGTAAATATATAAAAAATTGTGATAATAATAAGCTGATCCAGATGTAGTGCATAATTGTTTCCCATCGTATTTTCTCGGAAACGTTCGTATTTGTCATGCTACTTATTTCAATCCAGTACTTTTTATTACGATGGAAATCAAATTATGCACTACATCTGTATGTAGTCCCACTTCTTAGTTGACATGAAATTTTAAGACATTTCAAGCTCGTCGCAAGCAACGCCGCGGAAAAGTCATAGTCATTATTTCATCAATTTATTAAATGTTCTCGTTATAGTCGCTCAACTATCTTAATCGAGATATCGTATCGCCACCCTTGAAATAGGTAACGTTGAGGAGTTCCGGTGGCCATCTGTGGTCTTCATCATCAGTTTCACTTCACCAAATGATACTTTCCAAATGCAAAGGCTGGACATGTTACTAAAAATACTAAAATCGCTACATGTATGCCTATAATATTTGAGGAGTTCCCTCAATCCCTCACGAATCCCAACTCCCATTTGTGATAATGGGACCAACTCGGAAGTATACTCTCTATTTAACTAAAAAAGAAGTTTGAACGCTTAACAAATTTCACGGTCTGTTTTTACAACAGTACCTCAGGTTAACATTTCCGAGCATGTAGGAGAATTATTAATTACTAAATACCTATTGGCAAAGATTTTCCACATTTTAGAAGAAGCAAGGAATTGTAAGGTCGGCGAACCAGTGAGGAGTGAGGACTGCAACACGTGCATCTGCGTGGCAGACGGAGTGGTCGAGTGTACACGTATGAAATGCTCTGGATACAAAAAACCCTTCGAAAATTCCCCAAAAGAAACTTTTGATCCTGATTTTGGAAAATTACGAGGTAATAAATATTTGGTTTTTGTCTAGAATGTTTCTTTCACATTATACACGTGGCGATACCGTTCAAACAACGGGCTAAATAACTGTACTTTATCTACTTTAGACATTATAACTTTCTTTGGTTCCGTAGTAAAAAAGGAACCCTTATAGTTTCGCCGTGTCCGTCTAACCACGGTTTAACTCAGGGACTCTTAACTGTTACAAAGCTGTAATTTGGCATAGTTATACGAGTATATCTAACGAAACAAAATTACGCCGACCAAGTTGTAAAATCTTTAAAAAGCTCTCCCCACACCGGAACACAACAAGGCTAAAACAGCTGCTTGGCGGTAGGTTAAATGATAAAATGGTGTTCATGAACCACACTGACTATACACAAGGTCCTACCGCCACTGAAACCAGCTGGCCTATTGCCTAACGCACTAGCAATCGCAATCGACTTCAAAGTGGGAAAATTGATTACATTTTGGAAATGATTGCGATTGCAAGTGCCTTAGGCAATAAGCCTGCTGACCCTGCCTCGTTTTCGTGTATTAAAAGCACGAAGTATAGCAAGTACAGTCAAGGAAATGTATTCGCGTACCTTTTTGACTCTTATTGTCATTGATACAAGGTACGCGAATAAATTTCCTTGACCGTACATTGTTTTTGTGACAAGGTCTTGCTATTCTAAACTCCAATATGACTATGATCCTAAAAGCTAGAGTAAATTTATGTTTTTTTTCTAGAGGCTGCATCACTCTGCAAACCAGGCAATGAGCCGCTGGTGATTGGCTGTCGTGTATGTGCTTGCCTTATACCCGGAATTATGTCATGCCGCAAAACGTCCTGCGATAGATCTTTGGATATGCCTGAAGATCGTAGTCCCGAAGATTACTAAACAACTTAATTTCGTGAATAGAATGGGAAAAAAATAAATACGCGAAGAAATACTAAGTTGTTTTACTATTTGTTCTTGTTTATTTATTTAATCATTATTGCACAAAAATACAAATTTGAGTACAAAAGGTGAATTTAATGCCTTGTTCTTCTCGAAACATGAAATGCTGTTTGTTGGTGAGCATATTACTTGAGAATATCTGAACCGATTTGGCTTATTTTTAGCATTCCGTACCCAAAGGGTTTCAAACGGGACTCTATTACTAAACTTTCGATGTTCATCCGTCAATCCATCCGAACTATAGTAATAAGCAATCTTTTGAATCTACATACATAGCAGATTGACTTAGTAGCTACTCGTATAGTAGGTATAATTGTGTGTACTAAGGATAAAGTAATTAAGAAGGGTTCCCCAAGTTCTCGTACAAAAAACGTTTAACACAGCGTTTTTTTGTTCTTTCTTAAAAACGGCAATAGTACACTCGGCAAATTGAAAATCTGACCAGCCATAATACTTTGTCACAGTGAAATTTTGTTTGACAACTCTTACTTATAACGCCACTGTGACACAGTTCTATAGTGGGTCAGGGTTCCATTTCATCATTTGTCATGTGAAATGTAGCGTCACACTGATCTTTTGCTTGCTAACCCCAAAAAGAAAAACCGGGCGAGAGCATGTCTGACCATGCTCAGTGTAGGGTTCCGAAGCCGTTATTCACAAAAACTAACTCAAAACACAACAAGTATAAACTAATTCTCTATTTAAAGTTATTTGGTGCTGTCTTAGATAATTTCAGTATGTAAGTAGGTATAAACACTTAAGTTGCTTGTATCAATAATGTCTTCTTAGTCATGATGGTTTTTCTTTTAAATTCGTTATTATGCGCTTTCATTGAAGATTTTTATGAATTTTAGTATTTGTAGTTTTGGCTGTATGGGGCGGGGACACTTGAATCTAACAAAAATTAGACTTTAAAGCTTAATATTTCATAAACGGATCCCTTAATCGAAAAATTGTTTGCACAAACCCGCAACGGGCACGGGCACTTTTACACGTCAAGAATCTACCAGCGCTTCCCAAGAGAAGACCACTGCTGAGGAGAAACGCCGCAAGAAACTCAGCAGTCAGTCATTTTTTAAACATATTTCTTATTACAATGGTACTACTTAGTCTAGCATTATATAAAGCTATAAATATTAAATTAAATATAGTATCAAATAACATGCGTAGTTCAGCAGGAAAACATGCCAATTAAGAATCTTACGAGAGAGATAGAGAGAAAAAAAAAACGCATACTTATGTGTATATAAGATGGTGCGAGACGACCACATAAAAGTTTCGATATGTTTTCCTACATCAACGGTGTCCTCTAGACAAGATAAAGATTTTGCATATGAATAAATTATTATTGACTAAGTTTCGGGTTTAGGCCATGCATTTTTGTCTGTTATATAGTCCTCGATCCTATAATACGCTTTAGACATTAATGACCTTTTCAAGTAATTTTTAAGTGCTGGAAAGGGTAACTTTAAAACTTCGTCAGGTAATTTATTATAGAAATGAATGCATTGACCAACAAATGATTTATATACTTTACGGACGCGGAATTTTCGGATAGCGATTTTATTTTTATTTCTGGTATTTAAATTATGTATATCAGAATTTTTGGTGAAAGAATCTAAATTTCTAATAACGTAAATAAATAATATTCTCATAAATAAATTGAGACGCTACAGTCAAGATATTAAATTCTTTAAAAAGTTTGACTACGGAACCCCAAAAAACAACAAAAATAAAAATGAAATCCCATAATTGTAACAATAAGGTTTCAAGAAAAATAAAAGTTGCCAGAAAAGCACCGGAAATTAGAAGTGACTATTATGAAACTCTTAAGCAGGAGAGAGATATTATCCACGTGTTAACATTGCTAATGTAAGTGAAACTGGTGGATTTTTTGATATCCGAATGAAAAATTCTGCCGTACTAAGCATAATGGCGATATCTCAGACAAAACATCTGTAGAAATTGCAACCTAGTTACAAACATAAGAGAGTTGAATCTGCATTGGCTATTTTATTTAGTTATTGCATTTTTGCTTAGGAGGGCAGAATTGATAAGCGGATAAATTAACCTCTACATTGAAGTAATAAGAAGAAAAAACAGCGTAAAATTTAATTGTGTTAAAATTATGGAACGATGTGATTTGACGAAGTCGCGAACACAACGAAGTAATTAAGCTTACACGTACAAATTAAAAAAAGGATGTTAATGTGCATGGCAGTGTTAGAAAAGTACGTGATTATAACAAGGAAATTACCACTTATACTGTGCACAAATATTTTATATGCTAAATTAAAAAGTTTAGCAACGTATACTTAGGTTTATAACAAATTATTTCAAGTAATTTGTTGGAAAAACCCTTATAGGTTTGCGTGCAGTTTCCAGGGTCTCTATTGCCGTTTTATTGTCTTACTAACAAAAAGAAATACCGTACCAGAAACGTTTTTTTTTTGTATTTATTGTAAAGCCGGTCAAATATGCAAGTGTCAAATTTGGCATATTTATGTAACAAATCTTGAAGAGCAAGAAATACAGAAAGATGGTCAATCGCGAGTTGCCCAACTCGTGCTGTTTCGATTCGAAATCGAATTCATAAAGGTTTTTCTTTTTATGGTATAGGAGGCAAACGAGCAGACGGATCGCCTGATGGTAAGCGATTACCGTCACCCATAGACACCTGCGGCACCAGAGGAGTAGCAGGTGCGTTGCCGGCCTTTCAAATGAGAGTACGCTCTTTAATACCTACATTGCGGCGGTACGGAACCCTCGGTGCGCGAGTCCGACTCGCTCTTGACAGGTTTTTTTATAAATTGCAACGCTTCTTCCTCGGCTAGTTTTGATTACATTTTTCGCCACGCTACTTTGTTGTTCACTACTATTAATCAGTCTAATCAGTGTGACTAATCAGACTGATTTCGAGAATTCATTCTGCCTTATGCATTTTTAGAAATGGAAATGTTGCAATTTATTAAGGGTAATATAGAAATAAGGGATTATAGAAAACTCTCAAGTAAGGATTCAAGTCGTCTAGGAAGCCTGAAAGCCCTAGTGTACGTTTTACGGAGGGCGGATTACGTAAAATGTCAGTAATATTTAATCATGTAATGACAAGGTAGCCAAAGTACTTTTATCTACACTTATATCATAAGTCCTCTATTATGTGTTCAAAACCCGTAGGCAATGATCTGCATTACCTGTGGTAGTAGGTGACAGCGATGACAGCTGTTAATTTTGGAAGACATTCCAAATTTGGATCTCATTACCTTACAATATTGGATAACGTAATTTCAAAATTACGTTACAGCTGTCGTCGCTGTCACCTACTACCACAGGTAAAGTACTGCTGGTCATTTGCCTTTCGGCTTCTGAACCGATCTTAGAGTACGTATAATATGTGTTTAGATAAAGTATTGTACGCGACTCTGCGTAATTGGCATTACAACACTCGTGTAATCTATAAGCAGCAATACCTGACTTTAGGTTTTTGAAACCATCTTGTGAGTTCAAGATAACAATGTTTGTAAGTAGGTAATCTCTTAATTGCACAAAAAGAAATTAATTGACAAAAAAAACACATGAAAATAAAGGTCTACTGCATATAAACGTACAGTTAGGGACATTTGTGGTCTTCCTAAAGAGCTAATCCTAAAGCGCTATGAGGCCCTAGACAAAATGAAATCGGCGTTGTCGTTATCGTTATCGTTATCAAAAATGTATACGATTGACGTAAGCTGTCGGACGGTCGCGTCGAGCGTCTACGTCAATTCCATTCATTTTGTCAGTTCACGAAAACTTTACGTTAGCGTTAACCAAATTGTCTAGCCTCACATGCCTCTAAGCGTCGAACGCGCGAACGAATATAACCCCAAAGGCGGTGCACCGGGAATGCCCCTGACTCGAGAAATACGAGTATATTAGACAAGTATATTGGACAAGTTATGTTGATATATTCGCTCATTATTCTATACTCGTTTTTACCCCATTGTAAAACTCGTTTGGTTCATTACCAGCGCTATAATTTTTTTAGGGTATAAATAACCTTAATTTCGGGTTTTCTAAAGACCGATCTGCGTGTAGAAAACAAAGCAAGTACAATACCTTGAATTTTATTCTGTACGCCGAACAAAGCATTCTCAAGATCGTATCGAATTTAAAAAACGTGTAGCATTAACGGAAGTTAACGAGATTCAAGTATCTAGCCTACATCATTGGCAATTCTCCTTAATGGATATTTGTAGTTTTTAATACGTTATTACTATAACACAACTTAGAAAGCCATGTTTTTGTATTGAAAGCAGTCTGTAAATTTGATTCGCTGAAACATTATTCAGCGATTGCTCAAAGATCTAGGACCATCGAGTGGGATAAAAATGCGTAATTTTTATTTTTATTTGGTAAGATTTCATCGCTATCAATAGCGATATCATGAAATTAATAAATCAATGACTGACAAACTGTCTAACAGACAACGCGAAACCTATAAGGATTTGAAATTTGGAAAATATTCCTTAGGTAGGTAGGAAAGATTTTTCAAACATCGACCCCAAACGGAATTAATAGGGGAGAAGCAGAAAACTAATTATTACAAACTCTCAGGCATCCTCTAGTTTCGAATACCTCTTGTTATTTAAGACCATTGTAAAACATAATGTAAGTAATACTTTCACGTCTTTAAGATTCAGATTCAGATTTTATTACTCAACTAACGTTTGCCCGCGACTTCGTCCGCGTAGATTTCGATTATCGTTATTCTCTCGGGAACTCTTAAATTTTCCGGAGTTAAAAGTAGCCCATGACAGCTTAGAGCGCGTACACATAGCGATCCATTTTACAAGTCCGTTATTTGATGGCGTATGTAGTTATCTGAGCGAGTTTACACCCAAAACTGTATTCTGGATCCAGTAAAAAAGAAGATTACAAGGTGAAGAGATCCGTTAAAACGGATCCTGTAAAAACGGACGTTCTGCGTACGCGCCATTACGTCAATCCTACATAATTGTAGTAAACGTTTTCATAGCTCTTATTTACTTAACAGTAATGGCGGCCGAGTAAAAAACAATACAATAACAGGTCAAAGACGATATGGTTTTTAACGGCTAGAATAGAGGCCCTGTTGCAATGCGACTGCAATGCGTTAATGATGAGTGATCGTGTTTCTTATTTCAGGCTATTTTTGTCTCACTTACTTTAAGCTTCGTTGATGGTTCAACGATAAAAAGAGGAAGATGGGCAAAAACTTACAGGAAGTTACGTGGTAAATACTACTGTTTTAAGAACAATCAATAGGCCGAAGTTTTTTCTCTTGCATTATATAATTTGTCTATGTTTTTTTTATTCTAGTAGTAGCATCCCACTGCAAGAAGGCCGGCGACCGTGTTGAACAAGCAGATGGCTGCACCAATTGCATCTGCCTGGCGGAGGGAGTTCTTGAGTGCAATCCTTCGGACTGCAACGACGCATCGGATTCAAATGAGGAAAATCAATCAGACGAACATTCTAATGAGAACTACGATGAAGACGAGACACTGTCTAGTGGGAAAAAGACAGGACATTCAAACAATAAACTAAGCCAATTATCTCCTCGACTATACAAAGATTTACGCGGTAAATATTTATTAGCTTTAAGTACCTACTTCTAGTATACTCGTAAGAGATAGGTATACATATTTATATTAATTTTGTTTATTGCATAAAAAATGACCCGGGTATGCCTTCAAACTGCAGAATAGGTTGCAGTGTCCGTTGAGATGAAGGAGTAAGGGCTCGTTTATGGTGACGCGGGGCGTCGCGCATTTTGCGTCGGGCGTTTTTTCCGTTTACAAAGAGGCGGCGTGTGCAGCGGCTCGCGTCATTACACGCGCAAACACGAACATAATTATGGCAATGTACGATGTTTTTAGGGTTCCGTACCAAAATTGTAAAAAAGGAACCCTTATGGTGAGACTTCTGTGTCTGTCTGTCTGTCTGTCTGTCTGTCTGTATGTCACAGCAGTTTTTCTCAGAAACTATAGAAGCTATCAACTTGAAATTTGGCATAGTTGTATAACTTGCTTGCCCGCATCTGTTTTTAGTAAAAAAATATGATATATTTTTTCTAAATATTTGAAAAGGGGTCGAACATGGGGGGTTGAAAAATGAAAGTGATTTTATTATAGCAAACGCGGTGTTATATGAAAGGGCTCAGTCTGCACATATCAAAGCATTTTTTTTTTATAATTTTGCGTGACGTTCTTTTTGATTTACAGCCAAAAATTTACAAAATATGACACCCCTTATTTCCGAAGTTTATTGACCAAAAAATCTTAAAAAAATCTTTAATTAAAGATAATATACTTATATTATTCACAAAAAATTAAATAAAGTTGTCAAACTCCAGTTTTTGAAAGAATATCGAAAAACTTTAAAAATCTTTATTAAAATTTAGGCTAGTCAAAATGGAACTTATTGCATAGATAATAACAAAATCAGTATTTTTTTTGCGTTTTCCAGCCATATTATCTTAAATACGGAACCCTCGGTGCGCAAGTCCGACTCGCACTTGACCGGTGTTTTTTATGAAAATGCGGCGCGTGGTGCGGTCGTAGAGAGTAGCGGTGTCGCGGGCGCCGTGGCGGGTACCGCCGTTATTGACGCGTGTGACGCTGCGTGCAAGCAACCCGGCGATTAATCTGCGGGCTCCACCGCATATAATGCTGCATTTGAAGCAAACGCGTGTAAAATCGCTTCTCGGTAAATGCTTTCATACAACGCCATATGTTTGAATTCAGTGCCGAGCGCGTCGCCCACCGCTACGCGCGACGCTCTGTGTCTCCGTAAACAAACCCTAAATGTGACACCATTATCCGCCTACCAAGCATAGCGAATATGATATTTCTGGCAACACCAAAATAAATAAACAAATAGGATCTATAGTCGACCAAGAAAGTCCTCTAACACTTTTAGACCTTAACTATATAAAAATAGAGTCAAAATGTGGCTCAGGAGATTTTTGGTCGAGTATACAACGGGGCCGATTTCTACATGTGCAACTTGGAATGACAGGATGACAGTTGACGACGTGGTTTATCGTAACGTACCTACGAGAATGTCACCTCGTACTTTATGAGCGATAGAAAAGCGTTACTAGCGTTCTTATCCTGGCTAGACCCCCTGTGATGACGTGTGCCCTCATAAGAAGGCTCAAGTTCACCAAGATGGGAAACAGAAAGAAGAAACAACGGAAGAAGGACTTAGGATATTTTTTTTCAGTATTTCATGAATATTGGTATTGTACACGTCAAAGAACGGAAACTCTACTATGCCTGGTTACAAAATTTTGTTAAAAGGTTATTTTTGAGTATTAGGTTGTTTATAGAACACGATAGCGATATTTTTTTTGTCTATGAGAGCACAGGCAATATTGCCTCAAAAACAAATATGTGGCCCTGGAGAATATGCATTGCGGGTTTGTTATCGCTATCGAATATGTATAGGATTGACGTAAGACGGATGGTCACGTTAAGCGCTTATGTCGTTATGCTTTGACCATTTTCGAAAATCGTTTACGATAATTTAAGCATATTTTCTAGGGCCTCAGCTGTCGCAAAGGTTTTGTCTACAGCGGGTCTTTCTCAAAACGTAAGGTAGCATGTCTCACAGATACTTTCCGTTTAACTTGGCATTCACTTATTGTTACAGACGCTGCAACAGCATGCAATCCGGGAGATGAGCCGCTGGTGCAGGGATGTATAGCTTGTACCTGTGTAATGAAAGGAATTTTTAGCTGCGTAAAAACTTTAACTACACAAGCATGCCAGGATCCAATAATGACAATTCCTTACAACGAATAAAAACAGAGTTGAATGCAGAAATAAGAGACACTTAAAAACAAACACATCTAGCTGTGCTAACAGTTTTACTCAAAATATACATGTTATGTCTCTCTATTGTAACTGATGTATTGTGTAGACTATACAAAAAATATCTCCAATCACATCTACCATGGTAAAGTTTAGTTTTTGGACACTAAGGGCCGTATTAATAAACTATTCTCAACTCTAATGCTCGTCTCGAGATGCTTCAAAAATTACAGCGTTCTATGGTTTGACGTTTACTTTGACGTATCTTGACGGGTATCTCGGCCAAGATGAGTTTATTAATACGGCCCTAAAAGTCTTGCGCTGTGATTGATTGTGACAGTCACTGCACCATCATTAGTTAGAAAACATGCATTTTAGTAAAGCTAACGATTTTATTAAAGTCTCCAGTCAAAATGCAACTCTGGGGCTCTAGCCAAGATGCAAACCCTAGTAACTTTTTTCTTTCCAATCGCTCAAAATGTATGAGATGATAGTTGCCCACATGGTTTTTCATGTCATCCAATACATTTTGAGTGATAGAAGAAAAACGTTATTAGCTTAGCTTTTGAATTTTGGCTTGGCCCTCTGGGCCCACAGCGCAAATTATGAAAAAAAATGTACTACCAGCCCAATGGAACCCTGACCCGCCATATAACTGTGTCACAGTGACGTTATGTTATGATTCAAGTCGTAAGATGTGTCAAACAAATGGGTCATTATCTGGGCGTTTGTTCCGAATCACTCTTTCATGGTCACATTTTTGTAGAAGTGGCTGCAGATTTCGATTTCGTTTCCGGTTAGGTATCCAAGTTTACCGGACATTTAACGAATATCCAAAAACGGCATCAAAATATACACACAATTATTCAAAAATATGTCCACAAAAGTGAGGCGGTTGAAACGCTCGAATAATGACCCAAATCTATCTTATATTAATAATTTCGTACCGTTCTAAGCTAGACTCGAACGAAATGCACATCAAATTGAAGAGCGTAAAAAATTAGTCGATCCGAGTCGACAACTTATAGGCGGAAAATTCAGATTATCAAGTATTTTCAATATAAAAATGATTTATTTTGGTTCACTAATGTTTGACCAAATCATCATTTGACAAACGTATCATTTTACAAACTTTCATTTCACAAAGAGATACTTCCCGCCGTATTATTTTCAAGTTTTTAGTGGTCGATATTCTAACCTAACCTAACCTATTTAATAAGCTGATTTAATCTGTGCAATATGTAATGGTTTAAGCACAAACACGTTTTTGCGAAATGAAAGTTTGTAAAATGATACGTTTGTCAAACGTACTTTTGGTCAAATGAACGGACCCCATTTATTTTATATATAAAAAATGGCGTTGCGAAGTAAACATGTCAATGTCATCAATGTGGCGTTGGTATCACGCAAAGTTGTCACGTCATCACGTGCCGTTAACTAAAAAAGATTGATTGATTGTGTCACAGGTGTAACAGGTTCGTATTCCGTTCTCCATTGTGACCTCTAAGGTCTAATTGCTTTGATTGTGAGACAGAGACATCATAGTTATTTGGGTACCTAAATAAGATTTAAGAGATACGAGTATATCTACCGGTAGAATATCGATGCATAGGCGGTGTTTCTGACACGTTTGTTAAGATCAAGACTGGGACTACACGTCCGATTTTTCCATACGATAGTCTTTAGACTGGCAATTTTATTTTACAAACTGCGTCACATCACAATCTGACAAGAAAAAAAATCAGTTTGTACTCCTCTCACTCGCTCTCAATAAGAGAGTTAGGTAGCGAGTGAGAGACAAGTACAAACCGAATGTTTTTTAAGTGCTTACGGACTGTAAGTATGTACCTACCTAAGACCATAAACCGATAACTACAGAAGTACCATCACGAAAAACGGAACATTGGAATGAGTCTACATTTTACCCGAGCGAAGCCGGGGTTTCATCTAGTAGTTTTATAATGTCACCGTTTTTTGATGGGTTCCATTGAACTGATAATAAATTAAAAATAAACTTACCCAATGGCTCGGGACACCAAGACAAAGTCAATGACGCCTCTTTTGTCGAAATCAGGTCTTCAAGGAAGCAAAGAATCATACATACATACATTAAGGTAAAAACATCACCATCCTGGTCATTACACCAGGGCCCGTATTATGGTCACCTTTATCGCGGTGGATAAAGCTTCCGTCACTCTCACACTTACATACTGGTCAGAAAGTGACAGATGTTTTATCTACGCTTATCTACGTCGATAAACACGACCATAATCGGCCCGCTGGAATGATAAAAAAAACTTGATGATTACCTAGACAATGCATAACGCTAATGTAAGCGATTTAAAAAAAAAACCGACAAGAGCATGAGGAATCATGCTCAGTGTAAGTAGGGTTCCGTCGCTATAACTACAAACACAAAAAACATAATATTAAAATACCACAAGGAAATCTAATTAATTTCAAGTTTTTTGGTGATAATAATTATTAGATATATATTAGATATTTTCAGTAGGTATTAACATATTAGTCGCATGTAACACAAGAATCAATGAAGTCTAGGTAGTCGTGATAAATTTCCTTGTGAACACGTTCAAGTGCTTTCATTTAAGATATTTTCCAGATTTTTCGTATTCGTAGTATTGACTGCAAGGGGCCCAGGGATACAAATTTATTTTATTTTACATCTTTGTCGGCGTGATAAATATGTATAACCTAAATTACTGCTTTTTGTTACCAAGAGTCTCACCAAGAATAGAGGTAAACCACAGACCGATGGCCAGGCGGAGAGATGGACATGGTGAGTTGTAAGGCTTCCTTGTTAACTACGGAACCCTAACAATTTACGCGTAAGATTTAACTTACGTCGATCCTATACATTTTGTTCGTTTTTGATAATTGCTAACCCTAGCGTTATGCATTTTATCTAAACATCCCAGTCTCTTCAAGTCTGTCTTTATAAACTAGTTGAACGAATATTCTGAAGGAAATTGAGCAACGATAATCATAATTTTCGTTTGGTGTCCTTTCGAACTAGTTGGTATTTATTCTGGTTCGTTGTGCGCTACAAAATTAATTAAGTCTCGTGAAATCCTTAAGAATCTAAATTAAACTTTACAGTTTCTTGTAAAGTTTAAGTACACTGCTAGCGAGGGTAGAACGATACATTTTGTTAATTATTATAAGTTTGTAAGCGGTTAAAAATAATGAATCATGATAACTTTATTACATGTGACTTTAAGATATCGAACTTGACGTTAGTGTTATAGTATACCTAAGCCACTTTTACACCAGACTCGAATATAGTTAAATTTTCTAATGTTAGTAGTTTAAGAGTTATTAAGGTTGTAACGATACCTTGCTGTACTTTTTGGCTCCCTTTGCAAAATTATTGAGTATTTCGGTACAATTCTACGTTATTTAGAAATAGACTTAAAGTTTTAGAGTAAAAAATATCTATTTTTAGCCAAGGGAGTCAAAGTTGTACTACAAGGTAGTGTTCTTTACCAGCATTTTTAAAACCTAAATAACTTCTTAATACCTAGAAAGTCTGTCAGGCCGCTTCAAAGTTTAAAATGTCTGAATAATGGTCTAGGGGTTACCATGAACATGACCCGGGGGGTTGTTTTGCAGTTTAGTTTAAGGTGACCGAAAAATACAGAACCATATAACTACTATAGCTCTATCCCTTACACTCGTGCTAAACTGAATTGCTTAGCCATGTAATGGTAGCTTCTCAGATAGCCTGATTTTTAAAACGATGAAGTGACATGCTAATATAACCGGATGGACAGTTAATCTGTGGAGACTTTACTTATTAATTCACAAAACACCTATTTTAGTTTAGGCTTTTATAATATCCTGTTGACCTTATACATTGTCGCCCCTGCAGTTGGACTAGCGTTCGTTAGCATTAATGTCCCATTAGGACACCTTCAGTCACTTTCTAATTCACCTGACTTTCTACAGGAGTTTCTTGCGGCGCTTCTTCTCCGCAATGATGGTCTTGTACTCTTGTCCGAAGCGCTAGTAGATTCAATCTATTTTACAGACGTGTAAAAGAGCCTGTATGTGGCCAATTTACCGAATAAATATTATGATTTGATTTGATTTGATCCAGATAGGGACAACATGCGACAGGCGATATTTTGTAAATAGGCAGGCATGTAATATTTGGATTCGATAAAGTAACACAGCATAGTTTATCTTAAGTAAGTTTTTTGTGTGTTTTGAATATAAACCTGTAGCTATACTATATTAACCTGCTTCGCTAGCGATGTAATACATTCCTAAACCAAGAGGTGTCCTAATTAAAATTATCTTATTCAAAGCAGGTGCAGTTCCTTTATACTTGCAACCGCATTTATTAAGGATTAGTTGGGAGTAATATTCCTCTAGGACAGGATTACTGCTCGGAATAAAACTTTAAGACTCTTGTAATAAGAAACTATATGGAATGAGGTAAGATGGAGAATTGAAATCCATTGGCTGACGTAAAATCTGTTATAAAAGTTTTCTATCCCTTTTTGTTTGTTTGTTGCACTTTTTCTTTATATTAAGGTTTACCAATGAATGTTTACACCATTACTCGTACTTTGAACGATACTGACATATACAAAGTAAAGTAAACACTGCGTGCATTTCTTAATACAGAAACAGCAAATTAGGTAATATATATGACGGCGCGTGTGGTTTGAGAGCGAGTAGACATACTGTTTAGTTATGGTCCTGCTCACTCTTACGTAACTCGGGCACTGGGCCTCTACTTTCATAGTTCGAACGTTACGCTTGCTCCGTCACTTTCCCTCGACTTCAGTACGATGGGGGAGTGAAAGGAACGGAGTATCCATTAGCACTACTGCGGTGTTGGGAGTAGGACCCAGGACGTGCGTCGCCATGTTTGACACTCTTGTTCTAGACTTCGCTGGTAAAACTGGATCGTGAAACATGGTACGCCGCGAGCGTGATAATTCTGATCTGACCTTGGCACCCTGTGCCCCTGGAACGTCGTCAGGCGGATTTCTTATTAACTGACTATATTTTGATAATTAAACGAGACATTGTGAAACATCCAGAAAAGGCTTTTGGTTCTCCTTGCCCGACCTATCCTCGCCTACACCTAAGTTCGACCATCGTGACGCTCCCTTTACCTAAAGATGAGGAGGAGCTTACATATATATATTTTTTTAATTAAGATTACTAAGAGATAAATACTCGTATGTAATATATCATGGGGACAATCTCACACAACTTGACCTAGGGGGCTATTGCCTAACGCACTCGCAATCGCAATCGTTTTCATTTTGAAAATCGAAGGCTTGTCTGCATACAAAATGAAAACAATTGTTTCACTTTGAAGCCGATCGCGATTGCGAGTGCGTTAGACAATAGCGACGCTAGTCCCAATTTATCAATCAATCAACTAGGATAAACGCGTCGTCAAAATAACAAGATATCCTCGAACTACAGTACTGAACAAATAATGATAAAATTTCGTACGGAACAAAAAAACAATAAAAGCGTAAGTACAAACCATACGGAGCCGCCGGAAATATCCAGTTAACATAAAATCTAATATACCTACTAATTTAAGTTAAATTAAACTTAACTTGCCTAGAATTACTGGCTTACCCTGTCGATAAATACAAATCATAACTTACTCGGTACTTTAAATAAACTTGTAAATACTAAAGGCCAAACTAACAGTTGGACTGACAGTACCTATAAGAGGGACGCAGCTATCTGTTAGAATTTGAAAGTTATATACGTCTCTCTTTTTTAGTTTTTTTTCATGGCGTTTATTCTGCCCAGTGAGTGGTACCTATTACAAAAAGGCGGCAAATTTTAAGTATCACATGTTATCTTATTGTCAACGTTAAGTTCGTTCTAAAGGTCACAGCTCATTAGAACCACCCGGCACCCGACCAGCACCGCCTCGCCTCGAGCGGTTAGTATTCATTATATGGATTTGTATGGGCATGCGCTCACTACATCAACTACGCTACGCCGGGTGGTTCTACGCTACGTAGTTGATGATGCAGTGAGCGCATGCCCATACAAATCCATAAAAAAAATACTATCCGCTCGAGGCGAGGCGGTGCGGGTAGAGTGCCGGGTGGTTCTAATGAGCTGTGACCTTTATTTACTAGACAGTATTGGGTCAAGTTTCTAATAAACAGTAATTAATAAACGGTTTCAATTAATAGGTACCAAAAGTGTAACAATTTGGAAGCGTTTGCCGTTTGGCGTGTTATGGTATTGTTTCTAACTTGGCTACCATTAATTTCGACTAAATCAAAACTTACAGAATACGGAAAAACGTCAAAAGCAACATTGTTTTACCCAGGGGAATAGAGGCGCCTGAATTGACACGTAGAAATGGTTAACTTATTCGGTAGCATTTTGTATGTAATTCTGAGATGCAAGGAGTGTCATCGCGGCACTAAATGATAAAGATTAAAGATGTATTTATAAATAGTAAAGATTGTAAAAAAAAAATTGTATTTAACGTTGGTCTTAATTCGGTAAGTTTGTTGGTTTGGTAGACCATTGATTTTGATTTTGGTTCAGACAAGATATCATCATGATCATAGCCACATGGAACGTAAGATGTTGCGCGTCAGCGAAAGACAGGGCCCGCATAGACCAAGAACTAGCGGCACGGCGTATAACCATAGCGGTATTGCAAGAAACGCACCTTCCACGCGGAGAAACGGTTTCCAATAACTATAACTGGCTCCTCAATGGCGGAGAAAAGCCACGGGAAAAACGCGGAGTGGCAATCTTGATTAACAAACATATAGACCAGGATTTAATTTACACATATAAGAAATACTCCAATATCCTAGCTGTCCACATAAAGTTAGAGTTAACAAATAACAGAGCCCCAGCGGAGTTGCTTATCATTAATACTCACATGCCCGCCGGGGCCTCAACCTGCCTGGCAAACATTGGCACACTTCTGCGTCAAGCTCCTAAGAAGGCTTACCCAATAATCCTAGGCGATTTTAACGCACACATAGGGTTACGAGACGTGAAAAAGGCGTGTTCACAGGTATCTAATAAGAACCTCTTACACGAAGAGTCCAATACGAACGGCAGCCTTCTAATGAGTTTCATATTAGAACACAACCTCAGGTTAAACAATTCGTGGGGTCGCCCATCATGTAAGGTAACATGCACTTCAGGAAACAAAAGCTCACAGATCGACCATATTTTATCATCTAAACAACGGCCCATTTTTTTCCATACTGTAGGAGGAGAGTTTGCCAAATCCGTAAGATCCGACCGCAAAGTAGTTTGGGGATCAATCCGCAACACAAGTTTCCAAAGCAAGAAAAACTACCAGCGACAGAAAGAAACCAACTTCTCGGGCAAAGAGAATTTAGTAAAACAGTTCAATCATAAAACGGTCGCCTATGAAACTTTACAAAACAACGAGATAAAAAGGGAATTTCAGAAAGAAATCAGACGTCTGCTTATCACACAACATGCTAAGGAAAATCCAACTTGGAATCAGGTTAATGGGATATTAATACAAGCCGCAAGAAAACTCCCCCCGAAGTCAATACCCCGATCTAGAGAAGCCCGCCTTGCTCTTGCAAATTTGCAAAAAGCGCGTTTCTTGAAAAATAAGTCCCCGGAAGAGCAAAGCTACGCCGAAAAAGTTAAACAGGCGCGCAAAAACTGGCCTAGGACCCAAGAAGAAGACTTTAATACAGAATGTGAGCGCTTCTTCAACAATCTCAGCAAGACGCACAGAGCTGTTTGAATGAAGGTTACGTACAAGTACTTGCGCAGCTTTAAAAATAAACCAGAGAACAGAATAGTTAATAACAATTATATTCCGATGTCCAATTGGATTTCTGAAATGAAAACAAGCGAAGGAGATCCGATTAGACCAGTCGACCACAGTACAAACCGGGTACCGGAAGACGACGGTCCCGATATTGAAACAGTAACGAACATTATTAGTAAGTTGAAAGGCGGGACAGTCCCGGGAACGGACCGAATAGTCCCAGAATTATACAAGGCAGCACCTAGTGAGTTCATACAACAGGTCACCAACATAATGCGCGAAGCATGGTTGGAAAACAAAATACCAGAAGACTGGATCATTACAAAGCAGGACTGGATCATTACCGATACCGAAGAAACCACGCCCACAACACGTCAACGACTATAGAAGAATATCGATTTATAATGTAGGATACCGTATCTACGCCAATTTCCTTTTAAGAAAACTAGACGCGAAAATCGAAGCTCTAGGAAGCTACCAGGCAGCATTTCTAAACAACAGGTCAACGGAAGACCATCTATTTGCACTCCGTAGAGTCTTACACGTAAACTGGAGGGAGGGTAAAAGGCTGTATGTTATAGCGCTCGACATTGAAAAAGCATTCGACAATGTAGATCTGAACGCCTTGAGAGACGTGCTCGTCACCCGCACAAATATACCACTAATAAACAGGATTGTCGAGGCTTGCATGCGGGAACGAACTTTCATCACGTGGTTTGGCCAAAACTCACAAATCATCAACAAGGGTAAAGGAGTCAAACAAGTATGCCCCCTGTCGCCCAGGTTATTTACAGTTTTAATGGATGATGTTCTACGAACCCTAGAGGAAGAAGAGGATGTGATCAAGCTAGACCAGGACGTGAAGGTCACACTACCGCTAATCTTGTCTTTTGCAGATGATCTTATAATAGTGGGCGACTGCTGCACTACCCTAGACCACATAGTGCAGAAAATGAAAGATTTGCTTATAACCATTGGTCTTGTCATAAAGGACACGAAAACTAAACTAGTCATTAGGGACCCCTTTGGCCCCCCAGCAGCCGAGCAGCTACCAAAATCTATGGGCGGGATATTGATACAACCTGTCGAGCAAATACAATATTTGGGGTCGTATATTACAGCGACTCACAACCGAAAAGCTTCAATTAAAACCAGATGTGCCAAAGCGATCAAAAATTCGAAGGTCCTTACCAAATTTGTAAAACAGTACAAACTCGAATGGCGCATTGCGCGACTTATGTATAAAATGGTTATCTCTCCTGCGATGACCTATGGACTGAATGTTATGGCACTTACAAAGGCCAACAGGTCAAGGCTAAGAAAATATGAGCGCCACATACTAAAGGAGATGATTGAGGCAGCAAAAGACCCCCCTAGACAAAGAATCCATCAGGTTCTTGAGGGGAAAACGATTACCAAAGTAGTCAAAGTGCGCAGAATTTCCTACTACGGTCACATCTTACGACGTCAAAAGCCGCATCTACTACGTGCAGCGCTGAGCTTAAAAGAGAATAAAAAGAAAGTAGGCCGGCCAATCTTTACCTGGGATGATTCCCTAGCACATGATATAGAGCACTACACCAATAAAAGTCGAGCCTACTGGAGATCCAGAGCGCCAAACAGGAGCCTATTATAAAAAACAGCCGAAAAAATATACAAGAGACCAGAAACCGACACTGAAACGGAACCGGAAGACAACAACGCATGAAGGAGGAGGAAAAAAAAAGAGGAAAAGAAAAAGGAAGCACCAGGAAACAACCTGCCGGAGTAATTAGTAAAACGCAGTCCTAACCTCCTCTTCGTATTTATTACACACCAATTATAGTATCTATCTTCCCTCATTCGGGCCACGGTGCTAGTATTCGGGTCTGATCTATCCTCCCCACACCCTATCCGACTGCCCGAAAAGCCCCAAACACTCCCTACCTGTAACTCCGGCTCCCCGGTGTCTCGGACAGGAGTGGCAGCTGCTGACATCGGGTGGCAAGCGACAGCGAGGCTGTACGAGAGGGCCTAGGTACCCACGAGGTCCCTACGGGACCTGGTCCCTGGACGGGGGATGTTAAGGTTCCTATACACCCTCGTCCTACAGTTCGCGTAGTGACACTGTGGGCACCTGAGCCCCCCTGTTAAACCGACCTGTTTCTACCTCTTTGATGGTGGTAAACGGCTCTGCGTCCTTGCAGCAGAACTGCTGGCTGGGTGTAGTCATCGGAACGGAACGGAACGGAACGGACAAGATATCATCATGATCATCATCATCATAATGCCTATCAGCCTATATTAGTCCACTGCTGGGCATAGGCCTCCCCTAATGAGCGCCATAGCGCCCAGCATCTTTCGCAGATCGTCATCCCATCTGGCCTGACAGAATATATAAGAAAGATACTTTTTATCCCGGAAATCTTGAAAATCTTCGAATTTCACAAAACGGGATTCGATTTAAAAATAAACATGAAAAACATTTCTGACCATTTTTTTCCAAAAAACTTGGCACTTCTCGTACTTACCTACTCATAAAATAGTCACATGAGCTAACCCTGATGTAAGATATAATTCTGATCACAATACTAAGTAAACTTCATGAGGTTGAAAAATGATAAAACGGAGACATGTGGAAGGATATTTAAGGGCGCATCTCAAAGTCCAAATTGAAGTATTACTCGCTTAATTACTGTAACTTGCTCACGACGCAACTTCCAACATACTTGAAAACTCAAAAGTGCCATCAAAAATAATCCAACCGGTAACTTTAACTGCGAAAGTATCCAGCCATAATTTGGGGGCTTAATAACCGGTTATAACTGGTAATATCCAGTCCCAACTGGTTCTAGCTAGTATGGTATGATTCAGTGCCAGAGATGCCCGGCCTTTGCCAAATCCACTTACGCTAAGTGCACTTACGAGGATTTTTTCCTGCGGCGAAAGACTAATCGGGCGGCTTAAGGCAGAATACAGATTAATGTCCTTGGTAATTTTTATTTTATTTAAATCTGTAAGTTCAGTATGTTTCGAGGGATTCTGGGAATGGTGGGTTCGAGCTTCTTAATGTTTTTGTTTAAATTTAAAACACAAATGTTAACTTAGCATTAAAATAATTGGGATTTTTGAAAAATAAGAGTTTTAATAAAAATAAAACAAACGAGCACTCAGACCACCTAATTGTTAGTGGGCTCTGCAGCCCATACCATTTTCCATCTCAAGACTGCATCCCAAGGACAGAATTCATAAACCGATCTGTGTCAAGATCCCCGTCTCAAGACACGTGAAATCATTGTAATGCCCGCCATTAATAAAAGAAGAAGAAGTCCAACTGTCCAGTCAATTTTTAATACACAAGTTTAAAAAAGGAACGAATCAATTGTCTCTAAAATGTCTAGTTCCTTTTTGATTTAAGTAATTCGAGTGATTAAATTCAGACAAAACTCAGATGTAATTGGAACAACTAGACGTTTTGATAAGGAACCCAAGTTAAACTTAAGACTAGTCTTAAAGTTTCAAACTTAATAGAATTGAATTCGTGCTAAAACGGGTCGGCCTGCGGTCACACTGTAACGAATCTAAAGGACAAAATATTAAATTAAGAAAATGGTTGTGTGAAATATTGCTCAACGTTTTAATTTCCATACAACCTTGAAATTTTGTATAGTATTTAGTTTGTTATAACCTTTTCGTTTTTGTTTGTACCTATCCTAAGCATAAAATATACGATTAAGTAGACATTTACAATAAAATAAGATAGATCTGAGGTTCTGTTCAAAATTCATTAAGATCTATCATTAATTTATGCAATACGTGAGAGGGTAAATAAAAGCATTACGTTGATGTTATGACTAATTTGTAAATATCAATAGTGTAAAACAGGTGAAATCATGAAATGTAACCAATCCATTTATTTGTCAATCCGCAAAATGTTAACAAACATAATTCCCAAAAAAATACATTTGATATCAGTCGCTTTACTATTAATAAATGGATCTGTCAATGTTATTTTAGCGTCGTGTTCCAGAGTTGTGCACGCTCGGTCTTTAAAGGGAGCGCTCCGATCTCGGTCAATCGGTGAAAGGAACTAGCTCGTTCTTTTAGTTCCTTTAGGTCCTTTAGCTCCGGAGCAAATTTTGAGATCTGAGCAGGACACGCTTTGAAGTAGGTACTATTGGTCTTGTTCACATCGAGTGCGCTCTTTACTCGTTCGCTCTGTTTCGCTCATACATACAACAATTGCTACTGACCTAAAGGACCGAAGACCGATTAAGATCGTTTACGAAGAACTAGTTCGTTTCGGTTCGTGACGGGAATTCATTCCTTTTAGTTCTTAGTTCCTGACCGCCACAAGTCTATCGTGTTTAACACTTTTGCCTATCGTGTTTAACACTTTTTCCAAACTGGGAAAAAGGCGCTAAAATAATGAAGACGATGCTAAAATAAATAGAAATAAACCCCCGTCTACATGTATAATTGCAACCCCTGCTTACAGACTTCATAACTCTTAAATGGCACAACTGATTTTCATAAAACCTAGCTAAGGACCATCCCAATTAAACAAGCTTTCTAAAAAAAAAGGAACAACGCTACAAATACATAGATACAAAGGTACCACGCTAAACAGGTTTAAAATGTTAACGGTGTGATAAGCAGAACGGTTAACACTTCAAATGAATAGCAATCAATTGCAATGGCGATCAATTTGCGGTTTCCATTGAGATCGTTCTGCCGCTAGAATTAATTGTGTTGCGTTTTGTCGACTTTATGTCGACTGTTGATTTATCGACCAATTCAACCGGGTTAGGTGGTTAAACGGCACCTATTAACTTGTGTCTGTACACATTTATTTCTGGACTACTATGGGACTACGTCAAAGAAAAGCAGTAAGTAAATGTTATACAGTCTTATATGATCTGATTGATTACATCACTTTGGAATGGTTCTATACTGGCCCAGAAATTAAGTCACCTCGAGTGCGTATTAGTAGACTCATGTTATAGCTAGAGTTGTAGTAACATAATATTTAAAAATATCAAGGAAAAAAAATTACATTATATCAGGCATTCTTTTGATACCAGAGCATTTATTCATATCATATTAACTACTGTTCAGTGTTGGAACTTTGATAGATTCTCAGAAAAAGTGAGCGTGACATACAGTCAGACGGATATGGCGAAACTATAAGGGTTCCTAGGTTGACTCCAAAGCAAACCTCGTAAGCAAAACAAATTGAAAAGCATATTGCTTGAAAGAATCATCTAATAGTTACTCGATCAGTTGATTCTCTTTACCAACTTTACAACTCAACGGACGAATTATTTTATCCGTGAGTTGTTGTCCCCTCAGATCGTATGAGTAACATTCAGGGTGTTAAAAGTTAAAACATTAAGGAATGTACCTATTGTTGTATAAAACAATTTTTCTTTCTAGAAAAGGCTCATTGAACTCAGTTCATTATTCGCAGGGTACATTAACCTTATCGGGAATAAAAATAGCATAAAAGTACGATAACTTAATGAGATTAACGTCCCGTCGGCAGTCTCGAACCCGCCACAGCGTAAAAAACAAAAGGAAATCCATTTTATAAGAAAAACGCAGCTAAAATAACTAATTGAAATATGTTTCATAAGATACACAGCAGCCTTATAGAGTTCGCGTGTCTCTTAATAATCATTTTATATTTGGAAATAGAAAGTAGTCTGGTGCGAGGGGTCGTCAGTGGCTGAGTTGCTTGAGGTGTCTACGTCAATGTAATCCCATTTAGCTTGGAGACCTTAATTACATTGTTGATATTATGAAAGCTCTTAGTTTGTTCACAGTGAGATCAAAACGTCAACAAGTGTAAATATGATATTCTACATTGTTTTTTACGCCTTTTGTTATCGTATTGTACTAACTCGGCCGCCCTTACTTTCAACTTGACAAGAGCTAACATAACGTTGGCAATACGACAACATAGGGGTAAAGATAATAAATAATAAATGTAGAATAGCTTTTAAAACGTAGATTGAACTCTCTTTTATGGTGTAGTCTGTGCAAACACTAATCGCCTTACATTAACTGATCGATGCATTCGCTGTTCGAATTTATCCGGAGCCAAGTACCAAATTAATTTAACGTTTCTTACTAGCTTTGGCCCAGTGAAATATTGGTTTGGGAATTATGGGGTAGTGGGTTTTGTGTTGACGCAAAAACGTTGACAGATGGCGTTAACACGTTCAGAGGCTACATTACAAAGTATCAAAATCAGGCTATAAGGGATAGTAATTGATATAGCGGATATATGCCTGGAACTCGGTAGATTTTTAATCTTTATAATACACACCTTTTCTTCTATCATACATAATTCATTGAACCTTAATTAGGTAATGTATTTTTTACGCAATAAAGAGTTTACATACATACATAAACGCATATTTTGGTCACACGTAGATGGTGTTAAAACCGCAATTTCTTATGTCTACCGAATTTGAATGCGATCGGATATTAGCACGATAGGCGGATGATATGACCTGACTGCAAAGGATCGATTTTTAATACTTAAATCAATACACAATAGTCATATTTTATTGGAATTATAATGTACATCTACAAAGATGGAAATATGTCTATAAATATTCCATTATGAACCCTGTTGGGCACAGCAACAGTATTTAGAGAGAGGGACTTATCCCTTTAATACAATGAATATACTTCAGTAATATTTAGCATTTTTAATGTAGCATTTATATGTAATTTAATTTGCATTATTATAATTTGTGGTCAAAGCATTAATTTACTGTGTCATCAGCATTGGTAATGAAAAACTGTTTGAGTTTACCTATTTATAAATCTGCGTCCATTTCTTTCGGATGACTGAAGCTCGCAGAAATGGCCGAATTTTACGGATTTCTAGATTTTTTGCAGTTTTGTATCTCACTAGGGACAAAATCACTGCGTGATGTAATTTTAATTATTTTTGAAAATCTGCGCTGGATAACAGTGGCTTATAACAGAGGAATGTACGCGTTTTAAAGGAAATTTTCAGCAGTTGGTGGTAAGGGGTTGAAAAAATAAAGATAGCTAAATTGTAAACTCTAAAGGAGAAAAAAGAACGAAAATAGTAAAATAAAAACCTATGAAAGGCGTAATTAAAAAAATATATATCTAAGATTTAAAATGTTAATTGCGTTCTGGTTTTAAATACAACTGTGTAATGTAGAAAATTCTACAACTTAAAGTAGATTCGTTAATTTGATAGGTTAATTAACGGTTACATACATACATGAAATCACGCGGAACTTAAGTTTAATTAAATAAAATTTGTTTTTAATTTATAAGTTGACGCTTCATTCTGAAAGCTTACGATAGAATATTAGAATAAATGGTTGTTTATGTTTTCTCCACCAAATCTTTTTCTAATCACGAGTATTATATCCATTCGGACTTAAATTCAAATGACATCATTATTTACATTGACACAAAAACGTAATGATAAACACTGATTAATTAAAACATTAAGTACTATCCTGAGCTCTAGTGAAAACGGACGTAAGTCGACTTAGCTTGTTATAAAAACGGATGTAAATCATACGACTAGTATGCAGAGTACTCTAGACTTATATATAGCCTTTTTCACTTGATCCAAGGAAGAATTAGACCCTTTTTCAATAGAACCGCATATTTTTTAATGATTAGACGTCTTTCAGGGTGACTATTTCTCTTAATCGTTATGGAGACTTTATTTAATTTTAGAGAAGAAAAGTGCTTTGATTCAATTACTCGGATTATATACACATACTGCTTTTTAACGTCACATTTGTGCTTTTGAAAGCACTCTTCGTAGCGCGATTGCGACGGAGCGAAGTGTGAAAGAGAAAGGCTAGAGCATGCGTACTAGAGCCCTCGCGTGAACAGAAGGCAACTTTTCATCCGCCTGCTGAGCGGTCCCATGGTGTAATGGTTAGCACTTTGGACTCTGAATCCAACGATCCGAGTTCAAATCTCGGTGGGACCTTCTTATTTAGGAGTAATTACAGAAGCGTTGGTAGTGTTTTGTTTTTTATATAACGAACGGTGCTTAAAATGATAAATTTATTAAATCCAGATCCAAAAAAGAGGTGCCTATGTTATTTGTTTACCTAAACCTTTTTCGCGTATTTTTAAGCATAGGTTTTATTCATCACTAGCGGCCCGCCAGCGGCTTTGACCCTCTGTAAATTTCAGACTTTTTTTTTCAATTTGTTTCTTTTATACGAACCTTGTCCTGACAATAACGAACATAACAAAAAATAAATCAGCCAAGTCGGTTCAGCCGTTCTCAAGTTATAGCATGACCAGGAGATATAGGGGTTCATTTATATAAATATTATATAATTACAGAATATAGATATAATTGTAGGAACAGCCATTTTTCAAGAAAATAAAAGTACCTAACATAACGATATAGTTAGTATACCTTGTGCGTTGAATTTTGTCCAAATTTCATGTAGTTATAATTCGAGCAATTGGTGTCTGAACAAATTTAAAACCTACCTACCTATACTCGTACCTACTTATGCCATTAGTAAACGTTTGCCTTTGATTGGTCTCCTCAGCAATGATAACTTTTGCATCAGCGCATTTAATGATTAAGCAAATAAAGAATAACATAAAGAAATCGACATTTTATTAGTCGCAATAAGCTCCCGTCGACTTATTGGGTGGCAATTAAGGAAGCACTTGAAATCAGGAATTTCCAATTCGAAAGAGAGTTAAGAGTAGTACCTAGCGCAAAGCGGCGAAGGGCGTGGCGCCTCTGGGAGCGACTCTTTTAAATAATAAAACGAATAAAAAATAATGAAAAAATAACGAGTTGGGTCTAACTAGGTTATGTACAGTCACGAACTTAAATTTGGGACCCACCTTAGGTCCAAAGTCATTCTGACATTCTACAACAATAAGGTTGAGTCTCCTATAAATTACAAATGATTTGACATCTCTAATGACATTGACGACTTCAAGCCTATTTTTCTTGAAATGGGTCACAAATTAACGATCGCAATAGTACAGTCGAGGTCAAAGATATATTTACTTTTTTTGTCTTATTGCATTGAAATGAGATGCAAAAACGCATATTTTTGACGTCGACTGTGCCATCAGTCATGAATATACACTAGTAGACTCCTTAGCCTGATATGCAAAATGTGTTTACAGAATTAACAACAAGTTTTTAGAGTTGTTGGTAATTCTGTAGCTCTACCTACCCTACCTAATTAAGGCGTGAGTGTATATAGGTATGTATGTAGTCATGAAAGGGTTGTCTAGGCGAATTACCTATTAGGAAAGTATCCAATATTTTGTTAACTCAGTTTTTTTTTTAATTATTGTGCCGGACGATAAGAAATCAATAAACTTCATAGTGTCAGAATTGTTTTTAATTGGGCACTATAGGTATTTGGTATAATAAAAAACCTTTCTCGGTCTTGTAGGAGTTACTTTTACCTGACCGCCACAGGGTGGTACCATTTTTGACATGTATGTATTAGGGAATGCAAATAACCGGTTTTAACCGATTTTAACCGGTTATTTTCATACAAAAACGGTTAATAACCGGTTAATTGGCATTCCCTTGTATGTATGGATGGTTCTTTATCCCCATACAGACTGAAAGGATGTCCCGATTAAGACAAGCAAGGTGCCGTTAGATTCGTTTGCAGGTGTATTTTTATTATTTTGCCGAAATGGCGGGTTTAAAACACGAGTAGGTACAATGTAGTAATTGGTGAGAATAAATAAGCATCTTGATGCCGTACGAGACTAACAATGTCTATAGATACATCAACTAAGATGTATGTTGAACCATTAAAGAAGTTGCTGTTGTTATTATAAGCATTGGTTGATATAACTAACATCATACATAACTATTGTGTCTCTTTTTTACCCGACTGTCGAAGGAGAAGGGTAATGTATTTGTCAGTCATTATAATTATGTATGTTTGTTCCTTTGTGGTGCTCTAGAAACCAAACGCGTGGACCGATTTTGATGATTCTTATGGCAATCGATTTGTTTTAATCTTGTGAGTGTCACTAAAGATAAGTCAGTAATTAAAATTCAATATGGCGGCAACTAGACGCCATATTGTAGAAAAGACAAAACAATATGTTGACGAACTATGACAAATGAGGTATCATTGAATAGGTATTTAAAAATCATCTTTAAGTTTCTTTAATCGTTTTTTTAATTTCAGCCATCATTTAGTATTTGCATATATTTCATGTTGGTTAGCAACAACAAACGGGTTTTTTAAAGCTTGCTTTTTATTGTCATTAGTGTACCTATTTACTTTACATACATAGACGAATATATCAAAACATGCACTCGGGTTTAACAAACTTGCTTTTTGCCGCACGTTCCGTCGGCCGACTGGTGGACTTTGTCACGCTAATTTCAGCCGTATATTTTTTTCCTTCCTCGCATATATTAAAACTTCTTTCAATGTGACTTCACAATCCCCAACTTTAAATAGTTACAATCTCTTCTTCCAAAATCCACTGAGGAATAATACTTCTCTGCTTCTTTTTAGGGTTCCGTACCAATATGGTTCTGACAATTTATTATCACAAAAGTTGGAATGCCAAACGAAACGCCATTTTGTTGATATCCATATTGAACGTAACCATGGTAACCAAATAACAAATCGATGGATATTAACCATCTATTTCTAGTAATTTAATAAAAATGTAATTTTAAACATATAATTAGTCATAATTAGGTAATATTAATTTCGTTTTTCATATAGGTAATTGTAATTGGTATTAAAATATTTTTAACGGTTTATTATACAAATTAGGATCTCAATTGTTCACTAAATGTCAAGACTGCTATCCGGAATGACCGTTACCATGATAATAACAATGCTATAACAATTATTATAGAACTGTTATTACCATGGCAACGCTCTTTATAGAATTGTTTTCCCGCTTCGGTTACGCTATAGGTGGTATTCTGATACCGTTAACGATATCAATATTAGCGGTTTTTAGTACGCCAGTAGAAAAACAACTGTTATATACCATACAGAAGAAAAACATGTGGACATAAGGCCCCACCTTTAACACGGCGATTTAGTTAGCTTCGAAGAAAGAATAGCTACCGTCCTTTGCATTTTTATTGGACATTTTCCCCGCTCCTCGGATTTGAATAATACTGTTCCAACGCAATGACAGAAGTTACTTCTTATAAGTACTGGCTGATATTGAATTATCTTCTTCTTCGTTGGATACGGAAATCTACGCGAATATTGTTGATGATAAGGTTGTTCTTAAATTGTAATCGCAGGGATTGAGATCGGTGCCTCTATTCAAGACGGTAAAAACCGTATCGTTTTTGACCTGCTATCGCATTGTCAAAGTTTTGATAGCTCTTATTTACTTGACAGTAATGGCGACCGAGTTAAAAACGATACCATAACAGGTCAAATATGATACGATTTGGAAAGAGGCCATGATCAGCTGCTTTTTAGTAACTTTACTTTATGATTTAAAGCAACAGTCGTTTATTGTACTCTTGGTGAGCTCAAATTACAAAATGCATTAATAATTTCGGCAGTAAACACTGAACAGTTATTAAATAAAAATGAGTCATAGTAAATATTTACATGGGTAAATAATTCAGCAGTAAAATGGCTGAATGGGCAGTTACGTGTAGCGTGTGGGCAGTTAACAAATACTCAATAATTACTCCATTTTTTATTGCATTCTAAATTAATATACAGGTAGTACTTCAATTAACTTAATGGCTAATTTACATAAATCCAGCAAAAGCATGCCAGTAGAAGTATATTGACGAGTATGGTTTTCACGTTTGAGGCGAGAGCTATTGTAACGACGCAATGTACTACTACTGGCATGCTTTTGCTGGACTAATGTAAATCAGCCATAAAGGATAGGAAATCATGGACCTAGTAGGGCGCAGCAACTTATAGACTAATGAGAGCGCTTATATACAAATAATAAAATCATCATTTATTCTTTACTTATGTCATCATCTTAATAACATCTACCTAAGTAATCGGTTACCGAATAAAAACACTGTTCAAAAATTAGATGTTAAGTTTTTTTTTTAAATCGGAATTGCTCGTTTAGAAATCCTATTATAAGCAGTTCTTAAATCAATGATGCGCATAAATGTATCCCTTCTATCCTTGTGTCTACAGATGCTCCATGAATTTTCATCTAAATCCGACCAGTCGTTTTAGCATGTGAGAGTAGCAATCAAACTAACACACACACAAACTTACAAAGTTTCGCATTTTTTAATAAGTGTGATGAGTGTGTAGAAAATAGGAAGTCACAATGAAGATCATAGATAATTTTTCTGTAGACTTTCTCGAAAATCTCTCGCATCGTGTTTTCTGGATTTAAAAGTTTAATGACGGCAAAGTGTGGCGCGAAATTGACTTTTCCAGATATCACTTGGATACCTTAATTTATGTACCCTCCGCTCGTTATTGAAAAAAGCTTTTTGGGAAGCTCTCCAAACTCCATTTAGCAGCTTCGCCGGGAAAGCTCATGGACATATTTTGAGACAGACAAGAACGAGAAAATGTTATCAAAGATATGGACGTATTAAGTTAGCAAATAAGTGGAGGAATAATAATCTGATCTTAAGTGAGATGCGTATCTCAATTGACGTCAAAGTAAACATCAAGCCATAGAAAACCTTAAAGTTGTTTTGATACGGGCATCTCGCTCAATGTAGTTCATTAAGACGTCAAGTCAATCTAATTTAATCACGGAAATACATGTGAAACGTAAACAACAATAATACCGTCTTTAGATTTCTTTATAATTTTAAAAATTAAGATTGAAGGTTATTGTCAGTAACTTTCAATTTAAATTAAGCATTGACTCTCAATTTGTACACCCCGAACTATATTTCAGGTTTGGTACAATAATTATAATGATACATTTTGTGTCCATCCAAAAATCGTGATATTTTATTTAGAGACATCAAACTCTATTACTGTAAACGTAATTTTAAAATATCTAAACGTAGAAATGGCAATTAAATCGCTCATTCCCAAAATACCAGCATTTCAAAATACAAAATTACTCTTTTTACCAGATTCTCAAATAACCAGATTCGAAATATTGGGTGAAGATAATAAACAATACCGTAATTTGAATGTTTAGTTTTGGGATTCCGATATATTGAGAATCTGGTATTTTAAAATACTGGTATTTCGGGAATGAGCGAATTAAATTGCCAAATTCTGCATAAATACTTTGTTCAGTGAGACTTCGAACAACAGCCTAATTTCAACTCGTACAATATCGTTTGTAATCTGGCCGTTTTCGACGCGTATTTTTAAGTATAATTGAATAGGTCTTTTGCTTTTATCGTCTCTGTTATTGTTACTGCCGGCAATTGGACTGCTTTTCAAATGATTTCTGTTTTACGGTACGTATACAGATTCAATGCCAAGAACTTGAAAATGAGCCCCATTTGTATAAAAATAATGGACCTTGGCAACGAACTGTTTTAGCAAATTAAGTGTACGGAGCTGACGAGATTTTCCTATTTCCTGAAGAAGTCAATTATTTCGTAAAATTTGATATTGGGCCCTTTGACTTTGAATTGGTTTTGACGTTGTGTTGAAACCGATTGTAATTTGCTAATGGAGTAGTTATGAGTTGTGATTTGTCTAACCTTTGGGTAACCTGATTATAAAATGGTCACCGCGACCTATGAACACTTGCAAAATCGCGTTGCCGGTTTTCGAGGATAGATTCGTTTCTTGAAGAAACCCGCCTTCAAAAATGCAAAAAATAACTTCTTTTAAAATGGTAGGTCAGTCCAACTGCAGTCGGCTTTTGGTTTAAAATATCGTGGGACGCCGACTTCAGTTGGACTGACCTACCATTTTAAAAGAAGTTATTTTTTGCATTTCTGAAGGCGGGTTTTTGTTTTTTTAAACATTTATTTTATTTATTCAATAATTCACCATTGCAGATTTTTTTTAAACAAACAATATTCGAACGGGTTCGGCTAGTAAGTAAATTGTGTCATTTTTACGTACCGAGTTTTTCCAAAGCGTGGCTAAGACAGGTTAATTTAGATAACTTGTCATATCATTTTTCAATCTTTAAAAACCCTTTAATAAATTAAAAAAATTCATTATTTGAAATATAATTACAAGATTGTGGTTATTTCTGAAATATCGAAATTTTATAGATAAACTAGCTTTTTCCCGCGACTCCGTCTGCGTAGAAGTCGTTTATCGCTGCTTCCTCGGGAACTCTAAAATTTTCCGGGATTAGCACTATCCTGTTCCAGGACCTAACCTATGTGTGTGCCAAGTTTCTTCCCGATCCGTTCAGTTGTTGAAGCGTGATTTAGTAACAAACATCCAAACATACCTACAAACATCCAAACTTTCTCATTTATAATGTTAGTAAGATGAGATAAGACCTAATAATAAATGTTATTGAAAGTACAGTCACCTGAAAAATTATATTATCCAACTCTGGGCGCAAAAATATCGAGTCGTCTTTATTACTAGAGGTATAAGAGCGTGTCAGATATTTTTGCGCGAATGTTGGATAATATATTATTGCTGGTGACTGTACCATGCTTAAATATATCCCAATCGTTTAGATAGTGTCGCTACACTCGGACGTACTTGCGGTTATTGTAATAAAATACGAATATAATTTGAAGTAAACTGCCAAATTCACTTGCGGCAGTTTACATCGAAAAACATTTGTATTTTATTAAAATAACCACAAGTACGTGCGAGTGTAGCGACACTATCTAAGCGAATGAACTATAATTTAAACACTTCGTGCACGACAGCAAATATGAAACGTTTTTGCAATAAATAACTTTAAAACACAAAACAACGTGCCTATATTTTAAATTAATTGAATCGGCGAATTCCGTAAGTATCGAAATCAAAAGCAGAGGCAATTTAATAAGTGAATCATTCGGAAATGTTTTTACGTTCAATTACGAAAATTAAACGCGAACTGCGCGGATAATTTACTGAAAGCATCGCAAATAACCGTTAATTTTGAGTTTTTAGCATGAACGTACGGAATAATGTTCTTTAATACACAGCTTAATACTGTGTCCCTAGACAAGATGCATAACGAGAACATTATCACTATTATATATTATATATTATACACTTTGCGTAGGACGCTCGACTTCTTGATACTTGGTCAACTTGCCAAGTTGTAAAATATTGTTACATTTTGTGTAGGACGCTCGACTTCTTGATACTTGGTCAACTTGCCATGTTGTAAAATATTGTTACATTTTGTGTAGGATGCTCGATTTCTTGATACTTGGTCAACTTGCCAAGTTGTAAAATATTGTTAAATTTTGTGGAGGATGCTCAGCTTCTTGATTATTGGTCAACTTGCCAAGTTGTAAAATATTGTTAAAGGACATTGGGCAAAAATGTATGGAACGTGGTACCCGCGCCAATGGACATGATGTATGTCGGTCATTCTCCAGACAGCCATTTCTGTATGTCCTCGGGCTTAAAAAATATAAAACTATTGAATTTGGTATAATTTATATTTTTTGTTCGTAGAAGGTACTCGTATTGAGGTGTACATGAATTTTCAAGTAAATATTCAATACCTTTCTAGGAGAAAAAAAAATTCAATACCCCATTCTCCTAATTAACACCGCGCGTCCCACTTCCGAAATCACTAATATAACTATTTTCCCCGATCATATACAAGAGGAAAGATGAATGAAAGTATTTTTATTTATTGAAAGATAAGATATCCAAATTACAAAAAAAATACCAAATTTATTTAGTAATATATCACTAAGATATAAAATAAAGAAACTTTGTCCCGATACGTGTACTAATTCACGCGCCGCTTTCATTCTTGTCCGTGCAAGGCCATTGAAGAAATAGACAGATGTCTGTAATGCATTTTGCGTGAGCAGACACTCATGTCAAGACCCTCTTGAGAGAAAGACGTGTTAATGTTATGTGGATCGCACACTACAAATGTAAGTATCTAATTCGCATGTTTTGGTTCTCGTAAATGCTAATTAACACGTTCACGTTTTTAAAATCAGCCAATAATTCTATAGCTCTGTAAATTATTGTATACATTAAGAACCTCAGTATTTAACAGTTACTGGATTATGTAGTTTATCACATGTACCTAAAAGAAGTTATATTTTTTTTATCAAGAATCCCTAATACACACGTCTAATTCACGGGTCAAAAATGAACGCGTTAATTAGTTTAAGAGTAGTAAAAAAGGTTTTTGGTACATAAAAGTATTTTATTTCTAATTGCTCGCTTAAGCTAAACCAGTTTAAATTAATTTACAGGAATAATCTTTTTACAAAAATGTAATTCCCGGATGAATGATGGCATGATTAGAATGACATATATTATGTCAAACTGATGTTATTAGAGGGGCCCTAACCTTAAAATCATCCTTATGATCGTATCTGTGTGCTTAAGTGTTTGGACAATATGTTTTTTAGAGGTTATTTTATTTTTCCTAGCATATTTCTATTGGAAAACATGAAAATTTTGCTGACCGCATTAAAAAGTTGCATTTTGACAAAAAGTGATAACTAATTCTAATCATGTAAGGAAAATCCTAGGGACCCGGCATCATTCTTCATATTTGTATAAATTATGTATTAAAACTACCCGCAATATTTAAACTACATACTTAAAGTTGAATGTCTGTGTGTTATGTTACATAACTTATGTATGTAAAGCTTAAACGGCTCGACGGATTTTAGCATTATGAATTATGAGGTGTCCTTAGATTCAATAAAATTAACTAGTTTATTTATATCTTTTTAGTTCATCGGGTTTTTAAATTTTAAATTACTTTTTTTAAAGATAGATAGGGAATGTAAAAAGTAGGAGGAAGAAGTATTATTTTTTCTTTAGCAGATACGGCTATTTATTTGGTATCGTTTGTTCATAATACCTAAGGTTTATACCTTAGTTATTATGTTAGTAAAGTTATTAATTCTGATTTTTTTTTATCGTTTTCATTGTTGATTATAGAACGATTATTTCAGTGAAATATTAGTTAGCTTATTATGTATGTATATCGTGATGGATATTTTATGTTCCTAATAGTTTCAACGTTGCAATATAATAAATATGATAAAATTAATAGACAGTCTGACAGTTTTTGTCTTATTTCCTAAAAATATATATATTTGGCATGAACATTTATCTAATAAACGCATAGTTTTTTTGATTCGCAAGCAAGTAAACCTAATTAACGCATCGCTTTTCTAATTCGCGCGTCACGCAAATATTAAAACCCTTCTAGTTAATTACCCGCTAATAATAATTAACTGCCCAATAAATATTAAAGTTTGAATGGTCGATATGTTAATACATTTTGCATAAATTTTATCAAAAACCAAGTGGGAAAAAAAGGGCGGTGTTAATTAGACTGAGAACACAATTCTGGAGAATGACCGATATATCATTGGAAAGCTATTTTTATATTGGGCAAGGATAACCATATCGCTTATCTCTATTTGCTGTCGGAACTGAGTTATTTTATTTTGAATATACGTTGTTATCAATCAATTTCCTTTAGGGATACCATTATGAAAGAAAAGAAATCATGTAATACATAACAAGAAATATCTAACTTCTTATCGGCCGGGCACTATATTTATACTACTTACTATTAGGTGCCTACATTACTAGTCAAGGGTGATTTTTGTTACATTCGTTTTTTTTTACAAATACCTAACTGTCCATGAGGCTGAAGATGGAGCTCTCTGGTGCAGTAGCAGCCTATTCACTTTTGCTTAAGTTGTATTTTTAAGGAAATAAAGATGCCGGGAGCAGATTTTATTTCGCATAAGGTGTCATGTTCGTATATGAATATCTCCGAATGGACGGGGATTTGAGACAAACAACCATAGTAAATGTTGTTCCTATTGGTATTCAATGACACTACCATTATTGCTATTGGAGCTGGTACCAAAATGCCCATCGTCCTTTTGTGGAGGATGCTCAGCTTCTTGATTATTGGTCAACTTGCCAAGTTGTAAAATATTGTTACATTTTGTGTATGACTCTCGACTTCTTGATTTTTGGTCAACCTGCCTAATTGTTAAATATTGTTACATTTTGTGTAGGACACTCAATTTCTTGACTCTTGGTCAACCTGCCTAGTTGTAAATGTTGTTACATTTTGTGTAGGACACCCAACTTGTTGATTCTAGGTCAACCTGCCTAGTTGTTAAATATTGTTACATTCGCTCGATACTTGCTCGATATGCCAAGATGTACGATATTGTACACTTTGTGTTATATTAGTATCAACTTTGGTTCACTAATTAACCCAGTTAAACATTCAAAGCCAAGTTAAAACATCATTAATAACTGAAAAGTATATTTCATAGCAGTTCTGCAATATTTTCCAACCAATCCCGCACTGTAAACAGAAGCAAGTTCTTTGCAAATACGCGGTTATTCCAGTGCAGAGTACATTTATAAAATGTACAGGTGTTTTGTTCAGGAACTTGAACATTTTTACCCAGTTTGAATGCGAAACGGTAAAATAATACAATTAAGGCAAACAGTTACCTTGAGTTTAATACGGGGTTTTAAATTAAAAAATCTATTGTTCGTAGCGTAAAAAGGTTTTTGTAAGCGTTAAATATTCGTTAAGTTGTTTTAATTTATATTCATATTCATATTCTTTATTGTACATAGTTAATAAGTTAAAATAATAAAACGTATTCTTTAACTAAAATAGGTTTATAGTGCGTTTATGAATATGTAACAGTTTAGCACTGACCAGCATTTTCAAGTCTGTTTGGCCGCCTGATAGTTCAAAATATGTTAAGAAACGTATTTAAACTTAAGAGAATTTGTTTGTCTGTACCTATTTTAAAATGATGAACCGACTGGTCAATATAGGCAGATGCACTGTTAGTCTTTGATGCCATTTGGATTTTTTTTTCTGATATAGTACACTTTTTACAATACACTCTTCGCCAAACTACGATTGCTAGAACGCTCGGCATCTTGATACATGGTCGACTGGTCCATCAAATATTTTTCGATCACCTTACACATCCATAAAACTATTTTGAATTATTGTATATCCAAAAATACGATATGTTATAAATAAATATTTCTTATTTGTTCCATGTGTTTTTGTTAAGAGTCTTCAAAATGCTTGTGTACCATCCATTTTTTAATGTTTAAATGTCATATTTAATGTTGCGATGGAATATAACATTGAAAAATAAAAAAAATGCATAACTAGGAATTAATAAATAAATAAATAAATAAATAAATGATAGTTAAAATTATCAGGTATTTTATAATTCAAAAATGTCCCTCAGCAACTTGTAAATTTGAAAAGAAAAACATAGTGTATATCGGTAAATAAAAATAGAAGAAAAACATTGACAATTCCAAATTTTAATTTTATGCAAAATATATTATAATTGTCAATGTTTTTGTTCTATTTTTATTTACCGATATAAACTATGTTTTTCTTTTCAAATTTACACGTTGCTGAGGGACATTTTTGAATTATAAAATACCTGATAATTTTAACTAACAAAAAGAAGGATTAAATAAAAATAATCTGCTGAAAGATAATAGGATTGTCGACATAAAATACTAATATATATACAAATACTTATAATTATACGAATTATTCTAAAACGTATACCTTTTTACGCGTAGATTATTTTCGAAAGCGGTAAATTTAATAAATTAAATACGAGTATTAACGGTTTTTTTAAATTGATATTTTAAACCAGGCAGAAACTTACATTTCTATCCTTTGGTAAAGTAAATATAAATTAAATATTGTATCACGAAACCGTCCGATGACAAATTCTGAAGACCAAATGAGCGAAATAACATACTACATCTCAATTATATACCAAACCGCACCCCTGTCCGTTAAAATATCCCACGAAAAACCCTTCAGAGCGACAACTTCATAAAAACCAAAAAACCGAGCTTGCTTACTACGGACCCTCACCACCCTCAAATAGGGTTCAAATTGCAATGGGTATACATTTTAGTATTCATTAAAATATATGTCAGAGGCAGGTATCACTTTTACGCTCTATGTCCGTGAGAAATATTCGTGGGAATTTCGCTGTTAATAGTTTTGTGGTTATTTCTGGTTGTTACCGCGTTATTCTGGCGAAATAAGAGATGTTAAAAACAGCGTTTGCGGTTAACTTTGACGTAAGTAGAAGAAATAAAGAGTGTATGTAGTAAATGTTTTTGTTACAATGTTGCTGTTGTTGTTGTTGTTGTTGTTTTGTTTTATGTACTACAATTAAAGGCGAGATTTTTAGGTTTTTGTTTGATAGCGAATAGCGACTATTTGCCAAATTAAACTAAGCATGTCGGTATTTTTTTACCTTTGTATTTTAAATTTGCCACAAACAGATTAATGTGTTCCATCATCTCATTACCTTTCTTTTTTTATGAACTTATTCACATACTGGGGTATTTGGCCTCTCGAATACTATGGCGTCGCGCCTTACGTTTTTTTAAAGTAAGTATACTACTTATAAGTCTTATAACGTAGAAGAAAAAAACTAAAATAAACTGATAGCTCAATAAATAAATGCTTAAAATTATCCCTAATTTAAATAGGAAAATCAACAGATTGATTAGTCACTTTGAAAATATTTACTTCTGTAGATACCTTTAAGCACTAGGTAAATTATATTAAATGTTTCAATTGCGTAAGATGCAGAGCCGATAACATAATTTTGTCTTTTCACTAGCAAAATTTTGTTAGCATAGTACAAGGCAGTGATACCGGCGGCATATCAAAGTTTAATTTCATTTAAAACTAATTTGCCTGAAATAATGGGCTGTCGCCGCTTTAATCCTCTGAGACTTTATTTAATCTGGCACAATTAAAATATAAATTGCTCTTTACCTACGGAACCGAAATAACAGCTCTAAGCTAATTACTTATACTGAGCTAAAAGCGGTAATACGAAAATAAGCATGGAGGAGGAGAGTTTTGCGAGTAAGGAAAATATCAAAGATTTTTTTATTGTAAAATAATAATGTTTTATATAATATGTTGAAAACCAAACGAAAACACGTACAAGCGTTAGTTTTTAACACAGGTAAAGGTTTTATTTACTAAGGTGATATCATCGGGTGATATACATCTCTAAAAACTCTGAGATATTCAGTTAATTATACCTCATTTATAATTTTCCATTAGTATTGGTATATAACATTAAGACATGATTCTTACTTACTTGCTTACTACTATCCTAACTGATATTGTACTAACGAAAGTGTGTTTTTTTGTTTGTTCTGTCGTCACAGTTACCGATTAACATGATATAACAGTTTATTGATTGAGTACAGAGATAGTTTAAAGCTCTAACACGGACAATACGGTATTCAGTTCTTGAGGAAATAAAAACAAAAATCTGCGCTATCATACATTCTTTTCTACATTCTGTTTGCAACTTGAATAAACACAGTATTTAATATAATATTCAATATAGATAAAGACGTTTATCTTGCACGTCCGACTACTTAGGATTACGATTATACAAACAAAAATAATACATCACCAATCATAATAAAAATAAAACCCTTTTAAAAACACATTACCGACTCCCCTAAATATTAACCGCTCTTATCACTTATCACATTATAATAATCGTATTTAATCGGGAATATTCGTGCATAATCGTGCGGTCGGCACGCGCCGCGCCCGGGCTTCCCACGACGGAACTTGGTTCCCACAAGAAACATCCCGTTCCCGTGGAACCACAAAATGTGTACCATTTATCGTTCAATGCCGAGAATTTCATACCGAATCAATTTTCTGTATAAATGGGAGCCAAATGGTAAGCTTGTATTGTTGATAAGTTTTTGCATATGCGTAGCGAGGGCGTGGGAAATAGGTGTTTGTTTTTTTTTATGTACCTATTTAATCTTTAATATTTGTGACGTTGTTGTTGGATTGACACTTTTAAGCCGCTAGTTTTTACAGCTGTGTTTGGGATTTTTATGAGATAATTTTTACTTTCCGTCAGATTTCACTTTCTATTTTCAATTATTTATTCTATTTTTAGGTAATTATAGTTAATTCATTATATTTTGTAGTAGTTTAAAAAAAATACCTAATCTAATGTGTTTTACAGTAATTTATAGCTGTCTGGGATTTTTTTGAGATAATTTTTACTTTCCGTCAGATTTCACTTTCTGTTTTTCAATTATTTATACTATTTTTAGGTGATTTTAATTAATTAATTATATTTTGTAGTAGTTTAAAAAAATACCTATACTAATATGTTTTACGTTAATTTACCAGCCGTAGTAAAAATCAGCAAGTACACATTATTAGCAATAATATATTAATAAATGCTTACTGCTAAATTATCGAAACAAGAGCCAGGGTGTACCTAAAAGTCCTTAAGTATCAAAACTGTTTAAACGGAAGCTTCGATTTCAGATCTTAACATAGTTATCTGTTTACTTATTTTTTACACTATGTCCGTTACACATCTCCATACTTAATCGGATATCATTATCAACTCTGGCGACCTAAACAAAAAGGCAGTATGCGCATATAGACTTCATATACTTATACTGCCTTATTCTTTTGGAGTCACGCTTCAGTTACTCAAGCGCAGCGCACCCCGTGTGAAATTCCGTTGCGGGTGAAGGTCCTTTTTTTGTACCAAGGTCAAAAGGTTCTCATGGTTCTCATGGTTCCTGTGGGTACCCATGGGAACCTCGTGTGATTGGGTTATTTGCTATCGATAAAGAGGTGGCGCTTTTTGATTCTGTTGGTTTAGATATAAAAAATGCAGTAGCGTGTTTGTTGTTGCCATTAGCAAATGTGAACTAAAACTGTTTTTTTAATGTTGCTATTTTAAAGATCTTCTTCGTTTATTTGTTGTGAGATTTCTATTTTTGTACAATAGTATTTTTGTAACATTGATGAAAAGTATATTATGTTATAGGTTCAGCAGTGTTGACATATTTTATGTGTTTTGCCTTAACATTTATTTTTTACTTACTCTAGCTTTTAATAATAGTAGTAACCTTTAGTTGCACTTACACGGGCAATTTTTTTTAAACAATAATTGCTCGATATCATTAGCTGTCTTACTCTAATTTGGTGTAATAGAATGAGACGTCCAAAAATGCTTGGTTAATTTCCAGTGTAAGAGCACCGTTACATAATATGACAGACACTAATAATTATGTAAATAACGACGTTAAATGCAATGATGTGCACCATAGTTAAGACTAGACTAATTATTTGTTATAAACTAAATTAAAAAAACCTGTGCCATACTTACATTACTCACATTTATCATGAGCTGGTCTCAAGTACTGTCCCACCTATGACCCAGTCCCTACATGAAGGGTTAATAAACACATTAACCCCTCGCTGCCACGCGCCGCGGTACATTCCTGGTCCAATGCGGATTTTAAAGAGGTGAGGCTGCGGTGACAGCGGTTTTACAATATTATTTAATTTGACAGTGTTTGACAACGTGATTAGCCTGTGCCTCTGTTCTACATATAACATAAAACAGTATTGATTTTGACGTGTTATGGTTTTGTTCGCTCGGCCGCCATTACTGTCAAGTAGAAAGAGCTATCAAAGTTGACAATACGATGACAGGTCACAAGCAATATTGTCTGTCGTCGTAGAATAGAGGCCTTGTTGGACCCTGCCAACGAAACTAGCGATGCTGGGTTCAAATCCCGGTGTGGGCGAATATTGGTGTGGTAGGTGAATGCGAATATTTGATTCGTAGTCTTAGAAGTTTTCTATGTATTTAAAAGTATGTACAGATGTAGTGCATAATTGTTTTCCATCGTATTTTCTCGGAAACGTTCGTATTTGTCATGCTACTTCAGTCAACCTCAGTACTTATTTTACGTACTGTGACCGACTGAAATAGCAAGACACGTTCGTATGTTTCCGTGTAAATACAATGGAAAACAATTATGGACCACAACTGTACATATTTCTCTCTCTGTTCTGTTCTGTAAATACCAGAACTTGCCGTTCGTGCTCGTGTGGTGCACGGTAGGAAATTGTGCAAGGTCCGTCTGGATCGCTACCATCATCTTATCCTTTAAGTCGTAGTATTTACATTGTTGTGTTCCGGTATGGAGATAAGACAACTAGTGAAATAATTAGCATAGAGGCATTCCATCTTAATATTTAGGGTTGGCAACGCATTTGCAGTCTAAGATTTGTAGTATTTAGATTGTAGTCTTGAGAATACATTTTTTTATGGGTCATAAATGTCACTTACCATCAGGTGACCTGTGTGTTAGTTTGTCTTTTCAATACCATAAAAAGCTTTCTTTCATATTATCGTCCTGCCGAAGCATTGTTAAGCAATTTCCGTTTCCTGCCCAATGTCCTCTTGGACTGAATTGGAATTCCCGGGCAGAACATACTAAATCCTTGCTAAATCTATTTGTTCTTAGGACGAGGATAAACTTACTTATTATCATAGCTCTTTTATCCTATCTCACTTTTTTAGTGTGTGTATTTAACATATTTTAGTTGTAATTTACAATATAATCCGCTACCAACATGACAAGCTGCTTGTACTGACACCCCACCTTACATCAGCCAGTAAAAATTTAAAGGTTGTACGCGACCGCAGGGGCGTTACATCATACCCCGGCGATTCACCTGTCAATTGTGTGGTGATACCCTTATTTTATCAATTCGGTGCACGACTTTTGATCTATACTAAAAAGGATAACTGAAAAGTTTTAGGAGCTTGGTCTGTTTATTACTAATCTCAAATCCTACCTAAAAGAAAAAGGGTTATAAACCCTTTTTTTTTTCTTAAAATCTTTTTAGGATTCCGTACCTCAAAAGGAAAAAAGGAACCCTTATAGCATCACTCGTGCGTCTGTCTGTCTGTCCGTCTGTCACAGCCGATTTGTTCCGAAACTACTGGAACACATATGAATCGAAATTTGGTACACATATGGCATGTAATTCAGTGACCCAAAGACGAAGAAGTAAATAAATGAATTTTGGACAAGGGGGCCACTTTTGGGGGGTAAATTAGGAAATTACAAAAAAAAGTTTTGCAAACCTTATTGTGTGACATGTCAAATGAAAGGGCCTGTTGTGAGCATCTCAAATATTTTTTTTTTATCATTTTTAATATAAACAGTTTTTAAGTTATTTAAGAAAATAGACGAAAATTGAACATTTCCCCTCATTATCTCCGAAACTGCTGGGCCTAAAATTTAGGAAAAAATATGGAAAATTATTCTTCACCTATACATTAACTATAGAACTAATTTCCATATTTTTTCCAAAATTTTAGGCCGACTTACTTAATTGTACCAAATTTCAACTCGATCGGTCCAGTAGTTTTGGAGCAAATCTGCTGTGACAGATGGACAGATAGACAGACAGACTAACAGACAGCCGTATTATGGTGTGGAGATGGAACCCTATCCACGCGAGTCGAACTCGCACTTGGCCTTTTTTTTGTTTACGTATCGCCTGGGCCTCTATTGAACTCTGTAAAACCTTATTGTATTTAACATATTATTGTATTGTCTTTAACTCGGCCACCATTAATGTCAAGTAAATTAGAGCCATCAAAACGTCGAAAATACGCAAACACGTCAAAATCAATAAGGTTTTACCGTGTAGGATCTCAGCCCAGCGCCTCTATTCTAGATGGAAAAATCCAAATCGTATCTGACCTGAGGGCCCTGCCAACATGCTTTGCGAACTAGCGTTTCTATTCGTTTTGTTTTTAAACCAATCGCGTCTCTGGTAGATCACGTGACTTCTCGTATCACGCCATCTATCAGTGACGCGATTGGTTTAAAAACGAATCGAATAGAAACGTTAGTTAGCGCAATGCATCTTGGCAGGGCCCTCTGTTATCGTATTGTCAACGTTACGATAGCTCTTATTTACTTGACAGTAATGGCGGCCGAGTAAAAAACAATTCCATAACAGGTCAAATACGATGTCGTTTTTACCGCCTAGAATACCGGCCCAGTACTAGGTATGTTCAAAACTGGAATCCTTGTTGCAACTCCAAACTAATATTGAAACAACACAGATTAAAACCTACGGGCCTAGTATGGTCACGTTTATCGCGTGACAAAATGTGGATAAAGCATCCGTCATTCTCGTACTACATTATATCACGCGATAAACGCAGCCGTATAAGGCGCCTTGGGGCCTAATGTATACTCAGTAAATTGGAAAAAGGTATATTATAACTCCCATAACTCTATCTTTTTCATTGGCTGGAACTTCACAGGATTTAGGAGCTCATAATAAAGCCTTTTTAAAAAAAACGGAAAATCTATTCATATTTTAAACATATAAAAATTCTGTATATAAAAGAGAAATGTGTTAAGCCGGAGAGTGTGGAGCATTTATTAATTATTAATCAGGATGTTTCATAACTACGAGTACTTAAAACCTAAGGCTTGATTTCCTCCTACGCTGACATCGGTCGCTGACGTCGGTCGAGCGTACGAATATATGGCAAATCTGCCGCGGACATCAGCATCGCTGTGCGGTGTCCCATAAAACATGGGGTATATTCGTACGCTCAAACGACATCAGCGACCAATGTCAGCGTACCAGGAAACCTAAAATGACAGTACTTCATTTTGTAATACAATGATTCATAATATAAATATTGAGGGGCATCATTTTGTTAATTTTTTGATTTATCTGAGACATGTTCCATAATATAATTATATTAAAATGAACGTAGTTTTATTAATAACTAACGACCCGCTCCGTCTTCGCACGGGTAGCAGTAAAACCAAAAAAAAAACAGTTGATCCGATCACTATCAAACTTTACAGAATCATCCGTTGGGGTAATCTGAAGATTTCCTGAAAATTTCATCAAAATCGGTGCACCGTTTTGGATTCCCTAGGGAACATACATACATAGATTTTTATCTATAGGTATAGGATACAAGCTTTAACGTTACAATGTTTTGCAATAAATTAAATTTGTATATCAAAACGGCATTTTGGTTAGCATTTTAATCAAGTACGCGTCCCACCGGAGACTGCATCCCGAGCATCCATTAAAATAATTGCTGTAACACCTATCGATTGCATTAATTAAAACAAACATTCAAAATCAAACTCTACACATCGCAAATTAAGGTAGATTTTTCTGCGATTGCTAATAATTCGAATTTTACATTGTATTTAAAATGCAATCTTATAGGGTTTATGTTAAAGTTGTTTTTAAAGTGGACGAGGTGGGATATTTCCCGATTTCATGGTAACGTTCGGTGAAGGCGGTCCCTACGGGCTTGTCCTTAATGTATGTTGTTAACACGATGCTTCTGATAAAGTGGATGTGGAAATATACAGGAAACGGGGAAATATGCCCTATTTTCATTTAAATATGCCTTGATCCCTTTTCATGAATGTTATAGCAATACATTTAAGCTTACAATATTGATTTGAATGTTCGTTTTATTTGCTATGATGTCATTATAAAAAGTTAACTTTTAACTGCAATTAAAAAAAATATATAACTAAAGTATAAATAAAATAAAAGTTTAAAAAAACAAAAACCCGCCTTCAAAAATGCAAAAAATAACTTCTTATTTATTTATTCGAACAACGAAAAAATTTTTCAAATCGGTCCAGTGGTCTTCGAGTAATCGGGGAACATACATAAAAAAAAAAAAAAAAAAATATCCCGACGAATTGAGAACCTCCTCCTTTTTTTGAAGTCGGTTAAAAATATGTGAAAATAGTAAGTATAGGAGCAACTCCTTATTTTGTAAGAACTTAGTCTCCTGGTGAATGCTTTATCGGATCCAGCCGGTTTAACCTATAGGTATTTTCTATCTTTTATGAGGTTTTGCCAGCGGTAACAAAGTTCACCTTTCTTTTTAACCGACTTCAAAAAAAGGAGGAGGTTCTCAATTCGTCGGGATATTATTATTTTTTGTTTTTTTTATGTATGTTCCCCGATTACTCGAAGACCACTGGACCGATTTGAAAAATTTTTTCGTTGTTCGAATAGGTATACTTTCTAGTTGGTCCCATTGTCACCACGTCAGGATCTGATGATGGGATCATGGAGAAATCAAGAGAACTCCTCAAATATTATAGGCACACCTATAGCGATTTTGGTATTTTTCACTGTAACTCATGCATTTGCTTTTGAAAAGTACTATATGGTGAAGTGGAACTGATGATGAAGACCACAGATGGCCACCGGAACTCCTTAACGGTACCTATTTCAAGGGTGGCGATAAGATATTTCGATAAAGGAAGTTGAGCGACTATGACGAAGCACATTTAGGTTTAAATATGACTATGACATTCCCGCGGCGTTGTCTGCGGCGAGCTTGAAATGTTCTATAGTTTCTTATTAATATTTAGAAGTGGAGCTACGTAACAGCATAAATAGGATCACTAAAAAGTATAAAATAAAATAAATGTTTAAAAAAACAAAAAAACCGCCTTCAAAAAGCAAAAAATAACTTCTTTAAAATGGTAGGTAAATAGGTCAGTCCAACTGAAGTCGGCGTCCAACAATATTTTAACCAAAAGCAGACTTCAGTTCGACTGACCTATTTACCTACCATTTTAAAGAAGTTATTTTTTGCTTTTTGAAGGCGGTTTTTTTGTTTTTTTAATCTTCTTCTTTTGTCAAGTTTTAACCACCCACCTTTCTTTTGGAACCTTAAGTACAGCAATTCTTAGGGCAATGTCGGTGACTTCGGATCTTTGGTTTGGTTTTTAGAGTGATCCATCCTATATAGTGTGTGACATCCATACGAACATATATTTTGACAGCGGTTAATTATGCATCCTAATTAACATAAAACCATGTGTATTGTCAACATAAGTTGTACTTTTTTTTTCATACTAAGTAACTAATTTGCCACGCAGCGTATCAAACATAGCTCAATTATCTCGATGGGTCCTACGTAAGTTATGGTAACTTGAAATACGCAACTTTACAGCAGAGCAGTTTAAAGTTGAAAATTGATGCCGTTGATCCATTTTTTAATGGATCCTGTTAAAATTTGGTACGAATGTCAAAAATAATTTGGTGTTTAAACTTGTCTTACTAATATTTTAAAAAAGCCCTTGGTTTGGCTGCAATTGTTCTTACGATACTTTTAAGTGGATTAAAGGTTTCGATAAGTATTGTTTGTGATACTAACCATGTTGTGCGTCGGAATAGCTTGCGCATAAAATATCGTAAGTACAACAAACCATAACTTACGTGGGAATAGTGCTATACGAATGTAAGACATACTACAATGTACTACGGGAAGTTAAACCAAAAATGTATAGAATCTTTAAAAAAAACTTTGATTGTTATTTTAAGATTGATAAGTATTAAAACACATTACTTCAGTTATAAACGTTTATTTATATTGACAGAATATTTTGTATTCTTCGGTGAATAGATTATCTCTTTTTGCTAAAGTACCTAGGTACTAATAGTATTTTTTGAGATGGTTTTAAATGTTGATAAGCACCGAATTATGTACTAAATGCGCTTAACCTAAGTTTTAATGAGATCATTTAAATACCATAACAAAATCGTCACTTATTTTGATGCCAAACGAATAGGACAATATCGCATGCTTGGTAATAAACGGGCCTAACTCAAAATTGGCATTAAATTAGTTATAGTATTAAAACGGCTTATAACTGACAGCACTTTCGGTTCTCTTTCCTAAACCAGCCTAAATCGCGTATTAAAAAGAGACGGCATGATTTACTACGTTTCACTTTCAACAAAATTTGGTGCTAAAGCAGCTAACTTCAGTCATGTTCCGACCGGCTTTCGAGCAAGACGTTGTTTTCGTGATACATTTGGAGATAGATCGTTATCGTATTCAGGATTATGTGAGTATTTTGAACAACTTTTTATCAAACATAAGCATATTTTGGAGTTAATTCGTTTTAGCATAAATTCAAACGCAAGATGAAGTGATGTAATTCGGATTGCCTCGTTTTATTACAAATAATACTTGAATACTTTGTGTACTATTAAGACATGCATCAGTTTATTATTGCAAGGCAAGGTTCAATCATAGACCTATGTCTTGATGTACCGTTTTATTATTTTTGTTGTTGTAAATTGTGTTTTTACATTAAGACATCAGTTTTTTTATCATGAAATAGAACGCAAAGTATGTGTTTCATTTGTAGTAATATCAATGTATTAGTATGATAAATGTAGGGATTTCAAATTAATTGGATTTAACCTAATTTTAGCATGAGGAAAAATTCAAGAATAAAAGAAATTATGCGGCTTGCTGGTGCCGCTGATGAACAAAACCAAAATCCCGGTATATCGTCTTTGGATGCCGAAAACACTTTATATGCAGCTACAAATGATTTGGTAAGTGCGAATTATAAATTATCTTAGGATGTGTATAATTATATAAAGATCATGCTCATAGTTCTCAGGACATTTAATCTTCACAATAAACAATAGTACACACGATGTATAAGTATACACGGATTTTACATGCATCTAACACAATTAGGTTATTAACATAAACATAAGTGAAATTATTATTAGGCAAGAGTTAGCGGTGGCAATTCGCGACGGCGCGCGTGAGTCGTCCGGCGCGCGGCTGGGCGTCCGCGGGGTAAGCGCGCGCGGGGGTTCGTTGCTAGGGCGACCGAAAGATGGCCGCGCCACAGGCCATCGCGAGCGCTTAGGGTACACGTACGTTATAGACGCGAGCGCTTAGGGTAAACTTACGTTATAATTATCATTTTAAAATATCGATGTTTAATGTTATAATTACCTTTCTTTTTTATGCAGTCGCTCAATATCACTGAAGACTCCCCTATTGTTGTTCAAAATGAGATCAACGGAAAAAAAGATGATACGATTGATGACATTATTGAGAATTGTTTTGCTGGTCTCGCTGATGAACAGAGACGACAACCTGGCATAACGTGTTTGAATGCTGAAAACTGTTTAAATGCGGCTACAAACGCTTTGGTACGAGTAGATTATAAATTATCTTATTTTTAGTATATTACTTTAAAATATCAATGTTTAGTGTCGTAATTAACTAATAATCTATTTATTGCAGTCTATTAATATCACTCAAGACTCCCCGTCTCTTATTAATCAAAATGAGATCACCGGAAAGGAAGATAGTGAGATTATTGAGAGTTCTTCTACTGATCAAGTATATTATGCATTGAATCCGGGATTGCTCAGAAGCCAACGCCATTCTTATGAGACAAGAGACGTGATGCCTGACCCAAGGTACGTATTCTCACCTATAAATTCAGGGGAGAGCGATGTCGATCTGAGTGATATAGATCCAACATTCAATACAGATAATTTGCATCATAGTCCTCCTAAAGTTATAGCAAAATCATCATCATCTGGATCTTCATCTAGCAGTTCTTCTTCTAGTTCAGACAGTTCTAGCTCTACCTCAGCTTCTGAGAATGTATTACCATCGCCGGATACTACTCAAAAACGAGGTCGAAAAAAAACTAGAAACCCGCAAACCTGGAAGCAAAACAAAGTGCAGAAGTTAAGAAATAGCGGTAAACCCTATACGTCGTTGTCTACTTTATCCAAATCGATGCCCGCTCGCAGCGTCAAAACTCCTTGCACTGATAAGTGCAGACTTAAGTGTAAAGAAAATATTAATGAGGAGTCACGATTAACCTTATTCAATGCTTTCTGGGAGTTAGCGGACTTATATAAACAAAGAACTTTCATTGGTTCATGCATGATGGATATACAACCCAAGTATAGATATACGAATGCTCAAACCCCAAGATGCTTTAATAAAGCTTATCACTTCACTGTTGATAATAAGCGATTTCGTGTGTGTAAGACATTTTTCAAAAGGACCTTAGATATTACCGATAGAATGATTCAAACAACGAAAACTAAATACGATGCAAATGGCATGGTACAAGAAGATCTTCGTGGAAGGCACGAAAATCATAAAAAAATATCCGAAGAGTTGGTAAGCGATATTAAGGAGCACATTAACTCTATACCTCGGATAGAGTCGCATTACCTACGAAGTATGACGTCTAGGGAATATATTGGTGGGTCAAAAACCATCGCAGACTTATACAAAGACTTTGAAAAACAACAAGCTGAGAGGGGAAAAGACCCTGGAAAGTACGGTTCCTATTATAAAATTTTCACCACAGACTTTAATTTAGGATTCTTCCAACCAAAGAAAGATCTATGTGACTTATGTATGACATTTCAAAATACTTCTCCTGAAGAAAAAGAACAGTTAAAAAATAAAATTGATGTTCATTTGAGAGAAAAACAGCTTTCCCGCATCGAAAAAGACGCCGATCGTCAAAATATATCTGCCACTAATAAGGTTGTTGTATACGATTTACAGGCCGTAATGTCATGTCCCGATGGTGACACCTCTTCCTTTTATTATAAGTCAAAGCTAAATAGCTATAATTTCACTTTGACTAACCTTGTTAAAAAGGACGGTAATCCTCAAAACCAAACCCGAAAAAACAAAGAGTGCACAGCGTATGACAAGGTTGATTGTTTCTTCTGGACGGAGACAGATGGGAAAAGAGGAGCTAATGAAATTGGTTCTTGCATTTATAATTACCTACAAGATATGGACCATAATGTGGAAGGTGATATCGATGTTATCTTTTACTCGGATAACTGCTGCGGGCAAAACAAAAATAAATATGTCACAACCATGTATATGTATGCAATTCATTCATTAGATAAAATAAAATCCATTACACACAAATTTCTTATCAAAGGCCACAGCCAAAATGAAGCGGATAATGTACACAGCTTAATCGAAAAAGAGATCAAGAAGAATAGGAAATCTGGCCCTATCTACTGCCCGCAGCAGTATATCGCGTTGATAAAAAATGCAAAAAAAAGTAAAGACCCCTTTGTAGCCCATGAACTTACCTTTGATTTTTTCAAAGACCTAAAATTATTACAAGAAGAATGGGGCTACAACTATAATGTCAATGATGAGGGTGAAAATGTTACATGGAATGAGATCAAAGTGATTAAAATTACTAAAGAAGATCCTTTTGTATTCTACTATAAGAATTCATTTGATCAAAAAGAGTTCTGCAAAGTAATACTGCGAAATAAAAGGAAGAAGATGCCTATCATATCGGATATTTATTTACATACATTATATAGCGAAAAACTAAAATTAGCTGAAAATAAGAAAAAAGATTTACGTGAATTGATTTCAAAGAAACTCATACCCAGCTTCTATGAAGACTATTATAACACAATTTTGTAAAGTGTAACAATTGTACCAATAATTATGTTTTAGGCTTAAAGGCTGGCTATAATATTGTTTTACACTTAGTGCAAGTGTGTCTAAGAGTTTATTATCGTTTTATGTTATTTTAAAGAAATAATGTTTCCTATTTTCTATTATATTCAAGTTTTTTTCTGTCAATGTGAAGAAAAAGGGTTTCTAAAAGTTTTTTTTTATTTTATTAATAGGCTACAGTAAAGAGTGATAGATACCTACTAAATTGTTTGAATGTTTACCTTAGAAGCTAATAAATAATCTTAAAATTACGAACTAGGAGTAATGACGATCTCTTTTTGTGACTTGTTAAGACTGATTAATAGGTACGTTATGGTCATCAATGGTCATAGATAAGTAGTATAAATGTTAAGTAATGCTGTGCCATAAGTTTTGATAATGTATCTTTAAAGATGTATAATTATTATAAGAGAAAACTATGTTGACGTTTTATGATTATGATGATTATGAAAAAAGTTCATACTGCATTTTCATTTATACTCCTCTTAATATTACTAAAACGTCATATTCATAACTGAAACATCTAAATTCTAAAAGTATTTCGTAATAATTTGGAGTAATACGAATTATATCTATAGACATTGTTATCGCTTTTGTACAAAAAAGCATTACTTGGACTTAAGTTCATTTAAAAATTATATATCTTGCTACATTTTGTAATAAAGGGATTTATCACTGCAATGTTTTTTTTGAAGCCGTGGCAATATTATTAAAAATATAAAAATAAATTGGTTTTACAAAAAATGTGCAAGTAGGTATTATAAACAACGTCAGGAATTGTACAAACACATAAACAAATTTAAATTCTACCAAATAATTCGAAGGAACCGAGAAGTGCTAATTACGAAAACTTTAAACTCGATTTACCACAATTCACGATTTTTGAGTTAAGCCCGTTTATTACTAAGCATGCGATATAATACCTTTGCAGTCGGGGTTGGATGATAACAGATGTAAACAAATTAGTATTGTTTGACATAACCTCAATATTTCTGCAAATAAGTTATGATTTAAAAAAAAGTATAGTTAATATTTATTCAATCTTAAACAGAATGTAAAAGTAACAATCAAGCTTTTACATCATATACCTCACGCGATGTTCAAAAGTACGTGATTATGGTGTAATAATGGTAAACAGACCCGTTTGGTTTTGTTTTGTTTTTGTCATTTCTATTGACCTCGACTTTATATCCTGAGGGGTTACCATGACGTACTAAAGCAGTTCAAATTAGGATGAAAGAAAGTGAAAGAGCTATAGCAGTTATACAGCTCTGTCCCTTTCTCTCAACCTAAACTGAACTGCTTTAGTATGTAAACCCCCAGCTCTTAAATCATAATATCATCATAAATTTAATGAGATCAGTTTAATACCAAAACAAAATCCGCACTTATTTTGAGGTCAAACGAATATAAGAACAATAATAAAACAACAATAATCATAAGAAAAAACAAATCTTCTAAACAATTCTATACAAAATAAATGAGTCTTAATTTGTACATTAATCTAATTTAGCGATAAACACTGGTAAGCGTTAGGACTTATGTATGTTTAATTTATAAAAATCTTAAAAAAACACTTTGAGTCCTTAAGATTGATCGTGTGTTATTCTCTCAAAAAACGGCGGCCGGTCGGACGGACGAGCGAATAAAAGCGGCGAGTAAGTAGTCCCGTCCGACCGAACAAAACACATTGTAGCGCGTGCATTGTCAATTAGGGAGCCTTATACGTTCGAGAAGTCATGCTGCCAAATTGAATACACGCGCTAAAATGTGTTTTGTTCGCTCTTTTGGGACTACTTAAACTCGCCGCTTGGACCTTCACTCGAGCGAACGATCACCTTTGCTTGTTGAGAGAATCACAACCCTGTTACTGCATGAACTTAATAAATCATCATTTGGAGTTGACAGAAGCGCGTGGAGCTAACCTCATGTGCTTCTGTTTAGTCCACTAGAGAAAATACTCTTTTACCGAACAATTGTCTTCGCATGTGATATCCATGGACTTATTTCTCTAATAAGTCCATGGGAGTGTCTATAAGTAACTGGACATTGGCAAAATACATTCTAACAGGAGTGAAGGCCATAAATTGAAATTAGAAATCATCAATGTTTGCTTTCGAAATAGACAACCGATTTGAATAAAACGGAGTGCATCTGATTTATTTTCAATATAGTCTGCATTTCAACAGCTTTTCCCAAACCAGAATACAATACGACATAACACTATGAAAATAACATAAAAAGAGAGCTGTCTCAACATTGATGAGTTGCCTGATTTTACTAACAGTATAAGCTGCCGAACTTAATTTACCTGGTAGTACTGCAATACTCCACTCCATTGCAAGTTTTTGTCTATAGTTATCCCTAAAAAAAGCGCCTTATCTAATATTTCCAACCATTTAGAAATATTCCTACCTATAGGTACCTCTAGATTCTACCGGGCTAACATTAGGCAAAGCAAACCTAATATAATTAATTTTCTTAGCATTGAGTAGCAAATTGTTACTAGTAACGGCCTGGTTACGAGCATGCCACTATTAGAGGTATCGTAGCGCAATGCGATAAAAGGCTAAACACTCCCCTTACTAGTAAACGTTGAGTAACGGTGGTATAGTTATACAATGTTTTGTACTTATCTGTCAAATTAAAATGTCACAATGACAGATAAGGACAAAACATTGTATAGCTATACCACCGTGGTTACTCAACGTTCATTAGTAAGGGGGTTTCAATATAGAGGTGTACTTAAAGAAAAAATCATGCCTCTAATAACCCAAAATCATACCCAAATCACCGATGCTAATAAAACCAATAAGCTTACTCTGCGCCAAGTTAGTATCATTAGAACATAATAACATGCTCTTGCGCATGCGGTGCGTTGTAAAGCAAAGCCTCATCATCCTTGTCTTGAGGATCGTCACTGATTTTCTTGTCACTTTCGCTGAATACAATTTTCCAATTAGGTAGCTATGCATTGACAGGTTATCAGGTCCAAATGGAAGTGGGGATTCTGTAAGAAAAATAAAAATGAAGGCAAAATTTGTAACTGGTAATCGGTATAATATCGTATGTTTATTTCTCATCCGGAGTAAACTATAGCAAGTAAGACTTACAACAAATAAAATTAATCACCATCCGAAGTATACTATTGTAAGTAATTGTACCACATGTTTTTTTTACAAAATACCCATCGTAAATAATCGTAAGTCATACATACAATAGCTTTTAGATGCTAGGCTCCAACGTAAATGACCGTTAGTAATAGTTACCATATTGTACGCTGGAAGCTACAATTAAATAAATATAGAATAAAAAAATAGAAATCTAAATGCACTTACCTGATTTCGTAGATATATCCGATGCAGTGTCATTTCTACGTCTTTTTTTATTGGGACTTTCTCCTTCCACCGCGTCATCGTTTGAATTACAACTGTTTTTCGTTTCTGGGCTATGGCTTTTTCGCATAATAATTTCGTTCTCGACGAAACATTTGGTACTTTATTAGCATAAACAGACTTTTTGTTAGTATTACGTTTCGTATGGGGCCTTTAAACCACAAATTTTGCTAATACCCAACTAAAACATGAACACAGTCGCCGCCCCGCGTAGCCGGTCGCAACTGACACATGCGATGCGTAAGCGCGCGCGGCGCCGCCCGCGCCGTCCCGCGTACTTTGTCGCCAAGGTACTTACCATAGAAAACGTCGGAGCCGTTTGAAACATACCACAGTTTACGTTTCTAAAAACTGGTTTAAACTACGAATTTGTTTTTTTTTGTTTTAGATACTAATAGTAATGGAATAATGCAATGCATTTTTGCTATAAACCGAATTTTGCCATTTTGTGGGTTACGATAACTTACGTAGGACCCATCGATCTCTCAATTAACTTTCAATTAACTTAGACTTAATGTTGTACATAGCTGCTATTCCTTCTTTAAACGGTTCATAACACTTACCTAAAGCTATCGTTACTTAAAATGTATGTTCTTATGGAAGTCACACACTGTATAACAACACTTAAAAATTTGCTAGGTGACTGTCTGTTCCACTAAAGTTTTATAAAAGGTGTCAACTTCCTCATTTATTTACTGACGTAATCCCATTAGGCTTGCCTTAAACTCATGCTTAATTAAATATTAATAAAATTAATACAGGTCGATTCATAAGATTTGGCACGAATGGATTGAATGAGTGAACGAAAGTATACTAGTGTGTAAAATAATAACTGGTTTTCGGTTTGAAATTCGAACATCGGTTCAAAGGGCGGCGCTCACACAGTGATAGGTGACATTACTTTTGTTCATTCGATTCGTGCCAACTCTTGTGAATCGACCTGTACCTTATTATGAACGGTCACCAGTGTCACCACCCATATTAATAATCAAACAAAAATACCGCTATTTTTTAAAGTATTTATGTATTTACTTCAAACAAGCCAACAATATACAAATCAAAATAACATTAACATCGTATATTAAATGTTGCCACTTATTTGTACCAAAACATTGAAAACCAAACCCACGAACCGTGGGAATCCAGTCGCCGTTTATTATTCCCACAGTCCGGGTTCGGTTCCCGCGCGAACACGGAACGTGGGAGCAGTCGGCACGCGTCGAAGACTTAGGGTCTTGGACCGGAACAAACACCCTTTGTATTTACACTTATCTTTTAGAGATCTATCACTGATCTATTCCTTTGTTATCTTAGTACACATATATCCATTTAAGGGTTAAACTTGTCAAACCAAGAACATTAGTAGATTCGCTACGTCTGTCTGTCATACTGTTTTTTTCTCAGAAACTATCAAAAATTTTGTACACTTATACCGCGTACTAAAATCAATATTAAATTAGAATTTAAAAATACTTAAATATCTTAAATTAAAGCTCTTATTATTATAGAAAATTATCGTGTCTTCATTGGTTCTTGAGTTAACCTTTAATTGATACAGGTGGTTTCAGAGCATTCTTAAAGTAACCCTTAGGCCATGGCAACAAAGTTCAAAATAATAGTGATGACGTCTGTGAGACGATACCACGACACCACGATGATGACGATGGTGATACCACGACAGTTAAAGGTTAAAGGTGTCTAAAATGTGTATAATTCCAGAAAATCATCAAAGATTTTTGAAGGTATTTTTTGTATGTGTAGGTACCGCGGCGAAACCTTCGCGGCGGATCATGGTCCGACATGCTTCCCACGGTAACTTAATCAGTCCGACAAAAGTATACCAGATATAATTCTTCAAACATCCACAGAAAATAATTAACTCATAAATAAATTAAGAAATTAAATTACTGTACACAACCGTCTAACTCCTAAACTACAAAAAAAAATGTAATCTTTACCTCTAAACAAAGCTTCCTTACTTGGTTCACACTCAAACCGTTGTTTCCCACAGGAAGTGGGTTCTGTTCCCGGGAGAACGAAATTAGCGCGTGCGCTACAAAAGAGACGTTTTCGAGCGAGACAGATACCACCCTCCTTAGAAAAAAAGGGCGTATGTCTCATAGAACCTCGTACGTATTAGTGACCTTATTTCTTAATATGGGGGGTTAAATTTACTTTGACTATCAAATTGCACCATGTTTCCTTTTTATTTAGGAGGGCAGGATGATATCGCCTTAATACCTAAGGGCAATTCCATGGCAGAGAGATTTGCATTAAAAGTAAAAAAAATACTCATTGAAATGGTAACTTTCGTTACATTATCGTGGAATTACCCCTAAGAAGGCTATAAGTGCAATGTTTTACCTACAGCGGGCCACTTTTTTTGATATCATGGAGGAATAGGGAAAGAGTATAAGCATTTAGGGAGTTTTTCGCTTGTTACCTAATCATGTCAAAACGGCTCAACGGATTTGGATGAAATTTGGCACAGGGATAGATTATAATCTGAAATAGCAAGCAGGATACATTTTATTCGTTGGACTGTTTCCAAGGGAATAGAATTTATAATTGTGCCAAAATACGGCGGGTGATGGTTAATAGGCAATCAGAATTAAGGAAAACGCAATAAATTTTCCTTATTTTGTTTATGATAAAAGGGACTGGCCTGAGGGGTTCCATGACATCGTTATGCCACCGAATGTAATCTTCTTTATCTTTCTTTATATAGTACTAGCTTTCGCCCGAGACTCCCTCCTCTCCCTCCCTCCGCGTAGAAGTCGTTTATCACTGCCCCCTCGGGAACAGTCCAATTTTCCGAGAAAAACTATCCTATGTCCTATTCTAGGACCTAACCAATATGTGTGCCAAGTTTCATCTCAATCCGTTCAGTGGTTGAAGCGTGAAAGACGGACAAACATAAACACCTTCACATTTATAATATTATAGTATAGTATAGTATAGTATAGTATAGTATAGTATAGTATAGTTTAGTATATATAGTATGTATATGGGTATATATTATATAAAACAAAGTCGCTCCCGCTGTCTTAGGCTTAGATCTTTTAAACTACTCAACGGATTTTAATGCAGTTTTCAGCAAAAGATAAGAATATTCAAGAGGAAGGTATCATACATTTTGGATTATGTAAGGGTGTTTGCGATTTTGAAAATTATTTTACCAAAACAGACGGGCTATTGCCTAACGCTCTTGCAATCGCAATCGTTTTCATTTTGAAAATCGAATTCTTGTTTGCATACAATAGTTCCGCTTTGAAGCCGATTGCGATTGCAAGTGCGTTAGGGTGGGTTTAGACCAAGCGAACGAACTAGAATTCTATGGCGTTATCTCCTACGTTTTCTTTGTATAAATAAAGACAAAGCATGTTCTATAGCATTCGCTAATTTGGTCTAAACCCACCCTTAGACAACAGTGACGCTGGTCATATCAACATCCTTCGTATTCGCGGCCTTTTTTTTTAAAGTGTTTTAAGCCAAGATCTGGTATTGTCCTTTGTAACCCGCTTCAAAAACGTATGTTTTGCCTTATCCAAGATATTGGCTACCTGTGTGCCAAATTTCGTTCAAATCCGGACAGCCAAACAACATGAACATCCAAAAAAAACACCCTTAAATTATTTATAATAGCATTAGTATAACAACAATCAGTTCACGACATCAACTTCAATCTCAGAAACGCCACTATTTCAAAAATTCAAACTACCTGGTCCTAAAAAAACCTCACCGTATCGACTTAAATCCAATTAGGTCCAAAATTCTCACAAAACCGAAATTCCCACGACCCAAGTATTTTCCCATGGAACGAGTCAATCCCGTGTGAACTGTTTGACATGGGAAGTAATAGGATGTGGCCTACTTAGGGTGTTTATGTCGGGAATGTCAAATTTTACTTCCCATGGCGTTGATTGTCCCGTGGGATAGTTTTGGGGTCGCGTGCCTTGCTAAGTGGTTAATACTTGATAATTATGCGTGGATACGAATAGGTGGGATTTATTGACCCTTTATTTATTTTCGTTTGAGCGTTAAACAAGATTGTGTGTTAAATATATTCTACAACAAATAAACAAAAACTTGCGTCGGCACTAATAAAAATATTATACTTAAAGTTCTTTTAACCTACTTTTTTATAACAGGGGTAATAACACAAAAGATCCCATAGGGTCGAAGTGTATCCATAAGGACCCCACAAATAAGATAAGATAACCCACTTTTTTTAAAGACCTTAAATATATATGTACCTATTAAATATTTATAAAATTGAAACTCGACATCATGGCATTCCAAAAATGTGTTCCTTTTGAATCCTAAAAAATATATTCCAAAACTATTTAGAAATGCCTTCGTCTTTGTACTTTTTTTTTAATATTGCCAGTGTTTTGTATTTATTTTTTATTCTTTTACAATAAAACGTATACGTGCATACATACATTACCATAATATTTTACAGAAATACGTCTCAGTACCTTTCTTTGGCACTGGCAAAAGAGCAGTACGTTAACTTATAATAATGTATCCCCTGTATTATCCTCGCTAAACACATTAGTTATATTTAATAACTATAACATTACCACAAGATAACAAATAAAATTAACATTATTTCGTTACGTTTTTTGCACTAGCCTTAGAAACGTCCCTTTTTTTCTTAAAATAAAAACAGCCATTAAAGTCGTCTGTCCTTTTTACCTGAAACTCGACAAAAGAAACTAATTTATCGTGTTAAAACTTTCTCAGAATCCGACCCAAAGCGACCTTACAAATTATTAACGTATCTCAGACCGAGAAAAAAAGAATTCCCACAAGAACCCAGCGAGTGTGAATATTTCGAACCCACCCCCGTTACTGGATGCGAGCCGATTGTGACTGCTAAGGGGAGTTATCAGTTGGGGCCCCTAAATCGTCGACAATAAACAAAAAAAAAAATACACAGTTATAAATTTAGTTTATTCATACCTTTAATATTTTGGTTAAGTATAGCCATTGCTATTGAACAGATCTATAACGGAAAAGAACAAAAAAATGGTTAGTAAAAGTACCTATATATTTGAAATATATAAATAATGCTTATATTGCCATATTGCTTTATCTCAACATCATAATACATTGTTATACCAATGCAATGATTTTTAATTTCCATTTCATCTTTTTCAATATTTGGGTTTGAATTTATCGGGCTTAAATTTGGGTAATTTTTTGTATTAAGTAGTCCAAACAAAGCCTCATCATTACAAATTCGAAATATGGAACTATTTATTTTAAAAGTAAAAAAACCAAGTAACCGAAAAAAAACGTACCATTTGAAAGATCTAATGTTAAATAAGACATTCATATATTTTTTAGATGTTTAGAATTATTAGTTTTTGTGATATTTACTTCATCAATATGACAAAATCTGACAAAAATACATTGATTGGGAAAATATATAAAATAATACGTATTTTAAGAAAAGCAAAAATGTTGCTCTTACACATAGATAAAAAGTGTGACAGGTTAGACTTAGTATTAAGGTTGGTTAGTATTAAGGTGGTCCTTATAAACGGGCTTCTGAAGAATGAACAGCAAGCAGCAGCTGGACTTTATTGGGTTTCTAATATTTCATACAAATACAATGTTTTTTTATGGTAAAGGATGCAAACGAGCAGACGGATAGACGATAGACGATGATGTAGGTACGGAACCCTCGGTGCTCGAGTCCGACTTTCACTCGACTGTTTATTTATTAACCGTGACACCAATCTGCTACTATTCTTGCTCTATTGAACTTTGTATGCTAGAAAAAGCTTTATGGCTAATTTACTGAATAAATATTTTGAATTTTGAACTTTGTTTTCGGTGTCTTTTTAAATAATACCCTAACTTAATTATTTGATTAACATACCATATTTACCATACCATATTTAACTTCTTTATAAACCCCCTAGTCAAAGTTATTAAACAAACAAAAAACAAGGTTAATTTAATCAAACAAACCATTATGACCCAAATCGCTTGTTTTATAGCCGTAATATTTAAAAGCCGTTATTAGGGTGTCGCGTGCCAACGGTCGGTAAGTGACAGTTCTGTCACATGTCACACTCCATCGAGTGACCGTCCACCTATCACCCTGGGAATTCCGTGGCTTTAATGAATGCAGGAATTGACGAAAGGTCTCAATGGTACCGAAGTACTTTAATGTTAGATAAATAGGGGCTTGAAAAAACAAAACAAATGAAGGTAAAACATGTAAGCGTGTTATGCTAACATACTCGTACGACAATAAACAAGTTGCCAATTATATTGCTGTAATTTACTGAGCGCAAAGATTAATTCAACGTGGCAATGCTACCAGCATTTTGGGAACGATGCCCATTGTAGCGGTTTGTTAGTTTAGTGTAGTTTTAAATAAGTTTGAAGTTCGTTCGTTTGTTTTCATTTTTTCTTTTCCATTTGTAAATAATTTGTAAATGTTCATTCTTACCAACAGACTAAGAAATCAAACTATAATATTCGGCAAAGTCGATTGAAATACTTACCTTCTTTCTTGTGTTACGAAGCGTTGCGGGTTACAGCTTAGTAAAAAGATAAAGGAATATAAAATAAGCATTAATTGGTGTGACATTGTCCCCTGATATTTATTTATCAGTGTGTAAATCTACGAAAGACTGTATCAAAGACTAGCTTGAAATAATTTTAACCATTCCTAATAATAAATTACTAGTAAACAGCTGCTCAATACTCGGTATATTGACAGACATTTAAAATGGACCTATTTTCTACTGGCTCAAACCATTATTTCCTTTGACATTATTATCGTTTTGTTAACATTACGTTAGTAAAACAATACGATAACTTGTCAAAGGCAATATTTACCCAGTAGAATAGAGACCCAGAAAAGCTCACGAAGGAAAAGTAGTGCTAAATTATCTAGATTTGCCTATGCCCTTAGAAAAATAAAGACCGTTCAAGTCCGAGTTCGACTCGCGCACTATATTCGGCGCGGTATTATTATATTCCGATTGGATTTCGATTTCAAGTCAAATCAGCGCGAGCACACTGGACATGTTTTTAGTATTCGTTGTTTTTCTTTTTCAGTTTCTCAAAATTTTAATTGCCAGCAATGTAAAGTACAGCAATTTAACAAGTGTAATGACAGTCGACGGATACTTTGATTATTATGATTTGCCCCCGTATCACGACATGCCTTGTGCAACAGCGATACTGATAACGATGAACACGCAGCACATGCACTACATTAAAAATGGACAGTATCTAAGAAAATTAATTGTGAAATTATATTAATTATTTTTTAATTGATATTACTTGCAAACAATTGCTAATGCAACATATTATCGGCAGTTTTAATAAATTCCCGCATGCCGGTAACACACTGTAAAAGTACGCCATAATAACACACATTCTGAGAAAAAGATACCCATATCGATTACGGGTCAAAAGATACAGTTCTTTAAAATAACGACGGATAGTGTAGGCTTATTAATTAAGGCTCTTCAAGCATTAACCTAAAAAGACCCTTAATTTACATCTGTAACATAATTTCCCTACAATATGTTCAGAAACGATAAGCAAATAGCCTTGAGTAAGAAACCTGTATCTGTGGTTAGTATTTTAATGTTCACATTAAAGTATAACATATCATTAAAGTATCAGTTATCAATGTAGTTGCATCTTAATGTTCACTTTAGATATTTTAATGTGAACATTAAGATACAAGTACATTAAGATACAGGGCAACAATAGATGTAGATTTCTCATATATTGTAGAAAACTTATGATATGCATACATGCATATCATAAGTTTGATGATAAAGTTATGTATGCGACTGTACGCATACTTAGGCATTAAAACACTCGTATATTAATGGCTCTCATTATGCACCAGTCACATAAATAACTATAAGAGTACTAACTGGTATAAATGATTCGATAATGAAACATGCAAACCATACCTTTTGACATTTTAAAATTCTAGTACTATCATTAGAAACTTGCAAATTCGTTCGTAAACATAACGTCCTGTATTATAACATGTATAAAATATAGAGTATTCTATACGAGGGCTTTATACTACTCGGTAAAACGATATTCCTTTTGACATGAATGTTAACGAATTGTTTTTAACTCGGCTGCCGAAGTAAATAAGACCTAGCTTAATTTTATCGAGCAGAAAAAAGCACCTCAGCGCGTAATTTTAGAAACCATAAATAATAGGTTCGAGTTCTTCTCGCTCCATTTGGTCTAAGATCTGAATAGGAGACGACCTTCACCTAGCTGTTTATTCGATAAAAAGTATTTTATATGAAAATGAATATGCTAAGTAATATATTTATTATAGGTTGACTGGAAAATTTCAGTCCAGTCCTTAGATGATTTAAAAAAAATATTGAATATGAACTTTTTTTTAAATCGCTATAGCTTGTTTAATAGACCAATTACATACTAATCGAAAGCATGAAGCCTATAGAATATGCAAACGTTAGGTTTAGTGCAAATTATTAGTACCGACTTACCTACCTACCCAATAGTTAAGATGGGAATAAATTGTCAACCTAACGTTTGCATGTTCTATAGGCAACATACTTTCGATTAGTATGTAATTGGTCTATTAAACAAGCAATAGCAATTTAAAAAAAAGTTCAGTTTCAGGTTTCTTTTTAAATCATATAAGGACTGGACTGAATTTTTCCAGTCAACCTATTATAATAGCATATTAAATTTGATATAAAATACTTTTTATCGAATAAACAGCTAGGTGAAGGTCGTCTCCTATTAGTATCCCCTTCTAATTTAACCTGCAAATTTGCTTGTTTTTACGCAACGTCATTACGAATTTACAACAGAGTTCTTAAGAATGCTTCTAAGAAAAATATAGTATCTTACTTCTACTCTGCAAGCGTTTATGAATTATTAAACAATATTTTAAACCAACTGCACACTGATAATAGAATAATGAATAAGGGAACAAACCGCCTTTGTAATTGAACTAAAATTTATAACTGTTCCTTTTTACATATATAAGTAGTCTTTTAGTTAATAGATTTTTTATGTAAAATAGGAAAAATATGTAAAACTATTTGCGATGCCGTATACTTGCCATGACATGGCTGGACCCTACGTCCATTATATGTATGTCTTTACAAACTTATAAGACCATTACTATTACTATAAAACTGTGCATAACCATAGCAAAGAATAAATAAATGAGTATGAAATTTATAGACACGTTTGTAAACAAATAAAAATAAAATACAGATATATCATACTCACGACAAACAGCTCAACTATCTTCGTTTTTAACGACAGTTTCCTTTACTGAACTGTCTGGTACAAACTGTATTAAGCATTTGTACGCATGTAAACCGGAACAGAACAAACAATCCGCACATTGCCTTTAATAATTTAGCATATCCTTGCTCCATTTTGGAATCCGTTTACCTCTCCCTGAGGACCACCTCAAGGGAAACGAGCAGGAACTCCGTAATGGACAACGTAGTTTATGGGGCCATGAGGGCCGCGGAACGACGTATCAAAAATTCAGTTTGTTTATTAAAAGTTTGCAAGATGGCGCCTAAGAGGCTGATGCAGCGTTGTGACGGTTAATAATATTAAGTGCCCGAAACTCGATGTTGGGTATATTTTGTGAGCAGATTTTTGAATACGGCGTGGAATGTGGTAAGATAGATTTTTTGGTGTACACTGCTCGCAGTCGTTTATGTGAATGATAAATGTGTTGGGGAATTGGAAGAAGGGGGGAAAAGGGCGAGGGTAGAGTGGTAATTGGTACTTCTTGTTTACTCTATTGTCCGTAATGAATGCTAGTGGTACTTTGCGAGAGGAAGGTACGGTCACCAGCATTAAAAAGATAAAGGTAAAAGATGTTTATTCAGTATGTAAGGGCATTTTTACAGGTCAAGAATCTACCAGCGCTGTCCAACAGGAGACCACCGCTGAGAAGAAGCGCCGCAAGAAACTCAACAGTACTTGTTTAATACTTAACCTAGCAATAATAAAATGAATAATGAATATTAAATAGAATATAATACGTAGTTGAGGAGGAAAACGTGTCTAAACTCATTAATTGTGTTATCCAATATATTCTGACACTACCTCATGCCTCTAAGAAATGATAGAGAATGGTCAGATATTTTTTAACCCAATGATAGATAATACAAAAGCTGGTGACTTTATAAGCCTGATTAAGCTGGTCTTTTGGTACGATTGGTACTAACTAGGCTAACCACGTCTTCATTCAGGATACAGTTTCAAAAATGATAGGAGTTTTAATAAAATAGGCAACCGGCCATTATTGCCTTTGACAAAGTTACGATAGCTCTTATTTTATTGACGGTAATCGCAACCGATTCAAAAACAATATGACATGATGAATGTTATATGGTTCTACCCAATACAATAGAGTAGTAGTAGGACTAAATCGCTACCGCTTATGGGGTTAAGGGCTCGTGGCTCCACACTGAGTGCAGTTAGCGCGCGTGGCAACCTGTGTAATTACAAGGGTCGGTCGCATTATCAGCGGCAAGGAGGACAAGTTAAGCGGCAATGCCGCGGTTGACTTCGCTTTGTACAAGTATTTATATTTTATTAGTATATACAATGCACCTAGCAAAAAAAAAACGAGGCACTTATTATTTTTCGACTAGTCTAAATAAAGTGTAAAGAAATGATATAGTATATATTTATTAATTGTATTCGTAAACAATACTTTCTATTAAATTACGCTACGCAAAGAGGAATGGAGTTAAACATTATAAAATAGTTTTTTCTAAGTATGCATTTATCTGCTGCATGTAGCTGAAGTTTTTTTTAGTTAAATGCAGACTGGGTTATGCTTGATTTATAAGCTATTACAAAAATGTCTATAATCAAAAATATGAGTTCGGAATTATGAAAATTTGGGATTTCGACCAATTTGGAATTATGACATTTTGGACTTATGTAGTGCGCACGGAAGAGAGGCTTATGTCTGTGCCCTGCCACTTGAATCTAGCATTTATTTGGGTTTATTTAACAACTTTTACAATTCTTTAAATAGTAACTAAAAGTTTTCCCCTTAACTCTTTCTTTGTGGTTGTTCGCAAAGAAGAAGAGGTACTTGCATTTTATAAGTGACCTACAAACGTGACTTCCGTAAGGTTCTGACACAAAGGGACTCGTTAATTTGAATTTAGTTTCAGTCTACATTTTCACTTTTTTGCAGTCATCATTTGCTGAGACACAAAGTAAAGAGGCCTAACTCAGTGGGTCAAAGTTTAGTACAGCAGGGCCTGCTGACACCTATATTATTTATTTATTTATCAATATAAACACAAGATTTAACGCTAGGAGTTCGAAATTCAACTGTTAATTTTAATTAACCTGGTTCTTTGATAAGAACATAAAAACACATTACCGGCCAACTCAGTGAATTACTTGGAAAAGGCAAATTGTCCTTTCTATTTCCCCATCCAATATTCTCAAGCTACTAAAATTTACATCTATTTCGTATATTCTCTGAAAGATTTCTTTTTGCGCAGCGTTACTCAAAAACCTTTCAGTTTAAGTGTCGTCAACCCTTTGAGAGCGAATTTCCCTTTAATCCTTTATACACTTTCCATGGTTACTTTTTTCGTTTTTTAACTGTTACTCAAAAACGTGAAAATATAGGTGGCAATTACTTTAAAAGGATAGCGAGGCGCGCGGCGGCAAGATAGAAGCACTATGGTTTTAAGCGACATCGCCAGCGAATTAAGAATAAAACTGGTCAATGCTTAGGAATATTTCAATCTAAGTTTAGTACCCGATTGAAGAAATAGAAAACCGTATTCAAAGAATTAAAAAAAACGGGCATAAGAGTCATGAAAAATTAAGCTTCTGTTTTTTATTCAGGCATGTAGTTTCAGTGATAGCCGTTCGTTGCCACTTAGAACAAAATGTGCGCTACTTCGAAAAATCCACCAGTTTCAAGTCCTTGTATCAGAGTTTTTAGAACATCTTTAAATGCAGTTTTTCTCAATTCTATAATAGGAAGAGGATATTTTTATTAGTTTTGGACTTCCCCATACCCCATTCCACTTCGGATTACTCTCCTTGTTAACTTTTGACACTACATTACGTTTATAGGTGTACGATTTGAAAGTTCCCTTTCGGCATCTTTTGATCATACCCATATCGTGTGAGGCTTTGACTATTGGTAGCACGCGCCATGCGGTATTTTACTTAGAACTACGATAGATTTTTGTATCGATGTGCTCATTTACCGCTAACTCAATACGCAAACCAAACTGGGTTGCGCAGCCCCGACTTAAGCCGGCTTGACTGTCCTGTTGAGTTTGTTAGTGGTGGCTCGCGGCGCGTACGGTCGAGAATCGATGTACACACACGTGCAAGCCGCGCAATGTACCTTTGTTTTAAGATGAACTTCTGTTCTGTTCTGTTTATATGCCTGTTAAGTACAGGAACACCAAAGTTTAACAAATATTCGCTTTCACTTTTGTTGGATAAAGTCATAAAACCATCTATCAAAAATCCCATAATGATGTGTTAATTTTATTAACAATTACACATATTTAAGCAATTTGTAGTGAAATATCATGACTTGTTGACATTTACGACTATTCTGGATCTCTTAAGTGTGTAAACTTGCAAATTTAGGATATTATGTGGCAATAATACGGTGTTATTCATCAAATAGCAGTAGTTTGTGTCTTGAAACTGTAGTAACGACTCACCAAAGTCGTATCTTATTGAGTTGGATTAAGTTATGATTGTCATGATGCATAATTTTACTTAATTTACAGTTTATTATTAGGGAAGTTAAAACTAAAAAATATCCCGACGAATTGAGAACCTCCTCCTTTTTTTGAAGTCGGTTAAAAACGGTCTGAAATTAATGTCTCTTCCTTTGATTGTTTTAATATAATTTTTTTGTTACTTACTCCACTGACTCAGCGACCCACAGTGATCGCATGTTCATATATTTTTATATACTTTCCTTGGCCAGTAGGGTTTTTTCGTGACAGTTCATAAAAAAATAAAGAAAATAAATTTGTTTACTTACACAAAAACGACACGGTTTACAATAACAAACAATTAAAGCGAAAACATTTTTCATCTGTGCCGTACGTTGCATCAATAAGGGACCCACTCAGTACTATGTCGAGGCAAGCCGCGACGCTGATTTTTAGTGGGGCCCATTATAACAGATGGATAAACTGCTCACGTTACGTTTTTTGACGTTTTGTAAGTACTAAAAGGGCTCTATCCATACTAATATTATAAATGTGAAAGTGTGTATGTTTGTCCGTCTTTCACGCTTCAACCATTGAACGGATCGAGATGAAACTTGGCAAACATATCGGTTAGGTCCTGAAATAGGACATAGGATAGTTTATATCCCGGAAAATTGGACAGTTCCCGAGGGAGCAGCGATAAACGACTTCTACGCGGACGGAGTCGCGGGCGAAAGCTAGTTCTACTAGATTTTGCCCCTGTTGCATGCGTATTGTTTATGACTTCTCTATGTCAAGTGAATTCGAGCACTAGGTTGTCGTATTGTTAACGCGTTACGTTAACAATACGACAACCATAGGGGTAAAATCGGACAATGTACATAAAATAAAGGCCTAGTAGGACTCGACAAGATGCACTCGGCAAACGTTATGGTTATCGAAAATGTATAGGATAGACGTAACCTGCCGGACGGTCGGTTCGAGCGCTTTTGTCAATGTAGAATGATGTATATTTTGATAGTTGTCGAAAATGGTATACGTTAGCGTTAATACAAATAATATCTACAAACCGTGCAAATTCAGTATTTATGTACAGTTTTTAAATTATTAAAAAAATAAATATTTTATTATTATAATTTGAAATCACAATTTGAATTTTAACTATTGTCAATCTAAATACTTAAAATTACCTTTTAAACAATACCTAGCAAACACTAATATAACCAATCGTGGTTTTAATAAAATATTTTTGAAATATGCTTAACACTTTGGAGGACCGTTATTAGTTAATGAATGGTGAATTTACCTCTCATATATATATTCTCAACCTCTGGCTTTTATTCACATCCCAAAGCATATTAGGCAACCTGTAGTAAAGTCGCGATTCCGTTAAATTTTCCTACCTTCTATCTCCACACTATATTTTGGGTCTCAATTTGCCCTCTCGAATACATTTCACGCGCGAAAGTTTCGTACAAAATCCACTGGTTTTCATCCTAGCAACTTCAACTTAACTCACTTAAGAATAAAGCCTACTTTCCTCCTTTGTTTGAAGTAAAATTTTGCTAGTATGTTATATGCTCCGAAGTGAGAAATTTCATTTGAGACGATTTCGCGATTTCTTTTACAGGTTCCCTTGGGGACAGGCCGTTGATTTATCTCGAAGAATATTTTCTTTTTCATGTGTGTTCAAAAATTTTGTTTTCTGCTACGTACTTTATGAAGATTCGGCGATGTCCTTTGAAAGTGTAATGTTTTCTGCGACACTCGTTTTGTTATGTGGATATAAATAAATTCGCTTTGGAAGCTTGCTTCGACGACTGCTGATTATTTAACTGGGGAAAATTACTTGCGAGTCATTTTGTTTTGTGTTACAATATTTATTTATACTAGCCTCATTTTTGAATTACGCGACTGTTTAGGATATTTTACGAGTTACCATTAATACTAAAAATGCACTATGAACTAAAGCTAAATTTGACTAGTGGTTAACTGGTCGAGATCAGACCTAGCTACCTGGTGAGCTGGTACCATTAGGACGCCCATTTAAAATTATTTATTTTTGGAAAAAAAATTCAAAAACGGTCACAGCCTGGTAGTCCAGAGATGGCAAAAGAAAAAAAGGCAGACCTTGTAGCAGATAGGAGGATGAGATTAAAATAGTAGCATGACCAACATGAAGACGAACAACAATGAATAGGGAAAGTTGATTTTTTTTAGGGGAGGGCTGTGCCGTGAAGCTAGTTAACCATACCGATGTCTATGATCAATAATATAATATGATAATGTACTGTCATAATTTAATATTGCTAGTTAAAATGTAAATGTTAAGTCGGTATAAATGGCTATTTCTATTATTTATTTTATTTAGCGTATTAATTATGAAGCTTAAGATAAATATGCCACTGCGGTGCCACTCCCGCTCTGGTAAGACATTACGAGTTAATAATCCTATTCTAATTGAATTGCACAAATTCGAAGTATGTACTTGTCTTACAATATCCAAACAAGTGTAAAATATTCAAAGTAAAAATGAAAAGTTTCCTCTCTTGCAAAACGTTTGCGTACATCTTATTCTAGGATGTATCTACCTTAAACATATTACAACATTCATGTTAAACCCAAACACAAGGATAATCACCAATAAAGGCGATCCGCAAACTTATTCAACGCGTCGTTTAACAGCCCCCTTAACCACTATTATAACACTAGCCAATAAACCAATAACTTTCTGCGGTCTTACAATGGCTTTATACAGAAACATAACACTTTTACACAATTTTTTACCGAACAATAAACAACACACCTTTACTTGTATTGCAAAGGCTATAAGATTGAAAATGGTGTAAGAGGGAGGTTTGTAGACGCAAAGTTATTTTTGTCGAATGGAGGACGCATCGGCCTCCGGGGCATGCTATCCCCTTATAGCCAGACCACAGGATTCATAGTTGTTGTTTTATATTGAAAAATATGACGACAAGAATGACAAAAGCTTCATAGACCAAGTGTTTGTGGCTAATTAGTGTCTGTTTAAAAACCGCATAAATTCTTTTGCAGATAAATAATATTCACCATCAAATAAAATATTTCCATGGTGAAATTAAACCCAAGGTTTCCAGGAATTTCTGTTGAAAGTGAAAGGGTTTAACCGGAGTTATGGCACAATAACCGCGATATAAAAAAAAATAAAAAAAAAATGGTTAATTGTAAAGGGTTTTAATAAACTCATGACAGTAGAAGTTCAATTCTGAGTTGTAAAACTTGAGGCGTACTTAGAACTTTTGTGAAGTAGATTTGCCATTTATACTTTATACTCTGTCCGTCCGTGGGTGGGCTTGAATTGTAAATTTTTACAATTATATTATTTGTACTGTCATTTATTAATCCTTGTATATTGACATCGGATAAGTGACAATTTATTAGGTAGATGTTCAAATGTTGTGGTTTTAATTATTTGGATTTGTTTTGCATTTTTTGATGATTAATTTATTTATTTATTTATTTTAATACATTTTACAGGGCATTACAGTATTCCATTGCGCCGAGAAAACCAGATCGATGCTATACATAATAGTCGCAAATGTAGAACAGAGTAACAAACAAAAATAAACTTAGATCAGTACACTAGAATGCCTATCATCCATCTTCTCACAAAATCTCAAACATTCTAGGCACACAGCATTCCATCTCCAATCAAACAAGTCGCATTCGGGTGCCGATGCCAGGAGCGCGTTAAGGAGCGTCAGCGCGCGGAGTAGCGGCGCACTCTTACGCGCCACGGTGCGCGCCGCCGGGACCGCCAGCAGTGGCCGCGGCTTAGGGCGAAGACATATAGTGGGAACTTGCGGCACGTACAGCCTCACAACCCGCCCCACTAGCTCGGGACAATCGGACTCACCGCGTAAAATGCCACAAATAGTTTTAAGTAACTTGTTGTTACGCCTTACCTCAAGAGAATTAAACCCAAGAGTCCCGAGTAAAAACTTCGAAGGGTATAAGTATGGGTAATACCCATAGGCTTTTTTATACATAAACCTAAGAAAGGCTTTCTGTATCTTCTCGAGAAGTAAGGCGTAAGTAGACTCGTGTGGATTCCATATGATGGACGACGCTTCCAGTTTACTACGAACAAGAGCGTAAAATAAAACTTTAATAGCTCCAAGGTCATGAAAGTCTCTAACATTGCGAAGTACGAATCCTAACCGTTTAAAACAACTGCTAACAAGAGTTCTGATGTGATCATGGTAGGTAAGGCGTGTGTCGAACACGACTCCGAGATCCTTTACCGAAGAAACGCGGCTAATGACTTTCCCACCGAGAGAATATTGCGCCTTAATGGGCGCAAGAGCACGACTAAATGTACAAACAAAGCACTTATCTGTATTAAATAATAGTTTGTTTTGTATGCTCCAGTCAAAAACCGAATCAATATTCTCCTGCAATGTGTCGCAGTCCGCCTGATGCTCAACACCATAAACCAGCTTGAGATCGTCAGCGTACAACAGACACCTTGCATGGTTGACAGCTGGTTCTAGGTCATTAACCAATAGTCCAAACAATAAGGGGCCCAATATGGATCCTTGGCTGACACCCGACCGAGTATGATATGGATTCGAAACGAAGTGTCCATGCCGTACATACTGCTGACGATCACGCAGATAACTTGCAAACAACTTAAGAAGCCTAGGAGAGAAACCTACGTCATTGAGCTTATCCAACAGGATGTCGTTGTCTACACGATCGAACGCTTTCTTGAAATCATAGTAAATAACATCAACCTGGATACCCCTATCAAGATACCCGGAGACGATGTCAACCAAGACCAGGAGATTTGTATCGACAGAGCGATTTGCCCTGAAGCCATGCTGTGCATCGCATAACGAGGGTTTCACCTGTGTAGATATTTCACGGTGCAAAACAGACTCATTAATACCTATTTATTTTGAAGATATAATTTCGTAATTTTTGACATACATGCAATTAATATTGTAATTTGACATTGATGAAAAAATAAACTAAACTTTGTGTGCTATAAAACTTTAAAACCGTCTCTAGTTTTTTTTTTTTTTTTTTTCATTAATTAATTTTCTCACGTTATTATAATTTTACTGACATATTTAATTAAAAATACTTACCACTGACCTCGAACTTTATCATAAACTACAAAAACTATACACACCTATGCACATACAAGTATATAAAAAAATTAAAAGAACTTTAAAAAATAAAGATAGCCCGCTGGCATGAGATAATATGTTTGGAAGTGTTAATATTAAATATTGCCTCCTGAAGATCTTGTTAAATAATTTCTAGATCACTGTTAAAAAAATAAGACAAAGGAATACAAAACTTGGAACTTTGGATATGATTTGCATTTCCTTGGGGGCAGCTCTTGATTTGGCTTTGGGCACAGAGGGTTAACACGATCATGAGATACAGACACAAATATTATAATATTATATGTTTTTTCTTTTAAACGCGGCCTGGCTTTTATAATGTTGACAGTTTATTGGGTGTTTTCTTTATCCTGATAAGGTACAGGCACTTACAACCTTACGTAGGTATAAACGTAGTATTTCACTTTAAGACCTCAGACAGAAAAAATAATTAAACATAAGTACATCTATGTCATTTTATTAAGGATAGAAGTAAACATGAAAACATTTTAAGCAGTAAAACAAGCAAACAATTAACAGACAGAGTAAATAATAATAATAATGACAAAGTTACTGAAACATTGACATTAATTGATTTCTTAAAAATGTTTCACCTATTGTAACATCTAAGTTTAAACTGACCCCAAAAAAAATGTTAGCATCCATACCAATGTGCGACGGATTTTTCAGGCCTAAGGGATGTACCTTCTAACATACAGTTTGATTACATCCGGGCAGTCGGGGAATTACCAGAGAGCGTTTATTTATAAACAACGGAATGGCTGAGCTGACAAGATTTACGATGTACGCAGTTTTTAAAACTGGTGCCGTGACCAGGATTGTTTTTCATTAAAATAAGAAGATCACTGTAATTTTTAGGTTCAAAATCAGGAGATTTGAGAAAATTGTATGAGTTCGAAAACAAATAAATATATTTTTAATTACGATAAGGAATGTTAGTTATTAATAGGGATTATCATAGACAGTTATTTGATAATTCATTATACCTTGTTAGAGAAAATCTTGTGAATGTGTGACGTAATTTCTATATTACGATTTTTTCAAGCTAATTACGACATTTGTTTTTTATGTAATCAGTAGGTTAATTAATTATTACGTACTCTGAGCACTTGGTAATCCATGACAATCTTTTTGATATTAAATTATCATGTTCGTGATTATAATGGAATGTTTACAGCGTTATCAGTTCTGCTGGTAACACAAAAATACACCACCATGTGGGCCTGAGGAACCCGACCAATTTTAACCATCGATTCTAGACCCTATTTGGAGTATATAATGTGGTATAACATGTAGTCCAATAACACATAATTTCCGAGATATTCATTATTTGAAAAACAATTCCATAGTTAATTATTTACTAAGAAATTGATTAAATTAATTTATGTTGTACGTTGATGATATGTGGCATTATCTATGTAAAGGGACCTTATGGCGGATGGCGTTTCCGCCATTATTAAAGATGCTCCGATATAAATACAACGTCGCGTGACGCAGTGCGGCGTAAGCGCCATCCGCCATTAGGTCCCTTTACATAGATAACGTCACATATTGCTACTTACAAAATGAATCTTTCTTAGTAAATAATGCGTCAGGTTAAGGTGACAGAGTTCAAATTAAATTAATTATGGAATTGTTTTTTAAATAATAAAAATATCGGAAATTATGCGTTATTGGACTAAATGTTATACCACATTATATACTCCAAATAGGGTCTAGAATCGATGGTTAAAATTGATCGGGTTCCTCAGGCCCACGGTGTATAAACACAATACATGATAAAATTGTTGTTCGAGTCGTCAAATAAAAAAAATATTCTATCGTTACCGATAGGTGTATTATATTGCTGCAAAGATGTGTGATGATGCCAATAAAACACTTAAAAGAAAAATAATTGAAAAGTACACCTTTTCAGTAACCTGTCGTATTAAATTATTGAGATATTTGCAATTTCAAATCATAAACATTTTTGTTTTATATTATTATTGACATTTGTAAATTTGGACTCGATTACAAAACACAGCAAATTTTATATAATATTGAATTCAAAAACTTTTGGGTAAGTTTAACGGATTGTATCTGAATTTCCCTATATTAATCCCAGTTCTAACGATGAGTCAATTATGCCTTCGATTCTTAGTTTTAATCTCACGATAGTAGACATGTCCAAAGTTTCGTCGTTTAATTGGTCCATAATGTTACTCGCTATATCTTCTTGAGACTCGCCTTTCATTGCTTTTATATCTACTACATCTTTAGCTTCCCTAACTAACACAGATGAAAGCATGAATCCAACGCCGATCATCATCTTTCCGTACCTCCTCAAATCAGCATCGAGTTGGTCCTTGGGGAAAATGCGATTGGCCTTCAGACCAAAGTTGGCCAAAGAGTCATCCAACGCTTCGTGGTAGTAGTCGATCCATTCATGGAAATGTTTCATTCTAGTTGCATGGTCCGTGCAATTAAAAATGAAGTAAAGAAGATCTGATGCAGGGTTGCTTTCCTTTGATACTTGGTAGTCAATCATAACGTTTTCGATCGCATCACCTTCCTGAAAAGAAAATTGTAGTATGCCAATGAATACTTGAGCTTTAAGGGGTTTTTTTAAGCTAACCGTAGAAAAAAAAACACTTTGTACATAATATGTTTTTATCTACATCAGGTCCAAGTTGTGTTTTTTTTTATACGGACTGTGATTATTTTAATTATTTATTATTATCTAACATCTTGTTATCCCAAAACTATCAAAATGAAATAAATTTAACATTTCAGGTAGATTGACACGTGGACGACCTAATAATTTAATATTATTGCCACATAATATTAAGGTTTTTGATAAAAATTTACATATTTGACTAACCTCAAGCCTGAATAATATGTTGTTGGACCAACAATCTCCGTGCTGAATCACGGAATATTTTGAATTTGTTTCGTAACTATCCATTTTCCTTGCTTGATAAGCAATCTGTGATAATGACCCGGATATTATTTGTTTGTGTTTTTCGCTTTCCACCATTTGCTTAAACTGATTCTCTGTTGCTTCAAAGTACATAAATGTTGCAGGATCTTGGTCCATCAGAGCCCACATATTGACAAATTTCTCTGCAATATTCTTGTACGTATCGGGCTCAATATTTTTAAGTACATACGAAAGAGAGTGAAATATAGCCAAGTTCTTCAGTGATAATCTTACGGTATCATTTGTCAATGGTTGAAATCTGTCAAGCATAACAAAATCTGACTCCTTTAAATCTTCAAGTAGGATGAATTCGTTTGGAGCTTCACTCACGATGCCGTAGCAAATTGGAAATCTAACTTTCTCGTTAGCTGATATATCAGCCGAGTTTTGTATTTCAATAAATTTAGGAATTACTGCTTCGTACATTATGATTTCATTTGTAAACAAAATAAATGTGTTCATTAATTTTCTTAGATTTTCGTCAGTCGGTGCCACCTTACCCACCATTTTAAAGAAAGTGCCATCACTGGTTTTATAAGTGAATCTTTTTATGTTTGCCACGTAGTTATCACCTTTCTGGCCTACTGGTTCTACGAATACTGGTCCATCTTTATACCCTTGCTTTTGGAGTACACTTTGAACTAATTTTAACTGAGGTTCACTGAGGGTTTCAAAGTCGCCTTCAAATTTAAAGTCCGTCATATTTTAAGGATGTTTTGAATAAGTGTAAGAAATACCTTTCAGGAAGCAATGCCTTTTATATTTACCGTTATCTTAAGTAATCAAATATCGTGTTGTTTATCTTTACAAATGCTTACTAATGGTTGCTCGTAAAAAATAATCGATCAAGGGTTAGTCGGACTCGATTAAGTAAATTTTGTATTGTCATTTCATGAAACGTTTTAGTTGCTTTTGGTGTCGTACATTGCTTTCTAATGGAATATTCCATTATTTTATCAATAATTTAGGGCCATTTTCTTTTCCCATTGAGTGAAAATATATTTTCCTAATTTACCTTGCATTGTGACCTGATGACCTGTATTATAGTTCGCGCTTTTTTAACCCCATACGTAAAAAGAGGGGTTTTATAAGTTCATCGTATGTATCGATGTATCTGTGTTTCTATGTATCAGTGTTTCTCTGTATCTGTGGCACTGTTAGCTCCCAAACGAAACTGTGCGCGTTTTTTAAAGAAAGTTACTTTAATCGGGATGGTTTTTAGCGTAGTAAGCCCAGTAGGTCACTACCCTGCCTACGAAGTTAGGGCCGGTTCAGACGGACAACATTTGAACTGCAACCCAGGTGCTAATGGCAGTTCGAGGGCACTTCTGACGCAGTTGACGTAACTGCATCAAAACTGCATTACAATCGTGCAGTCCGTTTGCAGTTGGCGTGAAGTCCTGTCAACCGCACACTGCAAGCAAAGCCAGAAAGCTATCCTTTGTTTTTGAATATGTTTTATCTTGAGAGTTGTCATTTTTGACTTTTATTCGTCAAGCCATCATAAAACCTCGTAACATAAAGTCAATATATTTACATATGATTTTGTATTTTTTTTTACTTTTGCGTAAAAATATATTGTGTAAAATAAATCATACCAACAGGAAAATATCAAACAACCAAATAGAGAGAAACACAAAAGGAATGTAAAAGAGCGAACTTTTCCTACTAAGGGAAGCTTTCAAGTTAATCTCTGAGCGATTGGCAAATATTTTTAAACATCAATTAGCCAAAATGTACAACAGTAAAAATCATAAGATAAGTAAATAAGGTTACATTAAATACACATTTTAAGTAGGTAGTTGTAGGGGCTGAGCTACAGGCTACCTACGGGGTCACAGGTGGCGGATAGTGAACAGCCATCAGATATGATGGTTAGCTGCGAATATACCAAATAAGCAGTCCCCGACCAAGTAGCGGCAGAGTTATCAGGACGTAGGGGTTAGAACGGTGGGACGGATTTTCCTTTAAAAACTACATATGTCCTAAGACGACTCTGTGACGTGGCGAGTCAATGCCGCCACTAAATAAGCATTCCCCTGGTGTCAGGCAGCAGTGGCATCAGTACTAGCAGATAGCCGAAGAAGAGGGTTCTGGAAGGATTTCTGTCAAGATATTAGTGGGCGAGTAAAAACGGCCATTAAACTGCGGTGCGGAAGGCAAGTTGGGAAACCACTGCACTATATTCCCTGTCTAGGAGTAATGGAAATGTCACTAAAAGGTAATAACGTTCTTGACAACGGGCTTCCACGATGTAACATGCCGTGGCGGTCTGAGTCCGGCAGGTGCAGACGCAAGGCTGAACCGGTCGTCATCATGCAAAATCCTTGCCAGATAGGGACGTGGAATGTGAGAACGATGCTGGCTGAAGGAAAGGTTGAGGAATTAAAGATAGAGATGGAAAGATTAAAAATAGATATTTTAGGAATATGTGAGACAAGATGGGAAGGTAGTGGAGATTACTGGGATGAAGACTTTAGGATAATATATACAGGAGACAAACAAGGTGCCAACGGAACATCAATAGTACTAAACAGAAAATGGGGAAATTTAGTAGAAAATACAATACACTATAGTGATCGTATAACCGCCATAAAGATAAAGACTGTACCTGTAGATACTATAATAGTACAGGTCTACATGCCTACTGGAAGCCACGGGGATGATGAAATAGAAGACATATACAATGATCTGGATTCCATATTAGATGCAGTTAAAGAGAAAGACAATCTTATAGTAATGGGGGATTTTAACTCAGTAGTTGGGGAAGGAGCAGAAGAAAATATAGTAGGTAAATTTGGATTAGGAATGAGAAATACTAGAGGAAACAGAATGGTACAATTTTGCAAGGAAAACGACTTGTTTGTTACCAATACATTTTTTGAACTCCCAAAACGAAGGCTTTACACATGGAAAATGCCAGGAGACATAGGACGATATCAACTAGACTACATATTAGTAAGATCAATTTACAGAAAACAAGTACAATCATGTAAAGCCCTTCCGGGAGCAGACCTTAGCACGGACCATAATCTATTGTTAAGCAAACATAATCTTAATGTCACAAAGCAAGGCAAGAAACGTAAGCCAAAGAAGCTTGATCTCAAAAAACTTAGTGATAAGGATAGCAATACTATCAGAGTGCAATTTAGTAATAAGGTTGGTCTTAAAATAGAAGAATAATAATAATCTAAGTGTAAACAATCGATGGGAAAATATTAGGGATATCTTAAGGTCTTCAGCCGAAGAATGTTTAGATAGAGAGAAAATAACACCACGGAAAAACTGGCTAACTAAAGAAATTATTGATTTAATGATAGAAAGAAGACAATTTAGAAACAAAAGTGATGAAAAAAGTATACAAATATATAAAAAACTAACGAATAAAATAACAACTAAACGCAGAGAATGTAAAGAGAAGGATACAATACAAATTTGTGAAGAAATAGATAAATGCATTCAGAAGGGTCATATGAATAAAGCATATAACATAATAAGAAATTTTGAGAAGAAACACAATGCAAAAAGTACAACTATTCTAGATGAACAGGGTAATATACTTATAAATAATAGGGATATATTGGAAAGATGGAAGAGATACATAGAACAACTTTACAAAGGACAAGGATTGGATGATGATGATATAGAGGAAGAACAAATAGTGGAAGAGGACGAGAAAGGGCCAGACATCTTAAAAGAAGAGTTTTTGAAAGCCTTGATGAGTATTCACAATAACAAAGCAGCAGGGTGTGACCAAATATTTATTGAAATGATAAAATATGCAGTATGTGAACCCATGGTACAGGAAGTTTTTGAGTTAATGAGAGATATATACATAACAGGACAAATACCGGTAGATTTCCAAATAAGCAGAACAGTGGCATTGCCAAAAAAACTTAATTCTTTAAAATGTGAAGAACACCGAACCTTAAGCCTTATTTCGCAAGCATCTAAAATTTTATTAAAAATAATTCAAAACAGATTGAGACCAATTGCTGAAAACCATTTAAGTTCCGATCAGTATGGTTTTCGACAGAATAAAGGAACTAGAGAAGCTATTTTAGCTCTTAGATTAATAGTTGACAGGCGGTTAGATTTAAATATGGATACACACATAGCATTTGTTGACCTGGAGAAGGCTTTTGATAAAATAGACTGGAAGAAGATGATGTATAGCCTGCGTGGTGTTGGTGTTTGCTACAGGGACCGAAAGATTATTTGCGAACTTTATAAGAACCAGGAGACCATTATAGAAGTTGGAGAGGAAAAAGCAAAAGCAAAGATAAGGCAAGGTGTCAGACAGGGTTGTCTACTCTCACCGCTCATATTTAACATTTTTATAGAAGATGCCATAAAAAAGGTAATAGATTCAGATTTGGGGGGAATTAAATTTAATGGACAAAAAATTCACTTCATTAGGTTTGCGGATGATATTGCAGCATTTGCTGAAACCAACAGTCAACTACAAGACCTAGTTGTAAAAATGGAGGAAATTTTCAATCAGTTTGGACTTAAAATTAATAGCAGTAAAACTAAAACTCTTATAACATCTAAACATGCAAAAAAACATAACCCAATCATTCTTAACAATAGTACAATAGAACAAGTAAACAAATTTAAATATTTAGGAAGTTTAATTACCAATGACTCCAGATGCACCGCAGACATCATTCAAAGGATAGCCATGGCTAAAAAAGCCTTCAATAACAAGAAGCACCTATTAAGAACTAAAATATCAAAAAAGGCTAAAAAACGCTTAATTAAAATCTACATCTGGAGCATTGCGTTGTACGGTAGCGAGACTTGGACACTAACACAGAGAGATAGAGAAAGGTTGGAAGCGTTTGAGATGTGGTGTTGGCGAAGGATGGAAAAAATTAGCTGGACGGAAAAGAAAACCAACGAAGAAGTTTTGAAGATGGTGAACGAGAAAAGACATATTTTAAAAACTATAGAATGTAGAAGAGGAAAGATGATGGGCCACTTGATGCGGCACGATAGTTTCTTTTTGAACATTTTGGAGGGTAAAGTCGAAGGAAAAAGAGGAAGAGGAAGACCTAGGCTCACATACTTTAACCAAATAAGACGGAAGGCGAATGTCGTGTCGTATCAGGAGGTGAAAAGGCTGGCACAGGATAGAGAAAAGTGGCAATTACTCCACCGACAAGAGCCTGGCTCTTAAATTTAATGATGATGATGAAGTACTTAATTAAGATAAAATAAATATACGATTGTGTATAAATTTAAAATAAACAAGATACTTAAATAATTAAATACATTGATTTTTGTTTCATATTAGGATGTTTAGGTCACCATGACAATTTTCTATCCGTAGTCCGTGAAATCTTTCAGTTAAGTACACATTCGATTTGAAAATTTATTTAAACTTCTGATAACTCAGTTCTCTGAGTATATAAGATACATGGAAATCTTTTTGGTATTATCATGTTTGCAACAAAATTGAATGTACTTACTGCGTTATAAATTCAGTTAGTGAGAAAATTAGGGCACGATAAAAAAAACGAATTGTGCGATAAAATTAATTTTATCGTTACCAGTAGGATAAAATCAAAATGCGACTTGTATGGAAGGTGTATGATGCTAATAAAACATAAATCTTTGTTTTATTAACTTAGTATATTTTGTCAATAAAACCTGTTATATTTATTGAACTACACTGAAGGTAATTTCAAATTATAACTATTTTTATTTTACATTATTCTTTCTAAACTAAATAGACTTAAAAGTCTACTTTGCTGAGGGTAAAGATTAAGAAACAAAACAATTTGAATAATAACTTTGAAAGAATTGTATTTAATTAGACACAAAAACCAGGTCTTGATGCGATGAACTTTGACTTTGACTTTGAAAACTAACAAAAGAAAAGTGTACCTACAATCCAATCCAAGTTAAATGTGAAAGGGATAATTGTAATTAAAGTTGGATCTGTTGTGCTTTCAGGGATAAACCGCTTTACCAAATGAGTTAAAATTTAATTTAATAGTTTTTCAGGGAATCGATACACGATTTTTACGTGGACAAAGTTGCGGGCATAAGCTAGTAATATATAAAAAGCAATAGCTCACCACAAATATAATTACGTATCTGCAAAACTGAACATACGCCAACTTTTCTTGTAAATAATAATTAAAATTAAAATTCTCAATTTATTTTCGGTCTGTTTGAAATAATATTCCTACCCATAACATTTTCCATTTAAGAATCTGTTCAAAAATTCGTATAAGTATTACTGTTAGGTAAAAAGATACAGGAGAATAACAAAACTCTTGGGATTTCGAATATCATTTGCATTTCCATTGCGGGTAGCTCTTGATTTGGCTTTGCGTTCAGACGCAATGTTGCGGTTGACGCGTTCATAGACAGACATAAATAGGTAAACTTTTTAAAAACACAGCGCGCGGCATTACTATCGAAAAGTAAACTTTATTTTTAATTTATGTATTTAAAGAACAAACAACTTTAACAATACATTTATCTCTCAAGAGACCTCGTTGGTCAACAGTTTAAATACAATAGAATGATTAAGAAGAGGTGTTCCATGAGTTTATGAGTGGAAATGTAATACTGCTAAATGCCCCCAGGATATAAAGTTTTGAGAATAAATAAAAGATCTCGCTTATACGGGTGCCGGTCACGGACCTAAAAAAAATACGGACGTAACGTTACACAAAAAAGGTGTGAAGTATGCAAGGTCTGTTATTTCGTTCCGTCTTCCACAATCTACCGTCTCACATTTGCACTAGGTCTGTTAACCCGCCGCCATTACGCGTCGAGCCACAGCAGGAGTGACATTTAATTTTACGTCGAAGAAAATGCCACATTGTGTTGTAAAAACGTGTAAAATCTACATTAGTAAATATAAAAAGGCACACAGTATCACTTATCACATCTAAGTTATGATTATTCGTATTATTTTTCATAAATATGTGTTTATTTACTTTGACGCAAATTACAAACAAAAATGACAATCATTGTTGCCAGTTTTTTCACGGATTTTTTTTCCTAAAAGTGGGGAAATCTGTAACACAGTTTGTTATTGTACGGAGCCCTGCTTATGCGAGTCAGACTTGATTTTGATCGGTTTTTTTACTCACTTTTAACTAAGTCACAAACAATCTAAGAAACTAAGAATGTAATTTGACTCGTCTTTTTAACCGAGTGTTTTATCATTGTTTGAAGTAGGTAAGTCGGAATCAAAGTGTGTTCCGAAAGACGTTTTTTTTTTTAAATCACTCATTAATTTCTGATAGCTTTCCTAAACATAAAAAAACGTGAAGATGATTGGGTTTCAATTATACGAAACTGCAGAGGAGAAAGCAATTGGAACCCACAAATATATGTGTATACTACATATTATAAAACAAAGTCGCTTGCCGCTGTCTGTCTGTACTTATGTATGCTTAGATCTTCAAAAGTACGCAACGGATTTTGATGCGGGTTTTTTTAATAGATAGAGTGATTCAAGAGGAAGGTTTATATGTATAATCCAAGCATACTATAGTAGAGAAACACTGATAATTTTAGAGGTTTCTAATGTGATGTCGTAAACAAACATTTTTTTTTGCGCTTACATTGAAAACGCTGGCTAAACCTTAAGAGATTTATCAAAATAATGTACTGAAGAATTGTAGTTCTTCAAAAAACCTAAAGAAAAGTCCGCGATGGCATATGTTTATCTCCTACGGTGGAAACACAGTAACCATTTTTATCTTAAAATTTTTATTAAAAAATATTAGGTTATTTGCGAAGCTATTTTCTCCAATTCAGTATTTATTCTTATCCAAATAAATACATTAGTCACCTTGGGAATTTAATGTAGATTAAAATTGTCCTTTACACTATATTATTTAAATAAATACTTAAGAAGATATGGCAGATTCAAAATTAGGCGCTACCTAAATCTGTATTATCGCCCTTTAGTACCTACAGCTTACAGCACAGCAGCCATAGAACAATATTTTTGGAATTATCAGACGTGCAGAGCTCTCCTGTTACTTACTTATATTTATATTGATAAAGAAATACAAGCTTTTCAAATTTTTAAATTACGGAAATGGGTAGGTAGTTAGATTGAGTTTAGGTTTTGATTAAAAGTTATTTTTGTTGTTTTTCATATTTTTGAATACAAAGTAAATTCATAAAGGTAATGGTAAATAAATTAATATTGGTAAATAAAATAAGATTTTTCCTTAAGTGTTTTTATCAATGAGAGGTAGTGCTTATTATAAAATTTTGTGGACTTAAAGCGCAATTCACACAGTGGGCGGGAGCGGGTCGTGCGCCGGGCGGATCGGGAGTTCGGCGGGTGCTTTAACATGGAGTTATATGGAATCATTCACACACGCGGCGGGACGGGTCGGGCGCGGGCCGGGACCGCCGCACCCGCCACTATCAGCGCGCGGGTGCGGCGGGTCCGTCGCGGGCGTCCTTGGTCGTAATAACACGCATTCTCCGATAGGCATTCTCACAGAGTACGTTGTAAATTCTACTAACATCCGATCCCGAATGCCCGCCTGCGATCACCCGCGCACACCCGCACGGGGCCCGCCGCGTTTCGGCGACGCGCCCGCCCGGCGGTGCCCGCGCGGGCCCGCCGCGGTTCGGCGCTCTGTGTGAATACGACGACCTGCGCGGGTCCCGCGATGAAAACGACATGCTCGGCGCCCGACCCGCTCCCGCACAATGTGTGAATTGCGCTTAAGGGCTAAAACTCAATTTTTCTTATTTTAAGATTGTGTTGTAAATATTCAGAACATTTAAGTACCTACCTACATATGTCCTTCCTATTTGGTTATCATGTTATCAATCAAGTTTAACAACCTGTTCTATCAAGACCGGCCACACTAAGAGTTATCTTCTCCTAGAAGGAAGGGAAAGGAACAGTCAGCTGGCTTATCCTATTACATTTAAAGATCCTACAGTCAACGCAATAACTCGATATACAAATCGCAGTTAGTGATCACTGGATATTATACAAGTCTGCATGTAAACGGCCGTGCTAAGTAATACAGGTAAAGTATAGTCTGTTCATCCTTACTTGTCTTATATAGTAAACAACTTTCTAACCTCAAAATGAACTTTTTTTTGCTAAAACACCTCTTTTATCGTAAATAAAGTAAACCAAGTTAACATGGACATCACTTGGCCAATGTATTGTCTGTGATTGCTTTATTTTGTTTAAAATAGCTGTTTTAGCCAAAAAAAGGTTCATTTTGAGGTTAGAAAGTTGTTTACTATATAAGACAAGTAAGGATGAACAGACCTTAAGACTTAGTACCAATTTCCCCATACGATGTTAAATTTAATCAATGTTAATGGACTGTTAGTTCATACATATTGACAGCTGTTAACGCGCTAATCATCTGTTAAGTGGTTGACATCGTTTGGTGAAATTGGTACTAAATATGACAGGTTGGCGGCAAATTATGTACATCAATGAAACTTTGTTTATACTTTTATCTTAGGACTAGAAATGAGGATCTACCGAGTCCTATCAAAATCTGGGTGGGCCCCATTGGGGGGTATGGGCTGGCGGGAAATTTTACTAGGCGAGTGAAGTGTCATTTTCCATGTAATTTTGTGTGCTGAATGGAATGAGACCATACCCATACTATGATTAAATCCTACGTTTGATTTGAAATATTTTATGATTTTATTTTTTTGCAACAAATCTCTTCATATTTCACAAAATATTGCTTCTATAAGTATGAAAGAAAGCATTTTTTTAGATTGAGTCGACTACGGTTCAACAATGTCACAACCCTGAGCTAACGTCACGTTCACAACCATGGCACTTTTTGAACCATGGTCGTGACGTACTAAGACAGACAGCCATGGTTGTGACATATTTGTATTATTTCAGAATGAGTGTGTGATTTGATTTAGCTTAATAATACGTCGGTGCGCTGGTTGCAGTGCATAGTGCATGTAACTCTCAACGACCACACGGGAGTAATGAAATCTTAAATTATTAATTTTTCACGCCACTGCTCGGAAATGTGGCGAAAGATGGTTTGTTCTTGGTCCCCAAAACAATCAATACGTTGTAGGTACATTGAATGAGTAGGCCAACTATGAATTTAAACTGACCAAAAATCTTAACATTGTTGGTCTGTTTCATTGAGCAAGTCGACCGATCACATCGGTCCGCTGATCACTAATTCGACCAATCAGAACACGACTTGTGCTGCATATGAAACTAAATTGGCCAATGAGAAGTCGTTTTATTTTTAAATAATATTCATCCCTTCACGGATAGGCAAAAGAATCAGATTCCATACAGCCATATGTGTCTGTTTTTAATTAATTATCTGAAATATAGTTCTGGCACGGTCTGAGCCGTCAGTTGAAAAAACGCCTGTGAATGTCTCGCCACTAAGAACGGTATCGTTAAAGAAAAAAGTAAAAATTAGCGGGAGAGCGTAAAAAAATTAGTGTGTTGTAAATTTATTATAATAATTGATTGTTATTTCCTCGCAGTAGTCGTGAAAAGCACTGTGTTAGGGTGCGGCTCAACTGAGGCGGAGACGAGCGGAGCGGGGCGGAGCTGTGCCAATATTAACCAATAGAATATAAACTAACGTGCGCAAGGTGCGCTCGACGCGACCGCATGCGCCTTCTATTGGTTAATATTGGCACAGCTCCGCTCCGCTCCTCTCATCTCCGCCTCAGTGGAGCCGCACCCTTAAGCCTCGGCCGAAAGTGCAATAGATGGACTCGTACTTTGGAGGGCCTCCGCTGCGCGTCGGCCCACGAACTAACTCGTCCATCTATTGCTTACTTTTTAACCTCTGCAACAATGTACTATAATTTGGTCACAGGCGTCACAACATTGTCATCGCATGTCACAACCATGGATAAGTAATTTTTTAAGCCCCTTAGAGAGTGTTTTAAGCTTGTCTGATTGCACACAAATAATGCATTTAGCATACACTTTAAATATAAATGATAATATAAAATAAAAATCGACGTTGTTTTTTTTAATATTTTTGTGTTAATTCTGACAATGTCCCCTATAATAGTCTTTTTTATAGCTATATCATATTTGTAATATTATGGAATGTTTACTGCGTTATCTTATCAAGTGAAGTAGTTGGCAACTGTAAAACAAAACACGATAAAATTCGTTGAAGTCGTACGATAACATTAGTTTTATCGTTAGGTACCGATAGGAAAAATGTGATTTGTATCATAGGTATGTATGATGGCAATAAAACATATAAATATGTTTTTTTCACTTAATATATTTTGTCAATAAATTGAGCCACACTACAGGCGATTTAAAATCAGAAGAATTATTTTGCATTATTCTTTCGAAACCAAATACACTTAGGTATATATTATATTATAATATTAAAAAAAAAGATTTGTATTTTTGTAATTTTATTTGTAATGAATAAACTCAAAAACCACTGCACCGATTCATATATTTATCATCAAACTAATTTTGAATCCCTACGAAAGTTCCAAACTCGCCGGCCGGAAGCTAGAAATTAAAATATAAAAAGCTAAAACAATTGAATTTAACTTTATACTAATCCAAATTCCAAAGACGAGTCGATTATGCCTTCGACTCTTAATTTTAGTCTCATGACAGTAGACATGTCCAAAGTATCGTTCTTGAATTTGTCTATGACGTTATTTGTCATCTCTTCTGGAGACTCGCCTTCCGCATCTTTAAAATCAACTGTATCTTTAGCTTCCCTTACTAACATGGATGAAAGCATGAGCCCAAGGCCGACCATTAGTTTTCCATACCTCCTTAGATCAGCATCGAGTTGATCCTTGGGGAATATGAGATTGGCTTTAAGACCAAAGTTAGCCAAAGAGTCATCCAGGGCTTCGTGATAGTAGTCAATCCATTCATGGAAATGCTTGATTCTGGTTGCATGGTCCGTGCAATTTAATACAAAGTAAAGAATATCTGCGGCAGGGTTGCTTTCTCTCGACAGCTGATAGTCAATCATGACGTTTTCGACTGTATTACCTTCCTGAAAACAATTTATTTGTTAAAACTTTATTACACTTCACACAAAGCTGGTTCTCTTTTCTGTTATTACGTTTTAGTGACTTTGATCTTTAATTTCTAAAATAAAAGTGGGGGGGGGGAAGCAATGGGTTTTTCTTTGCGTTTCACTTTAATTAGGTAACCAAATAACTCAAAAGTCATCGATAAAAAAGGTTACCTCACGTTACTTAAGAGCCTTTAAGTAAATTATTCCTTAGATGATAGGTCATACAGTTTTTTACGGAAATTCAGTTTCATTTCGCCTTATCATTTACAATTTATAATGATGAGGTAAGTGGACTACCAAATACTACATATTTTTTTAATTTCAGCCAATACCTTAAGTCAGAGAAAAAGGCAGCAAAGTTATCTTATAAGATTTCAGTTTTTAAGTATTGGTTACGGAATCCTAAAAGAGGGTTCAATTACAAACCTCAAGCCTGTATAAAATGTTGTTGGACCAGCAATCGCCTTGCTGAATCACGGAGTACTTTGAAGTTGTTTCGTAACTATGCATTTTTTTTGCCTGAACAGCAATCTGTGATAATGCCCCATTTAGTACTTGTTTTTGTTTCTCGCTTTCCACCATCTGCTTCAACTGAGTTTCTATTCCTTCGAAGAACATGGCCATTCCAGGGTCTTGGTCCATCATAACCCACATATTAATAAATTTTCCTGCAATATTCTTGTACGTATCAGGCTCAATATTTTTCAACGCGTACGAAAGAGAGTGAAATATAGCCAACCCTTTCAGTGATAATTTTACGGTATCGTTTGTCAGTGGTTGGAATCTGTCAAGCATCTCAAAACCTGTCTCATTCAAATCTTCAAGTAGGATGAATTCGTTTGGAGCTTCACTCACGATGCCGTAGCAAATTGGAAATCTAACTTTCTCGTTAGCCGATATATCAACCGAGTTTTGTATTTCAATAAATTTAGGAATTACCGCTTCGTACATTATAATTTCATTTGTAAACAAAACAAATGTGTTCATTAATTTTCTTAGATTTTCGTCAGTCGGTGCCACCTTTCCCACCATTTTAAAGAAAGTGCCATCATTGGTTTTATAGGTAAATCTTTTTATGTTTGCCACGTAGTTATCACCTTTCTGACCTACTGGTTCTACGATAACTGGCCCATCTTTATACCCTTGATTTTGCAAAACACTTTGAACTAATTTTAATTGAGGTTCACTGAGGGATTCAAAGTCCCCTTCGAATTTAAATTCCGCCATTTAAGAAGTAAGCTTTGATTGACTGTAAGAAATACCTATTAGGATGCATTGCCTTTTATAATTAACGTTATCTTAACGTGTTTAAATTTTATTGATATAATCGTACGAACTTATCAAATGTCTTTGGTTTATCTTTATAAATGCTTACTCATGATTAATAATAAAAATAATTGATTAAAGGTAAGTTGGATTGTATTAAGGGAATTCAGTGAACAGCAAAACGATTCTGTACGGTCATTACGATAAAAAATTAAGTTTAGCACTAAAGTTGTATTTAAATAAGACAAAGTAAACCGACAGTTGCCAATGCCTATTTATTTATTAGTGATGCGTATGTAATTTTAGGGTTCCGTAGTCAACAAGGAATCCTTATAGTTTCGCCATGTCCGTTTTTCCATCTGTCCGTCTGCCTGTCTGTACGCGGTTTAACTCAGAGTCCCTTGGTACTACAATTAATACAATTATACATTTAAATTTGTGATAGGTAACATCAATTTTATCGTTACCGATAGGATAATTATGTAAGAGATGAATACATTTTATCAATAAAACGTGATAAGTATTTACTGGCCTACTACCCTACAGGTGATTAAAAATCATATGCATAAATATATTATATAAATATTATCATATATAAAATATTACATTTTTTTTTACTAAATACACTTTCTTAGTAATATCTACTTAATAAATAAAAACTCCTTTGTTGAGTTCAAAGTTTCAAAATATCTGTTATAAAACAGATTTATTTGTTTCTGGCCTAATGGTTCTACGAATACTGGTCCATCTTTAAACCCTTGTTTTTGGACTTTGAACTAATGTTAACTGAGGTTCATTGAGGGATTCAAAGTCCCCTTCGAATTTAACCTCGTAAGGCCCACCATACTAAAAACAGGTAGTTTTTTGTGAGTGGGACTTTGAATCTACCGTCAAGGCAATAAAGTTCAATTACGTTTGTTCGATAATGCCATTTTCAGTATATGAATATAGGAAAATAAACCTATTCCCATTGGAACACAGTTCAAATTAAATTGGCTTGATTATGTACATCGTATTGCACCCTGGGCCTTACGAGATTAAAGTCAGTCATTTTATATCGAGGCTTGGATAAGTGTAAGAGATGCTTGTTGGAATTGTTACCTTTTATAGTTTACACTATCTTAATATCTTTAAATTTCATTGATATAATCAAATGAATTAATCAAATATCATTTAATTTATCTTTTCAAATGCTTACTCAGCCAGTGAGTCAGTCAGAACTTTGAATTTCACATAATTATACTCGTATAGATAAATATGTTACTAAGTGAGGGCTTCCTTTCTGCCAACAAGCTGCATTGCAATTTGGCAAATATTTCTTTTTTGTCAAAATATGTCTCACGCCTTCATTCCCAGAGTGGGGTAGGCAGAGCTACAGAATTACCAACAACTCTAAAAACTTGCACAATTATTACGTTTACCAGTGTATTAGTGACAGGTTGCAAGCCCATCGCCTAATAGTTCTACAAGCCTTTATCAAAAATATTAGTTATTACTACTTTAAAGCGCACCCATCTTCATTAGTACACGCTATTTCTGATTTCCAAGTCGCATTACGTAGGTCACTATAAAAGTTCTAATATGCCAAAAAATATGAAACTAACACAATACAATCTTTTTTTGCAAATTATTCGAAATAGGTCGATAATTTTCAGAAATTACGTGGATATTATAGCTCTTCGGTTCGTTCTGTCTGCCTTTTCCCGTTTTTCGTCTGCTTCGCTGAGTACGCTAAGTAGTAGTAAGTAGTAAGCTAGAACATATAAGTGGATGACCTGTTACGACTTAAAAACGATTTTTTGTACAAAAAATTAAGCTTTTACTGCTGAAGACCACGTAAAGAGGACTCTAATCTTCACCGGATACAATTTTTAGATGCTCTAATGACTTAGTTTTTAGCTTTTTTAATAAATATCAGCTCTGAAAGAACAGGTTATATCGCCAATATATCGGGGGCTTTATCTGTTTAATGGGCATAATTATTATATAACAGTGTTTTAATACAAACAAAACCATAATCAGAATAATGAGTAATTGTAGCAGATGATTACTTTCCATGTATTTAAAATCTTATCAACGTTATCATAATGCACTTCGAATAAACGTCACGGATAAAAAATATAATTCTTAGATTAACACGATTAAAATGTTATTGTTTGAATTCTGAATGAGTCAAATGAAGGATGAAACAACAAACTAAATACCTACTTATAAACAATTATTTTAATAAAATATTTCCGATAGTAAAAAAAATACTCGTAGTATCACCATATTATAAAAAGAAAAGTAGTTTGACTCCAGCCTTTGGGAGTTTCTGTTACCTATTGCAGCTCGGGTGCTAGGGTTGCGTCGATGTGTGTCGCTCGATACATAACACAGATGACAGTTGACCACGTGGTTTATCGCAACGCACGAGAACGTCATCTCATACATTTTGAGTGATAGAAAAGTAAATCGACAGCGGCCCATCTCGAATATGAGACACTATGGTATCTTTTGTGCGTCATTTTTCTCGAAGAAACTATGTTGATATCATTTTTAGGTAACAGCATGTTAGTTTAATCCATTAGTTGACACATAACCTCAAATGTTCACTAAGCGTATTTTTATTAAAAATAAAGTATAATGAATAGTTATTTCATCTAATCTAAAATAATGATCTGGTGTATAAATCATTACAAAGACCTCACTTGATCTTTAAAAATACGTGATTATCGAGTAATCATTGGGAATTGGTTCGTTTGGTTTTGTTTACATCTTTTGCAAGTTCTATTCTGCCCTCCTAAGCAAAAATGCAATAACTAAATTCAATAGCCAAAGCAGATTCAACTCTGTTCTGTTTGTAACTAGGTTGCAAGTTCTACAGATGTTTTGTTTGAGATAACGCCATTATGCTTAGTAGGGCAGTATTGACGGCGACTTTAACAAATGATAGGGTCAATGGCCTATGCTGGGCCTCACTAAAAATCATTCGTTTTAATGTGGTTATCATCATTAAACAAATAAACAACACATTTTTTTAAATTGACTTTTTTTATTAAATGTTTTTAACCATTACAGATCGCTTTTACATCGCTTATGGTAGTATATTCCCAGAAAGGGCCCTCGCTCTTTTCACCCTGTATATACTCGTCGTAATGTTATACTATATCGCACTGTATACTATACTGTGCTGCTATATGTATCTATCTATCTAATATATAATCTGAATCTCGGAAACGGCTCCAACGATTTCGATGAAATTTGAAATATAGGGGTTTACGGGGGCGAAAAGTCGATGTGTCAAGTTATCTATTTTGGGAAATTTCGTTTTCTACCCGAGCGACGTTCGGTCTTCTACATACTACTACATTATATCAGATATCACACTGTATACTACACCATATCGCTCTGCAGACATGGTGATAACTGATAAATATTTGTGTTCAAAAGGACAGGAATTTTATTCAATACACATATTTATCTTTTATATTTTAATTACTTGATTGATCGACGGTATCGTCAGAACTTGTTTCTGAAACAAAAAAAAACAATTGGTTAACGATTGTCTTAACCTTGACTGTACTTTTTTCCTTTTATCCTAACTTTAGTTTACGTTAAAAAAAAATATTTTAATACGTGTAGTTATAAATCCTTTACTCGGACTTCTGACAACTCCAGCAAACGTAAAATAACACCAACCATAAATATTAAATAAACAAACAACCTCAATAAATAAAAATTCAAAGCATTATGCTTAGTTAGGAATTTTTTTCAGCTACAAGATATGATTTAGTATTCAGTACCTATTTATTACCTATTGTTTAAATCAGTTATCAGTTCAGTGTGAGATTAGTACATAAATACTTTTTTAAATTACACATTTATGTTTTTCTTGGCCAATTAAAATATCACCTATTTAACGTTTCATAGAATATATAACTTGTTTTGTTTTTAGGAGATCTGGGGGCTTAATATGGCTGCGTTTATGGCGTGATAAAATGTGGATAAAAGATCCGTCACTTTCTGACACGTACATAATTACGACAGTGACGGGTGCTTTATCCACATTTTGTCCCGCGATAAACGCAACTCTACTCGGTAAAACAGTATTGCCTTTGAAATATTATCGTATTATTATAAACTCGGCCGTCAATACTGTCAAGTAAATAAGAATATCTATGTATACTCTTTACTGGACAAGAATATAAAGAGTTATCATAAAGTTAGGCGATGGGCTTGCAACCTGTCACTAATACGCTGGTAAACATCTTAGCCTAATTGTGCAAATTGTGGTTATAGAATTATCAACAAGTTTTTAGAGATGTTGTAATTCTGTAGCTCTGCCTACCCCACTCTGGGAACGAAGGCGTGAGAGATTATGTATTATGTTTTATCATAAAGTTAAAAGCAATACTGTTTTACCTAGAAGGTTAGAACTCCTGCACATTGATTATCTAGGCAGAATAGGATAGAGCGTCTCGGTGGTCTAGTGACAATAGAGCGTCGCCTCATGATCGTAAGGTCCTAAGTTTGAACCCCCGCGGTTGCCATGTACCAATGAGATTTTATAACTAAGGTTACTCTTTTACATTGAAGAAAAGACATCGTGAGAAAACCTGCACATTCGAATAGTGGAATTTGTAAGAGGGTTATTGTAAAAAAAGATCCTACAGGCTCAGAGTGTATCCGAAAGGGCCTATCTTCATAATATCTTATTAAATTGGCCAATATCTTGATTGGTGGCAAAATAGGCTAAGTTTTATTTGTAGGCAATTGCATGTTAAAATCACAAGCTTCCCTAATTATGTAGCCACCGCTGTAACTTGTTACATAGCTTAAAACAAAATCGCTTTCCGTCTGTCCCTCTGCATGTTCGCTTAAATGCAGTTGTCGTTTTGAGGTTATTTCCGCGCCATAAAAATTGTCTATAGGTACACAATCACTGAAAATGGCGATAATCCTCCATTCACAAACACCTTGATTGGTTGTTTAGGGGTTTCCAAAGTAAATTATAAAAAAATACTCTAGGCCCTAGAGACTAATAAGGAGCTTTAGTCCCGATGTACAGAGACTAAAGTCATATTTTAAGAGCATGAGAAGTGAAATTATATTACTTGTGTATACAGATACGTATGTCGTAGCTTCCAAACGGATAGACTGTTTTGAACGCTGTTTTATTAAAAAGAAAGTTAGCTTCGGGATGGTTTTAGGTACCCAGCTAAGAACGAAATTACGTAAAAATCGGTAGGGCCGTTTAATTAGGTTGCATTCGACAAAACTGGACTAAGGTCTTATACCTTGATTAAACGCCGAATTTGTATATACTAATCTCGGAGTAAGTTTTATTCCAATGGTGAAATTCGGCCTAAGAGATATCCGATCTTAAAGAAGGCATCGCCAAAATAGGGGGGGGGGGGGGGTTCTCCATTTAATAGTTGTTTACTAACCCCCTTATTCATAAACACACAATAGCTAAAGTGTGCTTGAAATATGCTCTATCTTTATCTGTCATTGTTACATTTCCATTTGGCAGAAAGGGACAACGCCAACTTTAACTTTTTAACTAAAGTAGGTTTATAGTGGGCTTATCAGTAAGATTGTTAAACTCGAAGTGATACATTCTATGAATTGTCAAAGTAATACGTGTTTATTTTTGTGAGTGATTGGGCGTTATTTCGGCAGTTTTTCACATAAATTTACCTTCAGGAACGTTCCTTAAACGTCGTGCGACGATTGCTGAAAATGGAGTGGTGTAAAAAGAAAACTGCATGTTTTATCTATTAAACAAGATTGATACATATATAAAATAAGACGGATTGAACGTTTTTTATTTTTTCCTTTTGAGGGTCGACCAAACGGTATTCGAAGAAACATCTTCAAACCCAATTAATGTCAAAATCGATGATGACTTAAACTGGGAATGAACAAATAAAAGTACTTACCGAATTGAAAAAAAGCAGTATATAAACAAAATATTAATTTTCAAGGGAAACTTGTTGTTTTTATTATAATTTTTTGTAACATACACCATAACAAAGTCATACAGTGGAACACTAAATAAACTATTTACCTATATATTGATAAGTATATAGTGGTAACCAGTACCTAACAAAAGGCTAGCCCTTAAAATCTAGGGCACTCGGTTTACATTGTTCTGGACACCTAGTTCTCACGTCATGTTTACAATTATACGGTCGCCAAAAGGAGTACATACAATGGCCTTACAAAGTGGCTTTATCCAATATAAGTGATCACCGTCACCCATGGACATCCGCTACACGGAGAGAAGACTTATCCGATACGTAACTGGCCGTTGACAAACGAGAACGCTCATCTCTTGAAGGTCTATAAGTTACTGCTTAAACAACATCACGTCCATCTCATCAGGCGATCGAAAATTGCTAAGGAATCCAGTTGATTAACGTCCCCTCTACACAATATCAACAGCGTATCACACAATATAGGACAAAAGGGGCACAATATAATAATACTATGAAAGTTATTGTAATCCTAGATATACATACATATATATATTAAACTGACTTCATCACCCATTGCAGCTTTTGTTTGCTTGGGTTAAAGTAATAACCCTTTGTAACCGTCAACCAAACACCCATTGTTGGTCTCCAAGCACTCCCAAAGTATGCAGGATCTCAGACGCTTGAATCGGTCTCTCCTGGTAGGTTCCTGTGGGTGGCATTCACCAGGGGTATTATTTCTTCGGCCCAAGTACATGAATTTGACTTACATGCTGAACTAGGCTCATACTTGAGTAAAGTCTACATGGTTGTCAGTGTCACAATCCGTGATGGCGTGGAAAAAGCTAAAGGGCACACTAGCTATCTCTGACAACATGGGATCTTAGACTAGTAGACCTTAGGTTCGTTTGACACCAAAGTGGTAACCTAACCACGTTTAGCTATAATCCTAAAGGCTCCCATAGACAACAGTCAAACTGACAGGCCGAAAGGGCAGGCGCTATCTGTGAGAATGAGAGACGCATAAAGAAATGTATATGTGTCTTTCATTCTCACAGATAGCTCCTTCCCTTTCAGCCTGTCAGTTGACTGTGGTCTACCGTATCAAATAGAGGTGTCCCTCTTGGCTTGAAAGTTCAACTGTTGGTCTGTGGCAGCTCTTATTCATAGCTCAAGTTGGGCTTGTTATTTATCGTAGTTGTTCTGCTACTTATCAGTTTGCTTAGGTAACTTGCATTCCTCCTAAGTTAACGATATGGCAGAAAATAAAACTGAGAGCTGGACTTTTGCCCATGTCGAATCGGAGTTTGTAACCTAGCTACTAGGTATAACCTCGTAATGCCCACCACGCTACAAACAGGTCGTTTTTGTAATTGGGACTTTGAATGTACCATCAAGGCAATAAAGTTCAATTATGTTCGTTCTATAATACCATTTTCAGCTATAGAAAATACGAAAAAATATTTTATCCTCATTGCAACACAGTTTAAATGAAATTGCCTTGATTATGTAAATCCCATTGCACACTGGGCCTTACGAGGATACAGTACCGTATTTAAACAAATTACCCATTTTTTTGCAGTCCATCCTAGTACACGAAGGAACCCCATCCGCTGCGCATACGCACTTGTTGCAGAGGACGTCGTATTCGGTGAACGGGATGCAAGGCGCACCGCCTCCTTTTGCTGGGTATGAAATTAAGAAAATACTTAGGCGGGGAACAGGCTATTTTTTGGAAATTTCTTGCAGAGATTGTATAGCAGACAAAATTGGGAAAATCTACACGACTTATTGGCTGTTGCCGCACCCCTAGCCAAGATACAAAATTGCTTTTAACGTTTCTGTTTTCTATTGACTCGAAATGTATGGAGTTGACATAAGCGGTCGAGCGATCTGTCATTTAGCTTACGTCAATCCTACATTTCGTCGATTTTAGAAAATAGCTAAATCAGCGTTATGCATCTTGACTAGGCCCAGCGGTCTCGTAAGTCAAGTCTCAAGTCGTAAGGTCTCGTCCAAGAATTATAAATTTAAATATTAAAATATGTATTTAGTTAATTGGCCCCATAAGGGCCAAGGGCTCTTTTACACGTGCCGGTAATGTAGAGTTAATCTACAAGCACTTTGGACGGAACCATCATTGAGGAGAAGAAGCGCCGCATGAAGACGGCACCACACGTATACCTATCGGCAGAGCGTAAAATATAATTATTTTGCTTTTGGCAATATTACAGTAAAAAGTAAAACTGATTAGCATCACTGCTCGCTTAGCCGGCTAGATAAGATGACTTGCGGCTAGATTAACTATAATATTGGCAATATAGCTGGGCCGTACTGCAAGGTTGCAGCATCTGTCGCAACAACTGTTGCACTAATTTGAGCTTTGCACCCGGAATGCTCAACGGGTCGCATCGTATATACTATGAATATAACTAAGATACCTTGAAAAAGGGAAATATCAATTAGGTAGAAATAGAAGTCTTGGAAATCAAATGCAATTAGAATCAGATGTGGGGCTGTGATTTTGAGGTTATCTTCATTCATAAACATCAACTTACTTTACTAAAATAAAGCTGTTTAAAGCATACTGTCAGTCGTTTTACACGTGCAGTCTGTGGGTAGGTTTTACGCAGCGAGCATTTAATACATTGCGTGTTCAATATAATAACATCTTGAGGAGGCTGTTGGGGCTGCCGAGGTATTGTAGTGCATCCGGCATGTTCGCTGAGGCGAGAATAGATGATTTCTATGCCATTAGGCGGAAGAGAATAGCCTCATTGCTGAAACACGTGCGCGGCAGCAGCAACAGCCTCCTGAGGGTGTTGGCGGAACGCCTCGACTGCCCCCTCACCAAATACTGGGTCTCGGTGGCAATTGGTGCAGCTAAATAGTGTGATTCCTTTTTTTTAATTGTATTTATTATAAAATTTACTAGGTACTAACATAGTCTTAATTTGCCATTGTTACTAACATAATATGGATCTCTGTATGGTCTGAAATAAATGTTTTTTTTATTTTTTTTATTTTACCAACCAAATTATTAGAAAAAATGTACCTAGTTTTTAATAGGTTACAGAATTCAAACCAGCACTTCAGGCCAGCTTATAATGACCTGATGGTATAAGCGGGCTCTAAGGCCCGTGGACATTTACTTATAACATTGTAAATGCGTTGTTAACTCTGAGGACTCAGATGATGATGTCCCTTTCTTCCACACCTGGGGAGAACAAAGCTTCTTAGCGGCAGGTTACTGAAAGAGATGGCAGCGATCCAGACAAACCCTGCTCAAGGTCCGAACACCACTATAGTCCTGTGATAGTATTTACACCAAATATGGACTTAGATGGAGACCGTGTAGGATCTTTTGATCAATTACCTTTTTTACACACCCTATTATTCTATTTGTTATTCAAATGTGCAGGTTTACCGTAAGAGCATCGTAATGGACTTAAACTCATTAGTATGGCCACTACGGCGTTCGAACTCGGTACCTAAAGATCAAGAGAAATCTAAGGCCAACATAATGTATAATTGTAATACTTACAACGTCTCCAAAACAACAACATATCATTAGGTATGGACTTTTGCTCCATGAGGCTGGAAATCTGAAAAAAACAGGACAACATCGTGAATGAATTAAATTTTAACATTTTATAGTCAGTTAGTAAGGGGAATACATTCAATACTGTTTCCTCATTTTCTAATACTTATGACGCTACAATACATTTCAATAAAACGCATTGCTTAACTTAATTGAATGTAATTATATTTTCAATCATCACAAAACAAACACAATTGGAGTTTTTATGGCTACAAATTAGTATTTAATTACTATGTAAATAAATGGCACAGTTTACAGTAAATCTTTTGTACACAAACTAGTTGCAAAATGGCACCAATAATAATAATATAATGAAACTACATACCGTCAACAAAACGCACAGAACGGCGTACATGCCTGTCGATACTGCAGTTTTATCGAATAAATCAATTGCACTGCAGCCGTTAAAAGGCCACGTTAACTGTTGGTAAATTGGATGCAGAAAAAAATTGTTAGTCGGTTTTTTAATTGATCTCTGAGATTTCTAGGGTTCCGTACCTCAAAAGGTCAAAACGGAACCCTTATAGGATCACTTTGTTGTCCGTCCGTCGGTCTGTCAAGACCCTTACATAAGGAACGCGTGGAGGTAGTGAGTTGAAATTAAAACCATATAATATACTCAGGTCTACACAATCCCTTGAAGTTGTGGAAAACCAAACTTCTAGGTTACGTAAAAAATAAGATACGGCCGTTTATGCCGCAAAAAATGTAAGTTAACCGTGTCATATGGGGTATCTTATGAAAGGGCTTCATTGGCACAAGCTTTTTTAATTAATTTTATGATATATAGTTTTGAACTATTTATAATATGTACCTACAAATATGTACGGAACCCTCGGTGGGTGAGTCCGACTCGCACATGTCCGGTTTTTTAAGATTTCGTTCCCAAAAGCTGCTAACGGCACCCTAACCTAACCTACCTTACAGAGATTCGTTGATCTAGTGAGTTTAGGTTATCGCTAAGTATGAAATAACTTAACAACGACCAAAGATCCAAGGTACCAACGTGAACATATTAAACATCAAATTAATCGAACAGCGTGCAAAATCGAAATAAATTGAACATCATCTCGCAGTCAGTTTAAGTAACAAAACAGCGTGAAGAGACTTTTTGTGGTAATTTTTTGCAATTGCATAATGAAGGCCCTTGTGATACGAGTGCCAAAACCGAGGACACGAACAGAGAACATACATAAATACAATCACGCCTCTTTCCCGTAGGGGTAGGCAGGGACCACTTCCTTACACTTGCTACAATCGGATCTAGGCAAACTTCCCTCGCTTCCTCCACGGTCATAAGTCTGTTCATTCGCGTGCGTCGGTTTAGGGTCTCCTGACCTGGCCCTTTCTTAATACGTCCCCGACCTGAGGGCCCTGCTAAGATGCACTACGCTAACTAGCGTTTCTATTCGATTCGTTTTTAAACCAATCGCGTCACTGGTCACCACGTGACTTTTCGTATCACGGCAATCACGCGATACGCGACTGGTTTAAAAACGAATCGAATAGAAACGTTAGTTAGCGTAGTGCATCTTGGCAGGGCCCTCTGATCGTGGAACGTTCGTCTTCGCCTTTTCCTTCCCACATTCCCATTTACTCTTGCCTCATATATCTGTTTTGTTAATCTCACTTCATCCCTTTCCTCCACATGACCAAACTACTTCAGCATTCCTTAATTAACCCTTGTCACTAAGTTCATTTTCTTTTAAACCACAACGAACATATACAGCTATACTTACGACACGTTAGCCTAGTTGGTAATGAATGACCCTGCCTACGAAGCCGGTCGCAGGTTCAAATCCCGGTCAGGGCAGATATTAGTGTGATGAGCGTAAGTATTTGGTCCTGAGTCTTGGATATTTTCTATGTATTTAAGTATGTATTTCTTTATACAAGTATGTTTATCTTTCATATCTCGTACCCATAGTACGAGCCTAGAGCTTTGTTTGGGACTAGGTCAATTTGTGTAATCTAATTATGTTCCGTTGCTTACATTGATTTTTCTAAGATTATCTTTTTTTCCGAAAATTCATTTGTCCGATTTTTATATTTTCCGAAAGGTACGTTATGCAAGAGCTATTTTAGAATAGAAGTATTATATAATTACTATGCGTAGGTTAGGTAAGTTTTAATTTATAAGCCTCTCTCTAATTTATAAGTCGTCCATCAAAACTTTCGAAATTATACAAATTCGGTATTTAGATTAATTTAAAAACCTCTTGGGATATAATGTAGTGTACCTGAAACCATTGATAACGCTATGTACCGACTTTTCACCACTCAAGACAATTATTATGTGAAACTAGTTTATTGCAGCGGTAGGTTGGCAACAAAGGAGTTTGGGTAAAAGTGTTGTCAATGTAAAAAGGTGAGCGGCCATTCGTAAGTGGTAAATTATGATAGAATTATTAAAAATAAACATATTTTGTTATGTAATGTAATACTCTAAAGTGCATCGGAGCCAAGATATTTAAATATTCATACTTGGGCGTACTTTTGTACTAAAAACTGAATACTTAAATCTTTAAAATCTCCGCTCCGATATTTTTTAACGCCATAAATTATATATATCTATGTGTATTTAGAGGTCCTCTAAATAACTATGTAAAAATCATCTGTGGCCGCTGAAAAATAAAATGACAATATTCTTCAAACAAATTTACCCAATGCCCTTTACGATTCGTCTCCAGAGGACCCTGCCAAGATGCATTGCGCTAAGTAGCGTTTTTATTCGTTTCGTTTTTAAACAATCGCGTCACTGGTAGATCACGTGACTTTTCGTATCAAGTCAACTACCAGTGACGCGATTGGTATAAAAATGAATCGAATAGAAACGCTAAGGTAAATGCGGCTATTAACGACCCTCCTAAGGCAATTTTGAAATTGATCATACTTATTAAGAATATTGGTAGTCGTCACAGTACTTTTGTTTTTTTATATGGTAATATTGTATATTGGGTTTATATTTATTATGATAAATGCTTCAAAATAAAGTATTTTATTGTGAAAAAAATTTAATAAAGTGGGTAAGTCGATTGTTTCTATTACCGATCCATGGTAACGGCTGTGAAGCTATTAACGATTTTTGTGCAGGTATTATCGATCGTAAGAGAATGATACAAATTGATATGGTGAAAAATTTGAAAGCAATGAAAATCGCTGAACATACATGGGGGTGTTTCGGATCGGGATTCGGGATTTTCAATTTTATTGACCACCCTGTATAAATAGAAATAACGTGAAAGAAGTTTAATACATTTGTGTAGAATCGCTAATAGCTGCTCATTGTCGCTATTACCGACCCGTATGGGTCGGTGATAGAAAATGTAGGCATAATAGTAAAATGTATTACCGACTCATAAAAAATACGTAATATTTATAATCGGTGGTTTCCTGACTGTAAAAGATACCATGATTGATTAAAGTAAGATAACATTGAACTATAAACACCCAGTTTAATTACTATATGGTAATTAATTATTGTCTGTAACCTATATCGATCTATGAATAATTTGCCGAAAATGACTACCATTTTCGGCAAATTTAGAACCCCAAAACAAGAAAACTAGACCAATTATTGTATATCGCTAATAGATTTTTACAAAGGCTGATTGTTTGTAATTAAAATGGTTTATTCAAATACAAAATGAATAATTGGCAAATTTCAACAGAAAAGATATAAAAACGAAAAACTACGTAGCGCCCATTACCGACTTATGGGTCGGTGATGGCTGCAGCTACTAAAATTGAAGAAGCTATTACCGCCCTATTTTCATTTAAAGTTTTATGATATAAAGTGACGTTTTTTCAATAAAACGCGTTACTAAATCGAGAATTTATAAGTAAACGAATACACTTAATACTACATTATAATTTTAGGCATCATTTATATCGCACCTTTAGAACAATAATGACCTAATTCAAAATTTGTGCTTTCAAACTTCGAATCATAAATTTATTATCATAGAGACCTAACTCGAAATTTAAAATTTCTCAATTAGGTCACTATTGTTCTATTCTATTGTATATGTGTTAAATGACTTAAGCAGAAAAGTTAGATACTTACCTGCAGGAACAAGGGTTAGTACGACCAGACCTGCGTTTACGCCGGCCGCACAGAAACTGATGTATTTTATCTCCTTTTCGAACTGCCACGTACACTAATTAAAGATTATTCGATGCTCAATGAACAAACGCGTGTATTTTTTCTATTACAATGACTCAAATAGTTGCAGAAACGTTAAAATATCGAATTACGCTAATGGGTCGGTAATACCTGCAGATTTTCGATGGGTCGTTGATAGCTTCGTTTACCTTAGTAGCGTAATGCATCTTGGCAGGGCCCTCAGACCTTTATTGCAGTGGATGAGTATAGAAAAAGCATCCGTCATTCTCGTACTTACAGCGGCCCTAAACAAGATGCATTCGGCGAATGTTATCCTTATCATCTAAAAAAAAGTTTGAAGTTTGAGTTTACGAGTAATCTGCGCGCGTCGAGCTAATTTCTTACATTTTATAGTTTTTGAAAATTCTTTACGTTAGCATTAAGCAACTTATGTAGGACCCCAGGGGGTCTAATATAGCTGCATTTATCGCGTGACAAATTGTGGATAAAGCATCCGTCACTTTCTGACTCTTATATAATCACGAAAGTGACGGTTGCTTTATCCACATTTTATCACGCGATAAACGCAACCATTCTAAGCCCGCTGGTCAAAAAGTGACAGCTGTTCTATCCACGTTTATTCACACCGATAAAAAATCCATATTAGGCTCGGTGTTGCGTTTGTGCATTAAGTGCACAGTAAGTGTTTTTATCAGGTGCCATGCTGGCTCATGGGCGTGACGTCAAATAAAAAGAAGGCTACCTACCAAGAACTCACTCTATTAAGTTTCATTCGAGCTGTAGGTATTTCGTTGGCAACTGCCTCAACGAACGTCGGCGAACGTCTGAAAGCCAATTATAACACACAAGAGAACCTCGATAATGGCCTTGACTAATTGGGATCTATACAGAGCTGTTGGTTTTTTTTTCTCATTATATTCCCATTTTCAAACAACCTAATCAAAGAAGAAAAGAAGTTTGTTATTATGGAAGGTCACGAAATATCTGGCAATGATCTCATATACTCTGAGTTGACAGGATAATTTAGACACAACAAAAATGTCCAAGAATCAAACAAAATATCAAATATGATTTTGGCAGTCTATGTTCAGTTAATAAAGAGATAAAGTGCAAAAGTGTAATTTTTGTAGTCAACCTCACTTATATGATGATGTTTTTGTTCGTTTGTCAATATACTCATCTTTCCTGTGAACGATCCATTTATTTTGATATTTAAGAGGTTCGCTGTATGTCCCTATGTTCCGCATAGAGTAGCCGATGTGTTTTTTAAATGCGTGATTCTAGTATCAAATAATGGGTAATTAAAAAAAATGTGGCAATAATGCATGCGAGGCGACGTAATAACATAAATTATACCTGCCTTTATTTTGTTGCACATTCAAACCATCATTGATCAATATATTGAAAAAAAAAGAATGTTAACAAGACCATTATTGTAGTTAGGTAGTTTAAATTTTATTTTATGAACCTAATTATAAAGTTGTATTACCAGCTCCATATCTGTACGCGCGTCTGCAGTTTCCTGCAGTATTGGCGCTGTGTAATTTTTCAAGAATTTCTAACTAATTACGCTTGACTGGCTGGACTATTATTCTCAGTTTAACTACGGTAACTCCTGAACTTTGCCCGCCTTCCAGATGCCGGGATGCATTAGTAGTTTAGCCGGCTTATTGAAGAATACACTTGAGATGGGAAACAAAAGTTTGTTATTTTCTTATTATGTAATAAGATAAACGTATTTTTTAAAGAATCATCATCTGGTTTTTATCTTATTTTGAGTTAAATATACGGAAATATATTGAAAAACGAAATAAACATGAAACCGGGTTTTATTAGCAGTTAGCACAGTAATTTACAAACATTGTTCGAACCTTAGTTCATTATCTATTTTAAAAGAATTTCCTACTAAAATGTAACACAAACTTCCAACTTATTTGAAATGTATAGACTTACAGATTTTTCCATTCAACTTGAAGAGTGAATGGAAGTAACCGCATGAAAGTTTCATGTAGTGTTCCATTCCTTTCACTCGTTCAAACACTTTGCCTGTGCTATACCCAGGATTGATTTTCAATGAGGTTTGATATACGAGAATACCTATTTGCTTCGAGTTTATCGGTTGTATATTAATACATTAGGGTAGAGTCTGGGTACCGAATACCTACAAAAACGTTTATTGAAACCTTTAGACATAGAAATAGAAACTTGCTGCATTTAAAATATTTATGGGCTTTAAAAACCACAGACCATTAGGTAGCCTATGTGCTTGTTCTCCGTGCATTTAAAAACAAGCGGTCCTAGCCAAGATGCACTACGCTAACTAGCGTTTCTATTCGTTTCATTTTTAAGCCAATCGCGTCACTGGGAGATGACGTAATACGAAGAGTCACGTGATCTATCAGTATCGCGATTCGTTTAAAAACGAAAGGAATAGAAACGATAGTTAGCGTAATGCATTTTGGCTAGAGCCTCTGTCTTCAAACAAATTAAAATTAAATTAGAAGTCTAATTTAAATATAGTATTACATAGTTTAGTCTGTGCCAATTGAAATTGGCAAAGATGTAAACACAAACAAACGAAACAATTTACCATTATTATTGTACAACGTGTTACAAAATACCCCGTAAAAAATATAATAAATTATCAAAGCCAAAAATATTGTCAACCCTAGTAAGCTGTCATGTCAGGGAACCGGAGTTAGCATAGATTATTTAACAGAGAGGCCTACCTACCAATTTTAATAATTGTCAACTTTAATGGTCTTTCTGTTTTTCATCCACAAAGGTTCAATACTATGATGTCATTATGCTTAAAGTACTGGCTTTAAAAAACGTCAAGACGGAATAAAAATTATGTTGTCAATTTCAAAACTTCTTATCGATATTCTACAATAGTTCCGTGTTTTTCCATATTTTTTTCCAAAATAACGATGTTTTCTAACTCAGAATATTACGATATGATGTTATGCGTAGGCCATGAAGATAGCAATTTAAATCGTGCTCGCGGACTGTATCGGCAACGATTTATCGATGGAAGACCACCCGCTGAACAGCGACGGCTACCTTCGTACCAGTGTTTTCTCAATATGTCAAGACGCCTACATTCCATAGGCTCCTTTCATCGGCCTTCTGGAAGTGGAAATCCAAGCACAGTCGATACCAGGCAGGCTGAGTTAGTGTTAGAGCATTTTGAAGAAGAGCCAACCACGAGTACGAGACGAGCCGGAGCAAGATTCGGTATGAACCATGTTGCAGTTTGGCGAATTCTTCGTGACGACAACCGTCACCCTTATCATTATCGCCGTACACAGGAGCTGATACCCTCTGATCTGGCTCCCAGGAGTAACTTCTGCGAGTGGTAGCACATGAATGAAAAAAATAATGTTTTTTTTTTGGCTGTAAGTCATATATTGATAGTACGGCTCTCAAATATTGTAAATGGACTTGTTATAAGGCACCATTTAACCCCCTTTCGGCTTTACGGGTATTTTTGTAACACCCTGTATAATCACGTGCTTTTAAAGATCAAGTGAGGTCTTAGCAATGATTTATATTTGATCTCTACTTTCACATTAGATGAAATAACATGATACGTTATTTGAAACTAAAACATGCTTGATGAATATTTGAGGTTATGTGTCACACAGTACTACTTTGGCAATTTCAATTGACACAGGCTATATAGTAGTTGGTGATGGTTGGACCTTGTGCAGGGATCGTGCTGATCGCTACCACCTAACTTTATTAGTATTCTGCGGGCCGATTATGGTCCTGTTTATCGACGTAGATAAGCGTGTATAAAACATCTGTCACTTTCTGGCCAGTACGTAAGTGCGAGAGTGATGGAAGCTTTATCCACCGCGATATAGGCGACCATAATACAGGCCCTGGTGTAGTTAATAAGGCGGTAAACCATCCGATTACGTTATGATTAATTTGTAAACTTGACATAACTAATTTATTGGTTCAACTTGATGGTAATGATATTTCGTCGCTTTTCCTAATAATTTTCGTTTAATTATGAGTATCATAACTAAAAAAAAAAAAACAAAGTTGAAAATTAATTCAATGTAAGATCTAACCATCTTACCAGTAAACATACGAGTATATCTACAGGCTGATTATGAAATGAAAGTTTCTCGACTACTCTTGTTAATAGATTTTTTATTCAAATTATCTGTTTTTATTTCATCTTATGCACACGCAATGCCGATCCTAAACATAAAGCGACGTCCTAACCTCCCAATATGGCGTCAAGACAGAGTTTACGACGAATATTTTTTTTATTGCCGCCGATAATACACTGTTATCAAAGGAACCCTATTGTCCGGATTGGAACCCGCTACCGTAAGATCCAACGATAAAACTTTACTATTGGGTTTTATGATGAAACGCGAGATTAAATTTATGAATTTACATAAACTTGGTAAAAATGACTGTTAAATGTTATCAATGGAATAAAAACCGGTCACGTGCGAGTCGAACTCGCGCACCGAGGGTTCCGTACCGTCGCACAGTAGGTATTATTATAATCCATTTGAATTGGATTTCGAATCGAATCAGCGCGCACCCAACTTACACCAGAACAGATACTAAAATATGCTCAATTCTTGACTATTTTTTAGTATTTGCTCTGTTTTTTGAGAGTTCGTACAGTCGACGTCAAAGATAATGTTTACACTTTAGTACTTGTCGCTTTATCCGCTATGACAATTTCATATGGCAGTTAAAACATGACGTTAAATAGACAAGGTACTAAGGTGTAAACGTATTTATGACGTCGACTTTACTATAATCATGCTAAATTTGACGGTTGTATGTTTGACCCTTTTTACGATACAAGAAAAATAAAAATAATATCCCAGTATCCCTTTATTATTTCACTTTCTTTATTATTATTTACGGTTAATGAATCCGCCGAAATAAACGAAAAATCTGAAAAAAAATACCCGTTATCTATTTCGTTTCAAAAGATACAGCTCTTTAAAGTAAGGACGGACGGACGGACAGCGGAGGAATATTAATAGGGTTCCGTTGGGTACGGAACCCTAAAAACGAGTTTTAGAACGATTGGCTGCCCTGTGAGCCTAGTTGAAAGACCCTGTCCACCAAGCTAGCGGTCCTGGGTTCATTCCAGTCGGGAGCTCTTATCAGAAGCGCAAGTACTTATTCCTGATTCTTGTTTTTTTTATGTATGTATATCGTTATGTAGTTCAGTCGAGTAGGTACAAATATGTATGTGTCTAGACATGGCAGTGTCTGGACAAGTTTCAATAAAAAACTGAATGACAGTGCTGTGTGTATTTTTACAGGAACTACAGTTTGGTCGTTCTAAGAGGGCCGATTTGACAGCTGTCAATTTAGTACAAAATATGTGTTTGAGGTTATATTTTATACTGCGTTGAGTTCCTGTAAAAATACACACAGCACTGTCGTTCAGTTTTTTCTTGAAACTTGTCCGGACACTGCCATGTCTAGACTAAACTGTAATTTAGCCCCGATTTCCTACCCTCATAACTATGTTTGTTTTTTGTATAGGTCACTAAAGTTTATGGTTTAAAGGGCCAGTAAAAAAATTAAGGTTTTACATCTATATATATTATATACTGACTAACTGACTCACTAATCAAAACCTATACCTAGCGTATTTCCCGATGCTCATCTTTATTTCGTCAAAAATTAAAATCTACCTATGAAACTTCAATCAGGCTCACCTTTAGTGGCTAGGTGGATAATGGTAAATCAGGGTACTATGTCACACGAATTGACCTAGTCCCAAACTAAACTCTACGCTTGTACTATGGGTCCTACACAACGATATAAATACTTATATAGAGAAATATACCATATAAAACTTCCATGACTCTGAAACAAGTATTCGCACTCATCACACAAATATCAGCCCTTACCGGGGTTTGAACCCAGGTCCACTAGCTTCGTAGGCAGGGTCACTAACAACTAGGCAACCGCAACCACAACGTAACCTAACGTATTGAATAAGCCCTTTCAAACAAAATTCTACCTCAGTTTACATTCGATGAACGTTATATAAATCCTTTTAAGGCTTTTTGATCAGACTGCAGCAAAGCCGGGTCTTTTCACGTAATCACCGTGCATGCATTCGCAAACTGCATTCAATCACGATGCAACCGCATTCGTCCATGTCCGGAAATAGACGAGCACGCCTAGCATGGTCTTAAATAAAACATGCGATTTTATAGAAGTTCATCTACTTAGCGGTTTAAATGTATAATATATTTTATGCTTTAAATTGAATTTAATGTATATAGTTATTAAAACCTGAACAAAATTTTAATCATTAATTCAACTCAATGATTAAATTGATTAATAAGCAACTTAATTGACAACAGGATTTTTTTAAAAGGTGTTCTGATGAAAGTCATGCCTTATAGAGGTTCGTCTCTAAAGCATTCTAATTTATTAGTCCGCGTATAAGTCAGTTATCGCTATTCCCTCGAGAACTATTAATTTTTCCGGGATAAAAAGCAGACTATGTTTTATTCTAGGACCTGACGTATATGTGTTCCAAGTTCCATCCCGATCGGTTTCGTGGTTGAAGCGCGATTGAGTGACAAGCATCCAAACATACAAACTTTCTCATTTATAATATTAAGTAAGATTTAGTTTACTAAAATAACCTTTTATTGTACTACCGCTGACACCGCACGTATTGTCGTCAAGTGATATTTTTATAAGTATGTGAAATTAATTTCGCATGAGTCGCGAAAAGCTAATAAATAATTATAAAGGTTATCGTTAGTTACTTATCATTGTTCGTTTTATCCTAAACTTACCGTTTACTTACTTAGCCAATGACAAATATGTATCATGCTAACCTCTCAGACGATTAAATATCGATCCGACAAAGTTCTATTATAGCTTGGCTAGAGTTAAATTTATCATCACTTTCTCTGTGAATTGGTAGGTAGTTTATTTATAGTTTACTTTCACGTTTGAACGGCTTGGAGGTCAGTTTCAATGTTATTTCTGGATACGTTCAGAAATAGAACAACCTGTATGTGTCCAAAATATGAACTTGTCGTTTTTGCTTGATTACGGTAAAAGAAGGGTTATGATTGAAGTTTTTGTGTTCTTTAATTTGTATTAAAGTGTCGTTAGTGTTTTTTGTGATGTTTGACGTTTAATGTATTTAAGACTGAGTAAGGAAATTAAAACAGACAGACAGACGGGTACAGAGCACAGAAAAAAACATAGAGATTAAGGTTCTTTGACATATTTCAGCTGACGTGGGGATGATGATTATAAAGGTATGAAAAAGGAAAGGAACGAAAGTTGATGATGTTAGACATGATACTGATTATGGAACAACATGTGATTGGATTGGATTGCGTTATTGACGACGCCCTAGCCCAATATTTTGAGTGACATGTTTTATAGTGGAAAAAACCGGAGCCCCAAAATCTAAAAGAAGATAATCCACTTTTTGTTCAAGTGTAATAAATAATAATAAATAAATATCAGGGGGCAAACAAATTCAAGTAGACCCAAACCAAGCTCTGAGGAGTGTACAGTCGAGTTCATAAATATGAGTACACTTTTGTACCTTGTCACTTTAATCGCTGTTACAATTCATATATAGCTATATAGATTATGCCACGAAGCATTATTCCTTACAAAATTATTCCATAACCATTTAGGTAACCTATTGTGCAGTGTAGGTAACATATTTTTTTAACTCAGCCGCCATTACTGTCAGGCAAACAAGAGCTATCAAAACGATGACCATACGATTACAGTTCAAAAACGATATGGCTTTTAACGTGTTGAATAGAGGCCCTGACCGCACGCTAGGACACCGTTGCCGTAATTACGTGTCGGCCGTGTCGTGTACTAGCTACCAGCTCTCGCTTCGCTTCGGTTTATGTGAGTTTTATGAAACACCCTTACATACTCCAGGATTTATTAAATATAAATAGCTTCACCTTGAATCACTATCTATTGATAAAAACCAAATTCAAATCCGTCGCGAAGTTTAAAAGATGTAAGCGTACATACAGAGGGACAGACGGCGGGAAGCGACTTTATTTTATACTATGAAAGAAGATAGTGGTCGGATCTTGAGATGGGCCCTTTTCTTATCTAGCTCAGACGATCCTGTTCAAGTGCCATTATGACCCTAATGCTATTGCTTGTAAGTGTATATTTGTATAACTAACATTAAGTAAGAGATGCTAGTACCATAAGAATAAACAATAACTACACGTAGAAGCGAAACTCCCGGCTCCCGACGCGCGCTCGGCGCGTTAAATACCTACGGCCTGGCGACACCTGAGGTGTCTAGTCAGTTAGGGGCGTCACAGACGGAATATATATGTATTAACAAAGATATTTTTATTGTGTCTTGAATTGGTTTTCGTATTTATGTTGATTTTAGTGTTTATGGTTGAACTAAGATAGTGTTTTAAAAAGTGAACGACAATTTACGGCAAAATAATTAGAAATAGGTAATTGATTGAATGAAGGAGTTTTATTTGTTAAATAATACATATCCCCTAGATGTTGAAGATAAAAAACGGAAACATTAAAAACGAATTAATTAGATAAGAATAGTATTTTGTAATAAAGCTTTTTCAACTTAATAAAAACTGAAATTAATGGCCCGGAAAGGAACGGAAAAAGATCCCAGACTATACTTTAAACTTATTGAGCTTAAAAGGTTGTTTATTTATAGATTCGTTTCTGTGTTTTATAGATGATTAATAGCCACATAAGCCATTAAATTTTCTGGAGATATCCTAACATCATCGAAAATATTATTACCTAATTTAACGTAAATGTGAAAAACGCATTTTGCAACAATGTTTCCAAGTTGAAGGAAAACATAAATAACATTTCGTGACTAAACTTGTATAACACATCCATTAACCGATTAAAATATTTCACTAGTGACAGCCCTGACTTTGGGCGCGGAAGACAGAGGGGCGTAGCGGGGTGAAGGGGGAAGTAGGTATTAAAAGCGCGGCATTTGGGGCCTGGGCAAAGGAGATTCGCTTCTACGTGTAGTTATTGTTTATTCTTATGCTAGTACCTTAAGGGGTTTAATTATGCTCTTAAGATGTAGGGATTCATGTTGATTTTATGTTTGTTAAGCTGGAGATTTACATATTAAATACGTATAAAGCTGCATTTCCCTCACTTGGATTAATTCCACGTATAATATTCAAATATTCAATGTTCTGAATCCGAGAAGTTACCATGTATCGCCGGAGGCTGTTCCTACATTGGCTCCGCTGAGATTTGAGTTCGAGTGTATTAAAATACAGACAGTTCATTATTGCCTCCTAAACATTGTATTGCCAAGTCAACAAACTGCTTTACAGATTAGCAATCTATAGCAAAAGGTAATTTATCGAAGAATTTTTGTTGGGCATATATAACATTTAATACAATCTTTTTTTGCTTGACTATACGCATACATAATCATCGGCCGGAAGAAGACGTACCAAATAGGGAGACAAGGAGATTTAGGTATATGGACTAAGACACTCATTTAAGTTAACTGTACGTACAGGTCGATTCACAAGAGTTGGCACGAATGGATTAAACGAAAGTAATGTCAGCTATCACTGTGTGAGTGCCGTCCTTTGAATCGATGTTCGAATTTCAAACCGAAAACCTATTATTATTTTACACACTAGTATACCTACTTTCGTTTACTCATTCAATCCATTCGTGCCAGCTCTTGTGAATCGACCTTTCTGTACCGACTTGACCGTTTGGTAACTAAAAAACTCAGGCATTATGTAGCACACTGACGTGCTATGAATCTTTATTTATTTTTAAGTATTTTGGTAAATAACATCTATATAAAGTCAACTTTATTTATGTTTCACAGTGAACCATCGCTTTTTTACTTGTGGCAATATTGTCCCGGAGGAATAAGAAGGTTCGACATCGATATTATACGGAAAGAATATGGTAATGCGCTGTGTTGCTTGACAGAGTCGAGGCTTAGCGCTCCGGGCGAGCATCGCATCAGATATTCCTTAGTTAATATCAATCTTGTTAGTATGGCAATAAGTGATAAAACAAATGTTCAATGTAAGAAGATACAAAAAGGGTTTAATAACTTTTTTTTTTATCCTGGTCCAAAATCAAAAAGCGTTTGCCAAATTAAAATGTTAATGTAGCTAGAGGCTGATTGCGTTTTTTGCGATTTTGCGTACCTATTCCATCGAAGTCTTCAAGGTTGGCAACGCATTTGCGGTCGTAGGATTGCAGTCGTCAGATTGTAGTCACAAATATCTACGGGTCCCAGATCCCACACAAAGAATCTGGTATTTTAAAAGTATTTCGGGAATTAACGCTTCCAAATACTAATAAATTTAACATTCGGCCAACATTTATACACAAAATGGACCCAAATTATTAACTATGCGTATCAAATTATCAACACTGAAGGTGTTAAAAAGTTGGTCGTACTGTTAAATTGTTAAACATAGTTCAGGCTTAACATCAATTAATTTTAGTAATATATACAGGAGAGGAGCGAAGTTCGAGACTTCGCACTAAAACAATTTCTTGAATAAATTAAAACTTGGGAAAGGCTATTCCAACCACTTTACATAACAATGAGGCACACTATTATGTCAAGTTACACTCGTTCAATATTAATGAGGAAATAGTGCACAAAAGGGAAAATCGCTTAATAATAAAAGGAAAAGAAATTTTAATTATAAATGTACAGTGAGACTCGTCCATTGGAATTGTATTATGGTGTAAAACCATTTTTCTCAAAAATGTCCGGAAATGTTGACATTCCTATCTACATATTGAGACGCGAAATACATAGTTTACTGACAGTTCTCAAATTAAAAAAAAAAAACATTGCGTGCTCGGTACACAAGCCCGCAATGTTGCATACAAATTCCATTACCATCTAGCTTGTAACTTTAAAAAAGTGAAATGGGCCATAATAAAATGAGGGCACAAGTCTTATACATCCAAATTTTACTCGAAACATAACTTTTTTATTTGTGCCTGGAATAGCTTATGTTTTTTTTAAAACAAGAATTGCGTTTCTCCTTCTCATAAACAAAAGGGCGGTAAGGAGTGATGGTTTTTTCACATGAAGTTTCTGATTGTATGCAATTCAAAAAATGAGTTCAAGCGATGAAGATTTGACTCCAACACAAAATTTTTCTTGCGATTTTTGAGAAAAGCACTATATTTGCCTCGGCAGGAACAGCAATTGCGGGCTTCGTATTTTTAAACGGACTCGCAAGCTCGTCCGTTTAATCCAATACTCAGCCCGCAATTGCCTACCTCCATGCCTAGGCAATAATGTACTATTACCGTTGGACCATTGGATTCAAGCGGCGCAAGACCGGTCCTTGTGGCAAACCTTGGGGGAGGCCTAGATGTCCAGCAGTGGACGTCTTTCGGCTGAAATGATGATGATGATGATGATGACCATTTTCGTAATTTAACCCTTAACCAGGTAACGGATCCATGTTCCCCACCTAGAACCTACTCAATAGTACCTTGTATGTTAGTACCTAAGGCTGAAACTGTACTGTCACGTGTGATCTGTCAGCCTGGTTAATGGTCGTAGGGAGCTTATGCATGATCCGTCTGGATATTTACCAATATCTTATCCTTTAACCTACCGCGAAGCAGCAGTGTTCACATTTTTGTGTTCCGCGTGGGGATAAGACAACCAGTAAAATCGCCATTTATTCGCATGTTATACACTTTCAAAAATTTCAATTCCGGTCCCAAGGCGGCCCATAGTATCATAAATATGAGGTAGGTTTAGGTTATGGTAGTTCTTCAGCTGCCGGGAGGGCCAAACCACCCAGATATAGGAGATATAGGAGCTTTTGTCATATATGCTAATAAATTATGTATTTAATTGTGCAACAAAAAACCAACCTTCGATTTTAACCCTTAAAAAGTCGTGAATTCAAACCCTATTTAATTTTGAATTAGCATAAAAAAATGGATACAAAAAAAATACAAAAAGTTGGCATTATGTTATGATGGAAATTTCCATCGCCATGCAAAGAAGGGTTAGACACTTTTAGTTAATTAGAAAACACAATAACAGCCACTGGACACTCGCCGTAGTCATAAACTATGACAAACATTATTAAACTTTTCAAAATCATATGAATATGATAATTTATTACAAAAGCAAAACGACACATCGCTTCATAATCATTTACCATTCGTACCGGATCCAGCGTCGCTATTGCCTAACGCACGGTCGCAATCGCAATCGGCTTCAAAGTGGAACAATTGTTTTCATTTTGTATGCAGACTCGCCTTCGACTTTCAAAATGAAAACGATTGCGATTGCGAGTGCGTTAGGGAATAGCCCCCCTGCGACGCTATTGCCTAACGCACTCGCAATCGCAATCGGCTTCAAAGTGGAACAATTGTTTTCATTTCGTATGCAGACTCGCCTTCGACTTTCAAATGAAAACGATTGCGATTGCGAGTGCATTAGGCAATAGCCCCCCTGGTCTCTCCTCGTTATCTAGCTGCATAGAATATCCCTCGTGATGAAGCTCCAGATTGAATAAGCCCGTAATCCGTTCCGTCCCAGATTCTATTCCCGTTACTGTTAACGGGTGCAGTTTGCAACGGCTGTAAAAGCCGGGCTGGTAATTCTATTGTGCCTAAGTTCAGAACTTCCTACTTCCGGAACAATAACTGCCATGTTTACTGCGGGCACAGCAGACATCTTTAATTCAGTAAAACATGTAACAGGGCCTTTATTCTACAAAGGCTTAGCCGATCTTTGATGTAATAACGTCTCTTAATGTAAAGTTAGTAGCTGTCATAATGTTTACAATTTGATTACGATATGAAGTAGACAAAGGATGTTTCGTGATTTGTAAACCGATTTTGATGAAAAAATATAGAATACAATCTGACGAAATTGGCCTTGTCCCAAACTAAGCTCTAGGCTTATTCTATGGGTACTAGACAACAATAAGCGTACTTGTTTAAATAAATACTTAGAATACATCCAAGACTCAGGAACACAAGGAACTCGCTTAGGTACATTACACAAATTGCCCATACTGAGAATCGAACCAGAAACCGTACTTTGTAAGGTCACTAACGACGCTAACCACGTTGGCAAACCTATTTAGGTGTTGTTCCATTAGATTTCGGCAAAAAAAATATTGGCGGGTAATTTTAATAAGTTTAAAATCATCTTATCCTTTGACCTTCCGCCAAGCAGCAGTGTTCGCATTGTTGTGTTCCGGTGTGGGGATAATACATTACAACCGGTGATATTATTTGCATAGAGGCTTTTTATCTTAGTTCTGGGGTTGGCAACGCATTTGCGGCGGAGCTCCGTCTTGAGATTGTAGACTTGATGCAAATGTCTATGGGGTAAACTAATCATCAGGTGGCTTGTGTGCTCGTTCGCCTTTCCCATGCCTTAAAAAGCCTCTTGTTTAACGAGCGTACAGTGCGATAGCTCTTAGAAAACGCTTTGGTTTTGTACTTGTCTCTCACTCGCTCTGACACTGAGTGAGAGAGATATACAAACCGAAGCAGTTTCTGAGTGCTCACACGCAGACTGTAGTGTACTGTAAAATATCTAAGTACTGTGACGTAAACCTCGAATTTATTGAATAAAGGCATCTGGATGTGTCGGTGGCTTATATAAATGTCAAAACAAAGAAAGCACTTAGCAGTTGTAGTTCTGATGGAGTTCAGTTAAGTTTGTATTTACGTAAGTTTCATTGAAGATGATAAACAACACTTTTATGTTGAGAAAAATAAAAGAACACAAGGTTGGTTCTGTTTTTTCGCTAGCATTGTTAGCGATTTTGAGTGAGCATCATTTTTAACGCATTCACTGCCACCGACGCATATATGCGTCACAGTGACTTCCACCCAGTGCCCTCAACGCATATGTGCGTTCTTACAGTAAGCAAGCTTCATATAAAACAAAAGATATGGCACCTGGCGAAAGTTCAAAAAACAGTACTGGCAGTCAATGCGTTAAACAACGTCAAAACCAAGTAGCTTCAAAAATATCCTTAAAAAAAGTGAACCAGGTATATTTTAATGTTATACTGAATTCCTAAAACATTAATATTTTATGGCCCGTACAGTTTGTTCTTTTATTTTATGTTTGTTGTATCTTTTTTATGTGCTTATTTTAGAATTAACACCGTTACTCCCTGTTTTGGACTAACATTGAAGACTTTGCCTTGGGGTTTTTTAGCCTGGTAAAATTAAGGAAATGAGACCGAATAATTCGTGTAGTTTTGAAAATTGGTACAGTTTTAATTCTTGGAGATATCTTGAAGAACACATAATTCCCTAAGGGTGGAAGACAAGCCGGCGGTGGGGAAGGGGGAAAAGGTAATACAAATAATTTGTGTAACGTAATACTTGAATGGACTGTGCCACCATTTTTTACGCTGTGATAACACAAAATAAGCTCTAGTTATGTTCGTTCCGCTAAATGCAAAAGTGGATTAGATTAAATAGGATTGATGTTGAATAATCTACCAATAAAAATAATAATATTAGTACTTAGTGCGTAAACTTAAGTTTTATCTATTTTATGGGTACAGTCGAGTTCATAAAAACGTTCGTCGTAAGCGCAGTTAACCATACAAACAATGGACCCAAAAAAAGTTCCGTTGAGCGACGAAAAGTATCCCTACAATTGTATGGCTAAATTTCATGTGACAACGGAAAAGTTTGATAGAAAATTTAATTGAGTGAGTTAGCGTGCCCAACTTTTTGGTCCTTACCCAAATATGTGTACCTACACTTTACTACCTTGTCTATTTAATATGTCATGTTTAAACTGACATACATAAATTGTCACAGCGATTAAAGGGACAAGGTACTAAAGTGTACACATATTCATGAACTCTACTGTACCTATTATTTTATCGTAACACCTTTTATCGAACGCATAATTTAGCAGAATTTTCATTTCATCGAAAGGCATTTCTCGCCGCATGAGTTTTGTTTTTTTTGGTAATTATAAGTCTAACCTAACTTACGTAATTGATGTTTACGACATCCTGAAATCATCATGGTTTTAGCAGAAAACTAGCGTTCGATGAAATAAAATTCGATAAAATGATACTGTCTATGAAGTGCATGAAATTCGATAAAATGTTGGGGTGGAATAAAAATATATTCTTTATTTTATGGCATTGAGGTAAGATGGTGGTAGCTATATGAATGGACCCTGCAGGCCTAGTACCTGTGGTTGCGTTTACCGCGTGATAAAATGTGGATAAAGCATCTGTCACTGTGGTCCTTATATAAGTGTCAGAAAGTGACGGATGTCTTATCCACAATTTCTCACGCGATAATCGCAGCCATATTAGGCCCCCAGCACAAGGTTAATATGTCTTAAGTTTTTGCATTACAGCTGTTTTCTTTACAGTGTTTTACCCTAGAGGATTCTGCTGAATCTTTTCAAAGATGTTGGATCATTTTATCAAAGAACGCTGAACAAAATGCACAGCTCAGTGAACGTATTACCTGGCTGATCCAAGCAAGGAAGCACTGAGTTGCACTTAAAATGTATCTACACATCGGTCCACATATTTTACACTGGGTTGCACCAAAACGTATATTTCTTCTTCATCAATTCCAAGAAACATTTATATTAATATGTTTTTTGAGGATAAATAATTAGTGCCGTTATTTGGGTAAGGACCAAAAAGTTGGGCACGATAAGTCACTCAATTAAATTTTCTATGAAACTTTTCCGTTGTGACACGACAATTAACCATACAATTAAGTGGGGATACTTTTCGTCGCACAACGGAACTTTTTTCAACGGAACTTTTTTCAACTTCGTTGTTTGTATGGTTAACTGCCCTTAATGGTGGTCCAACTTTTTGGTCCTCACCCATTTAACACTGTAAAACCATTGCCTTTGACGATTATTGTTAACGTTTTGATAGCTCTTATTTACTTGACAGTAAAGGCGGCCGAGTTAAAAACAATACCACAACAGGACTTGACAGAAGCGCGTGGAGCTAACCCCATGTGCTTCTGTTTAGTCCACCAGAGTAAATCTCTATAACCGAACAATTGTCCTCGCGTGTGATATCCATGGACTTGTTTCTCTAATAAGTCCATGGAGATTGTCTAAAACTCGATACTGGCGAAATACACCTTGTTAAACACAAGAAGTGAAAGCCATTAATTAAGGAAAAAAAAACCACAACATGTAAAAGCAATTTTTTTTACCCCGTAGAATAGAAGGCCAGGTTAAACTTTAATCTCTTTGAAAATTAGTCAAAATCCTAAAGAACGAGTAGGTTCTTAGTGTATGCATACTGTAATTGCCAATCATTCGTTTTATATGACAGGGTTCTAAATTTTAACTATCTTCTTCTTGCCTAACGTCTTTACAGCCTAACTTCAGCGTTAACACGGACAAATAAAGAACAAAAATGTTTGTTTAAGGGTGGATTTAGACCAAGCGAACGAACAAGAATATTATGGCATTATCTCTTACGGTGGGTTTAGAACAAACAAGCGAATGCTCAAGAACATATTTTGTCTGTATTTTTACAAAGAAAATGTAAGAGATATTGCTATAGAATTCTTGTTCGCTCGCTTGGTCTAAACCCACCCTTACGTTTTCTTTGTAAAAATAAAGACAAAACGTGTTCTAGAGCACTCGCTCGTTTGGTCTAAACCCACCCTGATGTGTAACCGCCGCACTCAGAAACAGTTCAGACACCATTAATTCGTTCCTTTTTCAAACTTCACAAAAGAACAACTTAATCGTCATTTTAAGTCAAATGGTACTACATTTAATAGATTTTTAAGCAAGAAGTTATCGACCAAAATCTCATTTGCGGCGAAAACATCGACAATCTCGATGGAGCCATAACCTACAAAAAAAAAATTGAATTGAAGTTGTTGCTGCACCCGAGTGAAAACTTCAGAACGAGTAAATAGTTTTATTTTAGTCGCTCAGAAACTACATTAATTTAGACCATACTCAGTTAACTTTTACTTTAAAATGCTTGCTTCCCTGCTCTCTCTTTGGACGACTTTTGACTTACAGCAAAAGTTAAAAGGTACTTTGTGTTCTGGTAAAGTCGGCTAGACTCGCATAAGATGGTCTAAGATCCGAATAGGTGAAGATTTGGACCGGGCTGTTTATTCGATGAAAAGTATTTTATATCAAATTGAATACGCTAAATAATATGTGGCGAATAGGTAGGCTGGAAAAATGTAGTCCAGTAGGTACTTATATCATTAAAAAAATAGTTAAAAATGAACTTTTTTTTTTAAATTGAAATTGTTTGTTTAATAGACAAATTACATACTAATCGAAAGTATAAAGTCTATAGAATATGCAAACGTTAGGTTTGGTGCAAATTACTAGTACCGACTTACCTGTTTATGCCTACCAATAGTTCGACGGGAAAAAATTGTCAAACTAACGTTTGCATATTCTATAGGCTTCATACTTTCGATTGGTATGTTTGTCCATTAAACAAGTCATTATATTTTTTTAAAACAAAGTTAATTTTTAAATTTTTTAATAATTATATACCGGACTGAAATTTTTCAGCCTACCTATTCGCCACATATTATTTAGCGTATTAAATTTGATATAAAATACTTTTCATCGAATAAACAGCCCGGTCCAAATCTTCTCCTATTCGGATCTCCTACTAAGAGCGTATGGAAGCGAGTGAGTGAGAGACTTTTCAGGAGTTATTATGGCACTGTACACTGTAGTGACTACGAGTGTCTAATCTTCTATACCTTACCTTTCACCGCATCTTGGGAGTGCTCCCGAAACTTTGGCTCTTCCAGCAGGAACTCGTCGGTGGCAAAGCTGTTAATCCCTAACTAATTTCCTGATTAGTAAGCTGGGTATTATAAGTTTCCGTGCATTATGAGCAGGGTACACATCAACCGCATCTTCCGCTCTTCTGCAAATATATTTCAAATCTTTACATACTCGTAGTATGAAACAAAAGTCTGTCCCATTAGAACTAAAAAAACACATTTGTTCGTGAAAAACAACAACAACGGACAGAGTAATACGCACAAGAAGTATGTAGTCGTAATATATTATGGTCCTAACTCAGCATAATGCTAGCTTTAACTCAGCGCTGGTCATCCGTTGGAACTATCAAGTGAAACCACATAATGTTCTACACACATATCTAATTATTTGCATACAAAAACTTAAATAAGAAAATGAGAAAAATTAAAATAAGAAAATAAAATTTGCATGCAACATGTTATGCTCTACTAGCGACCCGCCCTCGCTTCGCTCCGGTTCATGTGAGTTTTCTATGACACCCGTACATAATTCAGAATTTATTATACGTAAATACCCCCCTCTTGAATGATGAAAACAGCATTAACCTCGTAAGGCCCAGTGTGCAGTAGGATGTACATAATCAAGGCAATGTAATTGGAACTGTGTTGCCGTGGGAATAAGGTTTATTTTCCTATCTTCATGAACTGAAAATGGCATTATCAAACAAATGTAATTGAACTTTATTACCTTGATGGTAGATTCAAAGTCCCACTCACAAAAAACTCCCTCTTTGTAGTATCGTGGGCCTTACGAGGATAAAATCCGTTGCGCAGTTTAGAAGATCTAAGCGTACAGACGGCCGAAGCGACTTTGTTTTATACTACCTATGTATAGAATATCGAAGATTAGGGGACGCGTAAGAAAGTCACTGCGCACCACTAATTTTGAGTGTTAGTAAAAAAAGTGGTTACGTATTGATGTCAGCGTGGCCACAACCTTTACCTGATCACAAACGGGAGGTGAGGTTGGTGTTGACCCGGCTTCACATGCAACTCTCGTGAATAATTAGTTGCAGCGGTCTCATGCGACTTTGACTCGAGTAAACGCATTGAGACGGGATAACACAGCGGGATTTTGTCTCAATAATATTTCAAATACTTAATGGTTTAAGTAAGTTGGTGTGAGTGAGTTTATGGAGAAAGTTTGACGCACTGTAATATTTTTTTGACGTACCTAATCAATTATCCCGGATACACTGTTTGTTTAATCATAAAAGGGCACGTTTTACTAAGACGTATTAAATTACTCGTTCTAGGTACACTATTCACGGAAATCATCTAGGTTTCAGGGTTTTTATTTACTTTCCTAAAAACTTATATGCCGAATTTCATCAAAATCTGTTTTTGCGTCATAGCAAGACCGATTCCGAAAGTCTTACTTTACATACAAACCTACATTAAATATTACTTGGAAATTTATAACTTTAGTAAAATTTGTAGGACTTATAGTTTTAGGAAGAAAAAAAGATACGGATCTTAACTATTTAAATAATACGTCCTATTACCAATATGCATGCACCAACAGTTGCATACACGCACACACATCCACGCAAACACACAATCGCATGCACGCACGCAAACACATACACCAAACGAAAACTCATCCTAGCTATAGACATATAAAACATTACATTACAATTAAAGCGAGGATGACTTCCGCGACCTTAAATAAAGCGCCTTACATATCAATGCATACTCAGAGAAAGTTATGAAAACACACCGTATTCATCTTCACTGGCTCGACCCAGTGACTCGGAGCTCGCCGATGCAAATTCTTCGAACACTCACATCTCCGATATCGGCGCATATTTTATAGGTCGCGATGTGCCCTGACACGGAAACAATGCAGGCAGATTGAAAAATGCACGAAAAATATGCACATTTTTCCTGTAGGTGAAAATATTGGGGCTACCGATAAAAGCAGCTTTACTGAATGGCTTAGAAAATGGATCATTGGATGAATTTTACAGTTTTGAACGCTCAATTTTTCTAATAAACATACTGTATTTGTTTGCTTAGTGCAATGGAAAAACCTAGAAGAAGAAGAGCTTTATAAGTAAGACCAAACGTGGACGAAGAGGATACGTCGTCTGTTTGTTTGAATTTGAATAAGGCTTTGTGCGGGAAATGGATTTAATAACTTCGGGTTAAAATTTGACATTTACACTCAATGAAACGAATGCCGACTTAGAGCCAACATAAATTCTATCTTTACTGTCGTCTGTCTGTTTGTTACACTATCACGGATAAACCGCTGAATCAAATAGTCAAAAAATGATAGTTTGAGTCCCGGGAAAGAACATAGAGTACTTTTTATCTCGAAAATCATCCCCTAAGGAGGTGATATTAGGGATGGTAGTTTGAATGAGAATTTGGCCATTTATGTTTGGGAGTTATTCTACTTAATAATATAAATGCGAAAGTTAGTGTGTGTGTGTGTGTGTGTGTGTGTGTGTGTGTTAGTTTGTTACTCCTTCGCTCTGCAATGACGGATTTGGATGAAATTTGAAATGGAGGTAGCTTATACCCTGGATTAACACATAGGCTACTTTTAATCCCGAAAATTTAAAAGTTCCCGTGGGAATAACCATAATCGAAATCTAAGCGGACGAAGACGCGGACACAAGCTATTATCCACTAATCCTACTAATAGGTACGAGTATCACTAATCCTACTAATATAATAAATGCGTAAGTTTATGTTTTAGTTTGTTACTCCTTCACGCTGCAACGGGTGGACGGATTTGGATGAAGTTTGAAATGGAGATAGCTTATACCTTGGATAAACAATAGGCTACTTTTCATACCGAAAAATTAAAAAGTTATCGAGGGAACAACTATAATCGGACAAAAGCTAATATTTATAAAATATAAATTAGACTTATACGAGAAGCGTGATTTTTTGTAGTTTTTGCCCGACTTTAATGATCGCTGACTCTTTTGTTCCGTAACAGATAGTTACGTAAAATTTTCAAAAAGTGAGAAGTACTGGTTACTTTCTAGGTAAGTTTTGCAAAACCACTTTATGTTTTACAATTGCTCAAAGTAATTTCCGGCACCGTTTAATACACTTAGTCATTCGTAAAACCAATCATCAAAAATATCTATCCATTTGTATTCTGGAAGTGCAGCAGACTCATGATCCCAAGCTCTTAAAAGTTCCTCATCACTGGTAAATTTCCATCCTTTTAGCTTGTCTTTGATACTAGGGAATAAAGCGAAGTCGCAGGGGGCTAAATCGGGACTGTAAGGCGGGTGCTCAATCATTTTTATCCCAGCAGTTTTAAAATAATTCACTGTTAGAGCCGCTCGATGTGCCGGTGTGTTATCATGGTGAAAATGCCAAGTTCCGAGTCTTGAGTTGGGACGGACTTCCTTAAGTTTATCTAGCACCCGTGGCAAACATTCATTATTTTACCAGTTAGCTGTTACAGTACGCTGATTGTCCAGGACAACTCGATCTTTTATACCACGTCTTGTAAAAAATACAGCCATCACCTTGTTTTTTAACAGACTTTGAATGAATGAATGAATGAATGAATGAATGAATCATATTTATTTTCCGAAGCAAGTCACATACATTGCATGTTATGTCAAATGTACAAGAAATTACATCGGAATCGTCAAAAATATATACAAATTTATAATCAAAAATAGAAATGAAGTCAGGATAACAATAAAAATACAAAACTAAGGAGTTATCACCGTTAAGGATCGTCTTAAAAATAGCATGCAACCAAATTAGCATTTTTTTTAAAATATTTAACATAGTAAGTCAAAACATCAGAAATAATAAAAACAATAAACAGATTAAATCAAAACATTTTAAATAATTTATGTACCTAATTATAAATTAAGGTACATAAACTCTTTAACTGAGTATAATGGATTTTCCAATAAAAGGTTTTTCAGCCGGCGTCCAAATGCTTCGTCGGATGGTTCATTCCTAAGTTCGGAGTTGATTTACGGGATTGTGTTTTCGTAGTTCATTTTCAAATAGCCAAACTTTATTTCTACTTTTAGTTGGCATGTTTCATCACCAGTGACGATGCTGTTAACATAAGCACTTGACCCATTTTAATAAATTTTTAACATTTTTTACAGCATTGTAATCGACAATCCCTTTGCTCCGCCGTTAGATCGTGGGGTATCCATACAGTGCAAACTTTTCTTGCACCGAGAATTTCGTGCAAATTTCTGATAGCGCTTGGTGCACTGATGCCCAGAGCTTCTTCTATTTGCCTATAGGTCATTCGACCGGCAACTTGAATTCGCCATCCGCGAAAAAATGAGAAACGATACCCATGACGACATTTTCGAAAACCATCGTGGCCGTCATCTTGAATGCCAAATTTGATATTTGATATCTGACATCATTTTCAAAATTGCATCGACCTATGACGACTTTTTCGAAAACTATCATGGCCGCCATCTTGAATGCCAAATTTGATATCATTTTCGAAATTGCCCTCCCCGAAAACATGAAACACGATACCCATGAAGACTGCTTCAAAAAACATCATGGACGCCATCTTAAATTCCGAATCTGACAACATTTTCCAATTGGCCATCCGCGAAAACATGAGAAACAATACCCATGATGACTTTTTCGAAAACCATCATGGCCGCCATCTTGAATTACAAATTTGATATCATTAATATATATATATATATATATATATATATAATATATTTTTTATTTAATTCGCCATCCGCGAAAACATCAGAAACGATATCCATGTCGACTTTTTCGAGAACCATCATGGCCGCCATCTGGAATTCGAAATTTGATATGATTTTCGAAATTGCCATCACCAAAAACATGAAAGACGATACCCATGACGACTCTTTCAAAAAATGTCATGGCTGCCATCTTGTATTCCGAATCTGACATCATTTTCTAATTCGACATCTGCGAAAACATCAGAAACGATACCCATGACGACTTTTTCGAAAAACGTAATGGCCGCCATGTTGAATTCCGAATCTGACATCATATTCGAATTTGCCATCCGCGAAAACATCAGAAACGATATACATGACGAATTTTTCGAAAACAATCACGGCCGAAATCTTGAATTTCAAATTGAAACGAAACCATGAAACACGATAGGTATCCATGACAGCTTTTTCGAAAACCATCATGGCCGCCATCTTGAATTTCATATTTGATATGAATTTCAAAATTACCATCCCCGAAAACATGAAACACGACACCCATGACGACTTTTTCAAAAACTATCATGGCCGCCATCTTGAATGCCATGTTTGATATTATGACTTTCCAATTCGCCATCTGCGAAAACATCAGAAACGATACCCATGACGACTTTTTCGAAATACGTCATGGTCGCCATGTTGAATTCTGAACCTGACATCATATTCGAATTTGCCATCCGCGAAAACATCAGAAACGATATCCATGACGACTTTTTCGAAAACCATCATGGCCGCTATCTTGAATTCGAAATTTGATATGATTTTCGAAATTGCCATCACCGAAAACATGAAACACGATACCCGGTATAAAATACGATATGCGGAAAACATGAAAATTACGCACGTCGACCTTTTTACAGGCGTTTTTCATGCTGCCACCTTCTGCATCAAAGCGGGGAGAGCGCGCTGATAAACGCCTGTAAAAAATATAATTATACACAATTTCAAGTGACCAGCTTAAACTGGCTTTGACCCCTCTTTTCCACCCTTTAATTACTATACCTTAATTTTATATCTTCTTCTATATATATAAAAGGCAAATCTGACTCGCTGACCTATATATCAACGCATAGCCGAAACTACTGTACCTAGAAACTTGAAATTTGGTACAGGGGTTCTTTTCATGATGCAATCGAGAACTGTGCAACTAAGAATGATTTTTTAGAAATTCAACCCCCGACGGGAAGAAATAGGGGGAGTAGCGGGGAACTAATTCTACGTGTACGGAGTCGCGGGCGTCCTCTAGTTACATATATAAACCTGATCACCGTTTATTGTGTTAGTGATAACCGCATGAACATTGGTTCAGTGGTTTTCAATTAATGCGATAAGAGACAAAATTTAACAGATAAACAGATAAACAGACACCAACTCTAAAAGTTGTGTAAACGTGTTCTGCTGCTCATTCTGAGGCCCCCTATAGTGTTTTTAAGTTCATATCTCAAATGTACAGATTTAATGGTGCGGAAGCCTTCGTGTGTGAGTTGGCCGGGATTTTTTAATTATTATATGCTTAAACCCCTATATTTCTCATTTAATTCGTAATATCGTACACAAAGAGGTGTCGCGTTTAGCTCCCTTTCTGTCTTGAATGACACAAAGGGCTGCGTCATAAAAGGAAGTGATAAAAAGAGATAAGGTGGAAAGAAACCGAGCCAATGGACCTGTACAAAGGACCTGTACAAAGGACTGGAATGATAATAAAATAAAGTTTTATGGCACTTTTTAATGTTTATGGTGAGATAGATCAATTCTTTAGTGGTAGTACCTTGTGTAGGGACCGCCTGGATCATTACCACCGTCTTATTTCTTTAACCTACCGCCATACATTACTTTGTGTTCAAGCGTGGGGATAAGGGTTCCCCAATGGAATCCCTAATCCCTAATCGTCTTTTGTCCTAATACATCGTTTGTCCGAATTTTAATTTATCCTAAAGCCATTTCCGCTTAAAGTTTAAAACTTTTTAGTGTTGTTATAATATATATAACCTGAACCTAACCGAACCGCAGATATAATGGGAAAACTTAAAAAGTTGCCTGTCAAATCTAAAACCCAGTTTAGGGCAAATGAAAATTCGGACAAACGATGTGTTAGGATAAACGTTGTTAGGGATTCCGAGGGACACCCAAGTGGGCTCTAAAGCCCATAAAACTAGGAATCTAGTGAGAAAAAAGGCGATAAGCCTGAAGTCCAAGTGAAAAAAGGTTATAAATCATATACACAGTCAAACCTTACCTTAACCTTAACCTTTGGCTGTGTATATGATTTATAACCTTTTTATTAAGAAATAAGTCGACTTTTATCACTAGGACATTGAAATTTGTAGTCTCAAGACTTTGAACGCGCTACGAACCACGTCATTTCAATCATTTTACCAACTATCTTATCCCCGGGTTTCCCTCGAAATCCCTAACAACGTTTGTCCTAACACATCATTTGTCCGAATTTTCATTTGCCCTAAACTGGGTTCCTAGTTTTATGGGCTTTAGAGCCCACTTACCATCAAGTGACCTGAAAGGTTGTTTGCCTTCTCCATCCATGCCATAAAAAATATAACTTTATTAAAAAAATGTAACGCGCTGAAGTTGTGAATACCTACACTAATTGTTAGACCAACAAGAAAATGTAATTGGGTAAATACTGAAAAAAAGGGTAAAGCGCTGTCCAGAATACAATGCCCGATTTTGTACGGCGTGTATTTATTCGCAATTTGTAATTGTTCATTGTTGAAAATATTCCTTATATTACAAACAACGACCCACCAACAGGAAAGTTTATGAGATTAAACAAATTTAACGTTAGCAAATATATATTTTTTAATGTTTCATGTTTTGTTACTATTAGATCATTGGAATTCTGACCCACCGTAGAACTGTGTCACAGTGACATTATGATTCAAGTTGTAAGAAGTGTCAAACAATTGTTTTGTTGTGTCACCGTGACACCGTTCTATGGTGGGTCGAGGTTCCATTGGGCCCACCATAGAAGTGGGCTCTATTCTACTGGTTAAAACTATTATTGCCTTTGACATACTATCGTATTGTTGTTTTGTGGTCAGCAAATTATTGTTGATCGAAGGTGTAGAGTGTAAGGGTCTGTTGTTTGATCAGTAGTTAACTCAACTAATTGTTAAAATTCGATAAAGGAATGGAAAATTTGACGCATTTCTTTGAGATTTAACCTTTAGTTACGGTTTTTAACAATTAGTTTAACTACTGATCAAAGAACAGGCCCTAAGAGGTCCTGTGTTACAATGAAGCTTGAAATTACGTCGTAAGAATTGTTAAACAAAATGTCACTGCGACACAGCTCTATGGTGGGTCAGGGTTTAATTTTTCCTAGCACGCTTAGGGCCGAGTTCACCAACCTATTTAACAGACGGTTAAGTCTTAAGCAGCTGTTAATCAAAAAAAATTGACACCCGTTAAACCGCTAACCGTCCGTTTAATTGTTGGTGAACTCGGCCCTTATAATGCTAATGATGTTCCAAATCATAAAATGAAGTCACTTCCGCTGTCTTTTCGCTACTCAACAGATTTTAATGCAGTTTTCAGAAATAGATAGTGATTCAAGAGGAAGGTTTATAAGTATAATTTAATTCTAGTTTATGTAGGGGTGTAACTGAAAACTCACATAAACCGAAGGAACATAATAGATCACACGAGTGTTGTAATGCTAATTACGCAAAGTCGCGTACAATACTTTATCTACATACATATTATAAGTACTATTTTTTACTATAAAAATGCTGTTAGTGAAAATAAAAAATCTGTAAAGTGATACATTCTATGGCATGAGTAGGTATCTGAGTGGGCTGAATGCTTATGATTTCTAACGCAGACTGCAACTGCAACACATCAAATATGTTCGCGGAAAGATCTGCTTCAGATTTTCTGATAAATTCCCGGCATTCTAGTCATGTAGGCAGAAGCGTTTTCGTTTTACTCGTGGCGCCAGTGAAGTGGAAGGGCTTTTAGAAATCTGGGCTCTAAGTACGAGTATAAAACCTATAGCTCCCAGTCGTATAGGAAATGCAACGCACAAGCTGTTATTTGGTGAATATTTTTGAATAAAAGTAGAAGCAACATTGATTTAGGAGTTTTGTCCATGTTTAATTCAACCTTTAATTGTGTTGGCGATCGCTTATAAAAGGGAAATGCTTCTTAGTTCGTCCACTTGTAGTGATATTTGATTTTTTTCAGTAGATATTTAATAATCTTAGTGATGTATTGTATGCTGGGATTTTGCAGTGACAAAAGACCATTTACATTTTCAAACGTTGGAATTGAAAACCTTATCTGCATCGCCACTGTTAGTATGGAATCATATTTTATAAAGTTAAACAAAATAAGTAAATTTTAAATTTATTTTTGAAGATCCGTTTTTTAAACTCGGAAAAGGTAAAAATCGCTTGTTATTTAAAATACGTCGCTGGTAACTAGTCTACTTTATTTGCCTTTGCCAAGAACGTACTAATTGACTTATGTTTATCATATTTTGTTTACAGTTCAGGACCCCAAGAGGCATGCAAAGATAAAGATAAAAAAAAAGATCTACAATGTAGATCTGATACAAAACATACGAGTACCTATATGTCCAAATCTTCTAACGGGTTATAACTATAACTAGGTATCGATGATTAATGATTAGTTATACGAACTGCTTAAAAACTTAAAACGTTATTCTACCCTTTTACATTTTGGGTGGGTAGCACTTGTTTAGGTTCCCGTACCCAAAGGGTGCCCAAGGGACCTTATTAATAAGCCTCTCCGTCCGTCCGTCTACCTGTCAGCAGGCTGTATCTCATGAACCGTAAAAAAATTACAGGGGTCCCCATACAGGAAACGTGTTTTTTACGGCGTGGTACGGTACCCTTTGTGTGCACGTCCGAGTCGCACATGACTTTTTTATGGATGGCAGAGTAATTATCCAATACGGAATATTCATGTCTTTTTTTTCACAGTTTCAGTTAAAGCTGATTCATGTAAAAAACAGTTGAGAAAAATATTTTTTTGAATACCTATCTAAAAAAATAACCAAGATGGATAAGACAACAAAGATTTGTTACTCTTTCTAGCAAAACAGAATTTAACATGGAGTTTATATGGCTGACCGGTTACTTGACGTGACAGTGCATATCGGAGCTCTCTGTCTAATCGCTGTCTAATTAGCAGTTTAAAAATAAATGTTTAAAAAAACAAAAACCCGCCTTCAAAAATGCAAAAAATAACTTCATTTAAAATGGTAGGTCAGTCCAACTGCATTCGGCTTTTGGTTGGAAGTTATTTTTTGCATTTTTGAAGGCGGGTTTTTGTTTTTTTAGACATTTATTTTATTTTATACTTTTTAGTGATCCTATTTATGCTGTTACGTAGCTCCTCTTCTAAATATTAATGAGAAACTATAAAACATTTCAAGCTCGCCGCAGACAACGCCGCGGGAATGTCATAGTCATATTTAAACCTAAATGTGCTTCGTCATAGTCGCTCAACTACCTTTATCGAAATATCTTATCGCCACCCTTGAAATAGGTACCGTTAAGGAGTTCCGGTGGCCATCTGTGGTCTTCATCATCAGTTCCACTTCACCATATAGTACTTTTCAAAAGCAAATGCATAAGTTACAGTGAAAAATACCAAAATCGCTATAGGTGTGCCTATAATATTTGAGGAGTTCTCTTGATTTCTCCATGATCTCATCATCAGATCCTGACGTGGTGATAATGGGACTAACTAGAAAGTATACCTATTCGAACAACGAAAAAATTTTTCAAATCGGTCAAGTGGTCTTCGAGTAATCGGGGAACATACATAAAAAAAATTATATATACCTATCCCGACGAATTGAGAACCTCCTCCTTTTCTTGAAGTCGGTTAAAAATGCTGGTATCATTCGTATTTCTTGGCCGATTTTAATTATAATTTCATTGTTTTTGGTGTTTTTTTTACGGTATTTTCATATTTTGTTGAGAAGTGCTATTTAAGAAATTCATGTATATTCCCTCTTAAGTGTATAATTTCCAAAAATTGACATTTTTCGTTCTCAAAACGCCGATAATACAATTCCGCGTCTTCGTATGCACTAAAAGCTGACATGCCATGCATATTACATCGTTTCGCACAGTTGTTGGGGTGCCTTAACGCATTTGACAGACTCTACATAACATAAAATTAAGTAACGGTTGTATACCTATAATTTAAATGTGCTGTTCCGCGTTTTTTTATGGTATTGAGTAAAGAGTATTTGTATTGTATTGTATTGAAAAGCCTCATTCCATGTAAATATGACACAGGTACATTCTATATTTGAAATTTGACGTAAATTCCATATTAGTTTTGTATAAGCTACATGCAAAAAAATTACTTTAGGATTTAACCAATACGGCATTTTATTTCATAAATTCCTTCTATGATTTTGTATTTTTTCTATTCAAGTGTTATTCTCAGGTTCATAATTGTCCAACTTTTTGAGAGAATTAACTAAAACTTTTTACAAACACAGAATTTTTACCATGATGCTACTGGCAGTAAATATGGCATCACGTAGAAAAGAGAAAGCGTCTATGTTGAAAAAGACGCCTGTCTTATAGACATTTTTTATATAATGATATAGAAAAAAGCAAAAAAAAATAAAAAAATAAAAATAAAAATTGTAAAACAATTTTGATAAATAATAAAAATCCGGTAAGTATGTTTATTGATATATTTGAATAATATCACTTAATAAAACTGACTTTGTAGCATTATTTTTTTGCTTCAGACGAAGGTTGATAACGTGTCACTCGTACCTATTCCATGCTCGTAATCACTAATTGATCCCATTTATTTGCCCAAAGTATTATCTTCTTCATCATCATCATCATCATGTCAGCCGAAAGACGTCCACTGCTGGACATAGGCCTCCCCTTATCTTCTTGGTCTTACAAAACTCTGTTTCTACTGCACCATGCACCTGCGCCACTGGCACCATGCCTGCCATGCCAAAAACTTACATATATAAGGTCTGTTCATTCTTACTTGTCTTACATAGTAAACAACTTTCTAACCTCAAAATGAATCTTTTTTGGGTAAAACAGCTCTTTTGTCGTAAATAAAGTAAACTGAATAAACATTTTGGACATAATTTGGCTAATGTAGTGTATGTGATTGCTCTATTTTGTTTAAAATAGCGGTTTTAGCCTAAAAAGGTTCATTTTGAGGTAAGAAAGTTGTTTACTATATAAGACCAGTAAGAATGAACAGACCTTACGTCTTATTATTCTAGGGTCATTCGTGACGTATCGTATCATAACCAGGATTCATGTCGATGTGTCCCCGCGGAAACGAGTGTTACTGCCGTCCGTGCCCCCGGTACGGCGTAGTACGCGTAGTATACAAGAAGCCCCGTGCTGGGCAGCCTCGGCAGCGGCCCTTCCAGAGAGAGTGCTCACCCGACTATTCCGGGCCCTCCAACGCACCCCGAGAGAGGTACATTATTTTCACCCGACTGCGGTGCAAAGGAGATTACTGGGTTTATAGTCTATATTAGTGTTGTTACAGACTCAAGTCGTTGGAGTCTCCAATTCTAAGAGTCGACTTGATTGAATCGACGCTCGAGTTCTTTTAAACTTGGGAGGGACTTGAGTCTTCTGTAGTCTTCTATAGACTCAGTTTTCTGTACAGACTAGAGTCTTCTATTAAGACTCGAGTATTTTGTTTACCCTTAAGGCTTTTGTTACGTAGTTATTATTAAAACTCAACTAGACTGTATCCATTTCTTGCCTGGTCCGATCTTGCTTAATCCAATAAGAAAAATGAATCTTTCACTAAATTTTTATTTTTACTGAAATTGAAAACTATATCGGATTCAAATTATTAAAAAGGTTTTAATTAGTTTCTAGAGGTAATTATTGTCTAAAAACATTTCATCTATTTGTTTATTTTTATTTTAAACCTTTTTAGAATATGAAATCGTGTAAATTTCATAAAGCTTTCATATATTTGGATAGGAATTTCAAAAGTGAGTCTTCATTATAGTACTCGAGTCTTTTTAATGCACACCTACAGATGAAAAAAAACGATAAAACATACGATGGCTCGAGTCTTTTCTAAAACTGGAGTTGTGATTACAGGACTCGATAAGACTCGAAAACGACTCGGATGTCTTTTAAGCTCAGAGTTCCGTAAATGTGCGCCTCGGGCTGAGGTACGTATGCATTTGAGGAAACAGAGCGAGCCGTACGTTCCTCGCCCGAGGTGGCCTCTAGTCCGTACGCACCTATAAATCACGATATGCAGCAGCATCACGAGTTATGTTATGTTCGACACCAGGCTTAGGCATCAAAATAGCGGAGTAAAATAAATGAGCCCTAATAAGCGATCGGCGCATTCTAGATTCACGACTCAACCTCATTTCCTCTTGCCTCAGCATGACGCCTCATGTTTTTCCTTTGTTTCCGGCTGCCTGCTGCGTACCGTGCGTCTAGTCTGTTCACAATTTTTTATGTCTCACTACACAACCATGGGTTCTACTCCCATAGAGCATTCACTGCATGCAACCAGGGTTACCAGGCCCAAAATTAGAAAAACTGGATGCAGATTCATATTTAGCCGGACATGTTGCCCTCAAAACCTGGTTGACCTGACATTGATTTAAAAAATAATAGGCTTATTTGTGGATATTTGTGGTTATTATGAATCACAGATCCCCAGTCATGCGTGTTCGAGTGAGGTGCTCGCGCGCTTTCGTTCAGCATCTTTTGGCGGGGCGGGCTTAACCAAAAGCCTAACGAAATCCGGAGGATTAGTATATATTTGCCCGGATACGACTGTAAAAAGCCGGACACCTTGCAACCCTATTAGCAACCCATTAGTGTTTCTCTGACCTGATGCTTTAAACGCACGTGCGTTTACTGGATGACGAGTACTGGGACTGACTGGGAAATAAGATAAATACGAACCTATACAACAATATAATTTCTAGATAATTATTGACGTCATCGGTTGTTTGTTTGCAGGCCATGCTGTTACGACTTGCCCTGTAAGGCGCATTGTTTCAACCACCAAGCAGGCACGCGGCCAAGCGGACGGTACGCGCGGACGGTCTGGTACCCCGGTGAATGCTGTCCCCAGATGCCCTCCTGCCAGGCCCACACGTACCCCAATCCCCCCTACCAGCCCTGTTGCTTCACCTGCATCCGATACGTCTAACACCCTGCCATAAGGATTATATGTGCCATTATTGTTAAGTATTCCGTTAAGTATAATCATGACGTGTAAAGTCCAGTTTATTCGAGATGTTCATGTTTCCGAACTTCGTCCTGTTTCGTATAGTAAATAGCATGAAATAGTATAAAAATCCATTTTTTTTCCTGTCTGTAAGTTGATTTAAGCTGCGGTTCTATTACGCAAATAGTTTGTACGAATATTGAACGCAAATTAGCAAACTGTACAATATGGGAGGGCAGACAGTAACCCGCGAACCGTTTGCCTAATGGGACCACAGCCTAAGGGTGCGGCTCCACTGAGGCGGAGACGAGCGGAACGGGGCGGAGCTGTGCCAATATGAACCAATAGAATATAAACTAACGTGCGCAAGGCGCGCTCGACGTGACCGCATGCGCCTTCTATTGGTTAATATTGGCACAGCTCCGCTCCGCTCCTCTCGTCTCCGCCTCAGTGGAGCCGCACCCTAATGGTCTAAGCCTTTACATTGCTTTGTCTTGAACTATATTTTCGTTGTTGATTTTTACCATAATATATGATAACCGACACTTTCTTGCATAAACAAGGTAGAATAAAGGCTCTGGCCACGACTTGGCCGATTTCATCAACCAATTGGAGACTGTTAAATCTCTGTCGGCTATTCAATGATACCTTGACAGGCGTCTGATTAGTTGTTGTTGAGCTCTGCCCTCAGGGTCTGGTCACAATTTTGGTTCCGGACGGACCCACTGCTTGACCTGCTTGTTGTTCCACTGCTATTCGACGGAGCCTTGCATCGCGCCAGGGGCTCAGGGAGACTTTGTCAACAGTCCTATTCCATCACCTTCCTAACTCGACCACTTTCCTATATTGTCATCTTCCTAACTCGGCCATATTTCTATATGGTCCATAGTCCTAACTGGTCCACATTCCTATTTCGTCCACAGTGCCAGCTCGTCCACGTTCAATTGTGTAGTCAACTTCTAAACTCTGACTACTTTTCACAAAGACCATGGTGCAATGCCGCGGGTGTGTTACAATTTATAATTTTTTGATATCTTACAAACTGATCGTTTAGTAAAAACTTCGGTAAATAAAGATTATGATTGTAACCAATGAAAAATATGGAAAAAGAAGTGAAATCCTTTTTAGGTTCGGGTATTTGACTTATCGCTTTTAAAATTGAACATCACAGTAAGCCACGTTTGAGTCACGTGGACGAGCTAACATTGAGGACTGATTATATGTATAGGAATGTGGACCATTTAGCACTCTGGACGATGTAGGAATGTGGACGAGTTAGCACTATGGACAATAATAGGAATATGGACAAGATAGGAAATTGATGATATAAAAATGTGGACGAGTTAGGAAGGTGACAATTTAGGAATTACATGCTGACGACATAGCATTGAGGACGAGTTAAGAAGGTGACGAAATAGGACTGTGCCGAAAGTCACCCTGAGCCGCGACATTGCTCCTATTAATGGGCAGTTCGCCCTTCGGGCATCTAAAGATACTCAACGAACCTGACCTACCTACTTTTGTGGGGTTCCGACTCGTAGCAAATGATTTCTGACGAAAACAAGTAGCAGTGGAACAAAAATAATGGCACCACTAAGCCTAACCAACGATTTGGTTTAGGCTGTGCACGGCGCGGCGAGTGGAAAAAACAAGTGAATAGATTTTCTTCGGTGCGAAACATAGTAAGCGCCTGAGGCGACTGCGTGATATGCGCGTGAGCAAAGGACGCGCGGAGGAAGAGCGCATTCGCCGCTGAACAAGGCGAGAATGGCCACATTTCGGTACAAAACTTCAAACTGTCACCATACATTGGGTACTGCATAAACTTGTATTCTAACTCCCACACAAGCAGTATAAGTATCGCTGCACTTAACGGTTATTTATTACAGCTTAAACTTGATACGCAAGCGCTTCGTGCTTATCTGCTTATATCGTGACCATATTTTTTGACGTTATTGTAACTGTTATTCTTACACTATCAAGCGAATAAGCGTTGCCATAACATCGATAATTTGATTACGATATGGAAATAAGATGGGCTGATACAATGTAGAATAAAGATTCATCTCAAATTCTCTATACACTTGCGGCATGATAGCGGTATTGAAAGTTTGAAAAGCGGCACAAAGGAGCGTCAAAAGTGATTGTAGGAGTTGAAAGATGTACAAGAAGTTCTTGTACTCCTTTTATATAAATCGCGGGTGCTAATGTTAAGCTATAATACTGAAACATGATAAAGGTGGTATTAGAATTTTTCACAGATTTATTGTAAAGCGGGGGCTACTGCAGTGCTACACTACTACATAATACTACCTAGAATTCTAGAGTGTAGGCTTGAGCAGAGGCTGTGTTTGTTACCCTATTGATTGCTTTTAGTGTCGCAATTCCAGTTCTGGATCTTATTGTGCTATTCTGTTTATTTGTTCCTAACTCTTGTTAAACTCACCTACACTTAACTTACCTACTTAACGGCTACTATTTATATAATCTTTTACATACAGGTTCAAGAATATACCTAGGTATAATACAAACTTCCTTAAACAGCTGTTATACAGCAATTAAGCAATACAGTGTTTTCTTATACTGTTTGTGTGCTTGTTAGGATACAAATTTGAATAAATACGAATTTGTTTATAAATTTCTGATTGATTAGGGGATAATTTGAAAATAAGGAAAGAAAGTGATTTAACAATATAAATATTTTATTACCTGTCTATCAGTTTTATTATTTGAGTAATTTGAAGTTATATAGACTAGCTGTTGCCCGCGACTCCGTCAGCGTAGAACTCGATTATCGCTATTCCCTTTGGGAACCATCCTAATTTCCAGGATAAGAAGTAATACTTTATGTATTATGTACTATATATTATGGACTATATAAGCTATCTCCAAACTAATTTTCATCAAAATCGGTTTGGAACAGAAATCGCAACGACTTACTTATTCTCTATGTGGGTATCCTCATTTCTTATCTTTGGTTATTTAACCATAAGTTGCTGAAGATGGCATGACCAAAATGATGAATATAAACGAAGAGGAATTACCTACCTTAAACACCACAGACGGCTCTGGCCGAGTGATTCCCTTGTTCCAACCTAGCCACCCAACCCTGGTTGGATATTGGGAAATGATAGTGCCATCTCCCAACCTGCCTCAGGTTGGATAGGGGAATATAATTTATTATTTAGTTTTCTTTTCATCTTCCAACCTATACTGTTGTACAGTCACTAACAAAAAAAAATACAATTAAATGTTCAGATTGCTTACAAATATTGTGTAGTCCCTTCAAAGTACATCGAGTAATGTTTTTTTTATAAATATGGGTTTATATTGTGTGCCAATTTTATTTTAGTCATAATGTGTTTTAGATCATTATTATCGTAAGCCATAATCACAACGTATTTTTTGAAGAAACTTTGAACTATAATTTCCCAATATCTAACCTGGGTTGGCTACCCACTCGCCACTCTCAGAAGAAGCCGTCCACTGAGAGCAGCCCACCAGAAATATTTTCGTCATATAGAAGACGACATAAATAAATAAAATAAATAAATACCAGAGAATGTCACACCAATTAACCTTGTCCCCAACTAAGCTCTAGGCTTGTACTATGAGTACTAGAAAACTATACAAATACTTATATAGTGAAATATATACTTAAAATACATAGAAAACATCCATGACTCAGAAACTAATATTCGCGCTCATCACACAAATATCTTCCCTTACCGGGATTTGAACCCAGGACAGGAACCGCTAGCTTCGTAGGCAGTGTCACTACCAAGTAACTAGGCCAACGCGTTGTCAATAAACATAAACGTGGAAAACTTAGTCCTACAGCCAGGTAGGACATCCACAGAGACACAGTTGCACTAGGCCAGGTTTGGTTTCCGCAGCCACCAAGAGAGCCGCTCTAAACTCCGAAGCGTCTTTGCCCCATTAAAAAGAAAGAAAGAAAAACATTTATTTGTGACAAACAACAACAAGGGACAGAGAAGTACGCACAAGAAAAGAGAGAGAGAAGAAAAATATAAAATAAGAACATTAAATTCGCAAGCAACATGATCTATTAGGGAACGCCTTTTTCAATCCGCGTAAGGAAGTCACAGCGCAACACTTATTTCGAGTATAGTAAAAAAGTACTTGAACTTGAAAACAAGTGAGTGAAGTGACTACTTGAACCTATTTTTTTTTTTTAATGGAACAGTAGGCAGACGAGCAAGCGAGTCACCTGATGGTAAGTGATCATCACGACCCGTAAACACCAGCAATACCAGAGGAATCGCAGAGGAATCCCTAGAAATTACTGTCAGCGAAAATAAAAATCTACGAAGTGTTACATACTATGGCGTAACTTTAAAAAATCCATCCAAAAGCTCCGGGCGGTAACGTTTCTCATCCACAAAATCAATTCCAATTCCCACGATTTTCGAATAAGTTGTAGTTAGTATGAAAATCTAGACAAATTTCCGTATTTGCTTTCTTTTAGTTCGTTTATTTTCAAGAAATATTTTCTTACAAAGGAAAACTACTACATATTCAAAAATCGCAGAAATCGGACTAGGTTTAAGGAGAGAGAAACGTTACCGAATTTTGTATGGAAATTTTCAGCCTCACAATTACTAATAGTGTTCCTCTATTACTAATTAATCAAAATTAGTATCATAAATATGAGGTAGGTTTATGTTATGTTAGTTCTTCAGCAGGCCCGTAGGGCCAAAACACTCAGAAATAGGAGCACCGCGTAAGCGGAGCTCCGTCAACTTTGTTAAATTTGATATTCAAATAAATTATTGGTAGAGTAGCGAATTGTGGAAATGGACAGTTCACCTATCCCTACCGGTAGAAATAAATATATAAAAATGTGCACTTACACCCTACCAGTAGGGATAGCTCGGTAGGAATAAGTGTACTAGCCGAGTTCGTCCACTTCTTGTTTAAAGTGATATTTGATTTGTTCAGTAGGTCCATATTTAATATTTTTGTAGTGCATGCTGACTGGTTAGCAAGTAACAAGAGACAATTTATATTTTCAAACGTACCTAAGTGAAAACATTTTATCTGTAAAACTTATATGGAATTTAAGACAAATTTCGAATGTAGAATGTCGAACGGTCAATACAGATACAACTACATGCAAGAGGAGCTTTACTTAAGTTTTTTACCTATAAACCTTTTTCAATTGGATATAAATTAAGTATTTATTTATTTATTTACTGAGGTTAAATTATTAGGTAGCTAAGGTCCGCTTGCACGTAAATGTTAACCCTAGGTTAACCCCAGATTAACAGGTTAAGGGCTGAGTTCACCAACAATTAAACGGATGGTTAGCGGTTTAACGGTTGTCAAATGTATTGATTAAAAGCTGATTAAGACTTAACCGCCTGTTAAATTGGTTGGTAAACTCGGCCCTAATTTGTTAAAATTGAAAGTTTTTAAATTAATCTGAAATTCCTTAATAATTTAACCTAGGGCAAAATTTACGTGCAAGTGGGCCTTATGTTAGTAATATTGTCGGTTTATTATAAAGATTCAACTATGATAATGATCAAATTTATTTGAAATTGGACTAAGGTCTTCTCCGATCCGCCCTGGGCCAGGGTGGACTAATGTTCATTCCCCTTATTACGAGAGGGGACATGTTTAGGCTGTTGTAGTTGTGGTGCTGGAAATAAAACTACTTATTAACAAATAATAATACATTTCAATAAATTTCAGAAAGTGAGTCTGTAGAATCTGATTAATTTACATTAATTATGAACTTTTCCACTGCATCATCTAGAGGTACAAGCGGTCCATTATTCTGCCGTTATGGTTTTGAACGCGTCCGGGACCAATATTTTGATTGTTGCCATTTAAAAACCTTATACCTTTTACCTGTGACCAAATCATTAGAACAAACAACAAAACTACGGAAATATCGATAGGTGAGTAATTTAAGTGACGTTTAGATTTAAAATAGACATTTGAAATAAGCAACATGAAGCTTAACCTTTTCGCCGCCATTGACTTGATATAAAGTCAGTACATTGAATGCCCCACACGCCATGACTTCATATCAATTCGAGAATTACAGTGCAAAATAGACCTGAGTATTTGTGACGTAAGGTTGAAATTAGCTGTGGTTTTTAGCTGTATTACAAGTTTTCTAGGTAAAGGACCATGACCATTTTTGCCCTCACTTAATTTAGCATGTCCATCAAATCCATTAATTAAGCATTCTTAATTATTTTGAATTCGATTTTAGATGTTAGTCTGAGACTAATTGAAGCTGTAGTTTATTATTTTATGATAAAAGAGTTATATACATTTCCGGTGTAGAATGAATATGACGCATGATGACAAGCCATTGAGTTAAATAGATACTCTACACCTACGTCAAAGAGGTCTTATGGCGGGTTCCATAGAAGCTTTGGCCTAAGAAAAAATTGTGACGGATAATTATAAAATTGGGTTTATTTGATGAAGAAAAATATTTAAAACAACGCTGTGGTGTTCGTTTTTCTGAAAAACTTGTCAAAAAAAATATTTCGAAATATTCGTAAAAACACGTTACTCGCAAGATCGTCTTATTTACAAAGTATCTCAATATATGGCTCTTTCAGAGTACTTTACGATAAGAGATTATATCATCACAGGATATAAAATAAAATAAATTACTTTGAATCCGAACGCGACTTGCAAAAGATTTTTTCCATTTAATAAAATGTATAATCGACTCATCGTTAGACTACTACTCTATGAGTAGTAGTCTAACGATGATATGAATATCTTATAGAAAAGCCACTGGCGAACGCGATGCAGTCTTACACGTATTAGGTTAAACTGTCCCGTAAATCATTAAGGCTAAGGCCGCATAGATAGGAGGCTTGCTTAGCGCCTAGCCGCGCCTAGAGCCTAGCGTGTTACTTTTGTTCGTGGTCGACTAGCGAGGCGCCAAGCGCGCAGTGCGGCCGGTTGCAAAGATTCTAGTACATTTGTTTCACGCTAGGCTCTAGGCGCTAAGCAAGCCTCCTATGCGGCCTTAGCCTTAGGTATACAGCTCCAAAGCGTGCTCGTCTTACGCATGCTTTGCCATAGGCAGGGCTCCGTCGAAAGGCACTGGGGTGACAAACTGGGGTGACCACGAGTCTGCACCCTTATAATCATACTTTTTATGTGCTTATAATGAGCATGTGTAACATGTACCTTAGGCCGCTGGCCGCACCATGGATGCAGCAGGGCATAGGCGGGGACAGCAACAACAAGCCATATCCTATAAATGGTGTGATGAGGGCGCCATTGTATCATGCCGGTCGCGCGACCCACTGTTTAGTATGAATTTATACATATGAAGCGCTGGCCAACCCATGAGATCGCAACGTCTCCCGCGACCGGCAACTCTATTCTATGCCGTAAAACAATATTACTTTTGACGTGTTATCGTACTGTTTTTAACTCGGCCGCTTTTAACGTCAATTAAGAGTTCCTAAAGTTGATATGCTACGATAGACGATACGATAACATGTAAAAACCAATATGTATTACCACGGAGAATCGCGGCATAGGTCGCTTGCGTAGGTCAGCACTCCATTTAATTATTTTTTGTTGCGGTCGCCAACATCAGAATCATACCTTAAGGCTTGAGCATTTACTCGAGCATTTAGGCTTTTCCCAGTAGTCTTACCGAGTAGTTTTACTAGTTGAACTACTGGGAATTTCCTTCCCAATAGACTTACTGAAAGGTGAGGTCTGTTTTTACTTTTTATATAAGGCCCGAAGGGCCAAAACCACCCAGAAACAGGTACCTCACCGTCGACCCCGTAGCAGAATGCGTTCAGATAATAAAGTAAAGTGTAAGTGTTTCTCTTTTGCAGTCAGTGGGTTAAGTAGTAAATGTATAGGTAAGGAAATTCCATGTAGTTGGACTGGTAGGACTACTCGATAAGACTACTGGGAAAAGCCGGAGCATTTTAGGGAATGTGCTCAAGTCTATCAGCACCAATAAGGTCCACCTGAGTGGCGCGCTGCAGTGGCCACATAAAAAGCTAATAGTTCGGCAAAAAAAGAGTTTGAATGGCGACAGGTGGAATTATGCAATATTGCTATAAGGCACAAAATGTCAGGGCCTCTAGGCGGTAAAAACGATATCGTATTTGACCAGGGCCTCTATTCTAGGCAGTAAAATCCAAATCGTATTTGACCTGTTATGGTATTGTTTATACATAATATAACTCGGCCGCCATTACTGTCAAGCAAAGAGGAGCTATCAAAACGTTAACAATACGATAATAGGTCAAAGACGATAATGGTTTTCACCGCCTAGAATACCCATTGCGTCCACCAGGATCCCCTAGCCTAATCCCCCAGGGAACCTGGTGAACTAATTCAACAGAGTCGACGGAGATCCGCTTATCTCCTGTTTGGGGCCTGATCGAAGGAGATTCGCTTCTACGTGTAATTATTATTTATACCGGCCTTTGTACTAACATCTCAAACGATTGCCTAAAAATAATAAGAAAAGATAATCAGAACAGATAAAAACACAACACACAACACAACATTTGATATAATTTTATAGAATATTTCACTCAAGGGCCATAATAAACTTTCAATATAACTACAAAGTAGATATTTTCATGGTATATAATATATAATGTAATGATCAATAAGGTATAATAGATGTTTGATAATATATTATGTTTACCAAAAATAATGAACGTATGTTATAAGTATTAGTGATATAATGTGTTATAAAATAAAAAAACTATTATAAATAAAACTCGGTTCTGGCGCTTCGCCCGCCGCTCGACTGCCCCTCGCCCTCGGCTTGCGCTCTGTAGGGTCGCAGTTCTTCCGAACACTGCTCCTCGCTTCGCTCGTCGTCGTACCTAAGGGAGACCTGCCTTTACGCAGATTAGGTAGGTTATTATGATAGTAGTACGTATTCCAGATTATACCAGTACTACATTATACCTGCTGAGCGTTATATCGAACACAGATATATCACATTTATGTTATACCATATTACATACATACATTAAATGACGCCTGTTTCCCAGAGGGGTTGGCAGAGACCACTTCTTCGCACCTTCTACGATACCATATTATTGTTAGATTAATAGTTGTATGTTACAAGTTTATTATGCCTGATGATAGTTAGATCATATCAGAATATGCCAAATATTGTTATACCAAAAGTGCATTATATCCCTTAATTTTTATATCGACCAATAATATATCAATAGTTCTTATAGCGACCGTTACGCACCCCATTTAAAAAACCATCGCTGACGCGTTCATACAAATTAGTTTCAAAGCGTCGGCAATGGTTTTTAAAAGCTTCCTCTGTGAAAACTATGATATGTATGTACAAACATTTATTATATACCATGTTGAACTTTATTTAATCAGCTAACGAATTGAATTATAGCAACACAATTGGTCAACTAGATCTTGATTGGTTGTTAATTTTTGTAAGTCATTTGTAGGTAATCGTAGGTATGAGATGTAAGTACAAAGGTAATATAATTAGTGACCGGTACTGTAGCTATAGCTTGAATAACGTCGAGCCTAAAAAAAATACACACTACCTATAACCTTTTCTTTTTAGAATTTAATAAGGATCATTTTTGTCCTTGATACTTTTTTCCCATCTATTATAGTTGTCCCAAGAAAGTTATAAAACCGCTAACGGGGACACATTTCACGGTTTGAAGCGTCAAGGGGAGGAGTCGGGAGATTAGTGAACTTTAAACACCACACCCAAATGTAAAAACATAGAATTACTGTACTATAAGGCCGGAGCCCCACTGCTGCGCACGGTCAAGGTACAGACGTGGGTACAAAAACGCTTTGTATGAAAATGTAGGTAGATACTTCCACAGTAGTGCACGAGCACGCTGCGCACGAAATGACGTCACTGATACACGAGTTAGCGCGCGTGGCAGGCTAAGCCCCATCGCGACCCACGCTGTCCACGCTACGAGTGAGCATGCCCGTGAGTTGCAGATATAAAAAAGGTACTCTGTGAGTTGCAGTGGAAAGGTGGCTTCAAGGGCGTCGCACCCACTACGCGCGCGTGCATGTTCCTGGCCCGCAGTGGGGAATGTAGACACACGAAACTGACCAACGTAGCCACGTGGCCCACACGTTTTACGTGTGCGTGCATTGGTTAAATGTTTACACACTTATCCAGACCAATGGACCCACGTGGGCGATGTGTATAGCATGTCCGTGCGTAGCGTGCGCAGCAGTGGGGCTCCGGCTTAGTGCTGAACTTTATATTTAGTAAAACACGGCACCGTGTATCTGCACGACGCGGCAACGTGTCTTTCTACGGCGCCGCGAAGTTTGACGTTAACGACGCCGTGCCGTGGTGATATGGCCAGGAGTGTATTCTCTCAAAAAACGGCGGTCGGTCGAACGAACGAGCGAATTGCAGCGGCGAGTTTAAGTAGTCCCGTCCGAGCGAACAAAACACATTTTAGCGCGTGCATTCTCAATTAGGCAGCCTTATGCTAACAAATTGAATACACGCGCTAAAATGTGTTGTGTTCACTCTGACGGGACTACTTAAACTCGCCGCTTGGACAATCACTCGTTCGTCCGTCCGTCTGTCGTTGTTGAGAGAATCACACCCCAGGACCTCTAACACCCGTCAGTTGAAGGGGAAAAAGAAATCCTATGAGGCCGCTTGACTGATCGGTCAAATGGGAAACACCCGGGAATAGACCGTCGCCTCTCATGTGATTTTAATCTGTGATAGAGTAAAACATTTCAAACTTCTTAAAACTTTTTATTTAATAGTAATATCAAACTCGATACATTAAAAAAAAAAACACTTAGCAACTGTGTGCTGCTCCGTTCATTTCCAGAATACCAGAATTTCGAAACACTGAATTACTCTCTTTACCACAGTCTCAAAACACCAGATTCGAATTATTGGGTGCTGTTGTTTATGGCTGTACCTGTACTAGGGAACAAAATAATTGGCATTGACTGTAGTTGCGAATGGGGCACAAAGGGTGCGGTGCAGGCCTGCCCAGTGCTGTAGATAGCGGCTGTCTAATCTGCCCACTATGATGCGCAGGATTGATGTTGCAAAGCGACGCGATACATGTTTTTACCCTAAACGCGTTGTTATGCTGCTGGACTCCTAGGGCAATGATAGGCCTTCGCGTGAAGTTAGCCCTCGGGCTGCAGGTATAAAGCGATGTACACCCTGTAAAGCGTGTTACCTTGACTTGCGCTATACATCATCGGAACCTGTGGGCTATCATGTTCGCTCTGATCGCCAGCGCCATCATCATTATTTTTGATACTTATAGGTATTATAACCACGTAGCAATAAAAAAAAGTGATTCAGCTAATATACAGCGCTTCTGTGTTAGGTACATACAGAGGGGACACACATTTTACCACTTTGGAAGTGTCTCTCGCGCAAACTATTCAGTTTAGAAAAACATGATATTAGACACCCCAATATCATTTTTGAAGACCTATCCATAGATACGCCACATGTATGGGTTTGATGAAAAAAAAATTGAGTTTCAGTTCTAAGTATGGGGAACCCCCAATTTTATTTTTCTATTTTTGTGTGAAATTCTTAATGCGGTTCACAGAATACATCTACTTACTAAGTTTCAACAGTATAGTTCTTATAGTTTCGGGAAAAAAGTGGCTGTGACATACGGACGGACAGACAGACAGACAGACAGACATGACGAATCCATAAGGGTTCCGTTTTTTGCCATTTGGTTACGGAACCCTAAAAATCAGCCCTAATTAGGGTAGAACTGCCGGTTATAACGAATATGTAAAGCATGATCTTTATATTAATTTTCAGTATTAACTATACTTATGATGTTGACTATGACTGTTGTAATTGTGTGGAGTATAAGTCAGGCAAATCCAGGTTTCACCTTACCTGCTTTGCATTTCAAAAAACATTTTTGGGACAAGCTTTTGTTGCCAACTGTCCTTTTTGCACAGTCGTCATCTACCTACTCGTCAAGACGATTCTGTCGAGCCCTAACACGACGGGTTTATCTTGTGTAATTAAGGAGTTTCTATCGCCACCCTGAGTCTCCATCATCAGACCAGCTCGATGGTTGTATATTTTTGAATTGTCATCAGAACTATAGGTGTGCGCAAATTTTCCGCTTCATCGGAAACCGGGAAGTGGGTCAAATTAAACTTGCAAGATTTGGCCCCTACATACATACCTACACATACATTGCAATTTAAATAAAAGCTAGAATTGAAAAACAAAAAGACGCAAAAAATAACTTCTTTTAAAATGGTAGCTACCTATAGGTCAGTCCAACTGAAGTCGGCTTTTAGTTAAAAATATTGTGAGTCACCGACTTCAGTTTGACTGACCTATAGGAACAGTCAGCGTCATATAGTACGTAGCAGTCGAGATCACCAAATAGTTTTGGAATCATCCAAAATGCTCATTATCATCGACGCAGCCTAAGTGATCAAATTGTTCAGGTCATCTACAGTGCTCAAATATACCGGAGCACACACAACGGCAAATACTTGATTACATTCAAGACGCCAATTTTTTATCAAAAGCCGATTTCAGTTGGACTGACCTATAGGTATAGACCATTTTAAAAGAAGTTTTTTTTGCGTTGTTGAAGGCGGTTTTTTGTTTTTTAAAACATTTATTTTATTTTATACTTTTTAGTGATAATAAGTATAAAATAAAATGTTTAAAAAAACAAAAAACGGTCTTCAAGCAAGATAATAAGCTGTTATGTAGTCCCACTTCTTAGTTGAAATGTAACTAAGACATGCCATCTGTGGTCATCATCATCAGTTCCACCAAATGATACTTTATGAATGCATGCTGGACTTGTTACTAAAAAAACTGAAATTGCTATATGTATGCCTATAATATTCGAGGAGTTCCCTCAATTCCTCATCGGTCCCGTCATCAGATTACAATTTGGTGACAGTGTGACCAATACGAAAGTACATATACTCTATCAAAAAAAAAACGGACCATAATTGACGGAGAAATCGATGATCAAACTCAGAACCTCCTTTTTTTAAGTTGGTTAAAATACCAAAACCGTCTACTAAGTGTAAAAATTATTTTTCTGAAAACCGCATCAAAATCGGTTCAGCCAAACGCGAGATAATCGGGGACAAACATACATACATACTTTTTTTTTGAAGTCGGTTAAAAATATATGAGAAGGGTCATTCCACCGTAACACCCGAAACGGCTACTTTTTATTAGTGATTCTCTCGTTATTCTCTTATACTTTTAATTATGCGTGTTAAGGGAAGGAAAATATTATTCAGATAGTAGAGCATTCACTAGTAATTTTTCTAGTTTCTTATTAAAATATCAAAATAAACCTTAATAAAAAGTAGCTGTTTCGGGTGTTACCGTGGAATGACCCAGAACGCAACATCTCAAAAATAAGTCCCAACAATGCACCTTATTCCAGTGTAATAAGAACTTCGTAACATATTAATGACAAAGGGTTCTTTCTATACATATTATTAGACTTGGATGCTTAAGATAATGTGAAGGTTTAATCGTCGAAAAAAACCGAGTACATTAAACGGTCGTAGAGTAACTTTGACAGTTTATGTTTAAAGCCTTACCACAGACATCTTGATTTAAAAAGGAGAACGCTTGACAGTTGGCTTGACGGGATCTATTGTTTATAATGGATACATCACTCAACGTGATCCTAATTTAGGGACACGGACTTGTGATACCTAACGTCGTGACCCAATTGTGGGATCATTCGCACGGACTCCTGAAAAAAAGTTCAAGACCCCATTGGGGGCACCCGGACAGGGAACGTGTTAAATATGTCATTTTTGACAATACGTACCACACGCTTCTAACTCGATTGAAGTGTTTATAAGTGAAACATCATATAATAACCAATACTGTGACATACTGACATCTCGATAGACCAACAAATGGACAGACAAACGGCGGTCAAATGAATAGACAGACTGACGGACGACACGGACGAACGAACGGAATAGGTTGATGAACGGACGGACGAACGGCATAAGCTACTGAACTCAATTAGCTAAACTAACTCAAAAACGAATTAATAAAAGTGAATGCTTAATATTTCTTACAGGTACCTAATACTAACGGTTAAATCCTAGGGAGCCCTCTTAAATGTTTAATTTAACCATTTAATTTTAAAGTGAATATACAACTAAATGTTCTGTGAATATTTCAAGCGCTGAAATATTTATTTTATTTATTCTGTTTTCAGTATACACATAAAAATAATAATATAAATGTATATATATTCGGTCGAATTGAGAAACCTACTCCATTTTTAAGTCGGTTAAAAATAGCGTAATTCGCTTATTACCATCTCACTCAACAGGCCCATCTAGTATTTACGTAACTTTATGCAGGTTACCGACGAATCTTCGTTAACAGATCTTTGAGTTTTCGTTAAATGAAATAAAATAAAATATATAGGTAAGTAAGATTAAGATCACGTCAGTCTACTTACTTGATATGTCACAATTTACTTTAAATACTGGTGACGAAGCGGCAAAAATTACATTGTAGTTGTGCTGGCTAGAGATCGACGGAGCTACGAATCTGCTGAGCTCCGATTACTAGGTTTCTTTTTTTGGCTCCTCAGGCCCGCTGAAACACTACACTATAACATAACTTAAGCTTACCAAAACTTCAATCACTGGATCAAACCTGCTTGTCCGGAAGGTTTGACTAGCCAGTCTGCCAACTGGTAAGAACGTTTTTGTCCAATCAGTTATGTACAATTTCCACCGCTTGGCGACACTGTCGCGTCGTTGTGCAGTTACATTAAAAGCAATGATAGAATATGCATTTACCCTGAATCTTCGATTTAGTTCAGCTCACGAAAGAACCCAGTCATTAGGTATGTTTCGTTTTTATTTTTTTATTTTTGGTAAAAATAATATTTTTTCGCTTTTAGTGTTACTATATTATTATATTATGACTCAATAGCATAGGTAATGGCAATTCTTTATCACCCTAAGAAAATGTCACCGTCCAAGATGGACATTATCGTTGAGAGTTCTCCCGGTACTTCACCATCCGTTCACTTGACCACATGCAATAATGAGTAAAAGTAAATTGATTATCTTAATAAATAATTCTTAATGCTACCCGTGAAAAACGTATTTTCCATTGGATTGAAGTTCTGATGGCCATCTCTGCTTTAGATCATCAATTCCACTTTACCAAATGGTGCTTTTGGAATGTAAATGCTTACTAAAAATACCGAAACAGTGTATGTGACTATAATATTTGGGGAGTTCAGTCAATTCCTTATGGATCCGCAGATCAGGCCAACTCTTTAGAACAAATAATTAATTATATTAAAAAGACATCATACTTAAAAAATGCTGACGAATTGAGAACCTCAACCTCTTTTGAAGTTGGTTAAAAAGAAGAACAAACATACACGTGACATACATACACAGTCAGACGGACGTACGGACAGACGGACCGATGGGCACGGGGACAGACAGACAAATAGACAGGCGGACACATTTACGGACAGATAGACGGACCAGTGGACGGACAGATTGACAGACGGACATGGAAAAATTATAAGTCTATTATAGTTTAGGTTAGTTTGACGACTGAACCCTAAAAGTCAAAAATAAACCTCTATGTCATTTTCAAAATCTTGTACAGCTATTGCTATGATTACTGATGTAATGACTTGATAATACTGGCGTAAAAATAGTCCGTTAGTTTACAGAAAAGGGTCATATCATAACAGAAGGAAACCGTTAATGTTTAGAGCCTTACCACGAACGTCTTGATTCTAGTATAGTGAAAAGACAGAAGTAGATGAAGTAGGCTGGAACAGAAATATTTATTCTTAATAATACGTAGGTACCCAATCACGAAGCAACTTTGGAAAACACACCGGCTTGCTTTGAATATGCCATTTTTGACAATAGCTAACACACACTCCTAAATCATAATAAGAGAGTTCAAACAAAGCGGCCCTGCTTTAAGAACACCGAGATGCAATCACTTCCTGACTCCATCATTAGATCAACTTTTAGACAAAATACAAGGTTTGCAGTCAAATAGAAATAGGCTTCCGGTTTAAAAAATAAATAGGATGCCGAGTTCAGTTTGACATATCTAGGGTGATAACGTAAAAGTCATTGTGTATCATAATATTCATAAATCATAATGATTATCCAAAAACTATTTCAATTGCCCCAGAAATATATTTCCATACAGAAATACCCAATGCATACATCATCATCATCATCATCATCATCATCATCATCATCATCATCATCATCATCATCATCATCATCATCATCATCATCATCATCATCATCATCATCATCATCATCATCATCATCATCATCATCATCATCATCATCATCATCATCATCATCATCATCATCATCATCATCATCATCATCATCATCATCATCATCATCATCATCATCATCATCATTTTCGTGTCAGCTAAAACACGTCCACATCTGCACATAGAGTCCTTTCCCAAAGATTTAGATTTTTACTTACCTATCGCCAAGCAGCTGTGTTTGCATTGTTATGTTCCGGTGTGAGGATAGAACAACCGGTGTAATTACTAGCTTACAGGCATTTATTGTTTATCCACAGGGTTTGCAAAGCATTTGCGGATTTATGATTGCAGTCTTCAGATTTTTTCTTGTTAATATATGTAAATGTATAAAGTGGAGAGCCGTTAGGCGTAAAAATTGTAAAACCTCGGAATCCAGGGCCAGTCAAACTTTTGAAATGTGTTTTAACGGTGTGTATATAGAATAATGTAAAAAACAAACGTTTTCAAAAACAGAAAATCGCCTTTAAAAACACAAAAAATAACTTCTTTAAAAATGGTAGGTAATAGGACAGTCCAACTGAAGTCGGCTTTTGGGTAAAAATATTGTGAGTCGCCGACTTCAATTGGACTGACCTATTACCTACCTACCATTAAAAAAAAAGATATTTTTTGCGTTTTTGAAGGTGATTTTTTATTTTTTAAACATTTGTTTTATTTTATACTTTTAAGCATAAGCTGTTTTGTAGTTCCACTTCTTCGTTGATATGAAACTTTAAGACATTTCAAGCTCGCGCCGCAAGCAACGCCGCGGGAAAGTCATAGTCATATTTAAACAATTAAATGTTCTTCGTTACAATTGCTCAACTATCTTAATCGAGATATCTTATCGCCACCCTTGAATAAGGTACCGTTGAGGAGTTCCTGAAAGTAGTCAGCCATCTGGTGTGTAGTTTCAATGATACTTTCTGAATGCAAATGCTGGACTTGTTAATAAAAAAAACGCTGTATCTATGGTATGTATGCCTATAATATTTGAGGAGTTCCCTCAATTCCTCACGGATCCCCTGATAAGATTCAGATTTGGTGATAATCAGACCACCTCGGAAGTATATATACTCTATCAAAACAAAAAAGTTTTTTTTAAATCGGACAACCCTGTTAAAAGTTATGCGTGATCAAACGATACGGGGCAAACTGAGAACCTCCTTTTTTAAGTCGGTTAAAATACCAAAACCTTCTCCTAAGTGTAACAAATACTTTCTGAAAACCGCATCAAAATCGGTTCAACCAAACGCGAGATAATCGCGGACAAACAAACATACCTACATACGTACATACATACATACATATAGGTACATACATACATACATACATACATACAGGTCAAACTGAGAACCTCCTTTTTTATTCCGATCTTCATTCTTTATTTTTTGTATAATATTAATAATATAATTTCTAAACTGATTGGTGATTTTTCAACGCACAGCCCAAACCGCTGGACCTAGAGACTTGAAATTTTGCACATAGATACCTTATACAGTGTAAAGATCCACTTAATAATAATAATAAACAATATACAAATAATGTTAACACATTTCAAAAGTTTATATAAAGATTCATTGACTGGCCCTGGATTCCAAGGTATAAATCTTACGGCCCTCTGCAATACCTATGGGTCACAGGTCACTTATTATCAGTTGGGCTGAGTGCTCGTTTGCCTTATCCATGATTTAAAAAAACCGGGCAAGAGCATGTCTGACCATGCTCAGTGTAGGGTTCCGAAGCCGAAGCCGAAGTTACTACACTCAAAAAACAACAAGTATGAACTAATTCTCTATTTCAAGTTATTTGGTGCTGTCTTAGATGATTTTAGTAAGTATAAACATTTTAGTCGCCTGTATCTCAGGATCCAATCAAGTCTACTTAGTCGTGATAGTTCTAAGTTCTCAGGTCGTAAACCTAAGATATTTCTCAGATTTTGTTTTACTATTTTGTAGGCATGACTAATATGCCAAATTACAGCTTTCTAGAACTAAGAGTCTCTGAGCTAGGCTGCGGACGGACGGACGGACATGGCGAAACTATAAGGGTTCCTAGTTTGACTACGGAACCCTAAAAATCTCCACAGTAATCCGTCCTGTGCTACTCGCATTCAGCACAAACATACAATGTTGGTATGTAACCTACATACAATCACGCAAAATCTGTCTTAATTTCCCCGTATTAGGTAGGCATGCTTCAACGCCATTATGACATCCATATTTATTGTACCTTTACATAAACCATCTGAAAGTGCCCATCAGAAACATAATTGTTGAAATAGTAATTAAAACCGTTGACGTACTAATTAGGATAATTGAAAGCTAAAAATGGAATCACGCGGCACTAGGATGTTTCAATCTTGCCATGAGAAACTCCGCGTGAACGTCATAGTATTAGGTATTATATTCAAAAACTATTTAACTCTAGAGAAAAATCAATTTTCTACCAGAAATACTTACCAGTTAAGGTCTCGGGTAAAATAGCTCGTATGATACTTGCACGAAAATATTTTATCAACTTTGTAAACCACCAAAGAACTAATCAACATCTTTCAAGTAATTACAGTTATTTTTATCACAATTATTTCTGCTGAGCTTTGACAGTTTCACATAAGTTTGATACTTGTCAAGTGCTTGTCAAAGACATTAGAGCACTACTGAGTCATCGTTCGAAAAAGGTTAATTAAAACCGTTTCACATAATAAATCGCAGATTGGATTGAAATTGGCAGCATGATCCAATTTTTACTCAAAACGAACAAAAATAAATAATTTGAACCTTACCTCTGTAAGGTATGTTCTGTATCATTAAACGCGTTTTTCAGATGAATGCCTCTAAAACCGAATGATAAACGGTTTTTGGTATCAGTCAAGCTTTAGAACTTGTAGCTGACATTAAGTAATACCTAATAATAAAGTATTATTAAAGTGTATTCTTCTATCTGAAATAAACTATTATTATTATTCACATATTTATTTAATTTTCTGTAAATTAGGTTTTTTACAATAAATACTAAAATATAAAAGGAAAATAACAATACTAATACAAAAAATAAACATTATAAAAAACCTAACCTACGAGTGCCGCCGGCAGCGGGGCAGGGCTCAAGCTTCCGGTGTTTAGGGCTGCAGAGAGAGGAACCTCCTCACAATACGTGCCGTATCGAGGAGTACTGCCTTCTGTATCTGGCCCTTGATCCAGCCATCTAGCGAGAGTCTCTTGAGGTGTTGGTCGAGACTCTTCGCTATAAGACCGTTTGCCGAAACAACTATCGGGACAATGATCGTCGAGTCAACATCCCACATGGCGGTCACCTCGTGAGCCAAGTCAAGGTACTTGCTGAGCTTGTCCTTCTCGGCCTTCACGAGGTTCTCGTCATGCGGGATGGTGACGTCGACGAGCACTGCCCGGCGTTGAGATCGATCTGTCAACACGATATCAGGCTTATTGGCAACAATAGTCCTGTCCGTGATGACAGATCGATCCCAAAAGAGCGTAGAACGACCATTTTCGAGGACTGGCGCGGGTGTGTACTTATATTACGGCACTTCAGACTCAACAAGACCATATTGAAGAGCAAGTTGCTGATGGATGATCCTGGCCACGAGGTTATGTCGGTGCATGTACTCGCCGTTGGCCAAATGAGAACAACCGGAAATTATATGTCTGAGGGACTCGCCTGGGCAACGGCATGCTCGACAAATGTCGACCGTGCCATCCCTCAGAATATATTTCCGATAATTGTTCGTCATTATGACATCGACAGCAATTGCATAGACAAAACCTTCGGTGTCCCCAAAGAGGTCACGAAATCGCAGCCAGTTCACGGACGCTAAAAAGTCTACGACGGGCCTTGTTAGGGCCCGGTAGAAGCGTCCGTGTAGCTCCTTGCTCTTCCATACGTTCTTGCGATCTTCAGTGCTCAACACCGTTGGTTTGCGCCAGTTCTCGTTTGCCAAGGAGAGAGGCGTGAGGCTCTTGTCTACTGCAACCACATCACGATGAATCCCACACTCATTGCTAAGGAAATAATCCCTAAGATTGCACAACTCGCGGTTGTGGATATTCTTAGCATTTAAAATGCCTCGACCTCCACATTTCCTCGGGATGTACAATCTCATGGCTGCTCGCCATGCCGGGCATGCTCGCTGGGGCAACGGCACGCTCGCTAAATGTCATTGTTATTATTTATATGCCTTTACCAATCACGGGACTATGGAAGTCCCGGGCCTTTGGAAGGTGTACATGGAGCCGAAGCCAACACGCAGATGCCCTTTAGCCAAGTTTAATTTAGTAAAGTGATCGGACACCAACCGGCGATTGTCCTTGAGTTTACTATAGAAGTATGCTCCCACGAACAACCACCGGTTGGTGTAAGACTATTTAAGAAGGATAGAAATATTAATAATAGGCTCTATGGATGAACTGATATGGATTGGTGAACTAGGCTATTGATGAAACTACGGCGCCTGCCTGGCCAATGCTAATTACTTTGGTTGAAATGGCAGGCGGTGACTCGCCAACTAATGGACCTCCCAAAATAGCTGCATATATACATAGCAGCAGGGAGGCAACAGTTCCAGAGGGGCTAAGGGTGGAGAGGTGCTTCTGAACTTTAAACGAGCATAAGGTGTCCACTCGCCACTTATGCAACACATCCGCCCTTCGAGCATATAGCTCTTGCGACTCCACTCTGACCGGCCAATAAAGGCAAGCGAGAGGTGAGGGTCTGTTCCTCGTCATTGTACACCGAAGCTGGCCGGTGAAGGCAAGCGTGAGGTGAGGAACTGGACTTACCCTCGGGAGCACTCAGGTTCGTGGTGTCGCCACTCAACAACCGCTCGCCACTAGCTGCCCTGCGGCCTTATTATTATTCCTTAAGACTTTATTTCTCCGTATAACCGGTAAATAAATTAATGCCACCTACGGGACGCATCCTATTATTATCATCATGGATGCGATTACCAATATACCTAAACATTCATCAGCGATAGCTTTGCAATCCATACTATCCGTACTAATATTATAAATGCGAAAGTAGTCTGTCTGTCTGTTACCTTTTCACGCTTAAGGGCCGAGTTCACCAACAATTAAACGAACGGTTAAGTCTTAATCAGCTGTTAATCAATACATTTGACACCGGTTAAACTCCTAACCGGCCGTTTAATTGTTGGTGAGCTTGGCCCTAAATCGCTAAACCGATTGATGAAAGTTAGAGGCCCCGAAAAGGACATAGGATAGTTTTTATCCCGGAAAATATTCCCTAGGGGTTAAAAGTTTGTATGGAAGTTTTTTTATTTTTAAGCTATATTCTATCATATCCTTAAGAGGTGAAATAGCGAATTAAACTTCGTGTGGGAGTTTTGTTATTTTTACTTTTGATACGAAGGGCTGCTGTGTATTTTGGCATAAACCTGAAAAAAGCTTACAATCTAAAGTGTATTGTATAAATCAATAGAGTTAACAAGTTTCCTGTTAAAAAAATATACTTTAGAACAAATAAATAAATATTATAAGTAGTTTAATGAAAATACTTGTGTTAATCTTTTTTGGCCACAGAAACTGACAATGCTCTTTGCATATTATACGTTTAACGTCTAATAGTTTTATTAGATCTTGTAAAAGTATCTGTAAACTTATTTGTTACTAATCAAGATACGTATTTCGATCAATTAAGCTAATTTCATGTACCATAAATAATAATTTAACGATTTTTGTTAGTTTTTTCGGTTTTTCAATGACGTCCAAATAAAATTAAAGAAATAATTATAATCACATTCATAATGAAAGTGATTGTTCCTTAATAGCTCATTAATATAATCAACGTTTTATAACTATATGCTTTGTAGAAGTTAGCGAAAACCGTGTTTTATGCTGACGGAGTCAGTCGTAAAATCTAGTTACGGGGAGTAGAAGTAGAAAAGTTAGCGAAAACGGTTTTCTATGCTGACGGAGTCTGTAGTAAAATCTAGTTACGGGGCGTAGAAGTAGAAGTTAGCGAAAACGGTTTTCTATGCTGACAAAGTCTGTAGTAAAATCTAGTTACGGGGCGTAGAAGTAGAAGTTAGCGAAAACGGTTTTCTATGCTGACGGAGTGTGTAGTAAAATCTAGTTACGGGCCGTAGAAGTAGAAGTTAGCGAAAACGGTTTTCTATGCTGACGGAGTGTGTAGTAAAATCTAGTTACGGGCCGTAGAAGTAGAAGTTAGCGAAAACGGTTTTCTATGCTGACGGAGTGTGTAGTAAAATCTAGTTACGGGGCGTAGAAGTAGAAGTTAGCGAAAACGGTTTTCTATGCTGACGGAGTGCGTAGTAAAATCTAGTTACGGGCCGTAGAAGTAGAAGTTAGCGAAAACGGTTTTCTATGCTGACGGAGTCTGTAGTAAAATCTAGTTACGGGGCGTAGAAGTAGAAGTTAGCGAAAACGTTTTTTTATGCTGACGGAGTCAGTGGTAAAATCTAGTTACTTATTACATACTTATAGTTCGTGCAGAGCGCTTAGAATAGCATTCGGTTTGTATTTCTCTCTCACTCGCTTTCAGTAAGTGCGTATGAGAGCCAGTGAGAGAGAAGTACAAACCAAATGCCTTTCTAAGTGCTCACGGACTTATCTTATTATCATTCGAACGCAACTGTTAGAACTGTTTGTATATTCAAACGCCTGACTAAAACTATTAGCAAATACTTCGTTACGTGCATTTTAAACGCATGTTTAGGATGGGTAGATATAATTTTTTAAATTCTTATTTTTCATTTAACCGCAGCTTTAAATGAAAAAAATTAAATACAGTTAAAATCTAGGACCCACGAACTATGTAACTGACTATACGATGCCTTTGGACATGATTGTTTTTGCTCAGGGCACGCCTCCATACTAAAGTGGTCATTGTCCTTTAACATAATAAAACCGAACCAATATGGCTTCCAAAGAGGAAAATCTACGTCATTGGCTGCCTTATCTTTAATGAACTGTGTATCTCAGTTCAGTTAGACAGAAGCGATCCGTCACTGCCCTCTTTTTTGACATGAGCAAGGCTTTCGATTTCGTGTCTCACGAAGTACTTCTTGCCAAATGCGAACGGTATGGTATCATATCAGAGGTATAGTTAATGAGTGGCTTCGAAGTTAGTGCAAGAACCCAGTTTGTCGAAATAGCAAAAAATTGTGACTACATATAAGTCTGATATCAAAACAAACCGAATAGGTGTACCTCAAGGTAGTATTTTAGGTCCCTTGTTATTTTTGCTTTACATCAACGATCTTCAAGACTACTATCCCTTGATGACTATGAATCTTGATGTATCCTACTAGTATTGATCAATCATTAAATTTTAGTTAAAGGTACTTACTTAGTCCTAACCGGACCGGTCTGAGTGGAGAGCCTTGGGGGAGGCCTATGTCCAGCAGTGGACGTCTTTCGGCTGGCATGATGATGATGATGACTTAGTAAATGAATAGTAGAAATAAAGTTAAACTTTGACATGAATATTTTAATAAACACATAAAATTTGTTGAAAAGGCGGATTCCATACTGCCAATCCAATCATGAGTTTCTTCAATAAATGTTGATATGCCATCGTTTTGAACCTCTTGGAAAACTTCACCACACAAATTATTAACATTCATCACACATAACTCAAACGAGAAATGGTCTTATTAATATATTTATTATTTATTTATTTTAATGGCGTCTACAAGTTATGGAATTTTGCCAATCTCAAGTATATATAAGCATTTGTACTGTGAATTTATTATATATTAATTAATTTCATAATAAGAATTACAGTCAACTTGTTAACAAATAATTTTGACATAACAACAGCTGTCTTCAAACGTGGGCGTCAGCTAGATATCTAAATTGCAGTTATAAAATAAAATATTGGAGAGGTTTTATATGTTTTATGTAAAAACACAAAAGAGGTTAATATACCGCAATTCGGACCGGCATTTAGGGGTCAAATGAAGGTCATTTCTTAATTTAACTATAGTTAATAATTATAACATATTCTTTAAATCTAACTACAGGGATCGATTCGAAAAGCCCCTCGAAAAGGTTTTGAAATTTTCATACATTGTTAAAAATGGGTGAATATCAATTATGTGGCCACCACTGTATGTCCAAATCCTGTATTTATATATTTATTTATTTTAGGAATAACAAACAACCATACAATATGTGTTACAATATAAATTACAACAGATATTACTTTATGCATGATCCACAACGTTATCCACATATTAAAGTAACGGTTGCCAAAAGTAGTGTTTAAAGTTCTTGAAAAAGACTGATTAAGAATGAGAGAAATTACATCTTTCAACAGTTAGAAGAATGTTAAATTAAGTACAATGAGTGATGGTGCAAGTTTAATAAGTAAAGATCGTAAGAAAAGTAGCATGAATTAAAGTTAATGTACGTAAATGTCCGAAAATCATTACAGGTTTTCCTCCTTGCACGTAGTCGACTGAAACAGAAATGGACATAATCGATGATGAGGTATATGAATTTCTCAAAGAAAAAGACACGTGAGACCACCTTTTCAATTATTTATTTATTTATTTAACGTTTATTGCTTCTCTATCAGTCAACGAAATTATCATACAGAAACTAACAAAAGTGGTGCACCGAAAAAGAAAGACAGAAAATAAAGCAAAGAACACATTTTTTATTTATGGGTAGTTGTTTTCGTTGTTTCACTTGTTCATTTACAAACATTGTTACTTTTCGTTCTCAAAACGCCGATAACACGATCGCTTGTCTTCGTATGCACTAAAATCTGACCATACATCTCACATCGCTACGCGCAGTTTTTGAGGTGCCTTAACTCATTGACAGACTCCATACGTAATAGTACATTGTGTATTAAGGGTGGTAAAGACAGAATTACATTACGAGAGTCTGTTAGAAGCTTTAATGACTCGAGCTTTGTATTTCCTTTACCGCCCGTTTAACATACAATGTTTTTCATCACAATTGCGAGGAAATGAAATAAAATCAGACAAAAGATCATATTTTTAACTTACGATTCTCACTAATAATTTTAGCCGCGTTGGCGATGTCCTGCGGAGTCGCATTATCCATTTCTTCTGATGACGACATGTTTTTTATTGATATATAAATTTTAGTATGTGCACAAAAACACCCTTTTAATTATTATTTTGGAATCACACTGTTTATAATCAGTATTTATAAATTAGCGGCACACTACATCATTGTCTATGACTTACCACAGATAATGTCAAACGTGTTCAGGAGTCCGATTCTAGTGACGAGATCAATAGTTAATATGCGAGATTTTCAGAAAATTGTATGCAACTGACATTTCATCTCGAATGAAACTTCATATCGAATGGCACAAGAATTGGGGTCCTGACGTATTATGATAGTTTGAGTCCACGTATTATATTTAAAAAAAGCTATTACGCACGATAGGGCGTAATGGTAAAAAAAGGCCCGCGGGTATTATTTTGGATTTACGGTCGATTTTTCTAGCATATTAGGACACTATTTACGAGCAAGTATGATGAAAAAAACTTTAGTACTTTTTGTATACCTACCTATAATTTAAATGTACCTACTGTTCCGTATTTTGTTTTAATTAAAGAGTATTTGTAATGTTTCTTCCATGAAGGTGTAACACATCTGTATAGACTGTTTGAATGTCTATATCTGAAATTTGACATAAATTCCATATTAGTTTTGTGTACAACTGCATGCAAGACTTTTGCTTTAGGTTTTTATCTAGGTATGCCGCTTTTATTTCATAAATTCCTTCTATGCTTTTGTATTTTTTCTAGCTGAGTATTGCTCTGAGGTGGCCTCTCATAAGCTTGTCCAAATTTTTTGATAGAATTAAGTAAAACTTTTTATAAGCACAGAGTTTTTACCATTATGCTACTGGCATAAATATGGCATCACAAAAACAAGAGACGGCGTCTGTTTTCAAAAAGACGTCAGTCTTATGGACATTTTTATATAATAATATTGAAATAAGCAAAAAATATAAAAAAATAAAAATTAAACATTGTAAAATAATTTTTTATAGATACTAAAAATTTTGGTAAGTAAGTATATAGTAATATTTAAAAAATATTATAAAGAAACTGAATTTGCGGCATTAATTTTTTTGCTTTATATTCAGACAAAGATTTGGTTCCGTGTCACTCGTATTTCGTTCTCATCGTCACTGATTGATCTTCCCCTTTATTTTCCTCTGGGTGTTACATAAGTAGCTGTTTTTTAATGATATTTTTTTAGCAATGTCCGTCCATTATTTTACACCCTTTAACGCTTTCACTGCCGTGATCGCGTTCTTCTGTCTACCCAGTAACCTTAAACGCATATGTGCGTTCGATCTAAGTTTCATTTTAAAAAAAAATGTGGCACTTGGCGAACGTTCGTAAAACAATGCTTGCAGTGACTCGTTTAAGCTGCCATCAAGCAATAGTGTTTTCAAGGCAAGAGTGAATAGACATTTTCTGGGTAAGCGTGTACCACCTTCGACCTCGTCGTCACTTAACATCAGGTGAGACTGAAGTCAAACGCAAACTCATTATTGTTAAAAAATGTGTAAGTTTGTAATGAGATAACTATAACTTGTCCCTTTAGAACATACAAACATCATTTTAGGGCGTGTATTCTCAATTACGTAGCTTAAAACTCGCTAGTATGAGTTCGCTCGCTCGCTCGATCGACCGTTGGACAAAAACCGGTTCAAGAAAAGAACATTTCTGGGCCTCTATTCTAGGCGGTATAAACCATATCATCTTTGACGTGTTATCGTATTGTCAATGTTTTGATAGCTCTAATTTACTTGACAGTAATGGCGGCCGAGTTAAGAACAATACCATAACAGATCAAAGACGATATGGTTTTTACCGCCTAGAATCTCGGCCCTGGGGCCCGTTCCAGAAAGCCACTCTGCAACTCTGCACTCCACAAATCCCACTCTTCAAATGTATTTCTGTTCCACAAAGCTATTGCAGAGTTGAAGAGGCAGAGTCAAATGCAGAGTGTGGATTTGTGCATTTGCAAAGTATTTATGTTCCACAAGACAATCGGAAAGTTGAAGAGGCAGAGTCAAATACAAAGTGTGGATTTGTGGATTTGCAAAGTATATTTTAGAAACAGAATCTTTGCAGAGTTTGCAAATTACGCAGAGTGTTTTCTGGAACACGTTTACTCTGCTCTTTGCATTATCGTGGATTTACAAAGTGCAGAGTGTAGAGTTGCAGAGTGGCTTTCTGGAACGGGCCCCTGGTCACTTGCACGTTTGGTTATATTCCACCATGCCTGCCATGCCAAAAACCCACATGTGTATACACCTACGTCTTATTATTATTCTAGAATCATTCGTAACGTGGATATATGTCGGTGCTTCCCCGCGGGTTCGAGTGCTACCGCCGTCCGTGCCCCCGGTACGGCGTAGTACGTGGAGAGTACAGCGTCTACCACAAAAGGCCCCGAGCTGGGCAGCCTCGGCCGCAGCCCTTCCAGAAAGAGGCCTCACCCGGCTATTACGGGCCCTCCAATGCGCCCCGAGAGAGGTACAATATTTTTACCCGACTGCGCAACGCAAAGAAGAGTAATGTGTTTATCAGTCTATCAGTGGGGGTGAGAGAGTAACCACTTTGTCAGTCAGTTTCAATCTAATTTAAATACAATTACACATGCGTATATATACAATGTTAACTTGCTACAGTACTAACTAATGTGCACTACATACACGTACAGATAATGTCTAATCTAAATGCAATTCATCAATACGTGAATTGATAACAATTATGAAACGTGCCTACCGGCACACACCGTGTCCAATAAGTTCGATTACTTACATACTTTCTTGTCCCGGCTATAAAGACGAGCGAATAATAATAATATTAATTATATAATTTAATTCTCTAATATTTTATCTATTTACTATTGGCATAAAACCAGTTTGTCTAAAATCACTTCACATAAACATTCACTTCGCCTTTTAATCGTTTATTATAATATTATTTTTCATTAACTAGTCAAACTTTATAATTTCGGTTTGTATATTTTTTGTAGTGAGTAAGGTAACGGCACCTATTACCGTGGGAGTTAAGGTAGTTTTCAAATAAGAGCCAGAAATTAAGGGTATCAAGACACCCTAACCACCAAAAGGTTTTTTTTATAAGAGTGTGGTGATTGAACTTTGTAATTTGCACCTTTTTGGACTTGTTTTAGGTGATTATATGGGATAAAATAAATAATAAACACAAAAAGTCGGGTTCTCCTATTACCGAGGTATTGGACGGGCTTTAACCCTATTACCGCGGATGAGGTTCCTATTACCGAGGGTAGAGGATTAAAGTATTTTTGGTTCCGTACATTTAATATTTAACATATTTGTTTAATACAATATAAAGCCCATCTCTGCTAAATACAATATAACAATTTCGATAAGTACAAGATGACTGTATTGTCATCAGATTTACATAATTATGTATATAAAAATGTCAAATCAATGCGATACCTGGAAGTGGATTAATCAACATTGTTTTACCCTAAACTGGCTAACTAACAGGCTTGTCATGTAAAAAATTACTATTTTATTGTTTGATTCTTAACAAGAAAAACCACATTAGTAAAGAATTAAGTTCAAACTTATACATCTCGAAATATCAGATACGAGTTTTTTTTTAAATAGTAACGATATACTCTCTCGTGCGTAGCTATGAATATCCACGTTTGATAGTGAGTTTAAAGTAATTAGTACTTGTGTTCATAATTTAATTACATTATGGATGCCGCTGACTTCAAAACATAAATTAAAACTATAAAAAGAGCAAGTTTTACCGAAATTTTTGAAATACAAAATAAACATACGCCTAGTATTATTATCCTAGTTTTCGACCGACTGACATAAAACCCAGTCTACCAGATTTAGCGTTGTACCATCAGTTAGTACAACAGTTTCCAACAGGTAAGCTTTACTATCAAAAAGATCTTAATTTTATTAAGGAATCCGAACTACGGTACCCTAACATTGTTATTTCATTTAATGTCACACGGTAATAGGAGATAGTATGGGATCCTAACTCCGACCCATAAAAAACCTAAATACCTCGGAACTAGGTTCCCATACATCCTATTACCGAGGGTTATCTTTTCTTACCCTCGGTAATAAGATAAATTCACGGTACTATAAAACCTAATTACGACCCATAAAAAAATAAAGTTATCGTGACGTTGGTCAAACAAATAAATACTTAACATTTTAACCATCTAATAAAACTAAACTCATACATCTAATAAGAATATCTTTAAATATATTATTTATATTTAAACGACTCAAACATTTAGGGCTTTCTATGGAAACAAGTAGTATAGCGCACTAGTTTTTAATACAAAATAAGGCCTTTATTAGTATTTTTCATACCACGGAAATTGCTCTTTAACTGCTTAGATAGATAAAGTTTTTTTATAATACTAAAAAAGTAAATAACCGACAGCAGATATAAAAAAATAAAAGCCATTGAACCTAAAGTACCATTTTAGCTATTACCGTGGTATACCTCGGATTTAGGAGCCATAGCAAAAAACTAAACCGATTACCGCGGTATTGAATATTCTAATTTTAAAGTATTTCCAGACAAAAACACAAAAATAGTATTTGGAAGTCGCAAAGAAAACAATAATAAATAATTTAACAATCTTATCATTAGGTTAGTCATTAAAACTATTAAGCAAATCGCTAAATAAAATGTGAGTTTTCTTACGTGTGGCGTCTCGCGTTTCTATGGCACAACCTGCTCCTGCGCTGGCGTCGCGGATTTTGGCGGTTTGCGAGTTATTTATTTGATGCATAAACACTAGAGCCAAAAAAACCGGTACTCTACAAACTGAGCTTTGCTCGTGTAAAATAAGTTTCTTAGTGAGTAAATCGACTTGTTCATAAAACGCAGTTTTAAAAATACCGCGGTAATGGGTGCCCATTTTGGGGGGAGCGGTAATAGGTGCCCTTACCTTAATATCAGTTTTTATAATTCTCTTATTGCCAAATATTATTTGACCAAATGAATAAAATAATTTGCAATAGATTCGTGTGGGAAATGAAACTACTGCGATAAGTTTTTTGGGAAGTGAATTTTGGCGAAAAATACTTTGACCAAACGGCAGTACACCGGTAAATTCCATAGGTATTTTTTAAGCGCGAGGACATACAAAAATGTCTGTTTGGAGGGTGACCGAAATATTGTATATACCCGAACCTTTAATAAACTGAATTTTTAACGCTGCATTATTTTAATAAATATTTTAAATTGTATCCGAACTTACTGGATACGGTGTATATGTTTGTATGTATTTTTGTTCCTTTGTGGCGCTCAAAAAAATGCGTGGACCGATTTCGATGATTCTTATGTCTATTGATTTGAATCTTGTGAGTGTCACTAAATATATGAGTGATATGACATTAATCAAAATTCAATATGGTGGCTACCAGTCGCCATATTGTAAAAAAGAAAAAAATAAAGTCGACGAATTATGACAAGAGGGGTATCGTTGAATAGGTAGGATTTAAAATTAAAATTTAAGTTTTTCTCATCATTTTTCATTTTCAATGCACATTTAGGACGTATAACGATTTGAAGTTGGTTAGCAACAGTTGGGTTTTTAAAGTTTGCCTTTTATCAGACTTGTATGTTAAGCGGCAATCACACTGCATACTACACGACCGCAACAGTGTAAAGAACACGGTAGTCGGCCGCATTCGGTGATAAACAGCTGCGGCCGCCCAATAAGTTGACCGATGTAGTCGGACAGACTAATGTGAAGACGGCGTTCGTTGGCCGAAGTAGTTTAAAACAAGTTCGGCGAGCGCATTAGGTGAACGAAGTAGTGTAATTGCCGATTTAAGCTGCGTGCAAGCTAGCATTTTCTCATATTCATACGCACCTCCACCATGCGTGCCTTTCGGTAAGGCAGCCCCTTGATGGACGTGTCCCGCAAGTGAAGACGTGAATTGAGCATGATTTTAACTGCGGTAATATTTAAAGACAGCAGTTTTGTCCATCGTGTTTTTTTTTACCAAATGTAATGCGTACGGACTTGAGGGCGGCCTGGCAGAACCTTTAAAACCTTAAGCTGAGGCACATACCTCGGGTCAAACCGTGAAACAAAATGGTGCCGATAGTTTTAAACAGCTGATTGATGTCCATCCGCCATTTCAATATGAATATAAGTTACAAAAGTGTAAATGAGTATACAATATACGTTACCTGTAAATTTTCTTCGATCAAAATAATCCGAAGACAATGTATTTTTTAATCCTGCTATCTCTCTGGCAATGTCTTAGATTCTGACTCTGTTAAAACTAGCTCAATTTGCATCCAAACTTACGAGGCACATACGAAAACGAGAAACATACGGAAAGGTCCGTATATATGCAGTAGCATCACGTGTCGAGTATGTTATGTTCGACGACAGGTTTGAGGCATTAAAATGGTGGAGTATAATAAATCAGCTGGAAGAAACGAAACGATCGGCGCATTCTTAATTAACTACTCAGCCTTATGCTTTTCCTTCGGTTCCGGCTGCCTTGCTGCGTACCGTGCGTCTAGTCTGTTCATACGTTTTAACGTCTCACTACAAAACCTTGAGTTCTACTCCCATTCACTGCATTCAACTAGGGTCATGCGTGTTCGAGTGAGTTGCTCGCGCGCTTTCGTTCGGCATCTTTCGGCGGGGCGGGCTTAACCAAAACCCTAACAAAATCCGGACAGACCTGACTTGTATAAATTTGTCGGGACACGACTGTAAAAAGCCGGACCCCTGGTAACCCTTCTTGCATTGCAACCTGACTCGGAAATCAAAATAAATACGAACTTATTCAACAAAATCTAATTTCTAGATGATAATTGACTTCATCGGTTGTTTGCAGGCCATGCTGTTACGACTTCCCCTGTAAGGCGCATTGTTTCAATCATGGCGCATGTACTCGGCCAAGCGGACGGTACGCGCGGACGGTCTGGTACCCTGGTGAATGCTGTCCCCAGGTGCCCCCCTGCCAGGCCTTCACGTACCCCAACCCCCCCTACCCCTTCTGTTGCTTCCAAACCTGCAACCGATTAGTCTAACACCCCGCCATAAGGATTAATGTGCCATTATTGTTAAGGTATTCCGTTAAGTATAATCATGACGTGTAAAGTCCAGTTTATTCGAGATGTTTGTTTCTGAAGGTCGTATAGTAAAAAGCATGAAAAAGTAAACATCCATGTTTTTTCTTGTTTTTAAGTTGATTTAATCTGCGGTTCTATTAGGCAAATAGTTTGCAGCTTACTGTTTTCTCTTGCATATTGAACGCAAATTAGCAAACTACAGTATGGGAGGGCAGATAGCAAGCCGCAAACCGTTTGGCTAATGGGTCCACAGCCTAAAGGTCTAAGCCATTACATTACTTTGTCTTGAAATATATTTTCGTTGCTGATTTTTATCATAATAATATGATAACCGGCACTTTATTTTATGCAAGAAAGTGTTGCATAAAATAAAGGTATTGAAAGAAAGGTGTGCATAAGGTATCTTTGCGCAGGCAGTGCTCCGTCGAAGGGGAAGCACAGTGGGAAAGGGAGTAGTGGGTCCACGAGTCATGAGCGTTGCCCAGCGACTGACTCGTGGACCCACTACTTTTGTCCCACTGCTATTCGCTTACGTCAGAAATTCGTCGGAAACCATTTTTATTTCGCAAAAGTAGGTAGATTAGTTTCGTTAGGTAACTTTAGATGCCCGAAGGGTAAATCGCCCGAAAATAGGCGAAAAGCAGTGGGACAGGGAGTAGTGGGTCCACAAGTCATGAGCGATCTTAGGCTACTAAACGACTACCATATATTATATAATCTTTTACATACAGGTTCAAGAATATACCTAGGTATATTACAAACTTCCTTTAACAGCTGTTGACTAAAAACTGCTGACATAAGTATGAGGTAGGTTCAGGTTATGTTAGTCCTTCAGATGGCTCGGAGGGCCAAAACGCCCAGTAATAGAAGGTCCGTGCAAACGGACCTCCTTCGATCCTGTTAATTTGATATTCAAATAGAAATTATTGGACAGTTGTGCATACGTAGTTGGTCTATGAGGAAAGCGTGATACAGCAATTAAGCGATACAGTGTTTTCTTATACTGTTTGTGTACTTGTTAGGATTAGAATAGCTACATGCTCTGTAAAAATTACGAATTCTTGTGGAAATTTCTGCTAATTAGGGGATAACTTGAAAATAAGGAAGGAAAGTGATTTAACAATTTAATAAATGCGCAATGTGTATCATTTTTATTATTTGGGTAATTAAAGTTGCCAAAAGACTCCGTCAACGTAGAAATCTATTATCGCTATTGCCTCGGGAACTGTCATATTTTACGGGGTTATAAGTAATATCTTATGTATTCTGTATCCCGGGAGAAGGTGATCACCAAACTTTTCATCAAAATCAGTTTGGGACAGAAATCGTAACGACTTATTTATTCCTTATTAGTTGGTAATTTTCCTAAATCGTCATCATCCTGGGTCTCCTCATTTCTTAGCATTTGGTTGTTTTACCACAAGTTGCCGAAGATGACATGCATGACCAAGTAAAAATATAGACGAAGAGAAATCATCTAAAATCCATACCATCTGACTTGTCTTATATTTAGTAAACACTTTTATTATCTCAAATATATCCCTATTTGTCTAAAACAAAATTTGCTCACAAAATAAACCATGATGTAACTTCAGGAAATTATGTGCAAAATTGTGGCCTCTAGTTGCTTAATTTATCAGAAAACGGCCGTTTTAGCCAAAAACAGAGGCTGAAAACTAGAACATCGAGGCGTTCTTAGATTCGTGTAAGCGGCGCCATTGTCACTGTGTACTGGGCGTATTTAAAAGTAAACAACATAGATATTTAACATATATTATATTTTGTTATGAACAGTTTACCAACAATTTTAACACAGTTGAATGTTTTCTTCACATTTCTAACTCAAATGCTGTGTAAAATGCTATTTCATTATCCAATTCTATAGTAGTACGTACTACCTATGTAATATTTTTATAGAGAGATATAAGAAATAATAAAAATATATGCACGAATACACCGATACTCAAAAGTAGACTTTAGTAACGCACTCACTTAAACCATAACAAAGAATTATCGCACTATGAACTTCGAATACTCAGATTTAGATTTACTGTCGCTCTTGTATTTTATTTTATACTTTTTAATGATCATAATAAACTGTGATGTAGTTTCACTTCTTAGTTGATATGAAACTTGGAGACATTTCAAACTCGCCGCAAGCAACGCCGCGGGAAAGTCATAATCATATTCAAAAAATTAAATTTTCATCGTTACAATTGCTCAATTATATTAATCGAGATATCTTATCACCAACCTTGAAATAGGTACCGTTGAGGAGTTCCGGTAGCCATCTGTGGTCTTCATCATCAGTTCTACTTCACCAAATGATAATTTCTGAATGTAAATGCTAGATTTAAAACTAAAAATACTAAAATCGCTGTATGAATGCCAATAATTTTTGAGGAGTTCCCTCAATTCCTCATGAATTCCCTCATCAAATTCAGATTTGATGACAATGGAACCATTTCGAAAGTATACTCTATCAAACCAAAAAAGATTTTTTAAATCTGACAACTCTGTAAAAAGTTATGCGTGGTCAGACATAAAATTACCGGTGGTAAGACACACCATTTTTTTTTTGAGTCGTTACGATATTTTGTCAGCGCTGTTTGATGACACACTTCGGCATCTTACGCCTTCGTCGATCAACAGACGACTAAGGTAAGAAGTGTGCAACTGTCGTTGAGCACAGTTGTACCGTCTCCCGCGTTTTGCGCGCTGATGCGAAGTCCTTGTGTATTGGTCAAGGTTTCGCTAAAACTTAACTATTTCTGTTTTATTACACAAACGAACAAACATCCGATCGTATGCAAATCGAAGTCCTTGAAGAGTAGCCAATAGTTGTCAGTTCAGAGAATATCACCGTCCAAATCACAAAAGGTACCTATCACAAATCCGTAAGCAAGCCAAGTCGTCAGAAATATCACAAAAAGAGCACCCGTTACGTACGACATCAAGCGAAGTAGCGAAACGAATGACATTTCTAGATTCAACTTCGTTTTTATTTATTTAGTATCGTTTCCTCTAGGGGAAGAGAAAAAGGTTGAACACCATACAGGCCACATTTATCCATATCGATAAGTTGTCGTTTCCCATCAATACCATGCGTGGACAATCTAGACATTGTAAGTATACAACAATATTTGTGATGGTTATTGTGTAATCCGAGAGAAAAGTGTGACAGTGTCTTCGAGAAGTGTTTGTTTACATGACAAGACAACTAAGGATGAACAGACCTTACACACATATTATAAGTACTCTAAGATGGGTTCAGAAGCCGAAAGGCAAATGACCAGCATTAAACCTTACCAGTGGTAGTAGGTGACAGCGATAACAGCTGTTACGTAATTTTGAAATTACGCTATCGAATATTGCAAGGTAATGAAATCCAAATTTGGATCATCTTCCAAAATTGACAGCTATCATCGCTGTCACCTACTACCACAGGTAATGCTGGTCATTGCCCAGACTTATTACACAACAACCTAATACGTTGGTTACACTATTTCCCGAAACAAACAAAAGATTGGGAAATATAAAAGCACATGTCATGGTGTATAATTATTTTATTAAATTTCATGATGGTATGCAACGTCGTATGCACCTATAGCCTTACATGGAACAGTGGACGGAAGAACCTACACCGATGTGGTCGCCGGCATCCTTTGACTACGTAGCTGCGTGCCGCATCGTAGAACGAAGAAAATAATGCTTGAAAAGAAATAAAGTTGTGCATTTGTAACTAAATATATATATTCTTGTAGTAGTTACATTTACGACTCAATATTTACTATGAATTTCTTTAAATTTTGGTCAAATGTTAGTTACATCTCCAGTTTAAAAAAGGCAGCATGTATACTATTTGCATGGAATGTTCCTTTTTTATTACCGAAATTCTTAAGTTTTTGGTAACAAAAAAAGAAAGCCTTAACTCGAGTCGCTAAATGAGTTTGTTTTTTTACGGTTAATCTGTAAACACTTTAGCCCCAGAGTCTCCGCACTTCAAGCGCCTCAATTTCGGAATCATTTATATCTTTAATATTTGAGTAGCTTAGTTTTATTTTAATTTAAATACGTTTAGTTTTAATTTTTAATTGTATAATTGTTGATTTCTGTAAGTATATTAAAGTTGTAATACATTAAAAAAGATGAATATTTGCGGCGCTTGAGGGTCTGGGCATGATCATCCTTCCTTATCTGCTTTTTACTATATTTTACCCAGTTCTACCGGTAGTTTGAGTATCTAACTGTTTAAACAAAAATATTTCAGTGAGTAATGCTGACAAGGGATCGAGAGCCCGCTTTCCACATGGAACAACCTAGGTATCTACAACTGGTTCAACTGGTTGTTTCAAAATTTCTCAAAATCAAATTTACCAGAGTCAACGGAGCTGCGCCGTCACGGAGCTCCTATTTCATGTTATGCTAAGCGTTTTGCTGCTGCAGCTGGAAGGCTGACATAATCTAAACATACCTCATATTTATGATACAAATTTTGATCAGTTGAACTAGTTGTGCATACCTAGTTGGTCCATGATTTCGACGGAGCTTCGCTTTCGCGGAGCTCCTGTTTCTAGGTGCTTTGGCCCTTCCGTGTTAACATACCTACGTACCTCTTATACTTTTGAATGATTTTATTTATTTGTTTGTTGTAAGCTGAATTGAAAATCTTCGTCCCGCAAAACTGTCTTTACAGTTTGACTGTGGGATCGATCGGAGATCTTAGTACTTAGTACATATCACAGATCGAAACCTGCTTGTTCAAAACGTTCGACCAGCTAGTATAAGTTTTTATTTTAAATAGCAGGTTGGGCTACTATTTGTTTTAAAGAATATTGTGACCTGTGAAATACTCTTAATCCACCCTATTTCATCATCATAATCATCATCAATCGAATAACAGCCACTGCTGGAGAAAGGGCTCCCCCAAGTTTCGGCACAGTCATAATTTTGTACTGCCTGAGTTCGGTCTAGCCAAACGGAGTCTTTAGTTCTTCAGCGGATTTCATAATTTGTGATTCAATCACGGAGGGAAGCGTTAGCAACGTTTTCTACATAGATTCTTGACTGGACTAGAGTCGAGGCTTATTTAATTTTTGAGGGACCGTGGTTCAGAGCCCTAATGTGCCGGTCGTCACGACAATGCTGTATGACGCACGTAAATCAATGGTGTTCTTTGCCGGGGTCACCATTTTACCGGAGAGGACCATGTTGGTGGGAGTAAGAAAGCTAAACACATTGTGAGTCAGTTAGGATCTAATTTAATCATAATAAGGTATATATTACTAATTTACTAAAAATAAACAGATAACATATAATCTAATTGAAATACATCAAACTATCGATGTAATGACGAAACGTGACGACCGGCATACGTAAGTTATCTTATCACTAAGCGACATATATAAATATGTTATACAGATATGTTCGGCCAATAGACTAAGTAAGTACAGTCTGTGAGCACTTAAAAGGTGCTTGGGGATGCTTGGGGTTTGTGCTTCTCTCTCACTCGCTCTTAATAAGAGCACATGAGAGCAAGTGACAGACCAGAGGGGCTATTGCCTAACGCACTCGCAATCGCAATCGTTTTCAATTTGAAAATCGAAGGCTTGTCTGCATACAAAATGAAAACAATTGTTCCGCTTTGAAACCGATTGCGATTGCGAGTGCGTTAGGCACTGGTCCCACCGCCGGCGAGTAAGCGATGAACTATCGGCGATTTTCTTGCCCAAGAAACAAACAAAAGATAATCGCTTCCGTGTAAATAAAAGAGAGAGATATACATTTATAGTTCATCGCTGAGCGAGTGAGTCAGCGATGAACTATAAACTTAAACCTCTCTCTTTTATTTACACGGGAGCGATTATCTTTTGTTCGTTTCTTGGGCAAGAAAGTCGCCGATAGTTCATCGCTTACTCGCCGGCGGTGGGACCAGTGCCTTAGGCAATAGCGACGCAGTACATACCCGAAGCACCTAAGAGATATCGCAATGTACAGTGTAACCATTTTCGTAATAGCGATCGGCAATTTTGGTTTTTCTATGACAGACGAGTGACAAATATACTGTCAGTTGCGAGTGCAAGCGTGATGGCGATAGGCACCCGAAAGCTATTAAGAAGCTGGGAATACTGTATATAATTAACTTTTAAATTATATGTCCTAAGATTTCGGCAATTTTAATGGGTTGTCTGTTTTATTCAGTAAATGCTGCAGAGTTCCTCAAATGTCTCCTGCGGGGCTGGTATGGCTGCGTCAATATCACGTGTCAAATGTGGATAAAGCATCCGTCCTCTCGTACTTATTAAGTATCAGAAGGTAACGGATGCCTTATCCAAACTTTATCACGCGATAAACGAAGCCATATTAGGGCCCCTGGGGGGTTACCATGACATACTAAGGGCTGATTTCACCAACAATTAATCGGACGGTTAGCGGTTTAACGGGTGTCAAATGTATTGATTAACAGCTGATTCAGACTTCACCGTCTGTTCAATTGGTTGGTGAGCTCGGCCCTAAGACTTAACCGTCTGTTCAATTGGTTGGTGAACTCTGCCCTAAAGCAGTTCAGTTTAGATTGAGAGAAAGGGACAAAGCAGTATAATTGCTATAGCTCTGTCCCTTTCCCTCAACCTTAACCGAAATTCTTTAGTATTTCAAGGTAAACCCCATGTTTTTGTTTTATTATACCTAGTCCTACTAGTAAATAGATCATCTAACTTTTTGGATGAAAAGAATCCGAGTAGTTATACTGACTAGGGATCGACAGAACTCCGTTTTGGCGGAGCTCCTTTTTCTAAATATTGTGGCGTTTCGGGCCTCAACACTAACACCACACCAGAACCTGTCTCATAGCATTGTATCAAAACTACTTTTCCAAAAAAATTGTCTATTTAGTGTAACTTATTGGATTTTGTATGTCCAAACAGTTATAAATATGCATAACTTGTGCTACCCATGCTGGGCAAACTGGTGGGGATAGATGGAGAAAATTCCCTGAGGCTCTACAGGCAACAAGTAAAGATGTGCAGAGGATGGTTCATTTATTCCTACCGATGTAAGCTAAAGAGATATGTGGACATGGCATGCAGGAAAGAAAGGGAAAACAATCCACATTTCTCTGCCAGAGAGGATGCTGCCATAGGGATAGTTGAAATAGGGACATTAGTCGTAAAAAACCTTCGGGTTAGTGATTTTCTGTCACTCACTCGCATATGCAAATTTTACCGAGTATACCAGAACCCAAACTACTTTTTAAGAGCAATTGCACTGTACGTGTATTGATCGTAAGTTTAAAAAATACTAAAAGAGTACACACTTAGTACTTACGGTGTAAATCAAGAAAGTTATTATCCCTGGAATGAAGGGTAAAACCATTAGCGTAGCTAATGATAAAGATGATATAGGTAATCTGAAAGAAAAAAGGGTACATGAGACCATTATCGACTTCAAAGACGACTTAAGAGGAGATGGTCTTTATTCAACCTATATTCATGGTCATCTAAAGTAGTTATACTAGTAAGAAGTCGACGGAACTCCGCGTGAGCGGAGCTCCTATTTGGAGGTGCTTTAGCCCTTTGGGCCTGTTGAAACACGAACACACCCTAAGTGCTAATTTCACCATACGATGTTAAATTTAATCAATGTTAAACGACTGTTAGTTCATACATTTTGACAGCTGTTAACGCTCTAATCGTCTATTAAGTGGTTAATATCGTATGGTGAAATTGGTACTAAACCTTTTAGAATTAGATCAAAACCTGACTGACGAAAACGAATTGGATTACTTTTGTCCAAACAATTAGACGGTTGAACTACAAGATAGACTGAATTTATTAAACTGGGGATGGTAAAAGGACCTACTCAATCTAGAGAGATTGGCCGGTGGATATTTCACTGGAGTAGAAGTGGATGGAGAGAGAGGAGACCCAGAAATTGGAAAAAAAATATGGCAAGAAAAAGTGCATGATCTGCCACTGTTGGACGATGATGAAGGATGTCACTGTTTGACAAGCTTTTTATTCAAAAACCACATCGTCTGAATACTGGGTTCTGTTTGAGTTGTGTGTGTCTTCAGACGTGAGAAATCGGTTAACTGGGCATTTTTTTTTTAAATACTTACGTTTGTTTACCGTTCTATTGTTACAAACTTCTTCAAATTATTATTATTATTATAAGTTAGTAAAATGGGTTCTTACGCGCGGTGATCATATTTGGTGAGTTACCGATATTTCGAAGATACTTCAATCATCATAATTCACAATGTGTTGGTATTTTTTAAGGTTTTTCAATGGAACCCTATTGCTAAGTCTTCACTATCCGTTCGACTGTCCTGTCGGTCTGTCTATCTATCTGTTTGTCTGAGGGGTGTATCTCATGAACCGTAATAGCAAGACACTCTGAATTATCACAGACTTACCAAATGCCTGATATCCGTAATAATAAGCATTACCAACGTAAATAACAATTCAATAGTGGTAATTAAATACGATAGAGAAGAATGGCGACGAATAGTGAAGCGGGTAACCAAACCTGGAGTATTGACCACGACCACTCTGCCAAGAGTGTAACGACAAAGAAGAAGAATGACCATCAACTGTGATTAGGTATCCTAGAAGGGTTCATTACAAAACTGTTATCACTATGACACCGCTTTAGCACTATGATTGGCATTTTGATACCGTTACCGTTATTAAAATTAGCGGCTTATAGCACGCAAGACGCTTTTTTTTAACTTAAGAATAAAATATTACCAATAGGATCCAGTAGGGCTTTTGCATTATTGTTGATTTTGTTCCGAAATGTGAATATCGTTAATACAAACATCTTATATAGTATGACGTTTAAAACCGAAACAAATTGATCGATAAAAGCAATCATGTTATTAAATATTTTTATCGGGTTGTGGGTATTGTTTTGATTATCCCATCGCCAAAATGAACAAAACGCAAATGTTATATATTATGTTCTATTGCACGAATATTTTCAGGACAAAATTTGCTATGGTCAAAATGTACAAAATCCGAAACGTCGTTCCATGTTACTCCAACTTATGATATATCGAGATTCAAACTAATTGATTTAAGATTCCTCACAAAACATTGTTAAATACGATTCCTCCAGGGTTAGAAGCATGCTGATTTACAAAGATTCGATTCAAAATTACCTATTTCTATTTACACAAATATTTCGCCTTGCGGTTCCACGAAGTGCCAGCTTTAGGCTCTCTTAGTTTTATGACTTCCTTTATTGTCTCGGCATTCTATTTAAACATGCTTGTATTTTATATATTTGGGGTTCCTTAAAATCTGAAAAACAAAACCTTATAGGCCGACGGACATATCTCTCCGTCGGTCTGTCTCAACCCTTTTTTCTTTATAATTAATGAGGCTATCTGACTGAAATTTAGTATAGGTGTCGCCATTAGTGGTCTGCATAAAGGCTCAATGTAAGTTTTTTTTTAATTATTTATTAGAGCAGCGAAAAGAATTTAGTCACTAAAATATTTTTTTGCTTTATCCTATCATGAGAGGTATTATTTGAAAGTTCTCAAGTTAAGTAGAATATGCAATTTTTTTCAAGATTTTAGAAGAATTTATGTATTTAAGGTATTTGGATAAAAAAGATACGCATACAATCACGTGACTTTCCCGTAGGGTTAGGCAGAGATCACTTCCTTCTACTCGCTACGATCCAGACAAACTTTCCTCGCTTCCTCATTTGTTGCTACACGACCCTGCAGTGACTCTGTATTGATAAAAAAAATCAAATTATTTGAATAACCAATCTTCTTTTTTCATAGCCCTCATCCAAATTTCAATACCACACGTTTTGTCTTTTTATATGACTTAACTATTCAAAACTGTTCAGAATAATTTGTTTAAACAATCAATAACACGTAAAATTATGCGTACAAATCAGTACAAATTGAAAGGAACCGGGTGAATGCTGTCAAAACTGAATAGAAACGCCGAATACAGCTGCGCGGAGGGCGACCTTCAATCGCGGCAGCAACCACTTTCTCCACACAAAATGCAGTAGTGGTTTTTCTTACCCAGAAATTGATGATCTTTCAGATGAGTTTTGGTTTATTGAGGAGGCCGATCATACTAGATACCTAAGTACGAGGCGTCGCTTATCATGCTGCTGCCACTGATTGGACTGCATTATCGTATAGTCCTCCTACCCCTCCCCTGTTCCGAGGAGCAAACGAAACGTTTTATCATACTAGAAACAGGAATTTAAACTTTTCTTAAAAAAAAAAATCATACATCGGCCAGTTTTTTGCATTGCAGCAATCGCCATTTTGTGTTCTCCCATTAATGACGTGACTAAATATGTATCTTATCTGCTAGTCTTATTGAACTAGGTTTAGTGTCGTGGGCTCTTACAATATTATGACAATGATAATACTTAATAATCGTGAATAGTAAAGGAAAGCACTTTGTCTCCTTCCTTTATTTCAGAAACTACTAAAGATAAACATCTTAATGATTTACATGTGCTATAAGATAATTTATGTATTTGCAGGGAAACTAAGGGCCGAATTCACCAACAATTAAACGGACGGTTAAGTCTTAATCAGCTGTTAATCAATATATTTGACACCCGTTAAACCGCTAATCATCCATTTAATGGTTGGTGAACTCGGCCCTATAAGACTTATTGCTTTTTAGGAAACAGATAAAAGTGGTCGCTAGGTAAACTTTGTATTGCGGTTGGCAGAATAGTCTATTAGCAAAGTAGTAAAAAGTACAGAAAGGGCATTTACGGGTTCTGTTCATTTAAGGAAAATATCTGGAGATATGTGGGTTCTAAAAGATAACGAGACCAAGTAGCAGCAGGACTTCATTATGTTTTTCATATTTTATACAAATAAGATGTGGGTGCTGAACCCTCGGTGCTTGAGTCCGATTCGCACTTTACTTTTGGTCGTTTCGACATTGATATTCGAACCCATTAAACATCCCGTCACTTGTACCAATATTACGCGCTACTCGGTTAGTTTATTTTCTTGTCATGTTCCACATAAATGTATTTTTTTAAATCAATAATGTTCGTAGTAAATTGCTTTTTGCACTACAACTGCGTACATAGAATAGACTTTCGTTTCTGAGCTAACATGTAACCCTGTCATGATGATAACGTCACATCAAAACGCAAATAATTACCGTCAAACTCAAATGTGAATACTTGGAACAGTGTGGGTTCCTTTTACGCTGTCCCAAGTACCCACGGTGTTTCAAGTATGCACGTTTGATGGTACCTGTAATCCACAATAACATTGCAATAAGTGTAACTATTGAATACCCATTTTACACTAATTAATTTTTCGTCTTACATGGTTTTCAGCTGCTGAGAGATATAGATCCTACGAGGGCTGCACTGAAATTTTCGGGAATCTAATAAGTACTTAAGAACTAATTTTTAGCACACGTAGTCTCTAAAGTTTTATTTTCTTAACACAATGGTCACAGTAAAAAAGGAATGTTTCGGTTTCACTTGTTTTTGAAGTCGTTGAGTCGCTGCTGAAAATGGAATTATACCGTGATAAGCAATGATTTATTCCGAATTTTGAACTGGATAAACACAAAAGAATATGGAGACCGGATGATTGCTGCTTTTAGTAATGAAGAACCTTCAAAGACAATAACATACAGGTGGTATTCAGAATTCCAACGTGGCCGTGTATCTCTCACAGGCCAGGTACGTGAAGATCGACCAAAATTGGCAGTCACGCAAGAAAACATCAATGTTGTACGTCAGCCATGAGTCAGCTGATAAAAGAAGACTGGCATGTGACATATCGGGAGATTCAAGAGTGATAGGGTAATAGAACGAGTCAGATACAAATAATTTTACAAGAAGAATTAGGCGTACGAAAGTTGTTTTCCAATAACATTAATATCTATCTTATAGAGGTAGACATGGGCCTCCCAGAGACACTACGGCCCTGATGAATATCTTATCCTATAAATGTAGAGATAGGCCTCTCGGAGATACTAAGACTTTAAAGAATTTATTATCCTGCAGAGGTCGAGATGAACCTCTTGGAGACCTTACTATGCTGAGGAATGTCTTATCTTATATATATAGAGATGGGCCTCTTGGAGCCACTATGACCCTGAAGAATATCTTATAGAGGTAGAGATGGGCCTACCGGTGACACTACGACCCTGAAGAATATAGATAAAGGGAACGTCAAGATGGTCGAACTTAGGTGTAGGCGAGGATAATGCGAAGCAGAACCAAAAACCTTTTCTAGACGGTTCAAAAATTCTCGTTTAGGTATCAAAATACTGGCACTCAATAAAAAATACTCTCTAAAGGGGCGTCCTCACTGAGAGCATTCTTAAGACGTTCCGCAGGGCACGTGGAGCCAAGGCCAGATGCAAAACTATTACGCTCACGGCGTATCATACTTCACGACCCAACCGTAGTCTAGAACAAGAGTGTCAAACGTGGCGACGCACCTCCGGGATCTTACTCCCAAACACCACAGTAGTGCTAATGGATACTCCGTTCCTTTCACTCGTCAATCGTACCGAAGTCGAGGGAAAATGACAAAACAAGCGTAACGTTCGAACTAAGATTTTAAAGTAGAGGCCCAGTGTCTGAGTTACGTCAGATTAAGCAAGACTATAACGAAACAGTATATCTAGCTCGCTCTCAGAATCACATTAAAACTATACGCGCGGTTACGGGCGTACTGACATTTCTTACACACTACGACGCTAAAGAATATCTTAACCTATAGAGGTAGAGATGGGCCTCCCGGATACACTACGACGCTAAAGAATGTCTTATCCTATAGAGGTTGAGATGGACCTCCCGGAGACACTAGGACATTGAAGAATATCTTATCCTATAGAGGCAGAGATGAGCCTCTACGAGAGATACTACGATGCTGAAGAATATCTTATCGTATAGAAGTAAAGATTGGCCTTTTGGAGACACTACGACCGTGAAGAATATTATGTTGATACTGCGATCCTACCCTGCGAACATAAGGGAAAATAATCATGATAAGGGAAAGATGGGCCCGCTTGGATATTATAGGTATTGTTAAATTAAAAACCTGCCGCCGTAATTGTTTTTTTTTTTTTCAATATACTTAGTCTGTCATCACTTTTTTCCTGAAAAGTTGTTCCGCGTATCGCAGTTGATTTTTTTGTAGTCCCATGTTTAACCTAACCTAATAGACGTAGGAAGCGCTTTCGATATCCCGAATGGCGCATATAGAATAAAAATAATACAAAATGCATTCTAGGAAATAAATATTAGGGAAATGATACGATAATGATTTGATCAAAAATATTTTGGCCAAACGGTAGGCTCCCATTTAATACACGTAACACAATTTAAATTCCAGCTCCCTACAGATTAGAAGAAAACTACTAATAATATTTCATTTTTTATGGCCAATTTTCACAGTACGAATTTTTCTACTAAGCTGATAAAATAAAGTAGCACCACATGGGGTCCTTCTTTAAGACTCCCACTACATCGTAATCCGTAAGAAACTTCCAAGTTGGCGAGGTGCCTACGCTGTTTAACCATTCTTTATGCAAGAAATGTGTTTGCTCAGATGTTTTTACAAGGCGTTGAAACTTATTCATTACGTTTGTTTCTGAAATAGGAACTCACGCTACGTTATAGAGTTCTGTAGTCAATAAGGAATACTTTCGCGATGTCCATGAGAGAAAAAAAATGGCTTCGTTTATTTATTTATTTATTGCACCAAAATACAAATTTGAGTACAAAAGGTGAACTTAATGCCTCATGGCATTCTCTAACAGTTGATCTTGCCTTTACCAAATTTTTTTAAACTAGCTTTTGCCGATCTGAACAAACGAGTTCTGTTTCTACTATACCCTATAAAAGTTTTCACGGAAACTTCCTCCTATCTATTGCGCGAGTTAAATGTAATTTCCTTTACAGGATCAATTTCACGACTGGACCGATCTTTTATGACGGGTCTCCGGTCAAGGTGAAACAGTCGAACGTTAAACGATACGTTTGTTTACCCAGAAGGGAAATATCGATTTAGAAGCAGCGTAACGTTTCAGATCAGGATATCGTGATGGTGGAGAACACGAGGATAAATAAATGCACTCTCTAACTAGTGTGGGAGAAAGTGAAACTGAGATATAAGACATCCCTCTGTCTACAGGTGTTTTTAATCCCAGACAAAAAAGAGCGTACTTATTACGTGTGTATTTGTGTATCTGGGTCAGATTGTATTTTTTTAAATAATGCCAGTTTAATCATTTAGGTTTTTAGCTAAGTATCATGAAAATTTGTTTAGCCGTTTAAGAGATATCAGCTCTCAAAGAATTTCGCCATTTATGTTTAAATAAATAAGGATTATAATCCTTAAAATAGATGCACCGTCCGAACATTAATGCTTTGTGTTTCATGCTGGCTAACCCACATGGACTTCAAAGGCTTCTTTTTCAACCCCCTGGAAAAAAAGTTATAATTTGAATGTGTGGATCTGTGTGTCCGACTGTGGCATCGTAGCTTCTGACGGATGGACCAATTTGGACGTAGTATTCTGTAAAAGAAAGCTGGTTTATCAAGATGTTTTTATGGGCCGTTGAAAAGACATCAGCTCTGAAACAAGGGGGCGTCATTATAACGGGGCGTTTTATTTATTGAATAGTCATGATTGTTGTTTCTATTTATGCCTAATGTCACCGGTAGACGTTAAGATAAAAATGATAAAGCTTTATCGTGAAGTTATTATGTAACTAAGCAATTTTTATTTCATTACACTATTAAACTAGAATAATCCAGTTACAAAATAAAATATGTTATGATAAAAGGTGTTAAGGCGCCGAAAAAATTAATGATACGTAGGTGTAAAAAACTAAGACAAAGTTTCGATGAACTACAAAATCAGGAATACCTTTTTAAACCTACCGCCACAGTACCGCAGCAGTATTTTCAACGTTGTGTTTCTGTGTGGGGATTCGACAACCGGTGAAATTATTATCATAAAGGTATTTTGCATTGGTTTTTAGGGTTGGCAACGCAATTGCAGTCTCGAGATCGCAACTGTCAATGTAGTTTTAACTAGTGTCAAGTCCCATTTGACTTAACTTCTTAGACTAGAGAAGATAAAGTTTCAAAATTTCCTCTAATCTTGCTTTTCTCGTAATGAACAGTATTTCCAGCTTCTTAATAGCTTTCGGCGGCTGTCGCTATCACGCCTGCACTCGCAACTGACAGTATATTTGTCACTCGTGTGTTATATAAAAACGAAAATTGCCGATCGCTATTAAGAAAATGGCTGCACTGTACCTAGGAGTTAAGCCTGTTGCAGTTGTGAGTGTGAGTTTGAAGTAGGTTGCTACTCAGCATAATGCTGGGAAATGGCGAACCTTAACCCTCAGTGGTATTTGACTTAACTATCGCAGTCGTTAGGTAACTACGCAGTAAATAACTAAAACAACTAAGAGTACCGGATGCGGCTTGGGATCAGTTCCCGGAAGTAGTGGCGAATGCCACGCAGATCGATTTCCGGGCGGTACATTGGACGTCAAAGTGAATTTAATCTATATAAATAAAAGTCAATGTTTGTACGTTCGTACTCTATTCGTTCTGAAACCGATTGTTTTGAACTTTGGTAATGTGTTCTGGAGAGGCCCACTAGTGTTCCTGGCTCAAAAAATTGTGCTATATAAATAAATAAAAATATCGGACTATGTCACACAAATTGTAGGGTCACACCGAGAGGAGACACCGGGTACAGAGAGGAGAGCATATAGATTTTGTATTAGCATCAAATATGTACATATGTAGTAAAAAATTTAAGTATCTTATATTATAACTTTAACTTCAGTGGACGTGGAGCGATCTTTCTCAACACACAAAAGAGTTTTTGATCAACCTAGAACTCGTTTAACCGCGTAAAATAAAGAGAAAATAATAATAATTGATGATGACTATGACACACTTATTCTAAATGCCAGTACCTTCTCAGATATTACAAAGAAAAGTTACAAGTATTATTAGACGGTTGAAGAATACATTTTCGTTATTGCCATTTAAAGTATTTCTTTTAGTTTCTTGTTTTTGTATAGGTATATTTTTCTGTTAAATGTGTAATGTATACTTTGACTTTGAAAACGAAAAAAATATTTTAACAAATGACGACTCCATGGATTCTAGAACCACGGTATGCACCCAAAAGTCCCAAGCCTAATAAGAAGGGTGCTAATAAAACAAAACGTACTTGAAGGGCGAAGTCAAAAGAAAAAGAGGAAGAGTCAGGTTTATTTAATTTAGCAAAAAAAGAAAGGTGGCTAATGCGAATGTCGTATTTATTATCAGGAGAGAATAAAGAAAAGTGGCGATTACTCCACCGACAAGAACAGCTCTTTAGTTTAATGATGACCACTAGCATTTTTCACTACAGGATTCATTTAATAACTATAAAATGTATTGCACAGACAGTTGGACACCACTTGCTTTAGTTTGCAACAAGTCACTTTTATCCTTTTATATTGTTCTAATGAAATACCATTATGTCATCATCATCATTGTTTCAGCCAAACGACGTCCATTGCAGGATATAGGCCTCCCCCAAGGATCGCCATAATGACCAGTCACGTGCTACCTGCATCCACCGAGTTCCCGCAACCTTCACGAGGTCGTCGGACCATCTCGTGGGAGGTCTACCCACGCTGCGTCTTCCGACACGTGGTCGCCATTCGAGAAGCTTGTGGCCCCATCGACCATCAGTTCTACGAACAATGTGCCCCGCCCACTGCCACTTCAGTTTGGCAATTCTTCGGGCTATGTCGGTGACCCTAGTTCTCCTGCGGATTTCCTCATTCCTGATTCTATCACGCAGAGATACTCCGAGCATAGCCCTCTCCATCAAACCATATGCCATTATGTATTATGACCCATTATACGTATTTTGAACTTTATAAGGTGACGGAACCAGTAATGGACAAGGAGCAATGATGGACACTTGATTCTTACTTTACAGAAGATAAGGGTTATTCATTTTGCAACAATCAATTTAGGACCGTATGAAATTTAAATGAAGAGTGAAGTGTCGATTAATGATGCGTGTCAGCTAAAAGTGTTCAACACTGGTGCCATCACCCTATATGACAAGGATCGGAAAAGCGCCCGTCATTTTGAAAACATAACCCTGTTCCGTACAGGAGAGACTTCCTTCCGATGTTAATTAAAAATATTATTAGGTATTTTACATTTATTATACCATTATTTATATGTATTCATCAACAATATTATTAATGAATAAAACCATAATGGTTATGGGAAAAAAACACTTTCGCCATTCAAAAAGAATGTTTGTTTTTAAATTTTCGCCTGTTATTCCATAACGACGTGAATTTAGGACCTATTTATAAGTCGAAAAAGTTTGTTCACAGTTTACGGAGGACATTAGGGCATTCATTAATAAAATTGTCGCTAAGTACATATAAATTAATGTATAATAAATCTATAAAATACCTAATAATATTTTTAATTAATATCAAGGAAGTCTCTGATATACGGAACAGGGTTATGTTTTCAAAATGACGGTCGTTTTTCCGATCCTTGAACGTACGCGTTTTCACCACACAAAGTTACAAACGATAAGTATGGATAGACCATCGCGGTCGAACAATGCAAAGATGATGGCTGAATAACGAGAAGGTTAATTATGAAGAAGTTAAACAGCTATTGATGGGCCATTCAACTTTTCAGTGTACATTTTTGTTATCGTCCGATAAAAAGTATACCAAATTATGAATCCGCGTATAAATAAATAACATGAACTTAGAATGTTTAAGATTAACGGTTTTCAAAAAAACAACTCTTAAAATACTCAATTATCGTTGAACAATCGTGGTAACTCGGTGGTAAATTGCACTTTTTTCATAGAAAAGGCGGGGACATCAACGTCCACTCCGTTACTCACTTTATAGTTATTACAAATAACTTTTTATGAATTAGGATAATTCTAAATATAAGCTTATTTACGTCCCTTTTCGAGTTTCAAGTTAGAAAACGCAGCCCTGTACCGTTTTTTGAAATAAAAATAGTTTAATGAGAACGTGCCTAAAACTTATGTACAACGAAAAGTAGAATGGCCCGAGAAGCAAATTGACCCTAAGATCGGCTCAAAGTCACCATTGTATTACTGTTACTGAAAGCGAATTCACACTCAATCAAAATGCAAATCCAGTTACAATGTTATTCCATTTATCCTTCGCTCTAATGACGGCCGAATGAATTCCTTAAGAACAGGGATGGCGGGAAGTGTCCATTCTGGTATCGAATTCAATTTTGGTTTTATGCTTAAAAAAATTCGGTACGTACTATTACGAACGTTAATTTGTCACTCATTTCAAGAAAAATAGGCCTGAAGTCGTCAATGTCGTTAGAAATGCCAAATCATTTGTAACTTATATGAGACTCAACCTTATTGTTGTAGAATGTCAGAATGACTTTGGAACTAAGGTGGGTCCCAAATTTAAGTTCGTGACTGTACAACGCATTGCTTGTAGAACCGATGGCGATAGTGGCGGGAATGTTCTAGAATAGTAACCGTGTACCAGTTAGTGAAGGTGTCCCGAAGGTTTGGTGCACGTCGTGGGAAACCAACGGATGCGAGAATCGATCGTCGTGGAGATACTCGGAAAAGGCCTATGTTCAGCAGTAGACCGTAAATAAAATGTTGATGAATATGTATGCGACTTTCAACGAAAAATTTCCATTTTTTCAGCAGTAATATTCGAAGAGTATTTCATTAATAAATTATATCTATCTTCTTAGTATTAAAATTGTTTATAAAAAAAGGTTGAATGCTATGAAAACTTCTAACTGTAATAAAATTTTGATCATAGTAGAAAACACTTTATTTAGTTACCTATAGCTAAATTTTTATCTCAAATTGATAAACAAATAAATAATCTTAATCCAGACAGTTTAGTATAAACATGTTATCAAATATAATACAGAATATTCAACATTTTTGCAACAATGATACTGCTCTTTGAATGATACAATAACGACATTTATTTAGCGATATTAAATTTGTACACAGTTCGTATTTAAAAAAAAAACCGGGCAAGAGCATGTCGGACCAAGCTCAGTGTAGGGTTCCCAAGCCGTTACTACAAACAAATTAGACCTCGCGACAAACTTAACTTTGCCGTTGGAAAACTGTTACCCCCATACATCGACATAGGTCGCGGTCAGGTTACCAACACCGCAAATAAGATTTCGGTAGGTATAAACATTTAAACCGTTTGTAACTCAAGAACCAATGAGGTCTACTTAGTCGTGATAGTTTACCTATTAAATTCATTATTATGTGCTTTCATTTAAGATATTTTTCAGATTTTTAGTATTTGTTGTTTTGGCTGGAGGGGGGGGGGGGGGGGGGCACTTGACTCTAACAAAAAAGCTAAAGCTTAATATACACGGATACGTTAATCGAAAAATTGTTTCCACAAACCCGCAATATTTTTGAATACGACACCACAAACTATGGGGTGGACGAGAAAAAAAATACATCCCCACGTTACGTGTAGGGGAGGTATACTAAAATGTGATGATTTTATTTTACCACTTTGTTGGCGTGACTAATATGTATATTCATGCCAAATTCCGGCTTTCTAGTACTAAGAGCCTCTGAGCTAGGCTGCGGACGGACGGACGGACGGACGGACATGGCGAACTATAAGGGTTCCTGGTTTGACTACGGAACCCTAAAAAAGCTAAAAAAAAAACTGAGCTTGTGTCATAAAGCAATAAAAATGGTTAGTCCGAAGTTTCGTTTCATTTGGAAAAAATCAAAGGTATTTTTTCAGAATCCCTTAATTTTTAAGGATTTAAAAAATCTCCTATAGGTTAGGTTGAGGTTTATTTTATTTATAGGTACAATCCTCAAACGTTCAAACTGTTTTAAAAAAACGGGCTAAATATTAGTAACCCATGAAAACGCTAAATTTTCAATGAATACATAAAATAATTAATGACAAAAAGCAAACAAGTTAATGAAATAGCTTATCATTAATATGCTTGACCATTTTCGGTTTCTATGCTTACGTTACAATTAAAATGCCACGGGACGTCCCAATACTCATGACAATGAAACACCGGTTCCTATAGATACCAAAACACACAAACAACACTATCGGTGCTTAAAACTGTTTTCTTGTTCCCAACAATAATTCGTTTTGCCTAATTTAAATTATGCTTTTAATTCAAAAAGTTTCGACTTAAGGAGCTATTGTTTCGTCCCATGTTTAATTAATACGGAGGTAGGCACTGAATAATAACGAAATATATTCGATTCGATTACCCGCCGAGTAGATTTAAATATTTATGAGTTTTCTTAATTATCTTCATCAGTAACTTTTTTCTGTTACAAAGTAAAAACTTTCTTTCCAAATTATGCCAATTAACAAGTGTCGAAACTGAATGTTTTAAGTCTAATATGCTTTTAAAATATTGCTACAGATAGCTAGTCCTAATCCCAACTAATATTATTAACGTTAAATAATAGAATAGAACGTAAATAATTTTAGTTATTGAAGAAGTTGACAAGATAACTACATAACACAAAAAAAGGAAAAAAAAAAAAAATTACAACAATCAAAAAATTGTGTCATTAAAAAAACATGTTTGGACGCCATTCCTTCTTCATTATTGTTTTGCACTGAGGATATGTTGAAAGTAAAGTCCCGGCAAACGAATTTACTAAGAAATCAGAGTTAAACTACTTATAGTAACGGAAACTACTGACTTTCTATTTCCAATTATTATTACCATTCGTCCTTTTTACCCGACTGCGTCAGAAGGAGGGTTATGTTTTTCGAGCGTGTGTATGTAATTACTGTAATCAAATTCTGGAATTGATTCCTAAGAAGCTCTTATTCATATTAGGGTGGGTTTAGACGAAACGAGCAAATGCTCTAGAACATGTTTTGTCTTTATTTTTACAAAGAAAACGTAAGAGATAATGCCATAGAATTCTTGTTCGTTCGCTTCAAAAATATGATTGCGATAAAAAAGACAAAATGAGCTAAAATAAAATTCTAGGTAGGTGTTGATTGACAATCTGCATGGGTAAAATATAATCAGTACAGTCCATATCAGCTCTGATCTGAGATATTAATTCTTTAGCCATTAACAGGAACTGGCTCCAATTGACTTGCAAGAATTTACTTTAACACTCAAACAAGCGAAGTTATACTCATATTTTTAACAAGCGACCCGCCCTTGCTCCGCTTCGATTTACTTATGTGAGTTTTCAGTAAAACCCGTTCACAATCCAGACTTTATTTATTACTTAAAAACCTTCCTCTTGAATCACTCTATCTATTTCTGAAAACTGCATTAAAATCCGTTGAATAGTTTAAAAGATCTAAGCGAACAGACAGCGGAAGCGACTACATTTTACACTATGTAAAGATTTTTAATTTTTAATTAATAAGATAAAGTAGACTGACTCGGTCGTTGTTTTAGCGAAAGTTAATAATCAGAAAATATAACCAAAATTTGTCTTAATTACCTACCTCGCTTAGTTATTTTTATCACAATATAGTACTTACATTACTGCGGAGACCGGAAAAAAGGTCGTTTTTGGACGAGTATTCAGGGCCGTGCTTATACGAGTCAAGCAACCGCCCTTCCCGGCCGAGGCTTGTGTAGTGCTTTTCTCCAACAATGCGAGAAAATATAACACAATTGTTAAAAAAATTAAACACAGTTCCAAAATTGCTATCATTGTAATAAACCACACATGAACTGGCAGTTTACTATATCTAATAAAACATATGACTTTAAATAAGAGCTTAAAAAAGACGAACGGGTTCACCCACGTATAATTTCTGAAACGAGATAGATGTATCAAAAAAAAGTAAACGGTCCGGCAGCTAATTTTCTCGTCCAATTAACTGGGACGTCATTGGCCGTGACTCATCGGGTTTTCCATTTGCTTTTGATGGGCTTAAGCTTGTCGGTATAAGTATGTTGGATATACGCTTACAACTACATACCGTGTTTTTTCTTAAGTATTTAAGTCGCGTAGTTTAGTATAGCAGTTACTTGTATAAATAAACCTCAGGGGGCAATGTCTCACAAATTGACTGTCCCAAACTAAGCTCTAAGCTGTAGGTACTATGGGTACTAGACAACGAAAAACATACCTTTATAGAGAAATACATACTTAATTAGACACGCTGGCCTAGTTGGTAGTGATCCTGCCTACGAAGCTAGCGGTCCTGGGTTCCAATCCCGGTAAGGGCACATATTTGTGTGATGAGAGCGAATATTTGTTCCTGAGTCATGGATATTTTCTATATATTTAAGTATATATATTTCTCTATGTAAGTATTTATAATATATCCTTTTCTAGTACACATGATACAAGCCTAGAGCTTAGTTTCGGACTAGGTCAATTGGTGTGACATTGTCCCCTGATATTTATTTATTTTATTTAAATATATAGCAAACATCCAGGACTCAGGAACACTGGCATCGTAGGCAGGGTCAGTTCCAGGGGCTAACGTGTGGTCAAGGACAGAACTTTACCTACGGCCATATTTGAGACTAAAACTTTTGTCCGTCAAGGAAGTCTACTTCTTTGATACTAATCCGTGAAATGCTAAACATAAACCATCTGACTCACGGAATTCCCGAGCGCGATGACTAAGCAACTTTATTCACGTGCGAGTATTACGAGGAAAATTTGGAAAATCGTCACCGCTGAATCATCCCTTATAGAACAGCTGACTAATAAAATCACCCTCACTTTTTGGGGGTTGGTAATCCGGCGTAGGAATCGAGTCATCTGCCTCATTTGATTCGTTTACAAATAGACTGTGACTCAGTTTCTTTGAATAAGTCGCGATTCATACAAAACGTAGTTAGATTGATTTCAAAAAGACTTATGTGGTTAGGGACGTAATTGAAAAACCAGACTCAGTGTAGAGTTCTGTCGTCGTTACTATAAACACAAAAAATCTGTCTACAAAAAACACAAGTATGAGCAAATTTCTATTCAAAGTTGTTTGGTGCTATTAGATGATTTTCGGTAGGTATAAACATTTTAGTCGTTTGTAACTTAAGAGCCAATGATGTCTACGTTATGTGGTTAGGACCGTTTTACTTTAAAAATGAGTAAAAAACACGAAAGGTCAAAAATTTGCAATGTAGTCTAAAACATACTCAATAAACATGTCTATTTCCGCAGCCTATACAGTGTGTTACCAGCACCCTATCTGTAACGTAACCATGATATTAATTTAATTAATAACCAAATTTTCAGGCTTTGTTAACTTTCTAACAAAATTTTAATTGCCAGCAATGTACACCTGTAAATGTCAGTCGACGGATACTTTGATTATTATGATTTGCCCCCGTACCACGACATGCCTTGTACTAAGCAACAGCGATACTGATAACGATGAACACGCAGCACATGCACTACATTAAAAATGGACAGTATCTAAGAAAATGAATTGTGAAGTTATTTTAATTATTTTAATTGATAATACTTGCAAACAATTGCTAAAGCAACATATTATCGGCAGTTTTAATAAATGCCCGCATGCCGGGAACACACTGTATACTAAGCAGAGCTGTCACTGTCACAGAATACCGCCGTAATTCCCGGCGTACGCGCCGACCGCGTCCAAGGTTTGCGCCTGACAAATTGCAGGGACGGCCGACCGCAGCGGCCTAGTGCAGAGAAATGAAGGTAGTCCACAATTTAATGTACAAGTTATTTTCATAATATATGCATTTTGTTAGCTTTGGGGAGTGATGGTTGATTCTGTTTATTTGTTGGGTACAGTCGCTTATGTTGAGACGGACGTAGTTATGAAGTTTTGATATAGATAGGTGCATTAAATAAAAATAATGTTACGGCACAACATAGTTTATTCGAATATTATCGTCGGCTATAATTATCCTATCTTACAGATTGGCCCCTTTCGGTACACTTCGACTCTTTTAGTCTTGTGTGCTTATTACTTATTACCTCTTACACACTCATCTGTTCGAATGTGCAGGTTTCCTCACTCTGTTTTTCCTTTACCGTAAGAGCATCTGGTAATGTGCTTAAGTTAAAAAACCTATAGTGATCGCGGGGGTTCGAACTCTGTACCTTTACGATCACGAGTCGATCCCCTAAGCCACTAAGCTGCCACCGACGCTCTAGACTATAAGGGCGCGTTCACATAGAACGTCCGTTTTTACAGGATCCGTTTTAACGGATCTTGATGGCGTATGTAGTTGTATGAGCGAGTTCACACCCAAAACAGTATTCTGGATCCAGTAAAAAAGAAGATTACAAGGTAAAAAGATCCGTTAAAACGGACGTTCTATGTGAACGCGCCCTAAATAACAAAGTGTTACACTTTTTCAAAAAACAAATACCAACATGCCCTTGACTTGTTGTTCACTCATTACATCTTACTTTTACAATTGTGTCCTTGTCATTCTAGGCGTTAATAACTTTAAGTGGAATATTTCTTATCGACTCTATCTATGGCTGTTAAATGGTCCTGTCTCATTCAGACATCACACTAAAGCCGGATTTGTCTGTGGATTTGCTTATCACTTCAATCATACATTATTATCTACGACCACTCGGGAGCATTTTTTTTAATCGAAGTAACACAAAAAAAAAACTCCTACTAGTTGAGTAATTCTATGTTTTAAGACAAACAAATTAATAAAGTTTTAAAGTTCACTACTCTCCCCCCCCCCCCCCTCCCCCGGCCGCTTCACCTACCCCCCACTGTTAAATGTTTACCCGTTAACGGTTTTTTAACATTCTTGGGACAACTATAATAGATACGAAAAAAGTGTCAAGGACAAAAATGTTCACACACATTCACGGTGGAGGGGAGGTGAAGCGGCCTGGGGAGGGAGGGGGCGCGGGAGAGTAGTGAACTTTAAACTCCACACCCAAATGTATCAAGTGACACAAGTTTTAAAACTTTATGATTTTTTTTGATATTCCCATACAATACCGGTCACGGTTGCCTATAATTAGTCTTAAGAATTTGAAAATTATTTAACTAGTTACGACTATTTTTCTTAACTAAGTTGTGTATTGTTATCATCTTAATATTTCTGTTTGACTGGTAAAACATACTTAATATTATTTAACTCTTTCAGTGCCAACGACCCGATTGTCGGGTCCACTGTGCGTAGCAGATTTTCGCTACAAAAAGCGGAAAAATGCTGCTACAGGCTACAGCGTAGCATTGTCAACACTGAATCATGTTAAGTAAAACAAACCAGAAAATAAAAACGATGCCAGTTACAAATACAGGGCCTTTATTCTAAGCGGGAGAAACTATATCGTCTTTGACCTTTTATGGTATTGTTTATATCTTGGGCGCCATTACTGTCAAGTAAATAAGAGCTATCAAAACGTTGACAATACGGTGACAGGTCAAAGACGATATGGTTTTTATCGCCTAGAATACAGGCCCCTGTAATATGTATGTTAAATGGACAGTCGAGTTCATAAATATGTGTACACTTTAATACCTTGTCTATTTAATGTCATGTTTAAACTGCCATACATGAATAGTAACAGTGATTAAAGTGACGAGGTACTAAAGTGTAGGTACACATATTTATGAACTCGACTAGACCTCATGCAGAATACCTAAGTGGAAGCATTGTTCGTAGCCATTATGCAACGGAATATCGCTAAAAAGCGGAAAACCGCAGCTACGTGCTACGAGCGTAGCGAGTAGCAAATTACGTAGTCCAGTAATTATACAGTTGACTTCAAGGCCAATATTCGACTCTGTTTACACTGTTATTTTAGACAATGTATTGTTTATCGGGTGATGGTACTAATTCGAATTAAGTGTCCGACGTCGGTCCCTGTCCATTACTGGTGCCACGCCCTAAGTGGTTTTGTTTTGTTATTTTTCTTCCCTTTAGATAACAATAATTGTCGTTTAAAAATGATACGTCGCACTTTTGGTGACGATGACGTCAATTTGCATACAAAACTTTTTCAGTTCATCGATACTGAAATTGAGTAGTAAAAATCATCGAGTAACATTATCATTAAAAAAACAGATTTTATGTTTTTATAAAAATTACTACACTCAAAAAAATGAGAGCTAACAAAGAGAGATTTTCACTTAGTTGACAAAAAATGATTACAATAGTTAAGATATTAGTTATATCAACCAAAGCTGATGGTAACAAACAGCAATTTCTTTAGTGATTCAACTAACATCTTAGTTGATGTATCTAACGTCTTAGTTGGTGTATCTATAGTCTTGTCAGGCTCGTATGGGATCAAGACGCTTATGCACAACAATCACAATCTTGTTACAAGCGACCAATTATTTTTTTCAGTGTATGATTAAATACTAATTAATGCATAGATTAGAGAGAAATGTGAAGAAAAAAAAGATGTAGTGACTAAGATTGAAAAGGGCATGCTTCGATGGTTCGGTCATTTGGAAAGGATGGATGAAAGAAGATTGACGAAAGCCGGCCGGAAATTGTGTAATGTCTTTGTTACTACATAGACATGAACGCTAAATGTAAAACGCAAAACGTCTCGATCTTAGAATGGCACAATTTAAAATTCTCTAGTAGGGAGACGTCTTTATCTGAGAATGTCTTTATTACTAAATAGACATACACGCTAAATGGCCCGGTAGCGAAACGTTTGTATCTCAAAATGTATTAATTACTAAATAGAAATGAACGCCAAATGGCCGGTTAGCAAAACGTCTGGATCTTAAAATGGCGTATTGAAGACACTTGATAATTCAAATCTACTAAATTTTACTTTCGACGAATTAGGTATTGCTCCTTACTTGTTCTGTGGTCATGACAATCAACTAATTTACTTTCGACGAATTAGGTACCTGTGGCAGCATACCTAAGTTTCCAATAATGATATTTTTGTGTATGGTGGATCTAAATCACCCCATTGCTAAATACTCTTAACAACTGTTTTTATTAATCTTAGTGTGTCGATTATAAAATATAGTTTTGCGTAGGGTAAAACCTAATACACCCCATTCCAAACTACCCTTATAATTTAGTTTTATGTCTCTCGTTTCCATATTCGCACCTTTAGAACAATAATGACCTAATTCAAAATTTGTGCTTTCAAACTTCGAGTCATAAATTTATTACCATAGAGACCTAACTCGAAATTTAAAATTTCTCAATTAGGTCACTACGTATTGTTCTGAAGGTGCGATATAAGTCCGTTTTTGGAATAAACACTCACTTTTCACAACTGAATCGGGTTTCATTGACACCATACCCACAGAAGATCTTACCTCAACAGTACGTTTTGCTACTAAGTCGTTCTGTTTTCATGTCAATTAACTAATTTTACTTTCGGCTAGTTAGGTATTCTAATCATACGGACCATTTATATTTCCAAACGTTTGGCTACTTGCTCATTTTAATTCTGAGCCGTCCTGCTTAATTGACACTTTGCTGACTGAGTATTCTACTTTCATGTCGTCCAGCTGAATTGAGTCTTTGCTGACTATGTATTTTACTTTTATGTCATGTAGTGGAAATGGTCCTTTCGCGATAAAGTTAATTTGATAGTAACCCAATTTAAGTACTCGTGAAACCGGCGTGCATGCATCAGTCTATGTATATTATGAATGCAGAAGAAGGGAAAGAGATTTTTAGGATGGTAGCAGGTAGAAAGAAGTGGTCTCTGCCTACCCCTCTGGGAAACAGGCGTGTTTAGTTGTATCGATTAAAATGTTCGATTATATTTGTTGTGTTGCAGTGTGTTTTTGTCAAATAAATGTTGTGAGTTTGAGTTTGAGTTTGATTTAATGGATCTCTATTGGAACGCATAACGTATCTTTACGCATAAAATCGTTTGACCTAAAACGGTTGATACAATAGAAACGGTTTTATTTTAATTATTATAAAAAACTAACCTAGCCTAACGTAACTTAATCTACAAAATAGACGTTTACTAAATTCTGCAATGTCAGCCTAAAATGTTGTTATGCGAAAAAAAAATATGCGAATAGTAAATTTGCGTAAAAAAAATATGCGTTCCAAGAGGATCCCTGATTTAATGTGTGTATGTATGTATTAAAAGAAAGTTGACTGGAAGAAAAAAAAAAATTGCGATTAAGCTGCATTTAACTCTAATAATTTTTCATCACACTTGCTCGTAAATAGTGTTCTAACATGCTTGAAAAATCGACCGTAAATCCAAAATAATACCCGCGGGCCTTTTTTTTACCATTACGCCCTATCGTTGGTAATGGCTTTTTTTTAAATATAATACGTGGACTCAAACTATCACAATACGTCAGGACCCCAATTCTTGTGCCATTCGATATGAAGTTTCATTCGAGAGGAAATGTCAGTTGCATACAATTTTCTAAAAATGTCGCATATAAACTATTGAATTCGACTGTCACTAGAATCGGACTCCTGAACACGTTTGATATTATCTGTGGTAAGTCATAGACAATGATGTAGTCTGCCGCTAATTTATAAATACTGATTATAAACTGTGTGATTCCAAAATAATAAGTAAAAGGGTGTCTTTGTGCACATATTCAAATTTATATATCAATAAAATACATGTCCTCATCAGAAGAAAGGGATAATGCGACTCCGCCGGACATCGCAAAATTATTAGTGACAATCGTAAGTTAAAAATATGATCCTTTGTCTGATTTTATTTCATTTCCTCGCAATTGTGATGAAAAACATTGTATGTTACACGGGTGGTAAAGGAAATACAAGGCTCGAGTCATTAAAGCCCTCAGCCTTCGGCTTCGGGCTTCTAACAGACTCTCGTTTGTCATTCTATCTTTACCACCATTACCGCATTTTATTTTACATAATTTACTTATTTGCACCAGTTGATACCTGAATACCTGCTAAATGAAAGCAGAACACCCTGTGTGTAAAATATCGTCATTTTGACGTCATCGGCACAAAAACTGCGACCACTGGTTATGAGCTGATGGAGACAGAAGGTGGCATTAACAACTTCTTAATAGCTAATAACTAAGTTCGTCGAGTTTAAACTCGTTTGACCTGCTTTTAATAGTAAGTCGGTTATTAGCCAGACGACAGTAGGATGTAAAAAGATATTAAAAAACTCATACCTTCTAAATTATACACCCCAACCAAACCAAAACGTCGTAAGTCACAAACTTTCCTCTTATTATCACGACTTATTGTTAGTGAGCGTAAAACTAAAGTCACTAACGAAACTTGCATGTTTACGTCCAGGTTATGACCGGTCAAATGATTTGATGATGTTGTAAAATAGCGCTTGTTGCTCCGGAAACAACGTTGTTATTATATTATTAGGCGTGCTTTGGCTTTGTTCCGGCCTGTCCGAGTGAAAAATGCGATAACTTTCCCACTTATAGCAGTTTGTTGTTTTATTGCTGAATAAGCGTTTTATTTGAGGCTACTTTGCGACCTCCCGCCATGTTAATAACTGCTAAAGCTGGGATCACTTATTAATTCTAAATTGTTTCATTATATTTTGAAAGCCTATAGCCATGTATTATCATACATTAAATTTTACATTATTCTTGCTTAAGTTTCAATAAGTAAAGTTTTAGATGGGTAAAACACGTAATACGCGTCTCATTTCTTATTTTCACGTAAATTTACGCTTTGTTGCCACTGAAAATTAAGTAGTGAGGCGAGTCTTCTTAAATTGGATTTGACAATTTGTATGAAACTTGATTCCACCTTTTTACCGACCTTGACGAATGAATTCAGAGAAACCGTTTCCAGCGAGCACTAAAACTTCAAGAAAAACTTACTTCTCGTTTTGCATAAGTTAGTTTCTTTATTTCTTTTGGTGGAAAGTTTTCATTTTGCTGGCTTCTACAAGCAGAGTTAAAGCAAAAGAATTTTATTTCAAAAATATGACCTAAATAAAAAATCTACGGATTTATTAAGCACGCTCTCTGACACTTTTAATAAAATTTTAGACCTATATCAATTGCTATTACTAATCCAGGCCGTTCTAACTGAACTTCAGAAAACCCTTGGTAATTTAAAGCTAATGGATTTTAAAAACATCAGCCAAAAATGCCCGTTACTCTTTATTCAGATTTATAATCAAAATGACACTTTAAAATTAAATTATTCCACCACATTTCTCTTTCAAATTTAATTGCAACAAATCCTCACCAGCCAGCATTAAACCGACATTTAAAATTCCATTACATTTCGCGCGCATTTTAAATTTCGAATGTCAGTAGAAAGGTTCGCCACACCGCATCGTTGCGGTCACGTCGTCACGCGCTCCGTGTGCCAGGAGCACGAGGCGATTCGTGTGTATCCGGCCTTTTGGGCTAGAATTTGGAGTCTGTGGCTAAGCTTGATTAGTGACAAATGGGTTTTCGGTGCTACGATGGATAAAGCCGAAAACAGACGTGAGAAATGGCGACACGATATCTGGGCCTCTATTCTAGGTGGTAAAAACGATGTCGTATTTGACCTCTTATGGAATTGTCTTTTTCTCGGCCACCATTACAGTCAAGTAAATAACAGCTATCAAAACATTGACAATACGATAACAGGTCAAAAACGATATGGTTTTTACCGTGTTGAATAGAGGCCCAGGTTTTGGGTGAAAATTAGGTTCAGCTACAAAACTGATTGAAATCCTGTCTCCTAAGGGCAGATACGACCAAACGAGAATAAATATTATTCTTCGAATAAATCAACAGGTAATCGAGATTACCTCAGTTTTACGTTTTACCGAAGATAATTCTCAGAATAGTGAACCTATTCGGGAATAAATACTATACCTTCTATACTACTATACCACCGTTTCGCGTAGAATAACAGAATTATTCTAAGAATTTAATGGCGTCAAAATTTTGTTTTGTGCTGTCGGTGTGTCAAATCAACTTAACACTCATTTACTAATGACAGTTATTTTCCAGTCCTATAGAATACTTTAAAATTCAAATTCAAATTCAAATTCATTTATTCTGTAAGTAGGCCCTGTAGGCACTTTTACATGTCTGAGTCTACCAGCGCTTCCAAGGGACTCTGTTGAGAAGAAACGCCGCAAGAAACTCAACAGGAAGTCTTTTTTTTTATATGAGTAACTTATTACTATGATAAACTTAAGCTAACTCATTTAAATGTCACAGGGATGTACAGGTCCCAGGAGCAATTATGAGACTCAAAGTATATTCAATTTAAATTGGAAATGTAAAGTCTCCAAATTTCAGATAAAAATTAAAAATAGACATAGGTAAGGAGATGTAGAAAGTCTCCACGGTCAATAAGTGAGAGTCTCCAAATGTCAAATTAAAATTAAATTAGGTAAAAAGTTAGTTGTACAGCAATATTTTTTTGCCGTGTAATACATTCTTTAATCATCTACTAATTCAAGCTTAGTAATACCTTGTCCCTTAGATTGCGTGGAAAAGCGTCCACTGGTTTACTCGAGAGTCAAATTGTGGAATAGATATATCCGTAGTATAGTTAGTTATTCGCGTATTAATTCAAGTTTGGTCGAATCCACTCTTAATGAGAGAGTGCTCCTCACTTCACTTAATCAATAAGTGAAGTGAGGAGCACTTTCTGTGTACAAATAAGTAAATGTCTATATGGATAATATCTGTGTACAAATAAGTAATAATAATAATAATAATAAATTTATTTATTTACCAACAACACAAATACAAGAAAACTTTTCCTGTGGTCTACGCACTAGGCTAGGCCTGTCTGGCGAACACCATAATGACAGATTGACAAAAAGCAGCTAGTTAACAGTAAATGTCTATATAATATATTTTTTTTATTATTAATATATTTGTGAAAACCTGTAATTGTATTGTTAGTCTAATTTCTAAAATTATGTTAAACTGTCCCGCGGATTAATAAATAAATAAATAAATATCTTTACTTAAGACGAAAAATAGCCAAACTTAAGTGGCAGTGGGCGGGGCACATTGCTCGCAGGACTGATGGCCGATGGGGTCTTGAGTGGCGTCCGCGGACCGGGAGACGAGCTGTAGGTAGGCCTCCAACAAGATGGTGTGACGACCTGGTAAAGATCGCGGGAACGCGATGGATGCGAAAAGCACAAGACCGGTCTGAGTGGAGAGCCTTAGGGGAGGCCTATGTCCAGCAGTGGACGTCTTTCGGCTGACATGATGATGATGATGATGAAGACGAAAAATAAGTGGATTTTCAATATCTTTGAAATGGGTGGGAGAGGCCTTTATCGAAACACCGAAAGGCTAGCGAAAAGAAGGCTTATGTTTAATAATCTGTTTTAATACTAACGAAAGGTGGGTGTATCAATTGGAGATACTTTTTTAAAACAAAAAAAATAGTATCGTGTCATCTTTATTATCATACAAAAAGACCACTCTTCATTTATTTTTTAAAGATCATCATGGACCGAAGATTTGCCTAGATTTGGAACATCATATATACCCGTCTAAAACCCCTAATGTTCCATATAAAAGACCCCGAACAGATTTGTTCCTCAATTTTACGAGGTGGCCGAGTATCTAATCAGCCGTTCGTGGCGGTGTTCCAATCTGTAGTGGTTAGTACCTTGTGTTACGAGTACGGTCACGATCGTTATTTTGTGACTTGTGACCCATTTCAAGAAAAATATGCTTGAAGTCGTCAATGTCTTTAGAGATATCAAGTCATTTGTAACGTTTAGGAAACTCAACCTTATTGTTGTAGAATGTCAGATTGACTTTGGACCTAAGGTGGGTACCAAATTTAAGACTGTACCTATGAGTACACATTATTTACCTACATTGCCTCTATTCTTCTGGGTAAATAGTAGATTGGGTCACAAGGGAGCAAAATGTCATATTTACGGCAAGGGCGTACATTGAATCCTGAGCGTAGTGAGGGATTCAAGTGTTAACGCCCGAGGTGGAAATAATTTTGCTACCGTGTGACACATGCTTTTCTCATCACCTATGAGGAAAATAAAAGATCTTAGTGATGAAACAAATTTAATTATTTACACTCTGTAAAAGTGCTGAAAATAACAACAGGAAATTATCAAATTTAACAACAATTATCAAATTTGGCAATAAAATGTCCTTGAACAGAAAAGTACCACTTAGATCCCGTCTAGCAGGGGACAAAAGTCCCCTTTCCGAATAGGTGATGTGAAAATTATATTGTCTTTGACATGTTGGTATTGTCAACGTTTTGATAGCTCTTATTTACCTGACAGTAATCGCGGCCGAGTTAAAAACAATACCAGAATATGCCAAAGGCAATATCGTTTTACCTTGAAGAATTGAGGTCGTTTGCTAACTTTGATAGGTACTAACTGAATAAGTGGATAAGCGAGTTCACACGCATTAACTAAAATGTTTACTGCGATTAGTTATCTTCTCGCAGTGAAGTCGCTTTAATGTTTGTCGGATTGAATGTTTATTTTATCGACCGTCTCTATATCGATCGTTGTAGTGTATATTATGCAAGAATGCAAGAATGCGATTGATTTTTTGCCTTTTAAATCTCTGCTCAATCTCAATATAGCGTAGGGATTTAAACTTCTAAATTTAAAAAAGTTAATAGTGTATTGTAATTATTGTGGAAAATGACAGGTATTAACTAACCTGCGTTTTTTATTTATCCGATTCCTTTTTATCGCATATTTATTATTGATTGTCTTTGACTCATTGTCAGTGACGTGACATATAACTCTAAGTACAATACCATCGACATTTAGAGAGTCGATAAAATAAACATTCAATCCCTACAAAAAAGCGACGTCAATGTGACAAGATAACGGGGTTTCCCCATGTCCGTATTTAGTACTAGAATTTAATACCAAATTGACATTGAAGTTTACTTTTATATCGTCTTCGCGTAGTAAAGGCTAAGTTGTGCAACGCAGTGCTACCCTCCTAAATAAAAAGGACGCATTCGTGATTTGCTAGTCAAAGTAAATTTAACTCTCCATCTTAAGAAATACGGTCACTAATACATACGCAGTTCTATGAGACATACGCCCTTTTTTCTAAGGAGGGCAGAGTGAATGTTCTTGTTTTTACCGTAAAACATACTGCGCCTCTTTTCTAGGCGGTAAAATCCAAATCGTAATGGACCTGTTATGGTATTTTTTTAACTCGGCGCCATTACTGTCATGTAAATAAGAGCTATCAAAACGTTGACAATACGATAACAGGTTAAACACCATATGGTGTTTACAGTGTCGAATAGAGGCCCTGCTTTTTTTTCCAGTGAAGGGCATTCTAAAACGTAATATGATTAAAATGTTCAAGCTCAAGCTACTGTAATACGTACCAAGCTTCAAAAGCTCCCTGATAAGTAATTTGCATGCATAGTAATAAGCGATTAAGCTCAATTTGCCAGTTGGCCGCAGCGTTTGATGACGGGCTTTCGTCTAAAAGCTTCGATTAGCCGCCGAGCTTTAGTTAACATAGTTGGGATTAAAAATACTTTTTACAAGCCATAGGCACTTGTCCCTCTGTTGGCGAGAAAGCGATTAGCCATTTTCTCACTCAAGAAACGATCAAAAGATATAGATCCCGTGTCAATAAAAGAGAAACATATATTTATAGTTAATGGCTTGCTGTTCTCATTGCCGGCGAGAACTCTTTCTACTAGTTTGTCGAAACAAAAGATATAGATCCCGTGTCAATAAAAGAGACAAATATATTTATAGTTGATCGCTTTCTGTTCTCACTGCCGGCGAGAACTCTTTCTACTAGTTTGTCGAAACAAAAGATATAGATCCCGTGTCAATAAAAGAGACAAATATATTTATAGTTGATCGCTTTCTGTTCTCACTGCCGTCGAGAACTCTCTTTACTAGTTTATCGAAACAAAAGATATAGATCCCGTGTCAATAAAAGAGACACATATATTTATAGTTGATCGCTTTCTGTTCTCACTGCCAGCGAGAACTCTCTTTACTAGTTTGTCGAAACAAAAGATATAGATCCCGTGTCAATAAAAGAGACACATATATTTATAGTTGATCGCTTTCTGTTCTCACTGCCGGCGAGAACTCTCTTTACTAGTTTGTCGAAACAAAAGATATAGATCCCGTGTCAATAAAAGAGACAAATATATTTATAGTTGATCGCTTGCTGTCCTTACTGCTGGCGAGAACTCTTTCTACTAGTTTGTCGAAACAAAATATATAGATGCCGTGTCAATAAAAGAGACACATATATTAAATAGTTGATCGCTGGTTCTACTCGCTTCCCGCTCATCGTCAGCGGTGTTACAAGTGCCTAAGGTGGAACCGGCCTTATAAGCAGCTGCACACTTTTGTAATTTATCGCCTTAAGGCCTTTGAAAAAAAACCTTACCAACGAAGCTAGGAGCGATCACTAGTATGGGAAAAGTATCGATAAGTGAGTTTATCGATATAGGGACTCCCTATCTGTCATTCAATTTTGCTACAAAAAGTCCTATGTTTGCTTATAGTATTAGGCATTATGTATACTTTCCCGTTTTTAAATTATGATAATCCAAGTAATAAATAACCATGCACATGTTATTTTTTTCCATTTCCCTACATACGCAATTAAGAGTTTTTTGCTCAGTATTGGCAGTTTTGGTCAAATAAATCCTGCAACTCAATAAAATTGGCCGCTGCAATAAAAGTGATCGCAGAATAACTGGCGGCTGTTGTTTGACATGACCAAACGCAATATCCTGTAGCTCGTACTAAAACTGAATTGAAACGAAATGGTTAAAACGGGATTCTGGTTGGTCAATATTTCACTTCACACCTTCAATGCTTTGTGTATTTAAAATACCTAATACAAATAACAAATACATTCGCTAAACGGTAAACAAATTTTGTACAGATAAATAAATAAATAAACACGAAGGGACCTATCAGACTGAGAGCGGTCACGCGGTCAAGCTATCAGTTTTTCGTTCTTTGCGGTCTTTGGTTATATTACGTTACCGCTGACCGCTTGACCGCGTGACCGCTCTCTGCCTGATAGGTCCCCAAGAGACAATCTCACACCAATTGACCTAGTCCCAAACTGAGCTCTAGGCTTGTACTATGGGTACTAGACGATGATAAACTTACTTACATAGAGAAAGACATACTTAAACATTCAGGGTGGTACTCGATAAACTGTACCTATTGAAAGGGATAAAATTTTAGGTTAATTTATCGGTAAAACATTTTATTTTTTTTATTTTTTAGCCAGTGGTTTTTTTTTACAGATTGTCAAACTTTTTAATAGTTTGGGTAGTATCACTTACTTGTGACGGTGTAACTTTTGATCTAATAGCCCAAAAAAGATAAAACAAAATGCATAGTATTGACATTAGTTAGGTTTATAATAATTGATAACAATATTAGACCAATTAAAAAAAAAAAACTGAGTAACTGCTTTTTTTGTGGAAAATTACTGCAAAATTATCATGTTGTTTTCATAAAAACACGATTTTCTCAAAAAATTCAGATATTTTACATTTTTTTTTAACGTTTTTATATCTAAAATTAAACGGAGAATAAATTGTGAAATATCTACAAAATTTTGAGAAAACCGTGTTTTTATGAAAAAAAATGACATTTTTGCTGTAATTTATTTAAAAAAAAGAAGAAAATTTACTAAGAACGTGTAAAAAAAAGTTGCTTAATTTAAAAAAAAATGATTTACCGTTAATTAACCTAAAATTGTATCCCTTTCAATATGTACAGTTTATCGAGTACCACCCTGTATACTCCCTTTCTAATAAACGTTGAGTAACGGTGGTATAGCTATACAATGTTTTGTTCTTATCTGTCACTGTGACATTTGAATTTAACAGATAAGGACAAAACATTGTATAGTTATACCACCGTTACTCAACGTTTATTAGTAAGGGGATAGACAACATCCAAGACCCAGGAACAAATACTCGCGCTCATAACACAGTTATATTATCGGGCCTGTGACAGATGTCATTTAGCAAATTTAGTGATGTTGCTAATTGAAATCGCTTTTTTTTTTCGATTATCGATAAAGTTTATAATGAAAATGTAATCGTTTCTTATTCTGCTATAGAGTTAACCTAATTTAATTTATCAACCACTATAAATTAAGCTATCATAAATAGTCTAACATCACGCTAGAACTATTGCCGTCGTGTCGTAAAGTGTAGATTGGTGGTTTTATGCGGTAAAATAAAATGCAATAATATTAAACGATTGAAATCGAATCGGTGAATCGATTTGGTCGAAGAACGTGGTTATAGTTAAACACTATTAAAGGTACGTTTCACATGTAGGTACCTAGTAAATCATTTTAATTGTTTTTAGTTCCATCCAATATGTCCATTGTTTTTCATAATTTGTTTTAAAAAAAGGCGTAAAACGATAATTATGGCTTTTTAAAACGAATATATCTACACTCATATCATAAATTAAGTCCTCTATAATGCGTTCAGAATCCGTAGACAATGACCAGCATTAAAAGATACAATTTTACGATGATATTTTTTCTTATCTGTAGCTGTAATGAAATGTTAAAATTGCGATCTAAGATTGCGATACAACTGTTGATAAAGTAATGTTGTTCAAATTTGGAACATCTTCCAAAACCAACACAATTCAAACAGGGGGCCAATTCTAGTATCAGTTAAACGTCGACTCGGTATATTTTAAGTAAAGTATCGTACTCCATTTTGATTTCGAATGACATTAGAATAGGGAATTTGTTAGTTTGTCTATGATTAAAAAAACATTCATATTCGTGACATTGACACAGCACATGTTTCGTTTGCCGCCATTTTTGTCGTCAAGTCATCGGCTTCTGAACCCATCTTAGAGTACTTATAATATGTGTTTAGATAAAGTAATGTATGCAACTGTACATAATTAAGCCTTAAAACACTCGTGTGACCTTATTATGAAACTCGCCCTTGGCTCGTTTCATAAAACCACACTCGTATTTTAAGGACTCTCATTATGTATCACTTACATAAACTACTATTTCTATACATACGTATTTTTTTAAGTTAGTTAAATGCTCGATTGGTAGAAACAACGTTCGCATGAAATCTAAAATTTCAATCTGTCACAGTCTCAATAAGATATGAAAAATATTATTGGCTAACGTGTTATACCAGAGGTCGGAATAGGTAGTGCTTATTAACCTAAACTTGACTCATGTTCATTAATGCGTGAGTGAGATGGAAATACGTTATTGAATGAAGATGCATCAAGTTTAGGTTAATAAGCACTACCTATTCCGACCTCTGGTTATATCACATGTTTTCATAGCAGGGGGCCTAATATGGCTGCGTTTATCGCGTGGCAAAATGTGGATAAAATATCCGTCACTTCACTTTCTGACACATATATAAGAACGAGAGTGACGGATGCTATATCCATATTATGTCACGCGATAGACGCAACCATAAGATGAATGTACAAACAGCATTTGTAACCTGAACACTAGTAAGCCTTATAGTAAGGTGACGAGATTCAGAAATGGTCAGTTCACTGTCGCTGATGGTGCGATAAACATCTTAGTTACGATGCAACCCTATCATATTGACAGCGTCAAGTTTTAAAAAAGAAATTACGTAAAAAAACAGCATTTACTTATTGCGGCAGGGTTCTATAGCTTCTCAAGAATTAAATATGTTGACTATTGATACTCTGTTCGGTTATATAATGTGGGAAACCTACTGATTACTCAACAACCTTAATTGCTGTTTTTATTAAGGAAAAGTAACTAAAAAAGGATAAACAGTTCAATAAATGGTAAGAAACAATATTACTCTACGATCATCCTTTAACTTTGATGATTACAAATATGTGTTTGAAGAAAATATTGCTGTTACATAATATGCAGGCGCTTAATTTCATTATCACGCATGGAATCGATAACGAAGGGAGTTTATTTAAAAAAAAAGCAATGCGTAACCACAAAAAAAGGCAAAATTAATAACTATTTAGGACTTGGTCACAAAAACCAGAACACAGTCATGCTGACCATAACTAGGTAGTGTAGGTAAATAATGTGTACTCATAGGTACAGTCACGAATTTAAATTTGGTACCCACCTTAGGTCCAAAGTCATTCTGACATTCTACAGCAATAAGGTTGAGTCTCCTATAAGTTACAAATGATTTGGCATCTCTAATGACATTGACGACTTCAAGCCTATTTTTCTTGAAATGGGTCACAAATTAACGAACGCGATAGTACCTAACACATACAAAATAAGTTTATGTTTGACCATTACAAATGTTTAATTTACTAATACTTAATGTGTTATTTTACGTAACAAAAAAGCGAATGCTTTGTGTATTTATCATCAATTCCTACCTTTCCGTCTTTAACTATCAACAACCTTATCAAACTTAGTGGCGAAATATGGAACTAACATTTCTTCATTCAAAACTCATTATTTCCTTTGCACAGTAGCGCCAATCTCGCTTGTAAACATAAGTTTGTGTCAAAATCTAGACTTTAAATGTTCATTATTTGAAAAAGCAATAACTACAAACAAAATTATTGTTTATTTTAAGCTCTATGGACGTTTTGAAAAGTCGAATTTAGTTTGATTTGTTATTTTACTTATTTCTTTTAGCATGTGACGTCGTAATTCTAAAGGCCAGTGAACGTACAAGGTTAGCAAACCACAGACAAAATAATTTGTCTGGTATCCAATTACAGCAATTTCAATAACGACTCGTATTTCGAATTACCAGCCTTATTAGCTGTTGGGTAACTTAGTCTGCGCTAATCGTGAAGAATTGAATACTAGCTTCACTAGGTATAATTTTGATTTACTCGTGTAAGATACTAATTTACCACGAATATTAATCTGTCACTATTTGTATGCTATTCGCTGGTTTTATCTTTGAAGTGAAGTCGGGCAAACAAGGCTGTTTCGGGGAAATATTTTATCCTTATATATTTTCCTAACTAACTTATCGCAGGCAAACCATTATTTACCACACTTGTATTTTGCTGTTTTCATTTGGCAGAATATCTTAACCAAGTTTCTTCAAGGCAAAATCGTTTTTTGGCAAACATTTTACTGAGTCTAATATTTTTTTCCAATGAATTAGATATTTGTTCAAATTTAAACTTTGCATACCTGTTTATTACATACCACGCCAGTTAGGTTAGGTTATGTTAGAACTGTGACCATAACAGAAACGAGCTACACTGGGTTAGGTTAGCTTTTTAAAGTTGTGTTAAGGCGCAAAGTGTCACTAGCGACATAACCTTTTCGTAGGAAAATATGAAAATTTAAAGTCCAGTGCGATTTAGCAGACAAGAAAGGGAAAAAATCTTAACAGGGACGAGTCCTATGTTGTTGGGGAAGCCAAAAACAAACAAGATTATTAATGTAGAAGCGAGTTTGTTTGATTGTCTGTTTTTTTTACCAATTTTGATGACTACTGATGATTGAGATAGCTCTAAACTTCACTCCCGAATTTTTTGATAGTTTCTAAGAGCATTGTGACGTTTGAGTTATGTTTGGAAGAAATCGAAGTTAAAAGGTAGTTTTTTAAATGCAAAAGTAACTTAATTTGTCTGTTGCACACCTCCGCCGCGAAATCGATGCAGCGAAACCGCTGACGTTCCGCTACCGTTTGTCCGTTATATGACGTGCGAAACATTAGCGAAACTGCCTGTTCTACCGCGTTAAATTGACCATGCTTCTATCTCTTTCTCGCGGAATATCGGCGATCTGCTCACACGCCGCTCACATCTCCGCGTCCAAACCGCCATATCGCGTTGTGCAGTTTCGCTCATGTTTCGCCCGTCATATAACGGACATACGGTGGCGGAACGTCAGCGGTTTCGCTGCATCGGTTTCGCGGCGGAGGTGTGCTACCGGCCTGACGATTTAAGAACTACCTATCGCGATTATAATATAATATGACAATATGTGACAAGCAGGAAAACGCTGTACCCGGTAACAATTTCCTGTTAGCAACCTATTCGTAGAAAGTTGTTTTACTCGAATTTTCCGCAACAATATTTCCTTTTGTAAAAGGTTGTTTTGTAAGGGGGTTTCGTATTTATATGGAAAAAATAAATGTAAGATTTTTGCAAATTTTGCTTCCGACACGAGACTGCTATACTTATACACATAGTAGGAAATTATTTTCATGGTGAATGGACCAAATTAGAAGTTGCACAAATTGACAGCTTATGTGATAGTAGAATTTCAATGTTTATTATTATCTTTGAACAAACAACAAACAATAACGAACTTCCTTGTTGTCTTAATTCAAACATTGAAGATATCGAATACCATCACCATTTTTCGGCCAGGGCCTCTATTCTACTTCGTAAAACCATATCCCCTTTATCATGTTATTGTATTGTCAATGTTACGAGAGCTCCTAATTTACTTGTAATGGTGGCCGAGTTTAGAACAATACGATAACACGTCAAACTCAATATTGTTTTTACCCGTAGAATAAAGGCGCTGCTGGATGCCTTTGGGAAGTTGCATATTTAAGCAAAATTAATTTAAAAATGTGTCAAAGTGTGCAACCCCAAAATACTAGGTACTAGATGATTTGTGAAAAATTATCTTAGTCATCGTGCTTCGATGGTTCGGTCATTTGGAAAGGATGGATGAAAGAAGATTGAAGAAAGAGATATAAAGAGTGAAAGTGAGTGGAAGAGTCGGAAGGGGCCGCCCTAGGCGTACTTTTTCGAATCAAATCGGGGAAATAATGGAAAAGGGCCGAATCTTAAACACCCGAAACCGATCTGCACGCATGACTTGACGTATGAATGTGGAAGAAGCGAAAGACATTTGTCGGGATCGTAGCAGGTGGAAAGAAGTCGTCTCTGCCTACCCCTCTGGGAAACAGGCGGGATTTTATGTATGTATGTATGTATGTCATTATTTTTAATTTAATGTTATTGTCTTTAAATTTGTAATGATTTTATTTTTGCTAGTGTTAATAATTATTGTTTATTACTTTATTATCTTTTAGGTTATGTAACTTTTAGGTAATGATATGTGGTATTGTATTTAATGATTGAAAAAATAATCTTCTTGTGGAGTTTCTTACGGTGCTTTTTCTCCTCAATGATGATCTTCTCCGATGCGCTCGTAGATTCACTCCGTATTACCGACGTGTAAAAGAGCTGACATGTGGCCAATTTACTAAATTAAAAGTTTGAGTTTGATTTTTGAAAACCTTTTTCGTTTTCTAAATAAGTAAGACCAAGGCTAAGCAAAGTTAATAAAAAATTAAGTTTAGAAAGTCAAACACCTTATGATATTGTATGTAAGACCACTAACACGCCCGCGGGCACAGCGGCGGCGCGGCGGCGCCGGGGCATATTCGCGTGTCCCGCTGCGCGTACGCAGCGGACTGCTAACGCTCCAACTTCCAGGGCAACTGGGGTCCTAGTGAAAAAGGGTATAAGTCGACTTAACTCGTAATAAAAAAGGGTGTATACGTGAAGGAGTATACTATACTCCAAAATCTAATTTAAGACCAAAAAAACTACGACAGATACGTCACTGTCATAAGTGTCAAAGTCACTTATGTCAGTGTCAATCGAACATTTCAGAGTTAGCCAACCTTTTTGCATTGATAATCAAATTGTTGTTAATATTTGTAGATAATTCTAAAATTTTCAATATCAAAAGTTATATTTAACGATAGGGAATATGCATTCAATCTTTTTACTACCCGATGTTCAAAACATTAAAATATTTTCTCATATAGTGTGTTAAGTCATTAAATGGCGGGTGTGTGTGTTCAATGGCGATCGAGCGAATTTTTTATCAGCTAAAACAAAATGACATGCTAAATTCGGATGCCTTACTCTTAGATATGCTTGATTTAAACTTGATAGTTACCCATGTACCCCATGGTGTCATGGCTGGTAAATTGCCCGATGATTGTCATTATAAAGTGAGCTACACACTTTTGGCCTGTTATTTTGTTGAATAGCTAAACGTATGTAATATTTAAATTTCATCTAACGTTGTTTACAACTATTATTTATTTATCGTACCAAATGTTATTAATATCTGAAGTATTACAAGTGCAATAACAGTTTTGCTACCAAAAATCTTCTATGGTTAAATATTTAAAAGGCCATCTTGTATTTGTGTAAGTAACTTGAATTAACTTGTTTATTTAAATAGAAGGTTTAAAACTACCTACAAATAAATATTCTTAGTGCGGTCTTTTAAAAAGTGGAAATATACTAAGGCAAATATTTTTTTAATTAGTGGCCGCCCACGTCGGTCTTTAATTAAATTTTCGAGTTTCAGTTGATCTTCAGACGACTCATACTGTTTCACTAGTACCCCTTTCACTCCTTAATGAGATGACCATGCATGACCCCGGATACTGATATATTTTTGATAGGGTAAATCCGGGATAGATGCCACACTTTTTGAAAAGGCCTCCTAATTTCAAAACTATCAATTTCCCATGCATATTTCCTTTCGATATAGCTAGTTTAGTGTTTAATCTTACATTACGGCTTGTTTTTGTTGACCTAATAATTACTGATTGTGTACAAATTGAGTTTTCGCAGGACCCTTTTTTTTAAGATAGATGACTACCTATATGGATAGATGCCCCACCATGAAAATTCTAAGGAGGATAGTTGCCCTTTGGAAAACAACAATATACGCTAAAAACATATAAGCTTCGATTATTTATATAGGAGTGTGGGGCGGGCCCCAAGGGCACGTATACCCCGGCGACTATCCTTTTTGGTATGGAACGGTGCCTTTTTATTTTTTATCTAAACCAAATACAAAAGAGCGATAATTAATACATAGTTGTACACTTAATGAACTAGTATATTGATATAATAAAAACAGAACAGAAGTTAATACTCATTATAAAGTTATGAAACTGCAAATACTTCCGTTTGAAAATTTGAGGCACTTTTTGCGCTCATCGCGGAGATTTTCACACACACAAGCGAGACGCGTCTTTTCCTCGCGACGGCCTGCGGGGGCTGAGGTGTGTGGCCCTTGCGCTCCCTATTTAGACTATTATTTCTTTGCTGCGATTTTGGGAAGTTAGGTTTTTGAAAAATAGGCGCCTATCCCTTTGCGGCATCTATCCCGGATTTACCCTACTACCGGTAATTTATTAACAAAGATAAAAAGTTATTGCTATCGTATTCTACCTGGGCCTCTATTCTAGACGGTAAAAACTATAAAATTATCGTCTTTGACCTATTATGGTATTGTTTTGAACTTGGCTGCCATTATAGTACAGTCAAGTAAATAAGAGCTATCAAAACGTTGACAATACGATAACGGGTCAAAGACGATATGGTTTTTACCGCCTAGAATAGAGGCCTTATTAGGCAGTTGTTGTGTAGATATTTAACATAATTATTACCGTCCTAATGTTTAAGCATTTTGGTAATTGTACTGTTAGCTAGTATACTCGAATTTTTGAACTAAATAAATAAATAAATAAAATGTAGGAAAAATCCTTTCACGGGAAAATTATAGGTAATGTTAAGTAGGATTTTAAATCTCATACGATATGAGTAGAGACATTACGATCTTACGACTTTTTGGGATCCGTAAGAAATACTAAAGTCGGAATGTTTATAAGATCGTAATATATAGGCTGTGCAAGACCTAAGACCTAAATGTAGGTAAGATCTAAAGTGGAGCAGATGTTTTCGTTTATTTTTAACATTTTAGACATTTGGAAAATCAACGTAAAACGCCAAGAAATCACGCGTTCATTCCCTATATTAAAACTAATAGATTTTCGAATATGATCCTTATTATGGTACCAAACGAAAAAAAAATTGATACAGGCTTTTAAAAACCTGCGTTTCCACTATTTGTGGTCAACCCCACAATAGAAGCATTACCTTTGTCTTTTTTTATAAATAGTAAAACGATCGGGGACTACCATCCCTTGGGGCCACAGATCAGTATCAAAATCATTCCGACTATTATAATTATTCTCTTTCAGGTAACTTAACAGATTTTGAATACATAACGTTCATGCATGATTCACAAGCAATTATAGGTGTTCATTAATAGGTTTATAACTAAAGGCCATACACCGTGTCAGATATTTCCGAGCCCAAAGTTGGATACTATAATATTATTACTAGAAACCGTTCCTAAGATCAATACAGCCTAATTAGAAATTGAAAGCCACGCCAATCAAACGATTTGCCACACTAATTGGCACGTATTAGCTCCGCATTATGTTAACAATCCGCAACAAAGGCCAATTTTACAATATTTATCTATGAAATTCAAACAGCCATGGTGTTTGCACATGTTATCATTTGGGCACTCGGGGCACGCTCCGCGGACACACGCCGTAGACACCGCGATGACTCAGTTGATAGCTCTACTAAACTCCGCAGCGCCATACTGATAAGCAGGAAAAGGAAAAGCGATACACAACCACCTTAATCCCATTCAAGAACAAGCGAGATCGCACTAATTTTCCAGTTGCGTTTCCTTTCGCGCGTGCCACCCGCTCGTCCAACGCTTCTCGGCCGGCTAGTTTTGTTTTTTTCGCTCAGTATTGCTTGTGCCATCGAGGCGTTCTGTGCTGTTTCGCCTCCTAAGCAGCGGAAAACGATAAATACGTTACAAATAAACCGAAATTTAAACCTTCAAACTGTGTTTTAACCCCTGATAGAACTTGATACTGCTCGAATAACGCGAAAACCGTGCAGCGTCCCTGTTTTGTTCCGTTTTTAGTTTATTTTTTGTTTTATTTTAGCCGGGAAAACGCCGGCTGTCAAATTCAGTGTGAATACGTTTATTCACCATTCAGTGTACTGTTCAGTGACGGTTGGACTAACTGGAATTGTAGTTGGATTGTAATCGTGTGTGTTTTGGTTTTGGTTTTCGCCGGCAACTGAGCGGTGTAGCACGTGTGTTATCGATCGCCGGCTTAGCAGAGGTAAGTTCGTTTATTCAAACGTCAGATACGCACTTCCTGAAGAATCTTGGAAAACAATAATATTTAGCCAATTTTATTTTTTTGCCTTAACCATCATAAAGTTTGTTGAGGCGTTAATCTTAAAATACCAAGAGACCATAAATATGGTCGACTTCCGTAGGTCGATAAACAGCTGTGTGCATGACGTAATGTTTCTCGCAACGAGTGTGGCCGAGTCGTTGCCGCTCTGGTTACAACATCGTACCTACATGGCAAGCTATGTGCGCCTAGTATCCAAAGGTAAATGTTGATGTTTTGTATGGCTGGTTTTCGCTGGAATTACGTATTCTACTCGGTACTTGCTCGTATCTATTTGCTGCCTACTACGAAAATTACTTACAGCAAAAATTTAATGTTTGATAGCGGATTATTTTAAATAGGGAAATTTCTAATGAAAAAACTATGCTTCGACGACAATTCCGCAGGAAAATGTCATTTGTTTGCACTTACAACCAAGTTAACCTAATCGTGAGCTATATACAGCTATTCTTTAAAATATAATGTTTCATAGAAGTTTTATCCTGAAAGTCGAAGAAAATAACTACCTTCTTAAAATATACATTGTAATTGCCGTCGGCGGCAGCGCAGTGGATAAGGGATTTGTTGTGAGGATCATATAAAAAAAAACATTCTAGAGATTGTGTGTGTATCCCATTCTGGAGAATTCTAGATTAGATTAGAGCTTGAATTCCGTGATAAGAGACGTGTTGTTCCTGAGAATAGTTCGGGAATGAGAACAGCTCATATCTAAAACCTTCTAAATCATGTGTCAACTTCCTGAAACAGGTCTTCTCGAGTAAGCGGAATCCTAAACGGTCGAGTTTCTTTCCTACATCATATTTTATTTAGTTCATAATTTGAGCCATTATTATGTTATAAAAGAACAACATGGTGACGATTACCGTAATAATTATAGTAAAACTAGTAGAGACAGTATCAATGCTTTAAAGCGAGAAAAGGGTTAAAAGAATGGCAAAAATTGCTTGTAAAAGAAAATTATGAGAGGCGTCATCGTTCGATCTCTAAACGTATTTATCTTAGGGTTCTACTTTAGGTTTTCTTCTTCTCCCCAATTTGTCCCGAATGACGAGTAAAATATATGTCGGGTTCAGGAATCAATTTGCCAAGCGGTCATCTCCGGGGAAACTTGCTTCCAACCCAAGCAACACTTTAGAGCCCAGGTAAGATAGAGATACATATGCATTCCATGCGTTAATCCTTAATAGGCCGTAGACAAGGTGCAAACCGCTAACGTAAACTATTATCGGAATCTGCCAAAATGTATGTAATTGACATAAGCGCTTGACGCGACCGTCTGGCAACTTACGTCAATCCTATACATTTTCTATAACAATAACGTTCGTCGAATGCCTTACTTAGGGCTTACTGTTTTTTTTTTCATTCGTTAATTTTTATGCATTTCACCAACAGTAAAACAGAAAATAAATACTATTAAAAAAGACTTGCTGCTCTTTCAGCCCATATCAATTTTCTTCCAAACATTCTAATCGGCCGTCGTCTCAGTATTCAATTAAAACTCTTATTTCTAGTGCGGAATACATTTCTTCTTAGTATCCAGCTTCGACTCCACTCCATTCTTTCACATTTATATTCAAAACTCTTCTCTTATCATAAGTTTATATTTTTCTATATTAATTACCTTTGCATTGTGATAAAGGATAGAGAATATTATTTGGCAGGTCCATATCACAGATCAAGAGATCGCCAAAACGATGTAAATATTGTATGAATTACATTAGATCATCTGGCCGTTATGTTACTTTGTCATGAACAAAATTAATACATTGCTGATTTTCACCAATTTTTGTTTGCAAGAATTGGCAACTTTCAAGATTATTTTATTCTAATTTTGCATCGACCCAATAGAGAGATAACTTTATTTGTTTTCCATGTATTTTATAGGTGACTGCATAATAATACATTAACGTTAACAAGAAAGTTTTATGATAAAATTTAAAGACAAGAAGCTAGTGAACATTTTCGAAGTATCATACCTCAGCTCTAGTTATCAATAAATTTATAGTTAAATTATTTAATTAATTATTTTCGTACAGATATTAGGTACTTAATGATATTAACTATATAATTGAAGCATGATTATAATTCTGACGATAAGCCAATGATATAACATAGTAAAAAGAGGTAGATATGTTATACGCATTTCGATAGTGGCACCCTAAAACCAAGCCAATTGGTACACCTTTACTCAGTCTTGCGCCGTCAACGGAACCGTGAACCAGTCTGCAGAGCAACATACACTCGTTTTGTTTCGCTCCCGGAAATTAGCATACCATCCTGCTTTCACTTGTCATTTATGAATTTTTGTGTAATTGCAATATTTACTGATTATGTGTGAGTAAGACGGGCCATTTTTACACGCGGAATACCGTATAGGTAACATATCTACCTCTTTTTATATTATATCATTGCGATAAGCAGTTAATTGGAAAGACAACTCCTCCAAATCGTTTTCCCAATTGTACATAAAAATAAGAACTGAGGCCCGTTTTCGCTCATAGAAACCATTGTACACGTAAAATATATATGTGTACAGACTCCTAATGTGTTCTCACGTCGCACTTTAAGAGTACACGTAAAAAAAAGAAAATGTTTGGCACGATTAGAAAGCGAAAGGTGAATTTTGCGCGGGAGATTTGGCATTTTGACCCGAGACTTTAAGCTGATGAAAGTTACCATGTTACCATGTCATATATCATTTCATTTTTAAACTTTTAATAAATTTTAAATTACGAAAAGTGTAGGAGCAGTCAACTTCATAAACTACAATGCTGCTGCCTACCTATTTTGTTTGACTTTTTACTTTAAGGCTTTATTCAATACTGATATTGAGATGTTTGTTTCAAGACACATCTAAATGGCATCTCTGCTACGTCTTTAAATGGACATGTTGCTCAAGATCAGTTTGTTTAGTTAGTAATTTAGCGCGAGCTTTTTCCCGCGACTCCGTCCGCGCCATAGTCTTTTATCGTTATTCCCTCCGGAACTAACATATTTTCCGGGATCATAAAGTGCCAATTTATATCCGATCAATTTGCTATAGATAGGATACATTACACCAAATCTATCGTCCAGCAAAGGAGCTTAAACAGTTAACATTTTTATTTTTAATAATTTAGACGAAAAATTGCATACTTATTCCTAAAGATTTTTTTTCTATCCTGGTTACAGATTGTTGTCTGTCCTATATTCATAGGGGAGTAACTCAAACTTTAACCCTGCATTTAATAAAAATAACACAATATTTTCTGTTTTGCTCTCGTTACGTACATTTGCCGCAAAATAACCTTTCCATATCTCGCATTATCAAGTTACACTATAGTAATTATATTTAATTAATTAAAAACAAAAGCGTAACAAAACCCTCCATTCAGCGCAAGGTCGGTCCCACCGGATATTTATTATGACTTCGCATGTACACTTAACATATAAATTATTCATTTAGATGTAACTGTATATGTAACGAGGTATTTGAGGTTGTATTACTAGCTGGAAGCATGTTATAACTACTGGTCGAGACTTCTTCTACGTCGAGTTCGCACTACATTAAATCACGCCTGTTTCTCAGAGGGGTAGACAGAGACCACTTCTTTCCTCCTGCTACGATCCTGATAAATCTCTTTCGCTTCTTCCACATTCATACATCGAGCCGGTATCGGGTACTTAAGATTCGACCCTTTTTCCGTTATTTCTTCGATTTGATTCGAAAAATTCTAGGGCGATCCCTTCTGCTCCTTCCACTCACTTTCGCTCTGTATATCTCTTTTGTCAATCTTCTGTCATCCATCCTTTCCAAATGACCGAAACATAGAAGCATTCGCAACTAGCAACTTATATTTTGGATGGTCTTACACAAATTGACCTAGTCCCAAACTAAGCTCTAGGCTTATGCTAGCTATAGCTAGTGCTATGAGGACATGGACAACGATAAGAATACTTATTTATATTTAGAAATATATAAAATGGTAAACCATTATTTTATCGAATTTCAATTCATCGATTGTATTATTTCATCGAATTTAATTTCATCGAACGCTATTTCCTGCTGAAACCATGATGTTTTCAGGACATTTTATACATTAATTACGTAGGTTAGATTTGGTTAGACTTGTGGCTGCCAAAAAAATAACTCATGCGGCGAGAAATGCCTTTCCATGACAGGAAAAATCTGCGTTATGAATGATACGTGCGTTAGAAGGTGTTTCGATAAAATAGTAGCTACCCATATGAAATGCATAGAAAACATTAAAGAATCAGAAACAAATGCTCGCGCTCATCACACAATTTTTTATCTATTACTGCCGAAAACCGAACCCGGGACTGCTAGCTTAGTATAGGTACTACGAACTAGACTAACCGCGTCGTCGTCGAAATGTGTGATTTAGACGATATTGCTTCATTCATTTAATCCTAAAAACGGAACGGAAAACTAGCACTTTATTTACCGACGGAATTTACCGACGCAAAAAATCTAGCCAGTTTTTATTATTTAAGAACGCGGACTAAATAGTATCAAAACGATACTTGAAACTCTTACACCTTAATAGTACAAGCTAATATATCAGTACTAATTGTAAAAGTGTTTGGAATCAACGAAAGATTTAAAAAATATATAAAACGGAGGCAAGGGGTATGTGGGTTACCTGATGGGAAGTAATGACCACCGCCTATAAACACCAGCAACTCAAGAAGAGTTGTCGGTGCGTTGCCGTCCAATTAGGGAAAGCTCTTTTCTTGAAGGCACCCATGCCATAACTGGTTGGAAATACTGCCGAAGGGAGTTCCTTCCAAAGTTTCACTGTACGAGGCAAAAATTGCCCTGTGAAACGCACGGTGGAAAAATCAAGGTGATATTGATTGAACCTGGCTTTGACGACGAAACGAAAGATGCGCCCTAACACTCAATTTGACGTCGCTCCGTTGCGTCAATGTAAGTTATGGAGAAGGCAAACGAGCTCACAGGCCACCTGGGGCCTGTTTTATAAAGCTACAAATTACAATTTACAGGTTACAAGTTTCGATTTGACACAATCTCGACCAATGACGACCAGCCATTTGAGCAGTGTTGCCAGTATAGACCTGTAAAATAAAACTTGTAGCTTTATAAAACGTGCCCCTTATTGTAAATGGAAACTGTAACCCAGAGACATTATAATATCAGTGGACAAGCACTGATTGGCAATACTAAGACTGCGAATGCGTTGCCAACCATAAGGACTAAAATGGGACCCCTATATGCTAGTCATTTAACCGGTTATCCCTAGGGTGGGCCTAGTTGGTAGTGGCTGACCCTGCCTGCGAGGCAGCGGTCCTGGGTTCAAATCCCGATAAGGGGAGATATACCTATGTGTGATGAGTGTCAATATTTGTTCCTCCAGTCATAGATGTTGTCTATATATTTAAATATAGATTTCTCTACACAAGTATTTATATCGTCTAGTACAAGCTTGAGCTTAGTTTGGGACTAGTACGTAAAGTAGTCTGACATTTTCCCCTGATTTTTATTTATTTATGTGTAGTGAATAGTTCCCTTAATTAATTTCAGAACTTAAAATTGTTAAAATTTTATAAACTCTTGTTTATTTATTTGGTGAAAGTTCTTTATTATTTTCAACCCAAAGAAACCTCAAATGAGAATGTTCGTACAATGTAGCAAGAGCCCCAAATCGAATTCTGAGAGCTGTTTGGTGTAAGGTCTGTCTAATAACGACATCGTTAAAAATACATTTAGAATTTCGTATTTACGTTGCTTTATATTTAGTTGTGAGAGAATTTAGAAGAGATGAAAGAAAGCTTGAGAAAAGTATATATCTTTTCCGGGCCTATGTTGAACTTTGTTCAGTAAATTAATTGTACCTACCTTGCACAAGGTCGGGCATCCATCTTTTTTTGAATAAGTATGTATAGTAGGACCTTTATTAAAAATCCAAGGTTCCCCCTTGGGGTGCTGCCGCGGGCTCTTCCATATCCATTTTTTGACGTTTTATTTCACTTTTTACTGAATATACCCTAAACAGGATTTTATCCAAAAATGGCGGGCGGGCTTTTTGGGAGTTTTGTAAGATCAGATTCAGAACCATGAACCATAGAATTTTGAAAGGAAAAATACGGTTCTTTCCCGAATTCTAATATTTACACAGCAAAACTAGGCTCGGGGGTTTGGTAAAGGTAAGATAATTCTGGCAGTTTGTATCTAAAAAATAAAAGAGTAGAACACACACGTTTTTTTATCAATGTTATTAATATATCTGAAATATCAGTTTAAAAAACTCAGAACTTTAAAGCGATGCGCTTCAGCATAGTAAAATTTAATTAAAAAGCCATTCACACACTGATTTGTTTTGTATGTCACGTTGCATTATGTCAATAGGTAATTCGTAATTTATAACACTCCAATATTTTTTTATCTATTGCAGCGCTCCATAAAAATAAAAGGTACGGAACACTACACGGGATGGTTGTGATAAAACCATCAGCACGTAAATTTGGACCTGTATAAGTAAAATAAAACCGAACGAAATTCAACAAGGTTTTTTTTTTTTTTTTTTTTTCAATTTATTTACTATAATCAGCAGTTACAATTCTTTTTAAATTAAGACGCGCTTCGGAAACCTGTGAGAGGTTTATATGCAGCGCGAATGAAATACGCCTCGCTCACAGAATAAGAAAGTACCTATAAATAATTATAATAGTAGTTAACATCGTATTATTATTATTTTATAATAAGGGGAACACACAATGATTAAATTAAAACAAACTACTTACAATGTAACTATAAAAACTAAATTACTAGGCTGACACGGAACTTAGCTTAAGTATCAAAACAATTTAACACGAAACGGTCTGCGGATTGTCACATTAACAAAGTCTTTCTAGTTTAAAATACATTGCCTAATAAAGGGTGAAAGACCACCTTAGAACACGGTCAGGCCAAAACTTGTATTCAATTTATAGGTAATTCTGATTCGAACTAAAACAACATGAATCTGTTAAAATGCAAGAAGCGCTTCATGATTAAAACTGATATGTTCGAATTATTATGAAACAGGGATAACAAATTGTGGTTTTGATCGGTAAAAAAAAGTCTAGGGATCTAATAACATTTATAGCCAAAATGATTCCGAATGAATAACCTTAGGTAGGTTAGGGGTGAGTTCGCGGAATCGGTTTAGAATTTAAAAAAAATAAAAATCAACGAAATGGTAACTATCCTGTGAACTTCCGTCGTCGCTTGCCGCCGTGTGAAGATGTAACCACGTTGCGTTCGTCGCAACTGTTGCAACGGGAAAAACCTGCGGGCGCTGCCGCAGACGACGACCCGTTGCCAGCGAACTCGATGGCGAACCACACGCTGAATCCAGTCGTCCAAATCTTCAGTCGGGGCGATGAGTCGGAAGATATGGGGTAAGCGGAGGTGCTGCAAAGGACACCTTTACTCACAAAATTGAACGAAAAGGACGGAAGAAAGGCTTCCTTAGGATGGAGGGCTGTGAAGACTTGTTCGGCAACAAAAACCAACTCACCCGCTATCCGGACACACAGAAGAAATGAAATGAAATGAAATGTTTTATTAATAACAATTGTTACATGTCAGAGATAAGATTAGGTGTACATATCACGGTGTACAATAATTTATAATTAACATTTCGTTATATTAATAGTAATAGTAATTAGTTGTATATAATTAATAATATTATTATCACTATGATTGATGTTTAACATTTTATAGCGCTAGTGGAACACTAAGAAATTCGTCATAGTTGTAAAAAACGTTTTCCAAAAGCCACTTTTTCAGTTTACTTTTAAACGTCGCGGTGGAAGGTGCATTCCTGATCGCGTCAGGTAAACGGTTGTAAACTGAAGGTCCGAAGCAATAACTAGATTTCCCGGATTTCGCTAGTTTGAATGGCTCTGGCACTAGCCTGTTCTCATGCTTATTGCTGCGGAGGTGGTATTTGGAGTTTGTACCCCTGCGCTTGAATACATCGAGGTTTTCGTGGGTAAACACGGCTACTTGGTATATTAGTATGCAAGGCAGGGGTAGGACACGGAACTCCAAAAACAGCTGGTGTGCCGGAGCGTCCTTCGGCTTACCCGCCATAGCGCGAATTGCTCTTTTTTGCATTGAGAACACACGGTGCCAGTCCGCAGCCCGGGCCCACAGCTCCACGCCATACGTCAGCACCGAGTGCACCGTTGCGAAGTAACACTGCCGCACCGCGGACCGCCCGGCGGTGCGCGCCAGCCGGCGGAGGGCGAAGCACGCGCGCCCGAGGCGTCCGCACACTGAGTCTATGTGAGTCTCCCATGTCAATGCACTGTCTAGGTGAAAACCGAGCAGGCGTGCGCAGGTTACATGCTGTATAGGGGCGTCGCCCGCGCACACGCGCAGGGTCTCACTTGCATGGCCGTTTAGTTTAATTGTCATAAAGCAGGTCTTGTTTATGTTCAGCGCTAGTCCGTTTGACTGGAACCACTCGTTCAGTTGCTGGATCACGTTGCTAAGGGCCTCTCCCAGTTCCCGCCTCGTCGCCGTGCTAACGACAGCAGTGACATCGTCTGCGTACATAAATATGTTAGCACCTTGTATCGCGTTCGGTAGGTCGTTAAGCAGGATGCTGAAGAGGGTATTGGAGAGGCATGATCCTTGCGGTACGCCCATGAGGTTCTTTCGCGCGGAGGACACGACGTTCCCCCCATCGCCGACGACGACCTGGGCCCGGTCGGACATAAAGGAGAGCAAGAGCCTCGAGGCGGGGCCGCGAATGCCGTAGTGAGCGAGTTTGTCGGCTACGAGCGCGTGGTCGGCGGTGTCGAAGGCGCGCGACAGGTCGCAGCACACCACCGCGACGTGTCGGCCCTCCTCGCGTGCGCGCAGAACGGCACGCACCACTTCCCGCACGAGGTCGGTTGTGGACCGACCTCGGCGGTAAGCGTACTGACAGTCTGACAGCACGTTTCTCTGAGACCAGAAAGACATCAGTCTGTTGTTTAACCCCACCTCGAAGCACTTGCTGGGACCGGGGACTAAGGCTATGGGGCGGTACGATGTCAAGGCGGATTTTTTGCCTTTGCCTTTATAAAGAGGGCAAATCTTTACTTTTTTCAAGCTTTCTGGGTATATCCCCAGCTTCATGCAATTGTTGTAGAGGTGGGAGAGGACGACATGGATCGTAGGACTGACCTGCTTCAAAAGGTTTGCGGATAGGCCGTACGCGTCTGTGCTGTTTTTCGGGGCGATGGACGTTCTTAATATTTTGTGGACTTCATCTGGAGTGAAAGGTGTCAACCGGATTGAGCTTTCGCTGGGTGGAAGACAACAGCACTAACACGTTCGGCCCACAATTGAGACCACGGCGTAATAGCTAAGGCCTTCGCAAACCATTACAACCGGACGCGGCACTCGAAGCTGGCTTCAGTTAAAGAGAAACTTGGGTTGAGTAAAGAATATCCAGTTTTTCTGGTGTATGAAGGCAAGAGTACGAGATCGAATGACAGTCCCATAACAAGGAACGGATCTAACAAAAACGAATTCAAAATTCAAAACTGTCAGTAGAAATTACAAACTCTAACCGGTCAATGAACAAGTCCGCAATACCAAAAAGGCTGAGAAACGAAAAAGGCGAAATAAATAAACAATAAATAACGCGAACCAACGCGATTTGTAGCGGTAATGCTACACTATCTATTAAATAAATATATTTAACGATCATTATTTAAATACTTACAACTTTTACAGTCACATCGGATTACTGTAGCCCTCAGAGGTAACATTGCCTACCCCAAAACCATCTTTGATATTTAATTATTAACGAAAATAATTGTTGTTTCAAGGATGGACAATGTTACCCCCTAGGGCTAAAGTTACCCGAAGTGACGTATTATAATGCAAATTTATATTGTAACTTTTACCATAAAATAAAAACCCTATTGAAACTACTTTTACTAAAACCGAGGCGGCTAGTATTAGTAAAACTACTCCGTAGTTTTTCATGGTTTGATTAAATATGTCTGATCTAGGTTGAATCAGGTATTCTGTGAAGCACCTGGCAGCGCCGTCTGGTGAGAACTTTAAAATTTCATAGTATAATTACCTAGCTCTGATGTACAAATAAACTAAGGTAACTTAAAGGTTAACATGCTGCTGTTTAATGGTTTTCAATGGTTTTGTTAAGAGTATTGTGTTGACGTTAGACTTATTCTTTATTCACCATAAGCCGTATATGGAACTGTTAAGATTTACTAAGTTCCAGTCAGGAAAAGAGATAGAGTTACAGATGTAGTGAATAATGTTTTGCCATCGTTTTTTGTGGGATAAGTTCGGATTGATCTTGCTTTCTCAATTAGCTTATCGGTGGGTACTAAAGTTGACTGAGACAGCAAGATAAAAACGAACTTTTCTAACAAAAAACGATGGCAAAACATTATTCACTACATCTGTACATGTTATAATATAAGCTAGTATTAATAATTCTTACTTATTACTGTATTGCGTTGTAATGTTATTTATTTAAAGATAAAGATAAGATAAAATAAAGATATTTATTCAGTAAGTAGGCCGCACGGGCACTTTTACACGTCAAGAATCTACCAGCGCTTCCCAAGAGAAGACCACTGCTGAGAAGAAACGCCGCAAGAAACTCAGCAGTCAAAGTTTTTAAACATTACTTATTGTATTTTATGATGGGTGGTTGTTTTTTAACAACTCAGCTTATACTATTTTGACAACAACATAAGCCTTCGTAATTTAAGTAGCATGGACAGGAAAATGCAATATATTTTAGTTTTCACGAATCACTATAACTTTAAGGAATTTCATTAAATATCAATTAAAAAAACTCTATTACGGTTCCAAACGTACAGCCTTTTAAAGCTAGGACGGATGTACAGACTGTTATTTCGGGTACGGAACCCTAAAGAAAAATAAATTGTCTTTTACATTATGTTTTCATTTATTTATTAATCCGACAAAGAGCGTCGCAAGTTAAAACCTTAATCCAAGATGCTTAAATATTTTACTAACAGGGTAATTCTAATGTTTCATCCAAGGAAATACACATCCAGTGTATCCCGGTACATGTACAGTACATTATAGGGAGTTGAACAAAGGCATGTCTAAGCATTAAGTATTAGGTATGTACTTAGCCTTATTTTCCAGGGTTGTGTAAATATATATGAAGATGTTTCTCAAATTTCAGTATAGGGTTGCCAAGGTTGTAACAAATTTGATTTCCAATTTTGTAATGTAAATAAAAATGTGTTGGCTATGTTTGCGAAAAAAATACAAACTTAATAATATTGACAATAATTAATTTGGTTTTTAATTAATAAAAAATAACGGTTTATGTATTTCAAAACAAATAAAGTACTTTAGACAAAAAATATGTTACATTTTCTTACAACTAAGAGATCCCTAAAAGGATTAAGTTCGTCTTTATACATTCCCATTCTGTAAATATCGTATTTAAATTTCTTCGTTTTGTACAATAAAGAATAATCATGTTTACATACATATATACCTACATACTAAGCAACCATAGCTAATAATACTTACTAGTTAAAACTAAAAATATCAGCTATATATAAAACCGGTGATAACCCCTGCGGCACTGTGTGATGACGCGCAGCATTTCCTCAATGAATTGCTAAGCTTTTACTAAAGGCCTTATCACATGTTCATAAAATCTGACAAGTTCTTGTCAGTGCAACGGATATAGCTATAGGAGTCATATAACTCTGTCTCTCTCACTGCCTCGAACTTGTCCGGTTACGACAGCAGAATATTTTTAAAATATTATAATTCATTAAAATAAAGGTTAAAAAACAGAAAAAACGCCTTTAAAATCGCAAATAAAAACTTATTTTATAATGATAGGTATATGTATAATTGATATTAGGTAATAATAATAAAAACATTAATTTCGGCTATGTCCAATTGTCCATAATTGTGTTAGTAACAATAAAACTTAAACATATCTTAGAATCAATACATCATTTACTAAAATTGCTATTTGTAATATTTGAAGAGTCCCCTCAATTCCTCAAAAAATCCCTCATCACATACTGATTTGGTAACAATGGGGCCAACACAGAAGTACCTTAAAAACAATAAAAACAATTAATTTTCAAAAACGAAACACAACGACCGACACCCTGTTTTTTGTGATTTAATTAAAAATGTATAATTTTCAGATTTTTCCCTATACGTATAGTTCTAGCTAGGTCAACTGAAAATACCCTATAAATTTTAATTACCTTGAGAGTGTCGTCATATACGTTTTGTGAGGCATAAACGGCCCTTTTTTTACGTTAACTTATGGAAGTTTGATTTTTTCACAGCTTCAAGGGACTGTAAACACGAGTATATGGTTTACGTTCAACTTGATACCTCCACCCGTTCCCGAGATAAGGGGTTTTGACAGTCAGACGGACGGACAGATGGATAACAAAGTGATACTATAAGGGTTCCGTTTTTTCCTTTTGAGGTACGGAACCCTAAAAACATACATACAGCCGAACATAACTCCTTTTTGAAGTCGGTTAAAAATAAAGAAAGTGGCAACCTTGTAAGCTCGTTCTTGTTCGTACCCCCTCAGCACGGGTAGCACAAGTTGTACTTTCTCGCTTGTCGCTCAGTGCGTCTCTATCGTTACGGACTAGATAGGAAGGGAGATCCGAGCGACAAAGAAGTCGCGGGCAACTTGTGCTAGCCGTGCAGGGATGCGGCAAAAAGTCTCATTTAAACGGTTAGAAGCAAGTAAGGAGTAGCTTCTGAATCTGCTCTACTGAAATAATGCTGCGATGTTAATAATGCTTCTACAGGGTGCATCATAATGGGCCGCTATCTAGTACTAGGAAATCCTATTGTAGGATGAAAATATTACAGACCTTTCTTCTCTTCATGTTTCTGTTTTCTTGGAAGGTTTTTTTTTATAAGCACTTTTGATATCTATAATGCTAAGTATATTTTTAGTACTATTAATATGGATACATTAAAATAGAAATAGAGTTGGTTTGTACTATTTACATAATCGTAGGCAAGTTGCATAGTACGATAGCTAGCGACTTTAGAAATATAATCTCTAAATGTATGTATGGAATGATACAGGCAAACCAACGACACCTAAATTAGGCAATTTTATAAAAAATCTTTCATTTTTGCATACATACGGTTTGTGAAAATCCACTGCTATTTTGAGCTGTCAAAACTTGTCAATTTTCAGGCAGCAAGGGGCCTTTCAATTTTCGGCATTTATCAGTTTTTAACACTTCAACTAGATATTACATCGTAGATTTCTATGACAAACTTTGTTAGACAGGACGTCAAAATTGAAAAACAATAGGCATCTAGGCCAAACAATCGCCTTGCCCAAGAGTAAGAGGTTCCGCCGGAAAGCGACAAGGCTGACCACGGGTGGGCTGTCTGCAATTGGTAAATGTAGGTTTGAGTATATGAACATCCTATACGTGTTAGCCAAGATATCTATACGTAATTTGATCTGGAATCATAGTTTCTTTTAATTGACGGATTTTGGTTCTTTAAATACTCTATTGGTTTAACAATTTAAGAGATATTAATGGTTTGTCGCACTTGAATCAACTGACCTTACATGAATAAACAAAACTTATATTATATTTAGTAAAACAATATGAAATTAATATTCTAAATATTTAAAAAGGGGTCTAGAATGGTGAGTTGAAAAATTAAAGTGATTTTGATTATAGCCAACCGGGTGCCATACATTATACCAAACATTGCTCAATTTGCTAATTTCAAAACTATTTTTTTTATAATTTTCCGGGACGTACTTTTTAATTTATAGCCAAAAATGTAGAAAAAATGACCGGTCGCCCCCTTATCTCCGAAGTTTATGAACCAAAAAATATGAAAAAATCCTGATTTAAAGATATTTATTTATATCTTACGCAAATATAAAATGAAGTTGTTAAATATTATAGTTTTGGACAAATTATCAAAAAACTTTAAAAATCTGTATTAAAATTTAGGCTACTCAAACTGGACCTCATTGCATAAAAAATAAAGTTCATAACAAAATGAGTACTTTCTTTTGCGTTTTCCAACCATTTTATCTTAAATACGGAACCCTCAGTACGGGATTCCGACTCGCACTTGACCGGTTTTTTATTTATAAGTATACATGTTGTTACGCAAGGATTAAAAAACGGGATAAACGCTTATAACCCTTTTTTATCTCCGGTATAACATTACACTTTCAAACTGAACATTTTATATGAAGCCATAAAGTTTAAAAAGGTAGGAACAATCAAGCTCGTGACCGACTGCCTCACTATACTATAACTATACCTACTTATACGATACGTATAGTACGTTACCGTGAACTCCGCGCATAGGTGAACGACCACTGCACTATGTACTCTATGCTTCGCTGTGTGTTGCATCTCTTGCGCGCATGTGTGTATGTGGCAAGGCGAGAGAAGGATAAACTTACACTATTTTTACGTTGGTAGATCAGAGGGATTGACCCCTGGAAAGAGGTTGCAAGTTGTTTAGCAAGGTTTGTAGAAAAGGTACCTAATTCAGTTAATTATTTAAAGAGGCGTTTAACTAGAGATTATGTTTTAATGTATGGTTCGTGTCAATTGAAATTGACAAAGATGTAAACAAATTACTATACTTACACCACTTAATTAGTAATGCACAAATATATAACAATTACAATACTTAATCGACATAATATTTACAGAATTCAACATAAATACTATTAAAAATTAAAATTATACGTATTCAAATTAAAATAAAACTATTCTACTCAAATATTTAAGATATAAATAATAATTAATTTAATTTCTAAATAAATAAAAGTAATATAAAACGAGTATGAAAAGTAAAAAGGACATTCAGTCTTAGATCAGGAACAAGAGTCAACCCAGTACTTCTTCAGCCTAGCTTTAAGTGAAGCAACACATTGAGATTGCCTAAGATCAGTAGGTAGACTATTCCATAAATGAACAAAGTGCACCGAGAAGGAGATCATTGGCAAAGACCTATGCTGCCCTTCTAAATAAAAAGGACGTATGTGCAATTTGATAGTCAAAGCAAATTTAACCCACCATTCAAAGAAGTAAAGTTACAAATAAATACGCAGTTCTATGAGACATACGCCCATTTTCTAAAAGGGTAAATGTCCAGCAGTAGACGTGTTTCGGTTGACATGATGATAAAACTTGCGTCAATTTTAGACTAGTAACAATGACGCGTCATAGCTGATGATAACTAGTTATGTCAGCGTGTGCCGAGGGAATGTAATGACCTAATGACGCAATGCATATATTGTTTTGCCGAGTCAACATCTGTTGTTACAGTGTTATGGTTATGGTAACATAATATTGTATGTCATCGAAGAGAATGCATGCTGTATTTCATGGATATCTAAGTATCGCTTATTAAAACATCGCTACCAAAGATGTGAGTCTAGCTCTATGTCGTTAAGCTGCCTAATTGAGAATGCACGCACTAAAATTTGTTTTGTACGCTGTGACGGGACTAATTAAACTCGCCGGTTAATATGAACTGTGTGAAATAATTATTAGCCACCTTATAAGTAATTTAATAGTTACCAAAGGTAAATTAAAAATGTAGTAGACAACATTGCAGCTGTTTAACTTCTATTTGTTTGCCATTGACGTTAAACGAATTTACGTAATAATATTGAAGACATTCTTATTAAAAATAAATTCTAGGTGTATTTTTTTTATATTTCACCTAAAAAATCTCTCATTTTCAGAGTAAAACAAATGAATAAGGAAAGATAAGCAAATAGATAACCTTTTATAAAGCCAATATGGATTTAGCAGTAGATACATAATTACCTATACCGTGAAACGGGGTGAGTAGGGACACAACCTAAAATAAGTCATAACTTGTTACAAATAAGAACAAGTTTTAAATGGACAATAAAGTAACGTCTATTGGAAATAATTTCAGTCTTATAGTTAGTAACATATGCTTCATTCTAGGTTGTGTCTCTACTCACCCCTTAATCCCTACTCACCTCGTTTTACGGTATCTATAATCTATATCAGGGAACAATCTCACCCAAATTAACCTAGCCCCAAAGTAAGCTCTAGGCTTATACTATGGGTACTAAACAACGATAAAGACAATTGAATCAAGAAAAACATACATAAATACATAGAAAGCCCTGGATCAAATACTCACCCATACCGGGAATCGAACCCGGGACCGCTAGCTTTGTAGCCAAGGCACTACAGACTAGGCTTAATGCTTCGTCAAAATTTGCACTTCCAGTTGAATAAGTCAAACAAAACCAACTGATAAGCGGCTCCTTTCATGTTGATAATAGAAACCTCTGCAAATAAGAGATTAGTCGTGTTTCTGTTCTTATCAAAGCAAAGAAAGGTAAAAAGTGACTAAGATTTTTTATTTATTTGTACTGCAGTCACGGACTCTTAGCCAAAGCTTGTCATAGAAAATCATTAGGAAACCGATGATCACTGGGTACTTTACGTTTAAAACTAGCGACCCTCCCTCGCTTCGCTTCGGTAAATATGAGTTTTCTGTACCTAACACCCGAATTTATTATACCTACATAAAAACTTATATTGATTATGATATGTAGCGAGATGTACCAAAATGGCGGTATCAATCATACAATGAATAATAATAATAATAATAAAAATCGTTTATTTCACCTCACAAGGGGTATTACAGGAATAACTTACATAAGCCTAAAAACTTAAATATATAAACCTTTGTGAGGGACTGGAGTCCGAACTAGGAGAGATCCTGTAATGCAGATCTCCAGGCCCCCACCCCGGAAACAAGTGGAGTTAATAGCTAGTCTTAGGTTTACGGTACAGTCTTATTGGAGGTAAGTAAAACATAACATAAAAATAATGACTTTTTATATAGTATATATGAACATATTATAGAAGAAAGATATTATGTTTGAGAAGAAATTAACTTATAGCTAAAATACTCCATATTACCAACACGAGTAAATAAGCCTCCTTATGGCCTCTTTTTTATTTATTACCGTCGGATTTTAAAGGCTTGTTTTTGGTTCTACTTGCTAATTTAAATATAGATTTGAAAGTATGTCTTCTTAGACATTGAAACGGATATGTCATAAACATAATGTCAACAATGTATTGTCACTAAAGCTGAAACCGTTAAATAGAGTGTAACGCTTTCAGCACAGGAAGTCTTGTGGTTTTTATAACCAACAATTCGGTAGTTATAAATATATAATCAGCTTCACCATCTCCTTTGTTGGAACATAACATAGAATCATTGATAACTCTGCGGGAAAACTTCAAGTTTGCATGCACTCGTAAATTATTCTACTGTTTGTTCAATGTTCGAGTAAATTGTTAACTTGTGCGGCTTTCTTATCAGAGTTCTGTTTTGTTTCGGCGCTCAGTGATTTTTTCTTTACGAAGTTTCCGTGAAGGTTCTACGGGTTAATAATAAAGTTGTTGCGGTTTACGCGAAACTGTATACGGGTTTGGTATACTTTTTTTTTAATTTTGTTAAGATCCTGCGGGCCTAATATGGCTGCGTTTATCGCATAACAAAGTGTGGATAAGGCATCCGTCACCTTCTGACACGTAAATAAGTACGAGAGTGACGGATGCTTTATCCACATTTGACACGCGATATAGACGCGGCCATACTAAGCCCGCAGACATTGAGAATGGCTGTTTACTGAGTCTCAAAGTGTAGGGACTCATTCTACTTGGTAAACCCTAATTGAATAACTGGAGCCTTTTTTTTAAAGTGTTCTGAAAAAAAAATGCTTATATAGGTTTACGTCAAAATCACACGGTCTTTTCTACGTCACGACTAGTGCTGAGGGCCCTGCAAAGATGCACTAGGTACGCTAACTAACGTTTCTATTCGATTCGTTTTTAAACCAATCGCGTCACTGGGAGATGACGTGATACGAAAAGACACGTGGTCTACCAGTGACGCGATTGGTTTAAAAACGAATCGAATAGAAACGTTAGTTAGCGTAGTGCATCTTTGCAGGGCCCTCTGGACTTTAAAAAACAAAACGCGATTACAAATAAAATGACGTCACTCCGACCACTAGCCCAAGCAGCCATAGCAAACAATCAATATATTCAATATTTTGTTTCCCGGTAAAAAAAATATTGTACTTTTGAGAGAAATCTCTTTACCTACACATAATATTTTTTAGAATACAAACACGAAACTTCCTGTTGCCAATTGCTATTAACATGTTATCGTAGTTTTTTAACCCGGCCGCCATTACTGTCAAATAAATAGCTATCATAACGTTGACAATACGATAACGTCATTTCAAAAGCAATTATGTTTTGCCTGAATACAATAGAGCCCCAGGTAAAGTGAATTCATACTTGGTAACGTAAGGTGGGACATAAAAGGTTTCCTATTAGATAACTCAACATAACACATAAACTTCTTAAAAAAAACTACGGCGAAGCAATTTGTAGACGATTGTTATTCCTTGGGAAACTCACCTAGAAAACATTCCAGAATAAAAAGTGGCTTTTGTCAGTCTCCGGACCTGTCTGGCGACCCGATGGCTAAGTGCATGTGGCCCTGCCGAGATGCACTACGCTAACTAGCGTTTGTATTCATTTCGTTTTTAAACCAATCGCGTCACTGGTAGATGACGGTGATACGTGATACTAATTTTGTTCCGGGCCTTTTTTCACCTCTAACTCAAGTCCAATTTTTGAATATGTTATAGATATTACGAAAAGCTATGTCTGTACGTTTCCGTTTGTTTTATTTCTTATTTTTTACTTTCCAGAATATATTTTCTTGGAAAGGAAAACGTACAGACCTAGTCTTTCATAATATCTAAAAGATATTAAAAAATCGTAAAAATCGGACTATTTATAACGGGAGAGAAACGTTATCGAATTTTGTATGAAGATTTTTAGCTTCACAATCCTCTTAACCCAGCGATAAGACACTGAAAAGGCTATTCAGATTCAGAAGGATAAGGGAGATACCTACGCTGTTTTAACGTTAGAATTTTGTAAAGCAATTAAATCAGAAAAGCGATACAATGTCGCCGTTGCGATTGGTGGATAATTGTTCATTCGTGTCAGCGGCAATACAGGAAATGGTGATGAAATGGACGTGTGACACGGGAAGATATAACGATAAAATAAAACGAAATATAATTAACATTGTGTTTTTGGTTACGAGTTTCCGACAGAAGCTTATGGGACATTAATTAAGTCACATTTATAACTAACTAACGTTTTGCTCAAACATTTTTTTGCAGCCGAATCCGAAACCGTAACCGAAACTTCCATATAAGATCATGTTTTCGCGGCAAAAATAAATAAAGTCAATATTATTATAAACATTACACTCCTTTTTTAGGCAGTCGTGTAAAAAGTTAACCAAAACACGCAACTGACGCAACTTCAAGCAATTCTAGACACTACTGTGAGCGCGGAAGCGGCAAAATGACACTTCGTCGCTCGCAGCGCCGTGCACCGATCATGCCCGATCGCAGCCCGAAATCTCCCGAATGTAGTTTCGGTTTCAGCCGGATTGCAGCCGAAACTCGTTTTTTGAACGAAACTAGGCCGAAACCGAAACTGAAAGTTCGGTCGGATACTAAAACTTCACTTCGGATCTCTCAGAAAGACGCAGTTCGAGCTGATAGCGTCACGTTCTTTCCTATTACCTATTGAAATTAAATGCACTGAAACTCAAATTGATCAAGAGAGCGAGTTGCAACGTAGCAGAATTCCTCAATTGTCTCCAATCATAATAATTACTTGTGATTATTGATAATTCACAGCCGTTTAAAGAAAAGTAAAAGTATTGCCTTCTTTGCGAACCGAATCGATAATGCAACTTGGCGACACACCATTCTAAGGTTTTTATAATTTGATAAATTACTTGATGATGATGAGAGTGGATTTATTATATCTAAATATAGACGCTTACGTATTACATCTATTGCTATATAGAAGTTTATTAATGTAGTAATCGATAAATATGTTTCCCTTAGTCTGGTTTACACTTGAGTGAGATGAGGTGACAGGAAGAACAAAAATATTTTCAAGCGGCAACCTCTTCACAAGTAATGTCACCACGACATCAGTTTTCGGCTAAAATTTAGATCACGTTGCCAATTTAATTCTTAACGTCACCCTATTTTTAACTAAACAATATAAATAAAAGACCTAAAAGCACAAAACGCGACATAAAGCTGGATTTTTGGTACCTAATGTTGAATTTTTTGCTGTTTAATTCATAAAAACGAAGAACTCAATTAAACGTCAAAGAAATCATTTAACCATTCAATTCGACTTGTCGTTACACAATTGATGAAAGTTAACGTTGTCTCAATTAAGTCCATAATTACGTACGATAATTTTGAAATTCACCCAATAACATTTTACCAAATAGTAACATAGGGTCTCTTCACTCTATAAACCATACTCTGTCTTAGTCACATAATCTTTAACTGTTATGAGCTGTCAAAACCTGACAAGTTATAGACAGTGACAGGGAATTACGGCAGTCACATAGCTATCTCCCCTTTTTTTGGTCTTAAAGCCTTTGTTAGATTCTATAATAACATTTTTATAGTAAATCGAATCCTAACGCTCAAAATTCTCGAAGCGTGCATTCTTCATAACGAACTTTCGCTCTCACGGCTCTGACGACCTGAATGAATGAATGGATGAACGAGTGAGTGAATGTTTCCTCAACCCGTTCATGAGCGCGAGTCGGTCTCGTCCCGACATATTCTTTGCTTTTAGGAATCCGTAAATTCGTTTATCTTTTTAGCTCTTTTACCAACGTCTCATGAACCAATAAGTTTTTCCAACTTAAGTTTGCGTTCTTGCGGTGAAGATCCTGAAACCTGCACGTTCCATCCAGAAAACACCGTTGTTATTTTACCAACCGCATTGCTTTGAATACTATGTTATCCCGTGTGGCCCTATATATCTTGTTTGCATTGCAAAACGTTATCGTTCGAAAATGTATAAGTATTCAGTAAAGTGACGGACGGTTGCGTCCAACGAATAATTCGAAAATCGTATGCGCGTGAGGCATTTAAACTAAACCCTCAGTGGCCCAAAACAAGATGCATAACGGTAATGTAAACGACTATCGAAAACTCCTATTACAGTTTCGATAACGATAAAATATTATCGTTAACACGTCGAATGCATCTTGTCTAAGGCCACAGGACTTAGAAGTTAGGTAACCAAAATTAGACGTATCGTTGACAGAAGAAATAATAATTGAATGAAAATCAAGTCCTTCCAGAATACGTAACATTGACCTATAGCAATCATTTTACCAACTGTCCCTACCAACAGCCGCAGATGTTAGTACCTACTTATGAACTTCTAAGAAATAAATGATGTCATATAAATTTGTTTTGGTGACAGCAGCACTAGTGTTTGTGTTTGTTTATTGTAGGTCACCATTGTCTAATGCGATAGCGAAGGGATAATGTAATATTCTTATATTTGTTTAAATTAACTTTTGTTCGCTGCCCGAGAGTGTGTCAAAGATTTTATACAATTGCACAGTCCCGCGTTTGTCCGCGACATCATACAATTTTAAAAAAGAAACTCTATATTTATTCAGTATCTTTAGCCACATGAAGGCTCTTTTACACCTCGGTAATATGGAGTTAATCTACTAGTGCTTCGGACAAGACCATCGTTGTGGAGAAGAAGCGCAACAAGAAACTCCAGAGGGCCTAATACTCGTATGCTGCGTTTATCGCGTGACAAAATCTGGATAAAACATCCGTCACCTTCTGACACGTAGGTATATAAGTACCTACGAGAGTGACGGATGCTTTAACCACATTTTGGTAATGCGATAAACGCAACCATACTAGGCCCGCAGGTGAAGATAATTTTTGAATCCTAAAATACTTTAATATAACATATAAGTAAGTTAATTTACAAGGTAAGAAAGTAATAAATAGCAATGATTAAAACCAGTAAGGTCAATAACACTAAATTAAAATAATGACTAGTAGAACAACTCGACAAGGTCTCTTCGTCAAAAGCCATAACTAGAATAATTGAATGAAAAACAAGTCCTTCCAGACGTGAACAGACCGGACCCCATAAACAGCACCCGTTCACCAGTATGACGCGTCTCAGCCATCGTCGCCCCTAAAGGTGCTTTTCCACCGGCGAGGCGAGGCGAGACGAGGTGGGACGAGAATTGGAATTTGTATTGAAAAATCACGCACCCTCAAGGCGCGCGCGCGGTGGATATGGGTGTTTTAATACAAATAAAAAATCAAGCGCCACCTGGTCTTGTCTCACCTCGCCTCGCCGGTAGAAAAGCACCTTTACAATGGTCTTCGGGAAAGTGGTGATCCGATCCGATCAACGAAGCCGGAAGCCGAAGCTGCGGAACAAATATAAATAATAGTAAATCACGCAAGAAAGAAACATCATCACCAAACGAGATATTTGAATGTTTGGATCTTCTTCTTTCTCGTGTGAAGGGATCAATTTGCTTATATTTTATACTGCCAGTGCTTTGCCACCTCTATCCCTCAGGGAGTGGGTCTTATTAGGTCTTCAAGAATGCATTTGGTTGGGCACCGCGGACATTGCATCATATGCTGAGTTGTTCGGAGAGCACCGCAATTGCAAGAAGTGTCACCCTGTTCCAGACCAAAGCCCCATCTCTGCAGGTTGTCTTTGGATCTACCGACTCCTGTCCTCAGTCTATTCAGCGACTTCAGATGTTTGGATGTTTGTTACTAAATCAAGCTGCGACCACTAAACGGATCGGGATTAATCTTGGGACACATTTAGCTTATGTCCTGGATTAGGACATAGGATAGTTTTTATCCCGGAAAATTTAAAAGTTCCTAGGGAATACCAATAATCGAAGTCTACGCAGACGTAGTCGTGAAGATAGTAGGTATTACAATATATTGAGAAGGTTAAGATTCGCATTGATTATATTAATCAAAATAATCATTATAATGAACGTTATTTAACCAACATAAATAAACATAGGCAAGTAGGCATAGTAAATATCCGCAACAGCGATATTTTCAGTGACGTCACGTTTCCCAAATTGAACCTCAATATTATTAATTAGTTTCGCTAGGCCCCCAAAAGCGAGATGCGACTTCAATTGGTCCGTCGGTAATCTGGTTACGCGGCGCTTTGACGGCGCTGCATCGCCGGTGGTGTACTATGATAACTGCATAATTCGATTGCGCCTGCCTTCACTCCAGGGTTGCCAGTTTTGGGGAATAAATTTATTTTTTTGGCCATTTTGGTACATAGAAAATGAATTAACTCCTGTTCATTAGTAAGAAAGAAAGAGAGTTTATTTAATACGTATTTTGACACATAAAAACATGCAGGCGGAGCAGCTCTGACTGATTCAGCGTTAATCAGAGTTATCAGCGTTATATCACGCCCTGTCACTAGCTCGTAGCGTGGCGAATACGCACATAGAAGCCGCTCGATGTATCAAGATTCAAAGATATTTTACAGGTTTGTTTATTTAAACTGTGGTTTGATTAAGTCGATTACTTAAGGCTCATTCTGTAAGAATGCTTTACTTTCACATTGATAACTGTAATTTTGTTTTGTATTGTATTCGTATTGACATTTTGAAATATGTATCTATAGTTTTACCTACAGGAAGATACCGCTGTTTACCTCAACTTTTGTGACCAATGTAAAGTACAATAGAGAGTAGAGGTTCAATTCGGATTTAGACTATAGCGATCGGCGACAACACGTTATCGCGGCGCCAGCGCTCTAAAATTGGTCAGCGTTCCATGTAAATTACACACCTCCGTGTAAGTAACACCGGTCGCCGTAAAATCATAGTAACTTTAGCGTTGCAATGCAGAAAAAAACTACCAGAAAAGGCCTGACGAGTATTCGTGGTACGTAGCTGTAATATCTTTAAACTAGTAGGTACTATTTAAAATCGCCTTGACAATATTAGTATAAACTAGCCACGTAGATGTTTTCTTAAAATTGAAAAGTTTAGAATCAGCTTTAATATTGCATAACGCATTCGCAATAGCAATCGACTTCAAAGTGGAACAATTGTTTTCATTTTTAAAGCAGACTCGCCTTCGGTCTGTCAAAATGAAAACGATAAGCCAGGATTGAGTTCAGTTAGAATTGAATATATAATTCATTCAAAGAACCAGTAGTTAAAGACAAAATATTTTAAACGATTGTCAACCCTAACATAGTATCACAGAGCAGCGCACTGAAATAATTCTACAGATTCGAATGAACTGAAGCGTCTATGATTTTATTACTCTAGGCTTCGAATTCCTGAAATATTTTTCAAGTATTTTTTTCTGAAATATGAATGTATGAATTAACATTAAATTTTTACAACATTATGTTTGTTAATAACCGCCGAGACACATATACACATAATGCCAAATACTAAGTATATAGGTTATTATGATTATAAGTTTTATATCTTGACGATAGCGGTTTTAGGGTGTAGTAAAAAGAAAAATAACAGTAAACAATCTTACATTTTGACCTAGTCCTTAACTATAAGGTACCTACTCTAAGCTTGTACAGTCAACAGCATAAATAAGTGATCATTTATGTACCTTGTCGCTTTCAATCGTTTCACAATTTTGTATGACATTTCAAACACGACGTTAAAGTGACAAGGAACACAAACGATCACTTATTTATGCTGTTGACTGTACTAACTATAAACATACTTGTTCATAGAAAACATCCAAGACTTAAGAAGATAACCTAGCGCTCATCACAAAAATCGGGAATCGAACTCGGGACCAACCAGGCTAACTACCTACGTCATCACAACAACTCAGATTTAAAACAAACAAACAGTGCCTGTGAGATCGAATGTCCGCTCGATGGAAATGCAAAGCCCTACCAAAGCCTTTGACATAATATCCGGCTTTATTTCACTGTAGTTTACTAGCTTTTACCCGCAGTTTTATTCGAGAGATCATATTGCGTTCATAATAAATTGGGATCTACGATTTTATATTATATAAACTACAAACTCTATAAGGTCGTTAAAAAACTAAAGTAAAACCTCTTTTCCATGTAGTTGTAACACATAATCTGCATAGACCATTCGACATTAATATTTGAAATTTGACGTTAATTCCATATTAGTTTTAATACAAATGACATGCAAGAGGAGCGTTACATTAGTCATTTTATTCAAATACACCGTATAGTTGGTTACAGACAGTTGTAGAAACTTAGTTTTATTTATCCCGATACCCTGCAAAGTTTATAGATATCTAATAAATACTTATTTACCTTTAGCTTGTTTTTTTGTTTGAACAGCGACATCTAACGGATAGTTGGGTAAAATAAACCGCCATCTGTTGTCGAGTAGCATTTTTCAATTATCCGGTATTTATTGGATATCTAACTATTATCGGTGTTTATTTATTATAGGTAAAAAACTTAAGTAAAGCTCCTCTTGCATGTAGTAGTAACAAATCTGTATAAACCGTTCGACATTCTATATTTAAAATTTGACGTAAATTCCATATAAGTTTTGTACACAACTACATGCAAGAGGAGCTTTACTTAAGTTTTTTACGTATAGATATATAATTTTGTAGGGTATCAGGATTAATAATCCTAAGTTTACATGTAACTAGAATTTGTAAAGATATTTTATAGTTAAAATGAAACAAAGAAACGCACGCATTTATAATTTAAGTAAGAATATGGACTAAAATAAAAATAAAAAATACTAGAGAAACTAAACTGAACCCGTCCGCGTAAAACCAAAATACTGTTCCCCTCGGGAATAATATACAATTTTCTGGTCTGTAAAAAAAAAAATGTTGTTTAAACGTGATTGAGGGACAAACATTCAATCATCCTTATAACCTGTCACAATTAAAATTAATAATAGAATCGTTATGGACAGACAGTGACGAATACAGCTAATTGTTTCAGTAGACTGAGAAATTAACAATCAAGTCGAAACACAAGCTCTAAAATCTAGAATAGAAATAATACAGATTGATATAGGTAGGTATATTACCAAATTAATTAGGTTCTAAGGAAGCTGTTTAAATATGCCCGTGATTAATGCTTCTTTAATGAATAAGCGTTTCATTTACTTTGGGACGTTTCAGTGTTGCCAACTTTGTCAGAATTATGGAAATGTTTAATTAATTAATTAGACGCTAACTTGTTAGTCTCGTTTTATCAACAACATCGCATTTAACAGCGTTAACTGAGTTTGTAGATTTCGGGAAACATATTTACATAGTAATAGCTGTAGCAAAATCGATCCTCCCGTTTTAACAATAACGTCTTAAATGAATTAGGAAGACTATAGTATATGACCATTTTACTAAGGATAGGTGAAGAAGAAACTTCGCATTGCGTGACCTAAAACAATAACATTTATCAAGTATCAATTAAAACTTAAATAAATAGATTGGTAATTACTAATTGCATAGAACAGCCCTTGACAAAGTAACATATTATTAACAACACGCAGACTGAACCTTGAGACATACGTATTAAGCATGATATCAAGTTTTTTTGTTACGGCATGGAGAAAGAAAACAAGCACACAGGCTATTTAAAGCCAATAGACATTTCCAATCTTTCGATGAAAATCTGAAGACTGCAAATGCCTTGCCAACACTGAGGACTTACAATGAATGGCCTCTATGATATTTATTTCACCTCCTCTTTTTTTCCCTGCACCAGCTGACACAATGCGAACACTACAGTTAAGTATAAATTACAGAAGTTGACTTCTCTTTCCTTGGCCATACTCTCTCTTCAATCCCATATCAAGAAACCCAATGTTGGTGTCACTTCTATTTTAAAATTAAGATTACAATAGCAGTCAACATTTGCAATATTATTATTAGAATAATCCTTTGTTGGTTTAGGTCTCAATTTCTATCATTAAATAAAAAGCACATAACGGGAAGTTAAGCGTTTATTTAATCTAGATCGGATATTTCAAATTTCACAAACACATTGCTATCGTTATTGCTCATACATACTTCTTCCTCAGCCTCATTAACAACCTTGAATATTTCTCTTTTAACTCTAATCTGAATGTCTTCTGGAAAGTTTTTAACTGTTTCCCCTAAATTTGTAAAGAATGTGACCACAGTATCAGGTTTTTGGGATTCTTCTGCGTAATGGCGTCTATTATTTACATCTACAAGTGGATCCGTGTGTGTTTCTGGTGAAGGGTCGTGCTCTTGTCTTTCTTTTAATAGGTCTGAAGAAGACCCAGCACTTTCACCATCTTCATCTCTATCTTCCACGGAATCTTTTATTACACCTCTTTGGACTTCTCTGCAGGGCTGGACAAAACCCATTATACTTTCATGTTTTATGTTCCTTATCGTTTTAATGCCTTGACTTTTCTTGATTTCTCGTAGTTTCTTCGCTTTTCTGTAGTTGTCTCGCAGGCGTTTCCATTTATCTCTGCATTCGTAAACTGTAAATAATAATGATAAAACTATAAACCTTTTCAACGCTATGTCAAATACAAAAGACGTCACTCACACGCCAATGACAGCTTAAAACCAGAGCGAATATCAACCTTGCCTCATAGACATCAGGTCTATTTTGCTTTGGCAACCACGACGGAAATGCGAACCAGTGGTGCGGATATTTCCGTCAATGGCGTTGAAAAGGTTAACGATACGGTTAGCTCGGCTACCTGCCTACAAAGCTAGCAGTCCCGGGTTCAATTCCCGGTAACGGAAAATATTCGTGTAATGAGTGTGTACGATTTGTTTTTGAGTGTTAGATGATGTGTTCCATGTATTTAAGTTTGATTTCTCTTTGCAAATATTGTTATTGTTATCTTATCTAGTACGTGCAAGCCTACAGAGCTTAATTTACTACCTATTAGAAAATTGATCATTATAGGCTTCATATAAAGTCATATACTCGTAAAAGTAAAGGCCATGTTAAGTCGTGGCTTTAAGTAACGATCAATAGAAAAAAAAGTGGCATAAATAAATTGAATGTTATGTTGATGAATTTATCAATAATTAAATTTTCATGTTCATTTAATTTATTAATGATGTACCTACTTAACAAGCAATAAGAGTTTTTGCTAACGTAATAAGTAGGTATTCGTAGCTTAGTCATGTTCCGCTGGCGTGCCCCGCACCTACTTAATAAATGTAAAATATAATAGGTACTATAGCTACGTACTCCAAACGGTAAGGCCTATGTCCTGTAGTGGACGTCTTTCGGCTATTATAATGTTTATAGTGAAAAATAATCACCTGGTAATTTCATTCTCTTTGAGATCTCCTGCCAAGCGGCCTCTCTTTGAACATAATCTTGGTACAATTTGTATTCAGGATCGTATAGCTCTCTGTAGTCTTTCACCGTATTTATAAGGGCTTCTTCATCATCCATGATTCTAAAAAAAAAAACGTTTTTTTCAAATGTTACAACAGAAATAGATTTGCTAAAAAGACCTATTTTTTTTTCATTATACTGTTCCACATATGTACGTTTTATGTTGATGTTCAATAAAGAGTATTATTTTAATATAATAATTCTAAGAGGCTCTTTAAAAACTACCTGAACGATGAAGAAATACAAAATTTTGCGCTATGAATGCCTTTTTATTTGCGCGTAAATTGTAACGACACAGATAGTTTTTTTTTTAAAAAAGTGTTTTTTTTTATTTCCGCTGGTACTTAAATAATTTACTTATTTATAGCTTCTGCCGCGCGACTTCGTCCTCGTATAATGTTAATGCGTTGTATAAGCTATCTCCATTTCAATTTCATCCAAATCCGTCCAGCCGTTGCAACGTGAAGGAGTAACAAACAAACATACCAACTTTCTCATTTATAACAATTAGTAGAGCATAGGACATAGCTACCTGCTTTTCATCCCGGGAAATATAAAAGTTCCCGAGGGAATAACGATAATCGAAATCCCCCGCAACATGGGATATTCTACGCGGACAAAGTTGCGGGCAAAAGCTAGTACATAGGAATACATTATAATTATTTTAAAACCGCTCTGAAACAACATCATTGATACACGTGACGTGAAGTGTGCGGCACGACATTATAATTGTTATTAGATACAAAAATCAACTTAACGCAGCACTCCTACCCCACATCGGTCAGCTTTTGTTCACACTTATCTTTTTCTTGCAACACGTGTAACACAATGTGCGAAGGAGACAAAACTATGTTTGTTGATGCGTCGCTTGCGCACGCACTCCACAAGTTGTAAATGTCCAATTTGCCAAAATATGACAACAAAACTTCTGATAATCAATATCCAACTGCTTAATAATGACTAATAAACACTAATATTAACAAAATGAAGGAAATGTATGCACTTATTTGTAAATTTACCTGCGATAAGCGTTGCGTCGTCACTCGGCAGCGTGCGGTGGCATACTACCGGATCGAAATGGCGGCGGGGCGCGGCGAGTCGGAGCGGACGGCCGGACGCGCGCTCGGCATCTGTCGGTAAATGTCGTGAATGCTCGGGAATCGCTCTACCGCTGCTGCGCTCGTTATTGTCACGCCTGTGTAATAAATCATCACGTAATAAGTCGAACCCTGATAAAATATATTTAAAATCGTTTGATGTATGATGCATGTGTCTTAATTATTATATACCTACTTAAATAAAGGTTAACACTATTTGTTTAAAGTGAATTTGGTCAGCTGCATCGAAAAGGGTGATCAAGGTCATATGAACCCAACGTTGCATACTTGCGTAACGATAACGACAGCTGCATAAAAACGTAACCTGAGGGCTCAGACAAGATGCACTACGCTAACTAACGTTTCTATTCGATTTGTTTTTAAACCAATCGCGTCACTGGTAGACCACGTGACTTTTCGTATCACGTCATCTTCCAGTGACGCGATTGGTTTAAAAACGAATCGAATAGAAACGTTAGTTAGCGTAGTGCATCTTGTCTCAGCCCTCTGTTACGTCAACCTGGGCCTTTATTCTACACGGCAAAACCATATTATTATTGCCTTTGACATGTCGTATTGTGTCAACGTTACGATAGATCTAATTTACTTAACAGTAAATGGCGGCTGACTTAAAAACAAAACGGCGATTTTAATATGGTTTTACGACAAACAAGCCAATTTAATGATAACAATCATAACCGCAGTTTACTTTTTAATTTGGGAGCGAAACCACCGAAATCAAAGGGACAGAGCGTTTACGGCTGTTAATATTGCCATGTTAATTAAAATGACAAGGACAACCGCCGGCAGCATTTATTCCACCGACGTGTAAAAAGCCCTTATGTGGCCAATTCACTAGATAAGTATTTTGAATTTCGAATGATAAATTTGGAATTTGGAATTATAATTTTACATATCCGAAGGATAAAATGTTAAGAAAATGTAAGTACACTTTGGACAATAAACTTAAATAATTATTTACTTATCTGATTTGTTCCTTACGTTACGCTGAATGAGTACATCCGAATACCTATATACTCGTAAAGAAGAATCTACTACAACATTACCATGCGTTTAATGACCTAACTTTACACTCAACAACCTAACTTGGAGTTTTCTTGCTCGTAAAAAGCTAAAACACTTAATAACCTGCGAGACGGTACTTAAAACTGTCTGGTCCCAACTTATAATTGAAATGAAACCCCTATCAAACCCCGCTTAGCACGCAAACTCGTCAACTAGACTCGAATTCGAACCCACTTACTGCCTCCTTGAATGGTTCATAACAATATCTCGGATGATTGATAGACTGCAGGGCAAGCCGAAGGGCCCCATTTGCTAGTTGCGTAACGGGTAGGGATGGGGGAACGGGTATGGACTGTCGACAGTCGATTAATTGCGTCACAACTCGAAAATTCTTATAAAAAATGATAAAAGATGTTTATTTAGTAAGTAGACCGCAAGGGCACTTCTACCGGTAAAAATCTACCAGCGCTTCCCAATAGGAAACCACTGCTGAGAAGAAACGCTGCAAGAAATTCAACAGTAATAGTACTTAACGAATGATAATTAATGCTTAACCTAGCATTAAATAAAACAGTTAATATAAAATGAAAGTACCTATCATGCGTAGTTGAGCAGGAAAACGTCTCAAAAATCAGAATCACAAGAGTAAATAAATAAAAAATAAATATAAATAAATAATAAATTTCACTTTAAGTATAATTAATTCTATGACTCATATTGACGTGAAACAAGGAAGAGTATCAATGCGATTTTCAATAATTTTAAAGGTACCTAAGTCAAAGTGAAGTCGACCTTCATTATATTGTTCAAAACGCTCAGTTAGGATAGTTTTTATTGGTTTCTAACGAAAACGATACTATACATAACGTATAGTTAGGTAGTCATATAACTACCACACATGAACACTTGACTGTGTAATTAACTTGAGGATAGTTAATTAATATGATCATAGATGAAACTGGAAAACCGATAAATACGTTTTGTTCTATAGGAAAAGTCACCTGACTCCTTGTAATCAGTATTCTACTTTTGTCATAAAAGTTATCGATATGCTGTTTAGTCCATCCCTAAACCGTCTACTGGTCTCGAGCCAGCTTACGATTCAACGAGTAGGCTTTCATTTATGTAACGTTCTCTTATCTCACTCACCTTTTAAGAGCGTTACTGAAATGAGAAAATGGAAGGTGGTTTAGTACGGATTTAGGAAAAAAAGGTAGATTGTATTACGATACTTGGTTCTATTTACAGTATAATTTAAATCAAACGTGATTACCGATCGGCTGATATTGTATACCTCTTGGATTTTATCGATGAGTTCTAAAAATAATTACTCAAGGTGTTATTTTCTTAAAAACGGGTTCTTGTCGATTGGTCTGCTTAATTGAGAACTTACACCCTAAATTGTTGTTGGTCGTTCTGATTAGGGTTGCCAGGTGTCCAGCTTTTAATTATTGTGTCTGGCCAAATAAATACAGGTCCGGCCTGTCCGGCTTTTGTTAGGCTTTTGGTCAACCCCGCCAGCGTGTTCTAGGTGAGCGAATTCCACGCGAATGCGATGCGGTACGATGCGGTACGATGCGGCGCGAAAGAAACAAACAGTCGACAGCTATTGAAGTGTCCTACGTGACCAATACAGGCGCGGGGTTCGGGCGGCACGGCGCGAAACAAAGCGAACGCGATCAAACGGTTTGATATTTTTCGCGCGAAGCGACGCGGTGTCGGTTGTCGGCGGCGCAAGGTAGGTCCTGCGGTAGGGCGATTCGCGCGCCCGTAGGACAAGACCGCCGCGCCGCACCGCTTCGCATTAAAACCGCAAGTCACCGCATCGCACCGCTTCGCTTCGCAATTCTATTCGCTTTGAATCGCCCACGTAGGACGTAGCCTAAAAGATGCCGAAAGAAAGCACGCAAACGACTCATGCGGACACGCATAGTTCGCAATCTCGCAAGAGCCGCAGGCGGCGTGGGGTGGGCCCAATGTTACTCATAATGACATATTATTTAGAGTAGAGTAAGTCTCGAATAAATAATAGTAATAAATACACAAATACCTAAAAGTTTTTATTCCAGCGTGCTGTGTGCCAGGCTTTCAGGGCAAAATTTCCGGCTAGAATGGATCTGTGTCCGGCTTTTCTATAGCTCCTTTAGGCTGCCTTTCTACTGAGGCGGAGACGAGCGGAGCTGCGATACTATCAGCCAGTCAATTTCTTCTTTTTAACGCCGGGCGCAAAAATAGGAATGTTATATGTTTGACCGTTATGTGAGTGTGTGTGTCTGTCTGTGGCACCATAGCTCTTAAACGGGTGAACCGATTTGGATACGGTTTTTTTATTTGAATACAGGTTTTCTAGCGGTTGTTTTTAGCTAGGTTTCATGTAAATCAGCTTTGAAAGGAGGGTCACTATTATATGGGGGTTTTTATCAATATAATACTTATACAGGGTGTTAGGCAGAAGGTTGGACAAACTCCAGGAACTAACTCTGTAGGTCATACTCATCAACTTTTATTATTGGACAAAACTCCAAATCGCAAAAAAAAAACAGCTGTTCCATACATTTCGGCTGTTTAGCTCTCAAAGTTTGAATGGAACAGCTGTTTTTTTTGCGATTGGTTTGTCCCATAATAAAAGTTGATGAGTATGACCTACAGAGTTAGTCCCTGAAGTTTGTCCAACCTTCTGCCTAACACCCTGTATACCTACATTTAGGTTTCTATACTGGTTAAATGGCTTCGTCTATACAAATATTGTGAATATTCACGTGTATTTGTAATTGTAATCAACAAGTCACACTGCCGTGAATTGGAAATCCAAGTCTGGGCTTAATGGCGTGAGGCTTATCAAAGCTTTCGAGAGCTTTGAATAGAGAGTTACAAGCCGGCATCACTTTGCCGATTTGGCTCTGGATAAAGACCACGGTTGCGAAGGCTTTTACGTTAATTTCCATTAGTAAGCCGTTGCCATAAGAAATAAATAACGAAAAAGAACGAATGAGACCCCCGACTGTTCACCTTTCATGGTCTTTACCCCTATTGCTATTGTATTGTCATCATTATGACAGCTCATATTAACTTGACAGTAAAGGCGGACGAGTTAAAAACGATACGATAACAATACTTGTAAAAACTGTGTAGAATAAGGCCCCGGGGCGTAGTACAAGTTTTAAGTAATGTTATTTTATTATAATATTATAATTATAGTTATTATTACCAAACATTTATTAATTGTAAGAATTATTACAATGATACAGAATAAGTATGTAGTACCTACATAGGAGTTGTAGCATTTATAAGCAAATCATTTATAGTCTGCATTTCTTTTTAGTATCGTCGACATACCTATGTTAAAAAACAACCCCCTATCATTAGGTATTTTGATTAAAATATGTCCTATGTCACTCTCACAATTATGACGAATCTAACAATACCACATAAGTTAAAATTCATCAAGCCGGTGCAGAGCGTACTAAAGAAACCGACATAGGTACAAACATACACTCGAAAAACATACTCCTTCTGGCGCAATCATAAAAAAAAACAATAATACAGTTGTTTATTTTTATCACAATGTCAAAACTGTTGCTATAGGGCCTAAACTACGTTTTAATCTTCATGACCGCTTTTCCACCTTCACTCGAAGACCCTATATTGCCTAGCTAAGATAAATGGCGGTATATCAGATAAAACTCCTGTAGCAAATACAACTTTATTACTTACGGTGAGAATTGAATCTGCCTTAGCTATTGAACTTGAGATACCACCTACTAGCTTACGAATGCAGTATACTATAAGTGATTTACTTATGAACAAGAATCGCCACGCCCTGTATGATATGCAATTGGATACTAAAAAGGTTCTCGGTAAAAGGAAAGCACCACGGGAGGTTCCGTATTGTCCGGTTCCTTCCCTAAGAGGGATGTGTGTTGGACGGATGTAGGTCAATTGTGTTATTCAACATATAATATCTTTTATATCTTACTGGGCCCGCGACAGATCGAAGTTTAGTATTTCACGCAAACGTTGTTCCAACCAATAGAGCAGATTAATTGCCTGACTTAAATTAATAAGTATTTATAGTAAATTCTTTTTTTTATTGTCTTGCGAATTTTTCAAAACAAATTATGAAAAACTATGCATATATTTTTCCATGAAATATGCGTAAAAATTAATAAGTAAATAATAGCTTAGTGTTTGACAATAACCTCGTTCTTCGACTAAATCGAATCGCCGATACGACTTTTAATTAATGTCATTGCGTTTTATTTTACCACAAAAAAACACCGATTTAGACTTTACCATGACAATAGTTTTAGTGGGGTGCGCCAAAGTTCATATAAAATTGCAAATTAGATTATTGGAACTCCGAAAATGTATCTCATACAATTTTACAACCTAATGATCACTCTTCATAATCTTCATTATATTTTTTAATACTAATGATCGGAACTTATAATCATCTGAACTTATAACGGCAATATTCATGGAACCGTACACTTTTCAGAATTTCTTAAATATCTTACGTGTAGATAAATTTAGGTTAGGTTAGGTTAGATTTATAACAATCAAAAAAAGTAACAGTTTTTGAAAAAAATGCATTATGAGTTGCGATGACTTAAAAAAGTATGAACAAAAAAGTAGAAGCAAAATTTTTCGAAGAAATGATGAGTATAGTCACAAATCGTTATTTGTATAAAAAATCTAAAGACCAATTTTATATGAGCCAATATGGACCCTCTAGCGTGATTTTAGACGATTCATCATCATCATCATCATCAGCCTATATTAGTCCACTGCTAGACATAGGCCTCCCCTAATGATCGTCATAGCCCCCTGTCTTCAGCTTGCCGCATCCAGCATCTGCCTGCAGTCTTTCGCAGATCGTCATCCCACCTGCCCTGAGAAGATTTATGATACTTTATTGTATAGTAGGAAGGTAAATTAAATAAAGTTAACAAATTTATAACCGAATACTAAATCGATTACATTTCCTTTATAAACTTTATCGATAGTCGAAAAAAAAATACGCAATTTTAATTAGCAGCATCACTAAATTTGCTAAATGACATCTGTCATAGGCCCTATAACATGTGAAAATTATTATAGTTAACAGAAATATAAAGTCGCCAAACATTAATGTACCATGTTAGTTACATGCCGAAGGCTCATTATCGAGGCCTAGGTTTATACTGCCATAATACCAAAGAGAAGAAAGAAAGAAGAAGAATAATACATAAGAAAGATTGGTTAACTGCAATATAGTACTCGATGCATTCTAAACTCTGCTGGTAACCACATTAAATTTAAAATGCTTATACATAATGTGCACGCCTTACGCCTTCTTTGGTATCACGCCAGAAGAGGTACTAGTGTCGGCATCATCATCATGTTAGCCGAAACACGTCTGCTGGGCATAGACCTTTGTTTGTTTTTTTGGGTTTAGTACAATAAAGTGCTTGCATACCTTTACATAAGAGCTCCACTTAGCAGAATATCGGTCGATATTTTTTTTTCCCGAATTCAGCCAACCCAAGTTGGATTCGAAGATAGACGTAATACGGGCCTAACGACGTTTGCCGAATTCATCTTAGCCGAGGTGGATTCAAAGATAGATATATTAGAGGTCTAAATAAAAAAGGTATACATACTAAACGTAATATAGCTATTAGCGTGTCCATATCATTTAGCAAGCCTACCTGAGCGCGCTAGATAACGGATGATATATTTACGTCGTCTTGGTGAACCAAATATAAATGTTTCTCATATTTATACCTCCCCTTAACTTTTAAAAACTCGTATCTCACTGAAACATGTTCTTGCAAAAAGAACCTTGCTTCAGGCCTCATAAACTTCAGATTACTAGCTCATCTAAGTTTTCATTGGAATTTTGGGAAGGAAATGGCCTTTTGTCGTCAGAATCACGCCGATTTACTGAGCAGGTTTATCTGTCGGCTATTTGTCTTTATTATGTTGGCATATTATTAGGGTAAAGGTAAGGGTTAGGTAGGGTTACTAAGTAGTTTTTGGTATGCGAGGAAAATGGAATGTTGTAGGGAGCAAGAGTAGGAGCGCCTTTTATTTGTTTAAGAAGATAAACGGAGTTGACTAATAACAATAACGAACGATATTATTGGTATTACTCAATAATACTTCTCTAAAACACTTTTTACAAAAATAGGGAAGCTATACATCGATTTGTCTTAAACCATACTGTTTTTTTAGAATACGGTCACACTTGCTGCCTTAGTAAATAAGAGACAAAGTAAAATATAGGCCGTGCTCTTGCACTTCAGTGAATAATGCTTATTGCTCCAGTAAAGGACATAACTATGACAAAACTCGATTAGCGTTGACAACCATTCCGATACAATACGAGTAAGTACCAAGTCTAGTGCTTCTTCTTCTTCTCTTTAATGGCAGCCACAGGGCTTGTGCCAATGTCAGTTGCGTTGGTTGTTGAAGATTCTGCTTAGAGTCAACAGTGAAATGTGACGTTCCGCGGGTAAAGGTACCTTATGGCGGGTTTTAGTTTCGGAGATACGAAGTGTTTTATAAAATGGTACGAAAATAACTTGGTCTTTTTTGCTTATTCTCGAAATATAGAAGGCTTAAAGTTTGATTATATATATATTTTCAATGTTTGATTTATGTTATTCAGCTAAAAATATAGCCAAAAAATTATTTTAAAATGTCCTTTTTTTTCAGAATGTTTTTTGAAAAATATTTTCAAAAAATAATATCTCCTTAACTGCACAACTTAGGGAGTTGGTTGTTTTTGTTATTGATTGCTTATGAATTGTAGATTACAGGGATATTCATAACTCCATACCGACCATAAGGTACCTTTACCCGTGGAACGTCACAAATAAAAAGAGGAAGGTAGAAAAAGTAGTCTAGTGCTACAATTAAGCACAAACAGATTTGTCTAACTACCCAAAAAAACAGCGTTAGCTAGATTTCCGTGTTAGCCCCCCTCCTCACCCCCGTTTAAACAAAGTGACGTAAGTCACGCAGCTCATTTATTATGAGTTGAGAGGGTAACCCTCGGAATACTCAACAAACAAAAGTATATACCTAAACAAACGAAGCTGTCTTAAGCGCGGAAACACCATTTTTCAAAACACCGCAAGTCATTTGTTTCTACTCCATGCCCAAGTGATCGTAGAAATGAATTCAATTTTACATCCTGAATTATCTTATACACAGGGGCCCCAGTAACATTTTATAAGATTTTTTTAATGTATATTTTTATATTACTTCAATTGAAAACGGGAACTTTTTAAAAAGTTGTTCTAAAAAAAATCATGCTTATAGGTTAATCTTATAAGGATACTTTTTTTCAAAAAAAATTTGTTCCTTATTTACTGAGCAAAATAATATCAGAGAGAAATGTGGACTAAAAGAAGATGTAGTGACTAAGATTGAAAAGGGCATGCTTCGATGGTTCGGTCATTTGGAAAGGATGAATAAAAGAAGATTGACGAAAGAGATATACAGAGTGAAAGTGAGTGGAAGGGTCGGAAGGGTACTTTTTCGAATCAAATCGGAGAAATACTGGAAAAGGGCGGAATTTTAAGTACCCGAAATCGACGTGCATGCACGACTCGATGTATGAACGTGGAAGAAGCTAAAGTGATTTGTCAAGATCGTAGCAGGTGGAAAGAAGTGGGTTCTGCCTACCCCTCTGGGAAACAGGCGGGATTTAATGTATGTATGTAAACTTACATTTTTTTTTTTAATGTAACTTTACATACATTAAGTTTACTGAGCAAATAAATGGCTAAAGAGCTTAAACGCCACATGGTCTTTTCTTCTCACAGATAGTGCTACATAACCATAACGCGGTTACAAACAAAATAACGTCATTCCGACCACTATTCCAAACCGTGCGTAGCAAACACTTATAATATTCAATTACTTATTTTCTCAGTAAACAATAGTCCAAGGAAATTGATAAAAAATAGTATGCTTTTGAAACAAACCCTACCTACAACAAACCAAACAAACCATAAGCATGATTTTTTCAGAACACTATAAAAATTTACATACATAATCTCACGCCTTCGTTCCCAGAGTGGGGTAGGCAGAGCTACAGAATTACAAACATCTCTAAAAACTTGTTGATAATTCTATAACCACAATTTGCACAAATAGGCTAAGATATTTACCAGCGTATTAGTGACAGGTTGCAAGCCCATCGCCTAACAGTACTACAAGCCTTTATTCCCTTAGTCGTCTCTTACGACATCCACGGGAAGACATGGAGTGGCACTAAAAAATTACAATTATTTAGAAACCATTTAAGGAAAGAAAAATGTAAGCAGGTCCTGTAAAATTCATTATTTTTAATTTAGAATAATAATTACCTAACCTTCTCAATCAACTCATTGATAACTAAGAATATGTTGTAAATGTGGAATTTGGTCGTTAGCACTTTTCTCTTTCTCTATTCAAGAATATTTCAGAAATGCTTTAACGTTATCCATTACATAATCAATTTATTAATAGTTCTATGAACTAATTTTACCATACAATGAATATCTTGTCCGTCTATAAAATTGAGTTATTACATATCCATTGCCAGTCTCCAAGACTGTCAAACTAAATAAATGTGAAATAGTTTTCCTGGCCCTGAATTTGATAATGGCCTCTTAATAGAATCGCCACATTCTGATGCTGGCGTCCTTTGAGACGCGATCTTGCATCAAAGGGTGCAAATTTAATTAATCATAACAATGGAAACCCTTTTAATTATTTAAGAGCCTTCATTATTTGATTTTGGAATAGCTGGTAATGGACTATTGTTTAGGTTTTTTAAATCAAAATAAGTTATGTCGGATTTTGTGTTACAGTTTCATGGGGTGTTGTTTCTCAAAGTAGTAGTAAATTTTAGGCACATCCACGAGTACGTTAGATTAAATCGATGACATACTTACTAGTACCTATTACTTTCGGTCTCATAATTCGGTCAATCAATGATAAATATTTAGTAAAAACAGGTATATTAATAACAATAGAAAACCATATTTAGATGTTTAATTAATATAACAAATGCTTACATATAATCTAATTATTTTTTTCATTTTTCACTTGCATAATCCTTCTGCTGTTACTTCGGCTATATGCTTCCGCTTCAGCCTCATTGACAATTTTGAAAATATCTCGTTTTACTCTAATCTGAATTCCTTCTGGAAAATTCTTGACCGTTTCGCCTAAATTTGTAAAAAATGTGACCACAGTATCCGGTGGCGGCGCTTGAGTTTCTTCTGCAAAGCTTCGTGTGCCATCTAGAACTAAAAACGGACCAGCATTTGCATCCAATGTAGGTGCTTCAATACAATCCTCGGTTTCTGCTAATAATTCCGAAGACGATTCAGCACTTTCACTGTCTTCATCCCCTTCTTCTACGGCCTCTGCAGGTTCCTTGTCGCTAATATCTATCATAGGGTCGATAAAAGCTATAATCTGCTCATGTTTTATTCTTTTTATCTTTTTAATGCCTTGGCGTTTCTTGGTTTGACGAAGTTTTTTCGCTCTTCTGTAGTTGTCTCTGAGGCGTTTCCATCTATCTTTACAGACGACCGCTGTAAATAAATAGACATGATTATTCTAAAGTATTCAAAAAAAATTTGGCTGTTTTACACTGACAACAAATATGAGGCTGTTAAACAATATAAACATGTTGTTTGCTTTTTGTATGCACGACTTTTGTTAGTTTCTGTATGATTATGTCGTTGACTGTTAGAGAATCCCATTAGGCATTGAGTCCGCGACTTGTGCTTTTGGTGCAATAAAGGTGAAATAAATAAATAAATAATTACAGTTATTGGACGCATTCTGGTCAATAGTACATTATAATAGAAACCCAAGAAAAAAGGGATTGTGAGCCTAAGCAAGTCCTGGGCCTCTATTCTAAGTGGTAAAAACCTGTGCCTCGAGTGTAAGTTGTTGTTCACACGGTAAACCGTCTCGAACGTGAAAGTGACCATGTTATTCATACGAGACACGCAAACACGATCGCGACGTTTTTGTGTATGTAAAAATACACTAGAGGCTCATGTCGTCTATGACCTGTTATCGTATTTTGTCAAAGTTTTGATAGCTCTTATTTACTTGACAGTAATTGGCGGCCGAGTTAAAAGCATTACAGGTCAAAGACAATCTAGTTTTTACCGTATAGAATAGAGGCCCTGCCATAATACGAGTTAAGTTCCCGTTTCCGCCGAGGCATATTAATTTCGTTTGTTAGTCCTTTACCTCAAAAGCATAAATTTCTTGTAGCGATTCACCGAATCGCATTTCACCTCGACCGTATATTTAATTATCGCGTTGTGTCTCGATCGTTGACTTTTTTAGTCGCTATAAGTTTTAGTCGCATTTCGCCTCGATCGTGCATTTAACTATCGCGTTGTGTCTCAATCGTCATTTTTTTTAGTCGATATTAGTTTTTGTCGCATTTCACCTCGATCGTGCGATAAATTTTCGCTTTGTATCCTAATCGTCTAATTCAGTATTAGACAATATCTTTAGTCGCGATTTTTCGTTTTTTTTGTCTTTTTTAGCCAAGTTCAAGCTCAAAAATTTTCTCACAAATATTGCAATATATAATTATCGTATCTGAAATCAATGTCACTGGACTTCAATGTCGCAATGACAGAGTATTATCTATTATTTATTAGTCACAAAGATAATATTTCAATGAGTTTGACAGCACTTAAGACATGAAACTACAGGTACAAAACACGTTTCAAAAAAAATGTTATAGAATTTTAGTGCGAACATCAATTAAAGCGTCACATTAAATAGCGTCCCAAACAAACATCGATCGCGACGAAATGCGTCTAGGGTAAAATACTACACAAAAAATGAAATGCTACAAATTAATTACACTAATGTAAAATAAAAAGCCGCGCGAAAAATTGCTTCAAGTAAAAGATTCTATTGAAATTTTGTTCATTCGAGGTGAAATGCGATTCGGTGAATCGCTTCAAGGAATTTATGCTTTTGAGGTAAAGGACTAACAAACGATTAATTTTTAATAACTATAATACTTTTCTCGAACAATGTTAGGTATAATAATATATTGTGATAATATTATGACAGATAAATTTGAACAAAATAACCGACGAACGACAGTCATTCTCTTTTTTGAAGTCTGTTAAAAAGCAATTGAGATAATTTCACGCACAATGAACCGCCGGCCGCCCGCAGCCGCCTGCAACCACTCGCGACAAGCGCTTTGGCTGCATGGGATCCTAGTCGCTTTTATTTTGCAAAAAAATGCAACGGACAATAATTAGTTATTTATGTAACTGGTACATAATTAAGCATCTTATGGTACGAGTGCCGAAGTTAGAGCGCGAGCTTGCGACCGCTCTAATTACAGGCGCGAGTACCTTAAGAGCTAATTATGTACCGTTACATACTAACTTTTTCTAGAAACTTAAAATGATAATGACAAAAATAAACAATCGCTAACTTTTCTTGTATACTTTCCTCGATTTTCCTGCTAACAAATTACTTGTCAGCAAAGTCATTTTCGTTATTCCGATTGGCGTTAATAGCTTGTGAATTTTATTGTAAAATGTTTACAAATTTCATGCCAATTTTAATAATTAGGTAATAAAACAGTTCTGACAATTTATCAAAAAAGATGGAATACCAAATGAAACGCCATTTTGTTGGTATCCATATTGAACGTAACCATGGTAACCAAATGACAAATCGATGGATATTAATCATCTATTATTAGTTATTTGCAAAAATGAAATTTTTATTTTAGGTTCTCCTAGAAAGAAAGTAAGGCAACGCTTCATTGTTTTCATTTCCGAGTAGGTATGTTTGAGAAACGTGAATAGGTATTATGATGCGAAATAGGGTATGGATTGTCAATGTTAATATTTAAACCATATTTAAACGGCCGACTAAACTAGAAATAACGTTCAAATGCTTAATGTGATGAACAAGTTTGAGCACATTGTATGTTTAAAGTAAGAAGTGGAACAAAATAGAAACGAAGAAAAATCTAATTAAGTAAATAGCGTTCTTACCTGACTGTTTCATCTTCTTTCCGATGTCTTGCCAAGATTTGTCTCTTCTAGCTTGGTCCTGATACAATTTATAGTCAGGATCGTACAACTCCTTGCGATCTTTAACCAGGTATATGAGGTACTCATCATTTATTTTAGTTTTACTCATCTGGAAATAGGTACCTGTAACAAAAAATCTACTTACTACATTTTTATTGACGCATATATACGTATAATGATTGTACTATGATTTCAATCGATTAAAATTGTAATACAAATAATTATTTATCATACAAATACACATTTTATAAGATTTATCACAATAAAAAAAGTTAGTGACAACTCCGAAATGCTCACAGAATGTTTTAAGCAAAACAAGACACTCGGAAATGCGTCTCTTAACTGTTCGCAGAACGTGCGAAAGGGACAACGTTTATTTTTATTGTTAGACCGCTGACGCAGTAATAAAGTGTAAACGCTATCAAATCTATCGTTTTATTACCGTTGATCGATTAGAATCCATTAAAAAAGTCAATATAAGCAAGTGTGATAGTGGAAGTTAAGAAAAATAGAGTTTTTAAGCTAAATTCGAAATATTTACCTGCGATTACTCTGCGTTAACACTACTCCGCGTGCGGTCGCATACTAACGGACGAAACGGATCGAAGTAGGCGGGGCGGGGCGGGTCGCAACGGACGTGCGCTCGGCTATCGTCGGCGAACATCGGGAACGTTCGGGGTCGCTGATAAAGATAACGATGAGAAGAGTTGGCAGGGCCAGTTTTAAAGAAGTAGGTAGTCACAGTCGTAGTCATGGTCATAATATTATCATTTATTGCATTTATGTGTTACAATGGTGTTACAATTATAAGAATACTCCAACATAAACCCTGTAAGGGAACAGCAATTTACAAGTTTATTAATGTACACAAGCTTAAGCTATGTACTTATAACTAATAACTAAAATCTAAAAATTAATGCAACGTGTAAAAGCTATTAGTTATTAGAAAATCCTTTAATTTTTAATAATTAGATTATTAAATAAAAATGAGATTTTTTGAATATATTCGAGTTTTAACTTCATCGATTTGGCGGTATACTTATAAGCTGATTAAATATCATAAAATCATGATGCTTTACCATTTTAATGTAATTCAATCCACGAAAATGTTCCGCTGCTAAAATTGATGTTGTACGGTAGTGTCAATATACCTACCTAACATGGAAAATTTCGAAGCGTTAGCCTAGTTGGTAGTGACTACCTATGACTACGAAGCCAGCGGTCCTGGGTTCTATGCCCGGTATGGGAAAATATTTGTGTAATGAGCGCGAGTATTTGTTCCTAAGTATTGGATGTTTTCTAACTATGTACAGTCACGAACTTAAATTTGGTACCCACCTTAGGTCCTAAGTCATTCTGAAATTTTACAACAATAAGGTTTAGTCTCCTATAAGTTACAAATGATTTTGCATCTCTAATGACATTGACAACTTCAAGCCTATTTTTCTTGAAATGGGTCACAAATTAACGATCGCGATAGTATGTATTTAAGTATCTATTTCTCTATACACATAAGTACCTAAGTTTTGCCATAGTACCAGCCTAGAGCTTAGTTTGGGACTAGGTCAATTTGTGTGAGATTGTCCCTTGATGTTTATTAATGTATTAATAAAAAAGTAGGGTGGGCCGTGACGTAGCTAGGAATACCAGCTACACATTCAAATACAGCATCCCTCAAGAACCTAATCTATGAATCCCTGTTTCCGTTGGTCACGCCATAACTCGAGAATGGCTCGGCCGATTTGTATAATTATTATGTTCGTAATTATCAGGACAAGGCTTATATGAAAAAAAATTACACACGTGCGGCGCCGGGCACAGATAGCTAGTTTATTTATAAATACTTGTTACTTTCATTAAAATTCTTGAAAAATTTGTGATTACGCACAGAGGATTCGGCGTCAGACTGTCTTGTTTCGTTAAATAATAATATAGCTGTATTTCAAACTTTTTATCAAATACAAAATCAAAATGGCTTCCTTTTAAGCAACAATAGAAACACTTAGCATATTCTTCGTCCGTTGGCGGCCCCCCAAACGCACTGTCTCCGGATAAATTAATAACACCGCAACGAAATACGCCCATGGCAGTTGGCTCGGTACTCCTAACTCGAGTTTTCTTGAAATACGATAGTTTTCTTTGTAATTTATCGCTATTTGTAATATACTATAGGACGCGAACGACTTCATATGCGTAGAATTTGTTTCCTACAACGCCTCAATTTCTTTCCGCTTTAGGTCGATTTTTGAAAACTCCTTTCTTAATGCACCCCTAGGGTACCTATCTAAAGAATATTCCTTTCAATGTGCATGTGTCTAGGTTCAATGTGTTAACTATGCAATAATGGTTGTGAATGAATAAAAGGTCTTTTAAATGATATTTAGTGTTTTTTTAGGTTTTTCGGTATTCAGCAAAAAAAAAATGCAATCAAGTCTAAAATCTGTTGTTTCGTAGACAAAATGCGCAATTTCTGCGTCGTTCAATCGATTTAAAATCTTATTTCATTGTTTACTTTGTCTTCTATTCTCTTCAGAAATACTTTCGAAAATTATCTAGGATCGTCTTACACACGCAAAATCTGAGTATTAATTCTGTAAATCCTTATCAAAAAAGCTTTTCAGAATAAATATCTTTTTAATGCCAAACGTATCACAGGTATTCATCTGGCCCGGAGAGAATTTCAAATTTATAAGATAAGCTTAAGATTACCAGTAAGAATTAAACATTTGAATTTGTCTAGTGATTTATCTTGGATATTTTCATAATGCGGATAAAATACTTTATTTCATGGGTTATTTGTGTTATTTGAGCTCGTAAATTACGGGGATTTTATTGATGTTTTTTTGGCATTTACCGATGAATAGACCCAATGGTAAATAAGTAACTATTTGAAACATAAAACGCCCGATATAATGGCAATTTTTCCTTGACAGTTGATATATCTTAAACGGCTTAACCGATTTTCATGAAACCCGCATTCAGATACACAGATACATAGATACACACGTTAAACTTATAACACCACTCTTTTGTCGGGGGTTAATAAATAGAGTTCTTTTTGTTCAGTTGTATAAGTAATTTAAAAAAAAATCCACCGTGCCCGGGATCCGAAGGATTTTGACCATCGATTTTAGACCCTATTTGGAGTATATAATGTGGTATAACATGTAGTCCAATATCGCATAATTTCGGAGATTTTTATTATTTAAAAAACAATTCCATAGTTAATTTAATTTGAACTTTGTCACCTTAACTTAAAGCATTATTTACTAAGAAATTGATTAAATTAATTTATATTGTACGTTGATGATATTGCTACTTACAACATGAATCTTTCTTGGTAAATAATGCTTTAGGTTAAGGTCACAGAGTTCAAATTAAATTAACTATGGAATTGTTTTTTAAATAATAAAAATCTCGGAAATTATGCTTTATTGGACTACATGTTATAACACATTATATACTCCAAATAGGGTCTTGAATCGATGGTTAAAATCCTTCGGGTACCACCCGGACACGGTGTATTTTTTACATGATAAAGATACTTTTAGAGACGTTTAAACACCTTTGACAATCTAAATTTAATGATAACGCTTTCAAATTGTACCTAATAACGTTCGAATTGCAAATTATAACGAGATAGCCACCATGATGGAACATAATAAAAAAGTGGGGTTTTGTAACCCTAAATCAACAGGTGACTGGTATTCGGACGGACTTCACTGTGCTGAATATTTTTAACCTATAAAAAAATGGCGTGATATTTTGCTCGACATTTAGTATTTTAAATTCTTTCACAGTTTAAAAAACTTACCGGTTAATTAATTACACGTCAAATCAATGAACATAATAAATAATTGGAAATAAAATTATTCTGTATTCATCTAACCACTGTTAAATGGTAAAATATATATGACTAAGGTCTGTTCTTTCTTACTTGTCTTATGTAGTAAACAACTTTCTAACCTCAAAATGAACCTTATTTGACTTAAACAGCTCTTTATCTTAAATAAAGTAAACTGAATAAACATTATGGACATCACTTGGCTAATGTATTGTCTTTTATAGCTTTATTTTGTTTCAAATACCTGTTTTAGCCAAAAAAGGTTCATTTTGAGGTTAGAAAGTTGTTTACTATATAAGACAAGTAAGAATGAACAGACCTTATAAAAGAAATAACGCAGTGCCCTTCTTGTTACGATCTTTACAAGTTTTCTGAGAAGATTATATTTAATCAAAAAAGTCAATGCCATTGACATAAATACTCGACGCGACCGTCCGGGACCTTACGTCAAAGCTGTTTCGATAACTATAAAGTTCCCGGAAAGCATCTTTTCTAGGGCCACTGCCCTGTCATAGAAGTTAATTTCTATACACGAATTTATGACATCGCTGTTTCCTCTTTCACTCACAATTCTTTCATGGCTGAAGAGTAAGTAAAACGAAACTAAATCAAGATGTATATTCTGTCGTAACCAGAGAGTTAGGGCCCTTGACTTTGTGTGTTCCTCTGTATTTAATCCTTAGAGCTTTTGCAATGGTGATAGAGTTTGAAATCGTGTATTTCTAAGCGTAGCTAAGAAATCCCACTAAGCAGCCAAAACGGTTTTATGGCGGTAAAAACATGGTTTGTTACCGATGTTTTAGTCTTACGTGAAGCGGTTTCAGGTTATTTTCGCAGGATTACAGCCAGGGGACGGCACTTTACTTCGTTTAAGACGTCTGAACCGGGAGACGCGTTACTAACTTAAGGATAACTTTCAAGTTAATGTAAGTTTTATCATTACAGTCGAGACGCGTAGTGGATTCAGCAGTTTGTAAAATTTTTGCAGAATTTGCGTTTTACATAGGTTTATTTATTATTTACTCCCTGATTAAGAAAAGGAGACGAAATTTACACAACTGTGGGAAATGGTAACCCATCATTTTATCGAATTTTATTTCATCGAACGCTATTTTCTGCTGAAACCATTATATTTTCAGGATATCTTAAACATTAATTTCGTAGGTTAGGTAAGGTTATAGACTTGTGACTGCCAAAAAAAGTAACTTGGTGATGAAATGGAAATTCTGCATAATGATCTTATACGTTCGTTTCGATAAAATAATAGGTACCTATGGGAATTACTTGAAAATCAAACTTCCACTCTCGTAAAATGCAAGATTCCTTCCTTTTTACTAACTCAATTCATATTTGAAAATAAAATAATAAAACGTTGAACCTGTTTTCCAGCTGAACTCATCTCAAAAAGACAAACATGTTTTTGAAAACTCAAACGTCCGTATTTTTCTCTGCAATTAAAATTGTTAAAAATCTAGGTCACAGCGGACCGTCAAAACGGCAAACAAATTGAAAATACGACTTCAACGATGCAACTTTCCGAACAAAGTTGTACACATTTATAAATGTCCGCGATGGACACAATTAGCGGAGCTAAAGTTGTGAAAACGTTTTTAACTTCATCAAAAGTGTATCAACGCCGTTAATTTGGTTCTCTTTTAAGTACGTTGATAAGCAGTCATTCTGAAATCTACCTACAAGTTTCTACATCGTGTACAAAATAGCCTGCGTCAGACTTGTTTCTTCCGTCATTTGAATGTTGGAGGTTCTTTTATGGAGTCGTTGGTGGAAAACAGGCAAAACGTGCGCAGTTCCTATATTTCCGGGGCTTAGGGCTGCCACGGCAATTTGTGTTTTGCAAATGGGCCTCCACGTAACAGATTGACGGTGAGTCATCTGCAGGAACGAGGGAATAAGTCAGCGGTGTGTCAAGGAACAAAATGGCAGGCTTTGCGCCGGGATTTTGTATAAAGTATTTTATAATGCCCCGTATCAATATAAAAGCAGCGCTATTACTGATTTAATCCGTTGAGACGTTGATTCTCCACAAATGTAACTTTTCGAGTCATTCCGAGGACGTGCCTAACTGGGATCAAATAATGTTAAGAAGAACAATTTTCAAAAATGAGCACTCCGAAAGGTACAGTCGAGTTCATAAATATGTGTACGTATACTTTAGTACCTTGCCTATTTAATGTCATGTTTAAACTGCCAGCCGTACATGAATTGTCACGGCGATTAAAAAAACAAGGTACTAAAGTGTACATATATTTATGAGCTCGACTGTACCCTAACCTAAGCGTGTTACTTAACTTTTGACTTTAGCCGAAGTCGACCATAAACAAGAAAGCCAAATATGGTAAGAATAATTAAATGTTTTGGCTAGCTCTGTCTGATTCACGTCATTAGGTTGCATAATGTACTCGTACAAGGAATTCTAAGACCTGTTGATATAAACTGCGTATATATATATATATATATATATAACGTTGTGATAACCTCGGCCAAGGCGCCCCGCAGCAAAACGTTTTCCTGCTCTTTTAACTGACCGAATTTTCGGCTAGTCAAACAGCCATACATATTCGATATTAAACTAATACATGAAGTGGTTTTCTCAAGTTATTGGAGATCAGGCTAGCAAGCAACCCTACCGAAGCTCCTTTTCAGAACAAGTCGTACGTCAAACGCCGTGTCCAGGTGAACGAACTTCGCACTCCGCTCGCAGCGTTAATTGCTGAAACGACTAATTTATAAACACGGCACCCGTTTCATAATATTTCAAATTTTTATTTTCATTTCTCTTTTTGCGAAAAAAATAATCATCTTCATTTGGACCTTTTTATAAGGATTGTGAACTTATCTGTGTCAATTAAGACACATGTTTGTATTTAACATTACATATTATTGTTCTGTACCTATCTCATCCAGTTGTTTTTAAAAGTAATTTAGCTCCGAACATATTTTCTGAAACAAAAGAGCCGCAGAAAATAATTATTTTCTTTCATTAAACCTGCGTAAAAACAATCACCACCTCCAGACTCCAGAGACTCCGGCACTTTCAAAGGCAATTCTTTGCACCGGTACCCTTCAAGCGATTTGTTTGTTTCTTTAAATAATGCTTAAGGCGACCTTCAACCGTCTAACAATGTTCCCTTGAAGCACTCCAAAGCCCTTGTCCTCTTCATTATTTTTCCAGTTTTATTGGGCAAAGGTTTTTTGCGTTAATTGTTCAGTAGAAATGATAGACGCAACGACATGCGGTTAAAAAAGTTTCCAATTATGATTTAAAGTGTTTAACTTTAGTGTTTTTTCAGGAAGAATTTTCGTGCAAGTGCACTATCGAACCTTATAGCAAAAACAAACTTTTTATGAGGAATCCCATCACTGAAAGTATGAGCGCCTAAATCAAAGTTGCAACATCCAGTAACGCCCAACGCCCAAGCCGCGTGCCGAAAATCCTTCAACTGCACGTATCGGAAATCCTACAAAGCAAGTGAAATATCGTGGAAATTTTCAATTTTTTCCTGCAAGTAATGTTTGTAGCAACCGTTTAACTTTTTTCCCTTTGAACCAAGGTGTGCAGTTTTCTAAAACGGGGCATGTAAACCAGAAGAGGGTAGCTACCACAGTTTTGCTTGGTGTTTTAAACAGTTTGTTAAAAGTAAAGCGGGCTACATACCATCCGTTTTAACTGCACAGTTTCAACGGCATAGTCGAGCTGTTTGTGTGTAGGCACTGCGAACTGTGTAGTTAAACTGACGATCTAAGCAATAACTAATCGAAATTTCATTAGATAAAACTGTACAGTTGAAACTGAGCAGTTAAAACTGATGGTATGTAGCCCGCTTAAAGGTCTCGTTTTCGGTTACGAATCTATTGTTTGGTCTTTATTTATTTAATAAATAATAGAATATGAATATATACAATACAATAACATACGTAATAAAATACAATAATATTAATTTACATATATAAATACATACAATAAACACATCTTCCTACTATAAGAACATCATCTTCCTGATGACATTTACCGCAACTAACCAAAAAAAAAACCTAGAACCAATTGACCAGTCTGATTGAAAAAACACAACTTGCTTGTATTCGTTTATTGTTCAGTATCTCGTTATTTATTTTTATCTTCGGTTGCTCTAAATTGTTTCCATCTGTATGTTACTTCGTTCGCTTAAACAAGCCCGCTATCCATTACTCGTACTTTCATCACAGGAAAATTCGTTTCCAATTCTTCTCCACCGCCATTTTTGTTTTATTTACGTTCGTCTCGACTGTGTTATACGTTTCCAGTTCAGCGTTTCGTTTTTGCAACAGAATTTAACAGGCGCCGTACTCAGCACTTTGAAATTACCGCTTGGATATTTTAGCAAAAGATTGAAGCACAACGATATTCCTGGTGAAGCGTTTGGTTTTTTGCTTTCCTAGAATGTTCGTTAAACATTTTCGGGCTCACGGGGAAATATAAAATTATTTGCTACACGTAGATATTTCAGTCTAACTTTTGAACAAGCTTGCGTTATTTGTCTCAAACGCAAATGTAAAAAGTCAATGTTACACGTAGGTAAGGCATTTTTAAAAGTGAGGAACGGCAGTTAAAATTTTAGAACCAACTAATTATTGAAATGATGTAAAAAACAACTCATGCATCTCCTTATCTAAAACTATGTGCAATACGTCCCTATGAACAATGTCACATTTAACAGTAGTATTTGAACGTGATTTTCAACCATGACTTTGGAACATGTATAGATTAAATCAATGAAGACTTGACAGAAGCGCGTGGAGCTAACCCCATGTGCTTCTGTTTAGTCCATTTGAGAAAATTCTCTTTTACCGAACAATTTTATTGTCTTCGCGTGTGATATCCATGGACTTATTGCTCTAATAAGTCCATGGGAGTGTCTATAAATAACTCAACATTGGCGAAATACACCATAACAGGAGTGAAAGCCATTAATTAAGAATAAAAAAATAAAAAAAAACAATGAAATTGGCCGCACAGGAACAGATATTTAACAGAGCTTTTACACTATTAAACACGTAGCAACGACTACAATGAAGCAATAAAGGAACAAGTTCCTACAAACGACTTTTTCTACAAAAATGCCCGACCTGTGAACAACAGAAGTGAACACCTGAATTGTCTCGTCCGTATAGCTCTGAATTGGCTTCGTCGATGCGTGATGACGCAGTAGACAAAGAAACAGTATTATTAAGTTAAAATTTACAAAGATCTGTAAAGGAAGTAAATAAAGCTAACATTAATATTTTTGTCTACAATTTAGCACGCCAATGATTCGTGGTTCTTAACTTTTCCATTGGTTTTAAATGAATACCTGAACTTTTTCTTTCACCCATTTTTCTCTTACAATTCTTGTTTAATCCTTGCCGTTAAGTTATAGTAATTCATTATTGGTCGGTATTATATGTGATGATAATGAACGAAGTTGACTGGTAAGTAGGTAATTTTTTGCTACTGGTCATAAAATCTCATTATTTTGTGGATAAAGCGTACAACGACCAAGCTCCAAATTCAACAATACAGATGTCAAAAATAAAATGACGTGTCACCATTTTTCTTCCACTCACTTTATTCACGAGTGACGTATCCTAAATGTCCTCTGTCGGTCCCTCTGATCCCCTCTTCCCGCATAATGATAATGTCACACGTTTGAAGATAATTTAAGTGGGCGCATCACACACAGGGCAGGGTTCGCTAGTTCGAGGATCGGACATTTCGGGGATTTCATATAATTTTCGTTGAGATTAAACGAGAATTCCACGCATTTTCTGTGTTACATCTTTAAAATAAATTTAAATGTTTAAAAACACTTATTATAGCGTACTTAAAAATAGCATAGCAACAAAAAAAAAAAGAGATTGATGAATTTAGAGGAAACGAAAGTTGTATGTTAGCACCGGTGCACGTGGCGTTCCATAGTCTTTGCCTATCCCATTGGGAGACAGGCGTGGACGTTCGTATGTATTTGTATTTACAACAAAAAGAACCTGCAAGCACTTAAAAGGTGACCTACTCAACAAGACTTATATGTAGTCACAGTGCTGAGTTTCAGCTGGACCTATAAAAGGAAGTAAATTCTTTATAATTATTAGACTATGTAAGTCTGAACACAGCCCTCCCTTTTTGAAAATATTCTAATTCCCAAATGGGCTCAACCATTACCGTTACTTTTTTCTTTACATAAAACTATGTAGATATTTAGAGTTAATAGACCAGCAAACTTCCTCAGTAGAAATTGACCTCTCTACGGTTTGTAGGTCCTATATTGAAATAAGAAACATATTGTCATTTGTCCTACTGTTCCTAAATAGTTTCCACCGGTTGCAAGACTATGGGTTGATCGAGTCGCACTGACATGCTTGGATGACCCAGCAAATTGCCACATCGAATGTTACGTATGGTACACTGAGAGCCTAGATTTTCTGTTGAATGGATAGAACTGCAACTACAATCGCAATTGAAAACTCGTGGGATATTGCACAACTCAGTAATAATACTTTATGTGATTGACTATATAATGGAGTACTTCTGTAGTAAATAAATCCTATACCCTTGTTACATCGACACTTCTACATATATGTGACCTTGTGTTGTGCACTTGTTAATGCAAATATTAAATACTTTATTTATTAAAGCTAATTCCACCTAACTTATCAAGCCATTTCACAGCAATTAATCGATATTATTTGCTTAAAGAGTTATAAAGTTGCGTTCAATTTAACCTAAGATGTAAATGTTTCATATGTTCAATGCGTCGTGTTACTATATTACCAAAAGTCTTCGGAACTTTTATTTTAACTTTCTAATAAATCGTTCTTTGTTTCAGGTAACTACAATACTCTTCAAGGCTGGTTAAGCATTCATTTTAAAAGATAATGGCCTAAGTTTTAAGGTGAAACTCCGAAGTATTTCATTTAAGTTGGTGAAATTAATTACTTTTCTTAAGTCTCGGATTTGAATACTTTGACATTAATGAGCTTGCTAATAACGAGTGTTAATATTAAATGGAATCGGGATATTTATAATCTAGACTTAAAAATACCTACCTAAACATAAATCAATATGGCGCATAGAAGTACAGTATAACAAAATTCAACCACATTTTACAAAATTAGTTTTTAACTGCCTTATTCTTGTGTATTTTTTCATCACAATTTTAGCCCTCAATTTGTATTTAAATGAAAAAGGAAACCTTTTTAACTTCAATGGCTTCAATTGTATCAATCCGTTCAAACTTTAACAATTAATGTAGCTACCCAATAAACGTAGAGTAGGTAATCGTATTCAGAAAACGAATTGCATTTCAGTGCCCTCTCTCAAACAAAACCCTTACATACTGCCTTTACTAAACTACTAGAACGGGTCCGGTCATATTTTTCTCATGTTACGATTTTTGGTGTAACTAAGGTACAACGTAGAAATAATAAAATTGGTACCTACGTATTCTTTTTTCAGCTTAAGTTCACCCATTGCCTTCGTTTCATTTCCTTCATTGATTGTTCCATTTCTATTGAATTGTAGAGGGCAGGTATAAACTCTTGACTGGGGTAATTGCGTCTATGGGAAAAATGCGTTTTAAACCTGCTTCAACATCCTTTTGTACTCGTACAAGTTTGAAAAGCTTGTAGCTTTGGTCGTATCTTTCATTGTGACGATTAAGTTTGTTACAAAGTAACAAAGAATACTTGAGCTCAATAAAGATTGTTGTGTATTTATGAATATGGAGGATAATTAAGAACCAATCAGTTAAATAATATAATAAATGAGAAAGTTTGGATGTTTGGCTGTTTGTAACTCCATCACGCTTCAACCACTGAAGGGATCGGGATGAAACTAGGCGCACACATAGCTTAGGTCCTGGAATAGGACATAGGATAGTTTTTATCCCGAAAAATTTAAAAGTTTCCGAGGGAATAACGATAATCAAAATCTACGCGGACATAGGAAGAGAAATAATAAATAAAATAAAATATTCCGACTATCCAACCTGAGGCAGATTGGGAGATGGCACTATGATTTCCCAATATCCAACCTGGGTTGGATGGCTAGGTTGGACCATGGGAATCACTCAGTAAAACCAGGCTTCACCTGGCTCAATTCAATGAGCTACGAGCACGTCGATGACTTTGGTTCTCTGTCGGATTACCTCGTGACGGATTAACTACCAGATTTCAGAGTAACTCTCTCTTTCCATAGCTCGCTGAGCGACTTTAAATTTGCTGTAGACTCGACGTTATTTTTTGTTTTCCGTACACTGTCTAATCCATCTGTAGTCTTCTGTTGACCCCTTTCTCGATTTTTTTTCTAACTACCTAGACCCTACTTACTTAAATAGTTTCATTACAAAATTTGGTGGTTCATCGTTATCAAAAAATTTACCTTCTATTGTTAATAATTTTTATGTCGTACAATCTTTTTCCCGCTACTTCTTACTAGTTTTTAATTTTTCCTTTGGGATTTATCAATTTTGTCACATTTGAAGTAACTTCTATCCTTTACTGGGGCAAAAGCTATCTCCGTACTAAAATTTCTCAATTTATCCATAAACAGCCAAATATTATCGCGTTTATAGGAATATTAGAGACTCTATGGTAATTAGTTGACACTGAGAAAATAATTTAAAGCCTGTAAAGTGTAAGTTTAACGTAAAAGCACTTGGTAGCGAGTTGTAAGGTGAGTGTTAGGGTGCACTAAGTGTACAGTGGCACAATAATCCTTAGTTCCACTAAGTGCTGGCTGGGGGCTGCACTAATTTATTGGATTCTGTGGTGCAAGTCACAAGTGATGAGATTTTATTGTACTGGGTTTTGAGTATTTAACAAATATCTCTAAAGTCTAAATCCAAATAATATTTAATATACAAACTTAAAGGTAAAGTAAAGTATTTTTTGTACTCGTCGATTAAAATCTGTTTATTAAGATTTCACAGAGAATACTGCAACGTCACTCTTTTCATCGTCGAATAGTCTATGTTACTTCCGAAACAACCGAAATAACTATTTCGCGATACGCTCTAGACAACCGAAAAAAAATATTGAAAGCAGAACTTCGTATTTCAATAATATGTGTCCTTGTTTAAGGAGACTCGATCCCATAAAAAATTGCCAACAATATAGTACTTATGATATTTAGTTTTCTTATATACTCGTATTCATGACTTAAATTATAAATTTTAATGAACTCACACAAAAAGTATCGTTCACAATAGTGTCATAATCAAGCTTTTTAATCTCGTACCTTACTTAGGTAACACGGTTAAACACGGTACTCGACTAAAAAGCTCTCTATTATAACACGATTGTGAAATAGTAGATTGTACAACTAGGGTCTAAAATAAGCTATACTTAGTACCACGAGATGGTTATTTTCCCGAGCAAAGCTAGGGAATTTTTTTCGAGAGGTACCTAATATGGCTTTTAGACCCGAGTAATACACTCTACTTTTCACTTCGATTGCGAGAAAATAAAAACATTACCTATACAAAGGTAAAAAATTTGCAAAGATAGCACCTCATATTCTACGGCGAAAATATTGTTTTAAATTGGCGGCATGTTTTTTTTTCAAAAGTACTTTAACACAGATACAAAATATAGATACCGCAAATAAACGCCACTGACCGTGTGAGTATTTAGCGCTTCAAAGCGTTGCACAATCGATTTAATCATATTTTAACGATTGTAAAATAGGGACTAAAAAACACCTAATGTTTTGAGAAATTAATTCTGTTCTCTGATTGGTCGATTTTAATATAGCTGTATTCTGGTTGGTTCATACCAAATACAAAGTTTTTTTTTTAAAGAGTTAATATAGTTAAAGAGTATGCGTACCAAAAAGAACCTAACGTTCCGATTGACAGTCGATGTGTATGTAATAGGTTGATTTAATTTCGTGAAGTATTTTGATTGGTGGATTTAATTTGGTGAAGTATTTTGATTGGTCAAATTAAAATGTTTTTTACAAATAAATCATTTTATTTTCCATTTCATATTTTCCCTAGGGGAAATATGAATATTATGTATTCTCTAGGGTTTACATGTACTACTTGAGTCTCGCTTGATAAGTCTAATATGACACACTTTTTGAGCATGAGAAGTGAAAAATACTATTAACCCTTCATAAAAAGATGGGTGTATTAGTTTAACGTTTATACCTGTGTCTGTTTCTGGTGTCGTTGCTCCCAAAGGGGTAGATCACTTCGGACACTGTTTTAAAAAAGGAAGCTACGTTAACCAGCGTCGCTATTGACTAACGCACTCGCAATCGCAATCGGCTTCAAAGTGGAACAATCGTTTTCATTTTGTATACCTACAGACTCGCCTTCGGACTGTCAAAATGAAAATGATTACGATTGCAAGTGCCTAATTCAATAAACCCTCAGGATGGTTTTAAGCTAGATTTCATGAAAATTCCTGGGCTGTGAAAGAGATATCAACCCGAAAACAAAGAGACGCCATTATATCTGGTGTTTTTAACTATTCAATATTTGTTTTGGAAATGTTTAATTCATCAATATTTGCAAAGAATTTAATAAAATAAATCAGAACAGATTTTAAGCGCATTTTTTAAGCGTTTCGTAACCAACAACAGAGTTATACACTTATCTAACTATTATTCCTAAGAAAATCTAGGATAATCCTTGTAACGTAGGAAGACGTGCTTATACCTTATAAGCGGGCCGAGAAAATAAGTTGAAAAATAATTAATATATTTATTTATGAGAGTCGAGGTTGGCAACAGATTGGCCGAGATTAGGTCAGAGATCGGTGGGCAGACCATCAGCTCGTTGGTCTGATGACATTTGGCAGAAAGTTGGGAAAAGATGGATGGTCTTAGGACGAGACCAGGCAAAGTGGCGTAAAAGTGAAGAGGCCTTTTTACCCTGCAGTGTGTGGATGTAGGCTGAAATGATGATGATGACTGATGATTTATTTTATCATGGTTGCACAAAATGATACCTACACTTAATATACAAAAGGCGAACTTAATCAAAGCAAAGCACAGGTTGTAGTGGCGGAGCAACATATCGGGTCTAAGTATACATATTCAAATATTAATTTTAATGCATAATTTGCACGAATAATAGGTAAAAATACATATACATAATAATTATGAAGATCAACCCAAATCGAAACAGATAACGCAATCAGAAAATCACGACGAAGTCAATCCTACCTGCAAAGAAATACGCTTACTTTCTTTTTAAAGGTAACTTGTTCGGAGCTTCATTGATTTTTTACTTTCGTATATTTTCCAAAGGGTTATTATTTTTACCAAAAATAGTTCTCTTATAAATTGGGCCACATTTCCCTTCAGCCGGTTCCTTAAGTAGACCCACGCGTTTATTGCCAATAAACTGGCCATGATGACCGCAATATACGTTCTTTGGTTTATATACCATTTAATTTTCACGTGGATACATAAAAAAAATATTTTATAGAATCTCTTGCAAGTAAAATGACCTGTTGCATTTTTTTAACGTCATGGGAAACGAGTTCTCAGGCTACCTGATGGTAAAAAATTGCAATCTTAAGACTGCAATCCTTAGACCGCACATGCGTTGCCAAGTCTGAGGACCAAGATGGAATGCCTCTATGCTAGTAATTTCACAGGTTGGCTTGTCCTCGCACCGGCACACAACAATGTGAACACTGCTGCTCGAGTTTAAGTCAAAGGATAAGATGGTGGTAGCGATCCGGACGGACCCTGCATAAGGTACCACCGATAATAATATATAGGTTTACCATTATTTTATCTAAAGAGATAACAAGTTAATGTTAATGTTTACGTTTTAGACTCTATTGTAAAGGAACTCAATCCATACTGATGATAAATTAAAAGGAAAATAGAGTTTGTTTCCCTTTATTACTGTAGTACCATTGGATAGTACCATCAATGGAACTAGTGACACATTTATGCATCGTTAGTACCATTAAAAACTATACTAATTCAAATGTTCAGGGTTTGCTTGCTAAACAAATGGCAATGGTACTACTGATACATCAAAGAATCTAGGAGATCGTAGTATCATTAAGATCAACAACCGATCCGTAGTCACACCAAGTAGGAGGTAGGTTTAGGTTATGTTAGTTCTTTAGCAGGCCCGGAGGGCCAAACTACCCAGAAATAGGAGCTCTGCGATAGCAGACCTCCGTCGACTCTGTGGATTTTGATTTTGAAAGAAATAGACGCAATCGGTCAAGTTTTCAAGTGGCCATTTCCCAATAGTACTTTATTACTGTAGTACCAATAGTGTGTCTGTAGTACCATTAGATAGTACCATCAATGGTACCAAAAACATCATGTGTCACTAGTACCATCAATGGTACTAACGATGCATAAATGTGTCACTAGTTCCATTGATGGTACTATCCAATGGTACTACAGTAATAAAGGGGTTTGTTTGTTTAGCCTTTACAGCAAACCGGCTGAACCGATTGTAATTGTATTTAGTCTATGGAAAAAGCTTAACCTACGGGGAATTAATAGAAGCAATAAACTCTCAAGGATTATTATAAGGTTGGAAGTGCAATACAATTCATATAGTAGATGTGCCTTTTTTCCGTAGAAGGGCAGATTAACATTCCAGGTTTTTTTTTACTAAGTTAAAAAACTGTTCAGTAAATTGAAAGGAGTTCTAGGAATTCCGGTGGAAAATTAATCAGCTGTTTTTAATGTTAATTTAAAAGCCTTGTTTTTTTGTACCTATGCAATAAAGTCCAATCTCTTTTCTCTGAGAGCTTTTCATTATAAAAATAAATCAGGATACAATAAGTAATAACTGTGTAAAGTAGCGAATGTGGTAATGTAAAACATTATCACAAGCTGTTATTTAACTTGAACTGTTCATATGTATTTAAGTTGTGCGCTTCAAAATTTGCAAGTCAATATTGAACCAGTGCACGTTAATGGAATGGGCTAAAATTTGGACCGCTTATGTAAAACCGATGACAATGCTATATTATGGTATCTAAAAGCTGATCTGATGATGGAGTCGGAAGGTGGCGACAGGATCTCAGCTATACATAACGTAGACCCACCCGGTTGGGGGGACTCATTAGTTTGGTCTTGATAAGCAAATAATGACTGCAAATAATTAACAAAAAGCAAGCTTTCAAAACCCGACTAATGCTAACCAACTTTAAATCGTTATAAATCCTAAATGATCATTCAAAATAAAAAATGATGAAAGAAACCTAAAGATGATTTTTAAATCCCTATTTAATGATACCCCACTTGTCATACTAAGGTCGGCTTTTTTTTTAATTTGCACAATATGGCGTCTGGTTGCCTCCATATTGAATTTTGATTACTGTCATATCTTCAGTGACACTCTGGTGAGTGTTAGAAATCTGATGAAGATATTAAGACAAATCGATTGACATAAGAATCATCAAAATCGGACAACGGGTTTAGTTTTTATAGTGCCACAAAGGAACAAACATACATATATAGGCTGTGAAACACATTACCCTCTTCCTTCGGCAGTCGGGTAAAAAAATGTACCTACAGTTGGCAACAGTCCGTCCGTCCGTCAGTTCTAACATTAAAGGAGCTGTATCTTTCGAATCGTATGAGACAGCAGATTGTTTTTTTTTCAGAATATTTGTTATTACGGTGGATTTCCTTACAAATAAAAATAAATAAAGAAAGTTAAAAAAAGCATAAATGGCGGAATTAACGCCTTGGTAATACCAACGATTTTTTTCAACGCATTTTATTTTTTATTGTATGGTAAGAACGGTAAAACATACAAACGCCAAATTTGGTATGATTGTAGTACAAACCCTAAAGAAAATTCAAATTTAACTAAAATAGGTATTTTCTAATTGCTAAATACATGAAACGTAAATTGAAATAAAATAACAACTCGCGCACTCAGGATTCCGTACTGCGGCAGTACGGAATCCTCGGTGCGCAAGTCCGACTCGCACTTGACCGTTTTTTTTACGACCTAAACCCCAATAAACGTTATCCTTTGTCAATATTATGGAAGTAAGACCAGTTCACTCGGGAAAAGGGTCTATTCTTGTGTCAATACAAATACTAGGGTGAAAAAGAAAACGTGATCAGGGCCTCTATTCTTCTCAGTAAAACTATATTGCTTCTGACAGGTTACCGTATTGTCAAGGTAACGTAGCTCTTATTTACTTGACAGTTATGGTGGCTGAGATAAAAAACAACACGATAAGATGTAAAAGGCAAAAAGAATTTACCGAGTTGAATTGTGGCCCAGAGGCTGTTTTGTGAAGTGTGAAAACCTGCCAAGTTCCAAACAATGAACGGGACGGAGGTGTGTAATTGTAACTGCTATAAATAAAGAAGTAATTTATCTCTGGCCTTTTAGGAGTTTCTGTTACCTATTGCCACACGGACGCTAGGGTTGCATCGATGTGCGTCGCTCGATACTTAATACGCACGCAACCAAACGCGGTGTTCGGCGCGGCCCCAACTAAACCCGCTTGGACCGTCCTGAGGGTTTTTAAACCAATCGCGTCACAGGAAGATGACGTGATAAGAAAAGTCACGTGGTCTACCAGTGACGCGATTGGTTTAAAAACGAATCGAATAGAAACGTTAGTTAGCGTAGTGCATCTTCTCTGAGCCCTCTGTTGAGTTTACTTGTGGTGGCACGCCGCGCGTACGGTCGGTGCTCGCACACATGCAAGCCGCGCGATATACCTTTGTTTGAAGACGAACCACTGTTTATATTGTGGCATTGTCCTTTTTATTGTATAGAACAGCGTAAGTAACTTTCGTCAGTTAATGATTTCCGATCCACGATACATGTTACATATTTTTTTAAAGTTATATATTCTTTCAATTGTCCAGTGTGGTTCGCAGAACTCGCAGTATTCGTTTTGCGTATTTTTAATGTGCAGAATACATTTAGTTCTTTGAAAAAAAATTGTTCTCTTAAACGATCAGTACATAGGTTGGGAAAGTAAGACTTGAAACGAGGGCAAACCAAGAACAACTACAGCGAGAAGTATAGTTGGAATTTTTTCATCCCTAGACGCCTATGCCAAAGTGACGTCTAAATCAAAGTGTATATTTCGTACAATTTTATTTATAACGTCATATTAATTACTATAAAATACCGAAATAAATAATAATAAATATCACGGGACGATCTCACACAAATTGACCTAGTCCCAAACTAAGCTCTAGGTTTGTACTATGGGTACTAGACAACGATATAAATATAAATATCAGATATAACATCGTTTTAAAATATTTTTGTATGCAAGGGAATAAAAAAAGGCAAATCTTTTGTTGATCGAACGGTAATTTTAACAATTTCAATATTGACTGTTTCTGCCATTCCTACCCCTGATTATTAAATATTATAAGCATAAAGTAGGTACACTTCGTGGTACTTTTATACCCATCATTTTATCGAATTTCACTTCATCGATTGTATCATTTTATCGAAAGCTTTTTTCTGCTGAAACCATGATGTTTTCAGGATAGGTATTATGTGACACTATAATTACATAGATTAGGTTAGTTAATGGTGCTCCCACACTAACTGTTTTACATGTCATAATAACGTTAAAAACATTTGAATTATAACATTTTATCACAAATAATAACAAAAGTTATTCATTGTTTAACTTTTTAAATGTTATGTAACAAATTACAACACGGTAAAAAACATGTTGTAAATTTTTACCAGTGTGGGAGCGTTTGAAACATTAACAAGTTGTAACAAAATGTTATGAAGTGTTAGTGGATGTTATCGTGTTGTATAACGTTATAACAGCTAGTGTGGGAGCACCATTAGAATGGTGTCTACCAAAAAAAAACTCATGTAGTGAGATTATGCCTTTCGATGAATTGAAAATTCTACGTAATGATATTTATGTTCGTAGAAAGGTATTTCAATAAAATAATAAGTACCCGAAATTTACACTAATTCAACTAACTACGATTAACCTTCAATTTAACTACGCGAAATTAAAATAACCCTTTAAACTCGGTTGAAACTAACCGATGGCCTAACAATACCAACAACGCAAACTTTGTTTCGCAGCCATAATTCACTAGACAATGGGCTCCTATTGTTTTCAATACCTAGTTGTTATGCCTATAGTGTTCTGGTTAGCTACGTAATAGCAGCAGTGAATTAGTTTGGTCAGAAGCTATATTGTTTAAACGATTGTTACTCGTCGATTATATATATACGGTTGTCTTGTTCTTGCTTGCCATAATAGGAAAGTGGGAGAAGATATTGATAAAATGTCGAATTCAACTGTTTGAGATTTACACTACACATTAAAAACTCACAACATTTATTTCATAAATACACACTGCAACACAACACATAACCTAACATTTCGAAAAAACAACAAACTAAAATCTATAAACATTGATAAATATAGAAATTAGATACAAGTACCTATATGGTACTATATTCGTAGATTAAAGTACAAAACACTGAAAAGCGACCATTTTCTTGCGTATATAAGACACAGTTACATTTAAAAAAAGCTCCGTTTTTACTTTAAAATATTTGAAACTAGACTAAACTAGTTAGATACCTATCCATTTTAATTTTAAAGACACGTTTTTTTTTAGGTGTAGGTTATTTATTCGATTTCTTAAATGTCTTTTTAAATTTTCGATGACAGTCAAAAAAGAATAGTCAAGAATAATGCACTGCCGAAAACACCCTATTTAAAAAATCCAACAATTGAACGTAGGTTTTTCAAATAGCGATAGGTACGTCAAAATATGGTGTATCACAAGCAAATCACAACTCGCAAACGGTTTAGTTTAAGAACGGTTTTATAATAACAAAGTTATCAACCCCTCTTCCCCCGGGCACCTGTCACTCCAGCGAGGAAGCAGTCAAACTCAAACTTGACTACCGCCGGCGGCGGGTTAACGTCAAGTCACAGTACAACGCGTATTTATTCTTGTTAAATGTTACTCGAGTATTTAACAGGTTGTTTGCGTTTACCTTATCGTTAGAGGGTTTGTTTCTGGTTGTTTTGTTTTGGTTATCGTTTCGACAAGGTGGCGCATTTTGCCCATATCTCTTTTCCTGTTCTCTGCTAGTTCATTACTTAAGAGGTTTGTGAACCGACGATTAAACGCGTAGCTGTCAAATAAAACCAAAATGAAGCTACGGGCGATATCGTTTCTAACCCCCTAAATCAAGTATTATTTTTAAATATGCTCTAGTTGTTATGAAATCTAAGTTTGTACGTTTCCGTTTTTTTTTGTTTCTTGCCAAGAAATATTTTCTTGGAAAAGTGGCTCTGAGCGATTTCGTTAGGATTCTAAATTATTTCGTCCTTTTCCTTGGAAAGGAAATACTAGTAGAAATCATAGCGATATCGTTATTGTTTCGTCCTTATAGGATCCTGAAACAACCAGCAGCGGCTTTGTTGCCCAGTAATCTCTTCAAAGGAACTTTGTAACTAAAGAAACGTACGGAGCGAGAAGCGAGGAAATGTAAAGCCGTACAAACATAATACAGAACTTTTGGCAACGGACAAACCGGGTAATTGATACGAATAGCTACCAGTTGCTTGCAAGTCTAGAAGTCAAGTTAAACTGGTGGGAGACCTCACAATACATTATACTGTGTGGTATCTATCCTATTTTTAACCCCTGAGGAGAAAAAGAAGAGTGTGTATCTGTGTTTCCGTGTTTTTGGCATCATAGCTCTAAATGGATCGACCGATACAGACGCTTTTTTTTCCAAGAAATCTAGTTCAATCTAGATGGTTATTAGCTAGGTTTCGTGAAAAATGGTTGAGCCGTTTAAGAGGTATTAGTCTGAAGGAGTTGAGTTTCTGGCGGCTTATTCTCGGTAATGGGTTTATGTCAAAAGCGCTGTGCTGTGGTGAATCGAAAAAGTTATCATTTTTAAAAAGTTCCCTTTGAGTTCCAAAAACAGTGTTTTTTTATTATACTATTGGAATACTTATTGCCTGGGCTCTGCAAAGATCTCACTGAATTAAAATTCCGTTTCATCAAAGCACTACAGAGAACGTGTCAAATGAAACCGTGGCATTTTTTCACGGTATTTAGTTGCAGCACACAGTTTTTTGCAGTAATATTAAAACGTCCAAAGTTTTATCAAACGTTTTGGAGATTTACAGAAAAATCAACGCAACTCTTTAATTTTCTGTTATCAACAGACATATATGTATGTATGTATGTACATACTTTATTGCACAAACGGGAAAATAACAAACAACAATAAAGACGGAAACACAAAAGGTATGTACAAAGGCGAACTTTAAGGGATCTCTTCTAGTTAACTACTTGAGCGATTGGTAAATGTTTCAAATAAGAAATAGCCCAATGTACAACAGTGAGAGGGACTAGATGTCACATCACACACACCTCACACATGGGATACAACAGCATCAATAGTTATCAAAATTTCGCGTAATTTTTTTTTGATGGCAACGTCGATATTTTTTATTAAGTTCATAATAAAATATTAAAATCATTTTGCACCTATTTTGCCATGGCATATGGGACGGCCCTTATGTGATGCCACCTGATTGTATCCTTTGGCTCCGTCCCACGTCGGTGCGGGGGTTTTACTCGTAAAGGCAGGTGCGTGGCAAATGCCGCAAATATGCAAATATCGCTGATAACTACGTGGCGGCTTTTATCGTTGAAACTCTTGGGCCCGTAGGGTCCGGAGGCATTTAAACTTTTTTCAAAAACTAAAATGAACTTTCCTCGTAAAGCTGGATAATTCCTTGGCCAACGGATAAGGCCTATAAACACGGGTCCCAATGGTAGAAATTAAGGTAATATTTGTAAATTTATATCTTTAAATTTAGATAATAAAATAAAATACAATACAGATAGGTAATATTTATTGAAAACCACATACAACAGCAGGATGGACCAATTTCAAGAGATAGGTAATTTGATTACCTTATGTACTTTTAGTCAGTAGTTTCTATTTTTAATTATAAATGGTTGTTTTCTTTTTTCCTCTACTTTCTTAGCGACACAGAAAACGGTCGGAAACGAAATCGTTACAACCATAGCTAACCAACTAGTCAAGTTTACCACAGTTCAGGGTACTGTTAGTTTCTGTGTAGTGTATAAAGTCGATAGCAAAAAAAGAAGTAAAAAGCTGTCGTTGCTACTGACCGCGATTGAATGGTGGCAAGGTCGCTCTTAAATTCATTCGGTGCCAAGATGTCGATATCGGCTCAATGTTGTATGGATGACAAAAGCCTGGCAGCAAATATGTAGTTACTTCCAAGGACGTCACTCGGATTGGTAGTACCTCGTTATATAATTGAACGATATAATATAGGTACAATACGTAGTATAATAATACACTCGTGGACAAATAATACGGGTCGGAGTGCGTTTTTCTTACTAAAGAGGCTACTTCGAAGCCTTGGTTCCTCGCCGGAGGATGCTTGTAGTGAAATCTGATGATGGGTACCCCGAGCATCGATACAGGACTTCGAGAGTGCCTAGGATACCCAACTGATTGAATCTGTGGTTAACGCCGGAATCGTGCATGTTCAGGAAAACATCTAAAATTGCAATAAAATGTAAGGAAATCCAAACGCTGACCCAAACTCTCTCGCTGTGATGTTATCTGATTGTGCGATCAGTTAGGTATCTTAAGAACTTTTGACAACCTCTATTGAACCTCGGAGTATCCACCATTAAACCTCACTCAAAACAACACCTGCCGAGGAAGCAAGGCTTCGAAATAGCCTCGTTTGTATGAAAAACGCACTCTGACCCGTATTATTTGACCGCGAGTGTAATACGTAACAAGACACGTTTTTAAACCTTTTGCCTTAGGTGTTTACAGGCTGGTTACCTATAGAAATTAAATATACACGAGTCTAATTAATAAGTAAATTGTCTTTTTGTCTTTATCGAATACAGGTCTCAAGTTTTGCAAGGAAGGTTTGAGGGTATCCTTCGGAAATGCTGATAAAGTTTGTCTTATCGTTTGCCCGAATTATCATTCGTCTTAAACTGGTTAACAGCTGAGTTTTACATTATTTTAAGTTTAAAAAAATAGGTGCGGTTAGATTAGATTTAGGTTGTATTATAACAACACTAAAATGTTATAAAACCCAGACGGAAATAGTTTAAGGATAAACGACGACTTTAGGGATTCCAATACAGATCCAAGGTTTGACTCTAATTTGACAATTATTTCTATAAACTGTTTGAAATATATTTACAAATATAGGTACTAGGGACACGTGGCGACATATTTACCTATCTACGAGTATATTTATTATCAGTAGGTATTTTTAAATAACCCTGACCCGTCTCGTTCATTTAAATATCATTAAGATAGCAAAAGACATTTCTGTGGACAGTCTAAAGCAAAAACGTGTCGACTGTGTTTTATTAAGCTCTTCCAAATCGTTCTGTTAAGACTGCACTGAGGGCCCAGTGGCGCTCTCATTTCATTTTTTTTTTTCTAATAAACTTATGTATTATCAAAGAGTGCATTTTCGTTGTGCAAATGAATACACAATGTATAGCGTATATGACAAACTTTAATAAAAAATTGGCCACTTTCTTTCGATAAGTTACTCACATGCAGGTCAACTATTATAACATTATGTGAATTCATTTGCACAATAAAAAACCACACTTTGATTTCAAGACAATACTTTAGTTTATTAGAAAACACAATATTAGTAATGCCCTCATTACTACTCATTACTCTTTACTGTACACCCCGTGCAATCTTACATTCGGTATTAACCTATGAATTTACTTCGGCTCATTAATTACTAACGGGGGGTAAAGGTTTTTATAAAGCGTCAATCATTTTTTTGTGATTTAGTAGCTGGGTGAATCAACTTTTAAGGTACTCCTTTTCTATTATGTTATTAAAACTTTCCTGTTGACTTATGATTAATAATAATGTATGAATATTAAAATCAGACTACCAAATTTACAGACCTTATACGTTAAACACCTCAAATATCTTTTAATCTTCGAAAAAACCTGGTAACACAGGAGATAATGCACATTTTCCATACAAAACCTAGGGATAACATCGTCCCCTGCGTTACCAACTATATTATTATTTAAAACTGTACTATTTAAAAATCAAATCATTTCAAATGTTAGCCTATTAGTCTGTTTTAATAAGCGTGTAAGCCACGTCGTTAGCAAATATATAGTTTTCTAAAAACATATAATTTGTGAAACATGTCGAGAAATGGGGAGTACCTTAAAAGTTGATTCACCCAGCTGTCAGCGCCTCCGCAGTAAAACTAACGGTCATTGTCTGTCTGTTACGTTAAACCTATTGGTACCCGCATGTCTATGCCTATCTGTACGATCCGGTTATAGCAACCATCAAGGGATTAGTGATTATTACTTACCAGGAGGCTAAAAAAGATACACAAACCTATATATAGTAAGCCAATTCACGAGAAATTTGGTACTGAAATAGATTTTGACCCAAAGACGGTCATAGGATACTTTAAGCTTTGGAAAATTGTACAGCTTCCGAGGTAGTAGCGATGAACGACTTTTACGCGGATGTAGTACGTACAATTTTTTTTAATCGCAACGGCAAGAAAATGTCTGTTCAAATGAAAATCTTAGTGAAGCATTTAATTGCTCCCCCGTCGAATCGCCCGGCAACAAGGAAAAATAAAATAAAATCAATCTTTTGCGAGCGACTGTACCCATTCGTCATTAGGCGACGCCGTAGGCGATAACGATTTGTCTTGAAAGCTTTAACCTAATGTTGATTGTCTACTGTATTATTCATTTTAGGAATGACTTTACCAACGTAGTATTATTTGAAATTTATAGTTTACGCACTAGGGCAATATGGATGTATTATAGTTTTCAACGTATGATAAATGGTCTTAATTATGATGCAAAATGCGTCAAAATCCATACAGAAGTGGCGGACAGACGTGGCGGGGGATTTCAAGGTTTATGGGATCATGACGAAGTTAAATACAACACAAGATACCAAAAAAATTTCATAAATTTTCACCATGACAATATTAAACAGGTATATACGTATAAGATCATTATATGGTCTGTCACCCCATACTAAAATTGCACCGCCGATAAAAAAAAACTGATTTGCCCAAAGATCAACTGGTATTAGGGAAAGGTACTTTGGTTAAACATAAATACAATTAAAATGTGAGAGTAATTCTGTCTGTCTGCTTGTAACGCTTTCACGGCTAAACTGCTGATCCAATTTCGACGAAATTTGATATGGAGATAGCTTAGTTCCGGGGAAGGACATTGGCTACATTTTATCTCGAAAGAGGACAGTTCCCAAGGGGATAGTGATAAACGACTTTGACTCTCAAGACTAAGTAAAGAGAGAACATCTCGTAAAACTAAAGCCTGACCAGATAAATAAAAAACCTCTAATGGGGTCGCCTTTAATACTTTTTTTATCTGTGATTCGTGAATTGCAATATAAATTACAGTTCATATAATTTCCGCAATGTGGCGAGGTTTTTAATTTATCTGGTCAGGCTTTAAAAGTCGGATAACCTCAGGAAAGATCGTCGTATGCCGCTAACGATCACTTTTAATACTTAATTTATATTTATATATTCAGTACTAACTAAATTCTAGTACTTAAACGCCTACTACTTTAGTTTATGAAAATTATAACCAACTTTGTACACGTATAGTATCAACAAACATCAGCAGATACTGATGTTATAATAAGGGTTTTATAATAACAATACAAACCCTTTGTTACTGACTGTCCGAGTGGCAACGCACAACCAACCACTGAACTCCGAATTTCAGGAGAAAATATTCCTAGAGGTGCATTAGGAATTGTTTTTTTTTAAATTGAGCCCAACGTGGTAAATAAGGGAAGAAGCAGAAACAATAGTTGTCCGTGTACAAAATCGTGGGAATCCTTTAGATATGTATTTATCAACTCATTCAATTATACTTGAAGGGCCTTACACCCGTATTTACAGTCAAGAAAAGTAATTACTTGAGTATTAGTAATGTCAAAAGTCATATAAAAATCGTTACTTTAGTCATTACTTTTACTCAAGTAACTACTTTTCTTGACTATAAATACGGGTGTTATTCTACTTTATCGCTACAGGTATTGTCATCGAATAAGAAATATCATAACGTTGAAAATACGATAACTATAGGTGTGTGGACTTGACAGAAGCGCGTGGCGCTAACCCCGTTTGCTTCTGTTTGGTCTACAATAGTGAATACTCGTTAACCGTACAATAAGGCTAGTATCCTAAAAAATTCTAATTACATAGTCCATCATTAAGGTACATTATCAAAAAATATTGAACACATTTTTCCTTTTGTCAATTAAACAAAGAATGACGAAGATAAAGTGCGTTGAAGTTTCGCGTGACATTAACCGTGGCACACTTTACCACGTTGTGACGTCACGAGCCCCCACTCCCGAAATTTGATGACCGTTAGATTTGTCAATTTTTATTGATTTGATAATCTTACTGACGGACTAATTAGAATTATTATTTTTTTACCCAGGACACACCCCTATTCTTCTCACCCCTATATTTCTGTGAAATTAATTAAGGAAATTGCTTTTATAAACCTCAACAAAGCAATAGCAATACTATATTCAGAGAAAGCAAACTGCATATATTGCAAAGCATCGCAAATTAACAATTGAATTACGACATATCGCCAGAACTGAGTAGTGTAGTGTCCCAGTACATCTGGTTGGCATGGCAACGTCGAAGGTTTAACAACTTAATTTGATGTTCGAAAATCAATTTAAGCTACAGTTGTATTGCCGTAGGTTAAACACGGACCGTGTTTGATTGCGATTGCCCGGAGCATGTATATATGTATGTGGTAGAGCTCGCATATTGTCCGAGGCGTCGGCACGAACATAAATATGTATGTTCTAGGGACGGTACTCTGGGTTCTCGATCGTAACTTACTTTAATAGATAATTATGTGGTCAACAAGTTTAAGAAGATGTTTGCGAGTAGACACATTAGCGTAAATAAGTCGTTGGTATACCTAATATAATTTTACGACACAAGAAAACAACTTACTTGAATTTGACATTGATTTTTCGTGTTTTTTTTCTTCTTTTACCTTGCCTATTACCATTATATCTCGGTTTTATGCACCAGACAGTCTGATCTAGACAAGATGCATCCTAAGATAACTGACGACCTCAAAATTCTGTCAAAATGTATGGAGTTGACATAAACGCCTAACGCGACCGTGTAGCAACTTACGTGAATCCTATACAACGTTATCGTTAACTTTCGCAGATTCCCGTCTTGCGCATAAATAAACACGTCGCTGGCGCGGATGTATTCGTCAATTGTTTTTTTCCAAATGTTAACAATTCTCTTAAATGTTTGATATTCGAATTTTTACAAATATCAATTTCAATATTGAATTCTTATAACAGATTGTGTCGAAGTGAGTTCCAATCGAGTTTCGTTAGTACTGCAGCTATCTCTAATGAATCTTTGTCATGGTTCCGCTGAAAGCGATATAGCCCGATAACTACATGACACAAGAGCGTCTGTGCCACTTTGTTTTAAACTATATTGCTATCATATTGTTAACTTAGTTATTACTCACTATATAAAATGGCCGCATGACAAAGCTTTATTGTTCAAAACCTAAATGAAGACAGTATGTTTGTAAACTCTGTATTGCACACACATCCAATTACAATTAAGTACATAACAATGGCGAACTTGTCCCATAAAGGGATCTCTTCCAATTAACCTGACCATGATTAATTAAATAACACGACCATCAAGAAGCCTGTGTGCTCGTTAACCTTCTCCATATCATAAAAAAACATACTTAAAACAAAATATATTATATTTCATTTATAAACATATTATCCGTTGCATAAATAAATATCGAGAGACAATCTCACATAATTTGGTCAAATTCCAAGATCCCAAACTAAAATCTAGGTTCGAACTATGGGATTTGGTTTTAGGCCACCACAACAAGCGTACGGCCCGCCTCATGGTAAGCGGTTACCGACGGTAGCACAAAAACACTCGAAATCACTAATTACAGGGTTCAAAAGCAAGTTCTCCAAGGAGATTCTAAAACTCAAAAGAGAAAAGACTTGCGCAGTGACTAGGATCCTAACTGGCCACTGCAAATTGAACAAACACTTGTTTCTAATGGGTATGAAACAAGAAGCGGCATGCAGGTTCTGTCAAGAAACAGAGGAGACAGCTATGCACATCCTCTGTTCTTGCGGACCACTAATGCGTAATAGAAGTATCTACCTAGGGCGATACATCATGGACCCACAAGAGATACAACTCCTCACTGCCCGAAGCATCTGGAAATTCCTATACGCAACGGGCCTTTGCGGTGAACTTTAAATTAAGGGCTGCCACAAAAGATCAGCAATGGTCGAAGTGGCTCACAAGGCCCATCTCAACCCCCCCAAGTGATGAAGCGGTTACCGTAGCCTATGGACGTCTGCAACACCAGAAGTATCACATGCGCGTTGCCGAGCCTTTATAAACCTATTTACCTTGAAGAACTCCATACTGTAGTCCCCAGGGAAAACCTCAGCTCATTCCACAATCGGAGCGTTCGCGGGAGGAAGTTCCTTTGGAATCGCACAGTGCGCGACCATTTTGGTTCCAACATATGAGGATGAACTCCCCGCCAATCGCGAGCGGTGCGATGGTAGAAAGTGGCCGTTGGCATCATGTCGAATGATTCCTCGGAACAACCTATTATACAAGCGGTAGAACACACATAAGGAGGCAAAGTCTCTCCTTAGACTTAGAGGCTCGATACCGTTTGTGAGTTTTGTACTAGGCAACGATAAACATACCTACTCATATATAGAAAATATATACTAAAGTACCTACATAGAAAACTTAATCACGCTCATCACCCAAATATTTGCTCTTACCCGAAATTTTACCCTTTACTAAACTAACATGTTTTACAATATACACAATAAGATTATCTAGTATTTTGCGATTACTTCTTGCGATAGTTCGTACGTTTAAATACACCACATTATTTACTATAAATATTGAATACAATAGTGTGAGCTTGTTCGATGTAAAACATAGGACACTATTTATCCTGGAAAAGTCGAACAAATCCCGAGAGAATAGCGACAAACCTCTTATGCGGAAGGAAAACCGGCCAAGTGCGAGTCGGACTCGCGCACGCAGGGTTCCGTACCATTATCTATACAACATTAGACACTAAACCAGTTGCCGTTATTAATATCGAGCAAAAAACGGCACAAAAATCACGTTTGTTGTATAGGACTTAAATATTTATTTTATTCTGTTTTTAGTATTTGTTGTTATAGCGGCAACAGAAATACATCATCTCTGAAAATTTCAACTGTCTAGCTATCACGGTTCATGAGATAGAGCCTGGTGATAGACAGACAGACGGACTGTGGACTGTTAGTAATAGGGTCCCGTTTTTACCCTTTGGGTACGGAACCCTAAAAGGGTAGTTTCTAAATATCCTGCAAATCAAACCAAAATTTGTAAGAAAATCTTTGTAACTTTATAGTTTTTTTTAAAACTATTATTGGCCTGTGTTAGTGACCTAATGAAGGGAAAAAAGACCTCCTCTCGTTGTCGCCATTTGACCATAGATATACAGACAAATAGGCAAATTCAAATTATTAAATCATTGTTTCTACTTAACTCACGCACTTAACACATGCGCACGCGCAGACACTATCAGGACGGAAGTTCCTCTCCACTTTATATCAATCTGTCTAATTCACGACTTGACGCAACGTTCTCGTTTTGAGTCATCTTTGACAGGATATTGGCTATTAAAATTGCTATAAATTAACATGTTCACGTTACAATGACTTATCTTCTTACAAATATGCTCAATTAGTGTATGTACTTATGTTTCTATTGAGGAAATCAACGAGCATAGACGCATGATATATGATGAACCACTTTCATTTACCATGTGGCATAAATACATGATGAATCTTGTGGAACGTGATTAAAAATGAGTGCGTTGCGTCAAGTGCATTGGACAGTTTGGAGTACCAGCCATGGCCGAAATTCTTTGCGGTAAAAACCATATCGTCTTTGACCTGTTATCGTATTGTCAACGTTTTGATAGCTCTTATTTACTGGTCAGTAATGGCGGCCAAGTTACAAACAATACCATAACAGGTCAAAGACGATATGATTTTTACCGGCTAGAATAGAGACGTACGTAACGATTTTAGAATAGTCGTAGGCGCTCGACGCGACCGTCTGGCAGCTTGCGTCAATCCTATACATTTTGGATAACGATAACGATCGCCGAATGAATCTTGTGTAGGGCCTCTGGGCTATTACTGTTATCGTATTGTCAACGTTTTGATAGCTATTATTTACTTGACAATAATGGCGGCCGAGTTAAACACAATACCATCCATAACACGGCAAGAACAATATTATTTAACGTCGTAGAATAGAAGCCCAGATTGATTGAGAGATTGATATAAGTAGATATTTATTATGTTCATCATCATTATTTTACCCGATAGACATAAGTCTATCGATCGACATAGGCCTCCCCAATGTTTGCCACAAGGTCCGGTCCTGCGCCGCTTGTATATGCCGGTTTCTGTCTGTGTCAGCGGGCTTTATGTCATAAACCGCGATTATTAGTCGGTTGAAATTTTCAGTGTGTATTTTTGTTGACGCTATAACATCCATTAATTTAAATTAAAAATTAAAGGGGGCTCCGATACAAAAAACGAGACTTATTCGGCGTTTTTTGCAATTGCTGCATCTCTTGAACAGTAATGAGTTTGAAATCGTTACAGAATATTTCTTACATTACCTCTATAACAATAAATAATAATAAAAAATTAAGTGGATCCCCATACAAAAAACGATAGGCGTTATTCTGCTCGATCTTAATGTACGGTAATTGTACGGTGGTACGGAACCCTTCGTGTGCGATTCCGACTCGCACTTAGCCGATTTTTTTAATATATTCGATTTAAGGCAGATATTAGTCGAGAGAGTTTTGAGTTCTGCCGCTTGCCCGCTTTTGGTGAGAGGATACTCAAAAACGATAATTATGTCTGTCTGGTCTGGACAGTAACACTGAGAGCTTGGTCCATGCACATTGTAATTTCATGATTGCAATCCCAACATCCTATCCCATAGCATTACAACTAATATTGCAGTACACACGTTTAAAACTGTTTTACTTGCATAGATTCAATTTACCTCGTGCCTACATCCTTTCTTTGGATAGGACAAGTAAAAGCAACCTAAGCCCTAAGCTACACTATCTTAAAGTTTCAAAAATATATTCCATAAAAGTTACCCGAGGTACGAGGTTAATAATTTCAGTTAACATAACTTAAGCACCAGAACTGGTGCCAAACAATGGAGTGAATTGTTGCTTTTAACTATTTAATTGTGCGTTGTTTGTGTTTATGTACGTTTTGTAGTTTTCGTAGACATGTGTGACCTTGAATTGTTGTATTTTAGGCTTCAAAAGCTACTGTTCAAATGATGAAAACATAACCTGTCATCGGTAATAATTTCTCATGATAAACCACCTTAGTAAAGTAGGTACTCAATGACAGAAGCTTTGTCTGCTAAAGGTGATAATGTGATTTAGTCGGGTTGTCTGTAATGCTATCTCTGTCTACGATTTTATAAGTTGTTGCCAACCTGCATCTTTTTTATATGCTACATAACTACGATTTTATATTACACTAGACTAGTTACAGCCTATCCACGCGTAGTCACGCGTTTACATAACGTAGTGACCGTTTATGGCATTAACCGGTCACTTGGCGATGAACGCGCGCTTCCCGTCCAATAAAAAAATATGAAATCTCGCGTAAAACCTGCCACCCTGTATCATTGAACGATGTGGTAATTTCACCGCTATGACAAAAAATAAAAAAAAGCTTGCAATTGCAGTTTGACGTTTGAGTTAAGACAAATTTTACGACAGAAGTGTATAAATCTAGGAAAATACTTTTTTACCGAACAATTGTCCTCGCGTGTGACATCCATTGACCTAATTTTAAAATAAGTTCATGGGAGTGTCTACAAATAACTCGATATTGGCGAAATACATCTTAACTGGAGTGAAAGCCATTATTTAAAATTAGAATTAGAATAAGAATATAATATGTAAATCACCTTGGTATAATTAATATTACATAGCTTCATATCAATTAATTTGTCACTCTATTTAACACTACCCATTATAAAACTAACATAAGGTACCAACTAATCACAATCAGTTTGAAGAACCGACTCCATATTCCATAGAAAACAAGAATTGTGGCACTCAACGCGTACATGCGACGAGAAGGTCGAAGCATCGGGCCCGCGTCCTTGTGACGTCACGAGGACGCGGGAAGGACGCCGCGGTCGTTCGAGTCGAGATAAGTTTTTTGGGCTTCCTGCAAACGTGTGACATTGACATATATAGGTATTGTCAGGAAATTGCAGTTTGTGTAGAGTTTAAGTTTTCAATTTAATATTTTTTCAAGAGGAAATGCGGCCGGTGCGACTTAGAAATAGGAAAGTACCTATCTATTAAGGTTCTCTATTGGATGGCATAAAATTATTTGTAATAATATTGTTACGCATAATTGCTTTTAGCCGGAATAGCGATGTGCATAATCATTTTTACGCATATATTTTTACGCATAAAATTAAAAAGCATAAATACAGAAAGCATAATCGTTATGAAGACTAACGTCAAATAGCATAAATACAAAAACTCATAATAATAAATTGGCATCATTACAAAATGCATAACAGTAGGTACTGTCCTAAAAAATAGTCAGGCACATAGCAATACAATTGCTATAGCGAGAGTTGTAGACGTACTACGAGAAAAGGTTAGTTTTGGTTTTGTGTTTATATATTTATATATATTTAGGAACTAAGGCGAGGTCGACGGAGGTCTGCTTCACGGACCTCCTATTCTGGGTTGCTTGGGCGCTTCGCGCCTGGATATTATACTAACCTAACCCTACCTAATGTACCTAACGTGACCTAATTTAACCTTACCTAATATGTAACAACGAAAGTATGTTTTATTCATTTAGAAAACTGAAATTATGGTTAATGACAGATATAACAAACAATTATTAGCCCAAACAATAATATGCATAATGTGCATTAGTCTAATACAAATTAGTCCAACTGAAATTATTCTAATAGCGTAATATGCCAAAAAAGTATTAGGCCAAAGTATTATTATGCGACGGTACTACTATGCCAATACAAATTATGCCAAATCAATTATGCGAAACAATAATAGTCTAAAACAAATTATGCGATCCAAGGGGATCCCATCTATAAGTAGCCAATAAAAATATTGAGCTTAGGTACTTAGAACCTTGTCTTTGAGATTGCTTGACATTCTATTTTCAGTTTGAAATTGGCAATTCGAACTCGAATTCATCGAAAAAATCAAGGGCGGCATTTGAATAGCGGTAGGTTCCTGTGCATGCTCCGTCCGGATCGCTACCACCACCTTAACCTACCGTCAAGCAGTAGTGTTTGCATTGTTGTGTTCCGGTTTGAGGTTAAGACTACCGGTGAAATGACTAACATACAGCCATTCCGTCAGTCTCAGGTTTGACAATGAATTTGCAGTTTTGGGATTGCAGTCTTATGATTGCTCACTTGAGATTTTAGATCCAATTAACTAAGTATGCTCGTATGTAAAATAGGTAACAAAATAGATAATAAGTGATTAATGAACTTTACGCGCACGTGCAAAACCTAGCACTTCAGGAGCAATAAGTCCAATGAGAGATGGGTATAGTAAAGTATTATTAAAGCTATCGACATAATAAATTCCACATCGTTACGATTCTATTTATTATCGTAACGAACTACTGACCTCGTGTAAGGAAATCCGTTACAGTTAAATTAATAATGTTACTGGCTTAGTAATGCTTTATTAAAGTTAAGACTTAGAATAAAAAATAATTACGCAATAACTCAATGCAGTGTAATATTAACATTGCCTTTGAGAGCTCAGTTTACTATTTATGAACAAAAAGAGAACAGAAAATGAACACAAAACACTTAAAGAAAATTAGTAGAAAATGTTCAGATAGTTCAAAGAATTCAGAGATCAGCGCCTTTATTCTAGGCAGTAAAATCCAAATCGTATTTGACCTGCGTCGCTATTGCCTAATGCACTCGCTATCGCAATCGGTTTCAAAGTGGAACAATTGTTTTCATTTTTTATGCAGACTCGCCTTCGATTTTCAAAATGAAAACGATTGCGATTGCGAGTGTGTCAGGCAATGAGCCCTCTGTTATGTTATTGTTTCTAACTCGGTCGCCATCACTGTCAAGTAAATAAGGGCTATCAAAACGTTGACAACACGATAACAGGACAAAAATGATATGGTTTTTAATTTGAAAAAATATTATAATTTGGAATACTCATTATCTTTCAGACCAAGCTTATAAAGACAAGAATAATATTCAATCTTGTTAATTAATCGTTATTAGGCTTGTATTGTTTTGGTGATATCGTTTACATTTATGACTAAGCCTCCCGCGGTCCGTTCGTCCGTCTGTCTGTTAGCAGACATCTCATGAACCGTAATAATTGGACTGTTGAAACTTTTACAGAGTGTATATTATTATAGCCGCTATAACAACCAATAATGGAAATTAAATAAAGTTACGAAATAAACGGAGATATAAGAATCCTTTTTTTTCAGCGTTGTACGGAACCCTTAGTGTGGGAGTCCGATTCTAACTGGTTTTTTTTAATTGCATTTAACCCTTTATTCAAACCGTGCGATCTTTTTATATCCCGCTCTTAAAAAAAAGTTAATATTCACACAATTAATAAATAATTATCAAAAATCTAAAGAGAAATGACAAACGTTCAGATGTTACTCGCATTTCCTCTAAACAATGTACAAAACATTAGAAATAATTTACAACACTGGTGCACTAGTCACATTAGACAAAGAGGTTACAGCTAGTTATGATAACAACAGCTGTTACGCGAGCAGCAGCTGCGCCGGCGTCGATCGGCTGACTAATGCTAATTTATACACGCTTTGAAAATTAGTTTATGTGTTACACCACGGAGCGCTTTGTTAGACTGGAATGCTTAAATAAATACGCACTCTAAGTGTAATAATATTCTGACCATAAATTGAGTATTTCCTTTGACGTTGGATTTGGAAGAACATACATACATACATACTTAAATACGTACCTACATACATACATAAAATCACAGAGCAGAGCGGCTACAGGATTGCCAACAAGCGGAATACGTTTTTTTTTGAAGTTATGCCTGTGATAATATTACATATTTAGAAAGTTCAATATTATTAATAAAAACAACATCAGACGGATAACCTCACACAAGTTGACCTAGCTCCAAACTAAGTTGTAGGCTTGTACTAAGTAGTTATACTTTACATAGTTCAAGAATACAACAGGCTGAGGACTTATTCTACGGTGTCTTAACACCTATTAGTATCGTATTGTTAACATAACGATATCTCTAATTAACGGGACAGTAATGACGGTGGAGTCGAAAACGATACAAAACGGGAAATTTAAATTTAATAAGGCCCTTGGGCCTATAGCCTGCGAGGGCAAACAATATTGCCTGGGCCTGCAATATTCTAAGTGGTAAAAACCATATTGTTTTTGACCTGTCACGGTATTGTCAACGTTTTTATAGCTCTTATTTACTTGACAGTAATGGCGGCCGAGTTTAAAACAATACCATAACACATATAAGACAATGCGGTTTTCACGGCCTATAGAATAGAGGTTCCAGTCTTGGCGTCCGAGTCCGAAAACGATACAAATGCAATAAATAGGTCAATGTTGGATAAGGCTGACTCACTGTTTAAATTAAATCCTCCAACATTACCTAAACCCTCGGTGCGTGAGTTTTACTTAGCACTTACCCGGGTTTTTATTACGGCCCATATAGGTACTCGTAAACCTTCTCCATTCGCAATTATCGTTGGCCATTAGCGCCATTTTAATCTCACAAATGTATGAGCAGGTTCCGTTGTAGATAATGAAGGGTCAGTGATCACTGATATGACCCTTTGCTCTTTGGTTACCCTTGCAAATGTCATCAAAATTTACGCATTTTTTTAAGGTTTGTTGCCAAGTTTTTTTATAGTAATAAAACAAAGTAACTAACGAAATCGGAAAAATTGTAAAGTAACGATCATAAAAAAAAAAAATGTTAAGAGAAAAACGTGAGGTTTACGAAAGGAATAAGTCTGATCAATGGATACTTTTAAATTGGTTGGAAAATATTGAATGTAGGTCCAGAAAAGAAAAAAAGAAAACGTGTATTTCTGGCAACAAGATCTTTGATTAAAAGTAACTTACAGACTAACATAATGGGTATCTTAAAATTTACGAATGATTTCAATTTGCTTCCATTTGTGTGAGTGTTTGGTTTTTTGCAAATATTAATACAGTTTTTATTGTTTTAGAATGTTAATATCACATCAAGATCAAATGTTACGAATCGAATTATTTATTTAAAAAGAACACACCGTCCATTACATAAAGCTGATTCATATTTTTACTTCTATTATACATGTTAAGAAGAAATACACTCATAATAATAATGTCTAGATATTTTTCTGGTCAGACTCATCAAGCCATAATGGGATAAGTGAATTTTCAGACATTCTGAGAACCGCCGGATGCTTATGATGTCGACGGACCAATTAAAAGACAGACAGAGGTCATTTTTAGAAGGATTTATTAAGAACACATAATTAATTGGACTGGTAGGTAACTATTATTATGACTTGAATGTTAAAGGAGAGAAGTATCAGACTTTAATAAGTATACGCCTACCTGAAGCTTTTTACATACATTTTAATTGAAATGATAAGCAATTTGAACATAATTTTGCTTTTGGTCCAGTAGTTACTTCAATTTATCAGTTATTACGACGAAATTATAAAAGCGACGACGCGAATTGGTTTAAGAAGCTTAATTATTCAACACCGTTTATTAGTTGTAAAAGTATGGTGTATCCTATTTGAAGAAAAAAACATAGGGTAAAGCCGACAACTTAGTCTTCGATTTTGTATTTCAAATCCCCGAAAAAAAAGAATGTTATAATTTTGATTTGTGTAAATATATAAATGTGTGTCTCTGTTCTGTGAGTGTGTATATCCGTGTGTCTGTCTGTGGCGCCATAGCTTCCAAACGAATGGTTCTATTTGGACGTGGTGTTTTTAAAAGAAAGCCAGTGTATCCTTCTTCCTACTTCCTACTAATATTATAAACGTGAAAGTTTGTGTGTGTGTGTGTTAGTTTGTTACTCCTTCACGCTGCAACGGCTGAACGGATTTGGATGAAATTTGAAATAGAGATAGCTTATACCATAGGCAACTTTTCATCCCGGAAAATTTTAAAGTTCCTGAGGGAATTACGATAGTCCAGTTCTACGCGAACGAAGTCGCGGGCAGAAGCTAGTAAATGATAGTTATTGGCTTAGTGTCATGAAATTCATCATGTGATATTAACTAGCGAAGAAAATACAATATGTATGATACAATAACCCCAGTAAATAAAATAACTCCGGGTCACCTTGCCGTATTTGTATCTAATTGCGTCGTAACAAACAATAGAAAAGAAGAAGAAGAGGAATATAATGTACAGAATAATAACTTTATTTCAGGCAACAAGCCGCATATTACCGAATCCCTACCTTACTGTATAATAATATATAACAATTATATGACTTAAATATAACAAAACTATTAAAACACTTTCGCGGTGTCAGCTAGCCGGGGGCCACGAAAAATCAACAACTTTAGACCAATTATCCTATCCTAGTTTTTTTTTGCATGGCAGTCTTATCTTGTACATTGATGTTTTAACGCTGCAATGGCGTCTACTATGTTACGGCTTGGCTGCCAAAACCCTCATTATATCACCATCGCTTCATGCAGTGATTTAAGAGCCACACAAGTACAATTTTGTTTTATAACCGTTCCATGAAAAGCTTCTATGAACATTGAACATAAATGCTCTTTAGACCCTGTGATATAAAACGACTTAAGAGTTTATATTTTATATAAAATGTTTCAATTTTCTGTGACGAGTTTACCAGAAAATTCAGCATTAAAATATTATCTAATTTTAAATTTACGATCAGCATCTGGAAGGTTTACTGTTTTGTATCTAATTTATGTCAAAAAAACTGCAACTTTAGATAGTTTCCCTAGGATCTTGTCTCTTGAAGACTAGGGTAACAGTCCTATTGTTGGCACCATAAAATTAATTTTAATTTAAAAGAATTATAATACAACAATGACTTGGTGACAATGACCGGTATTTTAGGTGTTTCAAAGCTTCCTTTTTCTGTCCATATCATTATTGACAATTTATATAGATTTATAGCATTGATAAAACCCTTGACGAATGCGGTCTTTGTGTGTGTGAAAACAAATACAACAATAATTTAGAAAACACTGACGCACACACTTCTAGTTGATTATGTGAGATTAAATGTCAGCTGCGATTGAAATATCTATTTGTACATAGTATGTATCCTTATGTGCCTATGCATGTAACTCGGTATTACACATACACAATTACAGGGCGTATGATCTTTGAGTTAGCACTACCTAACCAAATGTTTCAACCGCGGTAGGAATCCGTTTTATTAAATATGTATGATGAAATAGCCGTGATGTGGAAATAGACGAAACCTGTACACATCATAGGAAGATCCTGCCTGAAAACGTGAAGAAAGGTAAAAAACCAAAAGCACCTACATATATTTAGCCACAAAAAAAACGGTGTCGAAAAGGTTTTTAGCTCGCATTAAGTTACGCATTTCGTGATGTTGTTATTCTTCCAGTAACGAATGAGCTTAAAACTCATTTACCTTAAGGGTTCCCGCGTAAAACGGGATGATGGAACTACGATAGCGGGCATGTTTGTATGGGTCAAGGTCAAGGGTTACATCATAGAGCCCACATATACATAACAGGGATGTTTTTTAAAAGCATACTGTGTTGAATTGCAAGGTTTTTATCATAATTTTGCAAGAGTATTTAGACATAAAAGATTTTAAAAAACGAGTGTCTTTCTAAAATATGCTCTCTTATTCACAAACGCACAAAAAACATGTTTCCGTAAATGTATGACTTGTCACTTTCTCTTGAATTCAAATGTCACGTCTAAGATGAAATCAAAGCTTACTGTTAGGATATTTAAAGTAATGGTCTTTCTTTACCCAAAAAGTTAACACCAATTCCATCCACCTCCTTGCTTTTTAAAAGAATACTTAACAAAATAATTAGCGTCTATCAAGGCGATGTTAACATAATTATTTCGAGATTAATTAGCTCATTTGTCATGAATAACTGCATCATAATTCCTTGTTTGCGAGGGGATCATAAATCATCCACTGTTGGTACACTGTTTTTTTTCGTTTCAGGTAAATACGGAGGCGGTTTGAGCAAGCTTTTGTAAACAAGGTGGGTTTTTGCCTTCAAGCACTAACCTAGAAAACATCAACTTAATGTATTTTTTTATTTGATCATAAAAACAACTTCTACCAAATGTTATCACAGTTTGGGTACTGGGTCCAGCCGTTGCAGCGTGAAGGAGTAACAAACTAACACACACACACACACACACACAAACTTTCGCATTTATAATATTGGTTGAAGTAAGAAGTAGGATACACTGGCTTTCTTTTATAACATCACTTCCAAATCGAACCATTCGTTTGGAAGCCATGGTGCCACAGAAAGACACACGGATATAGACACTCATAGAACAGAGATACACACGACAACAATGCCTGCACTGAAATCTAGCATAATATAGCGCTCACTAAATTCCGGCTTAATGATTCAGAAAGGAGACCGCTGGGTTCACGGACAGTTTGGGTAGGGCTGTTTGATTAGATGTTTAAAAAAAAAGGCTTGAGTTGTGATACATTTTTGTTACAAACTAAGAAATAATTTTATTAGTAGCATGCGTGTAGCAAGACACAAATCTAGGCCAGTCGATGTCAACGAAAACCCCCATTTACACCCAATCTATTCATATCATCTAATTAAAAACAAAGCAACGGGAAATCGCGTGATTAACTAATTTAGGTATATCAGGATCAATTTTGTCCTATTAAATAGGGTATACACACATTGTAGATTCATAATGGCGGAATTAGTGTAATGCTGCACGCGAGGTGACCGCAACAGGTTCGTTTACCCTGTTTGGTGTCACGGACAATGGCTGTAATGTTTTAGGGGAGTTTTATACGTTTGTTACTAATTTTGTTTTCGTCGAGTTGATATATTTAGATTTTTAGGTCACATATTTATAGGTCAGAAATGTCAGTAAGGGAACTTCTACATGTTTATGTTTGCCCGTTTGTAATATTTAACCATGGTTTAAAAATTCTATATTTGACTTCTATTCATACAAGTTTTAGCTACATGATTAAATTCCTGAGTGTCCAATTTGATGAAAGTAAAAGTCTCAAATCAACAATTTTTAACACATATTGATAGTAAATTGAGTATTGAGTATTGATGTCTATTTGTCTGTCCGTCCGTTACAATTGCTGATAAATCCAATTTTTCATAATCTTCTAGCCTCTCACAGCGTCATTCTCAGCTTCAGCCTAAAGGCCGTAGACGAGGGAACAAAGAACCATACAAACATAATAACAGCCCAACGGAACCCTGATCCACCATAGAACGGTGTCACAGTGACATAAAAAACAAATTGTTTGACACTTCTTATGACTTCAATCTTAACGTCACTGTGACACAGTTCTACGGTATTCTAAGGTTACGTTAGACTGATAGTATATACAGTTGAAAAACATATTTAACCCTCTGAGAAAAAACGAGGGTGTTGTAAGCTTAACGTGTGTATCTATCTACGTGTGTGTTTCTGTGTATCTGTGTGTATGTCCGTAGCATTAAAGCTCCCAAACGGATAGACACAGGTTTTTAAAAAAAAGCTATTTTAATCAGGTTCTAAACTACGTTTCATGAAAATCGGTTGGGCCGTGTAAGAGATATCCGCTCTGAAAGAAGGAATCGCCATTAAATCAGAGCTTTTACCTATTCAGTAGTTACAGTACGCATCAGAAGTAGGAGGACAGTCGAACAGCTCAAAATTATCTACACACGCTCTTATTCTCTTGACAATAGAATCGTGTATACATCATTTTGAGCTCTTCGAATGCCCTCCTACTTCTCATGCTGACTGTATCTTGAGTTTTTTTATCTCACGAAAGCTGGTGGGCCATACTTGTAGTAGTGATGCGTATAGACACGCACACTACGGCAACGCTAAGCCACGACAGCTACGCACTCAGGGACAACCTGCACGTGCGTCTACACAGACAAGTGTGGCCAACCCGCGTTCGTGAGGTAAATGGGGTCCTAGTGAAAAAGGGTATAAGTCTTCTGGAGATCAAATGAAAAAGGATTTAAGTCTAGTATACTCCGTTCATGTAAATACTTTTTTTATTACGAGTTAAGTCGACTTTTATATCCTTTTTCACTAGGACCCCAGCAACTGCGGGCCTATTGTAGATGCATAACGCTGTTAGCAAATTTTTCGAAAATCGACAAAATATATAGGATTGACTTAAGCTGATGACAAATTATGTTAACCGCGTATGTCAACTCTATACATTTCGAGTCCATAGAAAACAGAAAAGTTAACAATGTTTACATCTAGGCTAGACCTAATGTAGTACAGGGTGGCCCAAACAATGATGTCCAAAAATAAAATTTAGGTCCCTTGTGTCGTGGGGTATCCGAATCACCCCCATGTATGTTCCGCGATTTTTAGTATTTTCAGAGATATTGATCATTTTAATCAGAATTTTTGTAATTTTTCCTTATGTGTATGTTATGAAAAAGCCTTGAGTTCATGTATTATTTTAATATTTTTTCATTGGTTTCTTACATTGATAGAATAATTATGAACTCAGAATGTTTTTAAAACTACATGCCAGCTTTTTTTCATGATGACTTTTTGTGTAATCACCCCACGACACGAGGGACCAAATTTTTTTTTTTGGACGTCTATTTTCCGGCCACCCTGTATGTTTCTCAAAAGCAATATCCCCGTGAAAAATAGCCATTGACACTTCACATTTAAATTCCCCATGTCCGTTTAGTTCGGGCGAGGTCGGGTCGGGTCGGCCGCATTCGGCTCACGTACGCGAACTGGGACGGCTGGAAATATACTCCGTTTCACCCTTGAATGCTAAATTACGTTCTTAGTCCTTTATATTAGGGACTTTAGTTTTTCGGGAGTTTACGTTAGCGGTGCTTCGTGGATTTAGTTTTGTCACTGATATTTTACTGATGTGTTATTCAAAGAACATTTTCAAGATCGAACGCATATAAATCTCTGGCCTCAACTTAAACATAACTTAATTTTAGTTGTTTAGCTGGCAATAAATGTAAAGTAATAATATTCTTAACTTTTATCATAATATTACAAATAAAACCGTGTAAAAAAAAAATTTTACATGGTATTAATTTAAGGTTATCTTGTTAAAAAAAAATATTTTTAATTTTGAAATCTTTGTAACTAGTTCTTGATTTTACCTTCAAATTACCTAGTTTAAACCTAATAAAAAGCTTGGAATTAATTGTGTTAAGATTCTTAACTGATGATTAGCTCAAAAATTGTCTAGTCAACAAAAAACCTCTCTACTCGTAAAAGCATTTTTTTTTGACACAAACTAATTTCCACAAATTATTAAATAGGTTCACATGGCACATTAATAATGTGTGCGACGCTGCAGCGGGCTCCAATAAATCTGTGTCCGTGAACCCAGCGGTCTCCTTCCTGAATCACTAAGCCGGAATTTAGTGAGCGCTATATTATGCTAGATTTCAGTGCAGGCATTGTCGCTGTATTAAATACGACGTGAGGCAAGCTTGAAAAAAAATGTGGTTATAAACGTATACGGTGCAACCAATTTGATTCTTATGCTACTACTATACTATGGAACTATGTTAAACAAAGCAATTTGAAAGGGTCTTACTATGTAACTTATTGTGATAATATTGACATAGTTCTATCGTGGCTAAATATCCGATTAAGTTTACCGTACCTTTCTATTTAATAAGACGAGATTAACAGCAATTTATGGACAAGGCTTTATTGAAAAAGATTTTACTTGACTATGGTTTAATATTCACTCGAAAAATAATGGGGATACAAATCGAGACATACATCTAAGTTATTTATAGTGAAAGAACCATAGAAACTTAAGTAATTATGTGACTTTCACTAAAACATCTATAAAATTAAAGCGAAAGTATCTAATAATGCATGCCTGCGTTAACATTCTCAAGCAATATAGTAAAAGTACTCATAGAAATGTAAATACTCGTGCTCACCGTTTTTAGCTGTTCTAAAACAAAACATGTAGTCCCACCGGGCCGACACATTCCATCCATACGTTAAGGATCAGTCTCATTGCGTGATAGCCGACATCACATTCTGGTGGCAATCCATCGTCGGGTTGTTTTAACATTTTTGAACCGAGGGCTATTGTAGCGACGCAATGTATCACGAAAACTATGCGGAATCGCGTAATGAAACTGAGCCTTTACTCGAGCCGGCTGGCTTGACGCACTCGACCTTGAAGTTACGTAACGTTCTAATTACTAACTAATTAGTTGTTAGGTAACTTTTGTAGCGAAACTGAGATCGTATGGAAATAATTACTTCGATGTAGAAGCGTTATAAGTGTTTATTGAAATTCTCGTGTAATAAATCCAAGGGTAGAGAGATTCCAACACATTATTTCACAAAATCTTCGCCTCTATTCTAGGCGGTAAAATCAAAATCATATTTGATCTGTTATATTAGTATTGTTTTTAACTCGGCCGCTAGGCCAGTCTATAACAACACAAAAAAGGCAAACATCGCAAACCCGCATGTAACTACAATTTTTTTATACGTTGTTAGGTCCGTTGAGAGTATTTAACATCCAAGTTTGTAACCCTGAAAACCCTGTGCCCCACTGGTGCTCGAAAAACTGCGAATTATTGGCACTTGTTTCAGTTTTTTCGATAAAACTTCTTTAAGGAAGCATTTTTCAAGTATCTTTGTTTATACTTTTAAGTACTCTCAAGGGACCTAACAACATAAAAAAAATCGTAGGTACATGCGCGTTTGCAATCTATGATGTCGTTATAGACTGGCCTACGCCATTATTAATATAATAAGAGCTATCAAAACGTTGACAATTCGATAACAGGGGGGTTATTACGACATAACTTTGCAATTAATTTTACGGTAAGTAAAGGACAGAGCTATAGCCACAGTATAGCTCAGTCCTTTTCTCACAGCGGAAACTGAACTGCATAGCTATGTTATACTAACCCCACAGGTCTAAATCGATACGGTTTATACCGTGTTGAATAGAGGTCCTGGGTGACTGATCGATCAACGAACAGCCGAAACCGCTGGACCTAGGGACTTGAAATTTGGAGGGAATATTCCTTTGATATCCGAGGGGTGCACTAAGGGTGGGTTTCGACCAGAGATGCGCATTAATGTTTTCATACATTTGACAATCGGAGCGAGGTGTCGCGAGGTGTCAAATGTATGAAAACACATTAATGCGCATCTCTGGTGGAAACGCACCCTAAGACGGGATTTTGGAAATTCATTTCGTAAAGGCTTAAAATAGGGGGAGTAGCGGGAATACTTCACAGGTACAGTTTATTGAAATAGGATACCATTCGGAATATGTAATGTCAATCCGATAACAATGAAATACTTTGGTATCTAAGAACTGATGTTATAAAGGAGTCTTGATCTTGAAGGTGGCAGCAGGATTTCCGCTGTACTTAACGTAGGACGTAGGCCAACTGGGTTTACATTCGTTCGTTTGGTCTCCATATACAATTGATGACTGTGTAGTAAAAAGTATACACTCAAAGCAAAAACTTTTATGTTTATACTACGGAACTTATCTCCCTTACCGAAAATCAAACCTAAAGCTGGGTAGCTTCATATATGCTTGGTCGCTAGCAACTAGGCTATAGTCGTCGAAATATATTCAGGTTTTTTTTATGGTAAGGGGAAGGCACGCGAGCACTCAGGCCACCTGATGGTAAGTAGGATCTGAGACCCATAGTCATTGGAAACCTCAAGACTACAATCTCAAAACTGCAATCCTTCAACTTCAACTTCAAATGCGTTGCCAACCCTGAGGACTAAGATGGAATGCCTCTATGCTAGTAATTTCACCGGTTGTCTTATCCCCACACCGGAACACAGCAATGCGAACACTACTGCTTGGCGGTGGGTTAATGGATAAGATGGTGGTAGCTATCCCGACGGACCCTGCACAAGGTCCTACCACCACTACCATATAACCCCATTGCGACAATGTGTTGTATAAAACGCTACTTCACTCAAATGTAAATGATGCGGTCTGTCACTGCGACATGGCCGGACACAATTCCATTTTGTTGACTAAACAAGCATGAGAAAAGCAATGGCACAACTATTTTCTCATGGCCGTAATAAGTGATAAATTACCTGATCATTTCACTAAGCCATCTCGATTACGTCAAAACAAAGAAAGCGACATAACACTCGTCACGGACGGTCGCGGGCGCTCACACGCGACATGTTGTGCGGACGCTCGGCTCTATGGATTCGTTTTACGACATATTTTTTTTGGCTAGGAGAAGCTAAACGAGCTCTCATACCGAGAGAATTGACAACTGGAACTTTTTTAAAAGGTGTTTTAAAAAAAACATGCTTATAGAGGTTTGTCTCAAAAGGGTTCTATTTTTTTTCTTATTTTTACATACATACATACATAAACTCACGCTTTCGTTCCCAGAGTGGGATAGGCATTTCTTATTTTTTCGGTTCATTACTTACTGAGAAAATAAAGAAAGAAATTTCTGGTAAAAAGTAGGTTTGAAAAAAAAGAAAAAATATATATTTTATCACGTTTGTACATTATCTATATCGTTTGTATTTGTTTGAATTAGTTTATATCCAAGAAATATTTTCTTGGAAAAGAAACGTACAGACCTATTCATTCATAAAAGGTACGACATATTCAAAAATCGTGGATATCGGACTTGATTTAGGGGGTGAGAACTGTTATCGCCCGGAGCTAGCAATGTAGGTACAAGTTGCAGAACATTATCTGAAGTTAAGAAATCTTCTCAAGAAATTACTGAGAATATTATCGGAAACATTTGAGAGCATTGAGAATGTTCTACATACACAATTTAAGAATAGTCTTAGAAATTTCCGAGAATTTTCATAAGAAACTTTCACAATTTGAGAAGTTACTTTTCGGTACAATGCTACCTGGAGCTGAATTTTAATGGGTTTTGTTTAACAGCTACGCGATTCAAGCTTCGCTTCTCTATCCTCTTTAGATTTCTAATTTCCCTGGCCCTCGGAGTCCAGTTACCATCAGGGGTCCTTAGGGCCTGTCGACGCGGCACCACACTGTGCATCTGTACGGGCACGGCAACATACCGGCTTTGGGAAGTGGAATCAGCTCTCAGCCTCTGTATTGTCGAACCAATACGACTTGGGGGCCTTCCAAAAACAAGCCAACTAATTTTTTAAAGGCCGGCAGTGCACCTGCATTCCTCTGGTTTAGCGGGTGTTTATGGGTCAGGATGATCTTTTACCAACAGGTGACTCGCTTGCTCGTCTGCTTCCTTTTAACATAAAAAAACAGACTAGGTTTATGAAAAGAGACATGTTATCGTTTTTTTTTGGAAAATTTCAGCGTCACAATCCTCTTAAGATTTCATACTCCAGATGTGTCATCCCTAGGACTAAAGGGCGCTGCATACGTAACGTGATTTTACACGGACGGGACGGGGACGGGATGAAACGACAATATCGTTTCATAGAAAATGTATCGGAATGTACATACATAACGATTGCACGTACGGGATGGGAAAACAAAAAATGTATGCAAACACGTCCCGTCCCCGTCCCATCCACGTCCTGATCACGTTACGTATGCAGCGCCCTTTAGATGGAATACCCTAATGCTAAACTTCTCCAAATTACTGCAATTTCATTCCGCGTTCTAATCACGGTGGCAAACCGTACGTTATTGACATCTCGTCACATTGTGTACGTATTACTGGTTAGTGTTATGCGCTTATCGGCTAGACGGTTACGCAACCGCCGCGCGCGCAGCCCGCTGCGATCTAGAGCGCAACCGTGCGATTTAACTGCATACTTCATTGAAAACCAGCTGGCGTATTATGCGTTTAGTGGGTAAATGGGGATATGACATCCGTCTTTTTCTGAAGTATAAAAAATAATGAAATGGATACTTTATAACTATTTATCCACGGCGATAAACACGGCGAAAACCGTAATAACTGGGAATAAGAAGAAATAAGTTCTAACTGGAAAACGAACCCAGCATTGTCTCCAGCAAAATCTCAGGATTTTGACACAGATTAGCTCCAATGCAAATGCCTTACCACTTAGGTACACCCAAGTGCAAAAATTTGTATATAAAGAATCTTCTCATTTATTTGTTACGAAGTTCTAATTACACTGGAATAAGATGCATTACATATGTTTGAGATGCTGCGTTCTCCCATATTTTTACATTATCACTATCATTTACAGCAATTAAAAACGATCTTTCTTTAAGGAATAACTACGTGCTTTAATTCCCGGCTGGACCTTTATTAAGTTTTTAAACGCACTTTTTTTTTCTAAATTGTGGCCGTTTCTTAAAACGAATTAGGTATCCTAACTCTTTTATAGTTTCCGAATCCTCTATACCTACTTACCAATTTACATTGCTCATCCTGTTTATAACAATTTACGGCATTCAATCAGAACTTAGCTTAGCCTTTCATATTACTACGACTAACGACGTCCTCCCTAGACAAGTGTAGAGGATATTTGTGTACTTACGAGTGTCTGTTTGACTACGTCGTCGACTCGCGAACTTCAGGAGCCAAATAGTAATTTCACTACACGTCTAGGTTTAGTCAGGGTCGTCGCTGCAAGAAAATATTTCTTGGAAAGAAACCAATTACAAAAATAAAAAAACGTAAACTTATAAACCTACATACATACATACCTTCACGCCTTCATTCTCAGAGTGTGGTAGGCAGAGCTACAGAAATATACCAACAACTCAAAAAAAATGTTGATAGTTCTGTAACCAAATTTTGCACAAATAGGCTAAGGTCTACCAGTGTATTAGTGACCTGTTGCAAGCCCATCGCCTAACAGTACTACAAGCCTTTATTTCCTTAGTCGCCTCTTACGAAAGAGGGGAAGACGTGGAGTGGCACTATTCTAACTCGGCAACCACACGGTTATGCGTCGGTTCACAATCCTCAATAAATTATTTACCGAATAGAAAAGTTAAATGTAGGATTCTTGTTTCTATCTACTCAACACAACAATACCATAATAAACCTCACAAGTAAAAATTTCATAACATATCACTTTAGACTGTAGACGTCTTTCCTTCAAGCGCCAGTTGCAGAGCAGGGGAATCTACGCGCTTTCCCCTAAACCCTTGGGAATTTCCCCAACTCGGGGATTTGTACCTGCTATATTATTCAGTATTCTCTTAATAGCGTCCACTGAGAATTTGTCTGTTTGGTACGCGTTATTTGTTTGTCAAGTTTAATTTTGCCAACATTAATGACTGCAGAATCTAAATAATAGGGGTCCATATTGGCTCATATAAAAATTTGTAGTCCGAATGTATTGTTATTCATAATCATCGCAAGTCATCAAGTGTTTTTTTTTAAACAGGTTTTATTTCAGGGTTTTTATAAAACAAGCCTAACCTAACCTAACCTTATTTAACAGCTAGATATTTCAAAAATCCTGAATTAAAAACCGTTTTAGTAAAAAACACTTTATGACTTGTGATGATTATGAATAACAATACATTCGGACTAAAAATAATTATATGAAACAAAGCGCTCCCAAATAATAGATATTGTAGGTAGTTTTGACGTAAGTTGTAATCCGGTTGCATTTGACGATTTCATACATATTAACAGGGCGTCTAGTCTAACGGTATATTGCCTTTGACGTATTATTGTATTGATTTAACTTTTAAGAGACTTCGTAACATTGACAATGTGATAGACATGTAAAAGGCAATATAGTTTAGCTATTTACAGAGGCCGAGGTACTTTATTCCTATTTGGGTGACAAAGAAATAGAAATCATTAACTTCGACTGTCAGTATTTAATTAAACCCATTGACTATTTTTTTTATGCGCTTTGCTTAAGTAAATACAATTATTCTCATTTTTCTTACTCTTATTCTTATTTTAAATGGATTCAGTATGATTAAATCATACTAGTTTATAACTACAGTAATGTAAAGGAAATCAACAATTAAATTGTTTTCACGGAATTGTCACTTGTCCTACTTCTGGCCTCCCATGAGCGTGTGGTGAAGCACGCATCGAATTATGAATCTTGTGTCAATCTACAAAAGTTAGAAATCTCTCTGCCAAATGTCTTTATGGTAATTCAGTGTTGGTTTTCCTTCATATTGATGACTTAATACCAAATTATAGGTTTGTTCATTTCCTCCTAATTTTGTTTACTTGACTTATTAAAGACAAGCTCAAAATAGAAATCTTTGACAAATTTAATTCGTCAACATTTCCATAAAAAGAGGATGTTGTAATAAATTCTTTCCTTAACCTTACAAACTAACATTTTCCCCGTAAATCCATTTCCTTCCAACACTTCAAATAACCCACTCCATTTTTGATAAATTCCTAAACCTAACCTATAAACTGAATTCCGCTAACATACAGCAATGATCCAAGAGCCTGACAATCCAATTTCATCTCCGTCTCAAGGGTCGGACCCGATAGATGGAATCCTTTGGATTCCGCTCCAATGCTGTACGTTTATAGATATGTATTTACGGGTACTGGTTATTGCATTTTGTTTGACCTTAAAGATTCTTTAAAATATAAGTATACGGAGAAATTTCGAGGTTTTTACCGACTCATCTCGACCGCGTTTTCTATTTGCATTATGATAATGGAATTAACTACTAAGTGTGTCCGAACTTGGACACAAAGACAGATATTATATGTTCAATTCCTTTCCAAGAACATGATACTCAGATTTATATAATTTACTACACTTCATAAGGGACCTATGTACCAAATTTGGAATCTCTAGACCCAGCGGTTTGGGCTGTGCGTTGATAATGTCAGTCAGTCACTTAGTCAGTTTCTTCTTTTATATATTTAGATTATCTTACGTATCTAGGATATAAAGTACACAATAAATATTCTCTGTTTGTATAAGCAATATAATTAAAATAATACACTGTTATTCACTAGTGCACACTACATGAGTGAGGACCAAAAAGTTGGAATCGTTAAGCGTAGTTAACCGAGTTAACCATATTAACAACGAAGGCGGAAAAAGTTCCGTTGTGCGACGAAAACTATCCTTAGACTTGTATGGCTAATTTTCATAAAAAAATTAACTGCGTGAGTTATCGTGCCAACTTTTTGGACCTTACCCAGATACGATACTCGTTACAACCAAATTGCTTTTTGACATGTTACCGTATTGTTTTTTCTTGGCCGCCATACAGTCAAGCAAATAAAAACTATCGTAACGTTGACAATACGATAACATTTCAAAAGGATTATGGCTTTGTCATGCAGTTTAGAGCCCCAGTTTTGTTACAGTTTAGGCAAAGGCTCCCAAATTATCCCAAAGAACGCGAACCATCTTGAATCAATCAAATCCAGTGCAATCCGGTTCAAATCAGTCCAAACCGGTTCTTGAAGGGGCCTCTCGAGTGAATATCCGTGTCGTGAATGCGAACTATTCCTGCCCCGGATATGGTAAGTTTGCGCATCGAGTGCAAGCCGGGATAACGAGAGCTTTCGTAATTAGAACCTGGTTAATAATTTGTAAGTTAGAGTTAAGGGCATACGAGTATTTTAATGGCATTTATTTTGACACTGGCTATTTTTGACCTGAGTCATGTTATTTATTAGACAAATAGTACTAAGGTAAGTCTATTAATAAAATAAAACACGAACACGGACTCATTCAATAATCATTGTTGTTGTTGTGCTCGACGTTTCGATCGCATTGCAACGACCGTGGTCACGAGAAGCCTGAAGAGGCGCGCATCAATGTCTGCGGGTGGTGCGAGTTTTCCGAACTACTCGCTCCTGGTGTTTGTTGATTTTGTCTAGACCCCCCTTAATTGTGTATCCATGATTGGTTGTGATAAATTTCCATTAGGTGAGTTGCCTCACGTTGATCCAGCTTCTATCTTTCGATAGTGTAGTGTTTAGTAATAAATCACTCCGAGTGTTGTTTTTAATATTTTAATGATTATTTAGTAACTTAACCAACTTCTTAGTTCACGTACATTCGTTACTGACAGTCTCGTTTCATTATGTGTCGAGTCTGTACCCGTACAGACGCTACCCTGACAGCTGCCAAATATGTCACACGGTTCATTTAATAGCGTCTGTACAAGTTACGTTCTATTACGGTGGGTTTAGACCAAACGAGCGAATGCTCTAGAACATGTTTTGTCTTTATTTTTAGACAGAAAACGTAAGAGATAATGCCATAGAATTCTTGTCGTTCGCTTGGTCTAAACCCACCGTAAAAGATAGTTTCCTGACTGAATAGTGTAAGGAAAAAGTAACAGTATTGTTCGACAGTTCAGGCTTCCGACATCTATCTGGTAACTCATCTGGTCTTAATTTTAAGAAGGCATTTTCAAAAATGTAATGACCCATAAACGCGAAAACCTTTACAACAATAAACCAAGACCTCAATAATGACCATATGATGCCACGAAATTCGTAATAAACGAATGAGAAAATCCAATATCACTTGGCCGTAAAATTCTTTATGGTTCTATTTATAGGTCGGAGCTCCGGTCGTGTCGTAAACGTTACGGACACTGATAATGGTTTTAAAATAAAACAAGATGGCGGTCTTAACGATTTTGTCCGATACTGGGGCGACTTCGGAAAAAATGGAGTTAGTTTTGATGTTTCATTTAAACTAGCGATGCGAGAATCTCTCTTTTTCTTAATTCTTCACCATAACCTGTTCTATACCACTCGCATTCAGCAAAGATCATCCGCCCACCTCTTTAGCTAGCATTTTGCCATCTTGTCGCCACTCCAAAATATATCCGCAACAACAGCTATCTTCTCCAATCATGATTGTCAATCTTTACTCTTTTTTCTTACCTAGGTAAGATATTTATTCATTTCGAGCAACAAGGCCAATAATAACAAATAGGTACCTTAAAGACTAACATACATAAAAATATACTTAATTCTATGAGCAGTATTTGATGCTTAAAACAACTGGGCATGAGCATGTCGAACCATGCTCAGTTAAGGGTTCCGAAGTCGTTCCAACAAATACAACAAGTATGAACTGATTTTCTATTTAAAGTTATTTGGTGCTGTCTTACATCATTTTAGTAGCTATAAACACTCTAGTCGCCTGTATTTCAGGATCCAATCAAGTCTGTTTAGTCGTTAAATTCGTTATGTGCATTTAAGATATTTTCCAGATTTTTAGTACTTGTTATGGCTGTATGGGATGGAAACACTTAAAGCTAGGTCCACATTTGTATCATTTTGCCGATCACGATCACGCGTTTCGTATTGAGCTCCCGTATCCAAAGTATGGACGCTCACTTTGGGCACACCGTATCACTACCCATCGTCGCTTGAAAAAATGCGTCCATACTAACCGTAGCGTAGCAGCGTATCGTGTCATAACGCCGTATCATTAAGTGTGGACGCTCACAAACTTGTCAAGTGCATGTCCGTATCCCCTTTGATGATCGGGGAAAAACACCTCGAGAGCGATCACGGCGTATCGCGTATCAAATCATAACTTCGTATCGTGATACAGTATCAAAACACGTCCATTCCTACCGATCTTGATACGCGTATCCGATCGCGAGTGTGTGGGGTATAAAATAAACACGTTTGAACATCGATCCCGAGCGATCAGAAACGGCGCGCCGCATGATCGCGCTGTTTTTGCGTCCACACTAGCGATCTTGATACGCGTCGGTGCAACGCGACGGAGATACGATACGACGAAATGATACAAATGTGGACCCAGCTTAACGCTAGCGAAAATGGCTCAGACAGACGGACATGGCGAAACTATAAGGGTTCCTAGGAACCCTAAAAATAGAGTATAGTTTATTTCTACATTCTCAGAAATGGCCCCTAGGCCAGCGTTGTCAAGCAGCCGCGAAAATATTATTTATTTTTAATTCCGTGACCTATTATGCGTTAACATTATTTATTGCTACTCCATTGTCCCGTACTTGAAAGTATAAATATCTTTGTTGCTTTGTAACCGTGACGTAAGTCAACAATATAGGTACATACCCCCATATGTCACTCAGGCCTGAATTTGTAAACACTGCCTTTATAATAGCTAAATAAGGAACTATGTTGTGTCAACGTTTGTGAGACATAGTGTTTTGCGGAAGTGAGCGGTAGATATAATGAGATGACATCAGTTGCCCGTTGATTGGAGTGCGTTGAACCGAGAGGCGTTGTACGTTCAACTAGATATTGTAGAATTGATCCTTTTCTGCGAATTTTGTATGAACTATTTTCGACATAATTGTCGAATTAAAAAGTTAATAATAATACTACTTGTATAACTTGGTACAGTCCACATCATAAATAAGTGATCATTTATGTTCCTTGTCACTTTAACGTCGTGTTTGAAATGTCATACAAAATTGTGAAACGATTGAAAGCGACAAGGTACATAAATGATCACTTATTTATGCTGTTGACTGTACTTGTATGAAGTTAGGGTTCCACAGTTTTTTAACCGTATGACAGCAGTTAATTTTTATAAAGAATTGCACTGCCCTCCTAAGCAAAAATGCAATAACTAAATTCAATAGCCAAAGCAGATTCAACTCTCTTCTGTTTGTAACTAGGTTGCAATTTCTACAGATGTTTTGTTTGAGATAACGCCATTATGCTTAGTAGGGCAGTGCAGCATCCCTTCAATGAATGAAGTGAACTGCCGAAGTCAGACAGAAGTCTTTTTTTTTTGTTGGGATTTAAAAAAAGGTTGATTTGCATCTGGATCATCCCATGCGGAAGATTTTACTGTAACCGGTAAATAAATTCAAACGCATTTATTAGTAGAGTCAAGCTAACCACGCGAAATATTTTAATTAGTCGCATATTTACTTGCGCAACTATTGTATAGCTGCTAACCAGCTAAGAAACAACTAGAAGTCGTAAATCAGCGCTTTATGCAACCAACTTGTGACCAGCTGGCAAACTTCGCTCCCATTCTACTTTCTAGGACTTGTATTCAAAGCAATTAATTGTGTAATTGTTGTGGGTCCAGTATAATCTAAGGCAATGCCGTGTGTATCTTAAAACGTTTAACCTAAGCTTAGGGACTATTGGCATAACCTACTTCTCGTTACTACCTACAATGTAACAGAATCTCTTTACTGTACCTAATGGCAGATAGCATCAAGGATATGACACACACACACACACACACACAAACACACACACACACACACACACACAAACACACACACAAACACACACACACACACACACACACACACACACACACACACATACACAAACACACACACACACACACAAACTCGCACACACACGTACGCAGACGCACATGCACATGCACACGCACACACCCATATACAACCCCCATTTATACGATGAAACGAAATATCAAAATGATTATTTTTCATTTTCACTTAATTTTTATGCTAGACCAATTTAAATTATGTTTACCTACAAAGAAACTGTTGGCCGTTTGACATACTCGTAGATCTAAGTAGCAACGGTGATATATTAGGTTCAACAAGTTCAAATGGGTCGCTTACATGCAAAGCATTATGTGTCCTCTGTGTAGTAACTATTGGGGAGTAATTTGCTCCAAGTTGCGAAGGTCTCGGGATTCAAACTGTTATGCAATACATAGAGTTGCAGTGTTAGTGTGAGCGGAAAACATACCCGCTATAATTTTCTAACGTTACCTGCTTGTAATTTAAGTTGTTGACAATTGATGACCTTTGGTTAAGATATTAAGTGACTAGTATTAATACATAAGTCGTAGTTTAACGTCTAATACTATTATAATCAGAGCCAAGCTTCCTTATTTATCTGTTATCTCTGTAATTTGGTTGTTTTGTACGGAACTGGACTACTGAGCCTTGTTTTCTTACAGTAGTTTGGCTATTCAAATGAGACAGGTTACTTATACTATAGAATACCTAAAAGGGAGACAAAATGTCATTTCACATTGCTCAACCATGAAGTTTTTGAATATTGATAATATTGACAGTTGTAACGCTAACCCAAAATTATGTAAGAAACTACTAAAAAAACATTACATCGAAAATGTCTCCGCATATACCCAATTGCAAGTCTCCGTAAATGTATTTTTATTATTTGTGTTTAATTATGGACCGCTTCGCGCGATTTCGCCTGCTATTGTTCAAGCCTTACGAGGTTTCTAATAATGCCTTTAATTGTCAAAAACTGTCTTTTTTTTCCTTATAAATAAATAAATTTAATAAAAAAACAATTCTAAACTTTTTTTTTGTTGCGTGTGATGGAATAGTAACAAGAGCATTTTTTTTACGATTATCAACAATCAGGAACTTCATGGTTGTGCATTGTGTCAGGATTGATTTGTTATCTGATGCCTTGTACTGAGAGGAGGTTTAGTAGTCGTGTTTCTTATAAAACACCAATCATTCCTAACCGTCCAACAAATCACATTTTAAAATGTAAGTATAAAAAAAAAATGGAAGTAAATGTATTGTGCTAGACCGTGTATGACACGAAACCCATACGGCGAAATTAAAAACATTTATTGAATTAGACGCTTAACTATGTTCTCCATAGGAATCAAAGCGGCATCTAGCTTCGTAGATTATCCGTATAACCACAAAACAAACTGGTCTGATTCTGTCAAAATGTGTCCAATTACTAAACACCAGCTGTCACTGGCAACCCAACTTATTGCAAAATCTCCTCCATAGCCTGGCACGTGGGCCGCCATACCTCTCTACACAAACTATACGTATTATATCTACTATAGTTCAAGTTGGCCCTTGCACAACGCCTGCAGATAACGCCAGTCTCAGAAGTTTGGACATTTATAGATTAACGGTTACTTGCAAATTGTGAAGGGGACAAGTAGTTACGTTGTGGAGCAGAAACTTGCCTTAGTTTGGCCTTAGAATTAACCTGGAAGTAATTGTAGCCATCTTATGTATCAGAGCATGTAAGGTGGTCAAAACCTTGACTCTGTTGTTAAAGTTAGTGAAAGCGCGTATATAATATTCGACGACGCGTTGACCTAGTTGGTAGTGACCCTGCCTACGAAGCTAGTGGTCCTGGGTTCAAATCCCGGTACGGGCAGCTATTTGTATGATGAGCACGAATGATTTGTTTCTGAGTCATGGATGTTTTCTATGCACCCCATATTTCTCTATTTAAGTATTTATATCGTTGTCTATAGTACCCATAGTACAAGGCTAGAGCTTAGTTTGGGACTAGCTCAATTGGTGTGACATCTTCCCCTGATATTTACTATATTGAAAAGCAGATAACTACTTATATACATGATATTGCTAGACTTAAGAGACAAATCACTTGCAGAACAGATGACCCATTGGCCATCGAAGAATTCTCGAGTGGCGTCCAAGTACCGGAAGATGTAGCGTGGGTAGACCTCCAACAAGGTGGACCAACAGCAGGTAAGGTTGAGGGAAACCGATGGATGCAAGCGGTGAAGGGCCGGTCCTTGTGGCAAACCTTGACGGAGGCCTAGGTCCAGCAGGTGATGTTGATGATCAGTGATCGGAATAGGTAGAGTATATTTACCTAAAGTTCGCAAAAGGACATAATATAGAGAGGTTACAACCGGGTGAAATATTATTTTACTTTTATTGAATTCCCGATTTCCGGTATTTCTCTGGTACTAGGTAGTAAATGTAGTCGCAAGGAAGTCTCCAGTTTATGTGTGTATTCTACAAAGTTTAGGTAAATTACATAATTAGATATAAGGAAAGTTACAGGCCCCTTTTATGACATACTCACATAAAATATCCCATATCGTGAGTAAATATTACGTATATTTAGCATTAAAAATAACGGAAATCCGGAATTCAATAAAAATAAATTAATATTTCACCCGGTTGTAACCACTCTATATTATGCCCTTTTGTGATCTTTAGGTAAATATACTCTACCTATTCCGATCACTGCTGATGATCCATTAAATGAAAGTCGGTGAAATGATTCCTACTACATTCTAGTTGTTATGAAGCGTTCATCAGTAATCCAAGTGATCCCAAGTATTAATACCCATATTCGACAGCTTTACTAAAGCCCGAATACGAATTTAGGTATCTGAAAATACGTCCCGAAACGATATAAACCCAGATCCAGTTTATTGGGATGGTAAGGAAATTGACAGAGAGCCCCGAGCGTCATTTGTACCTAAAAAGGTAGACTGGGAATAAAGCTGGGATAAAGTACGAATGAATGTTCAATAAGGTACGTGTTGTTTGTGGGTCACATGACGTCGGGAGATCTGACATGCTTTTTATGTGCATTTTCTTGTTAGACTTTTTATTTCAGATTAGATATAATGTACAAAGAATTTTAGTGGATTCGTGTTGTACGTTTAATTGTTTTAATTCATCGCTTTAATCTACTATTCTTACTTATATTAAAAGCGCGATGGTGTCTTTGTTTGTTTATTTGTTTGTTCCACCTTGACGGTTCAACGTCTCGACGAATCGGTGTGAATTTGGTACTGAGATAGGTAAGAGACAAAAGTAGGATAGGTACTTTTTATCCCAGAAATCACTGAAAAAAGTTTTCCAGAGAATTGCTATAAACTCGGGAGCAAAAATTTGTTTTTTCACATTGAGCTTCACTTAAAACATCGTGAGAACATATTTTACGGTAAAAGTATCACAAATCATAATTGTCTGGCGATGAAACTGACAGAGTTTACCAAAAGTCAGCACTGCAACTTAGGGACCTGTAAGAAACATGAATACTCTTTTCTCTAAGGCCGGCAATGCATTTGCGATTCCTCTCCAGCGGGCCTATTATGGGCGTTTTTATCGACGAGGATAAACGAGGAAAAAACACCTGTCAATTTTTGAACAGTATGTAAGAGAGAGATTGACAGAGGCTTTATACATCTCGATAAAGGCAACCATAATACGGGCCCTGGGCAGCGGTGATCACTACATCACGTGCTCTGCTGGCTAATTTACCCCCTCTAGCATAAAAACAAACTAAGTAAAACCATTTGCACCTATTTGGCACTCCAATTCCAATTTATCATTCGTTCAGCAGGTATTAGGTAACCTAAACGAATTTTCTCCTGCTCTCTTCCATTAGCTACCTTTGAAAAACTTCAATAGGTGTACTGCATCCTTTTATCAGCTGAAATAAGATCTCCAACAATGGAACCTGCAGTACAATTGAAAATAACAACTGAGTTTCCCTCGGTGTTTACCGGGACGAGTTCATTCGATTCGTACAACTAAGTTAGCTCTGGTGAATGTTGCATTGTTTGAGATATATCCCAGGTTTGTTAGAATCAGGTTTGATCAAGTTTATTGAAGCATCGTCCTCTTACTAAGTTCAGGATTACAGCAGCACCGGTGTCCGCCGATATCATTTTATTAAACTTTGTCTGTTGACAAAGAAAGAAATACGAAGTTTTTGTTCGAGAATTTTTATCTCTTAAGAAGGCCAACATATGTTAAAGTCCGTAGTGTTCTGCGATCTGAATCTCAATAACCATCACGCCTATGAATAATATATATTACAAATATAATCCTCAACAGTTTTTATGTCTCAAACATGACACTTTTTTCGCGTGATTTTGTTGAATCTTCCAAACCTCGATCTTTATCAATGATAACTGATTCAATTGTTGAGTACTTATAACCATTTTTTTCGGTATTTTTTCCGGTTTTATTGTAAACAACAATTATTTGATTATGATCCTGCACAAACTATCTCCAACACAATTTTATTTTTATGTGGGTGTGGCATCCTAATATTCTCTCAATACGTAATTGATGTTTAACAACATGGTTATGTTAGTTACGGATTTTGTTTCAGAGTCTTGGTAGTTTTCTACGTAGAGTATGTATTTAGAGGTGTATACATATATGTATTTTTATCGTTAAGTCTACCAGCGCTTCATAAAAAGAAGCACCGAAATTCAGTCGTCAACCAAAAATCCTTTAGCCGCCTCCAAGCAGTTTCAACTTAAATTTATATTCATTCAATAGAATAAATTCGACAAGACTAATTTAATTATTTCTAAATGTATTTAATAAAACGCGATCGAGCTAAAAATTGGCTCGAATTCCACCCCGCCAGTTAACGAAGGTACACAACACTCAAATCAAATCTTTCGGATTTCTGGCTAACTACGCAATTTTGGAGATAATTGGGATCGCTTTGCTAATATAAATAAAATTTGTAATATAAATATATTAAAGCCAGATTCGTTAAAATATAAATTTAAGATACTTCATTCACTGAAATATCTATTCTGCATATTTTGAATCATAAAACTAATTTCAATTTACTAACTTATTATTTTATCAGAATCAATTGCCAGAAGCGGTTTAAAAAAAATGAGGCCGTATGTATGTAAACACTTTATTGTAAAAAAAAAAAAAACAAAAAAAAACAAGACAAAAAAAGATTGTACAAAAGCTATTTTATTCCTTTGAGGGATCTCTTCCAGGTAACGCTTGAGATATTGAGAAAATTAAAAAAACCATATTATAAGCTGTTAATTCCTGACAAGTTCCACTCAGTTTTCTTGAGTTTCAGCCCTTGAAGGCGTGTAATGTGCGTTTCTACAGTATACAAGATTAATATCACAAAAAATGGCGGTACCCGGGGAAGGATTTATGCAGAGTGACGGCAGCGAATGCGTTTTTAATTTGTTCATAGCAACCCTTTGACATGTTATAGTATTGTTAACGTTACGATAGGTAGCTCTTATTTACTTGACAGTAATGGCGGAAATGTTAAAAACAAAACAAAACAATAAAAGTTATAAAAATACGTCAATCGTAATATGGTTTTACCGCGTTGAATAGGCCCAGTTCGTTATATTTTGGGAACAAACGTTTTAGACAGAGTACAATTTTCATATGCTTACATACTGTTACGCCGATGGCATAAGGCGTCTCATCTTTTATCGTTAATTTTGGTGCTTTAGAAGCGTTTTCAGCAGGCTGAAATATCGTTTCAGTCCGTTTCAGAGGTAGCTCTATCACATACCAAATTATTAGATTTTCGACCAACTTGCCGTTGTTTTCAGGCGCCTGAAACATGTTTTCAGTCCGTTTCAGGCCACCCTCTATCAGGTGACGCCATAACCTGAAAACCCATTTTCAGGCATTTTCAGGACCCCTTATGGGCCTTTGAAGTACATTTCAGTATATGGCAATTTTCCACTAAGAGTGACAGAGATAGCATGATTGGAAAGAGACGGCTATACTGAGAGCCTTCCAGAAACGTGTGAAAGAGATAGCATGATTAGAAAGAGACAGCTATACTGAGAACCTTCCAGAAACGTGTGAAAGAGATAGCATGATTAGAAAGAGACAGCTATACTGAGAACCTTCCAGAAGCGTGTGAAAGAGATAGCATGATTAGAAAGAGACAGCTATACTGAGAACCTTCCAGAAATGTGTGAAAGAGATAACACGAAATGAGACGGCAACACGCGGAACATTCCAGACTCATCCAGATCCGTGAATCAAGGTCATTGCGATCGTAAAAACAACAAGGTAGTAAGGCGTAGAACATTCTAGCAACGAACAGTCTCGATCGACCTTGACGGGGCGAAGTACATCGAACATTCCGGAAGGCGTTCTAGAATAATCGGACTCGGGAACTATAAAACGGCGGACACCGGTTGCGACGAGTCAGTCTTTACTTGGAAAGCGATCAGTGCGAATAAGAGCGACCCGAGCGATCATCTGAGTATTCGAAGTTTATTGTGCGATAATTGTTTTGTAACGGTTTAAGTGAGTGCGTTATTAAAGTCTACTTTTAATTATCGGTGTATTCGTGCATTTCTATCAGTTACCTACCCCCACGTACGTAACATTTGGTGTCAGAAGTGGGATAGAAAATGCCAGTAACTCCGCGAGATCAAGAGCAGGAGGGGGTCAAAACTCGAAGTCATACTGCAGCCGAGGACTCTGCGGCTGCCGCCGGTACGTCTACCGCTACTGCACCGGCTGCAACAGTGTCAACTAAACCGGAATTTGACCTGAACGCAATCTTAATCCTCTTGAAGGAACAATCAAGAGCACAAGAGGAGCAATCGAGAGCTATCCGTGATGAACTACGGGGTCAAAAGAAATCCCAAGAAGAACAATCGAGAATTCTCCTAGAGGTACGAGAGGCCACTTCAGAATGGAAGAAGGAAATAACTGAGGTTCAAGAAAAACTTGTTGACATGGACATTAAGTTCGAGAACCGTCTCCAGGGAGTTAATAAAAAGGTTGAAAATCGCCTCCATGACTTCAAGGAAAAAGTTGATGACCACGAAAATCGCCTCCAGACGATAAGAAATGAAGTGAAAAAGCTGGAAATCAAAGTGGCCAATGGTTCCCCTGGGTGTGAAACCTCTATCCCGGTTGCTGGAAGATTTAAGGCGCCACCGTTTGATGGGACTTTGTCATGGACAGCCTATAAACTCCAATTTGAGTCGGTTTCCCAGGCGAATGGCTGGAACAAGGACCAGGCGAAGACGGCTCTAACTTTGGCACTTCGAGATGAAGCCCTCACCGTGCTGGAAGCTTTGGGAGAGAATAAGACATACGACCGCCTTCTTGAAGCTTTGGAGGCACGTTATGGTGACAGCCATCTCGAGCACGTCTTTAGAGCTCAGCTTAAGGATCGAGCCCAGGGACGTAATGAGTCATTACAACAGTGGGCCCTGGAAATAGAAAAGTTGGTCAGGAAAGCGTACCAAAGTGCATCGGCTTCATTTGTGGATAGCATGCTAGTACAGGCCTTCATCGATGGAATTCGTGATTTGGAAGCAAGAGCTGCTGTGCGACTGGGACATCATGGGAGCCTGAAGGATGCAGTTGCCCACGCCTTGGAGGTCGAAGCTGTACGCCAGGACTCGAGGCCTTTTGGGGTGCGAGATGTTTCGGCCAGGGAGCCGACTGCTCCTCGCCGTGAAGTTGGGCCAAGATGTTATTGGTGTGGAGAGCGCGGACACTTGCAATCCAGTTGCCCGAAAAGGAAAAGAAAACAGTGTGACCAATTTGTACGTGGAATACGGAGTGATGGCGGTCAACAGCGAATGTTTGACGAGAGTCGCAAGGTCGCGCCGCCGCTGGTGGCTGCGAAGAGAGACTCGGCTGCAGCGAGAACAAGTTATGCGCAGCAACCTAAAATTACCGACAATGGTAGATATGCGAGTGCGGTGCCTTCGATTGCGTCGGGAACTGTTGGGTCATGGCGGAAGGCTGGCGGAGTGTGCTCGGAGCGAGCTAGCCAACCACGTGCGAGTGGAGGAGCTAGTTTGGCGCGTACCAACCAACATCTCAGCATTCGCAGTAAGAGATCACATGGAACAACAGACGTCCTTTCTCGAAAACCTTGTCATCAAGAGGACAAAGACAGTGTGGGAATGTTGAGGACTGACACTGTTAGCGAGGAATGGAGTAATGAGGCCATGCGACGAGCTCAGCAAGAAGACATTGACATCAAGCCCATTTTTGAGTGGATTAAAGCGGGCGTGCCTAAACCAAAATGGTGTGAAGTAGCTCCGTTGAGTAGAGAAACAAAGAGCTACTGGGCTCAATGGGAAAGCTTGGTTATGCATAATGGCGTACTGTGCAGGAAATGGGAGTCGACCAATGGAAAGGATGTTCACCTACAAGTAGTTGTCCCAAGAAAAAGGGTAAGTGATGTGTTGAGATCCTTCCATGACGGAATTTCCGGTGGGCACCTTGGAGTGAAGAGGACCTTAATGAAAGTTCGGCAACGCTTCTACTGGATTCACTGCCGTGAAGATGTGGAAGACTGGTGCAGGAAGTGTACAAACTGCTCATCAGTTAAGGGGCCGCAAACACGCAGTAGAGGTGCGCTCAAGTTGTACAACGTTGGAGCACCTTGGGAAAGAATTGCTTTGGACGTCGCTGGCCCGTTTCCAACATCCGAATCCGGCAACAAGTACATCCTCGTTGTAATGGATTACTTCACCAAATGGCCTGAAGCATTTGCGATCCCTAACCAAGAAGCAGTCACAGTCGCGGAGAAATTAGTGATGGAAGTGTGTTGTCGATTTGGGGTGCCTCTCGAAATTCACAGTGATCAAGGCAGGAACTTTGAGTCTCAGGTGTTCCAGGAGACTTGCCGAATTATGGGTATTCATAAGACCAGGACAACGCCATATCACCCACAATCGGACGGAATGGTCGAAAGATTCAACCAGACGCTGGAAAGACATTTGGCCAAAGTGGTTGAAAGTCACCAAAAGGATTGGGATAGGCATATTCCTCTCTTCCTGATGTCATACAGATCGGCAACTCACGAAAGTACGGCTGTCACTCCAGCTTACGTGAACTTCGGAAGAGAACTTCGCTTACCTGCAGACCTTTTAACCGGACGTCCTCCAGATTCGCCGAAATCGATCACCGAGTATGCCAGTGATTTGCGAAACCGTATAGACGATGTTCACAGTCACGTTCGTGAACACGGACTTCAAGCCAGTGCGAAGATGAAAACACGATATGACCGAAAATCTAACCAAGTGGGGTTCGAGGAAGGTTCATTAGTATGGCTGCATAACCCCATGCGAAGAAAAGGGAAATCCCCGAAACTATCACCGAATTGGGAAGGGCCATACAAAGTAGTCACAAATATCAACGACGTTACGTATCGGATACAGCGGAGCCAGAGAAGTCCCTGCAAGGTTGTCCACGTTGACCGACTAGCGAGATACTACGGAACTAATAATGCTCGGGACGAGCATGTCTTAGGAGGGGGTAGTGTTACGCCGATGGCATAAGGCGTCTCATCTTTTATCGTTAATTTTGGTGCTTTAGAAGCGTTTTCAGCAGGCTGAAATATCGTTTCAGTCCGTTTCAGAGGTAGCTCTATCACATACCAAATTATTAGATTTTCGACCAACTTGCCGTTGTTTTCAGGCGCCTGAAACATGTTTTCAGTCCGTTTCAGGCCACCCTCTATCAGGTGACGCCATAACCTGAAAACCCATTTTCAGGCATTTTCAGGACCCCTTATGGGCCTTTGAAGTACATTTCAGTATATGGCAATTTTCCACTAAGAGTGACAGAGATAGCATGATTGGAAAGAGACGGCTATACTGAGAGCCTTCCAGAAACGTGTGAAAGAGATAGCATGATTAGAAAGAGACAGCTATACTGAGAACCTTCCAGAAACGTGTGAAAGAGATAGCATGATTAGAAAGAGACAGCTATACTGAGAACCTTCCAGAAGCGTGTGAAAGAGATAGCATGATTAGAAAGAGACAGCTATACTGAGAACCTTCCAGAAATGTGTGAAAGAGATAACACGAAATGAGACGGCAACACGCGGAACATTCCAGACTCATCCAGATCCGTGAATCAAGGTCATTGCGATCGTAAAAACAACAAGGTAGTAAGGCGTAGAACATTCTAGCAACGAACAGTCTCGATCGACCTTGACGGGGCGAAGTACATCGAACATTCCGGAAGGCGTTCTAGAATAATCGGACTCGGGAACTATAAAACGGCGGACACCGGTTGCGACGAGTCAGTCTTTACTTGGAAAGCGATCAGTGCGAATAAGAGCGACCCGAGCGATCATCTGAGTATTCGAAGTTTATTGTGCGATAATTGTTTTGTAACGGTTTAAGTGAGTGCGTTATTAAAGTCTACTTTTGATTATCGGTGTATTCGTGCATTTCTATCAGTTACCTACCCCCACGTACGTAACATATACATATATATACATTCATATACATACATACATTAAATCACGCCTGTTTTCCAGAGGGGTAGGCAGAGACCAATTCTTTCCTCCTGCTACGATCCTGACAAATCTCTTTCGCTTCTTCCACATTCATACATCGAGTCATGCATGCACGTCGGATTTGAGTACGTAAGATTCGTCCCTTTTCCAGAATTCCTCCGATTTGATTCGAAACAGTACGCCTAGCGCGGCCCCTTCCGACCCTTCCACTCACCTTCACTCTGTATTATCTCTTTCTTTAATCTTCTTTCATCCATCCTTTCCAAATGACCTAACCATCAAAGCGGATTGAAAAGGGCATCCTTTTCAGTCTTAGTACATCTTCTTTTATCATTATCATTTTCATATGCTTCATCTCTTATAAACATACTAGTATTTGCGTCTTGGCTCCGTTAGTATATAACCCGTTTATAATTATTCCCTCGAGAATGATAAAATTTTCCGGGACTAAAAGTATTCTAATCTGGGACATGGATTAAGTATCTGCCAAATCTATACTATACTCATATTATTATATAAAAATGAATCCCTGTTTCCCTTGGTCACGCCATAACTCAAGAATGGCTCCACCAATTTTAATAAAAAAAAGTTGTATATTCGTAGTTATCATGACAAGACAAAAAAAAACATAACCGGGCGGCGCCGGACACGGACAGCTCGTTTCATATATATATCCGATCAGTCGTTTGTACATGATAGAAAAACCAACATCCTCTCTAACTTTCACTTGGAAATTTGTAGTTTTTTTTTCATTATTGGAATGGTCCTCCCACCACTTATCCTACCGCCACGCAGCAGTGTTCGCATTGTTGTGACCCGGTATTGTGTTAAGACATCTTGTGTGATGACTAGCATAGAGGCATTCTAACTTAATCCTCAGGGTTTGCAACGCATTTGTTGTTTAAGGATTTCAATCTTTAGACTGTAGTCTTGCGATTGCCAATGTGTATGGCTCTCAGATTATATCATGTGGTTTGTATGCTCGTTGCCTTTTCCATGCCATTAAAAAAGAAGGATACCAAGTAGGAAGTAGGATTTCATACACATAGATACAGTCAAGTTCATAAATATGTACCTATACACTATACCTTACCTATTTACCTACCTTGGCTATTTAATGTCGTGTTCAAACTTCCATATACGAATTATCGATTAAAGTGACAAGGTACTAAAGTGTATACACATACACCGTTTTGGATACGGAACTCTAAAAACTACCGTTCTTTTATTATTCAAATACAAATCGAATATCGTATTAAAACAGTTACATTATGAATGGATAAAACAATCATGGGATGCTATTTGTTGAATAAATATAAGGGGAAATTGTCGTTGGACAAAATACAATCGACGAAAATGTTTGTACTCTTCGATCAAGTAAATAATTTAAATTATGACGCCTAATCGCGGAAACGTTAACTAAGTATTTGATTTAATGTAAACGATTAGCTACTTCTGTTTAATTTTTCATTATACATATCCGTACATAATTTACTGAATTACGGTTTTACGGCTAAACTACTTAACTGTCATTGATAAAACAAAGTAACTATAGGGATAATAATTATTATCCGAAAAAAAATAAAAAAATCTCTACGCATACGAAGTATTGTCCAAGCTAGTTATGGATTTAAAAGTATACAATAATGAATTCATTAGTTATTATGTTTATCATAGTTATCATTTACCTAAATACCATCATATTATCAGCCGAAAGTCGTCATCTGCTGGCACTTTCAAGGATCTCCTTCCACGACGGTCCGTTTTCACTCGGTTTCCCGTGGTCTAAAATAAAAGGAAAAAGATGTTTTCTCAAACATGCTCGAAAAGAACGGTTGTCCATATTGTTTTTTAAAAGTTTTCCCAATATATATAAAATCGAAAGGACCATGAAAAAAATCCCGTACACCCAACTTGTGGGTGGGAGCAGTGAGGAGTGGCGGCGGTAGGCGGCCGCTCATTGTGCGTGAAACTGTATTAACTAATACTCGTATTTTGCAAACAAACATTCTCTCCGAATTTGTCAAAGGTTTTTAAAAATACTTATAATCATGTATGTGTATCATTTCCTCGCATTGTTTGAGAAAAGCATTATGTATGCCTCGACGCAAACGAGGATTTCCTTACTCGTATTTTAGCAGGCCTCGCTATTGCTCGGCCAGCTAACCACCTGGTCAGGAAATCCCTTAGGTACTAGGCAAAAATGTACTATTAAAAAAAAGGTAATTTTATAATAAATTCTCAAACAATCAGCTGTTTTAACATCGTTGTTAGAATCTCTGTCTCTTGATCACTCCGAAAAGATATGTACGGTATCCAATTTAATTTCCCATTATTTTTAACCTTAAAGTTTAAACACGTGTTTGTGTATAACAACATTTGTTCCTTAGATAGTAAGAGTGTTCTTAATCCCCCCCCCCCCCTTAAACCCCCGCCAATTCAATTGATATTTAAATTTGGTTCTAATTGACTCATGCTACTTTAAATTATTTAATTACAAGGTTGCATCAGTATTTGACAATTTTATTAGCGGAGGGTCCTGGATTGAAAACTCTATACAAAAAGTACGTTTTAGTATAATGGCCGCTTAAATATTTTTGGATTTATTTTTCAAGTACTTAGCACTGCGCGACATACAGTGCTTAAAAAAAACAAACACAATGCAGAACCTACCTCAACAAGGGCATCGGACGCAGGGCGTGAGTGCGCCCATAGAGTATAGCAAGAGAGGCGACAACAAACCGACAGTTTACTCGGGCTATGAGCCAATGTAAACACAAAGTAAGCAGTTAGGTTTTACCGTGTATGAGGCTTAGACTAGCGTAAATGACGGTTTTTAACGTGGTAAAAAATATAACAGGTTGAGAATAACGGCATTAAAGTCACTTTTTTAATCCAATTTGTATATTTTAGTGCAATAAACCTACTGTTATATTTGGGTAAGTACTCGTATATTTTATTTGGTTAGGTAACAAGGTAATAGGTAAAAAAAAGTATTCCTAATTGAGTGAATAAAGAACCAGGCTCCAGAGTAGCCTTAGACCTCAAACTCGTAGATGTACTATGATGATGTTGTTTACTATCAACCTTACCTACCCATTTTCTGACGACCAACTTAACTTACTACATGCTTTACTTCTGTATTGTTTCACAAATTACGTAGCGTTATAGAATAGATTTGTGTAAATCCACTTGATTTTATTCAAAAGCTAACGCTCAAGTCGAAACGTCATAGCAAGCCTCCCAGAGGCCGCCTAACATTATCTGCAAATCACTAAAATCACCACGTCGTTAGCTCTCTGCATCCTCGTTGCTCTCAACGATTCTTGACCCGAAGCGTGACCAGTCCGCGTTCATTGGCACTGAGCTCAATTGGACGAGCTATCTGTACATAGTTATAGTTATATGTTGCAGTTCCGCATATTGTACATATGGTGGAGTTCTTGTATATTTATGTACTGTAGTGGGATGCTGAGAATACATGTACATTACATAGTTATTAGTTATCGCAGATCCGCACACAGATTGCAAGGGTATCAATCCGCATTTGTCTATAGGCACTTTACGAATAATTAATATACATAGTGGTATTGGGGACGCTGGGTATACCTATACTACATGTACATATATTATTAACTATTATTAACTGGAATTGGTGTGTTAGTAGAAACTAGGAATTTAATTTGGAAAGTGGATGAAAAATATCTATTTTTCTCAGTCAGAAATACAAAAGAAAGATTAGAAATCGAGAACAGAGATGATACAAAGGTTTTATTCACTGCTTTGCTGAGAAATTTTATTCTTTTTTTTTAATATTATTTATTAACTTGCGTTGCGTACCTAATAATATTGGTTCTGCTTACGATCAAGTCTCCCTGTAATCAGTTGTTTTTCTCTCGTATATCTCTTATATCTTACATATACCTACATAGGTGATGGCATAATTAGAAACACTACCTTTTTCCATACAATTGACCAATCAAAAAATACGTGACCGATTGTTGCTAGTTACAATTTACTATCATTCATTAACAGGTCTAAACTGACGTGTGACGTGTGACTTCAGTCAAAAACGGATCTTATATTAAATAGGGATTCAAAAACAAAACACCTTCACCGTGTCGTTTTTGTGTCTATAAATTTATTTTCTTTCTTCCTTTCTTTTTCTTCCTTTAAATGCTTACGCGTCCATACAAAATTCTACAACTTTGTATGAACGCCAAAGTATCTTTTTAAATCTTTATTAGTTAAATGTTTTTATTTTTATTTTTGACAGAGACAAAGTACCTACATAATTTTACACCTATGTTTATTAATTTACTGATTATAGGCTTCGTATGTTATGTGTATTTTATATGCGAAATACCTAGGTACGCAAAAACTCCAACCTTCTCTAAGGCAATTAGATAGACCACGTTTGAAATAGTGTACTGGCATTTCACGATGTTCTCTGACGAAATAAAGTATGTTTACGAAACAACCTAGTAGAGAGGTCATTATTGACTTTAACTTTAGCCAGCTTGTAAAATTGTGTTAACATATTATAGATATATACAATAACTGAGCAGCAGCAGTGTTTACACTGTGTGGAGTTACGAGATTCGAGATAGTCTAAATGTCTCAGAGTGTGTGCTCGTTAGTGTACATGCCATAAATATGACAATTGATAAAAAAATAAGAAACCAACAAAAAAAATCTTAACTCCTTTGTTTTTCTATACTACCTAATATAAGAAGGCGGTCAATAAAAAAAATTAATGTATACTTACTGCCTCATTACGCTGCTTTAGTTAGAGACACTTAATTATGACAATAGGTTTATCTTAAAGATGAAACAAGTGGGAACAAGAGATTTCTTGAAATCATAACCCAAAAATGGTTAAAATTGAAGTTTTCTAAACTAATATTATAAAGAGCTAAATTCTTAAACTATTGAGCCGATTTAAAAAAACCTTGGAGGTAACTAATTGTAAGGAAGTAAATTATCTCTATTGTAGGCTGCATGCAGATCCAGTGCAGATCGCCAGTATTTAAAGAATAAAACACCTTCACAATAATGCAAGTGGTATCAAAGCGAGGTATATTTCATATTCAGTCGGCGCCTCATTATAGAGGAGAGCCCCTAGCACCCTTGCCGGCTCTTGCTATAAGAACTGCCCACGTTTGACCCAGAAATGTATCTTGTTTTATTTAAGACTAGAGTAGTTGTGATGCACTGGAGTGTTAATTATCAAGCGGTGTGCATTAATTAATTTGCACACTGAAATTTTGTTTATGAAAGACTAGCGCCCTAGCGTCGCTTTGTTTTTGTGAGTTTTTTCTAACATCCGTACATAATCTAGAATTAATTATACAAACAACCTTTTTCTTGAATTACTTTATCTATAGATAAAAACCGCATTAATATCCGTTGTATAGTTTGAAATATATAAGCGTAAATACAGAGGGACCGACGGCGAGAATCGTTTTTGTTTTATACTATTTAAAGACAAGTATACATACATTCTGTAGTACAAGCACGCATCCTAACTTTCTTTGGTCATGTATCACGTCGCAGCAATGACTCCATAGAGCGTCTGGTAGTGCAGGGAAAAATTGAAGGTGCCAGAGCGCGCGGCAGATCCCCGATGAGATGGACAGACCAAATAAAGGCGGCAACAAACTACCCTGTTCATGAGTGTACCAGGAAAGCTGCGGTCCGACAAGAATGGCGCCGATGAGGTGGAACCATTTCGTGACAACAGGTCTTTTAGTATTTTGTTTCGTTTTGTTTTTCTTTCTTCTTTCTTTCTTTAGATGCTTAATATAAACAGAAGGGGACTTGACAGAAGCGCGTGCCGCTAACCCAATTATGCACATTTGTCTGCCTCATGGTATGTATGAAGGAAACCACAACCCAGAGATGTGCATACAACACCAGAAGTATCTTTAAGACGTTGCTACGAAAATCATACAATAAAAAAGTATAACAAATTTTCCTTATTTATTTAGTTTGAAAATGCCAGTTTTTTTTTTCAGAAATTACTTTATGTCCTTAACCTTTTGTTGTAAATAAGCTCTACTTTACCTTATCTAAAGGAACACACCCATCTACTAGATATTTGGTGTTTGCTTTGTAAATAGTACAATTGCTTTGCCTACGATTGTGAGAGAGACAGCGGGGTCTTCACAACAAAACGTAACAGTGATAGTATTTAACACGAGAAGCCACTTAAAACACGAAATGTTTCTCATTTCCCATCATAGCCCCCGAAACTATTCTGCATTAAAAAACAAAGATAACAATTACAGTCGAGAGAAACACAAAAAGATTCATTACGGACGACGAGTCGGGCAAACGAGCGGCACCGAGAAGTTTGCATATCATTACGCTTCGGCGATAAGGGCCCCAAGGAAACAATACTTTTCTTGTGACAAAGAGTTCTTTGTGCTTAAATCTTTGCTTTCAAGTATTGTTAAGACTTATTCCTTATAATAATATTTGTTTTTGAAAAACACAAAAGACGAACGCGCTAAGGCCATGCTTATTGCCCGACTGGCCCAAGGAAGGTAATTTTTTCGCGCGTATGTGCCTACCAGGTCTACTTTTTCGGAATATATTTTTTGAAACTTAAAGATTATAATGGCTTAGGGCTTAGTTGGCTTAGTTTCTTATGTTCTTTCCAAAGGAAGGATGTAGGCACGAGGTACTTAAGTATTTATGTGGATATGTTTGTATGTCCGTATTGTCTGTTCCATTGTGACCTCCTATAGCCTAAACAGCTTGACTGATTTTGAAGAGTGAGGTGTTTTTAGATTTGACTTGGTAATGGGAGTGACATAGGCCAAACCAAAGTCATGTGGGTAAAATTAATAATGAGTTTTTTTATCATATGTCAATGACAATATAAAAAAATGTAGTCGGGTTTTTTAAAGCTTGCTTTCTATTAGACTTGTTTCTTATTTTATTCGAGCTTGGACCAATGTCCTTATCTTATCTTATCTTATTAGTGGGGTCCTTACGGATACACTTCGACCCTATGGGATCTTTAGTATAATTACCCCTCTTTTAGCGCTTAATCCAATGCAGCCTCCACCCCTTCCAAAAAGCGGGTAGTGGAGTGCAATGGCAGTGCCTTGAAATCGTTCGGTTCTGGGTAGCCACAATCGAGGATTTTCATTCTTACTCCGGCAAGGCATCACATTCACACAATAAGTGTTTCATTGTTGACCAGTGTTAGTATTGAAGTATGCGTAAAGTTCGCAACGTGAGAAAAATACTTATATTATACAAAATTATAGTAAGATTTTAAATTGGAAGCATTCCATCTTACTCCTCATGGTTGGCAACGCATTTGCGGGCTTACAATAATTATTATTACTATAATTAATAAACTGATCTTAGCTGAAATACATGTATCACGTCAGTCATGCACTCATGTTAAATTAAACACGAAGAGAGCAATATGGTTTTGTACATATATTGTTTACTTTCCAGCGTCTGCAAGAAGGTCAAGAAATTCATGCGCAATTTCGAGACACTTTATGAGCCATGTTTAAAAAATGCTTGTGAGTCTATTTCTTGAGTATTTTAAACTTTAAAATCAATTTCCTCTAAGCAGGCACTAACGTAAGTTATTCAATCGTGACGTCACGACTGCATCGGCGCGGGAGTCGTGATCTCGCCACTTCCGTCACAACAGCCCTAAACTAAAAGGGCTCCGAATAAAACGCATCTATTCAGAATTTCAACTGTATCTAAAGCTGTTATAGAGTTGATTGTTCTTTCGCGATTAAATTGAAGATGTGTCCTTTATACTATGTATCTCTACAATGAGTGTACAGAGTCCATATAATTTTACGTCCTTTTTGGTTTTAAAGTTACTAGACAATGATGGTTATTTAACTGTGTTTATTTTTTGCAGGTAAGACAGCAACTGGTTTGATGAAACAAAGATGATATAGAGTAAGTTACAAAAAGCCCCTTTTTATGAATAACCCAATAAGGTTATAGCCAACCTACTTATCTAACTAAACAAAAAATATTATAAATTGAAATAATGAGCCATATTTTCCCAAGAGCGTGTAGTTAGAATTTATCAGAAAAAGATAAGGCAGTATTTTCAATTGGTAAAGATACAAAAGATAGCTTTTAAAAAGATCATCAGGAACAAGAATGCTGACTTCTTAGTTTACGTTAAGAATTATTCGAGGACCTTCAAGCGAGTTTGCTTAACTGCTAAGTCAAACTTTTTAAGTCTTAAACTCAAAGCTTCTGATAATAAGGTAAAAACGGTGTGGAAAATTATAAATAGAGAAACGGGTAAATCTAAAACTCGTGATAATCAAGTCACCCTAAACAAGGGTGACAAACAAATCACGTCAAACAAAGACGTGGCCTTAGCGTTCGAAGATTATTTCTCCACTATAGCTATTAATACAACGAAATGTCTTCAATCATCTGCGATTGTAGCTCAAAAACTACTTTGTGCTAATGTTACTAAATGTAATGTAACCTTTGATTTTAGCCATGTAGATTCAATTTCTATTGTTAAGGTATTTAAATCGCTCAGTTTAAAAAAAACTGAGGATTTATGGGGAGCGTCAGTTAAAGTGATCCATCATGTCATAGATATAATTGCACCTCACTTAGCTTTAATCTACAATAATTGCATTTCAGAGGGGGTTTTTCCAAATCTTATGAAATATAGTAAAGTCATACCACTTTTTAAATCGGGCGACATGTGTGATTTAACGAATTTCCGTCCCATTTCTATTCTACCGGTTTTAAGTAAAGTTTTTGAGAAGTTAATGTTAAAAGATATGTTAGGTCACTTCAATAGAAATAAACTGCTTAACAGTAATCAGTTCGGCTTCACCAGAGGACGATCCACAACTGATGCAGCATCTGTACTCATTAAATATATATACAATATTTGGGAGAAATCCTGTGATGCAATAGGAATTTTTTGTGACCTTTCCAAAGCTTTCGATTGCGTAGATCATGCGACTCTTATATTAAAATTAGAACATTATGGTCTGTCAAATAATTCTCTAAATCTTATGTCTTCATATCTTAGCGATAGAACACAAACGGTTGTTGTAAACCAAACACAGTCCATTGGAGCAACTGTTAAATTAGGTGTGCCTCAGGGCTCTATATTAGGTCCTTTCTTATTTCTGGTCTATATAAATGACTTACCACCCACGGTAGATAACCTTTGTGATATTGTGCTATTTGCTGATGATACTTCATTAATTTTCAAGGTGGACCGAAAATCCGTCGATTACAGTAGGATAAACGCCACGCTGGTTAAAGTACTTAATTGGTTTACTATTAACAATTTGCTACTTAACGCTAAGAAAACTAAATGTGTTAGGTTCGTTTTGCCTAATGTTAGACCGGTAAAATCTAGTATATTTCTAAATGATGAGTGTTTGGAGATGGTGGACAAGGCGCTTTTCTTAGGGATAACTATAGACAAAAACTTGCAATGGAGTCCCCATATAGCAGTACTAGCAGGTAAATTAAGTTCGGCAGCTTATGCTGTTAGGAAAATCAGGCAACTTACCAATGTTGAGACAGCTCGCTTAGTTTATTATAGTTATTTTCATAGTGTTATGTCGTACGGTATTCTGGTTTGGGGAAAAGCTGCTGACATACAGACTATATTCGTGTTACAAAAAAGAGCCATTCGTTCCATATATAACCTAAACTCCCGTGATTCCTTAAGATTACTATTTAAAGAAATTAGTATTTTGACAGTAGCGTCACAATTTATTTATGAGAATATTATTTATGTCATTAAAAATCAAGACTCTTTTGTTAAGAATTGTGATATACATAATTTGAATACAAGAAATAAAAATAAAATTGCTATTAAAAAATTTCGTGTCCGTAAGGTATATAAATCATTTGTTGGTCAATGCATTCATTTCTATAATAAATTACCTGACGAAGTTTTAAAGTTATCATTTCCAGCACTTAAAAATTACTTGAAAAAGTCGTTGATGTCGAAAGCTTATTATAGGGTCGAGGACTATCTAACAGATAAAAATGCTTGGCCTAAATTAAACACCTAAATAACTTAGTAATAGCTTAGTCAGGAAAATATCTAAACATTGTAGGTATAATTATTGTCTAGGGGACACGGTTTCTGTAGGAGAATGTATCAAAACTATGTGGTTGTTTTGCACCGTCATGGGTAAGTATATGTATACTATTATTATTACAATTTAAGAGTTCATCTGAACATACTGAGTTTTGACACATTTTCCTGCTCAACTACGCATGATATATATATTTTAATGTTAAATTCATTGTTTTATATAATGCTAGGTTAAGTTCTATAATTGTATAAGTAATTTTTAAAAAAAACGACTGACTGTTGAGTTTCTTGCGGCGTTTCTTCTCAGCAGTGGTCTCTTGCGAAGCGCTGGTAGATTTTTGACTTGTAAAAGTGCCCGTGCGGCCTACTTACTGAATAAACATCTTTTATCTTTTTTTTATCTTTTTATATAAAACGTGATTTATGCAGCAAAGGGACTTTCGCAACTTATTAAGCTCTGCCCAAATACATCACAAAAGATCTCGCGAAAAGTGAAGAACTTACGGCAAGTTATTTCGCTATCATTCCGCTTGACGTTTAAAAGCCGCCGTTACAAAATCTAGAAAGTTTACCCCAAAACCGACTTCATTAATCATGCGAACTTTTATCTTGAGAAAAGATGTAGACACGATAAAGAAACGTTACTATACGAAGACGATTCAACAATAACACGAGATAGATACGCAAACTATTGACATATAGAGTCGATTTAATCAACAGATTGGCCTTAGGCCCGATTTAGACCAAGCGAACGAACAAGAATTCTATGCATTATCTCTTACGTTTTCTTTGTAAAAATAAAGACAAAACATGTGCTAGAGCACTCCTTCGCTGAATCTAAACGCACCTGTACAGTTTTTACCCAAAATGACAGAAGCCATGTAAAAATTATGGGATACCCTTGGATCGCATAATTTTTTTTAGACTATTATTGTTTTGCATAATTGATTTGGCATAACAGTACTGTCGCATAATAATACTTTGGCCTACTACTTTTTTGGCATAATACGCTATTAGAATAATTTCAGTTGGACTAATTCTTATTAGACTAATACACATTATGCATATAATTGTTTGGGCTAATAATCATTTGTTATATCTGTCATTAACCATAATTTCCGTTTTCTAAGTTAATAAAACACAGTTTCGTTGTTACATATTAGGTAAGGTTAAATTAGGTTACGTTAGGTACATTAGGTTAGTATGATATCCAGGCACGAAGCGCCCAAGCAACGCAGAATAGGAAGTCCGCGAAGCGGACCTCCGTCGACCTCTCCTTAGTTCCTAAATATATATAAACACAAAGCTAACCTTTTCTCGTAGTACGTCTACGACTTTCATGACCATTTTTTAGGAAAATACTGGTATGCATTTTGTAATGATGCCAATTTATTATTATGACTTTTGGTATTTATGCTATTTGACCTTAGTCTTCATGACGATTATGCTTTTTAATTTTATGCGTAAAAATATATGCGTAAAGATGATTACGCACATCGCTATTTCGGCTAAAGCAATTATGCGTAACAATATTATTACAAATAATTTTATGCCATCCAATAGAGAACCAAAAATTATATTACCGTGCAAAGTGCCTTACTGGAATAGAATAGCTAACTACGTCCAGAAGAGACAGAGTATAAAAACCTGCATATATGCTGCGCTCATCTCTATTGGTTAATTCTCTTGAATAAATCGTTGACACTGCGCCAAAGTTCGGCCAAGATCGACACACGGGTATTTCGTTTTTATTTATTTACTAGTTTCTGCTCGCGACTTTGTATGATGAAAAGTAGCCTATGTGTCAATCAAGCAGGTTGCAGCGTGAAGGAGTATCAAACAAACACACATACTTTCGCGTTTATAACATTAGTAGGATTTAATAAGGATAAAGATTTCGATTAGGTATACCAAACACAGGTGTAATAAATATGAACATTGCAAGGTTTTCTACACGTGTGGTAACGTTGATGAGCTCGGCCTTATTTTTACTACCTAGTGTAAAAAAGGTTACAATAATTGCGGTTACAAATGCTACGAATGCAAATTAATTTAAAAAAAAACAACAATGTAAACAAGTTTTCCAGTACATTCATATACACTTAACCTGAATTCTAGACAACTATGGAAATACGTCAGAACGGCGGCGTAAATCAAAATCATAAAAAGTAAATTAAAAATTTATTTAGTAAGTCTGTTCGATATTTTCATGGTGGTTTAGAAATTAAACTGGTCGATTGCCTCATATTTTACTATTTGTGCTCAATCTTTCCATACGTTATATCTTCAGAATCGTTATTCTATCGTTCTCAGCATAACCCGTGGAGCTGTGATTACATTCTATTGTTCACCCACGCGGTTGCAAAATCGGCGCAGACGCTGCGACTTGCGCAACTCCACAGTGCTATAAGACGCAGTAAGCTATTTACGTGGAGGAGTAAGCCTTTTGATAGATTTACTAAATTAATCTCAAGATGCACTCAAAAAAATGATAGCCAACAAAGAGAGATTTTCACTTAGTTGACATAAAATGAATACAACAGTTAAGATATTAGTTACATAAACCAAAACTGATAGTAACAAACAGCAATTTCTTTATTGATTCAACTAACATCATAGTTGATGTATCTAACGTCTTAGTTGGTATATCTATTGTCTTGTTAGGCTCGTATGGGATCAAGACGCTTATGCACAACAATCACAATCTTGTTACAAGCGACCAATTATTTTTTTCAGTGTGGCTACATAGCTTGTTAAAGGTGGGTTGCCCCGACGCACTTTATTTAAATCTTTTGAAGTTTTATTTTCCTTCCTTTTATAGTTATTACATCTATCTAGAAAAGGTATCGAAACTGAAACGTTTCTTAAGAAACAGTGCGTCCTCATTAAATTTACAAGATAAAGTAGTAGTAGTTAATTATATAATAATAGATAGTTTTACGAAGTTTATTCAAGAACTGTTATTATTTTGATATTTTGGCGTACAATATAAATGTCTCAAAACCTAGATTTTCAAAGTTATTTCATACATAACATTACGAATTTCAATTGTGCTTAATTTTAATAGGTAGCTAATCGTTACTGTTTAATACGTACCAAAAATAAATGAAAATCCATCTTATGTGTTAAAAAGTTGAAACTTTTCGTTTCTTCATACTAGTTCATGCCATACCTACTTGGGTATGTATTGTGTGAACGATAAAATTTACTGTTTTTTATTTACTGCGCTTCCACGATCACAATTGAGAATGAGTGACGACTCTATTGCAATTCTGTTCTGTGCCTATTAACATTGTTTTGCTATTAGTAAAAATGTGCATGAATCTTTTGTACCTAATCACAAGGATGCTTTCGGTTTGCATTGTGCTCTCGCAACTACGAGACTAACTGTGTTTGTGAAGACACCTTATTTTGCAGCTAGTAATAGTTAGATACCAGTTGTTAGGGCTAATGTTGTAAGTATCAATATTCTGTTTTTTTTTAGGATAAATACAAACTAAATAAAGCGGTACGCTTGGAAATTATTCAGAAATCATATAAAGAGCAAGTATTAGTAGGTAGTACTTAAGCCACCTAAAAGACACGGTTTTTAGGAAGGTACGCATATCAAACGATAAATAAACTTAGGTATACAAAAACTTAATTCACGACGTTAAAAATGTGTTAACAGTACGAAAATCTAAATTCATTTTAAGAATAAAGCCATTCAATCTAAGTGCGATTTGAAAATACTTAACATGTACTTATACTTAATACTAAAGTAGATAAGTACTTGGAAAAAAGCAACTTTGAACTTTATTGGTTTTTCCTTTTTAGATATTTTTTTTTGGCTAGGTAAAGATGGTTTCGCGTAATAGGTTTTATTAATTTCCACTCTTTTCTGAGAATTATCATCAAATAATTGCGTGCTAAACATAAAGAGATTAAACTATAGTACCATTTAACTAGTACACCCAATACGAAATTAGTTAACATAGAATCGTATTAAGCCGATTAATATTTTTTCTCAAACATGCAATGAAATATTGATGTTATGTTCAGGTGCGGCTAGGACAAGAGGTCGTTAATGGAATTTCTTAGAAATCGTGCAGGCCTAGGCCAGCAAAGTCCTCTTTTTTAATTTCCATTCCACATAAATTTGTGGCACAGGCATCATGACATTCTGCCACTATGCGTATTAAAAAATAAGACTTTGATTTTTTTGTTGTTTATTTCATTGCATGTTTGAAAAAAGCACTATACATACATACCTCGGCGGGAAGTATGGGGTTGCCCGCCTCAGACCTATCCTATATGTCTTCGGCCGGCAACCCCTTTTGTCCCGGCCTCTTTAGTAATGTACTATTACCAATCGCTATAATAAACCGTATATACAACGTCGGCGTTTTATTTTTCTTGTATGACAATATGGACAATCTTCAATAACCAAAGTATTTCTTGTTCCGAAGTAGGTTTTACTTCTGTAAAAAACTCATTCGACGTTTACAAGCATTTCCATATCGGAAAGATGGCTACTGATGTCCATGACTAACACAGTTTAGGTAAAACTTTGTAACACAAGGATATAAGACGTTCAAAGTTTTTGAGAAGGGTCTTGGTTGAGAAATAAAACTATCGAGGAAAATTTGACCAATCACGTTGAGGTTCGACATATGTTAAGACGCTATCGTAAATTGCTGGTCGAATATAAATGTAACTTCTATCATTCCTTAGAATAAGTACCTATAAGGGACACCTATAAAAAATGTAAATCTGGGTTTCCGTTTCTTAACACTAACTAACGTAAGGAACTCGTTAGATGTATTTTCTCTTGGGCAGATTTGGTCCAACCTTGTTAATTCTCCTTTATATCAAATAGAATTAGGTTACTGGGATTTGCACAGGACTGTTCGCGTAGAAGTCTTAAATCGTTATTCGAATCGTGAATCAGATTTTAACGGCCGCAGGTAATTGACTTTTAAGATAAGATTTGAACTGAACATACATGTAAACGAACCAACAACAAGATATATTTTTTACCCAACAATGCAAGAGGATTAACAAAGGGCATTGGGTAAATTTGTTTGAAGAATATTGTCATATTTTTTTTCAGCGGCCACAGATGATTTTTACATAGTTATTTAGAGGACCTCTAAATACACATAGATATATATAATTTATGGCGTTAAATAATATCGGAGCCGAGATTTTAAAGATTTAAGTATTCTGTTTTAAGTACAAGAGTACGCCCAAGTATGAATATTTAAATATCTCGGCTCCGATGCACTTAAGAGTATTACATGACATAACAAAATATGTTTATTTTTAATAATTCTATCATAATTTACCACTTTTACGAATGGCCGCTCACCTTGAAAATGTATGACTTTTACATATGACAACACTTTTACCCAAACCCCTTTACAAACTAAAATAATATAGTCCATACTCGTACCTACATCGAAGACACAGTTTCAGATATTTCGATGTCGAAGGATAAAGAAGATACGCTAGGCTCACAATACCCAGAAATATGCGTCGAAACAATAACGTACTGATTATTAGATAATATTCGTGGTACCCCGAAATATTCCAAAGTTCGTTACCCCCCGATAACATCAAAGTCACGACTCCTCTATTGTTCGTAACGCCGCGTCAAGTTCATACAAGTTCAAGGTTGTGTGTCTGTCTGTCTTTGTCCATTGTTACTATACAAGTGTCTAGGATCAGACTATATTGTACAAGTTTAGTCCCAAGGTCATGTTAGTACAACTCATCCGGTTTCGCACGAGTGATTAATTAACGGATGATTTTAATATTCAATTCAGTTAATAAAATACCACCATCTTATCTTTAAGCTACCGCCGCATTGTTCGCATTGTTGTGTTCCAGTGTGAGGGAAAGACAACAGGAATTACTAGCATAGAGGCATTCCATCTTAGTCCTCAGGGTTAGCAATGCATTTGCAGTCGTAGGATCGCAGTGATGAGATCGTAGTCTTGAGAATGTAAATAGGAACTGAACGGAACTACCTAGTTATTAATTCAAAATATATAAAAATATACATAAATAAATTTGTTAAGGATTATGTCGATTCTTAATTAATGGAATGGGACTATGTTTAATTATTGACCAAATTGAATCGCTAAATGAATTTAGTTGAAATAATGGACAAATATTCGTGTACAATTTTAGAATTGGAACGCAATGAAAGCCTTAATAAACAACGTACAAATTGATTGCCCACTACCTACAAAGCCCATAAAGCGGCCCATTTACTCAACCGCCAAATATTTACGATACCAAATGCTGGCACAAAATAAACGGCATTAGCTTGTAATGAACGAATGAAAAATATGACGTTCCAATTTCAAATAGGATCGGCTTATTGCACCGGCCAACAATGGCGTCGTTCAACCATTCGTTCAACACCATATTCAATGTTCCATTGAACGTTCGGGAACCTTTCAGCAACAATCGGTCCGTCGACAAAACGGGATATCTTTGGAACGCAGGCGGGCTTTAGAATTTTTGATGGAGCCCTTATTTACGGTTGGGTGTGTGAATTAATTGAAAGAAAGTAAAGAATGGAAAAAAATGTGGCTTTGCTTTGGAATGGATTGTATTGAGATTTCAATACACTACTCCAATATGAGCAGACCTAGGAATATACGGGGCAAAATTAAATGACAGCTAGGGATTGCTTATATCGATAAACTCAATTATCGATGCTTTTCCCATATACTAGAGATCGCTTCAAGTTTTGTTTGTCACAATATTTCTTTATTGAAAGTATGCAAATGAAACAAAATAGCAACATTATTCTGGTTATTGTTTATTTTAAAAGGATTTTTTAACCTTCACTCTGCATCATCTTTTTTTTTATTCCTAACAAATTCTGATCGTTTCATTTTAACAATAGTAAATGGGACAGTCATTGTGAAATACACAGTAAGGAAAAAAAATATGATGATGATGTGTGAAGGTTAAAAAATCCTTTTATAATAAAGAATAACCAGAATTATGTTGCTATTTTGTTTCATTTGCATACTTTCAATAAAATTTTATTTTTACATACAAAACTTGAAACGATCACTAGTATATGGGAAAAGCATCGATAATTCAGTTTATCGATATAGGCAATCCCTAGCTGTCATTTAATTTTGCCCCGTATATTCCTAGGTCTGAATATGAGACAAACCAAACTATGGTTTAAAGGTGCACTTTTAATGATTGTAAATGTTTGTTTGATTGATTTCAATAAATAAATAGTATAAGTGGTCATTCGACTAATTTATAAGGTTTACATTACCAAATTATTAGAATTCATTCGCGACTGCCCCGTGGGAGGTTTAAACTGAATTACAAATACATTAATTAAGTTTGTGTATGTATGTGTGTTAGTTGGCTACTCCTTCACGCTGCAACGGCTAGATGGATTTAAATAAAATTTGAAATTGAGATAGCTTAAACGCTGCATACACATAGGTTACTTTTCAATCTGGAAAATTTAAAAGCTCCAGAGAGAATAACAATAATTGAAATCTCCCGCAATATGGAATGGTCAAAAAACTAATTCTACGCAGACGAAGTCGCGGGCAGAAGCTAGTAGTCGATAAAACTTATCCTAAAACACTATACTATAGCGGCCTTAACACGGCACAGTTCGGACCGCGGGAAACGCCACGCGCCATTCCACGCGTCAGTCCGAACCGTAGGTTTTTTACTATTTTACTATTACAGTTGCATTTACACGTACGGTTCGGCGCGAAGATTGGAATGGCGCGTGGCGTTTCCCGCGGTCCGAACTCTACGTGTGGAGACCGCTAATGTACTTTGTACCCATTTTCGCTACATGAGGCATATTATTTATACCAACACAATTCCCAGATAAATATAATTAATATGAGAATTGACAAAATTAACTTTTTTAAAAGGTGTTCTGAATAAAGCATGCTTAGTGAGTTTTGTGTCAAAATCATACTTTATTTTGATCATGACTTAGTAAGAAAATAAATAAACAAAGGGCATTGGGTAAGTTTGTATGAACTTTATTGACATATTTTTCGTCAGCGGCCACGGATGATTTTCTTATAATGGTTCGGAGAACCTCTAAATACCTACACATAAATGCATTCAATAATATCGGAGCGGAGATATTAAAGATCTAGGTATACAGATATAGTATTACGTTATTGGTACGCCCGTATTACGTTTTTGGTATGCCCAGGAATAAATATTTAAATATCTCGGAACTTCAGACTATTAAGGCCTGATTTTTCAATGGCCAGATATATAGAATTCTATGTCAAATGAAAGAAAAAGACCAAGCTAAAATTAGAAGAGTATTACATGACATAACAAAATATGTTTATTTTGAATAGATCTATCATAATTTACCACTTTTACAAATGGCCGCTCACCTTAAAAAGTATGACTTTTACAAATGACAACAGTTTTACCCAAACCCCTTTCTGCTAATGTCTAAAGAGCTTAAACGCCACGCCACATAGTCATTTGTACGTCACAGTTAGTGCTAAATAACGCGGTTACAAACACAATGACGTCATTCCGCCCACGAGTCCAAAGCGGGTGAAGCAAACACTAATAATACCTATTCAACATTTTTTTTAATTAAATGATAATCATTTTTTTTTAGTACGTATGCTTTTGAGCAAACCGCTTTAAGCATGATTTTGTTCAAAACACGTTTTAAAAAAGTTCCTTTTGACAATTAAAGTACTTTCCTTTCACATAACAAAAGAAAAGAAGAGGCGCAAATTAAACTAGCTGATAATATTTATCTGGAAATTGCGGAATAAACCATCAGTTCGGTTTATATCGGCCGTAGTTTGAGCGATAGCGGAAAATTTGCCGCACGTTGCATGCACTAAGCCCACACATTCGCTTTTCTGAAAAGTGAACCAGCGCCCAATCGCGTGAGTGATCAAAGCATTCCATTATACCGGCTCGTTAAATCCCAAAGTCAATGGCTTTAGCAGTTTCCAGTCGAAACCTAGTTTTCAGACAAATGGGAATGACTGGCCAGTCGATAAGTATCGGATTATACCTATTGACGAGTTATTCGGTTGATGAGTATTAGGAAGCGTGCTAGGCCTCGTTTGACTAGTTAACTGTCAAAGGCTGTTTGAAACATGTGAAACTAGAGATAATTGACCACGTTTGCTTAGCTTGCAAATGATTGGTTAAGAATGATATTATACTATAAAATAATTATGTTTGTACATCGTAACTTTGTAATACTTCGTTTTACCAATAAATATTATGGTTGTGAGTGTCTGTTTTGTCTTTTTCTTGCTTTGGTAGAAAAATACAAAAGATAGCACGAAGGCAAAAGGAAGGCTCCTGAATTCATTTTGAGACTGATACTTTTTTGTTATCTTACTGGAGAAAATTGTTTGTTTTTTCCGTAATTATTTTAAGTAGTTAATTAGCGAGTGTTGGACACTTTTAGCTGACAGGCACCATTAGCATACTTAACTCTTAATTCAAATATCATACGGGTATAAATTTGATTCTCGAAAAATAAGAACCAGTGACCAACATTGGTCTTTGGCCATAAAGAATCCCACAGAATAACAGATTGCCGGCCGCTTTTAATCTGTCTGTTCATTGTATTAGAACACATACAATAGATTTCTCTGAAGGTTTCATACATTCTCTCATAGGTTTTTGACTTTCAGACGGCCAGACAGACTTAGCAAACTGTTACCCTCTTAAATATACTACAACTACAACTTGAACGTAATGAACTCATTGTAGCTGAAGAACAACTGCTCAATAACCCAGCGCTTGAGTCGGCTAGCTAGATAGGTTAGAAGCTGCAATAATTTACCCCAGTAGCTTATTGTCATACCTCGGGGTTTTCGGTGCGGGAATGATTTGAGAAAGAGTAGAGATAAACAGATAGGTTAGTCTGAGAAAATTCATATTATGCCTAATGAACACACTCTGATACAATTTTATAGGAGGTACTTTAGCTTTACTACAAAGCATAATGAGATAATAATAAAAATAATATTAAATAATTACCTGCAGCATTAAAGTCCGGTATCTGTGAACTATTTACTTATAAATCAGTAGGGACTTAAAGAGGTTGATAATGTCTGATCCTTTTCATTTATATTATACTAGCTTTTGCCCGCGACTTCGTCCGCGTAGAACTCGTTTATCGCAGTTAAGTAAATTAATAGGTTTAAGTAATTCTATAGTTTGACGTCCTCCCTGGCAAGAATGATCTTTCAAACACATGTAATATTGAGCTCAAAATTTACCGGGACACCAACTTTAACCATTAACTCTTACGGGAGGGCACTTTATATTATTTTTATTATATTATGAGTCTTAATACTAATTATAATGTAGGTATCTATCATTATAAATGGTGGAACTCCCAAACATCATCCGTGGCCGTTGAAAAAAAAAGACAATATTCTTCAAACAAATTTACCCAATGCCCATTAATCTAATTCGGTTCCGCGGTTAATCCGTGAAAGCGTAACAAACAGACAGACGACAAATATAATTGAATTGCCATTTTGAATTTCTACCTATACTTTCAAATCATTTTCGAAATCTGCATCCTCAAAATCTAAGAAAATGACAATTATGCCCACTTTTTAAAAAAGATCATGGCCTCCATCTTGAATTCTAACTTTGACATAATTTTCATAATCTGCGTCCACAAAATGTAAGAAAATGATACCAATGACGACTTTTTCAATAAACATCATGACGGCCATTTTGAATTCCAAATTTGATATCATTTTCGAAATCTGCGTCAACACAACCTAAGAAAATGACACCCATGATGACTTTTTCAAAAAACACCAAACATTGTCGTTATTTCCTCGGGAACTTTTCCGGGATGGGATTTTTCTATGTGTTAATCCAGGGTGCTACCTCAATTTTAAATTTCATACTAATCCATCTAGCCGTTGCAGCGTTAAGGAGTAACTAACTAAAACCCCCTTTTACCCCCTTAGGGGTAGTTTTTTCTAAATCGCTTAAAGCAGTATATTTTATTTATAAACAGTAGCCTAAATATCAATTTCCTAATGTAGCCATTTCGATATCTCCCATACAAATTTCTAATCCCCATTTATCGCCTTAGGGGGAGTTTTACCGAAATCACTGAAAGATTTTTTAATGTTAAACAGTATTAAACAGTAGCTTAAACACCAATTACCACGTTTCTAACTAAAAAAATTAACATAAATGACCAAATTGTCATACAAATTACCATCCCAAATCTCACCCCCTTAGGGGTGTTTTTCGAGATACAAACTTAATCTAATTCAGTTCCGCGGTTTATCCTTCACTGCATAACAAACAGACATACGACAGACATAATTACTTTCACGTTTATAATATTAGTATGGATTTTCTTTCTACATCAATATTATGTATACCTATCGATGTATAGTTTTTTTACCCGTTGAGTATTGTTTGAAATGACATTTTAGAATTAAATAACCGACCAATTCGCCGAAAAATTAAATGCCTGTCCGTAATTATTTCCAAGTGATCATAATAACCGCCCTAATATTAAAGAACAGCCGTGAGAATTAATACGCCGTGAATAGTGAATAGTATTGAAAATAGCGGAAAAAATCTGGATATGACTCTGACAACTTCAATCTGACACCGCTCCTTTTGATATAGACTAACAAAACTGAATGTAGGTACAAAGCTTGTCTCATGTTGTCACACTGGATGGCAAAAGCCATAGGAGAAATAAATTATTCAATTGCGCAATTTTGTCAAATAATTACTAATCATTGTTTGCGTCCCCAAAAACTAAGAAATTGTTACCCGCGACAACTTTTTCAAAAAACATCATTGCCGCCAGCTTGAATTATAAATTTGACATCATTTTCATAATCTGCGTCCCCAAAATGTAAGAAAATTATACCAATGACAACTTTTTCAATAAACATCATGGCGGCCATTTTGAATCCCAAATTTGATATCATTTTCGAAATCTGCGTCAACGCAACCTAAGAAAACGACACCCATGATGACTTTTTTAAAAAACACCAACGATATTGTCGTTATTCCCTCGGGAACCTTTAAATTTTCCGGGATGGGATTTTCCTATGTGTTCATCCAGGGTATAAGCTATCTCCATTCTAAAGTTCATCCAAATCCATCCAGCGCCATTGCAGCGTGAAGGAGGAACAAACTAAAACTCCCTTTTACCCCCCTTAGGGGTAGTTTTTTTCTAAATCGCTGAAAGAAGTATTTTTTATTAATAAACTGTAGCCTAAATACCAATTTCCAAATTGCTTACTTTAAAAATAACTAATCTCCTATACAAATTTCTACCCCCTATTTTAACCCTTTAGGGGATGAATTTCCAAAAATCCTTTCTTAGTGTACCCTTAGGGTACCCAAGGAATATTCCCTTCAAATTTCAAGTCCCTACGTCCAGCGGTTTAGGCTGTGCGTTGATCAATCAGTCAGTCAGTTTTACCCCTTTCCATCCCTTCGGGGATGAAATTATCAAAAACGCTGAAACACGTATAAATTAATTTTCAATTTTCAATCTTAACACAAAATTTAAATAGTCTAACTTAAACTAAAACTGACGGACTTTCATACAAATTTTCATCCCCTTAGGGGTGGAATTTCCAAAAATCCTTCCTTAGTGGATCTCTACACTATATAAGGTATCTATATGCAAAATTTTAAGTCTCTAGGTCCAGCGGTTTGGGCTGTGCATTGATGTATCAACAATCAGTTTTACCCCTTTTCATCCCTTCGGGGTTGAAATTATCAAAAACGCTGAGGAACGTATAAGTTAAAATTCAATCGCCAACCTAAACGCAAAATTTGAAGCGTGTCACTTCAAAACTGACGGACTTTCATACAAACGTTTTTCCCCTATTTTACCCCCTTAGGGGTGGAATTTCCAAAAATCCTTCCTTAGTGGATCTCTACACTATATAAGGTATCTATGTGCAAAATTTCAAGTCTCTAGGTCCAGCGGTCTGGGCTGTGCGTTGATATATCAACAATCAGCTTAGCATTTTATATAATAGATTAAGTATTCATGTATATTTTTATCAATTAATTATTCATTAGGTAGATTCTAGCTAGAGTACATTCTGTATGTTATATCAATACCTACTCTTTGGCTAATGTCAAACATTCCCGCACCGAAAACCCCGGGGTTTGCTTATTGTAGACCACGGGACTCATGACATGAGTGAACTTGGTCGACTTAGTCCGCATATGCCGACAAGCTTATTTGCATTGCGCGTGTTGTATGAGTTTAACTAATAATATTTTGCGTGCATTGAAATCGTCAAATGAAAACAGAATTATAATTTGCAATTCGATATAATTTTGAAACACCGAACTGATGTCGATTAACATTAATGCGACCTGAATGAATTTATTTAAGTAGATACTAATAAATTGTGATGTTCAGTGTACAACATCAATTTCGGCGTAATTATTATTTTAATGATCTCATTATTTGAACAATAGTTTCTCCTTTTATTATATTTTTAGTAAATGTTAATGCAACATTATAAAATTTAAATGACTTTACAAAAAGACCTTAGGGAAGTACCAAGATCATTCTCGGAAACATTTAATATCATTGAGGACTATTTCCGTGCCACAAAGTTAAGAAAAATCTTGGAAGTTACCGACTATTTTCTCGAGAGAAGGTTTTACGACTCGAGAAGATTCCCCTCGGTACAATGCTAGTCCGGATCGCTACCACCATCTAATCCGGTAAATCGGATTTCAAGCAGCAGCTTTGTTAACACTGCTGTACCCTTACCATGAGTTATTATTACCGTACTCGCTAGCGAGTCGAATGTTCTGTCCCTCGCGCTCTGTAAGAACACTGCGACACGCCTGCGAGGGAGAGAGCATTCGACTCGCTAGCGAGTAGGTTAATTGTAAGTCATTGTAAGGGTACAGGACTTGGTGAAATGACTAGTTCAATAACGATTAAGTAAATAATCTCTGATTAAAAAAAACCATTAAACGTGTGAAACAGAAATAAACTTTGGAAATCCTATAATTGTAGAATATGAATGTTAAGCTCTGCAGCATCTAGTTTCAGGAACCGACAACTTGATTTACTTACCTACTTTAATTTTTGTGGAAAAGACAGTGCCTGATATTTTCTAACACAAAATGTAAAACAATAAATATTTAAAGAAAGTTTTAACAAATGACAAACAGCAACATAGGATAGATAAATACGCACAAGAAGAGTTTAGTCCTGAAATGGTCCCAACTCAGCGTCCCGAAATGGTCCCAACTCAACGTAATGCTGGCATTTAAATCGTCGCTAAAAAATAGCGCTAACTGAGGTAGGAACTATGCTTCAAAATGGTAAGAATAAAAGCTAAATTTCCTATTACACCTCTTAGATAAGAACCAGCCCAACGGTACCCCGCATTTCAAAATCCACTAGCCATTTACTCTGAAAGAAGTTCCAAGGCACTGCGTCCACAGCTGGACAAAGGCTTTCTCCATGGATATTCCACGATCTTTACCAGATCACCGATTCTCTTTGTAGGAGGCCTGCCAACACTTCGCTTTTTGCTCCGCAGTCGCCACTCCACAATCTCCCCGCCCAGCCCTAACAACCATCCGATCTACAAGCAATATATACATACCGTTTACGTCGTCATCATTTACTTAAGATCTTATGCTCTTGTCGGTGGAGTAATTTCAATTCTTTCCTATTCCGAACCTTCTCTATGACACACTGATACGTAACTAGGCCTACTACCCTCTACATACTGTATACAGATATATATACTCCTTCGTGGGCAGTGGAATAAAAATGTATACATATAAGCAAGGGATTATTTAATGAAAGCGTAAAATAATGTGTGAATCCATCCAACAACGCGATTAATCGAATCAGTAACTAAACGATAAACTCGTCAAACGGCAGGTTTATCGGTAAATCGTTAATCCTTAATCGTTATTCGCTTGTCATTATGGCAGGTTTCTGTTAATTAATGCGTTTGTTCAGTAATATATCAATTTGATACGTCAATGATAGTGTTGTGATTAGTGACATTATCGTGCGGGACAGTTTCAAATGGACGGGAGACTGGGATGACTTTTTAGGCTATTAACTCGTATTTTTTTTGGTACTGGTGCAAAGACTAAGACTGTTTGGAATAGAGAAATGTCTATACGTGATTATTAGCGAGAAGCCCTGGAATCAAGTTAAACATCTACTTCGTGAGTGAAACTTCTGGACGCAAGCATAACATCTGCGGTAACATATTTGTTTACAGCCGACGTATAACTATCACGGATTATAATATTGTTATGACCAAAACAATGGCGGTTGTAGGAAGTATTCGTTTGGGTAAAAAAGGGGAAAAAACTTGACAAAACTGTGTAACTTATTACACTTTAAGAAGTGAATATTTGAAAAAATTACATTTTTATTTAAATTAAAAAAATGTGTTTTAATACAGCGTCACTATTGTCTAAGGGTGGGTTGCATTATGTCTATTGCATTATCTCTTACGTTTTCTTTGTAAAAAATAAAGACAAAACATGTTCTAGAGCATTCGCTCGTTTGGTCTAAACCCACCCTAACGCACTCGCAATTGGCTTCAAAGTGGAACAATTGTTGTCATTTTGTATGCAGACAAGCCTTCGATTTTCAAAATGAAAACGATAGTGGTTGCGAGTGCGTTAGACAATAGCCCCTCAGGACTAAATCCATTTTTATAATTTGGTCAAACAAGTACGACGAATAAAGTCGAAGTCAATCATCGCATCGGCTGTCTGCGACATGGTTCACTATATTGGCTCAACTAATATCGACACGTCATATTAATAAAACATATAGGTTACTGTTTATATACTAAAAATTCTGTAGCTAAACAAGAATATAACTTATATACTGACTAACTGTCCAAACCAATACAGACGATTTAAACGAAAAAGTCCACCCGCACCAAACTCCCGTTTAAGTGCGTAAACTCCATTCTCATTTCCTCCATTCCTATAAGCGTTCGTTGAATTCCGACGAAACACAATTTTCCTTTGTACATTTTTTTATTACGTCGCTTTTTTCGTACGAAAATGTAAAGCTTTTGCATAGTGTACGTTATTCTGTTATTTATTACCTTCGGCCTTATTACGCTGTGACGTGCTTTATCGTCCTCTTAATTTGGGATTGTTTAGCGAATGAGATTACAGAAATTTGAGAAGAATGGCGGGCTAAATTAAAACGCCTAGATCTAGGTCGTTAGGGCTTTTTCGCGTTCTCAGCATTTTCTACATTTTCTGACTTAGTTTCTGTAATATTTTCTTAATCACTGTTTAGTTCGCTCGCAAGGTACATTTTTTACATCTAAATTCGATTTTTTAATTAATACTCGCTTAGCTAAAGATAAAGATAAAGAGACATTTATTCGCAACAATAAAAAATTACATTACATAGATACAAAAAGAACAAGACACAGATTAATTGTTGCGTCCAAAGGCCTTTAATGCCAAAGCATTACGACACATTGGCTATCTTATAAGATATATGCTGCAAATGACGCAGCGATATATCTAGCTAATCTTACTAATTTAAAGTTTTTTAGACAGGTAGTTGATATAGGTAGTCTTAGCAAAACCTGGAGATTATGTCAATTTTGTTGTAGCCCATCTTGTTTCTATATCGTGATCATGTTTTTGATGTTGACGTTATAGTTGCCCTTATTGTGAATTTAATAAGAGCTGTCATAACGTCTATAATAAGAGACCCAGGGCCGAGATAATAGGCGGTAAAAACGTATTGTCAACGTTTTGATAGCTCTTATTTACTTGACAGTAATGGCGGCCGAGTTAAAAACAATACTATAACAGGTCAAAGACGATATGGTTGTTACCGCCTACACATAGTAGCCCCAGATCTTACAAATATTTGCCGTAGGTACCTACTTTTGGCAACAAAGCTATTATGTTAAATCTACATTGAAGTTTTTAAGCCTTATTTGAGGATTTTTCGTAACTTAAAACAATGCTTTGTAATGTTTGCTAATAAAATTTTAGTACTTTACCTTTTGATCCCCTCGAACAAACATTCTTTAATTTCCAAATGGAAGGCGAGCACTCCTACTTTGTCTCATATATCTATTCATACTTACGTTAAGCTTGAAGGTAAAATAATCGCGGGGTTCAAAGAATAATCCTCACTCAATTAGCTGATGAGTTAATGTTCGACGTTCGTGGTAGTGTTAATAAATATAATTTAATACTTGATTGCCTAGTGATGGTATTTAAAGTATTAATTTACTTTTATGGAAAAAATCATTGTCTGCTAGAGTTTATACCAGCGATTTTCTAAGCAATCATGAAGCGCTAAAGAATTTGAATTTAATCAATAAAGCCTTTTGCATCTGTTTCGTGTGCCGTTTTTTTCTTAGTAATGATGCTTTCGTCTATACCTAATGTAAAACAGTTTTGAGTGGCCAATTTATTACCGGAATGGACTAAATTTAATTGATACCGAAGAATCTTAAGTAATGTATTACCTTAAACAATTCTAGACTGAATAAGCACGAGAGAGAACTAGAACTATAAATTGTTAACGCTCGTATTTTACTATTACAAGACAGGGAGAAACGGGTGTACAAAGAAATGCCAGGGGTTTCTGGATCTTTAGTAAATTGGCTCCTTTCGGCGTCATTGGGTATACAAGGGAAGTGAAAAAAGCGGGCAGAATTATCCGAGTTAACTTGCCGTGAAATCTTTCCATTTATCTTGAAACTATTTTCTTTGGGAATTATGTTGGGGCTAACGAGATATCGTTTAACATTTTGTTAATAAATTATACGCGCCGTATATATAAAATTATTGGAGTGGCAATGGACTGTTTAGTATAAAGACGCAGGGAATCTTAAATAATTATACAAGGGAATGCGAAATGGATACGTAAATACGGGTTCATCTAGCTCCAAATAATGAATGAAAGTCAGATTATGAATTTTTCATCCTTCATTTTACTTTTGACGAGACTGTATCAGCGAAATTTTTATACTGTCCGTGTCTGTATTCCGGTGTTTTGCTATCATCGAGGGCAAACGACCATCAAGGCTGGTAGATTTGAAATCCTGGGATTTATTGGATAGAATGTTATACGGTACTATATTTTCTGCTAGAACCTAGCAATAAATGAAACGAAAATATAATAAGGTTTTGTCAAAAATATTTTTGGACCAAGCTTTTGTTGCCGAATGCACTTTTTTTGCATAGGTAGTTATGTCAAAACCAACGAGCAGCCCCAACAAGGTGGGTCTACGTTAAGTATGGCGAAGATCTTGTCGCCATCCAGTTCTTCGATACCAAACCATAATATTACATTGTCAACGGGTTTACATACGTGTTTCAAGCTTCAGTCCTTTCCATAAGACTGGTTTGACTGTTCAACGTTTTGATAGCTCTTATTTACTTGACAGTAAAGGCGGCCGAGTTAAAAACAATATCAGAAGAGGTCTACGATTTGGATTTTACTGCCTAGAATATAGGCGTGGGGCTCTACCCTATTGCTCGCAGGACTGATGACCGATGGGGTCAGAAGGTTCTTGAGTGGCGTCCGCGGACCGGGAGACGAGCAGGTAGGCCTCCAACTAGTTAGATGGAGTGACGACCTTGTAAAGATCGCGGGAACGCGGTGGATGCGAAAAGCTCAGGACGGTCTGAGTGGAGAGCCTTGGGGAAGGCCTATGTCCAGCAGTGGACGTCTTTCGGCTGACATGATGATGATAGTGCTCTACCCTACTCCGTAAAACCTAATTGCTTTTGACATGGCCCGATCCACTGGAAACAAGTTGAGACCAATTATTTTTTCAATCAATAACCCAAAACTAACCAAAAAGGTAATCGAAGCAACGAATTAACGAATGCAGATCCATTGGACACGAATGATTGATTGAGCATTAGCATTCTAGTTTTATCGCTCATTTCCATTCGTTCCCAGTTCGAATGTGCCATTTGTTTTTGGAATGTGAACGCTTTCGTGGAAAGCATTATTTGCTTTAGACAGTGTGTTTTAGTTGGAATTTATTTTGAAATTCGAAATTGTGATGGATTTTTAAATATTGTTTGGTAGACCAATCATTTATGTTCACTAACTACACTTACTCGTAAATACTGTAATGATAAAATAAATAAAAAACAAATATCAAATACAATCTCACAATACTTATAAGAGAAATAAATACTTAAATACATTAAAAGACATCCAAGACTCAGAAACAAATACTCGCACAATGAATTCATCACACAATGAATATTTTCCCAAACACTTTCATGTTTCGTCTTTGTCCCCGTAAAAGGAAGATTATAACACGAGATAGAGATAGTGTAATAGCAAACCCAGATACTATTTCTTGTCTAACCGCGTTGTTGAACTAGAACACCTTGCCCAAGATAATGATCAGTGCACCCTCAGTAAACTCTTTTAAAACAGACAGGATAAACATTAAAAAATGTACAATAACACAAGTGAACCATGATATGCAAATATCAGCTATGAGGTAAGATGTTGTCCTAAACATTATGCCCCGTTCACACTTATTTGTCTTAAGTAGTAAACGGCTTTCTAACCTCAAAATGCAACTTCTTTGTATGAAACAGCTATTTGAAATAAAATAAAGCAATCACGGACAATATTGGCCAAGTGATGCCCAAAATATTTTCACAGATTACTTTATTTACGATAAAAGAGCTTACGCAAAGAGCGGCTAAAACCCCAAAAATGTTTCATTTTGAGGTTAGAAAGTTGTTTACCATATAAGACAAGTAAGTCTGAACAGGGTTTAGGTATGCTGTATGTTTCTTCTCAGCAGTGGCCTCCTTTTGGGAAGCGCTGGTAGATTTCTGACGTGTAAAAGTGCCCGGCCTATTTACTGAATAAACATCATTTATATTTTTTATATTTTATGAATGAATGTAAATAGACTACCTGACAAAATGTCCGTGCTCCATTAGGTCACATGACACACCTATCCAACTTTACAACTTAATTCGCACCACGTGCCCACCGAAACGGAGTCGTGCTAAATACCATCGTTTTGTCCCTTTCGTTTTCGATACTACGGCTCGTGCTTTCCCTTTCATTCGGGACCGGTTGGAAGAGTTGCAGAATCACGCTAGTGATAGTATAATAGTGACAATGACTCAGTAGTTTACATCTGAGGTGTTAGATTATGTTATCGTTACTTGCACATTATCGTGGTGTATGTTAACGATACTAATTATTATGTCTTAGATGTTTTGTTACTTTTAGTATGTGGTTGTGTTTTGAGAGTAAAAAATAATACATAATCATTAGTCAATGTCAGTCCATTACTAGACATAAACATAGTATATACCGTAGTTCGTCTTCAAACAAAGTTACATCGCGCGGCTTGCATGTGTGCGTGCCTGACCGTACGCGCAGCGTGCCGCCACGACTTTTACGCGGACCATTGCTCTCACACGCAACTCTGGCGAAAATAACACTTTTATAGTTCAATATTTCCTAAACGGTCCCCCAAATCTAAGAACTAATGATAACATATGCATGATATTTTTTACACCCTCCCTTTGCTTTAACACGTGTGGGAGGTACCCATATATTTTTTTCAGTGATTAATTTTTCAACTTTGTGGGCGTAATTCAAGTGTATAACTACGCCAAATATCAGCTTTGTAGTACCAAGAGTCTCTGAGCTAGACCGCGGGCAGACAGACAGACGGACATGGCGAAACTATAAGGGTTCCTTATTGCCTACGGAACGATAAAAAGCATCCTGAGCTCATCGACGTAACAACATGTATAAAAAACCGTACAATGCTTATATTATACCTGTTTAATTTGCAAAATTAATCAAGCATAGCAAGCAGCAAAGCATCGTCATCCCATTTGGAACAAAAAATCTTAAACACTTGGTATAAATCGTTATGCGATCTTTTACACCGGCATCTTTTTCTTCGACAAGCTCTCATTTAGCAGCTATTATGCGCTAGTTATGTAGGGATACTGGGATATTATCCCTTGGAACTGGTTTTTGGAATGTGGCTCGGGAATCCTGTCCCGTCTCAACGAGTCCTGTCAGGTTCGTTTTTACAACGTTAATAGTTTAACTCGTGTAGAGCTTGTCTATCATTAAAATTCTGAGAAAAAGACGTTGTACGAGATGTAGAAAGTTTTTTTGGTATAGCAAAGTACTCCTACTCTTCTTGAAATTATTGTGGTTGGAATCCAAACATACTTTAACTCCATCCTTCGGGAACTTTCCAATTTTCCGGGACAAAAACTTGCAGCATTATTCATTCGCTTCTTAAGTGGTATTTAAAAAAAAAAGTGTTTTTGTGGAATAGATCAATTAATTAATAAAATATAATGATTTAACAAAACAATGAAGTCTAGCGTCGAATAAAGGCTCAGGTCAGATTTCGCTGTCGAAAATGGACAAGTTCTTCTTCTCTGCCTCTACACGAATGTTGCTGGTATCGGTCCTTAGCCACCGATGTCCAGCGCTAGACGCCTTTCTTCTGACACCCTGTAATGCAACTAACAACATTTCAATGTTATCTTTAGTTATAGTATAGTTAATTTCAAGAAGCAAAATTAGCCAATCCAAATCCAAAGCACTATAACACACACATCTTTAAAAAAAATAATTGGAACAGTATAATGACACAAATTGAAGTTCATTGACAATTATTTCACGGTGCTTGTTTGGGATGCCACCTGCGTGGATACGTAAGACCCGTCACATCTTCCTAGGACCACAAAAAGCCACAAAAGGCGGAGAATAGGAAGAAAATACAGCATCAGCTTCTCGGCAGTTAATACCATTTTATTCCTCTCGGTGTCGAGATCCTCAGCCCAAGGAATCCAAGTGCCCATAAGTTTCTTTCGAAGCTATCCAAACGCTTGATCGATGAGACGGGCAACCAAAGAGCTGGCAGCTTCCTCGCTCAACGTATTAGCATTCAGCGAGGAAATCTACTAGCCATCTTTGGCACAATGCCCTACTTAGATTTAATTTTATTGTACAGTTATGAATTTATACAACATATTGGGTTGTTACCACGTTCCGTGTGGTCAGGTGATGTATATAACGTTCGTATGCTAGCCGGAATAGGTAATGAGTGTGTCATGCACGCTTTAACGCTATAGTTTACATGTTTTATGGATATTGCAGGGTGTTAGCCGCATCGATCCGCATAACCTATGCAACATGTAAAATTATTCCGTTTGACAGCTAATATAGAGACTGAATAAACGGAAACATGATGGAGTATTCATGGTGTTTTTTTAATTGGAAATTCAACAATAGGGCTTTGTGTGAATGACGTGATTTGAAAAAAATATCTTTGTAATTTACCTAAGCAGAATTTAAGCATACTTATTGACACGATTATTTGGACTTGAGCCTCTATTCTACTGAATAAAAGGCAATATGCCTTTGACATAGTACCGTATTATCAATGTTACGATAGCTTGTATCTACTTGACAGTAAATGGCGGCCTAGTTATAACAATACGATAACAAGTCAAAGGCAATATGGTATTACCTAGTGGAATAGACACCCAGCAATACATCGAGGACAAGCAAAAACTAGAAAATAACATGCTTCTTAAAATACAGGAGGTATTCAAAATTATGGGCACACTTATCGCAACCGATCGAATTGTGTAAGGTCAGGCATTCACGTTTTTGTTCGTAACTCGTTATTACTAACAATCGGCCACGCTGTATTATTAAGCTATTAGATTCGTTTCAGGTAGATCGCAGATAGGCATTGGTTTGCAGTTTCGTTGTGTACAGGCCTTGGTCTAATTTACTAGTCTAAAGGTTAGAATGGAACTGTTTAATAAATCACGGTAAGCATTGTACCGACAAGAGACTTTTAAAGTTTCCTTTAAGAAATTATTGATAATTTTTATTCTGAACTTCACTGTTCTAAAATGTTTAGTAGACTTCTTAGTAATTTCTGAAGAAGATTTCCAAACTTACAGGTATTTCCTTACGAGTATTTAACAGATTTTTAACAGATATTGCCTCCCGGAAAGTCCCGTACAAACTAAGTTATATCTAGACATCAGTGTAAATTGATCATTCAAAAAATCCCCTGGCGTAGGTAGACATAACAGCCCTATTTTTGGATCGGGGTTAAAAAACCATTTCTTTACAATATCCCGGAATATTAAAATATGTTATCCTCGGCTGTAACATCATTTTAGTCAGGGTCGGCATTATAAACCTAAACCATTAAGAATATTGAAAAAACTGGAAATGTGATGCGCTTAAATGACTATATTTACATTATTTTTCAAATCGATACTCTGCACGTGATCCATTCGGATTGAAACAAGGACTCTAATACATCATATCGCGTTACTAGTCGACATTAGGCATAAAGCAATTATTTGTCCTAAATTGACGTCAAAGCAATTTGAAATGCTTTCTCAAACCACCGAGAGTCCTTTATACTTATAAAGTATTCTTTAGTCCATTACGACTATCCAGGTTTATTCATAATTAATGTCCTTATTTTGAAAAAAAAATACTGTTAAATTATTTCAAATGTTTGAGTAATAAAAAAATATAGGTCTTAATTTTATTTGTGTCAACCTGTATTTTCAAACATTTTGTTTGCATTCTCTAAACACTCTATCTACAGGTTGCTCCATGCAATAACTAACGCCTTACTTAATCTTCTAAAAATGGTCGTTATTTTTAACATTTAATGGCTGTGTTTCGTAGCCCGCAGCAGTAAATTTTGCCAATCTCCTGGCAATTGTGCAGCATCCTTGAGCTGCTTTGTCGACACTCGCCTTCCATTTTAGTTGCACGTTATTATCATTAGAAACATAATAATGTATACTTATCGCGTGAAGTAAAATATTTCAATGCTTAAGCAAAAACTAAAAAATAAATCATTGGTTATGTTGGTAAACAGGTTATGAAAATCCATCTGCTAATACTTATTTGTATCTCAAAATTTTCAATTTAAAATAATTACATAAACAAGTAAATCCAACGAATAAAGATAGGCAAGAACGAGTGGAGATGTCGGTAGGGGACGCCCTAGACGCATACAGTGATCAGATTCAAGATGTACTGAATAAGGGCCGAATCAAAAGCACCCAAAACCGACGTACGTGCATGAAGAGGGTGATGAATTTAGAGGAAGCGAAAGTTGTATGTTTAGACCGGTGCACCTGGCGTTCCATAGTGTCTGCCTACCCCATTGGAAGACAGGCGTGAAGGTATGTATGTGCATGTATGTAAGTAAGATAGTGGTTTTTTCTTACACTATACTATGCTGCTGGGCACAAGTCAGAGCGCGTACACGCATAGCTATCCATTTTACAAGTCCATTGTTTGATGGCGTATGTAGTTGTATGAGCGAGTTCACACCCAAAACAGTATTCTGGATCCAGTAAAATAGAAGATTACAAGGTGAAAAGATCCGTTAAAACGGATGCTGTAAAAACGGACGTTCTATGTGTACGCGCCCTAACTAGTACATTTTATTCAATACCAATATACCTAGTTCAACTTACTTCGTCGTCTAACGATTTTTATCCAATTGATGCGAGTCCCGATGAATTACATTGAGCTTTGAAAAAGCTTCAGGAAGCTCCAAGTTTAAAGCAGCTGTGCCAACTGTCGTCTATCCAATTTATGTCTGCCAACTTTTTAAAAGCTATTTCTAAAACTTAGATGATGTAGAGGATAGATGTGCAGATAAAAAAACACATCCTTTTGTTACACGTTCATAATATGCTTAGATTCCTAAAATATGATTTTTGATAATTTATGCGTATAATCTTTTAAAATTTGATTTTATACACATGAAAATTTCAACCGAACATGATGATGTCTGATTTTTAAACCAAGCAAGAGTTTGTTAGTCTATGCTCAATTTAGGGTTCCGAAGCCGCTTCTACAAACAAAAAACTATCTCAAAAAATATTAAGTACGAACTAATTTCCTATTTAAAGTTATTTGGTGCTGTCTTAGATGATTTTAAGTCGGTTTAAACACTTTAGTCGCTTGTGTCTAGGGAATGCAAATAATCGGTTATAACCGGTTTTAACTGGTTATTTTCATACAAAAACGTCTAATAACCGGTTAAATTGCATTCCCTACTTGTGTCTCAGGAACCAATCAAGTCTACATAGTCGTGATAGTTTTCCTTTTAACTTCGTTATACCATGTGCTTTCATTTAAGAAATTTTTCATATTTTTTAGTAATTGTAGTTTTGGCTCAAGTGGGGACGCGCAACTCTGGCGAAAATTACCTACACTTTAGGTTTAATATTTCCTAAAAGGATCCCAAATCATAGTATAAATAGAAAAGTAGTTCATCTCCTCCCTTTAGGAGATTCTGATACCTATTGCCGCTCGGGCGCCTAGGGCTGTCCAAACTTGTTCATCTATTTTAGTCTCTTTCGAGTACTTGGCCATACTTTGATCTATGATGTATCATACATACATACCTTCACGCCTGTAATCCCAGAGTGCGGTAGGCAGAGCTACAGAGTTACCTAGAACTCTAAAAACTTGTTGATAATTCTGTAACCACGTTTTGCGCAATTAATTAAGCTAAGATGTTTACCAATTGTGTATAATAATGGTAATTTTTATAAATTACACAAACCTGAGCAAGTATAAATATTGTAATTTAAATTATTTTGTTTACATACTTGTTAACTGTTCACTCTAAATAGTATGTTTATAGGTATGTGATATGTAAATTCCTTTTCGTCATCTTCTGATAATGCCGCTTTCGCGCAAGGCGTTCCTTTGACTATTATTGGCGGCACACACCGACGCGCGGCTTCCTTTGAGCATTGGCAACACGCGCCGCGCGGCATTAAAAGAACTCAGGTAGACCAGGAGTTAAGTGCAGTTTTGACACTTTTATTTATAATAATGTTGGTACCTACGTTAATAGGAACAATTTACCTCGTGATTTTGGAAGTAGGAAGGTTAGGTATGTGTGGTAAAAAATTAAATGAAATTTAAAAAAAGTCACAAATTTAATACTTACATTAAAATATTTTCTTTGATTTCATGTGGTTCGAAACTCTTGATTATTGCTTTACAGCCTGAATTATATTCTCATCCTTATATACAATTTAAGCAGAAATTGATTTGAGAAGCACGGGCATGGCAATGAAAAATCAATTTCTTTCTTTTTTTCCAAAATAGTGTTAGTGTGTTTACTGTGTTTTTACCAAATCTGCATTTTAAATTTTTTTTCTTGATAAGGGTACAAAACACCTGCTCTAGACTCTCAATGTTATTGACAAAGTTATCGTCTGGGACCACTAGAACTTAATCAGTACCATAATCTCGATAAGAAAGGTACCTCGATTCAAAAGAGGTGCAGGCTCGACGCATATCCAAGTATGACTTGAATTAGTCCGCAGTCTTCTCAACAAATCTCCACAGATATTTAAAAAAAAAACATTTTTCTCCGGAATGTCAAATTGCAAATAGTCTGAACGTATAATTTCAAGTAAATATTTTTCTTGTACATTGGTAGTTGTAGGGTTGACTTCTTTACTATCATATATTATAAACTACTTTTAAAGTCATCAAGGTTTACAATAAATTCTGATAAGTCATCGACACAATTTCCTCCTTTTGGAGGCTGGCAAAGATTAAAAATTAAATAAATCATTTAGGTATTCCAGGTATTACAAGCACTTATATTGATGACACAAAACATATAAATTATGTTAGTATAGCGTCGGTTAAATTCGCAACCCTCGTAAGTCCATTTGACTCATGTTTACAGGAGACACAAAAAACAAAATTACAGCATGTAGTTGCAGGGAAGCTTATTAATTTTATGTAATAAAAAGTAATCATATTTTCAGCTCAAAATACCTAAAATGTTTCTAAAACTATGAAATATCCCTGCTGTCAAATTGCTTCCATACAAAAAACCACCTATCTCCGTCATGACATGTGAAGCAAAACTCGTAAGTCCATGCTGTCAAAACACATATCAACACTAAATACTACGTAACTCCATACCTGGAGGGGAGTTATGAGTTTTGATTTAACAAAATGGCGGCTATTAATCCTAAAAAGATACGAGGTTTTCTATTTCTAGATTTTTTAAATAACGGTTTGTTTGACGTTTGGTGATTGGCTACACGATTCAATAAAAAAACCATTTTCGAAAAAATTGACTTACGAGGTTTGCGAATTTAACCGACGATAGGTAGCTTTGTTATGCAATTTCAATAAAATAAAAAAAAATACATTTATATTTATAGCTATAATATTAAAGACATAAAGTTATTTTAAGATCTATCTAACGATACCTCACTCGATGTTATAATGTAAAAAAAACTGTGCTTTATATGTATACATGCGAAGTTCCCAAAACCTTCGACAAACGGACCTATAAAGGTTCCTTGTTGACTACGGAACCCTAAAAAGCATGTTCAACATTTTTATGAACCAACTATACAGGTATTAAACTCTACGATGAAATTTTACCGTCGACGACATAAGTGAGTCCATAAATCAAAGCTTTCCAGTATAGATATAAGTCGAGCATTAGTCAGACGCGGGACTATTTATTTTCTTTTTGTACCTCCAATATCGATATTGAAAGCCCCGACGGGGACGAATTGAATGAAACTTTGTCGCGATTTATAACCGGGGATGTGACATAATTATCTACTTAGTTTACCGGACTGGTTTTTCATGACAAAATTAAGAAGGATATTTTTTTAACCTCGTAAGGCCCCGTGCAATACGATGTACATAATCAAGACAATAAAAGATAAAAAGATAAAAGATGTTTATTCAATAAGTAGGCCGCACGGGCACTTTTACACGTCAAAAATCTACCAGCGCTTCGCAAGAGACCACTGCTGAGAAGAAACGCCGCAAGAAACTCAACAGTCAGTCGTTTTTTTTTTTTAAATTACTTATACAATTATAGAACTTAACCTAGCATTATATAAAACAATGAATTTAACATTAAAATATATATATCATGCGTAGTTGAGCAGGAAAATGTGTCAAAACTCAGTATGTTCAGATGAACTCTTAAATTGTAATAATAATAGTATACATATACTTACCCATGACGGTGCAAAACAACCACATAGTTTTGATACATTCTCCTACAGAAACCGTGTCCCCTAGACAATAATTATACCTACAATGTTTAGATATTTTCCTGACTAAGCTATTACTAAGTTATTTAGGTGTTTAATTTAGGCCAAGCATTTTTATCTGTTAGATAGTCCTCGACCCTATAATAAGCTTTCGACATCAACGACTTTTTCAAGTAATTTTTAAGTGCTGGAAATGATAACTTTAAAACTTCGTCAGGTAATTTATTATAGAAATGAATGCATTGACCAACAAATGATTTATATACCTTACGGACACGAAATTTTTTAATAGCAATTTTATTTTTATTTCTTGTATTCAAATTATGTATATCACAATTCTTAACAAAAGAGTCTTGATTTTTAATGACATAAATAATATTCTCATAAATAAATTGTGACGCTACTGTCAAAATACTAATTTCTTTAAATAGTAATCTTAAGGAATCACGGGAGTTTAGGTTATATATGGAACGAATGGCTCTTTTTTGTAACACGAATATAGTCTGTATGTCAGCAGCTTTTCCCCAAACCAGAATACCGTACGACATAACACTATGAAAATAACTATAATAAACTAAGCGAGCTGTCTCAACATTGGTAAGTTGCCTGATTTTCCTAACAGCATAAGCTGCCGAACTTAATTTACCTGCTAGTACTGCTATATGGGGACTCCATTGCAAGTTTTTGTCTATAGTTATCCCTAAGAAAAGCGCCTTGTCCACCATCTCCAAACACTCATCATTTAGAAATATACTAGATTTTACCGGTCTAACATTAGGCAAAACGAACCTAACACATTTAGTTTTCTTAGCGTTAAGTAGCAAATTGTTAATAGTAAACCAATTAAGTACTTTAACCAGCGTGGCGTTTATCCTACTGTAATCGACGGATTTTCGGTCCACCTTGAAAATTAATGAAGTATCATCAGCAAATAGCACAATATCACAAAGGTTATCTACCGTGGGTGGTAAGTCATTTATATAGACCAGAAATAAGAAAGGACCTAATATAGAGCCCTGAGGCACACCTAATTTAACAGTTGCTCCAATGGACTGTGTTTGGTTTACAACAACCGTTTGTGTTCTATCGCTAAGATATGAAGACATAAGATTTAGAGAATTATTTGACAGACCATAATGTTCTAATTTTAATATAAGAGTCGCATGATCTACGCAATCGAAAGCTTTGGAAAGGTCACAAAAAATTCCTATTGCATCACAGGATTTCTCCCAAATATTGTATATATATTTAATGAGTACAGATGCTGCATCAGTTGTGGATCGTCCTCTGGTGAAGCCGAACTGATTACTGTTAAGCAGTTTATTTCTATTGAAGTGACCTAACATATCTTTTAACATTAACTTCTCAAAAACTTTACTTAAAACCGGTAGAATAGAAATGGGACGGAAATTCGTTAAATCACACATGTCGCCCGATTTAAAAAGTGGTATTAGTGGTATGACTTTACTATATTTCATAAGATTTGGAAAAACCCCCTCTGAAATGCAATTATTGTAGATTAAAGCTAAATGAGGTGCAATTATATCTATGACATGATGGATCACTTTAACTGACGCTCCCCATAAATCCTCAGTTTTTTTTAAACTGAGCGATTTAAATACCTTAACAATAGAAATTGAATCTACATGGCTAAAATCAAAGGTTACATTACATTTAGTAACATTAGCACAAAGTAGTTTTTGAGCTACAATCGCAGATGATTGAAGACATTTCGTTGTATTAATAGCTATAGTGGAGAAATAATCTTCGAACGCTAAGGCCACGTCTTTGTTTGACGTGATTTGTTTGTCACCCTTGTTTAGGGTGACTTGATTATCACGAGTTTTAGATTTACCCGTTTCTCTATTTATAATTTTCCACACCGTTTTTACCTTATTATCAGAAGCTTTGAGTTTAAGACTTAAAAAGTTTGACTTAGCAGTTAAGCAAACTCGCTTGAAGGTCCTCGAATAATTCTTAACGTAAACTAAGAAGTCAGCATTCTTGTTCTCCTCCCTCTCTCTATATAGTTCATAAAGCCTATTTCTACTTCTATGGATGCCTACAGTAGCCCATTCACTAAACTTAGTTTTTGACCCAGAAACAGTTTTCATCTTAAAATTGTTGTTAAATTGATGAAGAATTACATCAAACAAATCTTTATAAATACTATTTGAATCATTATTTGAAAAGGATAACCCACAGAGATTGCTCTCAACTTTATTTTTGAATAATTCTAAACGATTGCTAGTTATGGGTCTGTATGTTATTGCCTGCGGTTCTTGATGAAAATCATTTAAAAAAGAAGCCTTCTGGCCACTATGATCAGAATTAAAGCAATTAAATATTTCCTTATCCAAACACTCGCAATTACAATAAATATTGTCTAAACAGGTAGCACTTGAAACTCCTATCCGTGTAGGTTCAAAGAACAAATTACCTAAGTTAAAAGATTTAAATAAACTTAAGATCCTAATAGTATTATTTGAAGATTCCAGTAAATTAACATTAAAATCTCCACAGACAATAACATGCTTTTGGGTTTTACATACTAATTTTAACACATTTTCCATACTGGATTCAAATGTGCTAAAATCAGCTGACGGTGGTCTGTAAACACAGATAATTATGTAATTTTCTAATTCTATGCATGAGATTTCTACAAGCCTCTCTATGGATAGCCTAACAATATCTTTCCTTTCTTTGGATTTAATGGTACTTTTAACAATTATTAACGAACCACCATGAATGGCGGATTTTCTGGCAAAAAAACTAACTAATTTAAAATTAACGAAATCAAAAATTAATTGATCTGGTCTAAGCCAATGTTCAGTAATACACATAATGTGTACATTCTCAGTATCTAAAAATAATCCTACTTCTAATTCTTTGCTGGAAAACCCTTGAATATTTTGATGAACTATATTTATACTCAAAGGTGTTTCCGCTGTCCTATACTTTAGTTTAAATGATTAGGAATGGAATTTGTACCACTGTTATATCTATTTGGTTCTATATTAAAAGCCAAAAGTTCTACCAAAGTCAAAATATATTTCTTTGGCAAATGAATTTTTTCAGATGTTAGCGTGAGGTGCTTAATAAATTTATTTAAGTCGAAGAAATGATATTTACTATTATGACATATAGCATTATACATTAAAGAATTTAAGTATGCTATTTTATTATTATAATTGTATGGCATATTTTGTGAATATGGTAATGCACAAAGTATAATTTTACCTATGCCTGCCTCTTCAATAAGGTTTAATGTTGACAATAATCTACCTACACTAGACTTATCTATACCAAGACTATTTCCTACTAGAATCACTAGAGTAGTAGAACTGTCATAACTTCCCTTTGATATTAAATGACATAATTGCAATTTAATTTGAACTGTGTTCCAATGGGAATAGGTTTATTTTCCTATATTCATATACTGAAAATGGCATTATCGAACAAACGTAATTGAACTTTATTGCCTTGACGGTAGATTCAAAGTCCCACTCACAAAAAACTACCTGTTTTTAGTATGGTGGGCCTTACGAGGTTAATTAATTTTTTACTTTTTTGAATGTTTTAAGTAGGTATAAAAGTATAAAAATGTTAACAGGTAAAAGTATAAAGGCGTAACGTAAAAGTCATTTACAATGCAATTATAGCGGAGAACGCAAGTTTTTATTTAAGCATTAATCCCATTAAGTTAGAGAATTAGAGCAAAATCAAAATTATTATTACTAAGCAAGCACAAAGACAAAGAAAAAAAAACAATCATAGAATACTTAACTTTGCGCTATTTGATGCTTTTATCTTCTGTAATTAGACGTATACCTACACAATATTTTAAAGGAATAAATTAAATATATGTTTTCAAGCGCTGCCAAAACAATTCACAGTCGGAACAACAAGATTACCGAGCCAATGAGCGTTCAGAAACTTATCGCCTTCACACGCTATTTACTTTTTGGCGATTTGCCAGATACCAGGTCCTACGTGTCGTCAGCAGATCGGGCGAAAAGTGAATTTAGAGGCGCTGTGCGTTCCCATTTCGGGTTCCGTAACGAACCTGAATAAAGAAAGATTTTTATTTACCGTTTGGAAAAATATCATTGGTTTGGAAGACCCTAATCGTAAATACTAGGAGTGAACTAACGTTTGTCAGTGATTTAAGGACTTATTTTTTTATTAAATAGTACATTTAAAAAAAAATGTGAAGCGACGTTTAAATCGTGTAGCTGTAAAATAAAATCTATACAGTATTAGCTCCGGGCGATACCGATTCTCACCCCTTTAATTAAGACAGATTTCCACGATTTTTTAATATGGTGTAATTATTTTCAAAACAAAAACGTACAAAACGTTTCTGTTTTGTTTTTTTATGTTTCTATCCACGAAATATTTTCTAGGAAAGGAAAACGTGCAGACCTGGTTTTTAATATTATCTACAACACTAAATATATGTGTATATAAATATCTGACCTGGTTTAAGGGGAGAAAAATATTATCGCATTTTGTATGGAATGTTTCAGGTTCACAATCATCTTAAAGGTACCTTTGTAAACGCTTTATAGTTTAATTTCTTTGTAAACGCATCCACCTTTTTTCACCACACGGTGGCGCCTCTCTCTTCCAATGTTCTTATATTAAACAAAACGTGAGCTTGTTACAATGAAGCAAATTTACCAAAATAATATTCAATAGATTAATTAAACTCTCTGGCCCTTTAATTTTTGGTCTATAGTTAAGTTATTTGAGCCGGAAAATTAACACAAGCTCAATTTTATCGCAAAAAAAATGTGTTAGTGGTGTAGTCACAGGGAAGTCCATCTATTTTGCATTAAACGATGTACGGAACCCATGACGTGCATTTAATGCGTGCCTTGACCGGTTTTCTGGCTTAGCCCTTGGATAACGGTTCTTTTGTTGGCAAAATTGGGAATTATATGGTTTACTGAGTAAAAAAGAAATATCGGTGTTAAGCTTTTGAGTTACATGGATCATTTCGTGCGCGACGCGGGGACTGGATACGTGGATAAACTTTGAACCACTAACATTATCAAAGTGATAGGGGAGTACATCTACTTACTAAATATGTCTTATCTTATCTTACGGATGGGCCTTTTCGGATACACTTCAACGTATTTAGGATCTTTTGTGCGATTGCCCTTTTACACATACAGTTGTTCGAATGTGCAGGCTTCCTCGCGATGTTTTTCCTTCACAAAAGCATCGAGTAAATGTACTTCAGGTAGTAAAACTCTTTGGTACATGGTGACCGCGGCGGTTCGAATTTTGTACCTTACGATCACGTGTCGACCCCCTAAGTCACTAGAAATTTATATTTACTGTGTAGTTATACAGTTTAAAAACAAAAAATGCAAGGATACTTTTCAGTTTAGACGTATTCGATAGAAACTAATCTACAAAGAACGATGTTTAACGACGCCATTAGCTTTGTTCGTAGAACCCCTGCGAAACTTAGCGTCCTGAGTTCTATCTCCGATAATGGCAAATAGTTACTTGTGTAATGAAAATTAATATTTTGTTCCTATATGTAGGATGTTTCCTTTATATTAAAATATTCATTTATTTTTGCAATTATTTATATAATTATCTCAAACTTATTTGGAACTAGGTCAATTTGTGTTAGATTGTGCCCGGACATAGATATGTACATTTAAAAAAAAAGGTTAGCCGGAAGAAATCCCTGGAATATTAAGTTCGCCTTTGTAATTGTTTTTTAGGGTTCCGTACCCAAAGGGTAAAAAAGGGACCCTATTTACTAAGACTTCGCTGTCCGTCTGTCTGTCACCAGGCTGTATCTCATGAACCGTGATAGCTAGACATTTGAAATTTTCACAGAAGATGTATTTCTGTGGCCGCTATAACAACAAATACTAAGAACCGAATAAAATTAATATTTAAGGGGGGCTCCCATACAACAATCGTGATTTTTTTGCCGTTTTTTTTCTCAATTTTAATAACGGCAACAGGTAGTAGACGCTTGAACTTGAAGCTTTTTTCTAATGTTGTATGTATAGATAATTTAACGGAACCCTTCGTGCGCGAGTCCGACTCGCACTTGGCCGGTTTTTTGGTTATATTGCTTGTTTTTGTATTTCTTTTTTATTCTTGTACAATAAAGAGTATACCATACATACATAATTCTTATACTTAATGTATTTTAAGCAATCTACACTATCTAGCGCCGAGGCAGCGCAATAGCTGCAGGCACAGGCTAATACACGATAAATGGCCCATATTATAGGCTATTTCCTACGAGCTAGAGCAGAAAACTCAATTCCCGCAGTAATATCCTTACTCTTAACTTGGTAACACCCCTTAAGCCTTTGTTATTTGCTGTACTTACATCGAACGTACCATATTTCTGAAAAATATTTTATAAATATCAAAAAAAAATCAAATGAAGGTTCAAAAGTCTCAAAGAACCGAAGGAGAACCTATTGAAATACTTAAACACCGTAAAACATCATCATATATACGAACTAGCCTGCCAAAACTACCACACCCTTTACACATCACAAATACAAATATCCATCCCTACCCGGCATATTTATCCACATATCCATTTGAATGACGGGCCGTCGCGATTCGGTCGCGGCCATTAAAGAGCCATAGATACCGTCCATAAATCAGGACATGTCAATCAGTTACGTCACAGTTCCAAATTTGAAAATTCGACTGAGAATTAGGGTTGGGATCGCGTTTTTTTGTTGATTTAGAAGTGGAGTTTTCGTCAGGAGTAGGGTTGAGGGTATTTCAGTTTTACACCTGTCACTTTGGTTGACATGTTTTGTCTAATTCGAAAGACGCAGTTAATGTAAGTCTTTAGTGTGTTATGTTTCAAACGTATTTATTTTCTTTCTCCTTATAATGAGATCCTGTGCTTATTTTGTGATATGGACTAATAAAATAAATATAACTTAATATTAACAAAACATTACTTTTATTATAATTATTATTTCTAACTAGTCTAGCATTAAAAATATTTAGGATAGTCAAGATTGGATTGTTTACTTAGTGGTAAATAATAAGACATGTAGGTACTATGTTTACATCTAAATGCTAGACTTATTACAGAAAACCACAGCATGCAATAGATTGCTTTAGAGGAAACACAAATAAGAAATGTAAATAAATATACATAGGTAATTAGCACTTCAAAATATTAAGCGCCAATAAGAGTTTACAAAATTAAATGCCTACACCTTCTTAGTAAATTTTATAATCTCTCAATACTCAAATCAAAACTTCTAAATTCAAATTCTTTCAAAAGTTTGAGCACTCATTTTGTTTTTCATTTATGTTTTCAGCCAGTGAAACCGTTAATTATTACTGGCCTGTATTTTTTAAATTTAATCAAACACACATCCCTCAAACACCTCGTTCCGAATTCAAACACTTCCTGACTCGTTTAAGTGAATTTTCGAAGCGGTTTTTACCTGACCGCGGCATTTGTCATGGCTAAGAGCCTCAGGGGATGATCTGTCAACTTGATAAATGGGCACCACTAATGCGATGTCTTTTCACTAAGTTGGTACTGAACGCCGGAAAATATTAACGTTGCACTGCGGAGTTCATTTTTTACAAAGATAAAGTCTCAAAAGGATTGTTGTTGCTGTTTTGTTTCCGCGGCGAGAAATATTAAGTTGACTTTGCATGTCACTGAGAGGAGGAAAAAAAGACTCGCTTATTTATTACTTTATATCTCGTGGTGCAGAAATTTTTACTGAAATAATTCGTTTTGTAAATCACTATCCAACTATGCTACTTTCTCAATAAAAGCAAAAATTACAGTGTTGTTCCGTTTTGATATCTGTGGACGCCAAATTTGCTGTGTTGCATTTTGGGATACGCCGCAAAGCTATTTTCAAATTGTAGAGAGTTTAAAACCAATGAGTTATTGATATTTTTCCATCAAACGGTTATTTTCATGCAACGTTTAATGTTTAACAAAACTTGTAATCTGAGAATTTGTATTTTTTTATAAATACAGTACTTTCAACGTTTCATAGAATGAGTTTCACCGAATTTAATTTCAGCGAAAACTATAAACACATCGAATTTTATACCTATTAAGACGTGAGATTAGCTTTACCTATTACTTAATGTTTCTACTTCCTTTCAAATGAAAACTAGTCTACTAATTGATTTTCTTTATCTAAATACAGTTTTCTCTTATTGTTGCAGGATACGAGAAGCCAAGAAGAACAATAAGGTAAAATATGTTTTCATTACGGGCCGGCGCGATGGGGAAATAATTCCCTTTGAAAATGTATAGCGGCCTCGCTTTGTTCGGTCCAAGAAATGTTTATTAAAAACTATTTCATTGTACATTTTCATACAAGTTATTTAAAATAAGAGTAAGGCAAGACTATTATTGTTCTTTTCTACTTGCATGGTTTTTATACGAAATGCCTATTGGCTCGATTAAATCGATAATTAATAGACATAAATAAATACTTAGTTGATTAAATAAAATTTAAGAGAGGCTGATGAATATGAAATTAAGTGTGTAAAAGTATGGTATTTAACTGTGAAAAATAATTTAAAACAAACACTAACTTTTAACTACAGCTCGTGTTAATTTTGCTGGGATAAAATGTAATGGCATTGTCACTTAAGAATACATTCTCAGAATTGAACTAGTTGTCTCCATACAAACACAAATAATGTAGGTACCACCCCTCACGTACACCCCTTTATAATGTTGGTAAAAGCAGCAGTTGTTTCTATGAACATACCCGTTTCCTAAAATAACGACTAACTAAAACAATTGAACCGAAACTTGGCGTATCCAATAAATAGTGACTAGTTTGGGTAAATCTGCGACGTGTGAAATAAATTTAATCTTGTATATTAAACTAGTTTTTGATATAGTAAATAAATATAACATATTAGCGAACAATCTTACATAAATTGACCTAGTCCCATAAGATCTATGCTTGTACTATGGGTACTAGACAACAATATAAATTACAGAAAAATAAATACTTAAATATACAGAAATATCCAAGACTCAGAAACTTGTGCTCATCACTCAAATATTTTCCCATATCGGGAATCGAACCCGAGACCGCTAGTTTCGTAGGCAGGGTCACTACCAACTAGGCTAACGCGTCTTCTAATAAATGCTCTTATATAATCTCACGTATTTAATGTCTGTATGTAAACTCTTTTTTGTATTCAATTTACACAAAGTGCCTACGTATTTATTTACTCGGTAAATATCGTACAAAGGCGATCTCAACCCTTTGAAATATCGCTTCCAACTACTCCTTGGGTTAAAGTTGAAAGAAATACCTTACTTAACAAACTGGTACTTAATTTACTAACCTACTTACTAACATTTTTGTACAGACGACATGGAAAAGTAAAGCAATATCTTTTTTTTGTCAGAAACTAGAAAATAAATTATTTTTACAATATTTTCGATAACAGAAAATCATTAGAAAGACGAAGAGAAGTTCTTGAAAAAATAATCAAAATAATTTCTTGTAAACACATGAAACTTTAAAACGGTTTAGGTAAATTTTGTAGTTTGAAACAATGATATTTATTTTATTCGTAAACGTGGTATAATGGGATATATCTATTCAAAATAAACATATTTTGTTTGTGCATTGGAGCCGAGATACTTAATGTAAAAACTTGAAACTTATATTTTGAATGTCTCGTGTCCGATATTATTAAACGCATTAACAGGTAATCTAACATTATATGAAATCCATCAGAAACCGTTAGAAAAAAAAATGCTCATACAAACTTCAAACCCAATGCTCTTTTGTGACAACGTAAGGTAATTCCTAATAAGATTTGATTTCTAAATGCAAGATGTAATTTAAATATCGTAAACAAATTTCAGCGCGCCAACTAACTCCAGCCACGTCCGTTCAACAGGTGTTCTTAATTTGAAATCCAAATAAACGTTTACGAACGTTCCTTTGCTAAATGGGCCCCATTATTAACGAAACGCTAAAGGTGGAAACGCGGATAATAACGTTTTGAAATTGGAATAACAAATGACGGTCGATTGTGCGAATGCAGTAAGCAGAATAATTACTAATTTGGGCTTTATTTGAATTAGCATTGAAACTGGCCGTCTATAGGGTTCCATATTTGAATTTCTATTGTTTTGTTTTATTTGAGATCGTAATTTTAATTTGATACTGTGTAAACCGTTGTAGTGGTTACATTGTTCGACTTTAAATTAAAAAATTCATCGTTTGTTTCTTAACCAAGTAAAATTTTATAAAATGGTCTGACCATTGTTCTGTCTAGGTGTGTAAACGGACTACGGACTCTACTAGACTATTCGTTCAAAGACCTTTTTTTAACTTACGAACAATAGTCTATAATTATAAACTTAACTACTACGCTCAGTAAAAAACCGATCTTGGTCTATGTCGATGAAATAAATATCTCCTACTAATATTACGTCAACAAATATTCAGTTACGAATAAAACAACACAAACGATGTTACTAATACAAAAAAACATACCCACTAACAAAGCTCCTTAGATATCAATTTCGCTTCCATAACTCATCAATAAACAAAGAAACCTCGTTAAGATAAACCTTTTTATCATTATGTATGATAATTTAATCTTTTGTATTGACGTGAAACCTTACATAAAGCTTTCAGAGGCTTTTGTTCTCGTACTGTTTCAAAAGCTTCAAAGCTATATTCATTAGGTATGTTTCTTTACTTCTGAAGGATAAAGTGATTGAAACTGGAAGTAATCGAAGTTTTCTTGAGTCGAAAAGTTTTCAGCATCGGTGTAAGTACACGTTTCGGTCTTGAGGAGATTGGTTAAGGTGCTTGTACACTAAATAAAGACACTGATTAATCAGTGGGTTTTAAATTATTAACGCCTTTAAATATCGTGGGTTTTAACTTGTAAACTTCTCGGTTTCTCGTTAGTTTTAAAATACCTTTATCTATCTTCCCCGAAAATTACTTTAAATGATACCGAATTAATCACGAACTTAATTCCTGGAACTTATTACATTTTTTTAAAACACTTCAAAACTCCTGGTAGCCATATGAAACTGTTTTGTGACTGACAGGCTGACAGACAGCGCACAAGGAAAGGATTTTTGGAAAATCAACCCCCACGGGAACGAAGGCCGGGACGTCCTTTAGTTACCAATAAGTAATTGGAAAACAGAAATAGAGATGTCAATGATGGCGTACTCGTATTACGATCAAGCTATTGCACCTACAAGGACTTTGTGAACCTACATTCTTACAATTCATATATTTCTTTTATTTAATTTCACAGAAGAAATGGCGATCAATTTTCGATTCAAGGCAGATATTTAACCATGGTCTTGTAAAGTCAATTGGAGAAATAAATGTGCGGAATCCTATACGAACAGTTATAACTGCAAAGTTCCAGTGAATGAAAAGAAAAGAGCTGAAGAAGTAATAATATGTCCCATTAATTCCTCAAATTTCAGGTTATGACGGTTTATGACGATGCCTCTCAACCACGCACACAAAAGTCACAGCTCTCAAAACTTCTACAAAAACACCTACAATTTAGTACAAACAACGACACCTACGCTGCCCTACTATGCATAATGGCGATATCTCAGACAAAACATCTGTAGAAATTGCAACCTAGTTACAAACAGAAGAGAGTTGAATCTGCTTTGGCTATTGAATTTAGTAATTGCATTTTTGCTTAGGAGGGCAGTACGACAAAGTATCATCTTTAACAATGATTATGGTAGGAGTAGGAATAAGAAAATGATTATCTATTAACACCTTCACTGTTTAACAGTAGAAACGATGTTAATAAAATGTAAAGTTATGATGCCTACTAGTCGTTATATGCAATTAAAATATATATTTCCAAGCAGACCAAGTAGGCAAAAGCTACGGAACCTGGTGACATATTGCAGAGTGACGGATTGCCGCGGGTAATGCGCACGAGTTTGAAACTAACGTGGTGACAGATATGTAAGTTTAGGAGTATCGACAGCGGCAAATTCTGAAGGATGTGGTTGGAAACTTTGAGTAAAAGATTGGATATTGCCTGTTAGAAATTAGTACATAATAGAAAGGGTCTATGGCCTAGTCGATTAGGCTCGACTTGTGATCGCAGGGTTTCTGGAATTACAATGTGTTCTTTGGTCGATAGTTTTCCCTAAAACCATTAACCCCCGTCGGCTGGTCTGCTTCCTAAGTACAATAAAGGATGCTGAAAGAAGTAGCTTTTTGTGTCTTATTCATATTGAGATAAGAGCGTAAAAGGTAAGTCTTGATTTACTTGACTGTAGGTACATATTATTATTTTTTTTGCAATTATAATAACCAAACTCAAAATAGTGTCAATGATGAGGCCTCATGGTCAAAAACCACGAAGTATTTCCAAAATAGTTTGTCATGATTGTAAATACTTCAGCATATTATTTATTTGCCGACTGTACTTTTTACAGTCAGCAACTATAAATAAAACAATAAACGATATTTGATTTAGCATGAATACTCGAGCATTGATAAAAACAAAATGGAGTCGCACCAAATTCAACCCAAACCTTTTGTAATAATGCCGTTAACGTTTTCACCTGAATATCCCTGTTTGTTTTTCGCCCGCAAAAGCGAAATTATTATTATGAAGCTATTACCCGTTTGGTAATTTTGTTCCGACCCGGCTACCTTTTATTTGAGCTGGTACAATTTCCTGTAAAGTAAACGAAAAAAATAATGCGATCTTGTCATTAAACAGAATGTAGCTCATGATAGTCTTACGTAGTACTCGTAAGTAGTTCTATGATAATCAGCGATAGTTTCGTAAACCTAGGAGTTCATATTCCTATCGTTAAGGAATGGTTGCCTGGAATAAAATTTTAATATTCTTATCTAGGTATCTTAACTTCAATACTATCTATGATATTATACAGAGAGAATGCGAATTATACAAATTTTGAGATTTTTCCTATCCCACAGGCGATCTCCAAAACTACAGATTATATACGAATAAATATTGTTGGAAAGGTACATTATTCCGGATGGACATAGGCTATTATTCGTTTCTTTAAATCAAGCGTCGCTCGGATTAAAGCCGAGTTTTCCCGAAGACGAAAACTTGACAGATCAAATTCATGATCTGCCAAATCCCTGTTTCACAATTTTTATCGAAAATCACTAGAGCCAAATATAAATATTGCTCATTTAAAAGCATAGAGTGAACAGTTAAAACTATGTTGCTTTTGATTTGTCATTTTATCGTACTGTTCTTAACTCGGCCTCTATTACTACCATACTTAACATTGACTGTTTTACTTGTTATGTACTCTTATGAGCTATAACAACGTTGACAATACGATAACATGTCAAAGACAATATAGTTTTGCCCAGTGGAACAGAGGCCCTGATTTAGATGTTTTAGCATTAGTAGGATTAGAACAAATGATACTGTTTATCCCAGAAAATTGAAAACTTTCCGCGATAATAACATTAAACGAGTCCTACATTTTAAGGCCCAGCCACACCGCTTGCGTGACGAGCACTTGCACGTGCGCGTTCGCTTTCCACTGCGTTGTATAGTGACATGTCGTAATGAGAATTCGTACTATACAACGCAATGGAAGTAGATGAAAAAGTGGAAATATCAATGCATTTGACATGTTATCATATTGCTTTTAACTTGGCCGCCATTACTGTAAAGTAAATAAGAGCTAGCGTAACGTCGACAATACGATGACATGTCAAAGGCAACATGGTTTTACCCAGTAGAATAGGGCCCTGGTCCAGAAAACGTGTATTCGGTAAAAAAGGAAGTAATTTCGTTATTTTTGTTTTCTCTTTACAAAAAAGGCTGCGGTTCCGACCTTCACAATGCTTATTATCCTTTATTAGGACAATAGGGATGTTCGTTTAGTTATCGATAATGAGTTTTTATTATCGATAAAGCCGTTTTCACTATCCAATTTCGCTAAAAGGTTTTTTTATTATATCATCAAAGTTATATTTTACGTAAAAATAATCATCTCTTTCATTTTAGAAGAGGGATATTAATAATAATATCAACTTAATTTTTAAAGCTCGATATAAACTTAGCTAGTTAATGGTTCCGTGTTCGATCGCTGGTATTAGATAAGAGTAAGTAGTTCAAGATAAAAATATCATGAACACGACTATTTTCCGCGAATATTTTTCTCAATAAATATATTTATCATTAGTACGAGTCTAAACTTAGCTAAAGATTAGGTAAATTTGTCTAAGATCGTCCCCAGATATTAAAAATGGCATAAGTAAATATATGCTACTGTATAAAAAATGTATTTGCTACGTACACCGTTATTTAAAAATCTCGTTAACACCTAAAGCACATATTGAAAGTCCACGATGCCAAAGCTACTTTATTTCTCCTCCCCACAAATCGAAAACAATATCGATAAAACGTGCTCATCCCTACGCGGTTTTCACCCCAAAGGATATCAGGCATTATATTCATCTATCTATTTACTTTTTCACCTGTTTGCGCCCTGATCCCCTCTCCGAATGTTTTCATTAAACTTTGTTAATTTTCTTTTCTGGTCCCCCCCTTTCTCTCCAAAGCCTTGTGTAACGGGATTATTATTTTTCCTTGATGAGGTGTAAAGACTTTTGGGTTTCGGTGCGAATAAGAATTATGGTCTTTAAACGGATGGGTTTGCGATTTGTTTGAAGGTTACGATTTTTTTTTACTCTTATTTCAATCGTGAGATGACAAAAATCTTTTTGCTGAAGTGTTTTATATAGCCGTCGAACTTTTTTTTTACTACAGCAGTAAAGTGGTCGATCGTCTTTTTTTTTGGTTATACTCATATTAATAACTTTAACATTTTCGTTTTGATATTTAATAAAGAATACTCGCTTGGTGACGAAAATAATGACGTAAAAGTTACTTTAAGAACCATTATTGATCTTGCTTCTAAAAAAAGAAAGGGATGGTCTAGAAAAAAAAAATAAGCAAGTGTGTTACTAAAGGGAAATCCATTTTTTTTGTATTTTTATACTTCAACTGATATTTTAATACGTAATGGATAGTACAGCAGTGTAAATAACGTTCGGCTAGCAGAAAGTATAATTGTCACTCATAATTCATATAAAAATGAACATTTATTACTGAAAACTATTGAGATGCTGCTAGCACAATAGGTATGTACGGTCTCTGTCTCTCATTCTCATACACTCTTATGTGACTCTTAACTGACTACGCAATCCCGAAAGTCTTTTTAAATCCCATTTCGACGCGGCTACAAATACCAAACAATTCACGCTCTAACCAGACCAAATAATGAAATCATGTAGATCCATATATTACACGTAATATCCAAATTTCTGATGACACTTCCATAAACGGATCAGATGACCACAGTTTCCACTGCAAAATTCCGGAAAATTACGCAACGAATCAGAATGCAAAGTTCGCAAACGCATTTACAGCTAATGTCCGTGTAATCCGACGCCTGTGCGAAAATGTCTATGCAAATGACAACAAAGGCTGTAATAGTATAATACAGAGAATGGGTTTCTAAATGCAATTGTTGCGAGACAGAGAGGGTAATGGTGCTAGAGCTAGCGGGAGCGGAAACGCTATATTCTCCTTCTACGGAGAAAAGGCCCATGTGCAATAAATTCATAGAAACAAATTAAACTCTCAAAGGTATAATAATAAGGTTGGATGTGCAATACTATTCATTATAGTATCTTAATTCGCCTCTTCTCTTTATGAGGGCAGTATAAGACATTTTGTTGAGCTATATTTGACTATAACTTAAGTTTGTACTGCAGCTCTATTTATTTATTTATTCTGGTGAGGATCACGGGAAGCCGATGGACGCGAGTAGTACAAAACCGGCCGTCGTGGATATCCTTTAGGAAAACTAACAGTGAACGTCTTCCGGCTCATATGATTATGATGAAATATAACAGACACTGACGGTAATGTTTCAAATATTATTAAGACCATAATTCAACGTCTGATGGCTCCATGCGGTTTTGATCGTTCCTTTATCTATCTATCTAATCTATCTAATACCTTTAAATGAGCAGATACATATGGTCCATTCCAAAAGACTTGTCTTATTTAGTAAACACTTTTATAACCTCAAAGTGCTCCCTTTTCTCCTAAAATAACAATTCTGTCGTAAAAAAAAACTATTCATGATGTAAAACCAGGAAAATCGTGTGCAAAATGTGGTCTCTAGTTGCTTTATTCAGCTGAAAACGGGCATTTTATCCAAAAATGATGCATTTTGAGGTTATAAAAGTGTTTACTAAATAAGACAAGTAAAAGGTATCATTTAAAGGTATTAGATAGATTAGATAGATAGATAAAGGAACGATCAAAACAGCTTTGAGCCATCAGACGTATTATATATATTCTGAATCTCGGAAACGGCTCCAACGATTTAGATAAAATTTGAAATATAGAGGAGCGAAAAAGTGTAATAGCGATAGACGTATTACAAAATTATTAGTGCGTACAGAATCATGAATCAATCATTCCAGCCCACGTCCGCCCACCGCAAGGTAAAAGCCTCATCATTTTTACGTCACTCTACCCGGTCTAGTGCTAAGGCCATCCATCTTATTCTATCTGCCAAATGTCATCAGGCTTACGAACTGATGGTCTACCTAACCTACGCCACCACTGTGTAACATGTCTTCGACCACCTACCATACAGGGTGTTAGGCAGAAGGTTGGACAAACTTCAGGGACTAACTCTGTAGGTCATACTCATCAACTTTTATTATAGCACCAACATCCAAATCGCGAAAAAAAATACAGCTGTTTCATACAAATTTTGAGAGCTAAACAGCCGAAATGTATGGAACAGCTGTTTTTTTTTCGCGATTTCGATGTTGGTCCCACCTTCTGCCTAACACCCTGAATACGCTAATAATGAATGGACAGTAGTGTATCATACTAGTGTTAATAGCGTTCGAAATAGCGTAGCGTTAATAGCCGAGCGTATATTATACGCTAAACGCTCCCGCTTGTTCTTAGCACTCTGTCCTCACCCGATGTTACAGCTAATACCAACGTTAAGCTTCCGGTTTTATTAAGTTTTAAAGGCCCTTGGTCGTCGCGTTATTATGTTGGCAGTTTACACTACGCCGCCGGGTTATACGCGATTATGCTTGCAACTTCACTATAAAGTTTACACATTACGGTGGAATGGCTAACATGCAACTGTAATTTATACTTTTTATATTTGAAGGTAATAGTAGTTAAACTTTCGACGGTAGTTTTATGAAATAAATAGAGGACGCCCGTGACTTAGTAGTCATAGTTCCCGCTACTCCCCCTCACTGAAAAAAATATTTGGTCGCTTGTAACAAGATTGTGATTGTTGTACATAAGCGTCTTGGTCCCATACGAGCTTAACAAGACGATAGATACACCAACTAAGACGTTAGATACATCAACTGTGATGTTAGTTGAACCACTAAAAAAATTGCTGTAGTTAACTAATAGCTTTGGTTGATATAACTAATATCTTAACTATTGTAATCATTTTTTGTCAACTAAGTAAAAATCTCTCTTTGTTGGCCCTCATTTTTTTGAGTGCTATTTCTTCCCGTCGAGGGTAGATTTTCGGAAGATCCTTTCTTAGTGCACCCCTAGGGTACCCAAGAAATATCTACCAACTCCAAATTTTAAGTCCCTAGTTCCTTTGATTTTGGCTGTACGTTGATCGATCAGTCCGTCAGTTTCTCCTTTTAGGTGTACATATAGATAAGTAAGACTTTGGGCATTATTTTTGTATGGTAGGGGTTGGTAGCTTTTTCCGATGACTTTGGTCACGTGGATTTAATATTAAATTCTACGCCGACTTAACAGAAGCGCGTGGAGCTAACCCCATGTGCTTCTGTTTAGTCCATTTGAGATAATTCTCTTTTACCGAACAATTGTCTTCGCGTGTGATATCCATGGACTTATTTCTCTAATAAGTCCATGGGAGTGTCTACAAATAACTCGACATTGGCGAAATACACCTTAACAGGAGTGAAAGCCAATAAATAAGAAAAAAAAAAACTACGTCTCCTGGGCCCGTATGGTCTTCATAGCGGTGGATAAAGCATCCGTCACTCTCGCACTCACGTACTGTTCAAAAGGTAACAGATGTTTTATCCACGTTTAGCCACATCGATAAACACGACCATAATACACTCAAAAAAATGAGAGCCAACAAAGAGAGATTTTCACTTAGTTGATATAAAATGAATACAATAGTTAAGATATTAGTTATATAAACCAAACATGATAGTAACAAACAGCAATTTCTTTAGTGATGTATCTAACGTCTTAGTTGATGTATCTATCGTCTTGTTAGGCTCGTATGGGATCAAGACGCTTATGCACAACAATCACAATCTTGTTACAAGCGACCAATTATTTTTTCTCCCTCATGCTCGGAAATGTTAACCTTACTGTTGTCAAATCAGCCCGCGAAGTTGTAAGTTCCAGGTCCAGACAAAATTAAAAAAAACAAAGTTATTATTTACCAACGGCAGCGGCCGCAAAAAATGTATGAAATTTCATTACGTACCTGGTGTTTTACTTTTTAAAACCATGTTTGGACTAGGATAACTATCTCCAAACAGCCAAACACTCGTGCAATCAAAATTCTTCCTTGTATGTTTTACTTTTGAAATGTCATAGACTAAAAAGTTAAGCCTTTTCAAACAGCGTTTACAACGTATTTAAAAGTGTGTCAAATAGTTTGACTTTTCTTAAATAGAAATTACGTTCATAGACAAAATAAATTGCCTAAATAACATAAACGCGTAATAAATGTTATAGTTTAAACTATATTTTATTCAAATTGAATTTATTATGTTAAAATTTGTGATTTAATGTTTTATTTCAGTGTCATACTAAATCGTACGATTCTGTTCTTTTTTTCAAGGAAATGTTGGAACTGTGATTAATATTATTAACTATTGTTTTAAATGTCCTCACATTGTTGGAGAAAAGCACTATACAAGCCTCGACCGGGAAGGGCGGTTGCTGGACTCGTATATAGCGCGGCCTCGACTGCGTCTCGGCCACGCTAACTCTACTCGTCCCGCAACGGCCTATTTCCCGGTCTGTGCAGTAATGTACTATTTTCAGTGTAGGCCCGATATTCTCGTAACGAGTTAAAAAATCAGGCAGTATAACATACAAGCATCAAATTTGGTATGATTATAGTGAAAACACAAAAATTTAACTAAAATTTCGTCAAGTGTGAGTTGGACGACGCGCTGATTCAATTCGAAACCGAATGTATTTACAATCCGACGACGTATTTCAACATCAGCTTAGAAACCTTTTATTGGATAATCCATTATACTCCGGGGATGAATATCGTCTCTTTACTTTCTCAACCTCGTATCTGATCGAATAGTTAGACAGGAAAGTAGTCTTTATTCTTTAGGCAACATTAATGCTTTTCCTATCTTACTATTCGATCAGATACGAGGTTGAGAAAGTAAAGGGACGAATATGGAGCTGGTATTATAAATTTATTATTGTATTGACATTAATTAATCCTTGTATATTGACATCTGACGAGTGACCTTTTATTAGATGTTAATTGTTGTTATTTGAATTATTTTTGTATTCTTTGATTATTAGTATTTATGTTTTGACGATCTCAATGTAATTTTTCGTATTTTTTGACATGCAATGCAATTCATATTGTAATATTACATTGATGAATAAATAAATTAAACTAAATTAAACTATTCAAATAGGAATATAATAATACCTACTGTGTGGCGGTACGGAGCCATCGGGGCGCGAGTCCGACTCGCACATGACCGGTTTCTTCATTTGAATAGAATAGAATAGAATAGAATTTTATTGGCACACATTTCTTCTTAATTTATAGAAAGAGAAAAAAGGATTACAAAATATTTTTTATAACTAAAGATAGAAAAGAAACATTGTGGCAAAAGGAGCAAGCTCAGCATATGCTGCGAGTGCGGCCAGGCCGCGTCTGCACAGCGCTGGTTCTCAGCAGGCCCCTTTGCACTCGGTACCACTTTAACATTTGTGGGTAAAACTCAACACAATACATAATATAAAATAAAATTATATAAAAAAGAATGCCACACATTTAACAAACAAAAAAAATGTTCCCCAAGTCTGTAGGTAACTATACCAAAAACAGAAATCATTGAATACATCTTCTTAAAATCTACATAGTTGCTTCTGATTTTAACTGCTTTGATAATAAAATAATACGCATTTGATTTTTAAAACTAAATTGGGATATGTTTTTGCGGAGTGGTGGAGGTAAGTCGTTCCATATTTTCGAAGCTGCGAATCGAATCTGATTTGAAACTATATTTTTTTTTCAAATTATGTTGAACTTACTAAACAATTTATTCGGCCGACTGTACAACACGGTCCGCAGCGCAGGCAAGGTCATATTTAATTGAAATATCGAGCTTATTGAAAGTTCTTGCACAACTGGTTGGCTAATTTACTTAATCAACTTAACTACGAACTATAACTAGCATTTACGTGGGTCTGTTCGTGTAACATTATGTGTGTTAACCCTTATAAAAGAAACATACACACACTCAAACACAAACACACACATGGGTACTCATGTGGATTATCTATTTGTTCCTAATTTTTAATAAACATCTATATCAGAGCTGATAACTCTTATACGACCTGACCGATTTCGATCAAACTTAGCTAAGCACTATGCTGATTAAACTAGCTTTCTTGTAAAGAAAAACGCATCCTAATCGGTATATCCGTTTTAGAATCCAATTGGTTTCGGTTAAATCATTTAAATCAATACTGTCCAATTCCTCACTTATTCAAACGATATCCTGTCGTAATTCTTGTTTCTTTTAAAACTCAAAAATACCTCATAATCATTCTCGTCGTTCACCGCGCCAATTTATTATTCAGAATCGACACGGCTTTTCTTTTTCTCTTATAATTCAATTTCGCTAACTCCACGTCTTGAATATGGTATAATTTACGCAACTGTTTCTATCCCATTCTGTTTCCTCGTCACGTTCTGTGACAAATTCCATCGGATCGCGGAAACCTCCAATTCGGTCGACGCAGGAGTGGACAGTGGCTTGAAGTGCGGAAAATAGCGGAGGTGACTGTGTAAGAATTACATCATGACCTTGACATGTACCTTAAATATTGTTTTAATGTTTAGAGAGAGACTGAGACCCACATACATTTGCAATCTCAAGACTACAATGTTAAGACTGTAATCCTTATGATAAACGTTTCAAAAAGTTAAAAAGTAGATTATTAAGAACAGTTCATACTTAACAATAATGTATTAATTTCAAAGGGGTTTGGGTAAAAGTGTTGTCATTTGTAAAATTCATACATTTTCAAGGTGAGCGGCCATTCGTAAAAGTGGTAAATTATGATAGAATTATTAAAAATAAACATATTTTGTTATGTAATGTAATACTCTTAAGTGCATCGGAGCCGAGATATTTAAATATTCATACTTGGGCTTACTTTAGTACTTAAAACTGAATACTTAAATCTTTAAAATCTCCGCTTCGATATTATTTAACGACATAAATTATATATATTTATGTGTATTTAGAGGTCCTCTAAATAACTATGTAAAGATCATCCGTGGCCGATGAAAAAAAAAAGACAATATTCTTCAAACAAATTTACCCAATGCTATTTGTTTTAGTGTTAAGTGATCGTAGGAAAAGTTAACAGTAAAACAAAATCTGGCTTATAATCAATACACGTGTAGTGTGACGCTAGAACAAGCGTCATAATTTTATGTAACCCTGGTAAAGTTAGCAAGTTAATTTATTTTTATATCACGTATCAAAGTTCGTGTTAAAATTATTATGCTTCATCCTTATCTGTCATTATGACATTAGATGTTGATGGAAAGGGACAAAGAATACTTTAACTAAAATAGGTTTATTGTGCGTTTATGAATAAGCCATTTCAACAGACTATCCCCGTATTTTCTTGATACAAGCATATTCAAACAAAACACAGCGATGTAAAAATCGATAGCTATTTTTACTGTATTGTGATAGTGACTGTCATCTCCAGTTTTCCAATAACCCTGGCCGGTATTACCAATAAAGTTTTGTTGTTATAAATAATGCAACGGGCGTCGGCGGCGTATTGTGGAGATATTGGATTAACTCCCGAATAAACACTTGGTCTGTTCACAGTTTTCATGAACTTTGTTGATACCCTTTACGTGTATCCTTTTTTGTGCGTTTTCTTTGCGATTCGCGGACAATTCTTTCGCATGGATAATATGTCAAGTATAATTATATTTTTGTCTATGCTAGAATAAAATAACTAGGGACTTATTGATATGTTTTTAATTTTTATTATATTTTAACATTTACATATAAAAATTACAGCTCACTATCTGCTTTTTATACTAAGTGTACTTTGATTTACCAAATAGGTTATATAAATGTTGTATTATGTAGGTACTTGATGCCGGATTTAAATTCAAAATAATTTATAACGTCCGGTTGTGTGAGTATAAAATTGCACACATTAGAAAGTTCTTTTAAATCAAAAGTGTAACAATGGTTTTAAAAATGGATTAATTACACAAATAATTGGAATTAATAACACACCATTGCAATAATTGGATTACGTTATTTTAGTCCGATGAACAAATCAAGTTTTTTTTGCGAACCATGCGCAACGATGCAATTCTTTGCGTGGGAAACACGCCACGATACTCACGATATCACATAACGTTATAAAAATAACCATATCTCAGCATAATCAACCAGCGAGTAGTTCGGTCTATACCATTGAATTTAAAAATAATATTCATCGTCAAATAGCCAAATGAGAATACGAGCCTGACGGACCTGGGGATTACCATGACATACAGTCAGTCATGACAGGGCGGTTCAGTTATGGTTGAGAGAAAGGGACAAAGTTGTATAACTGCTATAGCTCTGTCCATTTCTCTCAACCTAAACTGAATTGCTTTAGTAGATCATGGTAACCCCCCAGACATAAATCTGACAATTTCACCCAATGTCAGAAATGCCAGAAGCACAGCAAAGTTCTCATTATTTTCGAAATAAATAAAGTAAATTTTCCTCTGTAAAGGAAAGGAAGGGAAGAAAGGGGTCTCTATTCTAGGGGGCAAAAATCATATCGTCTTAAACCTATAAATAAATAAATAAATAAATAAATCTTTAAGGCAAATCTTCAAGACCTTCCCGAGCAAGAGCTGCAGGCCTTTCGCGTAACTTACTCGCAATCGCGATCGGCTTCAAAACAAAACAATTGGTTTCATTTTGTATGCAGACAAGCCTTCGGTTTTCAAAATGAAAACGATTGTGATTGCGAGTGTGTTTACGCGATAGGCCTGCTGTTATGGTATTGTTTTTAAATCGGCTGCCATTACTGTCAAGTAAATAAAAGCCGTCAAAACGTTGACAATACGATACGGTTTTAACCGCCTAGAATCTCGGCCCAGTTAAAATTATTAATAAAGGTGTATTCTTAAATTTTAACACTTAAACTGTAACGTGATCATAATTAGAACGATGCAGTGGCTCCTACTCCCGGCATTGAAAAGAAGGCACTGTGTTCCAATTTCGAAATAGGCGTCACTTCAAAGACAGCATATAGGCCAATAGACAACTGGACTTGTAAGTTGTAACCGGCCAGCAATCTTCAATAATTGCATGTTACTGGTATTATATCACCCAAGTAGTGCGCAATCGACTCTGAAATTAAAAAATACAATGCATTCATTAAACGACAAAGCGTAAAGTCGATAACATCGTAGTGATGGGCATACATCTATCGACAATGTCGTAATGGTATAATAGTGTGGTTGCCGGGTTAGAATAGTGCCACTCCATGTCTTCCCTTGGATGTCGTAAGAGGCGCCTAAGGGAATAAAGGCTTGTACCTAGTACTGTTAGGCGATGGGCTTGCAACCTGTCACTAATACACTAGTAAACATCTTAGCCTTAGAATTATAAACAAATTTTAGAGTTGTTGGTAATTCTGTAGCTCTGCCTACCCCACTCTGGGAATGAAGGCATGAGTTTATGTATGTTTTCGATTTTATACTCTGAGAAATATTTTCCGATTTAAATTAACGTCATTTGCAGGAGAAGCATTTTATTTGCACATGAAATCAAACTCGTCATTTACATGTGCATTTCTATTCTTAGTTATATTACCCATTTTCAAAAAGCCATTTGTGCTAATAGACTCTAACTAAGTTTGCTACTGACCACCGCAATCTTTTGTCGCATTATCGCATTAAATAACCAGCATCATACCATCCACGTAGTGTGCTATCGATTCTGAAAGCACAATGATACAACGTGCATTCATTACACGACAAAGCATTAAGTCGTTTACATAGTAGTGACAGCAACAAAATAGACAATCGATATTCAATTTTTTTTAAATAAAAATCTGGTATTTTTTTGTTTCGGCTTTGTTTGTCATTAGTTATATTACTTTTTCTATTTGTTATCAAATAACTTAACAAAGAAAATAATTTAGCCATAGATTAGTAAAAATTGGAAAAGTCTTAATAATGACTCGGGAAAAAAATATGTAGGTATCAAAACTTTTTATTTGAATCGGTGTATTAAATAATTATATTCAAGTTCAGATAAAAAGGTCATGTTCAATGAAAATTGATAAAACGAAACATGTGTCGAAAAAACATCTTAGCTGCACCTTTGACCCTGGAGATTATGCTATCCAGTTTATGTTGACCTATCATGAACAATCTAACTGATTCTGCCAATATAGTTACAAGTTTGAAGCAGATCATTGTATAAAAGTTTAGTGTCATTCACCTTTCAGATAGCACTGATTAAGATTTATCGAAAATAGCGATAACATCGCGTGGATATTTTTGGAGAAAAACGGTCATTGACATTGTGATTGCCATATCTATAATTCCCGTTTTATATGTACAATTACATTTAATGTGTCCTATTTGTGAGATTAACATTGGCAAAATAATATGGTTATAATATATGTTAGTTATTGATAACATAAATACAGAACCATAAAAATAGTATCTAAAAACTTCGCAATAAGGCGAAAAATATAATGTGAACTAACTTTACCAATGCAACTTATGTAACACAGGTCAAAAATGCAGTGCGATCTAAATGTGAACCCCTTTAATCATACTACCATCTTTTTTATGATACAAATGATACTCATATAAATTTAAGTAACGCATATGAGTATTTTTTATCAACGATTCGTGCTGTACTATAATTACACATTAGACTACCTAGTTTATCATTTCCATTAACACAATACCACAAATGTCACATTTGTGACAAACCTTTTTATTAAGATCATCATCATTATCCTGGCACACATGGTGACATATTTCACAACATAAATCTTTCGATATCGACAACCAATCACTCAACCCAACACTACACCGGTGTAATCGGCCGTTTATCGTTCATTCAAATCGTCGCCGGCGCGCGCTTACACGCGAACCAGCCAGTCTATACGCTTCATTCCACTCCTCGTTCGAAATTTAAATAAAAATCGTGTTTTTTTTGAGTGCGTGGTGTTGTGACGTGCTTAGCAGCCAGTGACTTGGATTTAAATTGGATGCCTAAAAATAAGGTATTGGTAGTTTATTTTTAACTATGCATTTTATTTTGTATCAGTAAAACATTCGGTCGAATTTTGTTATTCTTCGCTGGGTTCTGTAGCAATTTTACATACTTATTGTAATCAATGATTAATGATAACTAATCAAAAATAATCATAAAAATAATGAATATTGCGCGAGAGCAGCCTTTTTGGGTTTGGGTTTCGTTCTTTCAAGTACATTTTAGACATAAATATCGGAGTATCATACACCCAGAAAAAAGCCCAACCAATTCACATAAAATTATGTACCCACGTTTGAATACTTCGTTTTATTGTGCATTAAGGAATACTGGAATAACTTTACGCCTTATTGTGAAAAGAATTCCGTCGGCCATAATAATAAAGCAGCTTCCGTCGTTTCACGCAAATATTATCCCAGGCATCTACAGGAGGAATTCCCGAATTTGCATTTGTAAAAAGCCTGAGGGAAGTTTTTTGGGATATGTCAAAGTTACTCCTTGTTTTACTTTGATTCTTTTCCGTTTTAGAGAACGATATTAAAAAGAAACTTACATACATACATAATCTCACGCCTTCGTTCCCAGAGTGGGGTAGGCAGAGCTACAGAATTACAAACATCTCTAAAAACTTGTTGATAATTCTATAACCACAATTTGCACAATTAGGCTAATATGTTTACCAGCGTATTAGTGACAGGTTGCAAGCCCATCGCCTAACAGTACTACAAGCCTTTATTCCCTTAGTCGTCTCTTACGACATCCACGGGAAGACATGGAGTGGCACTATTCTAACTCGGCAACCACACGAGGACACACCAAAATTCATAATTTAATGGACTATTTAGACGGATAAGAAGTTTTTAGGTATGTATAATTTAATGACGATTAGGAGATATCGATGTTCCAGTATCGACTCGATAAACACGGTCTATCAAATGTGTTATACCGTACAACACTATTATCTATTTTCACAAACGTTAATTCACTTTAATGTCTCCTTAAGTTGCGTTCTGTCACATTTTACCTTTATTTATTAACCGGTGTCGATTAACATGTACGTATGTACCTATGTACGTAAACACCTCATTGTACAAGTAATAGAGATAACAACTATAAAATAGACAAAAATGTAGCAGGGATTTACCAAGGCGATTTTACTCCTTCAGGAGATCTCTTAACCTTTTGAATGATTGAAATATAATTGATGACAACTAAAAGCCAAACGTGTTCAACACTAAAATAAATAAAGGTAATACACACCATTCGAAAAACTCACATTTAATATAAGTACCTATGATAAAAATCAAATTATTTAATTGAAGACAAATTATTATAACTTTTTAATTTATTATTAACACGAATTAGGTAGGGTTTTTTTAAACATAATTTCATTTATTTCATTAGAATTATAAATCCGATCCCTTAGCCTGTTTGTGCAAAATGTGGTTATAGAATTAACAACAAGTTGTTAGAGTTGTTGGTAATTCTGTAGCTCTGGCTACCCCACTCTGGGATGAAGGCGTGACGGTATGTATGTATGTATGTATAAATCCAGTTTTCAACATTATAAAAAGTTTTCAATTAACCTCAAACGATTCCTCAAACAACCAAAAATAATAAAATCCAAACAATACACTTTTTAAATTTTACAACATGCGTCACTTTAATATCCACTTCTGCAAAATTATAACAATCGTTTTACGGAATATTCAAAAGCTAGCGAATAGGAAGGCGGTACGGCGATAATTTGGGCCAATCACGGCTTCGCAATTTTCTATACCGTGCACCGAAATCTGCATGTGAAGTTTCAAAGGAGCAATTTTTTATGCAGATTTTGGAATTTAATGACGAGGGTTTTTCCGGTTACGAGGAACAGCTGAATACGAAGCTAGAGGTCCCGGGATTGATTCCCAGTAAGGTAAGACGGGCGCAAGTATTTGTTCTTGAATCTGGGATGTTTTCTTATGAATGTATGTATTTATCTATATGTTTCTCTATAGTTCAAGCCTAGAGGTTAGTTTAGGACTGGGCCAATGTGTGTGAGATTTTCCCCTGGTATTTATTTACTGATTCAAATTACTGTTACTTTGTTAATTGAACCGATAATTAGTCAAAAAAAAAAACTGGTCCAAAATAATTTCGGTTGGAAATTAGTTGTGGTACGAAATAATATAATTCGAAAAGATACAGGGACATGATCTTTACGTTTTAACTCTGAACTTTTTGCTATAAAACTCAAATATATATAAACGGAAATGGCGAAGCGAACAATTCACATTCATTTTTACCTCTTAACGCATTCACTGCCAGTACTGTTTTTTCAACTTTCGCCAGGTGCCACATCTTTTGTTTTATACAGATCTTGCCTACTGTAAGAACGCACATATGCGTTGAGGGCACTTGGGGGAACTTACGGTGACGCATATATGCGTCGGTGGCAGTAAATGCGTTAATTTGCAAATGTAGGTATCGAATGCTTTCGGCAATTTTGACGAATTGACCCAAAGACTTCGACTTGCAGGGCAATGAAACTAAATACAGAATCGGAGCAAAGTTACCCAGTAAGGAGCAAAGTAGGCACATTTTACGGTATATCTCTCTTTTTGCTTATATATGTTTGTATGTCCATCTGTCAGCCTTTGCCTAGACCATGAACAGGTGGAACTAGCTCAATGCGGTTTTTAATTTAAAAGCTGGTACTCCGTTGGTAGTTTTTATAGCTAAGTTTCATCAAAATCAGTAAGGCAATAAAAAGTTATCAGGCAAAAAAAATGCGTCGATTTTTTTTAACAGTTATTTGTATATTTTTTATAAATGATTATTCATGTCTATTTATCTCAAAACAAGCAAGATCCAGTTACGAGAAACAAATTCATTATGAACCTTTGTACGAATTAAAAAGAAAAATCTTAACTACGACGTTTCTGCAATTAACTTACAAACTCCTTGGTCACAATAACAGAATTTCGAATTTGAGCTTTAATTTCCAGAGGTAGAGTTTATAATACAACCTCAGGGCTACGATAGATGCGGCATTTCGAAAGAAACTTGTCGATTTCTTTTAACTTTTCCCGTTTCGAATGTCAATTGCCCAATAAAATTGAATTTCAATCAAATGTCCCTTTTGGGAATTAATTCTGAGTCTTACCGAGTGTAAAGGGTGCTACAGATTTTCATTTCATATTTTTACATTCATTTCGAGTGACTGGACTTGTTGAAATTTGCTTTGAAGTTAATAGAGCAATTGTTAAATTGTCGTTTTTTAATTGGGTTTCTGAGAACATACTCGTACTAAATGAAACCTTACCTTAATTAACAAGGAAAGGTACAGACAAGAACTTTAATTGTCATGCCACTATGGAACCCTGTCATAATGACAGCGTCAAACCACATGACAGAAATTACTCTTAAATGTGTGATTAACGTTATGCGACAGGGTGGTCCATAGTGGCATAACAATTAAAGTTCCTGACTGTACCGAACTGTCCGGCTCCAATTTGGTTTATTTTGATATTATGTTAGAGAGTAGTCTAAAATAACAGACACGTATTTTTTTTTAGCTACCCAATCTCAACCAGTTTGTAGAAATCGTCCTCCAAAGTACTCACAAGTGACTAAACCCTCTCCATATTTTATGTTGTTACATATAATCAAACCAGTAGGTAACAAGCATTTTTTTTATTTTCTATAGATGTTAGAGGGTTTAGTCACTTTTCAGTACTTGAGAGGACAGTTTCTCCCAAAAGGTTGACACGTGTATGTTATTTTAGACTACTCTCTAACATATATCAAAATCAACCTAATCGGAACCGGACAGTTGGGTACCTTTCCTTGTAAGTTATTCTTTGATCTACAGCCAAGTAGCAGTGTTCGACTTTTTGTGTTCCGGTGTGGGGTTATGGAATCCAGTGAGTACAAGCACAGAGGCCTTCCATTTTAGTTCTCAGGGTTGCAATGCATTTGTACTCTTAAGATTGTTGTCTGTCAAGAAGGAAAATGTATATGCGTCTTAAATCGCACTTACCATCCTGTGCGCTCATTTTCCTCCCGGGATAAAAAATAGCCTATGTGCTATTCCACACTAAAATCCAACGCTGTGCCAAATTTCATCCAGATCCATTTAGCCGTTCTGGCGTGATTGAGTAAGAAACATTCTAACTTTCGCATTTATAATAGTAGTAAGATTAATTATTTACAAATAACATAACCTCGTTAGTAGGTTCAGCGGGCCTAGTTTGCTTGCGTTTATCGCGTGACAAAATGTGGATAAAGCATTCGTCAACCTCGTGCTTATATAAGTGTCACTAGTGTCAGAAAGTGACGGACGTTTTATCGACGATGTTGTCACGCGATACGAGTAAATGCAGCCATATTAGGCCCCCAGGATGAAAATCCATTAGTTTGGCACCAATTGGGCTTATTGAGTGTAATCCTATGTCTAAGCCGATTTAAATCGTTCATCCATTGTAAAACAGGTTAAATGTCGGATAATACTCTAAAAATCAAGCATTGTATTAGTTGAAAAGCGAGTTAAGTGAGTCGGGCTTGTACACCGAGGGTTCGGTAATTCTGACGTGTTATTGTATTTTTTTGAACTCAGCCGCCATCACTGTCAAATAAATAAGAGCTATAATAACGTTGACAATACCATAACACGTTAAAAGCAATATTAATTTACCCAGTAGAATAGTGGCACTAGTCCGATGATGTCTGAACCTAAAAGTTAGTCATACATCACAAAAATACTTCTATATCTAAGCCTGCCTAAAGTAATACTTACGCCCAATTACTTTTCTTATTTCATCTAGTGGACCGATAATCCTTTGACCACAAAATACAGGAATGCCAACTCAATCGTGAAAACACTCCATTTCTTGGAGCACCCTGTACCTTTAATCTTTTAACAGATAATCCTTTGAGAAGTGTTCTTCAGATTCAGTAGAAATTCCTTGCAGACGGGTTGGCTTGATGGAAAAAAATATATTAATTTGTATTTCTGAAAATATATACTGTTTTGTTTTCATTAATTTAATGAATATTAACTATATTAATATGTATATGTATAAAAAAATATTTTAACAAAAATATATCAGGAATTCTAAACTACTAATAACACACATTGACGTATTATTGAGATTTTACCAAAACTCAGCTCACCGCTTAAGATAAGTTTATCAGAGAGAAGAGCATGGCCAGTTTTTACAGGGTGTTTGGTAGACGTGTGTAGAAACTTTCAGGTAAAATACACTGGCCCGCAAAACTAAGTATCACACTTTTAATACTAGCTAGTATTAAAAGCGTGATACTTAGTTTTGCGGGCCAGTATATATCCAAAAAAATAGTTTTTATTTAATAGTAGTTTTTTTTATTATTTAGATTTTTAACTTCATTTATTTTTGACGCTTTTTTGTTGGCCTGTTCTTGTGTCCCGCAGCTGGGCAAAGGCCTACCCTTCCTGTATCTCCTTATGGAGAGCGTTCTCCCGCTACCCTCTTGATAATGCGTCCAGGTCATCCCGCCATTTCCTTTTCCATCTACGTCTGCTACGATGTCTATCTTGAAGGGCCAATGGGTGGTATTTTTGGATCTTCTGTCTTTGAGCATGCGGCAGACGTGAAGAGGCCAGTCTCATTTTAATTAAGCTTCGCTTAGTTTTATAATTTCATTAAATATAAATAGTAAATATGTATACTTGTTGAAATTAATCTGTTAATAGACGCACGCCCTCTTTGATGTTGATTTCTTTAACAAAAAAACTCCTTTAAAGATCTCAACACTAATTAAATGTAAGGTCAAAGGTGCTCGAAGGAGATTGCCTCCTTTTCTCCCACTTTAGGCCCTCGAACGTAAAGGTACGAATAATTGGGAGTACTCAAAAACTTTGGCCGTTTGATGGTGGCCTTTATGCAACTGGCGTTTCTAAGGCCTTTTTGGTTTTACCGTTGAGCATTTAAAAAGAATTCAGGCCCGGTTATGGCAAAAATTATGGGTTTTTTTTCTAATTTTGGTGCGGAATGCGTTCTATGGAGCTAGAAAGCTTTGAGTATGAACAACAGGGTGTGCTAGTTTCATCTAAAATTGTTAGGAAGGAATAATATTAAATTAAAAACCAAAAACTCTCCTATCCAGTAGGTATGACGCTAATTAGTAATACTAAATATTGCCCATGACACTCGCATATTGATTATCTTTAGGAACTGTAAGAAGCTGCACACTTTTGTACCTTGTCGTTTTAACGCCATTAACAGAGTAGTGCAGCAGGTCAAACATGACGATAGAGTGACAAAGCACTAAAACAGCTCATCTCAATCATCATCTGCAATCATACAACTGCAAATGGATAGCCAATCTTGAGGATCAAGATGGAACATCTGTTTGCTGTCATATCACTGATTAGTGTTAATCTCTACCTGACCATAACAATGCGGCAGGTATCGGATGAGATGGCGGTAGCCACTAAAGAAAACAACAACAAAACTTCCTAAATCTTAGTATTTTTTCCTGAATCTGTTCCAAATCCAGTCACGTCCCAAATTGTCTGTTTACAAATTTGATGAATTTAACGTCCCACCGGATCCCATTACGTTACGTTATAAATTTAAATTAATTCGTGATTGGGTGTCGCGTTAGGCGGAATCTTATATTTCGAATTCCGTTACTGAGAAATGAAAATATCAAAACGTTTAACGGAATCGAATTCGCTGAATTCAAAGGCGCTTCGTTTTCTATTAAACCGAAGTGGATTTCTATTTACAACTCGTGTTCGCTGCAATCATTGGAAACTTATTTATTTTGTATTTGAGGTTATTTGTAAATTAAATGTCTCGAGTCTAAGCTTTTACTAGTTTGGGAAGCAGATTCTAATTCGATGGTTCAGTTCAGTTGTATAGCTGCGTGTATCGTTGAGAGTCGCGCGTTCGAATAAACTAAATTCGAGCCATGTAAAATGATATTAGTGACAACGGTATTTAGTAATTTTAAACACTTACTCTACTCAAACCCCCTTACTAATAAACGTTGAGTAACGGTGGTATAGCTATACAATGTTTTGTCCTTATCTGTCAAATTCAAATGTCACAATGACAGATAAGGACAAAACATTGTATAGCTATACCACCGTTACTCAACGTTTATTAGTAAGGGGGAAAGAATATAAAAGGAAGGTAATTAATTAAAAAAAAAGAGTAACGTCGTTGCAAGGTTTATATCAATATAGTTTTTCAGAAAAATTCAAAGACGTGTTTATATAAACTGTCATGGAAACCATCCTAGATAAACCCAACTATAAAAAACCACAAGGGTAAATAATGGATGAGACTAGAGACTAGCTAGACATAATATACGGGAGACCGGGATAAAACCATAAAGTTAAGAATTTAAAGCTGTTGCAAATTTTGAAGGACAACTAACAAACATACATACGAACAGAAGAAGTTAATTAAAAGCTTGTATAACAAAGTCGCTTCCCTCCGTCTATCCCTCTGTATGTACGCTAAAATCTTTCAAACTACGCAACGGATTTTAATGCTGTTATCATCAATAGATAGATTAATTCAAAAGAAAGGATTTTGGGCGGTGAAAGGCTAGTTAATTTATGAAAATCAAAATTACTAATCAATCCCACACACAGCACCATCACCAACTACAACTTATAATTTCATAATTATTTAAACGTGCGGAAGTGTGATCTCGATATGGGTAAGGACCAAAAAGTTGGGCACGATAACTCAGTCAATTAAATTTTCTATGAAACTTTTCCGTTGTGACACGACAATTAGCCATTAAATTAAGTAAAGTTACGCCCACACCAATGCTTAAAAAACGGTGACGGTACGGAATCGCAGTGACGCATCGTATCCGTACCGTTTTTATCGAATGCCCTCCACACTGCTGCTTAAAAAACGGTGACGGTACGGAATCGCAGTGACGCGTCGTATCCGTACCGTTTTTATCGCATGCCCTCCACACCGCTGCTTAAAAAACGGTGACGGTACGGAATCGCAGTGACGCGTCGTATCCGTACCGTTTTTGACGCATGCCCTCCACACGGCTGCTTAAAATACGGTGTCGTTGCGTAAACAAAAGACGGGGTCATTGTAACAACATGGCGCCGTTTTTGACGGACCGTAATATACGCACTGTTAAGCAGCGCTGTGGGGAGCGTGCGTCACTGCGTTTCCGTACCGTCGCCATATTTTAAGCAGCGGTGTGTGGAGCATTCGTCAAAAACGGTACTGATACGACGCGTCACTGCGATTCCGTACCGTCGCCGTATTTTAAGCAGCGGTGTGGTCGCAGCTTAAGGATACTTTTCTCGACTTCGTTGTTTGTATGGTTAACTGCGCTTAGCTGTGGTCCAACTTTTTGGTGCTCACCCATATGGGTCTTCACTCGGCATTGTGTTGCGACACTTGTTAGTGCTGCAACGCTGGTATTCTGTGAAGCTCAGATTTATAACTGAGTTAACATGTTATTTTCGGATACAAGTGTTCAATACGCTTCTCAAATATCAAAGCTACAATTCAAGGGTTAATTCCTCCAGCCGATTGCATTCGTATAAAAGTGAAAATAAACCTTTGCCTAATAAAAGCCCCATTTGGGGCGAACACGGGCTAATGGTACTCGAAAACCAATCTTGTACGTCCGATTGTTCCACTCTTTTCTCCTGAAAAGGGTGCAAGTTATAAGCGATTGAGATCTTCCATGTTATTCTTAACCAGACCTTTACTAGTTTAGATGTGCTTTGTTAACACCTCGTAAGGCCCACGTCAAATTTCGTTACTTCGAAAAAGAATCTTTTGTTGGTCAACTAAAGTCAAAAGTCACTTTGACAAATGTCCTAAATTTAGGACGTTGGGCGTTGGGATGAATTATGTTTATTCAACGTTAAAGTAGTTAAAAATTAATATGAGAGCTTATTTATTCCTGAAAAACTGAACCATTCTAGTTGAGGCACGTGTAATAATATTAATTCTGTGTAGACGTATAAGCTATAATGTAAACATTTATTATAGTTATAGTTAACTTTCGGAAAAGATAGAAAAACAAAGTTTTTTCAGTTTGAGTTTCAGTCAGAAAGGTGATCACCGTCACCGTCACTGGTTCAAGAGCCACCGTGGGTCGGGCCATACGAACTATTAACCAGCGAGTTCAAGTTGTACCCTTAGAGCATACAAATAACTTTTTAGGGCGTGCAGCTCGCTCTGCTAGCTCGCTCTCTCGATTGACAATAAGATGGAACTAACTAAATCTTAAAACAAAACACTCGAGTCTCTATAGAAGACTACAGAAGACTCAAGTCCCTCCCAAGATAAAAAGAACTCGAGCTTCGATTCAATGACTAGAGTCTAAAAAACTAAGTCGAGTCTTAGAATTGGAGACTCCAAAGACTTGAGTGTTTATCTACACTAGCGTAAAGCCTGTCAGTCCGACTGTTAACGTCTCACAAAATAATAATTGGATTAACGATCGCTTGGACCACCGACCTCTTTCCCAGGATTGGGTACTTACGCCAATCGCTTTAGGTTTTAGAGTGCGGACGTCATGTGTTAGGGATTTTTCCACTTAATTGATTAAAACGGGTGTGTGTGTGCGCGTCGTGCTTTGTGTGTGTGTGGGTAGTGGTCGGTGTTTTGTGTGTGTAGAAAATTTACTTAACTCGACAACGTTATAAGTACCGTGACCGTACGTTTACATAAAAAAATATCAAACATAATATGATATTTTAAATATGAAAGTATCAAGACATTGTTTTCCAATATTTTTCTTACGTTTAACAGTTTCAAGGAAAAATTAACTAGTTTAATATATTCAAAAAAACAGACACAGGGGTGTTGAAGTTATTGCGAAACACTTCCAACTTAAAGATCTATGTAAGCTGCCATCGAGCAACAGTGCTCCCATTGTTGTGTTTCGGTGTAGGGAGACAACCGGTGAATTAACAAGAATAGAGTTATTCGATCTTAATACTTAGGGTAGGCAACGCATTTGCAATCATAGAATTGCAGTCACAAGATTGTTGTCTTAAGAATGCAAATGTCTATGGGTTTTAGATCCCACTTACGATCAGCTGGCATGTGTGCTCGTTTGCCTTCTTGCTGTAAAAGAATGTGTGAAATTATTTCATTATTTTTATTGAGCGAAATCCCCGATCATTTTGTTTCTGTTGACTGTACTAAGTACGGCCAAACACCCACGGAGAAGTGAATGAACTGTATAATTAGCACCGCTCTAATATGCTAACACTACCGTGTTGGTAAACATGGTAATAACTAATGTAAACAAACTATTTGGAACCGAACTTTGCCTTGATACTAAAGTCGTTCTAATCTGAATTTAAATTCATGGTTAGTTTGAAAACGTGCGGGCCACTTGCGCGAAAATGATACTTATGGCTAATAATAAGTTATGTCAATGTATGGAATTGTGAGGTTTAAATTTAGATCAAGATTAAAGTTTAGTGTCAATGGTGTTTTCAATTTACGACGTCCCGCTCTAACTCCCTCATATTACGCAACCCCAATTTGAGAGACTGGGATTTTATTCAACGACGTTAAACAATATTGCTTTTGATGTGTTCAAGAGCTATCAAAACGTTGACAATAAGATAACGTGGTGGTACTAGGTGGTAAAAATTATATCGTCTTTGACCAGCGGCTCTATTCAAGACGGTAAAAACAATATCGTATTTGATCTGTTATCGAATTGTCAACGTTTTGATAGCTCTTATTTTCTTGACCGTAATGGCGGCTGACGTCAAAACAATACCATAACAGGTAAACTACGATATTGTTTTTACTGCCTAGAATACCGGCCCTGTAATGTTATCGTATTGTCAACGTTTTCATTTCTTATTTTTGACATTAATGGCAGCCGAGTTAAAAACAATATCATAACAGGTCAAATACGATAATGGGTATTATGGTTTTTACCGCCTGTACAATCTCCCGCGATTCGGGAGATCGTATTAAAGTGAAAAACAACCAACGCGAGTAAGAGAAGTTCTAGTGCCAGTGAAAATATATGAAATGCAAGCCGACTCATCCAATTTCTGCCTGGTTTGCATCCGAGCCGGTACCGGTATAGTTTCGCCGGTTTCTGGTTGGATGGTATGCTTGAGGATAGGGGTTGCGATCCGTCCGGGTTTCCCCGGATGTATCCTAGTTTAGAGGGCGTCCGGGGAGCGTCCGGGTGGGATTTCATTTGTACTCCGGGTTTAAAATGTAGTCTTTGGCCTCCACGCCGCTGAGCGACGCGACGGCGGCGTGACTCGCGCGCCGCGTTGTGGACAACTGGTTCCGGGCTCAAAAATCCGGGGTTTTCACGAGTCTTGTCCTGGTTGCCAAGTTTTAGAGATGGCAACCCTACTTGAGGATCTTGTACGCAAAGTTTGGAGTGTTATCGAAGATATTGTCAGCGCTCCTTCCAATTTAACATACGACGCATACGCTTATGCGTCTAGCGAGCATCAATACAAAACGATCTACCTTTAACTGGCCTTTTCAACAAAGTCAACTGTCTCGTAATCTAACCTACATGAACTGTCACTAATAGATGCGTTCCAATTTACAGTATCACGAGTGCAATTAAAATAATACCTAAACAACTAGATTAAATAATTGGTGTACGGATCAAACACAGCCTACGAAAGAGGTTCTGGTCAAAAGCAATATTGTTTGTCGTCTTAGAATAGAGGCCCAGGGGCCCTAATATGGCTGTGTTTATCGCGTGACAAAGTTTGGATAAGGCATTCGTCACCTTCTGACACATAAAACTACGACACGTACGAGAGTGACGGTTGCTTTATCGACATTTGACACGCGATATAGACGCAGCCATACTAGGACATATGCGTTACGGAGTAAAAATATTCTTAATATTTCTAACCGTATTAAACGGGATTTCGTTTTATATTGTCTATTAGAAGAGCGTTATTTCTTTGTAAATATATGTTAATGAACAAAATCTCAAGTGCGAACCTTCCTCAAAGCAATTTCCACATTAAGGCTCAGCTAAGGCATCCATTCACGAGTAAACAGACCTAATACGTCTCCCCGAACGGCGGGAATTTGCGCGAGTTCCCAACCCGACTTCCTTCCGGCGCGGGGAAGCCAATATGGCCGACCAAGATGGCGGCTTAGGGTGTCAACACACGGTCGGTTGAAACGCAGCTGGTTTATATTTAGTTGGGGGTTTTGGGATATTTATAATTAGGCTTGGCTAGTTAGCACCAGCGACATATTTTAGTTACTTGTTATCGTATCAGTAGCTACGGTGATGAATTTAATCAAAGTCCGAAACTGATGACCGAAATGGAACAACATACAGTTCGTTCAAATAATTTGCATTGCAACCCTTTGTAGTCGCCGACACCGCTTTGTACGAGCCGAAAGTCCAGCAAGCTTTAAAAACCCGATATTGTCGTCGATTTTATTAAAAACAACCTCCGTCTCATTACTTTGATATTTATTATTTAACTTAATATGTTATTAAAGGAATAAAAGGCTTATTCACTTCCACAACCAAGACAAATGTTATGACACCTCATACTATTATATTTAGAACCATCAAGCCGTCTGTGGCGGCAGAGAGTGCCAAAGAAATAGAAATACATACATACACACTTAAACTCGAAAAACATACACGTAACCCGTCTTCTCACGCAGTCACGTAAAAACAAACCTCGTGTTGGTAAAAAACCGCAGCGTTTTCCTGCACGCCGCCTTCACGATCGTCTGATGTGCCCATTAGCTGACTAATTAAACTATCTATTTTGACAAACTAAGTTACAACTTCTCTGTTACGACGTAGGAAGCCCTCGGACTAATAATAACTTCGGCGAAATAGTTATGGCGAGGTAGACAACGGTTGACAGCTGAAAATGATAACACGCCATGTTTTCTTCGAAGTTAGGCGGATGGATCAGAATACCTTGAATATTGACTTATAAACACTAAAAGACAACTTACATTTCGTTAAAACTATAACAATGTATTAACCCATAGGTACAGTCGACTTCAACGAGGTGTATTAACTTTTTCACCCAATTGCATTAGGTACCTACCTAAGGTTCAAAGGTGGATACATTTCTTTGTTGCCGACTGTGCCTTATGCAAATGAAAATATCAAAACATATATCTAATACCTTTAAACGAACAATTCTTGTATATATGTATAACCGGAATCTGGGAAACAGCTCCAATGATTTCGATGAAATTTGAAATATAGGGATTTACGGGGGCGAAAAATCGATCTTTCAAGTTGTCATCTTCGGGAAATTTCGTTTTCAACCCGAGCGACGCTCGGTCTTCCAGGTACTAAATAAATAATATGAATACATGTTACAGCAGAAGACCAGCGTTAGCTTCAGAACCAGCAGCATGCTGAGCTGATAATTATCATTTCACATCACCAGCCCCTGTCAGGATATTGCCTTTGACATGTTATCGAATTGTTTTTAACTCGGCCGCCATTACTGCCAAGCAAATAAGAGCTATTGTTGCGTTAACAATACGATAACATGTCAAAAGCAGTATGGTTTTAGCGAGTAGAATAGAGCCGCTGGAATAAAGTCAGTCACATGTGTTATGTTTCCTTTATTGAGATTCCTCTGGTGTTTCAGGTGTTTATAGATCGCGGTGATCACTTTCCTATCATGTGACCCGCTTGGATTACCTTTGTTTCGGCGAAATATTTTTGCCAAATGTATAGTTTCGTAACCGTTTCATTTGACAATCCGCTTTGTTTTCTGTAATCGTAAATATTTCAGGATCTTATTAAAACTAACCTTACCTAATATATAGGATTCTTCACGGTGGTACTGAAATAAATCCTGAAATATTTACGGTTGCAGGAAAAAAAAAGGGTTGGCAAATGAAAAAGTTGGGAAAGGATACATTTGGCAAACATATTTTTGCCAAACGGCAGGCTCCGGACCCGCTTGCTTGTATGCCTCCTTTTTCCATCAAATGACTTTAGGCTCTAGGTATTCTTGCCGTTTATATTTTTGTCCTTAAGTTATTTTCCTATCCATGGTTTTCTAAGAAACATAACTTTTTTCGTTTACATTTAAATTTAATTCTATTACTTATTGCTGTAGTGTATTCTGTGAATTGACCGATGAAACAGGTGCTCTTTTTAACCGACTTCAAAAAAAGGAGGAGGTTCTCAATTCGTCTGTTTTTTTTTTAATGTTTGTTACCTCAGAACTTTCGACTGGGTGAACCGATTCTGAAGATTCTTTTTTTATTTGAAAGCTGGTGCTTGCAGATTGGTCCCATTTTTTCAAAATGAAGATCTGATGATGGAATCCATAAGGAATCGACGGAACTCTTCAAATTTTTTTTCAAGATTTTGGTATTTTTCATTGTAACTCGTGTATTTGGTCTTGGAAAGCACTATTTGGTGAAGTGTAACTGATGATGAAGACCACAGATGGCCACCGGAACTCCTAAACGGTATATATTTCGAGGGTGGCGACAATATATTTCGATTAAGATAGTTGAGCGACTATGACGAAGCATTATTTAGGTTTAAATATATGACTATGACTTTCCCACGGCGTTGCTTGCGGCGAGATTGAAATGTTCTATTGTTTCTTGAGAAATGGGAGAATAACAGCATAATTATGATCACTAAAAAGTATAAAATAAAAAAAAAGTTTAAAAAGTCTGCTTTTGGTTAAAATATTGTTGGACGCTGACTTCAGTTGGACTGACCTATTTACCTACCATTTTAAGGAAGTTATTTTTTGCTTTTTGAAGGCGGGTTTTTGTTTTTTTAAACTTTTTAGAATTACCATATGTTTAGTTATAATTCAAAAATTTAGCTTTCGACTTCAAGTCATAAATTATTCTAGAGCCCTAACAACATACATACATACATAAACTCACGCCTTCGTTCCCAGAGTGGGGTAGGCAGAGCTACAGAATTACCAACAACTCTAAAAACTTGTTGATAAGTCTGTAACCACATTTTGCACAATCATTCTAAGATGTTTACCAGCGTATTAGTGACAGGTTGCAAGCCCATCGCCTAACAGTACTACAAGCCTTTATTCCCTTAATCGTCTCTTACGACATCCACGGGAAGGCATGGAGTGGCACTATTCTAAGCCGGCAACCACACGGGCAGAGCCCTAACTTAAAATGAAAAAAAAAAGGTTAATATAACTCTCAAGTTGCGCCGTAACCTTGCAATCTTGCATGTCTACACCACATATTACATTTGCATTGTCCATTGGACTAATGCGTTTCCGATCCTCGTAGACAATGTTTGCACACCTTTGATTAATTGCATTAGACCGGTGTATTGAGACGTCAGCTAATTAATGTATTATGTGGCGGTAGACGAAACAATCCGGTAGTTGCAGACGTGAACCTAATTGAAATTGAAGACAGGTCAGCTAGCGGTCGAGGTTTGATCGCTGGAAATAAATATTTGTTTGCATCCAGTACAAAAGAAACACAAACATTATTTTATTGACAAAGAAATAGACACAAATCGATGCTACAATAATTTAAGGTTATAGTACATTACTGCAAAGACCATTAAGTGAGCCATCCTGGACGAGTAGGAGTTAGTTTTATACATACGAGTCCAGGATGGCTCTTAATGGTCGAAGCATGTATAGTGCTTTTCTCAAAAATAGAACAAGAAGAATGATTAAAAAAAAAAGTTGTAAAATATTGATGACCACATGTACATAACCCTTAGGGCGCTAGTCCGACTCGCGCTTAGCCGTTTTTTTTAATCAATTTAAACGATTCACTATATATTAGACCGGTCGCGATGTACTAGGCGCGCATAAAACGGGCATGGTGCGTGTGACGTTCTTGTAAATAAAGAGAAATCGCGCGATGTCTGCTCTGAACGAGAACTGCTTTGGGTTTATGATGCCCTGGTACTTTTGTGGGGAAATTGTTTTACGCGTACTTTTTTATTTATTTTTATTTATCTTCTAGTATCAAACTGCCAACTAGAGCTGATTATTCAGCTTTTCATGTATAAATAAAAAGCAATTTAAATTGGTATTTATTAATAATGGTGCTCTTTGCAGAAATCCTAATGGAGTCAAAATAGTTTTTCGTTCATATATTTTTTTGTGATGTGACCTTTTCTTGCTTACCTCTGTAGTCTTTTTGAAGGCTGTCCACAGGTCTGTACCGATAGTTCCAAATTCAAATAACATGATATGTAATGGAATTTCATACTTACTTACTGGACACTTTTTCATTCCGAATTCAAATCCTCTCTACTTACCGGACACTTTTGATCATTGCCTGGTAATTCTTAACTTTCTGGTGACTTTTTAATGATGTAATGGTGACTTTACGTATCATTTTTGAGAAAAAGATTATACAGTAGATATGACAACAAATATGACATCAAACTATTAAACTTAACTGACACAAAATTTACTTTCTCAACGTTAATAACTAATAAATGCGCCACAAAATGTTGTTTTTTAATAAAACGAAAAAAAACACGAAGCTAAGTAATCTAGGCGTGGCAAAGGCACTGGGTGTAAACGTAATGCTTGCGCCCAAGCAGCAGCGACACTATGTAAAGAATTACATAGCTATAAAATCGCACCTAAACCTAACTCTTGACTCTTTCACTGGCTGAAACTTGTCAGTTTTTACAACTCAAATACAACCTCTGCGCCTCCTTTCTAGGCGGTAAAAACCATATCATCTTCGACCTGTTATGGTATTGTTTTTAAATCGGTCGCCATTACTGTCAAGTAAATAAGAGCTATCAAAACGTTGAAAATACGATAACAGGTCAAAGACAATATGGTTTTCACCGCCTAGCATCACGGCCCAGGTCCATTTGGGAAGCAATAACTCATTGTGACCTCTTTATAGTCATTATAATGACCAGTTTGAGGCGCAAGATCACGCGCTACCTCAAATGACCACACACTAACGTGCAGTGGAGCCCGAAACCTCACACTGACGCGGTCAGATGATTATGACGCAACTCTAATTGCAACCGGACATCCTAGATGGTTGAAGGATGTAGTTCGATTGTCGACTTTGGATTCAACCTTTTTGACAGCTTTTGTCTGAGACCCACTAATATTGTAATGGGTCCATATTGGCTCATATAAAATTGTTTTTTCATACAAATAACGATTTGTGTCTATACTCATCATTTCTTCGAAAAAAGGAGATTGACAAGGTTTGGACCAAATGCTGCCCAGACGTGAAAATACTTCTAACGAGTTTCTTACGTTACTATCCATTAGAAAAAACACAAGTTTTCAAAATTGATTCGAGAAAAAAAAAAGGTTTTGTTTGGTCGTGTTTGTTTTGTTGACGACTATAGATGTTGTCGTTGATGCAGTCATCAACATAAAGCAATCTTCATGCTAGGAACAACTGGCTGTTGAGTGCATTATTATGTGCCCAGTTTGGTTTTTAGGATGGGCTAGGTACCAACTCATTGTTAGGCGCCTGCTCCATTCTTCGATAGAATTATTATCAACGGAGATGACGACCATTAGCAAGTAATGTATATTGATGATTGATGATTTACTTCTCAACAAAAAGTCATTTTTTCATGACTCCTGGGGTAGATCTTGAAGCGATTTAGTGTACCGTCTCGTGTTAGCGTAAGGAACATAATGCACTTTGTGTTCATTCTGGGCAGCACTTGGTCCAACTCCCATACAAATATGGTCAATTTCCTTTGCTTATACTTTTTTGTTCATACTTTTTTAAGTCATAAGTATCGCAACTCATAATGCATTTTTTTTAAGAAACCTTTATGAGGATTGTTATAAATCTAACTAACCTAACCTAATTTTATCTACACGTAAGATATTTAAGAAATTCTGAAAAGTGTACGGTTCCATGAATATTGGTGTTATAGGTTCAGATGAGTATAAGTTCCGATCATTAGTATAAACAAATATTATGATTATGTGGAGTTCGGAATTTCGGAGTTCCAATAATCGGAGTTGTAATTTTATATGAACTTTGGCGCAACCATTATAAATGCGTAAGTTTGTGTGTTAGTTGTTACTTCTTCACGCTGCAACGGCTGGACAGATTTCGATGAAATTGGAATGAACATAGCTTACACACCTTTGGGTACGGAACCCTAAAATATAGCGAAAGTAAAAAAAAAAGTACTAGTTAAGTAATTTAATGCTGACTAGTACTTACTTATCAATAAACTTAAACAACCTTGATCCGTACACTTACCATAATGGCAAAACATTACTTGATCATTGTTACGTAAGAATCAATCTTAATTGTCACATATAAACCGATAGATTGAATTCACTGACCTTACTGCAACCACCGTACGTCCTAGACAATAGCACTGAACGAGCGGTCACGCCCGGCACTAGATTAAACCATTAATATGCAAACTGCATAGACGTACAAACCGACAAACTCGTTCACCCAAGCTCATTGTAATAATACCCATTTTCTCCTAACACTAGATACTAGGTTTAAACTCCAATCACGTTCAAATCGCAATCTTGCAGTTTTGCCAGAAAGGACGTTACGAGTATTAAGTAGGTAAAGTTATAAAAGATTACACAATTAGGATAAATCTACAACAATTGGTTCTCTTATTTATCGCAGAAAATTTAATTGCCGATTATCACTTCACAACCAATTATTCGCAGAAATTCATTTCGCCAAAAAGATCATGTGTCTTACTTATCAAATGATTTCTTTTTATTTCCCAACCTCACGGTTACCAACTGTATGTTTGGTTTTATTTCCATCAAGCTACTTTTTAAAAAGCCACCTTTCGTGTAGAAGAATGGTTTACTTAGAGTAATATACATTACGTTTTTCTTTTATAAAGCCACTCTTTAGAAATCATCTTTCAAGTAGTAGAATGGTTAACAAGGATGACATTTTGACTTCGGACAAATCATACACCTACTGGTATTTTTTATTGTTTAAGTAGAATATTTTTTTCACTGGACTTGTTTTGGAATGTCTTTTACAAATATTAAAAAAGTCGTCGTTGGTCACTCTTAACCTAAAACGCTCCTTCTCATTTCGCTCGTCGTCGCACCTAACTGGACCCAGTCTTACCATTTGGCATAGCATACCGCTTTTTTTCCCCAAACAGTAAATATTTCAGGATTTTTATAAAATTAAACTAACCAAACATAACCTATAGTGTTCTATAAGATGGTTGGGAAATTAATCAGTTCAGCGAAATGATATTCGGAGAAAAGGGAAGGGAACTGTTGCACTGACGAAATATTATTCGTTTAACAGTTTTTTGGCCTAGTGAAAGATTTGGCAAATAATAGATATCCCAAAAGTTTCAAGTTATTATAATAATCGACTTTAAAATAATTCGACCAAATGAAACGTTTTCATACAAAATGTTGCCAATAGTTGGTTGTCAAAGTGAATTATCGGCGAAAAGTTGGTTGGCAAGTGAAATTCGGACAATTAAAGTTCGGCGAAAAGGCCGGACACCGTCCATTTTTAATGTAGTGCATGTGCTGCGTGTTCATCGTTATCAGTATCGCTGTTGCACAAGGCTTGTCGTGGTACGGGGGCAAATCATAATAATCAAAGTATCCGTCGACTGTCATTTACACTTGTCAAATTGCTGAGCTTTACATTGCTGGCATTTAAAATTTGGTTAGAAAGTTAACAAAGCCTGAAAATTTGTTTATTAATTAAATTCATGTCATGGTTACGTTACAGATATAAGTTAATTTAAACACCTTTAAAAAAAGCCAGGGTGCTGGTAACACACTGTACATAGCTATAAATTCATATACATAATTTTGACGTGTTTGGAACAGGCATAATATATTTATGACTTCGACTGTAGGTACTTAAACAGTTTAATATCAGCTCCATTACTAAGCTTCTCCGGTAACTTCTAACTCATATAATAAACATTTTGAACTTCCGTCAAAGTCTAGACCGGTTTACTCCAGAGTTAGGTAAATTATTCATAATATATGACTCTCAAAGCGGACGTCGTATAAAATTCCCTCTGTTGGCGCGTTTCCATGTTTGAGTGAAATTCTAGTATTATTTAGACCACTGGCTGTATTTTGCTGACTTCAAAGTTTACCACAACTTTGCTAGTCAAGGTTAGCTTAGAGCAGTTAAATTATTTTGTTTTTGTATAAAAACAAACGTGGGACAATAAGTTTTAGGCTTGTACTATGGGTACTAGACAACTATAAACATACTTATAGAGGTGGCCAGAACATTGACGTCCAAAAAAAAGTTTAGGTCCCTCGTGCCGTGGGGTATCCGAATCACCCCCATGTATGTTCCGCGATTTTTAGTATTTTCATTATTTTAATATTTTTTCATTGGTTTCTTACATTGATAGAATAATCATGAACTTAGGATGTTTTTAAAACTACATGCCAGCTTTTTTTTCGTGATGACTTTTTGTGTAATCACACAAAGTAACTTTCTCCATACTAATTGTACCCCATGTTTGTTTTTCACCTAGTACGATAAAGATAAAAATATAAAAGAAATTTATTCAGTAAGTAGGCCACACGGGCACTTTTACACGTCAAACAAACAAGTTATGGACAAACAAACTTTGTACATGAACAATAATACATGAACTTAAGGGTTTTTCATAACATGGACATAAGGAAAACTTAACAAAATTCTGATTAAAATGATCCATATCTCCGAAAATACTAAAAATCTCGGAACATACATGGGGGTGATTCGGATACCCCACGACAAGAGGGACCTAAACTTTTTTTTGGACGTCTATGTTCCGGCCAGCCTGTATAGAGAAAAACCATACTTAAATACATAAAAAAGTGCGGAAGGAAGGAAGGAAGGAATCCGTCCCTATCTTTATACCAGGGTACTATAATCCATAATCGAAAGACTATAGAAAGTGCCAAGTCAATCCAATGACAATGAGATGAGAAGTAGGTAGGTCAAAATCGACTGCCTAGATAGATACTCTTCATAATTTAGCCGAGTAATACATGCAGGGTATACAAGTATAACCGACTAAACTCGATTTACATTACACGGCCAAAATACGTACAGGGCAAAAGGCTCTACAATCCCGTGTTGTGACTAGTGATGGGGAGCTTGTAAGTTTAAAAAGTGAAACTTTTAAATTTCATGTAAGTTACTGGAAGTTTCAAATGGAAAATTTCTGTAAAATTTCTGTAGTTTTCAGATCTAAATTATCTGTTTGTGAGTAATTTTATACTCCCCGATAAACAACAACATTCTTACTAGTTATCACAGCAACCACTTTAACATAATTCCTTTAATTACTCTGTATATTGTGTTTTCTATTACGACTAAGATAACACAATATACCTACTTTTAACATACAAAACAATACCATTAGGCATTAAGTCCGCCATTTGTACTTTTTTTTGTACTATAAAGGTTAAATAAATAAATAAATACCAAAAAAAAACAAGGCACTTCTTAACTCGGTCTTGAACTTCCGTCCTTCGTATATCAACTGGGAAGTTGGGAACAGACACCCCTTGGCCAAGCGGCCACTGACATATAAAAAGTCTCGAATTTTATAATCATAACCCGTTCTACTAACGTCAGAAGTAGCGGACACGTGACATGAAATTTAAGTGTAATTTATTCGGTAACATTACTGTCCGAAACGTTTCTTTTCAATTTTGTAATTTTCAAAAGTTGAAATATGTCACAGTTAAGGTACCTATGTGAAATGTTTCAGAAATTGCCCATCGCTAGTAGTGACTGTAAAAAGTTACAAATAAAGCTAACATAAGTTTGTTAAAATTAGAATGTCATTCAATTTCACACAAGCCCGTCGCGTGTATGCTTCAATTAATTTCCTTCCTGTGGCGACAATGTAACGAGACCAAACTCGGTAGGTCTGAATTAAGTACAATGGAAATCCTGCGTTCCGACTTCATCATCAGATGAAACCATAATGTTGCGTTATCATCATCATTTTACATATATATTCCAATTCTAGCTCATTTATAATACTAGCTTCTGCCCGCGGCTTCGTCCTCTTAGAATTCGGATATTGTAATACCCTCGGGATTTGTAAAAAAAATCGGGATGTAAAGTAGCGTATGTGTTAATCCAATAATAGTTACAATTTGACTATCATTGGACAAAGTCGCAAGCAAAAGATAGTATTTCATTTTAATATTTTTGCAGGATCAACATGCTTCTATAAAAAGTATATATATCTTAATCCTAACGTAGCAGCGCAGGCAAGAGTGTTCGCATTGTTGTGTTCCAGAGTTGGGACGTTGCATACATTCTATCTTTAAATGTATCTCAGACTTTACAGATCAGGTGGTCTGAGCCTGTATTGTCATCTATATCATAGTTATATTGCTAACGAATGGTTATTTTGAACCTTAGAATTACTAAATATAAGTAACTATTATATTTAAACTAGAGGCCGCCGGCGACTTTGTACGCGTAGAATTAGTTCCCCGCTACTCCCCCTATGTCTTCCCGTTGGAGGTCAATTTTCGGAAAATCCTTTCTCAGCGCACCCCTAGACCTCATTAGGATCAGCGTGCCAAATTTGGAATCTCTAGACCCAGCGGTTTGGGCTGTGCCGTGTGCGTTGATATGTCGGTCACTCAGTCAGATTATTCAGATATTATATATTTACTCGTAGATATATTCAATACAATTAGTTCTTGAAAGAATGCGACATTCAACAAGACATCACAAGTTGCAAATTTCCTTAGGATGCTGTTTACCGTCGCACGCAAACTAAATATCCACTGGAACCACACCATGCGGCAACACATGCTGAGTGGGTTTTTATGTGCGTCAGGGTGCAGCACCATCAATACTTTTGCAGTAAATAGATGTTATGTTTAAGTCAAATAAGCTGATGGAAATACTCTTTTGATTCTAAAAAAAAAGTGTTCCTTTCTTTTATTACAAATTGTTCGTTTACGTTTGCTATGAAAACTTAAACCATTAAGCAAATTTATACTAACAAACATTGAATGACAGGCCACCCACCCTACAATGACATACGTACAAAAGTCTATGCAACATCATGCACGAGAAAAATAAACCGCCGGCGTAGGCGATGCCCCTCGCATGATCAAGTGCTGCCCTTGTCTGGTCGTTGTCATCGACAGGAATGCAATGTCATGACACCAGTGACTCTTCCACCCACCACCACAACCCAAACACGACCAAGATCCCATAACCTTGAAGCTACATTCAGAATATCTCATAGCGACGTGCTTAGGCCCTTTTGCATTCATCCGATATAGTACTACGAACGAACGTGAACAGTATTTCAAAAGCCAATAAGTTCAGTTTCGAAGAATTGTGACGACGAACAAAGGGCATTATCCAGGCTTCGATGCCTGCTGTACATGCATTCCGAAGCTGTTACAGCAGTTTGGACTCTGTGAGTTAGCTGTTAAGTTTCAATTGAGTAGATACAAATTGAAAGTTGCTACGTTTTATACGTTTATTATTCGTGAATGGTAAAGCTAGTTCACTTCCAGAAGGACATTTTGATTCTTAGGCCAGTGTTTGAGAATGGTTTTAGTGTGTGTGGTGTAAGGTTGTGTTTGGATTGTGTTTTTTTAAGGTCGACAGCTCTGGAGTGCGTCGACATTATAATTTTAGCCCGGATGGTTTCATGCAGTTTTTATTGTGGTAGGGTCATAGGCCTCACTTTCTTTTTATTGCTTATGTGAAGGATTTCTGCATCGGCGATGGGTCTAATTAAATAAATCTATAGCAATTGAATTGTGTGAATTACTGCGGGAGTTTGTTCAACCCATTTCTCTAGCGAGATGATTGCGTGTTGGTATTTCGCTGTCGGTTATTTGTTTTATGCAATATCGATGATGCGCTTGAACTGTGAATGCTCTTTTAATTATTAGTATCCGAACAGTTATGATAAATTGGTGATATTAAATCACAATTATTAGGCACGCAATATCAGATCGTTTTTACTGCCGTGTTATTACCCATCTGAGTCAGAAGGAGGGCTATTTTCTCAAATAAATTGGCTGGCGAGCTCGTCGACAAAGAACAAATGGTTGACCCCTCATCGAGTACAAATTAGAAGTAAATGCGTTTCTCCAGGTACTGTTTTTGAATCTTTTTCTAAAATTATTTTTCTACACATTTGGAAAAAAACAACAGATGTTTATTGAATGCCGAACTAGTACCATGAAAATTGTCCAAATTTATTAATATTGACACTTTTATCTTGATATTTTGAATGATGAACGTCAACGTATTTTATGGTATGGATACTATGGATATGGCAAAAGAGTAAACAGAATGTTAAATAGGCATACATTTGCGATCACATTGAACCCTGAGGATTATGATGGAATGCACTAGAACGTCTATGCTAGTCTTATCTTATCTCATCTTATCTTACAGATGAGCCCTTTCGGATACACTTTGACTCTTTAGAATCTTTTGTTCAATTACCCTATTACACACTCAGCTGTTGGAGTGTGCAGGTTTCCTCATGATGTTTTACCGTCACCCTGAAAACATCAGGTGTTGTACTTAAGTTAGAAAAAATCTGATTGTGACCGCGGGGGTTCGAACTCGGTACCTTACGATCACGAGTCGACCCTCTAAATCAAGGCCACCGTCGCTCGTATCTGTGCTAGTAATACGTAACACTGTGGCACTTTGAAAACCGAAGTTCAAAGTTACGGTACCTCCATCCCTGTCACTCGTCACTCGAGACTAAATCGAGAGAATGGGATGGAGCTAACGTAACTTCGTACTTCGATTTTCAAGGTAGGGCCTCTGATGCTTGGAGGCAGGTTAGGGGGTGAGACGGTGACAGTGATCCGGACGGACCTTGCACAAGGCCACCAAGGTTATTCACATACATTCATACATAAACTCATGCCTCTTTCCAGTAGGGGTAGGCATGGATAGACCACTTCCTTCTACTTGCTACGATCCAAGGTTATTCAAAAATACATTAACCAGTCGTCACAATTAGATGAAATGTAAAGTTTTCAAAGGATCTTTGAAATCAAAACTCTATCGGTCCTGCGCATTTGACACGTAATCAAACCGGCGCGTGCCCATGTCTTTTATTTTTAAATTTGATCGGCGCGCGTCGCCCGTGAACTTGGTCGTGCCATAAATATTCCCCGTTTGATATATTACCTATGTGGGACTAAAAGGTCGTAACTACGAGTTAGGCGGAATGTAATAGAAGTTATAAACAGGCCGTCTATTGCACAGGGTAAAAGAACATTTTGACGTGTTATGGTATTGTTGACGTGTCAAGTAAATAAGAGCTATCAAAACGTTGACAATACGATAACACGTCAGAGGCAACATGGTTTTACCTTGTGGAATAAGGCCAGGTTAAGTTTTAATTTAGGACGTTTTATTATTTGTTGCAGGACAGACGTTTTTGATTTTGTTTTGAGTGTACTTGCTATTTATTTTTCGTATAGGAACAGACAGCCACATTTATAACATATTCGTACGAAGTTGTAACAAAATTGAAAGACCAGTTATCCGTCACAACTTCGTATGAATAATGCTCTAAGATCCGAATAGGAGACGATTTGCACCGGGCTGTTTATTCGATGAAAAGTATTTTATATATTTAATACGCTAAATAATATGTGGAGATTAGGTAGGCTGAAAAATTTCAGTCCAGTACTTATATCATTAAAAAATATATTAAAAATGAACTCTTTTTTTAAATTGCAAATGCTTGTTTAATAGAAAAATTACATACTAATCGAAACTATGAAGTCTATAGAATATGCAAACGTTAGGTTTGGTGCAAATTATTAGTACCGACTTAGCTGTTTATACCTGCCTACCCAATAGTTTGACGGGAAAAAAAATAGTCAACCTAACGTTTGCATATTCTGTAGGCTTCATACTTTCGATTGGTATGTAATTTGTCTATTAAACAAGCTATTGCAATTTTTTAAAACAAAGTTTATTTTTTATTTTTTATTAATTATGTACTGGACTGAAATTTTTCAGCCTACCTATTCGCCATATATTACTTAACATATTATATTTGGTATAAAATACTTTTTATCGAATAAACAGCCCGGTGCAAATCGTCTCCTATTCGGATCTCCTACTATAAATGTCGCTAAAATTGATTTTTCAAATTTGACCTTATTGTTCTATTACGTAGGTATCAATATCTATAAATATTTATTAATATTACGGATATTGCTTATTTTGTGCTGCAGGATAAACAGTACTACAGTAAAATTTTATAATAATTAATATAAATACCATAAATAAAAATACCATTGAAGTCAATCCCTATCATTGGCAGACGCTTATCGATCTTATTGCTGACGACGTGCAAACGAAATTCAACCTTATGGTGGCAGAACATTAAAAATATAATTTTGTTAAGCGCGTTATATAAAAGCCATTAAGAATATAAACAAACTAAATTAAACTCAACTTCCTTTATTTAAAATTGCCAATTTAAATTTTGATAACCTCTTTATAGACAATGTGACATTTCGTATGGCAATTCTTACGATTTTATTTGTTACTCACTGTGATAAAGTTTCATGATAAGGTGGGTCTGGGTTACATTTTTCCAAAATCGTCAAAAATAAAAAGGCGGCTAAAGCAGGTAGTAGTGGTAAAATAAACCTTGTGCAGGGCCTGTCCAGTTACCCACCACCATCTTATCATTTAATCTGCCGCGAAACGACAGTGTCCGCATTGTTGTGTTTCAATATGAAATTACTAGCATAAATGTATTCCATCTCAGTCCTCAGAGTTGGTAACGCACCTTAAGATTGTAGTCTTGAAATTGTAAATGTCTGACTTTAATGCCAGCATTACGCTGAGTTGGGACCATTTCATGACTACTTTCATCTTGTACGTTTTTATCTGTTCTTGATTATCTTTGTCACGAATAAATGATTTTCTTTCTTTCTTTCTTTCTATGGGTCACAGATTCCACTTACCTTCAGGTGGCCATTCCGTGCCGTTTACCTTCTTTATGCCACAAAGAAAAGTCTCCGAAAAACCTTTTTTTTCTGTAAGTCAACTGCCTCAAAGCGCATATTCTTGAGAAGTGCTTCGCTACTTCAAAATTCTAAAAAATCTCATTTCATTTCAGGTACGTGTAGCAAACAAGAACCGCAATGTAAACTTCGAGTATGTAAGTAACTCGGAACTCCAACATCAATCACTGGTTTCAGAACGTATAAAAAGTTCCGCAGTTGGAAAGTTCAAACAAAGAACTCTACTGCTCTTGGTTTCCTCTTTTATTTTTTAATAACGTTGCATTTGACTTAGCTTCACGTGGGGCTTTGGCGCATTGACTAATGTTTGGTTGGGTTGTTTTATTTAATTATATGTTATTATCAGCATAATGTTTAAGATCTACATTAAGGAAGACTATATAGTTAGCATTATTTAGTCGTGCATCTTAATGTATTTAGATATGAGGTATTGCGTCTTCATCATCGATATTATTCGAACAAATAGTTAAGTATAGGTTGTATTGGGCTAGTTTTTTGAAACTTGACGATTATAGTATGCGCCTATTTTGCGTGAAATATGAACTACGACTATTTGAATCAATAGTTTTAAATTATATTTTACAAAATAAGCACTTGCTTGAACTTGTATTAAACGTAAAACCCATCGTAAATGGTCAATTATATTGCTCAATGTTGATCCACTACTCGACTCATTTTTAGTAATTATCATTTATCATTTAACTTAAGACCTCTTTTGTCGGTGGAGTAATTGCCACTTTTCTTTGTTCTCTCCAGCTTTTTCACTTCCTGATACGACACTACATTGGCGTTCTGTCTTATTTGGCTGAAGTAAGTAAGCCTAGGTCTTCTTCTTCCTCTTTCCCCCTCAACTTTGCCCTCCAAAATGTACCTACAAAAAGAAACTGTCGTGTCGTATCAGAGGGCCCTGCCAAGATGCATTGCGCTAATTAACGTTTCTATTCGTTTCGTTTTTAAACCAACCGCGTCACTGGTAGATCACGTGACTTTTCGTATCACGTCATCTACCAGTGACGCGATTGGTTTAAAAACGAATCGAATAGAAACGCTAGTTAGCGCAATGCATCTTGGCAGGGCCCTCAGGTGTCCCATCATCTTTCCTCTTCTACATTCTATGGTTTCTAAAATAAATGTCTCCTCTCGTTTACCATCTTCAAAACCTCCTCGTTGGTTTTCCTTTCCGTCCAGCTAATTGTATCCATTCTCCGCCAACACCAAATCTCAAACGCTTCCATTCTATCTCTATCTCTCTGTGTTAGTGTCCAAGTCTCGCTACCGTACAACGCGATGCTCCAGATATATAGACTTTAATTAGTCGTTTTTTACCTTTTTTGAAATTCGAGCTTTTAGAAGGTGTTTCTTGTTATTGAAGGCTTTTTTAGCCATGGCTATTTTTTTAGTAATATGGGACTAAAAATTAGGACAGAAAATATTGTGCAATATGACATTTCTATGGCGGCTTTTGCACAAATTGCACTACGAGTATGAAATGGAAACTTTAAATTTCCTTTTTAAATAAGTTGGGTTTGTGCATTCGCTATAGGGAATTTGCTACACGTTTCAACAATGAGAGAAATCATCAATTAAGATAGTCATCATCATCATCATTATTTCAGCCGAAAGAAGTTAACTGCTTGACGTAAGCCTCCTCCAAGGTTTGCTACAAGGACCGGTCTTGCGCCGCTTGCATCCATCGATTTCCCACAACCTTAGCCATAAGATAGTCATAGTTATCAATCGTTTACCTTTGGAAAAATAATAAGCTAATGCAAACCTAGCCTTACGCCATAAATATCCAGGATAAAAGACTCCATGAGCCTGATCATTCCCCATTCGTCGGGAAACCTTACATTTTTCATCCCGCGATCCGTCAGGACGGGATTGTAATAACTGTTATCTCTCTCGAGCAGCCCTCTTATCACTAAATAACGACAGATACATTTACGTTCTACGCATAAAGAAATAATTTACGCGGGAAAGCCTGAAGACGTGGTGTCGGGGATAAGCGGCAGCGGGTCGATAAGAGTAAGCGGGAACACAAAAAAATAGTGGTGGTGGCAATAGTAAATCAATTACATTATTAAGCGATACATTTTATAGAACAATACGTACGTTTTATAGAGTTTTCTTTTAAATAAATTATATAAAAAATGGTTTATTTGCCATGAGGTTTTTCATCAGTCAGATGACCCATACATTTTTTTATTTTATTTAGCATTTGACATTGATTAAAATCACTTAGAATTTTTATGATACGGTTTCCATACCTGTCACCTTCATACGAGCTGCCATGTTCCCATGTAAAAAATAGAAAGTACTAAATATATTTCACGCCAATTTCTCCATATTTACACCACTGTTCTGTCAAAGGCACAATAACTAATACGCTTTGGGCAAAAAATAGGGATTTACGGCTGACAACCTTTTAGGTGAGATGTGATCGAGTGCCGTGACTGGCGACTTCCTCCGCTGAAGTGTAAAAATATAGCTGTTGGGCGCCAGTGGGGGCGGGCTTTTGTGGGACCAGGAAAACGTGCTTAAAAAATAGTAACAAGTTTATCGTTAAAATAGGTGTTCTACCATTAAAATTACAAATACTTACTAGAAAATTTTAAACAATAAATAGTAAAAATATTTTCGCAAGTCAGATTTGTTCCCGATTTGTCGGATTCTTGTTTCGTTACCATGGCTCTACTTACGTATTTAATTTAAATTAAATATTGATAATAACAAAACTAACTCAACCATTATACTGTGACTTTATAATTAACTTGCGTGATGGCACATATCTCCACCCGAAAACATTAACTCTCCTTTTTAGGTAGGCTGGTTTATAATAGTCCACTTACATACATACATTAAATCACGCCTGTTTCCCAGAGGGGTAGGCAGATACCACTTCATGTTATGTTATAAGCAGGGCTCGGATAACGGTATATTTTTCGAAACAATTTCGAAACGATTTGTTTCGATTTCGTTCGAACGGAACGTTATGGAAAATGTTTTTGATCAGGATCAAAATTTTAATCGTTTTCGACTAACAAAACGTTTTTAACCGGTTTTTTTTCCGATTTCTGGGCTGTTCGGTACGAAGCTACGAACGAATATTACAAATAATTTCATGCTTGTCGCCGCACGCGGCGTCCTGTGGATTAAACCGGTTTTTAAAACGTTCCCGTTTCGTTTTCGTTCCGAACAAAATGTTGTATAAAGAACCGTTCGAAACGTTTTAAAAACGTTATTTTAAATAACGTTTCCGAGCCCTGGTTATAAGTAACTCTGACAAAACAGGAATCCGATGAAATAGGAATACAACGAAACAGGAATACGAAAAATCGGGAACAAATCGCAAGTCAAACGCGGTTGCGGTTACTAAAAAAAGCATTAGAAGGTATATTAACAAAATTAAAAAAATGCCCGTGACACCCAAAGTATTTCTTGATAAAAGCTGCTGTTGGTTAAGTAACCGCTCCCCTCATGAACCCGCTCACACTCGCCCCTCTTCAATTTACGCGATAGTGTTGTCCAAGTCATTACCACAACGACTCAGGATATTATATACATTTGTTTGACGCCTTGGAGGAAAGAATTGTTCTTTTTCTAAGTGATTGAGTTGATGCGATCATCCAAACGTCTACCATACGGCATTTGAATTAAAGTCGGATTTCAGCTGATAACGGGTTTGTGAAATACTGGAAGGCCTAACGAGATTATGGTTGGCGTTATGAGTTATGACTAAGGGTCATGAGTACTTGTAATCTGATTATATAATGGTCAGGGCCATTCAATATTGTTATCGTTACATTGGTATTAAGCAGTGGTTGTAATAGATATTGCTAATAAAATAAGTATTCGATAGGACTGTGAGCGTCTTGAATTCTCCTAGGGAGGACAATGGTCCGAGCTAAGGGTCAAAGTTGAATGCCCAAGCAAAACCTGTGGCCCTCGCCAACGATGGTATGAAGAAAGAGTCACTGGTTTCTCAGGATCTCCATCACTAGTCGGCTCTGAGCTACTAACATCTACCGTTTCCACCTGACTGGTAAAGGAATTTTTTGGTCGACTATATTGTGCTACTAAACTTACTTGGCCATTGCCAAATTTTCCACATTATTTTTTTCTCTCAATTAAGATACCAATCCCAAAATGATCGCCATATATTTAAAAATACATAATTTATCCCTTAATCTGTAAGTTGTTTGTTAAAGTAAATAAAGTTCTTTATCTGTTTATTCAGCAATGAGGTCAGAGATACGTCAAATAGGACACGCTTTCTTATGCAGTGCAGTAAATAAGACCTTGCCACAATGCGCGTTTGTAGGACACGCCCGAAGGAAAGCAGTGAAATGCAGTCGTATAATATTCTATATTTACAACGCAAAAAAATTAAAAATCAACTGCAAAGAATGCTCTTCTTTGCACTTTTTACTTTAAATTGACAATCATGCGTTATTGTAGCGATGCGAGATATAATAGTTCGCTGAAAAGTACGTACAAGTTATTGTCTTCATACAAATATTAAAGACTGGCTGGAGGTTGCAATGCGTCCATTTGTGGAAGTCCGGAAACCGCCGTGAACCGAACATGCCCGATCGCAGTGCAAAATTTCCTAACGTAATTACTCGGCCGAATCTCGTTTTTTGGCCGAAACTAGGCTGAAACCGAAAGTTTGGAAACTAGATTTATTTTGCCATTCAATTTGCTAGCCTAATACTATGGGCCGTAGTAATAAACTTATTTTGCAAGACTAAGATGCCCATCCCAAGACGCGTCTTGGCGACTAAGATGACTTTGACGTGTCTTGAAACGGGATCACATTCTTTTATAGACAAACATTTCATACACTATCACTTCACAGAATTTTCATTTCATAGAAAACTGTTTTCTGCTGAACCTGTGTTGATTTCAGGTTATCTTAAGAGGCTACCTATGATGCCACGCCCCCACAAGATTAAAAAGGGATGGCTTTATGTGCTTCCGCGCGAAGCATGTGAGATGGAGATAGTTCGCGCGCGCCTTGACGGCATCGTCAAATTAATTAATTGCTGTTTACATTAAAACCACAACATTTATTGAAAAAATGGTTTACCAGGATTAAGAAGTTACATATCCTCAACTATTGAATCGAAAATCATCGTTAAAGATGATAGGGTTTCGAATATTCAACCAAAAACATGCAAAAAAGGTGTCATGTTTGAAAAATAAAAGTATCGAGGATTTTATTTCTAATCGTGTTTTCACGTTTGACAGTCTCAAGCAAATATGGTCAAGTTTAATATATCCAAAAAACAGATACAAAGGCGTTATGGTTATTGAGATCCAGATCTCGGAACACTCCAGACTTTAGCTTAGGTGGCCTCTTAAATATGATTCACGTCGGTTAGGTTAGGTTAGACTTGTAACTGTTGTACACTTACCATCCGGCGGCTTGTGTACTTGGTTGCCTTCTTTCTATATGCCTAATAAAAAAGTGGATCTATATCTGAATCCATAACGTTTTTTAACCTAGTTTTGTATTCCCTAACGTTTTATGTCATAATGATCATTTGTCCTAACACTCATATGCCCTATATTTAGTTTTCCTAACATCGTATGGATGATTTTTTTGCCCATAATGTTTTATTTCCTAACGTCACTTGCCATATTGATTATTAATCCAAACGTCATGTACCATAATATTCATGTATCATAAGTATCGGTAAGCATAATGATCGTTAATCCTAATGATTATTTTTCCTAACATAGTATGGCCTATTATAGTTTGTCCTATATTTGCACTACCTAACATTATTTGTCCTCATGAGTATTTTCCCTAATTGTGATTAACCTACTTTTCTTACCTGACAGCAGTCCGGTTCTGGCCGCTGTAGGGTCGCAGTTCAACCTAACACTCCTCCTCGCTTCGCTCGTCGTCGTACCTAACTGGGCTCTGCCTTAGACCTATACAATTACGCCATAATCACCGCGCTAGAGGTTCCGGGTTCTAATCCTGACAAGTAGTTATGGCTAATATATTAGGGATACTGATATTTATAGTATAGATATTTCGGAGAAATGTGTCATAGGGCAATCATTACATTATGAAGAAATATTGTTATGGCTAGTGATCGTTAGGGCTAATGCCCGTTAGGAAAACGACATTTAGGATAAATGATATGAGGTGAAACGTTATTAGGGATTTCGAGAATTATGCAAAATAACATTAGGGATATTAATAGTTATGGTAAAAATTATTCGGGCAAATTAGCTTTAGGGCAATCATTACATTATGGAAAATGATTGTTATGGCAATTGATCGTTAGGGCCAATGCCCATTAGGACAAAACAGTTCGGGCAAGTGATTTTAGGACAAACGATGTTAGGGATCGCGAGGGAGACCCTAAAAAAGTAATGTTAACTCGAAGCTCTTTTTAAATTAAATTAGGCACTGGGCCATTTTTTGCAAGATCAAATCAGAAATGAGGAGGGAGGAATCTTCTATTTTCAGTTTAATTGCTTAAATCAAATATCTGTATAGTTAAGTTTAGCTCTAAAATACTCGTAATTAGTATCTACATATATATGGACATAATTACTATGGAGAAATGTTATAATGCCTCAATTACCTATACTTTGCGATACCAGTTCAGTGCAGTTCAGTTCTTTATTGGTAATTTACACGGCAACAATTGATATACCTACCTAAAATATACATGGAAATCATGACTTAAAACATTATTGTTTCATTATATTATAATATGTAAGTATTATTCTAGTTATTATATAAACATAGTGCATTACGATAGGGGTGTGACCTGGGTAAAAAAGTAATAATTCTAATTAGTCCGTCAGTAAGATTATCAAAAAATATTGAACATGTATTTTTTGCTTTTCCAAATCAATCAAAATTGACAATTAGAACGCGCATCAAAGTTCGGGAGTGGGGGCTCGTGACGTCACAATGTGGTATAAAGTGTGCCACGGCGTGACGTCACGCGAAAATTCAACGCACTTTATCTTCGTCATTTTTTGTTTAATTGACAAATGTAAAAGACGGACTAGTTAGATTTTTTTAGGACACTAGCCTATTGTGACATTTTTGTCAGCACTTCATCCACAGTGTAAAATGGCATGAGAGCCAATAGTTTTTTTTTAATTTTACGTTATGGTGTTGTCACTGGGCCTTCTTTTATCTTGTTTGGGATAGCATTACATATTTTTGGTCCCATGCCCCCAGAGATTTGCTGGACTTGGCCAGCCTCCTCGCAGGTACCCTAACATGCTCGTATAATAAATAAATAAATAGTTGCATATCTGCAAACCAGTGCATACATTTCCGAATACAGGATGTTAAAAAATAAGACCGCCTTGACATTTTCACTCTTTATACATAATGGATAACGAGCGGCTGTGAACGTGTTAAAACGTCAAAGTTGCCACGTGAGTGCTCGGATGATTTCGCAACCCGATGTTTCAATGCATTACACCTGACGCGCGCGCTCATGTGAGCGCTGCTGACTTTTTACCCCGGCTGTACTGCACAGATTAAATATGGCCACGATGGCACACTGTAATGTTAGGCGCGTCCCAATGCTGGCGAGGAAGCAGGACTAACTTCCCACTAAAGAAACGAACAAAAGATATAAAGAAAGAAAGACGATAAATATATATAATATATAAACAATAACACATTTATTTATATAGTATATAAATAAAATACCACATCCCCAAGACTGAAATTCTGTGACTGCAAATACGTTCCCAACCCTGATCTGGACTATTGAGACTAAGATCGAAATTAATTAGCACCACATAATCTGCGCAAGCGTCTCCTCGTATTTTTGGTGTTAATTAATTTCGATCTTATATCAATACTCCCAAAGACGATGATGCTTTGGCAGTGAATAATTCTGTTCATACAGCGAAATATGAAGAATCCCCGTACAAGAGACTTTTTATGGCAAGGAGAAGGCACTCGATCACTAAGGCCACCTGATAAGTGGGATCTGAGCCTCATCGATATTTGGATTCTCAAGAGTACAATCTCAAGATTGCAATCCTAAGACTTCAAATGCGTTGCCAACCAATCAACCAAGATGGAATACCTCTATGCTAGTAATTTCACCTGAACACAACAATGCGATCCCTGATGGTAGTGGGTTAGTGGATAAGATGGTTGTAGCGATCCGGCCGGACCCTGCACTGGGTCCTAACACCACTAAACTTTCGAGTGAGCTAGCCGTTTAGCGCAGCTGTGGCGCTATAATCTCAATAATAATCAGGTCGCCGCATTCATAAACCCGGTGCACCTACACACCTATATAATTGTTATGTGCCATTGTTCAGCGGTATTGTTTATAAGAAAATAAAGCGATTACAGTTGGTCTGTTCACTGACCATATAATCACGGTAATCATAGATAGCCTTCGCTAGTACTAGTCTAGTGTACAGAACCATATTGACGATATGACAACCCATACTGTCGTGTGCACATGTGGATCAAATTAGAGGAACTGTGCTGAGATTCTACTGTTATCTTATCTTATCTTACAGATAGGCCCTCTCGAATACATTTCGACCCCTTTAGGATCTTTTGTGCAATTAACCCTCTTACACACTCAGCTGTTCAAATGTGCAGGTTTCCTCACTATGTTTTTCCTTCACCGTAAGAGCATCGGGTAATGTACTTAAGTTAGAAAAACTCATTGGTACAGTAAAGGAAATTGATTTCTAAACCACTTTGGACTATGTCAAAGTGACGTAATCAATCAAAACGTAAGAGTGTTCTTCTGATTTTATTTGCAGTGTCACTTTTACATTATCCAAAGTATTCCAGGAATCAATTTCCTTGACTGTACATCGTGACCGCGGCGGTCCGAACTCGGTACCTTACGATCTCGAGTAGACCCCTTAAGCCACTAGGCCCCCGACACTCTATGAGATTCTTATCAGTAAAGCCTTATTGTTTGTACTTAACAGTAACGGCGGACGAGTTAAAAACAAAAACGATAGTTTTACAATGATAATACGATAACAGGTTAAAGACGATATAGTTTTTACCGCCTTTAATCTCGGCCCTGGGCCTCTATTCCACTGAGTAAAACTATATTGTATTTGAGTTGTAAGTTATCGTATTGTTTTTAATTCGGCCGCCATTACTGTCAAGTAAATAAGAGCTAGCATAACGTACAATTAACATACTGCACCTTTAGAACAATAATGACATAATTCAAAATTTCAGCTTTCAAACTTCACGTCGTAAATTTATTATATAGAGACCTAACTAGAAACTTAAATTTTCTGAATTACGTCACTATTGTTCTGAAGGTGCGATACGATAACATGTCAAAGGTAATATGGTTTTGGCCAGTAGAATAGAGGCCCTGTCTATCTATCTATCTATGTGTATAGTTAGACAGAGGTTATCATAAACAAAGCAGTGTACACACTGACGTCGAATGTTACGCTTAAATTTGTTTTTGTGGCCCGAGGGGATGTCAGATCCCGTTTAGTTATTCATGTAAGCTTCATGTTATCGTTATGAAAATATTAAGGAAAAATATAACGTGTTTTTATCCCTTTAGATGCACACGATTTGATAACAATGGCCTTACCATACTGTAGCAATATTGTTTAAGATACGGGATATGAGAGGGATTTTTGTAATGTTTTAGGTAGTAGGTACTATTACCGACTAGTAAAAGAGCCCTCATGTGGCTAATCACTGAATAAATATTTTTATTTATTTTTCCTGAAAACAAAGCCATATCGCAATAACATTCAAACACAATATGTCTATTTGGCAGATAGTCAACATCTTCCCGTAGTTCTGTTTATATAGCACACTACATACTTTATGTATGTACGTCTAGTGGCGACAAATGCCATGCATACGTAATGTTATGTATTATGTTTACATAAATCAGGGAAATAGGTTTGATTATGTTGTCGACATGGAGCTAGTATGTCATATACTTGCGTATAAATAAATAAAGAAGTCATTGAAGTGACGGTTTTTTTACAGTGTGCGTTAAAGTGAATAAACTTTATATCAAACGTATTATTTTAATATAAGTTTTTACTACCGAGTGTATTTTTAGGGTTCCGCATCTAAAGGGTGCCATCCGTCTGTCTGTCGACGGGCTGGAACTCATGAACTGTAATAGGAAGATAAATGAAATTTTCACAGAGAGTGTAATATAATTGCCGTTATAACAACAAAATAATACTAAATTAAAGTCCCCATACGTGTTTTTTTTTTGCTTCTTACGGAACTGTTCGTGTGTGAGCCTGACTCGCAATTGGCTGTGCGTTTTTTACGTGCTTTACGTAGGATTGTGATGATATTATAGTATGGGCCCTATTAATAGACTGAGATGGCTGTCTCAAGATACGAGACGTAAAAGTCGAGCCATACAATACTTTCATCTTGAGACCGGCCTCTTAATGAAGCTTAGTTTATTGATCCGACCCTAGACGTCTTCAGCTTAGGTGAAAGTACCTACGTGAAGGTAAGATTTAGGTAGTTTCGGTAATTAAGTATACACAATCTTCTAAAGTAAATATTTTCAATATTGGATCCATTTGATACAATCACTATCTTTCTTTTCTTAACGCAAGTAGCCATAAAACAAATAATTTACTAAGACAACATTTAACTATTACTGTGTACATGACAGCTGAGAAAATAGTTAAGCAATATAAGTGAAACCATGTCACACCGATGCGTAATGTTGGACGAAAAAGTATTTAGTACCATTTAATAACTGCAAAGTATATTTTGCTTTGTGTCAAACTTTTAATTCATGATCGTTACTGGGCCATACTACTTTTCAGCTTACACTTTTGTTTTCATCCGATAAAAAGTATAGCAAATTATGAATCCGCGCATAAATAAATAACATGAACTTAGAATGTTTAAGTATAACGGTTTTCAAAAAAACAACTCTTAAATTACTCAATTATCGTTAAAGAATCTTGGTAACTCAGTGGTAAATTGCACCTTTTCCATAGAAAAGGCGGGGACATCAACGTCCACTGCGTTACTCACTTTATAGTTATTATAAATAACTTTTAATGAATTAGGATAATTCTAAATATAAGCTTATTTACATCCCTTTTCTAGTTTCAAATTAGAAAACGCAGCACTTTACCGTTTTTTGAAATATGAATAGTTTAGTGAGAACGTGGCAAAAACTTATGTACAACGAAAAGTAAGTAGAATGGCCTACTACTGTTATAAATTTGTACGTTATTACTGGAGGACGCCCGCAACTTCGTACGCGTATAATTAGTTCCCCGGTACTCCCCCTATTTCTTCCCGTTGGGGGTCAATTTCCAGAAAATCCTTTATTAGTGCACCCTTAGGGTACCCAAGGAATACAGCCTCCAAATGGCAAGTCTCTAGGTCCAGCGGTTTGGGCTGTGCGTTAATATGTCAGTCAGTCACTCAGTCAGTTTCATCTTTTGTACGAGTATATTTAGATTTTCGTTTGTGAGTATGTTTTTCGTTTTACGTCAAAATGGGGCGACTAAGAATATTTCTTTTTTAATGAGAAGAATTGGTGAGTAATAGAACTAATAGAAGTACAATCGCAACACGGGAATGTTAAGCCACTTGCTACTCTTAGTAATTTAGCCGAGTAATACATACTGGATACACGAGTATAACCGACTACACTAAGTTTGCATTACACGGCCAAAATACGAACTGTGGCAAGTGGCTCAACAATGCCGTGTGGTGACTGTACCATGAATTAGTAAGGTCTGTTTATTCTTACTTGTCTTATATAGTAAACAACTTTCTAACCTCAAAATGAACCTTTTTTGGATAAAACTGCTACTTTAAACAAAATAAAGCAATCACAGACAATACATTGGCCAAGTGATGTCCAAAATGTTTATTCAATTTACTTTATTTACGATAATAGAGCTGTTTTAGCCAAAAAAGGTTCATTTTGAGGTTAGAAAGTTGTTTACTACATAAGACAAGTAAGAATGAACAGACCTTACATATCCTACAAAAAATGGGTCAGTTATAATAACAGAAAGATAAGCGAACACGCGAGCACAGTAGCAAACAAAAGCTGATTCCGTAATCAAGTACGAGTAACTTCGCGTTTTTTTTCAACTTATATAGTTTATTTATTTAGTCTGCCGAATTTTGCCAAAATTAATTCATATTTCAGTAAAGATATTGCAGAATCTCGTCAAAAAATAACTGTATACACGATTTGGTTTGAATTAGGTACTCCGTGTAAATTAAAAACATAAACGTGGGTCTCGCTTTATTAATAATTGCAATTTGCACTCTATTCGGTGTGATGTAAGGTTGTTATGACCTTGAAGCGGCGCGTGCGTCGAACTTTCAGCGGCTGAAGCTCATAACCATTTTCGCAGCTTTTTCATAAAAACATCATCGAATAAATAAACTCAATATAATTCGTGTAAATATCTAAGACATTCAGATAAATACAATTCGTTCTTCAAATTGCGTTCTTTCATTCGAATACAATATACTCGTATTACTTTATCGAGTCTTTGTAAAAGCTTTACTTTATCATGAGTTTTTACTCTTTGTAAACCTGGGGCCCTAAAATGATTGCGTTTATCGCGTGACAAAGTGTGGATAAGGCATCCGTCACCTTCTGACACGTTAATAAGTACGGTGACGGATGCTTTATCCACATTTGACGCGCGATACAGACGCAGCCATACTAGGCCCGCTGGGCTCGTATTACGTTCGCCTTTATCGCGGTAGATAAAACATCCGTCACTCTCGCACTTCCATACTAGTTAAACAGTGACAGATGTTTTATCGACATCGATAAACACGACCATAATAGGCCCGCTGACGATTGCTTTTGAATAAAAATTTCTGACGTTTTTATTTCATTCAAAGCTATGTACAGGGTACAGTCAACAGCATAAGCAAGTGATCATTTATGTACCTTGTCGCTTTCAATCGTTTCACAATTTTGTATGGCATTTCAAACACGACGTTAAAGTGACAAGGAACATAAATGATCACTTATTTATGTTGTTGACTGTACGTTGAAAGGATAATTATTTATTTTTATGTTTGTTTATAATTATAACGTTGTATTTTAATAAATCTTAGATAATTCGATTGCCAATTGTCTACCTATAAAGAAATCTTGATTTGGACTTTTGAAAGTAGTATTATTATAATTAATGTAAGTTCGCATTTGTAAATTTCTATTTTGTAAACATTGTAAGTTTTATTTCTAGCAAATTTGTACTTGTCTCTCACTTGCTCTTAATAAGAGCATATGAGAGCGAGTGAGAGACAAGTACAAACCTGAAGCACCTACTAAGAGCTTTAGCACTGTACTACTCAATCATCAGGGTTATTTGACTTTGACTGGATATCATTGACCGTGCTCTTACATACTAGTCAAATGTATATTTAAGCCTCGTTCACCCGCGTTTAGGGCTCGTGCAAGTTGCACTCTTAACTGTCATGTTTAGTTGTTTAGTTTACGAGTCCACAAAACAGTATTAATAGGGTGCTCGCTCGTTAACGGAACCCTAAAAATGTAGTTATTCCAGTTAGAGCACGAGCTTAAATACTAAAGTGGGACGAAAATGGGATGTTAGCAATCGACTTGTAAAAGGCAGTTGTTTATGTGCAATTTATTGAGATGTGAATATGCTTGTTGGAGCTTCTCGCTTTCTAGTGTTGTATTTTAGGAGTATTGGATGGTATTTTATTAGAAACGGCATCTTCTTTTATCTCTCTATAAACCAAGTTAAAGTTATAGTTTCAGGTATAAACTTACTTAACTTACTTGACTTAAGATAATTCGAGCAATGTACTGTTATAAATGGTATTTTTTTAAGTACTCCTAATATTTCAAATGTTAATATTTTTTTAATTCAAGTGTAAAATTTATCAAGTTTCAAATTGATAACTTCTTTTTGGTCAGATCTATCAGTTCGACAGCTATTTATATCATCCAGGATCTTTTTAACATTCATCTGAGTAATATAAAAGATCAAATTTAACCAATGTTACACGTAATCAACGACACAAACGTACTTAAAACTTTAATACGTAATTTTACGTACTATCTAAATCGAAGTACGTCAAAGTTCCTTAGACTTTATTTCGGGTAATAAAACTACAGTTACTAACGATTTAGTAGGTTGTACAAGTCTTCTCGCTTAATTACTGACATACTGGCCGAAAAGGTCGTTGCACTGACGATAAAAAGTAAACGTCAAGGCCATATTGTTTATGTTTGCCAAATGAATAGAGTCGGCCACAATAAGTGTTTAAGGATAAACTATCTAGCGGGCCTAGTATGGTTGCGTTAATCGCGTGATAAAGATTGGATAAATAAAGCATCCGTCACTATCGTAATAGGGGTGTGTCCTGGGTAAAAAAGTAATAATTCTAATTAGTCCGTCAGTAAGATTATCAAAATATATTGAACACGTATTTTTTGCTTTTTCAAATCAATCAAAATTGACAAATGTAACGCGCATCAAAGTTCGGGAGTGGGGGCTCGTGACGTCACAACGTGGTATAAAGTGTGCACGGCGTGACGTCACGCGAAACTTCAACGCACTTTATCTTCGTCTTTTTTTGTTTAATTAACAAAAGAAAAAATACGTGTCCAATATTTTTTGATAATGTAAAAGACGGAGTAATTAGAATTTTTTAGGAAACTAGCCTATTGTCACGCGATAAACGCAACCATTTAGGCCCTTAGGTCCTAAGAAAAGGTAGATAAACTTAATTTTCAGGTTTGGTTGTTTTTTTTCTGATCAAGATTATATTAGAATATGAATATGGGGTCCGCATGCAATATCAGACCAAAATTAAAAAAAAAAACGTTTCACCAAATGATTCATTTTACAAACATATCATTTGACAAACTGCTATTCTTTCCGAAACTAAATATTTCAGGATTTATTTCAGGACCATCGTGTAGTAGTTTAGGTTTGTTTTAAAAAAAACCTGAAATATTTACAGTTTCGGAAAAAAAAGCAGTTTGTCAAATGATATGTTTGTGAAATGAATCATTTGGTGGAACGTTAAAAACGTGAACCACCATTTTTATGAGCGGTTGCACAATACAAGTTACCTACATGTATGAACAGTAAACGTAATGGGATTAATAATCACTTTTTAGGTTTCCATAGCCCAAGGGTTCCAACAGTACCTTAATTACTAAGCCATACGTCCGGCCGTCTGTCTGTCTGTCTGTCTGTCAGTGGGCTATGTCACATGAGCCGTAATAGATTGGCGCTATATTTTTTTACAGCTTGTACACCGCCGCTCTAACAATAAATAACAATTAAGTTAAAAATTAAAGGAAATACAAGAAAAGTGTTTTTTTAGGCGTGGTACCCTTCGTGTGAGGGTTCGATTAGTATAATGAAAGTTGTTAACTAAAAAAAAACCACAGTTTTTGCTTGTATTCAAAAATATTGCGGAATGACATTATGACTGCTCATTTTGGTATTGAGCAAAAGAGCTTGCAAAACCAACAGTAAATTTTAGAAGCACTAGCTTTAGCCTTCGTCTATCCAATATTTAGGTATAAGAAGCTTTACTGAGACCAAGTTTTTAATGGAAAAACTGTTTGATCAATCACAAAGCCATTACAAAGTTTATTTTAATGTGACGTTAGCAAAAAGCTCGACGTAGCCTACTTAGCAAGCAATCGTATAAAGAGAAAAGGCATTTTACTGAGCATTTGTTCTATTTTGACAAATAAATTGTTGACTTTGTTCTTCGTCTCAACAGTTTGTTTGTTTCAAATTTGTGCTTAGAATTTGAGGCAATTTCTATTTGTGTTAATGCTATACATGTTGTACAGCCGTCCGCTAGGGATGGACGAAACGTTTTATTAAAAATTCAGTTTTAAAACAGGGAACCTATATCAGGATAGTTTTCTAGAATTCGTTACCAAGTAAACTGAATAAAACACCGGCAACCTTTTTTATAAATCCACAACAGCTAAAGTATACCTAAAAAATACGTGAAATACTCATACACATAGACATTGAAACCGATAAGTAAGTTTAATGTGGAATGGGGTTATTTTCTGGAGTCTTTAAATATTGGTATATTACCGTAATACCAAAGAAAGCAGCAAACTTTAATGAACTTAGTAGTCAAATCATTCTGAGCTCTTTTGGTAACCACATTAACTTCAAATTGCTTACTATATTACTATTCAGTTAGCCGCCTGCAATATAGTAACTAACTTGTTAGTTAACCTTTAACATTTTTTAAAGAAGCAGCATTTTAATTACCTTAAATAAAAGGGCATTGGGTAAATTTGTTTGAAGAATATTGTCATTTTTTTTTTCAGCGGCCACGGATGATTTTTACTTAGTTATTTAGAGGACCTATAAATACACATAGATATATATAATTTATGGTGGTAAATAATATCGGAGCGGAGATTTTAAAGATTTAAGTATTCAGTTTTTAGTACAAAAGTACGCCCAAGTATGAATATTTAAATATCTCGGCTCCGATGCACTTTAGAGTATTACATTACATAACAAAATATGTTTACTTTTAATAACTCTATCATAATTTACCACTTTTATGAATGACCGCTCACCTTGAAAATGTATGAATTTTACAAATGACAACACTTTTACCCAAACCCCTTTATCGTTATTATATCGGTCCTTCAACTTTGATATTCTTTATCCATAATGGTTGTGTTAGGTTTAAGATTTATTTATTACTTAGCACGGGTAACACTACAACATTAAAAATTAAACCTATGACCCGATCGCTTCCAAACTTCACAGGATCACACGCTGGACTAATCTGATATTGCCTGAAAAAATATCGAAATCCGTCCAGTCGTTTTTGAGTTCATAGGGAACATACACACATTTATTATAAATAATATAGATAGATTAATAATGTAGATATGTTAAGCAGAAGTTATTTTTGAATATGGTTGCGCGTTACGCGTTGTCTGAAATAAAGGTATTATATTCTACTAGCGTCTGTCCGCGACTTCGTTCGCGTTTCGATTATCGTTATTCCCCCGGGAACTTTAAAATTTTCCATTTCAAATTTAATCCAAATCCGTCCAGCCGTTGCATCGTGAAGAAGTAACAAAAAAACACACAAACTTTCACATTTATAATATTAGTAGGATAGGGTTATTATTCTATAATTACTATTTAATAGTCCCAGTGGTATCAACACCGTCCCGTCCCTATGTTTGCCCTCACACGCGAATCAAACGGCACGAAGCACCCGAAAATTCTTCAAACGCAAATTGACAGAAGAAAATAAATAAAACAAGTGAAGGCGAAAGGGGTCAAAGGCTTCTATTTTCATGCAAATACACAATCGTAGGGCGTCTTCAATCTTTGATGTGGGTCCTATTCAGCATAGGTGAGATAAGGTCGATCTCCCAGCGACCTACGGAGATCCGATTTTTGCGGCTAAAGAAGTTTACGGGCGAGTGTTATATGTGTCTGTATATTGACAAATTGGCTTCTTCTGCTGGTCGAGTGTTACAATACGATCTTTTTTAACAATATTAAAGCAAATAATTAGGTAGGTAAGTAAGTAAGTAAGTAAGTATTTGTTCATTGTAAACTATTTACAAAAGATGGAAAACGGTAGATTACAAAAGTATATATAAGCAGTTGCCTATTGCGGGTCTTTGAGTGTCTTAAATAATAAAGTTATCGTTTTTTATTTGTTATTTGATTAGTAAAGTCAGAAAAAAATTGGTCTTTCGAATTTAATATCTTTCTCTCTATATTACATAATATATCTAAAAGCCAAGCTCTTGTCAGTGGAGTATCGCCAACCGCTCCGCGCCTCTAATCAGTATCTAAAGTTCATAGACATTTGCAATCTCAAGACTTCAATCTAACGATGGTAATCTCAAGACTACAAATGCGTTACCAATCTACGAAGCCTCTATGCTTGCCATTTTACGGCATGTTTTTTAAAGTATTCTCATTCTCTTTCTTTCAAATTAAAATAACGCAATGAAACACTTTTTCTACACACATATCATAAATCGTCTATTATGCGTTTAAAACCCGTTGGCAATGACCAGCGTTGCCTGTGGTAGTAGGTTACAGCAATCACAGCTGTAACGTAATTTTGAAATTACGTTATATAATATTAATGAGTTTCAAATTTAGAACATCTTCCAAAACCAACACAATTAAAATAGGCCCAATTCTAGTATCAAATTGAAACGTCAGCTAGGTTTTTTTTTTTTAGTATAATATTGTACGACATTTGATTTCGAAAAACGTGAGAATAGTGACACTGACGCAGCACAAGTTTGTTTTGCCGCCATTTTTGTCGTCAAGTCGTCGGCTTCTGAACCCATCTTAGAGTACTTATAATATGTGTGTAGATAATAGTAGTTTATGTAACTGAACATAATTAAGTACAATTTCACGATACGATGTTAACAACTTAACAGACGATTACAGCGTTAACAGCTGCCAAAATGTATGAACTAACAGTTGATTAACATTGATTAAATTTAACATCGTTTGGTAAAATTGGTACAAGCCTTGTAGTTTTAAGGACTCTATCAGTTACATAAACTACTAATAGCTTTCATTAGTTTGTGAATAACAGTTAGGTTAGAAACATATCTGTTACTGAAAACTGAACAGTTTTAAACTAATTCTAATTCAGCGCCAGTTTCTAGTTAGCAGTTAAAACGTGTGTTAACTACAAATAGCGGTTTTAATGTTTTGAATAATAAAGTGGTTGCTGCACGTTTATTGGCAGGTTTTAACTAATTGTTGGACGCGACGGAACTTAATTAGTTTAACTAGGTAAAAAGGGCTAGTATGAATCCGGTGACTAAATAGTTATATTCCGGTGTGGGGATACTCATGGCACAACTGATGAAATTACTAGTATAAAGGTATACTATTTTACTCTTTATAGGGTTGGTAAAGCATTTGCAGTCTTAGGATTGCAGTCTTGAGATTGAAGTCTTAAGAATGCATTTTTTTATGCATATGCGTGCTCCATCATCAGATCAGCTATTAGATGTCCATGTCATTGGGTTTACATATTATGTGGTCTCACCCGTTCCATAAATTCCACTAGTTCAATATTGGTATCCCAATTTTGATGTGAACATTTTACATAAGTACATAAGACCAGTGAAAGTTTAATAAAAGCTTGTCAAAACCACATACATAGGTACCTCTACATACCTTCAGGCCTGTAATCCCAGAGTGGGGTAGTCAGAGCTACAGAATTACCTAAAACTTTAAAAACTTGTTGATAAATCACTAACCACATTTTGCACAAATAGGCTAAGAAACACCAGCGTATTAGTGACAGCGTATAAGTAGGTACATAAATTGACCTAGTCCCAAACTAAGCTCTAGGTTTGTACTATGGGCAACGATAAACTTACTTATATAGAGAAAAAACGGCAACCTTAAACTGGATCCCTCACGACTGTCACGACAGAATTCACCATTGCGGCAGATCTTGGCGCAGATGGCGAGATCAGCTTGACGCTTTCAGAAGGGACTGGCAGGAGGCTGCAGAAGACAGGGATGCGTGGAAGGACGAGAGGGAGGCCTATTTCCCAGCAGTGGGACACTTTAGGAGAATAATAATTAAAATAGAGAAATATATATGATGATAACATCCAAGACTCAGAGACAAATACTCGCACTCATCACACGAATATCTGCCCTTACCGGGATTTGAACTTGGGACCGCAGCGCTAGCTTTCTAGGCAGGGTCACTACCAACTAAGCTTACGTACAGCCGAGTTCATAAATATGTGTACATTGTAGTACCTTGTCAATTTAATGTCATGTTTCAACATCCATATATGAATTGTCACATGGATTACAGTGACAAAGGACTAAAGTGTACACATATTTATGAATTCGACTGGACTCGTAGGATACCCGAGTTATTGAACATTTTTTTGAATAGCTATAACCAAGATATAAGCCAACCAAGATTTGTTCCTATCTCTTTCCAGCAAAACAAAATTTAAACATGGAGTTTATAATGATCTGGCCGACCTGTTACATGACGTCACAATGCATATCGGATCTCTCCGTGTAATCGATGTCTAATTAGCAGTTTAAGATGCTTCTGTCACCCGTATTTCTTAGCCGATTTTAATTTTAATTTCACTTTTGGTGATCTCTTTTATGGTATTTTTAAATTTTGTTGAGAAGTGCGATTTCAAAAATTCATGCGATTTAAACAAGCAAGAGTACTCAATAACTCTTTAACACAAACATGTAATCGTCACGCACCAAAATAATCTGCGCAATGCACGCCCTCTATACGAATAACAAATTAAAAGTTGCATTACCGAGCTATTCTAAGCGATCATCGAGCGATCGCCCTCATCGATGGAAATAAACTCGAAAACAAACCATATTTCATGTTATCGTCAATACCATCAGGGAAACAATACGATACAAATTAAAAAATTGCACCAGCCTCGCTAGTTTACAATAAGCAAAACTGCAAATCTGGGCCGAGATTCTAGGCGGTACAAACGGGGTATTATGTACATTATCCTAAATTTAGCCGTCCTAACTGGCTTGCAAGGGAGGGGATATTTAGGAAGCTTCTGATCACACTATACTAAATTTAGTCACTAAATCAGTACAACTGGCTTTTCTAAATGTTATTACACCTTTCTAACTCCTTTCCTAACTAGGATGCTAACTCATTTAGGTCGGCAGAAGCCGTCCTTGCTTCCTAATAAGGATACTTTTTAGAAGGCTCACTTGCTAAATGTTATTACACCTTCCTAAATTAGGGTCCTAACTCATTTAGGATGCTAAATTTAGGATATCTAATGTAATACCCCTTTAATGGCGGTCGAGTTAAAAATTATACCATAACAGGTCAAAGACGATATGGTTTTTACCGCCTAGAATAGAGGACGTGTATGTACTCAATCACAAGATTTCCAAATCTTCAAAGTAACAGATCTTCGCACGTAGACTGTGACTCCGATGCAGCGAATATCATTTGAACTGACATCGTATCCATTTATTTTCGCGAAAAGGGATCAATAAACTCTTCTTTATTGTCAACGCCTTGCGGCCTATGTGTTTCAAAGTTGACTGACTCTTGAGCAACTGGTTGATAACTTAGCGAGCAGACTGACTTTACGGCTGAAACTTTTTTAACTATAACTGACTTCCAACCCAAAATTATGGGAGAAATTAACTTTTTGTTTCGTTTGCTTTAATAAGACCCTACAATGTTACAAAAGGATTGCCATTTTAAAAAAATACCAGCGAACCGGATGTTAGGCCATCTAAATCAGACGGTAAATGATCCCCGACGATCGAAATTTGTGATATAAGAGACATTATTGATGGGTGGCCGATCCTGAAAAGTTTGCTCTGTACCGCTCAAAAAAGAACGTTTTATCATCTCTAGATTAACATCTAGGTCATGCCAACCATTAGACAGACCTCGCCACCGCTTTTACATATTTATTTGACGTTCAATAAGTTTTTCATTGCCGGCTGTACCATCTAGACCAAACTTTCGAATCCTTACCTCATTCAGTGGTTCTACGTTAATTACAGCTGATATCTTGTTGCCACCCTCCAATTCCATTATATTTAACATGAGCTCCTAGATACCTTAATAGTGCATTGCCTTTGGCATTTCCAAATTTCTAGCAAGATTTAAACCAGAAGGACAGACAAAGGAACGAAGCAAGTTGTTTGAAACTCGTGGAAATTACTAACATTTGTAATTTTGATATAAAACACACTTGCCATCCAATCCAATATGTCCATATGTCCATCAGCTGCTAACCAATGCGCCACTAAAATCACCACATTCAACATCATTTCAAAATCACCACTTCATTTAAAATGACAAAGGACGTTTAATTATTCCAAAATGCTAGTGATTTAATAATTAAAGACAAAAACCGCTCATTTTCATTTAGTTCGGATATTGTTAACGCTACGTAAAATGACGTACATTTTCGGACGAAATTAAATTTTGCTTCCGATGTTTAAGTTTAAAATGATTACGCTGGAACAGTTTTGAAATTGCTCCGATGATGATGCTAGCGCAATAAAATTGGAATTTAATTTTTCATTACTGTGTTGGAAATGGTTTTAAATCACTAATAATTTACGGGTAATTATAAATGGATATGATCGTTTTAATGTCTTTTAATTATTGTTGATTTGTTCGTCTTTGGACTGTGGACTTGTCACCATTTTATTACGTCCATTAATTTGTGTAATGTATGTAATAAATAATACTATTAAACAACGATCATTCTACAAAGAGAGTTCTATCTTCCACGAAGAGATATGCTGCATTAAGGGTCATATTGCAAATGTAAATAGGATATTCCAAAAAATATGTAGGTATATATGATATAGGTAACTGTAGTACATAATCAAAAATGTCCAAGGATCAAAAGATATCCTTACATTATTTTAATACTTACATTGAAACGTACTGCATTGTGATCTTGTAATACACTGCAAAATATTAAAAAAGTTAGGGATATTTTTGATCCTTCTAGTTTTTGCGGCCGAAACCGAAAGTTCGGTCGGTCACTATTGATGTGTGTATACAATACCGGTTATTGGATAGTTCTAGGTTTTCAGGGTATCTTTATCGTTGACTTTGAAGTTTTATTCAGACCTTTAAGGGACGGTAGTTCTGTGTATTTGATATCAATTTCAACTTAATGCCTTTACCCAGACAAACCTCAAAATTATCCTTTACTATGATCACCTACCTACTTCTTTATCTTCTTTACATAGTATAAAACAAAGTCGCTTCCGCTGTCTGTTCGCTTAGATCTTTTAAACTACTCAACGGATTTTAATGCAGTTATCAGCAATAGATAGAGTGATTCGAGAGGAAGGTTTTTATGTTTAATACATTCTGGTTTATGTACGGGAGTTGCGAAATCTCACATTAACCGAAGCGAAGCGAGGGCGGGTCGCTAGTATTTAACAAACTAACAATGAAGTACCTATTTCAAATCAAACATGCCGAATTTAAATATAACGCAAATTTACCAAACTCAAACAAAATTATTTAAATAAACACACAACCATGTTTAAGTTGCACATCTGTGCAAATCCAACATAGCTTCGGCCAGTGAACTGTAACGTCACATAATGGATACGTATGACATTTCAAAATGTGCGCGACTTTATTGCGCGCGCTTAAGGTTCAAAATGTAATTAAAATGAATGGTCGTACAGGGATGTCACCATTTGCTTAACAATAACGAATTGCCTTGTTCGACTCATTCTCTTGTTTTCGTTTTTAATGGATATTAACGGTGTTTTTTGTTCGTTACAGGTACGTTTGTTCCGGCATGAAAGAGATGATTTCTAACGTCAGCGACATTTTGTGTCTACGCTACTGAGAACGAAAGCTGGTATGTCTTTTTGTTTTTCTACGTTGGAAGTGGATTCTGTACATTAAACGACTGACTGTTGAGTTTCTTACGGCGTTTCTTTTCAGCAGAGGTCTCTTGCGAAGCGCTGGTAGATTTTTGACGTGTAAAAATGCCCGTGCGGCCTACTTACTGAATAAACATCTTTTATCTTTTTTATCACAAAATTAAATATGTACGGAGATTAGACTTATCATATTAGTTAATTTATTTTGAGTCAATATGAATAATATTCTGTTACTTATAACTTTATAAGTAATTGCGGGACTTAAAAAATATGAACTTATTCATATTATGATCTTTTACTACATAATAAATTTATCAAATTTATTTTTTATAAATTTGAGGTATTTAAAGGTCGATTGTCATATCGATCAGTCGATCAATTGGTAACCCTTCTTTTAGAAAACTACCTTAACATTTAAGGTAGGGGTGCCTCGCAAGGCTTAGTACACGTGTGACTTCAGGGTTGTCAAAGGCCAAAGCTCGCGTCCCCTGAGCCCTAATTGAGGGATATCTTTGACAAGGTGACGGCGAACGAGCACGCTGGTACACCCCTGGCATATTAATTACAAGGGAAATTGAGTTGGGATAGTGCGGTATGTCTGTCACTTGGTAATTTGTTATTTGAATGTGCTTTTAATTAAACGAGGTTTTAAAGTTTAGGGGTTTTTTACTAAGACTTAAATAGAACAACTGCTTCTATTCAAAAAAGTTACAACATATTATGTAAATAAAAAAAAATACTAGCATAGCGGCATTCTATCTCAGTCTTGTTTGCAGTCTTAGGAATGCAGTCTTGGGATTATATTCTTGAGAAAGTAAATGTCGTTGGGTCTTACGTCCGTCCCACTTAATATCAGCCCTTTTTTAAACATCCCTGACGATGAAAGGTGACCGGTTCCTCAAACTGATTAATTCCGCATAGCAAACTTTCCAGTCGTATTTTTACCCATTTTAATTTTTCTCCGATCGCATTGTTTCCATTTTAAATTTTTAGCCATCTAGGATTTTCCCCACTCGCAAAATTTCAGATAGAAATAGGTAGATAGGTTTAGGTTATGTTAATTTTGCAGAAGGATCGAAGGGCCATAGCACCCAGAAATAGGAACTCCGCGACAGTCGACTCAATTAAATTGATTTTTAATTGAGAAAACATGCTAGTGAGGAAAATTCTAAAATGGAAAATATGTAATTGGTAAAAATAATGGGATGAAATGCGATTGGAGAAAAAATAAAATGGGAAAAAATGTGAATGGAAAGTTAGCTACGCGGAATTAGACAGTTAGGGTAACCGATCTGTGTTCTCGCAGGCGGGTAAATAAGAAGTGAAGTGATAAAGTATGTAGATAAGATCCACTTGTGTTTATAGTGCTTTAAATCCACGACTTGCCCCACTACTTCATGTTTCATACATTATCGCAACCGTGCAATGTCATATGGTACGCGCCATCGTGAATTGAAGTGTTTAAGACATGTATTTTTTCATGCTATTTGGAAAGAAAACAAGGGCACCTAAGGTCATATATTCCCGAAGACCATAAAAAAATGCAACCTTATGTTTACAATCACAAGACTGCAAATGAGTTGCCAATCCTGAGGACTTAGATTTTTATCTTTACCAATTCCAATCGCTGTTGATGAAATATTCATTTAAATATCAATAACAAATTATAACACTAGGCAAATTGGTTAAAATAATAAAATCTACGAAAACGCGTCTTACTTCTTAACTTGACATTTTATTCTATCGTTCTTTGTAAACTGCGGGCTGCTGTAAGTGCGAGGGTGACGGATGCTTTGTCAACCGCGATAAAGGCGACCATATTACGGGCCCTGACGTAGTAGGTCGCGTTATCGTGGAATAAGAGGATTTTGAAACGATGCTTAAATCGCGTATCTGTCAAAAAAATCCACACGAATTTAGCTTCTGGAGCATAAGATTTCTCACCCCCTAAATCAAGTCCAATTTACACGATTTTTAACCGACTTCAAAAAAAGGAGGAGGTTCTCAATTCGTCTGTATTTTTAACCGACTTCAAAAAAAGGAGGAGGTTCTCAATTCGTCTGTATTTTTTTTTTATTATTATTATTTTTAATGTTTGTTACCTCAGAACTTTCGACTGGGTGAACCGATTTTGAAGATTCTTTTTTTATTTGAAAGCTGGTGCTTCCAGATTGGTCCCATTTTTTTCAAAATGAAGATCTGATGGTGGAATCCATGAGGAATCGACGGAACTCTTCAAAATTTATAGGCACACCTATAGCGATTTTGGTATTTTTCATTGTAACTCGTGTATTTGGTCTTGGAAACCACTATTTGGTGAAGTGGAACTGATGATGAAGACCACAGATGGCCACCGGAACTCCTAAACGGTATATATTTCGAGGGTGGCGACAAGATAGTTCGATTAAGGTAGTTGAGCGACTATGACGAAGCATATTTAGGTTTAAATATATGACTATGACTTTCCCACGGCGTTGCTTGCGGCGAGATTGAAATGTTCTATTGTTTCTTGAGAAATGGGAGAATAACAGCATAATTATGATCACTAAAAAGTATAAAATAAAAAAAAAGTTTAAAAAAACAAAAACCCGCCTTTTTTTAAACTTTTTTTTTGAATATGTTGTAGTTGTTCTGAAAAACTCGGTTTGTACGTTTCCGTTTTCTTTTTATTTGTTTTCTTGGAAAGGAAAACGTGCAGGCCAAATTTTTCATATTATCTGCACCATATTAAAAAATCGTAAAAATCGGTCTAGGTTTTAAGGAAAAAGCAACGTTCTCGCATTATGTATGGAATGGGGTCATTCTACCTTCAGTCCACCGTATACTTTAATGTTGGTTTGGCAATTAACTTAATTATAGAGGATATCAAGCAGGTTAGGGGGTAGTTTGGGCTAATTAGAACTAATTTATTAAGTGGCCAATATTCTAAAGTAAAAAGTTTTTTATTTTATTTTTAAGCATCCCAATTTTAATTTTAAAAGCTTTGTTAAAGTAAAAAAAAACCGTCTGCTTTACAATAGTGGCCACTAAGGCAAATATGTTCCAAATGGCCCCAGCTAACTACCCATCATTATAATTTATCGAACGACCTGCCTAACACCCGGTGTATAATTATGTTTTAAATGTTTCTTTGTGATTCCATAAAGGTACGCTTACACGGACAATTTTTTGAGCAATAATTACCCGTCAACAGTACGGTCGTCTCATTTTATTATACTAAATTAGTGTAAGTTAGCTATTGTAGCCGGTGATAAATTGCCGTTAAAGATTGCCCGTGTAAGTGCACCTTTACGAAATAACCCCAGTGGTTGTGTCACTCACGCCGGACGTTCGCTGATTGGCGGAAGATTACGCTATCTCAAATCAAAATTGGAGCGTAATTGAATTTGAATTTAAATTTAGAAGTCGTTAGTAGTAATTGCTTCGTTTGTGTGCCAATCAAAATTAGCAATTGTTCTCAGTCAGCAGACGTCTGACGTTTGATTTGTCTAAGTTATTTGTGACTTAGAATTATTCGATTTACAAATATCTTTTACGTAAAATACACAAAGTATCTTATATACTTTTCGCGTATAATTTTGACGGCGGCAATGTTAATACAACCAATGACATCTCTGTTATCTCTCTATGTTAGTGGAATGACTAAAATAGAGGAATTCCATCTTGAGGGTTAACAACGCATTTGCTATTTTAGGATTGCAATCATGAGATAGCAAATGTTTATGGTTGTCAGATCTCTCTTGTTATTTGGCTGGTTATAGATCTGGCTTGCATGCTCATTGGCTTTCCTGCATCATATTAAAAAAAAGATAATTTTATGTGAATGGTTCAATGTCTTTTGCCTCGTGTGGTTGCCGAGTTAGAATAGTGCCACTCCATGTCTTCCCGTGGATGTCGTAAGAGACGACTAAGGGGATAAAGGCTTGTAGTACTGTTAGGCGATGGGCTTGCAACCTGTCACTAATACGCTGGTAAACATCCTAGCCTAATTTGTGCAAATTGTGGTTATAGAATTATCAACAAGTTTTTAGAGATGTTTGTAATTCTGTAGCTCTGCCTACCCCACTCTGGGAACGAAGGCGTGAGATTATGTATGTATGTATGGTTCAATGTATTCCACCCTGTTTTCTGAATGCTTATATACAGGCCCTTGTTTTAATCTTCGTAATTTAGCCGAGTAATACATACTCAATATACAAGTATAACCGACTGAACCCGATTTACATTACACGACCAAAATAAGAACAGTGGCAAATGTCTTAACAATCCCGTGTGTCAACAATGACTGTACAACTGGAGGCAAAAAAAACGTTTTTTATTGAATAAAGGTCGAGCTGTATAAAAAGAATTCGAGTTTTTTAACATGATGAACCATATGTTAAAGGTAATAAAGTTCTTAATGACTCTATTATCCCAAATTAAGACCGTTGGACCTCACAAGGCACGTAGCTACGGGTTTTTTCGTGATCTATACATTAGTTCTGCCTTGTCATGATCATTGTGCTTTTAACCTTTCCAAACGATTGGATAGATCAAGGCTGTCTTAGTTTATTGCCCTACGTAAGCTAATCATCTAACTTGATTGATGAAAAGTATGTACATACGTACTAGCTATACTCTGTTCAATCTATGAGGTTCACTGTGACAGCTCATGTAAACACGTATTACACTTATTTCTTTAACATTACATAAATACTACATCGGTACAAGTGAACCTAGCGACGCCGTTACGGAATTTTAATTAATTTATCGCCTATTAATACTTCGCTTGTGAGTGTAGTAAGTGATTTAAATTACGAATTACGGCTGACGTCTGTCTGATCATCACAGATTGAACAGAGTATAGTATTAGTACCTGTTCCCGAATTAACATGTACTTAAGTAGGTACGTGCATGTAATAAACAAGTAGAGTCAGCTCATGGTTTCGATCTTTGTATCGATTCTTGTAAAATAATTGGTATTTGAGTGAAGACTAAAAACTTTGACCCAACAAGCAGTTAAGCGTAGTTAGCCATACAAATAACGAAGGTGAAAAAGTTCCGTTCTGCAACGAAAAATTTCCTCAAAATTGTATAAGGGCTTCTAAACGGCCATATTTTCACTGCAATATGTTGCCGGCAACTATTGGTGTCCCTCTCTTACTCGTGTGTTGGAGAAAGACACCAATAGTTGCCGGCCACATATTGCAGTGAAAATATGGCCCGTTCAGAAGCCCCTTATGGCTAATTATTGTCCCACAACGGAAAGGTTCATAGAAAATTTTAGTTGGTGCCAGTACCCATTTATTAATTTTGAACGAAAAAAAACTCTTTCCTATAAGTTTCGTTTATTTTATCTCCTTACCTAAGTAAGATCTAATCCTCTTTATCATCTAAGCAACCGAATGAAATGATACTAGATAATTTATATTACTTAGAACTCAAATTATAGATGATCGTTAAAATAAATACAAGCTCGCCTTCACGTTTTTTCATAACAACCATACGAAATCAAATTATTTCGTTACTCAGTCTATTAGCTAAAATGTCGAAACATGAAACATGTAAAACACGAATGTACTACTTCGTGCCTCAAGTAAATTACTAACTTTATTTCTAAGACGGAATTATAGCTTCTTGTTGCTATTCAGCTTCAATTTAGAACGCGTCTACGTGTAAAGAAACGTTTCATACTAAGGAGCCCTTTAATATAAAACCAGCTCACAGTGTTTGTAAATTTGTACTTTATTACCAGTTATTGCTCGAGTAGAAAAAGACTGACAAACGATAGGATGGCCAAAAAATATTGTCAAAATACATTACGCTTGATTGAACACCACAAACACAAAACAAATGAAAAAGATTTTTTTTTAAATTAATTTATACAGGCTGTTTCACATATGAACAGGATGAGCAGAGTATTAATCAGGATCTTGTGCGTCCAAATAAAGCATACAAACTTGTTTCGTTAATACAAACAGTAAATACGCACTCGCAGTCTGCAAATGACAATTCAATATGTTCCCTCATGTTTATTTGAATTGGCATATAAAGCTCCCGGCTATCCGAAATTTAACAAGTACACATTCGAATCCCGTCAGTTGTTGGCATAATAATTTAAAAAGTAACAGCGTATTTCCCATAGCGGCCAGTATTCAAAAATATAACGCACGATTCGAAATTCAAATTAACAGACCTACCTGACATGACGTCACTGAATAATTTGAATTTAAAAATAGAACCTGATTGACCGCGATGGCCAGTGACATTTATCAATCACAACATTAGAATTTACACTCTAGCGGCTTGGATTAGAATCCAACGTTGGCTGTCTCTCGTTTGTAGGCTATACTTTCACTAAGTAATGCCAATGTCAGCAGTAGGCTATTTTCTCTCTTATTACGTAATCCGTTACAGAGTATTACAGATTACGGTTACGTAACGACGCGGGCACGTGTATAAGACGCGCGGTTTCTAACCGACAATTTTCAACGGCTTTTTTTGCAATTTAAACGTGATTTGTCTAGGGTTCCTAAGTCAAACTAGGAACGGTTTTAACGTATATATAATGTTAGCGTGTCTTTGATAGTTGTGAGTTATTTATTAACGTTGTTTTTGTTTGGCATTGGGTAGCTAATTGTGCCCAGGCTACACAGCCAAACTGTAAAATGTATAAATCCGGATAAATATAGAGACTTCATTGATTACAGGTTTCTAGCTCGTAAGTACAGTTAAACGATTTAATGTTGAGCTAAAAGCTTACAGTTCATTTATCCTACTATAATATTAGAAATGCGAACGGTTGTGTGTTACTTTGTTATTCTTTCGCGCTGCAACGGCTTGACGGATTTCAATGAAATTTGGAATGAAGATAGTTTACACCCTGGACTACCACATTAGCTACTTTTTATCTCGGGAAAAATAAAAGTTCCCGTGGGAATAACGATATGGCAGACGCAGATGAAGTCGCGGGCAGAAGATAATAGTATATTTAATTTACTAGATATGGCTGACCTGAAATTACGAATAAAAATCTCTAATGGACACAGAACCCTAGGTTCTGTATGAACCGACGTACACTTGACCTGTTTTTTTAATGTTATTGACCGACGTACGATTACAGATTGACACGGTTTAGCAAGTTTATTGTTTTTGGTATACGTTACTCAGTGTTTTTTGTTAGTTATAGGTAGTAATAAACTCTTGTAACTGGCAAATATGGCGGTTTTTATGATTGATTGATCATTTAAACACGCAATTTCATTTTACGATACCAACTTGCAATGTAACTTAAATTTTAAAAGATTTTACCATCCATAAAAATATGTTATTACCTAACCGTTGATAACAAAAAACGACGCTCTGTTTAAAATAGTATTCGATGCCGAAACCAAAACTCAAACAAAGGTTAAACTTACTTTTGTTTAAAGTATCGTAACAGGTTGAACAGTTTTAATATAGTATTCTCATCCTAGTCCTATTAATATATTTTTTTTACAAGAACTTTGCTTTGTTAACGCTATCAAGTTTACGTACACCCAAGCAAGGTTGAACAAACGCAACACAATTTCAACCCTAAGTCAACAGCAGAGAGTATATCGCAGTCTTGAAGCACTGATTGGCTTATTTGGATTAACTTAAGGAATCTGGTGCCCCAGACTCATTTTGTATAGAAATCGATGACACTGAAAGGTCGAATCAGGACGTTCAATTTAGTAGTTAGTAGACAAAGCAAATTCAATCATGTCATCTTCAGATAAGGTCGCACATTTGGTTACTGTTTCCGTGTACTTTCGGTATACCACTATCTCACGAACGGCTCAACCAATCCCAGCAAAATAGGTGTCAAGTCATCAAGTCACTCGACCCCCTTCCTATAGTAGGTACTGAACATTTTGACAGCTGACTTCATTCGCCTCTAAGCTTTGTCTGCGTTAGAGTGTTTTTGCGTCGAAAATTTCCAAGGTACTTCCCTAAACTTAAACATCTACAAAAAAATACAAAGTGCATTTTGGTTCTTAGAACTAAATCTTTCCAATAACACTAATGCCAGAACGACTAACCAAAAATAATATTAATAAGGTTAAAGGCCGAGCCACACTGGATGCGTGCGCGTAGACGTGCACGTGCGCGTGCCCGTTCCACTGCGTTGTATAGTATTAATCCTCATACAATATGTCGCACCGCACGTCTACGCGCACGTATCCGATGTGGATCGGCCTTAAGAACACTCTCCGCGTAGTTACATCAATAAATAGTACGCTATGCTAGTAGTGCATCCTTCTTTAACCCTTTATACCTTTTGGTATAGGCTATTTCACAAGAGCTACCGTAATTGGAACGAACGAAAAGAATGCCACCTATGATTGGGAAAGTCCTATACCTTTAACCTTGTAACGCCCACCATACTGCAAACAGGGAGTATTTTGTCAGTGGGACTTTGAACCTAACATCAAGGCAATAAAGTTCAATTACGATTGACCGATAATGCCATTTTCAGTTTATGAACATAGGAAAATAAAACTTATTTTTATTGCAACACAGTTCAAATTAAATTGCCTTGATTATGGACATCCTATTGCACACTGGGCCTTACGAGGTTAAACCTGCCCTCCTAAGCAAAAATGCAATAACTAAATTCAATAGCCAAAGCAGATTCAACTCTTTTCTGTTTGTAACTAGGTTGCAATTTCTACAGATGTTTTGTTTGAGATAACGCCATTATGCTTAGTAGGGCAGAAACTTAGTTCGAATTTCAAACCATTTCAAACCGAACGCGTTTGTGTCCATGTTATCAATAGATCGATCGGGCGTTGTCTTAATTTGCAACTTACAATAAAGCCTGTGTATTAATTTTACACACGTGCGTCATGCATATTGTCATTCACCCGTCTGATTTTTTTGTGGCAGCTGTCGTGGATCGATCTATATATAACATCGTAAATCATTTTCCACAAATAATGTCACGTTCCGCACACAGTGGTGTTGGAGATCAGATTTACTACATAAAAGTTGCATTTCTCTCACATTTTTCTTCATTCAGCATTGGTATCCAATTTGCATTGTGCAAAAGGCATCAAGACACTCAATTTTTTAAAGTTGAGTGTGGAGATACCTGTTGCACAGAAAACGTTCAAATAAATGTCAAAATGGGAAAGAAAACCTTGTGGAAAAAAAACATGTTTTAACATCTAGCTTTTGTATGTGGATACGTAAACTAATTTTTTCCTCAAAATGGTACTTGAATGACATTAGTACAGTCATTACTGTATTATACTTTGTAATAGTATGTGTAAATAACCTAATTGAGTCGGCTGATCCGAACGGGTCTCTACGTCCGTACTGTCAACGTTGTGCTATTTCTTATTTACTTACTTGACAGTAAGGCTGGCCAACGATAAGTCAAAGGCAATATAGTTTTACCGAGCAGAATAGAGACTCTGAACACGTTTTCTATTTCACCCTAGTATTTATATTGACACAAGAATTGACCCCTTTCCTAAGTAAACCGAACTCTCTTCACAAAATGTTGACAAAAGGATCGATAACGATTACAGTCATGTATATAAGAGCTATCGTAACGATGACAATACGACAACATGTCAAAAGAAACATATTTTACCGAGCCGAATAGAGGCACAGCGTCGCTATTGCCTAACGCACTCGCAATTGCAATCGGCGTCAAAGTGGAACAATTATTTTCATACATAATCTCACGCCTTCGTTCCCAGAGTGGGGTAGGCAGAGCTACAGAATAACAAACATCTCTAAAAACTTGTTGATAATTCTATAACCACAATTTGCACAATTAGGCTAAGATGTTTACCAGCGTATTAGTGACAGGTTGCAAGCCCATCGCCTAACAGTACTACAAGCCTTTATTCCCTTAGTCGTCTCTTACGACATCCACGGGAAGACATGGAGTGGCACTATTCTAACTCGGCAGCCACACGAGGAAGTCCCAAACTAAGCTCTAGGCTTGTACTATGGGTACTAGACAGCGATATAAATACTTATATAGAGAAATAAATACATAAATACATAGAAAACATCCATAACTCAGGAACAAATATTCGCACTCATCACACAAATATCTGCCCTTACCGGGATTTGAACCCAGGACCGCTAGCTTCGTAGGCAGGGTCACTACCAACTAGGCCAGCGTCGTATGTATGCAGAGTCGCCTTCGGACTGCCAAAATAAAAACAATTGCGATTGCGAGTGCGTTAGGCAATAAGCCCTCTGACCACGCTTTCTATTTCACTCTAGTACTGATATTGACACAAGAATAGACCCTTTTCCCGAGTCAACCAGACTCTTCACAAAATATTGACAACAGGCTCGATAATTACTACAGTCAAATAAATAAGAGCTATCGTAACGTTGACAATACGATAACATGTCAAAAGCAATATAGTTTTACCGAGAAGAATAGAGGCTCTGATCACGTTTTCTGTTTCACCCTCGTATTGATATTGACACAAGGATAGACCCTTTTCCTGAGTGAACAGACGGCCTATTGCCTAACGCACTCGCTATTGCAGTCGTTTTCATTTTGACAGTCCGAAGGCGAGTCTGCATACAAAATGAAAACAATTGTACCACTTTGAAGCCGATTGCGATGGCGAATGCGTTAGGCAATAGCGACGCAGGTCTCTCTTCACAAAAAGTTGACAAAGGAATCGATAACGACTACAGTCATGTAAATAAGAGCTATTGTAACCTAGTATTATTAATAAAGGCTAAGCTATAAAACCATGAATATGGTCGCTCCATCACCGTATAAAAAACATATTAAGTATATTTTATTGTCAATGCAAACTCTGTATTTGGTTGGCAGCATTCTAGTTTATCTCTGGATTTACGATGTACTTTGGGCAGCCATAAAATGACCTATCCCTGATTGAATGCCACACTGTTGCAACGAGTCGTTTTATGGACTTGAACTTTTAATGTGGTTTTAATGTCATTTTTTGTGCTCTAGGTCTCTTAGTTATGTTTGATAGACTGGAGTAAAATATACTTCTAAACTTGAAACGAGGTTTCCTTGCTTTCAAAGCACAAAATTTTGTTGGGTGTCAGAGTGTGCACTGTACAAATTAAAATTAAAACAATAGAGAGCTTCCTCACTGAGAGCTTTCGCGTGAATATTCGAGTGGTGTGGACGTTGAGCCGAGCGTTACAAAGCTTACACACCAGTTCGGTGTTCGCGCCGAATTCTCATTACACGCGAATACTCTCAGTGGGGATGCGCCTATAGCGTTACGTAACTCGGTGTAACAATAGGAAAACAAGAAGAAGACTTTACAGGGCCTCTATTCTTCGACATTATCAATATTGCTTTTGACGCGTCATTGTATTGTTTTGAAAGAAAAAAAGAAAGAAAAAAATATTTATTCGTGACAAACAGACAAACAACACGCAACAAAATGACTTAGACTAAACACCTGAGGCCGGTTTCAAGAAGCTACAAGTTACAAATTACAAGCGGAAGTCTCTTTCTAACTCCTTTTTCTAGAAAAAGAGTTCCGCTTGTAATTTGTAACTTGTAGCTTCGTGAAACGGGCCACTGTTGTCACGAAATGGATCGAACTCAGCGTTATGCTGGCGTTAAAGCCAGCGCAGGAGCCTGTTTATCAAAAGCTTCTAACTTGTAATATAAGTAGAAGTCTCTTTTTAATACATATTGTTGGAAAGAGATTTCCGCTTGTAATACATGTTACAAGCAGAAATGTCTTTCCAACAATATGTAATACATGTTACAAGCAGAAATCTCTTTCCAACAATATGTATTAAAAAGAGACTTCCGCTTATATTTATTACAAGTTACAAGCTTTTGATAAACAGGCTCCAGGTCTTCCGTTGGAACCATCCAGTGTAACCAAGCCAGACTACACACACATAGCATACACACTAAAATAATAGTACATTACTACAGAGGCCGGGAAGTAGGGGGTTGCCGGCCGGGTTCATATAGACGATAGAGCGAGCGAGATACAGAGCGAAGCGAGGCCGGATAGTTACGAGGCTGGCAACCCCACTTCACGCCGAGGTTTGTATAGTGCTTTTCTCAAACATAAATAATTCATTAAAAAACTTAAAACAAAAACTACAATGTCAAATACTAGGAGTGCATAAACATTAAAAGTAACCTACAGAGCTCAGTCATCCGCGCTGTGACGGGTGCAAGCGCCCGCCCGCCGCCGCTGCGCCACCGCTGCGCCGCTGCGCGGGCCGCACCGTGCTACATACACCGCCTGCTACGCACCCCTAATAACCTCTGCCCTCGTGGTACCTAAAACAGCTATTTAGGCTGTTCATAAACACAGCCGCCATGTATACACAAAAATTAAAAAAAAATTACTTCCAGGCCTAAGCCTTCAATTTTGTATGAAATTCCTTTACAGTTTTCTCGAGGTGTTCCGCCCGCAACGTGATACTTTGAGGCATAAAATAACTAACATAACGCGAACATTCCATTGCATGTTTGAGAAAAGTACTTAAACAAAACAAAAGTAATCAATTAAAAAGGCGGTAAAAGTAACCAAGTAACAAAATCGATCAATATTCGGTGTTATTATCCTGATTAGGTGTTCTCTAGATATCAGTCTAATATATTATTGTGTCAAAGCTATCACGCTTTGAAAGCCCTAGATAAGTATAGGTTTCTAACTCGGCCGCCATTACTGTGAAGTAAATAAAATCTATAAAATGTTGACAATACGAAAATAGGTCAAAAACAATATTACGCAGTTGAATAGAGGCCCTGGGTTGCCATATTACCCCACAGGTCGTAAATACTGAATGTTGCTTTACTAAAAAATAAGTTCCCAACTCGCTGTATTGCTTAAATTTTAAACAGTTCGTTCAAACGTAAGGTATTATGAAAGCTATGTTCTATAAATAATATCTGTGTCACATCTCGTGATTGAATGCGACTCTACTAAAATCAGGTACACTCCGGTACAGTACCGGTACTGGTACCGGTTCTACAGGTGGTAAGCAACATTTTCGTTGCTATTTATTGTTTCTACTTTACAAATAGACGCATCAAAACCGATTATATAACTATTTTTATTATTATCATGGTCATGTTAGTAAAAACACATCTAGGTACTGTTGGATATAAAGGTCCCCCCTATATCTTCCCCAAGATTGAAAATCGCTCAGCCACGATACTAGTTTGTGATTCTGTTTCTTTTTTACTTCGTTTTTTTCCGTTTGATGCAGTAGTATTTACATACATGCATACTAACTCCAATGATATAATTAAAACGGAAATCCTACTGCAGGGTGAAACTTAGCGCATTGCAGACTATCATTGACGTTAACACGCACACGCACACACACTCACGCATAATAAAGAAGGTTACAACTGCGGGTAGGTAGGTAGGTCGAAATTGAGAGTTTTTTTGCTAGTGACGTGCAAACAGGTAAACTGTTAATCTGTAACCCAAGCCCCAAGCACGAGCTCTTACCTTCGTAAAGTTGACGTATCGTATAAAATGTATATGAAAATTGGTATAAGCGCCCCGTGTCCGCTTTTTTTTAATGCCTTTCACTCCTTGTTTTAACGTGTATTTCGCCAATCTCGAGTTTTAGAGAAACAAGTCCATGGATATCACACGCGAGGACAAATTTGTTCGGTTAAAGAGGATTATACAAAAGTATGTACATGAGGTTAGGTCCACGCAGGTCGGTCAAGTGGTATTTAGTATTAAAATTTTATAACAAAACTAGCTTTTGCCCGCGACTTCGTCCGCGTAGCACTCGTTTATCACAGTTAAATAAATTAATAGTTTTAAGTAATTCTATAGTTTGACTCCCTCCCTGGCCAGAATGATCTTTCAAACACATGTAATATTGAGCTCGAAATTTACCGGGTCATCAACTTTAACCATGAACTTACGGGAGGGCACTCCCGACACCTCCAAAGAGTTCAGGAACTCTAAGGGTAGGACGTGACTTGCTCTGTGTCTATGACATTGTCTACCAAGAGATACTCCACAACATCGCCTTCTACGTGAGCCATATTTTTTTATTTATCCGCCCGACAATTTCGTTTGTACAAACATTCTCTATTCTTTATATTGTTTTTTAGATCGGGGTACACTTTATTTTTTAGATCATCTGTGTTTTGTACAATATTACAGAATTCGCGGTTTAATGTATTCAAATCGTTACTATCTCTCGCCATACGATCTTCGCCAATTTTTAGTAGAGCTGCAGCATATATTGCCCCGACTGTGTATCATTGTGTACTCGTAGTTCCTGGCATATTTGTAGTGTTTTTTTTTAATATATACCCATATCGTAGATGCCAGAATGCATTTATTTTATCCGCTGGTGTGCCCCTAGTTATCCCCGGTAAATGAGAATCTGTTTAAATTAGCCGTCTCAAAGCACCATTCCTCCCATGATAGTTTGATTGCTCTTAAAATATCCATCATAGTTCAGTATTACATATATTATATTATGAGTCTTAATACTAATTATAATGTAGGTATCTATCATTATAAATAGCGGAACTCCCAAAACATCATCCGTAGCCGCTGAAAAAAAAAAGACAATATTCTTCAAACAAATTTACCCAAATTAATCTAATTCGGTTCCGGGGTTAATCCGTGAAAGCGTAACAAACAGACAGACGACAGACATAATTGAATTGCCATTTTGAATTTCTACCTATACTTTCACATCATTTTCGAAATCTGCGTCCTCAAAATCTAAGAAAATGACAATTATGTCCACTTTTTAAAAAAGATCATGGCCTCCATCTTGAATTCTAAATTAGGCATAATTTTCATAATCTGCGTCCACAAAATGTAAGAAAATGATACCAATGACGACTTTTTCAATAAACATCATGACGGCCATTTTGAATTCCAAATTTGATATCATTTTCGAAATCTGCGTCAACGCAACCTACGAAAATGACACCCATGATGAGTTTTTCAAAAAACACCAAACATTGTCGTTATTCCCTCGGGAACTTTTAAATTTTCCGGGATGGGATTTTTCTATGTGTTAATCCAGGGTGCTACCTCCATTTTAAATTTCATCCTAATCCATCTAGCCGTTGCAGCTTTAAGGAGTAACTAACTAAAACCCCCGTTTACCCCCTTAGGGGTAGTTTTTTCTAAATCGCTGAAAGCAGTATATTTTATTTATAAACAGTAGCCTAAATATCAATTTCCTGATGTAGCCATTTCGATATCTCCCATACAAATTTCTACTCCCCATTTATCGCCTTAGGGGGAGTTTTACCGAAATCACTGAAAGTTTTTTTTTATGTTAAACAGTATTAAACAGTAGCTTAAACACCAATTACCACGTTTCCAACTAAAAAAATTAACATAAATGACCAAATTGTCATACAAACTACGAGTACCATCCGAAATCTCACCCCCTTAGGGGTGATTTTCGAGATACAAATTTAATCTAATTCAGTTCCGCGGTTTATCCTTGAATGCATAACAAACAGAAAGACGGCAGACTTAATTACTCTCACGTTTATAATATTAGTATGGATTTTCTTTCAACAGCAATATTATGTATACCTATCGTTTATAGTTTTTTTACCCCTTGAGTATTATTTGAAATTACATTTTAGAATTAAATAACCGACCAATTCGCCGAAAAATTAAATGCCTGTCCGTAAGTAATTATTTTTAAGTGTTCATAATAACCGCCCTAATATTAAATAACAGCCGTAGAATTAATACGCCGTGAATAGTGAATAGTATTGAAAATAGCGGAAAAAAAAAGTTAAAATATGTCAACGCTGACAACTTCAATCTGACACCGCTCCTTTTGATATAGACTAACAAAACTGAATGTAGGTACAAAGCCTGTTTCATGTAGTCACACTGGTTGGCAAAAGCCATAGGAGAAATAAATTATTTAATTGCGCAATTTTGTCAAATAATTACTAATCTTATTCTATATTAGTAATAATATGCGTCCCCAAAAACTAAGAAAATGTTACCCGTGACAACTTTTTCAAAAAACATCATTGCCGCCCGCTTGAATTCTAAATTTGACATCATTTTCATAATCTGCGTCCCCAAAATGTAAGAAAATGATACCAATGACTACTTTTTCAATAAACATCATGGCGGCCATTTTGAATCCCTGATTTGATATCATTTTCGAAATCTGCGTCAACGCAACCTAAGAAAACGATACCCATGATGACTTTTTCAAAAAAAACCAAAGATATTGTCGTTATTCCCTCGGGAACCTTTAAATTTTCCGCGATGGGATTTTCCTATGTGTTAATCCAGGGTATAAGCTATCTCCATTCTAAATTTCACCCAAATCCATCCAGCGCCATTGTAGTGTGAAGGAGGAACAAACTAAAACTCCCTTTACACCCCTTAGGGGTAGTTTTTTCTAAATCGCTGAAAGAAGTATATTTTATTTATAAACAGTAGCCTAAATACCAATTTCCAAATTGCTTATTTTAAAAATAACGAATCTTCTATACAAATTTCTACTTCCTATTTTAACCCTTTAGGGGATGAATTTCCAAAAATCCTTTCTTAGTATACCCTTAGGGTACCCAAGGAATATTCCCTTTAAATTTCAAGTCCCTAGGTCCAGCGGTTTAGGCTGTGCGTTGATCGATCAGTCAGTCAGTTTTACCCCTTTCCATCCCTTCGGGGATGAAATTATCAAAAACGCTGAAACACGTATAAATTTATTTTCAATTTTCAACCTAAACACAAAATTTGAATAGTCTAACTTAAACTAAAACTGACGGACTTTCATACCAATTTTCATCCCCTTAGGGGTGGAATTTACAAAAATCCTTCCTTAATGGATCTTTACACTATATAAGGTATCTATGTGCAAAATGTCAAGTCTCTAGGTCCTAAGGTTTGGCCTGTGCGTTGATATATCAACAATCCGTTTTACCCCTTTTCATCCCTTCGGGGTTGAAATTATCATAAACACTGAGACACGTATAAGTTAAAATTCAATCGCCAACCTAAACGCAAAATTTGAAGCGTCTAACTTTAAAACTGATGGACTTTCATACAAATGTTTTTCCCCTATTTTACCCCCTTAGGGGTGGAATTTCCAAAAATCCTTCCTTAGTGGATCTCTACACTATATAAGGTATCTATGTGCAAAATTTCAAGTCTCTAGGTCCAGCGGTCTGGGCTGTGCGTTGATATATCAACAATCAGCTTAGCATTTTATATAATAGATTGACATTGACGTTGACTTTCGTGTCGTCATCGAATAGTAAAGGTGAAGTAAATATATTATCAATGAAAACCCTTACCATGAGTTACAATTACCGTAAGTACTCGAGTCGAATGCTCTGTCCCTCGCACTCTATAAGACTACTGCGAGGTCTGTGAGGGACAGAGAATTCGACTCACTAGCGAGTACGGTAATTGTAACTTATGGTAAGGGTATCGATAGGACACGTTTTCGAATAGTAAAGGCAATTCGAAAACGTGATTTAAATATGATTGAAATTTTCATGCTCGAGCTAAAGTTAACGTTAGACTAGTTATCACCGTTACAGCTCTTGAGTGGCCGGTCTCGACGAAATGTTAAGACGCCCTTTTTAATTAAGCCCATTTACAATACGGCATATTGCAGCGAAAATCCCGGCAGGAAGCTCATTCCACATTTATTACATTTATTGTACGTGCATCGAGAACCGCAGCGTAGATAAGCGCAGAGAATCTCAGATATATTTTGCAGATAACGAGAGTAGGAGGTAGGTCTGGGTTATCCATAAGGCGGTGTAGGCAACTGCTTAGGGCCTCACATCGGGTAAGGACCTCGCATAGGCTGGGGCCCCGTGCCACGAAAAATAAATGTTTTTTAGGAAGTTAGAAAAAAGTAAAGTGACCCTTAGAATTGCATTGCGCATGATTAATCCGGCTCTGGAAGGAGGAAAATGGCACCAGTCTAAATAGTAGCCTAGAACACCCCCATTATACACATGTCAAAACACGCAGAGAGACGCAAAGTCGTATTACATACGTCGTTAACAAACTTGTATGTGATTTAATGAAGTTTTTTATAAGTAAATTACTTGAGAATAGCGGTCTTTGATGTATTGGTAAAGCCACAAATTAACAGTCCTTGTATGAATAAATGACAGTTTCAATTTTCTTCTTAATATACCTACAAGTTAACATACTCATGCAAACGTAAAGCTGAAATATTTTAGCTGTATACCAAGCTACCTGCTATAAAATTAACTCAGGCGTACACGAATCATCCTTTATCTCTCATTAATCTAATGTTTGATTGCTTCTTGCGTCATCGCTAAATTGACTTCGAAATTTTGCGACACCCTGTACGTAGATTATTTAATAAGCAGATTGATCACTTGCAGCAGATTGATTAGGTCGTGCGCCGGTCTTGTCGTGCCTAATACGATGATTCAATCATCATTAATATCATTAGCCTAGCTTTCATCATTAGAGGCATTAGTTTATATATGTATGCACCTATGTATATGGTTTTAAACTAACAAGATTTTAAGATATACTGTTATTATCAGGTTTTAAGAATTGGGCTATAAAAATATTGCTATTTACAGTTAAGGGACACAAAGATCAACCGCAAGGTGTTCTATACGGGTATCATCCAAAATACAATTAAAAAGCTATAGCTGAAACATTTAAAACATTTACGTCAAGTTCTAGAACACCATGAATACTAAATCACTTACAATATTGATACTATAATAACACGTGTTTTAACCTTACACAGTATAATTATATGCAGATTATTGATTCAATTCTTGCAAACGATCATTACTTTACAGACTCGGTAATTAATAATGCATACTTTACCTAACTTTGGACGAGCTACTTTCATTTTTTTTTATTTATTCTTATTTTTTCTCTTGCCTAGGCTGATCTAAGCTGTGAGTTGTAACTAGGGTGGTTTTAGGGGGAAGTTGTAAAGCCTTATTTACAACGGTGTAGGCTTCGCTGCTCAAAATTTTACGAGGCAACGACTACGCTTTGGAATTAGAAGTGCTGGATATGTCTAGGCAGTTCAATTTATTTGTGGGTTGAGATTTATCATGTTTTTTGTCCAATAACGCCTATTTGCGTTCTATTTGTGGATATAGGCCAGTCTAAATTAGCTAGTCAAGTTGCATTTCTTAAAAGTTTAACGATAGTAAGGTTCTTCGAAAATGGAATTGACTTAATTTGAATTATATGAAGAATTAACCTTAATTCTACACTTCATTTCTACAGACGTTAACTTTCATAGAATGCAATACGAGTATGTTAACATATTCATCGTTCTCCGATACAACCGCCTTACTAATAAACGTTGAGTAACGGTGGTATAGCTATACAATGTTTTGTCCTTATCTGTCATTGTGACATTTGAATTTGACAGATAAGGACAAAACATTGTATAGCTGTACCACCGTTACTCAACGTTTATTATTAAGGGTGTTAATGTATAACTATTAGATAGATAAAAACTCCTCGCACCTTTAGAATTATATAGTGACCTAGTTCAACATTAATTCAACTGTCGACTTTGAGACATATATTTATTACTATAGAAACCTAACTCAAAATCCAACATTTGTGAATTAGGTCACTATGATTCTAAACTGATATAATGGTGACCCCTTCTTCCAGAGTTGATATATCTTAAACGGTCCAACCGATTTTAATGAAACCTAGGTAAAAACTACCGCTAGAAAACCTGCTTCCAATTAAATATCCAAGCATCCAAATCGGTTCACCCGTTTAAGAGCTACAGTACCACAGACAGACACACACACAAATATAACTGTCAAAATTATAATACCCCTCTTTTTGTGTACCCACTCGTATACATATCTTTCCTCACTTCTTACAGCTCTTACGCGTCGCGGACCAAGACGGACTGAAGTTACCCCTCTGAATCCCTACTTATCTAAACGTATTAATGCGCAAGTGATTTATTTGCCTGTGTATATCGCACCTTCAGAACAATAGTGACCTAATTCAAAATGTCAGCTTTCAAACTTCAAGTCATAAATTTATTATTATAGAGACCCAACTCGAAATTTCAAATTTCCCTATTAGGTCACTATTGTTCTGAAGGTGCGATATTTTTCTATTGATTACGCTTTCACATCTAAACGGCTAATTCTAATGTTTAAAATGGTTTATAAGCTTGAACCCCTAAAATCACAGCAAAATTTGATCTTAGAATTTGACATAAATGACGCCGAGGTCGCGGCCAAAACCAAATATCATTAATAATTTCAAATTTTGTTGTCAAAGGTTTCATTCAAACGGAACCCCTGAGCACCCAGCCTCTTCCAGCACTGCCCCTCCTTGGACTTTTATTTATTTTCCTTACACCCACTGCGGGCAATGTTTGCCCGAAATATTTGCCGCGGTGTTTGTGTTCTCGTAATGCGAGTTCCTGTATTTGCCGAATAAGCCCTGGATGACTACACGGACATATTTTATGTAAAACGAGTTTTATTGGATTGAATTTTGGTAGGATAGTGGCAAAAGGTGAGTGCAGAGTTGACAGTGTATAGAGGAGAGTGGAATAAGAAACATTTTGTGCCGACCCCATCTGGGGGTTATTCTATTAAAAACGGCGTTCGGTCGGTCGAACGAGTGAACGAGTGAACGCGGCGCAGCTTATATAAACAAAATTCAAATTCAAATTCAAAATAATTTATTTGTTCCAACACAGGCAGGTACATGAGGTTGTCAGCAGCAAATATTGTATCACTATGTTGAGCCGCAAGGTATACAAATTGTAGTTCAGTTAAATAAGGTACACATGCAGTTCTTATTAACTAATTGTATTTACTAGATATAAATTCATTAACACAGTAGAAGGCTTTTTTCACTAGAAATTTAAATAATAGATTTTTGAACTCGGATACATTTTCTATTTCCATTAACTCATCAGGCACTTTATTATTATATAAACCGGCGAGTTATACATTCGATCGTTCGACAGAAGCCCTACTGCCTAATTGAGAATGCACGCGCTAAAATGTATTTTGTACGCTCTGACGGGATTACTTAAATTCGCCGGTTTATATAAGCTGCGCCGCGTTCACTCATACACTCGGTCGACCGACCGGACGCCGTTTTTAAGAGTAGCACCCCTGGTGTGGGACAAGGGCATGAAAATGATAGTGACATTACTTAGTTCAACTATTGACCTTTAGGAGCTCGAGTTAGGAATACACGCGCGGAGCAGCCATGACTGATTCAGCGTTAATCAGCGTTATCCGCGTTATATCACGCCCGACTACAAGCTTGCGGCGCTTATTTGTAAGGCGCACACATACAAACCGCTCAATGTACCCGTGTTCGAAGATGTTCTACTGGTTTCTTTATACTGTGATAGAGGTATTCTTCTGGCTGAAAAGGAGATGGCGGTATGACTTGGACGCGTTTCGAAGCAAGTGGAAGAAGCATGCACTTAAGAGGAGTGTACACCGACGGTTATATCGCGTAGCTGTTAAATTTATTCCATACAAATTTTGCTCGGGGCGATAATGTTTCTCAACGCCTAATTCAAGTCCGATTCTCACGATTGAATAAAGTTCTAGTTATAAAAAACTAAATTTGTACGTTTTTGATTTGTAATTTTTTAAATTGGTAGTGTTAAAAGAAATATTTTCTTGGAAAGGTAAATTTACAGACCTAGTTTTTTAATATCTACAACAGATTCATAAATCGGACTAAGTTTAAGGCATTTTTAAGGTGAAAGATACGTCATCGCCTATTGTAAGAAAATTTTCAGCATGAAAATCCTCTTAATATACCAAAGGCTTAAAAAAGGGGGCATTTGCCCAGCAGTGGGACTCTCAGACAGGCTAAAAAAATGTGTTTTTTTGGTGTTAATGTGGACAGGTTTGACATTTTTGAATAAATTTCAGACGTTTTGCTTCTACATTGTAATTAGTTATATTGGTGACGTAATGTATGATAGCTTAATCACTTGACAGATAAATTATAGTCTATTCATAATGTCAATAAAATATGGACGCAAGACAAATTGGAATAAACCTTAGCACGAGAAATCAAGTGAGTTACACTTTGGCCTTTCGTTAATGGTACACGAGCAAACTTGTCAGATGGGTTAATTTTGCATATAGATAAACTTGGAACCTGCTGACTGCATTAAGCTACTAATTGAAATAGGAACTCATCTTAGATCATTTTACACGATAAAATGAGAAAGTATGTAACAGATCGATGAGAAGTTTAGTACAGTACAGTTAATAACCTGAATGCGGTAATAGGGTAATTTTTACTCAAGAAAATTCAGTTCTTTAGAAGTCGGCCGCTATGGCTAAATTTATCTCGGTAACAACATTCAAAACGTTTCAAATTATTATTTTGCCAACTCGTTCACCTTTATTCGACAATTGGCTTAAAAATCGTGACATGTTAGTTAAATAGAGTTGTAATCGTTTAACGAACCAGAAATCGAGTTTTTGTTCGATTCTCACTAACTTCCCGCGTCGAATCGTTATTCGATACTCGACGATGGACAATTGAGTTGAAACTGGCACAAAAGAATTGAAAACCGATCCAAAATACTTTGTTAAACGAATAATGGTAGGTAGGTACAATTTTAAGGAACTAATCTTATTTTAAAAAGACTACTCGCCATTATGATCATTATTGTACATTAAATTGATATATTTAGTGCTAGCTAGGACCTTGTGTAGTGCTGAATCCTTTCGGAGAGCTGCCATCATCTTATCCTTAATTTAGCCTACCACCAAGAAGCAATCAAAGTAATAATCGCATTGTTATTTTCAGGTATGGTGAAATGACAAGCAAAGGGCATTCCATATGTCCTCAGAGTTCTTGAGAATGCAAATGTCTATCAGTCTATGATCCCACTGACTTTTATGAGACTCGCATGCTTGTTTTCCCTCTCTATGTTATGAAAAATACCTTGTCAAATAAACGTTAATCAAAAACAATCTAAACTGAAACCATTAAAAGCTCTACAGAGAAGTTTCTCAAAGCTCCAGTCGTGCTTATGAGCACGCCTACGGATTTTAATTAAAACGACAAATACAGGCATTGAAATTAATTCTAGTTTGGAAATGAGTAGCAAAACATATATTACAAATATCGTCCAAAGTTGCTGACAATAACGTAGATGCTTAGATAAAAAAACTACCGGTTAACTAACATTCTATTTTTGAAAGATTCAATTTTCTGTAACTGGCCAGTTATCAAAAATATTTAAATAGTATTTTGAATTAAAAAAAGGAATTCTAGGGTTGTAGAGTATTTTATTTTCACCGTGGCTGTTATTTTTGCATGTAGTACTAAATAGTTTGTTTTCACAGGCTAAATTAACCGTCGTAACCGTCCCCATTGATCAATTGTCGACCGTTTCATGTGAAGTACTTGATCGTTTTATTGATTAATAAGAAATCGAGAAAGCTTCCCGATTTGGAGTAGTAACTAGAAACTGTCGATCTACGTCGATACATCTGAGGCCCTAGACAAGATCCATTCAGCGTTCATTATCGTTATCCAAAATTTATAGGATTGACGTAAGCTGTCAGACGGTGGCGTCGAGCGCCTACGTAAATTACTAACATTATGTCAGTTTTGGAAAATCGATTACATTTTGTGATTACTTACACTCTTAGTGATCCTATACATATACATAGAATGCATTCTGCGTTCTAGGTTCATCATCATCATCATCATGTCAGCCGAAAGACGTCCACTGCTGGACATAGGCCTCCCCCAAGGCTCTCCACTCAGACCGATCTTGTGCTTTTCGCATCCACCGCGGTCCCGCGATCTTTACAAGGTCGTCACTCCATCCCGATGGGGTCAGAAGGTTCTTGAGTGGCGTCCGCAGACCGGGAGACGAGCTGTAGGTTCTAGGTTCTGTTCAAGCATTTTATATCTTTATTAGTTTGTAAAATTATGACAGAGATATAAGTTGCTGGACCGGCAAAACGCAGAACGCGTCCAGTATGCAGGCTCACTTAAAGATTTCATGCTTACCTGTAATGTTAGATTTTAATTTTAATTTCGATATATACAACTTTTCCACGCACTTTTTTTCCTAAACTACACACAACTGAAGTAACTAGCGTTACAAGTTATAAACCTACGCAAATACATAAATTCCAGAACTTACCTAATGTTCCAGTAAATGGCGTTCCGATAGAGACGAAGTGCCACACGTTCCGCTTACGACCTGTGCTTATGAGTATAAGGATGGGTATGAAGAATTGTTTTAAACTTATGCCTACTGCTTATAGCGAACTAACTATATCACTATAAAATTAAATATTTTGTTTGTTAGTTAATAAGTTTTTCCAGGGATTGATTTTTTGAAAAAAAAAAATAGTTAGACAGTCGGGAGTGATGTTCTATTACTAATTTTATCTATTACGGATTTAAACGACAGAATATAATTAAAAGGAGTAACTTTTTTTAGGGCCTTCTTAGTATATAATTTAGTTCAGCCCATTTTGCTATGATATCGTTATGAATGTGTTGACATTATTACAGCTTTTACTACCAAGTGAATAAAAAATACGACAACGATCACGATTAAGATATCAAAGCAATATAGTTGATTTTATTTCGTAATATTCACTTTAAACGCGCTTTACTATATCAGCTTTACTATGAATTTATTCGTCACTATTACGTGTAAATTAACCCCATCGCAGCAATTTCCCGCTGAAACTTTTGACATATTGTCGAAACTATCACGACCTTTATCAGTGACGTCATAAATCTAACGTTCACACCGTACGATGACATTTATTTTAGATGTAAAACGAGCAGCTGTTTAAGGTTCCGTACACGAAGGGAGTCTATTATTAGCCAACGCTGTCCGTCCGTTCGACCGTCCGACCGTCTGACCGACTGTCCTGACTTTAAAAAAGCTGTATCTTTTAACCGTAATAGATAGAGGTTGTTTTTTTTCAGTTTTTTTTTAATTGCGTCGTACATTTTTTTTTTTTTAGAGATTGAAAAACAAGAAACATATTTTTAATTTGGTTGTATCGTAAAAACGGTAAAACAAACAAGTGTCAAACTGTGTATGGTTATAGTTAAATATTTTTGTATCTTTTTATCTTTATCCTACTGTGTGGTAACGTGGTAGGGAACCCTCAGTGCACGAGCCCGACTCGTATTTGACCGGTTTTACTGCCAGGTGTGGCCGGCAACTATTGCTCGTTTAATATACTGATTGTTTCGAATGAAAGAGCAATTTGTAATTCACGTAGTCCGTTTGGGACGCTTTGGCTATTTATATATAAAAATAAATACTTAGATAAGTACATCGCGCGCATCATACAAACGAATTACTCATTTGCAGTGTTTAGGTTTCGACATGTCCATGGGTTCCAGATTCCACTCACCATCGTTGATCAGGTGATGGTGTGTTGCGTGCTCAAAAACATTAAAAAGAAATACTCTTCCCGAATAACTGTGCCCTCCTAAATAAAAAGGACGCATGCACAATTTGATGGTCAAAGTAAATTCAACCCTCCAGCTTAAGAAATAAGATCACTTATACATACGCGGTTCTATGAGACATACGCCCTTTTTTCTAAGGACGGCAGAACTGCTAGCTTTGTAAGGTCCCTACAAACCAGGCTAACTACGTCGTTTGTTATTCAATATCATCGAGTGTGAGACTATGAACCCTAGACTGCTGTAGCCGACGTCTGACAGCGGAGAACACGCGGGACTGATGTACGAGTGTCGATAGAATTCGATACCTGTTTATTGCAGGTGTGAGGATGTCGGTAAAAATAGGTAAATTATTCGGTATATTAAAAATGCGTACCTACGTTATCGAAACACCTTTCAGTGCGTTTTCAATCAATGGGTAAAGTTTGTTTTTTGGTTGTCATTGTTAACCTAACCTACATAATGAATGCTTAGGCTATCCTAAAAACATCATGGTTTTGGCAGAAAATAGCGTTCATGAAATGAAATTCGATAAAATGGTTTACCGTTAAAAATACATCAAAATATAACGAGTTCAGAACAGTATCCTAAAAATTATGTTTAGTTCCAAACTAATCAAATTTGTTTTAAATTGAAATTATAAAGTTAGATCATTTTCATTTGTTATTATAGAACATTTCGAGTATTTAAATGACTTTTAAATAATAACTTCAAAGTGTAGGTACAGTAATATCGTCTGATTATTTGTTTATTGTCGGTTTTACGTAGGTAATGCCGAAAATAGACCATCATCAATTTACTTACCAAATAGTCAAGTGAAAACAGTCAACTCAAAAGTACATCATAGTTACGAACTTTTATCTTCCCATATAGTAAACCCCCATTATCTTTAAAGGGACATTATTTACCTCTGCACCGCAATAAAAACGGAGTACATAAGCGTATGTAGCAGAAAGCAATCTCATTCCTCGGTAATGTCCATTTGAACACATAGGTGTAGCAAAATAAACAATATGAAGGCAAGTCACCTAGCTTACTAGCTACAGCGGTTGCATTTTTTTAAAACACACCTTTTAAAAACAGTATTCCTCTTAGTATTCGGTTCATATTGCTGTCCAATTACATTCTGCTGCTAAGTGTGGTGTCATAGTAAATTTATAAAATTGCTTTATCAAGTAAATACCTATGTTATGCACTAATATTAAAACTCACTGGCTTAACGCAATCTCACTACTGTTGCAAAAACTTTCAACAGTGATTTTCCTAATTCGGGTAGTATAAAATGAAATAAATATTTTATATTAATAAATAACAGCATACATTTATAAAAAATATATGTTTCGTGTTTATTTTTAGCTGCAACGTTTGAAAAAGCACAACATCTCATTGACCTGTTTAGTAAAGTTAACCCTCTAATTAACTTTTATTGTGCATACAAAAAAAACAGGAGATCTGTCATTAGGCGCTTAGGCACACTGCTGCTTAAGCAAAAGTAGAAAAACCAGAAGCAGATATCATCTACAAAAATGGATAGCAGCAGCAGAATAAAAACTCCCCATGAGAGCAAATTGGTGATCCATTTGGTCTGCTAGGTATAATGTCTGCAAACCTTCGCCGACTACAGCGAAGCAAAGGATTTTGACATCGTAATCATAATCATAATCATAATCATATTTTATTCATAAATTTTATATTACATGTCAGCTTATTTGTATAATCGTAAAACAATTTCTTACTTAAAAGAAAATAATAATTATAATAATATAATAAGACCATTATATTAACATGTATGTATGTTCCATTCTAGCGTCATACCTAATTAACCTATTTTTAAAAATGAAATGTCAATCAATTCGTCTCGATCGTGCGATAGTTTATTATAAATTAAACATTGCGGATGGAAAATTTTAAAAAATATCAGGAAACTAAGAATATGTGTTTATCATTCATTTTTCCGTCAATATTTTTGATAACGATTCTTTGTAGTCCCGCTGGTATTATAGTATACGCTGTGTAATGGCAAGCTGCGGTACTCAGATATATTAGTCTCTTTACTCTCCTCGTAAACGCTTGGTTATTGATGTGTTGGTACATAAATAGTCGACCTTATTGCCCTATGGACGTAACGTATGGTCAGTCTGGTATCTCGTGCAGTATTACAGAGATCGTGCGAGTATTTTTTATATAAGTAACACTATGAGTGATGTTATGAAGTCGCATTATTCCCAAACTGCAAGCAAGATCTCTCTTAGAAGGTCAATTACTTCTAAAAGGTTAATCAAAATACATCAAAAAATAGTTATATTACGTGTAACGTATCTAAAGTACTCATAAAGAAAAGTGTTTTCGTCTGATGTCTATGACAACTAATTCAAAAGGTGAAGCCAAACGAGCGTAATTTTTTTAGTTGTGGGTCTCGTATTTTCGGTCGCGTAATTTCTGCTGCATACAAAAGACCAGCTGATTTTGCGTCGCCGTGTAAATCAAACAGGACTTTTGTGTGAAACCCAATGCAAGAGAAATTACGCGCCACACACACTACTCGAACAATTACGCTCGTTGGGGTTCACCAAAAGTTGTCTATCGGTAATTTACGTAGATGAATCGACTTTGACAATTATTTCGCCATATTATAATTAGACAGTTAAAAACTAACACACTCTAACGCGCATTGCATAGGAAAATAGTGAAAAAAAAACACCGGCACCGCGATACCCTTCTCAACTTAGCTAATAGGTGGCATCTTAAACACGATTGGATTCACATTGAGTAATGAAGTTGCACATGTTACAGTTGTTTCGTAGCATTTGCTGCTATTCGTTAACCAGGGCAGCAGTCACAACATTTTTTAAGGTTTTGTTTTCACATGTTTTTTTTATTATTATTTGTATTTCATCAGGCATGGGCAAGCATAACGTCCAAGTCCGTCCCGCGAGATTGGAAACGACGACGCGACAGACCGCGGCGGTGATGGTCAGATGAGCTTGACGCCTATCAGATTGATGGAAGATTTCCCATAACCAACACGCGTGGTAAGGTGGGAAGGACGCCTTTGCCCAGCAGTCGGACATTCCTCGCTGATAATAAATAAACTACGGCTATGGAAGTCGCGGACCTTTAGAAGGCGTACATGGAACCGAAGACAACACGCCGAGGCCTTTTAGACAACTTTAAGTAATTTAGTAAAGCAATGGGACACCAACCGGCGATTGTTCCTGAGTTCAAACTATAGTTCAGATGAACCTACGGACAACAACCGGTTAGTGTATGACTATTTAGGAATGATGGGGACATAATAGGCTATATGAATGAAATTATATGGATTTGGGAACTAGGCTATTGATGAAACTATAGCTAATTACTTTGGCATGGCAGACGGTGACTCGCCAACTCGCCAACCAATGGCCAAGCGATGCAGAGAATATCGCTTAAATTTTTATTTCAATTTAATCTATATTATTAACGACGCTTTGACCGGGGACGTCTATCAGAAGGGAACCCGAGCCCCCCTACAAGACCCCCCACTTTTACGAGTGCCATAAAAGTCTCTAATATACTTAGTTCAAGTGGCGCGGACGCGTGATCGCAATACTGGGTTCCTTCCCCGTCTGGCTCAGTTCCGATTCGACGTGGTTAAATATTGCAATATGGCGCCTGGTCTTAAGTGTTAGGCTGCGAGGCGTTTTAAGTGCCGCTGCCTATGTGACACGGTGACATTAAGAATGTTTATTATAGTCCTTATAAGATCCCTTTTAAGGTTTAAAACCTTTTGACACTTTACACAATATGTTTTTCGTTAATTGATTAATTAGTGCTCCTGTTTTTTACTGGAAACAATTAATATAACTTAGTTTTGTAGATAATATGGAAAGCTATTTGTAGACGAAAATTTACTTCTTGGTCATCACATTGTCAACCTCCGCTGGACATAAACAACCCCTAAGGAATAAGTACAAGTAAACTCGTATATTCGGATAATAATTAAAAACGTTTTCAATTAAGTCCTTTAAGCACAATACTGAGGAGTATATTTAAGGTTTTCATGTAGCACAATTACCCCGAGTACAAATCCAGATGTATAAAAATGTAATAAAACAGACGACAAAAGAGGTAACGAATTTGGTTTATAAATAACTGAAGCAACGTTGATTTATAATGAATCCCCCCTGTGGCTTAACAGAGGCGTGTTTAAAAACATCGGTTTTATTTATATTTCAATGTTGGAACCAATTTTCTTTGGGACCGCGCAAAATAAAACGTGTTAAATTTAAAGGGGTAGTTCTACTAGCGTTTCAACCGCAATCACTTTCCTGGTCGCATTATTCACCATTTCCCTGTAGGATCGGATTACCATTTTGAGTTGTTTTGAAGAATGCCTGGACTCCTAGAAAATAACCGAAAATGGTAATCCGAACCTACAGGGAAATGGTGAATAATGCGACCAGGAAAGTGATAGCGGTTGAAACGCTAGTAGAACTACCCAGTTTATTTATGTAGCGTGGGGAAAGTTTACAAATGCAACTGTATTTATTTGTTCTCAAAGGCTTAAAAAGTAAACTTAGTAATTGATAGTAAATAAAGGTTTAATAAAAAGGCTTCATTTCGCATTGGTTGGTTATATTACCGAAACCAAAATTAAAAGTACGTTTAATAAGACAAAACTGTAAAAATTTTACTGAAAAATGTACCTACAATTCTTTACTATTTAATCACGACGTGTGCTACGTGTAGGTAGTGTTAACATTATTTATTTTCCTCTCGACAGTTGTCATATCGGAGAACTTCTAACACAAAAATAGCCCGTGTAGCACGAAACAGCCAAAATCGAAGACTTTATTAGGAGACCGGGTGAGCCCGTATTAATGCGGTTTTCGTGAAGTAACAGCGTAATAAAAAGAACTAACTAGACGCGAGTTAGAGGAATCTTCATCGACGTAATCCACTTACGGGAAGATGTTTTAACTTTGTATTACGAGTACAAGGTCTTTTCATTTACCCTGAAATACCAGACCGGTAGGTAACATGTTAAGATCGTTCTTGCAGGTAAGTAGGTAAAGTCAATCAATTCAATTCATGGGCCACTGCGAAAATTATATATCTGTGACAACGTTAGTGCCTACAAAGCTATAGGTCCAAAGTTCGATCCCAGGTAGGAACAAATATTTGATACTGTTTAATTTTTTACAGCAAGCCCTAAACATTAATCACCTTAAAAAGGCTTAATTGCAATTTTTTTTTTTAGAGATACTTAAAAGGTTTATTAGCGCTTAGTCGGCTTGGCGCAATTACCTAGAATACAAAAGTCTCGAAGATGCAAACAGACTTTATTTCTATAGTAAGGAAGTCGATGCTATCGCTGTTATAATTATTTATTTATTGCATTTGTATAAAATAAACGTACTCCTAAGCAACCCTTTTAGAGTATTGCAATGCACTTATAGTTTGAAAATTGTAACATTTCTCGGTCGATATAAATTAAAAAATTGGACTTAACAAAATCTACAACCTTTATAACAAATGAAACATTTGCTATACGATAAGCAATCTATCTATTTTTTTTGACATTTACTGGTCACTTAAAACAATGACGAAGGTAAAGTTACAATTGTTTACACGCTTTAGCATAGCAGACCTCTTTCTGGTAGAATTCGTATTAGCATAGGTTTCCTTAAAAACATGTACGTCAAAATACACTAGACATTAGTTATTAAATCGACCCGAACCACCCGTTTAAATAAATAAATAAGCCCCTGATTTCGCCATTGAGGGCATGAATTGGGCAATTTGCCCGGGACGCCTTTGTGGACTGTAACCGAACCCTGGGCATTTCCCGTTTTCAAAAGGGATTGTGCTTCATTGACAGATGTAATAAAATTCTAGCGGAGGCGTTTGGCTCTCGGGGTTCCGCGGTAAAAGGAAAAACGACAGAATAACGTCTGATCTTTCAAGTTTGTTTCAGAAATACTAGAGAGCTTTCTTACTTACAATCTTAATCGGTCAGGCATTTTATACCTAATTATGGTGTTTCGATTTTCTGAAGTTATAAAAAGGACAACCGTTACATAAAATTGACATAGCAACTTGAAAACCAAGTGGTTTGTATAAATGTGTTTTCACAAAGTTGTTTCGCTATAAAACAATACAATACAATATACAATAATTATACTCGTACTATCAGGTTATCCCTTCACCTCTACTGCGCGCCTTATCGTGACCTTTAACCCCTTTTGACTGGTCTTTACCCATTATAGGCTAGCGTTGCCATTTGGTACCCTATGTCGTGGTTAGAATTTGTGCTTTATTGTTCTATACATTAAAAGTCAAAATAAATGTAAATTATGCATAGAGCTTCGTAAGAAGTACTCTTTGTGACCACTGTACCACTTTAGGTCGAAATGAGTATCAAAAATACTGTAAAATTAAGAATAATATTCATAAATAGTTAAGACTGAAGATAAAATATAAAAATATTTGTGTAATTTCATAATTCTTTACATATTAGTTAAAATTTAGAATGGCTAAAAACGGTATTTCTACACGGTGTTGTGTTTCCTGACTTCTCTACCAGTCTTAAAGTAGAATTAGCAATGAATCTATGTTGTTATTATGATACCTATGCTTTGTTAAGGGTTAAGTTAGGTCCTGGCAGAATATCAGCATAGCGAAGCTATTCGTGACATGTCGCTGAGCCAGGAGCCTATTCATCACCGCTCTTGCGTTATTGCATGTGTTTGTATGTGTTTGTGGCTTAACGCCTCGTTTGCTTAGGCACGGATCGGTGCTTAAAATTTTGATGTATTTTTGTGTTTTGTATATCATAATCCGAAGAGACTAGAACTTGTTATTTTTTTAACCTCCCGCATTCCTCCTTTTGCAACCTTGTTTATTATTTTCCTTTTGTCAATCATATCAATTGTCCTATGCATACCTATGCTACTTATGATATTCGTTTGTACAGTTTTAACCAACTCGACAGTTGAAATTTTGGAGAGGCTATCCTCGCTGCGTTTTGTGAAATCTCATCATCATGGTGAAGACACCGGTAGCTATTCATCTATGATAACCCTTACTTACTCTATGGCAATGAAATTTAGCCATAGACCTAGATAATATTTTATACTAATGCATAAAGAAGGCGATAGGCAAAGACAATCACGGCTTCATGTCCATTCAGTCGACATTAACAAACATTTAATTTTCAGGTGGATTTATTAAGTAAATCTTTATCTCATGGCATACATCTCTTAAAACACGAAAGAAGACCCAATAACCCAACCTACATCAACGAAATCCGATGTCGAAATCCCTGTACACGAAAACATAAAAAGCAAACCTACGAACACATGCCTTATTCCATTTCCCGAATTTCGGTAATCAGTTTACTGGTGGGTAATATTTTATTGTTTTTGCTATTTCGCGGTAATTGCGTTGTGGGCCCGAAGAGTTTGTTGATAGATGTATGTAGCGTAGTTTATCTTATTGCTTATATCATTTTGATGACAACAATAAAAGAAGAGTAAATATGTGAGTATTTTTCTCCAAATTACTTGGAAACATTCGTATTATTTTTCAATAAAGAACAAATCGATTTCAACATGTATGTCCTCTGCCGGAAAATAACTATGAAAATCTCTGCTGAAGCTGGTCTCGTATTTAAATAAACAAATAAATTAGTATCAGGGGACAATATCACACAAATTGACCTAGTCTAAGCTCTAGGCTTGCGTTATGGGTACTAGACAATTATAAACTTATTTATTATAGAGAAATACATACTTCTCACACTAATTTTGCTCCGTCTGGCACTGGTTCAGATGTTTTATATTTTTTGTATTTTTGATTTTGTTTGTTAATTTATTTTTCTGTTCTTGTGTTAGATGTAAGCAAATATTTTTTTCTTTCTTTCTTTCTTTCTTTAATCACACAAAATTAAAAATCTGCCCTTACCGGGCAGTGTCGTCATATAGGGCGGTCTTGCCTGTGGCTCATTCATCCACACTAACTCATACTCGTCCAGCAACCGCTGGTTGATGAAAAAGATTTATTGCAGTTTTTATAATCGGTAAACTAAGAGTTTCTATCTAACAAATAAGTACTGTGATAAGGAAGTGATTAAGGATCGTATAAAATAATTAAATATGAAAACGTGGTATAAAAAGAAATCTAAAAGATTCTCTTTAGTGTAATCTCGCAAAATTTTGAGCTCATTTATCGTTGTACTCTAAACTCGTTATGATGTTATCGCTCGTATAAAACGTTTTAATACGAGTCCTCGTTTGAACGTTTTTAATATAGTTTATTGCTGTAGATACGCTTCTAATAATAAGAGCACCATATGCGACAATCTCTAAACGGAAGTACTTATTTCTTCTTTATTTATTTCTTTAGATGATCTGAACCATATTTTAAACGATTCTGTGATTTTTTCAAATAAGCCTAGATATTCTTGTTGGTAACTAATTGTAATGCAATCGTCCTGAGTTTACGGCGATTGTCATGCACTAAACAACATTAAACGCAGTTTTAATTATAAAATAGTTGACTTGAGAATCTAATTTAACCATTAATTATAACTTTCATCTTCTCTCTTCTATCAATCAAAGTTAGGAAGCGTTGAAGACAACGTTATAAAAAAGATCAACCAAATGTCAAAGGCAACAATACGAGTATCTATGTATCCGAGAGTGCTTAACTGTACAAGATAGTAAAGTTGCTTATTTATTTGTAAGAGGAATGAGTGCAGCATCACCAGCAGCCATTAAGATCCTTTTTAATATTAATAGTACATTATTGCCTAGGTATGGAAGTAGGCAATTGCGGGCCGAGTATTGGTTTAAACGGACGAGCTTGCGAGTCCGTTTAAAAATACCAAGCCCGCAATTGCTGTTCCTGCCGAGGCAAATATAGTGCTTTTCTCAAAAATCGCCTGAATTTTTTTGTGTTGGAGTGAAATCTTCATCGCGTGAACTCATTTTTAAATTGCATACAAACAGAAACTTCATGTGAAAAAACCATCACTCTTTACCGCCTTTTTGTTTATGACAAGGAGAAACGCAAGCTTTGTTTTTAAAAAAACATATGCTATTCCAGACACAGATAAAAAAGTTATGTTTCAAATAAAATTTGGATGTATAAGACTTGTGCCATCATTTTATTATGGGCTTTTTCAATTTTTAAAAAGTTACAAGCTAGATAGTAATGGAATTTGTATGCAACATTGCGGGCTTGTGTAGCGAGCACGCAATGTTTTTTTTTTAATTTGAGAATTGTCAGTAAACTATGTACTTCGCGTCTCATTATGTAGATAGTAATGTCAACATTGCGCAGAGAGCTGGGCTTAGCGACATACATTTTTAAATTATTAACGGGTAAAATATACAACAGTCAGGTGTTGAGTTACTTGGGGGTATGTGTTCCCGATGGGTACGTACGGCGCCGTCGGCGGCCGCGGCTGCTAGCCGAGCCGCGCGGGCGCACCAACCTGCTCGGTATGGCTCCGCTGACGCGAGCAGTGCGAACTCTCAACCAAATTGCGGAGAACATTGATTTGTTTTCGTGTTCTCTGAATGAATTCACAAAGGCTGCATTGTTTATGTTATGTTATAGGTGTAAGGATAGATATTAGTTTATACTGTACCAAAAAGTAGTTGCACTATTGTCTTAGGGTAAGCCTGTAAAAATAGTTGTAAGTGTGGGAAATAAATAAATAAATAAATAAATAAATAAAACATTTCCGAACATTTTTGAGAAAAGACATTTGCTTATCAGAAAGTACTATTTTGTCAATTCAAACATTCAACACTCAATATTTCTTCTTCTGATTCCATATTAAGTTACCCAATATGTTTCCCAAACTTTATGAATCCATCAAGATTTAGGTTACTACTTTTTGACGACTAAGTTAGGAATATTATTGTTTTCTTTTAGTATTATAACTACTTGCGTAAGTTTATCTGAATGCTTTTAGTACGTCTTTTCTGATTGATGATCGTAACTTGTATCTCTTGTTTACTACTCTATTTCTGCAGTTATAGCAACTATGTAGATGATTTTATCCTTAAAATGAATTCATTATTTTGTTGCAAAACTTTAAACATTATAAAGATGATGCTTTTGCAAGTAGTATTACAACAACAGCCTTAAAAGCAACTGTAAATCTATATTGACGAATTCAGTGCCAGACTGCCTGATTCCCATACACAATGGACTCCACGGGAAGCTCTTAGCTCTGAACATGATAACCAGTATGCGCAGAGATTTAAGACCTATCGTAAAACTGAAAGAAGTAATATAATACGTTGGATAATAGAAGCATTAGCTAAGATCATAGTATACAGTTTTATAGTCATACAGTTTCTAACGGTCATGAAGATGGTCGCTCATAAATAGTTATTTTGCTTAACTAGTAACACATACAGTTGTTTAGGTAGCGGCGTCTGTAAATAAAATTAAGTTATCAAAATTTAGTTACGTAGTTTTTTCCCAATTCAAAACGCTTTAGTCCAGGGGTCGGCAAGTAGTTTTAGGTGGGGTCCGGATACTGTGGGAAAATTTCAACGAGGTCCAGATAAAAACAAAAGTATTAAGTTAGATTCTATGTGGCTTAAAAATATTATTTCAATTAATAAAGGTATAGTATACCTTATCTATGTATTAATTTATACTTGGTATGCAATACATTACAATATTTGGCGGTCCAAGGTTCGACCTTTCGCGGTCCGCCTGTTGCTGACCGTTGCTTTAGTCTGTAAATATACTTTAATGACACTAAATTATAGCATTTTTTTATTTTAGTAGAAGCTAAATTATAGCAAAACGTAAAGTCAAACCTTGATTTTGTCGAATCAGCTCTTTGTATGCTTTAAAAATTCTTTTACTACCATTATTCTACAGTGCACAGTGATACGTAATACGGACCTCTCCGAGTCTTGGATATTTTCTTTGGAGTTCTCTAATTTCGTAAGGCCCACCGTACTACAAACAGGAAGTTTGTTGTCAGTGGGACTTTGAATCTACCATCAAGACAATAAAGTTCAATTACGTTTGTTCGATAATACCATTTTCAGTTAATGAACATAGTAAAATAAACCGTATTCTCATTGCAACACATCTCAAATTAAATTGCCTGGAGTACGTAAATCCTATTGCACACTGGGCCTTACGAGGCTAAATAAGTATATTTATCCTTATAGTAAGTTCACCCATAGTACAAGCCCAGAGCATTGTTTGGAACTAGGTCAATTTGTGTGAGATTAACCCTTGATAGTTATTTTTATTATAAAGAGCACGAAGCGAGACATTAAAAACATCCAAATATTTGAAGACGCATCACGTTCTTGCGAATCTGCTCTTTTAAGTCTTTCAATGGCTGGACTTACAAAATCAGAAGCCCTGTATGCAACCCCTAAACTTCATGTTGCCTTAGTATCTTTCTTGACTTTGTATTAGATTAAACTTATAAAAATTTACTCTGTAAACCTGAACGAATGAAGCCTCCACAGCCACGAGCGCGGATTACATTATTGATATTGATTGATATTGAAAGGGTGCCGAGTTCGATGCGGGTTGAGGTAGCCTTGTCGGGAATCAAGTTAGAGGAGGGAGAGGAAAACTTAAATAAGTTTCTCGACTAAAATTTGCGGAAAATCTAAGGACGTCTCATTCTAGACACAACCGCACTGAAAACGTTGCGTTGCGGCGCGTTCCCAAAGCGTGGCAGAGCCGGAGGCGTTTCAATATGAGAACGCGTTACAACGCGCCGCCTCCGCACTCAGTGAATTCAGATCAAAATATAATAATACTTACTGTACGGTGGGTTTTAAAACAAGAGGTAATATTGTTTAAGATAATGCCTAAGATTGTGGTTTACATAAAGTACCCTAAGATAAAACGAACTTATGGATCCTGAAGGTAACAAAAGGTAGGTTATCTCAGCTTGCCAGTACAAATGATTCAATTTGTTAGGTAAACCGGGTTCCCATAGCAGTGTAGTGTTCAAGAAATGCCTGAGAGTATAATGAAGTAACAATGTAACAATGTTACATTTAATAAGAATGCTCGTAGGATTGTAGGATTTTCCAAGAATATTTCATTATAGCAGTATCCAGGCGAGAAATGAGTGCTATATTTACAGCGTTCTTATATAAAGTTAATTTTGTCAATAAAGTAAGTTTGATAAAATCCATGTGGCTTACTTCCACATGACTGCAGTACCGGATACTGCAGTGAAAATTCATATTAAAACCGGTATTTGTGTTTTTCATTATTTCTTTTGATATGATGTTTTTAGTGTCATGATCTAGATCGTTTTGTTTCTCAATAAGTATTTATAAAGTGCTTATAAGTGCAACATATACCTATTTAAGTATTTATTTCTCAACACACTCCAATAAAACCAGCCTAGAGCTTTCGGACTACTTTAATTTGAGTAACATAATTATTCGAAATGCTATGAATATAAAGAATGCTAAAATTATAAAGAATGTTAAACATGTAAGGAATGCTAAAAATGAAAAGAATTTAAATATATAAATGAAAAAAATGCTAAACATTTACGAATGCTAAAAATGTAAACTACACAAAGTTAACATGTTAAAAACTACATTGTTATTAATTACTTTTATATTTCAAATATCGTCGGGTGAGAATACGTTTGTGCCATATCCAAACAAGGTTGCTTGAATATGGCACAAACGTATTCTCACCCGAAGATATATCGTAATTTCATTGCCATAAAGTCTTAAAGGTGCCCAAACTTATATAACTAACTTATATTAGCCTGTGACTTGTTTAATCATGATATTTCTGTATTATCCTGACCGTGTCTCGATTTGTACATGTAATATATTTTTAATAAAAAAATATTATTAAAATAGAACCTTAGGCCGCTTTGCCCAGCAGTGGGACACTCAAACAAGCTAAAAAAAACTATTCGTATGAGATTGCTCTCTGATATTTATATAATCCCAACATGTGCAGTGAACAAAGATTTAGACATATCAGTGCCAACTGCCTGTGTAAAATAAAATAATAATTATTATTATTATTTCCGTACCCAGAACCGGCAGCTCCGCTCCTCCCCTGCACCACACCGTAAAAAGCACAGCTTTATTAAACGCGATAAGGCACGTCATAGGCAATCGCGTCGCGAGTTTACTTGAGAGGCGGCGGATATAACGTGAGATAGCAGGCGACGCCTCACCACTGGGACTAGGATAGGTTCTAGCTCACACCGTTCAGGGTCGTTATTTGATACAAAGAGATTATTATATGAAGCAAACAAATCTAAAAACAAATCTTCTCTCGCCTTTCCTTTTTTACTTTTATGCATTATTTTTTTTGGGAGCCCTTTGTTTCCCATAATTTTATTAGTCATAATGTCATTGTTGACATAATTATTGATTGTCATAATTTTTTATATCGCTGAAACTATTAACTTTTCAGAAGTTCTGAAATATCTAACGTGTAGACAAGGCTAGGTTAGGTTTGGTTTGATTTATAAAAATCCTGTAAAAGTAACGGTTTCTTTAAAACAATACGTTATGACTTGCGACGATTATGACCTAAAACACATTATGACTAAAAATAATTATGGCAGACAATACTTTCTTCTATCTGCCGTACCTATACTTGGTTGAGCTATTTTTGTGCAATACTAGACACTTCCTTGTCCACCTTTCTGCGGTATTACCCTACGTCAGTGAGCTGCCATAACTATATTCTACAAAATGGCTCGTTTTTAATAATGCTTAAACCCCCATCCCCCTACATTACTTGACAAAGAAAGCGGTGATATAAAAATACCGAAATTCCGTGTTACTTTAGCCAGGGTAATATTGACCAAAAAGTTACAATATTGTTGAAGCAATATCGAATATAAGTCTTTACTAACTACTTGCTACGAACTTCGCAGCTACGAGAGCTACGGCGTAGCACTAAAATTATTATTCAATGTTAAGAACCGCGTAAAAAGCGGGTAGGTTTCCATTAAGTAACCGAAAAAAAAAGTTTAAAACATAATGTTTGTTTCTAATTCACTTGAAATTGTTATTTCCGTTTAATGAATCCGACAAGATTCAACAAGGTTTTTGTTTCGCAAAAATACGTTTGACTGAACCTAATTATTTTTCCCTCGTTACATCGAAATTCATTTCATAGAAACGTAGTAGTTTATAGAATTTGCATTTCATCGACATGGTTTCCCACTGCGGTATTAAATATTGTGGTTATTATAAACCAAACCATTCATAATCAATGTTCAGGATTATCTAAAATTAACAAGAATTCAGCGGGAAATAGCGAAATTCGGTGAAATTAAATTCGGAGAAGCAATAAATTCAGTGGATCATTTCACATGAGTTCCTGACCACACAGATCGTCCAATATCGATTCACCGTAAATTTCCGAAAAGCCAAACGATTAAACAATTAGCATTAAAATAAAATCGTATCGGTCCGTTTCGTTAAAAATGAGTGTTAAATAGAATTCGGACTTCAACAGGGACAATAAAGGCGAAATTACCGGAGCTTGTTAAAATTAATGAACCACGTGTGCTGACGCGGACGCTCATTGGTCAAGAGAGAAAAATACAGTAGGTTTTTTTTCGTGTTTTACTATCATATTTTGCTATGATGGCTTTCTTTAGGATGTATTAGGGCCCCTAATACAGCTCTTATGAGCAATTAACAATTTTCTAATTAATTAACAAACTTCCTCAAATAAGCTTGCCATTTTACTTAAACTTTACTCTCATACATACATTATATTGTAATGTTATACATACGTTATTTTTCGCGTTAGAATTACTTCGCAATAACTATACACTTGAATGCGGTCTTCAAACTGATAGAAAAGGTTACTTTGACCTATTGAAATTTAACTTTGACCTTTGACTTTGAAATATAAAATCAATCTAATATTTTTTTAGCCATCGAGAAGGCATACTAGCACGAAGGGCGATTGATGGTAAGTGTGATCTATGGCTCATAGACATTTGCATTCCCAAGAGTGCAATCCTAAGACTGCAAACAAATGCGTTGCCAACTCTGAGGACTAGGGGCCGTATTAATAAACTCATCTTGGGTGAGATGCCGGTCACAAGATACGTCAAAGTATACGTCAAACCATAGAACACTGTCATTTTTGACGCATCTCGAGACGAGCATTAGAGTTGAGATTAGTTTATTAATATGGTCGTAAAACTGAGGATTGGCGAGTCTTCAACTTATTGATAGCTGGCCTGTATTCAGTTTATTCAGTTTATTCATTGCTTTCATGGGTAGGTACAATGGTGTTTAAGGTACAATTTTCGTTCTGCCACGAAACCCCGTCGGGCACTACAATATTAGCCTTAAATACTCTTAAACTTATTATAACATTTATAACGAAACTAAGTACATGTAATATATGGCACCAATATTATTATAATTATTCTATTTTACATTCAAAAAACTCTTGTAGGGAATAAAAACAATTATAGATTAAATATTTCGTAAGTTTTTTTGTAAATATACTATTTTTCTCCTCTCTTTTTATGTAATTTGCAATTTTATTGTAGACTTTAATGCACATCACGTGTGGACTTGAACTGTGCATTTTCAATTTCGATGATGGGATTGGGATATTATTTCTAGGGCGTAAATTAGAATTTGTCTAATCTTTTGGCCGTGGGAATAAATTAGGATATTTCCTTAGAAAGTTGCACAACTCAAGTATGTAAAGGGAGGTAACAGTAAGTATATTAAGTTTCTAGTAGTATTATTATTTTAGTATTTATTAACATCTTAATGCAAATTAAGTAATAACTCAAGTTTTGCTCCGAGTTTAATGAGCTAATCTGACCTACTGCATGGCTGTCTGTACAACCCAAAGGTTAATGAGACAGGGTCAAAGTGACCCGCCCCGTGAGGGATAACCTTTTGCGTTGTATGTTGAAATTATGCAGATCGTGGCGATATATTCTACGTGTTGGAAAATTAGAAAAATGAAAAAATTAATTTAATTTTCAATGTTATTGTACCTGCTGAAATAGGTTTCGTTTGAATGAATTGTATTTTATTATTTACGTAGTAACGTAGTTTTTTAGGGTTCAGTAGCCAACAAGGAATTATTATTACGCGATGTCCGTCTGTCCGCGGTTTATCTCGAAAGAGATTAGTCAGGATCATAGCAAGTGGAAAGAAGTTGTATCTGCCTACCCCTCTGGGAAACAGGCGTGATTTAATGTATGTATGAATGTATCTCAGACTCTTGGTAAAGCTGTAATTTATAGCATAGATATTATACATTTAAATAACCGACAAAGTTGTAAAATAAAAAATATAGCAAAGGCATTTTTTTTAATTATGACATCGAGTGAGGTATAATTTAATAAATAGCTATTATAAAATCATTACGTAAATGTTATTATCAATTTTTACATTTGAGGGACCGTTTTGGAAAAAAATAACGCAATTTTTACTGTCAACGTTACGACAACTCTTATTTACTTGACAGTAATGGCGATGGAGTTAAAAACAATACGATAAAATATCAATCAAAGGCAATATGGTTTTACCCAGTAGAATAGAGGCCCAGGTGGCTTTTAAATGCCTTAAGCCATAAAAAAGTGCGCTGTGCTAGCAATTTTCTAATCGATATTTTACTAGCACCACCTAGCGGCAGCGTTCCCAATAGCCATGGCACCGCAGCCTACGCTGGCTGTGTATAGCCAGGCGAAATTAATTTCAATTCAAATTTAATAACATGTTTGCAATTTCCAATCCTGAGATCAAGTTGAATTAATATGGCCCCGGGTCGTCCGGACCCCGGACGGATTAGTTCAGACGTGGGTAGTTTACTCCAATTTGTGTACACTATACTACTAATTGTTTAGTGTAGGTAAGGGTAACTAGGCATTAGGTAATCGGAGGCTTATTTACCTAAATTCTGTTGTCAGTTGTCACTGTTATTTAGTGTTACGGAAGCAAAAAGAAGGGGGTTTTAAGTTTCACGTGTGTATCTCTGTCTGTCTGTCGCTCGCTAGGTACCAAATGCATGGACTAATTTGGATATCTTTTTTTTAAAGAAAGCTAGTTTAATGGTTCTTACTTAGGTAGTTTTGATGTTGGGGTCGCCATAATTTTATTTATTTGATGTGAGTAACAAAACATTAAAACAATATATATATATTAGATTATCATCATCAGCATCAACCTCATCATCATCAGCGATACAACGTATAGATACAAGACTCTTAATAATCGCCAGCTCTGTCTCTTAGCCCAGATTCTCTTTGGAACTGATATAATTGTAATCAATGAAATGGAACGGAATATCATTGACGATGATTAATGTCACCAGATCCATTTGAAGTCATTTGGACTGAAAAGTGCGCGACAGCCAATTTTTGCTGCGGCAATAGTCCTAAATATTCACATGTCTTACAAATCTCAATCAATTATCTTGCAAGCCATAAAAAAAACGAAAATTAAATCAACCTATATATGTATAGCACTTACAAACGATCAAGTAATATGAACTCTAATGTGTTTCTAAGAAAACTCTGTCGTTGGGTCTCAATCTCAGTTCAACGACTTGTTCGCAGATCTGTCGCTAATAAGGTTAATTTAGAATTTTATTATTCCCGGAATATTTGGGGGAAATAGACTGGATATATTTCCGTCGTTTTGTCAATTAGAAACAATTGAAAGCAAGATTAAATTCAGAGTTCTCCAAAGTCACTCTCGAAGTTTGTGTAACTACTTAATCATACTCTACGGTGGCAGGTTCTGATTTCGAATCTTATTATATCGAGCTCACCTTACACTTGACCAGTTTTTAGTATTTGTTGTTTTTTTTTAGAGTTTTTACTGCAATCATACCAGATTTGACGCTTGTTAGTTTTACAGTTTTAAGGATACATCAAAAATAAAAATACGTTGAAAAATAACGTTTCTTGTATCCGGGGACTCCTTTATTATTTCACTTTCTTTAAAAAGTAAAAGTTTGTAAATCCGCCGTAACATATATCCTAAAAAAACCCGCATATTATGCGGTTCAAAAGATACCTACAGCTCTTTAATGTTAGAACGGACAGACGGGACGGACGGAAGGACGGAAGGACAGCGGATTAATTTCAAATAGAGTTTATTGTAACATTTAATAATTTGTCCGCGTAGGACTTGTTTATCGCTATACCTCGAGATCTGTACAATTTTTGGGGCAAAAAGTGTCCTATTCTTATCCAGGACATAGGCTATGTGTGCTGAATTTCATCCTCATAGTCCTACTTTCAGCAGTTCAGGCGTGATTGAAACATTCGCATCATTTTTATTACAAGTAGGATTCAAACTCAGTAGAAGAACCTAAAACCACTGCCTTTTGACGCGAATTTTGGTACAAAAATAGCTCAACCCTTAGGGTTAGGCACACATACGGTCCTTTTAATCTCGAAAAATTAAACAGTTCTCATGGGGAATATGAATAAACTGAAACCACGCAAACGAAGTTACACGCAAAAGCTAGTAATTCGGGTAGCAATAAATGCCTGAAACTCCCAGTTTAAAGCTAGTGTCCAAATTGGACATTTGATTTAATCTATTTTAATTGTTGCAGGTACGTCAATCCCGGCGCGACAGGAATTGGACACTGCTGTCACGTGTCGTGTCGCCCGTCGGGTTTGTACGACACTAGTGACGTCACGCCGATTCCAAATTACGAATCTGAAATTTGGTGGAACTAATTGTATTCTTTGGGTTCCGTACAAAAGTGGCAAAAATTGAACAAAACAGTATCATTTTGTCTGTTAGTATTTAAAATTGGTCATGGGTTTATTAAATTATGAAAATAATAGATCATGCATACATACCGACGGTTTTTTACATATACTAGACATGGGAGAAGTCAAAAAAAGGCGGGTAACAACGTTTGGGATTCCGTTGGATAGTTTTGAAATTTAACAGTGTCAGTAATATGAAATGCATCATCTTGTTCTTTTATTTCTATTATCGATAGAAAACAAGCGTCTAACTTTTTAATTGCTATATTCGTATACACGTATAAAGTCTTGATACACACGGCTTCGTTAGTAGTTTCTCCCCATTAAAAGTTCCCTAAATTCGTTACTCGGAACTTTTTCTTTATCGGACCTCTGTCTTTGTTACACACAGCGTATGTTACAGGCTTTATTTTTTACTAGCTTTTACCCGCGACTTTTTCCATGTATTTTGTCAATCTTAATTATCCTTGTATAAGTTAGGTTCTGAACAGTATGTTATAGAGAAACGCTAAAAAAAATAGTCCAAGTACAATACACATTCTAAATTGCGATGAGTATGAATTGAAATACATTCGGAGCACAAATTTTTTGGTAAGCCAATTCGGCAATCGCAATTGACAATATATTTGCCACTCGTGTTTTTCAGTTATTGGAATGTGCTGAATTTGGACCACCTAAGTAAACCTCATGACATTGCAATATTATGGCATCAAAGAGCTGATCTGATGATGGAGTCGGAAGGTGGTGAAGGATCTCCGCTATACTTAACGTAAGCCCACCGTGTTGCAGCTCATTAGTCTAGTCGTAATAAGCAGATAATGACTTAGCAAAAAAAAGTTCAGCCGGCAAGAAAAGCTGACCCAAAAATGATTATTTGACAGAACTTATTAAATTTTGCGTATACATAGATCAATGTTTAATCCTACATATATTACTATTGTTGATTGTATCATTTCCAGTTAATCTGTTATCCCTTAACCATTAAATCACATATTCTCGCTAAGCCCCGGTGTATCAAGTTTTAATCGAAAACCGGCTGAACTGAAATAAATCTTCTATTGTGATATTTATGCAAATTACAAGGGTATTAGCGGCGCAATGCATTTAATTTAGTTTAAAGTTTTCAATTTCCCTTTTAAAGCCATGATTGTTTTCAATTCAACGAAACTGATAATGCGGATTGCGGTTTACAAATACCAGGTATTTCCGAAAATAGGCATTTAGATAAACACATGTTATCTAAATGCCTAGTTATCTAAATGCGTGTTAGCTATTGTTTGAACATGAATGACTCTATGGTACGTTCCCAAATTAGTAATGTTGAACCAACCGCGAAACAGCAGTGTTCGCATTGTTTCGGTGTGGGGATACCTAATCAGGAGCCCTAATATGGCAGCGGTTATTGCGTGACAGTGTGGATAAGGCATCAGTCACCTTCTGACACGTAAAAGTAAGTAAGTACGGTGACGGATGCTTTATCCACATTTGACACGCGATATAGACGCAGCCATAATAGGCCCGCAGTAATATTAGTCAGTTCCAGTTGGCACCGCATTTGCAGTCTTAGGTTTGGAGTCTTGAGATTGTGATCTTGAGAATGCAAGGCGATAATTCCGCGCTGAGGTCGGTAGATGTGGAGAATATATGGCAAAGTGGGATTACACAGCCGAAAACTATTGCGGCGCTTCACCACAGTCCATGGCGCAGCTCCTGCGCTGCCCCGAGCCCCCACACCTGCACGCGGTATTATCTATATGACGTCACTGGCAATGCCGTTCGCATGGCAGAATTAGTCAGGTCACATACGAGTACAATACGCCGTCGACACGCTAAGAAGCTACTACTTCACCTTGACGAATATTTCAAATACTTCGAAAAGCTGCAGCTGCTAGCTTAACCTAAAAAAAATTCAAAACAGAACCGGCTTTCTCCTATTAGTGCACCTAATAAAAAATCAACGGTTTACTAATGTTTCGACGAAAATTATTTAGCAAATTCTTAACTGCCCAAACTACGTATCCCATATTTTTATTTGGGAAAATTTTTATTTCCCAACTCAACGTTTCGCACTAATATCATTTCCCAACTAATGATTTGATACATTATTGTTAGACAAATTATTACCTGAGATTTTTTTAAGATGTCAAATATTTTTTCGTCAAATGTATTGAGTGGCATACCTTAATTTCAAAATAACCCTAACCTATCTTTGGGAGCAGTTCCGTTGTTAGGGTCATAAAAAAAAAATCCTACCCTACCTATCTCTGGGAGCAGTTTCGTTTTTAGGGTCATAAAAAAAATAACCCTAACCTAAAAAATGTTATTTGCCTCAGCAAATCATTTGCTACGCAATTATTTACCACATAAAATTTAACGTAATAAAATATTGCAATACAAAAATTAAGCGAAATAATAAAATTACGAAGTAAAATTATGCCAAGGATTGGTTTACCAAATAAAACTTCGGCGAAAAGTTGGTTGCCAAATGAAATTTGACGAAACATAATTCGGCAAAAAGGCATTACACCAAAATCAACATAGCGAAATTTTTTGTTTCTTTCACAGTTTTAGAGTGCAATAACGGTAATCTATCGCAAGTCCGGAATTTCGTTTCACAACCCTATTCATCCATTCGAAACTCATGTTTTTTAAACTGTTTTTTTCAGGATTTTTATAAATATTACCTCTAGCAGTTATGTAGGTAATATTAGGTTTATTTAATAAAAAGTCCTAAAAATTAAACGGTGTCGGAAAGAAATCCTTTTTCAACTCATAAAAATTAGACAAAAGAAACCTACCTATAACCTTCAAAAACAACCATGGTAAAAACTAACCCAATTTTCACGCACAACCTCAAACTTACAAATAAAAACGCTTATCATCGACATATCCAAGCTAAATCTCAAATCTCCAAGCACACCTCAACGCCATCCACTCGAAACGTATTAATTAGTTGACGTAACCCGAAGCCATATCCGCGTACCAACGCATTTGATAACTTGATCCCGCCTAAATTGATATTTGAACCTTCTCCTCATCCAAAACCTACCCCTATTCTCTCAGCTGTAGGCCTTGTTTCCCCTGTTGGAAAAGCTCCGAGTGTTTGATATTCATTTGGTGCTGATACACTGCTCGAGCCTGAGATTTGTGACAGTATATCGTAAAAATGAGATAAATAATAGCTTATTACGTATGTTAAGGTATCAGGCCGTGTCACGTTCGTTCGTTATCTTGGTTATTGGAATAGGATATTGAAAAACGTCTAGAATAAGAACAGACAGATATTTTAGATGGGTATTTTTGTGTAGGTTGCCCAATGGGTATAGAATTAACCTAACGAACCTTACCTACTAGCCATAGTTATGTATGAATATGCGATTAGTTCTGGCTGATCTATTTTAAGCGCAATACGTCGCGTATGTAATTCCGAAGAATGATAATTTCGAACTGATCAAAATCCCGAATTTCCATAATTCCGAATGGAATATTTTGATAGGAGACTCGATTTTTTTGATATCGCTTATAAGTTAAACCTAGTTTAACCTACGTATACTATGCATTTAATATAAAAAAGCTACGGCAAAACATAGCATCCGGAAAAATGACAATTCAGACAAAATGAAAAACAATCAGAATTTCCAAAGTGTTCCCTAATACGACACTATGGACTGGATACTGAGTCGTGGATGATTTTTATGGTATCGAACCCGGGACTTCATAGGCAGCGTCATAGGCAAAATAGTAACTAACTAAGCCAACAACTAATAACTAGTAACTAACTAAGCTAATAAAAAAGAGACAGGTAGGTAGGTAAAATTGAGATGTAACCAATCATTTAATTTTACACTTAAAAGTAAGGCAGCCACGTGCTATAGTTAATATGTTTTACCTATAACTAATCCCTGTGCTAATTTATAAGCGTATCTGGTTACATAACCGTTACTGCGGCGGTACGAAGGGTCAATTCCGCTATCGGCAAGGGGCGTAACAGCCTGATCATCGGACTTTATATAAGCTCACCGTGATACACACCGCTTTGACGAACTTACAATATTGTAAAACTTTCAGAATTAGAAATGATTTGAAAATATAATGTTTAGGTCAAAAACTATATTTTGCACAGTCGTCATCTGGGGCCCTAATATGGCTGCGTTTATCGCGTGACAAAGTTTCGATAAGGCATCCGTCACCTTCTGACACGTAAATAAATAAGTACGAGAGTGAAGGATGCTTTATCCACTTTGACACGCGATATAGACGCAGCCATACTGCCCTCCTAAACTAATAAGAGTATCCCAAATTCAATAACCAAAGCAGTTTGAATTCTCTTCTGTTACTAATAAGGTTGATATTGCTACAGGAGTTTTATCTGAGATACTGCGTATTGGATTAACAGGGCAGCATACTAGGCCCGCAGCGTATCGAGAGCAAACTAACATGTCCACACTTGGTTTTACGTTAAGTACAACGGGGATCGCGATGCCATTTTCCGACTTCGTCACCACTTCAGCATTTACACACCATAATATTGCATTGTCATCAGTTATTCTTAGAGAAAATAATAAAAATGAAGACTGGGTCAAAATATTTTGCGTAGAAACCTAATTGAGACACAATACTCAATCACGCATCATTCAAATATCAGTGCATTCAGATGCCTTCAATTCAAGATTGAAACTTAATTTTGAATAAGACTACATACCTTGAAAACATTGTCAAATCAGTTCATATTGCACCTTTTGCAGAGCAAAATTTGAAAATATACCTACATTGAAATAGGATTTCCGTTTGCTAACCATCTGTTGAACCCGTGCGTCCGAGCTTATCAAAGCAGGTTGTGTAAGCCGACAGTTCGTTATGGCAAAGGGACGTAATCTAGCCCGCCTGTTGCCTAACTTCGCTGCGTTTAGGACGCGAGCACCGAATATATAACTTGTAATTAGACGAGCCTCGCCCAAAATTGAAACACTACGAAGGAGTATTATCATTTTTAACAACCGGTAAAATTAAGATGTTCCACGCGTATGTAGGCTCGTAGGGCTGAATAATGTTTGAGTAGGTACCTACCGCTTTGGCTGAGCTTTGTTGATGATATATGTGAAAGAAAAAATACACGCCTTAAAAATGTTACTTGGTTAGAGGACAACTTGGGCCGGTAAAGCATGCATCGACCCAGTCTAAAAAAAGGTTATCCCGTCATTTTATCGAATTTCACTTCATCGATAGTGTAATTTCATCGAATAATATTTTCTGCTGCAACCATCATATTTTCAAAATATCTAAATATAAATATTAACCCCCAGCCAAGCAGTAGTGTTCGCATTGCTGTGTTCCGGGGTGGGATAAGACAACCGATGAAAGTACCAGCATAGAGGCATTCCATCTTAGTTCTCAGGGTTGGCAACGCATTTGAAGTCTTAGGCTTGCAGTTTTGAGATGGTAGTCTTGAGATTTCAAATGTCTATGGGTCTCAGATCCCACTTACCATCAGGTGGCCTGAGTGCTTGCGTGCCTTCATCTTGCCATATATTTTTTTTTAAATATTAATTACGTACGCTAGGTTAGGAGACGTTTGACTAAGAAAAAAATTACTCATATGGCGAAAACTGCCTTTCGATGAAATAAAAATTCTGCGTAATGATATGTTCGTCGAAAGTTATTTCAATAAAACAATAGATACCTGTTACAACCTAGATATAAACAAGTGCATCATCTAAAGATTATTTTTACAAAAATATTAAAACCGGCAGGCTATTAATGGAGCTCCCAAAAATGCACTCAAAGCGAATGAAATCCAATTTCAATTAGTTCCTTTTTAATAAACGCTCAAACTGAATTAAATTTGGTGCAAAATTCACAAAGGCTCAGAGGGAACCTCGAAATGGCATTTATGTACTTTGGGTCGGTTTTCCCTCTGCGATGTGCCGCTGAGGTAACGTGATAAGAGATTTACACAGATTATTTCTTAATAATAAATGATATTAGCTAAAAGTAAAGTGACTTGAAATACCAACTTGTTTTAGCATAGAGACGTTGTTCCCTGTTTTGAGATATACAGGGTGCCTCTGACCTTGAGGCTTTAAATGTAACCATCGATTCTACTCGCTAAACCGTTTTTTTTGTTCTGTAAGTTGTTAAAAATATGTCCAAAATAAATTTTATTTTTTTCATACATGTTAAATGTAATTTTCAATGTACGCGATCCAATTCTCCATTTTCCTTTGGCCCTCGTACCAAGGAAATGTCGCCCCCGTACCATGTGATCGTGATTTTATGGCCACGATTTATGATTTTATTTTAAGTAAGTTTCGATAATCTAATTTAAAATAATGTACTTTTCAAACGTATTTAGCTATAAGATACAAATTTTGCATGCTTTTTTAAGTAGAATGTACGTACATCTAATGTTTTCCACCTGTATCATTTCACTACATTCCTGCAAATAAACATTGTTATTCTTATTCTTATTCTTATGATGTAATACACTGATTTTACAACTAGACTTTAACATCAATTAGTTATCTAAATTTAAGGTACTTTTTAATGTTGCAGAACAAAAGTAGTTAAGTTTAGCGAGTAGAATCGATGTTTGCATTTAAAGCCCCAAGGTCAGAGGCACCCTGTATATGGGGACACGTCAAAAGCAATAAGGTTATACCGTGCGAATTTCAGCCCTGCAGGCCTATTACGTAACTCACTTGTAATCGCGATCGGCTTCAAAGCGAAACAATTGGTTTCATGTTTGTATGCAGACTAGCCTTCGATTTTCAAAATGAACACGATTGCGATTGCGAGTGCGTTAGATAATAGCCCCTCTGTTCTTGTATGGTTATTTTTTCTATATATTAAATTAAAAAAAAGCTTTATTTAACCAAAACCTTGTAGTAGTTTTTTCCTTACATCAAAATCTTAGCCTCTAAAGGTACTACTAACATAACGGATTATTAGTGGGTAGGTACATACATGTTTTTAGTTTTCATCTACTTCAAAACATCCAATTATGATGTAAGTTTCCTCTGTCCCCCGTACTAGTAAAAAAACTGTATCACGGTGGGACAGGATTCACCGTCCTCAGTAATCGACATTTTACAAACATAAGAAACACCAAAAATTAAACAGAATATGTGTGGGTAAGTAAGAAACGGTTATCTTTGATTTCATTTGTAGCTGCTGCTTGAGAAGTAAACATGTAGTAAATGTAAAAAATTAAGATAATACCTAAGTTTGCTTAAAGTAATTTACATATAAATATTATAAGGCATGCAATTTAATGTAAGTGTGTTTAGTGTATGTGTGTTTGTGCGGGGATGAGAGTGTACATATATATATACTCATTAGAATTTTTGGTTTTTGTATGTTTAATCATGTGTAGTTGTGTATGTTCGTACGTATATTAATTCTTATATCATCTTCTTTAGTAATTGCTCCGTATTCTCATAATCTTGTTTTTTTAAATAATCTTCCAGTTCTTTTTTTACAGGTGTATAAATTAAGTGACCGAATATTAATGTTTTTATTCAATTTATTATACAAAGTAGGCCCTAAAACCTTAATGATTTTTTTTGCAAATTTAGTTTTATGCTCCGGAACGGAATACACAATATCGCTTCTTCTTCGGAACGCGGAATAGTCAGGTAAATTTTTATGTTGCTTACATACAAGCAGTTTAATAAATATTTGTCTTACTGTCAAGACAGCAGTTTCTGCGTATAAGTTACGGGTTGGGTAGCGATACTTTTTGAATGTCATCACCTTAAGCACTGCACGCTGAGATCTCTCAAGCTTGAGTATAGCAGTTTTTGATGCATATGTATATGTACCAAAACATACACCATCAAATCTCAGTTTTAGACCCATTTTGAACACTGTTCAACAATTTCGTACGCTGTTCTTGGACCATTTTTCTACTTTGATATAGCCCATTTTGCTCCGATAGCATAATTATACCTTGAAGTAAACACAGCTCTTGATCACGTGACAATAAAATTAGAGCTGTCATAACGTCAACAGTTTAATTACAATATCGAAGCAAGATGGACTTAACCAAAGTAGAATTAAGACCCTGATGTCAAAATAAGTCCTTGGAAGTCTTGACCGCTCACAAAATAGTGTCTAAAACAGAAATTGGTTTGGAGTGTATCGGAAACATTCGTCATAACATAACATCAAAACCTATTTCAACTTCAAATAGCTACGGAATTGGCTCCGGCGATATTCTTTCTAAACATTTCCACATCTCTTTGTGCACGTAAACACATAAGGTAATTGACATCCGAGTATCGGATGCAGCGATGTAAAGGTTGTTGGCCACATGTTAGTCAGAGTTATCGATGGAAACTGCCGTAATTATGTAAGAGAACCTTCATTTCAATCTCAAACATAAACTCACGACATTCATTTGACAAAAACACACTGTAGCACAAACATAGTCAAACATTTTGGCAGAAAAAACAAAAACATGTACATACATACATAAAATCACGCCTGTTTCCCAGAGGGGTAGGCAGAGACCACTTCTTTCCACCAGCTAAAAGGTAAAAGATTAAAAATTTAGATATTTATGTACCTATAAATACTCGTTGTGAATTTAGAGACTTTGCGCTGTAGAGTGAGGTCAAATAGGACTCAGCTCAGCATGTATGTGCTGCAGTCGGAGCCACAGCGCTGGAAATCAGCTGTACCCTGGGTGACTGTGTTGTTTTGACAGATCATGTCAAAATTAAATGACCCTCATAGATAGATCTTATTATGTTGGTTAGTCTTGGATGCTCGCGAATAAAAATAATTCGCTATATTCAAACTGTTATGAAATAATTTCTCGTCCCCAATGTAAATGGTGTATAAATAAAAAGTCGTTCAGTTCTTTACTTCTTTAAGAAAATTCGTAACATTATTTCCTTTAACAAGAGCTGCTAAGTAAACAAAAACGCATAATTCAATTTACTATTTCAAGTGTTTCTACACTTTCTACTAGCATTAGCAAGTGATTAATCTTTCAGACTTGAAATCTTTGCACCAATATACCAATTAACAGTACCCATAGAAATTTAAATAAATAAATGCACAAATACATATTTATAGCACTTGTTGCTGACACATGCAATCCAATTTCACAAATATTTACGTATAATTATTATTTTAAATTACTTATTGTATGCTTTATACGTACATCGAAATAGCACTATTTTGTAGTTTGTGTTCAAATATTTACAATTCATCGAATAAAAGTAATACTAAGACCGCTAGTGGACCTACACCTTTACGTTGAAGATGCATCTCATATGTTTCGATCTCAAAGGAGACTGATGCTTAGTGAGAGTTCTTGCAAAAATACATTTCCATCTGAACGAGGGAGAGGCGACAAGATGACTACTTAGAAAAGAGGCTTGAACGTGCGCTGCACGTGTCGCAATATTATAAAGGAACTATTTAAAGAATGCTTATATGTGACTAGTAACAAAAGAATGATACACGTTTGAAGAATGCTGAGTTCGGACCGTTTCGCAACAATTTCTCTGTGTCTTGTTCTTTTTGTATATGTAGTGTGATTTTGTATTGTTGCGAATAAATTTCTCTCTATCTTTATCTTACGAGTAAGAAGTATGGATTTTATACTAATGGTGTTCAAAATCATACGGTGACATAAATACATACAGTGGTGATCACATATTTAGGCACGCCTGCGTTTTTCCCGTACAAATATCACTTTTCAATTTTGACCACCAAACAAAAAATCTTGACCAATTTAATTACTAACTAGCTGTTGCCCGCGACTCCGTCCGCGCAGAAAAATAAAACACAGCCGATGTTACTCAGGGATAATGTAGCATTCTAATGGTGAAAGAATTTTTGAAATCGGTGCAGTAGTTTTTGAGTTTATTAGTTACAAACATACACACACACAAAAATACAAAAATACAAATCTTTCCTCTTTATAATATTAGTATAGATATAGATTACAATTTACTTTAGCTCGTCGACTAAGGTTTAAACTGATGTACCAGTGAACTACTGTTAAAAACGGATTTTATATTTAATAGGGATTTAAAAACTAAGTGCTGCCGCGTCCATACTAAGTTTTACAACTTTGTACGAAAGTCAAACTTTTTTTTTATCCTCATAAAATGACAGGGTCGTTTCCAACAGAGATAAATTGTACATATACTTAAACTTTGGTGCATGGTTAACTAATAAACCATAAGTGTAACTAAAAATAAAATTGGTTAAGATTTTTTTGATCAGTTGTAAAATTTGAAAAGCCGTATTTTGTAGGCAATCGTATGGGAAAAACGCAAGTGTCCCTAATTAGGGACAGTACACATAGAACGTCCGTTTTACAGGATCCGTTTTAACGGATCTTTTCACCTTGTAATCTTATTTTTACCGGATCCAGAATACTGTTTTGGGTGTGAACTCGCTCATACAACTATATACGCCATCAAATTACGGACCTGTAAAACGGATCGCTATGTGTACGCGCTCTTATGTGACCACCACTGTATATCGAAGTCGAGAAAAAGTATCTTGTTACCATACATTTTTGGCAATTTGCGAATGGCACCACTGTAATTTTAGCTGGTCTTTAAAATTGTATTTTGCTATCTATTGTACTTATATATTTTGCTGTGCATTTTCATTCAGAAACACGAAAAACTTGGTACAACCATACTACTGGCGAGCGGTTGGTGAGTGGCACCACGGACCTGATTGCTCCCGTTTTGGCTTCGGCTACATGTACGCCTTCCAAGGTCTGGGACTCCTATAGTTCTGGGGTGTGATTCTCTCAACAACGACGGACGAGCGGACGAACGAGTGATTGTCCAAGCGGCGAGTTTAAGTAGTCCCGTCAGAGTGAACATAATACATTTTAGAGCTTGTATATTCAATTTGGCAGCATGACTTCTCGAACGTATAAGGCTGCCTAATTTACAATGCACGCGCTAAAATGTATTTTGTTCGGTCGGACAGAACTACTTAAACTCGCCGCTTCGATTCGCTAGTCCGTCCGACCTACCGCCGTTTTTTGAGAGAATAACACCCCTGTAATTGGTAAAGACATACAGTTAATAAGATTGATTTTGTGTTGTCAACGTTACGATGACCCTTATGTACTTGACAATAACAGCGGCCGAATTAAAAAGAATACCTTAACATCTCAAAAGTAATCTGGTTACCGAGTGGAATACAGCTCCAGTACATACGAGTATTACTTGAGTATCTCACATTCACCTAATGTATCGTAAAGTATATTTAATAACATTCTAGGGTTTTAAGCGTAATGAGTGTGTTGGGAACAAAACTGTAATCTCCGCTGCGTAATACGGTTCACTAAATATTAATCCAATATCGGGCACCTAGGGTTGTCACAAGCGATTAATTTCAATAGTAAGTATATTTGTTTTATAAGTATTGTGCGTCGCTAGTATAAAATCCGACATATCCTAGGGAGGTCGTAACTAGCTGAGACAAAATTTTCTTACTCCTGCAATTGCTTGCAAATTATGTATACAAATAATTTTAGGTTGAATAAATAATCTTTTCGTGTATTAATTTGACAAAATCTAGTATTTATCGGCTCATTTGGATCCCTTCGTATTTTATTAGCACACTTTTATATTTTTTAACATAACTGTGGACCTGACATTTGTGAAGAACGGATTGGTGTCTAGAATAAATTCAGTTAATCTTAGCCGTCTCAACTTCAAACCAACAATTTGGAGAGAAAATGTCAACTTAAAAATTACAATTAGCACAGTTTCGTTGCTACTGTTGTACTTTTTATTATTACTTTACATAAACGTTTTCTAATAGGCTAAATATAAGGCTTTGTCTACACATATAAGTACACTACAGTCTGTGAGCACCTGCTTCGGGTTTGTAGTTCTCTCTCAGTTGCTCTTAATAAAATCGTATGAGAGTGAGTGCGAGAGACAAGTACAAACTCGAAACACGTAAAAGCTATCGCAATATCTAAGTTAAATTGCAAGCTAGCGCCAAGTCCTATCGATTCTAAATGTAGTGCACTAAATTATTGAATTAAATATGCAAGAGTTTTGCATAACCCTACAAGGGATTGGGACAATTGGTGACCACGCTTAAGCGGTTACAGGGAAATGCTATTATCTTACATAACTACGCATGGCTGGTAAGCCCCTGGGTACCAACTATGGTATTTACTCGTAAACTGTTATAAATTACTCTTTAATTATAATTGAATTACATACATACATAATCTCACGCCTTCGTTCCCAGAGTGGGGTAGGCGGAGTTACAGAATTACAAACATCTCTAAAAACTTGTTGATAATTCTATAACCACAATTTGCACAGTTAGGTTGAATTATATGCAGTTATAATCTATCCTCATTCATAAACGCTCAATAAACCTATTTTAGTTAAAGTATTCTTAGAATGTCAAATCAAAGGGTATGTATAAATAGTTAACAAGGTAACAGCGACTCCATGGATTCTTAAAAACACGATTTGCCACCAAAAGTCCTTACTTTAATAATTATAATAAGAGACACTTTTGAATTTTAACCGACTTAAAAAAAGGACGAGGTTCTATGTTCAGCTGTATTCTTTTGAGACAACATTTGTGTTTGTACTCGTATGCAGCTTTAAAGAGTTACTGAATAAACATCTTTATCTTTCTATCCTAGAGTAAGGAAGTGTAGTTGACCGTTCATGATTTCCATAGGGAAACTTAGCTACTAAATCAAACAGCTTCTCGATTTAAATCAATAAACTATTTCATTCTACGAAACCAACTTCTGTGAAGGAGATTGCTGTAAATAGAGCGATTAAACCGCTACCAACAACGACATTTATTGGCAACTTGAACAATTAGTGTTCAAGGCGGAATACTTAACTAATGTACCTACGCTTCTACCTACTTCATACTCAGGTCTGCCGTCAAATTTGGCCACGTAACTACTAGCTACCAGGTAGTGCATCAAACTTGGCCAAGTCAGGAGTACCTCTTAATTAGTTAGGCCAAGTTGGGTCTTCTAGGAATTGATAGTTGATAGTTTCGGGTCAGGTGCCCGTGTCCTGCCTTGTACGTTGTTGGGAGTAAATTTCTAACTAACCTTAAGCCCTGCCCAGAGCGAATGGTCGAACTCGATCGTCTTAAGTTTCGCTAGCGGTTTATGTAGTAAAATAAATACTCAAGAGCTCTCTCACACAGGCAAGCTGATACGTAGTTTTTTTTGTTTTTACTTATAATACCTTTAATTACTTGCAAAAAATCCTTTAATGCTAACTTAGAAAGTACCATTACGTAAAACAGAACGCCATTAGGCATAAAACCAGTCATTTAATATAAAAAAATATAGCTTAACGCCTAGTGGCACTCTAAATTTTTGTATGTGACACGTTACAACCGATAACTTTTTCTAAACAAACCCAGTGGCCCAAAGCTTTTTGACTTTGCAAAAAAAACTTCTGTTGACAAAGCCCACAGAGCTTAAAGCCAGCTTTGAACAAATAAAGTTCAGTGCACCTCAAACTTTCTCTAATTAGACCAGTTGTTCTCAAACTTTACATTTAATTTATTCATAAACTTTCCCACGCTTGCTGCTGTCAGGAAAACGTGTAAGTTCCGTAGTTACAAGTAATACTTCAGGTGTGCCCTACATATTTTAATGTTATGATACAATAATGCTATTGTTATCTATAATATAATACAATACATGTTATGTAATGTAATTTTTATTCTGCTGGATTCTTCATTATGTTACTCTTCCATTTACAGCTTGTGATAAAAAGCAATTCATAAGCAAAACATTAGTTTCAATTAAACGAATCCAATTCTCAGCTACCACCAACATACTGCTACACTTTACACAAAATCTTCAGTTTTATATTAAAAACAAACAGACTGACTAATAAACTACAGCCCAGTCTAATTTTTTTGATAGTACAAGTATAAACTTTTGAAATAAATCTGTGAAAAAATAAAATGCAGTAAGAAACACTTGCAATATGTTCAAAATTGCGAACCACCTCTAGTTCATATATCAAAATAAATACAATTTTAAAGCTGACAATATAAAACACACAAAACACGAGTCACTAAAGTTCCAAGCTACCACCATAGCCCGCTAAAAAATCCTCTTAAGGTGAAACACAATCTCGAAACGTCATTATAATAATCGTTGTTTCTAGCACCAATTTCATCACAACCAAAGTGCTGGCGGCCATTTTGAATCCCGTTCCCGCCAAAATTGCGCGAACAACAATATCCCTTAATTTAATAAGTTCAAAAGACGCCGACGAGTGCAGAAGCTCTTCTTAGCCAATGAGTTTGCTACGGCTGGGTGGGGTGGGGTGTCGGTGTAGGATGGCGTCCGAGAAACTATTAATTATCAAAGTATGAAATATTTAACTACGTTGAATTGGTTAAGATAAATTTATTTGAGATTTGTTTTTAAAAATCATTGTTTAGCTATTAAATATTATGGTATGGTAAACGGTAAAATCAACTTATATCGATGTAATATACAAAACAAGTGTTTATATGACCTTCACAGGCAACCTCATAGACTAACCCAACTATACGATTTATAAAAAAAAAATTACTTGTGCTTTCGTTTAATAAGAAAAAGATCCAAATATTAAAAATGAAACAACCCGGTTTGTCAGCATGCATTACCAGATCTTTAGAAATTAAATGAGTTTCGAGTCTTGCCAAGTGGTAAAATTCGATAAGCTTATCTGATCGCTCTCGCTCTCGCTGCCGCTCACAACTGGCCGCACGTTCACTTCAATATTTCAGAGCCACGAGCATCCCGCATGCAACTCCGGTATGCCTCCAATATTTATAAAGGTTTTTGAAAATGAAATATATGAGCATTACGCGGATTGAACAGCCCAGTATTTTTATGCTAAATCATTTAAACTTTTGTAGTTGTATAACATTCGATTGTTTGTGTTCTCATTTCGAAAGTAGGTTAAATCTTGGGTTTTTTAAAAGCATGATGACAGTAAACTAACTCTCAACATGGTAATTAGTGTATGAGGGCAAAGGAAATATTGCAAATGCGTTCCAACTACTTAATTATGTAAAAGCATCGTACATATTTTCTCTGGAACATGATGGCAAGATAATGGTACTGATTCAGATAGACTGTACAATACCTAAACCACCTATATTTAAAATTATCATGGTATTTACTGTTGACGTAGACAATAAAACTTGAAAAATAACTACAGTTTCTTTGTAAAGGGTCAAGTTCCTTTGTGTCTATTTTATATTTAGTCGAGCCTAGAGATTCCAGATAAATTACAGCTTTTCTACATACCATATATTTGTATAAGTAATACATATAGCGTGTGTGTAAACTCCAACATGTCTATTATGTTTCTGTGAACCGTTCCATAAAGTTCAATTATTTAACGATATTTATTTATATTTGGCGATCTTTAAAGCACCATCTACCTACGTAACAAGTTTAACTCTTTGCTTATGCAACAATCGACCCCTAATTCGCGAGGTGTGTTCGTAGGTTAAATTACTTGTTCGCGGTTACTACTAGGGAATCCATTAGAGCAAACATCAAACGAGATCTCACAACTTGGCTAACTCGACGTAACTTGGCCCTAACTTGGACGCCTTGGCCGCGGAACTTGGCGGTGCATAAAACACGCACGCGTAGAGGAATTATAATTTTGGATGAGGTTTACTTCGCTTTAAGAATTTAGTTCAGTGGAGTGTAAAGTTAGCTGGCGCGTGGTATATTAAGAAGGTTTTAAGAACGTGAAGCGGGTAAGCCAGGCTTTATAAGCGTATCTTAGCAAAATTGTTTGCTGAAATAACAATGTTACATCTGACTTAAAGTACTGAGTAATGCTATCGGACAACTATACATACATTTTATCGTATGAAAAACCGATTTATGATATTATCAAGATAAACTTAACTTGTAATAATAGTTTATGACGTTGTGCAGGTTCCGTGCGGAACAAAACCGCAAAAACTGTTCGCAGTGTTGTTTTCTGGTGTTAGGATAAGACCACCAAATTACTAGCACAGAGGCATTCCATCCTAAATTCCTAATCCTCTGATCCTTTTTAAAATTGCAAATATCTATGGAGTTTCAGATCAAACCTACATTGTCAAGAGGCGCATGTGTTTTGCCTAGCCTACTCCATACAATAAATAAGATCGGATTCACTCACATGTAACGTAACTCATTCACTGATCTACATTCCGCTTACGAATCAACATTATATCCAACTATATCCTGAGGTTTCCGTCAAAATAAAATACCTGTCGTCAGCTGATTTACAAACCGGGAACCTTCAAAGGCTCATTCCGAGTGGCTCTTCGCAAGAAAGGCCCATTTTCCCTATTGAAGTAGTTTTATCCGAAAGTCGAAACCTCTCGTCCTTGAACTCGTGGAGTGTTTGCTCACTTCCTTGCACGTTTCATCTGAGTGTTGAGGTATAGTTGAAGAAAGGTCTAACACCGGTTAGTGCCCAGAAATTTTGTATCCATGTGTTGGTTAGCGATATACACTCAATTCTTCTCAAACGGTGGACTAGATGTCACTCCAGTTAAAAAAATATAACTTTCAGAGAAGAATATAAGAATTGCGTTGGTATGACACGTGTTTTTAACGGTGTTAATCAAGATTTGGGCTTAGGTTCGGTTTCGAGTTTTTCGCCAGAACCGAATTACATTGTTTCAGCATTGTTTTTCGTTGTTATATTAAACGTATGTTATAGGTTTCGATTATTAGATAATGTTAATAGTATTTCATTTAATCGTTATACAAAAGTGTATTATGTCCATAGTTATATATGTAATGAGATTATATATTTTATCCTTATACGTTTCATTGTTATATCAAATGAAATGATTCAAAGTGGGTTAAAATCTTATGAGTAATAGATATTTTGTTTTTATATCTTCTATTACTTACCATTTTTACTTAGGTACTTACTTTTAACACATGAACCTGGGTTTCCAGAAAATCGAGCACATTCTAGTAACTGAAGACGGGTAGCGCCTGAGGTAGTTTCCGCCAACTTTACTGGTTTTATAAATTAAGTTAGCTTGTTACGTTGGTCTTGTTGCTCGTTGCATGGAAAATTAATCAAGTTTTGTATAGCATCTAGATTGCATATACAACAAGACCTTATAAATGCATCATCTCCTGCCACTAGTACTTCGGGAACTTCTTAAAATGACTCTAAAATATCAGGGGGACAACCTCACACAAAATGACCTGCTGGCCTATTGCCTAACGCACTCCCAATCGCAATCGACTTCAAAGTGGAACAATTGTTTTCATTTTGTATGCAGACTCGTTTTCGGACTGTCCAAATTAAAACGATTGCGGTTGCGAGTGCGTTAGGCTGTAGCCCCTCCAGTCCCAAACCAATCTCTTGGCTTGTAGAGTAACATTCTATAGGTACGAACGATGAACTTACTTATATAGAGAAATATATGGAAATCACCCAAGACTCAGAAACGAATACTCGCACTCATTACACAAATGTTGGCCTATACTGGAAAAAGTACCAACTAGGCTATCCGCGTCGTCAAACTCGAATGCATCTTTTTACCGAATTGTATCGCATGAAATGCTTTCTACAATCTCAAACTTGTTTTTCAACGTTTTTAATTTAACATTGAAAACGGTTGGTAAACAAAATTCAGTGTAACATCGAGCATAACAGTCTTTTTTTAGTCTTTTGTTATAGAGGCTTTTATAGAAATGCCACCCTTATCGTGGCTCTCTAAGAACAACATTATTTTTTATCTTATTCTAATAATAGCCTTTACTAAGTTATACAGAAAATCATCCTCTTGGGAAGTTGGTGTTGCCAAGATAACAGCCATGTTAGTGTCTGAAGTAATTGTTGCTACCTACCATTTTCTGAAGCTCTTTGTCTGGAAGACCCAAACCATCGACGCCGCGTAGGTAGTTACTGGTTCATACTGGTTGGTCCAACTCTCCGGTTATAAGAATATCTTGAACATTGTTTACGTAGGCTATAGGTGAGGATAGACTTGTGTCAACAAAGCGTGGATCGTCGACCGTTTAGTGGCTTAAGATGAACGTGATCGTGAGATAACGAGTTTTAGTCCAGCGGTAACTTTACATAATTACATTACTCGGTACAGATGTAGTGAATAATGTTTTGCTATCGTTTTTTTGTCGGATCAGTTCGTATTGATCTTGCTTTCTCAATAAACTTATCGGTGGGTACTAAAGTTGACTGAGACAGCAACATAAAAACGAACTTTTCCGACAAAAAACGATGACAAAACATCTGTAGTTTTATGATGAACGACAAATAACCTATGTGGCCAGAGTGTGCCCGCAAGGGCGCGTCTGTAAAAATCTCTGTGAAGATTCTAAATGTATAATAAAGAACAAAATGAATATTCCCTAGAATTTATTCCTAAATTAGGTATGCAAGACTGCATGCTCAAAATTACATGGGGGCGAAACATTAAACAAACTCATTCCAAAATCGTTTTACTCTAATTAATCTTTAACGTAAACTCTAAGATTTGAAGGCGCAACTTTTCGTAAGCAAAACATTAACTTCCATTTAACATTCAAATCCCGTAGAAAATTATTTTCCGAAGTCGTATTTAACACGAAAGGAATCGCGTTAGGAATACAAATTACAGATGCTCTTGCATATATGCGAGGTAATATATATCGCTGCTATACAGATAGAGTAAATAAACATATTAACAGTAAGTGGAGAATGCGACCGACGGATTTTCCTTGAGGTCTAATTCAGAAGCGGGCGCGATTTAAGTCCGTGCAGGTTTATGTCAGCTGAGGCTTTATTATAGTAAGTTTTATCCATCTTGTTAACATATCGTATCATATGTTCTCGCGGACCAGTAATGCGCAACATAAGTATCTACCAAGGCGACACATCATGGACCCACAAGAAATACAACTCCTCACGGCTCAAAGCATCTGGAAATTCTTAGACGCAACGGGCCTCTGCGGTGAACTCTAAACAAAGGGCTGTCACAAAAGATCATCAATGGTCGAAGTGGCTCACAAGGCCCATCTCAACCCCCCAATAATAAATAACATGTCGTAATTATATTGTTGACGTTATAATAGCTTTTACTGACATGTGAATCAAAGCCTACGTAGATTATTAAGGGAAGATTAGAAGAAATATGGGTAGCTTAAAGCCCCAAACACTTTGCATGCTTTTTTTGTGATAAATCTTTTATATTTAACAATTATAATAGTTAGTAGTATAACTTTTCTACGATAATTAAAAACGGGTGTTCTACGTATAAAGCGAGATAATACCACTGGGTCTGTGTTAGGTGCCTACATGACAGGATCCCTCCAGTAAAAGGTACCTATTAGTGGAGGAATAAATTATTTTAATTTAAAAAAACGTTCTACCTACATGGTTATTAAAAATAACAAGTCTAATAAAAAAACAAGCTCTAAAAACCAAACTGCCTGTTTTTTGAAATATTTAATTGTAAGTAAAGTACCTATTTTTGTTAATATCGAAAAATAATTGCCTATGGCATAAGGCTGATATTAGGACCTATCCAACTATTCTACACACTTCAAATCCCATACCACAGACTTCAAAATCCGACAAGCCGCTAATCGTGTAACGATCAGAAACACCAAACATGGATACACACATACACTAGGAAAATCATTAAGTACCTCATTCTTAAGCTTGTAAGTTGAAAGAAAAACCCTAAAAATTCCTCATCCGCTTCAGCCTGTCCCACCAACCACGTCTCCCGAAGCTTTCCTGGAGCGTTCCCTGAATGTTTAATTTTATGGAATACTGATCGATCCCCACTTACAGAGAACACCCCTTGCCAGATGTTTCGAAACGGTTTCCCTCCCCTATTCCTTTTTCTGTCTGCAGTTATTGCCATATTTTATTTGGTTGGTAACTACAGGATGGACTTGATTAGGGGTGAAAGGTTGTGAGAGGAAATCCCGATGGAGCTGTAAGTAGGAATGACGTTATTTGGATGATGTGATGTCCGTTTATAAGTCTATCTACAGTGTGTTACCGGCGGGCATTTATTAAAACTTCCGATAATATGTTGCTTTAGCAATTGTTTGCAGGTATTATCAATTAAAACATAATTAAAATAACTTCACAATAAATTTTCTTAGATACTGACCATTTTTAATGTAGTGCATGTGCTGTAGTAGTGTTCATCGTTATCAGTATCGCTGTTGCTTAGTACAAGGCATGCCGTGGTACGGGGGCAAATCATAATAATCAAAGTATCCGTCGACTGTCATTTAACACTTGTCAAATTGCTGTGCTTTACATTGCTGGCAATAAAAATTTTCTTAGAAAGTTATGAAAGCCTAAAAATTTGTTTATTAATTAAATTAATGTCGTGGTTACGTTACAGATATACGTTATTTTAACCTCCTTTAAAAAAAACCAGGGTTCCGGTGACACACTGTATATTGTAACGGATCCACGTCAGTTGTTTTTGAGGATTTGGTTTAATGATACTTTTGTAATTAACACGAAAAAGTTTAGTGATACTAAGAAATAGAGTGTCGTGGAGACAGACTGCCATTTTTCAATTTCGAATAAGTGAGTGACAACAAATTTGATTCCTAAATCTGATTCTGGTATATGGTCTTATCTAATTTTGTTGTACATTATTCATAAATAAACAAAAACAAAACGCATAATTAGGAGGTCATATCAATTTTTATTTGATTTGATTTGATTTTGATTTTTATTTCGACAAAACGGCGATGTAATTATAGCGCAATCAGGTAAATCCTATCCTTTGTAGTCTCTTGGTCATCGAAAGCATCGCTTATTCCAAAAATGAATTATACTCGACTCTCAAAACCAATAAAATAATATACATTGTTTAGGTCCTGAATTAGTTCGATTTTGAAGACCCAGCCATGCATATTTGGTTAGGGTAAAAGCTTCCAACCAGCTTCAACAGTAAGCCTGCAAAGCCACTTACTGCGATGCCGTAATGGTTTTACATAATCGATATTGAAATACTAAAATCAAACTAAAATTATTTCAATATATTGTGGAATTTCAAAGTGTTCGGGAATACGGTTCGGTAAGTTAATGGTTGATTACTTTTTATGATAAACAACAATACCGCGACCGCGTACCAAACGTGCGAGGTATTCCTAAGGTTCATAAGGTGACGAACTGCGGACCTATTATGGTGGTATTTATGTGGATAAACGTGCATAAAACTTATGTCACATCCACCGTGATAAAGGCAATCATAATAATAGTGATGGTCGCACGAGACCGATGACGACAGGATAATGATGAAACAATAATAACATATTGACCACTTGACAGTGACAGATGCGTAGTGTTAAAATAAATAAATAAATATCACGGGACAATGTCACACCAATTGACCTAGTCTCAAACTAAGCTCTAGGCTTGTACTATGGGTACTAGACAACGATATAAATATTTATATAGAGAAATATATACTTAAATACATAGAAAACATCTATGACTCAGGAACCAATATTAGCGCTCATCAAACAAATATCTGCCCTTACCGGGATTTGAACCCAAGACCGCTAGCTTCGTAGGCAGGGTCACTACCAACTACGCCAGCGCAGCGCGTCGTAACTAAGTATATTCTACTTTTTAACTAGGACTTTAATGTTTGATGCTAGAATCTACTAACATAAGATACACATGGGTCTATATTGACTGACATAATTATTTTTAGCCATAATTTGCATTAGGTCATAATCATCGCAAGTCATAACTTGTTTTTTAAAGAAACTGTTACTTTTTCAGGATTTTTATAAATCAAACCTAACCTGACCTAGCCTTGTCTACACTTTAGATATTTCAGAACTTCTGAAAAGTTTACAGTTCCAGCGATATAAAAAATTATGACTATCAAAAATTATGTCAACAATTACATTATGACTAATAAAATTATGGGAAACAAAGGGCTCCCGTTACACATACATTATGTATATCTGCGTAATGTGTATCTGTAATTTTGCAACTTTGCACTTTTGTAGTGTTCCGATAGTTGATCGGAATCATCAAACAACGTTCGGAACACTACAAAATAAAATGGAGGTGTTTTCGGTGCAGAAAAGTTCATTTCCGGTACTGATTGCAATCGTCATTGATCATTTACCGTCCACGTCAATTCAACAACATTTCGATGATTTTATTTCAAATTACTTTTTTTTTACAGGTATGTTGAAGAAATGAAAGAACAGCGAATCGTATGTATGCAAATATTTAATTAATTAAAATCATTTAGTAAACGGATCCAATGGTTTTAAAGAGTTTTATGAAAAAGCAATTTAAACCGAGTTGTTTTCAGTTTGCGTTTAACTTTTTGTACACAAGATCAATATTTCGTTAAGTATTGCTGAAGAATTTTCTTTATGAGAGATTACCTACGTATTTTCATGCTTTTATTAATTTTATATAATTATGTGTGCGAACCAAAGAAAGTAATAATGAGGGATGCAAGTTGGAATGGAGACACTATGACTGGAAAAGGAAGAGAGCTGAAAAATATTTGAATAGATAGTGTGAAGAATGACATGACGGATGGGAGTGAACGCTGAGATGACGGCTAATAGGGGTGTGTGGAAGAAAAAGACATACTGCGCCGACCCCAGGTGATTGCGATAAGGACAAGGAGATGATGATGATTGGTGTGTGCGTATGTCAGTTTTAAATTTATAGTGCTTGCAAGTTTCAAATCTTAAGTCATAGTAGGAGATCCGAATAGGAGACGTATTTCACCGGGCTGTTTATTCGAAAAAAAATTTTTTTATAAAAAAATTAATACGCTAAGTAATATATGGCGAATAGGTAGGCTGAAAAATTTCAGTCCAGTACATAATTAATTAAAAATCTACAAATTAACTTTGTTTTAAAAAAAATGCAATAGCTTTTTTAATAGACAAATTACATACCAATCGAAAGTATGAAGCCTATAGAATATGCAAACTTTAGTTTGAAATTTTTTTTCCCGTCAAACTATTGGGTAGGCAGGTATAAACAGCTAAGTCGGTACTAATAATTTGCACCAAACCTAACGTTTTCATGTTCTATAGACTTCATACTTTCGATTAGTATGTAATTTGTCTATTAAACAAGCACTTGCAATTTAAGAAAAAGTTCTTTTTTAATAATTTTTTTAATGATATAAGTACTGGACTGAAATGTTTCAGCCTACCTATTCGCCACATTGTTTAGCGTATTAAATTTGATATAAAATACTTTTCATCGAATAAACAGCCCGGTGCAAAACGCCTCCTATTCGGATCTTAGACCATCAGTAAGTTCAATAATTCGATAGAGATACTTATTCTGATAATAGGATCCTTAACGTAAACCCAAAGAATTACATTTCGTGACCCTGCCTACGAAGCTGGTGGTCCCGTGTACAAATCCCGGTAAGGGTAGATATTTGTGTGATGAGCGCTAGTAATTGTTTAAGATTCTTTTTATCTTTTATCTTTTATCTTTTTATCTTTAGTACCAATAGTACAACCTTAGTACCCATAGTACAAGGTTAGTTTGGGACTAGGTCAATTTGTGTGAGTTTGTCTTCTGGTATTTATTTATTAAAATCACGAAGCTAGTATATCATAAATGTTTAAAACATTCAGTCGGAAACTTAAATAAAATAAAACCTAAACATATCAAGATTGCTACGGCCAATGGTGCATAAAAGCCACCCACACAGATGCACACTTTGTTGCAGTCCAATAGCCTGTTATTGAATTCGAATCCCGCAGTAAACGTACGTCGGTTCCGCAATCCGTGTAAGTGTCTTTTCTTATCTCTTCCTGTATTACCTAAATAGAAAACTTAACATAAAACTTTGCACCTGACTGTTTCTATGTAGAATTTGTGAGTCGTAAAGCAACTAACGATCTAGCGAGGCTACATAACGCTAACGTAAACGATTTTCGAAAACTGACAAAATGCATAGAATCTACACAAGCGCTCGTTGCGGTTTACGTCAATACTAATTTTTTTTTCGGTAACGACATCGTTAAAGACCCGACTGGTTGATTTGATACTGTTATAATTAATTATCCATAAATTCTATTAACCATTTTTCAATCCGGCATTTCATTCTTTTTTAGACTTCCGTTCCCTAAGGGTACCAACGGAACCCTATTACTAAAGCTTCGGTCTGTCCCATCGTCTATCAAGAGCCTGTGTCTTTTGACCTATAATTGCTATACACGAGTGCGTAGGTATTACTGTGGTTGTTAAACAACAAACATAAAAATTAAAATAAAGTTAAAAATTTAAGAAACGGGGTCTCTCTATAGTAAATTCATATATTTTGCACTGGTTATAACAGTTCACAAGATACAAGCCCTCAAAAGTTAAGATGGACGGGCGGACAACGTAGGCTTAGTAATGGGCGTTAGTCCCAACGTCCGTCTAATGTTCCCTTGGGTACGTAATCATAAAAAATATTTTAAAATATTGGCTGCGCACAGTATACCAAAGTCTTTACAACATTTTTTTGTTTTAATCAGAAAAGACCCACGTGTTCATTCAGTGTGGACTCGGCGTTACGAGCGCACCATAAGAATCGCAGCTTTCTGACCAAAATTGCCTGAATATACACTCAGGAACAATGAAAACGGGTCACTTTCTATGGTAATTCAATACAAAGTGACCCGTTTTCATTGCTCTTGACTATATTATAACCAATACAACGAAGGATTCAAATAGCCTTTATGATATCATCGACCAAGCCAAAGCTTTGAGCTTTCGAAATCTCAGTGGGAATTTGTCAAGTTTGTTACGTAATAAGGGCAGTTAAGTGTTTCTACATTGGCAGTTTCATTTCTTCCTGTTTTCTTAGATAAGAGGATGTGAGGTATTGGGTTAACTGGCTTTGTCCACTTTCTATCGAGTAACACTCGTTCTTTATTAGTTATTGCCCTACTGGTTTGTGTAAGTAATTTAATAGAGAAGGCAGAAATTATAATACCTACTTACATGCAGTTCGTTCGCGAACATCTCGATTTTTTCTATAGTTTCTCTTGAAATTCGCAATGTGGATGAATTTGACCGACGATATATTGTATTAAAATATAAAAAAGACAATATTAAATAGGCAACGCCGGATAAAGAACTAAAATAATTCACATCGAAACAAAAAAAAATGTTTTAAACAAAGCGAACGGTTTTTAGATTTAATATAAGTAAACCCCACTAACTTACTCATAACTTAAAGGCCCAGCCACACCGGATGCGTGACTGCGTTGTATAGTGACATGTCGTAATGAGAATTGATACTACGCAGTGGAAAGTGAACGCGCACGCGCACGTGCACGTCACGCATCCGGTGTGGCTCGGCCTTAAGCGTCCCATCCTAATACAGACAGACCCGGTTACGCAACCTTTCACTTTTCACAACCCACTACCCACCACATGCCTGGCCAGACTAACCTACTAAACCACTTGAAACGTCATCTCCCATTTTACCTTTGCGATCATATTATTTCTCTATAACCCTTACGCCAATGAAATAAAGTCGAAATTGGACTTATTAAGCTATAAAGAAGGTAAAAGTTAAATTGTAACTGTTTGCCGTTGTTTTATTGGTATTGTGAATCTTAAAGTGAAGAAATAAAGCCTAAAATGCTTTCTTCAAGATATCACACTGCGTGCTTCGCACAGCTTTTAAGTTGGTTGAAGACGCTGTAGTCGACCTTCTCACAAGCTAGACTCTTTATCACTAGCTGTTTGTGTGAAATAGTAATAGCGACTTAATTGATATTTTTAATATAAACATTATGGCAAGCCTTGATCTAGAGAGGGGGGGGAGTCATGAAGGTCATAGGGGTTATGACCCCCCCCTGATCTTTCTTTCTTTCTCAAACATTAAACCATTTAATATTTTACGTCGTACTTACTTGAGTGGATTGTAGTACGCACCTGAAAAAAAGTCTTTAAAAGAAATATATTGTATGGCCGTATAAAAACACTAACAAAAGCCGTCATTGCCTCATCGTTGAATTACACGTTTTAAAAATCTACAATGTATTTAGCCTCACCAAAAACAAATGACCTCTTTCCACAGAAAAACAGCACTTAAAAACCCAAGTACGCTTCAACTCATTGTTTTTCAAACAAAATCCCTTAAGCATTATTCTATACTTGAGAATCCCGCCCCTATCACTCGACACTTGTCGAGTTCCGTGCTAAAAAAAACGCTTTACAAATAACGACATCCATTTACTTAAAACAGGAATAAACATGCATTAGCCTGCTTCTGGCGAGTGCTCTCGAAAGGGGAGGTATTACGAGGTCGGGCGATATCACAAATGTACAAAAACGTGGAGAATAAACGCTTTTCTGGTCTGGAGTGGATGAATCACGTTTAAGTTAAAGTTTTACGTGCCTAAGTTAAATGTGTTTATGTGCTTGACACACGTAGGTATGGGTAATATGACTATCAAATGAAAAATCCGCTGAGGCTCAAGCATCCGATTAAAAAATATTGAAATATTAAAATAAAATATGACAGGATAATGTCAAAAATTTACCTTGTCCCGAACTAAGCGTGTCCGTTACTGGTATGTATCTACTAGACAACGATAAAGATACTTATATTGTGAAATGCACAGATGAACTGTTACTCGTAAAACACTCGCTTTTAGTTTTAAAATAAGTTTTCTATATAACTCTAAGTCAACTGTAAGTCTATATGTATTTTGAGACACAAGGTTAATATTTTTCGTGCCATGGCCCTTAGTGTTCTAACATCTAGTTGTAAGTAATCTCACCTCTAAATACTTTGAAATGACAGTAACCTGTTCCAGAATAGTCCGCTAGGTATGACCACCCTTCAGGCGGGATGAGCACTAAGCCGAGGACCGCGTTAAGTGACTCTTAGCTCTTACCGGTGTTTTACGTGTGCCACGGAAGTCGTGCGCGAATGTCGAGTGGTTTGATAATACTATCATTTTGTCCACTGAATTTTAAACCCTTGTCTGTTTCTTTGTAACGTATTGTTTACGAGTATTAAATGGTTAAATGGATTTTTAAATGTGAAGCTTGGTTGCATTGGTTTTTATACTTTAACCTGTGATTCGTCTAAATAGGTTTAAGGATTTGTTGATTTCATTTTGTGTTGATATTAACCTTATTAGTGACGATGCATGTTTTTTTTGCTTTGGGGAAGGTTAACGAGCACATGCCACCCGATGGTTAGTGGAATATGAGACCCGTAGAGATTTGCATTCTCAAGACTATAATCACAAGACTGAAAATGTGTTGCCAATCCTGAGAACTAAGGAATGCCTCTATGCTAGTAATTTTACCAGTTGTCTTTCCCTACACCGGAATACAACAGTGCGGACACTGCAGCTTGGCGGTAGGATCCTGCACAGATCCTACCACCATTAACCTATATTCATCTACAAAGTAGTTAGGTTGGTTTTCACTGGAACACTTTCGTTTTGTTACTTGATGGCTTACATAGTCACGCTGCTAGATGAAACCAGTATCAACTCAAAATCCTTGTTAGTTTTGTTTGAAGTTCATAGAAGTTGATTTTAAAATACACGGTGGAAAAAATAAACGCCACTTGGACGGCAACTACGTTCAATATTGGAAATAGCCAATTCTACGCAAAGGAGACAACTTACTATTTTTGAAAAAAATAAATCCTACATTCATGGATTTTTGAAAAATTCGTCTGCTTTATCCGGGAATCGAACTGGTAATATGATAAAACAATAAAGTCGTGTTCTTTTCACCGTCTTTTTTAGTTTAAAGGTGTATGTGTAATAGATATGATCGTTATCAATGACCCTTTCGATTTGTATCAAAAAACACGACCTTATTGTTTTGTCATATTCGACCGTAGTTCGATTCCCGGTCAAGGAAGAAAAAAAATCAAAAATGCAGGATTAATTTTTTCAAAAATAAAAGTAAGTCTCCTTTGCGTACAATTTACTATTTCCAATATTTAAGGTAGTTGCCGTCCATGTGGCGTCCGTTTTTTCCACCCAGCGGCTCTATTCAAGACGGTATAAACAATATCGTATTTGGTCTGTTATCGAATTGTCAACGTTTTGATAGCTCTTATTTTCTTGACAGTAATGGCGGCTGACGTCAGAACAATACCATAACAGGAAAACTACGATATCGTTTATACCGCCTAGAATAGAGGCGCTGTATAGTTGTATTTTGAGTTACTACTGTTTTGATCTAGCAGTGCGTATGCGATTCTTCTGCCTGAGCGGCATTGATGACTTTCATCAGGGGCCGTATTCTACTCGGTAAAACCATATCGCCTTTGACATGTTATCGTATGGTTTTAACTCGGCTGTCATTACTATATATGTCATTACGATAACATGTCAAAGTCAATATGTTTTACCCAGTAGATTTCTCCCAGGAAATTATAGAGTAGTTTACCTCGTATCGTATCAAATATCAGAATTAAATTGTTTTTTTTTTAGTGTATATGCGATCACCTCCCAGTAACAAAGTTCTATGTTTACTAATATTTTTCAGATGACGCATATAAACGAACGGTTTTTAGATTGATTCGTTGAATTGTAAAAAAAAAATATTTCGACTTAAAGTTTAATTGTTAAATAGAATTATGACAATATAATACTCTAGATGTAAAATTTTCATATCTAGAGTATATAAGTTTAATTGTTAGTAACAAAATATGGATATAAAATATCTGATAATATGTACAGTCACGAACTTAAATTTGGGACCCGCCTTGAGTCCAGGTTGAGTCTCCTATAAGTTACAAATGATTTGGCATCCTTAATGACATTGACGACTTCAAGCCAAAGGGTCTAGCAGGCTAAGGAAGGAGAAGTGGCCCCTGTGACGAATATCGGATTTTTATAATGTCATTTGTTGGCTATCTCATAATATAGAAACACCCTAACTTTCAGCCCCCTATCTTGAACCGTCACCGAGATACTGTCAAAAACGTCATTTTATGGATACATTTTTCAAAGTCGTTTTTCTCCTGAACTATATAAGGTAGAGCAATCAAACCAAATCATAGCTACAAAGGATGGGTAGGAGTATAACTCTAATTTTTTTAAATATTTAATTCCATGAAAAAATATTGATTAAAATGTCAGAGAAATTTTTGACAGCACTTTTCAACAAGTATTTGTAAAGGTACAGCTATGGAAAAAATCACATAAACTGTTAATAGTATTAGCTAGTACCATGTGAAAAATCAATTCAATATAATTGGTGCAACATCCTTAAAAAAAAAAAACAAAGAACGCGTTCAATGAGTTTTTCATTCTGAAGATTTTTCGATCCAATGAGGTTTAACTTCGTTGCCTAGCAACAGAATGTTTATTTTGAACTTCACGCATGGCTGTCAATAAAGGTCAAACTGCTGCATCTAAGATAACATATTGTGTAACTCAGTTTTCATCGAAACTAACTACGAAATCCATGAAATGACAGATTTACTATGTTATAATTATTTAATACAGAAACTTAATGGTCAATTGTTTCTAGTACCTATTCAGTATCACCGTTTATGGAGTATAAAATAACTCATTACAGCAAACACTGCAATACAAGTCACGGAGATAATGACTATCATAATATTCGTCGTCCCATGTATAGGAAAATCTTATCCTGCAGTATTCGCAATATGTTTTTAACATAATATCTTCATCAGAAAGCGATATCTCAACATCTGGTAAAGATTGTACAAACAGTTTCTGTGCTATAGACTGTGGCAACTTGAGTGCAAATATTTTTGATTTCACGAATTCCATCTGAAACAATACAGGTATTAAATAGATAGTCAATGAGTTTGTCAATTTACGACCTTGTTTCGTTAAAATAATGTCAAAAGGTACATGAAGTTTGTGCTAATTTAATGTACACTTAAACTTACTTTCAACATTATTGAATAATCGGACTCTTCTTCGAAATAACATGTTGTTTTTTCCTTTAAACTATCCACTATCTTGTTGAATGTGCTAGCGTACAAACTAAGCGGTTGACGAGTCCGATTAATATTACTCATTATTATTTTTTGAAGTAAGTAACTGATTAATTATAATTAGCTAAGTACACTAATTATACGTACATGACAAAAATGTCAAAATAAAAAAATAAAAAATACAAATAGTTTGTATAGCTACATTAGAATGAGCCAAGTTCCTAATACTTACCAAAAAGGTCAGAATTTATTTTACAGTACAAACATACAATAGTTCAGTCATCGTCATCACTGTGTTCATTAATGACAACCACTGTATTGTGTGTTAAAAAGATTTTTGATAATGCTTCTGATGGTCGCAATATTTTAGAAAGGAATCTGGCATGACTCAAGTAATAGATAATACTCGCTACATGTGAGCAACATCCAACTGTTCTGATACCATTGGGACAGTCACAACAATAGCGTCGTACTCCCTCGATTTCGGTGGTATTGGGTGTGTAATCGATATAAACTCGATACGTTTTAGAGTTTCTATGACGAGATCTAACTTTGCATTGTATAATATTTGAAGTTTCCTTGACATAGCTAATGCATAACTCATTTTGCTGATCCAGTAATTCAGCTAAGTACGACACAGCTTGTGATAACTGATATGATCCGGTAAATAATACCTTTAGCTGGTATTCAGTCAATCTGGGGAAATCTAATATTTCGGAAGACGACAACATTTTTAACGTTGTTTTGCGTCTATTCCATCGTTTGCTTTCCACTTCGGTTATCAATGTATTCGGTTCATGCATCCTTTTTTCCATTTGTTCGATAATTTCGTCATCATTATCGCTACGACAGTCCATTCTCTTTCCATATTTGTTATGCAATATTCCAACTATTTTACAAATAGCTTTTACCTTTGGCAATATTTTGCTATCGAGATTGTGATGCAATAAACGATATTTTTGACTTATAACGCCATGTACGGCTTCTACTACCCAACGTAGTTTAGTGACTCGTCTGGACTCATTTGCTTCAAATGTGGGAAGTTGAGTCCTATTACCCTTCAGGCCTGGCATATGTACAATGTAACCTTTTTCAGTTAGGTATGAAATCACATCACGGAAACCACGATCCACGATGAAAACGTCGTTTGGTCGCAGCAGAGATTGGAAACCTGTATCTTCCATTACCAGTTTCATTATAGTAGCGTCATTTTGTGTACCATAAAATGGTCCAGCGATGTTAACGAGAAATCCGTTTGTTGTGCAAATCGTAAAGGGTTTGCACAACGGTACTTTCTTTTGGCCCGAATAAGATTTTCTCTGGTATTCATTATTCTGGCTCTTTTGATGACGAATGTACGTCCCATCAAAAATCAACGCTAATTGATCATCTAAGAGGCCCAGCAATCGGCGAGCGGTATGCGTTGTGTTAGCAATAAGTTCTTCACGGGTCATCATTAAATTTAAGAGCCAGGCTCTTGTCGGTGGAGTAATTGCCACTTTTCTCTATCCTGTGCCAGCCTTTTCACCTCCTGATACGACACGACATTCGCCTTCCGTCTTATTTGGTTAAAGTATGTGAGCCTAGGTCTTCCTCTTCCTCTTTTTCCTTCGACTTTACCCTCCAAAATGTTCAAAAAGAAACTATCGTGCCGCATCAAGTGGCCCATCATCTTTCCTCTTCTACATTCTATAGTTTTTAAAATATGTCTTTTCTCGTTCACCATCTTCAAAACTTCTTCGTTGGTTTTCTTTTCCGTCCAGCTAATTTTTTCCATCCTTCGCCAACACCACATCTCAAACGCTTCCAACCTTTCTCTATCTCTCTGTGTTAGTGTCCAAGCCTCGCTACCGTACAACGCAATGCTCCAGATGTAGATTTTAATTAAGCGTTTTTTAGCCTTTTTTGATATTTTAGTTCTTAATAGGTGCTTCTTGTTATTGAAGGCAGACGGGTAGTTGATGTATAACCGAATTCGATGTCGTTTTCAAAGCTGCCTAAAACGTCTGTCCACATATTACTTACTTGCTGCTCATGTTTGATTCCAAACAAACTAGCAACCAGTTTGTTTGAATTGCCAGTTCTTAATTTGAAAAGAGATATAATTAACGCCTGTTTAATACTTCGAGCGGAGGTATTTCTCATAGATGTAAGTAAAATCGTAAGTTCATCTATGTTATCTGATGTTAATCCGGTAAATACACGCAATTGCTTATCACACATTATTGTCCGGTTAATATTATCAAATAAAGATGTGTTTACTTGACCAGATAGATACCTTAGAAATGAACTGAGTTCGTTATCAGTAATGTTGCTTGTCGATGAAACAATACGTAAACGCAATAAATCATCTTCGAACAAATAATTGCCTATAAAATGAGACCTACAACATCGGTTTCCTTCTGGAATGTAAATGTTGGTACTTTTATAAACTATGCAACGAGTATCTAAGGAGACTCTTTGAAGGTTCGTACTTGCGTTACAAATAAAGCAGTATATGTGTGTAGAAATGACTCGCTGCATTTGCACTTCAAAACGTTCGACGTTTTGTTCTGCAAGCGGTTGCCAAGAATCATCCAAGTCATCATTTGCATTTCCCAATGAAGTACTGGAGTCACTAGACTGTTCTTCTGGTACCTCTAAAAGCCCAGCTACCACTGCTGTAGCCTCGGATGCTCGAGATGCCGTTGCACTTTTATAGGCTTTTGCCCGACATTTTTCGCATATAACATCGTTCACTGAAATTATTTTTTTGGTAGCACCAGTAAAAAATGAGGATTCATGAGCAGAAGATATTAGTTTTTTTTTTCCTTGCACTTTACGAAGAAACACATTGCAAATCTTGCATTTGTCGGACATTATTGCAATGATGACTGCGACAGACTTCTTGTCAGAGTGGCATTTGTTTATTATACTGGTAGATGATAATAAAATATACAAACTTTTTCGTATACGTATGTATCGAAGAGGTTTAGAGCTATCAAATAAACTGAAAATGCAAAGTGAAACACTTTCTTTGACATTTAATTTTTTTAAAGTATGTCGCACCAATTATAATGAATTGACATGGTACTAGCTAATACTATTAACAGTTTATGTGATTTTTTCCATAGCTGTACCTTTACAAATACTTGTTGAAAAGTGCTGTCAAAAATTTCTCTGACATTTTAATCAATATTTTTTCATGGAATTAAATATTTAAAAAAATCAGAGTTATACTCCTACCCATCCTTTGTAGCTATGATTTGGTTTGATTGCTCTACCTTATATAGTTCAGGAGAAAAACGACTTTGAAAAATGTATCCATAAAATGACGTTTTTGACAGTATCTCGGTGACGGTTCAAGATAGGGGGCTGAAAGTTAGGGTGTTTCTATATTATGAGATAGCCAACAAATGACATTATAAAAATCCGATATTCGTCACAGGGGCCACTTCTCCTTCCTTAGCCTGCTAGACCCTTTTCTTGAAATGGGTCACACATTAACGATCGCTATAGTACATTATATTTTTTATATACTTTTAAAACCAAACAAAACTTCTGGTTTAAGTATAATGACAAACCCCGGAGCCTCCACTCCCCAATTTTATTTAAATATCAAACCAAAACCATGGAAAATTTAAAATTTGCCGTTCCGGTAACTCACCAGCGTTTAAACTGCCTTAAGTGTGCAGAATTTGAGCAAAAAATCGTTATTTCAACAGTTTATGGTAACGAGTTGAAAGAGGAAGTGTCCAAGGTCGCAGTCAATGACCCGGTCAAGCGCGAGTCGGTGTCAACGACCACCGCGACAATGCCATGGAAATTTACAAGGCCTTTTTTTGGTGGTTTCCACGTTTAGGCTTTTGTTCGAGCGACTTTGTAATTAATTTTAAGTGTTTGGTTTTTGTTTGAAGTAAGAAGTAAGTAATAAATAAGAATTAGTTTAAGTAGGAAGTCATTGCTATTTTAATTTATTTATTTTAGTTTACTCAAGGATTATAGACTTTCTGCGTTTGTATAATGATATGAGAGACGGTGCAAAGGACTTGAGTACAGATCTCAAAGAAATGCACGAGGCCTAGCCAAGATGAAAGTGCCACGAATCACGCCACGGAAAAACACCAAGAGAGTGGCAATCATGGCAAGCTAAGAGCATGCAAAACTTATTATAGAAAGAGAGGACCAGAGCTGGAGCAATAAACTTAGGAAGCTCAGCAGAAGACAACTCCGTTGCATTATCGGAGTCACCGAGACCACGAGATCACCGGACACTTGGGGTTAAACATGTCCTAACGATGATTGGCCTTTATGACAAGACATATTGTAAAATGTGCGGCGAAGAGGTGGAGACAATGAAACACATACTGAGTGAATGTGATGCCCTCGCAGGAGTTAAAATGAAAATCCATAGCTGTGACTACCCAGAACCAAACGATTTCAAGGCACTGCCATTGCACTCCACTATCCGCTTTCTGGAAGAAATGAAGGCAGCATTGGGCTAAGCGCTAAATAAAAAGAGGACACAAAAGATCCCACAGGGTTGAATCGTATCCGCAAGAAGCCCACCATATTTTAGTTTATTATTATTATTGTTATTTGTTGTTCATTTGAGCTTAAGAGCTTCCTTTTAAGTACCTAAACAATGCCTGACTTGCCTGAGCGACGAGTACCTATAGGTAACCATATGTTGAAAGGTTCTGGGTCATAGTCCCCATTCGGATCAACATGTACAATAATTTATCGAGGGGTTTGCCATTAGTGTATGGGATTTTTTAGTGTTGTTTACGAATTTTGGATCCAGGTTAGGATTTTATTATTTTATAAAACGTATCACTACAAGCTTTTATTTAACTTTAAAGCATATTACAGTTCAAAAAGTATTAAAAAGATTTTCAGGGTTGGGTTCAGTCGGTTAGACTCGCATCATCAACACCTAATAAGACGGCTAACCGCAATGTAGAAGTCGAACAATTCTGCACTCTATTTGTAACTACAGTAAATTTAAAATGCTTATACTATTACTGTGTAGTTCCATATCTATACATCATACATATCAGGAGACAATCTCACATAAATTGACTTAGTCCCAAATTAAGCTATAGACTTGTACTATGGCTACGATATAAATATTTTATGTGTATAGAGAAATGCATATAAATCATCCAAGACTCTTAAACAAACATTCGTGCTCATCACACAATTTTTTTCCTGAATCGAGAATCAAATTAGGCTAACCGAGTCGTCAAAATATGTCGAAATGTATTTTATGACAGCAACGCGTCGTAACATGGCGTTATTTTCATCAATCATTTATAGCCTTGTTCGCCAAAAGCCGAGGTGCTCGTAATTAAAAGATTAGATTGCCATCGGCCGTTGCTTTATTGAATTAATAGAAGTTGATCCAAGTACCCGTTTTTCGGGCTACAAATGTCAGGCTACCTACATATGAGGGTTTCTATACTACTCGGTAAAACAATAATTAATGACGTCATATGGTTTTTTTTTAAAACTCGACCACTGTTAGAAGGCGTCTATTCTATTGAGAAAATAATATATTTCCTCTGACATGGTATCATATTGTTTTCAATTCGGCGACCATTACTGTCAAGTAAGAGTATGTTGGGGTAAGATCGGATCGGGTCAAGAACGGATTCAAATTACTACTAAAGGCTCCTGGCACCACACCCACCTACGCTATATTGTTGCGCCTTGCGCCCCGCAGCCCGCAGCGCCAGGAATCGAAAACTTGTAATTTGATTCGATTTGTAATTTGAATTAACCGGTCTTGATACGATCCGATCTTACCCCAACATGACCTATCGTTACGTTAACAATATGATAACATGTCAAATGCAATATAGTTTTACGGGTAGACGTTGCACACGGTAAAACCATATTACATTTGGCATGTTATGGTATTGTCAACGTTACGATAGGTCTTATTTACTTGACAGTAATGGCGGCCGAGTCAAAAACAATACTATACCATGTGAGAGGCATTACGGTTTTACAGTGTAGAAAAGAGGCCCTGAATAGTTTGGAGGCGTCATTGTTTGCCACAATAGTTAACAAAAACTTGCGCTTGCGCGTGTGTGACAATACCTGTGACGAACGCGGTCGACGAACCGAATAATATTAATCACCTCATTATTAGCGTTGAACGACCTGTGCTAAACGCTTAGTGCCGAAAACAGTTACTAGTTTATTAAATAACACTAGGATATAATGACGCTGTTAGCCTACGTAAACGATTTTCGAAAACTGTCAAAGTGTATTTAATTGACATAAGCGCTTGACGCGGATAACGTGTTTTAATGTTATACGTCCTTACTTATTATAAACGTGAATAACCGTGGGGTAAGCTAAACCATGCGTTGTCCTTATTATCATTGTGACATTTGAATTTGACAGATAAGGATAAGACAAGACATACCATTACCAAGACTATCATTTTTATGTCCTTTCATCTTTGTCTATTCATATATATATATATATATATATATATATAAATTTATATATAATGATATATTTATATAAGTATATATCCATCTGTCTATTTGGCATTGTATTAAATTATTTAACTAAGATCTAGCTCATATTTATTTATTTATTCTTAGAACTTGAAATTGGTTATTTAATATTAACGTAATTGTGAAACATCTAGTCCCTTTCATTGTTGTACGTTTGGCTATTTATTTTTTCAAACTTTTCCCAATCGCTCAAAGGTTAACTGGAAGAGATCCCTTAAAGGGATAAGTTCGCCTTTGTACATACCTTTTGTGTTTCTGTCATTTTGTTGTTTGTTATTTTCCCGTTTGCACAATAAAGTATTTACATACATACATACATACATACAAGACAACAAATAAAAACCATAACAATCTCGAAATGCATCTTGTCAACGGCCGCTGGGTTTGTTGTAATAAAACCAAGTGTTATTGAAGGTAAACTGGCTTTTTATAACAAGCCATCAAACCACCCCACATGAAATCGGCTACGAAGCAAGATAGACTACACAAAAGTAGAATACTCGTAGAGTCCTTGTACAGTCGAATTCATAAATATACATACACTTTAGTACCTTGTCACTTTAGACGCTGTGACAAGTCATATATGGCAGATTAAACATGACATTAAATAGACAAGTGTACACGTACTTATGAACTCGACTATACCGTTCATTGACTCCAATTCCGAAGTAACTAAAAACAAAAACATGACCAAAACAAAAATAATTACCCTCTTCATAAATACCTAACGAGCTCGAGACTCATCATATCAACCCCAAAAAAGCAACCCTTAATTAACAACTGTCATGGCGCCGTAAATCGCCCACACAACTACTTGGAACACACAACTATAATATATGGCGCGCGTGAAACGTAACATATGTTATTTATTTCGCCCGTCCACGCCTCTCTCGAACAATGGGGATAGGAAAAACTATTATAAGCAGGGGAAATGGGCGGCAAGATGGGAGCTGAGAGCCTTTTAACTGCCGTTATAGCCGTGATACGTATACCAATTAGAAATGGCACTGTTTATTCTTTTCATGAGGTCGCTGTGTAAATGAAACACTGTCAGTGCGTGCTGGAAATATTTGGCCAGAGAAAGGATAGTTATAAACTTGAAATGAAATACAAGAAGAACTTAGAAAAAAAAGGGATAGTATGACCTTGTTTAATACTTTTTTTTAATATACCGAAGTAAAACAGCAGTGACGTTTCGTACCAGCTATCATTCCAAAAATAACTAGTTAGATAATCCCTGTGACGGCTCATCTATATCTATACTTCTATATCTATAGGGTGCCTCTGGCCTTGGGGCTTTAAATGCAACGACCGAGATAATAAGTTCAGTTTCAGGAGTAGAAACGATCCATGCATTTAAAGCCCCAAGGTCAGAGGCACCTGTATACTAATATTATAAAGAGGTAAAGTTTGTGGCGTTGTAAGGGGTAATCTCCGGATCTACTGAACCGATTTTGAAAATTCTTTTACCAATGGAAAGCCACGTTATTTGCGAGTGTCATATATATTAACCCAAAAAAAATGTTTATTGCCCAACGAAGTGGGCACGGGAACAGCTAGTACGAGTATACATATAGAAGTATTAACCTTGTTTCTTTGACTTAAAAATACTACACGGCGAAGTACTCGTATACCAACTACCCCTTGCCTTCGAGTATATAGTTCGTGTTTGAATCATGCAATGATTGAATTATAATTAGAGGAAGGGCGACTGCACAACAATGAAGTCTTTGACATGTTATCCTAATCCCCCTATACCAAGCCCTCTAAGCCTCTTCAAGAAATTTCGAAGGGGCTCATTAACGTCACGGGAGACCGAAGATCTGGCAGTTTCCTCGCTCAACGCACTAGTTTAACAATGAAGCGAGCAAATGCTGCCAGCATCTTCGGGACAATACCACCGGGGTCTATTTAGCGTTTTAGTTTTAGCTTAGTTTAAATTTTTATTTGTATTTTTTTTATTAACATCCTCCTGTTTGTTAGAAGTTATTTAAATCTATATAAAAATGAATATTTGTTTGTTTTTCCTCAATGTGTTCCTAGAGCATTGATCAAATTGTGACGATTTGATGGGTTCTTCTGTGCATTCCTACGACGTTTCCCCGACCAAGAAATCTATGAATTTTTTTTTTTTAGTTGACGCGGCATTGGAACGCATGCAAGGTGCAGCTAGTAAGTAGTACATCTATCTCAATACATCAAATAATTGAGTAAATAAGGTCTTCTCCTAATATAAACAAAAAACATAACGAAATTAGTAACAAAAGCAAAAGGCCCGCCTACGTCCCCGTCAGAAACCAAGCACCCTTTGGGAAATACGTAAAGCTGATAGCAAAAATCCCCCAGCTTATCATTATAAGGTTAGCCATGTTTCCGCCAACGCTCTCATTTCATACCACGTCTTATAAACGAGAGAAAAATAACTCTGGAAGTCTGGACGTACCTAGGGGGTTGTCTAGGGTTGACACCCGCTGGTTTTAGCGTTTTGATTTGTGGCCGCATGCAGAGTGAGCATTATAAATCACATAACCCTAATAAGACAGGCGGAATAGTTATTACTTATGAGTGAATTTACAAACAATGTTATGTATTTCAGACAGTTTTTAGGGATCTGTACTAAAATGGTAAAAAAAGTGTTGTGGTGAGAGTTCCCGAAATGCCTAAAATGTTTAACTGTTGATAGTTAGACATTGGAAGTATGGGTTAAAACTGAAAATAACAGCAAATTTCACAAACCTTTCACCAATATATGAAAACGCTGTACTTGCTTATTCTAAACTATTCTTATCGTTTCTTTTTTACTTGTACCTGGATAATTTATTATGCCTTTCTTTTAATCATGATTTTTATTTACAGCTTGTAATATACAAAATGTTACCGTACTCTATCTTAGAAGTTTATGAAACGAGAATTCTAAAGTAATCCAAACTAATTAATATTTTTTTTATGGCAAGGAGAAGGCACATGACAACTCAGGCCACCAGTGGAAGAGTCCGACCAGCGAGTGTTGACACAAAAAAGGCGGCAAATTCAAAATGTCACTAACTAGCACGATAATGTGACAGCTTTTCTTAGGTTTTGACCTATGAAGAATTTGAGAAAAATGCTTGTGTCACCACTCGCTGGTCGGACTTTAAGTGGGATCTGAGACCATAGACATTTGAATGCTCAAAATTACAATCTCAAGACTGCAATCCTAAGGCTTCAAATGCGTTGCCACCCCTGAGGAATGCCTCTATCCTAGTAATTTTACCGGGTGTTCTACCCCCACACTTGAACACAACAATACGAGCACTGCTGCTTTAATTAAAAATATATGAGATATACCTACGCGTAGGTAACAAAAATAAAATTATGAAATCGAAGTTAATAATTTTTATAAATTAACCCCCTTACTAATAAACGTTGAGTAACGGTGGTATAGCTATACAATGTTTTGTCCTTATCTGTCATTGTGACATTTGAATTTGACAGATAAGGACAAAACATTGTATAGCTATACCACCGTTACTCAACGTTTATTAGTAAGGGGGTAAGAAAACAAAACCAAAATAGTTACTTTTTTTGCAAAATAAAGTTTAACTTTTAAGCGTTTCATTGAAATTGATTCTATTTTCTACGAGTATACTCCGTTTGTTTAGGTACTTAAAAAAATGTAAACAATCCAAACCACGTGGCATTGTTAAACAGCCAATCAAAACTGTTTTATAGCACTTTGACGTATCAGTGTTGTGCTTCTATTGGCTGGCGAACTATATCACGTGGTTGTTTTGTTTACATTTTTTTCAAGTACCTAAACAAACGGAGTATAGTCGATTTGTATAAGATTACCCCCCTTATTTTTTTCATACTCTTTCTTGCCCAGCGTAAATACCGCATAGTATCCAAATATTGCTGATGGCAAAAAAACTAATGACCTTTTTTTTATTTCATTATCGCACGCGCCATCCTTATTCCGTATTACGTAATCACGAGGTGTCGCGTGGCGGTCGCAGATACTGAAACAATGCCGCGTAATCGCCCACGCGGAGCTTACTCATTCCTTCTCATATTCCTTTTCATTTCAGGATTATTTATTGCTTTTTCCTCTTTTCCAATAAGTAAAGCCTCGACCACAACGAAGCTTAAAATACGTTGATGCAACGTTTAAGGCCCAGCCACACTGCTTGCGTGACGTGCACGTGCACGTGCGCGTTCCCTTTCCACTGCGTTGTATAGTATGAATTCTCATTACGAGATGTCACTATACAACGCAGTGGAAGGCGAACGCGCACGTGCACGTGTACGTCACGCAAGCGGTGTGGCTGGGCCTTTATGCAATGACGCGTGTACTGGCATCATGTTTTTAATATGGCGTTGTGTTTTTTTTTTTAATGGCGTAGGTAAATTTGGGATCTGTGACCCATAGACGTTTGCATTATAGAAACTAAAAATGCGTTGCCACCCCTGAAGGCTGAGATGAAATCCCTCTATGCTTGTAATTTCTCCGATTGTCTTATCCTCAAGCCGGAACACAACCATGCGAATGCTGCTTGGTGGTAGGTTGTAGGATAACATGGTGGTAGTGACCCCAAGGACCCTGCACAAGATCCTACCACCACTAAATGGTTTGGACGCAGCGCATTTTACTCAGCGTATTTTATTACAATGTATGTACAGTAGTTCCAGCTTCTTAATAGCTTTCGGTTGCCTATTGCTATCACGCTTGCACTTGCACCTGACAATATATTTGTCAGTCGTGTGTTGTAGAAAAACGAACATTGCCATTAAGAAAATTGATGCACTGTATGTATGGGTTGCAAACACCTTTAGTTCTAATGACAATACAATAATATAGTACCATTGGGCTGGGCTGATGATGGAGACTCGGGGTGACCATAGGAACTTCTAAATTACACATGATAAACCCGTCGTGTTTGGGCTCGTTAGAATCGTCTGCGAGTGTGCAAAAAAGTACAGTCAGCAACAAAATCGTGTCCAAAAAATGATTTTTTTGAGAGAAACTTATTAAGCTGAGACATGATCGATCGTTAAACAAATAGCAGATTTTACCATTTGTTATTTTCTACTTTGTGCATTTATCTTACAACAACCTAACAATTCTAAAATCATATTGTGGTACAGATACCCAAAAGAAAAAAAAACCGGCTTGAGGTATCAACAAGAAAATGCAAGGTACCGAATTTCCAAATTAAGTGCACTCTTCTTGCAATAAAAGAAAAACGTATCACGGGGATTCTGCTCAGAGGAGAAGAATAATATTATTTTATTGTAAAAAAGGATTTGGACCAAAGCTTCCACAGGATCGAAAGTGTATGTCCGAAACTGACCATCTGGATAAGATAAGATAATCCATTGAATAACGCACTTACAATCGCAATCGTTTTCATGTTGAAATTCGATGGCGAGTCTGCATACAAAATGAAAACAATTGTTCCACTTTGAAGTCGATTGCGATTGCGAGTGCGTTAGACAATAGCGACGCTGGTCAAAAATACTTTTCATTTTGAAAATCGAACGCTTGTCTGCATACAAAATGAAACCAATTGCTTTGTTTTGAAGCCGATCGCGATTGCGAGTGAGTTACGCGAAAGGCCTCCTGCTTTTAAAGCATTTTAATATTTTACCCTAGTCTAATTGGGTATGCAGAATATTTTAGTAATGTTTGAAAAGAAATGTTGCCTGTCAATTCAAGCCGCCATATTATTTATGGACGCCATAGTGACAGGAGTAGGTCTGATTCCTAATTCCCAACCTGTCAAAACCTCAGAGCCATCGGCATTCAGCCAAACAGATTCCGATCACCGCATTAAACAGGTCGTAAATATTTATTGAGCTTCCTGTAATCGTTGCCTTTAATATCGGAAAGCTATTATCAGAGCGTTATCGCGGCGTTATCGCAGCGATATCGTCTTAGCGTGGTTGCCGTGTTACTGAATTTACGTGCGGAATTATGGTAAGGTAATGGTTAAGTAAGGTTTTTATATCAGCTCGTTATCTTCGAAATGAATATGATAATTTTATTTTATAGTCGAAAGTTGAAGCAATAACAAAATTTATTTGTTTACATGCATCGGTAAATAATTCGGAAAATCGCAAAACTTCAGAAAACAGTTTCTGTGATCCAGCTATTCTTAAAGTGTGTTCCGTGGAGCTCTCCTTCGCAAAATTAAACTAAAATAGTAGTATAAATTATGTAAGTAAGTAAACTCTTAATTGCACAAAAAAAACATATTACAAAAAAACACTTAGGTATATGAAAGTAAACAATGTACAAAGGCAAAATTATCCCTTTAAGGGATCTCTTCCAGCTAGCCTTGTAATGACTGGGTAAGGACAACGCACGAGGATGGCAAAAAACAAGTATGTAATTTTGGATTTCAATGAAGAACATTTTAAGCGGCTCCAATTTATTAATATTTAGTACAAGCCCGTGTGGTTGCCGGCTTAGAATAGTGCCACTCCATGTCTTCCCGTGGATGTCGTAAGAGTCGACTAAGGGAATAAAGGCTTGTAGTACTGTTAGGCGATGGGCTTGCAACCTGTCACTAATACGCTGGTAAACATCTTAGCCTGATTGTGCAAAATGTGGTTACAGACTTATCAACAAGTTTTTAGAGTTGTTGGTAATTCTGTAGCTCTGCCTACCCCACTCTGGGAACGAAGGCGTGAGTTCATGTATGTATGTATGTAGTTTTTCAAAATGGTTCCGCCGCTAAAAAAGTTTGAACACCGCTCCTCTAATTAAAGCTGAAATTGGGTTTTGATAGTTTTTTATCTTACATGACTTAGGTCTTGACTCTAAACTATCCCCAGAATTTAGTTGACGAAAAATAACTGCCAAATTAATGATATAGAGGGCAGTTATAACAGTAGCATCGCTCAGTACATCCGGTTCTCGTTTCACCCATTTTCTATACATTTTCCGGGGTTAATGCATGCAAGGCACGCGCACCCGATCGCTTCACGGCTGTACCTACTGTCTATTAACTAAATACGGGTCCTCGGGCCTACTTAGGAATTCGGCCGCCGTTTTTAGGGTACCGTTACGTCATGATCAAAAATCCATGTTACAATGCCAGTCAGAACCCCTTTTTTAATGAAATGTCGAAGCTATTACAACGTGTCTATCAACCGTGGTTCTGATTATCCTGAGATGGATATCGGTAGATAAAATTTTACAGGACCAGTCATTATGGACTTGCAGCGGCCTATGACCAAGTAAATAAATAAGAAATCGATATTATACTATGCGTCAGGATTCCCACTCCGCGACTCACAAAGCTATAAGTCTCCCCCCCCCCCATCCCAACCCCCATTCCTAACCCCCCTTTTTGGAAAAACCCCGCGGATAAGTAAACGGAGAAAGGACTTTCTCCTCCGGCCTTTCAGCACTGGCTGGGGTAGTATCCGCGGGAGTCTAAATTCTAGTTGGTAATAGGGGCATTGGTGTTTTTAGCCGGTGCGAGCCCGGCAGTACCTGGGCCCTCCATTCCCAGGTCTCCGGAAGGGATTTTTATCTCTCCCCCTTTTTCTTAAAGTAATTCAAGTCAAAAGCAAACAAAAGCAAGGACTTTTGTCTTTGGCCCCTCAGGCGATTACCAAAAAAAAAGAAAAAAAAAAAAGAAATAGATATCAGAGAACAATCTCAAACAAATTATTAACCCATTATACCCATAGTACAGTCGACGTTAATATGTTTAAATTTTTACACCTTATTTTAAAGGAATAAGATTAAAAAATAGTTCGACCGTACCTAAGTACTATAGTCACTAGACGTACAACAACAATAAACATATTCTTATTTATATATTTTTAGGAAAAAATACTTACTATTATAGAAAACATCCAAGATTCCTATTGTTGCGGTTTCTTTAACGTAAACATGTAATTTCTTCAAACCAACCGGTTAAAGACGAGGTAGGCCTTGTTGGTAGTAACCCTGCCTGCTGTTGAGCTAGAGGTGCCGGGTTCAATTGACAACAATTCATATGTGCTAAGGTAGTAAAATAAAAATACCGTTCGTAGATTTTACACTGCTGATTACAGTAAAAATATTTTTGTTTTTTTTTATGCAGTAGTTTTTTTTATATTTAGGAAAAACAGTAAAAAAAGTTGGATTGAGAATGTTAGGAATACACTTATAGTCCCCTTGTCCATTTATTACCATAAGAATTGAAAAAAATGTACAACTGTCATGTCCATTTTTCATCTGTCTGACGGATTACTTGATTCTAACGACACGCTTTCAATTCTCGTAATACTATTGTTTTGATATACGCTATTTAAAATGAAAGTGACTAACGGATTTGTAAAAGCGGATAGCCGCAATCTGCCCAAAGTCGACGAATTTATGTTGTTACAGTTGTTATGGTTGACAAGTGACATGACATGACAGTCAGTTCTGTTTCTGTTTAAAGTTACTTTTTTTTATTTTATATCCTGCTAAGATCACGATTTGTATATACGGTCTTTTTAATGACTATATCTTTAATATATTATTAACGACGAATTTAAGTTAAATAAAGAAAAACCGAGAAACACGGGTAGTCTAATTTTTAACGAGCTATTATAAACGCGAAAAAACAGAAATACTTTTTTTTTTGAAATGTTGTCAATTCCAGGTCAGTGTTAATATTTGTGTGATGATATACCTAATTCAAGCCTAGAGCTTAGCTTAACACTGAGTCAATATGTCCGAGATTGTCCCCGACACTATTATTACATTATTAAAATATTTGTAATGGCGACAAAACTAATAAATGGTCGGCATTTACAATATAATATAATAGGGAGCTATTTTTACATTTAAGAAAAAAAACTGCTAGTTTTTTTAAGCAAGATAATTTACAACACACGGCAATTACAAAAATCACAGACACGGCATACATTTACAGCGTCTCATAATACGCGTACTACCATAAAGGGGTCCGTTACAAAACATAACCCCGCCGACCCCCCAACTTCATAATTAGGTGGGCAGTACAATAAAAACTAATGAAGCGCCCTCTGCCAATAAAAGACAGCCGACACCATTTGCCAGATTTCATTTTATTTCTTTCTTTGAGACAGTTTTGGAGGTTATTTGTTTGGGTGTGGCGTGATGAAAAATTAGCTCTACGGTTGGCCTTACCTACATATAAGAATCTGGACACTTTAGTGCTTTGTCAGTTTAACGTCAAGTTTGAAATAATGGACTAATCTGTCAAAGGCGTTAACGCGACAAGGTACTAAAGTGTGCACCTACTTATAAGGTTGACTGTACCAATTACACGTGATCGTAACTCGATGATTAATTCGCGTTGATTATATTTAACCGGGGATCGATTTGGTTACTTCAAGTTCCTCATTTGTAGGTATGAGGGAAATGTCAAATTTTAACAAAACTTAAAGAAAATCCGCGGTTATAATTAGAAAGACTTTATTTACATCCAACTAAGTACAGAATTCAACATTAATACAATTAAAAATTAAAACTAAATGTATTTAAATTAAAATTAAACTAAGCTACTCAAATATTAAAGATATAAATAATAATCACCTCTATAAAAAGAACACCCCCTCTAGCAGGTCCACTCGCGGCATGGTCCCCATGACACTGGCTGCATTACCTCTCTGGATAGCTAGCCCAATCCTTTGGGAGAGGTAAGCACCAGGGCTGGTTAAAAAAATACCAAATAACATTAAGTGTATCTTTTAGTATATAACTTTGAAGGCTATTTTTTTTTTAAATATGAGTTTTAGCCGATATAACAAAACACGTGTTCATTATTTTTTCATGTTCTTAAACATATAATCAAAAAAAGTTGGAAAATAGCATGTTGTTTTTTTTAATTCTCTATAGTAGAAGTTAGCGGGTTTACTCACTTTTCAGTACTTTGGAGGTCATTTTCTCCCAACAGGTTGAGTTTGGGCCGCAAAAAAAAAATACGTGTCCGTTATTTTAGACTACTCTTTAACATATATCAAAATAAACCGAATCAGAGCCGGACAGTTGGGTACCTTTCCTTGTCAGTATTAATGGCACTTTAAAAAAACAATGAAAGGTACTTAACCCTTTTGAAAACACAAAATACTATTGGTGCAATTGGGAATCTGATAACAAACATAGTCATACACAATTTCGCATTTATAATGTTAGTAGAGATAATAGGGATATATATGTGGAATTAACTGAAAAAAATATGATGAATTTTGCATTTTTTTGAGTTATTCGATCCGTTAATAAACACGGGTCGACCCACCGTAAAAAATCGTCTTGTTTCAACGCATGTTGCCGCCTTGACCACAGAAAATGGATGCTGTTGGTCCCGTTTTGAATTTTGTGATTAGTCATAACTAATATCATACAACCCCCTGCTTTTCTAGTTCTTGAGCCAGCATTTTCTGCAATTTGGTTTTATTTTTATGCAGTCTGGTAGTCGCCCTTATAATTAACAATAAAGTGTCACCAGTGAAACTGAAATAACGTAAATCTGTCACGACGTAAATATTACACACGGGTGATACTTATAGAGCTAACTGACTTTGAAAAAGGTAAGTTTTTCTCATTTAAAAAAATGATAAAATTAAATATATTCGACACATACTAGTAAAACATGTGGTAAAACACTTAACTCGACTTGGCCATCAACTGGTTTAAAGAAATGGATTTAGTATGTTTATATGCTGTATAATATTTTCATCTTCATATCTTAATTTTAGAGCCTTACAGACCACACTTAAATAGTAATGTTCTTGTAATTTGTGATTGTCATTTTTTAAATAACAATTACTTTACTTACAATAAATATCAAATTGCCCCCATGCTTCCCTATATTGAGGTCAGTGCCCTGAGATAACGAGGTCTAATTATGTATGTTTGTATTTAGACTCTGTATTGCACAAAAAGAAGAAAGTAAAAAAGAAACAGAAACACAAAAGTTATGTACAAAGGCGAACTTATCCCTTTAAGAAATTTCTTCCAGTTCCAGTTTTAGTTTGTGTAAGGGAATGGACTTACGTACTGATTTATTTAAAGAAGAGATGGACTGACGGAGGCTTTCGGTTCAAAGTGCACTTCCCAACCGGGGTCGCATTATGTATTTACTTAAACCTTATTAGACAATCGTATTTATTTATTTTATACCGGTTTTTATGTAGGTACTAAAACATTGTAAGAAGGAAATTAAACACAAGCACACTACTACTACTGGCTGAAAATCAGTGCTGTAGGTGTCTGACACCTCAGCATAATGCACACACACTCCGTGCTATTTCTGTCACATTGTTTCTATTTGTGTGTCTTCTGTGTAATGAATAAATGTTTTTCTTCTTCTTCTTCTTCTTCTTCTTCGTATGGTTTTATCTGCAAAAAGAATACAGGATATCCCTCTTATTCATAAACGCGCAATAGCTGAAGTGTGCTTGAAATATGCTTTGTCCTTATTGATGAATACGACCTGTTTTTATCTATGTCACAAATGCATGAAATATACAAGTAACTTATAAATAAAAATAAAGAAATATCAGGGGACAAATCCCACACAAATTGACCTAGTCCCAAACTAAGCTCTAGGCTTGTACATGGGTAGTACCTAGACAACGATATACTTACTGATGTAGAGAAATACAGACTTAAATACATAGAAAACATCCAAGACTCAGGAACAAATACTCGCGCTCATCACACAAATATCTGCCCTTACCGAGATTTGAACCCGGCAACGCTAGCTTTGTAGGCAGTGTCACTACCAATGTCTATGCTAACATGTCGTCAAACCTATTCTATTTTATTCTAATTTTAATTAATGGCTTTCTCTCCTGCTAAGGTGTATTTCGCCAATGTCGAGTTATTTATAATCACTGCCATGGACTTTTTAGAGAAATAAGGCCAAGGAGTATTTTTTCAAATGGACTAAACAGAAGCACATTCTGTTAAGTCTACAAGTAACCAATATTCTTTAATATAAACTGTCAATCTAAAAGATGCGCCTTTTATAAAATATCGTTAATACAAAAATAGAATGGCACATTTTTGTAGTTTTAAACAGTAAAAGAGCACGCTGTATCAATGTAACATTGTAATGTATTCTCTGGGGGTTAAAGTCCAGGACACCCACTGCAGTGCCGCGGACGCAAGGTCACGTGCCGCCGCAGGCGCAGTGCAGCGGCAACAGTGGGTCAGGAATAATTGATGTGTGCAACTTGTGTTGCCGCAATAAAATTGGGGGTCAGGCGCTGAATTGACACGGTAGTATGGCTGTTTGAGTTTGAAAGAGCATTTTATACACTATAATATACAGGGTCGTCATGTTGTCTTGCAGTTGTAAAGAAAAGAATATTGTATAAAAAGTTAATATAGTTCATTTATATGTAAATTGAACAATGTTATATGTGTTTTGAGGACCATACCATCATAACGTAAACATTTACGAAATGAATACATACAATTTCTTATTACTGTAACAAGACATGAATGGTAGTCCAAGGAATCGTATAATGTAGTAATAGAACACTTTTATATAGTTGTGTGTTCATGTCATTTAGAATTGTTGTATTAATAGGTACAGCATTATTACAACAATCCCATTATGCGAACTTGATAATTGATTATACCATGCATTGTGTCTGGAGTTCATGGACTAACTACAATACTGGTTCGTTTTTGCCATGACCTTATAAACTGATATAGGCATAGCAGATACATACGTGATTGTTGGTCAAAAGACCTAAGTCCCTATAATTTTTTAGTCGATAGAAAAAAGAAACGATAGCAGCCTTTGCATCTTGGCTAGGCCTACTGCAAAATGAATTAACGATAAGTCTATTGACCTTTTTTAAAAAGCCAACGTCTAATTTAATTCATTAAGATGAATTAGAAACTTGAGATTATGAGAAAATTGTATTAAAGTTCAAAACGTTCTTAATAAATAAATCTAGGCTTTAAAATAACAGAACTTTTCACTGTGCAAATAAAATAATTCTTATATCAAAACTTTTACCAGCCTGAGTATGTATAAAGGAATAATAAAAAAAGCCAAATCGTAGAATTGCAGCTGCATAATGGATTTTTATTAAACCCTAAGTTAGCTTATAATTTTTGCTTATACAGCTGTTAACTACCTGGATTTACACTTGAAGCTGTATAATTTGGGGCCTCTTTTGGATGTACAGTGGCTGTATATCCGGATATACAGCCCCTATGCAGCCAAGTTTAACAGCCTAAAGTAAAAGAAGAATTCATAGTGCAAACTTTATACAGTTATAAATGTTTATTGCAAGAGCTACAAGGTTAATAGAAATAATGCCGCTTTTGACTCCTTTACATTGTGAGTGAAAGTGGGTCTACTGAAACTATGTCTCGTAGAGAACCCTCTAGAGTCCGCTCGGTACTCCTGCGGTATAAAATTTAAGTTTTCAATGTCCGTGATGTTGGAGCCAGTAATGTACGGAATACAAATTCAGTGGCATTTCATAAAGTGCTTTATGATGTGGAGTATCATGCGACAGGACACGCTCGTGACGCAAGGTAGCTGTTGGCTTTAGTGTTATTTAATAGAAATTTATATACGAGTCCAGCTATTCATAACTGATATAGGTACGCTTTTCGATATTATTCTACGGTATCAATACATTTAGTACGGTCTAATCTTATTAATAACTTATTATAAACGCGAAAGTTTGGATGTTTGAGTCGTGTGCAACAGCTAGTAGCAGATAAAACGACTTTCGGGTTTCGTCTCTCTCACTCGCTCTTATACGATCTTAACCGACATTACCTGAGGGCTCAGACAAGATGCACTACGCTAACTAACGTTTCTATTCGATTCGTTTTTAAAACAATCGCGTCACTGGAAGATGGCATGATACGAAAAGTCACGTGGTCTACCAGTGACGCGATTGGTTTAAAAACGAATCGAATAGAAACGTTAGTTAGCGTAGTGCATCTTGTCTGAGCCCTCTGAACCCGCAAGACTTTTGAAGACTTCTAACAATGTACTTGAGATTATTCTAGATCGACCCAGGTATCTCCAGATGAGTATTTTAATGCGTTTTCCGGTTAGCAAAAATACGCCATACATTTCATACATTTTTGATTTTGTATCTACCGGTCCAAGGCCGGCGTAATGTATAATGCCCTATTTATGCATGAAGGGTAAAATCGCTAGTTTTGTTACTTCTCTTACGAGAAGGAAAGAATCACCGCCGAACCGCTCCGCGTGTTACTTGCCTTACCTATTTCAACCATGTTTTAAATACACATTCTTAAACATTGAAAACAATATAATATTACTTTTCACGAATCATAAACATAAACCTTTGCCTTGTGAGAACGGAGTCAGCTGTTTCAATAACAAAGGTACAGCAACAAATCACATAACAATCGACGAAAAACATTCATTCGTACCAGATTAACATAAAATGCAAATTCCGCGAGCCTGACAAATTGGCTTCACCCCGCAACACAACCAAACAGGTTGAACTGCGATCGGGTTCATTAAGAGAATGTTCGTCGTTAGCTGTAACGACATTTTGTGTAACGACTATTTGTAACGGCGAACTCCTAAACTCGTTACCCACGTCGTCAAGCTAAATGCCAGTGGTGTTGGCTTGGTTATGCATGTTCGTTGTGACAAATCTAATTGATATTGTAGGCTTTGCACGTGGGTTTGGCCCTTTAGAAGTATGAACATTTTTAAGATAATAATGATTCATAATTATGTATTCAGTAAGGATTATACATTGCCATTCGTGTTAAGTACATAATTGCATTAAAATTTAATCATAAAAATAATAAAGACAATAATTACAATATAAAAAAAATCATCAAAGTTAACATTCGTAAATAATCTGACAAATTATATAATTATTGGCCTATATTACTCGATGTATGAATGTGAAAGAAGCGAAATAAGATCTGTCAGGATCGTAGCAGGTGGAAAGAAGTGGTCTCTACCTACCAAACAGGTACAGGCGTGATTTAATGTATGTATGTATGTATTACTCTATGACGGAAAAGTAAAGCCTTCCACGAAAGAAAGTAAAGGATATATAAGTTAAGCCGTTCATAAGCAACTTAAGTGCTCGCGACTTGTACGCGTAGAATTCGTTTCTCGCCATTTCCCTTATCCCCCTCAAAAAATATTATTTACAAATCTCAAGTCCCTAGGTTATGAAATTAACGAAAACCACGAAAGAGTGAATGTCTATTTAACAATATAAACTTGTGACATCCTGAGGTTACTAATAAATCTCCACACAAGTTATAATCCACATCTCTATTGTTTTTATCTTTGTTAGTGTACTTAGCTTTAAATAAAAATTAAGTGCCGTTCTATGTGGGTACTATAATGGCTTTCATATTGACTGGAGCCCCGTGCCCACCTGGACGTATTAAGGCCCATTTTGTTCTTAAAAAAATGCAAATTAACTTACCGTATCGGAACCCAACCGAACGGGGAACTGCACTGCTAATATTATCAGCGAACTCGAATACTACGCAGACAAGGAGCTAGGATGTGCGCGGAAGCTCTAACTATCCCAACTTCGTGATGAGAGGGCTAACTTAATCAGTTAGGAGGTGTCATACCATTTTATCTATATTAGTTAGTATGTAATGAAATGGCTTAGACGTGTTTTGAAGCAAGTGGAGGGATCATGCACTCTAAAGGAAGGCGTTTGCCCAGAAGTGGGACACTAAAAAGATACAAAAAATGAGGCTTTTTGAACCATGTCATTGACAAAACTGAACATAAGGTAAAGATCTTTGTGACAGGGAGCTATAATGCTCAGCATTTTCTTTAAGACCTAAAAAACCAAAAGTTTAGGTTGTCTAGTTGCTCATAACCATCCTAGACATTAATTTAGGATTTATAATTAAATTAAATGCATCTTAAAGTACTTATTCGTTCCTTAACTTATTTTATCTACTCTCATATCGTAAAGTTCGAATTATAAACTCCAAAACGAATTTATATTGGCATACTTTATAAACACAGTACCGAAATTAAAAAAAAAAAACTTTATAACATTATTTCTCTAACTAAATAATGTTATAAAGTATTTTTTTTACCATTACGATACAAGTTAATCCAAAACGTTAATATCACAAACGTTAATATCAGTTATTTTTACAGTATCAATTTTTGTAACGTTATGAGTTTAAATTTGGAACAGCTGTCAAAACTCAAGAGGGTCTCTATTCTAGTATTCATAGATATTAAAACAGTTATCGATACAAAACGTCAATTCAGTATGTTTTTTAAATATAAACCGCACGACATTTGATCTCGAGTGACATGAGAATAGGGTCTTCATTAGTTTGTCTATGATTTTTTGCTGCACAAGTTTGTTTTGCCGCCATTTTCGTCGTCGGCTTCTGAACCCATCTTATCCACTTATGATATGTGTGTAGATAAAGTAGTGTATGCAACTGTACATAATTAGACCTTAAAACACTCGTGTGATCCTATTATGAAACTCGCTGACGCTCATTTCATAAAACCACACTCATATTTTAAGGCATCTCATTATGTATCAGTTGCATAAACTACTATTGCGTTATACAATTGTCCTGTGACTATACATATAAAGTGTAAAGTAATGTTATAGTTTTTTCTCGCTTTCATTTTCGGTATCACCCACTTCCCTAGTCAATTTTCCCGTAAGACAAATTTAAAAAACACGGTTATTTTATTCCAAACTTGACAATCAACTCTGTAACTACCGTAAAACGGGATAAGCAGGGATTAAGGGGTGAGTAGAGACACAACCTAAAATAAGTCATAACTTGTTACAAATAAGAACAATTATTAAATGGACAATAACGTTACGTCTATTTGAAATAATTTCAGTCTTATACATACATACATAATCTCACGCCTTCGTTCCCAGAGTGGGGTAGGCAGAGCTACAGAATTACAAACATCTCTAAAAACTTGTAATAACTAATAACTTCAGTCTTATAATTAGTAACATATGCTTCATTTTAAATTGTGTCCCTACTCACCCCGTTTTACGGTAATCAATTTTCCATATCCATATAAAAATGTATTATATCATGGTTCAGCACTTTAAACGTATAAACAAACTCGTTTAAATGCAAAATAATATTAGTCGAAATCATTTTCTGCTATAAAAGTCGCAGATCAATTCAATGAGCAAAGTACAAATCGAACTCGTGTAGAATTAAATTTATATCAACAGGAAAATAGTGTTATTACTTACATGACGCATATTTTTCAACAATTGGCTATACATAGCTAGCAATATGATTATGTGCATGTATTTACATACATGAATGTTGTTTAGGTCGTGTATCGCACATTAGTGTCACGGCCTATTATTTATAAGGAATAGTCTGCTTCCTACAAGCCTTATATAAGGAACTACGTAAGTCTAACGAAAACAATATGAAGATTCAAAAGCAAACGTTTGATAGAACCCATGATAGGACTGTGTCACAGAGACGTTATGATTGAAGTCGTAAGAAGTCTCAAACAAATTGTTTTATAATATCACTGTGAAACCGTTCTATGGTGGATCAGGGTTCCGTTGGGATGTACTGTACGCTTACATTAGCCTTTAATTACTTGTTTTATTATAAATTTTAAATAACCTATATGACACTCCATTTATTAAAATCAGTTCAATCGTTCAGGAGCTAGAGTGGAACATACGATTATTGATCACTACATACACACATAGAATATCAAACTTATTACCTTCCTTTGGATGTCATACAGTCCGGTAAAACGTATTTGGATTCCGCTTTTGATGTCAAAGTTTACATTTTATAGGAGAATAATCTCAGAAAATAAAATATCAGGATTTTTGAATGTCGTAAACTTAAGAAAGGTTATCATAAAATCTTGTAATATGCTTATTTCAAACATTAATACTATTTCTTTGACCAAAATACGACTGTTGGGTTTCTTGGCAGCACTTCTCACGTAAAGTTTAAGTTAGCCTCTTGGGCAATCTCACATAGTTTTGGTGTGGTAAGACCTTTTGCAGGTTCCTTGTGAATCCCTACCGACATAAGCTGCCGCAACGCAAGAGTGTTCGCATGTGTTTCATTGTGGAGGTAAGAAAATCGGCGAAATGAGCATAAAGCCGCAATCACACTGAGAGCAGACGCGGCGCCGGGGCGTTCCTTTACTAAAAAGCGTTTTTAAAGCGTGTCAGAGGCGTTTTTTGTATGGGAACGTTCAGCACTGGCTTAAAAGCATCTCATCTTAGTCCGCAGGGCTAACAACGCTTTTGCAATCAAGAAATGCCTTTGAGCTCATTTACTATCTTTATCTTATCTCGCTTTATACAGACAGGCCCTTTCGGAAGATTTTTAGATTTAACAGAAACGTATGTTACGAAATTCTAAACTATATTAAAGCGTTTGTAAAACAACGATAGATGGCGTCAGCATATCCTCCGAGTATGAAAAAGTCTCAAAAAAATGTGAGCCAACCAAGAGAGATTTTCTCTTAGTTGGCATAAAATGAATACAATAATGTAGTTATGATATTAGTTATATCAACCAAAGCTAATAGTAACAGCAGCAAGTTCTTTAGTGATTCAACTTGCATCTTAGTTGGTGTAAACGGTTGGTAAACGTCTTGTTAGGCTATGCACAATAATCACAATCTTGTTAGAAACTACCAATTTTTTTTTTTCAGTTAGCGATTACTAATTTCGTGGATCTTAAGTAGAGTCTTGGCGGCATAAGTGGTAATGCGGCTGCATCGGCCCGGAGAGCCAGAGGAGATGTAGGTTCGAATCCTACCTAAGACCGCCGAATTTTTTTCACTTTAATATAGGCCCTTTCGGATACACTTCGATCTTTTGTGTAATTGCTTCTGCTGCACACTCAGCTGTACCAATGCGGGATTTTATATCGATGTTTTTCCTTCACCGTGAGAGCATCGGGAAATGTACAGAAGTTAGAAAAATACATTAGTACACATAGCATCCCCTGGGACTTGAACTCGGTACCTTACGATTACGAGTCGAAATTCTGAGCTAATAGGGCGCCGACGCCCATATTTAGCATCAGAAGATTCAAAAGGGATTCCTATGCTATATATTTGTCACTTTTCTGATAGGAATGTTTGACGATTATTTGATTTGAACTTAGGGCTGAATATTGAAAACAGGAGACAGGCGTGATTTAATGTATGTATGTATGTAACTTAGGACTGCACTTTTTTAACTTTGTTATGATAATCTTCAGTTTTTAAATCCAATCAAAAGTTGAACTGCGTCATCATTCCAATTGTTTCTTAAAATATTTGAGTACGGGGGTTAGAGCACAACATTATTTCCATCGTTAAAATAGTATATCAGGTTATTGCTACAATTATCGTCAAAGTGTATGTAAAAGAAAGAGTAAATAATAATTGTGCCCTGAGGGATTTTCATTTGACCTGTTTCATTTGTGATACACAATTTTCAAACTAAACATTGCTGGTGACAAACACTTGACTCGGCTTTATTATATCTGACTAATTGCCCAAAACCTCGGCAGTTAAGAGTACAAACCGTAACGAACGACTCCGTTGGCCTCATGGCGCCCGTTTGGAGTAATGGCGCTTGTAAATTATTGTCACCTTGCAATCTCGGCTAATTAGTGCCGTGTCGACTCGATTGAGGTTTAACGTCAGGGAAATTAGTTAACATGTGAATTTATATGAAAAGCGGCTTAAAAATAACTGTAAGAGTACGGCGTTTTCAATCCACAACTATTCATACCCAGCTATAACACATAAATTAACTAAGTATTTAACTAAGTTTTCAACACTGTTTAGATCTTCAATTGCACCGGTTTTTCTCTTTTAACCATGTGGTTGACTGGTAGAAAATGCCTTTAGGAATAAAGTCCGTCATTTGTACTTTTTATATTTGTATAGTGCAAAAATTTTAAATAAATAAATACAGTCGGATATAATAAGTAGCTGGATACTTAACCGCTTTGTCACTTTAACGTTATTTTGAACTGTTGTATTCTTTCAAGGATTTAAAGCGACCAGGTACTAAAGTGTTCGATGTAAGTGTTAGATAGAATGGCTCTATGCTAGTCATTTCAACTGCTGTTTGGTTGGTGGTAGGTTAAAGAGTGAATCCATCAGTATGAATTGAATGGTAGTAGCGATCCGGAGAGACCCTGGTACAAGGCCCTTCCACCACTATTTGCATTTTAAGCTGTCAAACTAGTCCGTTGAAATATGCACAGCGCAAATATTACTCTTCTATAACACGTTTAGTGCTACCACACTCGTATACACAGCACTTATGCTGTACCTTACTCACTACGACTCGTTTTAGAGTATCATCCGTACTTGTAACCATTTCTGGAACGGTTAGTACAAAACCAAGAATCGCTTGTTAGTATTACACGCTTATCTACTTAGCAGAATAACTCTCGGGTTAGAAACGGGCTCGTTTGACCCCTAACTGCCTACTAACCGCTGTCTGAGCTCATTTGTTTTTATGCGATCGTATTTAGCAGAGGAAGGGTAACGCGTCGTGTATATGTTGACGACTTCTTACGCTTGCTGCCCGTATTATGATTATGAGTCAAACTTGACATGTTCCAGACGAGAAAAGCGACTGTTAAAGTTATATAGCTGTGTCCTTTTCGGTGAATGGAACAGCACAGGAATTAATATAAGTATGTGAATATGACAATACGATACTAGTCATACTGCCATCAGTTAGCACTTTTTTTACGGAAGGTTTTTTTTATGTATGATAAATTCTACTTTACGTGCAAATGTTACAGAAAATCCGCAAAAAACCAAAGCGAAGCGGCAGGTTGCTGGTTAGAAATAAAAGGCGAAATAAAGACCATACTTGTGAAAAAATAACATTGGCCGCGTGTCTGTGTACGTATGTTTGTGTCATCGCAATTATTAAATAACCTTTATTGGCTGATTCCATTACATAAAATCTGTATGTTTATTTCTGTTATATCCACCTTAACGGAGCAAGGTCAATGAGTCGTAAAAGTGAAAGTATGACGCCAAGGGCGTCCAAAGTATGTCTCGGGCAAGGTCCGCGAAATGCCGAATTAAAAGCCAAAGTCAATTTAGTTTGACACTTCGGAGTTATGAGGCCGAATTCGGTGACAAATTTTTGCTCGTTAAAAGGATTTCGGTAAGTTGGAGTAAGTTTGAAGAATGTAAAAGGAAGTTAAAATTTTGGGACTTTGCCTTGTTTTAAAGTCTGTCTGATCTTTTTGAATTAAACTTAAGCCAGTTTTCTGGTCTTATTGTCAATTAGTATGTGAATTAAAGTTAAAGAGATGTTTTTGCTTTGATGAAATCGTCGTCGACATAGACGTCTTCGATAACTAATGCTTTGTTCTTATCTGTCATTGCGACATTTGCATCTGACAGAAAGTATCGAAACATGCTTTAACTAAACTTTAGAAATCGTTAATGAGTAACAGGCTAAAAATTTAGCCACCTGGATTTAACCATTAGACAACGTGATAAGTCTAGTTGATAGTATGACGAAGCACGGTTGCTTGATTAACGGGTTCTATTCGTGGTAAAGGCAACTTGTCTGACGAACACAAATATTTGTTCCTGATTCATTAGTATTTATTTAAGTATTTATTTCTAAAACGTAGGGCTTAGTTTGGGACTAGGTGAATTTGTTTAAGATTTTCCCTTAATAGTTATTATTTCATTAATACTTACTTTGTGTATGAATAGCAAAAACAAACTATAAAAATTCAATTAATTATAATATCTCAAGAACAAGAGAAGGCTTTTATGAGTATATCTCCATCAGGAAGTTTGCGAGAAGTACGCTCTTTATGTACCAAGTTTCTATATATAGCGAGACATGTGTCATTTTACATCCATATTTAGAGGCTACTAAATGCGTAGTCGCAACTCTTGTTACGCGGTTAGTTGAACGATAGTTTGACCTGTTCTGTCAATATTCACTTCTTACTACAACTATTAATGCAAAAATTTGAATGGATGAATGTTTGTTACTCAATCGCGCACGCCCCAGAACGGATCTGAGGGCCCTGCCAAGATGCATTGCGCTAATTAACGTTTCTATTCGTTTCGTTTCTAAACCAATCGCGTCACTGATAAATGACGTGATACGAAAAGTCACGTGATCTACCAGTGACGCGATTGGTTTAAAAATGAATCGAATAGAAACGCTAGTTAGCGCAATGCATCTTGGCAGGGCCCTCTGGGGCTACTTTTTATCTCGGAAAATTGAACAGTTTATAAATTGGAATGTGTGTTTGTCTGACCGTTTGACTTTTTTCAAGTTGCGTCAACGTAGAGCTAGGGATTAACGTCAATATTATATTTTCCGTATATGTACATTATAAAGATGTTTAAAGTTTTAAGAGAATCAAAAAACACATTATTAATTATAGGACGCTTGGGTATTTTATACTTATGTATGTAAGTATTACAAGTTGCCTAATACAAGTCTAGAGCTCGTTTGGTACTAGGTTAAGTTATGCTAAATTGGCCCGATATTTATTATATTATTTAATGAAAAGCAGCTTGAGACTCATTTATTTTTTTACCAAATTTTGTTTGCCATGATTTACTTAAAAATACTGTGTTAGTAAGGAAGATTCATTTTAAATAACGTCCGTCTTAAGATAAGGGCTAATTTCTAAGAAAAATTCTAGACTTTAGATTAAATTTGATGAGTTACTTTAAATCAAAATCGACAACCCTATACACGCTGACTGTCGTAAAGGGAATAAGACAAACGTCCCAATTCTGCCGGCGCGCAAATTTTCACGTTCGTTAGCTATACAAATGAAGACGCCTTTAAGGCAGTAATTGTAATTAAAATGGATGAATTACCGCGCATTAGGCCGCTTTTACACCGAAACAGATCCTTTAATAGCCTTTCTTATAACAACTAATTAAAATGTTAAAATTACTTCGTAAGGACGTTTTTTTAACATATTTTCGGTGCGATTTGTCTGTTACATTTGCATTTCTTTTTGCGAATAGGGCAAACAATATTTAAAAAATTAGGTCATTTAATTAACAACAAACAAGTAGCAGGCAAGTATACAGGGTGTTAGGCAGAAGGTTGGACAAACTTCAGCGACTAACTCTGTAGGTCATACTCATCAACTTTTATTATGGGACCAACATCCAAACTGCGAAAAAAAACAGCTGTTCCATACAAACTTTGAGAGCTAAACAGCAGAAATGTATGGAACAGCTGTTTTTTTTCGCGATTTGGATGTTGGTCCCATAATAGTCACTGAAGTTTGTCCAAACTTCTGCCTAACACCCTGTATAATTGTCTATGTCCTGACTGTTACAGTTTTGTCCCTTTTGGTACCATTTTCGATAAATCAGTAATTTAGGATTAGGATATTTGCTGAGTTAGTTTGGGGCATGCCGAAATAGTTTCATGTTAATCAAATTGTTAATTTACTTGTAGCTCTAATGAATGTGTTTCAATTTGTTCCAGGTACCTGTCACACATCATCACCTGGAATAATTCATAAGGTATAATAATAGTAGTTTATGTGACTGTACATAATGAAGGGCATTACACACGAGTGTGGGTTTATGAAATGAGCTGAAGGCGAGTTTCATAATAACATCACACAAGTGTTTAATGCCTAATTATGTACTACTGTTACATACACTACTTTATCTACCCACATATCATAAGCCTCCATGATGCACTCAGGAGCAGCATATTAAATTTTAACCGGTAATGGCGGTAATGAAAAGGTTAAAAAGTTTTCTGGCAGCTGTCATAGTTTTTTTTTCAATTCAGAGACAAACTACAGACAGCTCCAACTTTCATATCGTTCGATACCTCTTACTTACGTGCGACATTTGTCAATTTGTATGCAAATTGACAATTCATTTCGAAATAAACGCCATCTCGATTGATATTAGAATAGATTCAAATCAAATTTCTTTGCTTTTCAGAGATTTGAATGTCATAAGAACATCGAAATTTATGTTCTTATGAATCCATAAGATTACTGCCGCAGATAAAAAAAACCGCCATAACCACAGAGTTGATTATTATGCTGGTCATAATTTGCGGTTTCTGAACGCATCATAGAGGGTTTATGATATGAGTGTATATAAACGAAATAAGAAAATACACCAGTCAAATGTACACTTTGTTAGACATCAATGAAATGGCACACCTAAACACTTTTTTTACAATAATCTAATAATTATATTACAGCTTTAAAAAAAATGTTGAACGCCGACAAAAAAATTTCTTCAAGTCACAATCAACCTTACCTATGACGATTAGATAGAATCAAAATCAAAATCAAAATATATATTCAGTAAATTGGCCACATACGGGCTCTTTTACACGTCGGTAATATTGAGTGAATCTACTAGAAGTATTAGAACACACTTAAAACGATCGAGTTACGTTACAATGTAAATGACGACTTATACCGTATTTAAGTTAATAGGTTCTAACATTTACGACCATTTATCTCAGTGCTGATACGTTTGTCTTTACTATACTTATACGTTGTGTTTTTTTAACGATTTTTGAATTCTACTTGGTAAAACTAATACACTCAAAAAAATTAGAGCCAACAAAGAGAGATTTTCACTTAGTTGACAAAAAATTAATACAATAGTTAAGATATTAGTTATATCAACCAAAGCTGATAGTAACAAACAGCAATTACTTCAGTGATTCAACTAACATCTTAGTTGATGTATCTAACGTGTTAGTTGGTGTATCTATCGTCTTGTTAGGCTCGTATGGGATCAAGCCGCTTATGCACAACAATCACAATCTTGTTACAAGCGACCAATTATTTTTTTCAGTTTATCTTTTGAAGTTTTATAGTGTTGTATTTAACTCGGCTGCCATTACTGTCAAGTAAATAAGAACTGCCAACGTTATGATTAACGTGGGCAATACGGTTACATGTCAAAAGCAATATAGTTTTACCGCGTAGAATTAGAAGCCCTGTGCAATTAATGTCGCTTTAAAATTAAGATACCGCCTTTTGCTCAGCAGGGCTAGCGCTGCCGTAGTGACGGTTCTTGAGTTGCTGTTTTCTAATCCTAAATAATTGTTACATCTAAGAATATTATCACAATAATTTATCAAACTTATAATTGGTTTTTAATAATGCTGTGAATCATCAAAATCTCTAACACGTTTCGAACGATAATTATTGCGCAAATTCTGTGAAAGTTCGTGATTTTCTCTATCAAAAGTTAAAAGAAAAAAAAACGCTGATTTTATCTTGCATATTACACGTAACATGAGTACCTTAATTTTTCTTAAAGGAGCTTAACGTTCGCAGAAAGGTTTATTTTGTCCGGCAGCATGAGCATGTCATGTCATGCTCACTCAAAGGTTTTTGCTTACGGCGGCGTCGTTGTTCGGGTCGCCACCTTCCCAAACACATGGTTGAGGGAGGCGATGGCTGAGGTACCCGTCATACTCGTGAACGGGTGCGGTCTGTAGGGTCCGGTCTGTTCACGCTTGGAAGAACCTGTTTTCCAGTTAGTTATTTTAATTATCGTTCCTGACTTAGAGACTTCGTCATGTTATTCTCCTAGTCACTATTTTTAATTGAATGTTATTGAACTTCCATTTGTAATGATTTTATTTGTATTAGTTTTAAATATACTTATTTATTACTTTATTACCGTGTAATGTAACTTACTTTACAATAGTAGTTTATGATCGGAAAAAATGACCTTCTGTCTTCGTCTTGAATTTTATATTCATTCAAGTTTTAGTAGAACCTTAACTTGGAGACTTAGTAGGTATAGGTGTCGAAATAATGGGAAAACTTTGAGATGCTAAAGTGTCAAATTATACATGTCACTCTTCCAAAGTTAGCTTTCTAAGTTAGTTAGACTTTAAAGCTCTAAGCTTTACCTTGATTGCCGTCAACGTTGTAAAAGCTCATTTGGTAATTACAGCTCAAGGTTAATGAAAGCTTCATTAAAAATGCTGTCGGATAGTAAAAGTTTTACCTCTGCCACGTACAGATCTAGATGTGTCTCAATTGAATTAAATTAGGAACCATTTTTTATTTTATGGACGTCTACAGATAGTCACTGTCACACCCGCCTATCAGTTTTTTTTTTACAATAACTAGTCCTATTCTACATTGATTATTAAATCCAATCTGTACAATATTGAATGGTAAAAAAATATTCTTTACTGAAAACCACATACAATAAATAGCACGGAAAGTATATATTTTTATCGTGACTGATCCATTAAAGTTCAGTCATGATAGCCGAAATCAGTTAGTAGAACTTATTATTATTAATTATTATTGAACACCACCCACAATAACAGACTGGAAAGTAAATACAAAACCAAGTGACAGAGTGAGTCAACAGGCGCTAAATAGCGATCTCAATAGCAATGGACTTACGGTTCAAATCCAATATCAACTATTTTTCAATATATTGAAACATAAAATTGCAGTAGAAAATTTACTTCAAAATCATAGACCATGGAATTATGAAAGCGCTGATATTTCCGTCACATCCAGTATACTACGCTCACGTAAAACTCGTAAACCCTCTTTACGTAGGTGCCTCTACTTTCATAGTTGCTATTTCGGGAATCAGAATCAACTTCAGTTTATAGCTGAACTATCTAACTATTCGGTTTACGGCGCGAACTTCGCTGGTAAACTGTTCCGAACTTATGACAATGATAATCGTTATGACAATACGGTAGAACAAATTACGGTACTTTGACTAAACTAAACTATAGTACAGCTGCGGTGAATTGACTGACATTGTACAGTGACCAGAAATAATATGTTAACATAGGTAAAGATTATATACAAGTTACTAGACAATACACATAGAGTTTAATGATAGATCATCTAACCACATGTCCTACTACAAGCGCCCTTCGGAAGTACAATACAATAAAAATATTCCTTATTGAACACCACATAAGTACAATCAGCATGGAAAGTAATTACATACAACAAAAAGTTACAGAGTCAACAGGCGGTCTTATCGATAAATAGATCTCTTCCAGACGAACTTCCAGAAAGCCGGTTTAAATAAAATAATAAATGGAATTAAAAAACCCGTATTTCAATTATATAGGTTGCTAGCAGGACTCATGTTTGTATGAAAAACTATGTAACTGCGTATTGCTGGCAGGAGAAATCATTAGTTAAGATGAGCAATGCATAACACGTGGAATGGAGTTTTTAACTGAATTTATTGAAAAGGTTGACAAACATATTTGGCTCAAACTGCAGGAACCTAACTTAATCTTGCGAGTAAGTAAAGTATTCAAGATAGTAGACAATAAAACTCATTAAAATCAACAACGCGGAGTATTATTTTTCATATCAATCTAAATTGTCTATCTCAACTATATATCTTTCGTGCCTTTGAGGTTAAACAGGGAAAATTAAATGTCTATGGCAGGCAACACCTGTAATGATTTTCCGCGGCAAATTGCCAGCAGATGTAAAAAATCCAAATTAGATCTCGCGTGACGACTCTACCTTTACTAAACCCATCGCTCCGCAAGAAAATGCACGTGCTCTGCAAAAAACAAAGCCGAGTGCCCAATGATTGATTATGATGAAGCTGCAGCCTGTATTTTATCACTATGTTTTTATATTTTTACTTTCCCCGACGAATTTTTCACACTTTTACACCTTTTTGTGCTCACAATGGCGTGTCGCGCTATTGTTTGCTGAGTTAACTATTTGGGAAATTGATTGAGCTTTGTGCTAGCGTTTTATAGGCGGATATTGTAATTTACAGGGACGATTACTTAGGGATGATTGTGGGGAATAATAAATTTAGTAAATGTAGTTTTTTTGTTATGGCGGGGTAAAGGCAAGCAAACGCAAACGCACATGATATATGTATGTGGGATTTGAGACACACAGACATTAGCATTGTCAAGACTACAATCTCCTATCCAAATGCAAATGTATTGCCTTGAACACCAGAATGAAATTCCTCTAATCTAGTAATTTTAACGGTAAGTACTCTTATCCCACATCGGAACATATCAATTCAAACACTTGGCGGTAAATTAAAGAAAGAAAGAAAAAAATACATTTATTCACTACACACGCAAGACACACAGAAAAGTAGTGAAAACAGAAAACAGCAATAAACAAGTAGTGTCTAACAACACACACACGTCTAAGTGTTTTTGGCATGCATTTTTAAGGGGTTCCTATTATTTTATCAAAACATCTTTCTACGATGCTACGAATTTTTTGTTAGTCACAAGTCACCTTACCTAACCTACGTAATTCAAGTTATTCTGAAAATACCATGGTTTCGACGGAAAATAATAGTTTGATGAAATGAACAACTACCTCCTCACCTAAATTTATGTGTGTGTATAAATGTCAATGTTATTCTGAAGCACGGCTTTACCACTACACTATCCGCATACCTTAAGTAGAGTACCTACCTTTACGTTATTAGAACATGTTAATTACACTGTAGCTTTACGTTAAATATGAACGTAAATGGAATCGGAGGCCGCTTGACAACCGTATGTATCATTTCCCCGAAATTCATTTCTCTGAAATCTAAATTCTGCTGAAACCTTGTAATTTTCAGAAAACCACGATATTAGAAACCCAGTGAAATTCCGGGCATGTCAACGTAATTAAAATTCTACGAATTGGTACATCTCATGAAATGAATTTAAAAGTAACAGACCAGGAATTAATCCAAACCATAACTTATTACGTTAATAACATTTTATTTAATATCAAGGAAATGGGCCGAAACCTCATCCGCACCCAGCCGCCGGCGAGTTTAATTTTTTTTAATGCTTGATACATTAATTTTTAGTATAAGCTCACTTTTATTAATACTTAATGATACTTTGAATTATTGAAAGTACCTAACCGACGCCCCCGGACAATAAGTCGGCAATCGCAAAAAGTAAATTTTACAGGAAAAAATATTTACTGATTTTGTTCAATATCTTTACAACCAGAGGGAGTACTAAAGACATTGATATATCAAACGAAAGCTATTTTTTTAAAGAATATAATTTATACAATTATACTTTATAATACGCATTCAGTATTAAGCAATGAGAGAAAATGCATTTTACAGATAATGAGTTAAAATTAATAAAATTAGTAGGTAATAGTGACTTACTGGATTATTGTGGTAAATATTATAAAAGTTTTGATTTGTAACTGCATAACATGGACATTTATAACGATATTTTTTGTTTGAAGGGCTAAACGTAATATGTCATTACTAAGGTTTTTATAGTAATTTAAAACCAGGCAAAATAACGGCATTGTATGATAGCTTTGTTGTTCTCGGGAATGTAAAACCTGCATATTCAAGTAAACGTGCAATACTGAATGACATCGAAATAATAAAATAACATAGTGTAAAAGAAAACTATCATAAGTAATAAGTATAATAAGATTTAATAATTAAAATAATCGAAAATAATAATTATTATTATTATTAGCCTTTATTTGCTGTAATTATAATTATTTACATGTCATTATCACTATTCAAGTTATGATTAGTCAATTTTATGTTATGCTTGTCACTAATAAGGGATATAAATTGTTAGTTATTCTCTCTTTTTTCATTCTTTCTGGAACTTGACATATATGAATATTTATGTCTTTCCTTCCCTTTTTTCTTTAGTTAGCGCGCCCCTTGGATGAAGGCCTCCTCCAGTCTTCTCCATTCTTTCCTGTCTCTTGTCCTACTCCATGCTCGTCCTATTAATGCGTCTAAATTATTGCTCCATCGCAATTTGGCCTTCCTTTGGATCTCTTGCCATCTCTGGGGACCAGTCTGCTACTTTTTTTGACCAGAGAGTGGATATGACCAGCCCATTTCCATTTAAGTTTGCGTATTTTAACTGTTACATCTCGCACCCTAATTTGATTTCTAATATGCATATTTCTTATTTTATATATTCGTTTCTTATGTAATATGCTCCTATCCATATTATGTTGACATATCTACCTCAAGTTTAAGTTAATTTTTCTTTGTTAGGGCCCAGGTTGTGCTTTTCATAATTTCTTTTAAGGCCCAATATTTATTCCAGGATTTTTTTATTATTCTTTATATTATTTTGGACATATCTTCCTGCAAAGATATTAATTCCACTAGGTATATTTAGTCTCCTATGTAATCTTTTGTGAAATTTCTGACATTTATAGGCGGTTTGTTGCTGTTCGTTAGTATTTTAGTTTTTGATACATTCATGGTTAACCCCAGTTTCCTACTCTCTGTTGCCAGATTGTTAAGCATTACTTCAAGGGTATTTGGATCTTCTGCAAATAAAAACACTATCATCGGCAAATTTTAAGTTGATCATCGATTCACTTTCAATTTTTATGCCTTCCAGAACATGCTTTCCAACGCAGCATTAAACAATTATGGGGAAAGAAAGCCCTGTTTTACTCCTCTTGTAAGTTTAAATTCTCTCCCTTCTTTTTCCAGCTTGATTTTGGCTGCGTTGGTGTTAATATATCGCCTTGATGATACGGTTTTTTTTTTTCCCGTGTTCCCCGTACTAGCAAAGCTTGATGTATGCCATTGTATTCTAAGCTTTCAAACGCCTTGGTATAGTCAATAAAGGCTATGTATATTTTCTTCCCGTATTAATTATATTTCTCTATAATTTGGTTGAGTGTGTGTATAATATGATCTATGGTTGAGAAGCCGTGTCGAAAGCCAGCTTATTCTATGGATTGACTAGAATCCAGGGATTTTTCTATCCGTTTTAAAAATTATCTTCGAGAATACTTTGAAAATGTTTGATGTTAAGCTAATAGGTCTGTAGTTGTTTATGCTACCTATGTCTCCCTTTTTTATGCAGAAGTGTAATAACAGCAATATGGAAGTGGAACCCTCTGTAAAGGAGACAGATATTTATTTATACCTGGATAGCTGAGACACTGGGTAAGTCCCTGCAGTTATCCAGGTTTCACTCTATCGGTTTGTCTCATTTACAGAGGGTTCCAGGTGAGAATAGATGTTATTTCAGTTAGACAAGCGCGATTATTAAATTAAATAACATATTTTTAAATATTTTATAGTTGTAATTTTTAACAATAATCAAAAAAGGTAGGTACTTAATAAACAAAAATAATCAAGTAGGTACGTAATATTATAAACAGTTCAAAAATGCATACAAAATGCGTCAATCAAAAAAATCTGTCATTATAGTTTTGGTCATACTGCTTCGCGTCTAGTTTTTTTTACTAAATTTACTTCCAAAGTTATTTCGTCATCATCTTCATTTTCCAATGAAAACGAGAAGACATGACCAACTTCATCGCGTGTCTTTCCACTTTCATATAAGGATATTAACTTTAGTTTTTATCATTACAAGCCTTCGTTTCTGCATTTTTCAAATAAATATCCGTACGATAGCAAAACCAAACTGGAGGTCATTTAGGCACAATTAACTAAGTGCGGAATTTGGGGGTCAACTAAGGATTAATAAACAAAACTGAAATTTATCTGCAAAAATGTCCAAGTTAGACAGGTACCTAATAAATTGACGTTATCTCAGTTACAGAGGTCTACCTATAAATTAAAAGAAAACATTGTAGCAAAGTATTCTTTAAAATATAGTCTCAGTAAAAGAGGTAAAATTCTCTCACCGTCTCAATTCAGTGCTAGAGTGTCAGGACCTCAACATGAGTTCCAGCTATGGAGGTTTCTCATTTATCCTGGTCCCACTTAACCAAGTTGTACTGTATCTGGATATCTGAGACACTGAGTAAGTAGAATACCTCTTTAAGTGAGACAAATTTGCAGGTCCTAGTTACCCAGATTTCACCATTTTTAGCCATAGTTTCAGCATATTTTAAAACTTTGCATTTTGTCGGTTCCATAGCACCTAATAATTAATTTATTTACACGTTTTGGTAGGTAACACACTCAATAGATTCACAGGTAAGAAACTATGTTTTATTTTGTCACTGACACGTAAACACAAACACATTTTTTTTTAACCAGACGCACCAATCAATAATTACACGTCACTTTCGGTCAATAGAAATTTGCAACTGTTTATAAATGTAAACAAACATTACGCGTTGCCGGTGCGAGAACAGAGACGTGAAGGGGCGCGGCATGTATCTATTACTTTCTAATGTTTAATCAAAGACAGAGATAAACGTACCTTATGATGGCTGAGCGGCAAAAAGACAGACGATATATTGGGTTCGTGACATGATCTGATTTGGTATTAAATAGTACACGCAAGTACCTGTTACGAATATTTACGAACGAATTATTTCCCTTTAAAACTTTGTTAGTAGCTATTGCCGTGTTAAGTTTATTAAATTAAATACGGTATTATCGTTTACCAAAAACTTCATAAAAATATTAACGCCAATAAACCGGTTATCGCATCGTACCAAATATCAAAATAATAAATATATTTGTATTGATCTGTAGCGACACTTTTCTCGTAACATTTTGATTTTGCAGTTTCCCTACAATAAACACATCATTCTTAATATCTTCTTTAATTGCATTAAAAAAAAACTGAAAAAAATATATATGATGTATTCTGACCCCCTGATTCCGAATTTTGCATAACAATAAAATGTACATAATATCACATTGCCGACTTATTGTTCGGGGGCGTCGCTATCTCAACACAGCAAATGTTATTTTATAAATTAAATGCCGATTATTCTAATCCAAGGATAGTATACTTATGGCAGTTAAAATACTCTTGTATACATGTATGTATCTGACAGATACTCGTACTGTTAAAAAATAATTTGTCTGTTAAATCCGCTAAAGATTAATTCTCCTTTCTTATTCATTAGAGCCTTACACAGAGAATCCTAGCTTAGCACCCAGAGCAATGTTTAATGAACTCAAAATTCACATTTTCACTTTTTATTATACTTTTCATTTCAACTAAGCTACCAATGTTCGAAACAGTTTTAAATTGAAGTTTGTCTATTCTCTTCGTTTACGGAAACAATACCCAAGACACAATGCCCGGCAAATGCACTTAACGAATCGGTAAAAAAACGGAGTCTTTCCGTGCACCCATTACCCTGAAAGCGGGGTAAACAGACCGCTTCCCTTGCCCGGTAATAGGAACTGGAAACGATAAAATCACATTTAGCTCCCAAAAGGTTTACAAGGACCATGATTTGTAAAATTGACATATATTTTACACCTTTCAACGGTGGTTAACCAGCTATTACGACGTGGTTAACCAGCTAGTACGATGTGGTTAACCTTGTTTAGTGATCCTTCGAGGCCAGCCGATGTGTGATAGGCGCGAATATTTGTTCCTCAGTGTTAGGTGTTTTCCATGTATTTCAGTATGTATGTATTCCTACCTAGTACCCATATGATGAGATGTCTTTACTAATCACAGGACTATGGGAGTACCGGCTCTGTTGAAGGCATACATGGAGCCAAAGCCAACACCCAGAGGCCCTTAAGACAGCATTAATTTAGTAAAGTGATGGAACACTAACCGGCGATTGTCGCTGAGTTCACACTAAGTTACGTACCTACAGCACAAAAATATTTTAAAAATATCTTGCCTGTGGGTTTGTTTAGGGATAATCCAATTTTACAGTTACAGATCGCTTCATAAGAACTGCCACGAATGAATCGAATGAGTGAATGAAAGTATACGTGTGTAAAACAAGAACAGATTTTTAGTTTGAAATTCGAACAACGCTTCAAAGAACGGCCTGCGCAATTATAGTGACGTTAGTTTCGTTCGTTCCATACTCCACAGCTCTTGTCAAACGACCTATAAAAAGCATATTGCAGTTTAACGGCATTTTTCAGCCATCCACTTATGCATAGGACGCATATGGTCCCGTTAAGATCCTACGAATTTGTGCAATTTAAATATTGAAGATAGAAGATAATGAAGCATATTCTTGAATTGAAAATATAAATCACTAAATGTTAATTTAAAAGACGCTTATTTTTGCAGGTGCCAGATATTTTTAATTAGTAAAATGATATTTTTGCAATAAAAATTGTTAGCTACTATCTATGTAATTGGAAGAAATTATTCGTATTTCTTGGTCATTAATCGGTCTCCAAGAAAACTGAGCTGACGTTACAACGCAAAATATTTCCAAACCCCTTAAAAATCGAAACAAATTCGTACAGCGTTCACTTCCAGCGTTTTATACCTTTTTGTCTGCAAAAAAGGTCGAGAAGTGGGATTAAAAGCATGCACAACTCACCTTTGCCGGAATTTAGTGAACGTGCACCTTTATGTACGGTCAGCATGGGGGTTAATTAAAAAATTAAATCCTTTTTAGGGGAAAAGCTGGTTGCGGAATGAGTTTGCATGTTAAATGGGGTTTTGGCGTTTTATCTTTGGTATAAAAAGCGTTTTGTTTGTTTTTGTGTAATTTTGTTAAGTTAATGGGGTAAACAACCCACCGCTGGGCCTAGGCTTCCTTCCGGTACCTCCCAGGTAATTTTATTATTGTATTTACACGTACGAGTAGATCTAAATGTATGATAAACTAAATTTCTTTGATTTCATTACTTTTTAGTATTAAACTCGTTGGCAGGACTTTGCTCAGCATCGTGACACAAGACAAAGAACCGGTGGTTAAGAAACCCTTATGATCCATATGACTAAATCCCAAGTTTCAAAGTCACATAATGTCGAATATTAAGACAAAATTAAAACGAAAAAGAAAGAAACCAACAAGACAAGCTAAGTGAAAAAAAACTGCTAGCTATAAATTTGTTGAAAATTGGAAAATAAATCCAGTAGTAAAAACTAACTTATAAACCTGTAACAAGCTTCCTCGCCTGAAATACGAGCATGAAAATTGAAATGCCTAGAACAAACTTGTTTAATTTATTTTCAGAATTCCCATATTCTGAAAATAAATTCAACAAATTTCGGTTTGCAAACGAGTTTTTCCGGATAAAAACTAGACAGATAGATTTCTGAACCTGAAAAGTCCCTATTCCCTGTTAAAAAGTATTTTTGCAAGAAACCAACGTTGAGAAAAACAAATATATTTTATAACAATTATAAAAAACTATTTTGCCAACCCTGCGTCCTATAGCTAACCGCGTAAACTTTTCTCATGGAGTAACTTTTAAAATATACACCGACGTTGAGTAAATTGTTTTTTATTTGCTCAGCCAGAGCAGCTGTTTATAGACATTAGCTAAGGAACATTCCGGAAATAAATTATATATAACTAATAGTCACACGGTGTGAATAATCGGAAACTTTTATTGTAACTGAGTAACAAAAAGAGACTTGTGTTTTCACGAAAGATAAGTAAATATGAAAGGGGCAATGTTACTTAAATACGCTTAGTATACAATGTTAACCACTTAACAAACGATTAGAGCGTTAACAGCTGTCAAACTGTATGAACTAACAGTCGATTAACATTGATTAAATTTAACATCGTATGGTGAAATTGGTACTTAGTCTTAAACTAAGCTGAAGGCTTGTAATACTTATTGACAAATACGCACTTAAATAGGAGTAGGTAAACCTTCAAAACTCAGCTCCAAATACTCGCAATCATCACACAAATACTTGGGGTTACGCTTGACCTGCGACCGTCAGCTTAATACAATACGAATACAAATGAGTATCTTAACGTCAAACTAGGATATGTCCTTAAAATTTAAAACTTACGAGACTTGTCGCAAATTCCGTTGTCCTTTTGCATAGACTTATGCGAGTTTGAGGTTGAGCCACTCAAATATTCTTTATTGAACACCACATACAACATGGAAAGTTAATACAAAGCGAGTCAACAGGCGGGCTTGTCGCTAAATAGCGATCTCTTCTAGATAACCTTACAAAGAACGATGAAAACTAAAATAATAAATGAAATAAAAAACCCAAGCACAAACAAATAAGAAGTATGTTTAAATAAATTAAAAATGTGTTGCTTCGTAGGCAGGGTCACTTTGGTGTATTCAATCCACGACGATACGCCGCACCGCTAGTTAAATCAGACGTAACACGTTTGCGTCAATGTATGAAAAATAAATGGGAGGGGCGGACGTTGTTAAAATTACTATACCAAACCAACTAGGTTAAACGCGACCTCATCGTCGTCGTCGTCGTTTGAACAAAAACATAGATTTTTGTTTAATACGGTCGTACAAAATTTTATCAATAAATATTTTAGCTTGGCAATTACTTTACACAAAGTAAAGCTGAACAGTTTCGATACTTTACGACAATAGCTTTCAGATAGCAGTAAAACGTATCTTGCACGTCACATAAAATATTTCCTACACAACATAGTATTAGAAACGAACTACGTAAGCTAACAGAGGTATTGAACTATAGGAAGAAAGATTTTAAAGCTTAATATATTTATACGACGAGATTAAAAACTGTAAATCGTTTTAAATGTTATACCATATAAAAAATACGTTGTAGTGGTGCTTCAAAATAAACGGGAAAGGGATTTTTTATTACGTTTAGAATCCAAACAATGTGTATTTTTTATTTAAAAAAGTATTATTCTTAGTTCACAGTCAGTTTTTATTAAAATCAGTTGGTCCATATACATTAACATATATCAGCTCTAAAAAGAAGTTTTTTGATACGTATTAGTAGTTTCGTACTTCAATTTCGAACCGCATATAAAAATCAAAACATATCGGGGGTATGTACTTCCCGGTAACCAAGAATCGTGAAATTAGGCAAGAAGCTACCTCTCATAGTACTATTAAAGGAATAAATCTGAAAAAAACTCTCACTTCTCCAGTATTTTTTAATTAAGTACGTGTATTAGTGTGTAAGGTATTTACTTATCTATTGCATCTAGTAGTCTGTGAAATTAAAACGCAATCTCACGATGTAAAGAAGACAGTCTCGTCGTTATACTGTTATGACAGTTTATGAAAGTGTTTATTTTATTAAATGGTATTATTTTATCGTCTTTATATTTTTCCCGTTCAATGTAATTCTAGTTTTATACTTGTCATCTGAACTGTAGCGTTCCATTTCAAGTAATAAATGTTTTTCTCACAGTTGACAACCACTTTATTATTTTAAATTTCATTCTTCTTATGTTCCTTTTTCCTTGCGATTTTTTACTATTAAGTAGTGATCTGCGAGAAGGACAATATTTACGATTTTAATTGTGTTCAGGGGCTGGCAACGAACTACTACTTCGTATGTTTAGAGCAGCGCGCCTATAATTGCTGGCCACATATTGCCGTGAAAATGTTGCAATTTTATAAACCAGCATAGGTACTATTGTTTTAGTGAGAAACTTTCATCAATCATTACTTTTTAAAATGATAATTTGTCGTTTTTTAGGGTTCCCTAGTCAAACTATAGTTTCGCCATGTCCGTCTGTCCGTCCGCAGTCTAGCTCAGAGACTCTTAGTTCTAGAAAGCTGTAATTTGGCATGAACATACTTACCTATTAGTAACGCCGACAAAGTGGTTAGGTTTAGGGTACCTCCCGTACACGTAACAGTACCAAATAACTTTAAATAGAAAATTAGTTCATACTTGTTGTTTTTTGAGATATTTTTTGTGTACGCCTTTGGAACCCTACACTGAGCATGGTCAGACATGCTCTTGCCTGGTTTTTGTTGGCAATATGGCACGTTGTAAGTTATGAAAGAGAACTGGGCCACAAAATATTGCTTTTGACGTGTTATGGTATTGCGTTCCACTCGTCCGCCTTTACTGTCAAGTACATTAGAACTAAAACGTTGACAAGACGATAGCACGTCATAGGCAATATGATTTTTACCGTGTTGAATAGAGCCCCAGATTTATGTGATGAAGTGCGACAACAATACGTCCACCAGCGGAAACTATTACGCGTGTAATGGACGCAAACTTCGCCGCACTAGGATGCAATACGCGCGAGTCAAGAATCTAAAAAAGAAGAAGAAATTAATTTTATTTTACAAAGAAGACAAATATAACAAAGATAAAACAAAACAAAATGATAACAGCAAAACATGGAATGTGTGTGTCCTCGCGGCAGTGAAACCATATTACTTTATCGAAACACCTTTGAACTAATGTAGCATTACACAGAATTTTCATTTCATTGAAAGGCATTTCTCACGGCATGTTTTTTTGGCAGTCACAAGTTTAATCTTACATAACCTACGTAATTAATGTTTAAGATAGCGTCTGTGACTCACTGATCATCATAAATACCTACATAATATAATTATATATTTTAGTAAATAGCACTACTAGGTACTATATGGCGTATGGGTGCACATCTACGGATAATATGTGCTCCTAACTAGTACCTATATTGTAATGACGCGTGTCAAATAATCAGAACTAGCTCTTAGAATTTAAGTCAAGCGAAGAAAGGGTCGTCATTTCGTTCACCAACTTTTAGGCAAGTTTTCAGAACTCGACTTTCGTCTGCGTTTTCTTTTAAAAGTTCCCAAGGTATGTCGGTCTGCTCGAAAGAAGGACGGAGTTTCGTTTGTTCTTGAGGTATAAAATAGTTTGGCTTATCTGAGGTTCTTGTTTTTACAAGCTTTTACATGTTTTTTTGTTTGTTTATTTACCAATGATTATGCAATAATATGGTGTCTTACAACTGATCTGACAATAGATTCGGGAGAAGGCAACAAGATCTCCGCTGTACAAAACGTAACAGTTGAACTCGTTAGAAACGTGTGGATAACCAGAAGGTCATCAACCGTGTAAAAACGTGGCATATGACATAGTGAAGGTAAACTCAAACTATTGGTAAGTGGAATCTGAGATCCTAGACATTTGCATTCGCGAAACTACAATCTAAAAGCTACAAATGCGTTGCCAACCCTGAGTAGGTACTAAGATGGAAGGCCTCTATGCTAGTAATTTCACCGGCTGTCTTATCACGGGAACACACTTGCTGCTTGGCGGTAGGTCACCAAAATGGCTAATTATCCGGGAACACCTTAAAATGCTGGTTTTTCCTAGTATGAATTTGTCTGAATTTTCATTTTTGTGAAAGTCATGTTATGCTGAAGGTATTTTAGATTTAATGCATAATTTATTTACTATTCGTAGGTTAAATTAGGTTTGATTTATAAGCGATATCAAATAATAAAGTCGTCAATATTTTAAATATTTCATTTGGAAAACATAAAAATTCGGGATTTTGATCAATTCGGAATTATGACTCATAGCCTTATTATCTTTTTTAACAGTAACTTAGGTTTATTTACATTTTATTACTATTATATCATATATGTATTATAGGTTTGTGATGCAGGTAGGATTATAGGCAAACCGCTTCGTCAAGATTGGCTGCAAACTGGAATAGAGTCCCTGTTTTAACTTTATCTGAGCTCTGGCGAGGGGGGCGAGTGCCAGCGATTAGATCTAGGGCTGAAACTTAGTTCAACAGAGCTAGAACTAAATTCAATTGAGTGCTCGGATGAGGTTTCCGTTTACGTAGATAGTTAGAAACTACTAGTAGTCAAGTTAAATGGTCTTGTTTGTTTTGAGGTTGTAGGTATAAGGACTCTTTTGTGGATTAGTAACAATTAGTAGAACGCTTACGGTTACACTCGTGTGTTTATGTTTTCTGTCGCGCCGCACAACGCGCCGCTCAAAACGATTCGCGCCTCCAAAAAAGAGCTTAAGACCCGGGCCGCACTGGTCGGGCGATTGGAGACGCGACAGCTACGCGAATTTTTAGTGTCCCCATTACCACGCACACGTTACTGCATTACTAAACATTTGAATACTATGAGAGACATAATCAAAGTCTTGTCGCAAGTCGCTTAATCAATGCGGCTGCCAACACATAGCTTGAAAAGTGTTTGTATTACTAACGTCGCTGTCGCGTCGCCATCGCCTGACCAGTCAGTGCCGCGCGGCCTGATAAGTAGGATGACGGCATCAATGTTGGACACTTTTAACTGAAAGCACTTAACTCTTAATTTATAGATCATAAGGTTATTTTCCGTAAAATAAAAATCAAGTGTCCATCATTAGTCCTTATTCGTTACTAGTTCCATCACGTAAAAAATATATAATATAGGTAGGTAAAATCAGCGGAAATTAATTTTTTTGATTTCTACACGTTGGTTAGGTAAGGTTGGATTCGTAAGCGTAAACAAAAATAAATTCTATCAAAACATTGCATTCAGATTTACAAAAATTCGGAGTTTCGATCAATTCGGAATTATGACCATTCGGAATTATGTACTACCCAAATTTTTCATATGAATTGAACTCAAAACAGAACGAGTAAGCGCTTCAGCTATTTTATAATTGGTTTTGCCCGGACCTCAATTCGCCTCAAAGACTTAGTTCGCGAAGAAATTTCCCGGCGGTCTGATATTGAACCCTCATCCTCTGAGGCGGTGACCTCTGGAGTGTTACAAGTTTCAGCTTTCGGACCGCTTTTGGACTTATTACATCGCAAATTGGGCCCTTATGTTATCGTGGTTGCTATGTGGTTACTGTAAATGTAATCTTTACTAATATTATGATAACGTACAAATTTCTATAAGTAGTTTTGGTATATCTGAAACAAATGGCCAGATTTATTAATTTCTTGCATTGGTAAAACGTTTAATTATTTCCGAGTGAGATACCTACTGATAGGCTACATTTTGTAACAAAACAACAAAAGTAAAACACTTTTAATTTAATACAAATAACTTTAAAATATATACATATACCTGCATACAATTAACACGGTACTGACTTCGTCAAAACTCAACAAAAATACAATTATAACTTTGGTTTGAATTTATTAGCAATAAACATAGGTAAATAACATTCAAATACAACTTGCTGTACCATTATCTCTATATTGACAAACAATAATAATACTAACATAATGTAATTACAATTTATTTAATTTGTAACCAGTTGGATTATATTGGCAACGTCAACACAGAACATTACATAACCCGTACAAACATCGTAAAAAAACGAAACTCATAATGAGATTTAACAATAACCCTTTCAATAATCTGACCCAACAATAAAATAATTTAATATCGTCCTTATTAACAAAAGGTTTGCTCCCTATGCACCCGACCTGTCCCGTATGGAAATAAAAATCTGTTTATACTTCTAATCACGTTTCGCGCTTCATTACTGCCTCGGGTGAAAGATAATATTCTATATGGCTGTGATATTGCTAATACTGTCGTACGTGTCGCCTAGATGGGACAGGGTGCAATATAAAAGGTGCAGAAGGAATATATTTTGCTTATTACATGTTTGCGAGATGAAAGCAATTGGTTTAGTGGTGGTAGGACCGTCTGGGTCGCTACCACCATGTTATCATGTAACCTACCGCCATGCAGCAGTGTTCGCATTGTGTTCCGGTGTGGGGATAAGACAAACAGTGAAATTACTAGAATACAGAAGTTACATCTTAGTCCTTAGGTTAGAACCACGTTTCCGGTCTCGGGATTACAGTATTAAGATTGTAGTCCTGAAAACGCAAGACGTCTATGGGTCATGGAGACCAGGTGGCATCTCCATGCAAGAAAAAAAAATAGGTGGACAAGATAAATATATACAGAAAATGATCAAAAACAATGTCTTATATTATGCTCTGTTCTATGAGTAACATACATAAGGTCAGTTCATCCTTACTTGTCTTATATAGTAAACAACTTTCTAACCTCAAAATTAACCTTTTTTTGGATAAAACAGCTATTTTAAACAAAATAAAGCAATCACGGACAATACATTGGCCAAGTGATGTCCAAAATGTTAACTCGGTTTACTTTATTTACGATAAAAGAGCTGTTTTAGCCAGAAAAGGTTCATTTTGAGGTTAGAAAGTTGTTTACTATATAAGACAAGTAAGGATGAACAGACCTTTGGTAGTTGTTTATCTTAACAAAACATTAACTTTTTTTTTATGATCCCAATCAGCTAGGTATTTTTTATAAAATACCATAATGTTAATTTGTATGATATATATGATATGATAAGTTTATTGGTAAAAAGTAATATTTGACATGTCACGTACTTAACTAAAAAATTACAACAACTACTGACCTAAGACGTCATTCATATTTATTAAAAAACATCACACTATTTAAAAATGGTCTTCCACAGTGAAAAAAAAACATTAAGAACAGAAATATATAGGGTTTTTTTCTGGTATTTGACAAACGTTAATTTCGTGGTTAGTGTCAACATCTTTATACGTTTCTGCTGTTGCAAAAGATATAAAATCATTAAACATTATTTTAAAACTTTCTGTAACTCCAATGCAACTCTGTTTGTTTGCTCTACAAGTGCAAGTAGACCGAAATGCATTTACATAAAAATGCACTTACATAGTCAAGACCACTCCAGTCCGTCAGAAAACTCATATCTACTCTCCTGAAATTCGAAACGAAACAAAAGCAATTTAATATGCCCGGTATTATGTTAGCAGAAATATATTGTTTGCGAACACTGTCGTATGGAATAACGGAATTTAATAGAATCTTCTCTCTAGGGATATGAAATGTCTAATCTTGGATGTGGAGTACAGTTTAAAGTTAAGAACAAACGGCATTGTGGAATAAACAATGCGTTACATTCACATTAGGAGGCTTCATGTGCTAAATTCACTATTCTACTGTGTACCATATTGCTTTCGACATGGTATCTTATTGTCAACGTTACGATAGCTTATGTACCTTGTCGCTTTCAATCGTTTAACAATTTTGTATGACATTCCAAACGCGACGTTATAGTGACAAGGTACATAAATGATCACTTATTTATGCTGTTGACTGTACTTGACAGTAATGGCGACTAAGTTAAAAACAATAGCATAACTTGTCACAGGCAACGTGGCTTAATTTTGTTTTGTGGCCCAGGGTCTCAATAACCATAACGTTTATGTGTTTGTTTTTTGCATATGTTAAACTTGGTAATTCCTTAAAACTGTTAAACTTAAAACCGGTCTGAGTGGAAAACATTGGGGGAGGCCTATGTCCAGCAGTGGACGTCTTTCGGCTGACATGATGATGATGATGATGTTGAACTTGAAGACACGATTAGAAACAAACACCTCAATAGTTTTATTTATTACTTTGTCTCAAATGAGTCACAGTAATAAATACACAAATACATTATATTTTAAACCAATGTGGATAAATATGAATCTATGTCCGGCTTTTCTAATAATGGGCCTGACAACCCTAGTCCCAAGAGCGTGGGTGATATTAACTAAAACTTCATAGCACAAACTTTTAACTTCACTTTGGTATCATTATCGAATAGCATACTAAAGTGAACTGACAAAGGAAAAACCACTTTTCTCGTTGACGATACTTTAACGTTACTTTTCTATCAAAGGAGAAAGTTTGTTCTCGAAATACGGACCATAATATCATACATTTATTTATAATGTATGTAGAGTTATATTATCGATGGGTTTATAATAATATGATGAAAGTTAGTGAAGCCACAAAACCATGCTGTTTTACTAATAATTTTAAGACACCTGGTTTTTTATCTAACCTTTTGCTTTAGCGCTTTGCTCCCGCCTAGGCCTTCGAGGTTATTTTTTTTCATCTGTCAACAGAACAAAGTCGATTTAGGAATAGGTAAACCATTAATAAACCGAGCTGTTACAATGGGCAAATGATACTAAGGTAAAATCAGAAATGGTAAATAGATAAATTGATAAATCATTACATTGGACAACTGTTTGTACGCCGAAACCAGTTATAAGGAATAGATAATTTGTCAAATCGGTAAAAAAACACAACAAGTAATGACTAAATGCAAATATTCGAAGTGATCTTTCGGGCAAACGTAAAAATAACCAAACCATAATTGTCGAAAAATATTTTTCGAACCAAAATTCGGTCAAACATTTTTCGGAGTTCAGATAGGTAACCCTCAAGTATTTGTTTCCGGGTTTTGTGTGTGTCTGTGTATATGTATTTGTATATTTTCTCCATATAAGTAAGTTTATCGTTGTCTTTTATCTAAGTATATTACAAGCCTAGAGCTTTTAGTTTTGAAAATAATTTGATTAGTATTGATAGTGAGTTGACAATCACTTGAAAAGAAAACTTTAAAACTAAATCTTTGGGTTTCTGAAACATATTGGCTCAACAATTTAAGTCAGTGATCGTATATTCCATGTGAATATAGAAACAAAAATAACTTTACTTTTCAATCCAATTTGTGTTTGGAATCGCAAACTATCGGTAAATGAACTGGGTGGGCAATGCGGGCATAGAAATATGATATTGTTCTACGAGCTACGCCGTAGCAGCGTAGCTATGCTGCCCGTAGCAAGCGTAGGCTTTCACTTCGTAGCGAGAGATTTATTTCAGGCATTATGGTTTAGGAAGATGTTTGTTATAGAAAAATATTTTTGTGCTAAATAGTAACATTCCTAATTTAAGAATATAGTCTAGTAGTAATTAACGGCAAATATGCCGATAAGTTATGAAGTGTTTTTTTTTAAAACTCAACATACACAGTCGTAGGACACTAAAAAATAAAATAAAGAATATTTTTCTGCTCGGGTTACTTGATATATTCAACAAAAAAAAGTGGCCGTTTCGTACGCTATTTTAAACAAAATAACAGACAGAATTGATTACAGAGCGCGAGACTAAATGAAATAGTGTGGACATGAGAAATAACAGCAGTCATCGGATATAAAAAAGGAATTGTATTTCAAAGTTCACTGCCATATTTTGCACGTGCGTTTTTTTAGTAAAAATCGTCAGGTAATTTGGCGACGAAAAATGAACATCGCTTTTAAAAAACAATGTTCTGATTTAAATTGAATTCAGAAACGAGACAAACTGAAAGTAACACGCCACCGTAAATGTATCACAACTTTATTGTATAGGAAATTAGGCCCATTTTAAATTATTACATAGCTCCGCACATGTTGCAAACGTACCAAGTTATTCCAGACAGTTAACTCGATGCGATTTGTTATTGTTTCTCTAATCGCGATAACAAAGGCAAATATACCTAATTACAATAATGGTTCGACTAAAGTAAAGTAATTAATCGACTAATCATTTAAGGGCCACTTGCACTAAAAATTTAACACTCGGTTAAGACACAAACTCAAGTTAAAAAGACAGTTTTCGTATGAATCTGACGTTTACTAACTCGAGTTAGTTTCTTAATGCAGTGTTAAATTTTTGGTGCAAGTGGCTCTAAGGCTTTTTTACGTGTTTAAATCATTAAAAAGTACTTTTTGCATGAAAAAGCACACCAACTATAGCACTCCCAACCAGTGACCGGCCCGGTAACACCTTCAAGGGGTTTTGAAAGAGTTTAACCCTTTATAACCCTTTCAAAACTCTTTCAAAACCCCTTGAAAGGGTTACCGGACCGGACCGTTGCTCCCAATTTCTTAATAGCGTTTGGCTGGTTATCGCTATCACAGTTGAACTCGCAACTGACAGTATATTTGTCACTCGTGATAGAACAACGAAGATTGCCGCCATCTATTAAGAAACTGGAAGCACCAACAATATGTAGTAAATTAAAAAAAACGCTAACCGTTGAATTATTCGTCGTCATCTACACGTAAAGAGGAGACGTGTTAACGCCAGGTGCGTCAAGCGTGGCCTATCTCTCCGGGCGTCAAGGTCGGGAGTCGATTTAGAACCCTTTCTATTCAAGCTGTAGTGATGCGTGTGGTCTGGAGGGTGAGAGGCAGCGGCGAGCGGAGCGGCAGCGGTTAGCGGGTGTCACGGGGGATACCTTACGCTAACGTACGCTATTTTCGGAAACTGCTGAACTTGAGTTTCGAGTTGATATACTCGTAAGAAGTGGATAAGATAGATTAAGTTAAACGTACACGTTTATTCAGTTTTCTAAAATTTGTATTATTTATTAATGGTGGTTTGAAATGGGCCTTGTGTACCGATTCGGCCATTGCTGATCTATTGTGGCAGCCCTTTTGTTTAGAACTCAGCGCAAAGGCCCACTGCGTTTAGGAATTTCTCTTGTGGCTGCATAATATGTCACCTTAGGTAGATCCGTCTCTCTCGTACTTTATATACGTGTCAAAAAGTGACGGATGTTTTATCCACATTTTGTCACGCGATAAACGCATTCATATTAACCGGCCCGCAATAGCACATTACCGGTCCGCATGATCAGAGGATGTGCATCGCTGTTTGCATAAGGATTTATGTTCAAATCTTGCGCTTGGTCAGTGCTTGAGAGCTCCATTTTGTCCTTGACGTGGTGCAGATTCTGTATATGCACTGCTCGGCCTCTTTTTGCACTTTTAGGTGCAGTGGTGTAAGGTGTAGCAGCGCATACAGGGCCTCTATTCTTGGCGGTAAAAACCATATCGTCTTTGACCAGGGCCGGTATTCTAGGCGGTATAAACAATATCGTAGTTTTCCTGTTATGGTATTGTTATGACGTCAGCCGCCATTACTGTCAAGAAAAGAACAGCTATCAAAACGTTGACAATTCAATAACAGATCAAATACGATATTGTTTTTACCGTCTTGAATAGAGCCGCTGGTATTGTTTTTAATTCGGCTGACATTAAGTACTGTCAAATAATACGAGCTATCAAAACGATGACAATACGATAACAGGTCAAAGACGATATGGTTTTAACCGCCTAGAATAAAGACCCAGAATTCTAAAATCGCTAACATTAGCGTTATGTTTCTCCCTGTCGCCGCTAACCGCTGCCGCCTCGCCGTTAACCATGTAGGCAGTGGCTAATAAACGCGTGATTCAGATTGGTCGCGTTTGTGGTTTTGAGCGTTAATGTATCGCTTCGTGGTACACTACAAATTATCGAAATAATGTAGATTATTTTTAGTTTCAACATGTTTAGGTGAACTAAAATTATTTAGGTATGGGGCCTTTTTTAGATATATTTATAATTAAGTTGTAAAAATGTAATTTTCGTTTTTGTAACTGTTTATTTCATTTTATTTAAATTAATGAATTATGTAGTAAAATAATTTGCCAAAAAATTAAAAAATTAAAATAATGGTACCCTGACGTTATTTTATGCTACACACATACTACATATGTAGGATATATTTACATTTATTAAATTGAGTAAGTTTAAATATACAAAATATTTTCAGCTCAGCCAATTCCGAAAAATACTTCGTAAATACATTTCACCTATATGATTCTATCATCACTATCGCTCACGCTCCCGTTCCGCTCATGAGCCGCCCCGCTATCGCTTCCGCCCGTCACTGTCAACGAGACCGTGACCTTGACTGCGAACGCAATTTTCATGTAAATTTGTACGCATACGATATTAACAACTTCAATTTTAGATTGAACACGAGACGTATTAACTATTAGGTTTTACATTGCATTTTTAAACATGACATTAATCAATGGATGTTTTGTAGGTATACATTCTAAATATCTGCTAATACAACTAGGTATACGAGAAGTCGGGAATTTTACTAATAAGCTAGGAATTTGGTTCATCTGTCAGAGGTATTTTCCTATAGGACAGGAATTATTATATTTATAAAAAAACTTGAGATTTACAAATAGGTATAGACCTACCATAGCGGCTTACCGTCAGGTTCTTTAAAACACGGTAGAGTTTTGAGTGTAAATGAAGCCGCATCCGTCTTATTATTTTCAATTACACAATTGTAAATGTCGGGTATCCGCTATTTTGATATATGTTCTACCGGTAATGTTTTCAACCTTGGGGTGCTGCCCCGAGCTCTGCACTATCCATAAAACAACAACCACATTCAGAAATTACGGAGCTGCGTTACCAATCATTTGCAAAGGCGGGAAAAAAAATACGATTGAACTTTGCCGGGTTACCACCATTTCAGGAACTAAAACCTTATCATCAAACACCAAAAGGGTTGGGAACAACCTATCCAAAAATAATGATTATTCGACCCTTTTGCAAGGTAAAATGTATTCCACGGTACTAATACTTAATGCCTATTTCTACTAACAAGGTTGCATTGCACGCCTTCGCTAAAATTACAGTAACAATCAATAAAACACATTCACTGCCAACCTCCCAGTGTTTCATTCAAAACGGACCCGATATCGATGTCCTTGGCACTTCTTAACCCTCCAACGAGCATCAAATAGTAGACTTCGATGGCTGAGGCATTAGGGCGTTTTACGGGCGCACGAACATCATAGAAGCCTCACGAGATAAAAACTGGCAGATCGCCAAACGACGGGTGTCTGACGACTTACCACCTGTAATGCGGCGTCAAGAGCGAACCGGGGGAAAGGTTGGAGACCTTTTCGGGCAATGGAGTAACCGTTACTGTATTTTGATCTAGTTCTTGAAAGAGCATAATAATATGGATGAGAGTCTTAACAGGGTGGCTAATATTGCTGTTTATCGCGTGACAAAGTGTGGATAAAGCATCCGTCACCTTCTGACACGTAAATAAGTACGAGAGAAACTGATGCTTTATCCATATTTGACACGCGATATAGACGCAGCCATACTAGGCCCGCAGGTCTGTGAGTTTACGCAAGTTGCTTAACGCTAACGTAAAAGATTTTCGAAAACTGACAAAATGTATGGAATTGACGTAGGCACTCGACGCGACCGTCTGACAGCTTACGTCAATCCTATACATTTTGGATAACGATAACAAACGCCGAATGAATCTTGTCTAAGGTCCCTGGGCCTCCATTCCGCTTTGTTTGAACTTCTTTTTACGTCTAAATCATAACGAGATGGGAGCTTTATTCTAATTATAATTAATGGCTTTCACTCCTGTTAAGGTATATTTCGCCAATGTCGAAATACACCGCCATATACAGTGTGTAAATGGATTACGAGCAAACATTTTAACGACGGTTAATATGCATCCTAATTAACATCAAAACATGTTTATCGTTAGTATAAGTTGTACTTCTTTTTTTCATACAAATTAATTCGCCACGCAATGTATCAGAAATAGCCCAATTATACCGCAGTTAACTGCGACTTAAATCTTCGTTTACATTGTACATTGCTGCTCGATGGAACCTTTAAAAATTAATTGCACTCTATGTATTAGAGTTATTAACGAAATTCCACATTTACATGACTTGTAGCGCCATAACCTACGTCTAGTTTAAATGATTGCTCATATTCCATTTACACGCTGTATACTGGCGACAGAGTTAAAATCGATAAGTACGACAACATGTCAAAGACAATATGGGTTTATCCAGTAGAACAGAAGCCCAGGGGGGTTATTATGAGATAGCTATGCAGTTCAGTTTACGCTGAGAGAAAAGGACAGAGCTATATAACTGCTATAGCTTTGTCCTGTACGCTCATCGTCAAACTGCATAGCTACGTCATATAGCCCCCCAGTACGGTTTTTATAAAATGACAGTGAACCGAAAGAGACAAGTAAAAGGAACCCTACAATCGATTAGGAACGAAAGTACCTACTACACTTCTAGCGTCTCTTGACTTCCTCAAGCCTTATAAAAGCTGCATTTAGCTTGTTTTATTGCCGTCAGCGTTACCTGAGACCTCTAGGATGCTATAAAATGCATTGTAAAATAAGAGATTAACTGTTACAAGTAAATTGCCGCATTTTGTACCATAGATACGTAGTTAAAACTCTTTAAATATGTTTAGTTTTAGTTTAGCTGTGATTAATACAAAAAATTATTAAATATCAATCTGTCTTATTAAACATAGTAAACAGCGTGAATAATGTTCGGTGGCCTTGGAATTGACTATTTAGTGCCTATATCTAATATTTCGTAAAATTGTTTTTTTTACGGTAACTTTTGTCAGTTGCGTCACGAATATTAGTCATAAAATTATATACTGCTCTCACACGCCAGTAGGCGGTATCTCAAATTCAATAAACGAAGCAGATTCAATCCTCACCCGTTAGTAATATGGTCGCATTTGCTACAGGAGTTTTGTCTGAGATTATACCATGTCTTATAGCAGTATAGTTAATTTTCGTGATGCAACCCTTAATCCTTAACTGGGCCATTCTACTTTTCAGCGTACAATTTTGTTTTCGTCCGATAAAAGTATACCATATTATGAATCCGCGTATAAATAAATAACATGAACTTAGAATGTTTAAGTATAACGGTTTTCAAAAAAACAACTCTTAAATTACTCAATTATCGTTGAACAATCTTGGTTTCTCAGTGGTAAATTGCACTTTTTACATAGAAAAGGCGGGGACATGAACGTTCATTGTGTTACTCACTTTATAGTTATTATAAATAACTTTTTATGAATTAGGATAGTTCTAAATATAAGCTTATTTACGTCCCTTTTCGAGTTTCAAGTTAGAAAACGCAGCACTTTACCGTTTTTTCAAATAAAAATAGTTTAGTGAGAACGTCGCTAAAACTTATGTACAACGAAAAGTAGAATGGCCCTACTATGTACACGTTTTTTGAAAACTGCCATTGATGCATGTGAAATATATCCAAGCCAGTGTCAAGTTTACAATAGCAATGTAACCTGATTCCTGCCACTAACTTCAATATACATGCATTAGAGAGGGTTCTTTGATGGCTAACCAATCACACGCGAAGATTCAGTTTTCTTATATCACTACATAGTATAAAACAAAGTCGCTTCCCGCTGTCTGTCTGTCCCTATGTATGCTTAGATCTTTAAAACTACGCTACGGATTTTGATGCGTTTTTTTTTAATAGATTCAGTGATTCAAGAGGAAGGTTTTTATGTATAATAAGTTTTAGATTATGTACGGGTACTACAGAAAACTGGCATAAACCGAAGCGAAGTGAGGGCGGGTCACTAGTATTATTTAAATTCTTGATTGATAATATTTGATAACGAATATCTAGTCATAAAATAATATAAATACTATCTGTTGCGACTCCATCCGTTTAACGCTAATCGCGGAAAAGAGTACCCTATGACTTCTCTTGGGGTTCAAGCTATCTCGAAAGCGTAACGCACAGACAAAGTTACTTTCACTTTATATTAGTATGGATGGATTGTGATTGCGAACTTAATTTTGCTCTAAGTTATATAACATCATTCACACAGCCGTACATTGTTTTCCGTAATTTTTTTAAACTATCCTTATTTCATCACGTATATTTCCATTGTCGTGGACACCCTAGCGTCCATATGACAGTTCTAAAACCCACACGTCACCGCAAAATTAACTCAGTTAACTCTTAATTATTTAGTAAACTATTCTCATCTACCCTCGAACTAGGGTATTAATTTAAACGATGTGTCCCGGCAGACGGAACTAGCGCCATCTAGTGACGAAGGCCAGGAAGTTAGGTGATTAGCGAGCTAGAGCGACCAGGTTAAATTGAATTTTAGAGTTGGTAAAAAATTGACCGATGTTGCTAATTGGATATCAGAAAACAAAGTTGTACGAGTAAGTTGAGTAATGTTTTTAACACAATTTTTGATGAATGTTATTTTGCAAAATAAAACCTGCAGGCGAGGCGACCATACAATGTTATTTTTTTACACATAATATTGTATATTGTTTAAGCAAGTTATTAATCTTAGAAGTAATGTTTTATAAAATGTATCTAGATGACGACAGTAAGTAGGCGTTTTATTTGACTGCAGAATTATTATTTAGTAAGTATCGGCAAAGTCTTAATTTACCAAAATTATTATTTAATGAATCTTTGTAAATTTAATATTATAGTATTGAAGGTACATCGAGCAAAACTGAGTCGTGGATAAAAATAACCCTAAATTCTGGGGACCTAGTGAAAAAGGGTATAAGTCGACTTAACTCGTAATAAAAAAGGTATATACATAAACGCAGTAACTAGACTTACACCCTTTTTTAATTGATCTTCAAGTAACTCATACCTTTTTTCACTAGGATCCCAGAATTATCATTTCGCCAAAAAACATAAATTCAACACATCATAACATTTAAAACCGTTTCATTATTGCTCAAGACAATAAATGACTTATTTCTGCTCCGCCTGACCCCATAATATTTGTTTCACATAAACTTCCCAGGTATTTACACCTCTGATGGGTTCACGCGTGCTTCAAAAGTACCTGCGAAGCATCTGCGAAGTATTTCCAAAGTTCACATGTACCTATGTCATTAGTCAAGCGGTGTGTTTAATTAGAATACTTGGGAGTTGGCAAACGAGTGTTTGCAGATACTGGCAGAAGCAGATATTTGTTTGTTAGTGGACGAAACGTAATAGCGGGGCGAGTATTTGACAAATTACGGTTAATATAATATATGTTAAGGTTGGTAAAAACTTAGTTAAAAATTCACCTATAACCATACAAAAAGGTACTTTACCTACATAGATAAATATAGTTGTAATGCAGTGGTGGTAGAACCTTGTATATCCTTCTCCTACGCATTTGTATAGTGGAGTTTCGTTATGTATAACAGCCGTGGAATAAAGTGGAAAAAGAAAAATTGGACGGGTATTTAATTCTAAAATGTCAGATCTAGAAATTAACATTCTCGGCGTGTCACTGTGATTGAATTGCATGTTGCGAGTGTTAATGGGTCGCGATGATCACTTACCCTCAGGTGACTTGCTTGCTCGTCTGCCTTCTTTTTCACATAAAAAAAAACTTCCGAGAGGGCGTGGATAGTTAGGTAAAGAATATTCAATAATACCAAAATAAGCTTGGTTAGGATAGTTAGTCTATTATATGTTGGCCGAAGGGCAAATCATCCAGGATAATTGGCTCCGCGTAGCGGGGACCCATCGACTACTTAGCTTAGTGGCTAATCGTAAGCAAGGTTGAAAGAGCCGGCCTTCATCTTGGTGTTGGTAAAATTTGATTCAACAAATGTTAACCCCAATCATAAATTATACAACTATACTAAATTATTTTTTCATTACATATCGAAGCATACACGGAATACATTATACCGCCTAGGTAATTAATTATTTTTAGAACTGCCAAGACCGAATCCGATATTTAGCTGCCCACACGCAACTGCCCAATTCATTCATTTTACCGCTCTAATAAGTTACAACTTCAAAAAGTAAAATATATTCGACTCCTGTTTTAAATCCCTGCCTTTAACCAGCAGCTGCGACAAGCCGGCAAGACGACATTATTTAGCGCCTGCGAAAATGTTACTAAAAAAAAACACTTAAGTTTCAAAATTAAGCGACGACGAAGCGACCTAATGAGATATCTAGTAAATGAGGTCGCCAAGAGACACAGTGGAGAGAGCAAAAACAGTATGAGTTATTAAAAACGTGAAGTCCGAAACCACGTCATAAAAGACAAAGTTCATTAAAATATGTTTTTTTCCTGGCCAAGAGCTCTGTTTTTTCTTTCATCCCCGTTTTTGGCAGCGTCATACAGAGACGTAAATGTACTCGCGTTTCCTTCACGACCTGCCTTTCTATGTATTTTGGATTTAAAAGGGTGATCTAGTCTGTTTTTCCCGGTGCATTTAACAGATCCTCTCTTCTCTCCTTTTTATTTTGCCTTCCAATTCATTACTTTGGTTTTCGTTTTTATTTTTAAAATTTTCTTTATTTTAGTAGGTATGTTATCATAAATCTTAAACAATACGATAGCTACTTGACAACGATAATGGTTTATAACAAAGTGGAATAGAGGCCCTGTCCGGACAAAGGCAGGCCAATGAGGAAGCATGTCGCGTGACGTTATGTATTCTACTTCAGTTTGGCCAGTATTCCAGATTTACATACAAAATAGATGCTCTATGAAGATCTAGTTAATGACATTTGTTTAAAAACTGTTATAAATTTCTGTGTACTGCCGTTTATCCTCCTGACCTTAGTAAAATAAAACTGGATCTCTGAAACTTGGGACTCATTCCGCGGACCTCGCTGTGAGGTAATATCTTTACGACCTCAGCTGGAGTTGGGTTTTATTCATCTGCGTGTTTTGAAAACTTTTCGAAGATACTCAAGTGTTCTGCGAAGTGTTTTGTTGATCGGTTTTTGAACTTTTCGAGTTTATATAACCGATATAAGATGCTGAACCTTTTATTTGATTTTGTACAATTTGTATTTAATTTTTGAAACCAAATAAAAAATTATCAAATGATAATTTTGGGAAATGTATAACCCAAAAACTGCTTAATATCTCTTGAATTTATTACAGCTGACATTACTTCCGAATATTTGAATGTCTAACCAACGATCACCTGATGGGAATAATTGACGACGACGCCTAGATGGCGTTCACCTACTTTCTACGAAATATCTGGCATAAATTAAAAACACTTCATCAATATAAAAGCTCCAAATTCAATTTAAAATCTCGTTTCCACTAAAAACGATAAAAACTTCTAGCCGAACGGTCGTGAAACTGAAAATTGTAATAATGAATTCATGCAAGTTGCTGTTTCGAAGTTTGCTCGAAAGCTCAGCGGAGCTTTGCCGGGTCGTGGTGAGAGGGTTTTGCATAGCGCCTGTGGTCAGCAAATAGATTCGGAATGTGGCTCCAGCAGTTCTTTACAGAGCACGCGATTGGCTGAGCAAGTGGTGCTGCTGTCCAAAACAATATTGCTCACTAGAAATTATTAAACACTGTTATAGAATAGAAGTAATACCATTTTACATAACACTATGTTTAGGAGATAAAACTTTTTTCATGGTTTTTGGAGCATTTGATATCGGTTTTCCACTTAGGTGGAATGTTCAATGTCAGTTGACAGCAAAATTAATTTCGTCTTTGTTGGTTTCGCATGAATCCGTATCTAGAATTCCAGGAATGCAATGCTTTGCTTTGCTCGGGATTTGATATTTCGCCTTCGCCATATATACGAGTTATAATTTTCGAGTAACAGAATATACTAGTTTTTTATACATGTGTTTCCCGGAAGGAAAACAATTTTAAGGCCCCCATGAATAGACAACTAATTGAACTAGTAAACTTTAACCACAGGAACATCTTTCTTTTGCTCCAGGTGAGTTAGTTCCCACAGTTTTATATCAAGCAAGAGTATATAAATAGCTTATTGTGTCGGGGATTTTATTCCTCGTATTTCATGCTAGTCTTAAGTTAAGTGCTAAAGAATAAAATCTCTTGGTACTCACCCCTAACGTTACATAAATTACCATTTTAAAATTGTGCTTAGTCGCCACTTTCTTCAATTTACCAACTCTTTTAAAATTTTGTAGTGTATCGTGAGAACCAGAAGCCTTTTGGCATACATTAGGAGCAGTAACCGCAGTTTAAACAACTGGTGCATGAGCGGTTAGTGGCGGGATAGCGTTTTAGTTTTATCACGAACTTGCCGTAAACCCAGAAATGTTATGTTAGCTGTAGACTTGACTTCAGTAGGTTAGCTTTCCAGCAAACATTTAAAATTGCAAGTTGAGAAGCTAGAGTTCTTCAGTTTTTCTTGAACTTATTTCGCAATCGGGGCGCCTAAGTATTTTTACGTGGCCACTGCTGACTGACGAAATCCATAAGACTTTGAGGGCCTTTCCCCAACAGTGAACGCTGTTTGATTGCCTGATTAAGTTAATAGGAGACCATTGCCTACAGAACAAGTAAACATACTTAGCTAACATTTTCTTAAACCATATGGTATTAACACTGCTGTAGCATATTTTGACCTCACGTTTTCGGGTAGTGAGGGTTTCGTAGCAGTAAATGCATTAAAAATATGAAATTTTACGACGTAACATAAACGTTCAAACCATTGAATAAATTTATAAATTACTGCGTGTATGAATTAAGTCCACCGTTAGTTTTTTATTGACATAACTGCTATCACACAGCGCTGAGCACATTAAAAAGTCACCGTGTAAACGGAATGTGTAACAGCGTGCGCCTGACCTACGGAAATTTACTCAGCACCATGTACTCGGAGTTAGATCTGAAATGCAATAATGCAGTCGAGTTTGAGAATATGTTGCATTTTTACGAACGCGTGGAGCACGGAGCGAGCTATCAAAGGATTTGGATGCACTTTTATGTCTCCATATGAGAGTTTTTAGAATTTTAAATCGGCCATTCACAATTCACGTTTGTGAGAAGTTCGTTGTACAAAGTCTTGTTTTATGGAAAGCTGTTTTTCATTTCCCGTCGAGTTAATGCTGACGGCTAAGTAACTTAGCGCACAGATGGTCTGTATACTGCATTACCACACAGGATAGTTTTTGCACACAGATATTTGATAGTTCCCGAGCAAAAACGATAACGGCAAAAGGAGGGAAATAGCAACTAAATAAGTTTATATTTTAGGGTTTGCAGCTAACAAAAGGTGCACAACTGTACGTTCTGGTGCAGAGTTTAGTATTTACAAATGTCGCGTTGTACATTTGCTTGGGAGTAAACAAGAGTTCCACAAAAAAGGCTCGGACTGTGTGAACAAAACAAATTAAAAGAGCGAGCGCAAATAAAGGAGGTGGAATCGCTTCATTTCCGAATGTAAGTGAAGTTTGGTGCAATGCAACCGCGCATAAGCCTAACGGGCCAAAGGGATTACGGATTGAAGGTGCGGTTCCGCTTGGAGCGGTAAATAGTCATATTTGTAAGGTTTTATGTACTAAGTGAGTAGTTTACTTGTGAGCTACAGATGTCCACTGCATGGATTTTCTCAATGGAATACAGGCTACGCGGGAAGATAGTAGGTGGCTAAGGTAATATCAGATGACCAATATCAGGTGTCCAAGGCAAGGCAACGGGTCAGTTGGCAGGCTACCGCTGCCTTTCGGTTAATGATCTGGTTGGGTTATTGGAAAAAGGAAAGACATGAGTGAGGCAAGCGCAGAAAGTTAAGTCAACCAATTAATAACAAATCGAAAATCGAACGAAATATTTGACAAATAATTTAAAATCGTAAAGCAAAATGAGTCACATTCTAGACTTTTTTTTTTACTTCATCAAATGTTCCTTCCTGTGCAGCCAAGCCTTGTAATGTGAATACACTCAAAAGGGAACAAAATAACACAGCCCTGAATTTGAATACATCAATTTTAATTATATAACGTTTTGCATTTCCTTAATAGGTACAAAAAATAAGGGACCGGTCCGGTAACCCCTTCAAGGGGTTTTTGAAAGGGTTTGTAACCCTTTCAAAACCCTTTCAAAACCCCTTGAAGGGGTTACCGGACCGGACCGTTGCAAAAAATACAATAAATTGACGTATCAGATGCAAGAAAAAAGTAATCTTATTGGATATATTGTACCATTATTAGTTTCCAAAATATCTAAGGCAGCATCTTATTACGAATTATGTTTAACTGAGGCTTCGCCTAGCCGTGCTACGCAGTGCACCCACAAAGGGCGCATCCTTTACCAATTCAGTGACGAGAACTGCAGTGCGGGATAAATTTTGTTTTCCCGAGGAAATTACTAATCCTGCAGGGAAATAGGGGTCTAGCCTAGATTGCACTGCGCTTTGTAAAGCCTTTGGAAGAAGATTAGGTGGAACCTGGTTGAGGAATAAATTTACTAAGATCCTTTGTGATGGTTCATTGTTTTTGGGTTGCTGTTGATAGAAATGAGAAAGCTTATGGCTTTGCAATACAAAACAGTACAAATACATTTTATTGAATACTAAACAAAAAACTTACTTAATTAATGATTTTATGAGATATTGTTAATTAATAAAATCTCAATAATTAGGCTGCTGTGGATAAAATAAAGTAAGCTCTTTTAAATATCGTCATATTTTGTTTTAATAAAATGGGTAAGTAATTTTTTTCACTCGACCTAATCAATAAGTTTTTTATAAAATAAACATTTTCATATTGACCCGCCGACCTTTAGATTAAATAATGAAGCTCCCGTTTTTGTTTATTACATTAATTAACCGTCAATGATGTCATGTCATGAAAAACTGCTATTAAGCTTTTTCTCTTTTACGGCGCGGAAAAGGCAATTAAGCACTTGTGTGTTTGCCAAATTATGGTAGGTTTGTAGGTTTTAAAGACCTATAATATCCTGATAATGATGCGTTTCCGTTTATTTTGTTCTTTGTTATTTTCCTGTTTGTACAATTAAATATTTTACATACATAGTAGTCATACTTTAACACAACTTCACCAATTACGCTAAAACTTCGTCCCAAATACCTGTAGCTGTCTGACACCGTTTTGCTGTTAAATTAGGTCTCTGGAGGCCACCAAGGTCATGGACTGGATTAAAAGGAATTAGTTATAAGGGTGGACAGGGTCGCGCTTACACGGCTTAATTAAAGCATGCGCTTAAATTACTTGTCACTGCGGTGGAGCGTTAACGTTTTTATAGGAATCAACGAAACAATGATAGTAAGAAGGCATAGATGACAACTGAAGAGAGAAGAGTACTTTGAAATTGCATTTTTTCGTGTCGTGTCATGTATTGTTAATATTATAACCATCATCATCAGCATCCTCATTGGCGAGTGTATGTCTTTAGAGACGATTCAAACAACGTCTTTTGGAGCACGTGTTTTCGTGGCTAAGTAAGACAATACTAGAGCGACAAGGTTTTGGCATAAAGCTATTGCTTCCCTTTGACTATACAGCAAGAAGTAATTCGAATCGTCGACGATCCCAATATTATCAAAATGTTGCAGCCGTTGGAGCTGCGAAGGGACTTTATGGTTATTATAGCTTTGCGTTTTCTATAGGTTCTACCACGAGGGGTGCTCTGAGGAATTATTTAGCTTAGTGCCTACAGATCGAACCACTCGCCACTGGAGTAAAATTCATTCATGCTACCTGGAACCATTAACATCGACTACGGTCCGTTTTCAAAGGTCCTTTCTTCTTCGTATTTTGAAACTATGGAATGAACTTACCCCACGATGTTCCCTCAGCACAGTCAGCCCTATGACAATTCCTCCTTCGCGCGGCTTAAAAAGAGTATCCATGGAAAGGCAACTAGTTGGCTGTGCCCCTGGCATTGCTGATGTTTATGGGTAGTCATTGTATACCATCAGATAGTCTGTCCGCTGGTTTGTTTTTTATGGCTATAAAAAAAACAGCAATAAAAGTGTATATAAAAGGCTTGAGAGGAACTGGCATGTCTTATAACCCTCCTGTCCTTCATCACAGTGAACCAGCTCTAATCATGCTTTTTGCAACCTTCCATTATATCACTACTTATCCCTGTCTTCTGGTAATCACTGCCACCATCTTGTCCTTCAACCTACCACCGAGCAGCAGTGTTCACATTATCGTGTTCCGGTGAGGGGATAAGACCAACAAGAAGTTAGTACTATAGAGGCATTACATGCTAGTCCTCAAGAAGTTATTTAATGTCTTAGTAGTACAGTCTTAAAGGTGGCTTAAGTGGCTTCTGAGACCCATCGACATTAACATCCTTAAGGTGGACCCACCTTAAGGATGTTAATGTCGATGGGTCGACGTTACGTCGATGACGCTAGGCGAGCCGAGCACGAGCGGAGCACGAGCCGAACACAGCCTCGCCTGCCTCGACTCGCCTAGCGTAGACCCACCTTAAGGATGTTGATGTCAATGGGTCTCAGAAGCCACTTATCATCAGGTGATTTGTAGGCTTCTGAGTATCAAAAAAAAAAGTTCTGCAAGCATTTATGCTTCCATAAGCTGACTGCCTCGCTTTCTGCAATCCTTCAATCTTAACAGCGGCCTTCATACAACCCTCCTATTATAATCACACATTTTCCCTTGTTGTATTATTTAAGAATATAATACGAAATATAATAAGTAAAACAAAACCGATTTAGAAGTAACTCAGAAATCCCTTTTTTTGTTTCAGGTAAATTGAACGCGAACAAAGAGGCTTAGTGGACGTCGTATGTTTACAATAAAACAGGTTCTATTCACATTTAAACAGGCAAATTTGCGACTGCTTTATTTCATATAAGTACATATAGGTAAGTACATTAATAGGTATAACAATACATGCTATGTAGGTACTTCGAAGTACTTACTCTGGGTGTCTCTCGCAATCCATAATATCATGTGCCCTAAAGCTATATGCCATAGCACTTTGGCCCTAAAAAATGTTAGAAATACCATTCGTTCATTTAATATGACTTTTAGTACATATCGTTATTATGTCCTTGAAGTAAAAAAATATATGTTATTAATACTTAATTATGATGAAATAAGTAATGCAGATGCATCGTTCTTAAAAAAGTGGGTGGACATACAATTAAAACTTTTAAATGTTATTTCATTTCAAAAAGTTTTTTTCTCATTATTTATTTACATATTAATTTACACTAAGATTTTTTTTTGCTTTTGAATCGAAATGCTAAGGTGTGGAATTTACTTTCTTTATCAGTGTGTCCTGGGAGATGAGATGACTTATCTTTCAAATAGAAAATCACCCAAAAGTACCTACCAACATATTTTGAACAATTACTACAAGTCAGTAGCTTTATTCTAACATCTCTTACGCCTTCGTAAAGCTTACATAAAAATAAACCTTTTTAGATACATAAAGCAAATGATACGGTCAATCAAAATAAATCTTACTTGAAATACAACTACAAGCTGTACAAATCGATTTTGAGGACAGTGGAGCAGTCGAAGGTCGAGTGAACTAGCGCAAGACGAGACGTAACATTGAACTTGACGCAAGTACCTACTCGTTCCAGCCAGTTTAACAGTCGGCGGATTTGTGTGGATACGCTTGTGATAATAATACTACAATAGTTTTTATGATACTACAATACTGCCGTCCTAATTCAACCAAGATTTTTTTTTGTATGATAATTGGATAAGTACATTGAAATTTACTTTTTAGGACTTGCGTCCTTTTGAATTAGGACGGTAAAATACTCCTACGTAATTACTTTGTCGAAAGTCGTAGTAAGTATAAGGCAGGTACCTATTTGATTAAAAATTATAACTGTCAAAGGAACATTTGCACCAAAACGATAAACTAATCTAGTCTCAGTCTTAGGTACGGTTTACTGTTTAAAATGTATGGAGTGTCGGACTGAAACCAGATTTCACTGTTTATATCAGATTAAAACTTTTGGCGCACACTGACCTTAGTTTGACGTAAATGTTACCTCTCTCTCTTATTTTTCTCTATATCTCTTAATTTTCCGAGCCAAAAGAAGTAATATTAACTCATATTTAGGTACTAAAACCATTCAATTTTATTTAGACACAAGTAATATAAGGGTATAGTAGGGGGTACGTTTGCCGGTTGATATCAGCGCCCTTAGTATGTACTGTCCCGGACGATAATTTGTGACCCATTTCAAAAAATATATGTTTGAAGTCGTCAATGTCATTAGAGATGCCAAGTCCTTTGTTACTTATGCGAAACTCAACCTTATTGTTGTAGAATGTCAGATTGACTTTAGACCTAAGGTGGGTCACAAATTTAATTCCTTGACTGTATTTAGTAATCAAATTTGATAGCAAGTCGACATTGACGTTGCTTTGACTTTCTTATCGTCATCAAGTGAATCAAAACGTGAGGTTATTTTAGAGGTTCTTACCACGGATAGGTTCAGAACACTTTTTCGAATAGTAAAGGCATCTGGAAAACGCATATGATTAAAATGTTCGACCTCGAGCTACTGGTAATTAAAATATACCTAAAGGCAATTTGCTTCCTATCGATCGTAACGATTCAAAACTCATCAGCACATCCACATGTCTTTTCTATTGTCCACTATCATTACATTGAAAGGGTTGTCTGGAATCGCCCGTTCCACTTTATCCGTCAAACGCATCCTTACTGGCCAGTAATTTGTCGAGTCGAGCGCCCCCTCGCGTGCAGTCGTTCGGAACGCGCCTTCCTGCCCTTCTTGTCCTTCCAGTCTCCTAATTCAAATTAAGAACACTTTACTTTTAAATTTATTTCAAATCGGCTATGCTTTGGCCTATCGTACAGCCAGTTTGTTTTGTTTTTGAGTTTAGAATGCTAAATCGCTTTTTGTGTCGTAATATATATTTTTGCAAAGCCAGAAGAAAAAAAAAAAAAATATATATATATATATTTGGCGTGTGACGTCAACCTCAACGTCATAAGCGTGCACCTGACCCAACCGTACCTAATGAAGTATTTTTGATTTATCACGATATATAAGTTTTCTGAACCCATAATCCTGGAAACCGTAAATGGACTAGACCTAGTTAATTTTTGCAATAGCTCGTTATATATATTCGTCTAAGCGTATGATATATTGTATTTTGTCATTTATAATGGTGACCTGTTAGGTTTTTCAAAAATAACTGGTGTATGGTTCAGAATAGTGGAAGAATTTTTTTCTGACTCGGATTGCTTACCGTAAACGATAATTTAGACTAAATAGACAATTAGATATTATGTCTAACAAAGTAAAAAAACCTACTGTACATCCGTTTTCTACCCCTATTACAAGGGTCCAGCTGAAAATTGACGCTGTTGCTCCCTTCCCCGGTATCAATAACATTAATTTTCCTTCCTTGTTTTTCCGTTTTCAATAACCGTACAATCGTATTTTTTTAAATAACCGAATAAATTACTCTTTCTTGTCCAATATCAAAGATAATATTTATGTTAACCCTTGTAAAACTCGATCGTATAGCTTTATTTCATTTGGCTCAGCTAGTAAGAGGGATGCCACACGAGCGTTGCCTGTGCGTTGCGGCGTCGCCGCTGCGTTGAAATCACAGAGTTACGACGACGGCAACGCTCGTGTGGCATGACTCTATTAACCTACCGTTGCATCACAAGTAAGTAATAACACTCTATTGGTATTGGTATCAATTCCGATCTATTCCTCTAAATGACTTTAAAAAATGAACTTTTCGCATTCCAGTGGACACAGCAAAATAAACATAAAGTAAACATACATAACCAAAATGCGAGGAAAGAGCATACACGGAAAAATAAGCTCCAGAATTAGAAAATAAACGTACAAATACAGAAAACGAGAAACCGTGTTGCATAACGTACTCTATATCACTTCGCAGAATCAGTTGAATCGCCCATGGACCACTGCATTTCCATCGATACACGCCCTCTCATCCGGAACGCACTTCCCGTCAGACCCAGCTGTCCACCATTTTGTTTTTCGAATTGGAACGCGCTTTGAAATTTTGCTTTTTAAATTTTAAATCGCCAACGGATTTCGTTCGGCGTTTCGTTTCTGCATTTCCGGGATTGCTGGATTAAAAGTCGGATTCAAATGAAATTCTAAATACAGATTGCAGAAAAATGAACTGGTATTTTATATTTACTTTTAGTCAATACGAGAACGCACACTTTGATATCTATAAAACCTTTTTTTTAAAACGTTGTGGTTTTTAAATAATAGTTTATTAAGCTTATTGAGATGAATACATCTGCATTTTAGAAACACTAGAACAATATTACAAATAAATTAAATAAACAGTTTTTTTACTGATTTTTAACAGTAACGATGTTTTATTTCAATGCTTTCTAAGCTACTTATGTAGCTTTATGTGAATTATAAAATACTAAACTGAACAAAATAAATTAAAGTAATGTTTTACCGATATTTTAGCAGTTAATAAGAGAGAAATTCGGGTGCGACTATTCATCACACTCATTAACCATATTTAACAATTATGCTAACGATGCACGAATTAAACAGCGTGTCATAGTGGCAGAGCCTAAAATCCAATTGCACTCTGCTGTAAATCAGGCTGTTTGCCAATGTTTGTCAAAGTTTTCGGTTACTCCAATCACTGATAGAGATAACAACACAAAGGGTTTCAAACTTTTACCCGCAAACAATACCATCTAATCTTAATTAAATTTGGACCCGTTGTTCGAAACTTAAAGATGGAAACTCGAAGATAGAATTGAAATTCCTTCTTCGGGTTATAGTGGTGGAGGAGAGAGATGGACGATAATGGTTTATATTACTATCACGTTTATGCTTCCCGTTGTCAGTCGCAAACCCAGGATGCATAATCTTGAGACTGGGAATAATCAATAGCTCAAGCACGAATATTTCAATTACCGTCACGTTTTCGAATCACAATGTCCATTCGAAAACGTTCGGAATCTATCTATATACCACGAACCCTAAAACTGACCTACCTATCCATTTTTTTTAATAATCAACCTCAAATAGGGGATTTTAGTACAAAATACGGATACGGGGACATACCATTCAAATTCCGATGACATAACTTTAACGTGTCTTACTCAGGAACACTTTAAAATTCCGAATTACTTTTTCCGAATATTCATTTGTCCGAATTTTCATTTTTTCGAAAGCTATGTTACGCTGGAGCAATTTATATTAAATGCATAATTTAATTGTCATACGTAGGTTAGGTTAGGTTTGATTTATAACCGATAGCAAAAAGTTAAGTCTTCTGTCAAAAAATTGCGATGAGAATTATGAAAATTCGGAATTTTGATCAATTCGCAATTATGACTCTTCGGAATTATGTAGTGTACCCGTCTTACTCAATATCAGGAAAAAGTTAGTGCTGTGTTGTTGTGTTGATCAAAATCTTCCAAACGTCATTCAATGCACATTTTTTTTTTAAAAAGGCCGAATATACCTGAATAAACAAACATGATTCAGAAAAATAGTGAGCGAAACTTATAATTTTAAACTAAGTTGCGTGAATTGTAAGAGAAACGATCATATATTTTCTGTAATATTCATAGGTTATTAATATTTCCTTATTTTTACTAGCTTTTGTTGTTTTGTTTCTGTAATGGTACAATTCCGAAATGTGTTTAATACAGTACATAAGTAAATTGACACATCCGAAGATTTCACTCTGGTTATTATTGATTCTTCTTTGGATATCATTCAGGAAACACAGATCCCAGAAATATTAAACAGCAATTAACAATGATTTAAAGACTCAGTCAATAAAATACAACTTCTCAATAGTGAATCTTTTACTATTTGTTTACAATTCAACTTGCATGGGAGGTCTGTATGAATGCTTTGCGTCTGTCATTAAACGCTTATCAAGTAAACAAGATATTACCACACGCTTTCTGAACCCGATGATAGAAATATACAGTTACTGTAAACCGAGAGGAAATAAAACCTTGACCTACCGCGGTTGGTTACAATAGCAAAAATAGCAGATGTGTAATGGCATTTTCTACTAGTCGATCCTAAACTGAACGGAATTTACAATGTTACTGCACAGAAATATATGACAATCATTGAAAGTACCGTGTCACAGTGACATTATGTTGAACAATTCTTACGATTTGGTTTATAGCGTCACTGTAGCACAATTCTGTGGTGGATCAGGGTTCCAATTTGCCAAGAAACAATAACAAATAACGTGTAGGTACACGTATTTTTTAACTTACAAAAAAATGGAAGTCTACGGTTAAGGTGATATGAGATATGCGAAATTTCACCTTAATTATTGCCCGACAAACACCAAAACATAAACGTCTCAGCAGTTTCTACATTCTTAATTAATAAAAGTGTGATAACTATTTAATTACTTAACTATTTCCTTAAGATCTGTTCCAACTGTTTTCTTCTTTATCAACCGAATCACATGAATAAATTTCTTCGAAGTCTTCCTGTCGCCAAGGCGATTTGCTTTAAGTTATTGTCTCTTATTATTTTGACAATTTTCTCCTATAATGAGAGTACAACAATATAAGGTATTCAGTTAAGCATGCTTTTTCGACTTTACTTATCATCTGTCGAGATTGTTGTCAAATACTTGCTTGTTGTACATAAAACTGAACCATTTTCATCATCATATATCAGCCAAAAGACGGCCAACATAGGCCTCCCCCAAAGATATCCACGAAGCCTCCTACAAAGTAGACCGACAACGACCTCATAACGATCGCGCGCGGGAATATCAAAAAATGATAGCACGAAACGTCTGCTTCATTATATAAAACAGGTTCACTGCACATTTGACCGGTTTTTGTCAATACTGTCACTTCTTACGGTCTAAAGCTAAACATCTCGTCAGTCGACCGCCACGATGCGGGCAGAGACAAATGGCGCATTGTTTAGATCCCAGACGCTAAGTGAATGAGGGACGCTAATGGTTTTCAGTTATAAACCGAAGCGTAGTGAGGGGTGCGTATCGATAAAGTGACGGCAATAATGATTACTTTTACGGTTCTTTTTTATTGCCTTAAAGACAAAGAGCTAGCTGACGACTTCACGACCGAACTGCGATAAGTATTTCTGGCCTGATTTGTATTAATAACGCATGGCATAAACAACTAGCGGTTGCCCACGATTTTGTCCGCGTAGAAGTCGTTTATCGCTATTCCGTCAAGAACTGTCCAATTTTAAAGTACACTATATGCTTCGTCGTGGTTCAAGCTATCTCCATGTCTAATTTCATTAAAATCGGTTTAGCTGTCAAAACGTAACAAACAAACAGAGTTACTTTCGTAATTGTAATATTAGTATGAATGTAGTATAGATGTAGTAGACGTGTGATCTGATTTGCGTTGTAGGTACTCGTAGGCACCTGAAACCGACGTACGTGCATGAAGAGGTGGATAAGTGTTGAGGAACCGCAAGGGATATGTTTAGGCTGCTGCACCTGTCGTGCCATAGTGTCTGCCTACGGGGTCCCCCTCTTTTATCGACACTTATTTCATAGACCAACACTTCGCAGAATTTTCATTTCATAGAAAGCTAATTTCTGCTGACACCTTATTGTTTACTGATTATCTTAATCGTAATCATAATCAATTTATTGCATCCATGGTATTTGCAGTGGTCTTGTACAGTGAAATATGTGCTAAACATGGACCCTATTAGGGTATAGCAGTCTTAAATACGGAATAATAAGATAAAATAAGAGATAACACAAATTTAACAAAGTTAGTACTTATTATACTAAATAGTTACTTATTATTATACTAAAATATTAAATCAAACTCTTTCTAGGTATATACATCTGCAATTTTAATATATTTACAAAGGAGACGTTGAATACTTTCTTGCATATCTATTTACTTAATTAATTTTCTAGGTATTCTGACAAAGTGTAGTAACAATTGTTGATTAAAAATCTTTTTAATTTAATGATGAATGTGGTATAAGTTTCTTCTGCTTCTAGGTCTAAGTATGGGCTACGTCGGTTAGGTTAGGTTAGACCTTTGACCACCAAAAAATAATCTGAAAACAATAAGGTTTCAACAGAAATTAGTTTTATATGAAATGAAAATTCTGCGAAGTGTTATGGTCTGTGAAATAACTGTCTTTTATAGACAAACCAGACAAACCAAAAGGGTAAACCCTAACTCATCAAATAGATTATTGGTACTGAAACGGAAGACTAATGTTTCCGAGCGCGTCTACTTTGTAGTTTCAGAGAAAAATCTTGTAAAAACTTAAAAAAAAAAATTTAACATAAAAAAAGAAGAAATACATGGCATTCATTACATATTTTGAACAGGATGTGAAACTCTCTAAGATATATAAATTAATAAGAGATATAAATTGTTCTGCGACAACAGGCTCGGTTCTCAGCATATGCTGCAAGCTGGGTCAGCTGCACAGCGCTGGTTTTCAGCCTACACCTAGCTCTCGGCTACATTTCAGCAAGTTGCAAGGGAAAATTACGCTACGCAGTACGTATTATTTTTTATACCTGTATAGCTAATAAAGAGCGTACAAATATGATATTATAAGACGTGACTGTATCTGTCCATATTCCATCAACAATATGGCCGGTCAAATCGTGCAGCAGAGCATTCTGCGGGTGAGGGTTTCTATATACATAATACATACATACTCGTATGCATACATTCAAGTCTGTCTCCCAATGGAGTAGGCAGACACGGTTTACCCTAGTTGTCACATTGGACATTTCCCTTAACAGTACCAAAGTAAATATACCAGGAAGAAAAAACCACAAATAGGAATAAACAATTTGATGTGTTAGACCACAGGTTAAAAAAAGCCGTATTAGCGCAGTCACTACTCGCTAGATGGCGCTATCGACGGTTTTCCTTACATCGACGCCACATTAACATGAGGGAAGATCTCGGTGCTAGAAGGTGCCTTAATTATCTACATAAATAGTTGGGTAATTGCTTCTGACGTATACAGTGAAGGGAGTCTGAATTCAAACTCCAGTAGCTGAATATTTTTTCATGTTTTGGTATTATTTATTTTACTGATACTAATATTACGATTAAACGTTGATAAATCGATGTAGAATTTGGAGATAGCTTTAACCCAGAAAATGGGTATATAGGGAATAGCGCTAAACATCTGCACAGACGAAGTCGCTACGCTAGTCATTGCATGATTTGATAATGCAGGCAAAGCTAGAACATAATAATATCGTGACCGAATGGCAATCACTAACATCGCCATAACACAAAAACCGGATAAAATAATTACGTAACAATTTGCACTCGGGAAGTAAATACGCAGTACCTAACTACCCACCCCACATCGGTTAGTATGAAAGTATCGAATTTATCGCCACGTCACTACTGACGCAAAATACTAGCGAAGTCGAAGGGGAAACGATCATTGTCCTTTTAATAGCGAGAATAAAATGAATTTTATGCCGTTACGGCACAGTATAATATTGCTTGAACAGTATTTACCTTTCGAACTGCAGTGTCGTCGGCGCCAAAGCCAGACGAATCGATTAGTCCGCGTAACGACGTACTTTGTCGGATAATAAATTAGTAATATTAATAAGATATTGAACACGATTGTTGACTTTTATTAATAATCTAAATTTTGTCCGTGACTTTGTATATGTGGATGTGAAACAATAAAACATCATTTTGTAGTAAGACTCAAAGTTGTAAAACCAAATTAGATAGATATATAAAGACTCCATAACCGACAATCAGATAAAAATTCTGGAAAAGTATTGTTCGAAAGACGAAACTTTTTGAATAGTCCGTTCCATTCCCACTAATCACACTAATATTATAAACGTGAAAGTTTGTGTGTGTGTGTGTGTGTGTGTGTGTGTGTGTGTGTGTGTGTGTGTGTGTTAGTTTGTTACTTCTTCACGCTGCAACGGCTGGACTGAATTGGATGAAATTTGGAATGGAGATAGCTTATAACACAAAGGCATCTTTTCATCCCGGATAATTTAAAAGTTCGATAATCGAAATTTAAGCAGACGAAGACGCGAGCAGAAGCTAGTCAGTTAGTGCCTATATCTTTGTAGATAATTTAATGGTAATAACTCATTTTGTATCATAACGACTAGGTATTATGACCGTTCAGATGACGTGCGGTTTTTTTTAAATTCCATGTCCGCATCTGTTTGATGTCCGCCACAGTTCCAATGATTCACTATTAATACTTTGAAACGCAAAAAACTTAATGAAATAGATATGATATCAACTCATAACCAATCATTGTGTTCTTAGAAGTTGTAATGGCCGTGGCTTTTACTCGTACAGTGGGAAATGCGGATTTAGCATTATTCTCTCGGAAACTTCCAGTATTTACGCGACTAAAAGTATCCTATATCCTAACACATCCATAGAATACCTATTCCACTCCATTGAGTCAGCCATGAGTAATGGTTACCTATCTGAAACACTAAAAACGTTTGCCAGCTGTTTCATTTGCCATAATTTTCATTTATCCGAAAGTCATTTTTCTCTGAAACCGTTTAACTTTCCTGAATTGTTATAAAATAAACCTAAGCTAACCTACTGATTCTGTAAGTATATCTCATTAAACATTTTGAAAAGTTATTGGGTTCAGAATAAAATGAAAATTATGGGAAATGAAAATTATGGCAAATGAAACTGGCAAACATTTTTAGTGTTTGCGATAGGATACCATGAGTAATTGATTCCTGAGCATACATACTTGAAACATTCGTATTTGAATGTAGGGTTGGTTTTAAGGGTGTTCCCGATTTAATAATTTCGTTTGTTGAATATTTAATTAAAATCTATCGTCTATTGATACCTTTTTAACTTCGATTGCAAATGTCTTAATTGACGTCAGTGAAGACCCTTTGAAATATATTTCTATGCGTATCTTTCAATTGGAACCTACACACGGTTAAATTTCTGTTAAAGAATGATTTCTTAGCAAAAACTTTATCATGTTTATATTAATCTTCATACCAAGGATTATATACAGGATGTCTTGTTCCAAACCATAGCAGCATTAGCGTCATCTTACATGTAAACATCCTAATACAAACTTAGCCCAACAAACCACAAGCTCATCTGCAACACAGTATAACCTATCCGCAACAGCCATATAGTCACCCCCCACAGAACATGGAAACCACATCGTATATACTCGCATTATATAGGCACAGAGAGCCAGACGGCTAGACGCCAGACAGGGGGTCTGTGGTCCACTAATGAAATCAGCGGGGAACCAGACTGTGATGGTGCAGCGTATCAATACTTATATGTTATATGTCAATAGCACTCGTTAATTAGGGGTGTTTCAGCGCAGTGTAGCTATACAGGATGTTCGGAATTTATCGATTTATAAAATGTTAGACAATTCAAGAAGAGCAACTTATAGCAATTATAAAAACTAAATAATCGTAAAAACAATTACATATATAGCTCGAACTGTAAAAGACTAATACTTATAACTAAAGCGTGCTTAAAATGTGCTTTGGCCATATCTTCATTGTGACAACTAAAATAAGTTTATTTTAGACCTTAATATTTAATTTAGTCAAATTTATATTATTAAAAGTAAAATAAACCATTAACTTTATTCATTTTTAAAATTCCATATTTTTACATTAAAAACAACTGCACGTTACTAATGTTTATTATTCGCTAGCCATTTTTGTTTTCCGTAAAATAACCAAACCATACGAGTATATTATATATGTGGTTTCTGAAACAAGATGGGCATTGTAGAATTCAGGCCTTCAAAGTTTCCTAGCGTGTGAAAATATCGTGAATAACATTTGCACTATAAAATTACGGCCAGCTAACACGCTCGCCATAAAATTATATTTGTCATAATGTTTGAAGCCTTTTGATGTATTTCCTAGAAAACCAAATCAAAGATTCAAATTATAGAGGTAGAGGCAGGGTAGAGAAAATCATTTTACAATTCCGATATGAAAAGCTTACGAGTAAACTAAAAAAAAAAAATTAGAAGAAGTAGTAAGAAACAGAGTAGGCATGTTTTAAGAAGAGTAGGTACCAGATCCTTCTTCTGTTGGCGGTTCCAATACAGAAAATAGTTTTATCTACACTGATATCATAACTCCTCTATTATGCGTTCAAAACCCGTAGGAAATGACCACCATTACCTGTAGTAGTAGGTGACAGCGATAACAGCTGTTAATTTTGGGAGATGTTCCAAATTTGGATCTCATTACCTTACAATATTCGATAACGTAATTTCGAAATTACGTTACAGCTGTCATCGCTGTCACCTACTACCACAGGTAAGGTAATGCTGGTCATTTGCCTTTCGGTTTCTGAACCCATCTTAGAGTACTTATAATATGTGTGTAGATAAAGTATTGTTCGAGACTCTGCGTAATTAGCATTACAACACTCGTGTGATCTATTATGCAACTAGCCTTGCGGCTCGTTTCGTAAAACACAGTCATGTTGTAATGCGTGTCATTACGCAACAGTCACGTAAACTACTACTTATCTCTCGTAGGTACCTAATAGGAAAGATGACTCACAAGCATCAAATAAAAAAAACAATAAATTAGTTGCGTAATTTGAAAGATCTAAGCGTAGATACATACAGAGGGACAAACGTCGGAAAGCGACTTTGTTTTATACTATGTAAAGATATCATCAAAGTAATAAGTTGTTCAAAGCCATAAAACGTTAGTTATATGCGAGTATTTCTTAAATAACCCCTATATCCACCGTGTCTGGTACTCGATCGGGTAAGGTAACCGACAGTGCCCTTTGGGTCTATGTAGTTGCAGAATGCAAGCACATGCGCTGTCCCCAGACGCATATATCTCCGGCGTAGACGCGATGGATTTACTGCCGCCTTTATAGCCTTTCTTTGAACGCAGGTGGATAGCTTACTTTATCTTCAAGATTTAAATTTAACTTGAGTTTACTGGGAACTTCGAGATTGAAATTACCTATAGATTTTTGTATGGGAATACATTTGATCTAGGTTATCTTTCTTGTAATTCGCTTATTGTATGTTCAAACGTGTTTTTTAAATAAGTTACTGACGTTTCGTCGGCAAAGAGACCTTAGAAGAAAAGAAGTCAATTTGACACGTATCATCCATGTATCATCGCAGTAAAAAAGGCGGCTAACTACATAGTCAGGGGTCGACAAAATCCGATACGATATTTGATATATATCCGATAAATATCGGATATATATAAATGCATAATATTTTTATTATAAATGTCAAAGTATCAGACATTTTGATATAAATCCCATATACATCGGATATTTCATGCATAATTGAAATGAAACATGAATTTAAATTTGTAAGTACTACCTATTTATTATGAATCTTATTCAGTGGTGATAAAGTTTGAAAATCAATACCTATAAATCTAATAGAATACGAACGAAACTAGGTGTTTCCCCGAAAATTTGCAGAAATTAAAGTAAAACATTTTACTCTAGTGTTGCCCGTGTAACTATGGAAAAAAAACTGCTTTAAAATAAATATCCATTGATATAATTATGAACGTATATATCAATGGATATATATTATGATATATATCGGCGGATATATATCAGCGAACCCTGTTCATAGTAATAGTATAAGCATTTTAAATCGAATGTGGTTACCAATAGAGTATACAATGCTTTGACTTAACTACTACATTGCAGTTACCCGCCTTCTTTGGTATTACGACAGAGTTCAGTTTATAACCTATTCTTGGGTTTGAGGTTATAATTTGTACTGGGATGACAGGTGTCAAAAATGGTGTCTAATCTTCCCTCCACTGTAGTGACGATTTTTCATACACAAGATTGAAAAAGGAACGAGTTAATTCTCTGAGTACAGCGGTATGACCTTAACGTTTTCGTTGGCTTACCTACAGTAGCTTGAGCACGAAGACTTCAATCATAAATCGTAAGTCACGTTTACCAACATTTATCTACTATTCGAAAACGTGTTCTAACTAAACCTATCTGAGGCCCTAGCCAAGATGCAAACGTTACTAACGTTTTTCTTTTCTATCACTCAAAATGTATGGGATGACATTCTCGTGCGTTGCGAGAAACCACGTGGTCAACTGTCATCCCAATTTTAAGTGACAGAAAAGAAAAATTAGTAGCGTTTGCATCTTGGCAAGGGCCTCTGTAGCACGAACCCCTAGACTTACACTGGCATTACATTATTTTACGTTTAATTTACGTTTACTACTCGATGACGATACAAAAGTCAACGTCAGTGACAACTTGCTATCGAATTAATGTACTAAATGCATACTAGAGGGCACTGATATCAATCGCCACACATTTTCTCGATGTCGATACGTTAAAGTTACTTACTCGATAGAAGGCAGGTAAGTTCGTGCTCGGGATATCGTATATTCGCACGTTAAATCCAACAGTGGCAGTGGCACTATGTTTAAAATCGGACAAGAGCGAGTCCGACTCGCCCACCGCCCTCGGTATTCCGTACAAATTTCTATGCATCATAAAAATAATTATAAATCTGTTTAAGCTTGTGCCACTAAAATAAAGCCCTTTCATACGTACGATACCCCACATGACACGGTTAAGTCAATTCAAAATTTGGACCGCCGTTCCTTGCATAAAGACCCTGTTTTTTTGTGATTTAATTAAAAATGTGTAGTTTCAGGTTTTTCGTAGTATAAGACGGTATTATGTGCCAAATTTCATAGTTCTAGGTCAACGGAAAATACCCTATTAATTTTGATTCCCTTGAGTGTCGATTTTTTTTTTAATTTATTGGCTAAATTACAAAACATTCAATCTTACTAAAATAAAGCCCGTCCGTGCAAAACCTAGGGAAGGTTTATTTGCCGATGGGGAGTTCGATTTCTTCTTGACAGACAGACGAATGGACAACAACCCTAACCCTAAAAAGGAATTCATACAAAAGTCAATCCTTTTTAAACGCTATAATGTCATTATTCAAATATTCTTTTTCATAATTAAGTGTCACTTTTGAATTTAACGTAGGTAGGTACGTATCGTTGTCCGCTGCCCATAAAACAAACCTAGAACTTATAATATTTATTACCTATTGGCAAGATGTTACCTAAAAACAATTCATTTTTAACTTGCTAACGTCTAACTGGTTTTATTAAACATCAATATCTACAAAGTTCATTGCACATGGTAAGCGAAATCTCCATTACATGCCCTCTAAAACAAACTGAAGCGCTCTCAGTCTGCGAGTTCAAAACACCAAGTTCTAAACTACACTCACCTACTTACTCTTTGTTGAAACAGATACGAGCGAGTGAGATAAACTCTAAGCCCAATAAGTTCAAGAAAACCATTTATTCAACGATGCGTTACTCCGTTTCAATTGTGCGAGAAAATCGAGAAAATACGAGGTTTCTTATTGAATTTACTTTTTTTTGGGATTACGCTACCTTTATAGTCTGAGGGTTTTATCTCTAGCTATGAATTTATGCTGAAAAGGGATGGTCCGTTTTTCAGGTCATTACGCCGAGGTTTCAGCGAGTTAGGCCTGGAGTATAAATTGTAATTTGACCAAAATGAGGCAAAAAATGAATGATAATATTGTACTTGCCGTTTTAAATTTTCTTTAAAATAAATAGTAGTTTACGTGACGGTTGCGTAATATCAGGCATTACAAAATGAGTGTGGTTTATGAAACGAGCCGCAAAGCGAGTTTCATAATAGATCACACGAGTGTTGTAATGCTAATTACGCAGAGTCTCGTACAATACTTTATCTACACACATATTATAAGTACTCTAAGATGGGTTCAGAAGCCGAAAGGCAAAATGACCAGCATTACCTTACCTGTGGTGACAGCGATGACAGCTGTAACGTAATTTTGAAATTACGTTATCGAATATTGCAAGGTAATGAGATCCAAATTTGGAACATCTTCCAAAATTAACAGCTGTCATCGCTGTCACCTACTACCACAGGTAATGCTGGTCATTGCCTACGGGTTTTGAACGCATAATAGAGGAGTTATGATATTAGTGTAGATAAAAGCAATTACAGGGCACTGATTGATCGAGTCCTAACCTAAGCTCTAGGCTTGACCTGCGGGCCTAGTATGGCAGCGTCTATATCGCTTGTCATATATGGATAAAGCATCCTTATCCACACTTTATCACGCGATAAACACAGCCATATTACTACAGAATACTATAAACCCATATGCTACTACTACATCATGTCATCATGTCAGCCGAAAGACGTCCACTGCTGGACATAGGCCTTCGCATCCACCGCGTTCCCGCGATCTTTACAAGGTCGTCACTCCACTTTGTTGGAGGCCTACCTATAGCTCGTCTCCCGGTCCGCGGACGCCACTCAAGAACCTTCTAACCCCATCGGCCATCAGTCCTGCGAGCAATGTGCCCCGCCCACTGCCACTTAAGTTTCGCTATTCTTCGGGCTATGTCGGTAACCTTAGTTCTACTGCGGATATCATCATTTCTGATTCTATCACGCAGAGAAACCCCGAGCATAGCCCTCTCCATCTACAACAACTACTACTACAACAAATACTAAATACTACAGATAACGGTTTGCAAACTTTATCTATAAATAATTACATAGAAAACATACAAGACTCGGAAACTCTCAACAAACTCATCGATAAGTAATATAAAATTTAAATTAAGCATAAAATCAATGTAAGCAAACTAAATAAACTTAAAACGGTTACGACTTCGACTACCTAAGATTTGGTGCAAAGTTCCGGGCTGAGGGCCCGCGCAGATTAGCGGGAATTGATTCAGATTAGAGGTCAAGGGAATCGGTTCAATTAAAGGATTCGTGGACGTTAATTAATTGATGATTAATTTAATACAGTTTACACTTATTATTAGTTAGCCTTCTCTTTCGTGTATTGTATCTATTTAATACCTTTAAACGAGCAAGTCTTGTATATATAATCTCGGAAACGGCTCCAACGATTTCGATTGATTTACAGGGGCGAAAAATCAATCTGTCAAGTTGTCATCTACGGAAAATTTCGTTTTCAACACGAGTGACGCTCGGTCTTCCAGGTAGGTACTTAAGTTAAAATGAGTAAGTATGGAGTGGCCCAAGACAAGAATTGCGAAAACGTTATCATTAGCGTTAGGAGTTTTAGTGGCATTTCGTGGTTCTAGAATCAATGGAGTCCCAATTTCCTAATTATTTTAATACATGTCACTTTCATTTTGGCCTTCCCTATTGTCATATTTCAAAATGAACTAAATCATTTTTAACCGACTTCAAAAAGGAGGAGGTTATACGTTCCACTGTATGTATTTTTTTTTATGTATGTTCACCGATTACTCCGTCAATTGCCGACCGACTTCAAAAATTTTTTTTTGGTTTGATAGTGTATACTTTCGAGGTGGTCCCATTGTCACCAAATCTGAATCTGATGAGAGGATCCGTGAGGAATTGAGGGAACTCCTCAAATATTGTATGCAAACATATAGCGATTTTAGTATTTTTAGTAACAAGTCAAGTGAATGCAAATGATTCAGAAAGTATCATTTGGTGAAGTGGAACTGATGATGAAGACCACAGATGGCCACCGGAACTCCTTAACGGTACCGATTTCAAGGGTGGCGATAAGATATCTCGATTAAGATAGTTGAGCGACTACAACGAAGAATATTTACTTGTTAACCGACTTCAAAAAAGGAGGTTATTGAAATATGACTATGACTTTCCCGCGGCGTTGCTTGCGGCGCGCTTGAAATAACTTAAAGTTTCATTTCAACTAAGAAGTGGGACTACGTAACAGCGTATTATGATCACTAAAAAGTATAAAATAAAATAAATGTTTTTAAAAAAAAAAACCGCCTTCAAAAACCCAAAAAATAACTAGAGTTAAAAAATAAAAGAAGTTATTTTTTGCGTTTTTGAAGGCGGTTTTTTGTTTTTTAAAACATTTATTTTTTTAGTTTGGTTTGTCCATAAATTATACATTATGTCACCAAAAGTCCTAACCCTAATGATAACGTTTTCGCAATTCTTGGTTAGGGCCACTAGGTACATACTTACCTACTCATTTTAACCACAATACACGGAAGAGAAGGCTAGTTATCGTTATCGAACACATAAGATTGACAAAAGCTGCCGGACGGTCGCATCGAGCGCTTATGTCAATTCCATACAGTTTGACAGTATTCTAAATTCGTTTACGTTAGCGTTATGCATCTTGTCTAAGGCATTTGGTAGGTGATATTTAAAAAAACATCCTTAAGCACTTAATGGACGAATTATTAACCGGCGAGTTGAAGTTGTTCCGTCAGAGCGTACAAACTACTATTTAGGAAGTGCATTCTAAAACTTTATATTAACGACGGTATTTATATTACTTATCTTTACTTCATACTAGCTCGGTATTCTAGGATGAAAAATAGCTTACTTATGTTTTAATCCAGGGTATAATAGTAAGAGATCCGAATTGGGGACGACCTTCACCGGGCTGTTTATTCGATAAAAAGTATTTTATGTCAAATTTTATATGTTAAGTAATATCTGGCGAATAAGTAGGCTGAGAAATTTCAGTCCAGTATATAATTAATTAAAAAAAGGGGTTTGGGTAAGTGTTGTAATTTGTAAAATTCATACATTTTCAAGGTGAGCGGCCATTCGTAAAAGTGGTAAATTATGATAGAATTATTAAAAATAAACATAGTTTGTTATGTAATGTAATACTCTTAAGTGCGTCGGAGCCGAGATATTTAAATATTAATTCTTGGGCGTACTTTCATACTAAAAATTGAATACTTAAATCTTTAAAATCTCCGCTCCGATATTATTTAACGCCATAAATTATATATATCTATGTGTGTTTAGAGGTCCTCTAAATAACTATGTAAAAATCATCCGTGGCCGCTGGAAAAAAAGACAATATTCTTCAAACAAATTTACCCAATGCCCTTTAAAAATCTACTTTAAAATAAAAAATATGCAGTTCCTTGTTTAATAGACAAATTACATACCAGTCGAAAGTATGAAGCCTATAGAACATGCAAATGTTAGGTTGACTATTTTTTCCCATCTTAACTATTGGGTAGCTAGGTATAAACACGTATATATATTTATTTATTATATTTATTCTTTCGATTAGTATGTAATTGTCTATTAAACAATCAATTGCCATTTTAAAAAAAGTTCATTTTTTTTTTATTATTTAAGTACTGGACTGAAATTTTTCAGCCACCCTATACGCCACATATTATTTACCATATTAAATTTGATATAAAATATTTTTTAACGAATAAACAGCTGGGTGAATGGGATCTCTATTGGATCGCATATTTTTTTTACGCATAACGTATCTTTACGCATAAAATCGTTTGACCTAAAACGGTTTTTACAATAGAAACGGTTTTATTTTAATTATTATAAAAAAACTAACCTAACCTAACCTAATCTACAAAATAGACGTTTACTAAATTCTGCAATGCCAGCATAAAATGGAGTTATGCGAAAAAAGTATATGCGAAAAGTAAATATGCGTAAAAAAATTATGCGTTCCAAGGGGATCCCGGGTGAATGACGTCTCCTATTCGGATCTTAGACCATAAGCTATCCAAATCCGTCCAGCCGTGTGAAAGAGTAACAAACACATACTTTCGCGTTTATTATCTTTACTTGAGTTGTATTAATTAGTTAGCTTACCTTTTTTTTTTGTACAAAACTGTACGAAAAATACTGAGTAGATAAACATTTAATTCTTACAAAAGCCGAAAAGAGACAAGACCTATCCTTATCCCTCCTTAGTTAATAAGCAAGTGCGGGAACTGGATGGCAGATAAGCAGAGATAAGAGTGATAATATTTGGAGATCAAACACGCTTAACGCGTTAATATTTTTATGAAGGTTATACAACTAGGGTTGCCACCCGTACTTTATTATAAAGTATTGTACTCTATTTTAGCTTCCCGTACGTTATATTTTACGCAACACATAAAGTACGGCAAAGTACTTTATTTATGACATTCGGTTTTTAATGGTATTTTTTTCTAATAATTAATAAATTTAAACGAAATTTTACCTCAACGCAACCGTCAAAGACCCTCGACAAAAACTTTGTTTTGCCATGTTCGAAATACGCCGTTAGAATAAGCAAGGTCTGATGAGTAATAACTTGATAAGAAATATGTATTTAAAAATAATGAAAACATACTTTACATTTATGCTGCGTAATTTATTTTAATTCCTCTTTGGTAAGTAATACTTTATTCTGCAAAAAAAAAGGTACCAAGGCAACCCTATATACAACCCCTTGCTTGTGTAAGGGGATATAGTGCGATCCCTTTACGATCTGACGTGATATATCCTTACACAGATGAAAATGATAACGTGACATATTTTACCGTATTTTTTATTATTAAAATGAGATTGACAGAAATCCTCAAATTGTATCTACTCCGTGTGCATCGGTCATCCAATCCTTCAAGTTTGTATTCATTGATATAATATAGTAAAAAGAGGTAGATATGTTATACGCACTTCGATAGTGACACCCTAAAACCAAGCCAATTGGTACACCTTTACTTAGTCTTGCGCCGTCAACGGAACCGTGAACTAGTCTGCAGAGCAACATACACTCGTCTCTGTTTCGCTCCCGGAAATTAGCATACCAACCTGCTTTCACTTGTCATTTATGAATTAATGTGTAATTGCAATATTTACTGATTATGTGTGCCGGGCCATTTTTACACGCGGAATACCGTATAGGTAACATATCCTCTTTTTATATTATATCTCAGAGCTCGGAATAGGTAGTGCCTATTTACCTAAACTTCGCGGGAGGAAGTAACTAACAGTGGTTACAACCACCAAAAAGAATTATTTTTCTTTTTATTGAATGCGGGATTTTCCGGGATTGAATGTATTACTCTAAAGGCTTAATACATTTAACTTTACTTATAAATCTTGCTATATTGCATATTATTTATTTATTTATCTTGAAATAACAATCAGTCATAAAACAATATAATATAGATCAAATTGAATCAAAGGAAGCTTGAAATTTGATCTTTTTTAGTTGATTTAAATAGAATTATAATATCGTAAAGCATCGTGCTATCTCTTTCGCACTCGCATGTCCTTAGAGAGCGTCCTGTTATCATCAGGGTCGCAAACTGCAGCAGGTAGTAAGTATACGTCTAAAGTGTCGGCTACATCTGTTTTTGTTGAATACATTCTATACGATATTATAATTCTATTTAAATCGACTAAAAAAGATCAAATTTCAGGCTCCCTTTGATTCAATTTGATCTATATTATATTGTTTCATTACTGATTGTTATTTTGTTTTAAGATAAATAAATAAATAATATGCAATATAGCAAGATTTATAAGTAAAGTTAAATGTATTACTTTAGAATAATACAGTCAATCCCTGGAAATCCCGCATTCAATAATAAGAAATACATATTTTTGGTGGTTGTAACCACTCTTAGTTACGTCCTCCCGCGAAGTTTAGGTAAATAGGCACTACCTATTCCGAGCTCTGTATATCATTGATGTGTACGTACAGAAAAGTGACTAAAGAAACACACTTTTAGCTCTCTGTATACGAACTAGATGGCGCTAGCTCTGATTTAAAACTCGGTATCGAAGTGTTGCCTTGGTGTGGTTAAAGTCGCTGGACGATTTTCCCTATACAGCGCAATTATAAGCTTTATATTTCGTTCTCGGTTCGGTTAGGACAAACTTGTATTATTCATTCTGGTAAGACACAGACGAAGTCGCAGGCAGAAGCTAGTACTAAATAAAAGCGTGCCAAAAGCGCGGTGGACGCGTTTTTAAGTATGGAAACGCGCCGCACCGCACCAACTCCGCTCTCGGTGCATTTGCGCTTTATTCAAATTTAAATATACCAGAAACACGGAAATATGCAACGTTGCCAGCACAGCTTTTGTATGATGGATCTTAAATAAAGTCCTGGCGAGGTCATACACGAAGATATACTGGCTGACCTGTCAGCACGTATAAAATTACTTGTTTGTGCGTGGCTCGTACCTTGGTCAAGCTGCGTTGAGTTTAGGTGGGACCAACACGGTTCAACCCTTGTAGGTATATTTGTCTACGAATATAATTTATTTGTTGAAGATAGTTAACCTCTTATTTATAAATGCACTTCGTGACAGATAAGGACAAAGCATTTTTAAGCACACTTTAGATACCTATTGTGTGTTTATGAAGCCTACAGCGGTGTACGATCATTGATAAGTTCAACTTTGTAGTTATACACATCCGTATTTTGTGCATAATTAATATTGTTTCTTTAAACAATAAAATATTTACATCTACACATACAGGATGCTCAAATATATCTGAATATTCTGAATACACTCAAGTCGACCTCAGATGTTCGACCTACAAGGTGTAATTATTTTCATAGCCATTTTTTATTTTTAGCATTTATTTCGCAAACCGTTTAAACCTGAGCAGGCTAAGAGTAATTTGCTCCGTAATAAACTCGAAACTTTACATCGGTCATTAATCTAGTTGCCGAGGAAAAGTGTCAAATTTTTTCCACACCGTTGAACCCCATCTCATTATAATTTTCCTTAAACAGTGTTTTGTGTCTTTTTAGGGTTCAGTACCCAATGGGTGCTAACTGGAGTCCCTAAGCCTCCACTGTCGGTCCGTCTGTCCGTCAGTCCGGCCGTTTGTGTGTCATCACGGGCTGTATCTCTATGATAGACAGTTGAAATTTTAACAGAGCGTATATTTCTCTTGCTGCTATAACAGCAAATAGTAAAATTACAAATTAAAGGGGGTCCCCGTACAAGAAACGTGTTTATTTGATGTTTTTGGCTCGATCTTAACAATCGCTGTATCTGTTTAACCGTAATCTGTAGACATTTTTTTATTGCCGCTGTAACAAGAATAAATAAAAATAAAATAAATAAAAACAAGGGGCTGCACTTGAGTTACATATTGCTTATTATTGTAAGTACCTGTTTACTTTGTTTATTTTCTAACAATATATAACACACGTAACCATGCAATGATAATAATATTTATATTACTCTGCTTAAACAATATGAAAAAAAATTGTTATTGTTAAAGTTTATTGTACTCGTCTTTATCTGTCTCGAAATGTATAAATAATTATAAAATGATACCCCTTGACGTATTTTTCCACAGATAAAAAAAACGCTCCTAAACGACTTATCTTACTCGTACCTTGATGATCCACCAAAAGATTCCAAAGACAAAATGAAAAATCGTTATAAAAACAAGCAACACCATTTACATACTAAAACCTAAACAACACCGTATTGAAATAAAGTTAAGGCTGATTTTATATTGACTCGATCGACATTCCACCCTGTGAACGCAGCGGTAATGTTATTCATAGTTTTTATATGAATAACATTTTAAAATAAAATAAAACCACTATAGTGAAGTTGTAGATAGATAATATCCGAGATCCATCAAACGTAGCATCGGTTATGGTTCACCTGTAACAATACGCTTGTATGTGTGCGTGCGTGTCATTCGAGCTAGGGTTGTCACTGTTTTTAACGATCGTCATTTTTTTATCACAATATTTTTATTCGTTATGCGAACATATTTTATAGCATACTTCATTTTTCATTGTAATATTTTTAAATTCGATTATACTACTTTTTACTCGATATTCGATTCTCTAATTATTGGCGTCTGCCCGCCTGACGACAACTGTCTGTGCCTAGTAATAGTATTCGAGAATTAAACTTTACAATGCGCAAAAGTTTCGAGTTCGGGTAACAGTTACATTGGCTTTAAGGGCAACACAGACTAACAGTCCAGCCGATATGGGCCTAAAGATTTCTTAGAACTGCAAGGCACGTGTCAGGACAAATTCGCTATACACTTGCAGGTGGCCGGCAGGCCGCCTGACGACAATCGTCACTTTAAATTTGTAGCCAATAATTTTAAAGCCGGCCGTAGGAATAAATATATTGCCGTCAGTCATTAATCATTTAATGTGTGTGTTCCATAAAATTTGGGCTGTCAGGCGGTCTGGAAGATTTGAAACTGCAGATAATCTCTTAGTCTGTGGTGCTCTTAAGAGCGTATGAGAGCTAGGGAAAGAGAAGTACCTACAAATCCGAAGGCCGTTTGCGAGCGATTGCTGAGTAAAGGCCTTATCGATAGATTCCCACGACTCTTATTATCATAAATATCCTAATAATCATTTACCTACTGGTTATCCTGCTGAGATTTAGTTCGTAAGCTCTGTCTCACAAGCTTTCTGCCAAAACACGCGAGAATTTGTTTGACAGCTTCCTAATCTTTTAAAATCATTTTACAATTTTCAAATTGTCAATAAAATCCTATCGCTACATTGCGCGATCATTTTATCATAGACAAGGGCAGAGAAATTGCATAACATTATCACGTTACGGTAACGTCATAATGAGCACATACTTTCACCTTGACCCCAATGCGCCGGAGCAGCGTCCGCGCCTTACAACTCACTTTCATGTTCTAATTGCACGTTACAATAAAAAATAGAGTAACCTCGATACCTATGCTTGACTAGTGACATTTGTAAATGTAATTTAGTATATAGATCTTTTAAGTAGGTCAAATTTAAAATTTAATAGGCAAAGGGCATTGTTTAAGAATAATGTAAGAATTGCGTTTATAATGCGTTTTTGAGCTGTTATGATTGTTATAAAATTATTTTCCAATGAAAGAACCAAGTATTTTTTACATCCTTTTCCTTTCAAATTTGTAATAACAATCTTTTGTTTTCGTGCAAGTTATTAAAGTGAAATTTCCTTTAGTGTCTGTGCAGACAGGGCAGGTGGCAGCCCTAGTGATCAAGGGCTCATACTTTTAATGTAAATTTGTACCTCACTCACACAACGACGTCACGGGACCGTGACACTCCGATATTAAGAAACAGGGTGTCCGAAATTATTATGAGATCGACTAACTAAAATGAAATGCCCATTATTTTACAGAGTCTCCACGAAACGATTCGAGTTTGAAAACCCATGACTATCTAAGGAAATATGGTTCTTTGCTTCAGACAGCATAAGTAACCTGAACTTTGAATATTAGTCACTGTCATTCTTAGGGGAAGTGGGGAGGGGTCATTATAATGGAGTCGCACCGTTTTATCTGTTTAAAGGAAAACGTAAAATTACGATTAAGTAGGTAGGTACTGAGAAGGATTTCTATTTATATATATTAATATTTCATTTACCTGAAGCGTGCTGGCTGCGACGACGCCTAGGTACTTCTTATGTCAGCGATATTTGATTTTAGTTGTCTAGTTTCGGGTGTCCGAGCGTTCGTTTCCAGAAAAGGGTGTCGTTAAAGGTACACGTGTGGTGACGTGCCTCTATGTTATAAATGTAAGTAATTAAATATTATCTCTACCAAAACAAGAAGTTTTAATAATAATGGTCGCCCCCGACAACAGAAGGTACTGTGTAAAATCTTGTTTTACTTGGAAAAATAATGTGATAGTTATGAATGTATTGACGAAAAATGTGTTATTTACTTACCGACATATTTGTGGAGGTTTTGACAGAACTAACGTACAAAACAAACCGTTGTTTTGGCGAGAGATATATTACTTTAAAACTCCTGCACTGCGAAATTCTGCATCGGAATCAAACAAAAAAGTGCAACAGAATAATGTACGACGCAGGGACTGGAACCGGCTGCGTTTCGGTGGCCTTGTTGTACAGAAATAAACGCGTCCTTTTACTCTGCCCCCATTTGTTTTTATTTAGAAATAGTACACGTCTCTTCCCGTTTTTGAAACGTCTGGATTTTAATTACACCCGAGGCGGAGAATAAATGAGTGTCAGTCTAAAGGAAGTTATTCTCTCGTCGTCCGAACAATTTGTGCATTCGTTAATTACAAACGCTTATAAGAAATTCAAATCTTAACAGATGTCTTGTTTTGTGACGCGCATCTTTTTATATCGCCCGTGGCAATGACCGCCGCGGACGTGTCGGTTCATGGTCGTCTAAAAACGACGCAAAAAAACTGCTTAAACCGCGCATGTAAATTCTACAGCCGGTTCTGCGGAAACTGACTTTTCATTTAGGATACTTACAGAGACGACGGTTCGTTTTTGACGGATGCACCGACTTTACTTTATCCACCCTATAGTTAGTTGAAAATAAATATACGGTTGCCGGGGCGCGTTCGTCGGGTGTGTTCGGAGCGGCTCGGGGCTGCACCCCCACAGACGCAGGCACGCACACAGGCGCGAGCAGGCGAGAGGGCGCTAGCCGCGCCGCTCGCTCAGTCTCGACCCGATCTCCGCACGGGCCGGCCGCCCGCCATTTTAACGACGCGATCGAAAAATAAAAACTAGTTTTGTTCCTAACCTACCGACGCTGCCCCCTGTGCGTTACAAGACCACAACTATCAGTGGACGTGTTATTCCTTATGGTGAACGGTTGGTATCTCTTTCCCAGTGTTATAACCCGGTGCGCTTCACATGTTCTTTGTTTACGTCTGTAGTTATATTATTACACATGTTTTTTTCTCCCGTAGAGGGCTTTATTTAACTTGGGTTGTGAATCATGGGTAGATTAATAAGTCGGGTCTATTTTCAGGGTAAACTGTTTTGATTCGAAGCCGTTGTGAAACAAAGGCATAGTTTGTCGAAAGGTGAACGTTCTTAGCTTGTATCCACAGGTATGATTGGTACATTGGTTCAGCTGCGTTAACATGCCTACCTAATTATCGAGTTTAACAATTTATCCTTAGTTACTATGTCTGGTAAAACAGAGAGTTGGTCATTGGATATTTTGTATGTACTTTAAAATAAACGCATTACTATATCGGTACATAAAAATCGGTAAGCAAAAGAGCTCGTTGATTTAATGTAAGTAGGTACCTAATTCGAACATAACGATTTTGAAACTGCACGTTAAAATTTCGAATACAAAGGTTAATGTATACTGTTATCTATGTTACATAGGATTTAGGTATATAATCGTATGATGAATTTAGATTATCTGTCGTCAATCCGCGAGTTATTCGGCGGTTTGTAGGTCAGTGACCTCGATAGACTAGGTTATTTTTTAGCTTGTTGCACGTTACGCAACATGTGTTTAATTAAAGAATTGCAATGCATCGAGTCTTAATCTTTACATAACCTTTTGTTTGACATTTTGACAGCCTTTCTTAAAGCATTGTTGTACCTATCCGAGCGTGGGTGACCTTACTGTCCATTTATTATTCGACTGTTATTAATTTAAAGCCTGATCTACGAGGTCAAAAGAATACCCATTTATGCTTGCTTCTGTTAACATTTTAAGTCAGTCTCGAATGTTCTACGAGCTCACAGCCGCGCTCCCGTGCCCCTCGTTTGAATACCTAAACAAACAAAACAAAAGAAAGTATGACTTGGTAGGTAATTAGTTACTTCTTAAGATTTGAACTCGGAATACCTATCTCTGTTAGGTATTATTATTTATTCATATTATAGGTACCTACACGGTTTTCATGATAAATTATTTGATTATGTAGGTAGGTACAGCAGCAGGATAGTCGAGGAGCTCGAAATTATCTACCTATAGGTAGCTACACGATGCTATTGCAAAGAGAATAAGAGCGTTTGTAGATAATTTAGAGCTCTTCGACTATCCATTTTTTCCTGCTGACTGTTAGATACCTATCGGTAGTAATAGTACCTAGGTACTTAACCTATAAATGTATCTATTCTACCTCAAGTGATAAAATCGTGACCACATTAATTAAAATATGTTTTTATAACACTTGTTGATACGAATCGAACTATTTTCGCGCAAGGTAATCGAACCTTGAGTTGACACCACACAATGTCACCTCGAAATATTGACCTTAGTCCGAATTAAATAGTTATTGAATTCTGTCACTTTGAATACGTAGGTAACGTTGGAACGTTTTTTGTATAGCAACGACGAATATTTTTGTTACTAGCTTTGTATTTAGATGTATAGTCAACGTCAATCAACTTTGAACCTTGTCATCCATTGTAGACGCATCTATCTATGACGTTGCTATAGGTATGCTAGGCATCTTACCTAAGTGCTCTTGATGCACCCTGCAATGTTGCATCGTACCTATCTACCCAATTAACCGAGATGAGAGGGTAAATTACATACCTACCTACCTACCTACTTACCTACAATATTTCACAAGTAAAACCTACATAGGTAGATAAGATGTTCATATTTTTTTATATTCATCGCTTTACATAGATAGGTCGGTTATATAATTAGGGAGTTCTTTACCTAATAGGGAGGTAGGTAGATTCTTAGTTCTTACTTCCTTAAATTGGGTACACAAACTAGATCTTTCTGTTATACCTACCTACTTACCTACGTTACAATGTCAAAAATTACCTACCCTGAAAAAATAAAATAAATGTTCAATATCATTACCAACATTAAATCCCAATTTTAAAACAACTATAATAACATTAAAATCCACCGGAATACCTTGTAAGTAACAATTCCAGTTCCTGAATTTATTAAAAACGTGCAACTTAACACATTCAACGCCCATGACGCATACGGTGTGTCAAATCCATACAAAATAATCATGGGCTTGGGATTGTCAACGGAAGTTTTGAGAACACACTTGAGCACAGGAATGGGCTATTGGAATGTGACATTGCACTGATAATCGATTCTAGTCTTGCATACCATTTAGGGAGTTTGCGAGAAGCCTTTATGCAGCATTGCGCGTACCAATAGCTTCTTCACAGTCCAGTGGCCCTAGACCAGACGCATTGTGAGTACGTTGTCGTTATCGAAAATGTATTAGATTGACGTAAGCTGCTGGACGTGCGTCGAGCGCAATTCCACACATTTTGACAGATTTCGATAATCGTTTATGTTAGCGTTAAGCATCTTGTCTAGCCTCGCTTCTTGAACTCAACGCACCAAATATTAACCAGCGAGTTGAAGTTATCCCGTCAAAGCGTAAAAACCACATTTAAGGGCGTGCTTCTCAGCTTGCCCGATATACCCGTCGACTGAGCTAGCTCGTATGACTTCGCTCTCCCGGTCGCCGTCCGACAGAGAGCCGGTTTTAAGAGAAAAAAGAGACAACTAAAACCTACAACCAAATTCAAAATGTTATTAATACGCTCCGGCGTGACAACTGACGCTCTTACGTTAATAATACTTTGACGAAATGAGAAGCGAGTAGTTTAAGTGTATATAACCCAACTGGGGTGTGATTCTAAGCGTATCACTTTTTAACGCGACGCGATTCATACTAACCGGCGAGTTTAAGTAGTCCCGTCAAAACGTACAAAACAAATTTCTGGTTTACAAAGAGGTACTGAAACTGAATAAATTGAATGCGTCAATGAGTTAAGTGCATGTCTGCGCGTGTATCGACCTTGATCGCAATTTGACGCAGTTCAACCAAGGTCGTTCGTGAAGTGGCACCAATGCCTACGAGCTCTTAAGTCAAGTTATGACTGTCAGTTTGTTACATTTGTATGGTCTGTTTATCGGTCACCAATACATAATTCCATTCTGTGTAGTTCATTTTGCAACAAAAGAATCTAGTTTTCTAGATAGGATAGATTTACTATTTTTATTGAAAAACAAAAATCAATAATTTTTAATATTAGTGACTTTTAACCCTTTCAATGAGCATGACGCAGATTTGCGTCCAACGTAAATACAATAAGCGCATTTCTACCACTAAAATATACAATTGAAATAAACGGCTATTCTTTTCTTTCGTCTTATAGATGTACACATTCATGTTATTGCATCCCCCAACTAAATGAGTTGGCTATGTGTTAGTGATTAAATCACTTCGTCAGCATGAAGTGTTGCTTATCTCCCCCGAAACTAAATACCTATGTATTAATGCTCACGTAAAGCTGTATTAACGTTTGTGTCCTTAACTGTTATAAATGCAATTCCTTTGTCGGTGATTGATTGATTGCTTAGTTCCGGATTAAAATGGAATTTTAAATTCAAAGCATCGGACTGAGTATATTTCTAAACAATAATTGTAATTTACTAAATAAACGAAGACACGACTGATTTATCAACGCACACCGCTGAAGTTCAAACATAAAGTTTGACAAAAAGCGTCTTCAAAATTCAACCCTCCTGGGATAGAGGGGCAAATATCATAACGAACGTCGCGCTCGCGTGTTATTAGGTACCTAATAAGAGCTAGTTTGTCAATAAGGAACTATTAGGTCGGTATACTTGCAATTATGCTTATGATACGATGATTTTTTAAGACATTGACCGTCAGTGACGCACACGGTGCGTCAAATCTGTATAATTAATGAACAATATCGCTTAATGTGTTTTTTTACCTCGTTATATCAGAGGGGGAACAAAAGGACACAACAAAACAGTTATAGTTATAGAAACCTATCGTTTACAATATGGGTTAGACAATGTCGAATATCCCAGGTCATTTGTAAAGCGAGAAACCAATTTATTTATTCTCCTCGTGCCTTCCTATTATTGCTACAATACCTTTCCCTAGTTCCCTTATCTCCCTTAATGAAACTTGCCTAATATCGGGGTAGCTGAGTCATCTATCTTCTTATTAACGTTTTTCTGTGTACCTATTAGTAACGCACCTGGTTTAATATGTACCGTAAAACGGGGTGAGTAGGGATTAAAGGGTGGGTACACAAGCTAAAATGAGTTATAACTTGTTACAAATAAGAACAATTATTAAATGGACAATAACGTTACGTCTATTGGAAATAATTTCAGTCTTATAATTAGTAACATATGCTTCATTTTAGGTTGTGTCCCTACTCACCCCGTTTTACGGTATGTCGGTCTTAAGCGAATATAAAACAGGAAAATATTTTTTATGTTATTATAATTCTACCATGGTCCGGTACACAATGTTGTGATGTTTATATATACAACTATATCGCAGAAAGGACCACCCACTTAGAAGATACGGAATATTATTTTTAGCTTTTTACCAGCCTGGCTATAAATATATTCTTAAGCTGTACTTCAACCTATATACTTCAACCTACTCTTAAAATGCCTTGCTGTATTTGTCATACAAAAACTCTACATGCAGTTGTGTTGTGTTTATGACTGCCTCATACCTACAAAGATAACTTATCGGAATAACTGCATCATAAGACACTGACCTAGGAAAACATACTCGCATACAGAAGCCTCTGCATTGAGACATTGTTGTTGATATTGGGGATTCTGGTACGGAATTACTTAAAAACAAAACACTACTTGAAGACCCATGTTGTTTTTCAGTGACCGTGACAGATAAAACGTAAACGTACATAGTTCATCCTCTTAAAATATAGCTTTAGCTATCGTTTGTCTAGCTCTTCGATTTAAAGAAGAGGAAAGGAAGAAAGAAACTAACAAAATAAAAATCTCTCAAAAAGAGAGATAAAACTGATCGATCAGATTAAAACCAAAAAATTAAAATGATGGACAATGAAGCCGCAAAGCAAAGACAACTCATACTGAGATCTCTACATGTTATTGTTGCGAAGATAATACTACCAGGAGTATCAGGACTGACAGTAAGACCTATTTAACATATCCACTGTCCATGACGCAAATGGTGGGACACAAAATAAAAGTAACGATTCTTCGAATGCTTTTTTTACAATCAAAATTGCATGGACAGTGAATACGAGCTTTCCATGGCTTGTCAAACACGCCATTCCCAACAGTGCGGTCGTTATGGGGGTCTGGCCGTTACACCACATCCTCGGCCCTCGGAACACCCGCTCGACAATTAAGGGCAATCACTCAATTACAGGGGTGGACTGTCTGTCGTCATGGCGACTCAAACTTATCACGTATTGGATTAAATTTTATCGCGTTTTACTTTATTCAGCCTTAGAATCAATTCTGTTTCTTCCCGTTTAGGGTTTTCTAAAAATACTTTAGTAACAACTTTCAACATTTCACCGATTTACATTCAGTTGTTAAGGCTGTGCGCTGTCTTGTCTGTAAGTCCGTAAATATACATGTTTAACTTAACAAGTATTGAGAAGTCTCTGGCGTACAGTACATACATACTTACGACTAATTTGTTCATCATTCAATTTACTTTTCCGCACCATTTCTGTAAATCATAACATAAACGGTTATACACCTGTTTTTATAGTTTTCATTACTCAATTTAACACCATTATCATAATGCTAATGCTCAATTCAATACATCATCTCCATTAAAAGTAAGATGCACTAGTAATTACAAACGCAATGGGAACCTACTTCGTTTTTCCGTCACTCCGTTCCCCTCTTGATTTGTTACATAACCTGTCCAATTAAGGAAGACCTCTAGACTCACCTTTGTTGTCCCCCCACTTCACCGTGCCACGTGTGACACGAGGGAGGAGGTAGGTCAGGGTATAATGGGTAGACTCGAATTCTCGGAGTTCTCATATAGTCATTGGCCGTGTCGTAAAGATCCCCTTTTTTCTTTGTTCGAGAAGCGTAACGCCACGCAAGTTTGTTCTCAGGCCTCGTTTGTACGAGCCAGTGCTGCGTTACTTGCGTATTAGTCACCCGCGGCCCCTTGGGTAGTCGCCGGTCGGCAGTCACTGCCTCGTCAAGGTCCGTCTGGATCAAACTTGACACCTCTTAAACGACGAAAGCATCTCAAATTGTTATTAAAATGTGTCATGACTTGGATTTATCACTCACACATTTACTTGCTCAATGAAATCGAGTAGCGTGCTAAGTCTTAGAAATGAGAAACATTTCTTAACTATGCGAACCACCTTCACCGGTTTACCTTGTTGATAGAGGTGTAAGGAGTTTCCTTGTGAACGGTTCCGCGGACGTATTATCTCCGAGTATTTACTGAGACATGGTTAATAGTTTCCAGTTGAAACCGAGTGCGTCTAACTTTGAATCGTTATTATTGTATGCGCGGTCGTTGGCATCGCTAAATAAATATCCTGCGTGGAAATTGCCTTAACACATTCAGTGCCCATGTTAGTTATCTGTATGGATTTATGACGCATCGTGTGCGTCATGGGAGGTGCATGCATTTAATAAGTACTTTCCGTTTGACATTAGTATTCTTTCGGAGTAGGTATAATCGATGTTTTGGTGTGCGATAATTCGTATATAAAATGAATGTATATCAAATGTCAATATTATAGACGTAAGATAGAGAAAAAAACCAGTGATATCTCGTTTAATATTCTATTTTGCTGATTTAACTAATTTGTTCTCTTTTCTTATGGGTTTTGGGTTGGTAATATGTGATAAAATTTAGACGTGTTTGATGACGTTCGTAAAATGATGTCAGCTCAAATTCCCCGGAATTATTTGTTAATTATGCGTTTCAATATTATTCAATTAAACTGTAATCCATCACACAGTCACTTTATATTTATGAGGGTTATGTAGCGATGCGGGCCAACCCTTCATTAAGCACCGCCATTTCCGACAAGCTAACTAATGCTAAAACTGTTCTACGTTACCACAGAACAGTTGGTGCCAACAACTCAAAAACGCGTCGATATTGTAAGCAATGCAGGAAGACTGGCGTTGAATCTATTGACGCGGCGTACACGACGCGTACGGTGCGCTATGAATCCATACAAATACAACCATGGGCGTTGAAAGTGTTAACTGTCAAAGTAAAGGAAGTACCTGATAACTAGTACAATTATAGGTTTAATACATATACAGATTTATATATGCCTATAGATACCTCACACCTCATCGTAAACTTGTAACCTCATCTCTATTTCTCAATTGACGTAGGTATACAATGCGCAATAACCAACGAGGACGACACTTTCAATTCGTTGTACACACGCAATGTGTAATGAAATGTTTTAATGCTCGTTGCAAAAAAAATCGTTATCTCGTTAGTGGTGGAAGCGAGACGGCGTCAGGTTCATAAGGTACGGAGGCCCGCTGGTGTTGATGACCGCGCCCGAAGGCCGAACAATCGGTCAGACAAACAAATGTCACGGCCGTACGCAGCGGGCGACAGGAAAAACTGCGTCACAGATGAAAAAACGTGACTCACGGGCATGTATTAGCGACCAAATTAGCGGCCAATATATTCGTTAACTATCGCAAACTCTTATCTAAACCCAAACATGAAATAGCAAAATCAACTTTAAAATTATTCAACTCAAAGTCGAATTTCGATGCCTCTACATTATCGATTTAAGAGTCAGAGAAAGTGTGTAATATTAACGCTTTTATAAAGGCCGTTTTTCGTTTTCGAATTCGACTAGCTCGCAACGACCTTGCGAAAGAGAACGGCAATGACATTGGCTCAGATTCAAGCCGGGAAACGGAAGACTTGTGACACTAACACAATTATATGTGTCACTGTTCCGTATACTCGTAGTCTTACGAATAGTTCTTTTTAACACGTGGCTCGGGACTGTCCCGATTTCAACACTCACCGTGTTATTACAAAACTTGGACAATCATCGTTCAAATACGTGTTTAGTAAATGTCAAGAAATAGAAGACTTGACACGTTTTATTTTTTTACCGACGAAGTTTAAAAAGCCTGCCTCTAGTATAAATAGGACGTCAGTTTCGAACAAAGTTTTTTTGATTCTAAGAAAACATTTTTTTTTTCAAAGCGTGTCATTAGAATATGGAAGGAAAAAACATGCAAATTATATTATTACTTACAAGGATACGGTGACTGAATTAAAATTGACGAAACTGTACAAAAATACCGAAAAGTTCAGTATGAAAAAAGTTTTTTAATTGCTTTATATTAGCGAATATCTAAATAAAAACTATGCTACGTAAACAAATTGACTAACTATAACAAAAACATAACGAAACCGATTTTAAATTCAGTATAACAACAATACAAATTCTTAGTGAAACGCGTACATCCGAATTTCTTTGAAGCGCCCGCGTTACTATTCGGACTCGTAAAACTGATATAATATCTTTGGTTCGACGTGCTTTTACTACGTCAAAATCGTATTTCTAATAATAAAACGTCTCAATTTAGGAAGCCAATGTTTTATCGTGGGCATAAAGAGGGTATTAAAGGTGTTTATGCTTTGTCCGTGTATCATTTGGGCTGGTTTGGTTCGCGTTTAGAGCAGGCGGTAGTATTGCAGTTTATCTCGCTCGTTTAGTTTACACAAGAGTATGATAATTGCCAAACAAAAACAAAAAAAAATATTAACATACAAAAATAACAACATAACATTTTTGACGCCAAATGTGTCTTGCATGCTGAAAGGGTTAAGGTAAGACTTTCATATTTTCTTTTAAACCCATCTCTTGGACGGGAGACATTCTTGAAGAAAGCAACCGTGAACCAAATATCTATTGTCTATGCTCTGAGTTGCATCCTTTAAGTCTAAGTTCAGGTAAGATTCCAGTCAAAAATACAATGTTGAACTTAGTCGTCAACGCGTCGTCCTACGACTATATAACTATGTTACCGTGGACCCAAGACAGTGTGTTACCATGTGTTACTCTTTACTGTGACTAATATAGAGAAAGACCCTCCTATATTAAACTACTATCCACCCCCAACCCCCGCACCCATGTAAACTACTAAATACCGCTCTGTATTTGACTGGTGAGTTTACAGCCACAAGTGATAATACGTTGTGACTTGTGACCACGGTCACAAACATTCAGCCTAAACGGCAGCTGGACGCAAAATAATTTACGCTCTTATCAACCGGAGGCGCTGTCGCGTTTTTATACGCGTTATAAATTATTCGTCTGTGTGCTGTGTGCGTGTGTGCGGTCTAGATTACGTAACGTGATTTATTTAGGATTTTCCTCGTGTTAATAGGTCATTTAACTTTGTACGCTTATGAGGCCACTAAAGTGGCCTTGGTTACCTTTCAATCGTTATTTATCTGTCTTAAGGCACGTAGGTACGCTAAGTGTGAAGCAGCTTTTCTTTATGCATCTCAAACAATATTATGCGTTATTTTGTACCCTATAAATAAACATTTGCTTTGTTTCGATTGAACGGTCAACGTATTTAGTGAGATCCTTTGTTTCTGTATAAGTGGACATACTTATTTAATTTGTAATAATAAATACCTATTTAGGTATATTGTCTGAACTTTCTTATCTAATTACTTAAGAGTATAATAAATCCGACGGGTGAAATGTTTTAAGAATTCTGAGTAAAAATTTTTTCTTTTAACTTAAAACAATGACCCGACGTGGTTCGATTTCTTTGCAAAGTTTTCCTCAATGTTTACCATTATAATAAGAAAATGAAGTTAGTTTGTTTGTTTGTAGTTATTTCTGGAAGTAGCACGCAGCGTCGGACGCGCAGATGAAAAATAAAAAAACAAATCGGTAATGACTGGATGAATGCAGTTCAATTTTAAACCTTGTCGGTACATCTCAAGACTGAAATAGTCCTCTTTTTATTCGGCGTTTACACTACTTTACTTCTAATGTGTCTTATTAAAACAGCAAAAGCAAATACAGCGAGATTTCTTGGATTTTTATACGCGCGGTTGATACTAAGTAACAGCGACATCTCTCGGAAACACCGAGTTCCACAGGAACTAGTGTTGACACATGAATCAGTGTCCCCTCTGATTCACTTAACTCCGTTTTCTAAAACTGAAATAGTATTCTCAGTAATATTCAAGATAACGCACCTTCCCAGAAACAAAAAGGGAAGAGATAATATACGGTCACGTTTTTATTTTTCTTTTGATGAGGCGCGGGAGTTTTGGTCTGTTTGTGGCACGTCATTTGTACTTGGCCTGAGGCTAATGTCTTTTTATTCCTTTTATAAAATAATTGTTTGATGTGTAGAAATATTTAATTTTATAAAAGGCACGAATTGTCATAGTAATGGTGGCACTCAATTTGGCATTGCGTAATTAAATCACGTATTTAGAATATTTCATAGATAATCGTTATATGTAGATGGCATAGTTGCCAAAACATTAGCATTATTTGTTTATTTGTATTTAACAAATAAAGCCCATAGCAAATGCTCAGAGAAGCCGTTTTCACATGGCTATATTTGTATTAATATAAAGTTATATTTCCAATATAAAAACAGGATGTTAAAAAAATTATATCTAAGAATGGCCCCTGCACCAATATTTGTATTAATTCTGAATGACAAACTTATTTGACATTTTGCTATTGGGGGCCATGTCTAGTGTGTTCTATTCATTATTTGTACCAATGTAAAACATTTGTCAAATTGATGCCGATACACAAACAAATACGCAACGCCATGTATAGTGTCACCTTAAGGTAACGCCTAAAATCTTGGTTATAGAATGTACCTTAATTGTAACAGCGACCCGCCCTCGATTCGCTTCGGTTTATGTGAGTTTTCTGTAACATCCGTAGATAAAGCCAGAAATATTACATAAAAACCTTCCTCTTGAATCAGATTATGATGAGAAAACCGCATCAAAATCCGGTACGTAGTTTGAAAAATGTAAGCGTACATACAGAGGGACACGACGGGGCGGGAAGCGACTTTGTTTTATACTATGTAAAGATGTCTAATTACCAGTGATCGGAATAGCTAGAGTATATTTACCTAAAGTTCGCAAAAGGACATAATATAGAGTGGTTACAACCGGGTGAAATAGTAATTTATTTTTATTGATTTCCAGATTTCTGGTATTTTTAATGCTAAATATACGTAATGTTTACTTACGGTATTGGATATTTTATGTTAGTTACTGATAAAAGGGGCCTGTAACTCATTTCTTTTAAGTATCTAAATAAGAGGTGGAGTATATTTACCTAAACTTCGTAGAACAGAGACATAAACTGGAGATTTCTTTGCGACTACATTAACTAGTACCGGAAAAATAGCGGTAATCCGTTAATACCGGTATTCAATAAAAATAAATTAATATTTCACCCGGTTGCAAACACTCTGCATTTTGTCCTTTTGCAAACTTTAGGTAAATATACTCTACCTATTCCGATCACTGCTAATTACACTTTGCTAAAGTAATTTATATAGTGGTTTTATAAACGTTTGAAATAGAAGATTTATAAACAGACACCTGTTCAGGCCCCTGTTCGCACCGGGTAAACAACATTGAAATCGGTCAGTACCCGACCACGTCTAATCGTATTAGTTAAAATGCAGGTTTCGTTACGTAAACGTACCTAAGAACACGTTGCATTACTCGACCGAATGGAATACACATGGTAGTTTCAAATGGAACAACCGAATTTCCTATGTAACTATTACACTTGACGTAGATGGTAGCGCCGCTATCATGTGTATTTAATTCGGTCGTGTTATACTTTGTCTATTGTAGTCATAGACATTCCGGTTCGTTGATTTATTCGTTAACTAAGGTTACCACCTGATAAAATAGAAAATAGATTGCAATAGGGTGAAACTGAAAGGCTTTTTGCCAGCATTTTGGGATCGATGCCCACTGGTAGCGGCTTGTTAAATTAGTAAAGCTTTAAGTTTGTAAGATCGTTTTTTTTTCTCATTGATTACATTGAAATAAAATAAAACCTTTCATAGTAATGATATCTAGAATATTAGTTACACATATGTGATAGCAAATTCAACGTTTAGTGTCTACCTATGTGGTTATACAATGATGTAGTCAGTTTCTTTTTAATAATTTATTTACCCGTGTAGACCAAAATTAATTGTCTGCTGCTTGAGCAAGCTAGTTTAAATAGTTTATTAACTTTCTAGATTATTAGCTTACTACTAACTCGATTTCAAAGTCTAACTCCCAAAGGCTAGGGTTAAGGAACAAGCCCTAGGTTCATTGCTCGCCAGGCTACAGCGGACGCATCGGGAGATCTCGTCCGAAACTTAGATTAAAGTTCTAACCGATTCGCCCAACTTTTTCGATAAGTGATCCTGAAATAGAGACTGGTATGATTAGGGTAGCGTGCTGCCTGAAATAGAAAAATCATTACTACGGTAAAATGTATTCTAGTTCACAATCAGTTCTAAGAATTTCATTAACGAAGACACGTTTAGACTAAATAAATCCATCAATAACCAAACCATTATTATTTTTCTTTCCTTAGTAAAATTTTAGAGTTCTTGCTGAGTAACAATTCCCCTGTTCTTGGGTGGTCTAACACGGCGCACCAATTCTTTTAAAACAATATGTACAAACACTTTCCCTTTCTCTATTCCTAGTAGCATAAAGTCAATATACTGTTTTTATTTCAATTTTACCAACAACCTTATAGTAGGAGATCCGAATAGGAGACGATTTGCACCGGGCTGTTTATTCGATAAAAAGTATTTTATACCAAATTTAATATGCTAAGTAATATATGGCGAATAAGTAGACTGAAAAATTTCAGTCCAGTAGGTACATAATTAATTAAAATTTTAAAACTTTAACTTTGTTTTAAGAAAATGACAAATAGACAAATTACATACCAATCGAATATGCAATATTTTTTTTAATTATATAAGTACTGGACTGAAATTTTTCAGCCTACCTATTCGCCACATATTATTTAGCGTATTAAATTTGATATAAAATACTTTTCATCGAATAAACAGCCCGGTGCAAATCGTCTTCTATTCGGATCTTAGACCATTACGGTTTTAATCTCTAATTTCAACTACACATCACCCGTGTCATAACTTATACAACGCATCCCTGATACTGACAAGCCTAAAGGCTTCAATCTAAATTTAATCAACTACTAGAATCCTTGAGCGTATAACTACGCCAAATAACGTGATAAAATTATAAATTCCTGCTCAAGTTATCTTCGAATCTGTGGAATTCCAGCAACACGCCACAACTTTTTGTACCTTACGATGCCTTAATTTACCTCTATAAGGGTCTACCTGCCGTTTTTTGGTGGTACCTGCGTAGCCTGACTCATTGTGGTCGAAGTAACGTCGGGTACAAGAATCATTGGTTTTATTTTTATGAGGAACGTTCTGGAATCGGGAGTGGACTAATTTTAACTGCGTGAAGACGTCTTCCCTCTCATAAATGTGATGTACGAGTATAATATGTATATCCAACTCTGTCATTTACTCACGATTCTGAAGTTTGAATGTAGTGTGTGTGCTATGCCATTACATATTATAGGCCAAGAACTCTATATTGAGTATATTCTAGATGAAAGTCAAGGTGCAAGGCACTGAATGTGGTATCTATTATACACGATGAGGCTACGGAGTGTTTGAACCGTCTATCCTTCTTGTGACCAAAATTTTGATGCGTGGTGTGATAAATTACATTCTATTTTGAGGAACATCATCGTATAATTCTTAGTGACTGACACAAAGTAGTGGTTTCTTGACCTCCCCATAGTATTTCTTTGGATTAATGACATTGTTAATTGTAAATATACTATTGAACTGCAAAAAGTATTTAACTTATGCGTAGGCGTTAGGTTAGGTTTAAGTTGAAGACAGTACTTTCAAGAAGACATCATCGAAGTATATTCACGTCGTAAAGTTTCGATGACTTTGTGCGCCGAAATAGGTAACAAACTTTATAAACAATGACATGAAACTCTTCATTAACATTACTGACACACAAATTGATCGTTTGGACGTCTGTTTATACGAAATGTGATTTCAATTACTGCAATAAAGTGCGACGACCCGAGTCACGTTGTCTCAAGATGACTCATTAGCAAGATGTGACTTTTGCTAACTTCCATTATTCGGTTTTTATCACCAACTTGTTTATGGAAAATAACCACATTAACCTACCACTACAAATCGTTTAGCAGCTTGTCTTCGTTTATTAATAAACAGCGGCCTATTTATTTTGTTAACATAATGTGTAACACCTTTTCTGACTTCCTCATTGCGGTGACAGTCTAGCCGTAATAATTAGACCAGCGTATTTCTGTTCATCATCATCATCATCATCATGTCAGCCGAAAGACGTCCACTGCTGGACATAGGCCTCCCCCAAGGCTCTCCACTCAGACCGGTCTTGTGCTTTTCGCATCCACCGCGTTCGGAGTTTCTCTGCGTGATAGAATCAGAAATGATGATATCCGCAGTAGAACTAAGGTTACCGACATAGCCCGAAGAATAGCCAAACTTAAGTGGCAGTGGGCGGGGCACATTGCTCGCAGGACTGATGGCCGATGGGGTCAGAAGGTTCTTGAGTGGCGTCCGCGGACCGGGAGACGAGCTGTAGGTAGGCCTCCAACAAGATGGAGTGACGACCTTGTAAAAATCGCGGGTATTTCTGTTACTAATAGATAATTATGTCCTTGTAACAATGAAATTTAAGATATTTTATTCAAATCTAGCCGGCACATCATACAACTTCACAGTCAACAAAAATCTATTCGAGCGTCATCATAGAACCCTGTCGTAATCAGATGACGTATTAATCGCCCTTACTGGCGGTCTGTCATTTCGACACACACACGTAGTACACGATTCCATTTTGTTTAATGTTGCAAATACAGCAAAAAGGCACAGATTTGCTCTATACATATAATATCATGCAAAAGATGTTTAAGTCCTTCATCGTCTACATAGACTTTATATGTATGTTTTTTACACGAAAGCTGTGATTCAATTTCATATTTTTGGAATTTAATAATATATATGTGTTGTTAAATTACTTTTGCGCGCGCCAGTATGCTAAAGGTATATGTATGTATATGTTTTAGATGTCGATTGTGTGGGTGTTTCGACCTCACGGGCCGCTGCCCAGGTAAATTATACCGTGTCGATATACCCGACGAAAAAAACCTTAAAAACGCCTTTAATGTACCAGACGTCAACGACCCGGAAAATGTCGAAATAAAAATACCTATCGCTGTCTGAACGATAAAGTGACCTACGTCAAAAAAGGTAATATATATGCAGGTTCGTTAGGAATGAGACTATCTCACATCTTCATGACGTGTGTGTATTTTTATTTTTAATACGACTGATCACGTAAGCCTTACGGAATTAAACTACGAAAAGTTATTATCACTATTGAATGAAAAATGTGTTACTAAATCCTTAGTTAAGAGGACATTTAGAAAAGTAGTGTTTGTGTGTGTGTGTTTTAGTTTGTTACTCCTTCGCGCTGCAACGGCTTGCACCCTGGATTAACACAAAGGTTACTTTTCATCAAGAAAATTTAAACGGTCCCGAAACGAACGAACGAAATCACGGGCAGAAGTTAGTTGAAAGTAAAGCATTACTTTTTTCTGTAAATCGTGTTATCTTTCTTTACTATATTTAGGACTTCGTGTAGGCAGTTACTATATTTAGGACGGATGCAACCCAAATTTTAATAACCGTAGCATATTGATACTTGAATATTTTGTGTAGTAATTTTTTACCTTATGATGACTACTTGAACCATGACATACTTACTTAAATATCGGTTACCCAGAAACTTAAAATAAGTCCATTGCGTGACAATAACACACGAATAACAAACAAGAGACAAGACTTACAAGACTTCCCTAAAGTTTCATTTTTCTATTTGGTTTACTAAATTACGAGTATACCGTCAGAGAATTATTGTTACGAAGCATTATTACATTTGTTATAAGTAGGAATTCACAGCCATCAAGTAACAATTACTTGTAGCTTTGATATAGCAGGCGAGCTTAGACAGTGCCGTAAACTCTACACCGAGTCCATTTAGTTAGGAAATTAGAAATTCGGGCGCTGAATTCTGAAATACGTCAAAGCAATTATAAAAGGCGGTATCAACTGCATGTACAAATTTGCGTGTATCGTGACTCGTTCACATTGCCGATGAGTGTATTAAACAGGTTTACAGATTTAGTGCCTCAAATGCCTGATAGCATATTTTATAATATATGGCAGCTTCGGCACTCAATTGTTAACTGGTAGGGCAGCTCAATTTATTCGCTTAGCAGGTGTCCTGTCTCAACTGGGCTATTTCCCCGGCAATAATAAATAAAACAGCATGCGTTTTGTTTTGCGGTGGTGTGTAATATAATAAGGGTTTTTATTAAATTTATGTCTTATAGGTGTTTGTCTGGAATATTAGGGTAAGATATTAATAATATGGTCTTGTAATCAATTAGCAAGCCCAACAAAGACGATATAAAAGTGTAACAGACGAAAGACATGCATACTTGTGTTACTTTTACATTTATCATATCATTATTGTACGGGTTTTTATGAAAGGATATTTGAAAAAAAGAATGAAGGTTCATTTAACCGCGAACCATTATAGTATTTATCTCAAAAGTTCTTTTATAGGATTTCAAATGAAAAACATAATCCCGCATCAAAGAGCTGGCTGCCTCTGAATAGGAAGTAACCTCGTGTATTGATTATTGGCATTATTAATTCCTTCACAGTTCCTGCCTCTCACGACCTTGACAATTTCATTTTCATTGGATTTGTGTGATCAGTAATTTTCTTTGCGTTCTTGGAATCCGTATTGTGTAATGGCATTTGATTTTCCAGCTAAATTGTTACAATAATTGGCTCTTATCATGCTTCTTATATTACAAATATTTGTATTATGTTACAAATATTTGTAATTTGTTATTTATGTGGTAGAAGAGTTCTGGCGAAATCAAATTAACCCGCTACTGGCACATGGATTTTACACAAAACTAACACCGGTTCGGAGAAAAGCTCTCCTAAGAATATAACTAACAAACTCTCACGTGATGGCAAAAACAGCTTTCAATAACATTATTCTCTTCAGGGCAAGATTAAAAAGAAACTTTATTCGATTTAATCGAATTTTACATCTCCAGCCCTGACTTTGGGACAGTAATGTCCTAAAAATAGAACACAAAGCGATTTCATTGTAATTTCAAACTATAAAGACCTTAGACCGCATGTCCAAATTGATAGCAATTGTAACAATTTAACAGAATTAAGGAACAATAATGATGTTTCTAGAATTCTCCTTGATAGTTGTTTCAACTTGTTATAGTTACCCGTTATAGTTTTCGACTTCGTAGTTAACTCCATAAAGGCGATCGTAAACTGGTTAAATTTATTTTAACTGGCTGAAATAGCCGCGGCTTCCGGAGGGTTAAGGGCAGGGATGTGTTTACAGTCTACACATGGCCTTACGCGTTCTAAAATTGAAACACGGTTTTCTCTTGTTTTACTGTGGATGTTAAATACCTATATAATAATAATATAATTAGTACTGTTAGAAGTGCGCTTTCAACTGTCATTGTATGAATTCTGAAACTCAACAATGTTTTTGTTAAAATATCTTTATTAACTTAAATGATAGCTGTCAAAGATTTTTAAATTCGTCTTCATTGAAAATTTTCCTTATTTTTGAAGTTAAATGATTATTGTGTTGAGTTTCTATTGGACACATTTTATGATATTTCCTTAATATTTACAGCCTCAGTAAAATTTAAGATTTATTAACGTGTAATTGTACCCATTTGTCATCATCGTCTTATTTTCAATGCTGAAGGTAAAACCAGATATTAATACCTAAACATATTGATTGATTATTATTGAATATACCAACTAAAGTACCGTCAGCAGAAAAGTAATCATAAAATGGATGAGGTCAACGTGTAGTGGAGCGCGCTTGAAATTTGCAAAATAATGGAATTTGCAAGTCCAGTGAAACCTCAGACACAGGGATACCCGTTTCGACCTGTCTCACACACGGTTCTCAATTCTAAACTAGGGTCGAGGTTTTTAGCCGATACCGATACCACATTTTCGGCCTTAGATGTCAAGCCATACAAGTTCTACAAGTCAGTATTACTTTCGGAGCGAATCGCGTATTGACGAGCCAAAGAATCGCGAAACAATTTTCACAATTTGACCTAGTCCCAAACTAAGCTCTAAGCTATGGGTACTAGACAACGATAAACATAGTTATACATACGACAACATTCAAGACTAAGGACCAAAATACTCGCAAGAACTGCGGTCAGGGTCTTCACTATTCACTATCAACTAGGCAACTAGGCTAACCGGGTTGGTAGTACCTTTATTTTTTGTAATCCAGCCAAAATCATGTAACAATCCCCGTGTCCAAAGTCCACGTTAGAAATTCGCCGAAACCGATACCGATACCAAAACCTCCCCACAACTAACCCTAAACTGCCGCTCTAAATTCAAGGAAGAACATTTAAATAACAATCGGTCCGTCAAGTGCGGGTGACGGGGCCGCTGTCGCCGGCAGAGGGTTAAACCTTGTTAGAGCTCTATTTTATCTGTTGGTTCGGATGGCTTCATTATCGTGGATTGTTTGAGATATACCTTCGTTGTAGGTGTGTAATTGTGTATAATAAAAGTACCTATGCGATGGAAATGAATCCATAGACGTGAAACAACTCGTTCTAGCTATTTGTACTTAGCAATACGCAACTGCAGAACATTTGGAAATGTCAATAAATTACTGATAACATTTGAGAGCGTCGAGAATGTTCTCTTTTCATATAAAATTAAAGAGCATTTATTGAAGTCACCGAGAATTTCTCGTAAGAAACTTTCAAAGTTTGAAATCTTTTTTTCGTCAGTACAATGCTAGCTTTTATGAAAGTACTTACAATTTTGTAGTTGTTATCTGCAGCTTTAATCGCAAATATTTATTTTCATATATATCATATGGACCATAATCGTGATTCAAAAATGTTTGACTTAACACTATGTACGGAAGGAAAACTAGCATATTTTCGGTTTGGTGGAATAGTGACATTTAACCTTTTGAACGCCATACGTCGAATACAAAATGTGCCACCCACACGCCAAACATGTTTGCTATGCTATGCAAATTACACCTTATTGCTACCAAACAGTCTCTTTTAATCTGGAACTCTTGTCGGCTGTAGCCGACGTGGTGTCAGTGGCACGACTTTTAGTTGACGGCCAGAGCCGACTGTGGCGTTGAAAAGGTTAACGAATGACGTAAAGGATGAAAAAAGCTCCAACTGCCGACGAACAGCATTCTTAAATTTCCAGCATTTAAAAGATTTCTAAGTTTTTGGTGGGATATCAAGATGTAAAGTATCCTATGTCCGTTTTCACATACCAAAGTGCGAGTAGGTACTTGCCAATATTTTTTGATGGGAATGAGTTATGACGTTTCGCCGTAAACAAACCTACAAACTTCCGGCATTTATAATATTATTATGAATATGGATAGTTAGGAACTATAGATATAATTATTTTTCATATCGTAACATACCCCTCATTAAACATTGTTTTACCACTATTGCATTCGTAGGTATTGTTTATGACTCGGCCGCTTTCACTGTTTGAATAAGAGCTATAATAATGAGCTTTAAGCTTACAGATCGCGTCCGAAATACAATACTACGCTCCAAAACCCAAATTGCTGGCGTAGCTGAAACAGCCGCCACACTCAAGTGGGAGTGGGCCGGACATATTTCTCGCTTGTCCGATACCAATAGGGTAAAAACAACCACAAACTGGATCCTACACGAGAGAATTGGGCGTCGCGGCAGACCTAGGCGAAGATGGCGAGATCAACTTGACTCTTTCAGAAGGGACTGGCAGGACGCTGCATAAGACATGCGTGGAAGGACGAGACGGAGGTCTTTGCCCGGCAATGGGACGCTCTAGGCTAACAAATAAATAAATAATAATAATAATAATAAAAATCGTTTATTTCACCTCACAAAGGATATTACAGGAATAACTTAATAAGCCTAAAAACTTAAATAAATAAACCTTTGTGAGGGACTGGAGTCCGAACTAGGAGTGATCCTGTAATACAGATCTCCAGGCCCCCACCCCGGAAACAAGTCGAGTTAATAATAGCCAGTCTTAGGTTTACGGTAGTCTTATTGGAGGTAAGTAAAACATAACAAAAAAAACATAAAAGTACAAAAAGAAATTCGAAAACTATGCGCACGCTTTTGTGTGTGTGTGTGTGTGTGTGTGTGTGTGTGTGTGTGTGTGTGTGTGTGTGTGTGTGTGTGTGTGTGTGTGTGTGTGTGTGTGTGTGTGTGTGTGTGTGTGTGTGTGTGTGTGTGTGTGTGTGTGTGTGTGTGTGTGTGTGTGTGTGTGTGTGTGTGTGTGTGTGTGTGTGTGTGTGTGTGTGTGTGTATACATTTCATTTAAGAGTTATTAAAGTAAATTTTCTAACTCATCATATATAAATAAAATAATAACGTTAACAATGCGATAATAATAGGGGTAAAGACCCAGTTTTACCTTGTAAACTAATGCGCTATACATTCTGTGTGAACACCAAGAGGATTATTCCTCTTTTTCATTACAACGCGTCTCGCAAACCGAACTAAAGCCACACTTACACACATACAATTGCTGTCAAACTTATCTACCCACATCATTTATTTACATACAACATTTTTTTGTTTATCCTCTGAATTAGTTCAATAGAACATTGTGCTACCGTAAGCAAAAATGTAGTAAGTGCATTTAGACTTCATACTGATACTACATTTTTCTTTTGAACGGCAGATATCATGTAGTGTAGGTGTAATCATATCGCTTTGTGCAGTTCGCATCGCCTTTGTCCTGCGTATTTACAAAAGGCTGTTTAACATACTCTGTTTTAATGAAAACAATGATTCATTTTGTTTCTGCATTCCCTAACTTGAATAATTAACCTTAAAGTTATAACAATAAGAGCTAATAAGATGACAACACGTTTAGTGCCCGTGGTCGTAGTTTATATGGATTATTGACAACGCATCGAAGGGTTGGGACACGTGTTGTCAAATCAAAATATAAATAATTGAACAATGGATGACGATGCTTTTTTAGGTTGAAAGTGTCAGTGGTGTTCGATATTAGTTTTTGTTCGTTGTCAATAATGTGTTTTTTTTTCTTGGTTTCAGATTATAGTTTTTAAAAGTACCTATTTACAAAATCTACTCTCGTTTCATTGATTCATATCAGTTTTAATGTTGAATGCAATTTCGTGGAATTTCATCGCTCTTTTCATGACATACTAATTTGTTTTTTCTCAGATTCTTAAAGCATTTTCCGTTATTAAAATTAAAATAATTCCAGATTAATCGTTAATCCCGTACTTTAAACCAGGTCATTTAAAACCGTACGTCAAAAAAGAAAAACTTTCAATGCACGTCAAAGTTTGTCAGCGTCGAATTTCGAGCAAAAAGAAAGAACTGTCTCGTCGTTGGCAAGAACTGAATATTTAAATTACGTCTGGCCTTAAACAATGGTCGATGACATCCCGGCCCTCTTCTTTGTGATGCTAAAAATAGGCCTCGATTCCGTTGCATTGATTAAATGCACAATAGTTTTTTTGATTAGGTACATATCGACAGATTTTTGTAAATAACTACATCACATATCGTTCTAATTAAGTAAGAGCAGTTACACGATTGCTCGTTTTAACAACGTGTTTATTTGCAAACTGAGCTTCAAGCTGTCACTGAACCGCGCAAACCCGTCAAATTCGTGCCTAAGGCTAGTAGTTTTAGTCCGACTGACAATACTTGTGTTGTTTTGACAGGTGTCTATTTTATGTTATTAAATGTCTAGGTAGTATCGTAAGTTAAGAGTTGCTTGCTCCAGACATTTCTAGTCATGAAAATTAATTAACGTTTGCAAATATTATCTATTTTGTTATGTCGTCTATTCAATATCGCTTTTAGGCACTTCCATAATAGTAAATTAAATGTCAGTAACTACAAGAACTTGTTTTTAAATATCAGTGTGTGATACCAGCTCTATTACGATTAGGAACTTGCTGCTGGGGCCTTCTTATTTATCAAGAAATCAAATTAATAATGTATATCGATGAAAGTAATGCACGGCACTACGTTTGCGAGCTCCAGGGAGGTAGCGGTGGATAACATTTGATCTCTCGATTGCGGTAACTTTTTAAATGTAGTATCTGAGCTTCTATTCCAATTTATTTTAGCCTATCTTGCTTTCACTTCGGAATCATACTGTTGACGATAAACTGCCACTTTCTGTTAAGTGATAAAGAGTGTTGACGTTATCATAGCCCCTTAGGGCCTAGCCACATCACCACGGCACGGCGCCGTTAACGTGAATCGGCGCGGCGCCGTAGAAAGGCACGTTGGCGCGTCGTGCATGCACGGCATCGTGTTTCATTATGAAGTGCAATATTAAGTCGAATGTCCTGTACGTAGAGATTAAAATAGCATGAAGCCGTTGTTACGAGGCCCCGTGTAGGTATCTCCACGGCGCCACATCGGGTCTTTCTACGGCGTCACGCCGATTCACGTTAACAACGCCGTGCCGTGGTGATATGGCCAGGCCCTTATTCAGTGGCTCTATTTTACTCAGGCTAAACTTATTACTACAACGTCAACAATATGATCACGATGTAGAAGCAAGACTACTATACAAAGTGGAATAGAGCTCGTGTGTGTTTTTCTTGTTAAATACAAAACATAAACGGGATCTATTGCGAATAACGTAATCTTAGCTATTTCCTGTTAATGTCGGACATAGCGGAAGATATCAATCGAGGAGGAAAATCTCTAGGTGTTGTTACATTACAAATAGGCGTGGATCAATCAGCCTTCATAATATCGATTATGAAATCGTAACAAACGTGAAGATATTGGCAGTACACAGAATATAACCAGTAGGGTATCGTTTGCAGCTAAATCCGAAACGCGATGTTTTACTATGTATATTAATCAGTTGCAAGTAAAATAACCCAGTTTTTATACATTTTCGTTTTGAAACTGGGTCGTATTTTTTGCCGTAAGTTTTCTGAAGTGCGGGAATCGTAACTAAGGTGCTCGGATACAATTTGTGGCTAAGCCGGAAAACGGCAGTTTACCGAATTATTACTACGCGGATTTTATATAACTTAGTTGTAACTGTATACCTACTTGTCTATTCTTGTTTCCATGTCTTGTTTTCCGGCTGTTTCTCAGACAGTCACGAGGTAAATCATCTGATAAAGTTCAAAGGCCTGGTGATGTCATTACAGCGCTTATAGCGTAACGCCAACATGTTAAGTACCGGAGTCAATGGTTTGTATACAAATTAGACACTATATTGAGACCTTGGCACGTCACCCTTAAATCGAAATCATCGTAGAGCACAATTTGAACTAATTCAGTGCCGGTGTTCATTGAGATTGTACGAATTAGACCCGGTTTGGAGTAGTCGGCATGGAATCCGTTAAGATACTATGCGGATACTATGAGTAAGACAGGCCACGTGGCTTTGCCTGGTATTAAATTGCGGATATTGTCTCGCAGCGTCATTTAAGCCACATTTGGTGAGTTGATCAACATTGATGATGAGCAGCAAACATATTCTCGCTCGCCGGGCGAAAACTTGTCAACCAATGTCTCCTATGAATCCAGGTTTTCAGTCTCATACAAACTCTTACTAGTCTTAGCTTTGTCACTACTTAAAAAAAATCCACAAATTATTTATTCAATTGGATTTTGTCCACGACTCTGTCCGCGTAAATTTATTTTCACCATTTTCTTCTGAAATGGTCGATTTGCTAGGATAAAAAGCACCTACATTACTTCCGTTTTCTATTTATACCGCATGTCACATTGGTTGATATGTTGAAGACTAAATTAACAATCAAACATTTGCATTTAATTAGAAAATATACATTATAAACTTAACTTTATAACAGAGCCAGACTTACCTACTCAATGTTTATACCAAATGGACCCGATGACGATGTTGGCCAATGATGTTGGCACTCAAAGTACGATTATTCGAGAACGAAATCCAAAAGAAAAAGGTAGTATAAGAGTGTAGTCCATATGCACTTACTGCGTTCTTGCTTTGGTTAGCAATATACGAATTGGTACTATGAATGAGGCAGCCCACGTGGCTCCGCTAGAAGAGAATTGCTTACGTATTAGGCAAGAGTTCTTGTTATTTCATCATTAACTGTCATACACCTTATGTCCTGTCGTCATACCCAAAGTAAAATTAATACTCTTGCTGAGTTTCTTGGTCTTCCAATTTATTTATTCATCAATGTAATATTACAATACAAATTTCATTTGCGATGCCCATGTTTCTTTATTAGGTATGTTTTAAAGGAAATTTACGAGTTATTTCCTTTTTATTACTTCAAAAGTGTTCAGGAAAAATAACATTTTATTTAAGGACACCAATGATGATTATTGTAAGTGTAGTTAATAAGGAAACATGACGATTTCATCGTAATTGCAATATGTTAGTGTTGCGAACGTTCAGTACTACTCTTTCCTCATTTCTGGTGCAACTTGGCTAATTAATAATGCCTCAAAAAACGCAGACAGAGAATAGGGCACACTTCATCATTTAAAACCGCTGCTATAATTTTGCTTGTGCCAAAGCGATATTGTATTCTTTTTGTTATACACTGCAGCTTTTGTTTATTTGAAAGCATAGTAACTAGTATTGACAACGCCTTGAAACAATGCTTAAAATTGATGTCGTAAGTAAGGTCCCGTTGATTCTCGCATTTATTTTCGCATTATTTTTGTGCGTCTCTTTCGTTATGAAAAGAAAGACGTAATAAGTCGCAGGTACCTTTATGTTAAGGGTGTCACGTCAACAGAAGATTAGGCTTAAGCCGGTGACCGCAGGTGGGTCGGGGTTGTGTTGATGCCTAACAATTACTTCTTAACCATTTGTTTTACTTGAAAGTATACATTTTAACGTGAAACGTGCTGTTATAGGACTTTGTGCTTTAACTTGTCGCCAGTCAGTATCATTCTCGTTGTGTTCCGTTGCTGGCTTATCTATATTCTATATGTTCTCTATTCTTATAAATGTTCGTGACTATAGGCTGACTGATAGACATCGCAAAGTTTGAACTGCTGATCCTAGGGGTTTGAAATTTGGAGAGAATAGTGATAGTCCTTGGGTACAATAATTGCCCTTCTACAATACTGTCGAGTGCCTCTTTTTTTATTAACCAAATTATAGTAAGACAGCTATTGTTGACAGGCAATTATTGTTCAAAAAATTGGATTGTCCATGGCATGTAAACAAATGGCACTTTTAGAGCAGTAAGAAAGGATTTTAGGAAAATCGACCCCTAACTGTAATAAATAGTAGCATGAAACTAATTCCACGCGTACGAAGTCGCGGTCATCCTTTAGTAAATTTATAAAGTTATAAGAAAGCGGACTATATATCATATAGCTTTTTATCTTATTACAATGCAATGTACCTATTACTATGTTTGCATAAGATGTATAAATACTAATTACTCTTCATTTGTTTTCAGGTACTAGGACTCCGCTGAAAAACGTCATTTATGTTTTATAAGGTAACTTACAACAGAATTGCTTTCGTCTGCCATAATTATACCATACACGTGATATATCTGGGTGTATGTATGAGTAAATGTATGAGTTATTACCCGATAAGTATGATACTGAGCTTCCCACGCGGCATTGTCTGCGGAGTTGCGCAATTGATACCAATACTTGTAACTGGCAACCGGAGCCGGAGTATTCGAGTCGTGCGAATCGTAGTGTTTACGCACGTTGCGCGTAGTGAATAGTTCCATTATATTTGCACTAGCTTGTGTCCTGCCACTTTGGCCGCGTTGGTTGTTAGGTACTGTTATTAGCGGATAAAATGAAGATTTTACTTAGAAATGTAGTCTTATATCAGTAATCAGATCAGTGGTCAGAGTCAACGTCAAAAATAGATACGAATTTTTGTATCTTGTCGCTTTACAGTCACGTAAGCAATGTCAAACAAGATTGTCAATTATGTTTAGCGGTAAAGTACAAAAGTAACCAGCTAAGTTTGGCGCTGACCGTACCAGAGGTTACCTTTTACAAACAATTGAGATGGTAACTACGGTATAAAACTGGAATTCCACTGCGGCGAAAGCTACGCACATGCTACATGCAAGCCATGTGGTTTAATTGTTCTAGATGTGTGTCACTGACGTCATTTTGTGCGTATGCCGCGGAGTATCTACATATATTTTAATACAAAGCTAACTTATCTAGACCCATATGTGCATTGTGCATTCGTGGCGTATACATATACATATAGCCTGGTATCGCGACTTATATTGCTTTTGTAATATTTTCGATTGTTGTTTTTATCGAATGTAAACCTGGCGTTTCTCATGGGTAATTAATAATTCTACAAAATTATATGGTGATACCTGTGAATACTACTAAAATGTATGAGACAATATAGGTGAACGCGCGACAGCTAGGATTATTCCTATAGATACATATATTCTCGAATAATTGCTGACGTTAGCAGAATGCAACTTCTCTAAACTCAAGTCTTGCTCTAGTCCGAAGCGCTAGTAGATTCGTCCCGAACCCGACCTGTATAAGAGTCCTAATGTGGCTAATATATCTAGTAAAAGATTTTTAAAGTCCAACGCCAAGGCTCAGAAACTACCGCTGTAAACGGTCTTAACAAAGTCACTCGAAAATAAGTTGTAATTCATTTCAATTGTGCTTATTATCCATTAATTTAATGGGCATAGTTTTACGGCTAGGGGACCAGTTTTATTAGTTCTTGTGATAGGCGTTGCATTACCCATGCGTGCATATTTTGTTGTTTTTAACGCTCAAATGCCACAAAGTAGCCATTGTACGCAATTTGAACACGCCGGGCGTGTCGTCGGCATCAAATGTGTTAGAGCATCAATTTAGAGAGCTCTGCTCAGAGTCCAGAGGCCGTACCAGTTAAAACCTGCCAAGTTCGAGTCAGAACGGATAGAGCTATAGGCAATGTATCTCGGTCCCCTTTACTGCCATCTAGGGAATGCAATTTAACCGGTTTTAAACCGTTTTTGTATGAAAATAACCGGTTAAAACCGGTTATAACCGGTTATTTGCATTCCCTATGCCATCTTATATCATTTCAGCTCATTAATTATGAATTATCTGTCTGATCTGTCGCTCAGCTTGAAAGACGTTTATAACCATTTTTTTTGTCTAAAAAACACGATGGAATTAGCCTATCCTAGGCCTCCAACATGGCGGACTTCCGGCCTCACAATGATGTCGCTGACACGTTAATGTCCTACAAAAACTGAACTTGACAAGTGCGTGTACCCCGGACAGCCTTTGTAACAGGCTCGTTTTATAACAGCTTTATATTCAATTCTTATAGCACCTTGAGACCTTGACCGCTGCTTTTATATAGCCTTTTGGATTTTTAATTGTTAATAAAATGGCCGTGTATAGACCGTATTGTATATGCTAATTGCCAAAAATTGTATGCATCTGTGTGTTTAGGAGCGTAGCGTATGATACCATGAACAGTGGAACTTATATTTGATGATTAGGTTCCGTACTTGTATTTTTTTCTGAGTAATGAAATAATTCTAGTATTAATAAATTATTTATGTGCAAAAAGCACCTCAAACTACCGTTTTTAAAATAAGTCTGTGTCGAATAACTATAATATTATTACTAGTTTGAAATACCATGTCCTAATTATTCATCATATGACTTAACACGGTAATTCAAAATGTACACTACATCTACAATTACACACTAATCAAATTAACGAGCAATCTGCCACCGATACTTACTATCACGTTACAGTAACACAGTTCACATGTCATTACAGATAATAACAGCGTAGCCACTCTGTAATAAACGTCGGGTATCATTTCAACTAGACCACCTTCAACTAAGCCAATTGTTATTGCTTGCACGGTATCGATTTTGGACGCACGTATATATTGTAACGTATATACATACCTACGTGCTGATTAGATAAGTTCAGCATGCAGATACACGTGCTTTGACATTTGCGTTGAGTAATCATAACTGTGCGCGGAGCAAGGTAAACGATTACGTGTTCTAAATTGTAATGGATTTAACTGTGCTGAATTGCTAAATTACACAAAAATTACAGTCAATAGGAGACTATTTCATTTGGCTTCAAATTAGATGTATTGTTTTGTCCAATAAATACTATTCATTTACTAACTTCTTCTCGTTTTGATGGTTCCTTCTTCCATCACACCGTGCGGGACCAGAATTTCATATAGCTAGCGCTCTGTCAGTCGCGTCTCGGAGGTCTTGCTCGGAACAGGTGTGTTATTCTCTCAAAAAACGGCGGCCGGTCGGACGGACGAGCGAATAAAAGCGGCGAGTTTAAGTAGTCCCGTCCGACCGAACAAAACACATTTTAGCGCGTGCATTGTCAATTAGGGAGTCTTATACGTTCGAGAAGTCATGCTGCCAAATTGAATACACGCGCTAAAATGTGTTTTGTTCGCTCTGTCGGGACTACTTAAACTCGCCGCTTGGACCTTCACTCGAGCGAACGATCACCTTTGCTTGTTGAGAGAATCACAACCCAGGTGTACGGGCACGCCATTTACTAACTAAACTTATATTATATATGTGGTATAACGTTAGCAATTCACGAAGTCTTGCCCCATTTCATTGACGCAACCGTTAAACCATTAACCGTTAAAGGGATAAGTTCGCCTTTGTCCATCCCTGCTATATTTTCGTCTACTTTATAATTGATTCTTTTGTTTCTGCACTAAAGTGTTTATATACATACATTCACATAATGTACTTAAATGCCGGGGTGCGCTTTTTTTGGATTGAAAACGACAATAGATATCTAAGTAAACAGGAAGTTTAATAAAATGGACGTACCGTAATGATATCAGTAAAAGTTTCGGTTAGAATCGGACCGGCAAGTGCCCAACTTAATTTGAACTCCTCTAATGAAATTGGGCAGCTTAAAGTAAACTGTACTATCTGCTTTTCGCTTGTTTTAGTTAATGTGTTACGTGTTCAGTGTAATTTCAATATATTATCATTTAAAACACGTGAATCATTGCAAGATGTATTACGACGAAATGGTGCGAAGTGAAATTGTGGGGGTTATGACGTAACCATCATCATTGTGATATTTCGTTGTTAAATTACAAAACGAAATTATAGTTGTGTGGTGTGACAGCACGCCAAGTTTGCGGAATAAATCATTTAGTCTTGCGTTTATCTATTTATAATATGAGAGCAAATGCAAGACGGATACCAACCATGTCTTTGCCCGAATGTTCTTACAATTTCGAACTATCGGCTGAAAGTTCTCTGACAAATTAAATTATGACAGGGACCTTATTCTACATTGACTTAACACGTATTGTTCTAGTATATTTATGTTATGAAAGCTCTTATTTACTTGACAGTTATGGCGCCCGGCTCAAAACGATACAATAACAATACGTGTAAAGAAAGACAAAGCAGAATAAGGCCCCAGAACGGAGCTCTATTCTTCTCGATAAAACCATATGGCTTTTGACATTTATATCGTATGTTACTCGTATGTTATGGCATGTTACCTTACTGTCAATCAAATAAGATTAACATCTTATTTGATTGAAAAGGGTCTTTGAAAAGGGACTTTATTGGCGATGGCGCTTCCGCCATTATTAACGATGCTCCGATATAAATACAACGTCGCGTGACGCAGTGCGGCGTAAGCGCCATCGGCAATAAGGTCCCTTTTCAAAGATAATGCCAGAAATAAGATCATAACGTTGACAATACGAGAAAATGTTAAAAGCAATGTGGTTTTACCGAGTCAAAGAGAGCCTCTATAATGTTACTTAGATTTTATAAACGGATTCTTAATTCAAAATTTAGAACATGTCAAATAAATATTTAAAGATGGTCCGTTAATTTCATATTCACGCAAAGGTTTTTAATAAAAACTTTTTATTGTTTTGACGGAGACCGTCTCGGAACTTTTTTCTAATTCAATTTATCCCTTGGACGCCTTTGATCTAGATCTCTAAGAATTTATCTTAGCAATGACGACCTTTTTAATATATTTTTTATTCAATTAAGTCCCGACTAAAAATATACATTAAAGGACTTGGTTATAGTTCGTTAAAGCAATGCCGTAAGAATATTTGAAATGAATTCTGAAGAAATACCTCAAGGTAATCTTTATTAAAGCTTATTATTTTTATTCCTAGTTCATTTCAAACATTGAAAATTAAATTAATAAGTTCCTCTTAATTGAACACAGCCTTGTAGCTTTAGAAAATTAAAATCTAACATAGCAGTAAGAATTGCTTTCGACCTGTCCTTTTCTTTTGATCGCGTAGACTGTGGTGTAAACAACAGATTTTTTGAAGTTCTGTATTCAGGGATGTGATTCTCTTATCTAAGCGTATTTCAACTCGACGCAGTTCATATAAATCGGCGAGTTTAAGTCATTCCGCAAAAGCGTACAAAACAAAGAATGATGGGCAAAAATGTATGAACGCTGGCCTAGAAACCAATAACAATAAGCACTATATCATCGGATATCCTTTTTAATTCTACAACGATTTTGTGTAGCGGGAAACCTCAAATAACTGGGCGATTTTTTTAAAATCTGGGTCATCGGGACGCCTACATAGACGACTTTAGCATAATTACTATGAAATGCTGCCGTCTTTGCATGGCGATAATTTATGTCGCCCAAAGATTTCGAACTACCTGCCATAGTAATAGTTTTATAACTTAGAATTACCTATCCGGTGACATATCGCTTGTCCTTATTGGTCATATAGGCCAATTTGCCCATCATTCTTTTAACGCGTGCATTCTCTATGCAGCAGTACTCCGAAATGTAATATTTTTTTAAATACGGGCCGTGCTTAAGTGTCGCCGTACGTTTGCGTCAAATCGCGCTACGGTACGGTATTGAAGTAAAAACTAACAGTGAGAATGGGCAAAATTTCCAACCTATATTTAGTTCGGAGGGAATATCAATAATCAAAATCAACGCGGACGAAGTCACGGGCAGAAACTAGTGTACGAGGGGTGATCCATAAGTTTTGAGAATCAGTAAGAACCATCTACATAATGATATTATTTTAATGTGGACTATACCATGGCACTAATGAAACTTAAATTAGAGAAAAAAATAATACATTATTCATTTGTTTTCCTGTGATAGCTAAACAAAAAACATCTGTACTAACAATTTTACAAGACGGCAAAAATAAGAGTTAGTTTTGTAATAATTTGGAGCTGTGTGGAAAAAGTTCTGGTACACTAATAAAAAATATTGTTATTGAAAATGAAACCTTGATTTATCATTATGATTTAAAGGATAAATAAGTTATCATTGCAGTGGATTTTTTTATCTCCAGCTCGGTCACCAAAATGTAGGGTGGTTTTTTCGGCCGTTTCCAGGATTATTGAGGCCTACAAATAAATACCGCGACATTGGTTTTTAGCAATTCAGTTCAAGTAATCTAGGAGAGTTATATAACATTATTCTATCCTAATTATGGCAAAATAATAAAAATAAGCTAAAGAAAAAAAAAACGAATTTTCGGCAGGAATTGTGCTTCAGAGCCTTCTAATTGATAAGGGTGCTGCTCGTCGACCAAAGATCAGAACTGATAACCGCTCTCCCCGTTATTTAGCCCTAGCGTTACTATTTCTCATTCACTAATGTTCAAAAACAACTACATAAAAATCACGAGCTGGTGATGACATAGTGAAGGTACAAAATTTGGCCATTTTGACCTCCAAAAGTAAAATTATTTTTATAGTGGTAAAATAAAACTATTTAATGACGTTAATAAGTGTTCGGAAATATAGAAAGTGTGCTCATTCCAATTAAAATATAACGATTTACATATCTAACATTTTTAATACTGATTATCAAAACTTATGGATCACCCCTCGTAGTGTAGTATAAATGTTTCGGAGATGCGGCTATTTCTTAGCAGGGCAGCAACCACAAAATTTACTGCCTCAACAGCCACCACAGACTACCTCTTATTCATAAACGCACAATAGCTAAAGGCTGCCTGAAAGAGCGTACTCTGTCCTTATTTGTCATAATGACATTTGAATTGGGCAGAAAGGGACAATGAATACTTTAACTAAAATATGTTTAAATATTATGCGTTTATGAATAAGGGGTATTTACTCTATAATGTAAGGCCGCGTCTCAGGTTAAAATTTAGAATGAAATATTTGAAACCTTAAGAGAAAATAATAGTTTCTATTCTAATACGATAAACTGACAGACTTTTATAGTTTGTGTTACTCTTTATGCGTATAATTCTATGGGTAACCCATGTATGAACATGAAATGTGAAATTTTTCAACGCGTACGATCTCCTATCTTTGCCCACCCGCACTCATCCAACCGTGATTTTTATATCCTGACGCATCCTTTCCACGGCGGCCATATTGGAATTCCTTTCTTACCAGCCATCAAACAAAAACACCCTTTAACCCACTCATAATAAAGCCGAATACCTGCCAAAAGCACGTGGAAGTTCACCACAAAGGAAAATGGGCTCCGCGTGTAGGGGAAATAAAGTGGGTTTCGGGTTAACTTGGGGTATAGAAATCGTATTGTCAGACTGAATAGACCCTGATTCGGGTTTGATGATGCGACGTGTCAGTTTTTTTACCTGTCAGACCCGCGGGCATTAATCAAGGGACAGTTTTTTTTGTTTATTTAAAAGATCCCTGCGTGACTTATTATTTATTAGACGTTCAATGGTCAAAACGGACGTCTATCTGAATATTTTTCTATCGTCAATAAATATTACGATAAGTACCTAAATCATTTAAGGGTAACGTGTGTTTTATGTTGTATGTATTGGTATAGTTAACACAACAATGATTGAAAACAAAACACGTTTAAGATCGTCAAGAAACTAGCTTCTGCTCGCGACTTCTTCCCCGTGGAATAGTTACTTTGGGCTAACGCTAACTTTAACCCGCAACTTTGTTTACGTAGAAGGTTGAAACATTCTTCATTGGTGCTCCGCTCCTATTGGTCTTATCGTGATGAATGTGATGATATATAGCCTATGGCCTTCCTTCGTAAATGGGCTATCTAACACTGAAAGATTTTTTTAACTCGGACCAGCAGTTCCTGAGATTAGCGCGTTCAAGCAAACAAACTCTTCAGCTTTATAATATTAGTTACCTAGTTTATAAAGAAATAAATGAATAAATACCAGGGAACAATCTCACACCATTTGACCTCGTCCCAAACTGAACTCTAGGCTTGTAGTATGGGTACTGGACAACGATAAACATACTTATACAGAGAAATACATAGGTACTTTAAATAAATACATAGAAAACATCAAAGATAGAAACAAATACCATCGCCCATCACACAAATAGCTGCCCTTATCGGGATTTGAACCCGGGACTGGAACTGGCTTCGTAGGCAGGTCACTACCAACTAGGCTAACGTGTCGTTTACGTACCCGTGGAATAATAGAAGAATATAATAGAATCACTTTATTTCAGACTACAAGGCCTTTACAAATACCTTAGACAAATATACATAAAAATATATAAAAAAATATTAACACTACTACTAATACACTTTCGCGGTATCCCCTAGCCGGCGGCCACGAAATGCTGGGGACCTAGTGAAAAGGGTATAAGTCGACTTAACTTGTTCTACAAAAGGGTATATGCATAAACGGAGTAAACTAGACTTAAACCCTTTTTCACTTGATCTTCAGAAGACTTACATTCGATGTCACTAAGACCCCAGGTATGGTATGGTATTTCAATTGTAAAGTTAGTAAACTTAACAACTCATCGTTTTGACATTACCCTAATAAGCTTGAACTACTTTATACTGTGATTAAACTTAATAGCGACGCTTTATCCTGGATCAAATAACCCTTGGGTTGAAACAATTATAAACCAAAATACGATGATTTATTATTTAAACGCCCTTAGGTTTCCAGGTATCAGTGGTCGGTTTCTGATGTTTAGATACAATCAAAATTTGAACCAAATGACTAAATAATTTCATTGTATTTACACTAAAATCACGTGCCTTTGTCCCTTTTAGCTTTTTAAGTCAAAGGAATAAAATACACCCAGGAGCAATGAAAACGGGTCACTTTCTATGGTTATTCAATACAAAGTGAACCGTTTTCATTGCTCTTGACTATAGTTAGTAGGTTTTCTTGATTCTCTAGTAGCGTGCTTAATATTTTTTTGGTTCTGTGCCCAAGAGGTAACAACGGTACCCTATTACTGCCGCTGTCCGTTCCATCCATCTGTCTTTCAGTGGGCTGTATCCCAAGAACTGTAAAAGGTTGACAGTAAAAAAAACCACAGTCTGTATTTCGATTGCCGCTATAAAAAAAAACAATAATAAAAATCTAAAAAGGCACTAAACCCATAATGCGCGGGTCCGACACGCATTTGGCTGGTTTTTTCTTGTTTTAACTTTTTTCTCTTGACGGAATATAGGTACTATGCCTAGAGCGTTATAATAATGACTAGTATTAACAGGTTGTATAATAACATTATAACATTTATGACACAGGCAAGCAAGATTACCTAAGTTCTCCCCAAATTGGTATGAAATCTAATCAACGCCTTCTGGCATTATACTCGTACAATACTCTGTTGTTGAATTAAGTTAAAGTTCTGGTTAAGGTTGAGCATCGCTTATTTATTTAATGCTTCCTTATTATTCAAAGGATCTCTTTTGGGATTAGCCTGATAGGTTTCGAATTTCGACTCAGAGTAATAATTATGTTGTTACTCCCTTTCACATCTGCTTTTCGCTGTGAATTATGCCGTATCGTGTATCTATTCTAATATCAGATATATATTTAGATCTTAATCTGTCATTAAAATTCTAATGGCGTCCGTAGAGAATCAAAAGTACCTTGAGATAAAAGCTTGTAGAAATAATCTTTTGAAAAAAAAGAACCTTCCATTTCACGTCATTAATTACTTAGGCTACTACCACCTTTTAATAACCGCTATACAACTAATATGATTAATGCACTCATAATCTTTACGGGTGGGCCTTTAGTACGATCACCATAAAACAATTAAGTATTCTTGTTCTGTAATTTGGGCCCGCGCCGACCACAGAGAACGAATTTGAATTTCAAAAACCCAAAGTTAAACCTGACGTTTTGAATTTTAACTTCATTTACATATACAAATGAGTCATCTGCGCGATCGTTACGTTACGCCGTCTGACTGTATATGAAATTGTGTGACGTACCTACGTAACTCTTCATGTAGATTTAATTAGGTTATATAAGTGTCGTATAAAAGTTGCGAAGGCAACTCCAAGTATAAATGTTCGCTCTTCAAAGGGCTTTCCGTAGGATTGTCTTTTGTAAGCATTTTGTCATGGCGAAAAGGGAAAAAGGTCGTATTGAATTAACGATGTTTTCATAAAACATTTTTCTTTTGTCCAATGTGTATTTGAGTAGCATTTTCGATTTTCTGACTTTATTTTTGGGGTTTGAAATGAAACTCAGGAAGCGCTATTGTCATGCAAGGCAAAAGCGATCTTTCAATGAAATCAACGAAAAAAACCATCAAAACCGGGCATTTGCATGCATCAACGAGATGATTCAATGGACGGAAACGATTATTATGTACAATGGGCTTCTCGGGAGCCGCGGCTGGCGGAAACGTATGTCTGTTTCCTAAAATATCTAAACATCTACATGTAAATTTGATTAGGTTACCCGGAATTGGTATTTGAGGGGCATTAGCTTAGATCGCAAAGCCTACCTGTACTGTACAGTTAATATAAGACTAAATGAGAGTTGTTTATTTCCAACCAATGATATTAAACTGTCAGATAAATCCAAAGACAAAATAAATTAAAATATAGGAATATCAATATGGCAAAGGCATGTTTTTTTACACATTATTCTTACACTTTTGTCTCGAGAGTAGAATGTAATATTATTGTGCCTCGAGTGTCGCTTTAACAAAAAAGAGAAAAAATATAAAACATATTTTGACGATGTGGAAGTGAATGGAAGTTTTTATCGCAAAAACATATTATAATTGCCTTACAAATTGTACATAATATCGGTTCTCACACTGCCCAAGGTCCGGCCACGGTCGTAGACCTTTTCTTAATGGAGCAAGTTCCATTTTTGTGTAATTAGCTAAGCCTTAAAATATTGAAGCTTCACAAATATTTTATACAAGAGCTTCTTTCTTATACTTTTCTTAGTCAGTAACTAGGGTATATTTAATTTGTGATTTTTTAGAGATTGTTTTTTATAAAAACAAGTAATTTCGTACCTCTCGCCTTTTAGTCTTAAACAACTTATTCAATTTCCTTTTCAACATCCTTATACACACCGAAAAGAACCAGTTTGTTGGCGGACCTTTTAAGTCGCGTCTGTGATGTCTGTCGTCTAGTGACATCGTTTAATATTAAAGTAAAAAAATAGGAGATCGGAGATCTAGTCGCGTCAGAAATAACTTGGGAATCTAATCTTCTTTGGGATAACAATGCCGACATACTTGCGACTGTCATACTCACGTCTGACGAATGAATGAGACATATGGACCAAACATGCGATGCCTGATCGTGACATTCATTATAATCATTATATATGTATGTTTAGAAACGCTAAACAAATTAAAGGAAATACATGATATTATGTTGATTTTCTATGACGCAGCAATACAGTCCAAGACAATTATTATCTGACTGTTTTTAGCTACATATATTCTATATTACTAGTTCGTGTTAAAAGTCAATAAAATTAAAAAGTTGCCAGTAAACGAGACATACCCTGTTGACATAACCTCGTAAACCGTACATTGTAACCTCTGTAACCGGGAGTGCACTTAAAAATACCTCATTTCCTCCATATAAATCTCACGAGTGACGTCTAGGGTTAATTCCGGGGACTATAAATCCGTTGTGACGCCAGGTAGCGCGTTTTAGCTTTATTAAGGAGTTAAATTTCTCACTCATACAACTTTAAGAAACAAGGTGGCATGGCGTTGTGTGGAGGTCTTTAATGTTTTCTGGAGCAGGTATATGTTACTTCAAGAATGGTTTTTGCGTGTGGAGGTAAAATAGTGTTATTATCTGATTCTGTGAGCTTGAAACTTAAAGTAATGTTATTTTTATAACTATATTTAATCAGGTCTTTTTGTGCGTGTTTCAAGGCTTATTATAACTCCTATACAACTATTTATTGTATATAATATTATAAGCAGTGTAGTCTTCTTTAATATTAGTAAAGTGAAGTTTTAGAATGCAATTAAACTTCAGTTTCATGTTTGTTCCGAGACATGAACATAGTTTTATGACGGCTTTACGTAAGAATATAGTTTTCGTGAAATTGCTTTCCCAGAGCTGACAGACAGCGGTATAAAATTTCATTTCATAAATGTCCTGATTAAAATTAATGCAGTTAATTTACGCAAAATCCATGTTTAATGTTATAAATACCAAAGTAACACTGTTTGTTTGTGACACTTACTCGATTTCAATGAAATTCGGCTATAGCTTGACACCCGGGGAAAATTGGGATGTTTGACGCGAACGGAAGACAAGAGCTAGTAATTTGACATCACATGTGAATTTTGAAATGTATTGCTCTGATTCTTGTGAAACCTAAGTCCGGTCGCAAATTGAAAAAACTTAAAATTAACCTCCATGAAATACAAATTGCCTATGTTCATCTTTACCTTTAAATAAATAAAACGCTAATAGGTCTGTACATCTGTAAATGTGACAAAATACGCTTCAGGGGCCATTTCTCGAAACTCAGACTAGACTAGTAATATCAGTCCATGCGGTACATTTCACCGTAGACTTGTACTGAGTGAACTAATATTATTAGTCGAGTGAGTTTCGAGAAATGGCCCCCTGTTGTGCGCAGGAGTTTTCAATAATGCCACTAAACAGGTACTTGGTTCACACAGTGCAATGACGTCACGAGCGCAGGCGCAAGCGCTATTCTCGGCGATGGTCACTGACCACGGAACCTTTAGGTGACTGTAACACCACTTTTAAAAGACCTCTTCTTTCCCTATACAACTTACCATCAAAGCAGAATACGAGAGACCTACACTAAATGGCTAAGGATCTCCTCTGGCTACTCTTAAAAGGTCTTTGTACTCCAGGAATTCAAGTTGTAAGGAGGTTCTCGCGTTTCTGGTTTTTGGTTTGTATCTTTTTTCCACCATATGTTTTGTGGTCGTTTTGTTAGTTGGTATGTCTGGTAGGTTAACGTCTTATGGTATTTTATATGTTGGTTTTGTGTTTATGGGCTGATAAGGCTAAACGTTCAACGTTTTAATTCTTGTGTTGTATATACGAGGATAATTGTTATTACTGTGTTTAAATGATTAAGGACATTGACGTTATGTCGTGAGTTTAACGTCATATTTATATTTAATTTATTCGTAATTAGTACGAGTATTAATGTATGTAAACACTTTGTTTTACTAAACATAATAAAAACGATTCAATGCAGATAAAAAAGAAAAAAAGGCGTCCTCAACCCTGTGTGGGATCTCTTCCACCTGACCCTTAAAAATTGATAAAAGAGAAAAGTTCAATAACAACACACTTGATTCTTCAGTAAACGTTTCTAAAGATTTAAAATTCTATTTTTGTCACAAGTGAAAAAATACTTGGGTTGAACATAGGGGAAGGATAAAGTTGCCATCCTTTGTTGGTTATCCATGTTGTCGATACTAGGATAGCATAACTGCGTTATGGTGACGATGCGCCATTGTTAATACATGTTTGTGTTAAATTACCTGTAACACCTCGCAAACCCTTTGTTCATGTAATTGTGTGATATATGGAGTATAATCTACTTATTCATTGGCAACAGATTATGTGTAATAATCGTGTTCACAATACTTTGTGTCTTGCTCGTCTTTGATAATATTTATTGGGTCTGGAGTACAGGGAACAGGGTTTCCTAGATTCTTGTGACAATCTGTATTATTATTTTTTCAAACCAAATCTGGGGACAATATCGTCCTATATGCATTGCCAACTAGGATAAAATAATTTTTACTTGTGTTTTTATCAATTGTTTTTATTTGCCTAATTGTCCGTTTTATTTTAACATATGTTAAGCTCATATCGTTGATGAATGTTTTCTTTTTTATTATTGTAAAACATGCCAAAGTGGAGAGTACTTAAAAAGTTATTTTACCTTCATATTAAAGACTCTAACGGAATGATTAAACTACAAATTAATTTAGCTGCATGTCTAACCTTGCCCCAAAAAACGAATTCCTAAAGAAAACGAAACACCTTTATATCATAGCGAGGGCACTGCTAAAAAAACACAACATTATTATATCTCTCTTCTGGACCTTAAAATGTATCAACAAGGTTGCTTTTCCCGCGTGTGGCGATAGTTTTTATGTTGGTAAGGCGGACTGGGATAGGAAAAGTGGTCAAAAGCGGTCGGACTGGTTTGAACGGGTTGTTTTGTCTTATTTTTGATCGCAGGAGGCACTGACCACGACAATAAGGTTCGTGGGCAGGTTTTTTTTAAAGGTCCGACGGTACGTTGGCTCGGCTCGTCGTGAGTTACAACAGAAATAGGTTATGTTTTGTTTGCTTGAGGAATCGACTTGGAATATTCTCAGTTTATTTTACTACTAGAGGACGCCAGGATAATTATTCGGCGTTTTAACCGCCGTCATTATTGTCTTCGCATATTATTCAATATAAACTTTATAAATTTCTTGTTCTTTTAAATGGAATGGATACTACCCCCGGGTCCCTTGATTTTGACATCTAAAATTGCTGGTAGTTATCATTATTTTCGTCAATATATTGAAGACAACAATGACAGCGAAATATTCACCCGCCAGTATCTTCGTAGCCGTAAAGATAAAGACAAAGATATTTATTCAGTAAGTAGGCCGCACTTTTACACGTCAAGAATCTACCAGCGCTTCCCAAGAGGAGACTGAGAAGAAACGCCGCAAGAAACTCAGCAGTCAGTCATTTTTTAAACATATACAATGGTTACTACTTAGTCTAGCATTATATAAAGCAATAAATATTAAATTACTTATTATACTTATAAAAATAACAAGCGTAGTTCAGCAGGAAAACATGCCAAAAATCTTACGAGAGAGACAGAGGGAGAAAAGAAAAAAAACACCTATTTATGTAGAACTAGTTTCCCGCCCCTCCCCCTATTTCTTCTCGATGGGGGTGGAAAAATCCTTGATTTCAGCTGTTTAGGCAGTCAGTCACGAGTAAAGATCACCGGTAAAAATAGATCGCGGTATCGTTTGATCACTTTAGTATTTACTTGGCTGACTACTATTAACATATTAATTTATAGTGTAGGCAACAAAAGAAGCGCTTCAAACCAGTCGTAAGCCTGCTTTGAAAACCCGACTGCATTTTTAGATAATGTCGTCTTAATTTATTATGTTAATGCCTTCAGTTGTTATATATTTTAAATTAAAGTGCCCAGTGACACTTGCGACACTGACGTATCTGCAGTCCATACCAACTGACTTGTCTTATTTAGTAAACAGTTTTATAACCTCAAAATTGACGACGCGCTGGCCTAGTTGGTAGTGACCCTGCCTATGAAGCTAGCGGTCCTGGGTTCAAATCCCGGTAAGGGCAGATATTTGTGTGATGAGCGCGAATATTTGTTTCTGAGTCTTGGATGTTTTCTATGTATTTAAGTATATGTTTCTCTATATAAGTATTTATATCGTTGTCTAGTGCCCATAGTACAAGCCTGGAGCTTAGTTTGGGACTAGCTCAATTTGTGTGAGATTGTGCCCCGATATTATTTATTATTATTATTTATTAAAATTAGGGAATGCAATTTAACCGGTTATTAACCGTTTTTGTATGAAAATAACCGGTTAAAACCGGTTATTTGCATTTCCTACTCAAAATGCATCGTTTTTTGGCTAAAACGGCCGTTTTCTGGTAAATTAACAACTAGAGACCACATTTTGCACACTATTTTCCTGATTTTACATCATGGATGGTTTTTTTATTTATCGTTATTTTAGGCGAAAAGGGAGCATTTTGAGGTGTTTACCAAATAACACAAATCAGCTGGTATGAAGTATAATGACTCCTCGTTTGTCGAAATGGGCCTCTACAAGGGAACAAAGATTCATACATCCATGCCCACATACATACAGGTTAAAAACATTCCAGCCGTGTAAAAACGTACGTATCTTCTTTTTCATAGCCTTTAGTCTCGCAGCTGTTTCCTTTACCTACATCAATTTGATATAAAAAGTTTTATATAGGGTCAAGAATATTAAACTTGGATTTTGGTGTTCTGATTGCAAGTATCAAGTTGCGTCACTTTAGAAAATGAGACACGGAGCCAAAACGAGTGATAATAAATTAGATTGGTGTTGGTATAGCAGGAGAATAATATGACGCGCGGATTAAGCGATAATAGACTCTAGGTCGACGGCGTAAGCGCTTTGACGCGAGCCATGATAATTGTGTTCTGGTGTACGGAACGGGTTCCGTGGGCCGGTTGAATAACAATAGCCTGAGGGAAGTTTTATGCAATATTTGCGCGTGCGCTTATGATATGTAGCGAGAGATAGTAAGTAGTAAATGTACTGCTCCTGCAATACGGAAGACAAGGGTACCAAATTTAGTGGTAGGACCTTGTGCAGGGTCCGTCCGGATCGCTACCACCATCATATTCATTAAAACACCGCCAAGCAGTAGTGTTCGCATTGCTGTGTTCCGGTGTGGGCATAAGACAACCGGTGAAATTACTAGCATAGAGGCATTCCATCTTAGTCCTCAGGGTGGCAACGCATTTGAAGTCTTAGGATTGCAGTTTTGAGATTGTAGTCTTGAGGTTTCAAATGTCTATGGGTCTCAGATCCCACTTACCATCATTGGCCTGCTCATCAAGTGGCCTGAGTGCTCGCGTGCCTTCTCCTTGCCATAAAAAAAAATACTCGAGCCTATAAAGCTAGCGATCCTGTGGCCCTAAACAAGATACTTTGCGTGATCGTTTTCGCTATCAAAAATGTATACGATTGACGTGATTTTATTCGTATTCGTTTTAAAAATAATGATTTATTACCTTGTAATGTAATATACTTTTAAGTTTTAAGTATTATTGCATTTTATGATTGAAAGAACAAATGACCTGCTGGAGTTTCTTGCGGTGCTTCTTCTCCGCAATGATGGTCTTGTCCGAAGCTCTAGTACCTCTAGATTCACTTTATATTACCGACGTGTAAAAAAGAGCCCTCATATGGCCAATTTACTGAATAAATATTTTGAATATTGTATTTAAATTTTGTAAGCTGCCTGACGGTCCCGTCGAGTGCACTAGTCAGTTTTCAATAGTATACATCCAATTAAACAAATAAGTAACATAATATACCATAGAACACACGCAGTGAATAATCGTGGTTCGTATTTATGATGGTTTGTCAGTCAAATTCAAATTCATTTATTCTGTAAGTAGGCCCTGTAGGCACTTTTACATGTCTGAGTCTACCAGCGCTTCCAAGGGACTCTGTTGAAAAGAAACGCCGCAAGAAACTCAACAGGAAGTCTTTTTTTTTATATGAGTAACTTATTACTATGATAAACTTAAGCTAACTAATTTAAATGTCACAGGGATGTACAGGTCCCAGGAGCAATTATGAGACTCAAAGTATATTCAATTTTAATTGGAAATGTTGACTCCACAGTCGACTTCCATACCCATCGATAAGCTAATTGAGAAAGCAAGATGAATACGAACTTATCTAATATACGATGATTGTATGTCGATATCCTAAATCCTAAGCTGAAGTCCAATTATGCTTTTGCACAACATAATAAGTTTTGGGAACAATTTTCTTCTTACGCAATTATACGACGAAATTCGTTACTATAAAGAACTTATTTACAGTTTAAATTATGACTTAATGTTCTAAATATTAATATTAATTCCTTATATTTACACTTACACAAATTCTTTTAAATAACCCGCCGTTATTATTTACCATACACATCAAAGATTCGAAAACCGAACACAAAAAGTGGGATGTAAACACACGTGTAGTAAACCAAGTTCATCTTTAAATAGCACACAGCCCTACGCCTAAAAAAAGTAAACGTTTCCAAACGCACACAGATGTGCTTTGGTGGGCTAGTGATGGAGGTATTCGATTTTTTTATTTATCGATAGTATTCGTGGGCCGTCACTTACTTTTACCATGGAGAAAAATTTGCGCTATGGTAAAAAAATGTTCTTAAAATAAGAAAGAAAAAACTGCTATAACAGTGCATTTTTTTCTCGAGTTTGTGTCACCATACCATATTTACTTATTTCGACTAAGTTATTATTTTTATAAATAACTCTTTAATGTTATTAGTTCGTTTGATTGCCTTTGCTGAGCTGTATATAGCTTTACAGGCATGTAATTTAATTTTCTCTAGGAATATCATTATGTTAGTAAATTTGAGTTAAGTGTTTAAAAATGAGTTGTTGGTTTCGACACATTAAAACTGATCGCAGTCGTTAATCGGATAGTTTACGGTCAAGTTCCCAAAGGTAGGATGATGTCTCGCAAGGATGTTTACGCTAGGTTAGTATTATAAAAATTAAAGAATAATGGATTCAGAAAAAATCCAACTATGCGAGTCGACATGGACCCCACCTCTGCACTTAGGGGCCTTATGAGCAGACATAGTGCCGTCAATTCGACTTAGGCATCAATTAACAGCAAACCTACTGTGCGTTGGGTAAGGGCCTATTCAATGTATACTTACTTAGATGTTAAATTGTAATTCAATTGTTTGTAACATAGATACCTTTAAATTTGTAACAGTTCAGCGGTCACGAGCGACCGCCCCTCAATCTTATGGAATAATGCAGTTCATTGCCTGTTCCATAAGGTATGATCATAACCTATTCCAGCACTATTTGTCCATCTATTAATACACGGGCCAAGTGTTCGGTTCATTACTTGTGAACATATCGCGGTGTTTACGCCCGGTATTTCTGGAGCAGCCGCGGTTCCGCCACGTGCGGCGTATAGTATCACTGCATAAACATGCAGGCTTACGATGCCATGAACTCGGATTATTGGAGATATTGCGTCTAATTAGTATGGGAATTGGAATAGCTGGCACTGATTGCGCAGGGAAACTTACGGCATTCAGAGCCAAGAATGCCTTATCGGGTCAGGTTTATATTAGAATCAGGGAAGCTTGTATTGAATATGTTACGGGTGGACGATGGAAGAAATTTCTAGACTGCATAAACGGGCAGGCTCACCGCGTTGCCAATAATTTGGATTATTGGAGATATTGTGTCCGTTTTATATAGGGGTTAGGGCGAATGGCACTGAATACCAAAGAACTCTATATAGGGTTAATATGAGTGGGAATCAATCATCATCCAAATAAGGTTATAAGAGAGGGGGTTTTCTAGATCCTTCTAAAGTTCGATTTATTTGGAGTTAGAAATTCGTTGAGTGAGTTCTTTGTTCTTAGGGTAGGTCAAGATCAAACTGAGCATGTATGATAATATATTAGCAGAAGTGACGAAATCTCAATGAGTTTATAGCTTAGATTATAGTATAATGTTTATGATATCATCGGTCTTTAGTGATTATTTATGTATGTTATCTATTTATTTAGTCTGGAGGTCATTGACTCGATATGTATTATAGGTAATGTGTTTTTAGTAGTTTTTTCTTTGTTGTCAATATCTGCACTAACCACGCTCGGGACTATTTATTTATTTATTACACGGGTAGTGTTGTTTATATATACCAAATATATAAGCTTGTTCGTTACCTACTTACGGTGTTGATAAGTTCAGTACTTATTCTGTTATTCAACGTAGTTTTACATAATTTGTCATTTGCAAAGTTCATGGACATAACCTTAATACTAGACGTAAAGTATAACTCATACCTACTTGACACAGCATGTAGGACTGATCGATACTGAAACATCGACATTTCCTCACTAGTTATAAAATTTCATAAGTTCATATCTGGCATCACTATCTTTCTAACTAGTGCGTCGAATTTTGGATCTGGGTATAATAATTTAATATGGTTTGTTATAGTACGTAGAAAACGGTAAGTTCGCACTGCCTATAACTAAGACAACGTATATAATAAAGACAACGTAACTAAAAAAAACCTTATTATATAATTACGACCCCCAGTTTCAGAGTTATCACTTAAACGGAAAACCCGATTTTGATTAAACCTGGGTAAGTTAACTTTCTATGAGAAAAAACTAAATCAAAATCTGTTAATCCGTTTGGGAACTAGGTACGATGCCTCAGACAGATATACAGGTACACACGTTTTATAACATCCTGTTTGTGTCGTGGTTCAAACTAATTACTTATTGATGACATGTTCAGAATAACGCAAACTAAAATAAAACTGCAACACCCTATATAAATGTTCCCTTGCTTCGTATATGATTAATATGATTATACAGGGCGAATCTTACCTTACAGTAGGAAATATTTTCGTTGTTGTTAGTTTTCCATTACGCGGCGTTCCTCTGCCCCACTTGGGTCATGATTGCTAAGCGGAATTATAACCTCAGTTTAGCTTACATTGCGGTTTAATTAAGCAATTAATTCTATGAAATACACGAGCAATAGTTAGCCGACATTTTATTTTTATCTTTCACTCTTTATCTGTAAATTACGGCTTTTAATATGACTAATGTAATTTACTCGAGTTACTCGAAATGTGTTAAAAGTGTGAGTGTGTTTGTTTATTTTTACTTATTAGGAAGGAATGTATTGACATCTGATCTGATTATGCACAAATTTGGCTGGACTAGCTTTTAAAGGCAAGTCTATCCACGTCAAAGTTGTTTATCGCTATTCCCTCGGGATCTATCAGATTTTCCGTTTTTTTTTTACACTTTATTCATCTTTCGGCTGTGGTGTGTGTCAAGGCTTTGAATAGTGGGTGTAACAAACACATTTTTATTTATAATATTAGGTTACTTAGGATAGGTTTTCTTCTAAAATTCGATTTTGAAACCACTTGTGAAAACCTTCTATTTTCCGCCTTTCGCAGAACAAAAATACTTACAGAGTCTGTAGTACAGGCTGTATTAAATACTCACTGTTGTAACCACATATAAACTAAAAAATAAATTTATAATTATAGTAAAACGTCACACCATTGCAAATTATTTTCGATTGCTTACAAATTACGAACACCCCCTATGGCACTTTTGTTCTATGCTGGGAAAAAAACCTGTTGAATATCTCCACAACTCCAAATCCCATTCATAATACAAAAATAACATGAATATAGAACCGTCCACGTTTATTTTGGTAGAACAAGGAAAATCATTAACAATGCATGTAACTGTGTTATCCGAACGTTCCGCCGGCCTCTAAACTAAAAGGTATTTAAGTCCAAAACGAGATTAGTCTAATTTAATTCCTTTGTGTTGCGTTATAGAGTTTGTAATAGCTGCTTAAGTTAGACATTTGGCATTGTCATGTCGATAGCCCTTTCATAAATAACTATAGTTAAAACTTCAAACTATTCTTTATCTTTGCATGTACATACGTACATACGAGTGTGTATCTACATCCTTACTAATAACGCAAACGCACTGAGAGCGAAGGCGACGCGTTCCTATCAGCCTGTATACAGTGGTGGCCAAATAATTAGGAATGCTTGCGTTTTCGTTTGGTTGCCAAATTTGAAAAAAAAATGTATGGGAAAAACGCAAGCGTGCCTAATTATGTGGCCACCACTGTATGTTTGTTCCTTTGTGGAGCTCTAGAAACTAAACGCGTGGACCGATTTTGATGATTCTTTATGTCAACCGATTTGTCTTAATCTTGTGAGTGTCAGTATAGATATAATAGTAATCAAAATTTAATATGGCGGCAACCATACGCCATATCGTAAAAAAAAACAAGTCGACGAACAATGACAAGGGGGGCATCATTGAATAGATATTTAAAAATCATCTTAAGTTTTTGTTGGACTTGGTAGTATGGGAACGCGCCGCACCACGTCGCCTCCGCTCCCAGTGCCTTTGCAGCTTAAATGCGAAAGTGTGTTTGTTTACATGTTCCGCCTTCACGGTTCAACGCCTCAACCAATCGCCGTGAAAGGTACAGATATTACCTTATAGCCTGGAGACGGACAGGGTGCTTGTTATCCCGGAAAACAGAGTAAATAACGATAATAGACTTTAACGCGGACGGTGTCGTAACGTGAGCTAAAGCTACGTACTAATAGAAAACGATCGCAATCGACATTCGATCTCATAAAATGATACGAACACCGAAATATGCGTGCGTCATTTGTTTTGAATCATATTTTTTTTTATGGCAAGGCGAACGTGCACACAGGCCATACAATACACGGGCTCTCGTTCGATCACTAAAGTTAAGCAACGTCGGGCGCGGCCAGTACTTGGATGGGGGACCGCTTGGGAACACCACGTGGCTTTTTGTGTTTGTGGTTATTTTTTAATTTATAAGTTTACTTATTCTAAAACTATAAGGGTGATTTGCAGTTGTAAACCAAGTTGGTCAAACGTCGATAAACACATTTTTAGGATACCTTCTGTTACTTTTTAAGTCCTAAAGGTAGAAAGTGACAGCACATGACTTAAGGCGACGTTTTATTTCGTCGATCGTTTGTGCAAGTGGGCATTAGCAGTTATCGTCTAAGAATCACTAAAAAAACGAAAAATATAAATATAATATTAGTAAGCATAAGGATAAATCTCCAAAACATACCTCAACAGTCCGAAATCTTTGATGTTTCTAGATTATGAGATATACTCGTACGTTTGTTTCCAGGTAAGCGAGTGAGTGAACCCATTCGCGGCGCTGGCGGTTATTCTCGGGTGTTTACCTGGCCAGTTACACACGTGAGTGATTGTGGGTAATACCTACTCGTAGCTAGGTCGTTGTTACCTAGCTGGAGGAAGGCGGTAATGTGCTTTAAAATGTGTACCTATACATTGACGATTGTACTTAAGGGTCAGTTTCATTACTTGTAGCAATCCATTGACGAGTTGTTGTTATATTTTTGAGTCGAGAGCTAATGCAGCGACGCAATGTATCTCGAAAAGTCGGGCTATCGACCAATGAAACTGGGCCTTTAAGGCCCCCTCAGACCAAAAGTCGCAGCTATATGTTATTATTATTTTCTTTATTAACGGCTTTCACTCTTGTTAAGATGTATTTCGAAAATCTCAAGTTGTTTAAAGACAATGCACCCATGAGCTTATTAGAGAGTTAAGTCCATGGATATCATACGCGAGGACAACTGTTCGGTTAAATAGTATTTTCTCTTGTGGACTTCGCAGAAGCACATAAGGTTAGTTCCAAGCGCTTCTGTCAAGTCTTATATAATTTTCTTATGCAATATAGCTGTATCCCTCTCGGCCTGTCAGTCCGACTGTCCGTGGCAGACTTAAGTCACAATCGCCGATCCCATACTTGTACATAATTATTAAATGAATAAAAGTCCATACATATTATTGCGACTGAGCTGATATTTCTTATCCTCGTAAGGCCCAGTGTGCAATAGGATGTAGGTACATAATCAACGCAATTTAATTTGAACTGTATCGCAATAAGAATAAGGTTTATTTTCCTATGTTTATAAACTGAAAATGGCATTATCGAACAAACGTCATCATCATCAGCCGCAAAACGTCCGTAGCTGGACAATGGCCTTCCCCTAGTTTTTCCACAACGATCGGTCCTCTGCTGCTGTCATCCAGCGGTTTCCCGCGACCTTTATCAGATCGTCGGTCCACCTTGTGGAAGGCCTGCCGACACTTCGTCTCCCGGTTTGCGGTCGCCACGAACAAACGTAATTTAACTTTATTATCTTGATGGTAGATTCAAAGTCCCACTTACAAAAAACTCCCTGTTTGCAGTACCTAACTATGGTGGGCCTTACGAGGTTAGGTTAGGTTAGGTTAGGTTTTCATTTAGCCCCGCGAAGCACCGCCTAAAAAAGCTAAATCATAATCGGTTCATCCGTTTGGGAGCAACGATGCCATAGACTGGTCAATCAACTTTTTTACCCACACTTTTATTTTACCGGATTTCAACAAACATGTTTGTTTTTAAACATAATATCACTGCTTATTTTCGTTTTTAATGATGTAGTCATTTTACTAGTTTATCAATCTATCTTTTTCAAATACCTACCCATATCTTAATTTCTAAAATGTGTGAAAATTGGGTAATTAGGTGTCTACTGAGTTACTGTCCCGAATTTGTGTGATAAATAGTGAATTGTCAACTGAGTTACCACATTTTTATTACATACATTTTTAAACAATACATTATAATTTGATTTATGAAAGGAGTTAATGATATTACTAGAATTTAAAAATAATTTTACTTAAAATAAGTCCCCAGATTTTATTTTATTTATTAAAATCTGAACGGTGAGCAACATACAGAAATGTGTGGGTAAAAAAGTTGATTGACCCAGACAAATAGACACTTAAACTCATAATTCAAAATTCAAACTTCAAAGTAGGTATCTAATAAGTGAATTGGCCTCAAAGGGGCTCTTTTAAAAGTCGGTAATATGGGGTGAATACTCGTACTGAATACAGTACCGCTTCAGACAGACCATCATTGCGAAGAAGCGCCGTATGAAATTACATGCAGGCGCTCAAATTAAATAGTGAAATCGGAACGGAGGCTGTGTGTAAAGCGCTTAAGTCGTAGAATCCACACAGGGAAAAACTCAATGCTATAGGGTATCCACGAAGTCACGCGCTAGACTCAGTTTTACGTACGTTGACGCAACCGGGCTACGTCAATTTTAATGGCGCGGCGAGATTTCGTGGCTTTAAAACACTTATAAAGCAAGAATCCTTCGAAGCTTTAATTGGCAGAATGGTCTCATAGTCAGGAAATGGGTCTGTGTTTGAGCCCAGACTACGTCTATTTTTCAGATAAGTCAGATTGTGTTTTATTCGTGTGGCCTTTATTTTATTTCTTGAACTTTATGTGTTCGCGATCAAAAGTCAGTTTAAGATCGTTGCATACTAAGCTGGCAACATCTTGAATACGAATGAAATTTAAAGCCTTACTCAGAAAAGCAAGCTTCTACTAGAAGTCTTATCTCTTATCGCAAAGCCTACAGAACTATCTTAAACTAGACATTGCACTTAAGTGATATTTTATACAAGATACTGGTCCAAAATACATAAAATGTAGACATTTTTGGATTGTCTTTATTTAAACTGGTTTTGCTTAGTTATACCAATATCGCCTCTGCCTTTTCTTTAACGTCTAAACCACAATATGGAAAAAAACGTAGAATTAATCTCATAGACCCTTTGAGACCCATAGACATTAGATAAACTACGACACAGACATAATTATAGTTAATAGTCTGCCGTAGACGTTATAGATCAATGATGATTAAGACTCACAAAAGCGAGATAGAGTTATAGAAGTAGGACATCTGCACGTAGAATACCGAGAGCCCGTCTCAAGATGCGTCGGAAATGAAAATATCCTATGACTTGAGGATAATTTTGACGTATATTAGACATTATATTTAGGCCCGTTCCAGAAAGCCACTCTGCAACTCTGCACTCCACAAATCCCACTCTTCAAACGCATTTCTGTTTCACAAAGCTATTGCAAAGTTGAAGAGGCAGAGTCAAATGCAGAGTGTGGATTTGTGGAATTGCAAAGTATTTCTGTTCCACAAAACAATTGCAAAGTTGAAGAGGCAGTGTTAAATACAAAGTGTGGATTTGCAAAGTAGCTATTAGGAACAGAATCTTTGCAGTTTGCAAATTACGCAGAGTGTTTTCTGGAACACGTTTGCTCTGCACTTTGCATTATCGTGGATTTGCAAGTGGCTTTCTGGAATGGGCCCCAGGTCTTGACGCGATGAAAACTAACACAGTCATGTCTACACATTGTGGGCAGCACTGGCGCACATACGTTTGAAGGTCCCAGAGCTGACCAAATGCGCCGCGGTAGACCGCCGAGGGGTTTTAGTGAGTATCCACGTATGTAGTGGCTAATCCCACATAACCCGGCTTCTTCCCCTTACGAAGTCGGGTATCTTGAGAAGATTTTCCCGTCGTAAAAAAGGTATATATACACTTACCTTGTTAATCCCACGTCGAAGATGACATCGCTGACACCAGAGGCCCTATTTTGAAAATTGAAGTTCCAAGTTGCGTTAGCTGCCATCCCTTTCTGTCGATTTAGTCTCGAATGACGAGTGACTGGGATGGAACTAACGTAACTTCAAACTTCGATTTTTCAAAGTAGCCTCAGTCCTTCCGTGACCACGGCTGGTGCACCCAGCCGAAGCGTCGGATTTATACGGATGCATGTCTATACTAACCTGTCGTAAGTTTTCATCGCGTCAAGACCTGATTTTATATCTATAATAAGTTTTAAACATGAAAGTTTGAAAATATATATCTTGCTTCTCTTCTTGATTCAATTCCACTCGGTAAAACCCGATCGCTTTTGACGTGTTATTGTGGTGTTTTCAACTTGGCCAACATTACTGTCAATTTTGACAATACGTTAACACGTCACCCAGTAAGGTTTTACCGTGTCCAGCTTGTTAAACAGCCATGAGTATATGTTAGATTAAGCTCTCCATCTATTGCTTTGAAGAAGTCTAGTTTTTACATGACTTACCATACCTCTTTCACATAAGCAATGCAGCCATTATAACTAAGTACTTATTCTAAAGTAGAAGCGCGCCCATATTCCATCCCCGTATTATAATTAACCCGGGACAAATATTTGTCCGTGCCAAGATTGCGCCGCCTAAGTCAAATTTTGATGAAAAAATTCCATACTGTGTTTACTTACCTTCCCGGGAATGAATTCGTTACGTTATATTTTAGAAGTTTTTTGCTCACGTGCGTTGTCTATGGTTTATGGTTTTATTATTTGGCTGCGTAAACAATTGTTTTACGTAGCGACTGTTTGATGGTTAGTCGAATCAACTTGACTTGACTAGACAGCTACCAAATGATACTGGATCCAAGAAAGAGCCTGTAATTCTAAGCATTCTTCGTAGGTATTAACTGTGCTAGACCACAATAAAATTATTAATTGTTAACCTTCCAATAGCCTTTGCAAAAGTATTATTTATCGACTGTAGCCATAATGTCCCCTTAGGACTAAAGTTTAAAATTCTGCCGAAAAAGACCTATGAACGAATATAACCACATTTCACGCGTGAAAATATCTCGCCTTACAGCATATTTTAGAGTTAGGTCGGGCGTCTCTCACCAAACCGATGAAAATATTAAAGGTCCCTTAGTGTTATTCTGTTGGACAGTAAAGGCGTGCTCACTGGACCCGGACTCGTCTAATTTGATCCATAGAAACTGAGACCCGACATTTTCAATCCCGAAACTAAATCTCAATGATACTAAATGGGTCATACACAGATTGAAGTTAGCGTCTTTACTGTGGACAAGTTAACGTTTTTAAGGCCTAATTTTCTGGCTGAACCCATCTTTACATAGTATAAAACGAAGTCGCTCCCGCTTTCTGTTCGCTTAGATCTTTTAAACTACGCAACGGAATTTAATGCAGTTTCCAGCAATAGATAGAGTGATTCAAGAGGAAGGAAATTTGTGTATAATACATTCGGGTTTATGTACGGGAGTTGCAGAAAATTTACATAAACCGAAGCGAGGGCGGGTCGCCAGTATCCGCATAAACGGCGTCAGGTCTACTTAAGTCCTATCAACTATTGACCACAGGAAAGACAACTTTGTTTTTTCGACAACCTAGTATGACCCATATACACGTATCTATTGCATACTTACCTATGCGTTGAGAACCCTGTGGACTTAGATGAAATACCATTTCACCGGTTGTTTTATCTCCATACCGGAATACAACAATGCGAATACTGATGCTCGACGGTAGGTTAAGGGATGAGATGGTGGTAGTGATCCGACTGACTGCACAAGGACCTACTATAATTTACCAAGACGTATGTAGCGATAGTAGGCCAGGCTGCCTTTCCACTGACGCGGAGACGAGCGGAGCGGAGCTGTGCCCATATTAACCAATAGAAGACGCATGCGGTCACGTCGAGCGCGCCTAGTTTAGATTCTATTGGTTAATATTGGCACAGTTCCGCTCGTCTCCGCCTCAGTGGAAAGGCAGCCTAGGCTAGTTCGACAGCAAACTCGCTTTTTCCGCAAAGAATAACACCGCAAGACCGATGGAAATAAAAAAAGGTCCAGGTTTTATGTTCACATTAATAATTCATCTAATCCCCTGCGGCTCCAGTTTACGACACAATGTCTTTAAGACGCACATGCTTATGTAAAGGAGGTTGGAAGGTTACGCGGCCGACGCTACATTTAAAGATTGTTGATTCAGTGAAATAGGGCCGAATGAGAGAATGGGGCGTTTTCACGCGATTTTAGTTCGATTTTCTAGTTATACATTCCGTTTACGTCTATTGACGCGTCAGCTTCGCATGAAGCAAGAAATAAAGCCATGCCATCCTTTTAGTTATGAAAATATCTATTCCGTATTATTATTTTAATACTGTTGTGTGAAATTAGATTTTTATAATTAAATTACAAAGAAAATTGAATACGTTTCCAGGATTCCAGATTTCATAAAAAAACTGATTATGTTGGAATAGGGTCCATTGTACCGTCATGTTTTTCGATCGTAGAATCCATGTAGCCATGTAAAATCGGCAAAATGAAACCCTGACATAACATAGAACTGTGTCACAGTGTCGTTATAAATCAAATCGTAATAATTGACAAACATAATGACAGTGTATCATAGGTAATTCTATGGTGAGACAGGATCCAGGATTAGGGATTTCATCGTTCATACTAAATCGCGAATAGCAATCTCTTAAATTGTTAATCCATGTGTACCTAATATTTTACATGTGAAAGTATAGTTCGTTCGTTCAAATAATGTGCATTGCAACCCTTCGCAGTCGCCAACACCGCTGTATGCGCGCGTATGGTGGCACATTAAAGCACGCAAACTATTTGAACAGACGAACTATAACTATGTTTGGCTTTCTGTCTGTTTGTTACGCGCCACGGCTAAACCGCTAAACCGATTTCAATGAAATTTGGTATTGAGGTAGCTTGAGTCCCGGTCAAGCGACTCTAATCTCTTTGCCAAATTTCATTAAGTTAACCCAGAAAAGTGGTCAGTTTCCGATGATAGAGTGATAAACGACTTCTATGCAGACGAAGTCACGGGCAATAGCTAGTAATCAATACACAAGCTTTCAGACTAACGACCACGTCTTTGTGTTATCGTGCCTTTACTCCCATACTTACAACCGATGAACTACAAACATTTTCCCGCCGGCGTAGGACAGAACCACGAATATTTCCGACATGTTTGTTTAGGTACAATCCGGGCTCGGATGTTTATTCCGCGATAAGCGATCCAGAAACTTGTAGCCGATTGCTTTTATGTATTCAATTTATATTTGGCTCACATTTAACATGTACTTACTGATATTTGGGTTCTTTCTAACGACGAAACAGACATATGTTGACGTCTTGAAGATGGCAAAAAAGATTACGTTTTTTTATTTATTGGCTTTAGCGTTACTAGTTCTCTTAAGGATTATTGTTCTCTACTTATTAAAAATAGTAAAAACAATGGAACGTTTTTTCGATAATCGAGTTGAAGCTAGTAGCTATTTCCATTTTGGTATTTCTCAAAATGTTTTTCTTGTGCACCGATACATAAAATAGCATAAATATACATAACACCTTTTTTGACGAAATGATCAATTTCGAGATGCTAATGTTCAAAACCTTTAGTTTACTGCATCTCTTGCTGTTACTGTACTTTTATGTACATTTACCTAGTTATTATCAATATCATCCTCCAAGCGTTGTTATCTAAGCAAATCAAACTCAAAATTGAGACAATGTTTGGTTGTCAGTGTTGTCATAACAACAACGCTTGCATAAACATAACAATTTACATGTAGCAACATTTGTTTTATGTTAAAACGCGACGGTTGACTAAAACATCTACGTACTATGAACATATAAACAAGGGTTTTGTTTACAGCGACAGAAATATACCGAATGAAAAAGTTTTAGGGACGCCATTTGTGGAGCAGATGGCGGTAGAAACAGTTAAAAATAGAAGTTACCTGCTTTGGCCCAGTTTTTTCTCTTGCGGATTCGTCAAGATTGCGAGGATTGACAAAAAGACAATTTTTTGACTTTATTTCCGGAAACAGTTACCTACAAGGTATCGTTTTCAGAACGAAAATATCCAAACGCGTTTTTTGTTCGTTATTGCCTGCTTTTTTCTCGTTGCAGGCTGATTTTCGAAAAATACTTCATACATTTGAGTATGTTCTATGTTCTGCGGTAAGCTTATATCTTCGCCCTTATAGCTAAATATATCGTTTCGACTTACCATATCATCGAAACCTACACTGAGCATAATTTTAACCCTTAATTACAAGACATATTCATTAAATAGCGTATTCCCGTCGTCTGTTTCAAAGCGATATACTTATTAACTTCGAACCAGGCCATACGAAGTCTATACCTATTCAAAACTAATCAAAATCTCAAAGGGATTACACCCCATTCGCGATATACCGCGCCATAAGCTAGATAGAGTCACATCAAAGCATTCAAACATTGATTGGTTTCACGCAGCACGCATTAAAAAGGGGTGAACCAGGGCAGAGGCAAATAGTGAATGAAATTCGGTAGCAGTGAGTTTTTTCCACATTACAGTCGGAAATTGTTTCAGGTTTTCCCAGTGTTTATGTTTGTGCAGTGGAAATTTTAAGCGTATTTGTTTGCTTCTGGGGTTCTGGGCGGACTTGCCGCGTCGCTTGAGAGGGTTTTGCGTCTAGTTGCTAGGAAATAAAGGTATTGTTTGGCTTTTATTTCCATAAATAATGGTGAACAGAGTACATTATTTTTTCGAATTATTCATGAAGCACGAGTTCACGATTTTAAAAGTGGAGCGGACGAAAAGTTCTGTTCTTTTTTATTTTAAACATTCGAAGTTAATAGAAATCTTACGCATAAACTTACCTATCCTGAAGTCTTAGTTAAAATCAAACCAAATAACCTACAAGGCGCATTCTGTAAAAATTAAAAAGTATGTATTTGACATAAGTGAAAGCAGACCAGTTTGTAGCAATCCTATACATTGTGATATTTTAATGACTTCGCAAAAAAAAATCGACTGTACCATACATTTCGGCTGTTTAGCTCTCGAGGTTTGTATGGAACAGCTGATTTTTTTTCGCGATTTACATGTTGGTCCCATAATGAAAGTTGATCAGTAGGACCAACAGAGTTAGTGGCTAAAGTTTAGCCGGTCAATTAAATTTCACCTGTATATTACATGCGTCATTTTCTAATTATACATTATTTTATCACCACAGTCGTTAACGTTCCCAGAAAGCATTTTGTCTAGACTGTGGTCTTATATTCTTACAATTTAATTAAATGCTTTTAAATATAGCATTATTATACAAAGTAAAGTAAGCAATATCAAGTTTAAATTGCATACCTACAGGCTGAGAGGCATATTGAGACCAAAACCAGTAAGCTGCTACTGATAAGAGGCCGTGCAATGCAAAACAGATCTTAAAGTAAATTGGTGGTTACGCTATTATAGTCATTGTTGTTATACAAATAACACGGCAAACTATAATCAGAATAGCGTAAACACCAGTCGCCGTAAAGCCCCTTTTGATTTGAATGGCCGCATGTAAAGGCACAATAGTTCCCATTGACGGCGACAGATGGCATTGGCCGTTGATAAGGAGACATGCGGGCACTTGTGCACAGAACTTCTGTGCGTAATGGGGAAGTCGATGCGGGGCAAGTGCGTTTTGAGTTTTTATGATCTATGGGTAGTTCAACACGGATTTTATAGATGGCGTTGTAAATAATTTTAAGAGTATGATTTATTTTTAAGGCCGACTTATTTTTTCTAGATAGCGAATTTGATTTAATGGGATTTTCAAGTTTCTAGTGCCTGTTTTGTTATTTTAAGCAGTTTTCATTGATTTTTAGTATTTGTTCTCGCACAGTAAACATGGCCTATTTTTTTTCTTATCATTGGGACACGTAATGCCGAACTGCTACCACATTTTATGTTCTACAATGTTATCTAGAAAGGAAATTACTGTTACAAAATTGCTCAACAATGCAACAAACCGACTTTTAAACAAAGATAACTAATATTTATTTTAAATGTTAATAACTATTTCAACCATTAAAACATTATCAACCCTTTCAAGTTAAGTGTTTATACGAAAAATGCATTAAAATTATAAATCATCGATAACATTCGTTCAAAGTCATCCTCTTAAATTCCTTTTAAATTGTTCAAAAACAAAAACTTTTCGCCGCATTCGATTTAAATTTCAAAATTTGAATAAAGAACGTATCGCGTGAGTCAGAAAGATGGTGGCTTCCATCCATTTTAACGAAGACACTTGATTATACATTACAGTGAATATTTATCGCCTGTTCAATATAAAGAGCGAGAGGGTTGAGAGGTCTAGCCTTATTGGTTGTTTGATTCGTTACGACCTGCACGAACTGACAGGGGAATTAAAACAATTCACTTGAACCTTGCTCCATTGCAAGAAGGTTTAAAATGTGTTAATTTGAAGCTGGCCGGTGGCGGTTATAGGAAATACCAGAAATGCTTTTGAGCATAGCTAGCGTTCCATTTACGAATACAAAATTAGAGTTTGGGAAATGATGTAGGTAAATGCAATGTGGTTTTCTGCATTGTAACCCATAACCTCGGTCAAGTCAAACACATGAATATTTAAATAGCTAGCGAACTTTGCACGCTACAGCAGGCAATTAATTTTATAATTAAAACATTCTGATATATCTAAATCTGGTTATATACAGTAGTGGCCACATAATTAGGAAGGCTTGCGTTTTTTTCCACACAATTGCCTACAAATATGACTTTTCGAATTCGACCATCAATTAAGTTCTTGACCAATTTTATTTCTAATAAAATTAATAGTTTACTTTAGTTTGATGATGAACGCTACTGAAGCTAATACTGTTGGAAACAGACCTTTTGTTTCATAGGGATTCAAATGTTAAGTGCTGACGCATCCATACGAAATGAATCGACTTTGTTTGATCGCTGAAGAGTTTTTTTTATTCCTTACCAAATGTAAGCTACGTTTTAACAGTGATAAATCGTTCACAATTTTAAACCTTAGTTTATTAGTTAACTACAAGAGTTTTTTCATTTGATGTCCTATCTATAGGCAATTGTATAGGCAAAAAACCCTTCCTAATTAGTCCCTATTCCTTAATTATGCGGCGCACCTTGATGGAAATCGAACCAATGGACGCGTCATCCACGTAGGTATGCTAAAATTGTTGAACACTTGTATTACGTGTGTATTTAAAAGTGCCTAAAAGCGTACTTATTATTTAGGGGATTTCTACGTGGATGAAGCCGCAGGTAAAAGCTAGTGAACAAATAAATATGCTTTAGCAAACCCATTTCTCTCGATCTATTTGAAACTTGAAGGTCCCTAAGCTTCGTTTCACGGAACAGAATGTCAATTATACAAATATATCGTTCCATTAGGATCTGAATCCATATTTACATAATCCATTGAATTTTAACATCCTAAACTCCAGGACACCAACATAAACTTATCTATTCGAAATAAGCAACATTACTTTAATACGGTCGCCTCAAGGTTCACAATAGCGTAGTTTTAACGAAGGGGAACGCAGGCATATCTTTGTACACACGAGGATACAAGTGGTTATGAAGCCCTAACGAGTGTGTAGTAGTGCACATGTGCGGCGATAGGGGCGCCCTCTAGTTCAAACAATACCTTCATTATTACGTCCCATTAACTGGGAGATGCAACCTTATCTGACGAGTAATAAGTCTGAAACTTGTTTAATTTAATCCTTGAACAAAGGAAGTTTAACAAAGAAAATCAACAGATGTCTCTGCGATAAAGTTGCCTCGAATGAAGGGTATTCATTATGAAAATAAAGGGACAAGTTGGTGAGTTTGTTTTGACGTGATAATTTTGTTGGGACAGAGCTCTTAAGGGTTCGGGAAACAGATTAAAAGCTGAAACAATTTGATAATTAACCGCTATTAACACATTCTGGCCAAAACTCGATAGACGGACACGTTTTTTATGGAAGAAACAAATTTTATACCGGCTTTTGATTTCAGAGCTGATAGTTTCAAAATGGACTTGTTTAAATAAATGCAACCGGAAAAAAACGCATTACAATCCATCCATTCGTTCTTCTGGTCCAAAATGAAGTATGTAAATAATGCCTATCGGTTTAGTAAAATTTGCGACATGAACAAATCGGTAAAGCGAACGTTTTTATACGTCTGATTTGATTCCCGGATCCGCAACTAACAACGAACGTAAACGAAACCTTTTTCCGGCTCAGTGACATATGACAGAAATTCACGAGAAATCATGGAATTCACGTTTTAACTTCAGTTACGTCAACTGAGCACGTTTAAGCTCTTTTTGAGCTCAATATCCCTTTCGATAAATGAAAAATCTCAAAAGATGCAGATGGGTCCCAACTTTTATCTAACAGACGACCGAATATTATCATACCTATTTTTAGAAATGAATCAAAATTAATTTGCTCACAACCGTATATTTTGGCTATATGTACTATTCCATTGAACTATGGAACATGTGCCCTATGGGCACGTCTAACGTCAACTTTTAAGGATATTCCTGGATACGTCATAATCATAACAGTCCTAACCCTTGGCCATGTCAGTGCTAAGCCCGACTCCCCTAATTTTTATCGAAAATGAGCTTCTTGGTTAAGTTCTTGGTATAGGTATAATGTTGCTCTAAATATGTAAAATATACCCAAGGGCCCTACTATCGACGTAGCATCAGTAACGCGCCTTGGATGCAGTCCAGTTTGTTTTATGTTCAAGTGTACAGCAAGAGTCAAATGAAACGATGAGGTTTTCTCATGGATGGATTAGATGCTCAGATTACTTCATTTTTAAGGATTTTCCCAACAGCGAAGATTTACTTACCCAATTACCTTTGATAACGTCTGAAAATTATAAAGTAAGCCAAATTTCTGCGCAAATATCTTGGCAGCCCTTTGAATCCAATCCCCCACAATAATAGGCAGTATAAAGTATGACTGTAAAGCTAGACAGACATCAAAGTGAACTTTTCCCTTTAATTCTTAACAAGACTGTCGTCTGCCAATTATATTCATAGACGAGTGACTCCGAATGTCTGACGACATGTCTGAGTGACTTCCTAACTCAAATGACGAGCGGATCTCGCATAATTGCTTCTTCATGCGAAAACGATGACGGGCTCATGATGGGATGAGGAAGAGGACCTCGTGAGGACTTGAAAATGAACAATGGGTAGCTGAATAACTTCTGATTTCGTAGTTAGGTAGTTGAAGGAGCCACTATTATTAGAAAATATGTTTAGATAATTTCATCGCGAGCTAGAAAGAATTTACTTAACCTTAAGGTGAGTGGAGAAGTAGTGCTTTTACTGTTATATAGATTGTTAAATTTGGTTGTAATATGACTTTGACATTAAATGCATGAGCTCCAATTCTAACCACTGATTCATCCTCATAAACCTACTTTGGTAACACTAGCCTTTGTTTGTGACTTGCTCCTCGGAGAACTCATATATTGTTATCCCCACGAGAACTGTAAAAATCTGGATTAAGTAGTTACTCGTACCTATGTTCAAATTCACAAAATTGACGTTCACTTTGACACTAAACTTTATTAGATAAAAATCTCTCTAGGACAGAAGTACCTATTTTAGATAATTTCTAAGATTTCCTGGTAAATTTAAACTCTAAATATAAACATTATACTTAACTAGACTCGACCGATTTCCTCTGAACCGACACACTTCAAACTCTGCTAAATAAGTCGTAAAATCCCAGCCAAATTGTCGAGCTTCTGTCACACATTTCGTGTCAAGATTCAGTCGGCATTCGGCACATCCCATACAGTTGCTTCCTGCCATAAAAAGTAATTATTGTCCCTTCTTCCCTGTCTTTGAGTACATTTCCTGAAAGGCCCATTTTCATTTCACTTTTTTCAACAATTGTTACGTGAATAACGTGTGGTTAAGACTTGGGATAGGAAATTGCCCCTTTATTGGTTATTTCTTTGTCCCGACACGGGAAATAATGATGCACGGATTATGAGAAATGTTTTAGATGTTCAATTGCTTTACACAGAAGATTTGTAGGTTGGTTTTTGGGTTTTGTTTTACAATGGGTAGGTATTGTAAAACCATTGCGTACGATTCATCGCAAAGAAGGAATTAGTATTTTATTGGTTTTAATGTTTTTAAAATATATTTAAACGCATTAATTCATCATAGATAACTATGATAGTTAAATGTGTGATAAATCCATGTTATTTAGCTATTGAGTATACTTAAACAAATATGATTACATTTCTTTTTAGAATCAGTGTTTGTGTCTTCAATAAGTTAGTCGTATCTTTTACAATAAATGGAACATGTTTTGAATATTTCAGCTGCCAAGAATTTCCACTATCTTGGAAAATCTAAATTGCGATTCGTGCAGCGCAACAGTAGAAATTTCCATCCTGACCCTAAAACGTCTGTTTACCTATATTGTTATAAACTAATTATTTCCATATGAAGTTTCCAAGTGCCAAGGAGTGTATTATTCTGATTGGTTCAAACTTAGGGGCGTTCGTAACACTGTTTGCGTTAGTAAGTTGCGATTAAGTAATCTATCACACTTAGTAAGGAGGGCTTTACATAGGCTACAAGTTTAACCCTTGGAAGGGTCTTATGGATATGTTATGTGTATGATATAGGAATCGTTAAAGACTCATTAACATATTTCGTGTTTGAAAGTTGAATATATTGATTTGATGGCAATACAATACGAGGAGTACGAAAAGCCTTGTCTAAACTAGCAATGTACTCGCAATAAACTTATTGAATTGTGAAACTTACTTAACTTCTAAGTATATTCTGTTTCTTTTTGTATAGAAAGATAACTCATTTAACCAATATTTCCCTTGCATTTTCAATCTACTTCCTGCTACTTTCATACAGTACTTCTTCATATGGGTGTTTCTCTGCTATTTGGAAATTCGCCCATACAAGACTGTCCTGAGGTATTTTGACTAAATGTTGAGAATGTTTGTTAATAAAATGAAGGGCAATAGTAAATTAACCATACATCTTAAAATAGCCCACACATTTTCCTCTTGATTTTTGAGTTATGGACGATTTTTTGCAAAAGGGGACAGGGGACTGTTGTTACCATACAGGGGAATGTTTTTTGGACGAAAATAATTAATATCTTTGTTTAAGTAATCAAATTCTTTTTTTTTTTTGCCATTCTTATAAAATATAATATTTTGAAATAAATCAACAGTGTTAAAACAAATCTTACTTATGCGTTAAACTAAACAAAATCAACTTCTTAGTATTACAGTATTTTTAAAACTAGATTATGACACTAAAGTCAGTCTTTTTATAATAATGAAAATTATTGTAAGTATCCTGCCTTTTCGGCGAAAAGACAGAAACAAAAAACAGAAACAAAAACCATTCTTAATAAAAAAATAATACTTTAAAACATTTGTACTTTTGAAGTAATTAACATTAATTTTACAACACCTGACAAGCAAATCAGTCTTAACATTGTACTAAAATATTTAAAAAATAACTATTTTTTTTCAAAGACCTGTACAGATACAGGAAAATAATAAAATAATGTTCTCCCTTTTAGACTGAGATCTGGATTTGGTAACTTCTGCAATATTTGGTCAAATCTGACATCAGAAATATCATTTTCGTCCATTCTAAACTTCTGGCCCTTATTATCACAAATTTTCATGAAAGTTACAGTTACTTCGCCTTCCTCATTGTCAACTTGAGTTATAACAGCAGCATAACGATATTCTTTGTTTCTTACGTTAAACTTGACTAGAACGTAATCACCGCTGTTATACTGCTGTTGGTTGATTGAACTGGGCCCTGCTGTATTCTCAAAATCAGTATCGGATTCTGAGTCTGTGTAAACGTCCTCAACGTGAAGTTTCGCCACTTGGTAGTTCATAACCCCTAGATTAAAATGCTGACACTCTTCTTCACAAGAGCAGCTCAAACTTTTCATTATAAGCTTCTCAACACCTTTCGGTAATCCCAAAGGGCATCGTGATATTTTACCCTTAATCTGATGTATTTTGAGGGTACCATTGAAACTTTTCATATTCTTGACGTCTTTCTGAATACAGTTAGTCATATTATTAATGGCATCATCGTCAATCGCAAACATTGTAATTGCAGGACATCTTTGTTGCACAAATTCAATAAAAGATTCCAAACTGTCAATGTCACCTCCTGCAGCAACGATGGCATCTGCGGTCCTCTTGCACGTAGCTCCAACACCATCTGCGGCACCCTTGCCATGGCCACTCTCCGAAAAGTTCCAGGAAAAGTTTTTTATATTTGGAACCTCTACATGAAGCCTTGTAGCCAATACATGGAACATAGTTTTGTTCCGATACTGTGTAACGGGTCCGTCGCTTATAAAATGGATGCAGGTAATATGCGTCGATAAAGTTTTGAAAATTGGCTTTAAGTGTTCCCATATAGCAGCAGGTGAATGTGCGGTGTTTTGTGAAACAGTACAATAGGATTTCGTAGAGTCTTTTGTGTAAACTACTACAGTGTGAAGACTGAGCTGAAGCCGAGACCCTCCAAAATGATACGCCTGTATTTCTTCATTATACTTGGTACAGTAATTCTCTGAAAAGTCCATAAGTATTGCAACTTCGTTATCACTAAGATTTTCTTTTAAATCCCTCAGGGCTTTATACTGATGCAATATATTTCTTTCGTGCTTATAATACGCATCCAAATCCTCGTGCAGTTCTTGAATCAGTTCACCCGGAAGAACCGTTAGACTTCTTTTTACATATTTTGTTATAGACCGTACTTTATTCAACTTAGGATCCTTGTAATCTTGTTTTTCAGGTATCCATTTTTTAAACGACAAAGGCTTTGTATCGTCAAATTCTTCGTAATCGGGTTTCTTGCTGACACAAAGCATACATTCCCGAGACAAACATTGCTCATCATAACGATCGCAGCAAGTGTTTTCAAGCAATTTATTATGATTATCGTAACTCAGAATCTTTCTACAATGCAATGCAGTCAATTTCAAATTAATATTAGCATGTTTGATGCAGAGGCATGTATCCCGTTCGTTTATCTTAGGAGTTACCACCCAGAAAGGACGTAAACGACAGAAAGTCTGATAACTGATAAGACCAGAGTTATTATTTTGAAATTTCTTGTATATATTGTATATTGTATCTAATAAATATCTTTTTTGTTTTTTAACTCCTTTTCTGGTCACACATTCTCGTTTTCCTGCACCAATTCGACTATTGTCATCATTTTCATAGAAGTTTTGCACTGTCTTCAAAAGTTCTCTCGACATAAAAGCTTGACGAGTGCGCTTCATTGGTAATAGAGATTGGTTTTTGGTTTTCTGAAGTCTCTTGTACGATAAAGCACTATTTTCAACCCTCCATAACTTATATTTTTTTACCAATGCACCAGATACAACTTTCCCAAAAACTTCTTTCTCGTTTTGTGTTTTTAAACCTGCATAGTTCTCTTTTAATTGTTTATTCAATACTTCCCCGAAAAGTGCCTTTTTAACCACATCTTTTCGAGTTTCTGGAGTATCACACATTCTTGTTAGTTTAGTGTTAGGTGTCTCATCATTTTTACTGTTATTCTTACCCTTCATTTCCAACCGCTGTAACCTCTTTTTATATTTTTCCATTTTCCGTTTGTATTCCTGAATCATAAGGTCTTTTTCTTTCAGTACCCTGTTGCGTTTCTTTTTGGCATGTTTCTTTCTGGCTTTAACTAATTCACTTTCTGGTAATCTTAAAGGTGCCTGACGTTCTTCTGCGGGATCCTCTGAATCAGGTGTATTTTCCCTTGCAAAAGTATTTGTTACATCTTTCATGGTTTTTTTTTTTGCACGATACTTAGAACAATGGTCTTTCCAAACCTTTTTAACAGCCTTATGCTCACGACGACTCATATCTTTAACTAATTTTCTTTGGCCTTTTTCTTTTTTCTTTTGATATTTCTGCCTTTCTTTTTCTTTCAATGCTTCTTTTTTTTGCGGATCATTTTTAAGTCGTTGATATCTTAAACGCTCAGCTATACGTTTTTGTTCTAGTATTTCTTCTTTTGTCTTGGGTGGCTTCTTTTTCGGTGGCATTTTGATATAATACCTACGAAAGAGATGATACTTTTAATAGTCATAACCTAAGAAAACAGTCCCCTGTAGTATGAACAGTCCCCTGTGCTATGAAATGACAGGGGACTGTTGGCCAGGGGACTGTCATTTTTACATGAATACTTAATAAAACAATATCATTTAAAAACATTCAGATAAACGAAACATATGTGGCTACATACTAGATAATCAATTATTTTAAACAAATTTCGTTATTAATACTCTTAAAATAGTAAAATTAAGACTTACCAGTGGACTGTTTTCACTAACGGCCGAGACGCGTGGTTCACGAAGTGACGCAGCAGTAGCACTAAACAAAATGGCGGGTGCCCGCTTTGCCGCCGCCCGAACGAACTTCACACCGATTGCGTTCCGTTTCACGATCTAAATGTTTCGCGCCAAAACTAAATTTGACTTCTGTGCGGTTTTAAAATTTTAACAGGGGACTGGTTTAATAATTTGAGGACAGCCTTTGCACATAGATATCTTGATTATAATTCTATTGTAAAAATATAATTGTGATGTATAAAGGTGCCTACTGTTTTTGTTAATATACTTGGATATATTTTATTCAATTATCAATGGCAAAAAAAAAAAAAATTGTAACAAGATTTGTAAATCTGGAAAAGGGACGTACCAGGGGACTGTGTTTTGAGACGTTTGAGGTTCATTTATTCGAATATTCCATTACTAAATTACTAAATAAGCTGTGGCGTGCCAAGAATACCTAATGCTATGTCGGTATTGATACAAAAAACTGAGAAATTTTAAGATATATTACATTAAATTAGCTTGGGACAGCGATTTTCCATTTAGTGGAGAAATGCCCATATACATAAGGTTTTGCTTCTGGACTTAAATTTTGTCAACCAAAAGCGTCGCTAGCGCAGACCGCCAACATTAATTCCCTTAGAAACAACCTAACACTTAACATCACTGAACTTTGGCCAATCAGAAGTAAACTCTTGTCTTGGGGGCAACAACATAACACTAATGAAACTAACTTCACTTGCTAAATGGAACTGCAAATATTTAGGGACGTCGGAGTCCGCACTGACAATCAAGTTGACAATTTACTTTATGTACCATGACAAAACAAGAAAGCATGTCTTTAAAGACAAAGACAAGTAAGAAAGTAGAAACCTTTAAAACCCTATAAACATGCGTGTAGCATATACAATTTAATGATATTTCACACAGGCACACCATGACTTGCGTCTTACATTATTATGTCCCTTTAGACTACACCCAAACACCGAACTGCGTACCTCTGAAGATGTTTCCTAACCCAGCCTATTTAAGTGTCCGATACCAGGCAAAGGGTTTCCATTCGGTAGTCGCCTAGACCCATTGTGTGACATTGTAATCGGACAGCTAAATCGCTGTTTTCTCACATGCACACAAAATGTATAGTCAAAATTGCTTTTTTGAACGTTGGCAGCTTTTGCTTAGACTATGTAGAACTATGGGAATGTGTCAAAAAAATCTCAAACGCAGTTGCAGATGTAAGTATATGTATAAAAGCTCAAAGTTTTTACATGTATCATGATAAAAACTCGAACGCACAACATTTCTATGATTATGAAACTGGAACACAGCAAACCATACTTCTCACTGACACAATACATTAGACGAAAAAAAAAAACGAATTGATAACCTCCTATTTTTGAAGTCTGTTAATAAAACACAACATCAGCACAGCAGAATTTAATAATTTTATTTACAACTCCACATTTTGTCCGTTTCATTTCAAAATTAATTAGCCCGTACATTAGGCTCGATGTAATTTAACTGACAATTTGTCCGATTCCCGCCTACCCCTGTAATGAAGCCTATACCGTTTTACGTTGAACCCGTTTACGTACCCCGTTTACCCATGTCATTGTTAGGGGGTTTTTTAACATGATTGATTAATTCTCTTGTCACCAGAGACGGTCCTACAAACATGATGGATATGTGAACATTGGTTCATTTGTAAGTAGTGGTACTTCGTACCTGCAGCCCAGCAGTGTTTTGGTATGGGGTTAAGGTGGAGTGTCTTGCATGTCGGAATGACATCAGTCTTCCGGATTGCAAATGTATATGATATTGAGAACCCGCTTGCCATCAGGTGGTCTTTGAACTTGTTTGCCTTGTTCATGCTATAAAAAAGTGTGTTGTGAACTTGCGTTTCCTTTCGTTGCTAGATCAAACTTTGTTACAACTAAAATATGAAATGCACCCGACTGGGAGTCTAAAGCTAAAATATTTGAAAAAGTAGAAATGTACTACGATTTAAATGATTAATCACCTCATCAATCCACAAGTCTCCATTTTTCTTGAACTAATGACTGAAGATGAAGAAAGGACGTAATTTCGTAAAAGTATGTGATTTATCGACCTGTCGAAGGAGCCGAGCGTTCTGAATAAAGTTTTTGATCCTATGAAGATTAGATTATAGAAAAGTTATTAGTTTACAAATCTTGCAGAAGTTCCAAGGTCAATCAGACATTCTGCAGCAATAAGATTAAGTTTCTTACAAGTTAAAAAAGAGTTGGCATCTCTAATGACATGACGACTTCAAGCACATTTTTTAATTTGGTCCTAACGTTCGTGACCGTACTGACTGTACTACAAGATATTTTTGTCTCACTGTAACTAAACCCACAGTCCAATAGTGGGAGCGAAATGCAAGGTTAATTCCGGACCTAATTCCAAGCACAAGCCCCAGAGACGTCACTCAAGTATAACAGTTTGCGCTCTCTAATAATTCATTAGCCGAGTTAGAGTTGGTGTTGACGGTCCGAGTTAGGAGGCCCCGCCTGGACCGTTTGCTTTATCCTTGTAACTTTGTTTGCGCAGTTCGGTATTAAATGATACGAGGCTGGTGTGGACTGGCTGTAGCTGCTCGGGTTCATTCAATTCCGTATCAGGTTCTCAGAATTGGCGCCTTTCATTGGCCACTTCAGAGCATGCGCAAGGTGCAGAACACTCTCGGAAGTTTTGAAATATTCAAGAAATTACTGAGATTATTCCCGGAAACAATTGAGAGCTTTAAGAATTTTCCTATACGACAATTAATAATATTCGTAGAAGTTATCGAAAATTACTTTTAAGAAACTTTCCAAGTGGGAGAAGTTTCTTGTCCGTACGTGTGGAGTGACAAGAACAACTTCTGAGAAAAAGTGCTACAAAACACTCCCTAGACCATGCTTTATATTTGTAAGCTAAGTCGCGCGGGTGCATGGAGCATGGATGAGAATTTAGTTAGTTTATAACTACTGATCAAACAAGAGGCCCTTAGCGGAGGCCCTAAGTTATTTGGACGAAAATAAGATTCAGACCACCAAAAAACAATGAAGTCAAATATGTTGGCCCTGTGCTTATACGCGACGAACTTGGTGTAGCTCAGTTACTTCAATTTCGTATCATTTGACACGATCAAGTTTCTACGTCAAAACTTCATCGATGACGACAAACTGAAAATAATAAAGTACTTACAACGTCTCACAACACAATTTTTTTTGTGTTACATAACGCCGTCAAAACGATCGTTGGTTTCACCAATGTCAAGGTAAAAACACTTGTGTAATTGTTTTTTTTTGTCCTTTGACACAGATATCTAGAGCGTTTGACTCTAATAATGAATTTTGACAGTCGCGGTTTGAATTTACCAGTTAATGAGTTGCCGGTTATAATTAAGTGATATGTTTATTTGAAAGTGTATCTAAAGCGTTTATTCCATATGATGTGTTATTAAAATGGATTACTACGATATTTAAGTAATAAAGGTTTTCTATTAAAACACTAAAAACATTATTGGCGTGGCAGCGTTTTTTGTGCCGATTTATAATCGCAAAACGGCCACTAGGTTACCGCATTTTCAAATGGAAGCTTTCCAATCCGTTGTTATACATTAAATGCATTGATATTCGCGAGTAGTTTTTTTATCTGATTCAGAATTTTCTGTATTTTTTTTTTTGTTATATGTACAGTTGCAATGCAAAATATTTCACGTTTATTTCTGACGTTTCCAGCTTACCAATAACGGATTAAACGCCTTCAAAAAAATGTTGATGTCAAAGTCATATTTTCTACGAAATAAAAAACGTTCAACGGAGTTTCAACTAACGCGCGGTACCGTTTAAGTAAAAGTTAAGTTCAGGGTTGTTTTATATAAGTACGCGTCTAGTTTATAAAGATCTATATTAAGTGTGATCACATCGAATATTTCCGTTGCCGTAAAAGTGTTTTAAAAACGTATGCATTAAAAAACTTTTTAAGCAGCTATTACAGATCCGTTAATCTAGCTAATTAACGAGCATATTTAGGTTCAGATTTTCCATTAGGTAAGCTGTCGTCATGTGTGAAAGTGACCAGTTTCAACCAGATTTACTTTTTCTTTTTGCAACCCTGAATATTGTAAAATAGTGTTTTTCTAGCGTACGTATTGCGTTTATATGGTAACGTGACAGCGCGAGCTAGAGACCTAGCGGCGCATATGAAAAAAGATTTTAACAAATGACACTTTTACGCACACGTATCTAAATGTCTAAAGGAACGGTAATCCATCATTGTATTGAATTTCACTTTATCGAACGCTATGAACGTCATGTACCATGATGTGTGGTAAGGTTAGGTTAGATTTGTGGCTACCCAAAAAAAATACTCATGCGGCGAGAAATGCCTTTGGATTAAATACAACATAATAAATAATAGGTACCCCAAAGGAACAAATGTAACATGTAATAATAATAATAATAATAAATAATAATAAAAATGTGTTTAAACGTGACACGCTCTTATACCTCTAGCAATAAAGACGTGTCAGATATTTTGATAATGTATTATTGCTGATGACTGTTGACATACGTACTGGGAGATTCTTGATAGATTAAACCCGTGCTTCCATTTTCAAAATCACCGTCACCATATACGAGCTATTTTCCACCTCAAAAGTTCCATCTAAAAATAACCCGGTTAAGCCCATTCACCTTCGAGCATTGCGCAACCCGGATTAACCGGCTTGCTCTGTCGTGTGTGGCCGGCTTTATCCATTCATAAAACCATCAATTCACCGGCTACGCTTTTAAGAATAACTGGTGCTTGCCTTTTCACTGAACTTTAATGAAATAATGCATTTCGTATGGTTTTTAGATTTAAAACGTTTATTTTAAAAAATCAACGAGAAAACCTGTTCGTGCTTTATTTATTTCGTATGTAGACTTAAATGCGCCATTAAAAAATAAAATCTTTTATGCAGAGCACGAAATGAAATACCTCTCATACACAAAAATATAAAGACTTAATACCCTATATTTAGCCTATATTTTATTTTGGGACTAGGTCAATTAGTGCGAGGTTGTCCTTAGTATGTATGTCAACAGCCTTTGTAACTTTAGTATATGCTTATCAAAAAAAAAACGTGTCATAATTGTCTAAAATGACCTTAATTCCCCAGTACCGAAATATTTATTTTTCCAAATGCTTCCATAATTCTGTCCGGAACAGGGACCATGCCCAGCAGTGGGCCAAACAAATGATCCCACCAATCCCCTGATAATGAATAACCCGCGTCACCGCCCACCGCCGCTGGGCTCAATTAAAAGGTTTTATGCCTCAAGCGCCTGTCGTATGTGTTTTTGGATTGAATTTGATAAATAAATTAAATTTTAATAAGGGTGTGTCAGGAACTGTCATCCTGCCATGTTCCAGGCAGCGAAAGGGACAATATTATAGTATTCATATAGCTCTATCACATTTGCTGCCTGAAAGCAGATAGTTCAACATCTTAAAAAAAATAACCCCGTCAAACTTAAAGAAATCCTTGCCTTTTCCGTTGTAAAATGAATATATCGAATAACCGTTTTGCTTAGTTAGCGGTTCCCCAAACCGTTGCATAAGTTAGCTAAAATGTAAGATACCGAATTTGCAGCCTCTCCCGAAATCCTTTGATGTGAAATTATCAAGAAATTGATACACTCCGCCGTATTCGGATTCCAAGTAAGTAAGTAAATATAGACCTCCGGATCCCCCTTAATTTGGTTAAGCATAAATTCTGAAGCTTTTGTATGCTTTTGTGTATAAACATTAATATAAAAGGCAAGTTTGAAAAGCTTTTGAAGTAGGCACGAACTTCGTTTCTAACAAACGCTCGAACACAACTTTGCGAATTAAGACGATGTTAAGTATTATAATCGTGGATATTTTTTCTTGTTAGGTCACAGTCTGAAACTGAAAGTCTTATATACTCACAGCTAAGATCCAATTTATTAGGAATGAAAATTTACCTTTGTCACTGGCATAAAATAACAGCCAATAAAAAACAATATTAGAATTCAAATTCTGAACCAACAATACAATCGTTACGACTTAATTCCAAAGACAAATTAAAACGCCCAATACATTTGCCGTTAATGTATTTGTAGGCATTTGGTTAATGAAATCGTTCGAATTTCAAAATAGCTGCGTGTTACCGTCCCAAACGAACGCGTGTTGTGTCTCTGCTTTGCATTTGAGTGCTCAGTGAGCCGGAAAGGGACGATCGCATTAGTGTTTTAGTCCGTTTAGGAATGATGGCGTGGGTTGGTGATAATGAAGTCCAAACGACGGCGATAACGCGACCTTCTCCTGTCTTTCATGCGGTTATTTGCGATCTGAATACCTAGGTAGGTACCTGGCGAATTTAAATAATTCTCACGTTAACGTCTAATGATATTCGTAGACTTTAATGAAAGTAATTAGTATGACATACACATCGATCGTAACATAATTTATTTATTTGGATTTTCTATGTTTGAATGTTTCTTGCTGTTTCTAGTTCAACAAATCTTACCTCTTGTCATCTTAAAAGACAACGACCCAACATCCTCGTCCAATCGTCCTAGACACCTAGATGCCATCCCCATTACTCTATATCAAGGCAGAATCCAATAAAGACAGAACAAACTTACCAAGAGTTGGCGGCGAAAAATGGAACTAAACTCGACATATACTAACTTTACTTGAATGTTTTCTGACAGCGCCATGGTTGTTAGTGAAGTTACGTTTGTTAGAGCAGCGATCCTTCTCCGATCACGTCTTGTTGCTACCTGAGTTTTTTTAAGACCAAGGCCAAGGCGGTTTGGCTGTAATAGTCCCAACGGACGTGTCCTGTCGCTCCGTTCGTGAATGGCGTAACGTTTATTCGTTGCCAGTGTTTTTGATTTGAGAATAATGCTCATAAATTCTAAGAACAGCTGTCGGATTCTTACGATTAATTCGATGGCCATTAAATGAACTTAAGAAAAAACTTATACCTACATGATGCCTACACGTTAATAAACCTGACGCACCGTAGATCTGTCTCAGTAACATTCATTTCGTCTGTGAATTTCTTACGATTTAATTTAAAAAGTGAGTGTGACACAGTTCTATGGTTAGTCAGGGTTTCATTTTGCCGATTGTATTTAAATAAACTAGGCATTATTATGACAATCTTGGAAAGCTATTTTCTTTCCAGATATTAGTGTTTACAGAACTGTACCATATTATTGTTATTTAAAAAAATCTAAATGTACATTTTCGTTGGTTACAGATCGCCCTGAGTGGCGTCGACGGACGCGGCGGGGCTCATCATGCATTAGATATCGAACCAACGATATCGAAACGTGAGTGTTTATCGACGCTTCGTAGTAGACCCCTCGTCAGTAGCCGATATTGATTTCCCACTGATAGCGTCAACTCTCGTTTATAGCTGAGTTATTTATTGTTTATAAATGTCGACATTTAAAAACATAAAACGCATTTGTCGCAATGACAAGTTGTCTGGAAAGACTCACGTCAAGTTTTAGAAATAGTTACAATCCAAGCTGACCCAAATTTGGAAGAGACCTAATTTAGACCTTACCTAATTACAATGGCCGGCATCATACCCGCTTTATGCTCGGCAAGGTAAGGTCTAAATTTTGTCAGCGATCGTGAGGCCATTCAAGTAGGCACTGGAAAATCAGCGCAATGGCATAGAGTAACTCCTTGTTTAATCTATCTATCATATTACATAGAGGCATTCCATCTTAGTCCTCAGGGTTGGGAACGCATTTGCAGTCTTAGGATTGCATTCTTGAGATTGCAAATTTCTATGGCTCTCAGATCTCACTTACCATCAAGTACACTTGTTTGTCTTTTCTAAGCGATGAAATAAAATACAAGGTATGAGTAAAAAATAAAAAATAAAATATAGATAGATAAACAAAGCCTCATAACATATTGATATTGTACATGCTTTTCTTTGTACCTAATACAAACTCTAAATTATGTATTATTATTAAATCTCACAACTGCTAGATAAACCCGCTTTTCTAGAAAAACCTCTCCAATTGTAAAACCTATTCTAGATATGGCCCCAGTGGATAGCCAACCTCGACCAAGATCAGACGTGCCGTTCACGCAAATTGCTGACAATCTTAAATTATCATCTAACCCCAGCTATGCTAACCTTTGATAATAAGACCTATTCACGTAAATTGTATTGTTCTGAATGTTCGAAATCTGGACTAGTAACGACATCTGTGGAAACTTTGGGGAGTTCAAATTTACTTTTGGATAAAGATGGAGTAGTTCTTTCATGAGTTTTAATATACGAAAAAGTACCAGGTATAGTTGTAAAGTTGTCTAAAGCGTTTACCGCCGTACTCAAAGACATTTTAGAGATAGTTCCTTTTTCAATTTTGTGTATAGATCTTTGGTTTTTTGATTCTCTTGAGTTTTTTTTTTGAGATATTTGGCCATTTTACAGATATCGCACAGAAAGTAAGTTAGCTTAACAACCTCCAAAGGCTCTTAATGGCTAGAGAAGGCTTTGAGGGGGTTTGTATTAGCGTTGTGTGATTGTAGCACTCTTGACTTTTTAATAATATTTTTTTTGTGTTGCTTATAAGATGAACAGACATTTTTATTTCATATGTTTTCGTGTTTGACGACGCGTTGCCCGAGTTGGTAGCCTACGAAGCTAGCGGTCCTGGGTTCAAATCTCGGTAAGGGCAGATATTTGTGTGATGAGCGCGAATATTTGATCCTGAGTCGTGAATATTTTCCATGTATTTAAATCTATATTTCTCTTTACAAGTGTATATGTATATCGTTGCCTAGTACCCACAGCACAAACCTAGAGCTTAGTTTGGGACTAGGCCAATTGGTGTGACACTGTTCCCTGATATTTATTTATTTATTTCAACACACTATGAATTGGTCTTTGAGCATGGTATAAAAATCTGTAAGTACCTAAGTGTATAACATTTTGTGACTTTAATAGTAACTGAAAAAAAGTCTGTCATACGGACAGACCGACGAACATGGCGAAACAGTAAAGGTGTCTAATTTGACTACGGAACGCTAAAAAAGAAAGGCAAAGATTCCAATCTCGTTACAAAACAGTCTAATAAAAGTAATAAATCATTGTTTGAACATGAAATTAATCTATTGTATTACGTTCCAACATGGATCCTCCATTTCTGTAAGCCATTATGAGTCTTAATAATCGAGAATCCATGTTTTATTTGAATGTAAATTATAAGTTAATCTTTCAATGTTTGGCGTATTACAATTGGGTTTAATTTTAAGTCTTTTGTTTTTGTTTTAACCGAAATTTTCTATGGAAATAAATGCTGGGTATTAAAATTTAAGATTATGTTCTCTTCATGGTCAGAGCATTATGAGTTTTGACGACTGTTAAAATTTTATCCGTCTGTTAAATGTTTGTCATTAAAAAAAAAGGTTAAGATGAATAGTAGGCATTTACAGTGTGTAAATGGAATACGAGCAAACATTTAAAGTAGACGTAGGTTATACTCTACAAGTGATGTAAATGTGGAATTTCGTTAAAAACTCTAATACATAGAGCGGAATTAACTTTCAAAGGTCCCATCGAGCAGCAATGTATAATGTAAACGAAGATTTAAGTCTCAGTTGATTGCAGTTTTATTGGGCTATTTGTGATACATTGCGTGGCGAATTAATTTGCATGAAAAAAAGAAATACACATGTTTTTATATTAATTAGGATGCATATAAACCGTCGTTAAAATGTTTGCTCGTATTCCATTTACATACTGTATACGAATATACAGGCAGTTCCTTCAAAAAAATGTATAAATTATTTATATTTGAACTAGCCTTTGCCATTGTTCCTAAGGCTTGGATGTTTTCTATTTATTTATGTGCTATTACTCTAGCACGCATAGCCTAGCCTAGAGCTTAGGTCAATTTGTGTAATTAAATTTATTCTAATCTTCCTATAGTATTTTACTTACCTAAATGTATTTAGCACTTCGACATGCCGTGTCGTAAAATTAACATAAAATAATAATCTAGAAAATCCTAAACCTACACCTACTTCGCTATCAAAGTTCGTACTAAGCTTACAATATTGATATTGGTTATCAGTTATCACTATCACACAACCCATAATGTTACGCGGACATGCGTACTGAATCGTGTACGTGATAAAACATTTACGTGACTGACAGAGAACGCACAGTCTAAACTTAAAAGAGGATTTTTGTAAAATCGCCCTACAGGGGGAAGTCTAACTCTTACGAAAAAAAGGCATATCTATATGAATTGTATTGCACTTCCAACCTTATTATAACCTCTGAGAGTTTAATATGCTTCTATGAATTAACTGTTCTTGTGCCTTTTCTCTTTAGGAGGGCACTCCACGCGTACGAACTACGAAGTCGCGGGCGTCCTATAGTTTAGTATACAGGGTGATTGGTTATTCGATACTTTTCTTTAATAGGGCATAATAAAGCCTATTTACAGCGAAAAGGATATGTCAGTCCAAAAATCAATAGTTACTTAAATACTGAATATTTTTATTTATTTAATGTAAACCATAAATGTATGACATTTAGCGTATATATATATATATATATATATATATATATATATATATATATATATATATATATATATATGGCTTAAATAAGTTTCTTAGTATGCTAGCCGTTGAATGAGGAATAAAACATGGTAAAAGTTAAGGACATTGCTCAGGAAACTAATAAAAAAATCTGTGTAGCCATCATGTTAAAAAAAAAAATGTTTTCGAACACGCCTTGGATTTCAACCATTCTGGGCCTTTATTCTACGCGGTAAAACAATATTGCTTTTGACATGTTATTGTCAACATTATATGATAGCTCTTATTTACTTAACATTAATGGCGACCGAGTTGAAAACAATTCATGCCAAAGCAGTTTTATCGCGTAGAATAGAGGCCGTGTTGGTATATTTTACCAACGTAATCATCTTTAATCAACTACGTCACGTGTCAGAAGTGTCAATGACCCCTGGCGTGAACATATGACCGGATTAACCCGGGCACTAGATATAACATCAAAGCTAATCATATCAGGACGCAATCGACAGCGAATTCCAATCAAAACACCTCGTGTTACTGATAGAAGACATGAGCAGATCGTTTGGTTTCATGATGAGTTCATTGGCGAGAATCTAAGTGAGAACGCATGTCCTCATTCGGACAAACCTAGACTGTAAAGTATAGCTTTGTTTTGAGATGCTTGAAATACTAATTAATCCTATCGGTAATCTGTCACTATTAGGGGTGTCCATTACTGTCAATTACTGGTTCTGACAGCAGCACAGCATATGAAGTGTTGATCAGTGTTAAAAGTGACCTCGAAGCTGGGAGTTGATGTGTTTGTTCCTAATGCATCGTTACTCCGAATGATCGTTCATAATAATTATGTTAGTAAGGTATCACAGGTATTTAAAAAAAAAAACTTGAGAAATTGTCCGACTGCTGAAAACCTGTTAAATACCAGTCGTCATAAGCTTATGTTTACTACGTCAACTACGGAGAAAGTTTTTTATTGAGTAACAATATGTAGACTGATTGCCTGACCCATCTTTAATAGACAAACTTAATTAACCTCTTGTGGCCTTATTCTGAAGTAAGAGACGACGGCATAATGTGTAAATGTATAAACAATCACAAAATAATACAGGAATAATACAGGGTGTCCTGTATTAAGAGGTTCTAAATCAACCTGTATATAGACGATCCTTTGCTCTATCTAATCAACCTAACAAAAATAAGAAATAAGTTCGCTTTTGTACTCGTATTAACCATAACTATTGCATAATTAAAAACTTTTCGTTAATCACGTTAACATATATGTATAGCTTAAAGTATTTTTAATACACAAGGGGTTAAAACAACTAAGGTTCAACATTAAACTTCCATAGGCAGCCATAACTTAAGACGCGTGTGGTAAAATTAAAATATTCATAGCGAGCTCCGAACACATTATAATCTGTAAGTATGAAACTTCAACAGTTCGGGAGTAAATGCATTTAGTTTACAACTCAAGGGATTAATTTTTAATAAACTTGTCTGCATACGGGTAATTTACTTAATAATTTTGGTTAATTACTTGATATACGAATATTAAGGCTATAATATAAACGAGTTGTAATGTAGAAAGGTGCTGGGAAACTATTTTTTAAAGTGTATTCTATTGTTAAATATGTCCCTTTCTTCAAAATTTTGGTACAGTCAACAGCATAAATAAGTGATCATTTATGTTCCTTGTCACTTTAACGTCGTGTTTGAAATGTCATACAAAACTGTGAAACAATTGAAAGCGACAAGGTACATAAATGATCACTTATTTATGCTGTTGACTGTACTAGATTTTTGTCTAAAAGATTGTACGCATACCTAGCAAGTATCCAGTACTTAGTAAGTAGTGTTCTTCTGTGCTGTGTGTCTAATAAAAATAAAAAACCGGCAAAGCGCGAGTCGGACTCACGCACGAAGGGTTCCATACCTTTATCAAACAAAAAACGGCAAAAAAAAATCACGTTTGTTGTATGGGCACTAAAATATTTATTTTATTCTGTTTTTAATATTTGTTGTCATAGCGGCAACAGAAATACATCTGTGAAAATTTCAACTGTTTAGCTATCACGGTTCATGAGATACAGCCTGGAGACAGATAGACGGACATTAGAGTCTTAGTAATAAGGTCCTATTTTACCCTTTTTTGTACGTTACCCTAAAAGTGAGTCAATTTAAAAACTAAGAAGTTGTGGTTGGAGAATTCTGCCCTCCTACAGAAAAAAGGCACATCTACTATATGAATTGTATTGAACTTCCAACCTTATTGAGACCTTTTGAGAGTTTAATATGCTTCTATGAATTAATTGCACTTGTGCCTTTTCTCCATAGGACGGCAGAATTGCCGTTCTCAACATTTCTCGAGATTGGGACATCTCTAGTTGTAGGTATAGGCAACAATCAAGATATTTCAATACATTCCTTTGCCATGTAGAAGGGTAATGTAATGATTAATGGGCGGACGACGGTTGCAATATACGTCAAAATCATTTCAAACGATATAGATAATATGGATATGATTATAATTGGTTTAAAGAAGAGAACATAATTGCAAAATAGTTATATGATTTTATTGTTGTAGTAAAAGATCGAGCCTTTAGATGCATCGTAAATTAGATTCGTTTTATCAAGTATCCATTTACGAATTGTGATTTCATTTACCATAGCTATTTTAAAAATAAATATTGAAGGAAACGCACATAAAGTCCAAAGTGAAAACGCCAATGTGATTGACAAGTCTAAGGCGTAATAGATATAAACACTTAATTGTCTTAAGACTCTCAAGAGGAGTTAATTTACAAGAGGCCAGCAATTTCTTAATATCCTAATTATCTTCCATGGAGGATAGACGTATTTTATACTTACTGATATATTTATAACAAAAACTGCGTACATAAATATTACTGGAAATTTAATAAAACTCAAATCCATCTTATGCTTTCGTCACCATATTGCATCCATTGTCCGCCCTTTAGTAATGATGGAAAATATTCCAAAATGGCGGAGTAAAATCTAATTATGGGTCTGATTAAATGTTATGCACCTCAAAAGCGGTGGATAAATTAATTGCCGGTTACAACCGGAGTTGAATTGCACTGTTAATTAATCCGGTGAACCCGATATCCGTAAATAAGCCGAATATTAATGTAGCAATTGTAATAAAATAAATAATTAGGTGGCAAACGTCGGATACACGGTCAATGTGGTGGAAAAGTAATTTAACTATTAATTCAACTAAAAGGTTAAATGTTTTCGGTTGCGTATTGTAAATTGTTAATTAATCAGGTATGATACTTAATTCTATTGTAAATGTGTCATTTTTGGAGCATCTACACTGAAAAAAATAATTGGTCGCTTGTAACAAGATTGTGATTGTTGTACATAAGCGTCTTGGTCCCATACGAGCCTAACAAGACGATAGACACACCAACTAACACGTTAGATACATCAACTATGATGTTAGTTGATTCACTAAAGAAATTGCTGTAGTTAACTATCAGCTTTGGTTGATATAACTAATATCTTAACTATTGTAATCATTTTTTGTCAACTAAGTGAAAATCACTCTTTGTTGGCTCTCATTTTTTTGAGTGTATGGATGATCCATACATCGCATCGGGTCCGTGTCGTCGGTGCACGGGTTTGGATGAAATATTGGTGTCCAGACAGTCCATGTGGTGTGTTCTTTTTTATAAGGAGGATTTTAAATCTTAGACACTTAAGTCAAAGTTCAAAGTGGAAAACTAGCACATAGCGCTTTTTGCACGATGATACTATCTTAAAAAATGTGATGACGGTACACACTCGCCGAGACTCCCCGATACAGGCCAAGAGCGAGTGTGTACATACTGCTCTCGTCTTGTCTCACTCGCTCTTGTCTCGTCTTGTCATACACAGGCCTACGGATTTTATTGAAAATAAAAAAACAAAACCCGCCTTCAAAAAGCAAAAAATAACTTCTTTAAAATGGTAGGTAAATAGGTCAGTCCAACTGAAGTCTGCTTTTGGTTAAAATATTGTTGGACGCCGACTTCAGTTGGACTGACCTATTTACCTACCATTTTAAAGAAGTTGTTTTTTGCTTTTTGAAGGCGGGTTTTTGTTTTTTTAATCTTTTTTTTATTTTATACTTTTTAGTGATCATAATTATGCTGTTATTCTCCCATTTCTCAAGAAACAATAGAACATTTCAATCTCGCCGCAAGCAACGAAGTGGGAAAGTCATAGTCATATATTTAAACCTAAATATGCTTCGTCATAGTCGCTCAACTATCTTAATCGAAATATCTTGTCGCCACCCTCGAAATATATACCGTTTAGGAGTTCCGGTGGCCATCTGTAGTCTTCATCATCAGTTCCACTTCACCAAATAGTGGTTTCCAAGACCAAATACACGAGTTACAATGAAAAATACCAAAATCGCTATAGGTGTGCCTATAAATTTTGAAGAGTTCCGTCGATTCCTCATGGATTCCACCATCAGATCTTCATTTTGAAAAAAATGGGACCAATCTGGAAGCACCAGCTTTCAAATAAAAAAAGAATCTTCAAAATCGGTTCACCCAGTCGAAAGTTCTGAGGTAACAAACATTAAAAATAAAAAAAAATACAGACGAATTGAGAACCTCCTCCTTTTTTTGAAGTCGGTTAAAAACTCAATTGTTTACTAAATAGTAATCTTCGACAATCACTGACTGACTGACTATTTATACTATTTGCGTTTTGTTACACGCCGCTCACGTAGTACAAGAACTAAGCTAGGCTAAGCTAATTTGCAGTGCAGGCACTACTCATTATGCTTCACTAAATAACAATTTAATGGTTGTACTTCACGCCTTCACGAATATTTGGACATAATTAAAAATTAGATTTTTATTTAAATCTATTTTTTTTCTATCTAGATGGAAAAAGTAAAAAACTAATCTAATAACGTATCAAAGACACACACCGCTCTCCCTCATTAAGGCTGTCGCATTAGCAACTCGAGTAAAATCTGCGCAAATTAATTCTTGTATTCAATTTGAACAGTAATTAAAGCAGACGTGAACCGGCCCGGCAATTGGCTGTTGGGAATAAATCCGGGTATATCCGGAGGAAGTTAATGCGTCGAGGTTTTATGTCGTGCGGCACGATGTCTCACTAAATTGGTTAGGTGTTTGGGATTAGGCAAAGTTAATTGTATTATAAAAACTATTTTATGTTGTATAAAATAAAATACTTATTAGAAAATGTACCAGGATAATCTTTTGGTTAAATAGTTTAAAAACGCTTGATGGTTGTTTAAAGTTTCTGTAATAAGTAATAACCCTCTTATTCAAGAACGCGCTATTAGCTAAAGAATGCTTTGTCTGTCATTACGACATTTAAATTTGACAGGAAGCGACAAATAATAATTTGACTAAAATAGGTTTATTGTGCGTTTAATAAGGGGATAAGTATCTGTTTTTTTCAAATACTATTTATAATGGTCTAGTTTAGTTTTAAAAGTATTTTTCTATTCGTTTGATTTAATTTGATAATTGAAGTAAGAAATAATTGAAACGTTATAAAACAACAAAAAAATATTTCACAAATTAATATTCTAATCCCCCATCAACTTCAGCCAACAACCATTGCTTACCTAACCCAATTTCCATCAAATCAAGCAATTAATGCGACACCGAATTTCCAACAGTCAATTTACAAACTATAATTTAATCACAAGCTGTAATCTAACGGTATCGGCTAATGTAAATAAGTTGTATAATTAATCTGAAATTAACAATTGCCGCTGAAGCGTCGTGATTTAGGGGCGAATGCGGACGCAGCACCGGGAGTTGTTAGTTTTAGGATATCAAAGTGTTTTCAATACAGCCGCAATTTGCTCTTAAACAATTTGCTGGCAAGCTTGAATTAACCGGCGAGATTCAGTGGTCTCGTGGGCTCGTAGGCAATATCCATAAAAGGATTACATCTTAAATCCGTAGTAATGCATCAAATTTCGTTTAACACTAAAATTAAAATTATAATTATTTCATGAAAAATCTAGTTGTATTAAAATAAGTGTGCTACTAAAATAAATCAGTAATTTAAGGTAGACTATACTTGTACTATAAGTATTAGACACGGATAAACATACGAGTATATGTATAAAGAGAAAAATATATAGGTACACAGAACACATCCATGGCAAGGAAAATTGTCTAAGCTCATCACATAAATATTACATCTACTTGGGATTGAATTCGAACCCGCTAGTTTTGTAAGGGCAATAACAACAAGATTCATCGTGTCGTAATCGACAATTCATTTAAAAAAAACCTTGGTAATTATTATAACACTAAGAACCTTAATTTCGAATCGCTCACGTGTACAGTTAAAATAATAAATATAAACACGTCCCCGACGCCAAAAATGGCTACACGCCCCTATGCTACTAACAATAGGTAAGGTCTATGCAAGTATACGGTCACGAAGTTAATTTGTGACCCATTTAAAAAAAATAGGCTTGAAGTTGTCAATGTCATTAGAGATGCCATCATTGCAACTTATATGAAACTCAACCTTATTGTTGTAGAATGTCAGATTTACTGGACCTAGGGTGGATCCCGAATATTTTCTTGACATAAAAAATTGACAACTTGGCAACCCAAAAGAAACAGAGGTAATCAACGAAATGTTTTCTTAGTCATCGATTAGCGGTGAATGAGTTCACTTTCATTGATAATAGTAAACCCACTTAACCTCGTAAGGCCCACCGTACAACAAACAGGCAGTTTTTTGTCAGTGGGACTTTGAGTCTACCATCAACGCAATAAAGTTCAATTACGTTTGTTCGATAGTGCCATTTTCAATTTATGAAGAAAGGAAAATGAACTTTATGCTCATTACAATACAGTTCAAATTAAATTGCAATGATAATGTACATCCTATCGCACACTGGTCTTTACGAGGTTAAGTTACTCGTACTTCACTCACAAAACTAATTTCAAGGGTCCACTTAAGAGCGGACACAAGCCAGCCATATTTCTGTTTTTACTCAAAACTTTTTTGTATTCGAAGTATCTATTCGTAAGTGCGATGGTAAAAAATACGAAAACCAATAATCGTTAAGACGGTACTTTTGATGTTTTGTTTGTCGGTCGAGTGAATCAAGTAAGAAAGCTTACAAGTTTTTTGTCAAGTTATCGTTTGAAACAAAAATAAAGTATTTAAAATTTGCTTTTTCATACATAGTAAGCTGGTTATATATCACCATAGTCGAAGTGACATAGTTAATATTTTTATTTTAGCAATATAGCAGCAATCTCTTAAACCGCAGTAGTATTTGTAGTATTTGTACCTTGTAAATAACGCAGTAAACGGATTTTAGTATTCTTTGAACGAATAACTCACTGCTACCGGTGTAAGGCGGTAAATCTATACTTATTATTAATATTATAAAGAGGAAAGATTTGTATTTTTGTGTGTGCATGTTTGTAACTAATAAACTCAAAAACTAATGGACCGATTTCAAAAATTCTTTCACCAGCTACATTACCCCTGAGTAACATAGGCTATCTTTTATTTTTCTGCGCGGACGGAGTCGCGGGCAACAGCTAGTGCTCAATATAGGTATACGCGCCAAATATACAGTATACGGCTCTATTCTACTGGGTAAAATACCATATTGATTTTGACATGTTATCATATTGTCAACGTTATGATGGTTCTTATTTACTTGACAATAATAGCGGCCAAGTTAAACACAATACAATAGCATGTCGACATCAATATGATTTTACGAAGTACCTAGAATACCGCCCCTGGTTATGTTATTCTCGGTTAAATATTGTCATAATATCAATTACAAGTGACGCACCCTCGCTTTGCTGCGGTTTAAAAACAAATAGCCATTCTTAGTTAGTTTTAAATGTGATAATGTAGCTTTGTATGAGTGAATGTTTATTTATTTAAATCTTCAGATACGGACACACATACGTTTTAGAGACAAATTAGTCATTCCTATTTCGGACCGTAGCAATCGTCTCTAAGAAACGACCATATCTTCAATAACTGACTCTAAGTGCGGCCGAAAGATCAATTAATATTCGGTTAAAAATTAAGGTAAAAGAATAACAAAAGTTCTTAGTAAACCCAAGAATATAGGGCGGAAGTACCTTTTTTGGCAACGTAAGGTTAAAATGAGTATAAACACTTCTATCAAAAATACTGTTAGGGATATTAAAAATAATATTCATAAATAGCTAAGACTGAAGGTTAGTATAAACATAAAATATAAAAATAATTTTGTAACTTCATAATGCTTTACATATTAATTAAAATTTAGAATGGCCAAAAACGGTACAAAGATTGCGAAAACCGGTACTTTTCCCTACCTTTGATTCATCCATAATCAACGTATATCTAAATTACAAATCTCTCGTTACACTTACACTGTACTACAACTAACTTGTCTCTCGACATCACCTTTCAGCACATATCTTGCATTAATTGAAGTGGATATAAATACTTACATGTATATGTTAATTTGCGAGACGTAGAAGGAGTGATTTGCATGTACGTGTGTTAAATTCTAAATTGATAACACCTTTGATTGAAACGGCGTAATTACGAATATTACAGCTTTGAGGTTTAATCATTAATGATGACGTTACTTAGTTATGACTAGATTTATAGTAAGTGTCACGATAAGGTCGTTTCGTAAGTAGTAACGATTGTACATACACAAGTTTGGAAAAAGAACGAGTTAATAGGGAATATTTCAATAAAAGTTGATTCATTTAACAAACAGTTGAGAAAAATCATGTTTTGAATAGCTATAAAAATAACCAAGATATAAGTCAACAAAGATTTGTTCCTATCTTTTTCTAGCAAAACATAAATTAACATGGAGTTTATATGGCCGACCTGTTATATGACGTCACAGTGCATATCGGATCTCTTTGTCTAATCGTTGTCTAATTAGCAGTTGTATTGTCTCTAAAATTTGTCTGAGCACGGTGGTTAGTCGTCCAAGGATGGATTGATATGTATTTAAATAAATATTAAAAAGATAAAAACCCCCGATTGAATGGCGGCCGGAGCCAGAGCCAATTCAGACCTTGGGTGTTATTCTCTGAAAAACGGCGGTCGGTCGAACGAACGAGCGAAAGCGCAGCGGTGAGTTTAAGTAGTCCCTCCGAGCGAGCAAAACACAGCGCGTGCATTCTCAATTAGGCAGCTTTATACGTTCTAGAAGCCATGCTGCCAAATTGAATAAACGCCCTAATATGTGTTTTGTTCGCTCTGACGGGACTACTTAAACTCGCCGCTTGGACAATCACTTGTTCGTCCGTCCCTCCGCGTTGTTGAGAGAATCACACCCCTTGTATCTCTTAAACGGCCTAACCTATTTTCATGAAACCTATCTTAGAACCGTCCCAATTATACTACCTTTAAAAAAAAACGCGTCCAATTCCGTCCATCCGTTGGGGAGCTACGATGCCACAGTAAGACACACATACCCAGCATTAATCATTAATATTTACGGATACCTTAAAAACAGTAATACGGTGCCACAGTACCAGTTTAGTGTAGTCCCATCCCTATAATGTAAACGGTACATCTGAAACACCGTCACATCTCTAATTAATATACATAACAAAGATTCGCGGTGTGTACTTTCGCATCTACATAATCCATCTCAGCAGTTCGCATTATGTCATAATTTATGCGCTGACATAATTTCAACCTTGTCTTGTTTGTTCTTAGGCTGGTTTAGCGCTGGCACGGTGGCTGTGAAGTAGCTCTTTAATTTTTGATGACCCAGATGGCAGATTCTATGGGGCGGGTTGAGTTAGGTTGAACTATGCCATGATTAAAGTTAGTTCCAGCAGAATGGCGTTTGTTACTTGCCCTGTGTTATACAGGCTGTTTACAAAGGTCAGTTAGTTAGGTAAATGTACCAAAAGTTCTGAACGTTTGTACCAATTTGGTTGACCAAAACAAGTTCAAAAGTTGTTTATACTTAGGAGGAATTGGTTGTGCCAATGTTATCTTCGATAATAACTTATTAAGCCGTGATTTTTTTTTAACTTATTGTATGTAGGTACCTAATTCTTTTTTTAGCTTACTAGCCATTGCTATTTTTGTCAAACTTAAAGATTTTCCTTAAGAACGTTTGACTGTTATCAATCTTAGAAAACTTTTGCTCATATAGACTTAATCCTGTAGTATGTTTATCAGTGAGAAAAATTACTTTTTAATGTTACTTTGCCGTATTATCATGACGTAAACGTAACCAAGTTGTAATTAAGTCTTAATAAATCAACTTCGTACTTTACCTCTCCAAAGTACTTACCTCGTTACCAAGCCTTTACAAAAGTTAACGAGCTCTTAAAATTCAATCAAAGATGAACAAGTGTTGTGGTTACGAATATAATAATAAATATCAGGGGACAATCAACAATTAAGTATGTATTTCTCTATAGTCTGTGTCAATTGAAATTGCCAAAGATGTAAACAAATTAGTACTGTTTGATACACCTCAAATACTCATCAAGCGTGTTTTTATTTAAATCAACAAATTACGAATAGTTATTTAATCCTAAATTTAATGTGAAAGTAAAGATCAAGTGAACAAATCATAGCTAAGACCTCACTTGATCTTTAAACGCACGTGATTATAGAGTAATAATGGTAAATTGTTTCGTTTGGTTGTGTTTACATCTTTACCAATTCCAATTGGCACAGACTATATGTTTATATTCGCACCTTCAGAACAATAGTGACCTAATTCAAAATTTCTGCTTTCAAACTTTAAGTCATAAATTTATTATGATAGAGACCTAATTCGAAATTTAAAATTACTGAATTACGTCACTATTGTTTTAAAGGTGCGATATGTTTATCGTTGTCTAGTGACTATAGTAAGCACAAGCCTAGAACTTAGTTTCGGACTGGGTCAGTTTGTATGAGATTGTCCTCTGATATTTCTTATTGAATTATTTATTCCTTCCAAAATTACGATTTTTTGGCCCTTCGTTATCATATAATAATAATTTTTTTTTTTGAAATGACTTTAATATAGGAACAGTCGGCCTGATAAGTTGCACTTTTGTACCGTGTCGCTTTAACGTCTTTGACAGATTAGTGCAGCGGTTCAAACATGACGTTAAAGTGACAAAGCATTAAAGTGTTCAGCTACGTATTAAGCCACCCTACTTTGACTAATTAATTAACTGTGTCGCGTCTACATCAAAACACCGTTTATTATTCTTTGTTCTCGTGCCTAGTACATGTAGAAGTATAAGTCTGGGACTTATTTAATGTCGTACTTAGAACTTCACGCCATAACGTGATTAATGATTATGTACTTAGCTTTTAACATTAATTATAATTACACTTTGCAACCCTTAACTTTTGTTTAAGCAACGATACTTACATTTACGGGTTTTCTTTACTGCTATTAAGTGATAAGGTCTTAATGGTAAGTCGATTATTAATATTATTATGACTGTAACAGTTCTCTAAGACATGTATTCACTTATACACCGTGCCCGGGACTTATCCTAGGGATTTTAACCATTGATTCTAGACCCTATTTGGAGATATAATGTGGTATAACATGTAGTCCAATAACGCATAATTTCCGAGATTTTTATTATTTAAAAAACAATTCCATAGTTAATTTAATTTGAACTCTGTCACCTTAACCTAAAGCATTATTTACTAAGAAAGATTCATGTTGTGAGTAACAATATTATCTACGTACAACATAAATTAATTTAATCAATTTCTTAGTAAATAATGGTTTAAGTTAAGGTGGCAGAGTTCAAATTAAATTAACTACGGGATTGTTTTTTAAATAATGAAATCTCGGAAATTATGCGTTATTGCCTATTGGACTACATGCTATACTACATTATACATATACTCCAAATAGGGTCTAGAATCGATGGTTAAAATCCTTCGGGTACGTCCCGGGCACGGTGTATATATCGTGCAGGGGCGGGGGACAATCTCACGCATACTGACGCTGTCTCAAACTAAGATCTAGGCTTGTATTATGGGTACTAGACAACGCTAAAATAGGGAAATACATAGGCACTTAAATGGATAAAAAATATTCAATATTCAGGTATAAATACTCGCGCTCATCACACAAATATATTTGCTCATCAGGAATCGAACCTACAACCAAGATTTTTATGAATAGATAGAAGATTATACTGTCGTATTTTTCCTGCCTTTTATATCAAGGTTGCATTTTTTTACTTTCCACACCCGCCGTTTAATATGAAGCCCCAATTATAAAACTTTTTCGGCTTGTTCGCTAAATCATCGGACCGCCATCTTGAGTAAAACAGTTGATCCAATTATTCTCGCAAACGAACTGAATGACAAAGTGGGGATTACCGCTTTTGTTGACAGCCTTAATAGTATTACGCTGCGTTTAAACCAGTCGAGTTTAGAGTTTAGTTACTGTCGGTTAAACTTGGCTTTACAATTACACTGTGTCATAACTCATAAGTATGAATTAGACGGGAGTAATCGTTTAAAATGATTAGCTACAAAGCTTACAAATATGTGTAAATATTCAAAAGTTTAAGGCAATTTAGACTGTATTATCATCATTATCACAACCCGCCCACTAGGTCTTTAGCTGATTTCCCCTTAAGTTCATAATGTCATTGGTCCAACAAATATGGGTCGTGTAAAATTTTACATTAAAATCAGAGGGCCCTGCAAAGATGCACTACGCTAACTAACGTTTCTATTCGATTCGTTTTTAAACCAATCGCGTCACTGGTAGACCACGTGACTTTTCGTATCACGTCATCTCCCAGTGACGCGATTGGTTTAAAAACGAATCGAATAGAAACGTTAGTTAGCGTAGTGCATCTTTGCAGGGCCCTCAGATCTGAGTAATAAATTAACTGTCGCCTATCTTAAACGCAGAGATCTTTTCGTTGGCAATTATTGCTTAGGGACTACCATAGGCGCTCTTGGAAAAATAAAACGCAAATTCAAATTAAGTATGAGTTAAAGATTACTAAATCTTTAATAGTGTGTTATAATTTACACAGATAAATAAAATAGAATAAATCGGCTGTCGCTGTCAGGTCAGCTAAACATTCTTCACCGACTTCTAGATTGAAAATCTTTAAATATCTTAACGCAATCTTGGTTTGTGTAAGTATTTAATCATGCAATCTTATCGTATTTATAAGGACAGTAATTACTTGCCTAGCTACTAAGTCACTTGCGGCGTGTAAACGAAGTATTGATTATCTTGCTGTATTGAACACTTAAAAACATTAACGCTTGAAAAGAACTTTATTACTTGAAATAAGCGAAGTTGTGCGTAGCTAAAATACTTTTAGTTAGATAAAATTTGTTAGGAATAACGTTTTTATTGGTAGTGGGATTTATAGAGTAATTGATTCTTAAAAAAACACTCGAACGTTGAAAATATTGCAGTCAAATAAATAAATTGAAGTTTTCATTCAATATTGACACTAAAATATATTGAAACAAATAACATAAGAATACAAGTTTCTGTAAAAAAGTTCATTTTTTAAATAAGCTTTTTGTGCCGACTGCTTTTTTTTAAAGTTATATATGCTATCGATCGAGATGAGTCCAAATTCGGTGGCCTTATGTGAAGCACAGCGGATATCCTGTTGCCACCTCGATACCATCATGAATCAAATATATATTCGATGACATGATACAATCGATAAAGTGAATTATGGGTTATAGGTTAACATAAACGCATTCAAGTAGGCCTTGTAAATCGTAAACCCGATGACAATGATGAATGTGAATGAAAACTGGTACGTACCAATTTACGTGCAAAGTGTTCGTTTTTATTGATCACTAGTTGTCCGTAGCCGGCGCCGCCCTGAGGCCCTACTTTGAAATTCGAAGTTCGAAGTTACGTTAGCTTCATCCCTGTCACTCTTCATTCGAGACTAACTCGAGAGAAAGGGATGAAGGTAACGTAATTTTGAACTTCGAATTTTAAAGTAGGGCCTCTGGTGTAATTTTTTCATAAATCCTTGTCCTTATAATTAAGATCACAACAAAAACGAATCGATCGAGCGATTCTCCAGTTATGGAGTGACCAAGGAAAACCTGGATTCATTTATATATGTATATAGATAGATAAGTATAAGTTTAAAGTTAAAAATCCTTATGGTTCTTATTACCTGTTACTTGATCAGTGTAAATCTACCGCAATCTCTTGAAAATCCTTAAAAGTGACTGAACTAAAGGATTATCCGCTTGGGAAAAGACGTCGGATGTGAGGATTTTACGTAGACCAAGCTTTTACGTACATCTTCGTGTAGCATAAGCGTTTTTATCCAGTTACGAGTACGAGTATACGTACAGGTCGATTCACAAGAGCTGGCACGAATGGATTGAATGAGTGAACGAAAGTATACCAGTGTGTTATAGTACATTATTGCCTAGGCATGGAAGTAGGCAATTGCGGGCCGAGTATTGTTTTAAAAATACGAAGCCCGCAATTGCTGTTCCTGCCTAGGCAAATATAGTGCTTTTCTCCAAAATCGCAAGTTTTTTTTTGTGTTGGAGTAAAATCTTCATCGCTTGAACTCAATTTTTAAATTGCATACAAACAAACTTCATGTGAAAAAACCATCACTCTTTACCGCCTTTTTGTTTATGACAAGGAGAAACGCAAGATTTGTTTTTTTTAAAAACAAGCTATTCCAGACACAGATAAAAAAGTTATGTTTCGAATAAAAATTGGATGTATAAGACTTGTGCCTTCATTTTATTATGGGCTTTTTCACTTTTTAAAAAGTTGTAAGCTAGATAGTAATGGAATTTGTATGCAAGCACGCAATGTTTTTTTTTTTATTTGAGATCTGTCAGTAAACTATGTCCTTCGCGTCTCTATATGTAGATAGTAATGTCAACATTTCCAGACATTTTTGAGAAAAAATAATAGGTTTTCGGTTCAAAATTCGAACATCATCGGTTCAATGGACGGTACTATTGAGAGGTGACATTATTTTTCTTCATTCCATTCGTGCCAGCTTTAGTGAATCTACCTGTAGTTTTGAAACTATAATCCACGTCAAAAAAGAATATGGCATAGAGTAGGCAATCGAGCACACCGATGATAGTTATGATAAATAGGATCTGAGACCCATAGGAAATTTCCATTCTCTAAACTATAATCTTATTCGTATGCGCTTAAAGGTGCTTTTCCAACGGCGGCGCGAGACGAGACGAGGTGGGACGAGAATTGAAATTTGTATTGAAAAATCGCGCACGCCCAACGCGCGCGCGCCGTGGAAATGGGTGTTTTAATACAAATAAAAATTCTCGCGCCACCTCGTCTCGTCTCGCGCCGCCGGTGGAAAAGCACCTTTACACACTGTCGCCGATCCGATTCACCGATCCATTATATGTATGCAATTCGGTCGCGTGCGTTCTTATTTTGTACTACAGGATCCTATCGGGAGATCGGATCGCCGGCAGTGTGTAAAGGGCTCTAGAGCTGCGATAAGAGCTGTATTTAGAAACTTTTCTCGACTGTAATGCTCGTCTCGAGATGCGTCAAAAATGACATCTGTGGCTTGACGTTTACTTTGTCGTATCTTGTGACGTTTTATAGTTCTATAGTTTATTTACGGCCCTAATATTGCAAATGCGTCGCCAACCATAGACTCAGCTGGAATGTCTCTATGCTAGTAATATGAACAGAGGGGCTATTGCGTAACGCACTCGCAATCGTTTTCATTTTGAAAATCGATGGCTTGTCTGCATACAAAATGAAAACAATTGTTCCGCTTTGAAGCCGATTGCGATTGCGAGTGCGTTAGGCAATAGCGACGCTGGCTGGGCATCTATGCAACATGGTAAAAACCAAATCGTTTTTGACCTGTTATTGTATTATCAATGTTTTGATAGCTCTTATTTACTTGACAGTACCTTAATGGCGGCTGAATTAAAAACAATACCATAACAGGGCAAATACGATTTGGGTTTTACCGGCTAGAATAGAGGCGCAGTTATTATCCCGCACCGGAACACAACAATGCGAACACTGATGCTTGGCGGTAGTTATCAATGTCTCGTACGATACATTGATACCTAACACATATCAAAGCTCACTTTTCAAAATCGCACTTTGAGGTGATCCGGTGCCGAGCGGTTATGTCTGCGCCAACCTTTATCCGTAATTCTGCCATCCTGAGCCAGTACGCAGTAACTAATATAAACCTCCTGTAGTAAAATCCACCTTATTACTAATAAATAGAATTGAATCTGCTTTGGTGAATGATTTTAAGATACTGCTTATTGGCTTTAGGAGGGCAGAATTGGCAACTTATGAAGCAACTGGTCTGAACTATAGACAAAACACATATCGTCCCTTTACTTTCTCAACGTCGTATCTGATCGAACAGTTAGATAGGAAAGTAGTCTTTATTCTATAGGGAACATGAGTGCTTTTCCTATCTAACTATTCGATCAGATACGAGGTTAAGAAAGTAAAGGGACGATATGGCGAGGTCCTTATAAAGTTATATGACTTAATTTCATCTTTAAAATAATTCTTCCAACTACACTGGCGAGCAAATAAACGGGTAATTTTGTAAAGAATTTTATTTGCTCGTAAGTATTACTCGGGCGAACTCCCTTTGTCCGCGCTGAGTTAACAACTTTATCCTTTGCAAATTACTTTTTCTTTTTTCTAATGATCTTTTTCGTTACAGGTAAGTACGGCGGTTTTTCAACAAGGGTAAATACATTTTTACTTGATGAGACTTAGTTCATAATGTTTCAATTCGGTTATATTTTTAAAAGCATTTGAAATTGTTTAAACGGCAACGTTAAGCTGTAATGATTTGTTCTTAAAGAAATAAGTTTTCAATTTAATGGGGTAAAAGTAAAATCTCAATAGCCAATTCATAGCGTTTATTTTAATCTATCTATATTTATAAATATAAATCAATTACTCCATGTATGTCGGAGCATCGGAAGAATGAATTGGCTGATTATTTTGGTAAACACATATAGACATATAGGCGGCTTTAACAGCTAGTAGGTTATAAAAATCACGAATACTAGGTAGGACTATAAGTACTTGCCAAAATCTTATACTCTCTTAACAGTATAAACCGAAAACCGTTAAAAAACCCTAAGATGATTGCTTATTACGCTAGAAATCAGACACAAAGGGCATTGGGTAAATTTGTTTGAAGAATATTGTAATTTTTTTTTCAGCGGCCACGGATGATTTTTACATTGTTATTTAGAGGACCTCTAAATACACATAGATATATATAATTTATGGCGTTAAATAATATCGGAGCGGAGATTTTAAAGATTTAAGTATTAAGTTTTTAGTACAAAAGTACGCCCAAGTATGAATATTTAAATATCTCGGCTCCGATGCACTTAAGAGTATTACATTACATAACAAAATATGTTTATTTTTAATAATTCTATCATAATTTACCACTTTTACGAATGGCCGCTCACCTTGAAAATGTATGAATTTTACAAATGACAACACTTACCCAAATCCCTTTCAGTATAGCAACATTTTTGTTTTAAAATAAGCACATTTAAAATTTGCTCTTCTGCTACACCACAAACACACAGACGCCGCCGATTAAAATAAAACAAAATAAAACGTAACCATAGACGCGCAAATTTTAAAAATCGAACGCGTCACAACACTGCCGCGGACAGCGCCCCTTGGGCGGGCGGGGCGGAAGTAGGTTGACCACTCGTCTGGTCGACTTATTACGGGACGTCCTATTTTAATTGCTGAAGCTGCAAAGTATTGGAAATATATTCACCTAGGTCAGCGGTTATTTAGTTTTGTTTTTAGTCAGATGTAAGTGAATTAATGTTTTTAATTTGTTTTTATTCTACAAGCGTGTAAAGTAAGACGTAAGATGTTAGTAAACCGCAAGCAAAATGATGTGATAATGCATTATGGATCCATATTAGTAGAGAAATGTTTTTCTTATTACCGAAACGTCAAACTAAAAGTATGAACGTAACTGCTTTAGTCATTCCTTTTAGATTCCAAATGCGAATACTTTCAGTTTAAGCGGTTTCCAACGTTTCACTAGCTGGTATTCGTTTTAAATTCAACACGATTTAAGTAAAAGTTCGTGCAATACAGAATATATCTGCTTTAAATACTAAATCGAAGGAATATTATATGTATCTGAATATTAGAAAACTCTGGGACATTTTCATGGAACTGAAATGTTAATTATACCAATTGACACATGCAATTCAGACTTAAGCAACGAATAATATACTACTAAACTCTATACACAATGCCCAGATGAAAAATACAAGGATATCCAGAAGCTTTGGAAACATGTCTTTCAAAATTATGGTTACCCCGGAAGTGACGAATCCCGCCGTCGTCATGGCAACCGCCGTGTTTACCGCGCCGTATCGATCCGCCGCCGGTGCAATGTGCCCGGGGAGCGATCGCAAATTGCATTCGAATCTAGAATTATTTTGAATTTCGAATACGGACTTTCAACTTACAACGTGTGTTGGGTAAGGTTGTTACATTGCAAGTGGCCAGTGTTGCCAGTCCTTAGTGATTAGATTATTTTATTAATAAATTGTTTTAGTTTTTTTTTGGCTTCGGCTAATAAGAAGTCATTCCAGTACAAATTATAACCTCAAAACCAAGAATAGGTTATAAATTATACTTTAGGTTTTAGGATTGACTTCTTACCGGCCGGCACTACAAAATATTGTAACCGAATAACTATTGACTATAAAAACAATGTTTATTAATGACTGATAAACTACGAAAACATACAACTTCACGAATTCTTGCTGTAAAAATTTAATGAAAAAAACAACTTTCACGTAATATAAAAATCAAAGCGGTCTTCATTCGGAGATAAAATAAGCGGGCTTAGCAACGCCCTTATTAAGCCTTGTTTCTATTTATTCTCTCCCTCAATCAGAACCCTTTCAAGTGCCGTCGATTATACGAACGGTAAATAAATCACCGTTTTCCTCTTTCTCACCAAACTCTGTTTTTATTCGTCATGTTTTAACGAATAACAATCTATAAACACTCCGTTCGGGCTCGGTACAGTTTTATTATAATTTACTTTAGAAAAATAACAAAAATATGAGAATTAAAGCAAAATGTTTAGTTGACAACGGTATACAAAATTTTAATTAAATGGCAACGATGAAATAATCCTGTTTTTTTTAAACTTTACGTTCATTTCGAAGTAACCATTTTATTTCGATACCAGACATGAAAGCAACGTTACAGAGCGAAGATCAGGGGCCTGTTTTATAAAGCTACAAATTAAAATTAACAGGTTACAAGTTTCCATTTGACACAACCTCGACCAATGACTACCAGCCATTTGAAGAGTGTTGCCAGTTTAGACCTGTAAAATTGATACTTGTAGCTTTATAAAACGTGCCCCAGATATGTTGGTTTATTTAATTTATCACAGGTTTGAAGCTTTTGCTATAAGCCTAGTCAATCTTGGATAGGTCGTCGATGAATTCGCACTCAAGAATCACGAGCACCGTTACCGAAAACTAATCACAAAACAACATTGAGAACACTTTAATATTAACCGCCTGTTTCACAATCGACAAGTAAAGCATATTTGACAGATAAATTTAGCCCTTTCTCTTTCTTACACCTAAAACTAGACAAGGAGAGAACCAACTTTAAATGGCAGATAAATTTACTCGTCCATTGTGAAACAGGCCCTAAATGTCATAATTATTTAATAAATCAAAAAGGTAAGCTGCCAGTAACATTTACAAACGAAACTCTTTGCTCGCGCCCGGCTCGCTCTTGCCTTTATTTTCGCGTGGCAACACCGATTTGTTTTTTAAACGCGGTTGCGTGTGGACCATTGCTTTTAATTTAAGTAATTGCTTCGTCAATCCCGGAAGATTTATTTTGTCCTTTGTTCGCTCCTTCCGAAACGGTATTAACCGCGATAACGATAAATTCCGAGACCATTGTTCTCTATTTATTAAATTTGGTTTACTTAACTGAATTTGCAAAGGGATTTCTTTTTTTCTTATGCCCCTTGTTTCCGGCGATGTCAATTCCTTCATCAACGTACAAATCGTTCGCTCACATATTGTTTGCCAGTTCATCTTAACTTAAAATCGGTGTCCAATTTGTCATAAAATAAACACAACTAACAAAGAACTAAAAAACCTACCATTTTTTTCCATTATTCTGTAGCGAATAGGGATTTTTATACGGGTTTTATTTATTCAACGGTTTGATTACTAGGATGTATCTTTTTTTTTTGCTAGTTTTTGCACCTGCCTGTATAACGGCTACGACACCTGCTGAAGGTACCAAGATCCAAATCGTGTAACTAATTTATCATATATCTACAACGGCTTTTGAGTATGGTTTTAGCCTTTTAGACTGAATCGAAAGAAATGAATACTATTCCCACTGCTCGTTTCTAAGATAAAGAACTTGAATTAGTTCGCTATTGAAAGCTATTTCAAAGGTCAATCTTATTATGTATTCATTGTAATTGTGATTGAAGCCTTCAACGAATTCCGTTTACAAATATTATTTTTATGGTTAATTTACGAAGATAGCGAATTTTAAAAATTAAATCGAGCAAGCAAACAACAATCGGTTGCGTTCATGTCAAATGTAATTTATTCCTCGCAGAATGTAAACAGGAGAATACGCAATCGAATTTTAAATTATGGAACAGAATTGAATATTTATGCCGACTTTTCTTTTTATTTTATCCTTTATTTCGGCCAGTTCGAAAATTAAACTGTTGAAAGGTTGGATTAAAAACCTAGCTGGTTAGGATATGGCATCTTGAAGATTAACCAATAAGTAAGTTTGTCCACCTGAGTTTAATACATATTTTTATTTTAAATGAACATTGAGAGTCTCGACGTGCTCATGTAGGACCTGATCACCCGTCACCTTAGATCATAGATTCAAAGGTTGTTCCTATACATATAAAACATCTAGAGCAGTCATAACCTCGACAGTCGATACACTTGTCTCGGTTCAAATTACCGATGCAGTACGGTGTCGTGCGGTGCAACCCGAGCGCAAACGGAAGGACTTGTCGGTAGGGTTACGATTTTGCAACCAGTTGCTGTAGGGATTAACTGTGATTACAAAAATAAGGTACTTACTTAGTCATAGTCATAGCATTTATTGCAAACCATAGTTGTACAGATCTTAAAGTTAATTACAGTACATTTAGATTCATATGGGCCCTGTGAGGGCGTAGCAATTCTTAATTCTAGTGAGCAATTACCTAAATAATTTCGTGTTAATATTTGCGATTGCATTTTCATTATAATTTCACATTCTCGAATTCCAGTTCATATTCTAAATAAAAGGAGGATTTGCATGGAATCTTTTCAAAGTATATTAAGGATGTCATTTGATTAAAATAGGCAATTATTCGTTCGAATAGATTTAAATTAAGTTACAAGTTGTAGTGGTGGTGTTATATCTGGTTATTATAAGATGGTTATCTGGTTACTTTAACTCGAATGAGCACCTGGTGCTGCCAACATCACAATACTAAAACCCTTAATCAAAAATGCATTACCTACGTTCATTGACTATTGTGTTGTATGTTGTGTCCTTCGCGATTTGGTAGCGCTGCTGCCACGGCATTAATAATGTTTTAAGGCGTCCGCTGTTACAGCACTGCGCTGCAAAATGAAATGATGAAATCTTCCGTGGGCGCCTGTCCAACCTTACCGCTCGCGAGTTTCTTGCTATGAGTTCCTAGTGACGTTGAAGGTGTAAACAGGACATTCAGCGCCATCTCGCGACGACACTTGCAGTTTCACGGTAGTTCCCAATTTGAAACAGGAATGTTAACCACTCACGTGCTTTGTGTATCCAGAGTTGCCAGTGATAGCCCTTATTTGCTTACAAATAAGGTCGATCAAATTTGCACTAGCAATCAAGTAGAGTAAGCAATGTATGTAAATGGCTTCTGCCTGAAGTAACAACACTCGATAGTTTACTTTATTACTGGGGCACGTTTTATAAAGCTACAAGTAACAATGTTACAGATCTAAACTGGCAACACTGCTCAAATGGCTGGTCGTCATTGGTCGAGATTGTGTCAAATGGAAACATGTAACCTGTAAATTGTAATTTGTAGCTTTATAAAACAGGCCCCTGGTCAACGGTAGAAACGTCGTTGCGAGATTTGCGAGGTCTCGCGAAATGAAAAAAAAAACGATTAAAAAGCACTAGGTATAACCTTCTGAACGCAATGTTACATACCTACTTACGTTAACACTTGCAAGCAAATGACAGTAGATAAGCAGCTTGACTTTCTACTTTATAGACATATAGTTGTGGAGGTTTATTTATAGCTTACGTACAACCTTGACGGATGCATTGAACCTGTCGGATATCCGTCAATGGCGTTGAAAAGGATAAAATCTGGCGTGTTAGTAGACAGTGGTGCGAAGACCCGTATCTTTTTAAACTGAATTTAAATAAAGGAAGCTCAAATCGTATGTGTTTTTCAAATCTGGGAGGTACATATGCCTTGAATTTTATAATGCAATCTAAGTGCCAGAAGCACCCCTGCCCGTTGCCCGTAATCGTTTTTGAATGCCGTCTACGACTTCGCATTGAGTTTGCGGACGTTGAGAAAACGAATTTTCCGGTCGAGTTGGGTGCAGACCTTGTAAAGAGGTTCCACGTTGAATCGGTGAGGGCATAGACAAAGTGCTTTCTAGATAGAAAAGCACTGGGGGTTCGGGCAAATGGATTCTTATTTAATTCTATGGATTTGAAAGTGAAAGTGAAACGACTGTATTGCTTTAGTTTTCGGTTAGTAAACGGGGGATGAAAGGTGTTAGCAGATGTTAAATAAAGAGTACGCAACATAGGTACTTGCAGAGGCTAAAATACAGAGTGAAATCTAAGTCGTGAAACAAATGATCACCTCTGTGTTCTACCCACGAATATGAACAACTTTCACTATGGGACCAACTCTGAAATCACAAAAAAAAACAGCTGTTTCATAGAAAAGTTCAATACGTACTCGACCAAAATGTATTTCACGTCTTAGATTTCACCCGGTATGTATGAATACTCAGCATCATTAATATCAACATACTTGAGTTCTTTTCATGTCGCTTTCACGTCGTTTAAGTTTTATATATTAAATTTACAGGAATCAAAGCGACAAAAACTGTGAACACTGTTTGTCAATGAACCATTTTCCTTTTAATCTAATAAGATATAATTATGTAAATGACTGTTTGTGTTCCAAATAAATAAATAAATAAAAGACTAAAAGCTAAGTAAATCAACATTTTTAGTGGAGGACAGGAATTGGGCAGGGACTCCGTCTTGATCACTATCACCATATTATCCTTTAACCTACCGCCAAGCAGCAGTGTTCGCATTGTTGTATTGCCGTGTGGGGATGAGACAACCAGATAAATTATTAGCATAGATGGATTCCATCTTAGTCATTCATCATTAGGAGTCTAAGGGCCGTATTAATAAATTCATTTTGACTGAGATGCCCGTCACAAGATACTTCAAAGTAAACGTCAAGCCATAGAACACTGTCATTTTTGACGCATCTTGAGACTAGGATTATAGTCAAGATCAGTTTATTAATACGGATCTTAGGATTGCAGTCTTGAGAATTCAAATGTCTATGAGTCTCAGATCCAACTTACTGGGCTGTGTGCTAGTGTGCCTTCCTTTTCATAATAAAAAAAATAACGCGACTGTAGATTTAAATATAAAACTCGTAACTCAATGTTGTTAAATATTATAATTGAGTAGGTGTATTACTTAAGGTCATTAAGGGTAAAAAAAACACAAAAAATACCTTATCTACTAAAATAAATCTTAGAACTCGTAAGAATCAAACCGCTCATACATGAATATTGTGTGTGTGAGACCAAGTAATTTTCAAGAGGAAGCTACGTTTAATCAGCGGAAAATTAAACTTAGTTCATCATAGCGTTCCCTTACATGCCGTGGATTTACTTAACTTAACTTAGTAAGGCAAACAGACAGACAGGAAGAGGGCGGTATTTATTAAGCACTTGGAAATATTAGCATAACTTAAAACAGACTTTTGGGATGGTGATATATGAGAACATCAAGTTGTTTTAAGGGTACATGCTACAGATAAATTCCTTAAAAAAAATATTACACTTTTTCGAATATTAAAGGTGATTTGAAAACGTTCCGTATGCTTGCTAACTTTATCTCCCGAGTCCTAAATAATATCCTTAAAAATTGTGTATTACAGAAGAAAAGAGTACGTAGGTACCATTCGGTGAGAAATATTTAAAAATGTAGTCAAATACGTTTCAATGAACATTGCAACATGTACTATATGCTCCTGAAATAAGACTGAAAACCGAATCTCAACGTGCTAATTTTTTATTTACATTGCGTGAACCGATACTGATTGACACGTTCTGCTTTAAATTCTCAAAAATGACATGAAGCTGTAAATCATTTATGTAACGACCTTTTGTTCCATACAAACGTATAGAGTCCCATACATGAGTCATACAGTGCTCGTGACGATGACTCCAGTCATCTGGCGGGGGTCATTCACACGGTCAATGACCTGGTGTTTTCCTGATAGGTCCTGTAAATTTTTAGTTATATTTTCAAGTAGATCATTAGGTTTTCATGACTTAATGTGATAAACGGTACACAAAATGGCATGACAGTTAAATCAACTAAAAACCGAGACCCGATTTCATTTAGAGTTTTGACGTGCATCATGTTTCAAGATATTATACGTCTTTTTGATTAAGTCACGCGAATTTTTACGTGCCACGCGAAACTGCCGAGATCGCATGAATAAGTCTGTTGTACTTTTACGTAAATTCGATAAAACATGGGTTATTTTTTAAATCTAGTTGCTGATGCAACTGTAATTGTTATTTCGTGCGATGCAGTCACTTTTTGCCATATTCATAACAGCTTTCCGCTGATTCCATGTTTGTTTTGCCGAGTGCCAAACCTTGACCGACTGACTTGATTTCGTGCTCGGAGCACAATTTGTTGAAGCAAATTGACTTTTCGTGTACACGCCGTGGTATTTGGTTTCTCATCGTTTGGGTTCACGGAATAATTCAAGGAGCGACATTACAGCAATTTACGTAATAAAATCATTAATCCAATGTTATTCAATTATAAAAATTGAGGCATCGTGATGTATTCAATTATAACGGCTGTGTCAGGATTCCCTTCAGTCATTATGTTATTAAGTGATGTTTTATTTTACATTTCATTTACTTAATTACTTTCATTTGTTGTTGATACATACCGCCGCATTTAGGTACGTAACAATTTTTGGACTTGGCAGCCTCCGGGATCATGATTGTATTGTATTGTCATATATTTTAGACTAAACTATACCGTACAACTATAAATAAAGTATTATCTCTCATTATGAATTTTAAATTTGAGATACACTGAAGTGTATTGCGTTTATAAATAATGGAGTTACTACAACAACAAAAAAATCGCAGATTAAGGTCGATAGCAGACCACGATTACCCATTGTCACCTTAAACTTAGTTGTTGTAGAAAAAATACAATTATAGCATTGAAAGGTACACAAAGGAACATTCTGCTGACCCGTATCACAATGTGCGACAGGTAGCCTAGGTATTTATAGGCTCGCTTCCTGCGCAACTGCGCACTGCGCTCGCGCATGTAAAGATGCGCGTGATCTTACTTGTGGTTTGTGGCCCAGTTTGTGAAGAAATAACTATTACATGGACAAACCCGCGATATAATGGTGACCCCTACTTTTAGAAGTACTCTCTTAAACTGGCCAACTGATTGTTATGAAACCTAAGAACCCCACACAAACAAACATACCTTCACGCCTTCATTCCCAGAGTGGGGTAGACAGAGCCACAGGATTACCTACCAATAACTCGAACCATCCAAATTTAAACTCGTTTTCTTTAAAAAAAAAAACACCTTGACCTAATCGGTGCATCCGTTTGGAAACTACGATGCCACAACCAAACTTTCCAACCTTTTTAGCGTCGAGCCTCCCTAGATAGTAATGCCTCATTTCATTTTATTCGTAACAAAACTTCTTCCATTAATTTAGCAACATCGTACAAACGTAATTTTAAGTATTCCGCGCCCCCATGCCGTCTTTCTACGCCCTTTGGTTGCTTACTGGTTGGGGAACCCTGATCTAAAAAACTAACGAATCCTAATTCGGTGGGTCTACGTTTAGTACAGCGGAGATCCTGTTGCCACCTTCCGACTCCATCATCAGTTCAGCTCCTAGATACCATAACATTGCATGGCCCTCGGATTAATTAATTTTAGCGCATTATGATAACGGGAAGCAGTTCCAAATTTACTTACAAGATTTGAACCGGATTGACTGACCAAGCAAGCTAAATCAAAGCTTGGTCAAAATGACAGAAACGAAATTTCTGTCTGTCCGTCTGTTACGCTTTCACGGCTACCGGCGAAGCGATTTAGATTAAATTTAGTATGAGAATAGCTTTAGTCCCGGGGAAGGAAATAGGATACCTTGATCCTGAAAAATTAAATAGTTACCGGGGGATAATTTATTTCTACGCGGACAACAACTAGTATCATACAAAGACAGATTATCCTTCCATTTTTGCAAGCTATAGGGTCCGTTTATAAGCCAGTATCAGCTTACGCCATATGCATGACATCTGCAAGTATGTTGAAAATCTGAAAGCCACGGCCCCCCGCAAAAACTCGCTCCGCACATGTTCAGTAGATCATGTGACGCCGCTTTGGTCGGAATCGGTGCAACGATGAATGAACTTAAATAGTAATCAAAAATTGTCTTAACCTATCATAAAATTGCTGACTATGCGATGCGGAAAGATGATTGGAGAAGGTCTATGGTCCAGGAGTGGTCTTTAGGTCATTCATCATGGTATGGCTGCTATTTTTGCTGACTAGTTGGGTCTTTTATTTATTGATGCGTCACGGTAAATAGCATGTATTAAATGGACCGCTTATTCCCGATATAATGAATTTTAAAATAAAAATTCTCAAAATACTGGAATCACAAAACATATTATTCAAATTTATAGGTAGGTATAGCGAAAACGACAATGGGACTTTTGCATAAGGTTATGAGTTTTATTAGGTGGACATCATATTACACTAAATTCAACACTGACGAAAATCTCTCAAGATGGTATAATATCAACGAACTATTTACAAAGTGGCTTTAATTCGCCTACTGGTATTACAAAAGATTATAGATTTCATGAAAGGCGACGAAGTGTCCCACGATTCACGTGCTGTCCCACAGCCGTGCAAAAAGGCCTTGTTTTAACCTTTGTTACTACAATCCAGCCTCTAAACCCCGTCTGGCTACCTGCGAACCCTTTGCCAGACAGGTACCTAACCTAAATCCGACTTTTTGTCCATTCTCTTCTTAAAAGGTTTTTTAAGACGCAAGTAGCGACCGAGACGGTTAAAGATAAAGACTATTTAGCCCTAACATGCTCATTGGATCAATAACGGCAATGACTTTTGTCATTGTCGAATAAAATCTGAGCATAATAATAAGGTACCCGTATTATCTTGAGTTGGGTTAACTTGTCTATGTTATTATTAATTTCGGTAGAATTGTGATTCATTTACTTACCTGCAAAATTAGCCGAATTAGGCGTTGCCTTTCCGTGTACCGCCAAGATCGTTAGAGGTCTTTCCCAGCAACTGGTTTGGACTCGTTTAAATATGATGTCACGGTATGAAGTCGAGAAACTTAATTTTAACAGAAACAGCGCACGAAAATTAACCTTTCGCAGTTCAAGGTAAGCATTCAATATTACCGAACCATTTTAAAACAGGAAACGTGAACACTCATCAACATCTAGTCAGCCTAAATCTTCTTTTCGACTATTGGGGATGTACGCCTCTCTTAAAGATTGATCGCTACGCATCCAGCGGTTGCCAAACCGTAAACACATACTATTTATTATCTGCATTATTCTTTATTTCACTCGGCAACTTTCTCAGCCGCGAAAAAATCCCCCGAAATCCCGATTGTGCCATTGCGGGGGTACCGCACACATGGGAAATACGAGTTGGATAGGAAAGTTAGTGGGCAGTAATTGTCCATAAAAGTTGGCCATTGTTTAGTTGCAAAAGGGACATTTCCTAGAATTGTACATGGAGCGTGTTTTTTTCGCGATTATTCGAGGCCATATTTTTGCGGTTCCGTTAACCTTACAGCAGCCTTAAGCCAAGTTACATTCGACGAAAACTGACAAAATATATGAAATGCCATGAGCAAACGCACACAAGTATGGGTCAATTCTACATAAATTATTTGACTTCTGCAGTGCCGTTAAATTTTGCAAAATGCCACTTGTCTAGCTCGCCCACTCTGATATTTTTCGCGGTAGAAAGGAATGACACATAGGAATTTTTGTAAGTGTAACAGAAAACATGACACAGCAACTCCAAAATCAAAGATGCATCTGTTACAAAGTGACAATGCAGTATGCCAGCCAACAAAAAACGCGGCTTAAAATGCTACTAAGGCAATTTTAAGTATGTGACACCGCTCTCGTGTGCATTTAGGGATAAAACTGCTAGTGAATTGTTTTCTGCTTAAAGTTAAGATATTTTACATCTACAGAATATGAATTATTTATCCGAGCACGAATTATCCAAAGAACGCAGCATGTTTATAAAGGGAGTACAATTTACGAATAGTTCTTTCTCTCTCATACAGAGAGTTACTGATAAAGTCGCTCAGGTAGAAGAAACTGAATGTTAAAGTAAGTTTGTAACTTTGCCACAAACGACTTTGTTACCAATGAATGAAACGCAAGCATGCGTAAATAACGCTAAATGTATAATTTGTTAGTCTACTGAGTGTTAATTTATTCAGACATTTTGTTTTAAACACAATGAAATTATAATACTATTTAAATAAACACATATGTATATATAAATCCAACGACAGTTGCCATACATACACATAAAATCAATTAACAACACAACAATACGTTAATCGCACACCCACGTACGCTACGCACACACTCACACGCGCATGTGTGTGGACGGCAGCTGCAAAACTCGAATCCGACCGCCCGTGGCTCCCAAACTTTTATTATTAACTATTATGAATTAAAACGTGAACGTTGTGACTTGTGTACGGCTTGTAATTTTGTTTTGTGAAGTTGGGAAGTTATATACAACTATGGTTTTATTTGCACATGTATGTATTGTAATAGAGTTACTAGAATTCCTTTGTGATCAATAAAAATAAAAAGTACGAGTATTAAACTAGCCGTAAAAATAAATCGACAATAATTACTTCGAATCTGTAATTTGTAACTAAAAATAAGTTTACCTCTGTTGGGTACGAGTTGTACAAAATGAGATAAAAAACATGTTTGTTAATATGTTGCAAATAAATAAATATCAGGGGACAATGTCAAACCAATTTACCTAGACCCAAACTAAGCTCTAGGCTTGTATTATGGGTACTAAACTACTATATAAATACTTATATAGAGAAACAAATACTTAAATACATAGGAAACATCCAAGACTCAGGAACAAATATTCGCGCTCATCACACAAATATCTGCCCTTACCCGGATTTGAACCCAGGACCGCTAGCTTCGAAGGCAGGGTCACTACCAACTAGGCGAGCGCATCGTCTAAATAAATAATTAAAAGCAATTTTATGCTATACATTGATTAACATAGTGTAATAATAACACATTCTACATTATATCCATATAGTTTACAGTCATAATTTAAAAAGGTTCAATAAGCTAATTGAATTCATAAAACTTATCATCCATAGAAATGGTCTCGTTAGTAAGCCGCGACAGTTTCTGTTTATCTGTTGTGCACTGACTGTAAATAATGCCACTGTATACTACTAGATAACTATATAATAATTCCTTTGACACGACAGTTCGGTCTTAATAACACCACTCATTAGTATCAAACTAGCAACTTTGTTTGAACTGTCGGTTATTCAGTCCGTCATTCAACAACTCCCTCGCTACAGAGCAAGTAAATGAAAACGTGACTAACTAACGAGAGTTTCATTCATACACCATACCACGTGCTTTGTTGGGTAAGATATAAAACCTCTGGAACCCACCTCATCCAAATCCACAAAAAAACGTGTAAAATTCAATTAATAAAAAGAATAATTGAATGACATCATCTTAATTTAAATCACTGTCTATAAGTATTCCAAGCCATAACATTGAAAATAATCGCCACAACGACATTCATTTGAACTTTTAAAAAAACAAGTCTGTAACGCTTAATCTCTATACAAAGTAGTATAACGCCGGTACGAGTACAATGAACGCAGGCCGATTACCTTGAAAACTTGTATGCGAGATATTTACGAAAACAAAAAATAAGTAAGTTATAAGCGTACGAAAATAGATTTAAACCACATTGTTCCGACCAGTAACCGAACGTGTAACAAAAGGTAAAAAAGTAATTATTATTTTGATTACGCGCCGCGAAAATTAATTATTTACAACGAAACAAACAGATGTTTGAGAACCGTCAGTATTTAGTAAAATAACTAGTAGGGTACTTTTTGTTGAAGTCATCTCGTCCGTAACGTATGGGTGCCTTTGCCTGCAGTCGTCTTTTTTTCCAAAACTTGACCCCAGCCAGTTTCAGTTATGATTCGACCGTTGACGCGGACGGTTGTGCGCTCACTCGAAACTCTAGTCAACCCCAAATTGTATTTGTAAGTTAGTGTTGGTAGCGTAAGCGTGTTTTAGCCATATTTAGTTTTACTGTGTGGTTTTATATTTGTTCTATAATATCGAGGAGAATATTTGTTTTTAATGAACGGATTTGGATTGCTTTGGTGAGTTTTCTTTGTTTTATTTTTCAACTTAACCCAGGGGTTTACCAAACTTTGTTACAGGTCATTTGTTAGATATTTTATTCGTAATAATGATAGTCTATCAAAATTTTAAATTTTAACTGCTTTAGAAAGCTTGAATAAAACAAAAGTTTTTGAATATTAGAATTGTAATTAAAAACACAAAAGGTTTTAGATGAAGCAGACTTTCGTAACAAGTTATTCAAAAGTTCGTTATGTTAATAAAAATGTTTTAAACCTGTCGAGACGAAAAAATTACTTGGAATTTTGTTGTGGCTTTATTCGTATTTTTACCCACAAACGTAAGATTGCCTTCTCAGTTTCATCAGGCGCTAGAGAAATATAATACCTACTAATGAAACATCTAAATCAAAATTATTTTTATCGGACAAGAAATAAATTAGTTGTTTTTTTTTTCGCTTTAGCTTCTCGTTATTCAACTATTTGTTAGCACCGAGTTTTCATTTCACTTTTGGGTTAGGGTCTAGTGTACCAAAAGGTAACCAGGACTTCGACAAAATTTATTTTTCATGGCGTTTATCATTCAAATAAATGTGCTGATTTAATTACTTAAATCATAACCGCCCTTTGCCGTCGTAAAGAAAAAAAGGAACGTAAATAAAACCCTATTTTTTGAAGGTGAACATTTCATCCTATAGAAATATAACCTAAAAAGAATCTAAGGTAGCAAACAAACAGCTAACTCCTTAGTTCTCTGCAAGGAGACAGGTATTTGTTCTGTGCGTTTGTACGACCTGGATGTTTAAAACTTTAACCTGCCTTTCAGCCAGATTGGCCGGCGAGCTCTCAACAAATTACTCCCCGTCTTTGTTCATCCCGACATGGGTTTCTAGGTTCTTGAGAAAGCGTTCGATATATCCCTCACCGCTATACTATACTATACTATACTATACCTATGCTATGGATTGATTGTATAAATGCAATATTAAGTGTGTTGGTAATTTTGATCCTGGCCTTAAATTATTATTACCTTCTTAAAGCAACCAGTGATTTTAGCTATCCTTTTTTTTAAGGCGGTTTTGGCGTTGCCTACAAAAAGTTTTGTTTTTTTTTCGATAATCCTGATAATCTATAAAGGTAAACTGATTTGTACTCAATTAGGTAGTTTAAACCTATTTCACCAAAATACGTAAACGTACACATCTGCAAATAATTTTGAACTTAGCTTGGATGGATAAGTAGTAAGTACCCTCAATATCCATAATAATAAAAAAAATGTTTTTATATTTTTTGTAGAACTGGGTGTAGGTACAATTTGTTATATAATTTTAGAGTAAAACTAGGTATAATAATATCAAATCTTGAACTCCTCTTATTTTTAATTTAAGTGAATGAATTAGCCTTAACTTACTGTAATTTTAATTAGGTAAAATATAAAACACACAAGAATGTGGCAAGCGTCTTCAATATGGGCCGGCAATTGCATAAATTGACCTCACAATTCTAGATTTTATCCAAATGCCTGTTTAAAATCATTCCATTAGTTAGAGTTAGGTAACAAATGCGAAACAGATTGTTATGAAACGTACGCATTGATGGGGCATCGTCATTAGAAAAAGCGAAAGGTCGAGAGTGTTTCGAGCAAGCAGTTCAATGCCCGAACCCGGAATTTATATATGAGCTGGAGCCAGCGTGCGGTGAAGTGAGCGGCAGGGCATTGTTGCTCGTGTCAAATTTAAGTCTTCTCAACAGGGAAATACCAAATGTATTCTATCTTATTATTTTGTCCTTTAGACTGCTTTGTACAATAGGGTATGTGCCTGATATTAAATTTCATATATTAATTTGGATAATATATCAATGTTTTTTGTCTATCCCTTTCCCACGAAACGATGTTTTGCGTGTAATTCATATGGCGGTTGAGTAATATGACGTCATATTCCTGTATTTGTCTCTCTGTCTAAAAGCAAGTTTTAAACATTTATTTCTTTATTATTTTTAAAGATATTAAAAAACGATTTATACTAGGCTATTCGGGAGGTAAAAAAGCTTAAATTTAAATACTAATATAAAAATTGGTAAATACCCTAATAGGGTAGCCTACTGCGAAATATTTCGGCTACCTACGTAGAGAGACTGACGTCTTCCAACTATATTCTGTTTTTAACCGCTTGATATATTAGTATTCTTAAAAAAAAAACTATATAGCAAGTTAACTCGCTTATTAAGTAACGTACCCAACAATTCATACCAGTCAGCGGAAAGAAATGTCTCTTACAATGACGTCATTTGTAACCTTACCTGACGCCGGCTGGACGCGTATGGGATATTAAACAGCTCGCGTGGACTCCGTAATCGACGGGAATATTTAAATGTGTGTACTTCCTTATTGACATTGTCTATTGTCACTAGAAGTGTCTTTGAACTGATGGTGAACCCTTGTAATATTATAAAAATGGTTAAAGATGTTGAAGACTAAAACCCTTTACGTTTTATGAAACCTGATACTCACACATTTTTTAATCCCCCTTTTTATGACAGCATGTTTACTAAAACTAGTTCAATAATTCAGTAGTTACAGTGGAATATCTGATTTTTGATCACATACAGTATGATGTAAGTATCATCACATACGCCTTGCCTTAATGAACTTCAAATTAAGGATAGAATGACAAATACGATTTAGTCAATGACATCTACAATTACAAGGTTAGAACGTGCTCAACATAATGTTGGTGGCCGACGGTAGGTACATACATCGACGGTTAAAGTCATTCGCCACTTTTGGCTTCCGCAGTTTGATAAGAATGGCTTAAAACCGAGAAAAGTTTAGCTAGCAGGCCTTTGGCGAGCAGCGGAATTAGTGGAAAACCTTCTTACTTAGTTACTTAGTTATAACAAACAAATTTTTATTAACACGACATCAAAAACCTGTATTTGTCCAACCGCGAGTGTCGGTTTTAGAAAAAGGTACCTATACTCGAAAATCTAACTAAAGACCAAAATCTGACAGTTCCCATCTTGATTATTTCGTTATTTTAACATTACATAACATACATAATCTCACGCCTTCGTTCCCAGAGTGGGGTAGGCAGAGCTACAGAATTACAAACATCTCTAAAAACTTGTTGATAATTCTATAACCACAATTTGCACAATTAGGCTAAGATGTTTACCAGCGTATTAGTGACAGGTTGCAAGCCCATCGCCTAACAGTACTACAAGCCTTTATTCCCTTAGTCGTCCCTTACGACATCCACGGGAAGACATGGAGTGGCACTATTCTAACTCGGCAACCACACGAGGATATTTTAACATTATTTCATAAAAATATGAATGAGAACTAGTGTAACCAGTAATATTAGGGTAAGTTTTATTGATAAAAAGACCTACACTTAAACCGTAATGCAGTAATCACAGCGAATGTGCGCCCGTTGAGGTTAGGATTTCGGCCTTAAATTAGATTTTCGAGTATAACTAATCGCAGAAAAAATACTAGAACACAGAGTTTTTCCAAAGGTGAACTCGTAAGCAACTTTAATGAAAAACATATGTAGGTACCTAGTGTACCATTTAAGTTAGTATAAAAGTTAAATCCGTTAATCCGTCCGTGGGTTCCTGACTTTAACAGAAAACAAACTAAATGTAAACTTCGTCATACCTTTGTGTTAAAGGCCAAAAGGTTATCAAACATTCCAGTACGGTTTCGGTTTCAACAGTGTATCGCAAGATATCAAATCTTGGGTAGGCAGGAGTCATCAACTATTCGTAAGCCGTCCCCGGTTTAAGTGGGCTAACGTTTGATTGTAAACTCTGGTTATTAGTACCAGTTATACGTCGGTGGTTTGAGATTGGTGCGTGGTTAAAGCGGGAATTTCCAAGGTGAAGACAACGCCATCTGTTATTATGAACCGTAGTTAGAGTAGCGTTAATAAGTTTAGTTTTTGCCATTTTTTCGTGATAAAATACGTTAATGAGTGATTATTCGGCGTTTTAATCACCGTCATCATTTGTCTTCGCATATTATTCAAGATGAACTTAATAACTTTCTTGTTTTAAATAGATACTACTACTACCCCCTGGTCCCTGATTCTCCGATCGAAAGTTGCTGGTAGTTATCATTATTTTCGTCAATATATTGAAGACAACAATGACGGTGGTTGAATATTCACCCATCTCGATGAATTGTGATTATTATACGCATTTCACCAAACTTGGAATAAGACTAACTCCGAGATTAGTCTATACAAATTCGGGGTTTAATCTAGGTATAAGACCTTATTCCAGTGTGGTCGAATGCAAGCTTACGAGTGAATTTAATAGCAAAATTATTCAAAATTATATTTTTGCCATTTCGTCTTTTTACGCATAAAATATATATTTTAAAGTTTTCAGTAACTTTAGAAATATATGCGTTGTTATGCTTAAATTTTTACGTCCTATCAAAACTTAAAATTTCACGTCAAGTTTAAAATCGCAGCTCGCTTCGCTCGTGGCTTGCACACTCGTTATAAAACCGACCGTCGGATTTGCTATTCAGATTTCAGTTAGCTTCGGCCCGATTTGATTAATGGCCTCAACTTGCGCGTGCGTCTTAACTTCTCAGGGGGTTTTACTCATCACTTTCGGCGCCGAACCCCCTAGCATCTATTCGTTAACGACCCGTTATCGTGTCATTAGACTTGAGGATATTGACAATTTTAATACCATGCAAACCCCAAGTAAAACGGAGCCATGAGAGTAAAGTATACTCGTAGCTAAATCGCAATGTCTGACGTTTACAAACGTGTGGGTAGTCAATTAACCATGTAGTTACAAATAAATGACTATCACACGAACACCGCGACATCTGTACATCAATATCGTCCTCAATCCTTGTTGCGTCGACTTTTCTTCTACGCACAAAAACCGCATTAATCACTAACCTATACAAATAGCAGGTTTTAATCGTGACGTCAATATGCATACTATTGGATAACCAATAAATACGTCATATACTAGAACTAAATGGCACAGCGAATTCATTTGCAGCTATGAGTAAATTTAGTTTGCAGTTAATTTATACAACACGACATAAGTCAAGGCAATGACGATATTCTTATCGTATCGGAATTTGATATTCGTTGCAGTTTTAGTTACGACTGTAAATGAGGTGGTAAACGTACAGTCACGACTTTGGTAACCACCTTAAGTCCAAAGTCAATCTGACATTCTACAATAATAAGGTGGAGTTTCCTAAAAGTTACAAATGACTTGACATCTCTAATGACATTGACGACTTCAAGCATATTTTTCTTGAAATGGGTCCCCAAATAACGCTCGTGATCATACCCTTGAAAATTTCAACATAAAATAACAGGAATCAGACTTTATTCAAGCTATTGTCCCCTCATGTTTGATTATAAAAATTATGGTAGCTTTATATAATTTAATACATCGAAGCGGCTCCATCCCGTAATTCTTAGAATTTTACCTGCTATAGAACTCGTTGCTTTGGAAACCTTTGCGCCATTTTGCAAGTAATGTTCATTTCTATGACGCGTTTAATATAGGACTAGTATATACAGAGCGTTTTTACTTATTAACAGGGTCTAAAATCAAAGTTTTCAGTTACGATATATTAAACAACATCATCTCGTCACCCACAAAATTTCCCAACCAACCTGATATTATCATTTTATAAGTTGTCAATAATAACATTAATTCAACCCTCCAATTCATATTTAATTATAAAATCAATAACCTTTAAAGTTATTAACTCCATTTTTCGTTGTAAATAACAAGGGTATAATCAAAAATCAACATTACACGTATACTTTTTCCATTACCTTTATTTATTCCTTTCTTTGTCTTTATTGCGCTTATTTTTATTCAAAAAATCCTTAAGAAAAACGAGATGCATTCCATCCGTCTTATAATCTACGTCACAACGTCATCATTGCCAGGCAAACAATAAATTGACACTCGCTTTTTGCTCAGGCTTCTAATTAATTTGATTAATATCTCGCCTTCTCGCTTCTCAGAGTAATGATTCTCCGTGATCCTCTTTCGCTGTTTCTAAAAGTCTTATGTGAGCCTTCCGACAATAATACTTACAACATTTTGTATCAAGGTTACCAATGCATTGACTTGTTTTTAAAACGATGCCTAGTCTTCTGCTAGTGTTAATAGTCTGATTTCCTTTTAGAATTGTCTTCTTCAGTATCATGTAACGAAATAAATAACAACATTTGAGCTGTCCTAAAAATGGAGCAGGCGTCTCGGGCGGCGTGGCATTTTGTACGTGATAACAGTCCTAACTACCTTAACGATACTGTTTCTAAGAAAACTATTCGTGTACCTGCCAAAACCCTAAAGGTTATTAACTACAATCGTATTGTTACTACCAAACCCGCCACCCAAACAAAAACCCTTAGAAACACGTTCACTGGCTTACCAAAACTTACCCATTAGCAAATTTTCTTAACCACAACATCCCTAATGCATCCCACATGCACAATTAATAGCCACTTTACCAAACCTTTCATTGGACACGTACGCCCATATTCCATATTAATACAATTACGCTATCGACGTCAGAACAAGATTACGCGTAACTGCGTTAGCTGACGTTCGTGACGTAACCAAGTTACTGTCGTGTGCTGATTTCCGACGTAAATAAGTTAGGGGCTTATCAAGTAGAAAAGGGTTTTTATTGAGTACTTCAACTTGCATAAGACTTATCAATACGTGGATGATATGGTAAAGACAACCATGTGATGTGGATTGTAGATCACTAGTCTGATTGATCAAGATCAATAAACAATGACTAACCATATCGTCGTAGTGCAGTGTTCCTACACGATAACTAGGATGCCGCCTCGACTTCGTACGAGTGAAATGCCAATGCATCATAGTTCAAAATGATGAATGATTGGGAGAACTATCAATATCCGTCAGGTACTTTCGGAGAATAGCGCAAACACACATTGACGTATAGACGACGCGGCAGACAACTTTATTTTAAAATATGTAGTGAATGATGCAATACTTAAGTGTTACTTAGTAAAAGGGCATTGGGTAAATTTGTTTGAAGAATATTGTCTTTTTTTTTTCAGCGGCCACGGATGATTTTTACATAGTTATTTAGAGGACCTCTAAATACACATCGATATATATAATTTATGGCGTTAAATAATATCGGAGCGGAGATTTTAAAGATTTAAGTAGTCAGTTTTTAGTACAAAAGTACGCCCAAGTATGAATATTTAAATATCTCGGCTCCGATGCACTTAAGAGTATTATATTACATAACAAAATATGTTTATTTTTAATAATTCTATCATAATTTACCACTTTTACGAATGGCCGCTCACCTTGAAATAATTCAATTACATAACAATTCAACATATTTGGCTTAAGGTGATCTCGTAAGGCGGTTTTGCTTAGTTCTGTCTAATTTGCCACAACTGGTCATGTTGAGCGCCCATTGGAAATCAATAAGTCATCGGGAATTTCATAGACGTAAACTGTCGTAAAGTACCTAGTGTTCTTAATTAAAATCACAATACGCACTAAAGACTTTTGGTAAATATTTGGGATTGTTCTAGAGTGTTTGACGTAGGTAAATACAATAACGCGTAACTGCGTTAGCGGCGTTCGCGCGATAACCACGTTACTGTCTTGTGTGCTGATTTATGGGAAAAATAGGTTAGGGTTGTTTACCACAAATTTCTCTTACGCTGCTTGTTTTAAGCATTTAAGCAAATGATTAAGTAATTTCAACTTTTAACAAAATCGAGTCATATAAATGTTGGGAACTTTTGTGTGCTGATTTATGAGAAAAATTAGTTACGAGTAGTTACCACAAGTGTTCTCTTCCGATAGTTGCGATGTGTGTTTTAAGCATTTAAGCAAATGATTAAGTAATTTCAACTTTTGTGTGCTGGTTAATGAGAAAAATAGGTTAAGGTTGTTAAGTTATTATCCACAAATATTCTGTCACGTTCCTTGTTTTAAGAATTTAAGTAAATGGACAGGTAGTTGTGACTTTCGTCAAAATCGACGCTTTTAAATATCGGGAAATTTCATAATGGTTGTAGGTTTTCGGTGGAGATGCTGCAATAACACACCACTCATATTTGGTAAATAATACCGCTTATAATATAAGCACCAAAGCACACTTACGCTTCTCTTGCGTAGCTCACAAAAATGTCTACTGCACTTAAAATTTCTCACGAATAAAACAAATTAAGATTAACCGACAATGGCCGTTGACAAAAACTTTAATAGTCCAAACGTATCCATGTCTTGAGTTAACCGTTAAGAACATTAAACTATTCGCCTTTTTATTCTCAACCCCAAAATACGGTGAGAAGTCTCCCCTATTATTCTATGAACCCGCATGTTCTCACGATCAGGTGCCTTTTTCTATTTTGAAAATGGAACAATAGAATCCTAGGGTTCGACCTGTCCTTTGTAAATTTAAATCTCAAGATGGCCGACTTAACGCGTAACGGTCTTCTTTTCAACTTCTAGTTTAATTGTTTTGGGAATTTAGAATTCACACCCAATTGAATGACAAATGAATGTTATCCATTAGCTTAAAGCGCCAACAGATACGACTTGTTCACCATATAATATTCAAGTCTGTCGCCGAAACGTCAATTCGAGAATTATTTATGATAGTCACGACTGTAATGTAAATCGATGTGTCACATTTAACATATGTATACAATGTGTTTCTAAAAACCGTTGAGCGTCGATCCTCGCGTGTTTTGGTGAGACAAATCACTAATGTATGTTAGTGTTAAACGACAAAAGCTGCTCGGAGCAATTATTAAAATGGAACGTATTTTTGTGTACAAAGTTCGAAAGGTTAGTTTACGTCTTTTTAAATCCTGTATTAGAAACAACAACAGCGTAACCTGTAGTAGGTATGCGTCTTACAAAAGACTAATAGGAATATGTGGCTGCTAACCGCTGACATTCAGAACTAAATAGGCACACACATAAGAAGAAACGCAATTTGCAATATATTCCCTTATGTTTAGAATGGTCACGTAATTTAGTAAGGTACATAGTCTCATGCAAGTCCTTACACGTTCTTGGGAAAAACCGTTAGCTCTTACTCGTTGATTACATTTACATATACACAACCCTGCCCTGAAGGGACGCTTGTTTGCTGGAGGTCTTTCGTCGGGTTAATGTGTGGGACATGACCAAAACGAGTTTAATCACCTACTTCTATGTTTAATTAATTATCAGAAATACTTACCGAACTTCTTTTAATCATTGAATCCGAAGAAACTTGGGCCTTCTCTGAAACTGCAATAAATTTGTGGAGATTTCATCGCAAGAACTTTCTTACTAATTAATATTTTCTTTAAAGAGTTTTTAAAGCGGTTTACATGGCATCAACACAATCCCTATGGCATAATTAAACGCAAGAATAAGGTTTATGCGATCAAATGCTTTAAGATCAGCCTCTATAACAGCAACACCATGTGAACTAGAGGACCTCACGGTTGATTCCCACTGCGGGCCAAGGCTCTACCTTAAGGTAATGACGTCATAATATGCGCCTAACGCTGTAACAGTTTAACAATCGGTGACCGATCAGGCACCCAATAGTAGGCGACGTTTACGCGCTCATAAACAAGTGTGATAGCATCACATCACGTGATAAGGAGCTGTAAAATTAGGGGTTGGAGTAAACGAAGCGGGGGACAAAGGGGTACCGTGTTAGTTCGGGAGCGACATGCACCGAAATAAAAATTGTTGAATTAGGAATATGTTGACGACGTCGTTTTTTGTGGCTGCTCCTGGCTGGAAATAAATTGATGCTGGATTGCGCAGGACAATATCAAAAAGTTCCGTCTTACTGTCATCTTACTAGCGTCATCAGCTGTTTTACGTTATGTTTGATACGCAATTAAATAGGTATACAACTAATGCCATCTATGTATTTTGTTTGGAGTTGGGACTACAGTATCAAATTAAATTGTTCTATGAACTAAAATTTGGCAGCGTACCTATTTACCGAATGTGATCACGCCCCACGCTATGGTTATTAGGTATTTGAATATTTTGTTTTTAATTTAATATTATTTAGCTCCCGGTCAATTTTGAAAGCAATTCTAACTTATCTAAATGTAGATGAATTCGGGTGAATTGTGGACTTAATTTCAAGGCAGCAGAGTATATATTGTTCTTGTTTAAATTTTAATTGAGCTCGACCCTGTCTTGAACATTCCTTCCGCGTTTCGCCTTGAAAAATGGACGGATATTTTTTATTACCAGATTAGAAAAACTTTATATTACCTAAATGGAGTGTTTTTGTTTTTGATTGACGTGAGGTTAGCACGTTTCTGTTTGTTTACAGTTTACCCAACTCCAGTTAAATGTTTTGGATTACTTTCTTGATTTGTTTTGGTTATTTCCTTGGATTCTCTGGGTATTATATTGCAAGTCGTAAGTTTTAGCTACTAAAATAACTATAGTTGTCAAGCAGCATTGTTCACATTGCTGTTTTCCGGTGTGGGGACAACCGGTGAAATTATTTACTAGCACAGAGCATTGCATCTTAGACCTCAGGGTCAGCAACGCATTTCAAGTCTTAGGATTGCAGATTTGAGATTGTAGTCTTGAGATTTCAAATGGCTATGGGTCTCAGATCCCACTTACCATCAGGTGACCTGAGCGCTCACATGCCTTCTCCTTGCCATAAAAAAAAAAAGGTTTTCTTTTGTCAGTTGATTTTGTTTAGTCTTTTATGATATCTTGGCTATTCACCAGTTTTGACCATTTCCCGTGAATCCACCGCCGTAATTAATATGTCAATTATTTTAATCTCCATTTAATCAATGACATTACATTTTTTGATTGATTATCAAACAACACGTTGCGGGTTAACAAGCCCAGTCTCTGGGGCATCTAACTATTCACAAAAAAAGTAATCCAAACAAAAGCTTTTAACATTTAACTAGAATGTTATAACTTTTGATTATTCCCGCTACCAATCATGTCAAAAATTTAGTATTTTAATTGATCTGTGTTTGCGGCAGACCTAAACCGTGTTGTGTGTGCCGGGACTTAAACCATTAACCCAATATACGTTTTTAATTCCCTACCCCTGTTGAATTAATGGACTGTTATCAACCCCTAATTGGAATTTATGGTACGTATGTTTTGAAAGCTGTATGCTTTTAGGGATTCTTGTTAACGCAACAACCTCTGAAACTCATCGTTGAATAATTAAACTTTTGTGAAGCGCGCCATCTATCGGTAAGCGTGAAAAGTTCGAAATATCATTTTGCATTTTAAATACAGATGCCGCTCTTTGTCTGTTGTCTGAAAAGTTAATGGTAACGAACTGATGATGACAAACTAGTTATAGGAACTTTGTAGTTGACTTTAATGTGAAGCTTGTTTACATAATGACGGGCGCAGAGTTACTGCGACCACTATAATATACTCGTAAGTGTACGTGTTAGATTGGTAATAAAAACAATTTGTGTAGCAGTTCTTAAATCAGTACAAAATATGTTAGTTGTTTTTACAATGGTATTCGTGTCGTCGTAATTTCTAATTTTTACCAAGTTTCGTGATATAAATCGAGGCAAACTTTTTAACACTTGCGTGTTCTTAATGTACCTAAGTGCTATTAAAATTAGTCCTAATGAATAATGAACTTAAAAGCAGATAGTGGTTATGTCGGGACCAGTGTAATTCGTCGCCCTCGACGAGATTGTCATCAAATGGAGGAAATTAGGGTTGCTAATGCTCGTTTATTTGATGACTATTTTAATATCGTTGCAATAGGATTTTATGATTTATCTAGTGCAATAAAGATGGATCTGTAATGAAAGTTTTATTACCTTTTGAAATGGATTGATTGCTAGGTTTAGGTTTTTACCCGTATTTATAACGTAAATTTGTAATTAAACTGATGTTTTCTCATTGCGATTGCTTGTCAGATAATTAAAAAGCGTAGTTTCATTACGTTTGTTAGTGATACCAAAATAATTATAAAACGTAAACATTTAAGGTTTTCTCTAATTACTAAAACGTGAAAAAGGCTCTGACAGATACTTAATCTAGATTGTTAACGGTTATTATGTATCGAGAGTCAGCAATGTCAGCATCCATCCCTTTCTCGCTGATCTAGCTTGAAAAAGACGCCTATGTTTATGAGATAAAACACATGCCAAGGCAGCATACATCAACATATTTACCGCAACAAAATCCCTCTCGAAATAACCTCCCTATATAATCATGGCGCGCAAACTAATGAATTTTAACAAGATTTTGGACTAGCTACGCTCTGTTTACTTGGTTAAGAGCTTGGGAACACTACAGGCGGGTTCAAGCTGGGCATTTTTACATAGGCCTATACATAGAATATGATTTCTTTCATCATTTGAGTAACTGACGGCAAATACCTTAATTATCAGCGTTAATATTGCTTTGACTTGAAAAGTATACTTACTTATTGGTGGTATACGAGTAGTAACGTGTGCGGGTTCCATCTGCATGGCTATCAGCTTATTAGGTACCTTCTAACCCTCGCTAAGAGGCACTTGTTCGCATTGTTTTATTCCGGTGTAGGGGTAAGACAACCGGTGAAATAACTAGCATAGCATCTTAGTCTAGCCTAGCCAAAATTGCTTTCTTCACATATTTTAAAATGTCACAAGTTTAAAACTTTCTCGTTCAGATATCTTATTAACAACATAACGCCTGCGTTACATTTTATCGCTAGCATAGCTAACGCATTATGTCCCCGCGCCATGCCTTATCCGCTCGGCGGAGCGTTTGTCGTCACGTCGCAGATGCTAGATAAAGCGCGAGTATTTAAATCATTCCCGCGGCTTCCGCGCCGACGCCAGCGTCGCCTGAGCCGCCCTTAGCAAGGAAGTCGCACGTTTAACTAAAGTCAAGTCGAAGCATTTAAGTCGGGGAGACTCTGAAGTAATGTGTTTTTGAACGCTTCCTTTGTTGGAGGTACCTATACGAACGTACGTTTCATCCACTAGAAACACGAAGAACATTTGATGATGTGAACTGAACTGTAGTTTAGTTCTGGCTAGGTCAGAATCTGTAGTTGAATTGGAATCATATGAAAATACTTTATTACAAAGGATCAAATTGTGGATAGGTATTTCACCTCCACACCACATACGCTAACCATATACTTGTATTTTATGGCATGGAAGAGGCAAACGCGCCACTTGATAGTAAATGGGCAATGATAGATAATGTCGCTCCGAAAAAATAAGTCTCCTCGTATTCGTCGCAAATGTCTATAAATTTTAAATAAGTGTTTTTAGTTCCGGAATTTAAAAGTTTGATTTTGTAAGAGCTGGTCCTGAAAATCACGGTTCTTACCTAACATTGGGCACCGGAACTGCAAACCCTCTTCAAGTAAATGCGCTTAAGCGCCATCTATGAAACAGTTCCGGAAGCAACAAATCATCGACGCGCAACAAATCAACAGATGTCGCTGCCTCCTGTTCAAAATGTTCGTTACATAACGCTTCTTACGGCGTGTTTACGTAATGTGCTATTTTTATCACAGGCCAAGTTACAGCGGTCCTAAGGCTTACGGAGTTCATTAATTACTTTTTTAACTTGAAAGGAAAGGGCTGGTTTGCGGTGAAGTGAGGAATGCTTTGAGTTTGTTTCCTTCTACGTTTTTAAGTGGTGTCGTAAAATTTATCTTGTTGCCAAGTAAGGAAATATAACTGATTAGAAATCTTTCATGTAAATAAAACAAGTCTGTTCAAAAATGCTTTCGATGGGAGCATTCTACGCGAGGCACGGTCAAAACTAATTAAATAAATAGTTACTTAACGTTTGATGCGAGGTAAATGACACTGACGACGGTTGGCCCTTTTCCCCCCGGCAAGACAATGGCGCCGATCGATTTATTCGATCTCAATTTTCAAATTCTCAATGTTATTCACTTCATTGAGCAAGTATAACATACGAGTAGGTACTTAGATAAGCCAGAACTTTTTCAATGAATCAGCTTAGATTTTACGATATCTGCGAGACAACTTACTTCAATATATTATCAAGTTGGGCCGTTTTCAGCGCCATTTGTTGGCACGGTCCATTCCGTCGAATAGGAGTCGATTTTAATTTAAAGCTCGCACATGTAATAGACTCGGTGTTTTTCTAGAAAACGTTTAAAGTTAATTAATTTTTATGCGCAGGTATAAGCCAATTATGTGCAACGCTCTGCTCCTTTAGGTATTAGAAAAAAACTGGAAGCGTACCCACGGAAACAGAAGTATTTTTCCCCTTTGACATCAAACAAAACCAATTTAATGGAATTGAAAGAAATATCTGCGCTGCTCTAACAAAGAAGTTTCTACGTGGTTTTGCGTGAAAACGTATAAGTTATGAACTTTTATATTCATGATAAAATACAGTATGTGTTGCCTCTCTTTAAGTCTGTTATCTCTGAAGGTGTGGTACGCCCCAGTAAAGCGATGCGTTCAGTCCATTTGTTTTGTAGTCCTCCTTACGTAACACCTTCTGTTTGTTACACGTTGTTGGAAAAATCTTTATTTTGCCGGCTCCTTTACACGTCTGATTCTACCTAACTTCGAAATATGGCAGCTGCAGAAAAGTATGGTTCGTTCGAAAATACTTCTTGTAAAAGTATATGTTGAAGCCACTAGGACACAAGCTCTCTCTTTCATTGTTCATACCATTTAATGATTAATGTTATATTATTTACAAAAAAACCTTTAAAGAAGAAATTTACAGCTAATACAGTCAAACCTTCATCAGAAGAGTATATTCATAATCCAAAGAACTCCCACAAGTAAGTTTATTTCCTACCAATGACACAATTATTGTAACACGAAATACAACATCCTGTATTTCTCAAATCCTTTTCCGTGCCCACAACTACAACTAGTTGTATCTAGCGACGCAAACTAAACGATTACGTGAACACCTGTTGCTGGATACAGAATAGAAAAGTCTCTCGTATCTAGAATTCTACACTCGTTTAATATTCTAGCCTCGGACTTGAACGTGAATGTGGCTCGCAGAAGTGTTTCATTAAAGTGTAGTTGACAATTGGTGTAATCGGAAGCTTAAGAGGGTTTTATTTTTAACAGAAAAACAGGGAGAATTCAAATAAGCTCTTAGTTAACTAATTGAATCAAAATAACATGTTCGTGTGTTGAAACGTCGTATCAACATACTTTTGAACTTGACAATAACTCAAATTCGTTAGACGAATAGATACAGGATGATTTGTTTAGTTCGTTTTCTTCTCATTACATTTGTACACAAGTTGAATCGAAATTCCAATTTCATTACGCTTGCCTATCGCCTAGTCGAAAATATAATACCACGTCAAAATCAACTCATAATTTCTGGCGACCGCGCAAAACCAACAGACCTGATCATAAAACACATCAAAGACTATATTCGTCCACAAGTAAACATATATAGGAAATAGGCAATAAAACCGAAATACTCAATCTAGGTCGATTCGTAAGCTATGTAAGTCCGTTTGTCGCAATTCTGGATTCCATTTTGTCTCGCACCTGTGTTGGGCCCAGGTAAATGAAAGGTAACGGATACGAATATGTTTACTAGGAAACAAAGAAAGTGAATTTGTCATGTATATTATTGCGAGGCACATTGTATCCTTAAATAAAGTAGCCGATACAAATAAGTAAACCTACCCAAGAAGTAATCGTATGGCAATTCAGAAAGTATAAAAGGAAATAAATACCATTTTAGATTATCAAACACCGCACTTGTATTATATTATAATATCGAGTTGCCAATACATATCAAATATTGTATGTCTAGACGTTCAAATAACTACTGTACAAGCTTGACCTTTCTTATACAGCATGCACTTCAAAAACACGATACATTTTTCGTTATTTTTGTTTAATATAACTACAATACTGGACACACGAGTAAATGGACTATCAATAACCACCAGCTCGCTTCACGTGTGATTCATAGCATTTAGGCGGGCGTGGCAAAACATGCCTTTGTGCAAACAATTAGGGCACTTGTTGCTACATCGATATCACATATTTAGATTAGGGTTACCACTGCCGATGCATTTTTTTTTTTTCCTTCTGAAATCTGTGAAGTTTCAAATCACCGAAGTTGTTACCCTTTTGTTTGATTAAAGAGGAATCCAAAACCTGTTTTTTTATTTCAACGCAAATTTATTAACATAAAAGCTTATTATTGTTTCATGCTTGATTATTACGGTTTACTAAAGTATGACATGAATTGATATGGCTTTCTATAGGTACCTACCTACTCGTTAATCTCAGCAATAACAATAATCCACTAGTATGTTTATTCTACAATAGATAGACCTTAGTCGTAAAAGTAAGAAGATACAATTCTTTTGTCTTACGTTGTTCAGGTTCAGTACCTAATGTGACTAATAAAAATAAATTGCATACCTACTTCGCTTTGCCCCGTTACACCTGTCTTCACCTAGATTGGTCTGTTCATATAAATTCTAGTTACTTAACGTCTTTACTTAGGAGAAAAAGGAAAAATAATACTTTTTCTCAGCCATAAAATTAATCCTTTTAAATTAAAGAAAGACTTAACTTGTCAATAGATAACTTAACTATTTTATCAAGAGTCTCATTTTAATGATTTATATTATCGTGAATGAAAGATAATGATGTCGCTGTACAATAAAATATGCTTCAAAGGCAACAACAAGACCGGTTAACAACCCTACATAGTAACCAAATAGGGTATTTGTTTTGCACACCCTGTATGTATAGGCGTAGTGTTTCTGTTGGTACGCCGGAATCGACATTTTCGTTCCATCAAAGAGGAAATTGGTATCAACGTAGAACAATTCGGCGTTGTATGACTGGTTTCTTTTTAGAGTTCTATTTGTATCATGCCTCCTGTATATGGACCAATTTACGGGATGCTGTTGAAATGAGAAAATTTTATTGTTACAATCAATTTGTTTTGGTTGGGTTATGTTACTTACATAATACTATGTATATATGTGGTGTTTGAGTGATGTATGTTTACATTTAACAAGCGGTACCTTATTCAATTAGGTTTTAATTTACTAATTAATATCACGTAATGAAGCTCTTACGATCAAATATCAATAACAAAGCTCGAAGGCAAGTTGCTATGGCAGCAAACCTTTTAAGTTAATTAAAGAAATGTCTCGATTTACTTTGCAGCCAACGTGACCTATGCCCACATACATTTCATACCATAATGTAAAGACACTAGCGCTACAATCGCTTGTAGTATGAAAAGGACTTGAATCGCTTTAGCCCTGAAGTACCTATAAGTTTCATTCGAAGAAATTGTAATAGCAAATCGTAACATGTTTTCTCGTACTTCGTTACCTACATGATTTCTTAAAGAAACTTAAAAGTCATCTTAGTAATACGTTGGAATTAATTACTCTGAAATTGATTTGAATAAATAAAGATACACATACACAATAAATTAATAACGCCAATTATTTATTAAGTGTACTTTATAATAAACCTTAGGATGTTTTTAATAGTTACGGCAAAAGGTTTTAAGAACAATATTTTGAACATGCTGTATCTACTTAATAATGGTGAAGTTATCCAACAGCTGAAAGTTAACTAGACTTTAATGTCTCTGATAGTCAAGTTTCTCGCTAAAACTTAATACGTCGGGCCAAAACAACAGCACAGTCTAACTTAGTCCATTTTAACTAAATATCCTTAGCATTAGACACTAAGCAATTTATATAAAGTAGCTTAAATACAATTAAGAACTTAATCTTGCAACTAGTTTATTCTGTACGAGTAGTTCATTTGAGTATACATTTCAAGAAGACGAAAAATCGAAATACGCACGGTTTCTCTTCTGATCTCTACATATCGCACCTTCAGAACAATAGTGACCTAATTTAGAAATTTTAAATTTCGAGTTAGGTCTCTATGATAATAAATTTATGACTCGAAGTTTGAAAGCACAAATTTTGAATTAGGTCATTATTGTTCTAAAGGTGCGAATTATGCATTAAATGACGAAATTCAATCGTCAAAAGTCGTTAAAAGTATGGTTACTACGCAGCACGGAATTCAACTTCGAATGGTCCATCGCCTTTACTTGTCTATAGTCACTAAATCGAGAGAAAGGTAAAGAGCTAACGCAAGTTCGAACTCTGAGGTTCAAAGTAGAGGGTTAGTGTTTTTTAGGGTTCCGTACACAAAGGGTAAAAACGGGACCTTTACTAAGACTCCACTGTCCGGCTGTCTGTCTGTCTGTCACCAGGCCGTATCTCATGAACCGTGATAGCTAGACACTTGAAATTTTCACAGATGATGTATTTCTGTTGCCGCTATAACAACACTATAACAATACTAAATCGGAATAAAAGAAATATTTAAGTAAATACAACAAACGTGATATTTTTGCCGTTTTTCGCTTGGTATTGATAACGGCAACTGGTAAAGTACGTGTCTAATGTTGTTTATATAACGGTACGGAGCCTTTCGTGCGCAAGTCCGACTCGCACTTGGGCGGTTTTTCTAGTACGCTCCGTGGCTTGCAGCTTCGGAGCGATCTTGAAAGCTACTGTTCCAAGCCCCTTTTAAATTTTCGATTGCTGCAAACCGATTTCAATTATTCGTCGCAACACAAAGTGATCGCGAACCGCACGATAGGGTAATTTCCCACGTTTTTATTTCACCTTTCTTTAAAAATGGCGGCTGGCGCAAAGCCAGCGCCTTTCCGGCTAATACGACTTTCGCGAGCTACGGTCAATGAAGCGAGCGAACTTATAGCGAGCCTAATTATACTTTAAGTTGGAATAAACTTTAGGGCATTGCTAAGTTGTTATATACCATATAGCTATTAGGGTACACGACATTTGTTTATAATGTTTTAACGTTTGCCAACGATTTCGTTCGTGTAGAACTCGTTTAAATTGTCAGATTTTGAAATATTGTTTATTAGTTTTGAATTTTTCTTGTTTGCTTTGACGAATCTTTGATCCTAAAGTTTTATAGAAGTTTTTAGAAAAATAGACCTTCCAAAAGTAAAATAGATCATAAGCTATCACAATAGAGTTGATTTTTCAGCAAACGAAAACATCCAATAAACCTAGTATTCGCGTAACCGTAATACAAATTCTTCGCAAAGCAATTAATTTTTAATCATTTATTATCAATGCGAACGTTCCAGAAGATTTATTGTTCCACCCTTTGTCTTTGAAATATTTAATTTTTCTCTTCTTTTGCAGGTAAGTACGCGGGATGCTGAGTAATTGAAAAAGTTCGATACGAGCGGAAACATACGGTAATATACAGTAATATTATATGTGGAACAAAGAAAAGGAATTTAGGAATATGCTAATGCAAGAAAAATAACATGCGAGGAACGAATTATGGGGAATATCGCCCGAGGTTCATCCAATTAAGAAAAGGCTGAATTCGACAGTTTTTTTTTTTCAATATAGCACTGTAGGCGATTGTTTCGTCTGATAATTGAGAACGACTTGGAAGGTTTCCTTTTTAAATAATTTGGCTTTAATTTTATTACGAAATCTGCAATCTTCATCCGGTGTTTACTTTACTTTCCTCGTACCTAAATTTTCGAGCGATTCCGTCATAATAGGTATGCTTTAACACAGAGAAACATATCTCATATTGTACAAGCTCCGGACTTGGGATTATGTGGCTAATTTTCGTGTAAAATAATGTTTTTTAGGGTATGGAGAAGGTAAACAAGCACTCGTAGGTTTCACTGTAATTTAGCTCCTCTTGGGTATTAGCCACTAGAGTTTCAACTATATGATTACGATATCAATGGCTTAAAGAAATTACAATACCTGAACCTGTATTCTACACGTTAAAAACTATATCGTCTTTGACCTGTTATCGTATTGTCAACGTTTAGATAGCTCTTATTTACTTGACAGTAATGGAGGCGGAAATAAAAACATTCCATAACAGGTCAAATATGATGTCGTTTTTAGCGCTTAGAATAGAGGCCCTGGTCATCAACACATCGCAACCCATAAATAATTTTGCATTATGCCTTACTAACAAGCAATCTACATATTGCAGAAAATTCCCGGAGTTAGCAAATATCCTCAAGAAATTACTGAGAAGAAAGAAAGAATTACTGTCTTTGCATACAAAAAATAAGAATATTATTAGAAATTACCAAGTATTTTCTCGTCAGTACAAAACTCCGCCTTACCAAACAAGTTGTAAAATAGAAGAGTGCTCTTGTGGCCATTTCACTTGGTCCCCTATGGTGTAGGTAATCCTTTTATCTCGTGGATTGAAATTCAAGGAAGGCATCCAGTGACGTCACTACCCGAATCCAATATGGCGACAGGTTAAGCGAAAAGGTAGCGTCCCTCAAAAATTGACACTTGGCGCGCAACGAACATCCTTTTTGGGGTTATTTTGTGAAATTTTGCAGTTTTTTATCGCTTATATCTACACTACACTTGTGGGTAAATAAGTGAGAATTAGAGACCGTTTATTTAATTAAAAAAAAAATAGTATCTTGCATTGCAAAAATCAAGTTCGATATACAGAGACAAGATTCATTTTGTTAAAATAATATTTGTTAAAATAATTCCTATTAAAATTCTACCACCCATTAATTCTAATACCTTTAAACGAGAAGAATCTCTGAAACAGCTCCAACGATTTTCATGAAATTTTGTATGCAGGGGGTTTCGGGGGCGATAATCGATCTTAGGTTTAATTTTTAGAAAACCCACCAAAAAAAAAACCGAGCGAAGCTCGTTCATCCAAGTAAGTTATTCTTTAGGCGCTCGGTTAATGTGAAATGATGTGCGTCAAACGCATCGCGTTTAAAGTAGTGTTTATCGCATTAAACAACCGAGCGCTATAATGCAACTGTCGAGCGTTCCAATAAAATTAGTGCAGTGGTAATTTCAAGGATGGGTTATAAAATAAGTTAAAAAAATCTCTTGACTTGGACCAATACCTTTCGAATAGACAGATTAATACCCTTCCGATGGAGCGGAACATTCTTTATCCTTTCTTTTCTCTTATTTGAACGATTTTACTGTTGAAACAGGATTTGGGACACAATTCCACAAACTTGAATACATTTATCTGTTATTTTAAATATATGTTTGGTTATTATTGAGTAATGGACGAATTGTAAATAAAAAAGATAAAAATATTTCAAGCCAGAAAATTTACCTGGGGGTTACTATGACATATTTCCCTAATAGTAAATATTCTCGGCCATTATTCATCTCCACCTTGTTATTATTATGACAACTTCTGATTTATATCACAAATAAAATATTATTCGCCTAACAAAATGCATTGCATCAAAATGCACATATATCTTGAGTTCTGGACTAATACGAGTATTTATTTAAAAAGAACGGACATTCAAACCGAAGCAGGTCAAACAAAATTTTACTTAAAAGATTTTCTTTTCCCTTGGCCGTAATATTGTAAACGGTATAACATTTCGGATTACATTTGCTTGCACCTATTTTTATCAGATTTGGAAAGCCGCCATAGGAATAAAGTTCTTTAATGCGTTTTCCGCTGCATTTAAGAAAAGGTTTTTAAGGCATTTATAATTTAAGATATAGGTTTTCTACCCTAAAATGTGTTTTGGGTACATTTTCTTACAAAATTAAACGATGAAATTGTTTCCTTACTAACATAGAACGCAAATCACGACATTCGTTTCGTTATGAAACTCTTCTGCGTTATAGACGATCTAGATCATTGACATACGTAACCATAGAAACCATAGTAGTCTTACAAACCATAATTAAAATAATCTTAATTTGAGACTGGATTAATGTATGTTTAGTATCCAAGATATGTTTATGATACCAATGTAAAAATTCCGTACCCCTAATTTCATAACATAACATGAACACAACCCCGACGCGTAACAAAAGCGATTAAAACACATAAAAAATCTACTAATTTACGACCCGACGCCATTACTTGAAAATACTGCGTAATAAAATAGCATTGTGTTTTAGGGGTTATCAAAAAAATCCCCATAAAGAATATACTCTCTATAGAATTCAATACAATGGGGATGGACTACCCTCTGTTGATCCCTCCGGCCGCGCACGTGACGAGGTTCCGTAGTTTATAGTTTAGTTCAGGTTAGGTTACTTAACTTTAAGCGAGTTCACTAGTTCACTCAAAAGCAATGGAAACGAGTCACCGTACGTACCGTTTTGTATGAACATTGACCCGTTATTGAGTTTATATTGTACATAAGGATCGTTTTAGCATCCCGTTTCCTTAATCAGTCTTCGTATATATCTTTCAAGACATTTTAAGTATGCATAAGTGCCATTTATCATATTTTCAAGTTTTTTTAACCGGGTAGTAAGATTATTAGAAAATACAAGGGTTTTCAGATAGAAGTGTTTTTCTATAATAATTTCGTCTAGAGTTTAACAAACTTTATTCTTTCGTGTTGTTGGTAAGTTTTATTGTAAATAAACGTACAGTTTTAAAGTACGGAACCCCAAAATTATAATTCATCCTGTGCATGTAGAAAGCGTGCCTACGCTGAAATCCTAGCCCCTCTGCCCATGGCTAAACCAATCGCCCTTTTGTGAGCCGTAATCCTATTACTGTCCTGCTCACTCTTTGTTGCGCAGTAGAGTGAGTGTGCACTTTAATTAATATTTTTCCAAGATTTTTCTCCTGTGTATTGAAGCGTGCAGGGACAATTTATAAACGCATGCTTTAAGTTGATATTGCTATATCTTGTTTTTAATACGATGAATGAGATAGGTACCATAGAACATACAAGTTTGTAGAGTTGTAGGTAATTCTGTAGCTCTGCCTTTCTGGGATAATAGGCGTGAAGGTATGTATGTATGTACCATAGAATGACGTGTCTTCAAGAAGGCTCTAGGAAAAAATCATGGAATTCAAAATCAAATGGATTATTTCTAAATAAATAATGGTACATTATGTCAACACATCAAAAATGTTGCTGCTATTAAACAGTATTCAGAACCGTTTCATATCACTAGAAAAGAAATTAGCCCAGTTATTCAAATGGGTTGCCTTTGTTTCGGCGAAATATGTTTGCCAAATTGTATGGTTTCCCAACCGTTTCATTTGCCAATCCGCTTTGTTTTCTGAAACCGTAAATATTTTAGGATTTTATAAACACAACCTAACCTTCAGGGTTCTACACGATGGTACTGAAATAAATCCTGAAATATTTAAAATTATCGGGAAAAAATGGGTTCGAAAATGAAACAGTTGGGAAACGACACATTTCGCCAAAAACATTTCGGCCAAACGGCTGGCTCCCTATTCAAATATAGGTACATAAGTATACAGAATCCGCCGATACAATGACTACCCCCCTACTTCCAACGTTGACAACTCTTAAACGGCCCGACTTCTCATCAAACCAGCTAAGAACCAACCCTATTAAACTATTAAGTTATAGCTTTCTATTTAAATAATCGCATCCGAATCAGTCCGTCGTTTGCTACGATGTTACATACAGACACACAGATACACAGAAGCACACGTTAAACTAATATCACCCTTCTATTCGCGTCGGGGGTTAAAAAGGCTGCATAATGATTCCGTTTTCGTGAACAAAAGTCCTTTGAAGTAGCACATTTCGGCAAGTCGATATAAGGCTACTTTCTGTTGCTCTTTGAGGCGCCTTGCTCTTATAAAATTGGGAAATTGAATGTTCTGTAGTAAGAAAACAATTTACAAAGGCGCTCTTTGTTTGTGAAATGAGTTTAGCAGGATTTTTGTATATTACATGATAATTATATTACATAAGTGGTTTCGTATTGAAAGGATATTGGAAAAATAGGGATTGGAGAATAACGTTTGGTATACGATGTGAAACAAATGTAGTCAGTTGAAAAACCAATATATTTTCGATGCTGGCTTCATCAAAGCATCTAAATAAAAATATATTTATCAAGTTTAGGCTTCTTAAGAGCAATTATATATTATTTATCATGAAAAAAATAAGGGTGACAAGCAGGCGAAACGAGTCACCTAATGGTGACCTAATACCAGAAGAATCGCAAGTACGCTTCGGGAATTCTAAAAAGATCTTGACTCGTTCATGAACTTTCAAACGATGATCGGCGTGATGTTACTCCTAGAAATCCAACTGTACGAGTATGATGCCTTAGGTATATAGTTATAGCTTAAGGACGAGCCCGTCTTCGTACGCATACAACTAGTTTCCCGTGTCTATGTCTATTTCTTCACATGGGGAGCCGATTTTCGAAACAGCGTTACTCAAATTTCAAGTCCCTAGGTTCAGCGGTTTAGATTGCGCGTTGTCTGAAAGTCATCAGTCAGACCCGGAATAGTTACATATGATAATTTCGTTTCGTCATACGGCTTTGAGAATTTAAAGTCAAAAATATTGACTCTAAGAAGAGTCGCCTAGAAGATCCACAAGCTTTATTTTTTTAAACAATTTTATTAATTTCCGAGTAGAAAATGAAACAATTAGTTCTCACCGTTTAACGCTTCCTTTGACTCTAAATTGATCTTCCTTGTAATTTCTTTTGAATTAGCTGCATACCTACTCGACTAGACGTTTATCGTCGCTACTTTATGGAAATTTGCAATTTTCTTTTTATTGCTTCTTGCTAACGTGTTCCGTAATTATGCGGGACCGACAGCTTTATGACGTCTTTGTGGCTAGTCTATTTTATATGAAAACATGAACTACTCTTTCTTAATAAAGACACCACAGGGACCACATAATTAAAGAATGAAAATTTTAGGGAGTGCATATTTCATTGCATTTAGTGCATTCTACTGGGTAAAACCCGTATTATCGTATTGTCATATGTGACGCTATCTATGACAAAGGGCCTTATTGTAGATGGCGCTTCCGCCATTATTAAAGATGCTCCGATATAAATACAACGTCGCGTGAGGCAGTGCGGCGTAAGCGCCATCGACAATAAGGTCCTTTACATAGATAATGCCACATAATACTTTTCATATGTTATCGTATTGTCAACGTTATGAGCTAAAAACAATACGGTTTTAGCCTTAAAACGTTTAAGAAACGAGCCTGAATGTCGATTTTAGTGAATACGCTCGAAAGCGTAATTCTATAAATTAATATCAAACGGTAAATCGCTATTTTTGACATAGGAGTTGATTGGGACGTTCGTTCGCATGCGACTTATTTTAAAAAAAACCTATGACGCTGTTTAGGTAAAGACTAAAGACCAATCCAGTATACCGTGCACTTTAAAAGACTTCAAGCTCTTAAGTCTTCCTCACAAAAAAGAAACATATATCCGAATAATACATCCGAAAAACATTTCCCTACTTAGGTAAAAGACACTAGTACGAGTTTTCTATTCCTTTTTCACAAGGTCACTTTGATTATTGATTTAGGCCCGGATCAATTTACTATCGGAGCGGATACGAACCTGACATGAAATCATTGAGTTATTCGGAGGATCCGTCCCTCTTTGGGAGTGTCGATTGATTCAGATCTTATTTGAGTAAGAGACAATTTGACAATTTTATCGGAAATGTGTTAAATGCTCTAGGGGTTGCCTTGGCATTTGGGAATTTAATATGAGTTTGGTAAATAACAGAGTCAATTGTAAAGTAAAACATAATAAATACGTCATTAAAATTACATTTATCGACTAATATTCCATTCAAGGGACACTGGATTAAAGATAATAAAATTTACAACTTGTACAAGTAATATTTATACATCATTGAACGCCGAACCTGAATTAAAACAATATCATACATGTTTTCTTGTACCTATTAATTAGTTGAGCAATGCATAACGCTTACATGATAAAAGAAATATAAACAGACACAATTTTATTTCCCCTATATCGCGGAGTTTCTTCAAGTGCCAAGCTCAAATAAGTTTCAGACGTTTGGGAAAGAATGTTTTACATACGTTTTATGTCTAGTACGCGACTTGGGAGAGTATACAATTTATACCTATATGCTGGCCTCTTTTCCCTTTTTTGTTGCTTTGCCGCTCGTTCTTTCGGCTACCAAAAATATATTAACACTTCCCTTGTACTTGTGAACGAGCGCTTTGTAACTTGTACGATACGAAGTAAATTCGACTTCAGTAGAGAAAAGGTAACCCTTAGGCACAGGTAAAGCGTTTTAGAGAAAACCTTCACCCGTGAAACTGACTCGTAACGTTATGATTTTGTTGGGTTAAGTTATGATCAGAGGTCGAGGTAGTGCTTGTTAACCTAAACTTGATGATGTTCATTCAATAACCCATTCCCATCTCACTCACGCATCAATGAACATGCGTCAAGTTTAGGTTGCTAAACAACTATTCCGTCCCCTGATGAGACAAATCTTTTCCATTTAGATTTACCACATAGTTTTGCTCTGAGATGTGATTCTGTTAAGTTTATCACTTTTAAACTCGACGCAACTAATATTAACCGGCGAGTTTAAGTACTTAGTACTGTCAAACCACATTTTAGCGCTCATTCTCAATTAGGCAGCTTTATACGACATAGAGCTCACTTCTCAACTCACGTTATTCAATTGTTTTGTGAACAACTTGTCGTATGTTTGCTTACCTTTTCCTGTTACTTGGGCTAAGCAGCATTCGCTGATATAGGTCGCTAAGCATTGCTTCTTAGTTCAGAGTTCAGGTTGAATTGTCTTGGAGCTGTTAAATTAACTCTATTTTGTTACGATAGATAACAAACCATTCGAATTGTAGTTTAAAAAAACATAAAGTAGCGCCCGCTGCGCCTCTATATCAAAATTACACACATTTGTTGGTTTGTGGTGTTCTTACAACAAAATCAAAATCAAAGTCAAAGTTCTTTATTCCTCAATTTAGGCATAATATAATCCACCTATGAATGTCAAAAACAATTACCACCGGTGCGAAAAATAAAAACTTTGCCCCGAGGAAAACCGGGGTAAGAAACTCGGCAAAGTAGTTATGATTTACAATATCACAGCACGAGAATGCAACAAACGCGGAACTATCTTCACAACTAGACGGAACCATATCAAGCACGTATAATCAAAACGACCAAATGACCGCGTCCCATTTCCTCTAATTCCACCACTTACCTGCTTAAATTTGCTATCGCGTGCGATATGGGTTGATAATAAAATTATTCAGCAAACGGGATGTAATTTCCCCTTTACACGTTAACTCGAAACAAAATTGAGTACTCAAAGATATTTGCTCGTAAATATTACGTATGTTTCGAAGCGATCACATTTAGCAGTCTGTTTTATGACAAACGAAATGCTATAAAGATAATTTGAGAGTAATTTCAGCGTCGAACTACATTCTCTCCCTTTTCGATATTTCGATATCACAATATGGAAATTGTATTTTTTACGTACTTTAATGAAAATACTTACAAAGCATTTTATTTATGCATACGGCGGGCTTATTGCCTAACGCACTCGCAATCGCTATAATAGAGAAAAATCGAAAAAAATTACCGTAGGTTTTGTGCAGGGTACGTTCGGGTCGCTACCACCATCTTACCCTTTAAGGCCCAGCCACACCGCCTGCGTGACGTGCACGTGCACCTTTAACCTGCCGTCAAACAGCAGTATTCGCATTGTTGTTTTCCGGTGAGGGGTTTAGAAAACCGGTGAAATGGCATAGAGGCATTCCATCTTAGTCCTCAGGGTCTGCAACGCAGTGGTCTAAGGATTGCAGTCTTAAGATTGTAGTCTGGAGATTGCAAATGTCCTAGGGGTCACAGATCCCACTTACAATCAGGTGGCCTGTTTGCTAACTTCATATTTAAAAAAAGTATATATTTTTTACTTTGGCTGTACCTACATAGAAATCAAAAAATAAAATTATCTCACCAATCATATGTCATTAGGCCCTGTCCATTAGTACGTTCCCTTACCACGAGCCGTGTTAACACTCTCCATTAAAAATGTAGGATTTCCCTTCGATCGCGCATAATGGCTTTTTATTTACACTCCACAGACAACTGAATGTCAAAGGCTATTATTATTTTTGTTTGGTTTGAGTCCAATTTGGAGGAATTTGATGGATTCGGTTGTTTATCTTTTTATTTTCGACCGCCGGATAAAAATAACGCGGGTGTTGATTTTTCGCCGGTCGCGGTCCAATTTCGAATGTACGTCACTATGTGCTTTGTTTTATGTTTTTTATGACCGTGTGGTGACGAGGTACGTACCATCATATAACTGTCGAATAAATCACGCTACTGTTATAAATGCAAAAATGCACTTGCACGGATTTGGGTGAAATTTAATGGAGATTGCCTATACCATAAAAAAATAGACAAAATAAGGAATACTTTTGAGACACCTTTACGTATAAGCATAATTTTGATGAGAACACCTTTTCAATATCCTGTCACATATCCTACCACAAAGGCTACATTTACCTGAAAAAAAAAAAACAATTCCCTTTTGATGATCTGTGCTACGAAGTCACGGGCAAAAGCGAGAATTAAAATAATTAATTTATTAATAATTAATGTTTCAACTTTGAGCTATATGTATATAATTAATTACGGTAATTGACAGCGACATGTAAAACGTCATCGTGTAAAAAAATATTTGATCAATATCATATAAAGAATTCTTGCCTTATGCTCTAAAACCTAAGCTTTTTCTTGCGTTCGTAAAAACTTATGTTAGAGATTCTAGAAAATTCCCTATGATTCATGATCAACATGGCATCGCACTTAGCTTGTATACCAAATGCTCCCGAGAACATTAACTGTGCTTATGTCATATATATGTCATCATTCAACTTTTACTTGACGGCGAGATAAAATAAATCTACGGCCTTTCTTTTCTTGTTAGGTGTATAGCCGTTTTCTTTATTTCTGTGAAAAATACTGGTGAATATAGATGATCTTACCATGGAAACGCCTACGCGTTACTTGTGTGACAGCCTCTGTTGTTGTAGAAACTCTTTATTTACCTTTGCCATAATGGAGTTAAAAAGTACCTACGTATTAGCTTTATGTATGAGTTACTGAGTACGAACTAGTGATGTGTTATTATTAAAGGGTAAACGATCGCCATGTATCATAAAATAATCATGAAACTGGGTGCAAATGTCACATTATGTAACTTTGTCCTCGACTGTTCTTAATATATACCTGTATTATAATACAGTTTTAAAGGAATTAATATTTGTTTTAAAAGACTTAGTACCTAGCGTGATTTTAAGGTTACGATCAATTTTGAATAGCGTTTTCTCAAAATTTTGTCACCGGTCCTTAAAACTTAGTCTTTTATATTAATAGAGAACAAAAGATATATTTTGTTCATACCAAACTGAGAAGTGTAATTTTATTTTTTTAGCTCGAGACCAGACACGCTTGATGTTTCATTAAGCTCCAAAAAAATCAAAACACATTCATTACCATATTCGATAAAACAATTTTCTTTGAAGTAACAGCGGGCCGTGTCACCCCAGGGCGACTACTTATAGCACATTAGAACTTTTGTTTGCCGCTCGGTTATCTCACTCTATCTAGCCTGTAACGAAAGAGACGCCCTGAGCTACAAGCGAGCAAATACAACTTGTGCCAGCCACACAGGGGCGTACATTAAACAATGCCGACATGGCAACTGCATCTAAAACAAAAATTACAATCCGGTAATAATAATGTATAATTTCGTGAAAGCAACGCGTGCCGTATTATATACAGTTTAAAGCTTAAGGGGAGCGCGACAGCTGCGTGTGATCACACATCTGCCAGCCCTGGCGCACACACGCACGCACCCGCTCTTGTAATGACACGCACGGCCACGCACACAAACAAAGGTTTTACTAATGCGTACAGCACACACGCACCTTACGCATTCGCAAGGGTGTAGCCCCATTGTATAAAACAGTGACTGGTAGGGCTGCGCCCGATAACAGTTATTTTTACTTGTTGAATGTTTGATGGATGATCGCCGATGATTGATTGGGCACGTCTTTTAGATTGTGTGCAGTCGTAATAGATTTCGTGAATGCGTAAATCTTTTTGCGTTTTGGTAATGGTTGTGTCAAAAAAATACCTAGCGAGAATTAGAGAATTCAGTTGTGATTGATATTCGTATTATATAAGAAACACAATTAACAAACTTTTCAAGGTGGTGTGTACAAAAACTCCAGGTTAAAAGGGTTTAAAAAGGTACAAAGGCTCAATTAGAGTTGACATGGGTGTTGAATTCCCCCTTTTTCAGAACAAAACCGGCATAACTCAAACTTAAAATTCTATATTTTTTATTTACGCTTAGTGACAATACGGTTGAAAGTGCAACTGATTATTATTCGCATTTACGTCGATGTTTTTGCAATATATTGCGATTAATTGTTCGGTGGCAACCCTTGTTGCAATTTAATCGCGTAATGTATCATTCGGCAGGGCTGTACCTGCACAGCAGTGCTACGGCTTTAAAGTATAACCCCAATTTATTACTCCCATTACATAGTGCGAAAGTATATTCATCACTTTTATTCCATGTAATGCGAGCGGCATCGACTTATTATGTCGTCGCTTATTAATTTTGCGCTTAAGCGACGGTTAAAAAGTATAGCCGTTAATTTATATAAAATTCAGTTAATGTCATTATTAAAATAATTTTAAGGTTTTGGCCTTAAAATATTATGTAGCCAGCGTCATTTAAGTGATAGCAATAATTAATTTAATCAAATCTTTATCTACGTATACAAGAAGTTAACAAACTTCTGACACAAAACATTATACTATGGAACTAAAATATATATTATTTATGCAATAAAATTATTCTACACAAATATAAGATTCTCTTGGATAGCTTAGGTTAGCAGTTGCTTCATTTGAAGTGTTTGTTTCGGCTTTTAATTGTTTTTTTTAGCTTGGAGTCTTGTTCGCGGCAAAACTTCTAAATGCTTGATTTCACTTCTAGAATAGGGCAAAGTATAATCCAATAATACCCGCTTTAAAAACCGTCAAGTTGAAGAATGTGCGCCTTTTTTATTTTTACGACAGGTATCTTGTACATTCGCATTATTTTCTATAGCTTCTGCCCGCGACGACTTAGTACGTTGGCAAGGCCTATCATTTCGTTGACCATCCCACGGTAACAGTGTTTTTTTTCGGGATTAAAGGTAAGCTATGTGTCAAGTGTATGAACTGTCTCCTATTCAAATATCATCCAAATTAGTCTAGCCGTTTTAGTGTGCATATGTATTGCTAACGCACACATTCACAAACTCTCGTATAATATTAGTGTGTTGGATTGTCCTGACTTGAACCTGTAAATTTAGGAAGTAATTATTTCTCTATAACAATACCTACGCATAACCCCCACGTAACAAAGCGGCTATCATCGTGAGTACGATAACCCTCCCCTGCTCGTAACCGTCACGCGTGCTAACAAAACTTTCAGTAACTGTTCAACGGTCACTGGGTGGGTTAAGGCTATTTATACCCTTATTTGCGTATCCTAGTAAACTGTGTCCGTTATAAAACACAATACAATACAAACACTGCATTGAATACCATAAAAGTATGTAATAATAGGTATTCAACAATATTCTAATGTAGATATGCATTATACATTGCATTATTTCGGTTACCATTATTTTGACGCTGTGGAAGCTCTTATTCACCTGTATGTATTTTGGGTAGCAGAATCAATCAATAAATTAATCAATAAATCTCAACATTGTGTATGCGTATTCACCATACTTACAATCATATATGTTTATAGAACGTTAAATACTCTCTATCCTTAGGGCCTGTCCACATCACCAAGGCAGCCAGGCACGTTCCTTGTCACTACAGATGCACGGTGCGGTCCCGCGTCGGTACGACGGCACGACGCCGCGCCGTGATGCGGACAGGCCTTTACCCTAGCTGACTTACCCCCAAAATGAACCATAGTGCTGCCGCGTGGCAAACCCCCGTTGCTGGTACAGAAAACGTTAAAATCTCTTTTAAAACCGCGGGAAATCCGAACCTTTTAGTGTTTTATCCCACATTTCTCTAAGCACATCGTAACTTTACATTGTACGTTCAAATCTTTGTTTAACTACGTTTTCATTGCAGTTTTAGTGCAGTTTCGTCTGAATCAGTCCTCAACCCTCACGTTGCCGCTACGTGACGTATTTACTCTTAATTGACGATTATTTTAGAGTAACGTATTAGGTTTGGTAACACTTTTTACCTTACCTTGTTTCTCACGTTAATGATAGAAAGTAGATTCACTGCAAAATATTAGAATTTGAGCAAAGTATTTGTAAAAAGTATAACGCCTCCGGTTGGCCTTCATGATTGTACACTTTAAACAAATACGAGCCAAATAATACAGAATTGTGAGTATTTTTCTGGTTTTTATGGACCTAAGTTAAGTTTCCTCAAGTACGTATTAACTTAGAAAACTTCTAATAATGATATTATTTTGATAAAATTAATTTCTTTTACGAAATACCAACTCCATTAACAGTAGTGTTGAAAATCCTCTCTAATTTTTAAAAGCCACCTTGTTCTACTCAAGAACATGCAACTTTAATTAACAATCAAAAGATAAAATTAAATTTTAATGAGTGTAAAGTTGCAGCCGGGTGAGATAGCCTCCGTGTTTTAAAAATGGTTCCTTATTTCCCGAGATATTTTTATAGGTACTTCGCTGTTTAAGTTTTAATAGAATTTATGCAAAGAAGTAACTTTTATTATCCTGTCATAATTATTTAAATTAGAAGAATAACAAATCCATTTTAATATTATCTTTATTAAGACATCGTAATTTTTGACGCTGAATTTATTTTTATGTGGTTATATCCCTTCCCAAAGAAATCATCAGGTACAGTCACCAGCAATAAGATATTATCCAACATTGGGCGCAAAGATATCTGACAGGTCTTTATTACTAGAGGTATAAGAGCGTGTCAGATATTTTTGCTCCCAATGTTGGATAATATATTATTGCTGGTGACTGTATCACTAGAATGATAATACTTCTTCTTTCTTTCGTAGGATTCTCGCTTGTAGATCTCTCTCGGTCTAGTTATGTTTCTAAGCTAAAGAAGGGGACAAAGCTTCATAAAATGTGTATACTGTTACCTTTGTACAGTATTAAGCTAAAATGTGTAAATTTTGACGTACCGCGTCATGGGCTGAGAACGGGTTAACGCATCCATTGTCAAGCATCCTAATTTCCATTTACCCAATTTGTACCATTATAAAAGACGGCATATTCAACGTTCCATGTGATGGATGACAAATGTCGCCACAAAAGAAACGAGGACTTAAACCCGGGTTTTCACCAGCATCGTAAACGTTAAAAAAGCATTATCATGACAGAAGCTGAACCCTAACCCTTATGACTTTTTACTCTGACTTGAAAGTATTTATCACGAGTATAAATACTTCAATTAAATATTCGGACTGTAGAAATCATGGAAAATGAACTAAAAATTATTTAATTTAAAACAAACTACATTGGACAAAGAAAATAAATAATATAAGTAACGTTAATTAATATAAGCATTGTTAGTTAGTCTCTTTTCCGGTTTCAGTCTATATTTACCTTCAAATCATAAATATTACCTATTATTAAAACAACAAAATTGGCAAAAAATACATGAATAAAATCCCGGTGTCCCAACATTTATTTACTTAAAAATTATCAGTAGGTATTTTGCATATTATTTGCCTAAGTGCCTCGAAAACCGGCGGTTCCGAATAAAATCGCACCGAACCCTTCATTTGTTAGCAAAAAGCGGGTGCAAAGGTTTTGGGATTTGACGTGGCTGTTTGAGCGTCGACAGATCCTTACAAATTGGGTCGAATATTATTATGTTGGCCAACATTACTTTGCACCTACATCATTTTGTTCGGAGCAATTTCGGCTCGTTTATTTTTTACGTACACGAAAGGAGAGCTGAAACACAATCTTTCCTATTACTTTTGAACTGTTAAATTCCTAAAACTCACTAAAAATTCATTCTTTAGAAAGTAATCTTTGAAGAAGCTCCAGTTCATGCTAAGTTTGAGCTGTTAGGTCGTAGAACAAAAGAAACAGTTCAGAACTTAAGAACGAACTACGCCACGCTACAATTACGAATATTCGTCAAAATACCATTTCTATTATGAATTCTAGCTAAGTATAGTAAAGTCGCAACCCTATATAATTTTCAAATGACAATTTAACGTATTCAAACTCAAGTGCTTATTAGCTTAGCCGAATGATTTCTGAGGTATTCAACGATTTACTAACATCAACCATGCCTTCAGACTATCCAATTTGAACCCATTAGTTTAGTTTAGGCAATGCTATTAAAGTAATGTGACGAATTATTCACAATTTAAATTTCGAAGTTCAACGATACAGAATGTAAGCAGATAATTTTTTCTCAAAATTAATAACTGGCAAGATGAAAATGTTTACTTCTAAATGTAAACAAGAGATGTATTTGAAAATATCTTGTCAATACCCGAACTTAATGGAAATCTTGCGTGCACAACCAGCTATCCGACCGCAATGCAGTGAAGCTCCCGAGGGAGCTAGCCATAGGCCGTGGCGACTCGAACCCCGAATAGATTGCTTTCTTCCCTTTTAACAGAAAATACTGGCCACTATGTAACGTAAACAATGTCGGCCATGAAACCGTTCCAAAATAATGCACCATTATTAAATTAAACTGTTCTTTATTTGAATTTGTTTAAACAAAGAACAATAAGTTCAGAGTTACATTGTTCTTTTCTAATCTGAATAAAATAATATTCGACAAAGAAATAATGATATAAGAAATATTCTGCCAATTAACCATTGACCCAAACAGAGTGGAATTTTAATTCATAAGGGAGCGTTGATACATATTTGACTAATGGCCAGCAATTTGTCAAGGCAAACATTTCTCGTCCAAAGGTCTCCATTATGTATTAAACCTACTTAATTTAACAAACGGCGGCAGCATGAAACCGCATATTCCGCCGAAATGCTGTCAAAACTTCGCTCTTAAAATCCTAGAGTTTATTTTATTTTATGCATACAAAATCGAACTCTGCCCGAAAGGTATAAAATTCAAATGGGAAAAAGTTTCACCCCTTCAAATACGATTGATGCAATGGTTTTTTAGTTATCAGCAGAGTTGTATTTTAAATTTAATTAAGACTAGAGCAATTATTTCTGACTTGTTGGCTTTTTATAATTAGCCTATTTTTCATTTTGCGTGTTACAAAATTAATTAAGCTGTCATTATTTTATTTAAAATAAACTTACGAACACGTAATTTTTTAAGTATGTCGTGCAAAATTAAACGTCGTAGTTAAATTCACCTTAAACTTACCATACTGTGTTTGTAATTAAAACTCCGTTTTTGTTACCGCCCAGCATTTCTAGTAAAACAAAATACGATTTTAACAACCCTTGCTTCCGCATGTATACAAACTTTTAGACTGAATTTGAATTATGAACCACAAAATACAGCTTAAAAACAAACTTGACCGGTTGTTCAAATTTCAAATTTCGAACGTCCGCATTCGAATCGCGTGCTAGCCAGTTGTATTACACTTTTTATTGCAAAGCCAGATCTAAAGCACGAGACCAGCATACAGCCAAGTTTTACAATGGGCTACAAGTTCCGAATCACGCGAAATGAGCATAAGTAATTTAACAAGGATATTGTAATTAAGCTCTGTAGAAACTGGGACACTATTTTAAAGTTAAAACGAACGTTTCGAATCGAAGTGGGCGGGAGCTCATTAGGTGGTGACGAATGAAAAATTAAAACCCACGATAGGGACAGCGCCATGCGTTGGAATGAGAAGGCAAAAGCGTCTCTCTAACAGCCAATATCCGGTCTATCAGCTGACGGAAACAGCTGGCAACTCGAGTGAGCTGAAGCGTCATTCATTCTCAACGATTTTTTCAAGTGAGTAACGATTTTTCGTTTGTAACGAATTCGTCGCCATTTATTTTGTGTCGAGATTGGCACCAGCTGATGTTTACGTTGAAAATGTGTTTGTCACAGTGGGGTTTTATAGGCGTTTAGCTCGGTGATTTATATAATGCCGTCGTTAGTGCCGCCCGCTTGGACTGATCGATATCAATGAGCGCGCAATGGATTAAACCTTCTGGCATATCTTAAAAATGATGCACTTGAAGCTATGACAAGTATCCTTTCTGATAACATTCATACGCCTCTAGATCACCAGCTCCTACTAACATTATGCGAGCTCCTTTAGGAATTCATTATTCATCTTAATCATATAATATACACTGTTATTAATATTCTACTTCATGTAATTAGAGATACCTTCGGGCCTAATGATCATTAGTGCCAACATGTGTTTCAAACTTGTACCAAGGACTTTTTGTATGGCTCATAATATTGTTAATAATCTGTTTCTTAACTCGTAAAATATGATGTTAACTGACATTACTAGATTGAATGCACTATGTCGTGATGGATTGGAGTTAAAATAGCCTGAATACATTCAAAATTATATTTCACATGAATTGTTCATGAATATGTAACCTTTGTGATGTAAATCATATTAAAACAAACATGAAAGACCAGAGCTTAAGCTTTCAGCAAATAAGATTACCGTTTGAAAATTTGAATTCAGAATTCGAACTAATCCCTCGAACTTGTTTGTGCAATTTAAATATCGCTCAAATTTAAACTTCCAATTTTAAAAACAAGCATCGAAATATCGCGATTCATTCAGCCGTGCGGCGTGTGCTTCGGAATGTTTTCTATTTACACAATTTTACATTATGAATTACTTAAGTATTTAAATTCAGATGCATTAATTAAGATGCAAATCCGGCGTCACACTGTCTTAATGCCGACCGTTTTATGTTAACTAGCTATGTAGTGATGTAGATCATTGTGGTGAAGGGCTTTAAGTGAGTGACATTATTTAGCACCCAACTGTATTATTACATGCGCTAACAGTTAAACATTTCAAGAATAATATAAAGTAGTAGAATATTCTGAATAAAACGGACTTATACCTACCCATGTTGTATAGGTACATCTTCTAAAGACTACACATGGCTTTTACTGGCCACATTTTTTGTAATACTTCATTTCGTCACGATGTCACCGTTTTAAACGTAGTAAAACTGACCTAGCCCACATCGACGCAGAACGGATGAAGTGCCAAGACGAAACGCGCGAGGGACAAAAAATAAATGACAACACATTTTTATTTTTGCTTTCAGTTTACTTAACTTATCAACATCTGTTTCAACAAAACCCTTATTTAAGACACTGGTATTAATACAAATAATTCTCAATCGCCAAATTATAATCCTAAATTCGTATTTGAATACAATTCAATTAGTCTTACAAGAAAACAAGTGAGTCGTTAAAATCGAGACAACGGACTGTTAACAACAAACTGTTCCGAACATCTGCGTTCAAACAAAAGTAATCGCTGAACGAACCGGCTTATATACGCTGCAGTCGCGTATCTGAACTGACACGTTCCGAATTTAAATTTTGGCGTTCGTTGTTCAAATTTTGCGAAATGATATCTTTTGTATGTTGTCTACGGTTTTCTTGTTTGTAGTCGAACGTTTGTCTATGTATAAAACTACAGGGTGTGTTGCGGTAGGTATTTTCGCTTATCGAAGACGGTTTTTTTATATTCTGGTTTTCACTTTGTAGAGTATTGCCAATGAACTAATTAAGTGAAACAATAACTCAAGAATTTCTCCTTCAGCGAACTTCCTATTAAATAACTGAATGACGTAAATTTAAACAAAAAACCGCTTCGGGCAGTTTGTTTTGGCTCAAATTAAAATTCCGCTGGGCTTTGGAACAAATTCGTGCTTAATTAAGCTAAATAGTCTAATTAGGGGAGTTTTTGGAAGTTCATGTCGGGAATATGAAACAAAATATGATTTTCTGATACTAGTATCGAATTACTTAATTAAATCTATCCTGTCTTGCAGAGTCTGCCGTGAAAAGTTATTTTTCACTTTTAACCTCAAGAACTACATACATCTTAAGTCATAAGTCAATCAATAGCTTATACAACACTGGCCACTACGATGCTTTTTCATTATAAAGAACTTAAATATATTTAAAAAAGAGCGGCAAATGTTTTTTAAATCATAGATAAAGCACGGTAACTACAATCGAAAACCTATAACTATTTTTATCGAGGGGTGATATTTGTTTCAATTTTTTTTCTGAAACAACAGATTATTTTGACGTGTGAACGCGTTCAGCATGAAACGGTGTTTTTCTTTTATAAAAGTAAAGCAATCAAACAACTGGCCAGTTATTAACTGTCCTAATAAAAACACAATACGTCTGTGAATATTTATTGAAAGCCAGTTATTTGTTTAATTGCCATAATGCCTCATTCCGGTGAAATAATGAGAGCATTCATTACTCTATATTGATATTAAAATTGTAATAATATATTATTGGTTTATTTTGTTAGCTACTGTGTTATTAATATAATTATGTGAGTAAAGTGACTTTGATTGACTGTTCGCTGTTCAAGGCTTAATGAATATTGTATTTATTGTTGTATATCTGACAATTGTCACTTAGGTAAAAGCCCATAACAATCTTATTAGGGTTCCGCAGTTTTTACTTTACAAAATAGTGTGACATATGGTTGGATATATAGCTATTAAAAAACCATGATGTACTGTCGTTATTTTTTGGATTTGGTTGACCGTTTAGGATAATTATAGCTCTAAAAGTACCATTTTCGCTTACGTTACGGGGTAACACCAATACTGAAAATCTGGAAAATATCAATGAAAATACAGTCGGGGGCATTCCCGGTCGACCACCTCTAGGGGGGTATTCGTTTGCGCGTTCGACGCGGAACGACCTGAGCGCTGTAGGATTAGCTAGCTGCCATGAACAAGCCAACATTTTCTTAAGTGGACGACCGTGAATGTCCCTGACTGTATATGTAACGAGTTTAAAATGAAAACTATCACGAGTATCACGACTAAGTAGGCTCGGTTGGTTCTTGAGATACCTACAGGCGACTAAAGTGTTTATAGCTACTAAAAATCATCTCAGATAGCACCAAATAACGTTTTAGTAAAGGCGTCGGAACCACACACTGTGGCATGTTCCGACATGCTCTTCCCTGGTTTCTCAAGAGAAAAGACAATTTCAAAATTAAATTCGTCATACATATCAATTATAAATACATATATATGTACATAAAACATATATTAACAATGTAGAATTCATGTATATTTTAGTCTTTTAATCTAATAAAATCTTTGATAAATTCAACGTTATAAGTAAGTAAGTAAGTATAAATGTATAATGTTTTTTGAGTAGGAAATAAACAGTTTTCGTTTCCTACCAGTATAATGCCCGGGATCACATTTCCAAATGAATTAGCACCCCGTGAAAATATCAAATGTTTCCTTTGCATCCCAAGCACTTAAATTAAGAACATCAAAGTTCGTCCATCTTAAACGTTTTATTAATTAAATTCTTCTTTTTCCAGGTAAGTATCCAGAATCGACATGACTCCCAGCCCGGCGATAAAGGTAAAACGTCCTTAAAACGTTAACGTTCTTTGCCACCAATTACAAATTGTATGTATTTTTTGCACGCCAGGCGTGTCAACGGTCTCGAACATTTCATAAACACGGCCCTAAAGTCTCTATCAGGTCGTTTACGTGGAATGGATGGAGCGTCACTCGTTGGCGTCGTAAAACATCGCGTCTCATTTGTTTTACGAACTTAAAATCAGAACGTCGAATTACGTTTACGTTAACGTTGTCCTCTTTTGCGCTACGTTGCGTTTGAGTCAAGTTTTGGGGTTCTAATTTGAACCTTGTAAGCTTGAAGTATGGCCGGTCTTGGTGGAGATCCTTTAATTCCTATGTCCAACAGGGAAGAAGCGAAACTGTATTATTTATTTAGATTCAGACTTTTTTTTCCGTCGCCCATTACCCGCCATGAGCACAACAAGAGTTGTCGGTCCGTTGCCGTTGGGAATTTAGCTCTTTTCTTAGGTGCCAATTTCAAAGGAGTTTTTTAACGTAGTATAGGTAAAAAACTTAAGTAAAGCTCCTCTTGCATGTAGTAGTAACACATCTGTATAGACCGTTCGACATTCTATATTTGAAATTTGACGTAAATCCCATATAAGTTTTGTACACAACTATGCAACAGGAGCTTTACTTAAGTTTTTTACCTATACGGAGTTGGTACCACATTATTCACAAGGAATGAGGTCAAAAAGTTAAACGGTAGGGAATTGTCATTCATCTAAGTGATATTGATGACTGTCAGATCAAATCGAACGATAGCTACTAGCTATAGAGTTAAACGCCTACTCGTGACGTCACGCCTTGATACTGTTAAATCTCCTATTCTATACTTATGTTTACTTTTTACTCTTTAGTTACGATTGCCACAAAGCCCCTGGTGTTAGGTTTTCATTATATTTACCTTGAGAATAAAGTAATCATTCCTAATCTTATTAAGGGCATTATGAATACTTGTATTAAAAAGCTTTTAAGATATCCCCTTCGCTTGTAGGACTCTCGTGTTAAGTGCAATTGGACAGCTTTCTTGCCACCGTTTTTACCCACGACGGTACGGAGACGGTATATGCGTTATGCGTTTGGGGTGAGAGGAAGTTTGTTTGTTTGTGCAAACCAATGTTGCCAATTATCTTGTTAATCTTTACATAGTACCTATAAAACAAAGTCGCTCCTAGGGAATGCAAATAACCGGTTATAACCGGTTTTAACCGGTTATTTTCATACAAAAACGGTTAATAACCGGTTAAATTGCATTCCCTAGACTCGCTCCGCGCCGTCTGACCCTCTGTATGTTCGCTTAGATCTTTCAAACTACTCGACGGATTTTAATGCGGTTTTCGTCAATAGATAGAGTGATTCAAGAGGAACGTTTTTGTGTGTAATAAATTCTGTTTTATGTACGGGTGTTAAAGAAAACTCGCATAAACCGATAATAGGGCGGGTCGCTAGTAGGTAATTAATAAAGAGACTAAAGAACTCATTATATTTTAATTAAATATTTACTATGTCCTTTGATGTCTAGCTTGAATTTTCTTAAAACGGAGGTTTCATTACGTATAACTTATATCAAAATATTTTTAATGTGAACGAGTGTTTTGAACTTAAAGACACATTGAACCGTTTTAAATGTATTAACTTCCTCAGAAAATCTCTCAATTTTCAGACTATTTAAATTTAATTGAATACAAGATATTTTACCCGTAATCACTTTCAGTTCGGGAACGAGAGAAAATACCTATATAATAATCACCCAGAATGGTTCCGTTTCCACAAAAAAGACATTTAACTATTAACGTGGTGGCTAATAAAATATGTCGTCTTTCAAATGAAAAGACGTGTCATTTTTTTTAGTAAAATACTGTTAACGAAATACACGTAATCAGCTGTGGCTTAAATTATATTGACAGCTTGCCCGCCCTTACAACGTAATTATCGCTTTAACTTACAAACATAACTTTGCCGGTGGTTAAATTTAGAACCAACTTAATTTCATACTATCTCCGTACTACCTCCGCTAGTGGCGCTTCTATCAACTGAATGATTGTTTTGGTAATGCTGCGAAAAAATGAGGCTTTGGTGCTACACTATTTTCAATCTTACTCTTAAAGTGTTGTAGGTTGAAAATGAATTTATCACCCTGATAGTGTGGTGTCGAGTTACGTACTATGAAGCTTGCATTAGGGTGCCCGATACCTAGGGGATCAAATTGCTTCCCATTAAGGGCGGAGACAACTGTGTGAAACTGGCTCGTTCGTACTGGCTGGTGAAGATTTTATTAACGCATTTAGTTGATGTTCGTAGATAACTTATGAATTTCGAATTTTGTTTCATTTTTTCTTCAGATTTGAAGACCCTTGACGATCTTGCTCAAAAAAAAATTCGAAATTGTTCAATTTTTGACGATAAATGTGTGCAATTTTTGCGTTTTTATTTTTATCCGAAAAAAATACTAGTATAAGGCTTTTTTTTATCTAAAAGTACATCTACAGTGAAAGGCCGTAAATAAATTTTGATTGCGTCCTATTCAATAGGTATCTTTTTGGGTGGAAACGTGACATTTCTTACCACTTGTTTCGTGGGAAAGCAACAGTTGCTTTGTTTCAATCAGTAATGTTTATCAAGCAATTAGGTCTTTGAGGCGGTCGCCTCGGTCTATAGTTATGTTATGTATGAAAGCTTTGACGTTACCTATATAATTTATGATCAACGTTCAGTGCTAAGGACTCCCATATGGGTCTCATTTGTTTGGAGCATGAAGAGCTTGGAATGTGTAAATTGTCGTAGGTAGACAAATATTACTATGAAATGATCTCTAGGCAAAAATAATTTGATAACCCTTTGAGATGTATCTCTACCTAGTACCTACCTATAATTAACTACGAAATTTAAATTACTAGGAATTTATTAGATTCTGTATTTTAAAGTTAAAGCAAATTTATAATCGTTTGATAATTTTGAAACAACATTTTGGTAAATTAATTAATCTTGAAGAAGTACCCAATTAATTAACAAATATAATACGCTCAGATTTCAATAGAGGATAAACTTTAGTTACCTAATTCATCTTATAACTTAATTTATACAAAAATAGGTTATTTTGCCCCTTCAAAAACTGATATTTATCAAAAGTATATCTGGCAAACAAAGTAATAAGCAAGTATATGTCAAGATAAGCTGTTTAAACAAATAAACTACATAGTCTCGATGCTAAACCGGATTTAACTAAGTAATTAATAATTAACAGACTAAGTTTAACAAATATTTGTCTTGGCACGCTAATTTGAACAAATGTTTGTCGATGCAAATTTGTCTCAATGTTTACATTGTATTCTTAACTTAAATAAATGATAGTTAAGCTAACAGCTTAAGCAAGGAAATTTACATAAAATAATAAATAGTTGATTTTAAGATAGAAATTAAAAAATATTCCAAAATATTGAATAACTTACGTACAACAGTTATTATCAACCCCTTTAACCATAAACCATAATCATGTTACAAAATCAAATCTCGTAAAACATTCGCCGTTGTTGCGCATGGATCGCCATTAAAGAACAATTTGTAACTATCAAATTCGATTTTCAAACGTCGCTCGGCTGAGTTTACCTCCGAAATTCAAATTTAGAATTGCTCAGAATTTTAATGGAGGCAATTTATAGCGGGGTGCGACGTCATCTCGACGTAATCGCCTTACGCGATAATTGTCTTTAAGCTATAATTAATATTACTTGAGCGTTATTGTTAATGAAAGAGCGTTTGGGGCGTCACGCGTGTCGCTTAGTGTTGGTATGTTGGTGAATATTACGCGTCGGTGTTTTGTGCGCGTTTGCTTTTGACTGACGGCCGTGAGTCAGCTAGACAAGTGAAATCAGAAGATTATCGCTATCTAAGGGCCTATTCACAAAAAGATCTTGAGTAAGACTCGTGTCTCAGGACGTGTCATAAATTCGATTTTCTATGACATGCATGACATGTTGCTTACTTTGATTTCTCTTAAGAACTCCATTGAACTTTAGCTAAAATCAAACGTTACATCAATAACAACCACAAAAAACGGTCACGTGCGAGTCGGACTCGCGCACTGAGGGTTCCGTACCGCCGCACAGTAGGTATTGTTATATTCCGATTTGAATTCGATTTCTAATCGAATCAGCGCGAGCCCAACTCACACTTGGCCATTTTTTTGTATTTGTTGTTTTTCTTCAGGGTTCGTACTATAATCGTACAGACGCTTGTATAGTTTACTGTTTTTACGACGTAACAAAAATTAAAAGAAGCACTTACGTTAAAATAACGTTTCTTGAATGGGGACTCCCTTTATTATTTCACTTTCTTTAAAAACAATATTTGTAAGTAAATCCGCTGTAAAAAAAAACCGCTATCTATTACGGATCAAAAGATACAGCTGCTTAAAGTTAGGACGGACGGACGGACGGACGGACGGACGGACGGACGGACGGACGGACGGACGGACGGACGGATAGACGGACGGACGGACGGACAGACGGACAGACGGACGGATGGACGGCGTAGGCATATTAAAAGGGGTTCCATTTGGGTATGAAACCCTAAAAATAAAGTTTTATAAACCCTATGTCGCCTATGCCGTTCATTATAAAACACTATTCCTATAAACTTAAATATAAATGTTTTACAAATAAAAGGTTGCTGCATAAACTTTCACTCGGTTTCTAGTTCATGTTTAACTTAGAACACCCAAAGTATCGCAAAAAACCCGTACAACTTTGCTCCAATACATTTCCAAGAATTTGCAATTTTTCAAAGTTGGAACACTCGCCGTCTCGCTTCATACATAATATTAATAAGGGACGGGAGATTTGCATGATTCCACTTTATTGAACAAGTTTTGTCTTGTCATTGTATATTATGAGATTAAGCGGATTTTCTTGCTTTAAGAGTTTCGGTAAAAAAGGATACTTATTTGATTTATTCAGCCCTATGATATTAACATAAGTACAAAACAAAAATGAACTAATAACAAATCTTCGTTACAACATGTGTTTAGCTAATATATTTGTTAGAAGAAAAAATATTTAAATATACCTTAAACATATTTTCGCATAGATAAAGTAATATCTTATTTCGTCATCCTTAGTACATCTTTCAGTTTTAATTTGAAATCCATTACATACTAGTATTACTTCTTACCTTACACTTTAAGCTCCCAAATATATTCAAAGTCTAGTCTACGTCACAACGAAACGTAAAAAATTCAGATTACGCGATAAAAATTGCGTCACATGTGTCATATTTCGTTGTTGACATTAAAAAAGTCCCGTAGTAGGTACGCATTAGGCTGATTCGTGACGTCATAAACGCGTGTTGCCACCCGAGAAAAACACGCTCCGACGGACATGTCCTCATGAATTTTAACTTTTCAAGACTGAATAATGCACATGGCAACCCGATACATTATATATGTGGTATGAAACGGCTGTTTGAGTTCGGGCGATTTTTATTTTTTATAGAGGGCTCGAGATGATTTGATGTTTGGGTTTTGTGGATACGCACTAAGCTTTTATGTTTAGATTGTGGATGAGTTCGTGAGTTGGGTTAGAAAATAGTACAAGAAACCATTGATTCTATGGAATAAATTACCGATATTTTGCACACGTTATTGCTTTATCGTATCTTCAAGTAAATGTTATCAAAGCCATATTATTAACTATTTAGACAGGTATGTTTCAGTTAAAGCTCCGTTATTCAACGTGTGCCAATTTGACTGTTAATATTATTACTGTGTTCTCAACCCTCTTTATCATTATGTAATCTGCAACCGCTTCGGTCCTCATCAACAAAAAAAAAACATTAATCTCACTATCAGTACATTTTTGTCATCATGTTAAGTTTTCCCACCGCGATGCTCTTTCTATTAAAGACTTCTTTCGAGAAATTAATAATATGTTATAATATAACAATTATTTGCATTAAACGCTGAACCCTAAAAAGGTAAATATTGGCATCTGTCCGCGCCAGCTGTGTTTGATGAGCTGCCAATATCGCCGATTGGCACCGTCTCATTATTATCGGCGATTTTCTGGCGTTTATTGTGTTCATATCGCTTTACGACTGCGTAAGCGAAGCTCGCGACAAAGTCGCTGAACCTTTGTCTTCGTATCGATTTAACAAAAAATATGAGGTGTCCCGAAAGGTTCACTTACAATAAAGAATAGGTTTATCGCGACACTTCAGTAGATCTATCTCAAAGGCAATCAATAAAATGACTTGCATTCTTTTTACTGAGGTTTGACATACGCCTTTACAGTCTTGAAATTGCAAAAACTTAATGTGTTTCAGAGCCTACTAACCACCACTGAGGTGGCTCTTGTGGTCGTGTTTTATGCTATAAGTTTTATGGTATAAGTTGTTCGCAACAAGCTAAAAAATCTAAAGTAACCTTAAGGTAACCCAAACACTTCAGGCTTAAATTATTTATTGTTCACTCCTGCTTGAACCGGCTCCCACCGCAATCCGCCAACGCCGGTGCTAAAATGCGTTCTCCCAAACCACCCTTACGTTTCAATTGTCATTAACCCTCCCAGGCAATTGTGGCCTTTAATCTTGGCGCGTTGGAGTCCGTTTTACTCTCGTACATCGTGTGATTTACGACCGACCAGGAAACCTTTTCGGTTGCCGTAATCTGGTTCGACCCAATAGCAATTAATGAGGTCCCAACAGCGGCAAGTCTTATCGGCCGTAGTGGGAATACTACAAATGTTTGCTTGTAAACCTTGTTTAAGTTTTTACCGAAATATCTAGTAAAATTTAAACATGTTTCTAGCAAACATCTCTTAACAACTATAAAATTGGATCAAAATGGAATAACGTTAAAGCCAGAATGATCCTTTCGCTTTATTTACGAGAAGTCCGAATATGTTGTCACAACCCATATACGTACCTCACAACTCGAAGAGTTTCAACCAACATCACCAAGTCAAATGTGCACACATTCTCATGTTAATCCAAACAGTGTCGCCATTTCCATTTCACCTTATATCACTGTGCGGCTAAGGGCTATACGGGGGATAGCTCGAACAAAACAGTCAATTTTATACTATTAGGTATGCCCTGAATAACCTAATTCTGACACAAACAACCTTTATAACTGTTTTTAATTTTGATATCCCATTAATCCAAATCCTTACATCGGAGAATAATCCGACCTCCTTAAATTTTTAAAGAGTTTGCGCTCCTCATTGAGGATGTGCTGATTTAAACGTGTAAATTTTAAAAGGAAAATCTCCGAGGATTAATCATTTAATCTTTACCGATTGTTTCTACCGTATCCTTCCCAAGCAATCAATAGAGCCAGATTAATTCAAAATGAATTCTGCCTTTTAATTTCATAGTAATCAGAAGAACAACGCACCGTTGTCTCGTGAGCCTTTTGTCTCGAACAATTCGGATTCGAGCTCGAAACCTATTTTGCCTAGGCTTTGTTCGTAACAATGTATCTGGCCGGGACGGCCGTATATCCACCGTATCGGGCGTGATCGAGCCCTCGTATATATCTGAAACGCTGACTAGCGCAACGCATCGGTGCGCGCCTAATTGCGGAGGCATTCGGGAAACTGGCTGAAATCTCAATTGCAACGTGAATTGTGGTGATTAACCGTTGGCAGTTTGGAAATAAACTTCCATTCCTCAATCGCAGGTATTTTTCAATGTAAAACACAAAGCCAACTAAAACCGTATATCACCGCAAACTTCATTTTGGAAAACCACAATCTAACTCCCACTTTAATTAAAACTACCGGAACAAAGGGCTAAATGTTATGTAACTGTAACTATGCAAGTTTGTGACACAATAATCCCCTGCCAGGCTTGAAGCATCGCTGTGCTTACAAATAAACCACTTTAATGCATAGCGTATCATGCTGTAATATCTCAAAGGGAATAAACCGTAGCGATATAGTTCCGAATTCCGCTTGCAAATTTTATCATTAGTCGACGTTCTCCCTGTGTGGTCATTTCGTATGCAGCGGCGCATAGGCAATGCAATCGAGCTGACGTCACTGTCACAAGGGACTACGCCGGACCGACGGATGTAATGTATTGCGGCTGCTTACCCCGTAAATTCCCGTAGTGCTCCCAAGCCTATACAGACAACACTATACAAAATTAGAATTTGCATGCTGCAGATAAATTTCGGTAAAGCTAATTAAGTGTAGAAGTTTATCTTTAAACGCTTCCTATTTCGGCCTTTTTGTTGAGAGTAATTTTGACTACCTTTATAAAACAAGGCTATTCACCTCGCAAATATCTCCCCTTAGGTACTCTTCTAAACTCGGGGGAGTTAAAATAAATTTCCACCCTCACCCTAATTCGAATGAGCACGAAGTATCCCCTTTCGATTCGCCCCATGCGTTGCTATAGCGACCGGCGCCCTTTGTAGGGACTGCACCGAACCCCGATGTAAACATTCCAGAGGCGTTCCTGAAATGCACTTTTCGGCTCGCCGCGCCGTCGCCTTTATTGATGTTGTTGCTACTCCTCCCGCGCCTTCCGGTATTTCGCCCGGCTGGCTCATAAATATCCCGAAAATGTTAAGTAAAGCTTGTCTATTTATCACGTTTATGGCACAGCTCCTCAATATCTGTACGGTCCGGAGGGGTAAATGCATTGGCGGGCATCTTAAACTGATAGTAGAATTTACTTGTGCCTGTTCTGTATGCGAAGTCGTAAATAAAACTAAGGATTATAACACTGTTTTTTTTGTTTGTTCCAGGGATGCCGGTTTCCTGAAGATGGCCTCTCGCACCCCGTCTCTTGAGTCGCTGCCCGGTGCCAACTCGATAGGTTCGCTGGAGCGTGGCTCCTTATCGCCCCTGACCCTTAGCGGCTCCTCGCCTCCCGCGAGCGACTCCGCTGTATGTGACCTTCGTGAGTACGACGGTCTCGACACCACCTGCGCTATCTGCCGGGAGACTTTTATTGACCCCAAAGTACTCAACTGCTTTCACACCTTCTGCCGGGGCTGCCTGGAGAGGGAGCAAACGCACCCTGACAAAGTAACGTGCGTGACTTGCCGCGTTGACAGCCACCTGCCGAACGCAGGCGTGCCTGGTCTGCTCACGAACCTCGTGATCGCTGCGGCCGTCGAGCAAGACGCCGACCTCCTCCCGTCTGCTCGCCAGACCAACTCGCCCTCAGCTCGCTGCACGGGCTGCAAATCAAAGGAATCGGACGCCGTCGCACGTTGCGTAGACTGTGCAAACTTCCTGTGCCCGAATTGCGTCATGGCGCACCAATTCATGCACTGCTTTGAGGGACACCGTGTCCTAGCGTTCACCGACCTGAAGGATGATAAGGGTATGCTTGGGTCTACCCTCACAACAAGCGGGGAAAAAACCGCATTCTGTCCAAGACATAAAGGCGACATTCTGAAATACTTCTGCCGCACGTGCTCAGTGCCCGTATGCAAAGAGTGCACCATCATTGAGCATCCCGCTTCGCTGCACGACTATGAACACCTGTCGGATGCTGGGCCTAAACAGCTGGAGCTAATGCAGGCGGCTGTCAACGAAGCGAAGACTAGAGCCACTGAGATAAGGCATGTTGTTAAGACTGTCGAACACGCCGCTGGTAAGTTACAAGTTCAGTACCACAAAGCTCAAAACGAAATTAATGACACGTTCCAATTCTACCGCTCCATGCTCGAGGAGCGCAAGCAAGAACTGTTAAAGGAACTGGAAAGTGTGTTCTCCACAAAACAAATTGCTTTGACAGTCGTAGGTCAAAAATCTCAAGAGACGATGGACAAGATCTACCAGACATGTGACTTTGTTGAGAGACTAACCAAGTGCGCCAACCTAGCTGAGATATTAATGTTCAGAAAATTATTAGACACTAAACTACAGACCCTGATGCCTCCAACTGCTGAACAAGGCGTGCAAACGGCGTGTGAGCTCGAGTTTGTCTCGAACTATCAGGCAATACAAGTTGGCGTACGAAACACTTTCGGGTACGTACGCACTAGCTCTGAAGCTAACGTGGGGCCCACTAAGCAACCACCTATCGCTCGCCCGACCAATGGTACTCTTTTGAATGGCGGCTCCTCGTCTAGCAACAGTAGCGTCAATGGAAGCTCCGGAAGCTTAAATGGTGGAATCCACCTTCCGACTGGACTAAATGGCGTTCTAGACCGCCCGTACAGTAACGGCCTACTCGGACCCACGAGCCAATCCACGTCTCCTTTTGAATCAAACATTATTTCCAAAAGATTCAACAACGGTGCCAACAGCCTCGGGCCATTCTCCTCAGCCATTGGAGATATTAACTTAAACGGTTTAAACCCGTACGAGAAATGGTCGAACGGCGGATGCGACTCGCTATTTCCGCCCACCAACAATGACCCTTACTCCCTGTCTGCTGTCTCGCACAATGATCCCATCCTAGATCTGACGAACAAGTTAATTTCTACTGCCATTTTTCCACCGAAATCTCAAATTAAACGACAAAAGATGATTTATCACTGCAAATTCGGTGAGTTCGGAGTAATGGAAGGTCAATTTACGGAACCCAGTGGCGTCGCTGTCAATGCTCAAAATGACATTATCGTTGCTGATACAAATAACCACCGTATTCAGATATTCGACAAGGAAGGCCGCTTCAAGTTTCAATTCGGAGAATGTGGCAAACGTGACGGGCAACTCTTATACCCTAATAGAGTTGCCGTAGTGCGTACGTCTGGCGACATTATCGTCACTGAGAGGTCTCCGACACACCAAATACAGATCTACAATCAGTATGGCCAGTTCGTAAGGAAATTCGGTGCCAATATTCTGCAGCATCCGCGCGGGGTGACCGTTGACAACAAGGGACGTATCGTAGTCGTTGAATGCAAAGTTATGCGCGTTATCATTTTTGACCAAGTGGGCAATGTGCTCCAAAAATTCGGCTGCTCCAAGCATTTAGAGTTCCCTAACGGAGTAGTGGTTAACGACAAACAGGAGATATTCATTAGCGACAATCGCGCACACTGCGTTAAGGTGTTCAACTACGAGGGTATTTACTTGCGTCAGATCGGAGGTGAAGGCGTGACTAACTACCCGATCGGCGTGGGCATCAATGCGGCTGGGGAAATTCTGATTGCGGACAACCACAACAACTTCAACTTGACGATCTTCACTCAGGACGGACAACTGGTCTCGGCTCTGGAGAGCAAGGTAAAGCACGCGCAGTGCTTCGACGTGGCTCTAATGGACGATGGATCCGTCGTGCTCGCTAGCAAGGACTACCGGCTCTACATCTATCGCTACGTGCAAGTCCCGCCGATAGGCATGTGAGCCCTGCGCACTGATCACATGAGATCGGAATGACCGATGAACTTTAAGCCAAAATTCCAAATGTTAAAACGCAAGTGAAACGGATCGGCCATATGTGTCAATTTTTGAATAATTGCAAATGACAGTTTGAAGTGAAATCATGGTTCTTAATAGTTTTGAAAGTGCACGCGTTGCGACAATTGCGGCTGTCTCGATGTGATCAATTCGACATACGATGGGAATTCTTAAAATAGTTTTTGGCGTAAAATCTCTGAATGCATTATTTCTAAACGGAACTGTAATGAGATTAGTCATAGTATTGACATTGTTATTCGAGTACCTATTTAAAGGATGGAGATTATTCCGTTGGATCGATCCAAGCATTACGAACGGTGTTCTCGACCCTTATCATTTTTTGATCTATTGAATAATATTTTTTCATATCCCACATCGTTAAATTAGGGATGAATATTAAGGGCATTTGTATTATTTAGCCCATTTGTTGGACCAATATTTTAACTATTATTACTTAACAAATTGTTAGGCGTTAAGCGTGTGATTTTATCGTAATAAGAGAGCATCGAGCGGTATTGTTGTTAGTTGTAAGGTATTCTTCGGCACAATGGCACTTCCTGTTTTTGATTAGCACTTATTCTGTGTCGATGGAAATATGATTATGAAACTAAGTAAGAAGTTGTTACATTATTATTAGGTAAGTGTTAAATTGATTGAGCTGATGTGGACAATCATTAGTTACTACCCTCTTGATTGATGTAGTTACAAAATTAGGGAAAGTGATGTTAGGGGTTTTATCAATGACAAAGTTGACTGCGGCGTTCCTTGGACCCTTCAATAGCTGAGTGATGCTACAAGTCCTCTCCTCTAATGTCGATCGTTGTGCGAGACGCAATTCGTGGATCGCAAACAGGCGATTGATCGAAAATGTTTTATAGACTTCAGCTTAGTTCCCGATTCGAATGACGCCTCTCGCCTCTTCCAACACGAACCTCGAGTATTATAAAGCATTTTAGATTATGATGTTACTAAGTTATGAATGAAATGGCTGTAGTTGTTCTTTTTGTTTGTTGGAAGACTTTTCTGTCCCGACCGATATCGTCAGTACCGCCTAGTCACTGAGAGCCCATGGACCTGAAATTCATGTTTTCGTTGTTTTAAAGATAAGTAACATTTGGTTGATAATAATATTGTTCGTTTTTATACAAATCTAGTAATTGAATATGTTTTTAAGTAATTGGACACGGTAGTAACTAGTAGAGCACTTTAGGAAATGGTCGTCTCGCTAGACTTTTTTTAAATAATGATAATTTTTTGAGATTTTAATACGTGTGTAACTAGCATTTTACTACTTACTGGAGTATTATAGCTCACTCGGTTTACAAATAACTATGCAATTTGTTATTCTGGTAAGATATTATTTTATGTGGAAACAACTTTATTTTCGTAGTAGTAGTATTATACGGTGCATGTGTAACGTTTACTTTTTTGTATTTTATGAATATTATGCTATTATTTTTTTACTTCATTACCGTGTGTGAGTGTGTTAGCAGAATTATTTTAGTTTGATTTGAATAGTTTTGGTTTTCTTAGCAAATAATCGTTTTTAGTTATTTTTAATCGCTGAATCTATGACAAGTGAAGAGATCTGATTAGATCCGTGTATTAGGATCGGGGGATCATTTTCTTAATATTTGATCTGCATTAGTTTATTGTCTAGGTTACGAACAGCTCGGTGATATTCCAATGTTCTAAAGTTAACGTGCTTTTGAAGACGCGCCGCCGCTGGGCCGCCTCGGCGGGCTCGCTTTACCTGCAAGACATGTGCCATACAACTTTGTTGTGATGTAATAAGTGATATTTAGTTCGTTTGTAAATATGTACCATATACAACTTTGATTACGAAATCTATTTTAAGACTTTGATCGACTTGAACAGTCTTATACACCTTTTGACTCGTTAGTGCATGTATCCTGATGATTTATGGATCTTTTACGATTGCTAAGTTCCTGGATCGATTTAATTTTATGCATTTAATCGTCTATGTACTCGCACTGATCGCCGAGTATTCGAAAACAGTTGATTTCTTTAAGCTATTAAGTTTTTCCAAAATTGCGAGCCGCCTGAGTCACCTGCCCATCGCGACGCGTCTTTGATGCCATAGTAAAATATCGTTTTTTACGATTGGATACTCACTAGATTAGGTGAAGTAGAATTTATTTTCAGATCTCTAGAGTCGAAATTTCAGTGATGAGTCACCAATGATTTAATATAGGCTGCCTTGTTCCTAATAAATTAAATTATTACCATTCCTAAGATCGGATGCTAATATTGTATTTCACTTAATCTACTGAATCGACTAAAGTTTGAATAGGAGTGATTGATTGGGATTTTAGCTGCTTTAGCGTCTGCTTCACCTCGCTTCTTTCTGACGAACCGTTTTAATATACTTCATTTCATTCCAGTACATCATCCGTTAAGAATTCACATTTGTTGTTCCATCTCACCGCCATCTTTCATTAATTAAACGATTCGTCTGAATGAACCGAGGTCTCGCTAGAAACAGGGAACATAATCAGACTTTCCTAAAGTTTTACTTGAAATTACGTCATCAATTTACACCAATAAAATTCCATTCGATCTAAATCAATGAAATCCTGCCGTAACGTTTACGAATGACCACTTATCAGTAACTACATACGCTTCTACTTAATTGAGATCGTTACAACGTATTATATTTATATTAAGTATAGCATAGTATCAAAATTTTATGATAAGATTTGCAAATTATGACAACTACACCTACACTTCATTGTAAAGCCGTGTAATCATAACGAACATTCTTTTTTTAATTATGACGGTAATGAGTTAGTTATTTTTATTTTTAACCTGATATGGTATTTTAAGTTTCATCCCTATTGAGTTACTATTAAAAATTTCGTTCACAATTAACTTTTTCGTGTTTTTGCATAATATATAAGTAAAAATGATTTTCTGTACGAAAACATTTTCATTCTTAAAATTGCATTTCTAAAGCTTGAGGACTGATTAAAATTTGAAATATGTTTTGTCTTTAAATATATTTTGTCGATGTTTGTTGTTATAATTATTATATTTTTTTAATTATTTGTATAAACAATTGTTCTTTAAATTAATGTACATCGTTTTGTTTTGAATTATTTTTGTTGTATAATTGCTTTTTTAATAATACCAATTCATTGCAGTTTTAATGTGTGTTTTATTTTTATTTTGCCCGAGTAGTGCTTCAGTAGTGTTCCTTTTTTCGGTTGTAACTTCTTTACCTTATTTAAATTAGTTACAATCGATAAGAAATTGCGTGTTTGTGCTAATTAATCAACTTAATTGCTGCTTATCTCAAAAATTAGATAGATACCTTTGATTTTTACTTGCACATAACTATATCAGATTAACAGCACCGTAAACCAAATACACTCCTTATGACTATATAAAACAATTAAAAATCTTGACAATTGATATAATCTATACTCAAGTAATTAAAAAGATGATTAGTTTGAGTATTTGCAAATCATGAATTTAAAGCTAAGCAATCTAGACCAACAGCCTTCTTGGCTACATGATTTTTTAGCACAAACTTTATGGTTATTTCTACAAGACTTCACATTTTCTCCTTTGCCATAAATAATAGGTCAAGTTTATTTTACTCCAGTTTATTTTATTTCATCTTGCTTCGATATCGCAATCATATTATTTACCTAACATTGTGGTCTGTCATAGCGTAAACAGTGTCATTACGATATCAAACCAACATGGGCTAGACCAAAGAAGAATAAACGACCTACTTTGATTTGATTAAATTTCCTTAAACTGACCACTTACATATAAACCGAAAATCAAAAACCATAAGTCTTGTAGAATGTTCCTAAAGGCGAGGTGGTAGGTCCATGTGTGTTGTGTGTTTCTTTGATCGTGTGTGTGCATTTTGATAAGTATTACTTTGAAACAGTTGGTGTTGGGGAACAAGCGTTGGCATGAGATTCGTAAGTATTGCTTTAGAATTAAGTACGTTACACATCTTTTAGAGCACCATAAACTGCGGCGGTTTCTAAATACATTGGTATATTATAACACAAGTTTGCTAACTTATCCCGTAAAATTTGATTTTATCCTCGTCATGCGTTAGTATGAACTTGCGGTTTTAAAATCGATGTATTTAATAAAATGCTGAACCCTGAGGCCCAATTACAACTAATTTTAAATACCCAGCACAATTTTGAGTAGAGACCTACGAGTAAAACTTCGTTTCTCATAGAATAGTGATATCACCCTGTCGAATACCATTCATTACATTCATTCCATTGGCGAGAATGAGGTCGTCTTAATTAAAAAGATAAAAGTATTAAAAACTTACGTGATTTTCTCCTCTTCTTTCTCCTTCAAGGGTCAAACTCGTTAGAGAGAAAGAAATGTCATGGATGCAGTTCACGTGAATTGAAACTATTTTGAATGGTTTTTGTACGTCAGATATTATAGTTTCCATGTAGACCCTGGTTGGTGAGGTACTTCAAGTTTCTCCCAGTTATCATTTACTCCCTAACCAAGCTTCTCAGTGAATTAGGCGGTACTAACATCTAACAACTTTTCGCTATGTACGAAAATAAACGTAAAATACATATTCTTATGATTGTAGGCTATAATCTTCGTAATAAGAACTATTTGTACTTAACGTAAGATAAACTTTGTAACCCAAATAAGCTTTACTTTTCCAGTAAACGTAGTCTTACCTGATTTGGACTCTTGGACTCCCTTCTCTGCACCTGCTTAATAAAATAAAAGCGCTAACCAAAAACCACTATTTCCAAGTCAATTACTATAGGGAACATTTTACTAATAACTTTAGCACCTATTAGACTAATGTAAGCACGAACTAGGCTTACTCGATTGTTTATAATTTTATACTCAGCAATTTCTTAAGATAAACATTTAAGATACAAGTACGAAATATGATTTTGTTTAGTTTTTCTTTCATCAAACTCAACATTTACTTTTTTGTCAATCAGTGTAAAAATATCACGTTCATTACATTTTAAAACGAATATTTCTCTAATATTAAAGATGAAATAAGCGCTAAAGCTGTTCTTCAACATAGTCATAAATCTAAAATGCATTACAATTTCCAATCAATGTTAACGTCATCACTGCTCATTGATGAAATTTCAACTTTAATCCTCGCTCGTCCCATCATTTCCAAAAAAACTTATTTCCAATATCAACATCACTATTACCAGGAAGTGTGTAGAAATTAATGTACATACTTTAGATTACGACATTCTTAGGATAAATGTTAGTATAAGGGAAGCCGGGCACAGTACAAGAAGGTAATCAGCAGGTGAAGGAAACAAAACGAAGTGTGTATTTTTTTATGAATTACGAGGCAACGATAAGTCTTTAAATTTAAGATGTTATTTAGGATTGAGGCTTTATTGTTAAGGGCGTGCGTTAAGGAATGGACATTGAACTTGTTGTTGAAGACAGAGCAACGCCCGGTGTCGGGATGCGATTGGAATCATAGGGTCTCCGCAACCATATCCGTAGGCGTATGTGTACTCTTAACATTGTTTGGAATCGGTACTTTGTGGCAGTTAATAAATACACCCGTTAATGTACTCATCAAGGTAGAAATAATGTATCAATGTTAGCTTGTCAGATTGTATGTGGTTGACAGTTTGGTCATTTATTATATTACGTAGTAGAGCGTCGTTGAATTTTATAGAACTTAACGATACGTTGATATGTATTATGAAAAGTTTGTAAATATCATTGTCGCCTCTACTGCCGCGTACTAGCGTACGCGCAACGCTCAGGAATTGCATTCATTTTCTCATTAAATTTGTCATTGTATTTGAATAATTGTAATCTTTTAACGTCGCTTGGGACGTTGTGATTTACGAAGCGGTATTGTACATTGTTGAATTCCGTTTATTCGCTAATTGAATATTTTAGTGAACTGCACAGAACGTTGGTGTTTCACTTGATTTTTGGAGTATTTTTTCTTGAAAGGACAGTAATCAATGATTTTACTGAAATCGATGACTGACGTTGTGTTTAGAAGTGAGTGAAAGTAAACTCGATAAAATGTTGTGGGATGGAGGACGCGGGCGACTCCGCGCGGGAACACAGTGCGGCGCGAGAGTCGGGACCCGTCTCCACGCTACAAGTCAAAAATGTGATTGTTGTAAGTTAAGGAGAAATTTACAAAGCACACACGAGCACAAACCATCCATCCTCAAAGAAAACTACGCTGTTTTAACTCGCGTTTGAATTTATGATACATTTTATTGTAAAAAAATATTTTACTATCGCTTAAGTTAGTTGAAACGTTTGCATATAATAGTATTTATTTTCTCAAGAGGAAAGAAATTTTTTTAGTGGCAAAGTTTTGAGATCGTGAGTGAGTTGAATGGATTCTACCATGATATTGAAAGTATATTTAAATATAGGCGTACATTTTATTGTTCTACTTAGTGTTTGTTTGCTCCTTCGTGTACCATTCACAGAGATCGGTGAGGACTCGGACTTGTCTGACCATGTACTGGATTGACGTTAAAGAAAATGGCATGTTTTCCTTGGGAGAAAGCTTGAGCCGATACAAGGCGGTCGCAAGGCACGGTCGCCATCGATTTCGACCGTTATTTCCATACGATAGATAGATTACTAATAATGTAAGTTGTGTGATTTTAGTTAAGAAATAATAATTTTTGTACTGGAAAGATTCCAAATGAAACTGCGTAGGAAAATTATGGTGTAGCTAATGACATATCAAGTAATGATTCTTATTATAAAAAGGGGATGGGGGAAGATGGGTACGGTTAGTGAAGTATTTATGAGAAATTGACTTTTTGTTTGATATTATTATGGACAATACTTACCCAGTTTTGGAATATTCGCATGTTGAAATAATAAAAGGTTTAATAGTAAATTGTCCCAGTGAATGGGGCGCGACATATCTTCCACTTAGTGGTGACATTGGAGAAATATTTGAAATTAATAGAACAATAGACCGTTTTGTTTTAGGCGTGGTAGTTGGCGGGGGAGCGAAGCAAGAAATTTGGAATCTTTCTTAACGAAGCTATTCGCCAAAGATAAACTGCTTTTAGATAATTAAATGTAATTGTGTATGCACGTAAGTTTTAACCTAAATTAGTTATATGATGCTTAAATTGTCCACACACAAATCGATTTTACACACTTAATTAATGCCATCCTGCCAGTTTAAGGAGAACACATGCTTATGATGAGTAAAATTAAATTATATCCTACTAAGCGTATGGAGTAGTGTGTATTTTTAGATATTGCATTGTCTATGTTAGTTTAGTGGTTAAGGCACACGTTGAGCTTCAAACAGTGCGAATCTCTCATTCATATTTATACGGACATAGTATTGGCGGAAGTCGGCCCACATCGCTGCCGGTGCGGGGTGAGCCGACTTGCTCGAGCGACTAACCATTGATACGCTCCGTTTTAACTTTTCCTAGAGAAAAGTGCTTTTGCACGAGTTACTTTAAAATATAACACGCGATTTCGCTTTGACCTCGCTTGACTTGCAAATCAAAGGCAGCACAAGTTATTATCGACATGCACACGCGCCTGCACTGTAAATAAGGCGGTCATTAGATTTAATGACATCTAATTACATAAATGTTAATGCAGTCTTAACTTTAATCTACTGAAACACCATTTTGCGCCGTGGCCTTAAATTTGAAGGAATGTGTTATCCTCTTTCATTGAAAGACATTTGAATTTTGTACAGATATAAAATTTCGCATTACAATATGAAGCATTATCAAACTGTTTATCGTAAGTGCTATGTCTAATGAACTCGTATTGTAACCCTGTCTAGGCTAGATGTTGGTAGCTGTAGTGTCGCTGTATCTACGTCCTATGTCTAACTTAATGATAATTGTTGATTTCAATATTCCATTCGTGCATATCCCCATTTAACACGTTTGATAACTTGTTACCTACTCATTAGTTACTTTGAGACTGTTCAAAATGTACTCTATCGAGTTTTCTCTAAGGGAAAGGGCTGTTTAAGCAGATATTTTTGATACTTTGAGGATAATCGAAGGGAAACAATCGCGATTGTAGATAAAGGATTGTTGGGGGCTCGGCGCGCGCGCCGGCCCGGTCGCACATCTACTTCGTAAGCGTCAAATAATGTTACTGTAACGAAACATGTTGTTCGAATAAGATATGCGATGGTTTTCGCTGACTTGTTGTTTTTCATAGGTATTCATAAAATTTCCTTTATTTTTTGTACTCTTTAGTATTAAGATTAATATTAAAATGAAAACTATTCAATGTTGATTACTCTAAAACCAATAATGTATGTGTTAAGTATGGTGTAACTAGTTTCCCCGAGAGCCTTACTAGTGGAAAAGAAGCCTTTTCCTTAGACAGTTAAAATTTCCCTTTCCCGTTTTATTGTAGTGATACGGTACCCGGTGCGCGGACGCACGTAGAGTAAGCAGACTTGGCAGGTCGTCGCCTGCACTTAATACTATGTACTTTTATACCTATCTCTCTAACATAGCTCTTTACACACCTCCACTCCCTATATACCTAATACCTACCACACATGACCTCACATTTAACTCCGGAGTTGTATAGATCAGGCCTAGCAATGGTTTAAGGTAAGATTAAGGGTTCATCATTTCTTAGTTAGATGGTATGACTCAATTTTAAGACTGATCACAGTTAAAGAAAAAAGGTGGAAAAAAGGAAACCTGGATAATTGTTTTATCGGTTTAGGTAGACACTATATTAGTTTGCTTTGACGCGACGGTAGTCGACGGGCGGAAGGGAGTAGGTTGTAATGATAAATTATTAATAAATGACTAGCCAAATTTGTGAGAAGGTCGGCTCGTAGACTACCGTCGGAGATGTTAAATTGTCTTCTGTCGACTTCTCTGTCTTCTATCTAAAAGACGACGATAGAATTAGCGATAAAAGATTGGGAAATATCCGCGGTCATGTTAACCCAGGCTATTGACAACCCTGTCGATCGATGGTAGATCTTGAACAAAAATGCTATTTGTTGCCAAAGTGTTGTTAGGGATACATGTAGTTATAAAAATCGGTTGTCACATGCATATTTAAGATGTTCTTGGGTGGTTTGAAATTAAGGAGAGAAGTTGAAAAATATTTCCAATGATATATTTTTTCATAATGAACTTGAATGCTAATCGGTACATTAAGGTTTGTATCTGTGTAGGAACTTTAACTTAACGTGTGGTATCATCTTTGCCACGGATCACTCTGGCTTTCAACTTGTGATTTACCTTCTTTTCTCTTATCTCCAAAGGTTCATCGATCTGGATAATTCGAGTAAAGGCGGTTTGATCGTGGCAAATGATTTAGTTGTTTAGTGTTCATGTTTTAGATGGTATCGACAGTCATACATATGAACAAGCTACTTGCCTGTCTCCTATTCGATGCACATCCTTTTCTTCTCCCACCTCACGGTTCCTTTTATGCACTTCTGTTAAACGCACCAAATGTTATCCCCTTTTAAATTGAGTTATAATTGTTAAATTTAGACATTCTTTTCCTGATGTATGTTTGTCCTTGAAATGTCTGTTTTGTCAGAATGTTAGGTACTAATAATAGATACTAGTTTTAGGCTGTATTTGTTGTATTAAAGCGGGCCTTTTGTCTGAATCCAGTCCTCTAATGAAATATTAAAAACATTATAGTCAGTCACCAACAATAATATCTTAGCCAATGTTAAGCTCATTAATATCTGAGGCGCGTCTATTACTAGAGGCATAAGAGAGTCAGATATATTTTTGAGCTCGGATAATATATTTTAGCTGGTGACACCTTTTTAAATTTATTATTTTTACGCTCAGAAATTGAAATTTACCGTTAAAATATATTCGAAACATTTTATATTTAGATATTTTATAAAGATTTGGTGCTCATTCTTGAATTCAACAGGTCTGTGCGAGGACAAACATACGGAAAAGAGTAATAACCTAAAATTTCAATAAGTATTTAATATTTATTTGTATTTTTGCTTACACGAAGCTAGTCAAGTTTTGATTAGGTTAGCTACTTAGTTACTTCTTAGTTTCACGAGTTAAGTTGGGTGTAACTTTCGTGTTTCTTGTGTATTCTTTTAATTTCGTTTTACCGAAGTTTCCGAGATGCTACTTCTTTCTCTAGTCACATTGACCGATGCTTGTGTCAATTATTTGTCCCTATCTCGTTATTTTGTTCTGACCTCGCTTCCCAGTGTTCCCTCGAACATGTGTAAATTACGGACAAAGTGGAATAAGTAGAATCTGTGTTAGTTGATGGTTGTCGAATTATACTTATAGCTACTGGGTGTTTTGTTTCCGGCCGAAAAGGTTTCGGAGTAGCATTTAAATGTTTAAAGTCAACAGTAAAACATACTTAGTTTAACCTAAAAGTAAACATTCATTACAATCAATACCCATTGTTTTCTGTGTGAACCTATGAGTTTGTGTTTTTGATAATTTTATTATGTTCATAGTAGTTAAGAATGTGTGTGCGGACGAATTTGTTTGTGTAATATTATAACCGAAAAAGTTGTCAAAGTCTTAAGTTTTCCAATTAATATTTATTATCTGAACATTCCAATTTTAAGGGTTTTAAAAAGAATAAGACTTTGTTATTGGTTATTTTTTCTCCAAATGCGAACTGTGTAGGTTGAAAAACTTTCTAGTAATTCTAGTGATCCACAGATCGTTTTATAATGTATCTGTGGGTCAATCAGGCGCATGATAGGTTGCGTTTACATTTGCGTTGAGAGAACACGTTATCTCTCTCACACCGTCTGCTAGTGAGAGAATGAGAGAGAGACACGAGTAATGCGTGCTATCTTGTCGGGAATGTAACCGCGCCGTCAAATACTCATACAACCATACTTGTTATTCAGGTCTTAATTAAGTTAGCTCTTAAGAATTGATAAATAATATCTGATGATAAATTTACTCGTATGTTGTATTAAAAATGATGAACACGAAATAAAGAAACTGGTTTGAAAGGAGTGTTTTATTTCCTTCTCCTGTAATGCCATAGTGCGATAGCTCTTAAGAGGCCGTATACGAAATTTTGCCAATTTCGCTGATTTACGTAATTCTACAATTGAAATACTGTATTTCTAAGTTTTAATGCACAACACGAAAGATAATTTCTAATTTTAACAAATGTATGAGCTACTTTTTTGTTTTTATTATTTTATTTTTGCTGGAAGAGGGAATGTCACATATTCATGAATCGTTTTGACGTCTTAACGGTATGAAAAATTTACAATGTATTGTGGTGGAAGTCATCTAGAAAATGTATGAATTACTTTTTAACAATTTCATATAAATTTTTCGAGTAAAAAAAATAATAAACTTGGTAATTTTTTATAGAAAACGGGCAAAAATTATTTTTAATTTCAGCTACTCAGAACTCTCGTTCATAAAATTAAAACAACAGAAATAAACTTTAGTTCAAAATCAATCCAGTACCTAAAAAAAATATCCAAAAAGTTCAAAAGAATAGGCAATAAATAATGTTTTAAAACAACCTAAATCTCTCATTATAATACTCGACAAAATAAAAAAGTGGCTCATTTATTCGATCATAACTAAAATTACATTTAATGTTGAGCATTAAAACTTATAGAAAAGCAGTATTTTAACTGCAAAATCACAAAAATAAGCAAAACCGGCAAAATTTCGTATACGGCCTCTTAAAAAGGCCTTCGGGTTTGCACCTACAATCACAAAACGGGAATGTGAACTGTGTGTGTGCCACTTGCTACTCTTCATAATTTAGCCGAGTAATAAGTACATACTGGATATTCGAGTAGAACCGACAAAACCCGTTATTCATTACACGGCCGAAATACAGTGGCAAGTCCCTCTACAATCCCGTGTTGTGACTGTACTTCTCTCCCACTCGCTCTCGCACACTGTTATGCGCCTCTTACCGAACTTATCCGAACCCGAAAGACTTTAAGCGGTCTTGCTCTGTAAAACACTGAAATGTGGGTCTACGGAACAACTAGTATTCGACATAGCGTACATAATATTGTATGCAAATTCTTCAATTGGCAAGAAACAAAACGGAAGAAAGACATAAAAAAGCAATGTATTTTGGCCGGAAACTATACGACAATGTCGAATATAGCACCATGTCCGAAGGCCATAACTTACTTCTTATGGCCAAACTTACTACGAAGCACTTAATTCAAATCTTTTGATTCCGCTTCCCTTTCCCTTCTCATTAAAGACTGAAGAGAGAAAAAGATGGAGACATCGACACTTTTAACTTCAATTTTCAACACAAAGCTTCTCAACTAGTGCTGCCAACCAAATCTTAGAACACATATAATAGTATTTTTTTTATTGCGGAACCGTAGTGATTTCGCCAATATTACCTAAGTGGGTGAGAGTATAGTAACGCCCCTCTACTTTTAGGTACCTACGTTAAAACATAGAAACGTCTAAAGGTCTTTACCCACTACACCGTACCATACCATGACCGTACTATGAACGTATCAGGCCCGGAAGGCAATTAGTATTAAAATGTTGGTCGGTGACGGAACGGTCTAGTAGGCATAGTCTCATACGTTTCAATACAAATAATATTAATTTGTCTGACACGTTCCTATTACGGTCATGGTATGATACGGTGTAGTGGGTACAGACCTTAAAGTTATTCAATTTGAGTGACGGGGCACACCTTCGTTGATTGCAAGCACAGTAGCTCTTAATTTGATAAGAAAAACTTGCTTATGACGTAGTGTCAGCTTAAATTGACAGATGTCAAGTGTCAATCTGTTCTCGTACATAAGCAAGCTTTTCACTATCGTGGTTTACCTATAGCTTGATAAAATAGAGTTTGGAAAAAATAAAGGTGCTGGTTGTAGTAAATTGATGCTTAATATGGTGGTACCCTCATGAGAATATTGTAGTTCCACCTGTCATGATAGCAAACTCTTTTTTACTAGGCTATACATACAAACGTAATTTTTTAAGTCAACAGTTACGCCTCTGGTTGCCACTTACTACATTGACACTCGATTCATAGCTTTTTTGTGGTGGTCAGACGTGTATGGGCCATATTATTGAAACTGTCATTTCTGATGTCTTCAGACGGGCATTTCGGCCAAGAGCAGCTTCCCATTACGCCTTCATACCAACCTTCGTTGTTAACGATCTGCAATTCCTGAAAACAACAAACCGTTAACAGAACAAACGAGTACCTTTCGGTTAAATGATATCCACTTAAAAATTCAAAAATACCATAGTAATCACAGCGGTGAACAAAGTAAGTAAAGTAACAAAAGTAAGTAAAGAATTGTCTATAACGCTCCTGCCTTCCTTTGCGAGTTGGACTGTCAAGGCTATGAAACGTTTGTCGGTAATTCAAACGTAACGTACCGTCCTCGACGACACTATCGGGTCAGTACCGTAAGTCAAGATGCAATCTGTAAACTGTCCAATTAACAGCCGCACTCAGAGACAGTTAATAACGATTAAGTCGTTCCTTAGTTACGATTTTTCATAGACAAATTTGAAAAAGGAGGTTTTGAGTATGGCGGTAACACTATGGAAATCTGTTGAAAGGTATGGAATTATACAAACGCTTGACATACGACAATCTAATTTTTAATTCTTGTATTTTTGAATTAACGTTTGTATTTAGAATAATGCTGGCCTATTGCCTAATTATTTGCCCAAACTTTCGACAAGGTTCGTTTTTTTATATATTTACATCAAGTAAGGATACGCCGACTATTAAATGAGAAAATACTTGATGATCCCAAAAGTCGGAATTCTGAAAATATAAAACGTACATTAACTCGGGTAACAACCACCGGAGTTAATGTACGTATTGTTACCAACTCACCGTTTCTAAGTCGAATGTTAAAGTAAATATACTGCCTTGAACTCTTCTAGAGATAAAACTTAGGTAATTATCGCGACGATAATAAAAGCGACTACGACGAATCTGTCAGAACAGCAAGCTTCCGTAGAAATAACGTAAAATTTTCCAACAAAACTCTATTGAATAAATATAAGGAATATTTATCTTGTGTTCAATTACTAAATAAATTACTTAGATATGAAAAATGTTATAGGTAGCTTTTAATCTAACTACTCTTCTAAAAATAGAGTTCATAATGGAATAGAGATCCGTCTACTAAAATGAATTGCTACTGTAACTATATCTAAGCAAGACAGCTTCAATATCAGACCGATAAAAGCTTAAACACGACGCGTCCCACTGGTACCGACACGTGGATTGGTCACGCGGTGTGACGTCACGGCGGCCTTCGGGGCTTAGTCGAGACGGAGCCAGTCGTAACAACAAGGTAAGACCATATTGGTAATGAATGACACTGGAAACCTAAGAGGCAGTTTCCTCGCTCAACGAATTAGTTTAACCATTCAACGAGGAAATGCTGCCAGCATGTTCGGCACGATTCCGCAGGGGCCCTTCTTAAATTTAATGTTTTACTTATATTTCATTTAATTTAAGCTTACTTTTAGTTTTAATTTGGCATTTATTTTTTTATACTTCTTGTATTATTTTATGTCGTTCGACATATAATGAATTGAAGAAGTTCCACTTTTATAAGGAGTCACAAGAAAAGTCCTAATCGATAATTTAAAATCCATATGATTTTGTCAGTAATTTATTTAAAATAGCTCCCAAATATAATGCTACTAAATCAAATTGCCACAAAGTAATACTTGTAGGTGCGCACTAAGCTTTCTTATCAAAGCAATTGCCTTGGTAATACGCAGACCACTTCTTTATGACATAAATTTATTTCTTTCATCGCCAAGGAAAACTAACAGATAAAAATAAAAAAACGCAAACGCCGCATCCTGGTCGCGGCACCAACCAATTGTTTCTTTTTACTATCGCACCAGTGCTTCCCGCAGTCGCTGGTTATCACGTGTCCATGGCGTCAGCGATAACAAAGCCTGCCTGCGACAGCTTTGACAATACAGTTAATAAAAAATATACTTCTTCGAGCTTTTTACGAGAAATCTTATAATAGTTCTACAGCGGTACGGGAGGTAATGCAGAGTTAAATAAAATTTAAACGTTGAGGGTTTCTTTACAAATGAAAAAACTTTGTGTATTTCACAACAAAAATAAATAAAACTTACACTCCGTCCTTACATTATCTTAAATTATAAACAATATTCAAATTTTAATATAATCCTTTTAGGTTTCAAATTGCTATTTTCTCATTGAATGAAGGAATTAGGAACACTTAAGAGCAAGATAATTTTGAAATTCTATTTCAGGCTGCTTAACAATTCAGGAACTTAATGTTAACATTCTAGGATTATCTATTATAATTGTTGTTTTATACCTATAATGTTAACATTTAGATTACTAAATTGTTTACCACAAAATACAAAGCAAACTAAACGGATTACAGAAACGAGATTAATAGTGAGCTTAACTAAACAACTAGGTTGGTTTGTATATACTAACTTGTAAGATATAGTAGTAATGGGTTTTGCTCGCTCTGTTACTAAACTATTTGCAATTCGCACTGAACTGCATTCGTTCAAAGGAATCAGTTCGATCTTCCACTTCATTTACACTTTGAGCAGTGCAGACAAACTGCACCGATTGACCAATACAAGGCACGGCAGACAAGTATCGGAGATGTACCAAGATTTTTTTATTCATTTGAGCCTGATTGTACAATATTCAGATAAAGATAATTATATCTGACAGTTACAAAGTAGTTTTGTAATTTTCTTTCTCGAAGCGAAATAATAACTTGCAGATACCAGTCTGGCGAATGATAAATAAGACTGGGGCTTTATTCCACTTGGTGTAAAACCTAATTGCTTTTGACATGTTATCGTATTGTTTTTAACTCGGCCGTCATTAATGTCAATTAATAAGCTATCATAACTTTGGCAGTACCATGTCAAATGCGATTTGATTTACCGAGTAGAATAAAGCCTTTGTTTTCGAAAATTGCTAACGTAAGCGTTATGCACATTGTCTAGGTGGATAACGCTTACGTTAGAACTGTTGGAACTAGTGAAATTTGACGGCTTCTAACATCTACAGCTGCATTGCTTGATTTCTGCAGACGTTAACAATGTAACTTGTCTATGGCAAACTTGGTAAACTTGCCTGCTCTAACACTTCAAATTGTTAATCTTCGTAAGCAACATCTGGTACGATCGGCTTTATAAGTAGCTGCTCACTTTAGTACTTTGTCATTTTAACGTCATGTTTGAACTGCTGCACTAATCTGATAATGGCGTAAAGCGACAAGGTACTAAAGTGTGCAGCTTCTTATGAGACCAACTGTACCTTTTGACATTCAAAGTTACCTTAGCTTATAATAAGTTGACATTACAATAGCCCGCTTAAATCCCGTTTGTGCGTGACATATCATGCATTTAATGTATATTATTAATATAAACGAAATAGATTTTTATATGCCGTCGGGCCTGTCCTCTCGGAGCATGATATACCGCCTGTTTTCGAGATGAATGTACTGGCGCTGAACTAACATTATTTCATATTTGCGTCGCTCGCCTAGTGTACAGTCGGCTGCATTAGCTAAACATTTTATATTTTTTAAACGTAACTACTGATGTGCCAAAGAACTTTCCAAAATTGCGGAACATTTCATGTAGGAAAATTTCGGAAACTTCTCACTAATTTGTATGGGATTTGAAACTTTCCGTTTCTTAAATTCATATTTCCTATATTTCTAGTGAAAGCTTCCGGAAATTTCTTAAAACGTTTCCGACTTTTTCAAAACTTTCCGCAACTTGCACATCAGTAAACGTAACCGACTGGCGACTTCTATGACGCCAGAGGGCCCTGCCAAGATGTACTACGCTAATTAGCGTTTCTATTCGATTCGTTTAAACCAATCGCGTCACTGGTAGACCACGAGACTTTTCGTATCACGTCATCTACCAGTGACGCGATTGGTTTAAAAACGAAACGAATAGAAACGTTAGTTAGCGTAGTGCATCTTGGCAGGGCCCTCTGTACACTCAAAAATGAGAGCTAAACAAGAAAGATTTTCTCTTAGTTATAAAAAAAAAACGATAGTTATGAGAATCAAGGTAATAATAACAACAGCAAATTCTTTAGTGATTCATCTGACATATTAGTTGATATATTAGGTATCTAATGTCTTGTTTGGCTTGTCTGGAATCAACACGCTTATACACATCAAACACAATTTTTGAAGCGACGGATCCTTTTTTTAGTTTTTTATAAAGCCTATGATGATTTCATTCTTGACGCATCATATGACACACAATTTAATTAAAATCGTTCCAATATAACTACTTAGGTGTTTTTTTTAATATTTCAATAACATCGGTGAAATCGCACGAGTTTTCAATAACGTTAATAATATTGATTTTGTTTTCTCAAAGTATTTAAATTCTTAGGATTTATTTATTTATTTTTGTTACTAATAATTTAAGAAGTTATAATTGTATTTAATTTCTAAACTTGACTTCTGTTTGATTTTATTTAAGACGAGTACGAGTGTAAGTTATTTGAAAAATTGACTTAACATTGACATCTTACGAGCATCTAAGTGCTATAAACATAACCATAACGTAGAGTTAAAATATTCATCATAGTCGAAACATTGTAAAATATTAAATAAAACAGTTTCATTAGTAGTCAGTCGTATCTTTGAATTATTCAGTCATATAAAACTGGCGCGGACTGTACATTTGGTAAGTGAAAAATATGCGCTTTATAAAGTGCTTTGCATTTTCTCTTTTACAATTCATATGCGAGCGAGGTAAGGCAAATAAAAATGTAAGCTTTTAATGTAACACTGACATTTGTGATGAATTTGCTAGTCACTTTATTTGGCTATTAAAGAAACTAGGGTAAATCGACCATACCTGTTACTAACCATCAATTTTATGTACTGAAACCATTGGTAAAAATACTTTTTCATCACACTTGCACGTAAACAGTATCTAAACATACAGGTTAACTTGGCCGTAATGAACCATATAAAACCCTCGAGCTTTCTTTTTGTCATGAAACCCAATGTCGGTAAGTATTTTTTTATTAAATATAATACGTGGACTCTAACTATCACAATACGTCAGGACCCCAATTCTTGTGCCATTCGATATGAAGTTTCATTCGATATGAAATGTCAGTTGCATACAATTTTCTAAAAATCTCGCATATAAACTATTGATCTTGACTGTCAGTAGATTCGGACTCCTGAACACGTTTGACGATTTGATGTAGATTGCCGCTAATTTATAAATACTGATTATAAACTGTGTGATTCCAAAATAATAATTAAAACGGTGTTTTTGTGCACATATTAAAATTTATATTATCAATAAAAAACGTGTAGTCGTCAGAAGAAATGGATAATGCGACTCCGCCGGACATCGCCAACGCGGCTAAAATTATTAGTGAGAATCGTAAGTTAAAAATATGATCTTTTGTCTGATTTCATTTCCTCGCAATTGTGATGAAAAACATTGTATGTTTCACAGGCGGTACGGGAATTACGGACCTCAACTCAGAAAGCCCTCAGTCTTCGACTTCGGGCTTCTACTAGAGCCTCGATCGTAATTCCTTACTAACCGCCGTTAATACACAATGTACTATTATAGTAATCCGGGTAATAATTAGGTACCCTTACCATGAGTTACAATTACCGTACTCGCTAGCGAGTCGAATGCTCTGTCCCTCACACTATTATTATGGAAGTGCGAGGGTCAGAGCATTCGACTCGCTAGCGAGTGCGGTAATTTAACTCATGTTAATGGTACTGAAGCCCTAGACAAGATGCATTCGGCGTTCGTTATCGTTATCCAAAATGTATAGTACTGACGTAAGCTGTCAGACGGTCGCGTCTCCACACGACACGAACGACAATTCCACACATATCAGTTTTCGAAAATCGATTATGTTAGCGCTAAGCAACTTTTCTTTGTCATGTTATCTTACGAGTATTGATAGCTCTTATTTACTTGACAGCAATGGCGGCTGAATAAAAAACAATACGATAACACGCCAAAGGCAATATAGTTTTGCCGAGTAGAATAGAGGCCCCGGATATTCTAGGGCCGTATTAACAAACTCATCTTGGTTGAGATGCAAGTCACAAGATACGTCTAACAAGGAAAGGTACCCAACTGTCCGGCTCCGATTTGGTTTATTTTGATATATGTTAGAGAGTAGTCAATCAATCAATTCAATCAATTCAATTCATTCAGGTGGCGTCAATTTCGACGTCACAGAATCACCCATGGCAACATTATGTTACAATTGTATTTTATTCCTTTTCATCATTGTTTAATTTTGTTTTCTGTGTTGCCATTGTTTGTTTTATGTTCAATTTATTTTGTTTTTTTTTCTTGTGATCGTCGAATAAATGTTTCTGTTTCTGTTTCTGTTTCTGTTTCTGTAGTCTAAAATAACAGACACGTATTTTTTTTTAGCGGCCCAACCTCATCCTGTTGGCAGAAATTGACCTCCAAAGTACTGAAAAGTGAGTAAACCCACTAACTTCTACTATAGAGAATTAAAAAAAACAACATGCTATTTTCCTACTTTTTTTGATTATATGTTTACGAACATGAAAAAATAATGAACACGTGTTTTGTTATATCGGCTAAAACTCATATTCAAAAAAAGTAGGAAAATAGCATGTTGTTTTTTTTAATTCTCTATAGAAGTTAGAGGGTTTAGTCACTTTTCAGTACTTTGGAGGTCATTTTCTCCCAACAGGTTGAGTTTGGGCCGCTAAAAAAAATACGTGTCTGTTATTTTAGACTACTCTTTAACATATATCAAAATAAGCCGGACAGTTGGGTACCTTTCCTTGTAAGTGAACCATAGAAAACTGTAATTATTAACGCACCTGGAGACGAGGATTGCAGTCCAGGGGGGTTACCATGACATTCAGCCATTCAGTTTAGGGCGAGTGTAAGGGACAGAGCTATAGCAGTTATATGGCTCTGTCTCTTTCTTTAACCATAAACAACGTCATGGTAACCCCCCAGTTTTTTTTTAACACGGCCGCTTGTTTAATATCAGAAACAAGCATATCTTTTGCTTTACGTATATTATTGCAGTGGCCGGTAATGGGCGATTTACCCTAATCACTTTTTATATATGTTTAATTATATTCCTTTGTCTACATCCGTATCATAACTTCCCTACAATATGTTCAGAAATATTATGCAAATGGCGTTTATTAATAAACCTGTATCTGTGGTTGTATTTTAATGTTAACATTAAAGTATTGCACGTCATTAAAGTTTCGGTTATCGATGTGGCCACTGTCACGTCCTACCGGGTGGCAAGTAAAAACTCAGGAGAAGTTTAAAGAATTTATTAAGAGCACGCCGGTAGTGTGAACAGAAGAGGGTAGTAGGTTCGTAGGGGGTGGTCTGGTTCTGCGAAGCGAGCTAGCACTTCCCTCGCAGTTTAGTGGCGCGGAGCGGCGGTGAGGAAACCGACGGCAGCCCGACGGTGTGCGACGACAGGACCCTGGCGTCGGGGGTAGCACCCGGTGTGTAGCACCGGATCCCTCTCGACGATCCTGGTTGCATGTAGAGGCCGCACTGGCCAAGTAGTGAAGTATTCAGGCGTAGAACCCGCGATCCGTGTTATGCTTCCAGCGGAGCAGTAGGCAACCGCGGATGTAGGTACCACAACCGTGGACGTAGATATCCCAAGCCGTGGACGTAGATATCCCAAGCCGTGGACGTAGAGACCCCAAGCCGTGGACGTAGAGACCCCAAGCCGTGGACCCCGATTTGGGGAATAGCACTGATATTAAATACTTAGTTAATAAACAGCGTAGATGCAAGGTGTTTGCGTGGTTGTTCTTTGGGTTAAAGAATCTTTATTTCTCAAAAGAAATACATATTTCACGTATCCATTACCGATACTTTAATGCTTACATTAAGATACAGGTACCTACAGAGATACAGTTTTCTCACATATTGTAGAAAACTTATGATATGTATGTAGATAAAGTTATGTATGCGACTCTACAAATAATTAGGCATTAAGTAAACACCAGTCACATAATAGTAGTTGTGACTGTACATAATGAAGGGCATTAAACACGAGTGTGGGTTTATGAAACTAGCCGAAGGCGGGTTTCATAATAACATCACACAAGTGTGTCAATCCCAGCTGTTCGCACTCTTTAACCCTTCAATGATCTCTCTACGTTTCAGTGGTTGTATTTTTTAAACTATAACTACAGTAAGATTTTTTTTTAATTTGCTCTCGTCTTGTTCGCGTCTCGTGCATACTTAGTCGTTCTTAATGCATGATAAATGGGAAAGAGATAAACTAATTAATGTCACTTGGTACTGAATCTATGCGACAGTTCGTTGAAATTAGAAGGGTGAGCATTTAATTGATGTGTTCTTTAAAAAGGACAAAATCCGTTTAAGGGTTAATTTGACTCAACTGTGTTAGTTTAATATCTACTTAAGAACATTAACAGTGTGGACAAAGGGGTGTGGACAACTGGGAATAGCCACAAATGCGTTACCATCCTAAGAAATGGCGTGAAGTGCCTCTATGCTAATAATTTCATCGGTTGTCTTATCCCCACATCGGAACACAACAATTCGAACACTGCTGGTTATAGATAAAAAGATAAGATGATATTAGCGATCCATAAGGTCACCACAAATGTTGACGAGCGGCCACATAACTAAACCTCTATTCTACTGGACCATATCCTCAGTGATACTACAATACCTCGTAACTAACAAATTAAATAATGTGCAAAATACAACTTAGCATGTAAGTTAGTAAGGTACATTTTGCAACTTATTGAATTTATTAGTTACGCGGTATTGGAGGATCACCGACGAATTATTGCTTTTGACATTTTAAGCGGCCGCCATGTGTGTCAAATAAATTCGAGCTATTATAACGTTGACAACGCGATAACATGTTATACGCAATATGGTTTTACCCCATAGAATAGAGCTTCTGGGATTCAAGTAACGCAATGTGAACCAAATTCTCGCCTGTCAGCAGTGGATTGTATTATAAAATAGTAAACAAAGGTACAGTCACAACACGGGAATGTTAAGGCGTATGTTAAGGCGCTACTCTTCGTAATTTAGCCGAGTAATACATACTGGATACGCGAGTATAACCGACTAAACTAAGTTTGCATTACACGGCCAAAAGTATGGCAAGTGGCTCAACAATCCCGTGTGGTGACTGTACGTTAGTGATTCCTTAATAAAGGTGACCATGGGCTCTGTTCTACTTAGGCTTAACTTAATTGCTTTAGACATGTTATCGTACAGCTTTCAACTTCGCAGCTATTACTGCCAAGTAAATAAGAGTAATCATATCGTTGACGATACATTAAAATGTCAAAAGCAATTAAATCAAATCAAAATCATTTACTTTAGCCATCTTTGAACCGTAATAATAATAAAGTTTTAGTAAATTAAATTAAAAATTAAACCTAATGTTAGTAATGTTATTAATGAGCCCATGAATAAGCTAACCTCGGATTGATGTGTCAGTACGTGAACCAGAACTAGACAAAAATGATGCACATAGTGACAATCAAACCTCTGGGCGACCGTCGCCAAGATGCTGTTGCTGTTAATTTAGGCTTGGCCCGAGTAGATATAATTTATGAATATTCATTATAAATATGAATTGGAGTTCCTTAAAAATGTAAACTGGAGTTTAGTCCGTCTGCTAGAATTCTTGCAAATCGAATCAGCTGGTTCGTAGCGGCTCTACGCCGTAGCCCGTAGCACAGCCGCACCGGAGAGTACTACGTACTCCAAAATTCATGACCCGTCGTTTGAAGTGTAAACTTTAGTCGCAGTATACGTTGTCTTCGGGCAGTAGGGATATTGGAAGGTAAGGACTATTACTTAAGAAAATCGTATATTATTGTTATTGTTGTTCTTGTGTAGATAGTTAAATCCACAAAGTAGCACAACTTTCAAACATAAATTAATTAATCATCCATTGGTTGGAAGTTTAATGTGTTTTCGTGGGTTATAAGGCACTTTGGGTCTAGTTTTACCCCACTGACCCGGAAGGAGCCTAACGTTTTCGCGCGTATGTATTTAGGTCTGTCCGTTCCATTGCGATCTCCTGTAGCCTACACGGCTTGAACGGTTTTGAAGAGTGAGGTATCGTTAGTATCGTCTTGGTTGTAGGAGTGACATAGGCCGTAATATTTAATTCAAAGTAAACGATAAAGAAAATAATGACATTAAAAATATAATATAGGTTGACTGGAAGAGATCCCTTAAAGGGATAAGTTCGCCTTTGTACATACCGTTTGTGTTTGTGCCTATTTTGTTGTTTGTTATTTTCCCGTTTGTACAATAAAGTATTTACATACAGACATACATACGTACATACATTATGTTGACGATAAGATCAAAAAATGAAGTCGGGTTTTTTAAAGCTTTTTTTCTAATGTATTTATCGATATTTTTAACTTTCTTCCCAACTTTTGCTCGACAAATAAAATAAACCGAAAAAAACCGATTGGTTTTAATGTAAAATACTAGACTTAGGGCTTTTTTCTACATTATATTTGCTCCCCTATTGCTATCGTATTTTCAACGTTACGAGAGTTCTTATTAACTTCACAGTAATAGAGACTGAATTAAGGATTGTGCAGCGCTGCTTAAACGGCGGTGCAGTATTTTTTTTTCCATATTAATTTAGCTCCTGGTGATAAAGTTTCTTACCCCGTAAATCAAGTCAGACTTCCAAATTTTTTAATATGTCGTTGTTATTATGGAAAACCAGGGGCCTGTTTTATAAAGCTACAAGTTACAATTTTACAGGTCTAAACTGGCAACACTGCTCAAATAGCTGGACGTCATTGGTCAAGGTTGTGTCAAATGGAAACTTGTAAGCTGTAAATTGTAATTTGTAGCTTTATAAAACAGGCCCGACGCACTCGCAATCGTTTTCATTTTGATAATCGAAGGCTTGTTTGCATACAAAATGAAACCAATTGTTCCGCTTTGAAGCCGATCGCGATTGCGAGTGAGTTACCTGGAGGTCTGTACTTGTTTAGTTTTTTTTAAATTGTTTTATTCGAAAAAATATTTTCTAACTAGTCTTTTTTCATAATAACATAACATATTCAAAAATGGTAAAAATCGGTTTAGGGGAGAGAAACGTCATCGCATTTCGCATGGACATTTTTAGCTTCACAATACTCTTAAAAACTGTACAAAACAATAGGTGTAAAAACAATGTAAAATAAGTCCTCAGGTTTCTTGTCATGGACAAATTGTGTGCAAGTGCCTTTATAGTCATTGTTTTCGATCTATTTCTGTATCGCTATTGTTTTCTTCATTTTCTTTTCTCTCTTGAGCAAGCATGGGGCAAAACAGTATAAGGAAAACGATAGGAAATGGTATTGTATAGACAATGTCGAAAGAAATATTGTGTCTGTTTGATATCTTCTATTTCACCTTCATTAAGGCTACAACACATATTGTGGCTTTATTTCAAATAGTTTTAGCCCATTTTGCTTGTATATGGTAATGATTAGGTTCTGACTGCTCTTACTTTCAAGAGAATGACGTCAATTATTTTGGAACCGATATTAAAAGCAATATAGGCAAAAAAATTGTATAGAGACCCTTGCTGACCCTTGCTGCTTAGCTGACACTTGTTTGATGAAGATATCGTTGCAATTATCTTTGAATGTCATTATTTAAAACGACTATAACACGTCGTTGTATAGAGACCCTTGCTGACCCTTGCTGCTTAGCTGACACTTGTTTGATGAAGATATCGTTGCAATTATCTTTGAATGTCATTATTTAAAACGACTATAACACGTCATGGTGTTTTCAAATAAATGTTTCAAACATAGATGAAAATTCAGTACCTGTACATCCTTACTTGTATTTGTGTCATTCAATTGTTTCACGAATGTAATGTATGAATATATCGCACCTTCAGAACAATAGTGACCTAATTCAGAAATTTAAAATTTCGAGTTAGGTCTCTATAATAATAAATTTATGACTTGAAATTCGAAAGGTGAAATTTTGAATTAGGTCTCTATTGTTCTGAAGGGGCGATATGTAAACACAGTGGAGCTCTTGGGAGGTTAACAACGGCTTTGTACGGCTGAAATAATGATGATTTTATTGTACAAATGGATTACAACAACAAAAAACTAGAAATTATGAAATAGGGATGTACAAAGGCGAACTAATCCCATCAAGAGCTTTTATAATTACCTAATGTTCGCCAGGGAACTGCCCTGTTTATTGATTTGCGACTCTTTACTCAGTGTTTCTCTACTGCTCTTTCTGTCACCTGTAGATTTATACAACCTTAAAGGGAATATGTTTGCGAGTTCCTGAATGTAGGATATTTTCATTTGAATTCAAATTTCAAGTTTGCGCTCAGAGTAATGAAGTGTTTTTCAAGATATAATGGAGTAGCTTGCCGCTTCGAGTTAAATTGTTGTTAAATACATCTTTTATATGTGAAATTACCCTTATTTTAAGGATTTATACTTTAGTCTTAACATTTATTTATTTATTTATATTGCTTTTATATTACAGTTCCACCATACAATTGCTTTTTCGTACCTCGTTCCTGGTTCGCTATTAACTATTAACGAAACTTTCAACCGTTTTATAGACACGATATTCTACATGCGGAAGTGATTTTGTTTGTTTCAAACTCTTGAATACCCAATCATATAATTTTAGGAATAAAGCAATAATAATGTAGTATATAATCTTAGGTTTTTCTTTTAAGCGACATTACTGTAACGTAATGAACAAATGGTGATATATTGATCATGTTATTTTTTTCTCAATATTCTAATATTAGTTTGCATAATAGATCACACGAGCGTTGTAATGCTAATTTCGCAGAGTCGCGTAGAATACTTTATCTACACACATATTATAAGTACTCTAAGATGGGTTCAGAAGCCGAAAGGCAAATGACCAGCATTACCTTACCTGTGGTAGTAATTGACAGCGATGACAGCTGTAACGTAATTTTGAAATTACCTTATCGAATATTGTAAGGCGATGAGATCCAAATTTGGAACATCTTCCAAAATTAACAGCTGGTTCGCTGACACCTACTACCACAGGTAATGCTGGCCATTGCCTTGGGGTTTTGAACGCATCATAGAGGACTTATGATATGAGTGTAGATAAAAGACATTTCAACATGGCCTCTATTCTTCTTGGTAAAGCCACCTTTGACATGTTTTCGTATTGTCAATGTTTTGATAGCTCTTATTTACTTGACAGTAATGGCGACCGAGGTTATAATACTAGCATGGCAAAGGCAATATGTTTTTAACCAGTGAAATAGAGGCCCAGAACGGAATCCACTTTATAAGAGAAAGTTGTTATACACATTGTTATACTTTAATAAAGTAAAAATATGCAAAAGCATTTTTACTGCAGTGTCTTGCATGAATCTTCGTCAATAAGCTCTTGGCAGAGTGGCCCTCGTCGTCACATCAGGGTTGGAGGCACGCTTTACAATCGTTCGCCATTCCTGTCATCACATCATGCAATGATATAATATAGTAAACAGAGGTAGATATGTTATACGCACTTCGATTATGGCACCCTAAAACCAAGCCAATTGTTACACCTTTACTTGCGCCGTCAACGGAACCGTGAACCAGTCTGCAGAGCAACATACACTCGTTTTGTTTCGCTCCCGGAAATTAGCATACCATTACCATCCTGCTTTCACTTGTCATGTATGACTTATTGTGTAATTGCAATATTTACTGATTATGTGTGCGTAAGCCGGGCCATTTTTACACGCGTAATCTACCTCTTTTTATATTATATCATTGACATCATGCATAATAATGCAACGGATTTTTGACAAATAATATACATTGTAAGTTTGAGTTTTAAATTTGATTTGGTTGGGATTCGGCATTCCTGCAGGGGTCTTAACTTATAATGTCTTCACATATTGTTATCAGTAATGGAATATGTGTTAAGTCAAAGTAGAATAAGGCTCCTCTATTCTCCTCGGCTTAACCGGATTGCTTTTGACATGTTATCGTATTGTAACTCATCCACCATTACTGTCAAGTAAATAAGAGCCATCATAACGTTGACAATACGATAAAATATGTCAAAAGCAATTATGGTTTAAACCAACTCCAGATCTATTTCTGACTCCAAATTCTGTTAATTTTATAAAAATCGTTAGATGTTTATAATGCAGTCTCGAAAACAGATCTAACGATATATTATGCTTGTATATTACCTATATATATCCGTAAAACCTCCCCACTATAATCCTTGAGGGCGGCTATGGGCCAAAGACCCTACTACACTTTTGTATTTATACTTCAAATATACCGCCATCTAGCGGAAAAGTGCGTTATTACGTATCTCGCCAGTTCGCTACATAATGTAAACACAAGCTCACTTACTTAGGTTCTCAGTCACTCACTCAGGGCACTTCTCAAGACACGTCAGAAATATAAGTTTTATATGGCTTGGCGTTGACGTATCTTGAGATGGCCATCTCAGCCAAGAACATTTTATTAATATTAAAGAATAGGAGTAACGAAATCGTGACCGAATGGTATTTATTTAGTCTGTTATTCAAACAAACCCAGCGAGCGAACTCGTACCCACCTAGCGTTGCATGTTGCTGGATATAATAATAATAGTTATATTGGATCGATGTTCTTCCCCCAGGGAACCACGGGATCCATCCTGTATTATTAATGTGCCCCTGTCTCTTTCATACGTGGGGGAGAGTGGCACGGGGTGCGAGTTCAAATCCGCGCTAAGCCGTCGATAAATTCTCATTTTTCTGCTGCAATGCAACTTGTGCTTTATTTCCTAATTGGAGGAAAAGTGAAACGGCGGCGTCGTTATAAAAGTATGAGACGTATTAAACAAAAAATACGGCCTTTTTTTACTTTGTGTTACTACGTTATCGTGTTAAGTTAAGAATCACCGTGCAAAAAACTCATTTCTCGTCTTGTATTTTAAAGAATACTTATAATAATAATACTTAACCTAGTATTATATAAAATACTCGTAAAATACCATGCGTTGTTGAGCAGGAAAACGCGTCAAAACTATAAATATGAGAGTGCAAGACAACCACATAAAAAAAATAAAGTTTCCATACGTTCTCATACAGAAACTGTGTCCCCTATACAAGATACAATGTGATCAATCATACATAACATCTTGTCTTCGTACTTTACATCATGCATAATACGTGTTATTATTTCATCCACTATTTCCTCGTCTAATTAATAACAAAAACGTAGATCATCGGATCCATAACGGTACACTAGTAGCCTTAAGGATAAATACGGAAAACTAATTTCCTTATCAGGAACACAATCTGAGGCTGCTCGAACAGAGTACCTTTACAGAATGCTCCCGTAATAACAGCTTTTATCGGATATTCGATCCGTTTATTACGGCAATATCCGGAGATTCATTAAATAAACTATTATTTTCCTACGCAGCCTCGTAGGAAAATAATAGTACTATAAAATGCAAGAGGCAAGATAATGTCTTTTGAAATTCTTAACAATGAGTTTTAAAGAAAGCAATGGATGATTCTTTACGGTCTACGAAACGTGAAAATACTCGTTTATGTGAAACTAGCTTCTGCCCGCGACTTCGTCCGCGTAGATTTCGATTATTGTTATTCCCTCGGGAAGTTTTACATTTTCCGGGATGAAAATTAACCTATATGTTAATCCAGGGTATAAGTTATCTCCATTCCAAATTTCACCCAAATCCGTCCAGCCGTTACAGCGTGAAGAAGTAACAAACTAACAAACGCACACACACACACACGATACGATACGATACATGAATCGAAATTTGACGTTTTAGACATATACATTTACAAGCAATTCGTGATAAGACGTTAAGACAAAAAATCCAAATCGTTTCATAAGATACGAAATTACGAATCCATAAAACAGTTTTGTTTTAAATCTCGAAAATCTAAGAAGCTATTATTATACACGTAGACAAACTCAAATCACACACATACACACACAAATACACACACAAACACACACACGCACACACACTTATCCCCACTAAAATTTGCAACAACCGAAGTCTTTTTGATACCGAAGCATGAACATTTCATTTTTGAAAATTCATAAAAAACGTATCCTCGTTTGATGTTTTTAAAACATACATTGTTAATTAAAAGTGAAATTTTTGGGTTGCATGTTCACTCACATCCGCAACGACCAGAAAAACAAGCTTTCACCATGCCAATTAAAAAGGGTTGGAAGACTACGGAAACTGAAAGAAGCGCAGCGTAGCGCATGCTCGCGGATTTTTTGACCCAGATGCGGATATTATAAGTTTAACTTGTGTATCTGTCCGTGGCAACGTAGCTCCCAAGCGGATTAACCGATTTAAATTTAGTTTGTTTCGATAGAAAGCTAGTTTGATCGGAATGTTTCTTAGCTAAGTTTTAATAAAATCCGTTGGGCCGTTCCAAAATTATCAGCTCTTAAAGTAGGGGTCTCAATGGGTTTTTATGCATTTAATAGTTTTTATTATTTTATGTAAGAAAGTGAAATGGACCCCGCAGGATGGACCCTGGATCAACATTGTACCAAAAAAGAGATGTTAGGATGAGTTAGACACGTTTCAAAGCTATTGGCGAGAGTATTCACTTATTAAGGACGAAAGGGAAGGAAGATGAGACCTTGCCCTCCAGTAAAAGTAATGGGCCAAACTAAACTTATAAAATTAAGATGAGGAGTTAAGTTTAAGAAGTATTGTTCCTTTTTTATAGAAATAAAATCTTTTTTTTACCTACTTTAACTCCGAAAGCCTTAGAAGATCAGTGTTTAAACATTTGGGGTAGTATTCGTGGTTCCAATCTCAGTAAGAGTTACACTAGGTGTTGAAGTTTAGTATATAAGTGATGCGAGTGGATAACTGGAGATCGGGTTAACGTAAGTAATGAATGCAAAATTAAACATTGTTTTTGCCTTTTAAAATGTCACTAAGTACGGCGGGGTACAGACCCGTGCTTCACCTCGCTGTTACACCTGGGTGAAGCACGGGGTATAACCTGGCACGGGGTATGCATGCACTAGTCCCCGTGCTCCTACCGACAATGACAGACAGTACAACCGAGTACTGAAGTCGTTTATTACGATATGTAAAACAAGTGTTTTAAAAAAATATTTTCAACAGATATATTTTCGTTCTGATGAATATTATTTGTACTAGGTAGATATATTATAATGAAAAGGCTGCAATTGACTTGTATGTTATAAGTGGTAGATAATTTTTAAGAAAGTAGGTACTACAGATTACAAGTATCATAGATTGACCATGATTGTACGAAAATAATATCAGTTGGAGCACAGGGACTAGTGACTACCTACCCCGTGCCAGGTTATACCCCGGGCTTCACCCAGGTGTAACAGCGAGGTGAAGCACGGCTGGCCTATATTGTCTAATGCACTCGCAATCGCAATCGACTTCAAAGTGGAGCAATTGTTTTCATTTTGTATACAGATTCGCCTTCGACTTTCAAAATGAAAACGATTGCGATTGCGAATGCGTTAGGCAATAGCCACTCGGGTCTGTACCCCGCCGTAGGTACTTAGTGTCATTTTAAAGAAAATAAACGCGTCCCTTTTTCAAACTTGTGTTTATAATACCGTCACTAAGGAACAACTTAATCGTCATTAACTGACTCTGAGTGCGAAGGTAAGTCAGACTAATTAATAATCAAAAACATATTCTAAATCTTAACTCTGGTAGACGATGAATGCCACACAAAAACTATAAGTAACGTTCACGAATTACCGTTTTTATTTCGAAACATAAAATAACTTCTAAAACATTAACTCAATCTCAAACGAGAAATATAAAACCGGGCAAGAGCATGTCGGACCATGCTCAGTGTAGGGTTCCGAAGCCGTTAGTACAAACAAATTAGACCTCGCGACAAACTTAACTTTGCCGTTGGAAAACTGTTATCCCCATACATCGACATAGGTCGCGGTCAGTTTACCAAAACTGCAAATAAGTTTTCGGTAGGTATAAACATTTAACCCGTTTGTAACTCAAGGACCAATGAAGTCTACTTAGTCGTGATAGTTTCCTATTAAATTCATTATAATGTGCATTCATTTAAGATATTATTCAGATTTTTAGTATTTGTGGTTTTGGGGGGACACTTGACTCTAACAAAATTTTGCGCTTTAAAGATTAATATTTCATAAACGGATACTTTAATAAAAAAGCTTTTTCACAAACCCACTAAAATATTTTTGAAAGACCTATCCAACGACACCCTACACTATGGGGTAGACGAAAAAAAAAAATACATCCCCACGTTACGCGTAGGGGAGGCACACTAAAAAAAATTTTTTTCAAGATTTTATTTTACCACTTTGTTGGCGTGACTAATATGTATATTCATGCCAAATTACAGCTTTCTAGTACTAAGAGTCTCTGAACTAGGCTGCGGACGGACGGACGGACATGGCGAAACTATAAGGGTTCCTAGTTTGTCTACGGAACCCTAAAAAGTGACGCCTTGTTAAATTCACGTAGGTATCATGCATAGGTGACATGCACGATGAGTCCAAAAACAAGCGCTCCGCATGTCCAATTAAGGCGGCTCAGCCTGGCGCAGGTAGCTCGGTAGAAAGTTGGCCGTGCTATCAATTAGCGGGTATATCCCGGATAGCCGGCAGGCGAGGAGCAGTGCGGGTAAATCACAGGGAAAAAGAATAACATTTTTTGTAATAGTTTTATTTGGTATGGAAGTGAACGAGGTCACGGGCCATGTGATGGTAAGTGGACTTTGAAGTTTACGATTTCAATCCCAAGACTGCAAATGAGTCGCCAACCTTAACCTCGTAAGACCCAGTGTGGAATAGGATGTACATAATCAAGCCAATTTAATTTGAACTGTATTGCAATGAGTAGGTATAATACATTTAAGGGAGCATGTTTTTTACAGGTTCAATAAAAGCTGATTCATGTAACGAACAGGTGAGATTTTTTTTTAATAGCTATAAAAATAACCAAGATATAAGCTAACAAAGATTTGTTCCCATCTCTTTCTAGAAAAACAGAATTTTACGTGCAGTTTATATGGCCGTACTGCACGATGACGTCACCGGTGCACTTCGGATCTCTGTCTAATTAGCAATTTAAAATGCTTGTATCATCCGTATTACTTGACCGATTTTAATTTTAATTTCACTCTTGGTGATCCCTTTTACGGTATTTTCATATTTTGTTGAGAAATGCTATTTAAAAAATTCATGCATATTCCCTGATATGCGTATCCAAGATATGGGTTATCTGATCTGTGTGCCCAATTCCAACCAGATCTTGGGCCTTTCATGCGCGATTAAACAACTTAACATCCTAACTTACAAACTTACACACTTACACATTAGTACAAGATGATTATAAGTATATTTGCCTCGATAATATAAAAATCCAAATTGTTTCTCGTCTCCACTCCTAGCCTATCCCAACCGCCATGGGATAGGTAAAGGACATCGGAAAATTCCATGGGGGAGATGGCAGGCGCGTATCGATTACTACGGACAGACGGCGAAGCTGTGCGGTGTACAGTCAACAGCATAAATAAGTGATCATTTATGTACCTTGTCGCTTTCAATCAGTTCACAATTTTGTATGACGTTTCAAACACGACCTTAAAGTGACAAGGTACATAAATGATCACCAGTGACCGGGGAAAACGGTGCAAAACTTCAACAAAACTTGTAAAGCTGACATAAAGGAGAACTTGCAACCAAGAAAAAACAAGAATATTATTGAAAAATAAGAATATTATTGGCAGATTACTGTTCAATTTAACTCTACATCAGAGTCTCGGATTTGGTATAAGGATATTAATGGTTTCATGGCTGTAATGTAAGTTTTGTTAAAGTTTTGCATAGTTTTTCCCGATCACTGATGATCACTTATTTATGCTGTTGACTGTACAGTAAACCAACAAAAATGTTTAGTACCTCGGCATTCTACGTCACTGATTAAATCGTACTGGTCTATGATTAGTTTAAGTTTATTATGTCAAGGAACTAAATAAGTACATACAATTTTGTTAGTTCCCAAACATTGAACCTTAAACTCTAGGTATTACGTTCTTCTTGCTTTTATTGAACGACTCGGAGGCACACGCGACACGCGTTTAATGAGCCTACTCATGCAACGGCGCGATTGTTTTGCCAAAATTTGGCATCACCGGATCCGGTACTGATACAACGGTAAATGTTGAATTATGCCGGATACGCCCGCCGGAATAACGGATCCGGGTCTCCGGATGGCAATCCCTATTCGTATCATTTTCAAGCAGTAAAAGTAACTTTACTGTTTGAAAGCGTAAACGTTTACAAATCGCCTTTACTAACCGATATGAACCTTGAGCAAAAATATCAACTCTTGGATGTAATCCGTCTTAAACAGAACATGGCGAGTGAAGTCGCCCCGTTGAGTTTTAATGGACGCCCACCGGTAGCCATGACAACTGAGTTCATTACCAGTTGGCATTTTTTTTTAAATAATCTTGCTACGCATCCAGTTGCTAATGAAGGTGTTATATAATAACAGATGTATACCTATATCTGTTTTGAAACCTCGTAAGGCCCAGTATGCAATAGGATGGACATTATCAAGGCAATTTAATCTTATCTGTATTGCAATGGTGATAAAGTTTATTTTCCTTTCTTCATAAATTGAAAATGACATTTTCGAACAAACGTAATTGAACTTTATTGCCATGATGGTAGATTCAAACTCCCACTGACAATAACTGGCTGTTTGTAGTACGGTAAAATAAGCGGGCCTAATATGGCCGTGCTTGTCGACGTGGATAAACGTGGATAAAACACCTGTCGCTTACTAACCAGCATGTAAGTGCGAGAGTGACGGATGCTAGACTCGCACTTGGCCGGTTTTTAAGTCCAAATATTAATAAGCTAACTTCTACCATAACTAAACGGAACTTTAATTAGTAGCGAATTTTACTTTAAACTTCAGTTCATTAGCAATATTCATTAACGGCATTTTTCCCGCGATCAGCGGAACGTGGCAGCTTGTTGCGAACTTACCTGGGGCAAAGTTTATTCTACTAGCAGGATACTTTACATAGAAGTAAGGCCACGTGTTTGGAACGGCGACGAGTGAAGCGGTAGTGGGGGCGGAGTGGAGGAGAAAGCGAAAAGCTAAAAACCGTTTGTATTGTATGAAGTATCAGGAAAAGCGGTCTTTAGTAACATTATCTTCCTACTCGTATTTCAGAAACCTGACGATTGTCGGGTCACTACACTCTGTAACTACAGGTGATAAGTAATACGGTATCATTTGCAAAGTCAACAAGATCGTACACATAAGACTTTATAAAAGCTATGCAATGCACATCAACATCTTTTCGCTTTCCGCCATCTCTCCCACTGTATGTACGTTTAGATCTTGCAAACTACGCAATTTAACCTTGTAAGGCCCACCACACTACAAACAGGGAGTTTTAGTTGAGTGGGACTTTGAATCTACCATCAAGGCAATAAAGTTCAATTACGTAAAAAGTAAACAGAAAAAAGAACGATATCATTTTAGACAGGAAAATGAAACACGAGTTGAAAAAAGTTACACGTAAAGAAATAACAGCGTACGAGTTTCTTCAAAATATATCTAGAATCAAATATATGCTTAAGTAATAAATAATGCTAGATTTACGAAACAGTAAAAAAAACGACTCCAGAACGATACGGCCAACAAAAAACGGAAAATAAGAAGAATTTTAGTTTAAATTTAGAATAAGAAACTATTTTAGTTTAGATAATAATTTTAGGTTCTAAGTTACGAAATGGTAATTCATTAAAAAAAGCAAACCAAACTCATGTAGTTTCATTTGACTGTACATTTATAGAACAAAACACAAACTAGACAAATAAGCTATCTAGTCATTTTGCGACGTAGTCATTATGCGATGTGGTCAAATAAAGATGTGGTCATTTTGCGACCTTGTCAATAAGCGATGTGGTCAAATAAAGATCTGGTCATTTTGCGACGTAGTCATTATGCGATGTAGTCAAATAAAGATGTGGTCATTTTGCGACGTAGTCATTATGCGATGTGGTCAAATAAAGATGTGGGCATTTTGCGACTTAGTCACTATGCGATGTGGTCAATCCACCTACGTAGTCATTTTGCGACCTGGACAACCTGAGATCAACCCAAATTGCCTTGATTATGAACATTCTATTGCACACTGGGCCTTACGAGGTTAATGAAGTTTTCATCAATATATCCTCGTAAGGCCCGATGTCCTAAATTTAGGACATCTGTCAAAGTGACTTTAGACTTTAGCTGACTGACATAAGATTCTTTTTCGAACTAACGAAATTTGACGTGGGCCTTACGTGGATATTGAGTGATTCAAGAGGAAGGTTTTTATGGAGAATAATATTTTATCGCATTCACTGCCATTAATGTTTTTTGAACTTTCGCTGGTGCCACATCTTTTGTTTTATACGCAGCTTGCCTACTGTAAGAACGCACATATGCGTCGAGGGCACTGGGTGGAAGTCACGGTGATGCATATATGCGTCGGTGGCAGTGAATGCGTTATCCAGCATTGGATTTACAAATATGTGAGATGTCTCTTTATCTAGAGGCCTTTGATTATTTTCAAAGCTAGAGGCATAATAGCGTGTCACATTTTTGAGCGGAAGGCAGGATAATATAGTTTACAGGAGAGCTAGCACATGTTGCCCCCGACTTGTTTGTCGCTCGGATCTCCCTTTCTATCTAGTTTGTAAATATAGAGACGCACTGAGCAACAAGGGAGAAAGACCAGCTTGTGCTATTTAGCCGTACTGGTGACTATCCACCGAAAGGTTATGTGTCATCTGCCACTCTCTGCTTTGTATGTTTGTATGTACAGTCGAGTTCATTAATATGTATACAGTTTAGTACCTTGTCACTTTAATCACTATGACAATTCATATATGGCAGTTTAAACATGACATTAAATAGACAAGATACTAAAGTTCATACATATTTATGAACTCGATTTACTTACGTGAACTCTTCAATGCATAAACAATTGCAAGATTTACAAGACATGTTTGCATCAATATAGATAATGTACGTACGCCAACTTATCCCATATGGGATCTCTTCCAGTTAACCTTGAGTAGCATAAGCAAGGACAATGCAAGACAATAGACAAATTCACAAAATAACAGAATATAGCAAATGTACAATTTACATACATACATCCGAGAAACAGATAAAAAATATTTTAATGAAATATACTAATAAGTGGTTCCCCTATGGAATCCCTAATCGTCATTTGTGCTAATGCATCGTTTTTCCGAATTTTCGTTTATCCTAAAGCCATTTCCGCTTAAAATTTAAAACTTTTTAGTGTTGTTATAATACAACCCTAACCTAACCCGAACCGCAGATATAATTGGAAAACTTAAAAAGTTGCCTGACTTATCTGAAAACCAGTTTAGAGCAAATGAAAATTCGGACAAATTATGTGTTAGGAGAAACGTTGTTAGGGATTCCGAGGGACACCCCTAATAAATACTACCACATATGTAAACAGCAACCAAAACCTACAACAGAGCTAACAAACAACACTCGGACTCATCTTGTTGATTTAACGTTTCCTTCAATGAACCGTCAAATCTATATTGCTCCTAGCACGATGGAAGCCCATTCCACAATTGGACAGAGTGTACCGCGAAAAATTTAGCATATGTACAGTAAGCCAAAATTGTAACCCTACAGTTGAAGTTCATTTGCACGTCATAATACAACAAGATCGATTTTCCCTTGCAATAATATTATGACAGTGACAAGTGTCAACCTTATTGATAATTAGGTCTCACAGAAACTTTTGTCAAAACTGGTAGACCCTTTCTTGGCCGACTGCACGAGTCGTGTTGGATGGAACGGTAAGGAAAAAATTAGCACTAGACCGAACGCAGTGTCCACTACCATCTTAGTATTTTAGATATAATACCGCTTGTCTTGTCTTTCTCATTAAATCCACAGCCTTTTGTATTGGTGTTTGATCAAGGTGTGCATGCAAAACAGATGGTTGTGCACAAATTAAATCCATAAAGTGTAGAAATGTGTCAATCTCTCTATTATCAAAACTCAATACGTTATAATATAGTCACGGTAAGAAAGGGTTCGTCACTTTTGGACCTTAATAGCGTTGAAATAGAGTCGAAAAGTGACAGACCTTTTCTTACCTTGACTATACGTACCACTACCACCACCTACTGTTTAAAATATTTTAATTTGAGTCCCCGAGTAAAGTCTGGAAGGGATCGGTAATCAGCAATCCGCCTGCTGATAACCTGTTTTATTTTAACGGTACCGTTTCTGGTTCTGGTTTTGTTTGGTGTACATTTTTTTTTGTATTTTATTGTATTGTATTGTATTGATATCTTGGAAATAACATATTTATTAGTCGAGAACGAACTTGTTACGATTTATCTTGCCTGGAGATCTAGATTCTAGTGCATTTATCACACATACTGTTGGCATTTGTGTGGACTGTAGTTAGTTTAATGAAAATCACTAGTGTACAAACATTAATGTACCTAATTAAAAAGGAAAGAGCGTACACACACAACGTTCAATACAGCGATCAATAGAAGAGTCGAGTGACCACAGACAACGCATAAATCGGTAAGTCTTTATGATGGCAGTGTAGCCAACACATACTCATCTAAACTGTACACGTAATAGTATTTAAAATTAAAGATTTGAGACTTTTACTAAAATAAAGGAAGAGTTAATAACGTACGAATAAAACTAAGAGTGGCTTAACATAAGCGTAGCATTAGCATGAGATTGTTGAAAAAGACCGAGAACGTATGGATTGGCTGCAAGCCAGCCCACACATTTTTAGTCTTTTTACTGGCGTTAACTATATTTCTATTCCTAAGGGGACTAAAATGCAGATTTTTGGTTAAATTTTATCTAACTTTACACTATCTTACCTACTCAACGCAGTTCTTAGAGACATTTTAGAGGCAATTAACTCGTTCCTTTTTCTAACTTGTGTATGAAAAATGGTCACTAAGTAACGATTTAGTCGTAATTTACTGAGTCCGACTGTGGCCGTTACTATTACGTAATAGTTTGTAAAAACGTTTTAATCTTTATCTCTCAATGACGCAAAAATGGCTCAAGAGGGGGCCTAATATGCCTGCGTTTATTGCGCCCCTTTCTGACACGTATATTTACTCGTAAGTACGAGAGAGACGGATGCTTTATCCACATTTTGTCACGCGATAAACGCAACCATACTAGGCGCGCTGATTGAGATAAAAGCTAACATGACTTGGATTTAAACATAAGATACTTATTATCCCGGAAAATTGATAATTGCTGTGGGAATAATATTAAACAAGTTCTATTGGGACAAAGTCGCGGGTAATCGAGCGAAGTGAGGCTTAAGTTAGAGTCTAGGACGGCAACATTCGTATGTTTATTCGACTTCATGTAATTTAATACAAAAGAAAGAAAGAAAATCATTTATTCGCGATAAAGATAATCAAGAACAAAAACGTAGGTACAAGATGAAAGAAGTCACGAAATGGTCCCACCTCAGCGTAATGCTGGCATTAAAGTCAGCGCTGGTCTTCCGTTGGAACCGTCAGGTGAAAGAAGTAAAAGTAAATATAATTTTCAAGTTCAGACATGAGCAGGATCAGACATAGGGTTATGGAGTTAGGGGGAAAGCGCGAGGTCTCTATTCGACGAACTATCAGTTTACGAGTAATATAATAACACGATCTGATTAAGTAACAATCAAACGAATATATATTTACAACAGACTTAAGTTATTTTTAAAGTGGTTTTCAAGATGCTTTGTAATGTCTATAGGTCCTACCATTCATCAGTTAGCATGTATTCTAGGTTACCTTGTCCATACCATAATCCAATCTAGACACGCGGCAGCGTGTCCAGCCAAGTTCACGCAAACGGAACTGGCGAGCGCAGCCGTGTGTTCTCGAATTATTTACACAAAGCAGATAACTTAAGCTTAAAATTTGACTTGGCTAGTTTTCACATACAAATTATGTTACATTTGGCTAATCAACTTATCTACTTTATGTTTTACGCAAGTTACTGTATTCATATTACGTGTTCATATCTTACTCTTCTAAAAAATTGTCTTGCTGGTAAAAACTAGCGGAGTCAAATTTTGAGCTTCAGTTTATCCTAAGTTATCTGCATTGTGTAAATAATTCGAATGTTCAAATTTAAGAAGTTATACTTTTAAATAGCAAACATTATTGTAGCAGAAAAAATAAGAAATTGTGCTTGTAATTTAGTTTAGAATGTCGTATGTTCCTAATAAATAAATATCAGGATTATCTACGGAACTTGGCACCCATTTAGATCTCAATTCTTTTGTTGGTGAAGTCGATAACCATGCATCGTATATTCTTAAAATATTGAACTTGGCTCCCATTTTTACATTTATGTTTTTGATAGGATACTCTTTTACTTTGTACCCCTACTAGCAATTGCTGTAATGGCTTTACATGGTATAGGCATGTTGCTCTTGAACTATTTTAATAATAGCGATTTTTTCAATACCCATAAACTTGATGTTATTATAATAACTATTAATGAATACATGTTATTGAAGGATTAAATTTCACTGTCAGCAAATTCGCACACGCCCAACGACCAACCTATTTAATTTTCTAGGTACATCTTCGTTTCGATAAATTTTGCGCAGAAATCTTTTAGCCCATCACAGAAGATAGCTCTGCGTCAATTTATTCCATATTAACTTATCTTATTTTATAAAAGGCTGGAATTTATACCTTTTTGTTGTAGCAATAGGGTAGTTTTTGCAGTTTTGTAACTGTGTAAGATACGAGGTTGTGGGAGTTAGTGTATATTTTCCAAGCGGTATGACGCTGTGGAACGACTGCCTTATCTCGGGGTTTTCGAGAATATTTCACAAGTATGTAGTTTGTGCAAGTTTTCGTAGATTGGCCTCGATATTTATGGCTGCTGCAGGGCTGTCGGTTCCACTGGATTACAGAATCGAATTACGCTTTCCACGTGGATAGCTACAATTTTAAACTTGGAGCTGGAACTTAGAGTGAAACTTTGGAAGTGTTGGTAAAGAAAAATAAAGCTAATGAACTACTAGAGCAACTTAATTCGACATTATTTTAGAGATTTCTTTATCGATATATTTTGCTAAATTAGAGAAAGCAAAGTGACAAAATATTGTTACAATATAAAAACCATTGCAAGTCATAATGTGTCAAAATCTTTATTGTTTCTTTATCTTTACAAGACTACAAGATCAATTGTGACAAAATATTACATCTCAGTTAATTTACATCCTCTATTCTACTCAGTAAAACCTTATTGAGTTTGGCATGTTATCATATCGCATCATTAGAATTATAGTGACCTAATTCACAAATATTGGATTATGAGTTAGGTCTCTATAGTTATAAACATATGTCTCGAAAAAAGTCGACAGCTATAATGTTGAATTAGGTCACTATAATTCTAAAGGTGCGATATAGTCAAAGTTATGATAGCTCTTATTTATTTGACAGTAAGAGAGGTGCCACATGGCCGTAGCCGGTGCGCTGCATCGTCGCTGCTGCGTTGTTCTACATATACAGTCACGAACTTAAACTTGGGACCCACCTTAGGTCCAAAGTCATTCTGACATTCTACATCAATAAGGTTGAGTCTCCTATAAGTTACTCGTACAATTGATTTGGCATCTCTAATGACATTGAATTGACGACTTCAAGCCAATTTTTCTTGAAATGGGTCACAAATTAACGATCGCGATAGCACATTGGAACGATAAACCACACGATGCGTTGAAATAACTATGTTAAAATCACAGCGTTGCGAGAACGCACTCAACGCACCGGCAATGCTCGTTTGGCATCGCTGTAATGTCACCGAGTTAAAAAAATACGATTCCTAGGAAATAGCGATGAGCAAGAATAAACACAAGCGACGTATTCAAATTATAATTACCATATCTACCGCAGGCAATCTGTTGCGTCCCTGCTTAAATATTAAGTTTTTCACTAGTTGCAGACAAGATGGCGGGCGAGTTCATTTGGAGGGTAATTTGGGGACTAATTCGAGCCGGGGCTAGATTTTCAATTAGCCGCGGGCAGCGGGAAATTGAGAACTTGCCATTTCGCCACTCGGAGTTTGATGCAGTCAGGGTACAAGTAAGCGATCTGTAGGGCAAGCCTGTTTCAAGTTTTGGAGAGAGCACCGAATAAACAGTTCATCATTGTGTTCGCTTCATGTTGTCGCAAACTATATATTAGAATCAGTACATAGATGAATTCTACACTAGTTATCTTTCTCTACATTTTAGATTGCGTATTTCTTAGGAGTAAATGAAACAAAAACGAAGCTTAATTCAGTACCTAAGGTTTCCTTCGTAAATCAAAAATTTGTTATTACGACCTGTTAATTTAATATCAAGTTGACAACTTCAGACAAAATAACGAAATAAAAATGGGTAAGAGCATGTTTGACCATGCTCAGTTCAGGGTTCCGAAGCCGTGACTACACAAGTATTCAGAACTAAATGGGATGGGATGGGATGAGACCAAAAAAAATAACTCACGGTTTTTTCATTCTAATTCGAAAGACTACGTAATTTTGAGAGACCAATTTCATTAATTTTGTATTTGACCCAATAGTTTTGTTTTAATATCTTTATTTATTTAGCAGACATTTTATGGATGACATGGTTATTTTAAATTTGGGATGTCATTTTCTAATAAATTACAACAATTAAATGATATCTAATAATAAAAAGTGATTGTAATAGTGTATTAAAACATACCTTTTCGCGGTTTTCGTTTTTGGGTCAAATACAATTCTCTATTTAAAGTTATTTGGTGCTGTCTTAGGTGATTTTCATGCCAAATTACAGCTTTCTAGAACTAAGAGCCTCTGAGCTAAGCTACGGACGGACGGACGGATATGTTGAAACATTCAGTACGTGAAACATACAGTTGATACCTAGAGTGGCGGTCAGAAGGTAGAGCACAAACAATCATACGTGAAGGTTTCAAAACTCCATTACCATTCCAAATGTGTTCTGAACCCATCCATAGCACGGACCCCTATTTTACATACTTACTTCACATTTACTACTCGAATGTCAACTTGCCTTAATATTTAAGTACTTATTACATACTAGAGGGCGCTGATATCAATCGCCATACTTACAAATTTCTCGATAACGGTAAGTTATCTATATTGCTACAAACATGTCTTGTAATTTTTTATGTGCTAAAGAGTTTCAAACATAAGTACTTACATAAATATGGCGGACTAAATGCCTAAAGGCATTCTCTACAAGTTAATTCAACCAACCAGTGTTAGTGAAAAAGTTGATTCACCCAACAGAGAATAACCGGTGCAATTAATGTATGTATGTATGTATGTATGTAAACTCTTTATTGCACAAAAATATAAATATTACAATTATAATACTAAATTAATGTACAAAGGCGAACTTATCCCTAAATGGGATCTCTTCCAGCTAACCCTGAAGCAAATGAGTAAGGACAATGCATGAGAATGATGCAATTAAAGATGTAAAAAGTGTTGAAAACTAAGTTAAATACCTAATTCAAATTATAAAACTTATAATCAACAAGTTTTTAGAGTTGTTGGTAATTCTGTAGCTCTGCCTACCCTACTCTGGGAATGGAAGCGTTAGTGTATGTATGTATGTAAAGTTATAATCCTTAAACACAATATTTAAATACATACGATGAATAGAGTATATGAGTATATATTTAAGTACTTATTACATACTAGAGGGCGCTGATATCAATCGCCATACTTACAAATTTCTCGATAACGGTAAGTTATCTATATTGCTACAAACATGTCTTGTAATTTTTTATGTGCTAAAGAGTTTCAAACATACGTACTTACATAAATATGGCGGACTAAATGCCTAAAGGCATTCTCTACAAGTTAATTCAACCAACCAGTGTTAGTGAAAAAGTTGATTCACCCAACAGAGAATAACCGGTGCAATTAATGTATGTATGTATGTATGTAAACTCTTTATTGCACAAAAATATAAATATTACAATTATAATACTAAATTAATGTACAAAGGCGAACTTATCCCTAAATGGGATCTCTTCCAGCTAACCCTGAAGCAAATGAGTAAGGACAATGCATGAGAATGATGCAATTAAAGATGTAAAAAGTGTTGAAAAATAAGTTAAATACCTAATTCAAATTATAAAACTTATAATCAACAAGTTTTTAGAGTTGTTGGTAATTCTGTAGCTCTGCCTACCCTACTCTGGGAATGGAAGCGTTAGTGTATGTATGTATGTAAAGTTATAATCCTTAAACACAATATTTAAATACATACGATGAATAGAGTATATGATTAAGATGATTACACTTTACTAAATTTTAATTTTAACTTCAATATTTATAAAATGGCGGTTGGTGTTCATGACTGTATTTATCACGCCACCGCTAAATAACATATAATTGGATTCCAAAAAAATTGCCACGCCGTCGTAATTTAACTTGTCAGAGATTTGTCTTACATTTATAAAAAACAGACCGTCCCCATAACGTTATTTGAGCGAATTACCATAATGCTCGGAAGTCCATCTCTCTAATTGCAACGTCAGGACCGGAGACAGTTGAATATTTATAAAGCTGTATTAAAAATTCACGGCGGTTTTGGAATGTTACTGCAAGGTTTTATCCTTTGACACTTTAAACTCGACATACTTTTAATTGGAATACATGACAATGGTTTATGAAAACCTTCCGAGACTTACTGATCGTCAGATTTTTTAGTTATGTTCTTATTTGACAAATTATTCGTATTAGGGCGGTTTTCAAAAAGTGTAAGTAGTTAAGGGCTAAAATTAAGGGACCCTTAATCTTGGTCAGGTGAGTCATGAAAATTAACTATATACAGTTATAAAACAAATGGTGGTATCTCAGGCAAAACTCCTGTAGCAAGTGCGACCATATTACTAGCGGGTGAAGCTTGAATCTGCTTCAGTTATTGAATTTGAGATAAGTACCTCCAATTGGCTTATGAGAGCAGTATATAAATGAATACCTTATTAATTTTCGTGACTCACCTGACTAAAATTAGTTTCTTAATCTAAGTCCTACTATGTACAATTTTTTTGGAAACCGCCCATTAGCGATTTTTACATTTATGGACTTTAGGCGATTTTTATATAAAAGTCATCACCTGAATCCTGAGTTTTGACTAGGAGAGAATAAAATGTAAAATAAATGTACTTAGTTTCTTAAAATCCAATTGAAGGATTTAAGTTTTAAGGTGTATATGAAGAAATCGAATATGACGGATTTAATGAACTCTACTTGTTCCTCTTCTATTTATAGAGTGAGAGAGGGTGTGTGCCTCGACCATACGCACTGCGAGCCACCACAAAGAAACTCAACAAGACGGACCGAGCCGGTTTATTAGTTGCCGCGTTGCACCGCATTTGGTTGCGAGCGTATTAAGTCGAGCGACGCGAATCGTCGCAACCCAAACAACCGAGCGGCAATAGTTAACAGAAACTCCTTAGACGACCTCATTTTCTGTTTATACTTTGGCACAGTCCACCTGATAGTAAGTGGAACTTGAGACCCATAGAAACTTGCATTCTTAAGACTGCTTGGCGGTAGGTTGAAGGTTAACATCAGTGATCCCCAAAGTGGTCTATATAGACCCCCAGGGGTCGACGCCGACCTGCAAGGGGTCCATGTGCGCGGAAAAAATAAAAGGGGTCCCTGAGATGAAAATAGGGGTCCACGATAGTGGATCCCATTTAAGCAGTAGGCCTTTCGCGTAACTCACTCGCAATCGCGATCGGCTTCAAAACAAAACAATTGGTTTCATTTTGTATGCAGACAAGCCTTCGATTTTTAAAATGAAAACGATTGTGATTGCGAGTGTGTTTACGCGGAAGTCCTGCTGGTCGTGACTTTAATTTTACCAATGGAATAATCCATATTAACAGATAGTAGGTAGTATCTACTTACTTACGCAATACTTTCTTATAAATATATAAATGAACAAATATTATCTAAGTACTAGATAGAGTATGTTTCAATTTTCTATGAGTGTAGATTTTACTTTGTAAAAAAATATTTTTCTGCGCCAATTTTTTATTGTAGCCTGTAGCAATTTTTATCCGGCTAGAGCTTAGTTTTTACATGATAACGTAAATATTAGCCCCCTTACTAATAAACGTTGAGTAACGGTTGTATAGCTATGCAATGTTTTGTCCTTAACTGTCATTGTGACATTTGAATTTGACAGATAAGGACAAACATTGTATAGCTATACCACCGTTACTCAACGTTTATTAGTAAGGGGGTATGTAAGCAGTCCACTCAAAACCGAAACAAATGCCAAGTGGTCTACGAGACAAAAAAGTTTGGCGACCTCTGGTCAAGGTGGTGATGGGTAAATATGCGGGTGTTTCAACCGCTCTCACTACCGTTCTCAAAACAATGAAGAAAACAATGATAACTACCACCAACTTCTGAAATAAATGGAAAGTATTCTAATTACTGCTTCTAATTTGACGACGCGCTAGCCTAGTTGGTAGTGACCCTGCCTACGAAGCTAGCGGTCCTGGGTTCAAATCGCGGCAAGGGCAGATATTTGTGTGATCAGCACGAGTATTTGTCTCTGAGTCTTGGATGTTTTCTATGTATTTATGTATTTATTGCTTTATATAAGTATTTCTTTCGTTGTCTAGTACCCATATGACAAGCCTAGAGCTTAGTTTGGGACTAGGTCAATTTGTGTGAGATCGTTGTCCTTGATATTTATTTATTTAATTACGTCATAAGTTGGTGGTAATTATCATTGTTTTCTTCATTGTTTTGAGAACGGTAGTGAGGGCGGTTGAAACGCCCGCATATTCACCCCGATCAGAACTGACCCTGCACAAGGCCCTGCCGCTATTAAAATTGACCTGGGTCGCTATTGCTTAACGCACTTGCAATCGCAATCGGTTTCAAAGTGGAACAATTGGTTTCATTTAGTGTGCAGACTCGCCTTCGGACTGTCAAAAAGAAAACGATTGCGATTGCGAGTGCGTTAGGCAATAAGCCCTCTGATCTGTCAGTTATTGGGTATATCATTACTAAAGTTTCATAGCAGGTTATCTATTAGAGTTATTAACGAAATTCCACATGTAGAGCCATAACCTATGTCTAGTTTAAATGTTTGCTCGTATTCTATTTACACACACACTGTATTGCAAGAGAATTTCTTTAGAAAAGTTGTAGTATTGTACATTCTGGTTTATGTATGTGTGTTATTGAGAAACTATACATATGTATATACTACATATACAGTGGTGGTCACATAATTAGGGACGCTTGTTTTTTTCCCATACAATTGCCTACAAATATGGCATTTCAATTTTGACAACCAATCAAAAAGTTCTTAGCCTATTATATTTTTAGTTACACTTATCGTTAACTTATAAAGTAAAGTTTAAATGTATGTACAATTTATCTCTGTTGAGATCGGATCTTTCATTTTATAAGAATTTGAAAAAATAATTATTCGGCGCTCATACAAAGTTGTAGAATTTTGTATGGACGCGTCAGCACTTAGTTTTTAAATCCTTGTAAAATATAAGGTCCGTTTTTAATATTAGTTCACTGTACATCAGTTTGAACCTTAGTTAATTATGTAAAGTAAAATGCATTTAGCAATAAAATTGGTCGAGAACTTTTGGGTTAAAATTGAAAAGTCATATTTGTACGCAATTGTATAGGGAAAAAACAAGTGTCCGCAATTATGTGGCCACCACTGTATATACGTGTAGAAGTATAGACTAGCCACTCGCCTTTGCTTTGCTTCGGTTTATATGAGTTTCTCTGTAACACACCGAAGCAAAGCAAAGGCGATTCGAGTAGCTAATGTATACTTTTACACGTATATACATATATGTAGTATATACATATATTTACTAAAAGTAATATACTTATTCCTAATACTTATTATCAAAGGCTTTAAAGCGACAAGGTACTAAAGTGTGTAGCTACTTATGAGCTCGACTGTATTATGTGTAATATTGGGTGAATATTAATAATTAGGTAATCGGATTAGGTAGCGCTAATTGTTAGCGTCTTGTTTAGGATAATAAAGGTATTTGGGTTAATTAATACCGCTTATGCATGAGTGAAATACTAGAAATTGATGCAAAATGTAATCTAACGAGGACGAGAAAATCAAAATCAGCGCTGTAGGTGCCTGACTCTCTCTCTCAGGTCGTTCCCTCATGACGAGGATCGTGGTCATCAGTAGGTAATCTACACTTGCGACGTATGATCTGCCTCCAGCGACTCCTGTCCATTGCGTTCCTTACAACCGAGCAAAACTTGGAGGAAGATGAGTCCTTTAGTTGATCGGTCCATCTGGTAGGAGATCGGCCTCGTGCTCGTTTGCCCTCTGAGTTCCCAACTACGATCAACTTTTCCAGGCTCTCATCTCCCCTTCTCACTATATGGCCGAAGTAAGATAAAATTCGCTGGTGGCACACTTTGGACAAACGGGTCTTAATTTTGAGTTGAGAGAGGATGGACTCGTTGGTGCGCTTGGCAGTCCAGGGTATTCTCAGCATGCGCCTCCAGCACCACATCTCCAACGCATCAATTCTTTGTCTTTCGCGGTAGGTGTCTGACACCTCAGCATAATGCTGAGCCAGCGCGTCCGTGAGGACACAGATTCCGTGCTGATCCTCTCACATTGATTGTTTTCTTTTATTTATGTCTATTTGTGTGTCTTCTGTGTATTGAATAAATGTATTTCTTCTTCTTCTTCTTTTTACTCTTGCCTGATATCAAAGCTAGTTTTGGCAAATTTATATAACCTTTTTATAACAAATCGATAAGGTCAGGTGGGGCAAGAGCGTCAAACGGGCAAGTGACAAACCATATATTTTTTAGGAGATATTGTTGGTTAGACGGACCCACCCCGTAGACGCAGTTTGCCGTCTGGTGGGATAAGGGCGTCAACAGGGCAAGTGACAAACCATATATATTTTAGGAGATATTGTTGGTTAGACAGACCCACCCCGTAGACGCATTTGCCCCACCTTACCTCATACATACTATAAACCTGATAATCCGGCAGGCACCAGTGTTCACATTGTTATATTCCGGCGTGGAGGTAAGAGATTCAAGACAATGAATGGCATAAAGTCCCGGGAAAATTAATGGCATAGAGTCCCGGGAAAATGAATGGCATAGAGACTTTACTGTTTACATTTGGAATCGCATTTGCAGTTTTGAGATTGCAAATATCTATAACTAGAGGACGCCCGCGACTTCGTACGCGTAGGATTAGTTTCCCGCTACTCCCCCCTATTTTAACCCCTTAGGGGATGAATTTTCAAAAATCCTTTCTTAGTGCTCACTTACATCATGAAAGGAACCCTATTCCAAATTTCAAGTTTCTAGGTACAGTAGTTTCGGCTGTGCGTTGATATCTAAGTCAGTCAGTCAGGTTTGCCTTTTATATATTTATATTTTTATATAATTTTTTATTTAGAAAAAAAATGGGGTCTTAGAATCCCTTACCATCAGCTGACCTGTGTGCGCGACTGCCTTCTCCACACCTTCAGTAAATAAGTTAATACGTAAAAATAAGACAGACGAACAAAATAGGTATTATTTATCACTACAAGGACGGCTACCTTAGCCTTACCTTACAGGCGGCTTTTTTGAAAACATTAAAAAAGAGGTATACCTACAAATTTACGGTTTTCGAATTTATCCCTTTACTTGTTCTTTAAGACATTGCTTTTTGCCACATGCTTCTAAGTCAAGGGAATGATTTCCCCTATTGGTTGTGATTCTTTTTAACCGACTTCAAAAAAAGGAGTAGGTTCTCAATTCGTATGTTTTTTTTTTTTTTTTTTAATGTTTGTTACCTCAGAACTTCCGACTGGGTGAACCGATTTTGAAGATTCTTTTTTTATTTGAAAGCTGGTGCTTCCAGATTGGTCCCATTTTTCTTTTCAAAACGAAGATCTGATGGTGGAATCCATGAGGAATCGACGGAACTCTTCAAATTTTATAGGCACACCTATAGCGATTTTGGTATTTTTCATTGTAACTCGTGTATTTGGTCTTGAAAACCACTATTTGGTGAAGTGGAACTGATGATGAAGACCACAGATGGCCACCAGAACTCCTAAACGGTATATATTTCGAGGGTGGCGACAAGATATTTCGATTAAGGTAGTTGAGCGACTATGACGAAGCATATTTAGGTTTAAATATATGACTATGACTTTCCCACGGCGTTGCTTGCGGCGAGATTGAAATGTTCTATTGTTTCTTGAGAAATGGGAGAATAACAGCATAATTATGATCACTAAAAAGTATAAAATAAAAAAAAGTTTAAAAAAACAAAAACCCGCCTTCAAAAAGCAAAAAATGGTAGGTAAATAGGTCAGTCCAACTCAAGTCGGCGTCCAACAATATTTTAACCAAAAGCAGACTGCAGGCAGGTTTAGTAGCGAGATGCCTGCTATATATATATTAGTTGCCTTTTTTAAATTTTCATACAACAGGTTGCGTAACGCCAACTTTATAAAACCTCCAAACACGTAATCGCGCTCTAAAAACTAAAACTAAAACTCCGCGTTGGCGGAGCTCCATCGACTCTGTTAGATTTGATTTTGAAATAGAAATAATTGGTCAGTTGGCATTGTGCTACCTATTGTATGAAAATGTAAAAAAGGCAACTAAGTGCGATAGTAGGCATGTCGCTACTAAACCTCTTTTATTTGCGTTGACTTAGAAGTTTGATTTTTCACAGCTCCAAGAGATTGCATAAAGATATCTCCACGCGGTCCTGAGAAAAAGGGTCTTGAGCGACAGACCAACAGGCGGACAGTGAAGTGATCCAATAAGGGTTACTTTCTTCTTTTGGAGGTACAGTCAAGGAATTTAATTTGTTAACCACCTTAGGTCCAAAGTCAATCTGACATTCTACAGTAATAAGGTTGAGATTCCTATCAATTACAAATGACTTGGCATCTCTATTGACAATGACATCTTCAAGCAGATTTTCTTTGAAATGGGTAGCAATTTAACGTCCGTGACCGTACGGAACCCTAATTAAGAATATTCATAGAAATGACTTATATAGAATTTCTCATAAGAAACTTTTACAATTTGAGAAGTTTCTCGCCGGTACAGTCGAATTCAAAAGTAGATGTACATTTTAGTACCTCGTTGAAGTAACATATTAAAGTAAGAGTGGTTGGAATTAAGTATATCATAACTGCGACAAGGTAAAAAGTGTGCTCCTACTAAGGTACTAAGTGTGTTCTGAGTTCGACCGTACAAAACTTGGCTAGAATAGCTAGCTTAGGAAGCAGGATCGTGTGAGAGCAATATCAATTAACTTTACCAAATACTCACCGATAGCTTTCCAGGAACACAAGTGAATATTCGTACCACTAAAGCTGTAATTGGATTGACTATCGGCCGATAGTAACGCATAGGACATTATGTACACCAAAATACCATTACCGTTGCCAAAAACCACCAGGCACCTTAACACGGCGCTATAAAGTTCATTGTTAGAGAAATATCAATTGAGCAAACTAAAACGATCATGCGGAACTGCTCAATGAGTCGGTAGACGTCTCCACCAAGTTGCATTTGCCGTTGCAATTGCAGTTATAACTTCCTATAACAACGTACCAAGGTTGAGTTCCGGGTTAAGGGGGTTGATGATGGCGGTAAATAGAATGCTTGGCGCTCTGTTTAGTGAGAGGATTCGCTGCATTATGACTGGATAATGCGATTTGATTAGTACAATCGATAATGCAGCCGTAATGGAATGTGTAATTATTGTCTGTTAGGACATAATGTAGCTAGTATTGCAATAGGTAAGCTTCTTAAGTAGAATTATCTCGTATTAGTGTTAACTGTGGCGGAATCGATCACAAAACAAAGCATTCACTGATGGCACGCGGTGCCTTAAACGCGTAGGTATATACGTTTTTATAGTATGCTATCTTCGTATTGGGTAACAAAAAGAAAAACAGCAAATGTAATAACTTACCCATACTTTTCTAATTATAAGCTTGAAGGAACCCCGCCCAGCGGGGTGCCCATTTCTGATTGTTCCCCTGCGGGCATAGAAAGTTGCTTAACGAGCCTAACTCACTCTCTCTCTCTCTTTCTCTCTCTCTCAGACCACACCACATCCACCTAGGACACCAGGTGGTTTCCTACGTAACGTCAAGTCCACGTATTGCGAGAGGGGGGGACAGCCTCATCAGAGTAGGAACACCAGATGTCGGTGATTACGTGTAGGTATTGAGATATTAAAGCCTGTTATACAGTTAGGGCGGATTAGAGCCAGCCCGTGGTCTTGACCGCCAAAGCGAATGCAGGCGACCAGTGTACGCAGGCCCACAACCTTTTCAGAAGAGGATGCGGAAGTGTACTCGTAAGCTGGTGCTAACGTACAGAATGCTTGAGATCCGATTCATTCAAATATATTTTAAACCTAGATAAAGATTCTAAGGCAACCAAAATAAGCGCACTTGCAAATAACAGGCACGTTGTTATGAAAACCAGATTCCATGTCCCAGTTAAAACGTGCAGCGGGCCTAGTATGGTTGCGTTTATCGCGTGACAAAATGTGGATAAAGCATCCGTCACTCTTGTACTTATATATGTGTCCTAAAGTGACAGATGTTTTGTCCCGCGATAAACGCAGCCATATTAGACCCCCTGATGAAGAAAATTGAGATATAGAAGTAGGAAGAAGGTAAGGACTCAATAGTATCGTGAGACTGTACAGTTTGGTCGTTCTAAGAGGGCCGATTTGACAGCTGTCAACGCAGTATAAAATATAACCTCAAACACATATTTTGTACTGAGTTGTCAGCTGTCAAATCGGCCCTCTTAGAACGACCAAACTGTAGGTCAAATCCAGTAAACCCTTCAAGTACACACTTCCTTTGAGTATGCCCATGACCTTGGGTGTACCGGAAGTCGGGGGTCAGTTCAAGACAGTAAGTTACGCTCTCGAGCTCGTTTCTCGGTAAGGGCGAATATTTGTGTCTGAGTCATGGATGTTTTCTACGTATTTAAGTTTTTTTTCTATACAAGTATATTTATCTTTATTGAGAGCCCATAGAACAAGCCCAAAAGCTTATTTTGGGACTAGGTTAATTTATGTGTCATTGTCCCCTAATATAGTCTTCCCGGAAGACCAGCGCTAATTTTACAACCAAGCTGGGAGTGCTGGGACCATTTCACTCACTCAAATTCTATGCATTTATTTCCTGCTCGTCGTGCCCAGTGCCCAGGTTATCTGTAAATAAATAGTACTACAAAAACATCGGAAATGCAAACAACGTTTTGGGTGGAATGAAGTTTAAAATGCCTTAAAGTGCATTGTCCACGGATACAGTGTTCATCATGCCTTAAATATTTAATTTATTTTGTAGTTGGGTTGGTAGTGGATACACAGGAAATTTCACCCGTATATCGTATTTTTACTTTAAATAGTATCATCCGCTCGAATAAATAAATTCTAGCACCTTTAACTGTTTACAAGTATCTCGAAAAATATTTACGAGCATCGTAGGTCTCCTCGTAATGCGATTATTATAACCAAAACGTGACTCCTTTACAATTTATAAACATGTGATTTATTTCGACGCATAAGTTCCGCTTGTTACCTAACGATTTTCTGCTGTTTTACGTTTCAAATCGAATCATATTATTTTGTTGGCTACCTACTTAGTATTTTATCGAAACACCTTTCAAAGCGCGTATCATTCAGAAGAATTTTCATTATATCGAAAAGCATTTCCCGCCGCATGAGTTATTTAACCTGACCGGTTTATATTCATCTGGCATATCTTTTTTGGCATAATCATCGTTTGGCATACTCATCCTTTGGCATAATCATCATTTGGCGTAATCATCTTTTAGCATCTTTTTTTCTGAAAGTGTATACTTCTCAGGATTGTTATAAAATAAACCTAACCTAACCTAATGGGTTCTATGCAATGATATTTTAAATAATCCTGAAAAGTATACGGTTTCAGAAAAAAAGACTGTATGCTAAAAGATGATTATGCCAAATTATGATTATGCCAAATGATGAGTATGCCAAATGATGATTATGGCAAACAAAGTTATGCCAGATGAAGGGTACCCAACCTGACCTAATTAATTAATGTTTAGGATGTAGAAAATAGTTTTTGATGAAAATAATTCGATGAAATAATACAATCGATGAAGCGAAATTCGATAAAATGACGGGTTTTGTTACTTTTGATAGTAATCACATAATCACAATCACAACTTCACAAATAATATCAATTAGGTACCTACATTCGCTATCAGTAACACCAGCTCTGTAATAAACCCATCAATCCCATCAAAAGCGTTCGTTTCAACCAAAAACACTCTCAAACCGAGCAGAAATCAAATTACGATCCAAGTAGCAATATTTTCAAGGGTATCGATTTTTCGTCCCCCAAACGTTTACACCGCCAACGTTTCGTCTGGATTTATATTTAATAATAACACCCCAAAAGTACGGGGTGAACTCAAAAATCAATACGGCTGTCTGGGAGGGAGCAGCCCTCTCGAATGTGTCCCTCCGAAATATCTACATTAGAATGGTGAACATGCGCCCATGCACCCCCGATAGTGTAGTGACCGATGGACAATCAGTACAGGGGTTGTAACAGGATTCCGAATTACTTTATTTCTCTATAGTGTGCATTAGACCCTAAAATACGAGTGATTTGGCTACTTCAAATGTAAATCAATAGCAATGTACCTACGTTACACGACATGTAATCAAACCAGATTACCAAAACTACTTCAGAATGAAGTATTTAACTATTATTTGCAAGTTAGAATAACTTTTAACTATGCGATTTTTATAAAAAATAAATCGATGACAATATGGATTGACTGTTTATTTACATTTTGGCAATTTCCACAAACTCATTTTGAAAACTGGCAGGCACGCGACAGCTAATAAAAAACGGTAAAAAAACAAGGGTTCTCCACCAGCAGGATGCAGTTTTCAACTAAGCTAATATCTACAGCTGATTTTATTTTCTCCAAGTTGCACTTCTCAAGATGTTTCCTCGGAGATACCGCTATTTGGTGTAACAGAGCAGGCTGCGCCGCTATTATGTTCATTAGACTGAGTGGTGGTACACTGCCCTACCACCACTCAGTGTAATCCGGATCGCTAACACCATCTTATTCTTTAACCTACCGCCAAGCAGCAGTGTTCGCGTTGTTGTTTTCCTGTGTGGGGATAAAACAACCGGTAAAATTACTAACATAGATGCATTCAGTCTCATTCCTCAGGATTTTGCAACGCTTTTGCAGTCTTAGGGTTGCAGTCTTCGGATCGTAGTCTAGAGAATGCACATCGCACTGCTAGATCAAAACAGTAGTAAGTCAAAACAATACAACTTGTATGAACTTGAAACAAAACTAGCAATAATTTGAGTTGATACTCTTTTGATCTAGCAGTGCGACATGTCTATGGTTCACAGATCCCACTTAGGGCGCGTACACATAGAACGTCCGTTTTTACAGGATCCGTTTTAACGGATCTTTTCACCTTGTTATCTTCTTTTTTACTGGATCCAGAATACCGTTTTGGGTTTGAACTCGCTCATACAACTACATACGCCATCAAATAACGGACCTGTAAAACGGATCGCTATGTGTACGCGCCCTTACCTGGCATGTGAACTCTATACTTTAAATATTGCCATAAAAAAACTAAATCCATATTTAGACGACGGTTAAACGTAACGTCTCTTAAATCGTGGATAAACGACATAAATCCAAGAAAAATCATACCGCTGGCCTACGATCTAGGTTATTCAAAGCACTCACAGGGAAATCTCGTTCAATTAACGTTCAGAATGAAAGATAAACAAGCCCGACCCAACACAGGGAAGACCGCGACCCGCTGTGTCGACAACTTGAATACCAATAAAACTGGCACTGATTTTCTCGATATTGAATTTAATCTGGGCCTGTATTCTGTACATTCGTTCCACTTGCAATGTTTTTTTGGTGTCACCAATTTAAACAGTGGCCCCCTTACTAATAAACGTTAAACAACGGTGGTATAGCTATACAATGTTTTGTCCTTATCTGTCATTGTGACATTTGAATTTGACAGATAAGGACAAAATATTGTATAGCTATACCACCGTTACTCAACGTTTATTAGTAAGTGGGTGACTATTTCCGCACTGACTTGCTTAGGGTTTACTTAGCCTAGTTATACCTAGCGAGTAGCGAAGTGAAACCAACGTACTAGAATCTTCGCAACCAGCCGCACAGAGAGGCTAGACAAGAAGCATAACGCTAACGTAAACGATTTTCGAAAACTGACTAAATGTATGGAATTGACATAAGCATTCGACGTGACCGTCTGGCATCTTACGTTAATCCTATGCAGTGTGTTACCGGCGAGTAAACATCATACCGTCTTTGACCTGTTATGGTATTTTTTTTAACTCGGCCGCCATTATCATCACGTAAATAAGAGCTGACAATGGCCGTTTCCTCGTGGTCCCACTATATTTATCTTACTGACTTTCGAGAGAGCCCTGTCCGGGGGCGGGGTTCCTGTTTCTGGGTGGTTTGCCCTTCGGGCATCTGAAGTAACCTAACCTAACCTAACCTACCTACTTGTACAACGACAATTAGTATTTGGTGATCAAATCTAGGTGTACTTTTTGTGCAAAAAAATAGTAGGACCACGAGGAAGTATCAAAACGTTGACAACACGATGACGGGTCAAAAATGATATGGTTTTTACCGCCTGGAATCTCGGCCCTGATAGGCGGTTTGCTTAGGTTAGTTTTTAGTTACCTTGCGTGGAGCGAAGTGAAACAAAGGCATTAGAATCTTCGTAACCAGCCACACTGCGCGTCTGGCGTCTGGCTAGGCAACTACTGCAAATCGCCCGTCGTCAGTGCGGATGTAGCCTTAACATATAGGTACTGTGAAGTTTCGCTACATAAGCAGCCTGACATCACATTGTGTCAGCATTATTTGTAAAAGGTTAAGTCAGCGATCTCTTAACAGAAGTCCGCGTGTGTTGAAGTACCTCAAGCTATGCAGTGTTTGCAAACCCGCTTTCTACCAGAAGCTGCATTTTTAATCATAGTGTGTTTTTTGGTAACGTCAAAGCGTAAGCAGGGCCTCAATGTTAAGTAATTTTGTACTCGAGCGATTAGTTAACGGTTAATCATTATTGTATATTTATAATCTATCTTAATCTTACTTTGCTAGGCAATGCTACACAACGCATTTTTTTCTTATATCTTATACCATATTTTATTTAAGCGAAATAAAACTTAAAATACGATTAACTAAGTATGCCAAGAAAATAATGAAGTAATAACTTGCTCCTAATATCAACGAATGTACGCAATACCGACCTCGAGGCGTCTCAAAATCGTATTCGACGACGCCATTGGGTTCCTCACTAATTTGCACTTAACGCGGATTGCGTCCCACTCCGGTGCGGAATCCGTGCGGTTACCGTACGGATGCCGTACGGATGGCGGTTTAAAAACAAACTGCGGTTTTTCAATTTACTTGAGCAAACCAGACGAGTGAGTTGTTTGAAGATCTTGAAAGTCCTCATGTTGTACTTGTAAGGGAAGGGAAGTGATAATTTTATGTTGACGTTTGTATCTATTATATATATAAAAATCAATTGCCACTGTATGACGGGGGTCTATACAAATGGCATAATCATTGTTTAACCTAATGTACAGTTTGGTCGAAAACGGTTATTACAATTCAAACAGTTTTTATTTTATAACACGATAACATTCTTAAATTTAGTAGAATGTTGTTATGTTATAAAATATTTCATAACGTTAAATAACATTTTTTTACCGCTGTGTGGGAGCACCATTAATCATTTCTCATTTTATATTCACAACAACAATGAAATGTCCACTTACCTTCGTCTGATATAAAAAATAAAACATATAAAATAATGTAATAATAATAGCGTGTCACTTGCACTGGCGCGTTCATGTCGCCATTGAACGATAGACGGCCCGGGCTTTATATTGTCATGTACACGGGTTTATATTCATACTGTGTTATTCATTTCACTGAGAGAAATGATTACCTAACTACGTTAACTACTTGAAGAAGATAAAGCATGCCTCTATATTCTACTGGGTGAAGACCATAATTACCTTTGAAATGTTATGGTATTGTTTTTAACTCGGCCACCTTTACTGTAAAGTAAATAAGAGCTATCAAAACGTTGACAATACGATAACACGTCAAAGGCGATATGGTTTTTACCCAGTGGAATAGAGACTTACGCAAGATTCATAACGCTAACGTTAGCAATATTCGAAAACTGACAACAGTATGGAATTTATATTTACCGTCGAAAACAGTGGTTTCCAAACATTTAGTCCTCACAAAAAAAACGACGACCTCCACAATATAGTTTTATTATACGTACAAACATCAAAAATGTCTAAGGATCGATAATGTCTCTACATTATTTTGATATTGTGCAATGTAGTCGTATCGCAACGCAGTTAGTACATTGTAAAATATCAAAAGAAGGTAACGGTATTTTTGTAGGGATAGCCTTTGCTTCTTTGTGACCTGCACGGCTAGCACATGTTGTCCGCGACTTGTTTGTCGCTCGGATCTCCCTTTCTATCTAGTCTGTAACGATAGAGACGCACTGAGCGACAAGCGAGAAAATACCACTGTGCTACCCGTGCTGAACGGGCAAACTTACCGCCCCCTTTGCCTCTAGCTAGACCTACAAGCGTTACCCTATGACAACCTTCAGCGGCCATTCAGCCTATGGCCTAAACTATACTCCGTTTGTTTAGGTAGGTACTTAAAAAAATGTAAACAAAACAACCACGTTTCGTCAGCCAATAGAAGCAGAACACTGAATACATCAAAGTTCGATAAAACAGTTTTGATTGGCTGTTTAACAATGCCACGTGGTTTGGATTGTTTATACTTTTTTAAGTACCTAAACAAACGGGGTATAATAAAGTTCATGTTTTATATCCGTAAATAACCCAAGTCACAATAATTTCAACGAAGAGGTCCTGTCACATAAAATTCAAGAGTAAATACATCAGTTAAAGAGTTGACCCGGGAGGAAAACCAAGGAAAAGCAATCTGTATGCTAATTTTAAATGTAATAGGTGCCTTATACGATCGAGTTCTGGCGTCGAGTTAATTTGTAAGTAGATACAGACACAGCAGGACCTCGTAACATACATAGCGCTTGAGAGATGGGGTCTTGGAAAGTAGAGGGACAGTCAACAAATGTTGATTAAGGATAAAGATACACACAACACGATGTTTTTTTATGACAAGGTAAACGCACACGAGCACACAGGCCACCTGATGGTAAGTGGGATCTAAGACCCATCGACATTTGAACTTTCAAGACTAAAATCTTAAGACTGCAATCCTAAGACTGCAATCCTAAGACTGCAAATGCTGTTACCGTGTAGAATCTTAGCCCAGGGCCTCTCTTCTACTGGGCAAAACACTATTGAATTTGACGTGTTATCATATTGTTTTTAACAGGGCCGCCATTACTGTCAAGTCAATAAGAGCTACTTTAACGTTGATAATACCATAACACGTCAAAGGCATGGTTTTACCCAGTAGGTTGAAGAGGCCAAGAGCGCTTATTTCCATATGACACCATGATTGCAAAGCGAGTGCCAAAATGCCCGGTATCCTGCCTTTTGGCCAAATATGTTTGGCAAAATGTATCGTTTCCCAACCGTTTCTTTTACCAACCCAATTTTCTCTGTAACTGTATATATATCAAGATTTATTTTAGTACCATAATGTAGAACCCAATAGGTTTTTTTTTTGGTAATCGCCTGAAGGGCCAAAGACAAAAGTCCTTGCTTTTGTTTGCTTTTTGCTTTAATTACTTTAAGAAAAAAGGGCAGAGGTGAAAATCCCTTCCGGAGACCTGGGAATGGAGGGCCCAGGTACTGCCGGGCTCGCACCGGCTAAAAACACCAATGCCCCTATTACCAACTAGAATTTAGACTCCCGTGGATACTACCCCAGCCAGTGCTGACCCTATAGGTTACGTTAGGTTAGTTGTTATAAAAATTCTGAAATATTTACGGTTACAGAAAACAAAGAGGGTTGGCAAATGAAACGGTTGGGAAACGATACATTTTGCCAAACATATTTCGCCCACACAAAGGTAACCCAAAATGCCCACTGTCCTTATGAAACGTTAGGCATAGCCTCGTGTCAAGTCTAGTTTAGTGTCTCAACCACAGAATAAGAACATATAGCATAGAAACCGGACTATAAGACGTACTTTGCGTCAGCTATCTTACTCTACTTTTTAGATTACGTATTACATGAGAAAAAATGAAACGAAAAGTAGGCTCTTTTTTCTTCTTTAACTGTCATTGTCACAAGGTTTTACACAGGGACTTCTTTGTTCTTCCTATAGAAATGATTATTTGTCTTTCCTTGTCTATAGGTCCACATACTATAGGTGCTTATAGGTCCAAATCACGCCTTACTTGTGACGATGAACCAAATAACAAAAGAACAGCTATAGATTCATCTCTTTCCAACTCACTATGAAAACTATAAGTAAAAAGAAGTGAACCATAATGTATTTTTTGCTTGTTTAGCACGGTTTCTATGCCTTTAGTCTTTCTTCTGTGGTTTCCACAGTAAACTACTCTAGTGAGCTGATTTCGGCGGTGTTGCCAGCTATTATTTTAAGCCAAAGTAATAAAAGTAAAATTTACACATAAAAGTGTTTCTGTGCCCCAATCCACTGTGACTCCGTTCAAGAGTCGCGAACTGATTTATTGGGGTTTATCGGGACAAATTTATTCGCCGGTTTCGATAGCATCGTGAACTTATCGACACAGGCTATAAAGTAGTGCACACCGTAATGTTGTTCAATTAAGATTTTGCATGTTAAACGAAGTTTTATCGCTCGAAGTTTCGAGATTGTCGCCTCGTGTTAAAGCGAACGCGATTATAAGTTTGATACGTTCAGTGAGTTTGTAATAGCTAGGGAAGTGTAGCGATTGGAAGATAGTGCATGCGAGTGAATTTTTTATTAGATTTTTATGTTTATGGACGATGTAAACAGTCATGTTGGCAATCGAGAAAGCTTGAAAGCTTTTAGGAATTAAGTTGTCATTGAACCTAAGGCGAGCTAATTATTTTTCAGGGCGACTAGACGACTTGTTCGCTCGGAAACCCCTTTCTCCCTCGTTCTAAATGACAGAGATACAATGAGTGTCAAGCAAAAGCGAGAACATACAGGGGGGTTATTATGACCTAACTATGCAGTTCAGTTTACGCTGAGAGAAAAGGACAGAGTTATATAACTGCATAGCTCTGTCCTTTACGCTCACCGTAAAATGAATAACCCCCAGGTTGCACTAGTCCTAAAACACTTATAATATCTCTGAACGTCACGTGTTCTACGACTTGGGTCCACGTGGAAGGGCTTATTGAATTTCTTTGAGAACTTTCCAACTCCAGGGAGGAAAATATTATTTAAGTTATACAAGTCTGTCAAGTTTCATCTAAATCCGGAGGGTTGTGTATAATCAAGGACTTTAATTGTTATGCCACTATGGAACCCTGTCGCATAACGTTAATCATTAATTTAAGCGTTATTTCTGTCATGTGGTTTGACGCTGTCATTATGACAGGGTTCCATAGTGGCATAACAATTAAAGTCCTTGACTGTACTCATATTATAAATGCCAATAGATTGTATATTTTCATGACGACGCGTTGGCCTAGTTGGTAGTGACCCAGCCTACGAAGCTAGCGGTCCTGGGTTCAAATCCCGGTAAGGGCCGAATATTGTGTGATGAGCGCGAATATTTGTTTCCGAGTCATGGATGTTCTCTATGTATTTAAGTATATATTTCTCTATGTAAGTATTTATATACTTGTCTTGTACCCATAGTACAAGCCTAGATCTTAGTATGGTCAATTGGTGTGACATTGTCCCCTTATATTTATTTATTTTGTCTGTTTGTTACAAATTCGCGGCTAATTTGCATGAAAATAGCCACGACGCAGTTTATAGTATACAAATCTTCGCCGAATAATTATCCTGGATTCTACTAATGGAGTATAAATAAAATATACCTAATAGAATTCGTGGCTTAAATCTTGCTCATAATAATTAAAAGCCTATTATTAAATTACCTTTACAAACTGGTTCCATAACCACGAAATCAGCTCTTTGAAATTACACAATAACTATTCTATCTATTTTTTACTTTGTGCCAGTGAAACTACTATTAACTTAAAGAGACTTAAACAATACTACACTTAAAAATATATTAAATTAAAACGCTACAAAATTACTAAAATACATTTACAAACGAGATTCTGGAACCTAAGTAAAAGCTCAGGGACAGCGTCGCGAGCTTCTCGAAATTGAAATTGTGTTGTACAAAGCTTTAGACGTAATATTGTTCGGTGACATTTTTATTCCGCTGTGTGAAAGCTTGGCGGTTCGTCTTCAAAGCGATTGCAGCTGACATTGGCAAAGGTTTAACTTTAAACCGCGACTTTGAATTTCAAGAAAATGTATGTAGTTTTATATTGAGTTTAACAGTTCACTTTAATCATTATTAATTTTTACTGGTTTTTGTCCCGCGGATGCGCCTGCGTCCATGTGTTAGTATAAACCCAAACGCGAAATAGCGATCCGCCCTCGCTTAACTTCGGTTTATAAGTTTTTGTAACACCCTTACATAATATGGAATTTATTATTCGTAAAAACCTTCTTCTTGAATCACTCTAAAGTAAGGCCAACGAGAAGAGATAAAAAATATAAACAAGCTTTCAGGAGTTCAAAACATTTTTATTTGAAATCGTGTCACTTCGAACGCAATCCAAATAGGAATAGGGTATTTGCCTAATTTTTATTAGTATTTAAATTGAGGCTTGTTTACCTTCCGAATAGCCTAGTATAAATAGTTTTTTAATATCTTTAAAAATAAGAAAGATATAAATGTTTAAAACTTGCTTTTCGACAGAGAGGAAAATACAGTAATATGACGTCATATTACTCAACCGCCATATGAATTACACGCAAAACATCGTTTCGTGAGAAAGAGATCTTTAAAAGGCTATAACTTTTTTTTTACCAATTTCAAATTTGATTTTGAATTATTTTATCATACTACGTATATTGATATACTATCCAAATTAATATATGAAATTTAATATCAGGCAAATACCCTATTTACTTCACAAAATAGCGGCACTAATGTTGACAACTTCTTACCGACGAGCTTTCCTGTACCACGAATCACGCAACGACAGCCGTCATCGACCAACTGAGCATATTATTCCGTACGAGAACGCACCGAACAAGACTAAAATGTAATATGGCAGTGCACTATCCAACCTCGACACTGGCAGAATCATCAAAACATAGATGGGGCCATTATTCTCCTAAAAAATTAATTGAATTATTCCGTACGAGAAATAAGGACAGATATAATAATCGCTCGTTATCGCAATATAACTCAGTAACGGTCAGTTTGTTTACATTCTTTATCTCGTCTCATTGGCCGTACTTTAGCTATTGATGAAAACCAAATTAAAATCCGTTGCGTAGTTTAAAAGATCTAAGCGTACAGTCACGAACTTTAATTTGGGACCCACCTTAGATCCAAAGTCATTCTGACATTCTACAACAATAAGGTTGAGTTTCCTATAAGTTACAAATGATTTGGCATCTCTAATGACATTGACGACTTCAAGCCTATTTTTCTTGAAATGGGTCACAAATTAACGATCGTGATAGTACATACAGAGTGACGTGAAAGTTACTCTGTCTGTTACGCTTTCATGTATAAACCGCTAAACCAATTTCGATGAAATTTGGTATGGAGATAGCGTGAGCCGCGGGGAAGAACATAGGGTAATGTAACCCGGAAACTTTGTCAATTCCTGAAGGAATAGCGATAAACAACTACTACACGGATGGAGTCGCGGGCAACAGCTGGTTTATAACAAGGCCCTGCTTGACGTTTATAGGCGACACCGCATAATATGTATAATCAAGTAAACAAATGAGATTATACCGCAGAAACTGATTAAAACTATCTCAGTTGGAATATAAGACGCGTTCCAGACAATTACGAGGCTCATCTCTTAACGAGGAACCTCGGCGTCCTGTGGTGTTGCAATTATTCCCTTTGTAAACTTTACCTGGACATATTTTTTACTTAATTGAATAACTTTATCTAGTTGACGTTCACGTTGTTTATCTACATCCATATCATAACTTCTCTACAATATGTTCAGAAACTATAATCAAATGGCCTATATTAAGCTGTATCGAAAGTTGTATTTTAATGTTACCATTAAAGTATTGCATGTCATTAAAGTATCGGTTATCGATGTGGTTGCATCTTAATGTTCTCATTAAAGTATCGCTGACCGATACTTTAATGTTAACATTACGATACGGGGCAACCACAGATATAATAGTTTTCTCACATATTGTAGAAAACTTATGATATGCATGTAGATAAAGTTATGCATGCGACTGTAGGTAGGTACACATAATTGGGCATTATGCACCAGTCATATAAACGACTATTATGTGTTATACGATGGATGAATTATGACAGACTAGCTATATTTTTAAACTTGCAAGGCTTTTAATTTAATGCAGTTAATTTATGGTGCATTTTTCTGCCACAATAACTTAAAATTCTACTCCACAAATGGATGAAAGTTAAGTGGTGCCCGTACAGTTGGCACCGTTTAGGGCATTATGTAAGTTGGGCGTTTTGCCCGTCTCCATTATTATTTCAAGCGTAATTATAATATTTCATAAATACTTAATGGGCGGAGTCACGAAGAGTCACAAACGTGAGGCCGTTTCTCAGAATGTGTCGATGCAGTAAAATACAGTAGGTCAACTTCTAAAGGTGCGTTTAGACCTAGCGAACATGTTTTGTCTTTGTTTTTACAAAGAAAACGTAAGAGATAATGCATAGAATGCTTTTTCGTTCGCTTGGTCTAAATCGGGCCTTAAACGATCAAACGAACGAATAAGGGCCGAGTTCATTAACGATTAAACGGACGGTTAGCAGTTTAACGGGTGTCAAATGTATTGATTAACAGCTGATTAAGACTTAACAGGCTGTTCAATTGGTTGGTGAACTCGGCCCTAAGTTATATCATAGATTTCACCAGAACCACGGAATATAACTATCTTTTTTTTTAACACAGCACAGCAGGTGCAGTTCTTATTATATTCAGTTTTCATGTCCTTTTTACGGTTCCGTACCCGAAAGGAGCCGAACGGGTCCCTATTAATATGCCTACGCTGCCCGTCCGTCCGCCCATCCGTCGGTCCGTCTTAACTTTAAAGAGCTGTATCTTTTAAACCGTAATTGATATCGGTTTTTTTTTAATATTTGTTACTACAGCGGATTTACTAACAAATAAAAATAATTACACAAAGTGAAAAAATAAAGGCGTCCCCAGACTAGAAACGATTTTTTTCATCGTATTTTTACTTTTATTGTAATCTAAAAACGGTAAAAGATAGAAGCGTCAAATTTGTTATAATTGTATCTAAAAATGGTCAAGTGTGAATTGGATTTGCGTTGGATTCGATGCAAAATAATAACGAACCAAACCAAGTAATAACGATAATGATTACGATACTTACACATAGCTCCAATACGTTGAAGGTAGTTAAAATCTACGAAGTTAAATTGCAGCGTTACGTTAGTTAAGTTCGACTTAATTATGCCTGCAAATAATTACTTATACAACATAATTATCGTTAGTTAAAGCAGAAGCCCTCATGCCAGTAAAACACTGTATATTATACTTTATTCCTTTCTTTTACGTCAAAAAAGGTACCTATAACAGTCATATCCTAAACAACATGAAATGATAATACTGTTCATGATGACACGTAAAGAAATTACTCTTCAAAAGCGTTAGTGCGTGAACATAAATTTATGGAATGACGTGAGCTTATTCACGGCGCTGAGTTATGACCGGATTATGTCACATTTTGCTTTTTTATTCGCACTTCCGCGTTTAATAGAAATCATGAATGGTTCATACCTGCGAGCCTGGTGTTATTTAATGAACAGATATTTTTAAATTATTATTACAGGCAATGCGGATGGACTCAGAAGGACTAAGTAGCAGAATACCGACTTTGCAAAAAGACTACATCGCTTTTACTCTACATTATAAAATGACCACTTCGTTAGTGTTACTAGGTAGGTTAGGTTAGTTAGGTAACTTCAAATGCCCAAAGGGTAAACCGCCCAGGAATAGGAGCCCCGCCATGCGGGTCTCAGTGTACTTTGCTAAGACAGATAAAATGAAAAAATAATTTGGTCCTTTTGCGACTCACACTTTTTGAGAAGTAGGCTACAAGCAATGTGATAATTTTGCGATTAAGTATTTTTTCGACCTAGTCATTTTACTAAAAACCGGCCGCCATTATAGGTGAAAAACTTCAGTAAATGACCTCATGCATATAATTGTAACACATCTGTATAGACCATTCGACATTCTATATTTGAAATTTAACTTAAATTCCATATAAGTTCTGTACACAATTACATGCAAGAGGTCATTTACTTAAGTTTTTCACCTATACTTACTGCCTTTGTTTACCATCGTTGCCTACTGTTTTTTTTCCCACTAGATATTTGTTAGTTTCGGGCAATGTGAGTCGTGTCTTTGACTCCGTAGCACGTCGTAGCTTCGTAGCCGCATGGTGGCGCGTAGCGCCGTAGCACGCTATAGCGCAAAAAGTTTCTGACAATTTAACAATCCTGCAGTTTCAGGGTTGTTTGAAAAGGAATGTTAAATGTAATGTTTTTTTTTTTCTATATTCCAAATGGCCCTAACTTGATTTTTTTATACGTTTATTAAAAAACTATTTAGTTGTATTTTAAAGCGAATTAGGCGGAGCGAAGCAGCGTATTTGTAGACAAGTTGTCTATAACTCACTATTTTGATCTAATTTTTTTTCACCCTTGTTTTTTAAATTTGGTAAAATTCGGCCCTCTATTCCACCATCCTAACATGCGTAGCCTATTCAAATCCCAGCAATAACTTGTTAACTCTATGTAACCGAAAAGTCATCTATCACATTGTCAAGTTTGTGGGACAGGGCGAGATTCTAGGCACCCTAGGCGGTAAAAACGATATCGTCTTTGTCCTGTTTTGGTATTGTTAGGGTTCCGTACCCAAAGGGTAAAAACGGGACCCTATTACTAAGACTCCACTGTTCGTCTGTCTGCCTGTCACCAGGCTGTATCTCATGAACCGTGATAGCTAGACAGTTGAAATATTCACAGATGATGTATTTCTGTTGCCGCTATAACAACAAATACTAAAACATAATAAAATAAATATTGAAGTGGGGCTCCCATACAACAAACGTGATTTTTTTGCCGTTTTTAGCTCGATATTAATAACGGCAACTGATAGAGTGTCTAATGTTGTATAGATAATAGTACAGTCAAGGACTTTAATTGTTATGCCACTATGGAACCCTGTCATAATGACAGCGTCAAACCACATGACAGAAATTACGCTGAAATGAACGATTAACGTTATGCGACGGGGTTCCATAGTGGCATAACAATTAAAGTCCTTGACTGTACAACGTTCGTGTGCGAGACCGACTCGCACTTGGCCGGTTTTTTTTGTCGGCTGCTATTACTGTCAAGTAAATAAGAGCTATCAAATCCTAGACAATACGATAACTTGTCAAAGGCATTGGCTTTAAACAGTAGAATAGAGGCCTTGTTATCATGACAATAAAGCTACAATTCCAGTCAGCACATGAGTTGCTTAACTTCAAACTCGGATAAGTCCATGCAAAAGGGCAACGGAATTTGCGTCTTTTTTCAAACAAATTAAGGTTTAAACTCGTACACGTACGAGTTTGGAGTTAAGCGACGCACATAACCTCGTATTAATAACGTCAACAAGAGTCAGGAAATTACTAGAGTATAAAATTATATTGCCTAACAATAGCTATGTAAACAGCATCCTGACGTTTGATTATCACGTGCGCTGACTGTACAGGATGCTCCCAGCTTGCTGATGCAGCAAATTCGACTGTACATTGCATTAACAGCACTAATTGTACTTGTACACTTGAGCGAGTACAGGTGTATCGCTTGTGACTCAGTGCGTCGCCGTTATAGACTAATTAAGGAAGACTATCCGAGCGACTATTAACAAGTCTTCGCGACAAGGTTGTCGTAGCTCAGTGTTTTACTTCATTAAACACGTATTTTTATTTCAATTTAATTCAATTCAACTCAATATATTTATTTCGAATAACAAGATCCAGGTGTTAGTAATATATCTTACTCATAGGCCCTGTTATTAGATAAGTAGTTAATCTAACTAATTGTTAAAATTCGAAAAAGGAATGGAAAATTTTACACATTTCCTTGAGATTTTAACCATTAGTTAGTTTAACTACCGATCAAACAACAGTCCATTAGTGTTAGTGTTATCATAATTATAATTATCACTCACACACGCTAGGCAAAGTCGAAAAACTATAATAATTAACATGAAATTCATTAAATATACGTGAAAGACATTTTAAAATTAAATTTGTAATATTAGTCAAAACCAGAATGTCGATGAAAATCAAAGTTAAAATAGAATTAAAAATTAAGTTAAAATAAAAATATGGTATACAAAATGAGTCATAATTAAAAATAGCACACCAAAAAATAAAATAAAATTCTTATATAAATATCTTGTTAATTTATTCGACATATGTATTTTCTTAATTTAATGTTTCATCAAATTTAGCACCAACCTCTATTTGTTTCTGTTTGGCCCAATGGTTGACTGGTAGAGAATGCCACAAGGCGTTAAGTCCGCCATTTGTACTTACTTTGTGTATTGTGTAATAAAGTTTAAATAAATAAATAAAATTTGATCACAGATTTAAATCTTTAGATTAAAATATTTGAACACCAGCGAAAAACTACTGAAATTTTAAAATCTACCTATAACGTTTTTTTTTATAGCACGGAGAAGGCAATCAAGCACACAGGCCACCTGCTGGTAAGTGGGATCTTCAAAGACTTTTGCATTCTCAAGACAACAATCTTCAGACTGCGAATGCGTTGCCAACCCTGAGGACTAAGATGGAATGCCTCTATGCTAGTAATTTTCACAGGTTGTCTTATCCCCACACCGGAACACAGCAATGCGAACACTGCCGCTTGGTGGTAGGTCAAAGGTTAAGATGGTGGTAGCGATCCAGACGGACCCTGCACCAGGTCCTACCAACACTAAAAAAGTTGACTATACAGGATTTTTTTAAATTTAAATTTACTCTTTAACTATAATGCCTTTGACACGTTATCGTATTGTTAACGTTACGATAGGTTTAATTTACTAGACAGTTATGGCGGCTGAGTTAAAAACAACACCATAACAGGATTAACAGGTCAAGCCAATATGGTTTTTACTGCCTAGAGTAAAGGCCCAAACCTGACTACTTGCTCGTACTACTTGCTTTAGCACGAAATAATTTCAATAATTACAAATGAAAAAAAAACATTAAGTCTTTTCGCGGCCATTTTCAGTTGTTTCGCGGTAGTTAGGACCAGTATTGACAAAACACAGAACTTACGAAGTATTATCATTTACAGTAGCATCCTAGTCTATGTTAGCAGTAAACGTGCTATGCGTCTCCTCTCCCTGCAGTCTCTCTAGCCGTAGCTATCGCTGTAGTAGCGATAGACGCGTCGGCCGTCGCGCCACATCGATCGTCACCTGTAGCCGTTCTGGCGGCTTCCCTGCACAGGGACTTCCTGAAAGGATAAAGCATGGCGCGTATTACTCTATTGCTGTGCATACACTCAATAAATCTAACAAATATAATTTCTCTGTCTCTCTCTGTCTCTGTCTTTTATTAATAACCATGTTTTTTTACACACGGTAAAATAACATTATGTCATGATATGGTTTTACCCTGGAAACGTTCTCTAAGTTGCCATAACTCCTTGTTCTTTCTTCTTCTTGGCGGTTCTTACTGTTTGTATAAATGCGACGGTCTGATTTTTAATTGCTCCGTCTTTAAGGTTCAATAGAAAACGATCGGCGTGAAAGTTACAGAGATAGCTTTTAGCCCAGACACGAACAAGGAGTAGTTTTTAACGACAAAGAACAATATAAACATTATTTAAAATATTATTCATCAAATTGTGTTAATTAAAAACAAATGGAACACGTGTACCAAAATATAAACGGGTGGGTAAAGAAATATAAAAAATATAGGAATATGAGGACTAGCTTTTTACATAGAGAAATATTTCATTTCAGTGTTTTGACTTCTGTCTAATAGTAAATCTATATTTTTATACTAGAGCGGGCAAACGGGCTTTCGAGTCAAGAAGTGATCACCGCTGACATGGACACCTGGAACACCTACAATGTAAAAGAAGACACTGACTCGCTGATCGGCATTAATAAGGGGTTAAAATAGGAGGAAAAACGCGAAACTAATTCTACGTGTACGTAATCGCGGGTGTCCTCTAGTGTTACTATAAAGCCCTGTACTAACATGATCACTGTTAACTGACCACTAGTGAGCTTTATTGTATGGGCAAGATTCACAAATGGTCAGTTAACTGGGCCTCTATTCTTGCTCTATTTTTAACTCGGCCGTCAGCCAAGTAAATAAGAGCTATCAAAACGTTGGGTCAAAGACGATATGGTTTTTATCGTCTAGAATAGGGGCCCTGAACGGGTAAACTAATTTTTAAAGGTATTTTTAAACGTTAACAAACGTTACTTGGTAGGTTAAAAAATTTAAAAACATCGTAAGAGCGTGTTACAAAAATATAACATGGGTACTACATATAGAGCTTTTTGTCACGCTTCAAAAAGGTAACTTACTAACTAACGGTAACTTTTTTACTTTACTTTGAAATATCCAGTCTTTTATTAGATGTCTCCGCTCTTTATTGGTACATAGATAGCACCGTGGCGAGTTGTCAAAGGGGCGCAGCGCTGCGCTTCGCGCCTCGGGCGACTATTTATTTACTGTAAAACGACTGAATTACTCGCTGTGCTCATTAAATGAAGTTTATTCCGTCTAGAAACTCTAGATCGTACTACATCCGTCTGGTTGAAACGAAATTCTTCGGCGTTTTCGCCAAGGTAATCGATTACTTAGCTTGTTTCATTGAAAACTGGTTTTTCCTTTGCTAAGAAACAGAAATACCTACTGTTGATTGAGATCAAATAACAAATATGACCCAAGTAAATTTATTATACGAATCTCGCTTTATGACTTGCAAATTTAACTCAGATCGCCACAAACAACCTCACGGAAAAGAAAGATTTGCTTCATTTAAAATCTCATTCATTTCACGAAGAGTCAGCCATCAAATGCAACGGAAGAATCTGCTCCTAATAAATATTAAATTATGAGGAAATGCTACCTGTTTAGGGAGGAAAGTAGCAAATATATTTCCTTCCCTCTGACACGGCGAGCAAGCTATGGCATGCGAACGAGACAAAACACCGCCAGAGATTAATCGAAACTTTATATTTTTGTTTTATTTCTTTCATCAAATCTAAACCGAGTTTTCAGATGTGCGCTCAAATTGAAACACTTACTACTCAAATTGCCTTTCAGTGCTACTAATATTTATGAGTGTCTTAATAAATGTAAATAATGTTAGTTAGCTTGTTTCTTTGTTCCATCTTGACGACATACGGAAAGAAGGACATAAGGTTCTTATCCCGGAAAATCCCGAGGGCGATCAGCAAAATGCTAAGGTGCGTGGGCGAAGTTGCGGGCAAAGCGATGAAAACACCTTGTTATTTCTGTCGGAACAAAATAAACTCAGCCAATCTCAATTTGCTATGATATTTATGAATTGCTAGGAAAACTTTTTCTCTTTCTCGGCAAATCGATGTCTTCATTTGCTATTATTATCCGTTTCCAATATACGAGAGCATTACTGTCTTACGCGTCTAAGTCGAACACAACAGCAAGTATAACTTGGTCCTTGCGCGCTTTTGGACAGTGCTTTGGTATGTATCTTGATCTTGGCACGACAACCCAACAGTCCAGACACGTAACGTCGCATAAGCCTTGATCCTTTTAGGTGAAGTAATGCTTTTTGGTCATAGCAAATTCTCCTTAGGGCGTTATCACACTAGCGACTAAACGTGAACGAGGCGAATAGTGAACGTGCTTGCAGCGGGTTCGTAGCCTACTCGCCGCAGCTCCTAAACATGGACGCCATGTTGTACACCCGCAAATACCCGCATATGGATTGATCGCCGCGTCCTCACCGCACACACGACGCGACAAATAAGTAAGTCCACATGGCGAATACGTTGCGCTCACGTGGAGACCTGGTGACCCCGCTACGGATGTAGAGAATAATCATACGTCATCATCGTCTTTGTCGAATAAATTTGTATTCATCTTGCTTTCTCAATTACTTTATCGATGAATACTGAGGCTGACTGAAATATAGTTATTTTAGATGTGGTATGTTTATTCATTACATCTGTACGCACATTCGGTGGGCGCGTAGAACAATCGCCTCGCTTGAAAAACGCTCGTAAATCGCCTGTGTGATAACGCCTTTATACGATCAAGAAAATACTATTCGGGATCGATTCGTGGTATTGGTCTGTGCGTTGGTCTGCCGCCGTAAAGGACAGATTGGCAGGCATCGGTCGACTTTTACTGGCCATAAACCTGAAGTGGTTCCAACGATAAACATGTACAAAATAAAGCTTTTGTGGTTTTTTTATAACCTTTCGAAAAAGGTGAAGTTACGACCGGACAGGACTAATCAAGATTAACAATCTAGACCAGGGCTAGAATCTGTCCGTTAGCACTAAAACCAGTTCTTTTCACCAGTCAAATTGTTTCCGATTGATGCCGGAATTTTGATCCCTTTCGCGTTTGCATTTAGTAGGCTTTTCTTATGTTATATTTACATTACGTTTACTTCTAAAACCTTTCATGTTATTTGTTATTAATTTCTTAACCAGTTCCCGTCGGATGCCAAAACAGGATAATTGTCTTATTCTCAATAGCGTAGCAATGCATTAAATTGCACCATAATTCTAAAACTTCATCGCATTTGAAATAAATCGATAAGGTGAACTGCCCTATTGTTAGCCACCTACCAATTATTGACCCCATGAACTTTAGCATAAGGTATTAGAGACGATAATTCAACAATCACTAGGTGCCAGTAACTGGTATTTTAGAGGCCAATAATGCTACCCTACTTCGTAACCCACAAGCATTTCTCGTATTTCATTCAACAACTCTGACTCTGCGTACCGAAAAAAATTTGCCCTAGAGCAACTTGGCATCTTGACGCAGTTATCCAAGATTTAGAAATAGTCCAAGTAGAATAGACAAAAAAAAAAGATCATGCACCGCATGCAAAATGCTGTTTGAATTAGACAGTTCTGGGGGGTTATTATGATATAGCTATTCAGTTCAGTTTACGCTGAGAGAATAGGATAGAGCTATACAACTGCTATAGATCTGTCCTTTACGCTCGCCGTAAAATGAACTGCATAGCCATGTCATAATAACCCCCCTGAGGGTTCAGACGAGATGCACAACGCTACCTAACGTTTCTATTCGATTCTTTTTTAAACCAATCGCGTCACTGGTAGACCACGTGACTTTTCGTATCACGTCATCTTCCAGTGACGCGATTGGTTTAAAAACGAATCGAATAGAAACGTTAGTTAGCGTAGTGCATCTTGTCTGAGCCCTCAGGTCCGAGGTCTATTCAAATCGGTAAAACCACATTGCTTTTGATGTGTAATTGTAGTGTAAGGTAAATAAAAGCTATCAAAACGTTGATAAATAAATCACCAACTCATGAAAAACAATAAGATTTAGGTAGGTGTAGAATCTCAGTCCCGAGCGATGTAATTAGATGTCATTTGATGCGATTTGACAATAGTTATACCAAAAAAAATCGAAGGTAGCATCAGTGACACGCATTCAATCGTCTCTTTTATTAAATATATTTTCTTGTTTACATAAAAGTTAATGTAGGGACACTAGCGACATCTAGCTAAAACTGTTGATAAGTAGCAGACAATCGGGCTCGATTGTGCCTCTAGCGTCAGTTTATGGAACTAAAATTTGACACAGCGCATCATCGCCCTATCGAAGTTCCGGCTTTCCACAGACACGACAGACAGTTGCTATATAACTTTCAACTTTATCCCGATGGATTTCGGTCCCCAGGCATAATGGATGTATTTCAAAAACTTAATGTTAACTTAATTCCATTGTTTAACGAAAATTATCATATGGTTCAACAAGTAACACAATAAGTTTTATTTGAATTGAAACCTTAACTAGGTAAAAACAAAAACTCCCTTTTATCCGGCTCTCTCTCTCTATCTCTAAGTCTCTCTTCCTTCAGTTGTATCATACGTTAATATTATACGTCTTCGAGATACGTCGTACTGGTCCAATCAAGCCTCGTTCATTATATTATATCTTGAGTAAATGAACGGAAGCCGCTCCGACACGTCCAGACGTTTTATTTGCACGAAACCGGTTTTTAATCAGTCTGCTTCATTTTATTTATCCTTAGTTTACTATCACTTTCAGCGATTTATAAATTGCCATCTCATCTTATTTAATCGTACATTTAATTAAAATCGAATACCTAATAATTAAATTTTAGATTTCGATTCAATACGAGTTATAAATTAATAAGCATTGCTATTACAACGAGGAATTGCTGCCAACATCTGTGGTACATAGCTCCGGGACCATCCCTTTCCCAATTTTCATTTATTATTTCAATTTAGGTTAAATTATAATTAGCTTCTATAATAGTATTTTGCTCTTTCAACGCTCTCAACAACAAAAATCCAAAAACAAGCTGCGCCAAAAATCGTGTTGGTGGGGATATCATCGAATAAATCTAGACTAATAATACGCAATATACGTTTCATTCCGTTGCTGTTTTCTCAGCATAACACATTTAACATATTATCAGCCACAGGCTTCGTGTAAAACGTCTACATAGGAATCATCATCGGCAACAAGCGTTTCATTTATGAACTGAATCTGACAAAAGTGCATAACGTGCCTGACTGAGCACGATCTCTAATATCATCAGCCAACACTGGGGCCCGATCTGAACCCCAAACAAGTGCATCCGACACGCATCGATCGCACACGGACGCAGCACGCACACAAACGCGTGGCCATTCGACAAATAAAACAAAATGCTCCCCTCCCCTGTCTAGTCGCTAGACAACAAAGGGTACGCGGACCAATTTACAAAGGCCCTTGCCAATGCGTTCTGAACCTTGTACGGATGGTATAGGATACCGTGGGGTGCTTGGGGTGGGGTCTTTCCTAGGAAGTGGTGTGTAAAGTGAAGTTTAGACTTAATTGCGTTTGTAGATTTTACGGCAGAGATGCGACTTAAGCAGTTGTCTTGTACGCTGCTAGGGTATTAAGGAACTAGTTAGGTACTTATTAAACGTTTATTCACTAAATTTAAGAATTCAGTTCCGGTTTTTTTAAAACGTTGGTCAAGAAAACCTAAGGATCAGGACAAATTATGATGTTACATCGGTCAGACGTGACACAAATGTCAATTGGATAGGACCGATTAAATCAGCATTATTAGTAGGGAACGTTACTGGCATAGTCTAGTACCCATTGGAGAAATCTAGAAACTTAGTTCGGGACAAGATATGTTATGTTAGACGTACGTAATTCAGTTTATAATTTAAAAAGAATGTAACTTCAAAAGAAATGAAAGCGAGTCACTTCGTACGTAACTTGTAAGTACATCGACCTGTTTTCTTCTCTCTTCAGTGGGGAAGGCGTGGCGGTGTTAGGCTAGGTCAGGTTCCATAGTTACTTTGTTGACGATTACTGTGATACCTACTTACACTTTTTACAATAAGAATTTAGCACTGAACGTGTTGAAACAATGCCAATTAACAACAGGATCATGGAATTCAGTGAATTATTTATTAAATCATTATATCGATATTGATGATGACAAGGGTTACATATATTTTTTACTACTATGATTACTAATGGTGCTACTATGTCTGATTTGGTAAATAAAGTGGTCATTAAAAGGGTTCCAGTTTTGCACGGTTGTTGGTATATAAATCTGCAAGTTTCCAGTAAAACTAAGAACACAAACTAGAGCGCATTTAAGTACCTACCTACTCTTCACAAATATTAAATTCTTCTGAAAACCCCTTCAAAACATTTAAAAGAACTTAACAGTATTAAAACCTCTGATTGGTAACCAAAATTTCGTAACCAGGTACAGAATTACATTAAATTTAAAGGTGGTTACGAAATTTTGGCTACCAAACGGTACTAAACCGAACCTGGTCCTGATCCTGAATTTTTTGACAAACAGATCGTCAATTACCCGAGATCAACTAGGAATAGGAACAAATTGTTCTTACCACGCTCTAGAATCAACCTTCACACAAATAACTCTTACTGTATGGCTATCCAAATTTACAACCAGTTGCCTAAGTTTATTGTGGAATGTCCTGTGAGGCAATTCAAGAGAATACTTACGAAATGGCTTCTAAATAACGGTTTTTACTCTGTTAAGGACTATTTTTCCAATAAGTCAAATATCTAGTTTCTCTCCAATTTAATTTAAGATTGTATTCATTTATTTTGAATCGAATATAATAATAAATTAATATCTTGACAATTATAATAATATGATTAAGTAATAGTAGCATTTATTTCTAATGTAGATTAAGACTTTTGCATGCCAAATTGTGGCAGAACATATCCATGTACCTACTACTGACATGTATATTTATAAGATCCGTGTATGTACTTGCAAATAAATGAATTTGAATTTGAATTTGAATTTGGTTCAAAAAATCTGGTAAACGAATCTGTTTTTCCGAGACTGAAGCAAAATGCTTCGAAGGGGCAATTAGTTTCATTCAATATTTGCGTTGGTATCAGATAGTTAAGTAAGTTCAATTAATATTTTTAAGTAATGAAGTTGCACTAAATTGAAACCTTTAGGTAAATTAGACGTGAATACTTCCTTTAAGAGGATTGTGAAGCTAAAAATCCCCATACAAAATGCGAAAACGTTTCTCTCCCCTTAAACCTCGTCCGATTTTTACGAATTTTGGATACGTTGTAGATATCATGAAAGCCTATGTCTGTACGTTTTCTTTTCCAACAAAATATTTCTTAGAACGAAACAAATTTAAAAAACAAAAAACAGAAACGTACAGACCTAGCTCTTTATAATAACTACAACATATTCAAAAATCGTGAAAATCGGACTTGATTTAGGGGGTGAGAAACGTTTTCGCCCGGAGCTAGTTTTGTATGGATTTTTTTTGACAGCTACACGATTTTAGCGGCGCTTCACAATCCTCTTAAGGTAGATGCTGTTATATGTAGTCCAAACACTTCGAGCGCTATAGTCCTGCGGAGTGACAGATGTTGGGGGAGGCGAGGCGACCTCTTGTTTTTCCCCGCGCCCACCCGACCCCTCTAACACCTAATAGTCCAAGAGCTGGATAACATTTTTGAGTAGGTGTTTAAAGCACCGTGGAAACTTGTAAAGTACTTCTTTAATAATATTCAAATACAAAGAGGCCAATTTGGCTGAATGGTTTTGCGGCTAAACCGAGTTATGATTTTTTTTTGCCAGCCCTATAGCCCTATACCCCTCAGCCAGGTCCGCTTCTTTGTTTTTAAACATCATGAAAGAAGTACTGCACAAATTTCCACGGTGCCTCTATATAACACCTACTCAAAAATGGCTTACAGCTCTCCTACTTTAAAGACTCTTAGGGCCGTATTAATAAACTTGTCTTGACTGATATGCCCATCTCGAGAGACGTCAAAGTAAACGGCAACCCATAGAAAGCTGACATTTTTGACGTGTCTAGTGATTGGCATCTCAACTAAGATGAGTTTATTAAAGGGGCTTCTAAACGGGCCATATTTTCACAGCAATATGTGGCCGTCAACTATTGGTGTCCCTCTCTTACTCGTACGTTAGAGAAAGACACCAATAGTTGTCGGCCACATATTGCAGTGAAAATATGGCCCGTTTAGAAGCCCCTTTATACGGTCCTTAGACAGTTAATCTACAGCCCCGTGTCTGTCAGGCCGCCTGACAGTCCAAATTTTATGAAACTCACACATTAAAAGACCCATGCGTGCCGGCAATATTCGGCCATCCGCAAGTGCAATAGCGTAGCGGAGACTCAGGTCTGGGGATCTGTTGTGTTGCAATGTCTATTTCTCAAATAAATGTTATGAGTTTGAGCCGTCGCCGGATTGCCCGGCTGAGAGTGCCGCGCGCCCCACACTTGAAGTTCAACGAAAAACGCAGTCATAAACCGTAAGTGCTTGTTTACGGAGACGCGGGGCGTCGCGCGTAGCGTTGGGCGGCGCGGTCTGCACTAAATTCAAACATATGGCGTTGTATAAAAGCGTTTACGGAGAAGCGGTTTTACGCGCGTTTGCTTCAAATACAGCGTTACTTGCGGCGGAGCTCGCGGATGGCATCGCCGCGTTGCACGCAGCGTCGCACGCGTCAATAACCAGCCGAACCGCTCCGCTACACGCTCGAGAGTCCGCCACGGATGTAGCGGACACCGCTACTCTCTACGCCCCACATCACGCGCCGCGTCACGCCCCGCATCTTTATAAACAACACCGTACATTGCTATATGTTTGTGTTTGCGCGTGTGATAACGCGGTCTGCTGCACGCGCCGCCACTCTGTAAACGGAAAAAACGCCCGACGCGCCGCGCAACGCCAAGCCGCACGCCACGCGCGACGCTCCACGTCTCCGTAAACAAGCCCTAAGAGAAACATATAGTCTGCGTCCTAATGATGACTCGTTAGCATAGTTGGTAACCCTGCCTACGAAGCTAGCAGTTCCAGGTTCCAATCCTGGTAAGGGCAGATATTTGTGTGATGAGCAGAGTATTTGTTCCTGAGCCTTGGCTGTTTTCTATGTATTTAAGAGTGCATTTCCCTATGTATTTCTCTTTAGAAGTAAGTTTATCGTTGTCTATTATCCTTAATACTTTGTGTGGGATTGTCCCCTGATATTTATTTATTATTAGGGTTTCCGTACCTCAAAAGGAAAAAGGAACCCTTATAGGAGCCGTCGTGCGTCTGTCTGTCGGTCCGTCTGTCACAGTCGACATAGATTTACAAAATTTCCTATGTTACTTTAAATACTGAAACTTGTTAGAGGTTTCCGTATTTTTTTCAAAATATTGGGGCCAGTCGTTTCAGAGATAAGGGAGGGGGATGGTCGATTTTTGCGTATTTTCTTAAATAACTTCAAAACTGTTTATGTTAAAGTTATAAAACAAATATATTTGAGATGCTCACAACAAGCCCTTTCATTTGACTGGTCACAGAATAAGGTTTGCGAAACTTTTTTTTTTCTAATTTATCCCCCAATAGTAGCCCCCTTGTTCAAAATTCATTTTATTTACGATACGCATCCGTCTTTAAGTCACCGACTTACATATTTGTACCAAATTTCAACTCAATCGGTCCAGTAGTTTTGGAGCAAATCTGCTGTGATAGATGAACAGATAGACAGACAGACTAACAGACAGGCATATGGTGTGGAGACGGAACCCTCTCCACGCGAGTCGAACTCGCACTTGGCCGGTTTATTTATTTAATACGATGCACTGACAGCCCAATCGGCTGACGAACTATTAATCTGTGCGACACTTAAATGCTGAGGCATCCCCGCACTTGTCGTGTGATATCTATAGCGTAAGTGCGTATTAGTATGGTATGTAATAAAAAAAACCTCTTAACACTTTCATTGCCAAGGTCCCTGATTTTCATACAAAATGGACTCGCCTAGCCGGTCGGCGGCAATGAGAGTGTTAAGTGGTGACTTCAAGCGGTCATTCTTTTTATAGTATTTGCAATTCACGAAATCGCGCCCAATTATTTAATTCAACGTGATTGATTTACGTAACCGGAGAAATACAATTCAAAACACGTGCTGCGTCCCCTGCTGAAATTAGAAGGATTCTTACATGGAGCGTTAAAAATAAACTCGACGAAGTTCTTACATAACTTCTTATTTAATAAACTCTCGTACATTTTCTTAACCCGCCTTTAACTGGAAAAAGTAATCGCTAAGCACTTAGCAAGGACAACGTCCACGAAGGCATGAATATCGGTTAATTTTCCACCATTTCAATCCAAGTCGGCAACTCCTCAGCAACTTTAATTGACTTTCTAGATTTTTAATTAGAAACTCCAAAGAAAGATACACCGACCGTAGCTCATAATAGAAGGTTTTACAATTCATAAAGAAAAGTTGATTCTTCCGGCTACGGAGGAGAGTAAAATAATTGCTTCAGACTTACGGGCGGTTTAGGAAACATTGTTTTTAAGAGGTATGAGCTATATTTAATTCATAGGTATTTAATTTGGTAAAAGAAATTGGGAATCGTATTCTTATACGAACAACGAACAACAACAAGCGATGTTGAAACTAGAATTTCGGGCACCATTGCTAATTAGTGATCAGATTAGTACATTTAATTCGGTACCTCAAGTATTCCTGAGAGATATGTTTTTTATTGTACGTGTAGGTATCTTCATGGATTGCAATTTTTAGGAATGATTATTATTACTTACAACGGAAATTTGAAATACCATTGCAGATTCTCAATATGCTGGAAACACAAAACTTAACATTAAAATTAATGTCTCGTTGATTGTAAGTTGTAAGTAATATTTCAAATCTGGCGTTTTGGATGTCTCGGAGAGTAGTCAAGTATTTTAAAATTCTGTTGTTTTGGGTACGAGCGACACGTCAGTATTAACTTGTAAAGTTAGTAGCCCGTATGCAACTAAACATTTTTTCATTCCTTATCTCGACTCTACTCATATCCCTTTACGTTTTTTCAAAAAACGGTTCCCGCCAGCCTCACCTTCACACTGCTCTGTCACAATGGTGTTACGATTAGGACATAATTTTACTAACCACCACTCCAGTGTGAAGGATAGAAATACGATTCCTCACCTTAACACTGTTTAGATTTAAGTGACTTTTTACTAACGTTCCTACCATTGATATGAACAAACCTTCACATTGCTTTTATTTGTATAGTTGAAAGGGTTTCGGCGGACAATACCATAAACGTAGACTACAAACTCTACTTAAAAAATTAAAACCAGCAGGCCTTTCGCGTAAACACACTCGCAATCACAATCGTTTTCATTTTGAAAATCGAAGGCTTACAAATATCGAAGGCTTAGGCTGCATACAAAATGAAACCAATTGTTTTGTTTTGAAGCCGATCGCGATTGCGAGTGAGTTACGCGAAAGGCCTGCTACACACGTAGAGTTCGGACCGCGGGAAACGCCACGCGCCATTCCAATCTTCGCGCCGAACCGTACGTGTAAATGCAACTGTAATAGTAAAATAGTAAAAAAGCTACGGTTCGGACTGGCGCGTGGAATGGCGCGTGGCGTTTCCCGCGCTCCAAACTGTGCCGTGTAAAGGCCGCTAATAGCGACGCTGGTCATCGTATTGTCAGCGTTTTGATAGCTCTTATTTGACAGTAATGTCGGCCGAGTTAAAAATAATATCACAACAGTTCAAAAGTGCAGTAAAAACAATATCGCATTTGATCTGTTATCGTATTGTCAACGTTTTGATAGCTCTTATTTTCTTGACAGTAATGGCGGCTGACGCCATAACAATACCATAACAGGCAAACTACGATATCGTTTTTACCGCCTAGAATAGAGACCCAGCATGAACTATATAAATAGTATCTAGTTCGTCTCAATTGCGGTTAATGACACTTTTAATAGCATTGAATGAGACTGTGAAGAAAAATACACCATATATGTGTCTATATACAATCGAGTGGATGTCCCGCCGATAACCTTTACCCCCAAAAGAGTTCATTTAATGACTTTCTCGACCTTTAATAAATTCGCCGAAAGGGTAATTTACATGTTATTCGCAACGAAAGGCGAATGACACGGAGCGAGCCGTTTTTGACTGCCCAAATTGGGTATTTTTTGATCCGTGTGAATGAATGTAATAATAAGGTTCATTGTAAACTTGAAAAATCTGAACGGAACCCCTAATTTCAACGAACTAGATGTCGTTAGATTTGTCTTAGCATTGATTTAAGTTGAAACTAGACTCCTAAGACTTCGGGCCTGTAAAGTTCCGCGTTATCTCTATTTCCTCGGGAATTATCCCATTATCGGGAATAAACCAGTACCCTATATCTGATTTCAGGCTACAAACTAAGTTTGTGCCAAATTTTACGTCGATTCGTTAACGCGTTGAACCGTAAAAGCAAAACAAACAAACACAATCCTATTTATAATCTTATTAAGGATAGATCAGGATAAAATTAATTGTAAGTATAGATTTATTATACGTTTTTACATGTTTGTAAGGGTTGGGTACCCAATAGGTTCCTAGACAGTCGGATTTTTTCACAGAGTGTGTAAACAACAAATAATTAAATTAAATAAAACATTAAACGACGCCAGGCCCCCATACAACAATGTTACGCAACCCGTCGTATGCTACTCCGACTCGCACTTGGCCGGTTTTTTTTGTCCATCCGTATAATTTAAGCATGTATTGGGATGGGATGAAAAGTCTTGAGAAACTCGACGACAATCTAGTATTATGATGTCTTAAAGCTAATCTGATGAACGAGTCGTAAAGAAGCGACATTTCCGCTATAAAACGTATACCAGAGTTTGGATTCGTTGGTTTCGTTTAGCAAGATAACTAGTCGGCTACAAAAGCTGGGCTGCCTTTAGTTAGAAAAGCCTGACTAATGTACAACAAAGTCACCTAAGAGTGTATAAAACTTTAAAATACTTAGGTAGGTACTTATTAAAAAAGGCATAAATTTCCTTGCCAAGTTTTAAAAGTTCAAAACGGTCCGTAATGGCGTCTAGCCTGCAGTTAATGGCTTAGCAAATTCCTAGGAATAGTCGTAATTTATCTGTCTGTCCGTCCGTCAGCACTGTCGCTCGCTCACTTAGTACACCTAAGGCATTTGGCACACTTTTTACTTTATACACTCCATTAAAAAAGGGGTTTGAAGCTTTTCTCTGTCTGTCCTTCTGTCTGTACTAGCACTAGCTTACCTACCGAATTCAATGAGATTTATATTTTATTAGAAATCATGGCGCTAGTTCCTAGCATAAGGACGGTAGCGGGTCTAGAAGTAAAGGGAGGCGGTAAGGCAACCGATGGGTATCGTAGAAATTAACCTTTTTCTCACTTTTTACTTGCGTGGGTCATCCGACATTTGTGAAGCTACAGCAAATCATCCACGCCAGTGAAAAATCATCAGCTTTAAAACGAGTTTGTCTAAATTCGCCGAGACAGGGTGTTTTTTAAATTTTCAATGTATACCGCACAGCTACAGTGTCATATTTTATTTCAATCTCTTCAAATTACCATTACTTACTTCAGTTGCGCTGTAAATCCCTCGCTGGTTGTAAAAATATGAAAATTTTACTACAAAAGCGACATAGTAACACTGCGATGTAATCACGGGCAGAGCAGTGATAGAGTTTATTGGTACTTTGAGTTTGTAAACTGGAAAGCATCGCTACATTTCAGTTTATACGCTGTACAGATAATAATATTTTACAACAAAATAACGATCGTTCCCAGTTTGAATAGCTTCAACGGCTTCGTTTCTTCCATTAAAAAGTTAAGTCTTAAAATAATTTGGTATTTTATGAGTTGTTGTTATTAACGTGGTATGGAAGAGCAGGCTTTTTATTCTTTATTTGGGTAAATAGAAGGTTAAGTTTATACATTTTATTACTAACTTGCAGTTAGCTTATAAAAATCAATATTGGCCAAAGAAAGGTACATATCAACCAAATGATCAGCTGCAAAATAAATGGAAAAGTTTTCGGCCTATATTCAACATATTCTAAATTCCTATATTTTATTCCTTTCTTCCGAACAACCTTTCGGGCCCTGAATATCAACTCCCTTTTACCTACATTATGTAGTAGGTAATAAACTTCCATTAGGAATTGAATAGAAGTGCCTGTGGTCACAGCACTTAGTTTATATTAGTGAAAGGACATACTTAGTGCCGGTTTTGATCTCTTAGCGGTGTCCTAGCAAGAATGACGCAACGACAAAGCGTAATTCAGTGACAAAATAAGGTGGAGATAACTTATACTTATAACATTATTTCTAGACACCTAAGAAAATAGTGCCAAGAAATATCTATTTAAAGCAAAAAGGTGTACATCTGGAGCATAACTCTATATGTCAGCGAAAAATTTAGCTGGATAGAAAAGAAGACGAATGAGGAAGTACTTGGCATAGTGAAGGAAAAGAGAAGCCTATTGCAGTCAATACATAATAGACGAGGAAAGATGTTTGGTCACCTGTTACGGCGCGACGAGACAAAGGAAAAGAGGAAGACCAAGAAGAACTTAGATCTAGGCCCAATAAAAGAAAAAGTAAGAGTCGTGCCGTATCAGTGTGTTAAAGAGAAGGCTTGGAACAGGGAAGAATGGAAATTACTCCATCGAAAAGAGCATAGCTCTTAAGTGAAAGATGATGAAGAAGATAGTAGCTGTTAAGACCAGTAAAACTTTCCCTTTTTACAATCTACTGTAGCGAGACCCAATGTTTTAATGCTCTTACTAATAAACGTGGAGTTACCCTGGAACCGAGGAACCGTGGTGGCCTATGTCCCGCAGTGGACGTCGTTTGGCTGAAATGATGATGATGATGAACCGTGGAATAGCTAAACCATGCTTTGTCCTTATCTGTCAAATTCACATGTCACAATAACAGATAAGGACAAAGCATGGTTTAGCTACCCCACGGTTACTCCACGTTTATTAGTATGGGCATAAGTGTTATTATTGTTATTTAAGTGTGTTATAGAAGCTAAATAATAAAGATTTCTTGCGACTTCGAAGGTCAAACAAACACCAGGAATAATAAAAATATTATCATTGGGCTTAAAAACACCTGACATGCTCTAATGCCTCTAGTATTGCCACGCAGTATATTTCAAAATCTCAAAATAATGTAGGGATATTTTATACTTGGACATATTTGATGTAGGTATGTATATGAAATGCAATGAAGTCGCTGTGATGAATTCTTCCGGCTCTGCGGGCGGCCTGTATTAACAACTTCTAAAGCAAACAATCAGTTCATCGGTAACGATAACACCACTTAATAAAACCCTGCTCTATAACTTCATCATCATCATCATCATGTCAGCCGAAAGACGTCCACTCAGACCGGTCTTGTGCATTTCGCATCCACCGAGTTCCCGCGATCTTTACAAGGTAGTCAGCCGTCAGGTCAGGTGATGGCCGATGGGGTCAGAAGGTTCTTCAGTGGCATCCGCGGACCGGGAGATGAGCTGTAGGTAGGCCTTCAACAAGATGGAGTGGCTCTATAACTTAGTATGGTATAATTAAGTTATGTGGTGTGTTAGCCTCGTGTGGTTGCCGAGTTAGAATAGTGCCACTCCATGTCTTCCCGTGGATGTCGTAAGAGACGACTAAGGGAATAAAGGCTTGTAGTACTGTTAGGCGATGGGCTTGCAACCTGTCACTAATACGCTGGTAAACATCTTAGCCTAATTGTGCAAATTGTGGTTATAGAATTATCAACAAGTTTTTAGAGATGTTTGTAATTCTGTAGCTCTGCCTACCCCACTCTGGGAACGAAGGCGTGAGATTATGTATGTATGTAAGTTATGTCATGAACAATGAACCAAACAATCTTGTTAAAGGTACCTAAGTACTATTCATCCCCTCACCCAACTAGCCCAGTCTATAACAACACACAAACATCGTAAACCCGCATGTAACTACGATTTGCTTATATGTTTTTAGGTCCGTTGTGAGTATTTAACATGCAAGTTTGCAACCCCGAAAACCCTGTGCTACCCCCATGGTGCTCGAAAAACTGCGAATTTTTAGCACTTGCTTCAGTTTTTTCGAAAAAACGTCTCTAAGGAAGTATTTTCCAAGTACCTTTGTTCCATTTTTAATAAGGATAACTAAATTTGCTACAATTTGAGCGTAAATTGAACACATTATATTTATGGATTGCGGAGGCACAGCAAGTCAAAGATGGGCAATTTTAGTCAAAAAAGTGAAAATATGTTGGTAGGGTTATTTCGAAAATACATACCGGCTGAAACAATGCTCCTAGGTAAAAGTCATGTCAAAAGAATTTGTAGATAATTGAATTAGCCTCAATTTAATACGAAAATGGTGCCTCTAGGCCTCATAGTTTCATCCAAAAAAAAAAGTAAAATATCGGATTTTGGCTAAATAATAAAAACATTGTACTGAATAATTTTTGGGACAATTTTCTTTAAAAAAAAAGGGGAAAAATGTGAATTCACCATTTTAGATGTATAATTATGGCTTCAAATAAACATACACTAAAGAAATGAACATACTTCCACGTTGTTTCGTTAACTGCGAAAATTTAAGGCAAATGTTTCAGTTATTTCAAAATAATTATATAAAGGAAGCGTTTCCGAGTATCTTTGTTCCATACTTTAATAAAGCGTACTAAATTGGCTACAATTTAAGCCTAATTTGAGTACTGTAAGACTATTAGTTGCGGAGATACAGCTAGTCAAAGAATGTATTTTTTTTTCAACAAAATTAAAATTTCATGTTATGGTCATTTTCCAAGTTACGTACTGGCTAAACTAATGGTCCTAGAATAAAAGTTGAGAAAAGAATTAGTGTACAATTTAACTAGCTTCAATTGAATACCAAAGTAGTGCCTCTAGCTTTCATAGTTTTCTCAAAAATATAAAATCTATTAAAATATCTGATTTTGGTTAAATGATAAAAACATTGATGGAATGTATGAATGTATTTCTTAAAGAAAACCAAAAGGTGTAAATTTGACATTTTGGATGTAACATATGGTTTCAAAACAAATAAACGTAAACATGAAAAAAACAGCAAACATATATTTAAACTATAAAATAATACTATTAACACGGTCAAGCAAAAACAGTTCAGACTTTCGTCCTTTTGGAAGGACCAGGTCTCATCCAGTCTAGATCAGTGGAGAGGAGTGGGGTAAGAGGGATCATGTTTTCTGGAGTGGAGGCAAGCCGGCTCATGGTGTTGGGTCGTCCACATCCTTGTCCTTCTCGTCCAGGATGATAGGGATGGCTTTGTTACAATTTCACCCGTGGCAAAAGGAACATAGGATAGAGCACCTGAGCCCTGCCTATCTGCAAGTGCACGACCCTAAGCAACCTCTTTTTGCATTTGCAACTCACCATTTTAAGCAGGGTCTGAGGAGCGGACATTGCCCATTGCCCATCTTCGACTTGCTGTATCTCCGCAACCAATGGACATAGTGAGCTCAGGTTACGCTCAAATTGTAGCAAATTTAATTAGTTATCTTTATTAAAGTAGAACCAAAGATTCTTGAAAAACGCTTATTTAGGGTATTTTTTCGAAGTGCCAAAATTTCGCAGCTTTTCGAGCACCATGGGGGTAGCACAGGGTTTTCAAGGTTGCAAACTTGGGTATTAACTACTCTCAAGGGACCTAACAACATATAAAAAAATCGTAGTTACATGCGCGTTTGCGATCTATGATGTCGTTATAGACTGGGCTAAACATAAGAAACAAATAAATAAGAAGCAGCGAGTCCTTCAAAAATCTTTGTTAAAATCCTCACATTTCATTTCAACAACCTTATAAGCGAATTTCCCAACACATTTTATTACGAGAAGCTTCCTTTATGTTCTCGTGAATTCAATAATTTACACCTAGGAAACAACAAACTAACCCCCTAGACAATGCACATTGTTGAGACGGCCACAAAGTCCTAATTCGCGTAAATCTACAGCAAACAGAAGGACGTAAGCTCCTTGGTGTAACCAGGTTATAAGTGCGTTTGTGTTGGAGTGTGTTCCAACGTCGTAAGGTTTAGTTTAATGTGAATTGAAGTTAGGGTTTACTTGTTGTGCATCGTTGCAGGGTTTGTACTACATCGTTAGTGTCACAAGTCCCTCAGGATATTAGTGAAAATAGAATCGAGGAAACTTATTACTGTAGTTTTGTTGGTTTTTATGCGGTATCCGTTTATTTGTGGAGCAACCTTGTTATTTGGAGCTCGTTTTAGTTGAAATAACGCGCCCTCCGCCACAGTATGGATAATATGATGCTTCAAAATAGGGAAAAGGTAAAATAGAGGTGTTCCTAAATAAATATCCTGGCATGTGCATGTCGGACCATGCTCGCTCAGTGTAGGGTTCCGAAGCCGTTACTAGAAACAAAAAACAATCTCAAAAAACAATATGTATTAACAAACTTTCTATTTAAGAATATTTGGTGCTGTCTTAGACGATTTTAAATATCGCACCTTTAGAACAATAATGACCTAATTCAAAATTTGTGCTTTCAAACTTCGAATCATAAATTTATTATCATAGATGTAAAATTTCTCAATTAGGTCACTGTTGTTCTGAAGGTGCGATATGTATACACTTTATATCCTACCTATATACCTGTCCTACCTAAACACTTTAATTGCCTGTATCCTCAGATATAAATATACACATAGATAACGCAAATGCGTCTACTTCGCGTGTCCGAATTCGGACTTAAACCCCGACCAAGCGTCACATGCGTGACATTCCGCGCGCCTGTGGTTGCAGCCGGTCGGCCGTTAAAATTAAGAAAATGCGTGATAATCAGACCTAGGAATATACCGGGGTAAAATTAAATGACAGCTAGGGATGCCCACATCGATAAACTCAATTATCGATGCTTTTCCCATATACTAGTGATCGTTCCAAGTTTTGTTTGTAAAAATAAAATTTTGTTGAAAGTATGCAAATGAAAACAAAATAGGAAAAAAATTCTTGTTATTCTTTATTTTAAATTGTTTTTTTAACCTTCACTCATCATCATATTTTTTTTCCTTATTGTGTATTTCAGAATGACTGTCCCATTTACTATTGTTAAAATAATTTATCAGAATTTGTTAGGGGTAAAAAAAATATGATGATGATGAGTGAAGGTTAAAAAATGCTTTTAAAATAAAGAATAACCAGAGTTATGTTGCTATTTTGGTCCATTTGCATACTTTCAATAAAATTTGATTTTGAAAAACAAAACTTAGAGCGATCACTAGTATATGGGAAAAGCATCGACAATTGATTTTATCGATATAGGCAATCCCTAGCTCTCATTTAATTTTGCCCCGTATATTCCTAGGTCTGGTGATAATAAACAGCAATAGCCTTAAAAAGCGACGACTTTGAATCGATTTTGCGCGGAACACGGAAAATTCTCTTCTCTTGGTGTACCTTAACGTCCCAGTTGGTAGCAAAAAGTGACACGGTTGGTTTTCATACAGTTTGAGTTGTTTACGTTATCTATGTGTATTTATATCTGCGTCTGTATCTCAGGAATCCATCTTAGTCGTGATAGTATTCCTTTTAAGTTAGTTATATTACTTATGTGGTTTCACTTAAGATAAATTTCAGATTTTTATTTATTTGTTGTTTTGGCTATAGGGGGAAGGGAAACGCAACTCTAGTGAAAATTTACACTTTCTAGTTAACCCTTAATCAAACGGATAAATTTTTAGAAGATAACGGAATATAATCTTTATTAAGACACAAACAAAAAACAGAAAAATAAATGAAAACTATAAAATTTAGTGGGAAATATTTTCCCAATATTTGATTATGGTTAAATATTTCCTAAGCGGACCCTCAAATCTAAAAATTGTTCTTATACATTTTTTGACATGTCCAAAATGTTTTTTCAAGAGCTATCCAATGATACCTGACTCGATGTAACAATGTAATAAAAAGAGCACCTTTCCTTTGCATGGGAGGTACCCATTTTTTTCCAGATTTTGTTTTACAACTTTATTGGCGTAATAAAAATGTATAACTATGCCAAATTACAGCTTTGTAACATCAAGAGACGGACAGAGGGTCAGATGGACATGGCGAAACTGTAAGGCTAAGGCCGCACAGATAGGAGGCTTGCTTAGCGCCTAGAGCCTAGCGTGAAACAAATGTACTAGAATCTTTGCAACCGGCCGCACTGCGCGCTTGGCGTCTCGCTAGGCGACTACGAACAAAAGTAACACGCTAGGCTCTAGTCGCTAAGCAAGCCTCCTATCTGTGCGGCCTTAGCCTAAGCGTTCCTTGTTTGTCATCGGAACCGTAAAAAGAACCCAATTAGGAAAATCTTATGAAAAACTTATTGTCTACTGATGTTTTCATTTATACTTTTTTTTATGGCATGGAGAAAGGCCTCCTGCTAGTAATTTCACCGGTTGTCTTATCGCCACACAGGAACACAACAATGTGAACACTGCTATTTGGCGGTAGGTTAAATAAATAAATATCAGGGGACAATCTCACACCACTAGTCCTAAACTAAGTTCTAGGGTTGACCTACAAGACAAAGACAAGTTTGTACCTACTAGACAACGATATATATAAATACTTAAACATAGAAATAATGTACTTAAATATGTAAAAAACATCCAAGACTTCATATTAGATTCTAAGTATTGGATGTTTTTTGGGCGCTAATCTGACAAATATTTGTCCATACCGGGAATTGAACCCGGACCACTAGGTTCGTAGGTAGGGTCACTACTAACTAGGCCAACTCGTCCTCAAAAGGACAAGATGGTGGTAACCCGGACGGACCTTGCACAAAGTCCTACCAACACTAAAAACGAAATTAGAAAAAAGTTATATTTTCTCCAAAAGTATATTTTAATTCCATTTGAAATAACTAAGAATAACGCCAAATCCTCACAAAAATAATCATACTTACGATCATAGGTATTAAAACCAGGTACAATTTACATTGTTTGGAAAATTGTGTGGAATACATGTTATGACTCCTGATTCCGCTCGTATATTTCCTGTGTACAGCCTTTTAAACAATTCTTCAGGGTGCCAAGCGAAGGGAGGGTTCGGCCGCGTGATCGGTCGTTTCTCATAATTCATTGGTCTAAAAGATAAATCAGTTGCTATTGGAGTCGTCTTAAAATAAATTCTGCAGGACTTCATCATAGGGCCGCCCCATTGGAAATGATTCATCGTGCAACTTCAGTAAAACAGAAACACAGAAGACGCTAACAACAAAAATAATATAAACTGTTGCGTTGCTTGATTTGATTTGAAAACTTCTTTTGTTTTTATTTTAAAAGGTTGTATTTTAGTATTTTGTAAATATATAAATTGTCTCTGGAATAACGGCAATCTTATGACAAATTTTAAAGTAAAAAGAAATCGATTTTCATATGGCAATTTTGCTTTACGCCTGTCAATTCAAATTTCACGGCTTGTCAGAGTTTGCTATTGTTTGATATTTTTACACAAATATATAACGTTAGTTATCAGGCAAATGTCCTAAAAACCCTTCGATCTCCAGCGAAAAATATCGTTTATCAGGTGTACTGTAAAATTTGTGAGGAAGAAGATGTGAATCAAACACAATCTTTGATTTAGTGTCGTGTTTATATAAGACTAGTAAATGAAGCCGAATAATATTGATACTTTAAGGACCATTGTACATTTGCAGGAACGTTACTCATCACCCACTTTGGCTAGTTTAGTACCGTTCGGTAACCAAAATTTCGTAACCAGAACAGAATTACATTAAATTTAAAGGTGGTTACGAAATTTTGGTTACCAAACGGTACTAAACCATTTGGCTTTTTTGTCTGACACGCAAAAGTCTATTTAGAACCCTTAATCATTTGGTGCCATTTAATTCCAGGGCTACCCATTGCCACCATAATACAGCGTTCATGACCTTCATGAAGTTTTTATGAGGAATTAAAAAAAAAGAAATATCTTGCATCTCCCCAGAATACGACATTGATTTACGTTAACGTTGCATAATATAGTCGCTTAGCTAACAATATCGCGTAAGTCAATGATTGAACTCGAATTAACTAAGAGTTAATTTAATATAATAGGTACAAACTTCAATTTTGATCTGTACAGTATTGTTAGCTAAGCAACGCACGATACGTAGTCGATTTTTTTAAATCATTTTGAACTAAATCCTAATAAACATAAGTGCATATTATTAGCACACGATTGTTTCAATTTAACCTCAATACTTATTATCCAAAGTTGATATAAGGGTTACGTTACGTAGGTCACTAAATATTATAAATATTTTATATTTGTTTGTTTCATCTTCACTGCGTAGGTTGTAGTAGGTACATATATATAGTCTGGCCAAGCTAACTCTGCAATAGAATAACCTGGCAACCTTAGAAGACAGTTTTTACAAGTAGGTGTGATGTCAGGGGCCTGTTTTATAAAACTACAAATTACACTTTTACAGGTCTAAACTGGCAACACTGCTCAAATGGCTGGTTGGCATTGGTCGAGGTTGTGTCAAATGAAAACTTGTAACCTGTAAATTATAATTTGTAGCTTTAAACAGGGCCCTGGTGGCTTCCGTTACGCCCTATTTATTGTGATAAAAGTGAAAACAATAGTGAAACCTTTTAAAAGTGATGTGCTGCAATCACAGGACTCTGTTCTTGCTTAAAAACGGCAATTTTTACTTGTCAAGGCGATGACGGATTAGTAACTGAGCAATCTTAATCCTTATTTCGACAATTTAGACAATCTCGCTCATGTTTGTTTGGATGATAAAAATAAGTGGCATTTTGTTTATAAATCTACTGTTAAACATTATTACTTCAATGAAAAGACATGATATTTTTAGTTTTTACATGATATTAAGAATGAATGATGATGATAATGTATTCAATGCCAACAAAATACTCCCTTATTAAATTCTAAATAGCATTTAACTATGATCATGGTAACAAGAAATCAAATCAGTATGTGATGTTGTAACATGAGTGGGATGAATTGTATTCTTGGTTTAATTAAAAGTATTATTTTAGTGCTTACTTAATATATGCATTGTCCCGTAGACGTTGGTGAAATTGAACGTTTAAAGTATCCGAATTTCTTTCCAACAAGAAACGAATTATCCAAATCTGTTCACAATATCTTGCGACATAAACGAGCAGTCGCAACGGATAGCCTACTCCTTTTTTAAAGTCGGTTAAAAAGATAGTTCACTGTGCAATCAAAATCTTTTATTTTCTTTCCTAATTAATTTAGTATTTAGAGAAAGATGTCTCATACGTAAAATAAAGTATTAATACCAAGTATCTATTCAAGTGGTTATTTCTCCACAAATCGTGGTGTTGCTATATAAATCTTATTGTAAACCGCAGAATAAAGACTAAAGGCATAGAAACCGTACTAAATAAGCAGAAAATACATTATGGTTCACTTCTTTTTACTTATGGTTTTCATAGTGAGTTGGAAAGAGATGAATCTATAGCTGTTCTTTCGTTATTTGGTACATCATCACAAGTAAGGCGTGATTTGGACCTGTAAGCACCTATAGTATTTGGACCTATAGACAAGACAAATCCTTCCTATAGGAAGGACAAAGAAGTCCCTGTGTAAAACCTTGTGAAAATGACAGTTAAAGAAGAAAAAACAGCCTACTTTTTGTTTCATTTTTTTCTCATGTTATTACATGTAATCTAAAAAGTAGAGAAAGAGATAGCTGACGCAAAGTACGTCTTGTAGTCCGGTTTCTATGCTATATGTTCTTATTCTGTGTTATAAACTAACGGTTTTCGACTTCTGCTGACTTAGCGTGGCCAGACTCTAGTAAATTGCACAAACGTGATAGTTTAATGTTATCCTATAAAATTGAATAATTTTCCAAAGAAATAAAAACGTCTACGCGGACTGAGTCCGCCATATCATGGTTTTACGAACGTGGAAAATCAAATATCAAGATCTTCGAATCCTATTACCCCGGAGTTGCAAGCCCTAACCTGAAACAGAACGAAACGCAAATGTTGTATTCAATTTGTACAAACCCTTATAATCTGTGCACTCGTTTTGGATCTGTCAAACAAATGATCAAATCAAATTTGTACGTTAGTTTATCTACGTAGTAAGTATCCTTTAGTCTGTTCTGTCTGTGGCGTTAATTTGTTAGCCAACTAACTGAAAATGCTGGGTTTTGTTGTCTAGTTCAGAATACTTAATTTAATTTCGTGATAAAGTGTGAGGAAGTTTGTTTCGGCAGCGTGAAGTTCCAGAAATCAAGATGTCTTTCTCGTTCGGCGCCCCATCTAGCGCTCCAGCTTCCTCGGGCCTCGGGGGAGGAGGTTTCAGTTTTGGCGCTGCCAAGTTAGTAAGAATATAGAATATACAACCTACACGAAATGAACATTTTGTTTTTTTTTTGGTTATTAAAATAAAACGTCAAAAAAATCTGCAACATAACCTTACTTTTTAATCAGGCCAGCTACGCCGGGCTTTGGTTTGACGGCAACTTCGCAGCCTTCTGGGTTTTTTGGAAACACTGCGACTACTTCCGCGTCAGCCTTCGGTGCTGCGCCAGCTTTTGGCGCTAACAGCAACACATCTTTTGGTGCGGCGGCCCCTGCGTTTGGTTCTACTAGTTTCGGAGCCAGCGCGACGCCTGCGTTTGGGGCTCCGTCGGCTGCCCCCGCGTTCGGATCTACAGCAACGCCAGCGTTTGGGGCCACTTCTGCAGCCCCTGCATTTGGTTCAACAGCAACACCAGCTTTTGGGGCAACATCTACTGCCCCGGCGTTCGGAGCAACTGCTAATCCTGCTTTTGGAGCTACATCAGCAGCTCCCGCATTTGGCTCTACTACTACACCAGCATTTGGTGCCACGGCTACCCCTGCCTTTGGAGCGACAGCTGCCCCAGCATTTGGTGAGTTATTATTTTTATTCATATTTGCATATGAAGACTTACCAGGAAACATTTAAGATTTGATTATGGAGGCACTAATACTTAACACTTTCATTGCCAAGGTCAGGTCTCTGATTTTCATAGTGTTAATAATATTATTACTCCAGTTTATATCATTACTTCTTGTACAGTCAACTATACAGAGATGTATCTACTTTTAGACTTAACAACTGAACTTAACTTACAATGTAATAAGTTGAAAAGTAGATACATCTTTTTGTAGTCAAGTGTGTAAGAAGTAATAGTATAAATTAGTAATATTTTATGACAATCTGTCATCTCCACATAACTACTTTACTACCAACTACATATTTGAGTTTTATTTAATTGTAATTCAAAATTCAAGTGAGTTTTGTGTAACACCCGTACGTACCTTCCATGAAAAATTATCTGAATGATGATGAAAACCGCATCTAAATCTGTTGCATTCCAGGAGCAATTAGAAGATATACAGAAAGACAGATTTACACAGAAAGCGACTGTGTTTTTTACTACAGAAACTTTCTAAAATACCAGAATTACACAACAACACATTCCACAAATACCTGGTCTATATATTACATTGGAAAGAAGTGGTCTCTGCCTACCCCTCTGGGAAACAGGCGTGATTTAATGTATGTATGTATATATTACATGTACAGAATTCATTATAACGTTTTCTAAAGTCTACTAGGTATTTTGTTATTATTAACTGGAATAATAATAAAAATAATAATAAAATTAGAGGGATTTTCTAATCTGCTGAATTGGGTATTCTAAGGAATTGAAATTCTTGTCAAAACTACCAACAAGGAATTCATTAAAACTACAATGTATTGTTATCATCCCTTGTATGTAATGTAAATAAAACCCTTTATTGATGTTTAATTTTAGGCGCAGCAACTCAACCCGCGTTTGGTGCCTCAACTACGTCTGCTTTTGGCCAAGCCAGTGCTCCTTCCTTTGGAGCCGGATTAGGCGCAGGTGGACTTAACTTTGGCAGTACGAGTACAGCTTCTACTGGTAACTATTTTGACAGTATTATTAAAATTTTAATTTTTTTTTCTATAATATTTCTGCAGTCATGCAATGATTAAGTTCACCAACTATTTGAATAAAAAACACTCTTTTTATTATAGTTTATATTATTTTAAATTATCCTGTTCATGTAAGCGCTTGTGGCCATAATACCATAGTAGTTAAATACCAGATTGCGGGATGAACCACATGGATTTTATATTGCATTCCCATAATACCACAATTTTCTATTCACATTTTATAGAACATGTGGCATTATGGGAATGCGATATAAAATGAATTTTTGAACCACATTCATTTTACATTGCATTCCCGTAATACCACATTTTCTATTCACATTTTATAGAAAATGTGGCATTATGGGAATGCGTTATAAAATGAATTTGGTGCATCTGGCAATCTGGTATTTCTCTACAATGGTGTTACGGCCACGAGCGCATTTAAGGAGTGTGCTTAAAATATTAGCATTCTAATGCTATGATTTATTTCATTGGAGTTATGCCAATAAAGTAAGTCAGGGCTATTGCATCTACGGGGCTATTGTAACTTTTCATACTCATTTTAAAAGTAGAAGACATTTTAGTACCAATTTCACCAAACGATGTTAACTACTTAACAGACGTATGAACTAACAGACGATTAACATTGATTAAATTTAACATCGTTTGGTGAAATTGGTACTTAGTATGAAAAGTTACAATAGCTCCGTAGATGCAATACTCACTCGGACTCACCTTAATTGCAAATATTACTTCTTTTTGATGTAGTAAGAAAAATTTTAAGCTTTATTTGTAAATAAATGAAACTCGAAAAAAAACAAGGTAAACAATACTTTAAGCATTGTAGCTCCTTTTTTCCAAAACTTGCCATTATATTTTTTATGCAATAAAAATACTGATATAGAGATGCTATAATCTCTCTATGGACAGGAATCATAACATTTCTGTCAAAGTTATTTAAAAAAAACATCAATTAAGTTGTATCATGAAGGGGACCATACTATACTTTGCAGGCCTAAAAATCCAACAGATTTCAATCATTTTATCTATTGGGTTTGTGTAATTGGTATTATGAGTGTTATTGAGTCTTAAAATATAATTTTTTCGCAATCTAAAGCGCTAATATTATTATCTATCACAGCCATTGCGCAAATATACTTATATATAGACCCTATTATTAGTGGCATAGGGTTGTGTAGATATTTTTGACTCTTTAGGAACGTATCAGCTACAAGTACATAGTTATTTTTCTGCCTAATAAATCCTTTTATTTCTGGGTTAACAAAGATAGAAACTTACAAACTAATTAAATACTTAGTTTTAAATTTTTAATTGTTAGATAATAATAAAAAAATTATGGTATCTAAGATAAAATGGCACACCAGAACCCTTTATTAGGTAAAGACCTCTTCCAGAGACTCTTTTCTGCCTATTATAAGTATGTTTGTCACTGTCTAGTAATTATGCATAGTACAGTCAAGGACTTTCATTGTTATGCCACTATGGCACCCTGTCATAATGACAGCGTCAAACCACATGACAGAAATTACGCTTAAATGAATGATTAACGTTATGCGACAGGGGTCCATAGTGGCATAACAATTAAATTCCTTGACTGTACAAGCCTAGTGCTTTGATTTCAACTAGAACAATTAATGTGAGATTCCTTATTACTATTACTTATTTTGTTTTTCTTATCATTTGCAGGCTTAAGTTTTGGAGCACCAGCGTCCACAGCAAGCACAGGTCTAGGAGGCCTTGGGGGATTTGGCTTCGGTGCTGCCCCAACACAAAGCGGTTTTGGTTTCGGAGCTGCCACAACAAGCAGTGGTGGTTTATTTGGTAAATTGAAATTTCCAATTACTTTGTACGGAAATTACAGAGCCTCCTGATGGTTAGTGGGCTGTAAGGCCCATAAACAATTGCAATCTCGAGATTGCAATCCTAAGACTAAAAATGCCCTGCCTAACGTATGAGAATTCTGCAAAATGTGGTTACAGACTTATCAACAAGTTTATATACAGGAAAACATAATTCATCAATACAATTTTACTGTTGCTAGTGCTTAATGGCCATAAAAACAAAGTTGTTGTATTACTTAACTGTTAGTAGTATAGTAATATAGTGTAATAATTTCTATTGTTTGGTCACTATGGGAAGAAAAAAAAAATGCAACCTTGCCGTCAATCAAAATTTATACAGATCAATAAATAAGCTGAAATCCATAAACCCCCATCATAATATTCCACTAGTACCATAGAATTTGTCTGTCTGTTCCAGTACCATGTTCCCAAATAGCTCCTTTCCCCTCGGAGTTCACAATATCCCTATCACTCAGACGTTCCAAGCTATGCCCAGTTATGTCTTGAAGTCACCATATTGTGCTGACCAAAATACTGGATGTGAGGACGGGCCCTATCTAGTAAAGTGTGCCAGACAAGATCTGTACAAAACTATTTCACCATCTTGTGGCCCTTGTGGGTATGGTGAGATCATGTTTACTGTATTTAGATTAAGGAAATGTAGTGTTTATTAACCCCCGGACACAAGAAATAAGTTCAATCTGTGTGTGTTTGTGGCATAGTCAAACGGATGTACCTATGCAAATGCGGATTTTTTAAAGGAAAGTTAAATTAATTAATACATGTATTTATGAGTATTATTAAAAATACCTCACTTGATCCTGAAAGTACGTGATTATGAGTAATAATGGTAAATCGGCTTGTTTGGTTTTGTTTACATCTTTGCCTAATTCAAGTGACTTTATATTACCTCTAAATATTATATTAATATAATATTGTGTTATTTGCAGGTGGGTCGTTGGGAATGACTAGTACTGCAGGCACGCAACTTTCTACTACAGGTCAGTATTACATATCGTCCCTTTACTATCTCAACCTCGTATCTGATCGAATAGCTGAGTAGATTCTATGTATTCAATGTATGGGAATATCAAACAAATTAATAAAGTTTTAAAACTTGTGTGACATGATACATTAGGGTGTGATGTTTAAAGTTAACTACTCTCCCCCCCCTTCCTACGCCCGCTTCACCGTGAAATATGTCCCCATTAACGGTTTTTTGTCAAAAATGTTCCTTATTAAATTCTAAAAAGAAAAGGTTTTTTTTTTTTTTTGTAGGATCGACGGTTTTCAAGCTATAGCATCAGGTACCGGCCACTAATATATCGTCTTCGTACAGCGGCCGGGGGAGGGGGGAACTTTAAACACCACACCCAAATGTATCATGTCACACAAGTTATAAAACTTTATGAATTTGTTTGTCAAAAAACATAAAATACTCAACTAGAATAGTTATACAGGAAAAGCACTCTTGTTTCCTAAAGAATAAAGACTACTTTCCTATCTAACTATATGATCAGATACAAGTTTGAGAAAGTAAAGGGACCACATTTCGAGCTGTTACAAATTAAACCACATGTATATTTACCCACTAAGCCACACAACATTTTTGCTTTCAATCTGTCAGTTATTTTATAAGTTGTAAAAAAATATCACTATCAATCTATATAACTATCAAGGTATTTGGAGAACGCAAAAATAGTCTTAGACTCACTGTGCTGTTTTCGTTCTAGTGGCTCCTAGTCTTGGGCTTGGTGGTTTGGGTCACAGTGGTGTTGGTACAACCAGCGCCACTACAGGAGACAAGAGTAAGTATTGCCTGATATGTTACTTAACTGCAGTGTAGTTAAAGGAAAGGATATTTTGTTGTTTAATAATAGATTTTTATTAACTTGCAATGTTGAACCAATTCCTGATAATGGAACGGGGTAAAATTTGGAACACATGGAAACCCGATGTCATTGCAATATTATTGTATCTAAGAGCTGGTCTGATGATGGAGTTGGAAGATGGCGACAGGATATCCGCTATACTGAAAGAAAACGCACCATGTTGGGACTCATTACTTTAGTCTTGATAAGCAGATAATGACTTACCTAAAAAAAGTACAGTCTATAATAAAAGCTTGTTCTAAAATGTTTTTTTAATAGGAACTTATTACTTCAGGTGCATAAAATGTGTTGTTTTATGTTTAGGTGAACCGCCAAAACAAAATAAGCTGCCAAATGAAATTCTTACCAATGTCGAGTCATTCAAGGAGTTTGTCAAGAAACAGAAGTCTATGAGCTCCGATATCATGAGAGTGTCTATCAAACCCTTGCATAAGGTACGTGGTTTTTAATTAAGTAGTAACTACCTCTCCTTTTATTTTTAAGGCCCAGCCACACCGCTTGAGTGACGTGCACGTGCGCGTTCGCTTTCCAAGGTTTATTGCATAACTGTGTACATAGGTATTAATTAATTCTGATTCAAGAACCGATGTAATGCTAGGTCGTTCAATAAAATTGGTCTTTGCTTGTACTTCATTATCTACTGTCGGCAACAAGTTGAGTTCCATTGCAAATACATACAGTGGTGGCCACATAATTAGGGACACTTCTTTTTTTCCCATACTATTGCCTACAAATATGACTTTTCAATTTTGACCACTAATCAAAAAGTTCTCGACCAATTTTATTGCTAAATACATTTTACTTTACATAATTAACTAAGATTTAAACTGATGTACAGTGAACTACTATTAAAAACGGACCTTATAACTTATAAGGATTTAAAAACCAAGTGCTGACGCGTCCATACAAAATTCTACAACTTTGTATGAGCGTCGAATATTTATTTTTTCAAATCCTTATAAAATGAAAGATCCGATCTCAACAGAGATAAATTGTACATAAATTTAAACTTTACTTTATTAGTTAACGATAGGTGTAACTAAAAATATAATTAGCTAAGAACTTTTTGAATGGTTGTCAAAATTGAAAAGACATATTTGTAGGCAATTGTATGGGAAAAAAACAAGTGTTCCTAATTATGTGACCACCACTGTATATCAGGTGTATAATTCCAATCAGTTGCTAAACAACATTTCACAAATTAAATATTCCAGGATTAATTTCAGGACCATCTTGTAGAATCCTATAGGTTAGGTAAGTTTTATAAAAATCCTGAAATATTCACAGTTTCGGAAAAAAAACCGTGGTGCAAAACGATTTGTTTGCGAAATAAATCAACTTGTAAATCTTTTTTGCACAAATGATGGTAAAACATCAGTTGTATGTAAAAGTGAGTTTTACAAAGTAATACAGATGTAGTGAAATATCCTTTCACATCGTATTGTCTCGGAAATGTTCGTATTTGTCATGCTACTTCAGTCTGACTCAGTACCCACCAAGACAACGTGGGGGCACGTCGCATCGCGAGAGTGATAATCGATATTCAATTTCAATTTCAATTTATTTATTTTATAAAATCACACTGTACACAAAAACATCAGTTTCCGGCGGATCCCAAACTAGGCTGAGCCTGTATCTTGGGTATCCATGAGCACAGGTTATACATAAAAAAAAAACATATTTACAGGTGAAAACAGGTTGTAAATAATTTCCTATTAAAAGCTTAAAGTTACACAGCAGTGGAGTGAGTTAAGTACATTGTAAAATAAAATTAAGATCAAACTAACTAAAAGTACGAACAAAAATGAAAAATGAATTTAGGCATGCAGATATGAGTGCGCGCGCTAGTGGTGTGTGTGTGTGTGTGTGTGTGTGTATGTGTGTGTGTGTGTGTGTGTGTGTGTGTGTGTGTGTGTGTGTGTGTGTGTGTGTGCTCATGAAAGAGAGCAAAGGAGCTTTTCCGTGCCGCCATAGTTCAATGAAACCAGCCACAGCCTCAGAACCCGTTTCATTTCCGAACGCCGAAGTTGCCTTACATTGCAGGACTTACACACCATGTTATACGTGTGGGGAAAGGAGAAGGATGGAAAACGTCTGGCAAAGGATGATACAGTTTTTGGAATAGGAGCCCTGAAAACTCGTTTGCGTAGCAACTCGTCAAGACTGTGCGACTTAGTTAAACTTGAGTGTGTTTGAGTAACAGCCTTTAGAACGAACAGTTGTCTCACTCTAAGAAAATAAGTTTCAAGATAAAGCGTGTCAGTTGGGAATCTATAAGGTTTGCGGAACATGACCTTGATCACAGCTCTATGAGCCCGCTCCAGCGGCAGCATAGTTGTTTTGGCTGCAGCACCCCAAACTCCTATACGGGTCCATATTGGCTCACCTAATTATTTTTACTCATAACGACTCATAAGTCCTAATTATCGCAACTCCTAACGTATTTATTTCAGCAACTGTTACATTTTCAGGATTTTTATAAATCAAACCTAACCTAACCTAGTCTTATCTACACATTGAATATTTCAGAACTTCTGAAAAGTTTACGGTTCCAGCGGTATAAAAAATTCATTTTCGGAGTTCCGATAATAGGAGTTGCAATTTTAGTTGAACTTTAGCGCTCCCCTCCTATACAGTACTGCAAAAGGGACTGACACAGGACATAGTAAACAAGGTACAGCACATGGGTGGGAGAGCAGTCGCGTAGTCTTTTCATAATGAAAATTAGTTTTCTGATTCTACTAGACAGGGTACTTATGTGTTCTTTGAAGGTTAGGTGCTGGTCTATAGATAGTCCCAAGTACTTCATCGAAGTACTTCTTTTTATAGACATACACGAACAGGGAGTTGTCTGGCTGTCAGATGAGAGAGGACAAATGCGACTACATGTGTGAACCCTGATATCTGCGCCGCTAATTGGAGTGCCTGCTGCAGACTTGGAAAAGGTTACGAAATGAGATTTGTCTACATTAAGAGTAAGAACATTATTGTCGAGCCACTTAGCCATTGTCGACAATCCTCTTTCAGCTGAGTTAAGAGCCTCATCCCAAGTTTCCCCATGGAAGAGCACGGCGGTGTCGTCTGCGTAGCAAATTATGTCCGCATTAGGGAGGTTCAAGGCCAAGATGTCATTCATATAAATTATGAAAATTGTGGGACCGAGGATGCTCCCCTGCGGGACGCCAAAAGTGACTGGAAGCTGGTTGCTACGCATATCCCCAATTTTAACGATCTGTCGCCGATTACCAAGGTAACTGCGGAACCAATCAAGAGCCACTCCTCTGACACCGAGAGCGTCCAGTTTCTTGAGTAGTAGGCTGGTCGAAATGGTGTCGAAGGCCTTTGCGAGGTCTAAGAAGACTCCAATGCATTTATTGTTCCCGTCAAGGCTACTGGAAATTAGATAAGTAAGTAAGACAGATGCGTCCTCAGTAGATTTACCGGGTCTGAAACCAAACTGGCTCGGGGAAAAAAGAGAGTACTTTTCAAAGAAGCGGATCAGTCGCGAGTTTACTACCTTTTCTAAGATCTTTGAGAAAATGCTTAATAGAGAGATGGGCCTGTAATTATTTGGTGTGATTTTAGAACCACTTTTGTGAATAGGAGAAACTAAGGCCAGCTTCCAGTCCTCGGGAAATTGGCCCGATGAGAGACTAAGATTACGAAGGTAAGTTAGAGGTTCGAGAATGACGCTCTTGATTTGTTTGACAAGAAAAGGCTTAAAGCCGTCAATTCCTGGAGCACTATCTGGTTTAAGTTGGGAGATATATTTATCGACTTCAAAAACATCTGTTGGTTGTAAGAAGAGGGAGTTCAGCATCATATTGGGAGGCTTAAAATCATCAACAACCTGGTCATGAGATTTGCAGAGTTTATTTAAGATGCTATCAGCTAACCTCTTTCCCGTCCCAGCAAAGAGCTGATTGCAGGTGTCGATAGACCGTTTGGCCGATGACTCCGTTTTTAAAAGTTCAAAAGCATCGTTGCTGCAGTTGGGTGTTTCGCAAATGGTCTTAAAGGTTTGCCACAACTTTTTAGAATTGTTTTTATTTTTAACTAGTTGGTTATTGTCATATTCAACTTTGAGATTATATAAAAGATTACCACAGAAATTTCTGTATCGGGTATAGGTTTTAAGCAGAATGACATTATCTGGCGACACCCTTACCTGGCAATGCAACCTATCCCTGTGCTTAATACATCTTATTATTCCGGGCGTAATCCAGGGTTTGGTATTAAATTTAGATCGGCTAAGTCTTATATCATGTGTATGTTTATCGATGGCCGACGAGATTATTTTATTGAAATTAGAAACGCCATCGTTGACATTAGAGGCCGCTAACACCGCTGACCAGTCAGCAGATCTAAGGTCTTCGGCAACAGCCGAGTAGTCAGTTTTTTTAATCCATCGATTGTCCTTTTCCTTCGAATAGGGGGGCGAGGAAGAAAGGCCGGCAAAGACCAGATCGTGATCGGTAATAGAGCACCTGCAGACGCCTCCTACTGACTCAGATTTCGCTTTTATAAATATATGATCTATTTCCTCTTCTAACCTAAGCAATGCCATAGACGACGGAAATCAAGGAGGTTATTTGGAAGTCATTCAGGGTCATCCTTTCAATAATAATAATATCGATTTTCAGTAGCGTTGGGTATAAATTACACATGATGTGAACGCTCCCTATAGCAAAAGTCTGGTAACGAGGCATTTTAGTGTATTGTGTGTATATGAGTCTGGAGAAATGAGTACGTAAGTGCAAACAGATGAGGTAAATTATTAATACAGTAATAAAAGAGGACAAGAGAACTTGAACCCGCAGGTCCAAACGCGTACAAAACCTAACGTGTGTTCGAATCTTCAAACGGGTCCAGTATTCCGCTACGCACAGCCGGTTCCCCTCCAAAAACTTTTTTGAGGTCTGCAAGGCAGCGTATGACGCATGCCGGAGAACCCTCTTGCTTTCGGACAAGTACGAGGGGTGCCTTTTAAGTACTGTCGTTTGAAAAAACTAAAGACAATTTAAGTGTTAAATGGTATTTATTGTTTTTCAAAGTAATCACCGTGATATGTAATACACTTTTTCATTCGATCGAACCAGTTTTCGAAACACTTATTCCATTCCGAAGTCGGGGTCTCCAAAATGGCCGTTTTGTATGCCTCAATCGTTTCTTCAGGCGTCCGGTACCGTTGACCACGAAGTCGTTGCTTGATTTTTGGAAAAGTGAAGAAGTCATTAGGGCTTAAGTCTGGACTGTACGGCGGGTGATCCAAATTTTCGACGTTTTGTTCTTTTAAAAACGCAATTGTCTGCCGGGCGGTGTGCGAGCTAGCATTATCGTGGTGCAGTACTATACGACGTCTTGGGTTATTTTTTCGGAACTCGCCGATAACTTCTGGTAAACAAACAGTGGTATACCAGTCAGCATTAACTGTTTTACGATCTTCGAGCACGATGGTCGCAACGTGGCCACTTTTCGCTACAAACGTGGCGACCATTTTTTTCGAAGTGCTCCGTGAGCGTATTACTTTGGTCGGTTTTGGCTCATCTTGAAACACCCAAACAGTCGACTGCTGTTTAGAATCCGGATTCGTCACCACTGATAATGTCATAAACGTGTTTAGAGTCTCCTCGGTTGAATTGCCGCAGAGTTTTGCGGCACCATCTAACGCGAGCCGTTTTTTGGTCTTCACTAAGTAAATGTGGTATCCAGCGTGAGATCATTTTTTTTACACCTAAGTGATCATGCAATATATTTTGAACACTGGTCCCTGAAATGCTTAATGAAGCTTCTATCTCGCGGTATGTCGCATGGCGATCTTCGACGATCAGTTGCCGTACAGCATCAATGTTTTCCTGGGTTACAGCTGTTTTTGGTCGGCCTTCACGATGCCTATCACTAAGACTAGAGCAACCACGTTGAAATTCCAAATACCAACGTTCCACAGTCCTGATGCATGGTGCTTCATTTTTAAAAACCGTAGTCAGCTCTTCAAAGCACTGAAGACGCGTTAAACCCCTTTTAAAGTTGTAAAATATTATCGCACGTAAATTTTCCTTCGAAATTTCCATTTTCACAACCGACTTGTCAACTTTGAACCGACGCTGTACTAAAACGAATCTGCCGATCTCGAGACATTCTTTTGTTTTTGAATTCTAAATTCAAATATTTCAAGATGATACTAGTTTATTTTTAATAATCACGGGAGTTTTGCAAACGACAGAACTTAAAAGGCAGCCCTCGTATGGAGCCGTTGCGAATCCAGCAGAATTTGTAGCCAGCATTATTTTTTTGAAGGCGAGCTTCACGAAATAACAAGCGATTCGTTTTCGTAAGTCGTTCATTAAAAAACAGCTTAGTGGAAGGCCCTGGGACTCCGACATCAGCCGATGAAAGGTGTCGGCGCGACTTGGCCGCCGCTAAAAACTCGTTACGTTTGTCTTGGCGCACAAATCTAGCCACTAAGGGTCGGGGGCCTGAATTAGAGGGGCCTGTTTTACTTTGGCGGGAGCCAACGCGGGCAACAAAATCGAGATCGTCGGGATCTAGGCTTATTCCAATTTTAGTCGCAGTTGTTAGGACAAGATGCTGGGTAGATTCGTTTGGTGATTCAGTTAAACCCATAATCTCGACCTCGCTGCGTAGCGCAGATTGCTCTCGATTGTTTAGAAGGTCCTCGAGTTGGTTAACTTGCTTGTTGTTGTTAAGCTCCTGGACCTCAAACGCTTTAAGTTTGGAGTCAGACTCCGATAATCTAGCCTCAACGGCATCCAGTCGCGACGAGCAAGCGACAAAATTCGCGGAAAGGGTCCTCAAATCCTCCTTTATCTCAGATAAATCCACCCGCATTAATCTCAATTCTGACGCAAGCGCCGAAATCGACTCGCTTTCGAGGCTAGGCTCCCTCGACGGGACACTCGGGACCGGTAACGCAACCTTACGGTTTTGAGCGCGCAAAGTAACATTTGCATTCAGATCGTCAGCGGAGTTGGCCGCGCGCACAGGTGTGTTAGCGTTCCCTAATTTAGGTTCATTACACTGACACACCGGGCAACACCAGTTTTGTTGTTGTAATTTTGAGATCTGCTTAAAATCAGAAATGATGACGCAAATGGAGTGATATGTACCGTGACATTTAGTGCATTTCAGACATTGCGATTTTTTTGATCTCCTTACAGCAAGCAGCGCAGATTGCAGATAGGCTCAACGCAATTTGAAAGTGTTAAAATTCTCGCCTTATCCAGTAGTTGCATTCAACGGTATGTTGTCGGCTGTGATCGGCGCAGTTCGGAAGCAATCGTGAGCCGCTCGGAGACAGACTCAGCAGGCTAATGCACTAGAGCGAGATGCGCAGCTCGAGCTCTGGACGGATCGTGCGACGGCACCGCAGAGAGGGATAAAACACCGCAGCCTATCTCTTTTCCCCGAGGCGAAGAGGTGCAGCGGTCGCGCGCGATTTAATGTAAGCAGATTTAAGTTCGAAAAAGCACCGCACAGACTAATGACCCGTAACTAAGTTAGTATAAGTGTCCAATTACTGTGAACTTTAAGTTTATTTTTAAGCACAACACACGTACGCGACCTTCTTTTACACTGGCTTTGACCGTACTCTCCAAATATTATGGAGTGGTTAATACCAGAGTATTTTTTTGTCAATTAAGATTAAGTTTGTTTTCAGTTCTTTTTAATAATCATGCCGAAAGCATTAACACCTAAGGAAACCTTTAGATCGGCATGCCTATGAAATTATTTTCAACATTTATTTATATTTCTTCTTGTTTACCAACACCTGATTTTTATATATTTGATCGTGGTGGTTTTAACATCTCGGTGTGATATACTTCAAACTCGTGGTTTGACATTTGACACTGATAACTAAAGTACTCTATTTATTACAAACATGTCACTTAATAATTCAATAATTCATAGACACGTTGGCATCATTCGGAAGTAGACATGAGTTCCGAGTTTTCACGATGTGAAAGGATTATTCATTAGATCTGTACACAGTGCTCCCAGTTTCTTAATAGCGATCGGCAATCTTCGTTTTTGTATGACACACGAGTGACAAATATACTGTCAGCTGCGAGTCCGAGTGTGATAGCCAGTGATCGGAATAGGTAGAGCTAATTTGCCTAAACTTGACGCATATTCATTCATGCGTGAGAGAGATGGGAATACATTATTGAATGAACATGCATCAAGTTTAGGCAAATTAGCTCACCTATTTCCGATCACTGGTGATAGCAATAGCCAGCCGAATGCTATTAAGAAGCTGGGAGGATTGTACTTGTATTTTCTCCCTTTCTCCGACCCCTTTTTTAATAAACGGACTACAAACCTATTCTATTTATTTTCCTTTTTCCTTTTCTGTCATTCAAATGTCACAATGACGGGTCACCTTTATATGGACGAAATATGTTTGGCAAATGTATCCTTTTCCCAACCGTTTCATTTGCCAACCAGCTTTTTTTTCTTTAACCTTAAATATTTCAGGGTTTTTATAAAAACTAGCCTCACCCAACGTATAGGAGGGTTCTACACGATCGCACTGAAAGAAATCCTGAAATATTTACAGTTACAGAAAAAAAAATGGGTCGGCACATGCAACTGTCGGGAAACGATACATTTTGCCAAACATATTTCGGCCAAACAGCAGGATACCCACGATGACAGATAAGAACCGAGCATATTTTAAGCGTATTGTGCGTTTATGAATAAGAGGGGTATGGAGCGGGCGGCGTTGACGCCGTTGCCATCGACGCCCGAGGGGTTAATACGGCCGTTTCCCCCAGGTGTCGCAAGAAGCAGAGTCGACGCTGCGGCAGGCGCTGTCGCTGAGCAGCGAGGTGTCGCGCGCGCGCGCCGCCGCCGCGCGCCTGCGCACCGCCGCCGTGGCCGCGCTCTCGCACGCCGAGAACTGCGCCCGCGACGCCATCGGTAACTCACATGGTCTCTGTCCCTGAGCAGCGAGGTGTCGCGCCTGCGCACCGCCGCCGTGGCCGCGCTCTCGCACGCCGAGAACTGCGCCCGCGACGCCATCGGTAACTCACATGGTCTCTGTCCCTGAGCAGCGAGGTGTCGCGCCTGCGCACCGCCGCCGTGGCCGCGCTCTCGCACGCCGAGAACTGCGCCCGCGACGCCATCGGTAACTCACATGGTCTCTGTCCCTGAGCAGCGAGGTGTCGCGCCTGCGCACCGCCGCCGTGGCCGCGCTCTCGCACGCCGAGAACTGCGCCCGCGACGCCATCGGTAACTCACATGGTCTCTGTCCCTGAGCAGCGAGGTGTCGCGCCTGCGCACCGCCGCCGTGGCCGCGCTCTCGCACGCCGAGAACTGCGCCCGCGACGCCATCGGTAACTCACATGGTCTCTGTCCCTGAGCAGCGAGGTGTCGCGCCTGCGCACCGCCGCCGTGGCCGCGCTCTCGCACGCCGAGAACTGCGCCCGCGACGCCATCGGTAACTCACATGGTCTCTGTCCCTGAGCAGCGAGGTGTCGCGCCTGCGCACCGCCGCCGTGGCCGCGCTCTCGCACGCCGAGAACTGCGCCCGCGACGCCATCGGTAACTCACATGGTCTCTGTCCCTGAGCAGCGAGGTGTCGCGCCTGCGCACCGCCGCCGTGGCCGCGCTCTCGCACGCCGAGAACTGCGCCCGCGACGCCATCGGTAACTCACATGGTCTCTGTCCCTGAGCAGCGAGGTGTCGCGCCTGCGCACCGCCGCCGTGGCCGCGCTCTCGCACGCCGAGAACTGCGCCCGCGACGCCATCGGTAACTCACATGGTCTCTGTCCCTGAGCAGCGAGGTGTCGCGCCTGCGCACCGCCGCCGTGGCCGCGCTCTCGCACGCCGAGAACTGCGCCCGCGACGCCATCGGTAACTCACATGGTCTCTGTCCCTGAGCAGCGAGGTGTCGCGCCTGCGCACCGCCGCCGTGGCCGCGCTCTCGCACGCCGAGAACTGCGCCCGCGACGCCATCGGTAACTCACATGGTCTCTGTCCCTGAGCAGCGAGGTGTCGCGCCTGCGCACCGCCGCCGTGGCCGCGCTCTCGCACGCCGAGAACTGCGCCCGCGACGCCATCGGTAACTCACATGGTCTCTGTCCCTGAGCAGCGAGGTGTCGCGCCTGCGCACCGCCGCCGTGGCCGCGCTCTCGCACGCCGAGAACTGCGCCCGCGACGCCATCGGTAACTCACATGGTCTCTGTCCCTGAGCGGCGAGGTGTCGCGCCTGCGCACCGCCGCCGTGGCCGCGCTCTCGCACGCCGAGAACTGCGCCCGCGACGCCATCGGTAACTCACATGGTCTCTGTCCCTGAGCAGCGAGGTGTCGCGCCTGCGCACCGCCGCCGTGGCCGCGCTCTCGCACGCCGAGAACTGCGCCCGCGACGCCATCGGTAACTCACATGTTCTACGAGGGTCGTCCACACGAGAAATTAGTGTGGCGATATTTTTCCAAAAATCTTTTTTTTCTGGTAGCAGATCTTCCAGTCGCGATTTTTCCGATTCGTGATTTTACCGTATTTTTTTTTCCCCATTCTTAATTCTTCCTGGTCGCATATTTACCATTGGTATTAAGCAGAAATAGGTAAGTAAGTTTAGGTTATGTTAGTTTTGCAGCAGGCCCGAAGGGCCAAACCACCCAGAAGTAGGAGCTCCGTCTACTGTGAAAATGATATAACTATTCAGAAAATACAGATTGGAAAAATTATGATATTGGAATTATTTCTGCTGAGATAAAAATCTTTGGCAAAAGAAGCTAGGTACCTACTGAAAAAAAGACTGATACATTTTGTGAATGGAAATATCGCTTGCAGTAAAATTCGATTTTCGGAAAGTCATCGCCACACTCCTCGAAATAACTATTAGATAGATAATAACCCCTGATATGGTGACCCCCTCTGTCAGAGCTGATATCTCTTAACGGCTCGAACTATTTTGTTGAAACCTAGCTAAGAACCACTGCTAGAAAACCTACTTTCAAATAAAACCGCATACAAATCGGTTCACCTGTTTAAGAGCTACGGGGCCACAGACAGACACACGTCAAACTTAGAACGCCCCTCTTTTTGCATCGGCTGTTAAAAACAAAAGTGGTCTCTCCTATGGTCAATAATTAAAGGTTAAATGCAAATAAGTTATGTTGTTATTTGATGAGACTAAAGTTAGACTTGACGCCGTTTATGCGGATGTGGGTTCAGCCAGAAAATTAGGCCATACAAACTTTAACTTCCGGAATGTCCACAGTAAAGATGATAATCTAAATCTGTGTATGACCCATGAGCTATCTTGTATCTACTGTCGTTTACAAAGAAATTGATCCACTTTTACACCTTATTGCATCGTAATTAGGTTCAAACATGGATACATCTCTATGTAGTTGGCTGTACAGTGAAACAAATGGATCTCTACTCTAGGTCACTACAGGGTGGAACCTAAGTCGTGGTCACAATGATCACCTCTGTGGTCTACCCACGAATATGAACAACTTTCACTATGGGACCAACTCTGAAATCCCGAAAAAATAATCAGCTGTTTCATAGAAAAGTTCAATACTTACTCGACCAAAATGTATGAAGCAGCTGTTTTTTTTTCTTGATTTCAGAGTTGGTCCCATAGTGAAAGTTGTTCATATACGTGGGGTCGTGGGTAGACCACATAGGTGATCATTGTGATCACGACTTAGATTCCACCCTGTATATTACTACTTCAAAGTGACAGTCATTAGTGTGTATTTCAGAATTACTTTTCCATTGACTAAAATAAAACATTCAAAATTTTTGAGTGTCTCCGTCTTCACTGGTGAATCCATTTCAGGTGGCTAAAAGACTATTAATTTTTTGTGGAGGATTACCTGGAATGTTGGAATTTTTTGTGGGGCATAATAAAAATGCGAAAGTGTTCTACTAGCTAGACGAGCTGTCTATTCTTGGTTTGTAGAGTGACTTCTTCACCTTTTGGTAACATTTTTTGTTTCAATGTTTCTTACCCGGAGTTTTTATCAATAACATGCTTTATGTAAAATACTTTATCATCGTCTACAAAATAATACTTCCAAAAAAATACGCATTTACGAGAGCGATCACTAGTATAGGGAAAACCATTTATAAGAGAGTTTATCGATACAGGAACTCCGTACCATTCATTCAATTTTGCTCCCTAAATTCCGATGTCTGGTAATTACTATAGAAAATACTAAGTAAAAGACAATATATTATAACTACACGAGTCTTTCGACGAACCTGGGGATAGTCACAATTTTTTTTTCTTTTAACTGGGTTTTAGGGTTTGTTATAGACCTATCTATATGATTGGATGTACTTGTGCAGGCACGGAGCTGGAAGGCATCGCACCGCCCGGCTACATCAAGGAGCTGCTGAGCGAGTTGGAGCAGCAAATCATCACGTTCCGCCGACAGATGGAGGTAGCGGACAAACAGATGCAATCCTCGCCCAAGCTTCTCACCGAACAAGGTAACAATACGTCTGTATAGAGGAAAAACCCATTAAGTAGGGACATATAGGTAACTTACTAAAAACTTGATGATGATGATGATGATGATGATGATGATGATGATGATGATGATGATGATGATGATGATGATGACGATGACGATGACGATGACGATGACGATGACGATGACGACGACGACGACGATGACGACGACGACGACGACGACGACGACGACGACGACGACGACGACGACGACGACGGCGACGACGACGACGACGATGACGATGATGATGATGATGATGATGGGGATGATGATATTGATGATGATAGGCCGCTGGTCGATCGGTTTTTCGATCATTCCGCCCGGTTCGCCTTGGTTGAGCCGTAGATTACTGGCCCGATGACGCTCAAATACAGCACGGATCCCATCTGCTTGCTTTCCTACAGAACAGAAGTGCTTTCTGGGGTTTACCATGACATGGCTAAGCAATTCAGTTTACGGTGGGAGAACCAGACTCCCTTGTACGAGGGGCGGCTGATAAGTAATCTCCTTGGTCAGAAATATATACAAAAATAATGCTGGCTGGTATGGATTTATATTCGTTTGTTATTCTATTTTCAAAATGTATTACATTCATTTGTTTATTGCATCACGTTTATTTGTCTCCTACAATTGTTTCAAACATGTCGGTAGAAAAAGTGAAAATGGATAAAATCGAGCAGCGTGCGGTGATTAAGTTTTTGACTAAAGAAGGGAATACGCCTTCGGAGATCAGACAGCGTATGTTACGTGTGTTTGGCAGTTTGTGTTCTTCCGAATTTGTTATAAAGTTTTGGTCAAAGCAGTTTAAGTTAGGTCGTGAGAGTCTGGAAGATGATCCTCGTAGCGGAAGACCAGTTTCGGCCGTCACCGATGAAAATGTAGCCAGGGTGAAAAAAATTATATTAGAGGACCGACGAGTGAAGCAGTGGGAGATAGCTAGAGATGTGGGCGTCAGTAAAGAGCGAGTCAATGAAATAATTCATGAGCATTTGAACATGTCCAAGGTTAGTGCACGTTGGGTCCCCAGAATGTTGACTGCATTTGACATGGAGAGGCGTGTCAAATGTTGCGAAGAGTTTTTGGAGATGAGTCGAGGGAAAGAGGAAGAAATAATTTCTAGAATTGTAACATGTGATGAGACTTGGATTCGACAATGGGACCCGGAAAGTAAGCAAGAGTCGTTACAGTGGAAATTTAAGGATGAGAAGGCGCCTCGGAAATTCAAGGTCTGTCCATCGGCAGGTAAACTTATGGCTACAATCTTTTGGGACACAGAAGGGATTTTGCCCATAGATTATTTACCGAAGAAAACTACAATGAATGCTGATTATTACTCAAACTTACTATACCAACTAAGAGAGACAATAAAAGAAAAACGGCGAGGTAAACTAAACAAAGGTATTCTGATTTTGCACGATAACGCACCAGTGCATACCGCCCGCACAACGAAGCTAGCAATTAAAGACAATGGCTTCGAAACCATTGACCACCCCCCTTATAGTCCAGATTTAGCCCCCTGTGACTATTTTCTGTTTAGACTTCTCAAGAAAGACCTCAGGGGACGAAGGTTTATGACCGATGACGAAATGAAGGCTGCGGTTACTGACTTTTTTGACGACAAACCGAAAGATTTTTTTTTTAATGGTTTAAATTCAATATTTGAAAAATTTAATAAGTGCATTTTACTAGCAGGGGACTATATAGAAAAATAAAAAAAAATTAGCCACGACAGTCTTTTGTTTCATTGTTAGGTAGATTACTTTTCAGCCGCCCCTCGTAAATACTATAGCTCTGTCCCTTACACTCATCTTAAATTATACTTCTTAGCCATGTCATAGTAACCCCCCCTGTAGGTTAATGTTTTTAAGTGCTTCCGTCGATAACTCATCCGCCCCGAATGTGCGGTATCTCAGAGACGAGTACATGAAACACTCTACTAGAATTTGTTTGCTTATCTCCTCTTTGCCACAGTGATGGGTATTGGGGGTCCTGTTTAGTACAGGTTACCTTTAGGTATCTGTTGAAGGGGCAGTGTCCAGTCAATACTCCTATTAGTATGCTGGGATTGATTGTACTTACCAAGATTTAGTGTAAATATGTGTCATGAGCGCTTCTTAGTTAGTGTATAATTAATTACTACCCTAATAAAGGGCGAAGTCTAGATGACGACGTTGTGTAAGATTAATAAACTCGTGTGGTTAAATGCACACTGGATTAGCAATCCGTGCCTTACTCTCCTTGGTGAATAAACTATGATCTTACCCAATTGGATTAATGACTTAATGAATGTTGTCCTCAGAGCTGACGTTGGGCATCCGGCGCATGCACGAGTCGCTGGTGGCGCTGGCGGGCCGACTGCAGGCGGTGCACGCGCAGGTGGAGGCGCAGAAGGAGCAGTACCTCAACCTCCGGAAATACGTGCTCAAGGACTCCACAGACGTCTTCAATTCCATCTCTAGTAAGTATCACAACTCTTAACACAGATTATATACTAGTTACTTCGTAACAGATACGACACTCGCCGCCACCTACCGTTATAATTACCTACGGGCTGGTGTATCCCCGTAGACACAAATATCAGTTGACTGTCAAAATTTGGACGTAGCGTTTGTACGTCTTAATATCTGTAATGTTAAGCCGTTGTTACGAGATCTAAGAGAAGTAAACAAACTATTTTAAGTATCACATTTTTTACAACTAATTGAATGTAATAATTTTGTTTTCTAGCGAGTGCCAGCCTAGATCAAATCCTGCGTGACGCGGAAGGGACCCGCAAGAAATCCAAGTCGGGACACAATGACAGCCTCGGCCGCGCTGTGCTTTCCGACCCGAAAGCTGCTTTAGGTACACAATTGTTACTCTTATTTTCTTTGCAGCAGAGGAGTGTTTCAGATATCTAATAGACTTAAGTCCATTGCTCATCATCATAGCGAGAAGTGTTATTGTTTTACAACAAGTACAGTCAACAGCATAAAGAAGTGATAATTTATGTACCTTGTCACTTTAACGTCGTGTTTGAAATGTCATACAAAATTGTGAAACGATTGAAAGCGACGAGGTACATAAATGATCACTTGTTTATGCTGTTGACTGTACCGTGGTCCGAGAAAAGCAGCGGTAGTTACCTTTGCACTCCCCCGCGGTCGACATGTACTAATTAGTTATTTCAACTTAAGTATATTACCCGATGCACTTACGGTGAAGGAAAAACATCGTGAGGAAACCTGCACATTCGAACAGCTGAGTGTGTACGAGGGTAATTACACAAAAGGTCCTAAAGGGGTCGAAGTGTATCCGAAAGCGCGGCGCCCATCTGTAAAATAAGATGAGATGCCTTTGCGCTAGTTACAATCCATAAAGCCTCATTAGCTATTACCCTCTATTTATTTATTTATCTACACTCATATCATAAACCCTCTATGATGCGTTCAGAAACCGCAAATTATGACCAGCATAATAATCAACTCTGTTGTTAGAGGAATTTTTTTATCTGCGGCAGTAATCTTATCGATTCTTAAGAACATCAATTTCGATGTTCTTATGACATTCAAATTTGGAACATCTCTGAAAAACAAAGAAATTTGATTTGCACTCTATTCTAATATCAGTCGAGATGACGTTTAGTTCGAAATGAATTGTCAATTTGCATACAAATTTGTCAAATGTCGCACGTAAGTAAGATATCGAACGATATGATAGTTGGAGCCGACTCTAGTTTGTCTCTGAATTTAAAAAAAAACTATGACAGCTGCCAGAAAACTATTCAAACTTTTCATTACCGCCATTACCGGTTAAAATTTAATATGCGGCTCCTGAATACATCATGGAGGCTGCTGATATTTGGGTAGATAAAGTAGTGTATGCAACTGTACATAATTAGGCCTTAAAACACTCGTGTGATCCTATTATGAAACTCGCTGACGCTCGTTTCATAAAACCACACTCATATTTTAAGGCCTCTCATTATGTATCAGTTGCATAAACTACTATTACTAAGGATGTAAACGATACAAATGTCATTACAATTCATAAAAACAGTAAATTTATACAGACATACAGCAAATTACAGACATCTATCTATAAGCTGAAATTAAAGAACATAACTTCAGATACCTACAAGGTAGTTAAGTAAACAACTAAAGACTATAATGATTATTACAGTAGCCAAACCTACTTGCTCAGTTAGCGACTCAGGTGACCCGAGGGCTTATGGCCTAACGCACTCGCAATCGCAATCGTTTTCATTTTGACAGTCCGAAGGAGAGTCTGCCTTCAAAATGAAAACAATTGTTTCACTTTGAAGTCGATTGCGATTGTGAGTGCGTTAGGCAATAGCGACGCCGCTCTATACTCCGGCAATTTACACATCCGAATGCCTATGCCTATAATAATCATAGATTAGGTAGGTGGGATTAGGGTCTACCCACACCTATCGACGAGGAATCGGCGTTAGCTGATCAAAAAACTCTTTAGGTCTACGCAATAAGAGCGAAACAAACGTCAATCGGCTTGGCCGACGCGAAACGACGTTTATCGACTGGAAATTCTTCGTTCTGTTCGCATCCATACGACCCTGTTAGCAGCCAACCGCACGCATTCGCATTCGTACATCGAGTACCGCCGATCGTCGCCAGCGAGGGCTGAATAGATCCGACCTCGGCCGAGTACCTACGATGAGAGCCGATTACAGCTGGCGACAGCCATTCAGCGTCGATAGGTTTGTGGAGACCCTTACGTTTACATAGAGGGCTATCTGACGTCTCGACGAGTCTCGAGAGCCGACCGTAGGTTTACAACTGCTGCGATAGCAAATCGCAGGCGATCGCGCGTCTCTGCGGCCGTACCGAGGATGAGACTGCTGAACGTAGGTTTACAACCGCTGAGATGGCCGATCGGCTAAATGCGAGTAGTGTGGTGTAAAACACTCGGCGAAAGCCGATTCCGCGTCGATAGGTGTGGGAAGACCCTTACCGAGCGACTATACTGTATTTTTAGATTCAACAACACTTAATGCTATGCGTTATCTATTATGACAGGATGATTATGCATGTTTTTATTACAAATATAACTTTTTAATGTTTGCAGGAAGCATATCACAGTTGGCTGGACCAACGCCTTTCAGTGCGTTGACCAACTCCTTGTCACCTTTCCCTGGAATCGACGCTAGCGGTAAGATATCCCTGTCTCAATCTCAATCCTATATTATTTAACTGTTATGTTGATGTAGAACTTGAAGGATGTCTTCGTCCGGTCTTTGGGAGCTGTGGTGAAGCCAACACACGTGCTTGTATAATAGTATTACATTGATTTTAGCGATTATAATATATTTAACGGTTTACCCGTTCATACGATGTGTCAATCGTTTCGGTTACTTCTTCAACGGGTTACCCAACAATTACGATAAGCCTATTGAGCCAGGAAAACTTAACGGTAACCCTTTAGTAACCGCTTTCCGAATGTTGTTGGGTTTGGTATTTTTTTACCGACTGTAATTGCACTCTTAACCCCTCTTAATCTTTTAGTATTGTTTAGATATTTTTTTTGGGTTTATCATAAGTATATCATAATCCGAAGAGACTAGAACTTAGTATTTTTCTCCTCTCCAGGGGTTTGTGTAGCATAAAATTACTTTTTTACAGTATATTTAAACTATTCGAAATAGTCGTTAGTGCCCGATTTGATTGCAAAGGGGTTAATGTTAATCTGGTTATGACCCAGGCGGCAGCAGCTGGCAGCCGACCCCGGCGGCCGCGGCGCCGGCGCCCGCGCCGCTCCCGTTCGCGCCCTCGCCGTTCGCGCCCAGCGACGGCTCCTTCCAGCTGCAGAAGCCGCCCGGCAAGCGCGGGAAACAATGATATTGGCGCTAAACCCCACGCGGGGTTACCATAGAGTTATACAGCCGATTACACTAAGCGGGGTTTGTCACGAGCAATGTGTTTTGCATTTATTTTTAGACCGAGCAACACTGGTTGCGAGCGCGCAGACGTGCCCGTGCGCTTTCTACTGCGTTGTATAGTATGAATCCTCCTACAATATGTCACATCGCTTGCGTGACGTACGCGTGCACGCATCTGGTGTGGCTCGGCCTTTAATGTGTGCGAAGGCTTAGAGCTTTTAAGGCCCAGCCACACCGGATGTGTGCGCGTAGACGTGACGTGCGTCTGCGCTTTCCACTGCGGTGTATATAATGAATTCTCATACGACATGTCACTATACAACGCAGTGGAAAGCGCACGCGCACGTCACGTCTACGCGCACGCATCCGGTGTGGCTGGGCCTTTAGATTCAAGATGAGCATCTTAGCTAGGTCTCGAGTAAGATATCTGTCTCAAGATACGTCAAGTCGTTTCACTACAATTTAATACAGCTCTTAAAGCTCCAGCCCCCTATTGCTCACCGATATCAGCCATAGGTGACAGGTGACCTTTATACAGTATAAAACCAAGTCGCTTCCCGCCGCCTGTCCCTTTGTATATACACGTAGATCTTTCTAACTATGCCACCGATTTTAATGCGGTTTATATCAATAGATAGAATGATTCAAGAGGAACCTTCCTAATGTATAATAAATACTGGTTTATATACGGGCATTACAAAAAACTCACATAAACCGAAGCTAAGCGAGGGCGGGTCGCTAGTTTAATATAGATTACAAAGTCGACACACAGCTAAGGGTCACCTGTCAGCTTAATCAAATAGGGGGCAGGCCGTCCCAGACAATATGCCGCCATTTAGAAATGGTCCGCCATGAGATGGGCCTCAGCGAGCGACTGCACAGTGATGTGACACTGACTGTTCCCCTCCCCGAGTCCCGTACACTTTCGACGGAGGGCTCATTAATATCAAAGCCATAGATCTCATTTGTAAAACGCAAAACTCTGAATTTCTCTCGCTGTGGGATCGGTGTGTTAGGTAATGCACAGGTTTTATACGCAAAAGTGAATTTTAATCACGATGATGATCAGTACAGCAAGTACCTTATCGTGTTGCTACAAAGACTGACAATATTAGACACTTGTTTTAGAAAATATCAAGTCATGGGGCCGTGTTTATAATCTGATCAAGTAGTTTCAAGATACTGTAAGAAAATGACATTTTATCAGATGAGATTGTTTTGACGAGGCGGTAGCCTACTTGGTAGCAGGGACCGGAAAACCCCTTCATTTGAGTAACCCTATCCATAGGGTAACTCTATTATTTGGGTACCCTATCGATGAGGTTACCCTATGATTGAGTTACTTTTAACGTTAGGGCGAACGCCTTTGAATTAGTTAACCGCATCCATAGAGCTTACCATGTTCATTATTTCGGTGGTCTCTCGCTTCTCTTTTTTGCGCATTCAGGCGAATTCTGACTGTCTAGCTTAAACGGCTGCTTCCTGCCGCTACCATATCAATTGTTAGGTAATGCAATAATAAGTCGAAACTCTTGCGCATAAAGATTAAACCAGGTTGAAAAGGTTCGATTAAGTTTGAATAGGGTAACCGACGATGGGGTATTGGGATAGGGTTAGCGCTTAGTCGAATTAACTGTTTCGTTTGGTCGCCCTTTCATTGAACTAAGTCGACGCTAGGCTTAGGGCATCCTTGGGGTTTGTAATAACAAGTCTATCAAATACCATATTGAAAACCCTTTTCGCGCTAAGCGGTTCCGGTCCCTGCTTGGTAGTGACCCTGCGGTCCCGGCTAGCTCCGCAGCTAGCAGTCCCGGATTCGATTTTATATGTCTCTAAGTATGTATTTATCTATATAAGTATGTTTATCGTTGCCTAGTACCCATAGTACAAGCCTAGAGCTTAGTTTGCGGCTACGTCAATTTGTTTGAGATTGTCCTCCGATTTTATTTATGCTACAAAATTGAGAAAGTATTATAATCCATTGTTAATACATGTAAATAATATAAATTCAATTTTGTAGCATAAAATCTCATTTCCTTTCGATAATTCGTAAGTGCCCGTTTTCATTGCAAGGGGCTTGGCCCACCATAGTTATACAGCTCATAGAAAACTCATTTTACGTGATTATCGTTAAGTTTTTTGTACTATGATTATGTAAAGCTAAGTCCAAAGCTGTGTTTAATTTAACATTAACATCTTAAAAGGAAACACTACTATAAACTTAACTCGGTTTACGCCTTCTTTTCCTGACCAGCGGCATTTTATATCTTCGGTCGCCTTTGTTATACTCCAAAAACCACTAGGACATAGCGTTCATGTAAATGATGTCACTGAAATCTAAACAATAAGTTTGCGATGCCATTGTAGAGCAAAATTTATGTAACTGTAATTTACCAATCCAAAAATGATGTAAATTTCATAATATTTTGTAATATATTTAATGATGGTAATAACTGTAACAATTTACTTAATTTTGTTAATATTTTATGTATTTTTAAATATTTCGTTCCATGAGTTCTATTTACTAATGTGTTTTTTTATCCACATAGTCTCGGTGTTTCACTTTTTTTACGTATAGTTTGCCAAAAATCTCCTTTATTACTTCCCGACTCTAGTTATATTCAAAATTTAACAATTCCAAATTTTGATTCGGTTAATTGGCCACTCTTTACACGTAGCTAATAAGGAGTGAATCTCCTATATGATGTTTACGTCCAAAGGTGGTAAATTACTTTTTACGTCGACTATACATTGACGCAGCTTTGTGGTCGTATAAAAACATTTAGTTCAAAATTAAGAGGATGGTGAAGCGACGCTAAAATCGCGTAGCTGTAAAAAAAAACCATACAAATTTTGCTCCGGGCAATAACGTTTCTCACCCCCTAAATCAAGTTCGATTTCCATTATTCTTCAATATTTTGTATAGTTATTATAAAGAAATGCTTCTGTACGTTTCTGTTTTTTTTAATTTGTTTCAATTTAAGAAATATTTTCTTGGAAAGGAAAACGTACAGGCATAGTTTTTCATGATATCTACAACATATTCAAAAATCGAAAAAATCGGACTAGGTTTAAGGGGAGAGAAACGTTAACGCATTTTGTATGGAAATTTTTAGCTTCGCAATCCTTTTAAGGTTAAAGTAAAAGAAAAGCCATGTTGATGAATTATTATAATAAAGTGTTAAATTATTAAGAAATGTTACTGTTCCTTGTACAAATATTGTAAAATATAATTTTAAAGATCCCTTTGAAATATACAAGTTAATCTGACGGTGTTATTACTGGGTTTATATAAATTATAATAATGTTCCTGATAAAGTATTTCTAGGTTGATATGACAACATTCGCAGCGTTTAAGTACGGCAATTGTAATTTGGCATGTGTTCTTATTCCCAATGGCTTTCAGCACCCGTGAACAAAAAAGAAGCAAATTGGAATCCACAAAATATATTTACACTCTATAGAAACAGCTAAAAAAAGATACGCGACAGCATGGGATTCCTTGCGTCTTAGAAAGGTAATTTTAAACTCGTGACAACCTAAAACTGAAAAGTGTGTCCGTCTTGTTTGTAGTAAAGGGTTTCTACACTCATGACAAAGTAAAACTCCAACGTTTTCGTCTGAATTACAGTAAACGGTTACGTCTTGGTTGTAGTAAAGGGTTTCTGCACCCATGATAAAGTAAAACCTAAAATATTTTCGTCTTAATTATAGTAAACGGTTACGTCTTGGTTGTAGTAAAGGGTTTCTACACCCATGACAAAGTAAAACTCAACCGTTTTCTTCTTAATTACAGTAAACGGTTACGTCTTGGTTTTAGTAAAGTGTTTCTGCACCCATGATAAAGTAAAACCTAAAACGTTTTCATCCTAATTATTGTAAACGGTTACGTCTTGGTTGTTGTAAAGGGTTTCTGCACCCATGATAAAGTAAAACCTAAAACATTTTCGCCTTAATTATAGTAAACGGTTACGTCTTGGTTGTAGTAAAGTGATTCTACACCCATGACAAAGTAAAACTCAACCGTTTTCGTCTTAATCACAGTAAACGGTTACGTCTTGGTGGTAGTAAAGGGTTTCTGCACCCATGATAAAGTAACACCTAAAACGTTTACGTCTTAGTAACCGATTACGTCTTGGTTGTAGTAAAGGGTTTCTGCACCCATGATAAAGTAACACCTAAAACGTTTTCTTCTTAATTATAGTAAACGGTTAAGTCTTGGTTGTAGTAAAGGTTTCTACACCCATGACAAAGTAAAACTGATATGTTTTCGTTTTAATTACAGTAAACGGTTACGTCTTGGTTGTAGTAAAGGGTTTCTGCACCCATGACAAATTAAAATCGTTTTCGTCTTAATTATAGTAACCGATTACGTCTTGGTTGTAGTAAAGGGTTTCTGCACCCATGATAAATTAACACCTAAAACGTTTTCGTTTTAATTACAGTAAACCGTTACGTCTTGGTTGTAGTAAAGGGTTTCTGCACCCATGATAAAGTAAAACCCAAAACATTTTCGTCTTAATTATAGCAAACGGTTACGTCTTGGTTGTAGTAAAGGGTTTCTATACCCATGACAAAGTAAAACTCAACCGTTTTCGTCTTAACCCTCTGTTATTCAAACACGTCATTTTACACATTTCAAATTAATTTGGGTAGAACTTATAAAAATAAAAAACTTAATTTCTCATTATTATTTTGTGAAATAAATCAAAAAAAGGGAGCGTTGCTCGTAGGCAACATTGAGTAATTAGTGTAATGAAAATAACCAAAATCTTGCTTATGTACTTATTCATGTATAATGTTTATTATGAAAGATGATAGTTCCTGAAACAATTTTTGTTCTTAGTGTAGCATAAAGCTACGCCGCATTTCTCACATAGGGTGTGGGTGAATCCGGTACAAGATGGAAACTTGCAGCGGATTTTCTTGTCTGCCCATTGCGGCCAATGCCCGATTTGATCCTGTCGAACTGCTTGTGGTGGGGCGTGCTCAGCAGGTCCTTTATGTTTTTTAGCCTGTATTTCGTTTTCTGTGGATCGACGAGTTGTTACACAAGATTTAGTCCCCATTTGACACAGACTGGCGGCCACGTCCAGACGGAAATCCGCCGAAGCTTTGATTAATTTTTGAGGGAATTTTTTGCTTTTGCATACCCTTTTATACAGCAGCCACGCATTTGCCATTGTCAAATCTAAATAATGGTAAAATAAACGTATCGGCCAACGTTTGCTCCGCAGTTGTATTTTGTATATACCCATTATGCTATCGATGAGGTCTACACCTCCCATGTGACGATTGTATTCGGCGACTACAAAAGGTCTTTTTATATCAATGTACTTTGATTGTTTTTTATCGTATCTCCTGACATCGGAAATGGGTTTTTGACCGGCAAAAGTAGATGCCAAAGTGGCAACTTTATTATCTTTCCACAAGACCGTTGATACCTCCACGTCGCTCACATTAGCTACATATTCTTCAGAATATCCTCGCTCTTTCTTCTTGATCACTTTCTCTGAAGAAAGCTTGCAGTCTGGAATCCGATTTCTTCGAACAGTTCCAAGGGCTAGAATACCTTCTTTGGCTAGATATTCTAGAAGGGGCAAAGAAGTAAAGTAATTGTCGAAATACAACCTGAAATGGTTATGTCTCGGAATCATGCGTGATAATCTCATAACAACATTCGACGAGGCCCCTAAATCTGGCTCGCCCTGGTTAACTACATTCTCTGTGCCAGTTTCTATCTCCGTTTTATAAGCGAAACCGGAAACGCCACTCAAAACGTAAATTTTATAGCCCCATTTGTGGGGTTTGTTGGAGTTGTACCTTTTGAGAACATTTCGGGCTTTGGTGGAGCACATTTGCTCATCTACACAAAGCTGTTTTTCCAGTACGACTTTACCGTATGAACTATTCAGGGTATCAACGGATTTTAAATATCCTGTCATGATTGAGATTGTCTCTGGGAACTGCCTTGCTGTTGTCATTGAAATGCATCAACTGCCTAATTTTTTCAAACTTGTTCACGGCCATTGTATTTTGAAATAGTTGTGTACCAAGGATAGGAGCCCAGTGACTGGTAACCCTGGGTAGTTTGATCAATGACATCAAGTATACTATACCTATAAATTGCCGAATGTCTAGTTCAGATACACGAAAGGAATTACTGGGATCCTTTTGTACCACATACAGGTTAGTTTGTTCCACAATCAGCTCAATTAACTTCGGTGGAAAGAGGTACCGAAAGAACTGCACGGGTGTGTCAAGTTCTAAAGTATCAGGACTAAGCGTCTCATTGCCTTTAAATGCTAGCTGATGTGCATTTAACTCGAGATTCTTCTTTTTCCATCGCAGGTTTAGTTTTTTAGGCTTTTTAGCTTTTGACGTCGAAGCTGGTGGATTACATTCACTCGAAGTCGATGGTATTGGTTCTTCCTCCATCGAAACGGTTATGTTATCATCTTCTAAAGTGCGAAGGAAAAACTTTTATAGAATTATTTAGTCGGATTGGCGATTTTCATAGCCAGAAGATTTAAAATTTTCTCCTGACCGTTAGCTAGGTACCTAATAACATTTTTACTTATTGTATGTTATACTCATCCAGATTAAAATTAAATATGAATTGTCCTCGTCGAGAAATTTCAGGATCAGGTAATACCACAATAACGTCGTTTAAATCTTGTACAGCACATACGTCTTTGAAGACGTGCTGTTCAATGTTAGGGTAGGTGAACACTGTTCCCTTATTACACTTAGAATTTTTGACTTTCCGTACAAATTTCACTGTGGGAATTTTATTGTTAATTGATAAAACTTTCCCTATAAAGTGTTTAACACTTTTTTTCAAAGCGAATTTAATTAATATCCAGCTATCTTTTTGAAACTCAAGAGAATCATCTAAATAAAAATCAATATTACTCAGTCCGAAAGGGCATATGTTTTCTTGTCCGAGGTCATTGTCTTCTTTTTGTTCTCCTAAACATGATGAAATATAATCATCAAAATTTTCATAGTCAGAGTCGTCAGCAGCATGAAAAGAAGTTTCCGTAGAAAGGCTTGAGTCGCTACTGTACACTCGTATTTTCTTTCTTTTAATTTTCGATGACTTTTCTTGTGAAGTACTGGCTTGTGTTCTTTTTCGTGTATTTATATGTGTATTTATATCTCGTAAAACGTTTTTCTTTTCAAGGGAAGCCGCTGTTATAAATGTATTAGATGTTATTATTTTAGGCAGCTGTTCTTGTGAAGTACTGGCTTGTTTTCTTTTTTCAGAGGAGATCGGTTTTATGAGTGTATTCATTATTGTTTTAGATGACTGTGAAGTACTGACTTGTTTTATTTCGGTTTTGTTTATTTGTGTATCTATATCTCGCAAAATGTTTCTTTGTTCAGGCAAACCCGCTTTTATCAGTATATTAGACGTGATTATTATTTTGTTCTTAGGTACATTAACCATTTCCAACTGCAGGCATTCTGGTATATCTTCGTAAAACGGAGTATTCATTTTATGATTCTTTGGGAAATCCTTTAGGCATTGCACAAATTCATTTGAATCTGTTGCTAAAGGCTTCGAGTGAATGTTTATGGCATTAATGCAAAGCCTCCAAAGGCTGTCAGGGTTTTTGAGCCTCATCGATGAACTACCAATGTAACGTCTTTATCTGGCTCGTAGGTATCGATGGACGATGACAATACCTTTTCTAGTGCGGGGTTTATAGTTTTAACTTGATTTATTTTCTTCTTCTTTACAGTCTTTATATTCGAAGGTCCTGGTAAATTCGAGTCTATTTTCTTTTTTTGTTTAGTTATTTTTGCATCCTTCTTCATATTTTTAGCTTTGCCTAGCTCTTCTGCTTCTTCAATTGAAATCGATTTACCAGGTAAGACTGAAAGCTTGCTATTTTGGCCTTTTTTTATGGGTTGTGATCTTCTGTTTCGCTGTAAGAACTCAACAAGGCTGGCATCAAACTGGAGATTATTTTCTTTTTGTACTGTTGGTATTTTCATTGTCACTTTTGAGGGATTGAAAGGATATATTCCAGATCCTTCAAATCCTTTACGTATGTTGGAATCGTTTGCCATGTCAATTTTAGTCATTAGCTCCTGCAGTAACTGTGGGAAATGACATTTGTTAATTGAGCTTGCAGCAGTGTATGTAACTTTATAATTTGTTAAAATTTCACGCCATTTCCGTTTCATCGGTCCAAAAAATGACACGTCTAACGGTTGAGTTAGATGGGTAGAATTTTTCGGAAGAAAAACAAATCTGATGTTGTGACTTTGACATTTTTGAATCGTTTCGACGCTTAGGTGCGATGCCAAGTTATCGCCGATACTTAGTTTTACGCCTTCTCGAGAGTTTGCCCATGGCAAAACTATAGTATTGAACCAATCATCAAAACATATCATACCAAACCATCCCGATTTGGTGCGGTTATATCGAGCACCTGTTGGACCATTTGTGGACCACCTGGACCACAAATGATCTGCCTTATAGACAACGTAGGGTGATAGACAATTTCCGTCGGCAGTGCCGCAAAACATAATTGACACTGCACTTTTGCTGGCATTAATGACCCTTTCAGGGTGTTTCGTCCCTCTTTTAAAAATACATTTTTTAGATCCGGGGTCGTCACTCAGATTAGTCTCATCGAAATTGAGAATATTGCTGGCGGGTACATCTTTAAGAGAAGTTTCAAGATTCTTATAGTAGTAGTCCATTTCCTCAACTGTTTTTGCAGCACGACTTCTTTTTATATTTTGTGTTGTCCTTTGGGAAAAATTGTGTCTATCTAAGAAATTCCGAGCCCAGCGTTCACCTGGCATTTTTCCTTTAAAAAGAGAAGTTTTGTTTCCTAGGTAGTTCTGAACTACAATACGCAAATCTAATAGAGTTAATGGAGAACCAAATTCAGCTGAAACATTCACTACATCTGCGATGTGGGCTTCATCCTCTGTTGTCAACTCTGTAGGTCGACCAAACGGTTTGCTATGTATGTTTTTGGATTTATTGAGAATAGTTCGACGCGGAATCCCGAACTGTTTTTCTGCTTCGTATGATGAAATAGTTTTCTGCCGCACGAGATCTACAGCAATTTCTAACATTTCCGCTGAATAATCAGCATATGTACGAGCTCCTTGTTTTCTTCTGCTTCGCTTTTTAGCCTTTCCCATTTTTTCATATAACTTCAATATAATTAAGGATTATTAAAATACTCATAATTCGACCGTCAGCAATGAAAACGCTAATGATTTGTTCCCTGTTGAACGTCCAGGAGGCCGTTGTACAGCAGTGGAAAAATACAGATTAAATAAATTATAAGAAAAACAAGGTTTTACCAAAGAAAGGCGAGAAACTTTACGTTTTTTTTTAACTTTTTGTAATATTTCTTTAAAAAAAAAATATATTGTTTTTTTTACGTTTAGTATTGAAACTTATTTTTAATTTGTCATTACAAGTACATTGCAAGTACACTGTTTTGCTAATTCACAATGCATTATTATAGTGTAAAGTTCTAATCATCTATTAACTCCAACTGTAATCGACCTGACAACCCATTCGATAAGAAAGATAACTACAAGACAAATCAAACGAGCCGAAACAATCGGAGCGAAGATCTTAAAGATTTAAGTATTTAATTTTTGGTACCTACTAAAAGTACGCCTAGGTATGGATATTTAAATATCTCGACTCCGATGCACTTAAGAGTATTACATTAAAATATGTTTATTTTGACTAATTCTATAATAATTTACCACTTTTACGGTTAGTACCTTGAAATTGTATGACTTTTACAAATGACAACACTTTTACCCAAACCAGTCTTGAGTCAATTTGACTCGAAAATCGATTTGCAAGATTTGACTTAACTAGCATTGCAAGTTATTAAAAAGCTAGTAATAAATTAACTCACTTAAGCAATTTAGGCACACCTATTTTTACTCTTATCTGTTCATTTATAAAACCCAGCTAGTGACATCCCTAGGGCTCTGGCTCTGGGTCTAGACCCAGGCAAAATTGTGTCACTCAAGTTTCCAGAACACTGCCCAATATTGCCTACTACGTTATTATAATGAAATCGTGTCCTATTCTTGAAAATATTAGACTTACGGAAAATAGACAATATTTACTTACCCTGGGAAGCACCTACTTCTCGAAAATCACGTTCCTTGTACTTAAAATTTTAAAAGTTGCGAGACTAAAAAAATGCAGCCACTCCCTCCAACTTATGATGCACAACTGGCGTCGCAACAATGGAGTTACCAACGTAAAAAAATTAAAAATGTGTTGCCAGAATAATGAAAATTACTACCAAATGGTAAAAATCAAGAAAAAACTGAGCAAATGCGAGATATCGTAATTTAAACGAAATAGGCAAAGTTGAGCTTAAACGGCAAAATTGCAGCATTTTAGGGTGTCTCGCAAACAACGTTTACGAGACATCCTAGAACAACATAAAATTACACTAAATACCTATAGTTACCGTACTAAACTTTGACCCTTTTACGCTAATGTAGCTTACAGGCTACAAACACAAAGTACCTTCGACCTTGAGAAAAACAAGAAATTACTGAATGATAACAATATATGTTATAAGTCATACACTTACCTAAACGTTTTTCACAAAAGCAGACACTAATTTCCACAATATTTATTTTTTTAAGATTTTAGCAAATTAACAAACGTGTTATTTGAAATTCTCCGAAACACTAAACGAATGTTGGCCAACGTAAGTAACGCCATCTAGTTGACTTTAGTTGAAACGTTTATTCTATACATCGGTGTGTAGTCGACAAGCTACAATGCATAAAAACGCGTTTAAAGTTTTCCCTCAAAATTGACAACGGGTATAAGAGTGTGTTGCCTGTAGGTAACACCATGGTACAGAGGGTATTACAGTAAATGGTTACTTCTTGGTTGTAGTAAAGGGTTTTTGCACCCATGATAAAGTAAAACCTAAAACGTTTTCATCTTAATTATTGTAAACGGTTACGTCTTTGTTGTAGTAAAGGGTTTCTGCACCCATGACAAATTAAAACTCAAACGTTTACGAAATATAGTAAACGGTGACGTCTTGGTTGTAGTAAAGGGTTTCTGCACCCATGATAAAGTAAAACCTAAAACGTTTCCGTATTAATTATAGTAAACGGTTACGTCTTTGTTGTTGTAAAGGGTTTCTGCACCCATGTTAAAGTAAAACCTAAAAAGTTTTCGTCTTAATTATAGTAAACGGTGACGTCATATTGTGATAAAGGGTTTCTGACCCATGAAAGTAAAACCTAACACGTTTTCTCAAAAATGTTTCATATGTCGTACAATTGTTTAATGTCAAATACTTTTGTATAACCATTAATGGATCTGATAATTTAATCTTTTTCCCCTTTAAAACATATGTGAATTGTAACGGATCAAACTTGGGAAACACCACTTGAAACTTCATGATTATATTAATGCATAAACAAATAGTTTATTAAGTATGACGTTTGTATAGATAGGCTAGACGAAATCTTGAAATCCTCCCTGATTGTGGTTAGTAAGTTTGAAGTGACTTGAGAATTGAAAATGAATGAAGTCAGTCCGTTCTTGATACAATAAACCAACACCACCTCGTTGTCTTTTAGTTCATTTTCTCGAATACGTCGTTTTCTATTTATACACTTGGAATGGAACTCTAAGATCTCTGGTGATCATCATTTCCACAAGATTTACAAACCATTTTTCATATCTAAAAAAAGAGATGTTAATAATAATCATAAAAAGAACAGTTGGTTGGATGTCGAAAAATAATAGTCTATTACATCAAGGCAATATTTATTGATGATAAAGAGAAGCTGACAATAAGGTATTAAATTCAAGTGTAGTTATCCCGCACGATATAGTAGGTATCAGTTCGGTCGGAAAGGGCTAATATTAATAGTAACGTTCATATTTCTAAGTATAGGTTGCATATTACCCCAGATAACCTTTATTTAGCACCCAAAATCATCAGTACTTTCCGGTCACTAAACTGTCAATAAAATTAACATTAATCAGTCTTAGAGGGCAACATACATAATAAATAAACAAAACATACCAATTTTTGGTATAAATAAAAATTAAATATTTTTTTCTATCTCACCTGTAGATCATATTGTACTACAGGCCATATTTTACGATTTGTAGGATATGAAGGCCTACGTCTACTTTAATATAAAATTTGAATTAAAACATGACACACACATTATAAGTTGAAAATTTGAGATTATTGATGTATTTGATGGTCCAATAAATGCAATCAGAAAGAGAAAAATAATTGTCTCGCCTAACAGCCATTCGGGCATTCAAATTCATCACTCACTGACTAACCGACGCACTCCTCGTGATACCATTTATCGCATTTAACACATTTTCTCATGTCAGCCATTTTATCCTCTTGGCAGCCAGCTTTCTTGGCTCTTATTATTTCTGCCTTTGGATTTGGAGGTCTTTTTCTTCTTTGCTTTGGAAGACTTCACTTAAGTATTTTTATAGTTGATGTTCCCCTATAATTGATGGCTTTTTTCCTAGTATCTTACTCGATACTCAAACAGTTTCTTCCTGTAAGAGCCCTTACACACTGCGACTTTTAGTAGCGATGCAGTCGCGCGTTTCATATCGCTGTCACTTTTACACATTAGAGAGCAAAAGTGACAACGATACGAAACGCGCGACTGCATCGCTACTAAAAGTCGTAGTGTGTAAGGGCTCTAACTTTAACTAAACTATTCTTAACTACAACTAACGTAATGCCACCAGTGTTCGACACTTTAAGCTGACGTGCACCAATGATCGACACTTAACTCTTAATTCAAAGATCATACGGTCATAAATTGAGTGTTACAAAACAAATGAGTAACCCTTATCTTCTGCAAAATAAGAATCTGTGTCGATCATTGGTCCTTGTCGATTACTGGTTCCACTAAGTTACAATAATACTATAACTTTAACTTTACTATCGATATCTGATTTTGTGTGGTTTCCGTGTACATGGTCATAGCGTTAGTTAACCACAGCTGTATTCAATAGGTAGCTCGACGGCAAAAAAATTATACCATTTCACTGTTTTGCACAATGGTGAAGAGTATACCGTCATTTGGTCACTCATGTGTACAGAACCTTTGGTTTTATTGTAGTCTAAAACCATTTGAGGTTTCAATGCAGGTTTGCCTGTTACCTGAAATGAAACAAAATAAAACTAATTTATCAAAAAAAAAAACAGTAAATTGGCCACATGAGGGCTCTTTTACACGTCGGTAACATGGAGTGAATCTACTAGCGCTTCGGACAAGACCATCATTGCGGAGAAGAAGCGACGCAAGAAACTCCAGCAGAAAGTATTTTTTTCCAATCATAAAATACAATAATACTTAAAAGTAACATTACAAGGTAATACAGTAATAAATAATTATTTTAAAACTAACACAAATAAAATCATTACAAATGTAAGCTAAATTACTTAAATTAAAAATAGTGACTAGGAGAACATCATGACGAGGTCTCTACGTCAGGATCGATAATTTAAATAACTAACTGGAAAACAGGTCCTTGCAAGCGTGAACAGACCGGACCTCACAGACAGCACCCGTTCACGAGTATGACGCGTATCTCAGCCATCGCCTCCCTCAACCATGTGTTCGAGAAGATGGCGACCCGATCAACGACGCCGCCGTAAGCAAATACCTTAAAGTGAGCATGACATGCTTTTGCTGACGGACAAAATATATCAATAAAAAAGTAAAAAACATTAGGTATACTTAAATTTAAAGTGTCTACATTATTGACTTAAAGGCATTTTGCAATAAGCGCTGCTCAGCGCTCAGCTATTATAACTATTCAAAAAAAGTTTTTTAAAAGGAACCATAATGTCAGTAATATCTCACACTACTTAAAAACGTCTTTATCATCTAGGAAGTCATTTACAGTATAATATGCCTACCCAGCAAGCAGCACTTAATGCGTGACTTAAATTTATTGGACGGCATTATGACAATATCAATAGGTACGAGGGGTGGCTGAAAAGTAATCTACCTAAGTATGAAGTAAAAGACTGACATGGCTAGTTTTTTTTTTTTTTTTAATATTGTCTCCTGCAAGAGAAATGCACTTATTGCATTTGTCATAAAGTGACTGAATAATATTCTTTTGTTTTCTCGTCAAAATGATCATTTACGGCGGACTTCATGTCTTCATCAGTCGAGAATCGTCGCCCTCTTAGATCTTTTTTTAACAGCCTGAATAAAAAGTAGTCGCAGGGGGCTAGATCTGGACTATAAGGTGGATGATCCAGCTGATTGAAGCCATTTGCACTCATAGCTGCCTTCACTACTCGAGCGGTGTGCACTGGGGCGTTGTCGTGCAATATTAGAACTCCTTTGCCCAGTTTGCGTCGTCGTTTCTCATTTATTTTTTCCCGGAGCTGAATTAACAAGTTAGCATAGTAATTAGCATTAATTGTAGTATTTTTGGGTAAATAGTCTATCAACAAAATTCCATCGACATCCCAAAAAATTGTGGCCATGAGTTTGCCTGCTGATGGACGGACTTTAAACTTGCGAGGAGGCTTCTCTCCCTTAAATATCCATTGCATAGATTCCTGTTTGCTTTCAGGATCCCATTAGCGAATCCATGTTTCGTCACAAGTCACTATTTTAGAAATAGTTTCTTCCTCCATACCTTTGCTCATTTCTAAAAATGCCTTACAACACTGGACACGTCGATCCTTATTCAATGGAGTCAGCATTCTGGGCACCCAACGAGCACTGACCTTTGACGTTCCCAAATACTCATGAATAATTTGGTGCACCCTTTCTTTACTAATGCCAATGTCTCTTGCAATCTCCAACTGTTTTATACGTCGGTCTTCCATAATAAGTTTTTTGATACTGGCCACGTTTTCATCAGTAACCGCGGAAACCGGCCTTCCACTGCGATGATCGTCTTCAAGGCTCTCGCGGCCATTTTTAAATTGCTTCGACCAAAACTTTAAAATGAATTCGGAAGGACAAGAGTCACCAAACACCGCTAACATGCGTTGTCTGATTTGCGATGGAGTATTACCCTCCTTAGTGAGGAATTTAATAACCGCACGTTGCTCAATTTTAACCATTTTACTTTTTTCTTCCGACATGTTCACTGCTCAGAGCTACCAATTCGAATCGAAGCTTAATAAACAAAAGAATGACGGCAATTTAAAAAAAAGAATAAATAGCCAATACGATACCATAGTGGCCAGTAACATTTTTTTATTATATATAGACAAAAGAGATTACTTTTCAGCCACCCCTCGTATCTTATTGTAGAAACGTATACAGTTCCCCACGAACGATGTGCTTACTTTACGAAGACGGTGACCTCGGACTACGAGTTTATCTTTATTTCGCGTGTTGAGCTTGTGAACGTCACGGTTATGCCTGAAGTCATGTATGTGTTTACGAACATACATGATATTTTCAAAGATATACTGCGACACGACAGTAAGAATATTAATTTCTTTAAATTTATCTCTGAGTGAGACCCGTGAACCCAGCTGATAAATAAAACGTATAGCCCGCTTCTGTAATACAAAGATGGCCTGAATGTCAACCGCTTTTCCCCACAACAAAATCCCATAACTCATAACACTATGAAAATAACTATAATACACCAGTCTCGCTGTCTCGACGTCTATAAGTTGGCGGATGCGCTTTACTGCATACGCTGCAGAACTAAGTTTACCCGCAAGGCTGGATAAATGCGCAGTCCATTGCAGTTTTGAGTCCAAAGTAATACCTAGAAATACTGTTTTATCTTCGAATCCCATTGTCTCATTCTTCAGTCTTATACTAGTCCCATTCACTTCTTTCACATTTGATAGAGAAAATTTCATACACTTAGTTTTCTTGGCATTTAAAAGTAAGTTGTTGGCTGTAAACCAGTCAACTGTTGTTGACAACGTATCATTAATGTCATTGAAATTTGCCTGTTTTCTATCTACTTTAAATAAAAGAGAAGTGTCATCGGCTAACAGAACTATTTCATGTTTGTCGCGCACAACATAAGGGAGATCGTTGATATAAATTAAAAACAAGAATGGGCCCAGAATTGAGCCTTGAGGCACTCCCATAGCAACAGCTGATCCAGGGGATTGCGTTCAGTTTATGTCCACTCGCTGAGTTCGGTGAGCAAGGTAAGAAATAATAAGATCAAGGGCACCGTGTTTGATACCGTAGTAGCTTCGCTTTCGCACTAACGTAACGTGATCAACACAGTCAAACGCCTTGGCTAAATCACAGAAAATTCCAATTACATCTAGTGATTCTTCCCAGGCATCAAAGACATATTTAATTAAGGTTGAACCGGCATCTGTAGTTGACCGTCCCTTGGTTAACCCAAATTTCCTACTATGAAGCAACTTATTCTTACTAAAATGGGAGGATATTTGGTTAAGAATTATTTTTTCAAAAACTTTACTCAGCGCTGGCCGTATCGAAATTGGTCTAAAATTTGTGGGGTCTGTTCTTGCTCCTGACTTAAACAAGGGTATAATCCGACTGTGTTTCATCAGATCAGGAAACACTCCAATATCGACACACTTGTTAAATAAAGCAGCTAGATATGGTGCAGTTAACTCTAAGATGGACTGTAGTACTGTGACGGAGAGGCCCCAGAGATCTTCAGTCTTTTTTAGATTCTGATTTTGTGATTGTGTGATTTGATAACAATTTTTGGAGAGACATGATAAAATTTGAAAACATCTGTGCATTCCTTTACATTTCTTTTTAATAATATTTCAGCTTTATCAGAAGATGATTGTAATGATTTCTAGTGATGATTGTTTTGATCTAAAGGTATATTTGTAAAGAACCGCTCAAACTCTAGCTACATCTAAGTCCGAGTTCACTACAGTACCTTCAACTAGCAGGCTGTAGTGCGGGTTTCTAACTCTAATTCTACCAGTTTCAGCATTAATTACATTCCAAACAGTTTTAACTTTGTTATCTGAGTTACGGATTTTGTTAGAAAAATATTCTGACTTCGCGGCGGCACAAATCTGTTTGAATTCTTTAGAGTAGTTTTTGACGTAATCTAGAAATTCTGGCCTATGATCGATAGTAGGGTTGTAAAGTGACCGACACTTTCAATCTCACTCATAATATTTGTCACTTTTAACATTAACGTGACAAATATGGACACATACGACATTTATAGTATAAAAATGGCTGCTCGGCATATTCGCTCCCTACAACTTTTATTTGTGGTATTACGTCCAATACTTTAAGAATTTCAGAACTCAAATATTGTGCAGTTCGAAGTTGGCGACCGGGGTAACAGATTTAAAAAAAATCGTTCAGTTGTGGTTGGAAAAAATTCAACACACCTTTTTTAATATCAGTCCACCCATCAGTAATTAGGGCTAGGGCAACTGAATGTTTAAACTTTTCATCAATCTCTGATTTTACACGCAAGTACTCTGCCTTCAATAAATTGTTACTATGTATGGCATTGTGGCATGTCTTGGTGGAGGGTCGTAATTAGGATCGAGCGAATGCAATGCTGCTTTCCAATATTTTCACTCTAGTAATGAAAGAGGCGCTCCAGTTGCATATATGGCTCTTGCAAAACTTGCGTGTGCTGTTTTTTTTTTCGTGGTAGATGCAAGTGAATCTAATTCATTTAGATGACTATTTTCTTCATCGGGCCGTCTATTACAAATATTAGAATTAATCTGAAAGTCCCATAAAATATATGAGCATGACTCGATACCACTTGAACTTAGGATTGTTATTAATAGTTTCATCAGATGATTTCTTTTTTTTTGTGGCTGGTACATAATTCTGCTTCACAGATGAATTGTTCGTGTTTGTAGGACAATTTTGACACTTTTGAATTTGTACAGCCATACGAGTAGCGTAAGCTCTTTTGTACTCAGTGTTGCAATAAATGCAAACAACATGTTTTTTTATCTGCTGCACCACTAATCACTTGAAAATGTCGCCAAATATCTCTGACATGTCGCGGCATTTTATCAGTGACTTTAATAAAATTACATCTTGATTACACCATGAACTGACAGAATGACAATTAAACGACATCTGAGTAAGTATAATATTTTTAATAGTGGACACCCCTGTCCCTTTATATATAGCCCTTTTTACACTTAACAATAATAAATTGCTCCATTTCAATAAACGCAATTTCAATGTGACGTTCAATGGACTTTATAACAATATCTTTACGCTCCTTACATTTAATGTTATTTTTGACAATTATTAAGGATCCCTCCCGACTGCAAAATTGCCTAGCAAACAAGCTAACTATGTTATGATTATTAAAATTAAACATGCACTCATAACCTTTAAGCCAATGCTCAGTAACACATATTAGTACTATCTATAAATAAACCAATTTCAAGTTCCTTACTAGAAAATCCCTGTATATTCTAATCAATAATATTATTTTCATTTGTTGTATGACAGGAATTTAATCAGGCTTATTTGTATTTTTGGTAATATTGTGTCTTAAGAGGCGCACCATTGGTATCACTTTTGACAGTGTTACATTTTTCTCGGAACTGATTTCAACAGTTACCTCATAAAACCGTTTTAATATGGGAATAGCTGCTTCAATCATGTTCCAGTCAGACGGACTTAATACGAGTTCGGGTCTCATAAGGGCCAGTGTGGCTATGACCGCATCTTTTATTTGTACAATACGATCTAGCATGGTGAAAGTAGAGTTCCATCTCGCAGTGTGACCACTTTAAAATCGGCATTTCTACTAAAATCGTCATCTAAAAACGACTAGAATCTACCAAAATGTATTTTAATTAACTTCAATTAGAAACATGTTTTAGAAAAAAGTTGTAAGATAATAAATGAAAAATGACAAGTTTTTAATAAATTTTATTTATTTATGAATGGTCGCTATCGTCATCACAGTAGAATTTTTTAATATTTTGGTACAATTTTGTCTCATTTTGCATTACTTTAATCATATTTAAGTCAGGTTCAAATTTCGTGCAGTTACCTGCTTCCTTTACGCCTTCTTTCGCGTGCAAAAGAGCCGAGACATTTTTATTATTGAACCTGTTCCGATCTTTTGTTTTAATTCTATTCACTGCGGAGAAAATCCGTTCACATTTCACGTTCGATATGGGTAGGCACAGCATTTGCTTTGCAAAATTAGCAATAGTTTTGAATTTGGGTTTCTTGTTATTGTCACACAATTTGCTAACCGCCGCCCAAAATTCTTCAACATCTGTTACTGCTTCTCTGTTGCTTGTGGAACACATTAAATCTCCGACCTCACGGTCCAGTTTCAGTTCCCGGAATTCGCTGTCAAGTATTTGCAACTGATTTCCGGAAACAATGTTTGGAAATTTAGAGGCAACACAACTGAGACTTCTAAATTCATCATGTACTGCTGTTTGTGGATTTAAAAAAGTCAGATTCTGGAATATGCCTGTATCAAGTGGCAGTCTGTTTCTTAATTGAAGACTTAAGACTTTTAAAAACTCCTGACATCTTTTGAAAATATCTAGAACATGGTGTTGCGGAATTGTATTTCTGTGGGATTCTAAATGCTTAGCAAAATTGACACCCAAATACAAACTGTGGTATGGCAAGTAATTTACCGAAGATACGGGGTCAACATCTTGAAGTACTGTATTTTTTACATATTGGCTCTTCATATAGCAGCTCAAAATGGTTCGGAACATGACATTCACGTCGTTAAAAAGCCTGTGTACAACAGGGTAGTCCCCTTGAAAAATCGTGTTGAATTTATTCGTAAACTGCAAAATGTAATCTAGGAAACATAAATACAATTTGACCGTCTCGTCATTTAAACAGTTGTGAAGAAATTCTGCGGATGCGTTAGAGTGTCTGTCTCCTAGGTATTGGTCCTGAAAATATAGTTTTAAGGCTGACCACTGATCCAAGATCCGGGAAATGCAACCATAAAGGAAAAGCCAGCGAATATCTTAATGTCTCAGCAGCTTATAAGGTTTCGTTTCTGTAAAATTCTGAAATTAGATCATAGGCTAACACAGCACAGATTAGGTCCGCTCGTGACGTGAGAACGTCAAATAAAAGTTAGTGACAACTAAATTCGCACAAGTATATGATTAATTCAACTTGAAACTGAACCTTGACGTTAACGCTATTAAGTTCCGTTCACTGTGTAAGATTCGTCTTACGTAGTAGTAGTAGTAACAAGAGTCGGGGAATAACCTTTTAAAGAATAAAGTGTGACCCGGTTTTTAGGGAATCCCGTGTAATTTTCTAGTGTAGCCAGTTTTTCAACAAAAAATGTTCGGAGGATCAGATAATAAAGTGGTTGTCCATAATCTACTAGATACTACCAACTTATTTTTACATACCAAAAGCGTACCCATTTTGCTTCAAATTTACCAAAAAAGTAGAAATCTACTGAGAGTGGTCACACTGCCATCTCGTTGGTACATCTTGCTTTAGTCTTAACTGGGGAATGTTCAATTGTTTCTGGATACGACGACGACGACGACGTGCTAGCCTAGTTGGTAGTGACCCTGCCTACGAAGCTAGCGGTCCTGGGTTCAAATCCCGGTAAGGGCAGATATTTGTGTGATGAGCACGAGTATTTGTTCCCGAGTCGTGGATGTTTTCTGTGTATTTGAGTATATATTTCTCTATATAAGTATTTATATCGTTGTCTAGTACCCATAGTACAAGCCTAGAGCTTAGTTTGGGATTAGGTCAATTTGTGTGAGATCGTCCCTTGATATTTATTTATTTATTTATTATTTATATCTTTAAGTTTACTCAACGCATGTGAACTGCGTTTAAAATATTCCACTATTTGTTTCACTTTGCTAGTCGTCTCGGCAATAGCAGCTAGGGCTGTTTGCACACACAGGTTTATTGAGTGCGCAAAACATGGTACTTGGCGCCAGTCCCCTTCTCTCAATGCTGCTGTAATATTTGCAGCATTATCATTCAGAAATTACATTTCTCAAAAAGTTCGCTAAGTTTGTGGCTGTATGCCTATCTTCGTATTCCACGCAGCCTAGCAAGGAAGATTCCAATTTTGTTTCTGCATCATTCGCTATAATATAGTGTGCTGTTACAGCAATTAAACTCTGGTTTATTGAAGACGTCCATCCATCGGTAGTCAAACATACAGCCTGGCACGCATCAATTTTGAATTTTACCTTTTCGAGCTCTTTCTTGAACATTTTTGGCAACAAATTTTCAGCTAGTGTTTTTCTGGTTGGCATGGAGTATCCCGGACACAACATAGCAACAAACTTTTTGAATTCTGGCTCTTCGACTATTGTAAACGGATGATGACCTTTCGCAATCATTGTTATTAATTGCTCGTCGAAGGCTTCTGCACGCCGCGGCGCAATTGGCTTAGTGCTTTGGAGAAACTGTTGAATGGATGGTTGTGGTTGCTGCTGCTGAGAACGCGCTGAGAAGACATGTGCTACGCTGGCGAGAGTGGAAGGTAGCGTTGGGTGCAAAACACTTTGTCCCTGATGTTCTGAAACACCTCCTCCTTCTATGGCAGGTTCCTCAACGTATTGAACACCAGCAAGAATAGGCTCCTGTCGCTGAGGAACAAGTTCAACAGTCAGGTGTTTAGTTTTAAGATGCCTGTTCAAATTGCCGATGTATGCATAAAATATTTGCGCAGTAACAGCACTTTGCCTTTTTCGTTTCCACTTCATCGAAGTGGTTCCAAACAGCACTTCTTTTTCGTGACGAAGACATATTTTTTATAGGTATTGTACTTACAAACGTTTATATATTTACAAAATGTCACAAATTAAACGTAAAACAATAGTCCACCGTTTTATACCTATACCTACCTACTACCTATCTATATGTACATATACACAAGTTACACAACACACATATCACGGACTGTTACCTTAAGTTCCTAAATAAAAGCTTCTTAGCATAATAATAATAAAGTAAAAGTTTAAAAGTCACGCAGTTTCATTTCGCACACACATTATCACTAATACAATCACACAACCAACTTAACTAAAATACACACGCACAAACACAACCCAATCAATTGAATCAATGTATTTTTTTATCAGTTTGAGTCAACTTTATTTACATAAGTAAACAACAATTAAACAAACTGTACTGCACGCAATGAAATAGACCGCCATGACATGCATGACGTCGTTCGCAAATATTCGGCAATACTCGGTAATATTCGTTAAGTCGTGCTGATCACCCGGTAAAGCGCCGGACGGTGGCAAGACAAGGAAGGAAAGATCGTGCGTGTCGCTTCGCGGCTTGCGCGAGTTCGCTGTTCGCAGAAGTTCGTTTATTTTCATTTCACTCACTCATCGCTCTCAATCGAGCTTTAGTTTACTAGAGCGAGTGAGCTAAAGATATACTGACACATTTGGATCCGTAAAGCGCTAGTGGGCTAGTGAGCTATACATACTGATTTAGTTCTTTTGACTCACTCGCTCGCGAATACACATCTCTAATAGTACTGGGCGAGGCGGAGACTCGCCTAGGAAGTGTCACGCATGGCGCGCGCGGTCCGGGCCAAAGAGTATAATAATATATATAGGTAAAGAGAGCCATCTCTCGCGAATTTTATGAACCTTGCGACAACAGCGCCTCTGGTAGTTGGCCGGGAACTAATTGTGCATAATATATATACCTACGTATAACTAACTATACTTGCCTCAAGTGTGGTGGTGGTGAATTTCTTAAATATTGTACATAATTAAGACGTGATTAAGCAAACATTTAAATCACGTCTTAACTAACTACGTACAATATTTAAGAAATTCACCTTTATAAAGGACCCGTGAGAAGAATAAGAAAAACTGTTTTTAACAAATTTATTTGTCTAGCTAATATTTTTTACATCTATGTTTATTAAAATAAATTTGGGCACTTTTCTTGATAGGATCACCTACGCAATACTTAATTTTGCCGGCCAAAATTCGATTCACGGATCGACACCAACTGTAAATAATTATGTTTACCGCTGTATTTATAAATATTTCTTTAAATATTTCTTTATGCTTTGGGCATTGAAATGGGAATTCGACTAACATGTCAATAACCATTTTAATGTTCTCCTTTAAACATGTTGCTCTGATATTATTCTTTAAAAATGAACAAGTAATTTTTTTTACTTCTGAAAAACAAAGACATAGGGAGTTACTGGGATAAATCAGCCATTTTTTGTTCGGTTCATATTCTTTGCATTGAATATATTCATTGCCTTTTTGTCCTTTCTCTGCTAATATATTTACTTTGCAATCTCTGCATTTAATCTTTTTGAAACATTTTGTCAGGACCCAGCCGCAAACGTAATTAGGTAAGTCTGCTTCATCAGTATTATTAATGTTACATAATATATCATCATCGATCATGATATTTGTGGGAGTGCCGCTTAAACTTTTAGTATGAGTTTGCTTAAAGCTATCTTTTTCTTTTATTAAAAATTGTATGGATTGCAGACATTTATTAATGTCCTCTTCACAATTTGAATTCACCGAATGGGGTGAATTAAAATTGTTAAGTAACAGTGTTTTGTAAGCGGCCTCAAAAGCGACGCAATTGGGAGAATTATTTCGGGCCCCCAAAATTCGTACACTGAAAAAAAAAAATGATCGCATAAATCAAAAACTTGATAAAGACAACAAAGTAACTTAATGTATAGGGAGCAGATTAAGTGAGATAATTGCAGCAAACAAGTGGAAATTATTGAAAAAGGTAACAAAGTTACTTTGTAAATCCAGCCATGATTTTATTGTAGAAAACATGTTCTTTAACCAATATAATCAAGAGATCTTTAATACATGCCATCAACATCTTAGCAGACACAATTAAAGAAAGTGTTTGATGAAATCAAGTTAAATAGTTATTTCAATCAATGTATGTTATACCCAGTATCAGGCTACTTAAAGTATATTATTAAAGCCCATTAATTGATGCCATTAACATCTTAATGGATTCAATCAAGTAGCATTTTTGTTGCAAATAACTAAAATAATTGATTGAATCATGTTGCTTCAAGTGTTATGTTAAATTGGTTTATAGGGTTAATTAAGTAATAGATTGGTTTAATAAACGAACTTTGACAAGATTTATCAATAATTTGTATCATGTAATCATGGAATCAGTTTGATTTTATCATGTCTCCTTTATGAAATATATATAGTCCACGATTAGATTATTCAAAGCACTTTATTAATATAATTATTGAACCCAATTGAATGGTACAAGGGCGATGGTCAATCCAAGCATTGAACTTCCTTACTTTTATCAATTACTGTTTGATACGATTTATAAATGATGTGTTTAATGTATTCATGTTATCTGTTTGATTTTATCAAGTCTCCTTTATGAAATATATCTAGTCCAGGATTATATTAATCAAATCACTTTATTAATATAATTATTGAACCTAATTGAATGGTACAAGGGCAATACTCAATCCAAGCATTGAACTTCCTTATTTTAATCAATTACTGTTTTATAAGATTTATAAATCATATGTTTAATGTATTCATGTTACCTGTTTGATTTTATCAAGTCTCCTTTATGAAATATATCTAGTCCAGGATTATATTGATCAAAGCACTTTATTAACATAATTATTTAACCTAATTGAATGGTACAACAAACATTAACCTTGTACAGTCAGCATCACATATATCGTATCAGCCAAAGTGGCCAAATAGTTCGTCACACCATACAAAATAATAGTGTTACGAATTATTTGGACACTTAATCTGTTACAATATATTTGATGTAGACTGTACAAGGTTAATGTTTAATCCAAGCATTGAAGATTTATTTCAATTAATTACTGTGATTTATTAGGGCGCGCCGAGCCTCCAGGGGCGCCCTCATTATTGTTTTTGAGTCAACTAAAAAACAAGGCAAGAAAATATAGTGGCCACTATCATTAACAAACTAGACTACATAATAAATACACGATACGAAGTTATGTCATATAGCTTATAAACCCTCCAAATCTGGAGGCTCGGCGCGCCCAGTGTATGTTGTATTGCTAGCCAAGATGCATTCATTTTTATATGAAAAACTTATGACTATATCATTTCTACTTATGAAGCACACGGAGTCATATGTAGATATACCGTCATTAATAGCGAAACGCTTGCTTCTTCTTTCGAAAACTATCTTTATATCTATACATTACTTCGTAAGTTGTCGAAAGATGCAAACATTTCCATGAGAGAATCCATCTGCTTTGCAATACTGCACTGATGCTTAAGTGACTATACAAATATACATTAGGTAATTGACTGATATTGTGTGACATAAATGGGTAGTTCTACTAGCGTTTCAACCGCTTTCAGTTCCCTGTCGCATTTTTAACCACTTCCCTGTACGAGTAGGTTAACCATTTTCGGTTATTTTCTAGGAGTCCAGGCATTCTTCAAAATGACCAAAATTGGTTAACTTACTCGTACAGGAAAATGGTTAAAAATGCGACAGGGAAGTGAAAGCGGTTGAAACGCTAGTAGAACTACCCAAATATGTAATGAATAAAGACAAGTTATTTTTAATTCACTTTGTTTTATTTTCAATTAATCTTACACCTAGGTACATAATTATCTATATTATAACACTTCTTTTCAGTAAGTCTACTTTCCACTTGCGCATTTATTATATTTACTATTTATATTAATTTAGCACTTTCTCTTTCTTACACTTGAAAGACTTAAGTACCTAAATAAGGAGAGAGTCAGTTTGGGAAACGTTGTGCGAAACGGCGTCCATAATTCGACATATTTAACGTGCCTTTTCACACATGTATGAATTAAACTGGACTCCGTAAAGTGATGTACGTTTTGTTTCCTACGATACTTATATTACACGGAATAGGAGATACTAAATCTTTATGTATTTTCAAAGCGTAATTAATATTGTGAGACTCTTCAACTTCGTATGCATAAAAATGATTGTTGTATTTTAATGTAGACAACAATGCGCCCCTAAAAATTAAATTGTTGTTATTGTGCAAAAAAATATCTGTTAATTTAAAAAAGGTTATTAAATCTGTAGTACAGTCAGTACTGTAGATAAGAATCGTACCTTTAGTATAATACGTTGATGAAAAAGACAACCAAGACGTTTTTGTCAGTTTTTCTAATAGTGGCAGTCGTAAACTCGCAACTATATGTTGAGATTCTAACAAACTGACCTCCGATTCGGGACCTGCATCGATAGCATCATCTAATTTACCTTTAAGAAATATTTCGTTAAGAGCCAGTTGGTGTTTAATAGCTATGGATAATGTTATGTTACGTCGATTACATGAAGTTCTAGCAGCTATTTTCGAAATCCTATGTTTGGCTTCAAAGCGCATTGCCCAAATGGAAATCAGTGGGCCAAATTTTTTCAAAGCTCTTGGATAATGCAGCAAATTATGAAATTTAGGTTTTAAAACGTCATTACTGAGAGAGATGTACATGTGATTTAATTCAGTTACATAAGTTTCTAATACTTCGGCAGTTCCTTCACCAAAAGCAGTCGACGATAAGATATCAATGACATCTTTCAGCTTTAGGTACAAATTCCAGATTGCAAAATCGTCAGGTACATATTCCCCTATTAGAATGCCAAAATACCTTATTAATGTTAGCATTTCAGAGGCAGATAGACGAATATTTCCTTGATTAATGTGTTCCAAAGAAAGTGAACATGGTTTATTTCTTTCGTCAGGACCATACGAGAATGATTCTATCCTTTGATTAAGCATATCTAAAGTGAAGCATTTCAGATCACGCGTTAATTTCGTAATAATGAAACACATAACGTATTTGGCTACACCCTCCAAAATATCGTGCATCCAGTCTACACCTACTTGATCAAAAAGACTAAAATTTCGTATATCTAACCAAACACTTTTTTCTTTCAAACCAGTTTCAGAATAGTTACCAACTAGCAAGTCTGATGCATAATTACTACTGTTTCGCAAAAGTGAAGTATCTTCTTCGCATTGATATTTCATCACTTCTTTTCTAACACGACAAGTTCTACAAGGATAGTTGGCTGTAAAGCTTTCTACAAATCCCATGATAGAATGTATGCCTAAATTGTCTCCTATTACTAACCCAAGCTCGAAATACACATTCCCCTCGTAACCCGGAACATTATAGTAAATTCCGTTTTTGCTGAGGTAATTCAATTCTTCTATAATACGTTGAAAGATTACTTTATTTCCAAATGAGACTCTATCTGATGAATGAAACAAAAGACAAAGAAAGATGTTATTTAAAATTGAAGACCTATATGGAGGTAAGCAAGGAAGAGAAACATATACGGCGCCTAATTTATGTTGACCGGCTCGACTTCCCAACACGTTGCCAGTTTCGTAATCATCAAAATAAAGAAATAATGGCATAACGACATTTTCTCCATGGAGTTGCATGACAGTTTTCCAGTAGGAGCCTTGCACAAAGTTTTCAACTGCACCTGAGGGTGACAGACTATTATTTTTTAAACTAAGCATGTAGTTAAGGGTCTCTACGAGGATTCCTTCGAGGGAAAAAAAACGATGTAATACTAGTCTAAGGCTAATAAAACTCTGCTCGCATTTCACAGGTATTAGCCTTCTAACGCCATTTTTTTTTCCAGCCTTTCGCCAATAACAAGTTGTTCTGGTTTAATATATGTATTGTTGTTTTCAAAATATTGTAATCGCTTGTGTTCGGTATTAAATTTGTTCAAAGGCAAGGTTATTGTTGATGTTAGGTTTTTAATAAGGGGCTCAACACATACTGAAGGCACCTGGCCGTCATGAGTTAAAGTTTCTAATGTATTTCTTATAGTCGAAAGTATTGAGAGAGAAATGCTGTCAAAGCCACTGACTAAGGCATCAACAACATTTCGTGGTAAATTATGATTGGCATATAATTTGGCTATTAGAATTGACATGGACTTCTCAAATGACTCGTGAGGGTTTTCTGGTGTAGATCCTGGTAAATTATTTGGTATTTGACTATGTAAAAATTCGGAATGTTCATAATCACATGAAAATGGTGAAACACTACTGCCCTCAGATTCACCATAACCTTCTATATGTACATTTGATAGATTCACAGTGTTTTCTGAAGCATTTATCCCCTTATTGTGACTTAATACATGTCGTCTGAAAGAATTAAAAATCTGATATTTCCTTCCGCAGTTTGGTTCAGCACACGTCAATACTTTATATTCTAAAGAGTTGTGATGTAAATCGAGATGAGCTTTAAATGCTGCAATGGTATTACAGTCTTTGTGACAAAGGAAACAGACTACCATCTCGTTTTGGTAGAAATTAATTATCGATCGAAAAAAAAGGTAGTGCAATTTCGCGAGACCTCCCGGGTCTTGTCTATATTAAATAATGTTTAAGGTCATTCACCAGAAATATTTAAATCAAATTACAGTCCGTCAGTAGCGATTCTACATTAGTTGAACCTTTATCAAAAGGGCTCGTTAATTTATAAAATCCTTTTTGGATGAAAATCCAGGGCCCATAGCAGTCAGCCGAATACTCCAGGTTCAAACTCCAAATAATTTTAAAGCATGTGTCTATTGCAGACAAGATACTTGGGAGATTATAAAAGACTTTAGGATTCACAATCACGAAATACGATTTGATAGTTTGCAAATTGGGGCCTACTATCGCAACATATGGTTGAGGGGACAGTCCCTTTTCTAATATGTTCTCATGGCGTTTATTGATGGTAAGTGTGAGGTAACCAGGGTTGCCAGACGTCGGATGTTTTTCCTCGTACCAGGGTGGCCAAATATCTCGTAATTTCAGAACATAATCTCGTATAAATTCAAAATATCATAAAATCCATAATTTACACAATGTATTTACTTCTATCTGGTTTGCATTAGGTATATTGGCTGTAAAATGAAACAAATTATAACTGTGATTCATATTTTAATAAGTTTACTTAAAAATTAGTACCTACAAATTATTAATTAATACAGTGTATCTACATGGCTAATTACATTATAATGTCAGGGATATTGCTTAAATCATTGTTGTTGTACAGTTTTTCAGCTGTCATTCTGGAATATATTTCCTTAGAGGGTTCAAATGTCACACAATTGCCTTGACGATTTGGGCCCTTAGCACAGTCGGCAGCTAAAAGTGTACCATTTACGGTTTCTGTTATAAGACGATTTCTAAGGTCTGTTTTGATTAGATTGGTTTTACTGAAAACACGCTCACAGTCTGCATTTGCATGAGGCAACGACAGAACTGCGAGAGTGAAATTGGCCAATTCGGAGAAATCTTCCGTTTTAAGTAACATTGCCCAAAACTCATCAGGATCTTTAATATCGTGAAGCCGTTCTGGGTACCGAGCTTTTGCCATAGGCAGTCTTCTCCATTGATCGTCTATCTGTTGCTTTTGGCTATCACTGAAAGATGCAGTTATTCGTGGTAAGACTTCCATGAGGGGCATCAATGTTGGGACGTGATCCCTGAAATTATTAGAGAGAGCTGATTCTGGTCCTAGGGCTTGAAGTTTTGACAGCACAGGGTCTTCCATATCGTAACGTTTTTTTATTTCTAAAGCACCAGTCCTTAAGAAATTTCTGCAGCTTGTGAAGAACTGTGCTTTTTTTGCGGGCTGCCTGACCACATCAGGATGTTTCAGTAGTTCATATACTTTAATTCCAAGATACATTGCGGCGTTATGTAATTGGAATTGCTCATTTTTAGGGTCCACTTCACTTATATTTGGCCGCATAACATATTCTCGTTTTAAATAACGTAGGAGAAGTTCTTGATATAAATCTCGAATTTTATCATGCAGCTTGTGAATAACCACTTTTTCATTTTGGAATTCTAAATTGAATTTGGTGAACAAAGGCAGGGACCAGTCGAGAAAACTAAAGTATAACTTGTGAAAAGGATCACACAGCTTTTCCAATATGGATATCGCACGATTTCTTACCTCGGCTTTTACTTTGTGGATTGGGTTTGTAGTGAAATCAATAAAAAATAAGCGCAGTGCTTCCCATTGCTCTAAGATTCTTGCGACTACTGCTGTTAGGGACAGCCACCTGGTTTGAGATGGTTTCAAGATTTTATGTGGCTCAACTTCAAGAAAAGACTGAAACTTGCGAAAATCAAACTGCCTTTTGTCGCTGTTTTAAAAAAAGTTATATATGTCACGAGCTAGTTGTTCTGCTGATTCCGGAAGTTCCTTACAAGCCTGACTTGCACATATGTGTGCTGAATGGCAAACACATTTCGAAATAAAAATCCCTGGTAAGTCTCGCAGTAAACGAGTTTTGACTGAATCATTTTCGCCCATCATGACGTTACATCCATCGGATCCAAAGCCAATCATGTTTGAAAGTGGTACATTACGACTGGTAAAAGAATTTACTAACGCTCTGTATATATTTTCAGCATTCGCCGTGGGAACTTCGTCAGTGTCCGTTTCTGTCTCTTTAAAAATCTTATATAGTTCCCAGAATACGCTGCAGACCTTCTGAGCATCTTTGTCAAAATAACGTACCACAACACAAGCCGTTTTAATCGTAGATACGTCGGTGGTCTCATCAGTCAGTGCAGAAAAAGAAGTCGATTTCAACTTATTCGCCAAATCAAATTTGTGCCCCTCACCAATAGCATTTTTTACAACTGCAGTGACTTTAGTACGCTTAAGTTGAATTTCTTGTACTAATTTTGAATCAGTGATAATATCTTTCAACAGATCCGTCAAGTGGTCGGCCACAGAAAAAGCAATATTATGTTCGGCATAAAATGCAGCTAGTTTAAGTTCAGCTCGGTCCTTTTGTTTATTTTTTGCAGGCGTACCCGCCTTGAAACCAAATGAAGATAATTTTTGGGATTGTAGACCCGATGAACCAGGTTTGTTTCTCAAATGTTTTTTTGATTCAGCGTGAGTTTTCAGATTTGAGATTTCAGCAACTAAGGAACTTGACGGACAGAACGCGCACTTCGCTCTTTGAGGATTTTTAGGATCTGGCTGCAGCCAGTCTCCAAATACCGGATTCTGTAACCATTCATCCCGAAAAGTTTGAGAATGATGTTTAAAAACCGTGTCACCTGATTTTTTTGCGGTCCATCCTCCCTTTTTAGTTTTTTTTCTTGGTGGAGTGGATGGAGAATTAATCACTGAATAATTCGGAAGACACATCAAGTTGCACTGGAACTTAACAAACTTCAACTAGCTACTGAGTAAAAATAACTATGTATATTTCTCTACTCTCTACGTGTTTCGGTTAGAGTTATGGAGATAGTAATCCAATGTTTACATGAGTGCAACAAGGACAACAACAAAGAAACACATCAAGCGGGAATTCCCCGGCCAAAGACTACAGAGATGAGGTATAATGTAATGAATCTAGGGTGCTATTTTAGAATCAGTGACACTCGAAAACGAATGATTTTTGTTTGGCAAAATCACTTGTCTTCGTACGTCACACATTCAAAAATAGTACCGCCACTAGTGATGTGCTGAGTGAGTCGATCATTTATTAGGAGGTTTATTGTAAACTTTTTTATAATATTTAGGCTTGGATACATGGTGCAGTCAGGGGAAAGTTAGACAATCCTACCTTGTATAAAGGGATATGTTTATGTGTATCAAGCATCGACCGAAAAAAAAAGAAATGGATAAAATCTCGTAAAAAAATACACGAGTTTTTTTTTTTATCGTTTCTCGTACAGAGACCGCCAAATCTCGTAAAGTTACGAGATTTCTCGTACATCTGGCAACACTGGAGGTAACTATCATCTTTTATATGAGAAATGAAAGATTCCCGGTACTCAGCTTTTGTTGGTTTCCATTTTGTTTCTTTAACTTTTCGCTTCTTGGCAGGTTGAGGGTCCTTAACACAGGCAGAAGTTGTAGCAACTTGCGATGGTCTTGCAATAACACAGGCGTTTATTAGTTCCGGTAAACTTAAAATTGCTGCAAGATTTGATTTTTCTTCATCCGTTTCTGACAAAGAAAGACATAATAAATAAAATAAATAATGCTCAATAAAGGTAAATAAACTGGCCAAATAAGAGATGGACTATCATCACTACATATAATAAACACGCAAGTGGAAAGTAGACTGTTACTGAATAGAAGTGTTATGTATGTTATTAGCAATTAGTAATTACATATAGTTAGTTTTTAGATAATGTATTTGCTCCCGTTATTGGAAGTAGATTGTTTATTAATAAAAAACTCACCATTAGACAATTCATATATTTCCTACAACACGGGATCCTTGGTATTTGTCTTTTTGTTACTTAATATGTTAATCAGTTTTGATTTGACATGCGGGAAGTTTAAATGTAAATTGTCCTTAAAGTTAGGATTTAAGGCTTCAAAGTCCTTTAAAAGCTGAAACAAAGATAAAAAAAATATTAGTTACGAATGGTATCGAAGTGACAAGGGACAAAAGTGTTCACATATTTATGCACTCGACTGTACCTATCAACAATCTCACTTTTTCATTAGTATGAAGTATTACATAAGGTACAACACGAAAAAACATTTCTTACCAGGTTGTATCCCAACGGTTTCTTCAAACCAGGGAAGAGGTTGAAGTATTGTTCAACAGTACACCCAGATTCTTTAAGGTCCTTGAAACGCTTAGGGAATGTAGTTTGCCACTTTGACAATACCAAGGTCCAAGGTTCGGATGTATTCTTAAGCCACAGCAAGTCTTCTGTTATGTCGCAGTCAATTTCACTATCAGCAGCACTCGGTAAATCATGGAATGGACGTGATGTCTTAGAGGCTGCACTAGTAAGACTTAGATTATTCTTGTCTCTACGGCTAAGTACACCAAGCTTTTGGTATCTTCGCCTCAGGTTAAAAACCTGGCTTATTAATTTGCCTCTTGCCTGGTGCGTGATCCCTTGAGCCGTAACGCAATGTGGAATGTAATAAGATGTTATCCTTTCTCTTGGAAAAATCTCTTTTATTTCTTTACACCACTGGTTGTAGACAGAAGAAGTGATTGGTTCGTTTTTGCAGGTTTTCAAAATTGCCTTACTAATAGTTGTTGCCAGTAAATTCCGTGCAGGGTCATTTGGCAATGCTCCACCAACATAATTTAGTAAAGATGATGCTCCAAAATCTTCTGACAGCAATTTGAACAAATTCTGTAACATTAAATACATGTGTCCCACTTTCATCTAACATGTGGAAAAATATTTTTTTTTTCGACACTTACTCTAAACAAAAGTCGAATATTTAAAAAACATAGTAAACCATTATATAACACATTATTTAAAAAAGTGATGGACCTTCTCTTCCAAGTCCCTTTATTGCAAGTGGCGAAAAAAATAATCTAAAAATATATCACTTGCATAAATGCTAGGTCACTATTTTCTTTTTGTAAAATGCGTCTTAATTATATACATACGAGTAAAGTATACCAATATCAAGTCTATCTGTTTAGTAGTTTAAGTAAAAAATAAAGTATTTTAGGGTGAATATTTAGTGAAATATATAGGTCGAATATTTATGAGACAAACACGAAACAAATAAACCATTATGAGCAAATTCTGTTTTAAGCCAGGGGCGATTTCGCTATGGTATGTATATGTTATGGCAGTTAGTATGGTGGCCCATGTCACAAGGTACTAAAATGGTCAGCTTAATCTGAAGAAAAATTATTTAAATAAAAAAAACTATACAACTGTTAATTGTAAGAATCTCATGCACCTATACTCCTGATGCGGTTAATATGTTCACCCTCTTCCCCGAGAAAAAACAATATGCATGCAAAACACACGCAGCCACCAACAATAAAATTAGCAAAACCTCAACATGACCATCTTTACCTCTGTCTCTACCTACAAGGTATCATCAGGAAATGGTGAATATGGTGCGAGTCCACAGCCCAACTCGAGGAACGCCTAAATCAATTAATTATAATATTACTGCTTAGAATACTTAATGCTTTGAATGAAAAATATACAATAGGCATTAAAAATACGTACATTTTGCACCTCGTTGGTCACACTATCTTTTGATGTTGACGGAGCGTACAAATCACACAAGTTATCTTTGATAACTTCACCAGGAAACGTTTTTGTCTGAAATTAAAATTTGTTTCTAAGGTTTAAGTTAAATGGTAGTGTAGGTATGTATTGGTGGCATTGGTACCATATTATACATATATATGGTGGTGGACATGTAATTAGGGATATGCTTGCGTTTTTCCCTTACATTTGCCTACAAATGTGACTTTTTAATTTTATTTTTAAATACACTTATCATTAAATAATAAACTAAGGATTAAAATGATGTACATACAATTTATTTCTGTTGAAAACAAATCTTTCATTTTACAAGGATTTTGAAAAACAGATAGTGTTGGATGTTTATACAAAGTTTTAAAACTTTTTTCATCACACTTGCTCGGAAAGGGTTTTATAACACGCAGGCGTTTAGGGCAGTTATAGCCGACTTAGCTCCCGTGGGAGTTATAGATTTTCATAACTCCCTTGGGAGTTATGAGTTTAGTTTTAAAATGTAGAATCCACTTGTACATCATTTCAGACCAAGGAGGTGTAAAATCAGCCAAGGTTTATTTCCTATATTCAAAACTTGGCTACAAACCAATTTTACTGTTTAATTAAACTTATACGGCACATTTGTCTGCATTATATTTCTATTTTACCATTATTTCAGAGACATTCGCAATTACATACATACATACATACATAAACTCACGCCTTTATTCCCAGAGTGGGGTAGGCAGAGCTACAGAATTACCAACAACTCAATTATTTTATTAAATTTCATTTTGAAAATTTGTACAATCTGGCAGAATGGCCTGTATTTGTCAAGTTTTAAAAAAAAGCAATTCTAAGCATTATCTGTGGAAGACTTAAAAAAAAGTTGTCAAACTCTTTTAGCTTAGCGAATCGAGTTCGTTTAATTTTGTTTGATTGTTCTATTTGTTTTTTATTTCCTCGCTAATGTGATGAAAATCATTGTGTGTATCATGGGCAGTAAGGAGATTGCAAACTCGAGTCATTAGTAGTAATAGTCTCTCGTTAGCTATCCTCTTCTTACCGCACTTGATGCACAATGTACTATTATGGACTAATCTGCACTTAGTTTTTAAATCTTTATTAACCGACTTCAAAAAAGGAGGTGTCTCAATTTGACCGTTTTTTTTTTATGTGTGTTCGCAGATAACTTCGTCGTTTATGAACCGATTTTGATGAGTATTTTTTGTTGGAAAGGAAATATCCCAAGGGTGGGAACTCCTCAAACATTCAAGGCAAACATATAGCGATTTTAGTATTTTTAGTGACAAGTCCATCATTTGCATTCAGAAAATATCATTTGCCGAAGCGGAACTGATGATGAAGACTACAGATGGCCACCGGAACTCCTCAACGGTACCGATTTCAAGGGTGGCCATAAGATATCTCGATTAAGATAGTTGAGCGACTACAACGAAGATCATTTAATTGTTTAAAATAAAATGACTTTGATTTTCCCGCGGCGTTGCTTGCGGCTAGTTAGAAATGTCTTGAAGGTTCATATATCAACTAAGGAAGTGGGACAACATAAGCTTATTATGATCACTAAAAAGTGTAAAATAAAATAAATGTTTAAAAAAACAAAAAAACCGCCTTGAAAAACGCAAAAATAACTTCTTTTACAATGATAGGTTAGTCCAACTGAAGTCGGCGACCCACAATATTATCAAGCAAAAGCCGACTTCAGTTGGACTAACCTGTTACCTATCATTGTAAAATAAGTTATATTTGCGTTTTTGAAGGCGGTTTTTTTTGTTTTTTTTTAAACATTTATTTTAAAATATATGGTCACTTTTAAACAGTGTATACTAGTAAACCTTAAGTAAATGTTCTAAAGTAAATTGAAATAAGCAATAAAAATGGTCAAGAACTTTTTAATTGATAGTAAAAATTAATAAGTCACATTTATAGGCAATTGTGTGGGAAGAACGCAAGCGTCCCTAATTAGGTGCCCACCACTGTATGTAAATAAATTGCCGTGCAAAAACTCTAAAACAGCTTGACCGATTTGAGTTTTTTTTGTTGTTGTTTGGCTAAATACTGGGGCGGTTAAGGAGAAATCTAAATGAACAGAAAAAAAAACAGAAATAATAATTGGTCATTGTGTATGTATTCGTCTTGTACCACATGGCCCCTGATATAAACTCGGTTCATAATTAGATTCCATCAAATCTACCCACCACAAATGCCATTATCACAATAACATCAGATCTGTCAATGTCCGACCTATCCCGTGAACGACACGACGCTCCCCCGCCGCCACCTCACGCCGCCCGCGGCCCCCCCTCCCAACGACACCTAAAAATCGCTTTTGCGCAGGCAAGGCCACATGTTCAAGAAGTTTGCTGGCACCTGTACCTAGTGGTTTTTTTTTTCGAATTTACGTATGTTAGGTATAATAATCAATAATATACGCGCATCTTCAAACGATAAATCCATAAATAAATAAATAAATAAATAAATAGATAACTATTGTATCAAAAGGAGAGACCTGAAGCTTTACCATTGCAATATGAATATTTCTAAGATGTAATTCTATGGAACTTGCTAACTATGTAAACAATGTATTGAAATTGACGTTTAGTGTCAATTTCAGTATGGGGGTTTGTTTACATAGTTAGCAAGTTTCATACACACACCTTACTACAAAATTGCTTCAATTAAATATTTATTTATACTTGACAACTGGTTTTATATACCTAAGCATGTTTATTTAAACAGAGAATTTAAAAATATTATTATTAAAATAACTACTAATAACTCATGACATTCATTCTTTCGCCAAGAGTTAATTTACCAAATGTTTCATTTAATGGCAACACGGTGGTAGATTTTGATGGAATCTAATTATGAATCTGAGTTTAGTATGTTCAACGGGTCATGTGGTTTATAATAAAAACTTACATTATTATTGCTTTCTTCTATTAATGTATACGTTATTGTTTTTGGTGGTGATGTCTGTGATGAGGATGTTGCTTCTACACCATCAAGCGCCAAAACTTGTATGTCCTAAAACAGATAAAAAATATTATTTTTGCTACTTCTATAATATTCTATGAGATGTGGGCTGAGGCGCACGGACATTTGCAATCAACAACTGTTTCTGACGATATACACGGTGACAGGATATTCGATAAAATACTATTAATGGGGCATACTAGAGTTCATTTCGAGGAATTTAGGTCATCTAGGAGTCTAGATGAAAATTATGGGTTTCCGAGATATTTAAGATGTAAGTTTCCTTTCGAAATTGTAGAAAATAATTCATAACAAAGAAATATAAATAATTTGCTATCTTTTAACTCTTTTTACTTATTGTATTTTCTGGAAGTGAAAAAGTCAGTAATTCCACGTAATGACAGAAAACTAAACTCATATGCTACATTTCATTTTTATGAAATAAAACTAAAACTCCCATAAAAAGAAACAAAAAAGTAATTACTTCGTTGCAAGACCATGTTTTTTTTAAATAAATGGTTGACATGCAGCTTAAAAATCGTTGTAAAAACTTCCTTGGCTTACTAGCCATAATTATAATGAGATACAATAGTTAACAAAAAATAATTAATTTTCATTAGTCTTGTACCGGTACAAACTCTTCAGTTCAATGGCCAATATTATGGCAAAAAGAAACACTTTCAGCTAATAAAAATATAAGCTCTACAAAAAAAGGATGGTATTGAATATCCAGTCGCCCTGTACATAATCTACATACCTACCCAAAATAAACTGGCCCGCAAAACTAAGTTTCACACTTTTAATACTATAGTATTAAGTGTGATACTTAGTTTTGCGGGCCAGTGTAGTTCCTTTTTATAAAAATGTGCCCCTTGCGGGATTCAAACCCGCAACCTCAAGCTTCGGTTATGGTTTCATTTCATTGAATTAGTTATTAATTAAGAAAAACATTACTGAAAAGAAAAAACTTAGGTGTACTTAAATATTTAAGATAATATAGATTCACTCACACTTAGAGAAACATTGCAGCTGGGCAAGTCTGTCATAAATTCGTTCTTCCATCCACTCCATATCCTGACAAATAGGGCTCTAGGGCCTACTTGTGGTATCAGTTCTTTAATGTCATCCCTAGTTAGAGCTGGCAACGCATGAATGTTTATTTCGTTTGCTACAATAAAAAAAACATTTGATAAGAGCTGATTTGAGCCCTGCTAGTTTACTCTGCTTTTTTATTATAGTAACGTTTCACTGGCAACTGCACTGTATATTTCCTCACTGTATAAGCAGGCTCGTTATTTCTGGCGTCCACTAGGGAATCATAACTCATAACGTAACGTTGTGGCTGTAGTCGAAACAAGCCTTAGCAAACCTGCCTACAGTTTCATCAGGCACTCCCAAATTACACCTATAATATAAACTATAGGTACGCTTACATTAGAATCTCATAGGTACCTAGGGCTTGAATTTCTAGAAACTATTTTTGAACATTTTTGAAAGCCGGTTCATTCCTGCGCAGAGTAGAACCTAGATAACCTAACATTACTCTTTAACGTAGGTAAGTAGGTAGGTACTCGACTTACATGCAAAAGCATCAATTTCAGAGCCTTTTGGACTTTTATTCATTGTAGGTCACGATTTTGGCGTAAATATACACGTATAGTATGATAAAGTGTAGGTACTCACCCTTAAATATAGGCACCAGCTCTGGAAGACCCCACGCATTTAATAGGTCTTCGACTTCCTCCATTTATGTACTTTAGTGCTGGGTCGTTTTTGCAGTAACCGTTTTAAGAAACGGAAAAGTAACAGTTTCTTACAAGAACTAAAAACCGTTTTTAACAAAACTACACTTCAATGACGCCGTTGAGCGAACGCGTAAAAAGAGGACGTCAGACGTCATTCATCACCCAACCAACCTGACTAAGCCCAATTTGAAAAGAAACCGTCCGGTTGTAAGGTGGGAGAAGTTATTTTTGCAAGTGGCCTAAAGAAGAACTAAAATTTACCATATAGATTAGTGGACGGTGGCGCCATGTGGCGTTTTTCCATGCGCAAAACTAGATTAGTGGATTGTTGTTATGTTTGCGTGCATGAAGTCGACATGATTGTTTTAATCAAGTACATTGATTAATATTAATAAGTTGATTATTAGATATAATCTTTTTCCTGTTTAATTTAATCAATTGCTTTTAATTTAATTAATGATTTAACAGGATTCGTGTGATTAAGTTCAATGATACTATTAATAAACTATACTTAATAAATTCAAACAATTTCATAAATCCATGAGTCAAGTGAATAATTAAATTAAAATTTGATCAAGACGCTGATCAAATATAACATGGTTACTTTATTAAACCTTCGATCAAATGAACTTTGTTGTAGGTACAAAGTATAGTTTATGAATTTGATTAATTAAATAATGAATACAATTATATTTTTCCTAATCAAGCAAAAAGTCGACTTGATTGATCCACTTTTTTTTCAGTGTATATTGCCGAAAAAATTCTCGACTGGATCCTGATTGAAATTTCGGGTCAACATTACATCCAAAGAATATTTACAGTGTAGTATCTCCCATAATGCTTGCATACCTTCGATTGTAAGTATAAAATTATTTACCGAAGGTACTTTACTTTCCACAAATTGAACCTTGGCTCCAACTGGTTTTTTGGAAATAAATTTTACACTTTTTAAGACCTTTTTGGCTTCCTGCCACAATGAATGATGAGGTGATCCTCTTTTGACGGGTCCACGATATTTTTTCCCGCTTGGGATATGAAAAGTGCCCGAATTTAAGGAATCAAATAGCTTATCGATTAAAAGGACAAATGGTATGATTTGCCGACATTCCTCTGCGAGGTCACCTCGTCGGGTTAAGTGTTCAGTCGTGACAGCGACACTGTGACTGAACACTTGTGCAGCTAACTAGACCCGCATTTTTTTTATTTTATCGGGATAAATGTGTTCGTCCGTCAATTTGTGGAGGAATGTCAGCTCATCGTTAGGCTTGTCTGCCTCGTACAACTGCTGGAAATAGTCCCATTTAACATTCTTTTCCTTATTATCTTTAAAATCAAAGTAATACATAGTTTTATTCAATAAATTATTTCTCAAACCTTTCAACAAATGTGGTACATCATAAAGCGGAATGAGTTTTTTTCTTTTAATTTCGAAAAACTCATTCCGCCATTCCTGACCGGCCTTTAAATAAACTTCTTTTGTATCTTGTTTTAAACTATTGATGGCTGATACATTTACCTGACTTTGGTCACAGACTGTACATATAACATTTAATCCAGTACTAAGAACATTTGTAATCACCTCTTGTATACATTTCTTTAAATCATTTTTGTTTAACGATTGCGTAAAATAGTACGCAACAGGCTGTTTAAAATTAACTTTGATGCCCTTTATCATAAACACTAAAGCGTGGTTTGCTACTTTTAAAGTCTGGTCAACTGTTGAGAATCCCATGAACATATCATTTTTCGCGTCATAATGTATTTGAGGGTTTAAAGACATTTCATCAAAGATGACTGTGCATAATTTATCTGTTTCACTCCAATCCGACACTGTTTCCTTCAATTTTTTAAATACCATATTATTGATCCCTGGATGGATTTTAATATCCCCAAGTAAGTTTTTCAGAGATTTAGCCGAAGGCAATGTGAAATATCTATACAGTAAATTATACGCTTTCTGACTTTTTTTAAATAAAGAAAGAGCCATAATTTTTTCTTCCAAAGTAAACCTTCGTCCTTTTGGTTTTTTTTTACTTTGGCGTATCTGCATGGCAGTAAATATTTTAGACGCTACTGTCATGTTTTTGGATACTTTATCCAAAAACCTAGGGTGGCTAAGTTTCTCAGCTTCTTCAAGTCTCATTTTAAAAGATTTTATTTTGGCATTTGCACGTGTTACTTCTTTCTTCAAACGTCTAATTTTTCTTTCAGCAGCTCGACGATTTTGAATTACAGTAGCCGACGATTCTCTACTTTTTCCTGAAAAATAATAGTATATAATAAATAATAATATTAAATTAAGATCATACAACATGTAATAGCTATTGCATGGTCTGTAATCATGACTTTTAACATACATACCTACTATTATAAAAACAAACATACATACATACGGGTCAAACTGAGAACCTTGTTTTTTTGAAGTAGGTTAAAATACCAAAACCTTCTCCTAAGTGTAACAAATAATTTTGTGAAAACCGCATCAGAATCGGTTTAGCTAATTGCGAGATAATCGCGGACAAACATACATACATACCAGGTCAAACTGAGAAACTCCTTATTTTGAAGTTGGTTAAAAATGAATACAGCTAGCCTAACAAAATGAATTGGACTTTAAAGACGTAATTTAATGTTACGTACATAAAACGCATTACATTTATAATTTATAACTGAATGTTTGTTAAAAAATAAAAAATAAAAATGGAATCCACTTGCTTGCAAAAACAAAATTGAAAATAATGAACTTTTTATAAGTACAATTATCTAATTTTGACCAACGGGACCCTATTACCAAGCCTACGCTGTCCGTCCGTCTATTTGTCTGTCCTAACTTTATGGTCTGTATCTGGTGAACCGTAAAACCATATACTAATAAAAATTAAAATGTATTTTACCATTTCGAGAAGTTGACGGCAGGTTTAATTGGCTGACTGGGTCCATTATTGTATGTGTAGGTGCAACATTATCTGGAAAATCAGGAAAGCACAATTACATTAAAAAGAATTTTTATCCTGATCATCACAAAAATATTATGAATAATGGTTTAAAACAATTAATATATTGAAGAACTGTTGGAAATACCCATTTTTTTCATCAACAGGTTTCCCGGTTAATCTAAATTATGTAAATATAAATCTTAAGTTAAAGTGGTACTATTTATTTATTTATTTATGGTTCACCAATAGTTGTTACAAATAAATACATACCATGCTGTTTGCTGGCTGAATATGTAGATTGATGATCTTTATCTGAAGTGTAACCACGCATTCTTGGGATGCAATAGTTATGCTCAGTTTCAATATTTGTTATTTGGGACTTGAAAACACCTGTAAAATTCAAATATAAGATTAGTACCTAGTTATAACAATGTGTTTTAAATTCTAAAACGCAAATTTTTATTTTAAAATGAAGGAATTCAAAAGCCTGGGGTTTTCTGCAATAAAGTGTCATTGCACTGGTGATATGTAGGTAAACTTCTATAAGAATAAACTTAGTAGGTATTATCAATTCGTAGAAAATTGAATGTGCAAGTGGAAATCTTGTGAGACATTATTACTATTATTCGACCTAAGGAGCCACGTGGCATTTTTTGAACTCAAAATGCGAATCGTGTAAGACTGTTTAACATCAACATTTACCATCATTTACCTTCAAGATGTAAAGCTGGCTCAGCTATAGCTGACAATCTGTGACCATAAGTCTTATGTTCAGGCTTAAAGTGATAGTCACAAATTCTCTTGTTTATATAAATTTTCATACGATCTATCCCTTTGAGTCTTTCTCCCGTGGTTGACAACCAAACGGCAAATTGCTCTGGACGTCTTAAAGGGTGAGGAAATCGATGAAGATACGCCTCTGTAACAATTATTAGTAATCTGTTAATATTGTTCAACACTTAAATATACCAATTATTAATATAGAATATCGAGAAATAGCACACTTACCAAACTCTTCGCAGCCAAAAACACACTTCTTTTTACCACAACTCATCGTTACAACAACAGACAACCGTAACAAAAAGCAACAACAATAATTAACAATGAAAATTCAACAAAAACAAGATTAACTCGATTGCGTTACGGAAATATTTCGAACCCAACTGATTATTAAACACTTTGACAACTCACAATAAAGACAGTTCTTACGTTTCGTTTCTACAGATTGGTGAATCATAATTTGTATTGTTCTGTTCCTCGACGCGAATCGTATTTTGGTTTAATTGGAACGTAGCAAATAGTTCCGAGTTACGTTTCCAGATGGCGTTTCTGTTATCAGAAAACGCCGTAATAAGACAGTTTCTCCCCCCTGGTCCGGGCGGCGCGGGCACCCAGCTTGGAGTGTCCCCTTGCTGCGCTGCAGCCGCTGCCGCCGGAGCTCGCGGCGGCCCCACGCCCGGCGCTGCCAGCGGGGCCGGGTGGGGCGCGCGGGGCGCAGCCAGCGCGGCCGGCGCGGGGGGCGCGGGGCGGGCGCGGCGCGGCGCCGGTGCCGGGGACGGCGAGGCCGGCAGGCTCTGCTTCCGGTTGTGCCAGGGAGAGCCGCCGTAGCCATCGCACGACTTACCTACCAGCGAGTCTAGTTTATCCATGTTGGTATTTCCTAGATCGATGATGTTATTCATGAAGCCTATGTACTCCTCCATTTGTTTGCAAGACAATGTATACTTGTTAGTTACATCTTGCAGAGCGAATTCCAATACCTTAAGTTGTTTAGCATTGGCATCAAAATCATGCATAATACACTCTAGTTCGTGTTGGCAATTTAATAGGTCATTATGCAAGGCTACATTGCTATATCTAGTAGGTGTTAATTTCATAAAACTTTTATTACATCGTAGTAAAACTTTTGACTTTTTTATAAATCTACTTAATCTTAAATACTTTTTAATTTTGTTCGATCCCCTCACAGTAATGTTAGAAGGTTTGGGATCAATAAGATCTAATGAGTTAGTAAGGTCTACCGTTTCTGAGTGTTTGTTAACTTCACAGTCAGAAGTATTGAGCTCCGCAAATACGCTTACATTGTAAGCCGACTCTTCCGCAACACTCTGGCACAAGTAGTGTCTTCTTTAACCCATTCATTGCCGAAGACGCGAATTCGCGTCCCATGTATGTGTAATCGTAATGCCGAGGACGCGATTTCACGTCCTCGAGTTATTTGTTTTTTTTTTGCTAGAAAACAACTGTACTTAAATGTTAATAACAAAATGTTACTGTCGCGTGGAAGGAAGGTGATGAGTAAAAATCCGCCGTAGCGCCTCCTCATGGGTCTCCCGGCACTGCTGGAACTGGTCCACGTTGGCCATATAATCAAAATCCAAGTCCAGCTTGGCGAGAGAACTGTTGAGGGTTTTGTTATGGTTTAAAACACGCAGAACCTCCTCTTCACTCTCGTTACGCTCCTGCAGCAGCCGTGCATTGAGCTCTTTGACTGTCTTCAGCTCTAACTGTGTATTCCGGAGTTTGTCAACAAGGACATCCCGACGGGTAGTAGGCTTGTTGGTAGCTGAGAACATTATGACAAAGAACACTACCAGGGCACAAAATAGATACACCTAATAGCCTAATTATAATTAAAAAATAATTTAAGTCTAAAATCTCACTGTGTCAATATCACACAATGATCTCTTAAGGATATGTATAATGATTTAATAATTATAACAATAATTTTACTACTGTAATACTAATATCACTGTAATATATGTAATCTTTAAATAAGCCACATTATCTGCTACTAAAACATGATTCAACTAAATTATTTTCTCCCTGTCAGTGTCACTTAATTTTATGAAGTTTCTTAGCTATATGAGAAGGATTTTCGTTAAAATTTAACACAGAAGTAAAAGTAATAATAAGATTATGGAATATCAATACTCCCCTGGTTTCGTTGATGATCAATCAGCACAGCAAACTGTGTACTTTTTAAAACATTTTTCAAATCACGAAGTCGTTGACAATCTTACTTGTCAAATTTTGCACTCGTAATAATACTTTCGTCACAGCACTTAAAGTCGTGATAACATTTACGTGTTTATCTTTGGTTTTAGTCCCAAATATTAACAGTTTAAAAATTAAAACTACTTAAAATACATTTAACAAAACCGTTGGCCGATTTTGACGTCTGGACCGGCACGTGTTGCCAGCCTCCCTATCCTATATCTACACGCATATCGTAAAACCTCTCCAGCGGCACTACGTTATAACGAGATTATGGAATATCAATGCTCCCCTGGTTTCGTTGATGATCAACCAATAATATTCCTCAATTGCGTCCTTTCCGATTAAAGAGCGGTCATATAAAATAAATACAAAGCTTAATTTTCGGCTGATATACCTACTTTTGATTTTGCCTCGTCAAAGCCAGGCGCTTTTTGTAAGAGACAGTTCAGCTCTTAAGCTATCAAGCGCAAACTCTCTGCTCTCTTCAGTTCTGTACCATTCAGTTTAAAACAAATGTGATCTCCATACTATGAACGAGCTTGTCTTACTTAGTAGTTATCACAAGCTATTAAAACCAGTCGTGGTGGTAAAGTTAAGAAAATTTGGCGCTTCAGCAGTTGCAATTGTTTTTGATTATGAAGTCGCTTAACGTATTGTATTCCATCATTGTTTGCTGGTTAGTAAGTAGGATTTGGGCAGCGTCAAATATGTAGCAGGAGCAGAGAACTCAATCATCACATGTGGTGATGCTTGAATGTTCAAATCCTTTCTAAAGGATTAATAAATACCATTCACTACTTCTACAACAACCAACCAACCAACAACAGATTGTGACTGCACGACTTTTGTTTGCTTTCAATTTTAGCTACGGAGCATCGATATCTTCTTGCGTGAATGGCACGTGAACGGAAAAACTACATTCCTCAAGTAAATAGTTGCGGTTCCATTGTCTTGGGTTTTTCAGCAGTTTCAGAGTCTGCGAGTCCGTACCTTTTAAATCTGGCATCCCTCTCTGCATCCAACTGCGCTTGGACCTTGGTGTTCTGGTCTTGACGCCAAGTTGTGGTTCGGCCATTGGGTTTTCCTCTTCCGTGGGATCCACTCGGCCTTCGGACATTAAAATTTCCTCTGGAGCGTGGTGCGACTGTAGCGTCGACCTCATTGGTAAAAGCGACACTCGCCATCACGCTAGAAAAAATCAAAAGTAAAGGAATTTCGGCAGCGGGTAAGACGTCCGCGCTAAAAATAGTAACGGGATATCGTCTCTACAGCCCCAATGGAGGATAAAACATCTCCTACTTGGAAACATGACTTAATCCTTCTTGGAAATCGACGTCATGGCTGATTTTAATCGTGAATCATATTCGTTTATCATTTACAAAAGGATCGATATAAATTAAAATTGATCAGCAAGTCATCCTGAAATGATGCAGGAGGTTCGAAAATATAACTTTCCCATTGGACACACGTTATACCGTCAAGACGCATCAACCTATCTTCTTCTTTATAAATAAATGCTCTACGCATTTCGTCCACGACACCGTTTTGATTTTTCTTAACCCTTCTGTTAATAATTACTTCACTTTTATTGTTTTTTTCCTCCATAGGATTTCAGTTGTGCCAATATAAGTTCTATGGGGTTCAGTTCGCAGTGGTAGGTCGGAGGAGGTAGCTGCTATCTCATCAACATTTATAATTTTATAATGTGATTTGTCGAAAATGTCAAAGCCGTGCGCAATGTCGTGTCGCAAAATGACAAAGCTTCGGCCACTCTGTTGTTTAATAACTGACTTGCTAATTTTACATATTTTTTTTCCAAGTTATGTTCGTTTCTTAATTTATTCGCCAGCTGTTAATGTTATTCTACTTGAATTTCGTGTAGATTTTGCAAATATTGCGAGATCGAAAAACGTGTCATTAAATTGAAAGACATTTCTTATTCATTTCAACATATGGCACGGATCTAGGAAAGCGTTAATTTATTTTCTGGGTGCTCAAAATATGTCTTTATGTTGTCAGGATTAAAGTTACATCTGCTGTCTTAACATGGTGATATTTGCGGGACACCCATCACATGTAAAAGAACAACGCCCGTATCGTGGAATTCGAGTAGTTTTAGGCACCGCAAAACTAAATTTGCTCTTTCTTCACCAGTGACTCCATCGACAAAGAAGAACCCGACGGGAAATTTCAAGTTTGCATTGATTGCATTTACCAGGAATACCATTGCCTCCTTTGCTTCTTTTAAGTCATCACCAATACCAACTACCAATATCAACGTAGCCGTGAAATTGTTTGCCATCCCACTCAACTCGTTTTCTGATCCATCTCGTCTAACATCAAACTTCATACAATCTTATGTTCGGCTTGTTTCTGCTGCAAAATAATTGCGGTCAATGATTCTGTAGTAAAACCTGCATTTGAATCAAAATCAAAATATTTATTCAGTAAATTGGCCACATACGGGCTCTTTTACTCGTCGGTAATATATAGTGAATCTACTAGCGCTTCGGACAAGACCATCATTGCGGAGAAGAAGCGCCGCAAGAAACTCCAGCAGAAGGTCATTTTTTCAATCATAAAAACATACAGCAACAATACTTAAAAGTAAATTACAATAAGTAATAAGTAATAAGGTAATAAAGTAATAAATAATAAATTCTTAAAACTACCAAATATAAACTTATTACAAACCGATCGGACAGTAGCGAGTCAAGTTGCCTTGCCAGTGGATCCGAATAAAAAACGTTTTTATCTTAAAGTCTGTAAAAAAGAGAAAAAATCAAATTATTAACAAAACTAAACGTTTTCATCATCTAAGATACGTATTTCAGCAAAAAAGTACTGACACATGTGCATACAATGTTCGGTGTACTGTACAGTAACTTCGTGCATCCATTGCACCCTTTTTTCGTCGTTCTATTTTTCTTGGATAGACGATTTTTCTTGTATATTGTTTGAATATTTATGCCGTCAATATTCCTGAGTACAATAATGTCATCGGTCATATGCCACTCATTGCACCCACGAAATATTCTTCTTGTCATTTGATCGACTACGTCAACTCCGCCTTTAGTCCAATTGTAATATAAAGATACAAAATAATCTGAGCCAAAGAAAAATAACAAAAAAAGTGCCTCATCTTTAATCAAAATAACCAGAACATCGATATTATATGATATTTACATCAAAAGGTAATTTAACCCAATGAAAACTAATAATGTTTCAACTACAGTAAAAAGATTTTTCTCAAAAATGCTCGGAAATGTTGACATTACTATCTACATAATGAGACGCGAAGTATACAGTTTACTGACAGTTCTCAAATTAAAAAAAAACAACATTGCGTGCTCGATACACAAGCCCGCAATGTTGCATACAAATTCCATTACTATCTAGCTTGTAACTTTTTAAAAAGTGAAAAAGCCCATAATAAAATGATGGCACAAGTCTTATACATCCAAATTTTATTCGAAACATAACTTTTTTATCTGTGTCTGGAATAGCTTATGTTTTTTTTAAAACAAAGCTTGCGTTTCTCTTTGTCATAAACAAAAAGGCGGTACATAGTGATGGTTTTTTTACATGAAGTTTCTGTTTGTATGCAATTTAAAAAATGTGTTCAAGCAATGAAGATTTTACTCCAACACAATTTTTTTCTGGCGATTTTTGAGAAAAGCACTATATTTGCCTCGGCAGGAACTGCAATTGCGGGCTTCGTATTTTTAAACGGACTCGCAAGCTCGTCCGTTTAAACCAATACTCGGCCCGCAATTGCCTACTTCCATGCCTAGGCAATAATGTACTATTACTTGCGTGAGTAGTCGCGCAGTGGGCAATTTGCCGCCAAACGAGACACACCGACAACAATTGTTGCCTCCTGCGGTCAACCACGCATTAAATTTCTTGTAATTTTCAAAATAAGGAGGGGAGGGACGCGGTGCAGTTACTGAGACGCTTGACCTTGAAAAATGCATCGTGTATAAAACAACATGATTTTTTACCGCGGGCGGCAAAATGCTCATAGCGCTCTAGGGTTAAGTATTTTGTTCTTAAAAATAAAGTATTTTAGCGTACTTTATGTTTTTCATATATTATAAAGTATGGACAGTCGAAATATAGTTCAATACTTTATATTATTAGTACGGGTGACAACAATACTTATCTCAGGCAAATGTAAACAGCATGCTCATCTCAAGCATGCTTATAAGCATACTTTTTATGTGCTAATATTGAGCTTGTGTAACAGTACCTTAAGAGTAGACGTGGATCGCCGACCGACGTCTCTCACTAGACACCAGCCAGAAAATAGGATGAAGAAGAAGCACAGTGCATGAAGACAACCCAAGAAAAGCAAATAACGTAGCAGACTTTAGCAAAAAGTTTAAACTATATTTTATTCAAATTGAATTTATTACGTTTAAATTATTTGTGATTTTATTTAATGCTTTATTTCAGTGTCATACTAGATCGTACGTTTCTGTTCTTTTTTTCAAGGAAATGTTGGGACTGTGTTTAATATTATTAACAATTGTGTTAAATTTCCTCACATCTCGGAGAAAAGCACTATACAAGCCTCGACCTGGAAGGGCGGTTGCTGGACAAGTATATATCGCGGCCTCGACTGCGTCTCGGCCACGCTAACTCTACTCGTCCCGCAACGGCCTATTTTCTGTGCAGTAATGTACTATTGTTGTTTTTTGTTTTTTTTTTATACGCGTAGTGGCAGAATCTCATGGTGCCTGTGTCACAAATTTAAGTGGAATGGAAATTAAAAAAGAGGACTTTGCCGGCCTAGGCCTGCAAGATTTGTATGAAATTCCATAAACGACCTCTTGTCCTAGCCGCATCTGAAACGTCATACTTGGCGGCCTATTATAAGGAACGTAACATCAATATTTCATGGCATGTTTGAGAAAAATCCTTTATTACAATAACTCAATACTAACTTAACATAATATAGGTACTACAATTAAAAATTAAAACTAAACTTATTTAAATTAAAATAAAACTCACCTACTCAAATATTAAAGATGTAAAAAATTATAGCGGCCTTTACACGTAAAGTTCGGACCGCGAGAAACCCCACGCGCCATTCCACGCGCCGCTCCGAACCGTACATTTTCTACTATTTTACTATTACAGTTGCATTTACACGTACGGTTCGGAGCGAAGATTGGAATGGCGCGTGGCGTTTCCCGCAGTCCGAACTTTACGTGTGCAGGCCGCTAATCACCACTATAAAAAGAACACCCCCTCTAGCAGGTCCACTTGAGGCATGGTCCCTATAACACTGGCTGCATTACCTCTCTGGATAGCTAGCCCAATCCTTTGGGAGAGGTAAGCACCAGCTCTAGGATCTCCGGAGGTTTCTAGGAGCTGGGATGACATAATAATGATACATAATAAAAAAATATAGAAAAGATCTACCGCGTTGATCTTCAAAACAAAGGTATTCAACTGGAGTATCCACTAAAAATTCTTCCTCGTTACCAGATCCAGATATCTCATCGATAGGAGAAGTTGAACTTTCTATTAAACTTATATCATCAGTCTCATCCTCACTATCGGTCTCTACGATGGTTTTCTTCTGTCTGTTTGGTTGAGCTGTTGTATTGGTATCTTTTAATAAATTTAAGGCACGCTTCATTTCCCTAGCTCTATTTCTCCTTTCTTGCTCTGCTTTTTTAATCTCTTTTGCGTTTTCTATTTCTTCAAGTCTTCTTTTCTCAGGAGTATCTGTGTAAACCCTTGACTTTCCCTTTGCTTTTTTCGTTTTTTTTGTTGCATCTCTAACTACCTTAGGATAAGGCCTGATCATATCCGGAGTTATTAATCCATATTTGATGATGATGGTAAATCAATGTTGTCATCAGATGGTTCAGGCAGTGAAGAGTGCAGAGCTCAAAGATGAATCTGGTTGTGGATGATCAATTTCTTCGGGCAGATTTTGTGACAAATTGGCATCTGGACTCATAGTGGAGTTTGAAACTTGCACGGGTGCAAAATCATCGTCACTGAAATTCAGTTTATTAAAAGGCCATATACCAGTCTTTTCAAAAGCACTTGTTATGTTCCTGCAATTGAATGATTCAAAATATGCTATTTTAACCAATTTGGGAATGTTATAGATGTTGAGAGTTTTCTCCGGGTTACTCACATGCCAGTCGTTGAATGCTACCTTTAGCTTCGCTTTAAATGGTCCAAACACTCCCACGTCCAATGGCTGGAGACGGTGTGTTGTATGTGGCGGGAATGATAGATACACAATGCCATTATCACGAGCATAGTTCACTGCCTGTATAATCACACGACTTTCGTGGTTATCCACCAGGAGCAAAATAGGATTGTCTTTGGAGGATGATGTTATTTTTTGTGTATGTTTTAGTACATCCAAAAATACGAGGGGTGATCCATAAGTTTTGAGAATCAGTAAGAACCATCTACATAATGATATTCTTTTAATGTGGACTATACCATGGCACTAATGAAACTTAAATTAGAGAAAAAAAATGTATACATTATTCATTTATTTTCCTGTGATAGCTAAACAAAAAACATCTGTATTAACAATTTTACAAGACTGCAAAAATAAGAGTTAGTTTTGTAATAATTTGGAGCTGTGTGGAAAAAGTTCTGGAACACTAATAAAAAATATTATTTTTGAAAATGAAACCTTGATTTATCATTATGATTTAAAGGATAAATAAGTTATCATTGCAGTGGATTTTTTTATCCCCAGATCTGTTACCAAAATTTAGGGTGGTTTTTTCGGCCTTTTCCAGGATTATTGAGGCCTACAAATAAATACTGCGACATTAGTTTTTACCAATTGAGTTCAAATAATCTAGGAGAGTTATATAACATTATTAAATCCTAATTATGGCAAAATAATAAAAATAAGCTGAAGAAAAAAAATTACGAATTTTCGGGAGGAATTGTGCTTCAGAGCCTTCTAATTGATAAGGGTGCTACTCGTCGACCAAAGATCAGAACTGATAACCGCTCTCCCCGTTATTTAGCCTTAACTTTCGACTACTACTTCTCATTCACTAATATTCAAAAACAACTACATAAAAATCACGAGCTGGTGATGACATAGTGAAGGTACAAAATTTGGCCATTTTGACCTCCAAAAGTAAAATTATTTTTATAGTGGTAAAATAAAACAATCGAATGACGTTAATAAGTGTTCGGAAATATAGAAAGTGTGCTCATTCCAATAAATATATAACGATTTACATATCTCCCATTTTTAATACCGATTATCAAAACTTTTGGATCACCCCTCGTATACTGGAGTTTATCCAGCCACTTTTAGTAGCATCTCCTAAACTACCTTCTGGAGCACCTGTCACAAAGTGGTCTTTGTAATGCACCCTGGGAAATATATTTCAGTACCAACAGTGCCAGTATTTCAGTGCCAGTGGAAACACAATTCCGCCGCTATTTATAAATAGCGGCGGAATTGTGTTTCCACTGGCCGAAATGATTCCTCCGAATGTGACTAGCTCTCCTCTTTCTGCGGAAACAAGTTGACCAATTTGCTTTACATTTTTTTCAGCCAAAACTTTCGGCGTGCTCATCACTGTAGATATTCCTGATTCGTCGAAGTTATAAATTCTATCTGCACTAAATTCATATTTTTTATAAACCTCTTCTAGATTACCGAAAAAATCACTCACAGCCGTCTTGTTAAATCCATAAGATCTTGCCGCACTTGTGTTTTCTGGCTTTCTTAGGCTTAAATTTATGTTTCGCTTGCGATAACTTTGCAGCCAATCTTGTCCTGCTATTTGTTTGTCATTCCAGCTAGGAGGATACTGAAGTTTGTTTGCTTTTGCAAACTCATAAGCCAATCTTCTCACCTGTACAAGTGTCAATCCATAGTGCATTCTAGAGCACTCAGTAATGTATTTGTTTAAATGAGTCTCTTCTTCCTTTGTAAATACCTGATTCGACGTAAACTTGGAAGTAAAAACACGCGATGGTTTGCTATTATCCGTTTCAGCAGCAGCTTTTTCACGAAGGTTTAATATGCCACTTTCGAGTGTCGAATGTTTGACTCCGTATTTTGCCGCAGATTTCCGTATAGACGAAGTTTTTTCTAAAACTTCCTGTATAGCAGCCTTCATCGCATCTTCATCTACGTTTCCTGTTCTGGTCCCTTTTTTCTTATAAGTACGCGGCATCGTTCTGAAATAGTGTTATTGTTGAAGAAAAACCATAGATAAATACATACGGGGTACATTCATACATTAGGTAAATTCATTTAATGAGTTTGGGGTGCATTCGTACAGTACGAATGTACCCCACACTCATGTGTATGAAGGTACCCCAAACAAATGAATTGTAACTTAACGGAAAAAAACGAAACCAGTCAAATATATCTAAAAATTAAGGATTACTCATTAAACTTGAACATCGGTTCAACAACAAAAATGAAAACACAATAGAATTTGAATAAATCTTACTAGAAATAACGAAGTTTGAAGGTAAGTCCAAATATTACTTACGCGGTGCAAAATCATGTGGCGACCTGTTTCAACGCGGCCGTCGGCCATACTGCCGCGTCGCCCCGCGGAGAGCCCCTGCGAGTGAGTGGGAGTCACGTACACAAAGATGGACGCGTCAACGTATTAAATAGTGTAGATATAGGCAGTGTACGAAGGCTCCCTCTGTACGAACCCACCCCATCTTCCCCTACACAGATAGACATAACGAAGTCACCATAAGAGTACCATTTTTACGATTTGGATACGGAACCCTAGAAACGACTGAGAGCAACTCAAAAAGAAAACGGTGATACGTCAAAATATCTTAATTCAATGTACTTTTGTTGCACTTCTGAACGTCGAAAAAGAAGTGCTTACTCGTACTTACCTATTAGTTTTCTGTTGGGGCCTCGTACGGACTCCGTTTGGCTTACAAGTGGTTACAACTCAAATCTTAAGACAAGAGTTTAGGTCGCGGTGGTAATACTTGAAGTCACCGTTGTAAGTCAAACAGAGTCCTTAGAGAGCCCGGTCCGCTCGCAGTGGAAGGCGGCCATATCATTGCTCAACCGATAACGAATACGGGGCGGTGGAAATTTTGAAAATTTTGAATTTTGAGTAGGTAATATTAAAGAAAAAAAAACCATGGCAGTGGAAAGACTGAGCAACAAAACGTAATTAAAAAATTTAGAATTTTGACTAATTTAGAATTTTGACGAACTTGGGGCGGTGGAAAGACTGAGCAACCAAACCTAATTTAGAATTTTGACGAATTCGGGGCGGTGGAAAGACTGAGCATCCAAACGTAATTTAAAAAAATTGAATTTTGAATAATTTAGAATTTTGACGAACTTGGGGCGATGGAAAGACTAAGCAACCAACCCAATTTAGAAATTTTGAATTTTGAATATGTAGGTTTCTTGCATATGAAATTGGCGTTTTATATGGCAAAAATATACCCTTAATATACCCATTTTTCGAGCTTTTTCACCTTTCCAATTTGTTTCAGGTGAATTAAAACTGTTTTATCACCTGCCTGCCGCTAACTCTGACGTAGTTTGCGATGGATCCGCTTCACAATCACTTTTAATTCTTCGTTATTACCTTGGGTTTCCAGCCGTCCACGGATTACGTTTTTGTAGGTTAAAATTTCCATAACGAAAACGATGGAACCAAAAACGTACCGTGTTTTTTTTTACAGTAGCTGCCTCATACACATCATTAATCCTTCGAGCCGTTTCTGCAGCACTGATGCCACGGTGGAACTCGTATTCGTAGATAACGCGATATTTTAAGTTCTCTTTATTGTGAAACGAATGATGTCAAAGAAAAAACAAATGACGCGATAACAAATGAATCGCTAAATTCGAAGCACAAATACCTAAACTAGCAAATATTGTTAATAAATTTGAATAATTATAGAATTCTTAGCCAAACACCAGATATTTTTAATCAAAGCGGCCAGTTCAACAAAACGCCAATTTCATATGTACGGTTAATGGCACGGGCATAAGAATAAACAATAACTACACGTAGAAGCGAAACTCCCGGCTCCGGACGTACGCTCGGCGCGTTAAATACCTACCGCCTGGCGACACCTGAGGTGTCTAGTCGGTCAGGGGCGTCACAGACGAAATATATATGTATTAACCAAGATATTGTTATTGTGTCTTGAATTGGTTTTCGTATTTGTGTTGATTTTAGTGTTTATGGTTGAACTAAGATAGTGTTTTAAAAAGTGAACGACTATTTACGGCAAACTAATTAGAAATAGGTAATTGATTGAATGAAGGAGATTTATTTGTTAAATAGTACATCCCCTAGATGTTGAAGATAAAAAAACGGAAACATTAAAAACGAATTAATAGATAAGAATAGTATTTTGTAATAAAGCTTTTTAAACTTAATAAAAATTGAAATTAATGGTCCGGAAAGGAACGGAAAAAGTAACTCCGGATCCCAGACTATACTTAAAACTTATTGAGCTTAAAAGGTTGTTTATTTATAGACTCGTTTCTGTGTTTTATAGATTATTAATAGCCACATAAGCCATTAATTTTTCTGGAGATAATCGTAATATCATCAAAAATATTTTTACGTAATTTAACATAAATGTAAGAAACTCATTTTGCAACAATGTTTCCACGTTGAAGGAAAACATAAATAACATTTCGTGACTAAACTTGTATGACACATCCATAAACCGATTAAAATATTTCACAAGGTACGGCCCTGACTTTGGATGCGGAAGACAGAGGGGCGTAGCGGGGTGAAGGGGGAAGTAGGTATTAAAAGCGCGGCATTTGGGGCCTGGGTAAAGGAGATTCGCTTCTACGTGTAGTTATTGTTTATTCTTATGGCACGGGTAAAAATATTAAACATTATTTTGTAAGCGTCTGAACCCCAGGACCAATGGAGATATTCTAGAACAGGGGTTCCCAAACTTATAAGTATCGCGCCTCCCTACTGCTTAAAATGAATATGCCCACGCCCCCCCTTGGTCCCAGCAAGTAGCAGCAAGTGGGCTCGTCGAGCAATTGTAAAATAAAATAAGAGTAATAAAGTTCAAAAATATATTTTTAGGTGTTTTACTATAAAAATACTGTTTTTACACATTTGTAAACACTTGTACATATGAAGAGTCAATGTGACGGATGAGCTTGCATATTTTTGACAATGTTTCCAATTCTGGGTGAAATAGAAGAAAGTGCACAACGTAGATCACTAGCAATATCTAGTTTGCTTCTGTACTTTGTTTTTATTGCTACAACTGCTGAAAACGCTTTTTCGCACAAATAAGTGCTTGAAAAAGGTAAAAACAATTTTAGTGCTTGCTCTGCTGTGCTGGGATAAACTTTGAGGTATTTAACCCAGAATTGTGCCTTCTCCATCTTCTCAAAATCATATTGGGCAGCAGAATCATTTTTTAATTCCAAAGTTTGCTCTTGTATAGTATCTGGCAGCAAGTCTATGTCGACGTGAAAAGGGTCGGTCGCTAATCGATAAATAATATTATTGCACGAGTCGGGAAAGTAGCGCTTAAATTCGTCAGTGAGGTGCTGCAAATGGTTTGATATTTTATTCTTTGTATCAATTTCGTCCAAAATCTCCTTAAAGAACGCTTCTTCTGTGATTGCAAATAGTTTAGGAAAGCAGGAATAGTTGGATGCCAAAATTTTGCGCTTCCACAGTTGCAACTTCTCAGTATATGCCGTGATAGCATCCCGATGATAAATTATGTTCGAATCTCCGCCTTGTAATTTCAAATTCAAAGTGTTCAATGAATCGAAAATATCTGATAGATAAGCAAATATTACTTGGACCCATGGTTTCTTAAATTCCAAAAACAATTCACTTTGTTTTTGAATTTCTAAAAATTGAATTACTTCATCGCGCAGTTCAAATAATCTTGACAACATGTTTCCTTTTGAGAGCCAGCGCACTTCTGTATGAAATAACAATGTCTTGTGTTCTGTGCCCAAATCTTCACAGAGAGCCGTAAAAAGCCGCGTGTTTAATGCACTCTTTTTAACATAATTTACAATTTTAATGCATAATTTTAAGACTTCATAGAGTTCATTTGAAAGTGTTTTAGCTGCCAAGGCTTGACGGTGTATAAAACAGTGAATTGTAATTACGTTGGGATTTTTTTCTTTGACCAACTGTATGAATCCTGAACGACATCCAAGCATTGCCGGAGCGCCGTCTGTGCATACACCTATCAACTTTTTCCATGACAGTTCATGTTTATCAAAGAATTCAGAGACTGCCGTCATTATATCAATTGCTTTCGAAGTTGTCGTTAACTCTGTTGAAAACAGCAACTCATCTTTGATTGTTTCGTTTTGTATGTATCGAACAAAAACTAGCAGTTGACAACATTGCGCAACATCCGTACTCTCATCCAACTGTATTGCAAAAAAAATTGATTCTCTCACGGCTTCCACTACCTGATTTTTTATATCTTCAGCCATATCATCAATGCGACGTTTCACACTGTTATCAGAAAGAGGTATTTGTGAAAATTTTTGTTTACTTTCTGGTCCAAGAACGATATCTGCTGCTTTCAATAAGCAGGGTTTGACGAGAGTTTCACCGATAGTATGGCTTTTTTTGGCTCTTGCAATGAGTAGTGACAATTCATATGAAGCTTCGAGCACTTTCTCAGATGACTGAGCGAAGGATCCAGTACTATCCAATTTCATGCGCTTCAAACTTGCAGATTTTGAAGCAAAGAACTCCTTCGGCTTGTCTTTTAAAGCACTGTGTTTTGTTGACAAATGTCGTTCCAGACGGGATGGTCTCATGGCATCATTGCTCAATACTTCATAACAAATGACACACTGCGGCTGGTCGATACCACTTTTATTTATAGAAACAAAACCGTATTTAATATAATCATCATTATATTTGCGTTTTTTCGCCGAACACATGGCGAAACAACAGAAATAACCGTTCACTGTCACTACTCTAATACACAATAATAGCAGGTCGCTTGTTTGTTTTTGCAACAAAAGTTCACGTGTTCGCTTGGCGCGTGCGACGCGGGGAGTGAGGTGCGTGCGGTAGGTATGCGCGGGCGACCGGAGTGATAACCGCCGCCGCCCGCGCCCGCGCCCCCCTGTACATGTCTTCGCGCCTCCCTAGTGGGGCGCGCCCCCTAGTTTGAAAATCAATGTTCTAGAATGTGTGGACCGCGTCAATCGAGGTATGTACCTACTTTTCATTTGAAGTTAGGTATTGAATATTAGCAAAAATATCTCCATTGGTCCTGGGGTTCTGACGCATACAAAATAATGTTCAATATTTGGTGTAACCCCCTTCAGCATTTAACACGTCTTGCAAGCGCCTGCGCATAGAACCAACCAAATTTTGGCATAAATTGTGGCCTCTAAAGGAGTCCCACACTTGGAGGGCGTGGTTCCTTAATGCCTCTTTCGTTCTGCATTGGGTTGGATCCCACTCTTGGACCATTTTTCCCCAGAGGTTCTCGATGGGGTTTAAGTCGGGACTACGGGGGGGCATTTTAAGTAATGTTAGGTTTGGTTGGTTAGCAATCCACGCTTGGACTAACCGAGAATGGTGGATCGAGCATTCGAGCTATTATCCTGTACAAAAGTTATGCCCTCGTCGGGGAAGAAATTTTCTGCTATTGGCATGAAATTTTCTTCAAGTATTTCCCGGTAGTGGATAGCATTCATGCGACCCGAAATCTCCACCAACTCCCCAGGACCACCCGAACACATCCATCCCCAAAAACCAATTGTGATGCGGCCACTATGCCGGTCGGGTGTAATGTGTTCCTCGGAGTATCGGGAGTTTTCGGGTCGCCATAAACTTAACCGTCCGTTATCGGCTGAGAAAAACACCTTCTCGTCCATAAATATGATGTTCTCAAAATTAGTATTTATATTCTGCGCAGCAAATTGGAGTCGCAGCATCTTGTGCCGAGGAGTGAGTAGAGGTTTCTTCGCAGGGACTCTGTTCCGAAGGCCACCTTCATCGAGTCGCCTTCAGATCGTTGACGAAGAAACCCCAAACTCCTCGGCAAAGAGTGTCGTATTGATAAAACGTTGTTCACGTGCTTTTCGCATTATCTCGGTATCCTGTTGTTGCGACGTACTTCGCGGGCGCCCATAGGAGGCATGGTTTAAGAGGTGGCCTTCTTGCTGCCACCTCTCCAGCCACAGCCTTACTGTATTTCGCTAGAATCGAAAAAGGAAATTTATTAATTGAACATTTTGTCACATTGACTACCCATTCCCGGAATGAACAATACTGGTCACTGCGTTATGACAATGTATTTTATATCAAACAGAAGCAAACGAGCCCGAGATGCAGACAATCACCGTCCCCCATAATTACCATAGGCAAGTGAAGAAAAACTTTGATAAAATATATGCTAAAAAAAAATCTAACTACCTACCAAGTCAATATTTTGAAATTAACTTCTAGCAAAATTTTGAACATTTCACGCTCACCTTTTGGTCTCAAGCAACCGTCCCCGTAAAGTACGGTGGGCTTGGCATTTGGGCTACTAGTCGTGCTTGTCCACTACAGAGGTTGCTTGGCGTGTCTGTAACCCGGGTGCGAATTTGCGTCGAAAAAGCTAGCCAAGGAAAATAGTCAAAATTCATCCGAGAAGGGCCGTTGCTCCCTTCACGAACCCTACGAGGGGTTTTAGATCCTTATTCTTTAAGTATAGCAGTGTGCCTCCGCCACGGTCTTAAAGTCTACGAGCCGCATCCTTGTTGCCGTTGTGGAAATGCAGTCGACTACCTAGGACACCACGGTCTGTGTTACACATCCAGTGCTGGTCGAGTTTACAAACATGCATCGATAACCTATTTGATCCGTCGGGCTTTAGCACAATTTCATTCCCGGCTTCACTTGAGCCCACCGGCCTGTCTGCCTCAGCTGAAAAGAGACCCGACGAATGCACTTTAGTACCGTGGCATCTTGGTCGTCCCTTTCCGTACGTGGGATGACACTTGCGTTGATACGCTAGCACAGTCTCATGTCCAAGGTTCTGCTCGCAAGCCGAGACCGCCGCAGACCACGCCCAAACCATAAAGTGCCGCAAATACGCTTTTTTAAAGCAAAATTACTTACGTGTAGTTGCTACACTTGCTATAGAAACTTTTGGGTGGTGGTCCTCTAACACAGAGAAATGTATAAAAGATGTGTGTGTGTGTGATGGCTTGTAGTACTGTTAGGCGATGGGCTTGCAACCTGTCACTAATACACTGGTAAACATCTTAGCCTGATTATGCAAAATGTGGTTACAGAATTATCAACAAGCTTTTAGAGTTATTGGCAATTCTGTAGCTCTGCCTACCCCAAACTGGGAATAAAGGCGTGAGTTTATGTATGTATGTATGTGTCAGATAAATTAATCAGCGTCTCTGGCGTCCACAGGCAAGGCTCCTTTTTTGCCCCAACTGAGCATCGCAGTGCAGTGGAGTAACGCTGAGAATGTCCTCAGCGTTACTCCAGCTGTAGTACAACATTTTATCTTTTACTTTTGTCTTTTTAACTGATTGTTATTAGAAATAAAGTTTATGCTGTACTTAAATAATAAAATTCTGAAAAAAAATCTGTCTTCGAGTCAAAACATTACAGACTTGATCTCAAAATGATCAAATCACAAAAGGACATCGTGACCGTCAAATATTAGATCTCAGGCCGACCAGGTGGAAATACGTCCTTCCAAGTGCAAAAAATGCCATAAATTACAATATGAACCACGCGCTGGTTTTCTAGAACGTTTCTGGCGCGTAAGTACTATAGGAATTTTGGAATGAGCTTCCTGCTGAGACTTTCCCAATGTGCTACAATTTGGGGCTTTTTAAAATTTCTTCGACACCGGCAACGCATTGGTGACGCCTCCGGCGTTGCAAATGTCCATAGGCGGCGGTGACCACTTTCCATCAGGTGGGCTGTCTGCCTGTTTGCCCGTCGATGGCAATAAAAAAAACCAGGCAAGAGCATGTCGGACCATGCTCAGTGTACGGTTCCGAAGCCGCAGCCGTTACTACGATATTTTTGAAAGACCTATCCAACTACTCGACTGCTGTTTAGAATCCGGATCGTAGGCATATATCCAAGATTCGTCACCACTGATAATGTCATAAACGTGTTTAGAGTCTCCTCGGTTGACTTGCCGCAGAGTTTTGCGGCACCATCTAACGCGAGCCGTTTTTTGGTCTTCACTAAGTAAATGTGGTATCCAGCGTGAGATCAATTTTTTTACACCTAAGTGATCATGCAATATATTTTGAACACTGGTCCCTGAAATGCTTAATGAAGCTTCTATCTCGCGGTATGTCGAATGGCGATCTTCGACGATCAGTTGCCGTACAGCATCAATGTTTTCCTGGGTTACAGCTGTTTTTGGTCGGCCTTCACGATGCCTATCACTAAGACTAGAGCAACCACGTTGAAATTCCAAATACCAACGTTCCACAGTCCGGATTCATGGTGCTTTATTTTAAAAAACCGTAGTCAGCTCTTCAAAGCACTGAAGACGCGTTAAACCCCTTTTAAAGTTGTAAAATATTATCGCACGTAAATTTTCCTTCGAAATTTCCATTTTCACAACCGACTTGTCAACTTTGAACCGACGCTGTACTAAAACGAATCGGCCGATCTCGAGACATTCTTTTGTTTTTGAATTCTAAATTCAAATATTTTAAGATGATACTAGTTTTTTTTTTAATAATCACGGGAGTTTTGCAAACGACAGAACTTAAAAGGCAGCCCTCGTATAGTTCCAACAAAATGTTTGATACTCTTTTTTGTTGCAAACTTGACTATGAGCCAGTCATCTTCTTTTAAATCGTTGTTGTCACTACCAAATGTAATGTCACTCAAACCCAGTGGTATGATTGCGTAGGGATCTATGTTTTCTTGGTCTTCATCTTGCTCCTTCAAACATTTATAAACTCACCCATATTTTCGTAATCAGAGTCATCAGTGTCCATAGTAATGATTTCCGTTTCTTTTTCAAAGCTGTCTGTATCACTAGACGATTTGTATTTTCTAAGTTTCTTTTTCTGCGTTTTCTTTTTTCTGCAGCCCTCTTTTTTTACTTCACATTTATTTTTGTATTTATTTTTATTTGTTTGACTATTTTCACCAATCTCTTGACATTTTTTATCATTCCCAAAGCTTTCTGTTTTTCTTTTCTTTTGTATATTTTTATTATTTTCCTCTTTGTGGTGACTGTCTTGTTTTATCTTACATTTACTTACGTATGTACTCTTTACTTGACTAGTTTTACTAATTATTTGATATTTTTCTTTATTTTCTGTGGAATCTCCGTCACTATGTAATGAAAGTTTTCTTTTTCTTTGCATTCGTGGCATTTGTTTTCTTCTTTGGTATTGTTATTTTGGTCTGAAGTATACTTTGTGTTTTCCTTTCTTCTAGTTGTTTTTTCATAGTCTCTGTGATCACTTCAGCTCCTTTCGACACTCGTTTTTTTTTTCATGTTATGATCATGTCGAGGGCTTTGTTTTACTGTATTAAGGAGAAGGTCTTCAAAACTCACTAATGTATTACTAATTATATTGACATTTGAGTGAGGTTTCGTTGTTGAATCTTTATTTAAATGAATTGGTGCCAAACATGTCGGTAATTTCTCTTCTTCGCATGTTAGGAATGTTTGTGTCTGTTCTTCAGTTATTGATAGGTCTGTAAATAAATGAACACTTTCTGCTTTTTTAAATGAATTGCGTCTTGATTTAGTAGTTTTCATGCTGAGATTAGAGTTTGTTCCTGTTTTTGAATCTTTAGTTATTCTTTTTGGTTCCAGGCATATCGGTAAAGTTTTTTGTTCTGTATGAATGTTTGTTCTTGTTCTTGATATTTAAGTGCATCTGTCAACATATGAACATTTTATATATATATATATATTACTATTTATGCTATCGAGATAAGGTCAGTAAATAAACCTACGTAATTATTTTTTTAAGTGCAAAGTTTGAGATTATATGTCTTTTTCTATGACTTTCAAAAACGGGGGAAGATTGAAACATTACTATTTCAATGTTACCCCATCGAAATTGGCTGGGTAAAGATGGAAACTTCTCGTGAATCTCAATATATGATGAATAGCTACACCTAGCACTAGTAAATAAAAATAAAATCTCATATAACACATAAATAGTCAGTCAGAACTTTTATACTTACCTTATTAATCAAGTTATGAAACACGGGGTAAGATTGAGAATCGACGAATTCACCACGAAATGCCGACCTTCACAAAATAGCACATAACACGCGTCTACTCACTCCGAGCGATCACTGGCGACTGAGCGGCGGATCGTAACAAAATGGCGGCTTAAAGGATGATACCAGCACTAAAAAAATTAAACCAAATAGGGAGTTATGTAAGACTTTTAATCTTTCCCCTTTTTTCATCTTCCCCCACCTTACCTTATATCATTAATTGCAGACAGATTTATAAATGTTTGCTAACCATACGTTGCTTACCAACTAGCTATTTTGGCTGACCAAATACATATTTCTGTTCACCAAAATAAGAATTTTTTGCTGATCGATTAAATGATACCCATTAAATAACATGAACGGATCAAAACTGTTGACATTTAGCGTAAATTCGTACAAATATTCATAACCTCAACGTAATGAATGAAAAAAAATGAAAATAATGTTATCAAACAGACAGAAAATACGTAAATACAAATCGCTGTCGAGGGATTACTATTCCTTGGTCGTATTTTAACATTAAAATACTTGTACGTACCGGTTATCTTTACTGTTCTGCCATAAACACCGTTTAAATCGGAAAATAACTTCCCCACGTGGAATTCCGCCATACACTCGCTGAAAACTTTAAATATTACTTGTCTCGCACGGCTCTCATAAACGTGATGGCTCATTCTTACTCTTTGACAGACCCAAGTGACACTATTGATGATTGCTGATGCGAATGACACCTGTGAGCCACTATCCAAAAGAACCCTAACATTATATTTTGTCCCGTCTTGGCCTATGAGGTAAACTCTGACAGTAGCCAGCAAACATTGGCTTTCTTTAATGCTTGATGCAAGTGTCACTGTACCTGAGGCTTTTGCAGGCGTGTCGACATGAAGCTGAGTATTATGGCTTCTATCTTTGCAGTGATTGCATTTAAAGTGGAACCTACACTTCCCAGGATGGATATTTAAACATATTGGACATAGCGCTTTAGATTTTACTAAGTCTAGTCTATCTTTAACAGGTAACAGTTTGAATTTTGCACAAGTGAATAACTTATGATCCAACTTACAGTGTATACATTGGTGAGTGCTGAGCTGGATTTTCTCCTTGGTATCCTGTCGATATGCTGCATTCACCACAACCTCATTGCGTTGCATACTTTTACCTTGGTCGACACTCTCTAGTGCCAACGCTCGTTTCTCTATGAATTGGATTAATTCATTAATTGTTGGCTCTTTATTGCAATCTCTGTTTAATTGGAAGGCATTGAGAGTTGTGGGATCTAGCTTATTTGATAATAAATGTACTAGAATTATGTCGCAATGTGAAACAGATTGATGAATTGATGTAAGTGCCTTCACTTCTTGCTTTATATTGGAGGCAAATACTCTAAGACTAAGTGCTGTCGTTCGTGTAGGTGGTATTTCTAAAAGTTGTGCTATGCGATCATTATCAGATATTTATTGTCATACCTTTCCTTAAAAATTGACAGTGCTTCAGTATAGCTGACATCTGATATAGGCAAGTTTTTTATTTAAATCGAGAGGTTCGCCATTTACGAAATTTCGCAAATAATACAGTCTTTGCACATTGTCAAGTCACAAGTTGTTATGAATCATTGAAGTAAATATATTGATAAACCGCGAGTATTTACTATATTGACCCGAAAACGATTCGATGTTAATAACTAGTTGGTAACTTTATATTACTAACATTGTTAGGTTTGTCGCTGTTTTTTTGCTAGCTATAATGTCGTTTACCGTGGCCAAACATGTGGCGTATTTTTCCTCTGCTTCACCTACATCCTCTTTGTCTACGTATGTGGAATCCGAACAAAGAATATCGATGTTGATAGCTTCGTATTTAGTAAATAAATCTACCAACGTACCTTTTTTATTTCTGCTAGCGACGCAGTTACTTTATTTGGGTCTGCCGTATCGACGAAGATGTAAATCCTCGTAAGGCTGCCTTTCAAATAACCACGCGTCGCTAAATTGTCATATCTTGGAATTAAACACTCTAATTAATTAATGAGGTTTATTGAAGTACACACGAATTACACACAATTAACGAGCCGCCATCTTGGGCAAGAGAGAGTAGTGAGAGAGCGAGACAGACATATGCCATTCAGGGTTACCACACTCTCCCCACCTAACTTTTTTTAACTCCCCTTGACATTTCTCTCTCTCTCTCTCTATCCAATAAAATAACAATATTATATATACTTAGTTACTTTTACAACCTGATAATACAAAATGAAATGCACCTCCTAAATTGTTTTACAAACAGTTATACTACAGTTATTCCGATAGACAGTTACTGCAATTTAACAATTGATTTACATGTCTTTTCCATTTTCCCCCATCTACGTCTACAATGTAGGTAGTGTCGGGTACACATTCCTCAACAATTATTCCTTGTATCCAAGGGTGACGGTCCTTTCTGTAGTCTTTAACCATGACCTTTTCTCCCACCATGAATTTAATGCTTCTATTTCCCGAGGCCATTTTACTTTGTTTAGCTAACATTTCTTGCGTCCGTTCGACTACTGGTGGAGGCCTAAAGAGAGAAAAACGAGATCGCAGTTCTCTATTATACATTAGTTTAGCTGGAGTACTGTTTGTTGTAGCCTGAGGCATGCTCCTGTAGTCTAAAAGAAACAGATTAATCGCTGATTGGACGCTGACTTTGCTGTCTTGTTTAATTTTCAATACATGTTTCTTAAAAATCTCCACAAATCTTTCGGCCGCTCCATTTGTTGCTGGATGATATGGTGGAGAAAAGGTATGGTTGATTTGATTCGAATTACAATAATTCTTAAATTCTAAACTGGTCCATGATGGTCCATTGTCCGTCACCAAATGTACAGGAAAACCATGCCGTGCAAACATACACTTTAACACTTCAACAGTACGGGTTGCAGTGATTGTACTCATTTCAACTATTTCTGGCCACTTACTGTAACTGTCTACCACTATCAAATACATTTTATTGTAAAATGGGCCACAATAATCGGCGTGAATACGGTACCATGGTGATGGGGCTAGCGGCCATGCCTTTTGAATACCTTTACTGGGGTTACTTCGATTTGATAAACAAGTCAGACAGTCCTTTGTGATTTTTTCTATTTCTGCATCTATGCCTGGCCACCAAAAATAAGATCTTGCCACCTGTTTCATCCTAACCGTGCCGAAATGGCTCTTATGCAGTTCTGTCAAGATTGATTGTTGCAATGACGTTGGAACAATGATTCTATACCCCCAGAAAAGACATCCCCTGTCATAGCTAATTTCGGTTTTTTTGTTGAAAAATGATATTAATTCTTTATCTAACATTAAGTCTGGCCAGCCATCCATACAATACCTTATTATTTTTGTTAAATTTACATCTTGTTTTGTTTTTTCTTGTATGGTTTTCCAATTTATGGTATCTATTTCACAATCTTGTATATGATATACATTACTTATTTCTGCATCAGAACAGATGGGGTGCAGGTCTGTTTGAATGTTGTAAGCAGTAGTAGAAACGCGTGATAAAAAATCTGCCGGATTTGCATTTGTTTTTATATATCTAATCTTGTAATTAAATGCCGACAAAAAAATTGCATAGTGTTGCAATCTTTTTGCTGCCATCTTTGGAATTGCCTTATTTGGACCAAAAATGCGAACCAATGCAGCACTGTCAGTTTCCAACTCAAAACTTCTGCCATACGTATAGTTATAAAACTTGGTTACTCCAAATATAATTGCCATTGCCTCTTTATCTATTGTTGTGTATTTTTGCTCAGTATCATTGAGTTTTTTACTTGCATATGCAATTGGTTTTACAACACCGTTCGAATCTCTATTTGATATCACTGCAGCCAATCCGGTTTCTGATGCATCACAAGTCAAAATTAGAGGCAAGTTTGGATTATAGTGGTTTAGGTTTTCCATATTAGCCAGCTTATTTTTTATCATTACAAAAGCCTCATCACATCCCCCCGTCCACTTAAATTTGTGGTTTTTGGTACATTCATACAATGGTGCTATTACACTAGACATGTCTTTCAAAAATCGTGCATAGTAATTAAGTTTCCCCAAAAATGAGCGTAACATAGTTATGTTAGTTGGGGGTTTTGCATTCAGCAAAGGTTCAATATTCGATTTATTTACACTTATACCATTTTTATCAATCCTAAACCCAAAAACATCAATATATTTTTCGAAAAATTTGCATTTTTCCAATTTTAACTTAAACTCACACTCTTGTAACTTTGTTAGTACCCTAGTTAAAATAGCCATTGTATCATTCAAATCCCTACCACTAATGTATATATTGTCTATGAATACTGCAGTATTAGGTATGCCAGATAGTTTCTTGCTCATGAGCCGCTGAAACGAGCCTGGCCCCGAACTCATACCATAAGGCAAATAATTGTACCTAAATGTGCCCGATTCTGTGACAATCACTGTACAATCCTTCGAGCCTTCATCTAAGGGTGCCTGATGATAGGCCTCTTTCAGGTCCAGTTCGCAGAAGTATTGTCCCTTACTTAGTGAATTGAATATATCCTCAACATGGGGTAAGGGAAAATGATCAACCTCCAAGTGTGGATTGACTGTTAATTTGTAGTCCCCACATAATCGCACGGACCCATCACCTTTCAGGATAGGCACCACTGGTGTACCCCATTGACTGGTCTCCACGGGTTCAATCCTATCATTTTCTAAGAGTCTAGTAATTTCGGCTTTTACCTTGTCTTGAAGCGCAAATGGAACGCGACGCACTGGTAGGCTCTTAGGTTTAGCATCTGGTTTTAACTTGAGACTGACTGTTTCACCCTTAAAATTCCCCCATCCTGAACTGAAAACTTCTGCGAACCTTTCCTTTATTTCAGCTCGGGCTTCTGAAACATTATTTACTGATTTAGACAATGTATACATATTATTTGTTATAAATGTTGGAGGCCACAACATCAGTTCTTTTAACCAATCTCTTCCTATAATACAGGGAGAGTTCTTTGTAACAAATACATTCAATAGTTTTGTTATGTCATTAAAATTTACAGTTAAGTTTTCCAGAATACCTAACGGCTGAGAGACAGTTTGATCAAAATTCCTGAACCTAATGTTAGCTTTTTTTATGTCTATGTCCGGAAAAAATTCATCTTTTAATTTCACAGGAATCACTGTAACATCTGACCCAGTGTCCAATTGAAAATTTACAGATTTACTCTCAACTTTTAGTTCTAAAAAATGTAGTGGTACTTTACTTACATTGACAGAATACATTTGATACTCATCAACATTAGTTCTGCTTCCATTTTCCGGTTGGTCCATTTCATTCTCTTCTTTTTCTAAATAGTTGATTTTTCCTGCCCTCTTCTTCGGACAAACTTTAAATAGGTGGCCTTGTTGACCACATTCTGAACAATATTTCTTCTTAAGACGACACTCGGCACGAATGTGGTTATCATTACCACAGCAGAAACAGCGTATAGGTCTTGACAAATTTGGTTTTCCTTTAAATATCTTTTTACTGTTTATTGGGCCATCATTCTCACGCTGCTGATAGTAGACTTCTGGTGTTCCTGGGTTGTATTTGTTGTGATTGGACTCCAACAACGCTGCTTCCACTGACCGGGCCAACGTTGTGATATTTTCCAGTGACATGTCCGCATCCGCTTTCAGTAACTCGAACTTGACAAGTTTCGAACATACACCGTCTACCAATTTCTCTTTTATTTGCTCATCCATGTCATTAAAAGCACATTTTCCCGCTAATCTACGTAACTCCAACACGTAATCCTCGATTTTTTCATTCTGAATTTGGTTCCGGCCTCGAAACACTGCCCTTTCTAAAAACACTGATTGTTTTTTTACGTATTTATTTTTAAGTACGTCCACTAGCTGAGGATACGGCAAACTAGTAGGTTTCTTGGGCGCACACAGCAGTGTCAAGGTTTCGAAGACTGGGGGCGTCAGTTTGGTTAACAGCAGTGGCACTTTCTTCTCCTCTGCAATTTCATGCAAGGTCATGCAACATTCAAACTGCTGTTCAAATGTTTCCCATTTTTCACCGTCGAAAGCTTGTAAATTAACGTTAGCCATGTCGCTTTTCTTTTGTTTAACTTCGTTGTCTTGTCGAACCTTGCAATATTTCACCAATAACTGTCTTAATTCATCGACTGTGACAGTGTCTCCATTATAATCTATGTTTAAATTATTTAACTGTTCTTGTAATTCTATTTTTGACAACTTATAAATCCAAGTTGTTTTGTTCCACTTCTCTTTTGTGTCACTGCCCGACATTTAATTTTATGTATGTCTAACTTTTATTTTAGGTTAAGTCAAAACAATAACATCACGAAGTTCGCTGCTCTTCCCACAGATGCATTCCTCCGTCGACTGATTGTTCGACGTGAAGTACGCCTCGCCTTGTTACTATCTTCACACCAAAGCGCACCGGCATATATTTTATTTCACGATACAATTTTATCTTCGCGAATTTCTTGTCGCTAGTTATTTTAATATGTGCACAGGTTCTTTATCTCGTCGCCAAATTGTCATATCTTGGAATTAAACACTCTAATTAATTAATGAGGTTTATTGAAGTACACACGAATTACACACAATTAACGAGCCGCCATCTTGGGCAAGAGAGAGTAGTGAGAGAGCGAGACAGACATATGCCATTCAGGGTTACCACAACTAATTTATCCCTTTCTGACATCTTTGCAGTTTAGTTTGCTCGTTACCGGTACACAAATACCCTGATTAACAGTGTTTATTTGGCACAAATCAACTAAGGTACGTCATTTTAAACAAACTAAACCTAAATGTGAATACAAAATGGAGTTCATGGAGTTGCACAAAACACAAACTCGATTTCACCTTAAATTATAGTCTATGGTGTAGAGTAGTGACGCGCCGCCAGGTACTGACGATCGCATAAAGCCGCCCATACACCGTCGCACGCAGCCTTTTTCGCACCTTTGCTGGTTGGTTTGGTATTGCCAGCTCGAGTGATTTGACAGCTGCTCCCGCGCGTAATACCGGTTGTAGCTTAATGTAGGCACCGCACTACTGACCTCGGAAAAATTTCTTAACCTCGGAATTTAATGATGAAATTCTCGATTTTGCGAATCTTGAATGTTTATTTCTTTGCTCGTCCAGATGAGATGTTACTTTTGCCACTGTTTTTATTTTTCTTTTTTCGCTGCCTGGCTGCAAGAATCCCTCCGCACCGGAATCGCGAAGCACGATACACTGCCGACCGGAGATAACAATCTTAATCTTATTCTTGACTTGTAGCCTTAGTCCAGAAGGACTATGTAGAAGTTTGCGCTTGGTGGACTGTATTTGTGGTTTGAAGAAGAAACACCTCAGTTTTATAGTATTATTACAGTATTTAATATATCACAGCACTTCATGCTACGTACAGAGATTGCGAGATAGAGAGTGTTGCCAGTTTTTATTACTAAAAACTACACATAAAAATAACTAAATGTTGCCAGCAACAACAAGTTAACACAAACCTATGTTTGGCAATTCAAAATATGCAAATAACCTATGTTTGGCAATTCAAAATATGCAAATTGTATCTTTTTGGCGTCTTGATTTTTTCCGGCGAACCTTGCCATGTTATACAAGTTTCACATTATTGGACTGACGACAATCTACAAAACGACAAAGTTATAAACACTCTCTTATCACTTCTAATGATAGAAAAAGATCTTTTGGATGGTTCACGATTAGGGTCTTCACAAGTACATTTTGCATTTTTTTATTTGTTTTTTTTATTTCGTTATTTCGGGGTATAGACATATTTTAAGTTTTTTTTGTCGCCTTTATGCCACGTTTACTTACTACATAGGGTATATCCCGGAGAAGTCTTCTAAATTTGGCGGCTTCTGACGGCACGTGGCGTAATATGTTGCGACGGTATATATACTAGCTCATGTACCATCTTATGCGGCGGTCGCTGCGGCAACTTTGGCAGTGCATTTTTAATTCCAGCCACTGCCGATCTATCGTGTTCGTGTGAGAGTCACCTTGTCGCCTCTCAAAAAATGTACAGTTAAAAGCAACGTACTTTTAATATTTCTTACATACCTGAAGTGGAGGTCATTAGAAAAGGCAAATAATGGAAACAAATATGGATGACTGAAGTAGTATAAGATTGGGCATTCTGGCCCACCTCGTTCGATCGGGCTTTCGCTCTTTTCACTCGGCCACAATGCCCAATCTTATTTTGTGGATTACATATTTGCGTTTGGGCAAAAATGAAATTGTGGATTTCAAATTTGGGTTCGCGCTAAAATTAAACGATCTCGTTAACGGTTAACATAACGTGTTAAACGCAAATTGGATTTCCGTTCGACGTTCCAGTGTTGAACGCAAATTTACAAATTATTAAATTATTATCAAATTTTCTTTATTAAAATACACATTTTTAGAACACAATATACATATCTTTAACGTATTATTATTACATGTTTGTAAAAATGTGCATTCTTGCAGGTGTCTGAGGCAATCGTCAAGGTTTTGGAGTTCGTATGACCCTTCACAAATTTCTACTACTTGTTTTTGCCATAATAAAATTGGTTGTTTCTATAATCTATGTAGGGCATAGAGTTAAAAGTCGACGTATAATCGTATAGCACCCCCGCATTCATATTCTCCATTCAGTTGAAAAGCTGGTGAATAATTTGCGATCAGGTTAGAAGAGGTTCCGGATAAAGATAAAGTGAAAGACATCGTGAGAATGATTTAGATTGGTAACTAACTAGGTTTCGGTAATGAAACTTTTCAAGCTAATATATTAACAGAGTCCCCTTTTCCTGTATCCATTCTGGCTACAACTATAGTGCGAATTGAATGCTATATAGTGAGCGGATCATTTGTAAACGGAAAACCAAGTCATATTATTCACGAGTTTGTGCCTAATTTACCACCGGGCTATCGGATTATTTATGACTCCATGTTGTGGTGTCGGAGGAAGCTCTGGTGGACCGCCTCCAGTTCTTAATAAATTGCCTCTGTCTGTGGCACGAGCTTTGCGTGTGTAAGCTTTCGTATTATCCCATGCAGTATAACAGTAAAAAATATAATGTTAATGTCATTTGTTTAGTACAAGTACCATTACGTTAAAAAATAATAACAACACCAGCTTCTTACCTTGTGTACATTGACGATGCTATTAAACTCTCGTGTAATTAAGTTGAGGCCATTCAGATTCATTTTTCTACAGGAAACATTTCGCCTTGAGCGGTTTTTATAAGTATTTGTCGTATAAAATACGACCTAAACACAAATATTTGAGGTTAAGCCTAGGTCCGAACTTTGACACCGTGGCAAATCCAGAAAAACATATTACACTTTAAATGGGGTATTAAACCGTCACCAGCGGTCGCGCGGTCAACAATCTTTCATAATCAAGACCGCAGGTTATCATTTCAGGACACTGTAAAGTTAACCTTAACCTTAAAACCGTTTCATTGTCGTAAATTGTCCGCACCGAGTTCTCAGAAAGTACAGATTAAAACCACATAGTGTGATATATCAAAATAATCGCTGAAATGCGCTTGAGACGTTGGTAGAATCCGTTCAGCGAATTTCGAGAATTATTTATCAATATTTTTTATGAATACACAAATCGCACAGAGTGATATCGGGCGGCGTAAGCTGCGTTCAAGTACTCGATACCGGTTTTTACTTAAAAGCGTTTCATGACTAAACCTCGGATTCTCGAACGCTCCCGATGATAATCATTTGCATATTAGCTCTAGTAGAAGCTTTTTAATTACATATAATCAATAAATCAAATTAAACCTCGACATCGATCGACCCAAAAAGTCGATATTATTTTCGAAGGCGCCCGTAATATAATAATTTCTTACCTATCCCGATCCGGCAGTCAGGGTGCACAATCTCAGTACTGGCTATTCGGGTTGAAGTAACGGATAAGTATGTCAAATTAAAAAGGAGGCTAAAGAGCAAAGAATCCTATGGAACTAAATGATGTTTTCTTCGGCAGTATTATTTTCGCGCATCTTTAAATCACACGTATAGATGGCACTTTACGGCATCTGGTCTGTTCTTTGAGTACCTGATAACAGAAAACTGCGATAGATGGTGTTATTGCTCGAAAAAGAACATCAGTACGGTAGTATGACCAGCTCAAAGACATTGTTATATTTACAACGTGTCCCAAAACTCAACGATAAGCCGGCACCAGAGGATGGAGCTGCTTATGATTAGTCGAGAAAAAATAAGGAAAAAAATATATCTCAATTATTTTAGAAATTACAGAAAAAAAAAAAATCATCGAAAATCGACATCCCTAATGGTATTTTTAACGACCATGTCTACAAATATTCAAATATTACTGTTTTTTTTTGTTTTTGGAAACTTAAGTAGCCCTGCTATCTAACACAGTTCTTAAAAATACCATAATACATGTAGTTTTTACACAAAAAATAATCAAAATTCATTTTGTCCCTACAATTTTGAAAGATTTTTTCTTACAGTCCACTTTCAATCATCATGGTGTAAAAAAATAGTATCGACACCACTATGGCAAATATTTTCAAAAGTTGACGCAACTAACCAAGATTCCAAAATGGTATAATACTTTAGGAAACCTAGTCACAAAAAAAAACAACGAATTTTTAAACAAGAATCGACATTATTTAATGTTGGCGGTAATCACTTTTACTGTACCCAAAAAAGGATTTTTGTTGTTGAAAAATGTTGAATAAATGCAAAGAAATTGTACAATTTTTTTTTCATTTTTTTTAATTCATTTACTACATTATTAATATTACAGTAAATGTTCAAATTGCCTGCCACCGGCATTAATACAGACATGACATCGCCTTAGAAATGATCGTTTTATCCGTCGTGCATATCTTCTACCATTGATATGATCCGCAGCTTGTGTGATTTTTTGGCGAAGCTCGTCCAATGTTGCTATGGGTTTTGAGTAGACTTTGTCTTTAAGACAGCCCCAGTAGAAGAAGTCCAGGGGGTTCAGGTCGGGCGAACGGGGTGGCCACAAGATAGGACCAAGTCGCCCGATCCAACGCCCTGGATACTCTTGGTTTAAGTATTCTCGCACTGCACGGGCATAGTGAGCTGGGCAACCATCATTTTGAAACCACATGTTTTGTAAATCACGTAAAGGCACGTCTTCTAATAATTCAGGCAAGTCGTTTTGTAAAAAGTTCAAATAGCCATCACCATTAAGGTTTCCTTGTAACTCAAAGGGTCCAATTACATTTCCATTTAAGATGCCCGTCCATAAGTTAACCTTGAATTGATACTGAGATTTGTCTTCTCTCATCAGGTGCGGATTTTCATTGGTCCAACTATGTAAGTTGTGTAGATTTGAATAGCCATCTTTCTTGCAGGTTGATTCATCCGACCATAGAACTTTGTCTAAGAATTGGGGATCTTCCCTGTGCTTTTGCAGCATTGCACGGCAAAATGCGACCCGATGTGGATAGTCCCGCGGTTCTAACGTCTGCACACGCCTGTAGTGATATGGGTGAAGTCTGTGACGTTTTAGAACTCGATGTGCAGAACTTTTTGGTATTCCCGTAGCTAGTTCTATGGCACGTACCGAGGTAGTTGAATCGTTTTCTATTTCATTGAGAACTTCTTCATCGCGTTCCAATCTAGTAGGTCTTCCAGTGTGTCTCCTGTCAAATGGTAAACGACCTTCCGCAAAGGCTAGATGTACATTAATAAACACTCGATAATCCGGATGTCTTTGAACATTTGGGTACCTTTCTCGATACAATCTGCTAGCAGCGTTAGCATTGCATCGGCATTCTCCATAAATGAGATGCATATTAGCGTATTCCAACGGTGTGTACGGTAGCGGCATGATAAACGCTAAACAATCCAGAATACGGAAAAAGTCCAATACACAAAACACAATCACAGTCCAAAATAATGCCAGGTCAGTACAGTTTGCAGATCACCAGTCCAAAAAGCAAAGCCAAGAGTTGTTAGTATGAGAGCCACATCAATTAATACGGAACGGTGCACAGCGAACAAAGGATCAGAGTGTACTGACTTGAAAATTGTATTAACTACCCACATTTTCCATTGAAATTTTAAAACTTGCAACAACAACCCTTTTCAAAAGTGATTAATATCAACATTTAAAAATGTCGGTTCTTGTTTAAAAATTCGTTGTTTTTTGTTGTGACTAGGTTTCCCAAAGTATTATATCATTTTGGAATCTTGGTTAGTTGCGTCAACTTTTGAAAATAATTGCCATAGTGGTGTCAATACTATTTTTTTACACCATGATGATTGAAAGTGGACTGTAAGAAAAAATCTTTCAAAATTGTAGGGACAAAATGAATTTTGATTATTTTTTGTGTAAAAACTACATGTATTATGGTATTTTTAAGAACTGTGTTAGATAGCAGGGCTACTTAAGTTTCCAAAAACAAAAAAAAAACAGTAATATTTGAATATTTGTAGACATGGTCGTTAAAAATACCATTAGGGATGTCGATTTTCGATGAATTTCATTTTTTTTCTGTAATTTCTAAAATAATTGAGATATATTTTTTTCCTTATTTTTTCTCGACTAATCATAAGCAGCTCCATCCTCTGGTGCCGGCTTATCGTTGAGTTTTGGGACACGTTGTACAGTAGATTTTTTATTATGACGCGAAGGTGTTTTCTTTCATTTAACATTCAAAACTTTAAGATTACACCAAGTACTTGCATAAAGATAGTAACAGCACACGAAAATTCTAAAATCACAAGCACAAAAAAGATACATGTTCTAACGGGAGATATTTTTTTTAATGTATTGCAACACATTGTAAAATTTGGTAGCTTCTGGTCGATTCACGGTTTGACTTGAGTTTGACACTGGCGGCACATTTATATATACTGGGCTAATATAATATTTTGAGCTAGTTTCTTTTCATTCAGGATCCAAGGAGACTTTACATAAGTTTCCGAATCCGGGAAAGGATAAGGAGATGTTTAACACGTGTGTCTACAATGTTGGAGGTCCCATATTAGGACTTGAAAATAGACATATTTTCAAGTACCGACTTGTTTGTCATGTGCACTTCGAAGAAAAATATTCGTGCCAGAATAATCGTATCAGCAACATAGCTGTACCGACAAAAAAAAATGCCAGGTTAGTGAGAAAATTATATTGTTATTTAAGTACCAATTAATTACGCCCTGAGTTATTCTTTACCACTTCCATGTAAAATTTCAGGGCCTGTATCATGGTCGCCTTTATCATGGTGGATTCACTTTTGCTCTTACATACTCTGGCCCGTTTCACGAAGCTACAAGTTACAAATTACAAGCGGAACTCCTTTTCTAGCAAAAAGGAGTTAGAACGAGACTTCCGCTTGTCATTTGTAACTTGTAGCTTCGTGAAACGGGCCTCTGTCCAGAAAGTATCAGAAGTTTTATCCGCATCAATAAACACGATCATAATAGACCCGCAGATCTGTTATATGTATGGATGTAATGCTAAAGTTTGTTTACAAAAAATAACCGACTTTATAATTTTCACCGGATAATAACTATTATTTGGTTGTGTTTATGACTTGCAATACCTATAGTCACCCCACATACTAGGCACAGTGCCTACCATGCACTGGTGAGCTAGCCGAAAAAGTCCAGTACATTTAAATCCGGATAACTTGGGGCCATTCATTTTTTGCAGTGGAAACCATGGGACCTTGGTCAGATGATATGAAAAGCTTTATTAAGGCCCTATCCTCCCGGTTCATAGAATCCTCCGGAGATCCTAGAGCTGGTGCTTACCTCTCCCAAAGGATTGGGCTAGCTATCCAGAGGGGTAATGTAGCCAGTGTCATGGGGACCATGCCGCGAGCGGACCTGCTAGAGGGGGTGCCCTTTTTATAGTGGTGGTTATTATTTATATCTTTAATATTTGTGTAGCTTAGTTTAATTTTAATTTAAATACGTTTAGTTTTAATTTTTTATTGTATTAACGTTGAATTCTGTACTTAGTTGGATGTAAATAAAGCCTTTAATAAATAATAAAATATTCGAAGTGTTATTATTTTATCATCTTTAGCGTGGGTTACTTTTTTGCTGGCATGATCTATGTTATTAAATCCAAAATCAGCAAAAAAGTACACCACGTTTAGAATAAATTGAAAAGAGTAATTCAGGGTGCCTATGCTTGTGTGTATATATATAGGTATATGAATCTGACAGATAGTTACAAATCACAAGTTCAGAGGGCGACACTTTCGCGTTACCTTTTCTGACCGCGAAGATAGGTCTCTATTACGGTATATAAAAAAGGTACTCTGTGCCGGCAGTCGAGTAGAGTCCTTCACGCCGAGAGCACGTCCGTTGGCGGCCCGGTCCGTGACAGTTCGTCGTCGTCATCATGGAAACGGCATCCATGTAATTTCAACATGCTTGATGCATGATAATTAAGTGTATCTAACTTAAATACGCCATTAAGGCGTGAAAGGGGAGGTGTTTGTCCCCGAGTGAAGTGCGTACCGCGTATAACAACACCATAATTTATGGTGCTGAGTGCCGAACGAATCGACGGGTACGGACGCCGCTGATCCGCCGCGGCCAGTCCCTCGCCGCTAACACCGCCGTAGGGCGCGGGCCGCCTGCCAAGTGCCCATTAAGCCCAGCGCCGACGGTGGTGATTGCGAGGAGCCGCCAGCGCGGACTCTGCCTTCTCGCCAGCTCCCGCCGAGGTTGAAGCCATTGCCAGGCCGGCTCGGTCGCCTGGTGGTGCAGTCGAGCGTTGAGCCCCCGTACTGGTTACGGCTGTGAGCCACCCCGCTTACTTCAAGGACCGACGTCCAAGTGCGTCCTTCCCCGTGAGTGCGTAAATTTCACCTTACGATTTCATGGCCACAGTGTTTCGCCGTCGCGTCATTTCGCTCGAGCTCGTTCCGTCCCGTGTATTAGAAAGGGTACCCGATATCATTAAGATAGGTCAGTCTTCAAGCTTGTTCGTCGGGTACAGTCCCCGGATTCAGCGTGGGTCGCACGCTTTTCTCACGCGCGTTCCGCGCTTGCCTCGCGCTTGTCAAGACCTTGTTCCGGTGGCTGTCCCCGACGACCTTAAGTGGCTTGGTCCTAACTGTCTAGCTTTTAAGGAATACCCTGTTCCACTGCGGTCTCTCCGCCATGTAAACCCGATAGGTTTTACAACGTAATAAACGTTTTATAAATTTAATTTAAATTGTTTTCACTGTAGTCAGAGCGACACCTGAGCACCACCTCCATACGGTCCTTGACCCAAAGGTTCAAGTTCTCCGAGACCATTCCGGATTTTATTATTTTAGCATTTAATTCATTTGGTAGGGTATTTTACCATACCGTCTATAGGCAGGCATTCATCATATTTTTCACATATGACAAACATATGACATGTAGTTGATGTTTTAATTTTGTTTAATGTTAGGTTAGGTTGGTTTGTGACCTACGGTTTTTTTTATTTTTGCAATTAAATATGAAACTCAGTACATAAGCAAAGGTATGTATCAGACTTGTAAAATTAGATTTTTTTTGTATGAGGGTTATAATAGAGTTTGTTTCTGTTGTATTTGTACCCTGTGTTAGATGACAAACTAGTTCTGTCAAATCTTGTTTTTTGTTAGTATTGGGCATTTTTGGCCACAAATATTCATCATGTTTTAAATATAGAGGCCCATGCCACCACAGCGAGGATGAACTGATGTCAGAACCAGATGCGCTGGGTTCTCAAGAGAAGGTAGGTACCTAGCTCCAAGAGCTCCCGGCCGTAGTATCGTTAATCTCCTTCACACGGTTGCGAACGAAAGGGTTTAATTTGTGACCTGGTGTTGACAGCCAACCCAAAACGATTGTATAGTCGCACCAGTATCTGCAATCAACCTGTAAGGTTATTGACCTTAAAACTTTAGCACACAATCTAGCACCTACTAGAGCCGCACATAATTCTAGACGTGGTATGGTACGGACAGGGGCGATTTTATTATTTGACGCTATTCATTGGACATGAACTGTACCGTTACAGTTTACCGAGCGTGCGTATGTACAGCCTCCGCAGCACTGCTCGCTCGAGTCTGTGAATGTATGCAATTCAATTGTGTCATAGTTATCTTGAAGTACCCATCGAGGGATTTTAACGTTGTTCAAATGTCTTCTGGTACCTCTGAGTCCCAATCGATTTTTAGTTGCCATAATTTTTGCATTATTATTTTTGCTTCTACTATCGTGGGGTCTAACACAAATCTAATTTTGGGAATATGAGCTAAAAACGCGGGAAATATTTTAAAAATATGCTACTTGAAAACCGTATGTTTTACAAAAAAAGGTAAATGTCCAAAGATAGCGTGTCAAACTTACTATCAAATAGCGATAATGTTGATTACAAATAACTAGTCCTTAGTTTAAAAAAACTCAAAAAGAAAACAAAAATTCAACAAAAATCTTCTTGAAACATTAACATTACAAAACATAAACTTGTGAACAATAACATGAAAACTTCCTAATAAAACATTAGTACAACTAAAAAAAATACAGCAAACTGTCTCAAAAATATGTAGTCCATTTTTTGACTATGAAGTACAATAAAGCACTCATTTGTTTCTTGCATTCTATTAATTATTTGTGAAGTCTCTGGATCAGGTATAATCCGAGAATAATCTGTATCTGGAACTTCAGAATCAATAGGGGACGAAATCGACCCTAGTTGTTGAATTACTTGAAGCTCGCTAGCTGATGAAGATAAAAATCCATCATCAAATCGATTTTCTTGAGGAGTTAGTGGCGGCTCCGATGGTGTGTCAAAACAACATGCTTGATTGAGAAGCTTTTCGTAATAATGCAGCCTTCAATTGCGCAGTTAACCAAGCAATGTCTAAACCAATATCTTCTCCAGGGTCATCCTGGTGGGAGAAACCAGAAAATGGGTCTTCTAACGGCAATGTTCTAATGCCTCCAGGAATGTTATGATCAAAATATAATCCGTTAGAAAGCGGAATGTCAAGATCGGAAATGTCACCACTTGGTAACAGTATTTCATTATCAAGTGGTTCACTTCTAGTCAAAGTATCGTAGTGAAAGTTAGTATGATGTGACCACATATCCGAACAATTGTGAATATTCTTCGCATATTCCTCGCCCCGTGACTTTACGCGTGTAAGCGTCTATGTATCGTTGGTCTGGCGTTTGGAATTCTTAAAAAAAATTGCAAAGATCATAGCATTCTTTGGCTGATTGAAGCTGCTGAGGTAGACTTAATGATAGCATAATGCTGGTAAGATTTAAGCGAATCCATTGGATTTAGTCGGGACTGGAATCAGCACCCCTGAATATATAGCATAGAACTTGTATGAAGTCCTTAGCTAAAAAAACAGACTACTAATGGTTACATGCTAAAAACTCTTGTGTACAGTCACCAGCAATAATATATTATCCAACATTGGGCGCAAAAATATCTGACAGGTGTTTATTACTAGATGTATAAGAGCGTGTCAGATATTTTTGCGCCCAATGTAGGATGATATATTATTGCTGGTGACTGTACATAGTTATATTTGGTAGGTATCTTAATACTAAATTTTAAAAAAATTAACATTTTAAATGTCTACAAAGTTTATAACATACTACTCGTTACTCGTATCGTATTGTCAGTAATGGCACTTGTAATCAGTTTTTTAAGTACTTAATCTCAATCACTAGTAACCTATATAGTATTCCTAACTGTAATATTATTATTTTTTTCAGTCTCGTTTACATTACTTGTTGTTAAATTCCTCCAAAATGTCATTTTGTGTGGAGGAATTATAGCGGTCAATTTGTCAATTATAGCAGATTTTCTGCCTGTCCCTATACTTTTTGGTGACCGACGGAAAGTTTATGCTCATTATTCTTGTTTTTTTTAAGTATTTATCGTTCATGAAAAGCAATCCGGTAAATTCATGGTCAAAATCATTTTTGTAATATAGGTCGAAATCGTTTCTTTTAAACGCTACTTACATGTTGATTAAATAGGCTCTTGGTTTGGATTTTTCAATCCGCCTGTCTGATGTTATAAAGTATGTTTATAAAGTTTTCTGGTTATTTATGGACGAGACAGCGTCTACAAAATCTTCTAAGTCGTACATTTTCCCTTTTTTTGTCATTCCTAGTTCAACCTGGTGGTGCTCTTGATCAGAACTCATGAATGTGTGTCCAGGTTCAAAATAATTCAATGTGATATTGTTTGTGGACCATATGAACTAGCATTGAAAATAACAACCAGTTTTTATTTTGGGCGCTACAATTGGGTAAGTAAAGTTTTTTGAAGGGGTGTATATTATATTTTTTCTGATAGTGTTTGGTCTATTAACCAATTATCTACAGTTATAATTTTTTTAATCACTATTGTTCTCCTAAAAAAAAATTTTTATGTCTACTATGACAGTTCTCTGAGCTTTACGGAACTATACGCGTTACCTTAGCCTAGATGATAATTAAAAGAAAAAGACTGACTATGACAGCACTGTTTGTTGTCAAAATTGTAAAACGAACGAATAACGGGTTAGCTTTCGTTTGCTTGCCTCCGTGTTATTTACCAATTGTTACCTTGAATTTAACGACGATTTTTGCTCAGACCCTTGGATTTGGATATTACCGCATTTCTCGACGACCCCCGCAACGCTTTTTTGGACTTGGATTGGATCTACTCTTAACGACTCTCGCGCGTTTTTTGGCTGACGATTCTTACTACCCTCGCTCTGCCTTTGGATTACACTTTTTTGCCCTGACCCCAGGCGATATAATGAGCGCGTCAAACGAGTTCGTGCGAGCTGATTCCAGAAATTTACCTAATATGAACATGGCGGCGATTCTAGAATATTTTCAGTGTAGCGACAAGTTCAATGTTGCTGAGATTGGAGGTGTTAAGACGTTGATGTAAGTTAAATGAATTATATTAGCTATCTAATGTAATAACACACATATAATCTATTGCCTTATATAATTCATTCAGTCATATTCTTCATGTATTTCAATTAAGAGTTCTGCTATCTTATCGAATATGTGGGATACCTTGAATCTTCTGCAGGCAAGAGAAGAACTGTTCCTTGCAAATGTGTCCGAATCTATGCAATGAACAGTCATACCTAAGTAACTGCGTCTCGAAGATGACCAAATATCTGCTGTGGTACAGACGTATTGAGCAGCCTTCAATTTATTTTTAGATTACCTTTATATTCTGTGTTGCATACACAGAATATAAAGCAATTTTATTATTGCATGTACGGCGGCACATCAATTTTGGTGGACATGTAAGTTGTTGAGCTCCCTCAGTTAAAGCTCTAAATGACTTATTTTCTACTATAGACATAGGTGACATTGTTTTAACAACAAAGTTTACTATTAATTTATCCAGATTTATTGACTTCTGTAGAGCATTTGTAAGAATACTTTGTTTCATTTTTTTGCCGTACTTGCGGTACTATTGTTATCAGATTCTGCAACACTACACTTTCTTTTCTTTGTATGCTGGGGTTTCAATTCTTCATACTCTTTCAGAAGATCGTCATGGCCTTCTCTCTAAAGAAAAAACAACAACCAGGTTAATTATATGTTAACGCAGAAAAAAAAAACATAGTTACCTATTCTATTCTTAATTAATTAATAGTTAATTAATAGTAACTAATAGATATCCTATAGCTATGTTATTATATCATATCATACAAAAGCAAATTTTCATAGATTATACTTACTTTAATATGGTTTAAGAAGTTTGTTGTTGCGTGCAGACTTCCCTTCAATGTTTTTGAACATATCTTGCAAACAGCACTTATATTGCTTTCATGACCAGCCTCCTTCTTTACGTCTTTAAAACAGTACCTTAATATAAATGGTATTTAGATTAGGGTTATTCCTGAAATAAAATCAAACAAGAATTATTTATTTGAATCTAATACTATAGCCAATTAGCCAGTATTCATTAGCTTTACTGGTTTGACATGCATTATTTTGTTGGGGAATGGTGACACGTTGAAAGAAAACACAACTGAAAATACAATACTTTCATCATCATCACCATGCCAGCCGAAAGACGTCCACTGCTGGACATAGGCCTCCCCCAAGGGAATACTTTACCTTCCAACTAAAAATGAAAGTAGCCTTTGTATGTTGCTACTTGTAAAGTAGATGTTAACACTAACTGAACTATTGTAAGACAATTTATAAAGCTTAAAATCAATTTAAGTTAGTCGACGTCTTTTCTTTTTAGTATGTATTTTATTTGTTTATACTATTTACCTATTTTATTTGTATCTCAGTAATTACTTACATTTTTTTTGCTATAATTGTTAGACACCAGCACCACACACCAAATCCACCACGTCACGTCTGTTTACATTATCTAAATTATCTTGTTGTAGTCAGTACATAGCCGTTCCAGTATTGTAGGGATAACGACAACACTTCATAAAAGTAGGTAATCAAATCAAATCAGTAACCACTTCACCAGCACCAGCAAACAGTAAATCCGTCAAATCGAATCGTCGGCGTCAGCGGCGTTGCATTTCATAGCCATAGATAATGTTCGTCGTTTTCGACATTGACACTAGTCAGAACTCAGACATAAGGCGCGCACTCTGACCAAAGAAGAAAAAAAGGGCGCGCTTGGCTAGCAGGCGCCTCTATCGGTCAAATTCGATAATACAAGCGACATTCGTTCATTTCATTTTGTTTGACTGGTAATGTTGGTTATGTTGGCTAAACTTAATCACAAAGTATTTTGCATTTTGAAATGAATATAAAAAATGCAAAATACATCTCGAAAGGTATTTCAAATAAAATACAAAATGGTTTTTACTAGAAGGCATTTAAATACAAAATAAGTATTTTGCATTTTAAATAGAAGTATTTCAAATAAATCGCATCTCTGGCTATAAAGAACTATCTCCTGGTCAAAATAAGGATGTGGGGATGTCGTTTTTGATGGATTCCTGAGACTAATTGAAATATAGGTCCTTGTCCCATAGTACCGTGACCAATAAAATACGCTAAAATCTCTTAGGCCGGATTCGACCAAACTGGAGTAAGTTTTTACTCGAGAGTAAACCGTTGTTTAATCTGGAGAAGTTGATTTTGCATTTTACCAAATCATAATCTCAGAATAAGGTACTACACGGTAAATATTTAAACGGCCGATTTTGGTGGAGTAAAAGGAACAAACTGAGAGTAAGCTATTGTTGTCAAAGTCACTTGTCAAATGAACTATTTTTAACCGTCTGCAATTTTTAAAATTATCTTCTAATAATTAACACGATTTTGTTACCTAAATGTTTTAAATACAATATTTATCAACATTGCCGCTACGATGTAACGATTGAGAAGAATGATCGAAGAATCCGACAGTGACGACGAATATGTTCCAAGACGTCCAAGGTGGTTTAAGGAAAGAGCCAATTACTTTGATGATTACGATGACCACTACTTTGCTGTAAGATTTCGTTTGACCAAGAAAGCCACTCTATGTTTATTAGCTAAACTTGAACATAGGTTGGAATACTCATCAGACAGGTGGGTACCCACCTACAAACTTAATAAGTACTTGAAATACTATTTTACTCCTACAAGACTTGATCATTATATTGTCAACGTAACATACAATTCAAATATGAATCTATATCTTTCTGAGCTGAGATTTCTGAGGAATTTCTCCATATCGCCAATAAATCAACTGTTAGCAACCTTGAGATTCTACGCAACCAATTCTACACAGATGGGTGTTGGTGATTACTGTGGTATGAGCACTCCCACTGCAAATAAAGTGATTCATCAAGTAACCTCTGTTATAGCTTCACTGCATAAAGAATATATTAAGTTTCCTGAAACCACTAGCGAAATAAGGAAAGAACAAGATGCATTTTATCGTATTCCAAGAGTTATTGGTGCAATGGATTGTACACATATTCGTATTGCCTCTGTTCCATTACAATTACAAGTAGGTGGTGAGCAAGCCGAGCTGTTTAGGAATAGAAAGGGTTCTTCTCTATCGATGTACAGACCATATGCAACGCTAGAAATAATAGATATAGTAGCTAGATGGCCAGGGTGAGCTCATGATAGCACCATATTCAATAATAGTTACAGAAAAGCACAATTTGAATCTGGTAAGTATGGTCAGGCACTATTAGTGGTAGATGGAGGTTATTCATCAACCTCATATATGATGCCTCCACTAGAGCACCCCAGACTACCATTGGAACAACTTTATAATGAATCCCAAATCAGGACACGAAATCCAGTTGAAAGAAGTTATGGTGTTTGGAAGAGGCGATTTCCTGTTTTGGCATTACGAATGCGTATTAACACTGCTGTACTTCACAACATTTTAAGGCGGCGACGAGAACAAGTCCCTATCGATGATCCTGAACTTCCACTTCCAGCCGCCTGGACTGAACTATTACGATATGGACAAATGTCCTCCGCTGTGGATGCAGCTTCACAATCTAGTCGAGAATATAGGGCAAGAGAAATACTAATATCTAATTATTTTCAAAATTTATTGTTAAGTTAAAAATAAGTACCAAATCAATGTAATACTAGCTTGCAATTAACAAAATAAAAGTAAGTAATAAAAAAGTAAAAAATAATATTCATCATTTTCTTCATGCTCCTTTTTTTTTCTTAAGTCTAACAATACCATCCTAGTTTTTTAGTTTTTCTTGTTTTAAGATATATTTTTTATATCCATCTCTAATTGAGTGGTAATTCTTTTTCCCTCTGCTTCCTCTCTGGCCAAATCAGTCTGTAATTTTATTGGTTCAATTTTATGTTTATGAAGCAATTCTAAGGAACTTGCTGCCGGAGTGTGAAGTGGTCTTCTTCTTGACATGCCTGTCTTATCAGTTTTCAACTGGGCAGACCCTGGAGTCTTCAGCAATTGTGGTGTATAATCACCCCAATTCTGAAACAAAATAAGGTGTTACCATCACACCTGAGTGACGAACTATAAGAAATAGCTAGCATTTACTGATCACTAACAGTAGGTAAATTACGTACTCAGACGGTACAGAATTTATAACAATTAATAACACGATACAATCGCGATTTCACATGGTGGTCTTAAATAGCATTAGTTAAAGTAGTAACGATCAAAAACATTTTTTTTAAGCTTAGCATTCACATCAAGTTTATAAAAAATCAAGTAGAGGAAAGCATACTAAACATCCAACTGTAATTTAATAATTGAATCAGCTAAAGAAACGTTTGGACAGGTACATGAGGTGGTTAAAACTAGAGAAAAATTATAATTTTTCTTATACAAAAGTCCCCAATGGGGTTTGAAACTAATATTAAAATCAATCTCTGTGCGTGTAGAAAAACAAACAACAATTTGAGCTTAATGACCAAATGGGACGGCAGCGTGGTCGGAGGGGCTAGGACATACCTCGTGAAGGCAATCGGCCTTCTCCAATTTTGAGTTTCACACAGCACTTGAATCACAACACTTCTTGCACTCGTGTGTAATTAATATCGATTTGGTAGTCTTTTGTTAAATATAGTTCTTGAGTAGGTTTTTAGATAATTTTCGTTCGCGCGCGCGTGAGTTGTTTTTGAACTTCTTTTTTTTGACTACTGAAGAGAGGTAGCGGGGGAAAGGGGAGGGAAAAGTGTTGCCATGTGTAATGGATGCGTTTGAGGTGCGGTGAAATTATACATAAAAATGTGAATAGATAATATCTTAAATAAAAAAAATAAAAAATAAAGATTAAATAAAATATTGTGGCGCAGCCAACTTCGGGGGGCCTAGAGGTTTCCTCTACATTGCTTTTAAATTAAAATATATTGTAAATTAAATTAAATCTATAGTAGGTAGGTATACCTTGGATAAACTAAATTATTGAGTAGGTAACGGACAGAGCCGAGTTACAGGGCGTATATAACTACTAGAGGACGTTTTAACTCTTGCAACGCGAATTATATTATCTTTTCCGGGGAAGACCTCTGTGACGACAGCGAGAGGCCAGCACATAGGATGAGTATTATCGTCTTTGATTAAAACCACCGCTCCAACATTCACAGGCTCAGAAGGCAAGTTCCACTTGCTGCGTTGTTGAAGGGATGAAAGATATTCCATGCTCCAGCGTTTCCAATAACTTTGTACTATTTTGTTTAAAAGTTGATAACGAGTGAGTCTATCAATTGGGAGAGTTGGATCTATCTTTTCTGCAGGCAAATATTTCAATGGAGTTACGTTTAAAAAATGACTGGGAGTTAATGCGGATGGATCAGAAGGATCTGATGAAAGAACGCAAATTGGACGGCTATTCAACAAACTTTCAATTTGCACCAAAATTGTGTTAAATTCCTCATAAGTCAATATTTGACTTCCGATAGCTTTAAATAAATGGTTTTTTACAGATTTGACATTAGTCTCGCTCAATCCGTTAAAATGCGGACCATAAGGTGGACTGTGTTGAAAGTGAACCTTTTGTTGGGTGAGGTAATCACTCAGATAATGTTGATAATCAGTGGACTGTATTAAGGGATAAATTTCGTTTAATTTGCGTTTTGCACCTATAAAATTCGTGCCTCCATCGCTATACAAGATCGAGACTGGACCTCTGCGTGAAATAAAGCGTTTGAACGCAGCGAGAAATAAATCAGTACTCAAGTCCGAGACCAATTCCAAATGAAGCGCTTTGGTTGTGAGACAAACGAACAAACAAATATAAGCCTTATGGCTTTTTACTCCACGGTGGCGTATATGCGTTATATAAAAGGGTCCGGCGTAATCGACAGCGGTGTGTACGAAAGCCTTTACTTGCGTGACTCTAATTGCGGGAAGATCGCCCATCGGTGGGTTAGGATTTCGAGGTTTGAGTTTAAAACAAGAGTTACATTTATGTACCCTTTGTCGAATCAAGTTTCTGGCTGAGAGAATCCAATATCTCTGACGTATTAAAGACAATAATAGAGCGGGGCCGGTGTGCAAATTTGATGTGTGATAATAATCGACTAAGAGTGACACTATACGACCTTTGGCCGACAGCAATATTGGATGCTTCTGATTAAAGTCCAGATGAGAATGGGAAAGTCTACCACCTACTCGCAATAGACCTTGATCGTCAAGAAAAGGACTGAGTTTTAAAAGTGATTTATTGGGAAAACTTTTATTATTTTTAAGAGCGTTTATTTCCTGGGTAAAGTAAGTAGTTTGTACATAGCGAAGTGCGTAATTTTCTGCTTGATTCAAATCATTTATAGTTATAGAGTCTTTAGATTTAAGTAACTTTGCGAAGCGGAGTAAGTAGACAAGCGAACGAATGAATTTGATCCACGCCGAGCAGCGATCGGCGAGATCTTGAATGGGGTGCGTAATTTCCGTCGTAGCTGTAGTTTGTGCATGAAGAGATACAGTTTTAGTTTCTTGTGTTTCCATATTTTCATTGTGGTTGATTTTATATTCTTTTACAGGCCAAGTATTGACTGGAGCGGACATCCATTGCGGACCATGGAACCACAGAGTGTTGTGTATTAATCCTGTAGGTGTTACAGGGCGCGAGACGATGTCGGCGGGATTTTCTACACCACGGACATGAAACCAGTGAGGCGCGGGTAAGTACTCATTTATTTGAGCGATGCGGTTAGCTACGAAGGTATGAAATTTGTGCGCGGGTGAATGTATCCAGGTAAGAGTTACTGTAGAATCAGAGAACGCGTATATTTTATTTATGATGCAGCGTTTAGTAAGGACAGTGCGAACCGAATCAATTAATTTCGCGAGCAGAACAGCAGCGCAGAGTTCTAAGCGGGCGAGAGTTTTATTTGGATTAGAGACTTTAGATTTGGCGGTAAGTAATTTTACAGAATGAGCAGTCGCGTTTTCATCTGTATCGATTCGAACATAAATGGCAGCACCATAACACTGTTGGCTGGCATCTGCATACCCAAATAATGTTATTCTGTGAGTAGATGTAATTCCAATATGACGCGGTATTTTAATTTCTGACAAGCGCGGAAGTTCTTTATGAAATTGTTTCCATTTAAAAAGAATGCAATCAGGCACCTCATCATCCCAATCGAGTTGTAACTTCCAGCATTCCTGGATAAGCAGCTTCATGTAAGCCACGACTGGGCTGATAAGACCTAGCGGGTCGAATAAGCGAGCGGTGACTGAAAGGATCGAGCGTTTGGTGCAAGTTTCTGGAAAATCGATATTTATATTAAAGTGAAAATTATCATCAGTAGGTTGCCATTGCATACCTACGATTTTAGTATCTGCGTTGGGATCGTCATCAAATTTAACAGCGATTGGACTTTTATGAGCGGATGGAATGCGCGACATGAGGTGAGTATTATTTGAGATCCATTTTACTAAATTAAAACCTCCAGACTTGAACATAGCGATCATTTCCTTATAGGTATTTTCTGCGATCTCTTCGCCGTCTATAGAGCCGACATAATCATCGACGTACATATGGTTCTCGGCTTCATAAGCGGCGAGCGGGTATAAGTCGCGATTGTCAGCGGCGAGTTGGCGCACGACACGCATGGCGAGATAGGGCGAGCTAGGTACACCAAAACATACTCTATTAAATTGATATATTTTTATCGGCGCATCAGAATCGAATCTAAATAAAATCCGTTGAAACGAATGGTGATCTGGACAAAGCTTAACTTGAAAATACATTTTTTCAATGTCAGCAGTTAAGGCGATTGAAAACATGCGGAGATTGAGAAGTAAGTCAAAGATGTTACTTTGTAAAATCGGGCCTACGTACAGTAAGTCATTAAGTGATTTGCCAGAGCTAGTTTTACTTCCCGCATCCAAGACGACACGAGTTTTTGATGTTTCTTTCTCGGGACGATAAACAGCTCGATGCGGCATATAATAAACTTGCGAGTCTTGAAAATTATTCGGAGCTTCAGCGAGATAGCCTTGATCTATATACGTCTGAATAGTTGCATTATAATCGGCACGTAAATCAGAGGAGTCGAGTTTTTTTTCCAGATTTAAAAAACGGCGTTTAGCTATTGAGTAAGAGTGTCCTAAGTCGGAAGGCGGATTTTTAAACGGGAGTTCAACGGTGTATCTGCCCGTATCATCGCGTGAGTAAGTAGACTGAAATATATTTTCACATGCTTCGTCGTCGGGACTGAAGTGTTTTTTATCGGGGACATTTTCTATTTCCCAAAAGCGTTGCGTTAATTTATCGAGTGAGACAGCTTCTGTTTGACAGAAGAAAGACTTGTCAGAGTTTTGCGAGTGAGAAGTTGCGGAGACATTATGCGTAAATGGAGCGATTTCATCTCGAGTACGAGGGAGAGTATTTGCGGTTAGCGAGTGCGAGACACATTGGGCTTTGCCCATGACGACATATCCGAGAGTGGTTTGTATAGCAACGACCGAGGAGTTCGGCGAAGTCGATTTATGCGATCCGAGTAACAGCGGGAATAGTTCGTTTCCTATCAAACAATCTATTTCACCCGGTGCGTAATAATGTTCATCAGCCATCGGCAGATCATGCAAATGAGCTAATTCTGTAGTGTCAATTTCAGCGTTGGGCAAGAAATCCGTTATCGTGTCTATAACGCGAGCACTGACTGTATAGCAACAGCGTGAGTCGAAACGAGAGTACATTTTAAACTGCGTTGTTCCGAGAGAGTGATTTTCAATTTGACCTATGCCTTTGACGACAGAGGGCGAGGGTGTAATTTTTGAATTTAAACGATCGCAACAAGATTTTGTAACGAAGTTACTCATTGACCCTGTGTCAAGAAATAAGCGCATACGATTTACATTATTGTTGTCATATACATTTACAGACGCGGTAGGTAATAATACAGTAGTATTATTGTTCGAAATACGTGCGGGAACCGTCACTGAGAGCGCGAAGTTAACATTATCACCGTTTGAATTCGCGCGGGAAGTCTGCGACCGCGGCTGTGGCACAGATTCACCGTGCGTGCGAGCAGTATACACAGGCGACGGGCGCGGATCACGCGGCGGCTGCGGGTGCGAGTGAGACGACCGATTCGCGGCGACGTTGGTCGAAGGCGGGGCGCGATCGCTGCGCATAGGCGCTGTCAAAACGCGCTGATAACTCGAGTTGATGTTATCAGTGTTATCACTAACAATATTATAGGAGTCAGCTGAGCGCGGGACGTGAGAGATGTTTGAATTGTTATTGTCATAGTGCAGTAACGAGTGATGTTTGCGGTTGCAAATCGAACATCTGTTAGATGATTTACACGAATTTATATGATGAAAGCCTAAGCAGTTGATACAGAATGTGTATTGACGAACAATATCGTTGCGTGTTTGCGTATTTTGTTTCAAGAAGTTTTCACACTTAAATAAAGGGTGAGAATTGGCAGAGTTACATACTTTGCACAGTTGTGATTGAGAATTAATGTCAGATTTGGAAGTCTGAGGAACATCAATTTGAGTGTAAAATGTTTTTGTTTTATTAAGTTGCGGTGCGGGTTTATTAAATGGTTTGTTATTATTAAACTTGGAGTAAGAAGGCGCGTGGAGTACTTGGAGTTTACTTTGTTCACATCTAGATGTCTGTGAGATTGTTCAAATAAGTCAAGCATAGATTTATCAAGCTTGCTCAATGCAATATGAGTTATCATGAAATCTGACAAATTGTCAATCTGTAAGCGCTGCAAAGCTGCTTCAGCGGAGCAAAAGTTATCAAGAATATTATCAGCTGATTGGCCAGGCTTTTGTTGTAGCATTTGTTCTAGATAGACAGAAGCCTGTACTCTGGTATCCTGGTATTTAGCTAAAAGAGCTTGCCATATGATGTCATAATTTTGTGAGGTAGCGGTTATGCCAGCACAAACATTCAGTGCTTTGCCGGAGAGACAGCCAATTAAATATTGGACCTTTTCAGCATTTGTGAGCCGAGTATTAGAGTGTATAACACTGCGGAAATTTTCATAGAACACTGGCCATTTACTAGGAGTGCCATCAAAACTTGTGAGCTGAAGCGGGGGCAATTTAATATTAAAATTGTCATTTTTCTTTTTGTCATCAAGCTCTTGCTTCAGAGTGGTTTCAGTTTGTTTGATGTAACAATAAAGCTCATCGAATGTATTGAGGATGGTATAACTTGGTTGTACCGTTGGATTTACTTGGAGTTGCTCAATAAGAAGTTTATCAATGGTATCTATGTAGTCTGAGCGGGTTTTATCAACAGATTGATCCCTAGCGAGAAACTGAATGCGTTCAATATCATTGGAAACCTTTAGGCTTAGGTTATACACTTCTTGAATAATGTGGAACAAACTTTGTTTTTTATGTTCGAGAAAATTAATCATGACATTGCCATCACTTGAACCTGCACCGATATTTTTTTCTTTGCCTCCCATTGTTGTAGGCAAAATATTTATAGTAAATGCGTGAAATTAAAATTAGTAATCTGAATATAAAAGTTGAAGTTCATGTGACGAGTCAATAGATAGGTAGCGGCGCGCGGCGAATAACAAACATGGCGGTGAACGGCGGTAGGTACATACATACCGCATAAGCGGCGAACGAAATATTGACGATATTTACTAGAAATATTATCGTTGCACTAGAAATAAGATTTTACACTATAAATACAGGTTAATTAAATGAGTTTTAACAATAATTTCCTACGAAATAGGTAACTATATGAGCGATGCGAATAAATTAAAGTTAGTTGACATGCGGTGCGCTCCGTGCGCTATGAGTAGGTATAATAAATTTGCGTGTGCGTAAATAATGCGTTTATAAGTAAATAAATAGAGTAAGAGTCAGTAGAGTAATATGTGAAAACTGTGAGGAGTAGGATTAGGAGGAATCCAGTTCGTAAGGACCACACTTGGAGGGGCTAGGACATACCTCGTGAAGGCAATCGGCCTTCTCCAATTTTGAGTTTCACACAGCACTTGAATCACAACACTTCTTGCACTCGTGTGTAATTAATATCGATTTGGTAGTCTTTTGTTAAATATAGTTCTTGAGTAGGTTTTTAGATAATTTTCGTTTGCGCGCGCGTGAGTTGTTTTTGAACTTCTTTTTTTTGACTACTGAAGAGAGGTAGCGGGGGAAAGGGGAGGGAAAAGTGTTGCCATGTGTAATGGATGCGTTTGAGGTGCGGTGAAATTATACATAAAAATGTGAATAGATAATATCTTAAATAAAAAAAATAAAAAATAAAGATTAAATAAAATATTGTGGCGCAGCCAGTGGTATTTGGAGTCTAAATAGGAAGCGAACTAAAGCTGTTCGGAGGGGCGCGCGGGCCCGGTTGGAATTTTGAAAATACTCTAAACGAGGTACATGACAACAAATATAAAACAATTAGTTTGCGTTATCTGATATTGCCGCGTGAAATCCCGTAGTCCGCTGGCTCTATCGGTGGATCTCTGGTCGAACCCGACGCTGCATGAAGTATCGCAAAGATACTAGGCGGCTCGAAGCGGCGTTACGACATCATCATTCGCATGCCGAAAGCTGGCTTGCAGACCGTCAAGAAACGGAGGGTAGGGAGTGCTGGAACAACGATACATCCTATAACCAAACACTACTGCATGGGCAAAACTGGGGCAACTGACGATTGGGACCTAACATAAAAACACGGTGAAACCACCAATGGCTTACCCGACAAAAAGCGGCACTAGCAGGAGTAGACTGGCAAATAATTATTTGGTCGTAATAAAGTCCTGACAGTTTGCAATCGCAATTCGCATTGGTCGCAATCATCGGACGGACCGACGGTTTCATCTGCGGTTCGGATCGCAGTCCCAGAAGCGCAGTCTAAACTGTGCCGTGTAAAGGCCGCTATTATATTTTAGGGAACGCAAACCTAACTAGAAAGGCTGTTATTTTCTGTGATTTTTGTGGGGAGAAATTCTATGAAGAACGCCGAGGAGGCCCAAACAGGACGAAAAGGCTAAACACGTCAGTGTTGTTAACGTTGTAGAAGTGAAATGCAAAAACGAACAAGATTATGTTTAGAAATGAAAGGAATTTACTTTGAACGTGCTAAAGTACCTATTTGCTTCTTTAAATTCACACGTTATTAAAATAAATAAATTGTCTAAATGAGTTATATTACTTAGATAATGTTAGTAACATTTAAAAAATCATAACAGTGTGCGTTTAATAATGTTTCAATTTTTACTGATAGTATTATAGGGGACATTTGTAATATATACCAGTTATGACAATGTTCAGCGACACGATGCCAATTACTTGAGAAATTTAAGGAAACATTCTAGCTAGTTAGAACATTGTATCAAAAATAGCAATGAATGAAATAGGTCAATATTCAATGATCGAATGGCAGCTTATCTACTTGCTACTTACCTAATAGCCACACTGTCTCTCCTCCCCTGTAAAGCGATTGGAGGTAGGCATTAAGGGGATGGTTACCCCACACCGCTCTGTCGTGCGCCGACCCACTATGGCTCGCGTCCACACTCAAAATGTTGAGATCCGCGTCACAGATCTACAACAATGACAGTTATTATAATAACATTTTAAAGAGGTGAATATAATATGATCCACGGAGTTACGTACATACAACACACAAGTGATTAAGAACTTTGTAATCATATTAATGTAATATTCAAAATCAATGGTAATTAGTCTTAACAGACTGAGTATACATTTTCATAATGATGGTTTCTTTACTATACTTTATACGTTTTTAATAAATAAAATGTAAAAAAATAGTCTCACTTACAATTTAGACATTCAAAGAGTGAAAACGTGTTCGATTGAAAAAAAAATCTTCATTCATCTCGGGCCTAAGGGTGCGGCTCCACTGAGGCGGAGACGAGAGGAGCGAAGCGGAGCCGTGCCAATATTAACCAATAGAAGGCGCATGCGGTCACGTCGAGCGCGCCTTGCGCACGTTAGTTTATATTCTATTGGTTAATATTGGCACAGCTCCGCCCCGCTCCGCTCGTCTCCGCCTCAGTGGAGCCGCACCCTTATGATGGCAATGTGAGTGCCATCCACACATCCGACTACTCCTGGCAGTCCGAATTCCGTAAAAAACCAGGAAAATACAAATAAACAAGTATTTCTTGGTGATAAAATAAAATAATAGACATGCAAATAATTGATACAGTTATATACCGGTTTTACCGGAGTTCCCTTCCTGCCGAGCCCCAGGAAACTTTACATATTTTCGTAGGATGGTGGGGTGGTTCAGGGCTTCCACCACCTGATTGATGGCCCGAGATGCTGAAGGCTGCGAGAAAGCGTGTGTGGCAATTTGGCCCACGCTTCTCTGGTCTGAGCCGGATGCCAAAAAGCTCAGACCGATAAGAAACTGAAAAAGGGCAAAAAATGTTAGAATTGGTCAAAAACTTGGTTACTCTGCGAAATGTTTATAGGGCACTTACTTTGCGTTCAAAATTAAGGTCTCCGCGAGAACTCGGGAGGAAAGGACTCAGCTCCTGGATAAGGTCCACAGCCATTATCTTCGATAAGTGGATACGATCTCTGTATCAAGGAGCTGAGTTGCACAGATATGCCGCCGTAGCAGCCTCTGTCCTTCTTTCCTCCGTCGTGTCACCTCCGCATGCTCCAAATCGATTAAATCTAACTTAAGCGCTAGAAAAGCAATCTGCAACAAAACTCAAGTTTTTACTTGATCTCTAATATTAGGCAGATACTCGTACTTTTCGGGTATCTTATTATGAACAACTTATGAAAAGAACTTTTTAAAAACACAAAATTTGTTAGGTATTTAATTTAATAATCAACTCACCTTTCGTTGAAATTTGAAGTATTTAATGGGAGATCCGAGTGCAAAATTTCGTACCGACTTCGATGAAATGCACAATGGTTTACCATAAAAAGCAGTCCAAATTTGATACTCTGCCACGGCGATATAATGTAACATGTCAAATTTGTTTCTAGCCTTTAAATTGTTCCATTCCAGCATTTGGGCAGATAAAAACCTCTTAGAAACGGTATCATTTTAAAATGATAACGTAGAATAACACATATTGTTTATTCAACGATATCGCAAAAAAAGCAATACCGTAGAGCTTCCTCGGTACATCTTGATAGCAATAGCGTTACGATACCAACACGATATGAATCAATTCTGTCATTTTGACACTTAAAAGCATTTTAAAAACGATAAAAAGAGACGAAACGAGACGCCGGAGGACTGTTTCAATAGAAAACTAAAAACAATACGATAACAGGGCAAAAACCATACGGTTTTTACCATGTTGAATAGAGCCCCAGTAAATCTTCGTATAGCGAAGTTCTAGTTCATAGTGTTTCTTTTTGACCTGAGCAGAGCGAAACTTGGTGTCAAGTGTCATGCTCAAAATATTTGGCTGTATTTTCGTAGGCTAGGTTTTCTTGTTAGTAAAATCTATATGAGTTGACTTCGACTCATTGAGTTTTATTCGCCATTTCTTTGTCCAATCATAGACAATAGCAGATTGAACATTTCCTCTGCTTATTCGTGGGTGATCCCTACAGCCATGATAGCGTTGTCATCTGCAAAAGTTGCAATGGTGTGGTTTTCTAACACTGGAATACCATATGTGTATAACGTGATGCTTTTGACTGTCATACATTTATTGTGTTGGTTATTGAAAGTCAGACTTTTGTATCCATATTATTTATAATATGTTCATAACTAGTTATCGGAACTATATGTATAATATGAACAGGATCGGACTTAATACACTTCGCTACGGTACTCCAAATACAAAAAAAATATTTAAATGATTTATTTCCAGCTTTTATTTGCTTAATTTATGAGTATTTGCTTAATTTATGAATATCTTGATTGATGCGAAACATTCTGTCTGATACTTAGAGCATTTTCTTCAACTTGTGTATCTGGCCGTCAGGCCATACTTTGTCGAATGCTTGGGCTACATCTAGAAAGACCGTAGAGCAAATTTATCTTTGAAAACCCCTAACTAATTAACATGGACATAAGGAAAAATTACAAAATTCCTATTAAAATGATCAATATCTCCGAAATTACAAAAAATCGCTGAACATACATGGGGTGATTCGAATGCACCTTAAGGTGCTCTACCTCAGGACTTTCGATGTTCACTTTATCCTGGGACACCCAGTATTTCTAAGTCAAATTAAAGAATATTTTCATTTTCTGATGACACGTCATTAGTACTTCCTCTTGACTCTTGCCACTCTTCATATTCGGACTCGCTAGAAGAATCCACTCTGTTTTGAAAATACTTCTTTCCAGTGTTTATACCTTTTATGAAATCCTTTTTTTCCCCATTTCTGTTATGTTTTATCATCCTTGGGTTAATATTTAATAAAGGAATGGGATCACTGGTTTTGCTTGTCGAAAATACTGCTACGTCAGTTTCACTATCAGTATCTGAACGAAATAATATTTTTGTTGCATTCTGCACAGGTTTTCTTGCATTAATATTTGCAGCACGGGTTTTCAAAATTTCAGAGTTATTTTGTATATTAATTTTTTTTAGCTGTATTTTTTTTCGCTTTTCTGTAGTGTCTTTTTTTGCTAACTTTTCAGGCTCTTTTTTTTCTTTGTTTTTTTTTCTTTCTTCAGCTTTTTTTTCTTTTTCCAACAATACCTCTGATTTTTTCTTATCTTTGTGTTCATAATATTCTTGCCATTTTTCAGATGTAACAACCGCCGGGATTTTTTCAAACTTTCTCTTTTTTAGTGGCATTTCTTTTTGTTGGGGTCAGAAAAGAATTATTTTAAAAGGAGTAGGAATATTTGGATCAAATGTACTGGTGGAAGGTACTGGATCAGCTAATGTATTTGGATTTTTAGGCGTACAGGCTGAATTGGTTATTGTGTTTGTAGTATTAGTGAGAACTGTGACACGCAGGTCTTTGCTACTATCGTCTTTCGCGGGAGTGATAAAACTCGGTTCAGAGATTTGTGGTTTCAATGGAGTTACTATATTTTCCAGCACAAGAGTGTCTGAAGGAGGTTCCAAATTCGATAAAGCTTCTCCATCTCAGAGGCATTCAAAAAGTTCACGGTTGATGTTGTGGGACTTAGAATAGCTTCATTTCTATCCAAAATAGCAGAATCTTGTTCTAACTGTAAGTTTGTCACGTTCGATGTAGAATCCGATTCCTTTGAATGGATTACCTCACTTTCTGTTCTACCGGTTGAGTTACCTACGTGCTCAGAAATCTCGGTTGGGTGAGGTAAATGTGCTGTACAAGAAGTAGCAGGCGTCACAGGAAGCTCAATTTGCGTTTCTGCCATCATTATTACACTTTGTCTCTTGTGAGCTAGGGCCTCCTTGCTAGCTGCATACTTATTGCTTATATCCCGCCAGAAAAGAAACAGTGATTTATCTTCAATATCTCCAGTCCAAATATGAGTGCTTTTAAATGAAGTTAGTTTATCTTGTTCGATATGCTTTTCTATAAAAGCAAGACCATTTTTTAGGTCAGCCGCTGTTTGATCTTCTGCAAGTTGCTTTCTTGACATATTGTCACTAGTCACTGAAACCGCGTTAGGATCCCACGGAACCAAACCACACTTTCGAAAACCATTTCTGAAGATAGACGGTTTTAAGGTATCGTCCAAAACTTTTTTGAGCAAAGGACAAAAATATATTTTCCTTAATATCGGTTCATCACTATGTTCTATCCGCCATTCACGTACAGCTTCCTTCCAGTTTCCTTTTAATGATCGGAAAACGGCAACATCCATCGGCTGAATCAAGTGAGTTGCGTTAGGGTACAACGCAACTAGAATAATCCCATTTTCCGAGCAGAATTTACTTGTGTGCAAAGTGAGATGAGACGAGTGACCATCAATGAATAGAATGACAGGTTTCTGAATTTTTTTGTCCTCTAGCCATGGATTAAAAATATTACAAATAAATTCGTTAAAGGTTTCCCCAGTCATCCATCCATTTTCAGATCTACCAATCCCCCACTTATCCGGTACACTTAAAGCCAATTCTCTAGGAATTCGTTCGTACTTGAACACAATCATTGGCGGAGGTGTATCACCAGCAGCATTACCTGTTAGAAGAACCGTAAGGCATTCTTTTTCATCTGGATTAACTTTTTGGTATACAGTTTTGTCACCTCTAGCAGCAAGTACTTTACTGCCCTTTGGGTTTAAGAAAAATGCAGTTTCATCACAATTGAAGACTCGATCGGGACAATTAAGAACGTCAGCTTGATTATTTGTTTCCAAATAGGTCATTACTTCCGTAAACCACGTTTTTAACTTCTCTGGGGTTACGGATGCCCTCGTCTCGGTCAAATTTTGAGAGACCCTTGCACTGATCTCTGGATGTCTTTTCTTGAAACTTTCACACCAGTGTCTCCCAGGCCGATTGTTGTTAAAAGGAGTTTTTATTTTTAAATCAGTGACGAATTTTTTGACGCTGTTTTGCAACTGGTTCATTGTTACAGGAAATTCAGCTTTGGATAAAGTTAAAATCCATTTCACAAAATTATTTTCTTGATCTTCTGACAAATAACTCATCGGTCCCATGCGACGCTTGACCGGAGTTTTCCCTTTCACTTTATACAATAAAGTAATTCGCGGAATTCCATATTTTTTCGCAGCTGCTGCAATAGAAGTCCCTCTAGATACTTCGTCAATCGCCTTCAATACATCATCGTCCGTGTAACGTAAGGATCGTGGCGGCATTTTTACTTTGCAAAATATCTGTAACCAATGTATGACATTAGTAATGGCCTAGTGTTTGATACCTTAATAAACGACTGTCAAATATTGGGGTTTTTCATTAAAACATTATTTGAGTAGTGTTCGACACCCATGTCAAACATTACTCAAACACTAAATAGAAACTTGATATTAACAGAGTACTACACCACTATGCTCTCAAACCTTACCATGTGGTTGAAATTACGTTTAAAAAAATATTAATTTTAGCGAGTGTATGACATGGGGTGTCATTCACTACTAAACGTTAAAATTCTGTGCCAATGTTTGACATGCCACAAAACAATTTAATTAATGGGATACACTATTTTAAAGTACACAAAATATATAGTGTAACGCGTCTGGTAGGAGCGGTTTTCCGAAATGACGTAAGCTTGTTTAAAACTTCAGATATGATTTTAATATAATAATATTTGATCTAATCTAAACAATAACAGTTAGGGAGGTGGTCCAATAAAGCTCGGTAATCCGAAGTCTTATCGTACACACTTGGGTAGAGGTCGATACAAAACAAAATCTCTTAGAACCTATTAAGTATACTCAGGGAACCAAACGATTGCGCGAGCTAACTCGATCCCAGCGCCATCTAGCAAGGAGGCAGCAGTCGGAGTTGGTTAATCCCCCTACTGATCGGCAGATGTCGCTGGTAATCAATCATTGGTTATCGGCTGGGTTGATTACTCCAGCTAGTCGGCGGCAGATGTCGCCGGTAAGCAATATTTAGTTTGTTACAGTCTCCCCCTCTGTTCCTGAAGACGTCTCGGCGAGGGAGACAGTGCTAAAGTCCTTTTATTTCCGGTCTTTACGTGGCCTTCCTCTCTTACGAATTGGTCGTACTGGGTCCGGCGGTAGAGCAACATTTCCTCTATATGGTTTCAGTGCAGACGCATGGTAGATCCCGACGACTCTATCTCGAGCTTTCTGTTCGGTAATCAGGAATGAACTAGGACCGTGTCGCTGATTTATAACATAAGGGCCGTCTCGTCGGGGCGCGAATTTTGCGCTGTAACCCTGATTGGCTTTGCTCAAAGGGTGCAGATCCACTAGCACTAGGTCGCCGGGTTGATAGACAGGGCACGGGTTACGTTTCTTGTCTACGTACTCCTTACGTTTTTCCTCAGTAATTTCCTGGACCTCTCGAGCGCGTGCAAGCGTATCCGCCATCAACATCAGCTTTGGCGATATCTCAGGGATGAACGTTTCACTTTGTATGATTTCTCTTAAATCACGATGTACGTCGTCTGGGGTACGCAACTCCCTTCCAAAAGTTAAATAAGCCGGAGTGTAGTTAGTTGCGCTTGAGAGAGCGGTGTTCATAGCGAAACGTATACTGGGTAGCATTGCGGACCAAGTAGTATGATCGCCTTCAACTAACATGGCAAGCTGCACATTTAGGTCTCTATTCCTCCTTTCTACTGGGTTTGTTTCGGGGTGATACACCGGAGTGAAACCGTGATGGATGTTCAGGCAGAAGGTAACCTTTTGCATAACCCCACTTACGAATTGGGTTCCGTTATCGCTTATGAAGCGGCGAGGAGTTCCATATCTCAAACATATTTCATTGACTAGTATTATTGCGCACTCTTCCGCGCTGGCTTGCTTTAGGGCAAAAAGTTCGACCCAGCGTGTGGCAACGTCTTCTACTATGAATATCCAGTTAGAACCATCTTTGGTTTGGGGTAGGGGACCAAACAGGTCAAAGGAGACAATCTCGAAGCGCTGTTTCGTAGCTGTGGTTTGGAGTAGCCCACTCGGCTTAGCATTCGTAGGCTTGTACCTTTGGCATTTAATGCAGCAGCGAATATAAGCTTCGACTTGAGCTCGCATTCCCTTCCAATAGTAACGCTTTACTAGGCGATCCAGTGTTTTCTGAACTCCGTAGTGGCCGGCTGTGGGCTCGTCATGGTATTTGGAGATAACACCAAGCTGCTCCTCCTTAGGTACAACCAGTTGGCCGTCCTCACTGTCAATGCTCTCGTCATAACGGTACAGCAACCCATCGTTCATCACGTATCCTTTCTTGCTCCAATAGCGGGCGTCCTCTTCATTGTTGCCTTCTAAAGCCTGAACTATCCTTTTTATGTCATTGTCCGTAAATTGCTTACTTCTCGTCTGATCTTGGGAAGTTACTGGCATATCGACTTCAACGGAACAAATCCCGCACGTAGCCTTACTGTCAAGAGTCACAACTAGGCCGCGATAATGCATCCGCAACCACATTGGTCCTTCCAGTGATGTATTTTATCGTTAGGTCGTAAGCCTGTAGTTGTAACGCCCATCTTGCGAGTCGTCCTGTTGGGGACTTCAAGGACATGAGCCACTTGAGGGCCTGATGATCAGTGAGCACGGTTACGGGAGTTCCTTCTATATAACCGCGGAATTTATTTACTGCCCAGACCACTGCAAGTGCCTCGCGCTCAGTCGTCGAGTAATTCCGTTCTGCGGGTTTTAGTAATCGACTGGCATATTCGACGGGATGTTCGTCTTCTCTCTCCCCCTGCACTAACACGGCCCCAATGGCATAACTGTTAGCATCAGCCTTTATTACAAAGGGTTTCGTCTCGTCAGCTTGAGCTAAAACTGGGGCAGTTGCTAAAAGCTCGCGTAGTTTTTTATAGGCGACGATTTGCTCGTCCTTCCATTCCCATTTCTTATTTTTCTTCGTGAGATGCGTAAGGGGTTCAGCTACTTTCGCAAAATTAGGTATGAACCGCCTATACCATGAGCACATTTGCATAAAGGATAGTAGGTGTTTGATGTTGGTCGGAGGAGGCAGGTTTGTTATCGATTCTACCTTCTCGGGGTCCATTTCTAGTCCGTCAGGAGTAATGTAGTGTCCTAAATATTTTATTTTCGAACAACAGAACCTACACTTTGCTTTATTAACTGTGAGGTTGAACTCTTTCAGTAGGTCAAAGACTTCCTGCAACTCTTGGAGGTGGTCCTCTAAGTTTCTTGATAGAATGATAAGGTCATCCAGGTAGATTACCAGCTTGATGTGGCTTAGCCTGATTCGAAAACGGTCCATTAAGCGTTGGAAAGTAGCCGGGGCGTTCCTAAGCCCAAACGGCATCCTTTTGAATGCAAACATTCCAAATGGCGTCACGAAAGCGGTTTTTATCTGGTCCTCATCTCTTACTTTAATCTGCCAATATCCGGCTTGAAGATCAAGTGTTGTCATGCAGGGGGTTCGCCTGGCATTGTGTAGAAGGTCGTCAATTCGAGGTAGCGGATAGACGTCTGGAGTGGTAATTGCGTTTAGGCGTCGGTAGTCAACGCAGACGCGCGTGGTGCCATCCTTCTTAGGCACAAGAACTGTAGGGGCGGCCCAAGGTGAAACACAGGGTTCAATTATTCCGCCGGCTAGCATCTTGGTCACCTCGTTCTGTAGGGTTTGTTTTTTTACAGGAGACAGTCGGTACGGGGGTACCGCTACAGGCTGGTGGTTTCCAGTGTCGATTATGTGTTCAGCCTGCGTGGTTGGTTTTCCATTGGAACGGAAGATAGCCTCGTTAACTTGCAGTAACTTCTCGATTCGTTCATCCGCTAGCTCCGTCTCTGCACTGATAAGCCCTATGTCTATTGTAGCTATATCAACGCCTGGGAACAAGTTTTCGGAATTCGGGGACAACGTGAAGTCTTGACTTTCAATCGCTTTGCATGCGTCTTCAAACAACTCGTTCAGGAATGGCATGTCGTCGTCGGATGGTATTTCTTTTCGCTTAGCTGGTGAGAGAGCTATACGGATCAGGGGGCCGTAAGGTCGTACTCGGTCTGATTGGGTAACGGTAAGACTAGCCTCAGGTAAGGAAGCTGTTTCGGTCTTCTTCATTTGTGCGATGTTGACGTCTCGTTCAGATCCGAAGGATGTAAAATTCTCGGTGTATAGTTCTTGGGGGTTATTTTCTTCACCAAGAAAATGCCATGTAAATTGCGGTAGATTTAGCACCATCATTGCGTCTTGGATGTAACCAATGCCAAGCAACGTTCGATTCTCTCGAGATTCCGGTAGCACTATGAATGTTGTTTGAATGGTGCGATCGCAAAGGGTGACATTTGCCACAGTAGTGAGCACCTTTTGGTTTCTTCTAACACCATCAGCCAAAGTCACAACAACCCGTTCTTCCTGGAAAGCGCATCCAGCTTTACGCAGATGAACGTATAGCTCATATGAGGCTACGCTAGATTTGGCGCAAGTATCGATGAACGCTTCCCCTTCAATGCTCACAAAGACAATGGGCCTGGCCCTGGCATCGGTTTTAATGTTCAGCGAGCAAAACCCAATCTCCTTCGGAACTGCTTCTGTCTTCCTTGTCTTGTAACAGGTCGAGCAGTTACTGCGCGCCACACCTGGAGCTCCACAGCCATAACATGCGAACTTGGGACTAGCAGTTGATGTTGGCTTGGGTGTGTCTATTTCCGGTTTTGTGATTGAGGGCGGAGGAACAGGTTGCGGGCGTTTTGAATCTGCACTCGCCTTTTTTGTGCAGTTTTCAATGGTGTGGTTGGTAAGCCTGCAGTACCTAAACCGTACTTTAGGAATGGCCCTATATGGTGGTTCCACATGGCTTGATGAACTTGATGCCGACACGGTAAGGACTCTCTTCTGGTCAAGTCGTAGTTGTTCTGCCACTTCGGCGGCTTCCAGCAGACCGTCATAGGTGGTGAACGAAGTCCGCGGCACCTTCTTGCGAATGTCCAGGCTAAGCAGACCGTACACCATGTCCAGCTGCTGGGACTCCAATAGCTCTGGACTGGGTAACAAGGAAAACAGCATCCTCTTTTGTGCAATGAATGACTCTGTCGTGGTGTCGGGTTCTTGTGCAGATCCCATTATTTCCTGGTATATGATGTACGCTGGTTTCTTCGGGGCAAATGACTTCCTTAAACGTAATTGGAATTCCTCCCAGGTACGCACTTTAGTTTTAATTCCTTGCCACCATGTTCCTGCTTCTTTTTTGAGCAAAAGAGGCAGTCCTGTCAGCGCGTCATCGTCGCTTATTCTCTCAGCACTCTTGAACACGTTTATAGCCGCCAAAAATGCTTCGAGAACATCTGCTTCCTTTCGACCGTCGTAGGTGATAGTGCATGTGGTAAACGTTCCAGTTTTGGGAGTCATGGCTGCTATCATCCGCTCGAATTGACTCTCTGTCAATGTCAGTGCCATGGCTTTGGTCTTACGGGGTTTCCGGGGTTTAGGCGCAGGTTTTCCTGTTGCGACTACCAATTTAGGTCCCGAGGTCCTCCGTTTGATTTTAGGTGAAGGATCTTCAGTCTTCATCAGAGCTACGTCTTCATCCGGTGAAATCGGGTCCCACCAAGCGTCAGGGTCCGTTAGGGCCAAACGTTGGGCAGCCAATTGTAACGCGTCTGGTAGGAGCGGTTTTCCGAAATGACGTAAGCTTGTTTAAAACTTCAGATATGATTTTAATATAATAATATTTGATCTAATCTAAACAATAACAGTTAGGGAGGTGGTCCAATAAAGCTCGGTAATCCGAAGTCTTATCGTACACACTTGGGTAGAGGTCGATACAAAACAAAATCTCTTAGAACCTATTAAGTATACTCAGGGAACCAAACGATTGCGCGAGCTAACTCGATCCCAGCGCCATCTAGCAAGGAGGCAGCAGTCGGAGTTGGTTAATCCCCCTACTGATCGGCAGATGTCGCTGGTAATCAATCATTGGTTATCGGCTGGGTTGATTACTCCAGCTAGTCGGCGGCAGATGTCGCCGGTAAGCAATATTTAGTTTGTTACAATAGTTCATTTCACATTTCAGTTCACCTGTTAGAACATACTGTCACCAAATTGCAAAATTATAACAGGTGATCCGCGTCGGTCGTGCGTCGATGTTACTACGCATTTGGTTAAGAGATCAAGTGATTCAAGTGAACTTAGTTACTGAATTATTGGATTTTGTTGGTAAATATTGATTATAACTATTAGATAACAGTATGAACTATATATTTTGTGTACTTTAAAATAGTGTATCCCATTAATTAAATTGTTTTGTGGCATGTCAAACATTGGCACAGAATTTTAACGTTTAGTAGTGAATGACACCCCATGTCATACATCAATTTCATTTTTCAGTGATCAATTTTTCATCAATTTCAGTGATCAATTTTTTTTTTAAACGTAATTGCCTTTTGTAGATATACATTGAAAACGGTTTTTGAGTTATTTGAATGTAAATTTTCTTATTCTTTCAAATTAACTGCGAAACTGTCATACATTGAGACATTGTCGTCCACTGGGACAATTACCTTACTTCTTAATCAAACGGCACTGTATCTTGACATGGTTACTTTTACCACAACAACAACATTGAATTGGGTCCTTTGTTTTATTATTCTTGCTTCTATATTGCTTCACTTTATTATTATTATTCCTTTGAAAATAAAATGTTTCAGATAGTTCAATCTCTGCTGTGTTATTGGTTTGCTTCAAGGCCGCTTCTACTGTTCGAGCTAATAGCACCATTTCTTCTAGTGTTTTATTTATGTCCGCTTTCAATAATTCGAACTTTACAAGCTTGGAATACACACCGTCAATAAATTTCTCCTTAATTTGTTCCTCTGGGTCTTTAAATTGACACTTTGCAGCTAACTTTCTAAGTACTAGAATATAATCAGCTATTTTCTCAGATTGTAGTTGATTCCTAGCACGAAAGTCCGCCCGTTCCAGTATCACTGACTGTTGGTACGTATATTTATTTTTTAACGCCAAGCATAAATCCTTATAATTTTTTTTAAAACATTGTCTGGAGCACACAAACAGTTCAACATTTCCAAAACTTGTGGTGTGATTTTGGTTAGTAGCAGTGGCACTTTCTTTTCTTCAGTAATGTCATGAAGTAGTATTGCACATTCAAGTTGTTGTTCAAAGCATTCCCACGGTGTTGAACCATCATAAACTTGTATGTTTAATGATGTAATCGTCATATTCGACGGGGACGTCGTCGCCATTTTGATATTTTGTTTGCTGGAGGTTTGTTCTTCCTTGCAGTGCTTGCGTAATAATTTTCGTAATTCATCAACGGTACTGTTTTCATCATAGGTTATGTTAAATTTCTTAAGATTTTCCTGTAATTCTGGTTTGCAAAGTTTGTAAATCCACGATGACATGAGTTGAGTTTGCTCTAATTTTAGCCGACTTCGATGGCTTGCTACCAACTTCACTGCGGAGCGTTCCGCCCGGCGAGTTCACGTAGTGAAATTCTACTTAATTTCGTTGATTTCACTATTAACCTTCAGTCCTTTGCCCTTCAGGTCCGTTAAATCTCGTCGCCAATTATTATATCTTGAATGAAACACTGGTAATTAATTAAATACCATTTATTTGCTAAGGTATAGCAGCCATTATCACAGAGCCAAGAATCGTAGAGAGCGAGATAGATGGTGTTGGAGTGAGAGGCAGCAATACCGCTGCGTTCAGAGATATAGTTATTAGAACGCGATCTCACAATACCTACCGTACCTACTCAATCATTAGGTCATCCACTATTAAGTCAACAAAATATACTATTTCTGCTTGTGTTGATCATAACGATTTGTCTTTTATTAGTAACTTAAAAATAATTGGGCTTACCGCTAGAAGAAGATATTTTCTTGTTATACTTGAAGTAGGGACTTCTTCCTAACCTTTTATATTTTTTGGACAATTTGCAGTTGAGGCTTATGATCACTGTTTATTCTTCCTGGAATCAGACAATGCATATATTTAGCAGGCACTAAAATAATACTTTTAATTTAACCAGCAAAACAATTCATACCACTCATGTAATAACATCACATACTGATTTGATTTCTTGTGAGCATGACCATTGTTAAATGTTATTTAGAATTCAATAAGTGAGTATTTTGTTGGCATTGAAAACATTATCATCATCATTCATTCTTAATACCATGTAAAAAGTAAAAATACCATGTCTTTTCATTGAAGCTTTAATAACCTCTTTGTTTTTTAATGTTTAACAGTAGATTTATAAACAAAACGCCACTTATTGTTATCAACCAAGCAAACATGAGCGAGATTGTCTAAATTGTCGAATTAAATATTAAGACTGTTATGTAACTAACCTACCTGTCAACGCCTTGTTGTTAAGTAAACATTGCCGTTTTTGAGCAAGAACAGAGTCCTGTGATTCTAAAACACGTTGGAAATCACTCGTCATGCAAAACAGTAAATGCAGCACATCACTTTTAAAAGGTTTCACCATTGTTTTTAATTTTATCGCAGTAAATAGTGAGTAACAGAAGCCGCCTGACATACCACCTACTTGTGAAAAGCGGCTTCAAGACAGCTAAGAAATATTGCCATATAAAGTTTTTCACGTGATTGCCAGGTTATTCTATCGCAGAGTTAGCTTGGCCAGACTACCTCATAAGCATAAATTCCTTGTAGCGATTCACCGAATCGCATTTCGCCTCGAACGTATATTTAATTATCGCGTTGTCTCGATCCATTTTTAGTCGCTGTAAGTTTTATTCGCATTTCACCTCGACCATGCATTTAACTATCGCGTTGTGTCTTAATCGTCACTCTTTTTAGTTGATATTAGTTTTTGTCGCATTTCACCTCGATTGTGCAATAAATTTTCGCTTTGTATCCTAATCGTCTAATTCAGTATTAGACAATATCTTTAGTAGCAAAGTACCTTTTTCGCTTTTTTTTGGCTTTTTTAGCCTGGTTCAAGCTCCATATTTTCTCACAAATATTGCAATTTATAATAATTATTGTATCTGAAATCAATGTCAATGTACTATAATGTCGCAATGACAGAGTATTACTTATCTATTATTCATTAGTTACAAAGATAAATATTTCAATGAGTTTGATAGCACTTTTAAGACATGAAACTACAGATACAAGAAACGTTTTAAAAAAAATGTTACCGAATTTTAGTGCGAACACCAATTAACGCGTCACATTAAATAGAGTCTCAAACAGTGCGTTCAGGAAATATCTCTTGGTCAAAGGTAGGGATGCGGGGGTATCGTCTTTGATGGATTCATGAGACTAATCGAAATATAGGTTAATGCTTATCTTATCTTTTCTTATCCCATAATAACGGGACCAATAAAAACGCCAAACTCTCTCACTATCTGTTCAGTACTCCTCATGAATTGATACGTAGGATAGTTTGAACAGCATTGAATTCCAAAATAAGATTATAAAGAAATAGGTTGATATAATGTTGCCGTTTCGGCGTTACGCTGCAGTCTGTTAAGTGCGTCTGATGGAAATAAATAACTGCAGAACAATGACTCTAAATGATTTATTATAATTAAGTTACAAATTAGACATGTATGGTGCACACTATGGTAGACGCGAGAGAGAGAGAGAAAGTCGATGGCAAGTTCACCTTTAGAAGTGTTGCTAATTAAAACTGCAGGCGTCCAATTCCATCATCCTCTCCTGGACGCAAACGCTTTAAGCCCATTGATGCGGTGAAGCTCTCGTGCTTTGGTTTGTGAAGACCCTTCGTTAAAATGTCGGCAACCATATCTCGAGTGCATCGGTACCGTACAGCAATTTGATTTGCAGCAATCTTCTCTCGCACGAAATGGTAGCGCACGTCTATGTGCTTACTTCTTGCGTGATACATGGAGTTTCCGGAAAGACTAATGGCACTCTGATTATCACAATATACAATGATAGGTATACCTTTACATTTAGGCCAGAACTCTTCTTCCAGCTGTTTCAGCCAAAGTGCTTCCTGTATTGCAGAGGATAGTGACATATATTCAGCCTCAGTACTGGATAACTCTATGGTCTGTTGTTTCTTTGAATTCCAGCTTATAGCTGCGCCCTGAAACAAAAATATGTATCCTGTGCAAGACCTGCGATCTTCAACATCATTTGCCCAGTCTGCATCACAGTACCCAAACAGGTTTTCATTCATGTTTTTCTTATAGGTAAGTTTCATATACATTGTAGCCTTTAGGTATCTTAACACTCTTTTTACAGCTGTTTAATGTTCATTTGTTGGTTGATTGTTATATCTACTTAAAGTATTTACTATATAGGTTATATCCGGCCTAGTGCCTTGTGACAAGTACAGTAAGCAACCAATTACTTCTTGGTATGGTATATCTTTTATAATTTCATCTTCATTTTCTGCCTTTTTTAGTTTTATATTTGCATCACAAGGCGCCCATACTGGCTTGCAGTTTTGCATTTCAAAACGGTTGAGTATCATTTCAATGTATAAAGATTGATCTATAGAAATCTCATTATGTTTCTGGGTTATTCTAAATCCAATACAATGTTTAGCCGTTCCCAAATCTTTCATACAAAATTTTTCCTTTAATTTTGTTTTTATCATGTGGGATGTTTCTTCATTATTAAAGAAGTATAATAAATCATCCACATATACTGCAATAAAAAGTATGTCCTTTTCATTTGATATACGGTAATATACACAAGGATCAACCTTACAGCGAGTCATTCCAATTTCTAACAGTGCTGTGTTCAATTTCTTATTCCACTGTCTACTCGCTTGTTTTAAGCCATATATAGACTTGTTCAGTTTACACACTTTGTCCTTCTCTTCATAGCCAGGTGGCAAAGTCATATATATCTCTTCATCAATTTCACCCTGCAAAAAAGCTGTTACGGCATCCATTTGATGTATTTTAAGTTCGTATTTTGCAGCTAGGCTTATCAAATATCGCATTGAACTGTAGCGAATTACAGGTGCATATATCTCATTATAGTCAATGCCCTTGACTTGTTTATATCCTTTTATTACTAGTCTAGCTTTATAGCGCGTTATGGATCCATTTTCATCCGTCTTTGTCTTATACACCCATTTGCAGGGAATAGCTATTTTTCCTTTTGGTAATGTAACTAGTGTCCATGTGTTGTTTTTTATCAAAGACTGGTATTCGTCAGTCATTGCACTTTTCCATTCATCAGCCTTGTCACTGTTAAGAGCTTCCTTGAGACTTTGTGGATCACTGTAGAGTAAGCTCATTGTCGACTCACCATTCATACATATCAGTGATGTGGGAGATTGATCAGTGTCACACAATTGCACTCAGCGCGAACGTGGTCTCAAATTTATGTTAAATTCAGATGGAGAGCTCAGTGATTCCTCTGGTAAGTATGTTTCATCATGAATATCTACAAATTCTACAGAATCATTTGAACCAGAATCGCTACATACAGTGTCCTGGGTATTTTCTTTTTCATGATTTTCATTTTCTTTTTCAGGTTCCTGATTTTCTTCACGTAATGGTAAGTATACTGTTTTCTTCATTAATTCTTTACCTTCCTTTTCACAGTTTTCATTACAAATTTCTTTTTCATTTTTATTAATTTCTATTTCTTTTTCAGGTACCTTATCAACTTTATTCCTTGGAATTGTGGCCTCCAGAAATACTACATCTCTACTTAAAATTGCTTTTTCTATTACAGGGTCTATAAAACGGTAGCCCTTAGTAGAGTCACTGTAGCCTACAAAAATTAACTTTCGTGACTTAGCATCAAGTTTTGTCCTGTTTTCCTTTGGAATATGTACCATCGCACTGCATCCAAAAATCCTCATATGACTCAAATTGGGTCTCTTTCCTGTCCATACCTCATATGGCGTGATGTCAGATAGAGCACGTGTGGGCGAGCGGTTCACGATGTATGCACTTGTGGCAACTGCTTCTGCCCAGAATGTATCCTGTAATTTAGCATTTAATAGCATACATTTAGCACGCTCTATCAACGTACGATTCATTCTCTCGCTGAGGCCATTTTGTTCCGGGGAGTATGGATTGGACGTTTGGTGCAATATTCCATGTGTTTTTAGAAATAGAGAAAATTTGTTGTTTTTATATTCAGTCCCATTATCTGTTCTCAAAATTTTGATTTTTTTTCCCAACTCATTTTCAGCTCTATTTTTAAATTCCACAAATTTTTCATAAACTTCACTTTTACTTTTCATAAAGTATACTTGTACTCTTCGTGAATAATCATCAACAAATGTAACCAAATACCTGGCACCTCCAATGGAAACATGTTTCATTGGTCCACATACATCACTGTGTATAAGCTCTAGCAAGTTGGTTGCACGGGAGCCATCATTAGGGAATGGTTTCCTGGTTTGTTTACCCTCAAGGCAGGTAACACATACACAATTCATCATTTTCGGTGACAACTTAACACCTTCAGCACAATTAGGTATTTTATTGACATCTGTGAAATTCAAGTGACCCATCCTTTGATGCCATAAGTAAGCATCATCAATGAGATCATCATCATCAACAAGAAATTCATGCTATGACAGCAAACACTGCTGTCATAGCATGAATTTCTTTATTTTTACAAACACTCAACTGATATGTATCATTTATGAGATTTGCTTTGGTCACTAATTTGTTACTTTCATTATAAATCTGACGGCCCGTCTCATCAAAGGTAACTTTGCAACCACTCTTTATTATTTTACCAACGGATAATAAATTTGTTTTGAGCTCTGGTACATATAATACATTTTTCACTTGTATTGCTTCTGTGCTGCCATCCTTTGCAATTATATTTATTGTCACATTGCCACAGCATTCAACTGTCAAACTGCTAATTACACACATCTGCTATTCTTATGGCCTTTACAGGTGGAGCCTGAACATCGCTAAGCCAATCCCGGTGCATGGTCATATGCATGGAGGCGCCGGAGTCCACATACCAGTTCACGGAGTCACTCATTGTGGATGCTGAAAAAGCTGCTAGATAACCAGTTTTATTGCCTGGTTTTGTATTCCCTTTTTTGTGCCAACAGTTTTTACTGAGATGCCCATACTTATTGCAGTTAAAACATCTTGGGCCTTTTTTAGGACTTTGCTGGCTGTTTTTGGGCTGATAATTTTTTGTATAAAGTGCAGTAGTGTCTGAATCTGTAGATTTTATTTCTTGTAATAATTTATTCTTTACTAAATCAGCACTAATCTTTATACCGGAACTTTGTAAACCCATTATCATAGGCTTGTACATGTCCGGCAAGCCTGCCAGCATCAGAGTACCTAGCCACTCGTCGTCTACATTGAAATTTATGTTTCTTAATTTGTGTGCCGCTGTCATTATTCTGTTTACATAGTCTTCAACTGATGTACTATTTTCCAAGTTAGTGTTTATAAGTTCTCTTAACAATCCCACTTTACGACATAATCCACTGTCTTCAAATGCTCGAGTTAAATTTTGCCAGACTTCCATTGCATTATTTGCTTCTTGTACATGAACATACAGTATCGGGTCTATTAATAATATTAACTTGGACTTGGCTTTAATGTCTTGTCTTACTGATTTCGTGTCAGTGGAGACAGGGGCATTTAGAATGCACTCATATAAATCCTCATGTTGCAAGTATGCTTTCACTGCAAAACTCCAACTTGCCCAATTGTCTCGACCCGTTAGCTTGGCAATTGACATCATGGAATTGTTATTAGCCATGTTTGCAAATAGTATTCGCTCTGAAATAGCTGAAAAGAAATCACTCGCGGCGCGGTCCCTAACAAAAGTGAGGTTATACACGCGGTGTTTTTACTTTTTCTATTTTCTCACTAAATACTGTTACTTTTACAAAGATAACGCTACACGGCAGGCGTGGGGCGGCCCATAACCTGATGGAAATAAATAACTGCAGAACAATGACTCTAAATGATTTATTATAATTAAGTTACAAATTAGACATGTATGGTGCACACTATGGTACACGCGAGAGAGAGAGAGAAAGTCGATGGCAAGTTCACCTTTAGAAGTGTTGCTAATTAAAACTGCAGGCGTCCAATTCCATCAGCGTCGGCCCTCGGAGAGGGGTCGCGACACTCGTGACGTCATCGTGACGTGGTCCTTTTGTTGAAGGCGTCAACATCTTCCCCAGTCTTTAAGCTTGATCCACGTGGAGAAATGGGCAAATCCGGTTAAGGGCTCTTCTGATTGTACTTTCCTGATCTTCTCGAATGCTGTGTCACATTTTGAGTTCCATTCAATGGCTCTAGAGTTATTGCCATATTTTTCAAGAATCTACGACAGTAAGTGATTTTATATTTATTGGTTTTGGGACATAAGGCACTGCCTCAATTTTTTCTGGCATGGCACTTGTTTCAGGGAAACATTAATTAAACATATATGAACGTTTTACTACGTTTAATCAAATAAAACGAATTATTTGTACAGAGCGTGTGTGGTAGCGAAAATGGATGAAAAGTAAGAGAGAGAAAGCATGAGTGAAATGCGAAAGGATGGTATATCAAAAACCATAGACTATAAAGCCTTGCTCAGTCTTGAACATACTCCCGGGCAATGAAGTAACCAGATAAGTTGTACACAATACTAGGAGATTACAGATAAGTTGTACACAATACTAGGAGATTACAGATTAGTTACAAGTATACTGTAAACAGACACATTTAACTTGTTTATTGCCCTTGTCTAAGTACAGCTATACATTACCTTGTATACCACCTTATAGCTTACATTACATTTGACACAGAAAACTTAGTTTTAGTTTAAATTAATCTTGGGTTATTATACATATACATAACAGATCTTCCTATCATATCTTTAGGTACATGTATGAGATCATTTGTTGCTTTATATGGCTTTAACTATTAAATTATTAAATTGAAAATAAGGCTACTTAACAATTAGATATTACATCTGGTAATATAATGGCAAGTGAAAATTAATCTATAGGTAATACACACAATTTATTTATTAACCGACGGGTTATACCCGTGGCGGTCTGCAAAATTCAGCGACCCTCACCCTCTGATCCTGTCCCCGAAACACCTTAAGGACCCGAGCCAGGCTGGCAGGGGAGGAACGTTGTCACCTTTGAGTAAGACGAGGGTGCCTTCCTCAATTCGGGCAACTTTTTATGCCATTTTGGACGACTATTAAGTTTAGAAAGGTACTGCTTGTGACACGCATGCCAAAAGTGCTGTTTAATTTGTGTACAGCGACGCCAGAATCTGAGTCTATTGGCGGGGATGTCAGCGAGGTCTGCCTCAGGGAAACGAGTTATTGGCCTGCCGATCAAAAAGTGCCCCGGTGTTAGAACAGACAGTCAGCGGGGATAGCGGCCTTGAATTTAGAACTCCTTCAATTTCAATTAAAATGGTATATAACTCTTCGTAAGTGAAGCTACGGGCTCTGACAACACGCTTAAAATGATACTTAAATATCTTTACGGACGATTCCCAGAGCCCTCCAAATGTTGGGGAATGAATTTAAACACGATGCCTTTGTCAGCAGCGGTCTTCACCACCGAGGCTTGATGGCAATCGGTTTTATTAAGTAAATATATATATTTATAACTCTTTTTACTTCACGAGAAGCGCTGATGATCCAATACCTTAAACCTAAGCTACTAAGAGTCAAGGAAAACCCAGAATGAAGCAATGCAATGTGCTCGTTTCTTATGATTAGTGTGGGGACATGACACTTATTTGGCAAAATTACAGGGTGTTTTTGCGAGTATGGTATTGAGGCGTTTTGTAAACGACGACCAACTTTCAGTAAATAATTGTCCATAAAGGGGTTTAAAGCTTTTAAATTGGATTTTAAATCCTTATTGTTCTTAATGCGTTCAATTTCGTCAGCAAAATATTTAGACTGAATTTGAGAAATAATTTTGTACATTGAATTTCTTATTTCATCAGCTGTTATGAAACCAGACTGTTTGTCATTATTTTTACAATTGTATACAAAACGATGGATCCAAGCTACAACTCTTAAGAGACGACCCCAGGATGAAAACTTATTGAAAATTTCCTCACTTGCATATAACCCATCTGACTGTTTATTTGTGTTTACATATAAATTGCATGTGACATGGGTACATATGTATAGGCATGACAGATGGTGTATAATCTACCTGTCTAAGACGTTCTGGGCCATTGAACCACAAGTCATTGGCTAAGAGCTGCTGCGGATCACATCCACGCGACAAACAGTCAGCTGGGTTTTGTGTGCCAGGTATGTGACACCATTGACAATCAGCCGTGAGTTGGTTGATTGTGTTGACTCTATTTTTTACAAAAACCGGTAAGTTTGTTTTGGCTGAATTTAACCAGCATAGAGTGGCTTGAGAGTCGGAGAATAGGTAAATTTTATTCACTCTAATTGGAGTCAAGTATAGAGGCGACCTTGGAGTACAGTTGGGCGAGCAGGTGTGCCGCGTTCAGCTACAGTTTAGGTATTGTAAGACGGTTTTTGATTGGGGCAACTCTAGACTTGGCACACAATAGAGTGAATGTCGCAATCCTGCTTTTTATTACCTTTACATATATAATAACGGCGCCTATGGCCCCGGCCGATGCGTCACAAAATCCAAAAATTTGAACACTATTTGCATTGTAAATATTAAAGCATCGATTAACACATAATGTGGGCATGTTTTTTAAACATTGATAAAATTTTAACCAATCCTTCAGAAACTCTTTCGATATTGGACTATCCCATTCTAAATTTTCTAACCATAGCACAGTATAGAGAACAGTAGATCGTCTTCAAACAAATACCTTTGTTTATCGCGCGGCTTGCGGCGTTGGGCGGGGCCTGTGGCGGGGCGACCCAATACGAAACGAAATCTCAAGATATTACAAGGTAACTTAGTCGGGGCCGCGGCGTCATTGCGTTCGGTCACATTAGGTTGTAGTGCGCGTACTTGCCTATCGAGCGATAATGTCTTTGCTGAAAAGTCGTAAATATTGTTCTGTATACGGATGTCAAAAAAAAAGTACCATTCATACAAAATCCGAAGAAATCCTACATATCTATTTAGAGTTTATGTTGTGAAGAATGCGGTTCATTTTTTGATATTTATAGCCCACTTGCAGCTTTTGTTAAATCTATTTTATTGTCAGCGCGACATTTTCATTCGTATCAAAATGCCTAAACTGTGCCTAAACCTAGCTAAGGTAGGTACAACTATATCCAGATTTAGTAAAAGCTGCAAGTGATTAATGTAAATACCCACGTAATTAATTAGGTATTTCGTACCGGCCTGCCTATAGTATACCTAGGTGAAATAAATACGTATTAAGTAGGTAATTTAAATTATTGAGTGTAACGTGACAGGTAACATGTAACATGTGACGACGTGGATGGCCTAGGTAGTTGATGGTGACTAAGTAGTGACCCTGCCCCCTGCTTACGAAGCTAGCGGTCGTGGATTTGATTCCCGGTCAGGGCAAATATTTGTGTGATGAGTGCGAGTAGGTATTTTTTTCTGAGTCTTGGGTGTTTTATATGTATTTACCTATATAATATTAATTTTTCATTACATATGTATGTTTATTGTTGCCTAGTAGGTACCCAAAGTACAACCCTTGAACCTAATTTGGGACTACCTAGGTAAATTTGTGTGGAATTATCCCGTGATATGATTATTCATATATTTATTTAATTTTTTGTACATTATTATTACCTATAAACATATTATTTAGTGTCAAAACCATTGAGGTATATTAACTAGAGAAGCAAATGTCAATCAAAAGCGACGCATAAAACATGCCAACTACTAATAATCGCGACGTAGCTTTGAAACCAATAATATTTGAACAAAAAAACTATATCTATGGCGGCTACTTTTTCACATTCTGTCAACGGATTCCTTGTTGGAGACTACACAGATCCCCAGATATCGATTTTGGAAGCAATCCGCCGTATAACCTAAAAGTTCAAGATGGCGGCTACTTTTTTTTTATTCTGTCAGCAGATTCGTGGTCGGATGTCACACAGATCCCCAGATATCAATTTCGGAGGTAATTCGAGGAAAAACTAAAAAGTTCAAGATGGCGGCTACTTTTTCTCAATCTGTTAACGGATTCGTTGTCGCAGACCACACCAGTGGCCTCAGAGGCCCGTTTCACGAAGCTACAAGTTATTAAGTAGTCCCGTCAGAGCGCACAAAACACATTTTAGCGCGTGCATTCTCAATTAGGCGGCCTTATACGTTCGATCTTAGCGACAGAAGCCCTGAGGGCCCTGCCAAGATGCATTGCGCTAACTAGCGTTTCTATTCGATTCGTTTTTAAGCCAATCGCGTCACTGGTAGATGACGTGATACGAAAAGTCACGTGATCTACCAGTGACGCGATTGGCTTAAAAACGAAACGAATAGAAACGCTAGTTAGCGCAATGCACCTTGGCAGGGCCCTCTGCTGCCTATAATTGAGAATGCACGCGCTAAAATGTGTTTTGTGCGCTCTGACGGGACTACTTTATCGTATTGTCAACGTAAATTACAAGCGGAAGTCTCTTTCTAACTCCTTTTGCTAGAAAGAGAGGTCCGTTTGTAATTTGTAACTTGTGGGTTCGTGAAACGGGCCACAGATATGGATTTTGCTCTAATTAGCTGAGATACAAGACAGAACAACTTTTTTAAATTCTACAAAAATTTAAAGGACATTCCTTACGCTCATTTGGATAGTAGGTATTTATCTCAAAAAGTAGGCCTAGCTTCTTTACTGCTTTAGCTAAACATATATCTATATGTATACTGTGGGTTTGAGTTGTTGAGTTTGATTGTTTTCCGTTAAAGTTAAGAACTCCAAATATATATATATATATATATAAAACTACACCGCACCACTATTAAGTAAGTAACTTGTTGATGTTCAAGCAGTAAAGTTAAGCGCCCACAAGCGTAAACGTTTAGAAACATTAATTATTAAAACTAATTTTATTTATTTCACGGATGGCCGAAAATATTTAATTCCCCCGAAAACTCAGGGATATGAAACAATGCTTTACTTGCAACACTGGGCCTATAATAATAATATCTGATATTTTATTAAAGTTGTATTGTTAATTACATTAATTTAGATACAGAAACAATATATTAACCTGTGAAAAGTAATTATTTGTGCCATAGTGTGTCTTTCAGACACATACTTGATAAGCACTGTTTCACCGCGAATTTCCCCATTTTTCGCAGCTTCTTTTACGGTCGGCGTCTGTTTCACAACTAACTTGACAAATGGCCGCTATGAGCCCGCAGGCTCATCTGAAGTGGCACGGGTTATGCGTGGTTACTGCCCCTCTAGTTAATATACCTCAATGGTCAAAACAAACAAACAGTAAAAAAGGTATGTAAGTAAAATAATTTAAATTTGGTACTTACCTAACAATATTTATACGTACTTTAGGTTAGTGTAATTTGTGAAAATTACTATGATTATAAATCAGATCAAAGTATGGCCAAGTAGGTGACTAAGATTGAATAACATGTTTGGACAACCCTGACGCCCGAGCGCCAATAGGTATCAGAATCTCCTAAAGGGCCGGAGTCGAGCTACTTTTCTATTTATATTATGACCATAGCCTCTGCATGAATTGCTTAGCCTTCAGTATGACAGGTGCTATTAGGCCAAGCGGATCAAAGAAAGAACTAATAAAACTGAGCACACTACGTTTGGTCCAATTGGTAGGCTCACTACTGGTGGAACAAGTTATTTTAAATTGGTCATTGCAGATGTCATATGAGATGCCCAGTGCTTTCATGGATAGATTTTGCTCAGCCAATTCCCGTTCACTAAAGTGTTGCTTATTAACAGGTAAGCCTGCTAATAAAGCGGGGTGATTGGCAGCCCATTTGTCAAGTTGAAAGCCGCCTATGTCCAATAATTTAATTAGCTCTTCTTTTTAGCGTTTTACTACGTTTAATCAATTAAAACGAAATATTTGTAAAGAGCGTGTGTGGTAGTGAAAATGGATGAAAAGTAAGAGAGAGAAAGCATGAGTGAAAGGTGAAAGGATGGTATATCAAAAACCATAGACTATAAAGCCTTGTTCAGTCTTGAACAGCACTTATTCTACTATCTACTATTTACTGCGAAATCCAAATATTTCTGCTTCTTTTTAAAAAAAACTACATTTTTTCTATTAAAGTTTTAACTCGGCATCAGCAAGGCGTTTTAACACTTTTTTTTGTTCTATAATAATTTTCACTTAATGTTACCCTCAACATAAATGTAGTCCACATAAATAACTACGCTCTCTCTAGGCCCTGCAACATTTGCACTGTTTTCCTTTGGGATTACCCACCCCAGTACTTACGAGTACACCGTAGGGCAAATATAGATTAGATATTTAACCCTACCTTTTTTTTGTGATTATTGTCGCCAGGTTCTGGGAGTCCGGGTGTAAGGGCGCCTGCAGATAAGCCTTCGAGCCTTCTGTGAAATTTGTATTTCCTTGCATTTTTTGCAATAAGTCATCAACATTGGGCATTGGAAAATGTTGTAAATAAATAAGGCGCAATTACTATTAAATACTAATTTATTTATAAGCACAAGTTATTAAGATCGTTACAGATCACACGCGGTTGACAGTCGGTGTAAAAGAGCTATCAACTCCTTGACGTTTGTTAGTGCCCGGTATTGAGTCAACTTTGCTCGTATGTTTGGAGCAGGGGCTTTGGTTTGCATTTATTTCTTCACCCTCCCCTGAATGCAAACCCATTGCAGTACTAAACTTAATGAGCTTCGGGCGAGGTAATCCTTTAGTAAGTGTATCAGCTACCATGCCATCGGTGCTGATATATTCGACGTTTACTTTTCTTGCAGCAATCTTGTCCTTTATGAAGTGGTGTCTCACGTCTATGTGTTTGCAGCGGGCATGATAGGTACCGGACCCTGAAATACTAATGGCGCTCTGATTATCACAGTACAAAGTTATTGGCGTACCTGATAGATTATGCCAGAAGTCCTCTTCAAGTTGCTTTAGCCAGAGTGCTTCTTGAACTGCGGCGCTCACGGCCATGTATTCAGCCTCAGTGCTAGATAGCGCGACTGTAGCCTGTTTTTTAGAGTTCCAACTTATGCAGGCACCCTGAAAAATAAAAATATATCCTGTGCAGGATCTGCGGTCTATAGTGTCGCTAGCCCATTCCGCGTCACAATAGTCAGTTATGTTTTTATCATCTTTCTTGAATGTAATTTTCATATGGATTGTCCCTCTTAAGTAGCAAAATATCCTTTTAACAGCAGTCCAGTGCTGGATTGTAGGATTATTATTGAATCTGCTGACAGAGTTGACGGCATAGGTTATATCAGGACGTGTTCCCTGTGAGAGGTATAATAACATCCCACGGCTTCCTGATAGGGTGTTTCTTAAAATTTCATCTTCACTTTCAGCCTTTTTCAATTGAGTTCGAGCTTCAAAAGGTGTTGGCACAGATTTGCAATCATACATTCTGAATCTGTGTAATATCTTTTCAATGTAAAGTGATTGGTCTAGAGATATTGTATTTAAATTGTTACTTTGTGTAATTTTGAAACCAATACATTGTTGAGCTGGGCCAAGATCTTTCATTTTGAATTTTTCGCTTAATTTTTCTTTGATGTATCTTGCAGTTTCATCATTGTTAAATAAGCAAAGTATGTCATCGACATAAACAGCGATAAGGTATATATCATGGTCATTCAGTCGACCGCTTTAGACCAATTTCTAGAAGAGCAGCATTTAGCGTTTTATTCCATTGTCTACTGGCTTGTTTTAAGCCATATAAAGCCTTTTTAAGTCGATAAACTTTATTATCTATTTCATAACACGGTTCCTCTATATCACCTTGAAGAAATGCTGTAATTGCGTCCATTTGATGAATTTTCAGGTTGTACTTTGTCGCTAAACCGATTAAGTATCTTATTGATGAATAGCGTACAACTGGAGCGTACACTTCATGATAATCAATGCCTTTTGTTTATCTGAATCCTTTAATGTCAAGGCGCGCTTTGTAACGTGTTATGTTCCCAACATCATTTCTTTTGGTTTTAAATACCCACTTGCATGGAATTATTTTCTTGGACTCAGGTAAGGCTACTACAGTCCAGGTGTCATTTTCAATAAATGATTGATACTCATTTTCCATTGCCTCTTTCCATAAATCAGAATTTTCACTATTTAATGCGTCTGTGTGGTTTTGAGGATCATCGTCAACAAACTCATTGCAGATTCCGAGTTTAAACATAAAAATGAGCTTGGTTCTGTATTGCTGGCAAGTCTTTGGCGAGGTCTCAAGTTTACATGACACACTTCAGGAGAACTATAATTACTATGATCGGAAGGTACATATGTTTCATCACAAGGATCATCAAATGATTCACTTGTATCTTCTATGTTTTCAGCTGTGCTTGTATCATCGAGAACATTTTCATCAGTAGACTGTTCTATATTTTCTTCTAACTCAAAGTTTATTGTGTCTACTTCACATCTTCTACTATTAACATTGGACATTTCTGTTGGATTTCCTAAAATGATTTGAGATTCAATGTTTGACATTTTATTTGTACATCCATTTTTACAAGGATTCATTACCTCATTTTGGGCAGCAGTCTCTTCCAAAAATACCACATCCCTGCTCATTATAATTTGTTTACTTTTTTTATCGACACAGCGATATCCTTTGGTGCAGTCACTGTATCCAACAAAAATCAACTCACGGGATTTGGGATCAAATTTGTGGCGCTTCTCCTTTGGTATATGCACCATGGCCCGGCATCCAAACACCTTTAAATGGCTTAGGTCAGGTTTTGATCCGGTCCAACGTTCTTCAGGAGTGACTTCAGGTAGTGAGCGGCAGGGAGATCTGTTAATTATATAAGCTGCGGTAGTTACAGCTTCAGCCCAATACTCCGTCTGTAATGAAGCATTAAACATCATGCATTTAGCCTTTTCTACTAAGGTACGGTTCATCCTCTCACTCAAACCATTTTGTTCAGGTGTGTAGAGAGTACTTGTTTGATGTTTTATGCCGAAGTGTTTCAGGCATTTGTCAAATTTATGATTTTTATTCAGTTCCATTATCACTTCTTAGTGTTTTTATTTTTAGATTTAATTCATTTTCTACTCTATTTTTGTATTCTAAAAATTTATCTAAAACTTCTGTTTTTTGTTTCAGGAAAAAAACAAATACTTTTCTTGAATAAACATCTACAAATATTAAAAAATACCTTGCACCCCCAAGAGACGGCTTCTCCATCGGGCCACAAGGATCAGAGTGGACAACCTCAAGCAGGCTTGTTGCCCGGGAACCTTCATTCTTGAATGGTTGTCTAGTCTGCTTGGCTTTCAAGCATGGAGTACATGTGTATTCTTTTTCCTGTTGTAGTAATTTAACACCTAATGTATAATTTGGCATCTTATCCAGGTCATTGAAATTGATATGGGCCAATCTTTGGTGCCATAGATATTTGTCCTCAGCTGTTGCTGCCATCGCCTGTCCACTTTGGTCTGTTAGTAATTTGTAAGTATTGTTTACTAATTTTGCATTGGCCACAATGTTTCCTTTGCTGTTTATTACTGAACAGCCATGTCTGCCAAATTCGACTTTGTTCCCACTCATTATAATTTTACTAACTGAGAGTAAATTTGTAGACATACAATACATTCTTTACCTGAATATTGTCATACTGTCCTGTTGTATTATTTGGTACTCGGATGGTCACCGTGCCACAGCTTTTCACACTAAGCACTTTGTTATTAGCAATTCTGATGTTCTGTACAGGCGGTGCTATTTCATTTTCAAGCCATTTCCCATGCATTGTCATATGGGCTGAGGCTCCTGAGTCGATGTACCAGCTACCGGCATCATTGACAGTTGAAGCTGAAAAAGCTGCAACAAAACCATTATCTGTATCCTTTTCTACCCTCTTTTTATTCTGAAACCAAAATTGCTTCCCCAAATGCCCATACTTGTTGCAGTTATAACAGCGAGGGCCTTTTGGTTTTTCCAAGTGACTTTCATTATTTTTGTTAAAGTGATTTAGGTTCTTGAATTTCTTTGACTTTGCATAAAAAGCGGCAGTAGTATCTGACGTTTTTACTTCTTGCAGTAACTTCGTTTTAATCAGATCAGCACTAATTTTTATGCCTGAGCTCTCAATTCCCATAATCATAGGTTTGTACTCTTCGGGCAAACCTGCCAACATTAAAGTTCCGAGCCACTCATCACCGACACAGAAACCAATGTTTCTCAATTTGTGTGCTGCTGTCATTATTTTATTTATATAATCGTCTATATTTGTACTTGATTCCAGATTAGTATTTATTAAGTCTCGTAGTAGGCCAACTTTTCTGATTAGACTCGAGTCTTCAAACGCTTTGCACAAGTTGTCCCATACCTGTTTGGCTGTCTTGGCTTCTTGTATATGTACATATAATTGTGGATCACCCGATAATATTATTTTAGACCTGGCTTTTGTATCTTTCTTTTTATCACTATAATCTGCCGTTGTCACACATTCATGTTGCAAATATGCTTCCATTGCGAACTTCCAGGTTGAAAAATTATCTCGTCCGGTCAATTTCTGAATTGTTAATGTATTTGTAGCCATAATTAAACGTTTTTTCTTGTAATAAAAGCTGAAAGAAATCTTTCAAAAAAAATTCTTTTTACGCGGAAAGTGAGGTTATATTGTTTTTACTTGAATTCCACTTTTACTACTACTGTATTTTTCAAAACTATAACAAGCAGGGACGGCCCATAACCTGTTGTAAATAAATAAGGCGCAATTACTATTAAATACTAATTTATTTATAAGTACAAGTTATTAAAATCGTTAAAGATCACACGCGGTTGACAGTCGGTGTAAGAGAGCTATCAACTCCTTGACGCTTGTTAGTGCCCGGTATTGAGTCAACTTTGCTCGTATGTTTTGAGCAGGGGCTTTGGTTTGCATTTATTTCTTCAGGAAATGATCTATCTCTAAGCTAGGGTTAACTGTCAAACGATAATCTCCGTCCAATCTCATAGAGCCATTTTTTTTTATAACTTGCACCACGGGTGTTCCTCACTCTGAGTATTCTATAGGCTCAATTCGTTTACTTGCCAATAGTTTTTCTATTTCAGAATTTACTTTTTCCTACAGTGCAAAAGACCTTACTACTGGTAAATATTTTAGTACTGCATTTTCTTTGAGTTGTAATTTTATGCTTCCCCCTTAAAAATTTCCCAACCCTGGTGTAAATACTGGTTGAAATGTTACTTTTAATTTATCTATTGCATTTTTTTCGTAAAGTACTTCAATGCTTTGAACATTCTGTTCCACCTTTAGTAGCTGTAAATAAGTAGACTGATCTGATCTTCTTTATAGTATTTATTTTTATGTTATTTGAAATATAAATTTACGTAATCAGATTACAAGTATTATATCAGAGGTAACCTTATTCTAACCTCCTGCATAGCTGTCAGATGCTTGGTGTTGCTCCACTACATTATTTTATATAATCATCTCTTACATCTCCTATCCTTTCAAGCAACCAGCTTACAAACACATTAACAAACAAAAAATCTATTGGTTTCATAATCAGATATATAACTAGGTTTCTTAATCAACCTAGAACCTACCAGTTCTACTTCTTACTTCTAAATTATTTTCATTCGTGTTACTATACTCATTTTCCTCCACACAAATTCCTTCATTACTTTGTTGTGAAAAATAGCTATCTTCTTTTCTAATACTATTTCTTCTACTTCCATTCGACCCTAACTGTTCCACAATATCACCATTATATATCTGATTATCTGTTGCAATTTTATTTTCTCCTGATTCTTACAATCTATTAAATATCTCCTATTTCTAAACCAATTCTGCCCAGTTTCTGTTTTGACTTAAAAAATAATTAGGCCTGACATCTCTTTTCAATACCTCAGCATAGCTGTGAGGCTGTCGATTATTATTATTAATTAGTACAACATTTTGTCCCTCCTTCAGTTTTGACAATCTTTTTGAATCTCTATCATAGTACTGTTTTTGTTTCCAAGCATTTATATATAACATTTTCTGTATATTCAAATTCTCTTTGTTAGGTTTGTCAAAATTAGGTAATAAACCTCTGGTTTTTTTTACCAGATAACAATTGAGCGGGCTTTTATTAAAATCCGTTGAGATGGGAGTATTTCTATACTCCAATGAGGCTAAGTATCTAACTCTCTTTTTAACTTATCATGTAATGATCCTAATGATACAGGGACTTTCATACAACTTTCTATTTTTCCTACTGCGTTTCCTTTAACTGTATCACTCAATTCCACTTTAAGTTCCTACTTTTTTTCATCAAATAATCTATATATACAGTGGTGGTGACATAATTAGGGCCACTTGTTTTTTTCCCATACAATTGCCTACAAATATGACTTTTCAATTTTGACCACCATTCAAAAAGTTCAAAACTAATTTAATATTTGGTTACACTCATCGTTCATTAATGAACTAAGGTTTAAATGTATGTACAATTTATCTCTGTTGAAAGCGGATCTTTCATTTTATAAGGATTTGAAAGAATAAATACCTCGCGTTCATACAAAGTTGTAAAACTTTGTATAGACGGGTCAGCACTAAGTTTTTAAATCCCTATAAAATATAAGGTTCGTTTTTAACAGTAGTTCATTGTACATAAATTTAAACCTAAGTTAATGATCTAAAGTAAATTGTATTTAGCTATAAAATTGGTCAAGAAATTTTTGAATGGTGGTCAAAATTTAAAAGTCATATTTGTAGGCAGTTGTATGGGAAAAAAACAGGTGTCCCTAATTATGTGACCACCACTGTATAAAAGGCAATGTCCCGGGTGACTCATCATCGCCCAGCCAAAACTACTAATGCTAGAAATATGAAAATTGGACAGTACTTTCTTTTTGTGACGCATAGATCCACTAAGAAGGGATTTTTCGAAATTCAACCCCTAAAGGGATGAAAGGGGGTTGCAAAGTTTGTATGGGAAAAAATATTTTTATGGTCCAATTTACTTGAAACTTGGTAGAAATGCTTTTCAATGTAAATAATGAAACATAATTTCAGCGATTATTAAAATTCAACCCCTAGAGGGATGAAAAGGGGTTGCAAAGTTTGTATGGGAAAAAGTATTTTCATAGTTAAATTTACTTGAAACTTAGTAAAAATGCTCTTCAATAAAAATAATGAGACACGTATTTCAGCGATAACTAAAAATCAACCCCTATAGGGATGAAAGAGGGTTGCAAAGTTTGTATAGAAAAAATATTTTTAAGATCAAATTTACTTGAAACTTGGTAGAAATGCTCTTCAATAAAAATAATGAAACACGTATTTCAGTGATTACTAAAATTCAACCCCTTGGTGGATGGAAAGGGGTTGCAAAGTTGTGTGGATATTTTTCTATGGTCTATTTTACTTGAATCTTGGAGAAATGCTGTGCAATACAAATAATGAGACAAGTATTTTAGCAAGTATTAAAATTCAACCCCTAGAGGGATGAAAGCGGGGTTGCAAAGTTTGTATGGGAAAAAATATTTTTATGGTCCAATTTACTTGAAACTTGGTAGAAATGCTTTTCAATGATAATAATGAGACACGTATTTCAGCGATAACTAAAATTCAACTCCTAGAGGGATGAAAGGGGGTTGCAAAGTCTGTATAGAAAAAATATTTTTATGATCGAATTTACTTGAAAATTGTTATAAATGCTCTACAATAAAAATAATGAGACACGTATTCGATTACTAAAATTCAACCACTTGGGGGATGGAAAGGGGTTGCAAAGTTTGTGTTATGATTTTTTTATGGACAATTTTACTTGAAATTTGGAAGAAATGCTCTGCAATGCAAATAATGAGAGACGTATTTCAGCAAATACAACCCCTGGGGGATGGAAAGGATTTGCAAAGTTTGTGTGGGGATTTTTTTATGGTTAATTTTACTTGCAACAGTTGCAACATGAAAGAAATGCTCTTCAAGGCAAATATAATCTACCTATGTAACACAAAAGGCAATATACATATAAAAAATATTACTTTCGGCGATTCAGAAAAAACTACATCTGAGGTGGTAAAATGGGGGCTAGAAAATTGTATGGTAGGTATATATTTTTGAAGTGAGAAACGTGGAAAATTTTGTGTATTGCTTTTAGCGATTTTGGAAAAACATAGGGGCAAATTGGCGGTAGAAGTTTGTACGGGATTTTGGACATTTGTAAAGGGAGAAATGTGGTGAGACTACTGTTTTTATAAAAAAAAATGTAATTTTTAGGCGATTTAGGAAAAACTACCCAAAAGGTGGTAAAGGGGGGGGGCGGGTAGAAGTTTCGGATTTTGGCCATTTTTGAAGTGAGAATTGTGAAAATGAGTATTTAGGCTACTGTTTATTAATAGAAAATACAACTGCTTGCGATTTTAGCGTCTATCGAAGTTAGTAGGTAAATAAGCGAGTTCGGATATTTTTTCAAGTGAGAAACGTGTGAATTTGTGTCAGGGCTACTAAATTGCTTTCGGGGATTTTGGAAAAACTATCCCTGTAAATAGCGGTGGTAAATGGGCGGTAGAAGTTGAAGTTGTGTTTTAAATGAACTATCGAAATATGTTCTTCACGATGATTTATGGCGATATTTTTTTTCATCTACTGTCACATGTTGTAGGGAGTGCCCAACTTAGAAATATTTATATTTGTTATTTCACTACCAAACTAAGTAGCGGCTTCTACAAGACACCTATTCCTACTCCAAATTTCATCAATGTACCTCTGTAGATTTTGAGTAAAATGCGTGTGACCTACGAAAGGACGGACGGACATGATGAAGCTATAAGAGGTTTTGCCATTTTTGTTACGGAACGCTAAAAAGGCGTTGGGCGATTTTGAAAAACTACCCCAAAGGTGGTAAAATTGAGGGTTAAGCCATGTTTAAAATGAGAATAGTTTACGACATAAATGATTAAAAATACGGTAATTTCGGAAAAGGGGATAAAATGAAGGTAGGTTTGTGTGGGAATTTGGTCATTTTTGATGAGAGAAATGTGGATATTATTGGTATTAAGGTTACTTTTTACCTGTAAATAAGAATTATAACTGGGGGAGTTAGATACATGAAACTCGGTATCAACACCATTATTAATTAAATATAAAAACAGGTTTTAAAATAAGCCCTTAACAGTGTGAAAAGCGGGGTAAAAGTTTGAATTTACGTTGTTTTTTTTTCCAGTTACATGAATGTTAGCATCTAAAAAAGTACAAGCTTCAGTGTTTTTTAAACAATTGCCCCTTAAAGAAACAAATAGTCAAGAACAAACACATCATCAATAAAAAAACTGTAGGGAAAAACTTGGGATCTTAGACTACTGATACTGAATGTAAAGTTTTTATGTAAATAAAGTTACTTTCATTCACGGTCACTTTTGGATAATAATTGTTTGAGAATTGCCATCTGCCTTCGACTCGGCCTGAAAATTTGTGAACCTCATCCTTGTAGCCGCTGTTCTCAGCCCGTGGATGAACTGGGTCGTCACGGCCTTTGCTGCCAGATGAGTGCCGGCCGTTTTTTTAGGAATGCGTCGCTCAATGACCTTGTCCGTCGGGCCCTTATTTCTGTATCTACGAGGGCTGATTGATAAGTATCCGAAACAACAATGAAAAAAATAAAAACAATATATAATTCCCGCCGTAACGTCATTTGACATCTTCTAAGATTTCAAAAAGCCTATTATCATTATTTGTTTCTTACTTCTTTAAAAATAAAAGCAGTTTAAAGTCAGTAAAATTTTCCATTTTCATGAAAATGGATAAAACGGAGATTCGTGCTGTGATCAAGTTTTATGTTTTAAAAGGGAAAACGGCAAGTCAAATTAAAACAAAGCTTGACCGTGTCTTGGGGGACTCTTCTCCTTCTTTTAGCACAGTCCACACTTGGGTAGCGGATTTTAAACGCGGACGCCAAAGCTGTGAAGACGCTACCCGCACTGGAAGACCAAATGAGGTCACTACTCCGGAAATGGTCAATAAAATAAAAAAAGTTATATTAGATGACCGCCGTTTGAAGCTAAGGGAGATAGCAGAGATTGTAAATATCTCGTCGGAACGCGTTTTTAATATATTGCACGGACATTTGTCAATGAAAAAGCTTTGTGCCAGATGGGTGCCGCGGCTACTCTACGACGAGCAAAAGCAACGACGAGTGAATACTTCAGAGGAGTGTTTGCAACGTTTTAGAGCCGACTCCAATGAATTTCTTCGTCGTTTCATAACGGTTGATGAGACATGGATCCACCACTACACGCCAGAAACTAAACAACAATCTAAGCAGTGGACGAGAAGTGGCGAACCCGCACCAAAGAAGGCAAAGACTACGTTATCGGCTGGCAAAGTGATGGCAACTGTATTTTGGGATGCTAGAGGCGTAATTTTTGTAGACTATCTTGAAAAAGGAAGAACAATAAATGGCCAATATTATGCAAACCTTTTGCAAAAACTGAGCGACCTAGTTAAGGTAGAAAGACCCCATTTGGCTAAGAAAAAGATATTATTCCATCACGACAACGCACCAGTTCACACGGCTAGAGTTGCTATGACAAAAATTCAAGAGTTACGCTTGGAATTACTGCCCCACCCACCGTATTCACCTGATTTGGCCCCTTGCGACTTCCATCTGTTCCCAAATTTAAAAAAGTGGCTAGGAGGACGAAAATTTTCTACGAACACCGAGGTCATTGACGCCGTTAATGGTTATTTTGAGGGTCTAGATAAAAGCTTCTTTAAAAATGGAATTATGGCTCTGGAGAAGCGTTGGGTAAAATGTATAGAGTTAGGAGGAACATACGTAGAAAAATAAATTAGATTATTGAAAAAAAAAAATTTTTTTCTTCTTCATTTCGGATACTTATCAATCAGCCCTCGTATTCCCTCAATTCTGGAACCCCCAGGTTTGTCGTCTACGGATGGAAAGAGGCCCGACGGATGTACTCTAGTGCCGTGGCATCTGGGACGGCCTTTAACATGGGACTGTACGTGTGTAGACACGTTAGCCTCGTCTCATGTTCAAGGCTCCGCTGGCACTCCTGGATATGCTTCTGACAATGCCCAAATTCTTAAACGCCGCAAATACGCCTTTTTAATTTCAAATTACGTATTTGCGGCCCTCGCCATCGAAACTTTTGGTCCGTGGTCTTCTGACTTGAAAAAATTCGTCAAGGAGGTGTCGGAAAAACTGGTGCATGTCTGTGGCGATCCTCGGGCCGGTTCCTTTTTTGCCCAAAGGCTGAGTCTAGCGGTGCAGAGAGGAAACGCTGCGAGTGTCTTAGGCTCGATGCCACAAGTGAGTTCGTTGGAGGGGTCCGATTTGTTTTAATTTATTTTTATTTTAGTTAATATTTGTATTTTATGATATGTTATGATGTACATATGTTGTGTTGAAATAAAACCTTTAAATACGCATGTAATAACAAAATTCAATACTTCAGCGATGGCACATTTCAAACGGCGCCTAAACCATTCGTGCAGTTATACACTATCCATGTCGATATAAGCACAAACACAAGCAAAACCAATGTTGTACCTATATGGTTTGCCTTGCTGCCAAATAAGACTGAAAAGACTTACTGCAGATTGTTCAAGCTGCTGCGGGACGAGATGGGTGTAGTATTTCACAGAATGAACTCGCACAACTGAATGCCTGTGAAGCTGTTTTTCCAGACTGCCTCGTAGCAGGATGCTTCTACAACTTTAACCGAGCAGTCTGGAAGAATGCTAGAGCTGCAAAAGTAAGTATTACCGGATAAGGCCGTAAAATGGCTCAAAGGTGTGCTATTTTGGCATTGCTACCAGCTTTCGAAATCTATGATTGCTGGGTGGAAATTCTCGGCGAGGCTACTTCGATCATGCGTTTCAAAAAGTGTATGGAGAACCAGTGGCTAAGATTGGGGCTGAGCTGATTGAGCGGCTGAGTTGTTGCAATGAGAAACACCGTAGTAACAATCCGGTGGAGGGCTGGCGTGACGAGTGTTTTGTTTGTTGTTATTATCAATTACTGTCAGTGATCATTTGCGTGTTGATTAAGAAGAGTGCAGTGTAATTTAGTTAGGTAGAAAAAATGTACTGTGCAGTGTAGTAATTAAAACCTTATCATGGAAGACATGGAATCGGATTCCAGCGGTCCTGATGAGAATCCATGGCCACATTTGACTTAGTATGTGGAATTTGTATACAGATCAGGCCAGCAAATACTTTTTGCGTGTAAGCGATGCTTCCCGAAAGACACCAAAGTCCCACCAAAATTCATGTATCAAGCCTGAATAATTGAAACAACATGTAAGAAGGGTACATGAGTCACAATACGTACAGTTTGAAGAGATTGTTAAGGTGGGCTCTAACCGGGGCAAGACAAAAAGGAGAACTCGTTCTGACAATATTAATGATGATAGCACAAGTAGCAGTAATCCTAATCCCGTTAAAAGAAAAATACAACAGGGTCGACAGCTGAGCATCGGGGAATCGTTCGGGATTGCAGCTACTGGCAGCGGTGTACCCCAAGCAAAAGTGGACAAATGTATAGTAAATTTATTTGTTTCAAACATGATTCCTTTACATGTTGTCGAAAGCAAGTCCATTGGTGCGTTGACAAAAACGTTAAACCCGAGCAAAAATTCAATTTCAAGAAGAACTTTGGGTAGACGCATTACTGACGAACACATTGAATTGAAGCAACACCAGGACCCGTATTATGGTCGCCTTTATCGCGGTGGATAAAGCATCCGTCACTCTCACACTTACATACTGGTCAGAAAGTGACAGATGTTTAATCAACACGATAAACACGACCATAATAAAGAAAGAAAAGCAAATAAACAAACAAAATCAAAAATAAAGAAAATATAGAACATCTGACCCAGTGCCAGACGGAGCAAAGTGGTTCCTGCTCAGCATGTTACTGGTTTTTAGGCCAGAGCTGGTCTTCCGCAGGAACCATTTGGTGACACCGCGGCAGGTCACACAGCAAGAAAAACAAGGCCAGAAAACAACAAAATAAAAACATAAAAGTTACACAAACAGTCATAATAAAACAAAAACCAAAACCAAATGTTGGCCAACAAAATAAAACATCGAACCGTCTGAACAAGTCCCCGGCATAAGGAATAGCTACTCTGTGGCCACGACGTGCCGTCGCCCTATAAATAATCTATGGTCGGTCGCAACCTTTACCGACAGACATTACGTAGTTACAATATTTACAATTTACATTATTAAGATTAGGTACCAAAGAAGATTACCTAATGAAAACTAAAACAGACATTTAACAAAATATGCAGTAAACACAAAAAGGAACTACACAAGGCAGAGTAACAGGACAGGATTACAGGAATTAAACGGTCGTGAAATTGCTGTGAAAAGCAGTGCATAATGCAAGTGCAGCCAATAAAGATTTACAACAGTGAAAAATTAGACAACAGCACATAAGTTACTGCATAAACCCAAATACATAAAGCCCTGGCAAAAGTAAATTATATTAAGGCAATGCGGAAGGAACATACTGTGCTGTTATGTCAGCATCCAAGCATCCAAGCATAAAACAAATAGTGGTGTCGCGTTGTGATTGAGTTGTGTAATTATGTCAAAGGTATATAAAATAGTTGTGTGTATGTGTGTGTGTGCGCGAGAGTTGGCTATATAATGTGTAAATAAAATAACTATTAGGCCCGACTTAGACCAAGCGAACGAACACCAGTAAGTTTCCGTTTGGGAATATTCCCAGTAAGTTTCTAATGTTACCAGTAATATTCCCAAAAGGTGGGAAGATACTAAACTGGTGATTTATATGAGATTTAATGATTATATAGTTAGTTAAATAAGCAATATGCATAGATATATTCCTTTCTCTTTTACACATATCACCTTTTTTCTCTTTCACACAAACTTCTTATCTGAAATGGCACAAACACAAAGGACTTAGTTTTGCCCTTGACTCGACTCAGAGTGCACGTGTTTTTTGTGATGATAGTGATTAGTGCAAGACTTTAAAACGGAACAATGAAGCCAAAAAGCGAAATGTTTTGTTATTTCACAGAAAAGACTGGTAACAATAAAAAAACTCACACCTGCAACTTTTGTACTTTTGTTTATAGTTTTAATAATGCTACGAAGTTTGCGTATCATATTCTGAAATGCAACAAATGTCCCGAGGATGTTAAGGAAAACTTTAAACATTATAAGAGAAAACCATCGATAGTAAATGACACGCGGAAGTCGCGGCTGTCATGGGACACGCCGACGCCGGTATTGAGCGAGGGCGATGGAGCTTCTTCATCACCAGCTTTAATGGATACAGACAAGCAAGTAAGTGAATTATATAACTTTAATACTTTTTGTAAAGACCTGTAATCATTTAAAATGAATGATGTTGTTATTATTTTCTTTTCTGAACTATTTCCTAACCGGCAGAATTTGAATGACCATTACATACTACATTTGTATCACGAGTAGCGTATGTAGTTATTTAAATGATAGTGTTTGATTTAATTTTCAAATAAAACACTATAACACTAACACTATATTTTAAAAGAATTAACGAACAAATACCAGGCATTGACCTAGCATGGCTTACCGTGGTATTTATTTACTTATATGTTAACAAAATGGCCGCTGCCAAATCTGAATAATCAAAAAATAATCAAAATCTGCCAAATATCAAATTTGAATCATAACGGTTTTATTTGCTCTATGAACTAACTTTATGAATTGTTTCAGATGAATATACATAGAGCTGTTCCTAGAGCAATGTATGTAACCGGCACACCTTTCTCTCATTTCGAGCACCCGCTGTGGAAGGAAGCACTTCAGTTGGTGAATCCATTGTACCGACTGCCATCCAGAAAGACATTGGCTACGTCACTGTTAAATCAAGAATATACTGAAGTTCAAAATGATGTAATAAGCAAAATCAATCAAGCCGGTGTTATTCACTTATCCATTGACGGGTGGTCTAACATTAGGAAAGAATCTATTTTAAATGTAATACTCTATGCTCCGAAACCATACTTTTACAAATTTATCGAAACAAAATACAAAAGACATACAGCTGAATATTTATGTGAAGAAGTTACAAATATCATGGAAGAATTTCGAGTTTCAAAGTTTGTTGCGGTTGTGACAGACAATGCTGCGAATATGGTCAGATTCGGCAAACTGATACATGAAAAATATGACCACACTCTATGGGCACACACGCTACATTTGTTTGTTGGAGATTTATTGAAAATCGTGAAAATACGTCGGATATTTGCAAGTACGGTAACTGTTATAAAAACGATTACTCGGTCTCATATTCTTGGGGCAGAGTTTCGAAAAATTGCGGAAGAAAAGTCAATTAATACGTTTTTGCAGTTACCAGTAATTCCAGTAAAGACGAGATGGGGAAGTTACCTCATGTGCCTGCAAAGCTTCATTAAATCGAAGATCATCTTACAAAACATTGTAATAAATGATTCAATGACACCTTTGAGAGCTTACAAAAGTAAAATGTTAGACGAAGATACGTGGTCAGAACTACATAGCCTCGAATGTTTTTTGAAACCAATAGTTCATTTGATTTATCTTTTAGAAGGGGATTACTACGCAATTCATTTAGTAAACAAAGCATTCAAAGAATGAGATGCATTACTAAATAACTTGCAATCAATTAATCTTTTGGAAGATAGCTTACCTGCCTTAAAAGCTAAATTTGAAGAAAGGAAGACAAATGCACTGAAACCTATTCATCTCGCAGCAACAGTATTGGATCCAAAAAATCAAGGTAGGCAATTAACGAACCAAGAAAACGTGGACGTTTGACGTGAGGTGATATTTAATATTGGAGATGAATCAACAGATATTTTGATGCAGTTATCTGATTATAAGACCCGTAAAGGTAACTGGGAAAAAGAATTTGTGTGGAAAATGGCAACGACTGCAGAACCGGTGACATGGTGGGAAACACTATTTCCTAACACAGTCTTGGGAAAAATAGCTGTTAAAATATTGACTATCCCTGCTACTTCTGCAGCAGTAGAACGGTCCTTCTCCACATTTTCTAATATTCATTCAAAAAAAAGACATCATCTACAAACAAATAGAGCTGGTAAATTGACATATATATCGCATAACTGGAAGTTAGCTCATGAATCAACATCCCAGAAACCCCGAGACCAAAGCAGAATTGACGGTATTTCTAATTCAGATACTACTACTTCTGATTCTGAAGATAATTTTTTAAACATCGGTGATGACTTAGAAGGCTTTCAACCAAGTACATCTAGCAGTTTTCCATCTGTTAGTGACATAGAATTTGAACAAAATTTAATTAATAACCCTTTAAGTTCTGGTAATAGTGATATTAGTGACTAAATAAGTATATTCAGTAGTAGTAGTAAGTAGTATTCTAAGTTAGTTTTGATTTTACAATAAAAAATCGACCTGTTTATAAAAACTGTTCGGTTTTTGCAATGTTTTTTACTTGTAAAAAGTTAACTATCTCGAAAATTTGATCTACGTCAAAAACGTATTAGGGTTAGTTAAATGAGACTTAAAACTGTAAGACTGATTTTAAAATTATTTACTCATTATTATTTTTTAAAAGATTATTTCAATATTATGAATATTTTGGTTAATTTAAGCGTAAAATAAGTTAAAAACTAAAATTATATTGTAAGATAATTGTTTTAAAAATTGTGACATTTGTGACTTCTTACTAGTGATGATTGTTATACTTTCAGTCAACAAAGTATCGGGAATGGATGATTTGTTTATGGTTCCAAATTCAAATTTTTGTTTTTTTTGTTGTTGTTAGATTGGCACAACTGTTTTCTATTTTGGCGCGGAGTTTGAGTTGCATCTGTTATTTATATTAAATACAGTGCTGTTTTTAGTTATATCATATCTAGTGTGTATTGCGAATTTCATAATGGACAAAAACATTGAACAAAGAGTTTGTCTTAAATTTTGCATCGCCAATGGAATTTCGTGTTCGGAGTCACTGAAAATGTTACAGAAGGCTTACGGTGATTCGACTTTATCAAAAACACGTGTTTATGAGTGGTACAAAGCGTTCAAAAGCGGTCGAGATGTGATGGAAGATTTGCCTCGCTCTGGTAGGCCATCAACGTCTGCAACTGAAGTTAACATCGCAAAAGTGAAGGAAATAGTGACTGAAAATCCTCATTCAACTTTGAGAGAGATAGCCGCCGAACTTTCTGTATCTCACGAGTCGATCCGTACTATTTTAACTAATCATTTGGGTATGAAACATGTTACCGCTCGGCTAGTCCCAAAAGACCTGAATTTTCTCCAAAAACTCAATCGCATGAGAGTCGCTGAGGACATGCTAGAACGAGTCAATTCCGACCCAACATTCATGAAACGCATTGTTACTGGTGACGAGACGTGGGTTTACGAGTTTGACATGCAAACTAGTCAACAAGCTTCGGAGTGGCGCCTTCCAACTGAACCGAAACCGAAGAAACCACGCCAAAGTCGATCAAAAGTCAAAGTCATGTTGACTGTTTTCTTTGACTATCGCGGTGTTGTGCACTCGGAATTCTTGCCGGAAGGTCAAACGGTAAATAAAGAATATTATTTGAGCGTTATGCGGCATTTAAGAGAGCAAATTCGACGAAAAAGGCCAGATTTGTGGAATGAAAATTCTTGGATTTTGCACCACGATAATGCGCCTTCGCACAAGGCCATCATTGTGAAAGAATTTTTGACCAAACACTCAACAAATACCATCGAGCAACCACCATATTCACCAGATATGGCTCCTGCCGACTTCTTTCTTTTTCCTAAACTCAAATTACCACTTCGTGGCACCCGTTTTCAATCGGTAGAAGACATAAAGGAGAATTCGCGCCGAGAACTGAATTCAATTCCGGAAACAGCGTTTAAAAAATGTTTTGATGATTGGATTATTCGTTGGCGTAAGTGTATCGTTTCTGAAGGAGCATACTTTGAAGGTGATAAAATAAATTTGGATGATTAACAAACAGTTTGTGTATTATTGATCTTTTCCCGGTACTTTCTTGACAGAGTAGTATTTAAGCGTAAAATACGTTTAAAATTTTAATTATATTGTAACGTAATTGTTTTAAAAATTGTGCCATTTATGACTTCTAACCTGTGATGATTGTTATATAAGAGTAAAATACGTTGAAAACTAAAATTATATTGTAAGAGAATTGTTTTAAAAATGGTAACGTCTACTAATCTTTGCTGATTGTTATATTTGTATAATTAAACTGATTTTCCGACTTTTTCTTTCATTTCGATCGAAACTAAGATGATTTTTACCGTGATTTAAAGTGTACTTGGCCATAATTACACGATGGGAATATTCCCAGTAACATTGGAAAAATACCTGGTAATTTTGGGAATATTCCCGGTAACATTAGGAATTTACTTTCTGGAGCTCTGGAGCTCCGTATTTTTTTTTATTCTAAATTGTTCCAATGTTCACCAAATAAGCATAAAACACAAAAAATATTACTTTATAATTCAGTTTTTCTATATTTCCCTAAATTTCCAATGATTGGAAATATTACTGGTAACATTACTGGGAATATTCCCACCAGGGGAATATTCCCGGTAGCGACCCATCACTAGTCCAAATGCACCTTTATATATTTATAATACCAAAAAGTATAAAAGACAAAGTGTAAAAATAAAAAATAAAAAACATAAAAAAACATAGACCGGCTGATTAGGTAAGTAACTAAAATAAGTACCTATTTTCTATTTATTTTTAAAAGATAAACGTCGCCCTACCTAACTACGCCTACGTAGGTAACGTAGGTACAATTTTATTTGAAAAAAGTTCATTTATTATTGTAGCATTTTTTTTTTATCGTAATGTGTTTATAATTTTAATTTCAGTTTACTTAGAAAAATTTATTGGGTGGCAACGACGGCTGACTGACTAACGCTCACAAGAAAAGTTATTTGGGCATGATAGTTCACTGGTTAGATCCTATCACAAGAGCCAGAATGCATGCAGTATTAACGTGCATACGCCTAAAAGGTTATCATACATACGAAATCCTGGCCCAAGCAATGATAGATATTCACTATGAATGTCACATACTTAGACAGAAAAAAAACAAGGCCAGTTAAGTCTATTTTTCGTTTTATTTTTATTTTCGTACACATACAAGTGAAACCATGTACCTACGGTGATGTGGATCGGTTACATAATCCTTACTTAACATTATAAATGTGAATGTGAGTTTGTTCGTTTGTTACGCTTTCACGTAGAAACTACTTAGCCGATATGAAATTCTGTACGCATATTCTCAAAGGTATTGCGAAGTACATTAGTTATAATTATTATTCATTATTTTTTTTCGGAATTTAATGATCTTTATGATGAATCAGCCGTAGGCTAGCTTAAAAAGCTGGTTAAATATTTTATATAATATTTTATAAACCAGCTCGTCAGAGGAGGCAGAGCGAGTCCTTGTAGAGACGCATTTCCCTGACTGTGTGATATCACAGTTGACCAGCTGGACGAGCGAAGAGGCCCCCCCTACCACGGTAGACTGGGAGCAGGCCCTCAAGGTAATCAACCCCCATAAAGTGAAATGGGCAATCAACACCTTTGACTCCTTTAAATCACCGGGCCTAGACGAGATCTTCCCAGCCCTACTGAAGTGGGGGTGAGAGACTGATTCGGGCTCTCGCCGGGATCCTAACCGCTTGTCTGGCACACAGATATATGCCTAAACGGTGGAGGGAGGTCAAAGTAATATTCATACCAAAACCAGGTAAGAGCGACTACTCGGACCCCAGATCCTACAGACCCATCAGCCTAACCTCGTTCCTACTAAAGAGCTTGGAAAGGCTATGCGACAGGAATCTACGGGAGAGCTGCCTGGTAAACGTACCAATGCACCCAAACCAACATGCCTACAGCCAAGGTAAATCAACAGACTCAGCCCTACATGCAGTAGTAAGCAAGGTAGAGGAAGCCATCAAGAACAAATCTATGTGCCTAGGCGTATTCATATATTGAGGGGGCTTTTGACAAGACCAACTTCAACAGCATAACAGCCGCGCTAGTCAGGCACGGGGCGAACCCGACCCTGTAGGCCTAGCAAAGATCCAAGCGACGTTAGTTTTTCCATTCCATCGAGTTGAAATGTATGAGATGACGTGGTTTATCTCAAAGAATCGCCAATGGCTAGCAAAGAGCCAAAGGGTACGCGTTAGAATGGAATATCGAAACGCCCTAAGTAGCGATCAGTGCTGTCACAATGTCAAAACCCATACATATGTCTAGCAAAGTGCCACTTAGCGTTTTCCATTCCATCAACATGAAATGTATGCGATGACAAGTTGGTCTTTTTGTGCGTTTCGATATGCTTCGGGAATATGGATATTGTTATAATATAATCATAGAACGTAATGTTTGCAGAATTCAACATTAATACAATTAAAAATTAAAACTAACCGTATCTAAATTAAAATTAAAATAAGCTACTCAAATATTGAACAACATACAAGGAAGCATATCGAAACGCACCAAGCGAACAGTGCTGTCAATGTCTAGCAAAGAGCTATTTTTGACAAACATTCTTTTCCATATTCCTCAGTTGATTAACGCTAATGTTCTCTCACAGCATTGGGCTCACGCCTAGAAGCCATTCCATTGGAATTTGTTTAAAATGGCGATTTTTAGTCAGCTGTGAGAGAGGATTACTTGTGTTAAATCAAGTTTTTTATGTATTCCTTGCGACTTTTTTTGGCTGCTAACTATTGAAATGGTTGACTAAAGCTGCAGCAAAACTTCTTAGCAGTCGTCTCCTCTCGGGAAGCGCTGGTGGATATTTGACGTGAAAAAGTTCCCGTGCGGCTACTTACTGAGTAAATCTCTTGAGATGAACAAGGGTAATTATTTTCGAAGTAAGTAAAGGAATGATGCGAGCTACGTTATTAACATATTACACTACTAGGTACTTACCTACATTGATTTGATAAGTAAGTAAATAAACACGTATTTCATAGATGGTATTTTTTCAGGTCCTGTTTACTACCATAGGATGTGGCAACAGCAAATAGATGTCTTGAAGCACCCAGTAAACTAGCAATGCCAGCCCTCAACCAGCCATTAAAATATGAATTCGGTTACCCAAACAAGAAGTGTGTGGACGAATGCTAAGCACAAGTGAGTGGTGGTTTTCCCTAGACGGCATCTTTCTTTATAAATGCACCTCTTTGTTCTCCTTCATATGCCTATAATGAATATAATGATAATAATATGAAGTAAAAATAAAACAAACTTAAGTAGGTATTCATTGCTTTTGTGTCTCGTAACAATATTAAAGTTGGGGCCTCCTAGTAATGTTTAATGTTTATTTGGGCACAAACAGTACAAGTAAAGAAAAATTATTACAGAAAAACTTACATAACACATTGACCAGTGAAGTTGCCACAATTAACAAATACAGTACAGAGTACCTAATTATTATAAAACCTATCTAAGTGTAATATGATAATTGTTTACATCGTGGCAGGATCAATACGAATTATGATAAAATATGAGCTAAATACTAGAGATGCGCCGAATAGTGGTTTCACCGAATAGCCGAATACCGAATACTATTCGGTTTAATTCTTACTGAACCAGATATTCGGCCGAATTATTCGGTTTACCATTTCATTGTTTCGCCGCGTAAACGGTTATAACATGTAGGTACGCTACGTGTCGCTGCTGGCTAGATGACTAGCGAGCCGTAGCTCACCGCTTGCCTAACTATAGGTTAAGAAATAAATATGTTGACTTGAGGTTTCAAAATAAACGTTGATTTGAAGTTTAATTGCTTTATTTTCTTAGCTTTATTCAACATATTCTTCATAGGATTTCTTTGACTTATAATATAATAGCCAAGTCGTATAGCGAAGAAAATAGAAAAACTTATACTGAATATATTTGGCACAAAAACCGAATAATTCGGCTGAATACAAATAGTGAAAAAGATGCCGAATACGCCGAATACCGAATACCAAACGAATATTAGGCGCATCTCTACTAAAAACTCTCACTGACACTGCAAAAATTAAAGCGGTTACTTCAAACGCTATAACTACTTGGAGCAAATTTGACTCTCCCTCATAACATTGTGTTTTTACCCGTATGGTACAGCACGCCCAGTGCCCACACACATACTCACTCACACATGCATACATGCTTACACAAACACTAACACATCACAAGGCACTTTTTTCCTTCTTCAATTAAATGTTTTATTTTTTATTCCTTTAAGCGTGACCTTTTTATTGTACTTTCTATTTACCAAGTTAACTGTATCCACTGAGCATGAAAAACAAATTTTGTATCAATAAATGCATACCTTAATAAAAATCATTCGACTCAGAAACTTTAATATTCATGCAAATCACATAAATAATTATCTTTACCTCCTAGCTCTACCAGCTAAGTTGATATTGTTAACCTTCAATTTTGGTTTGGTAGTTAGTGAGCTTGCCTATGAATTATGACAATACTATACATAGTATTGTATACTATGTATTGTCATAATTTAGTAGTATACCATGCACTGTACGGTCGAGTTCAAAAATATATGAGCATTTCCAAGGCTTCAAAAATAAACGTACATAGAGAGGGACATATACATCTGAACAGACTTGTCAATCAAATCTATGTACATATATCACCTGTCATATTAATCTGAACATGCATCTCAATAATATCTAAGTAACGGAAAACCAATAAATATCTGTACTAATTATTTTTCAAAATTATTTAGCCAAGTGAAAGTACATAAATATCTAAGCAAGTTTATTTTCAAATATTAATAAACATATAGTGGCACAAAAAAATGTTTTATTCAGTCGAGTTCATAAATATGTGTACACTCTGGTACCTTGTCTATTTAATGTCATGTTTAAACTGCCATATATGAATTGTCACCGTGCAGCGATTAAAGTGACAAGGTACTGAAATGTACACATATTTATGAACTCGACTGTACTAAAGTGCACACATATTTATAAACTTTTTATCAGTGAACCATTAAAATAATGAAACGAAGACGTACAATAAGAATGCATGGAAGAAGTTACGTCGCGTTCATAAATATTTAATATTAGTTAAATATTATTAGTTTATTTATAATATTAGTTTAGCACCTTGTCACTTTAATCGCTGTGAAAATTCATATATGACTGTTTAAACGTGACATTAAATAGACAAGGTACCAGAGTGTACACATAAAAATTTAATGCAATGCATACGAACACGATTTGTGTATGAACTCGAAGTGTTATGTTTGTTTAGCTATTTATGAACTTCTACTTGTTCACATAAATTTGGAATACGTTAGTACAGATATTTTTGAGCCACTAAATGCTTATAAATATTTGAAAAAACACTTGTTAAGATATTTATGCACTTTCACTTGGTTAAATAATTTTAAAAAATATTAGTACAGATATTTATTAGTTTTCCGTTACTTAGATATTATTGAGAGGCTTGTTCAGATTAATATGATAGGTGATATGTGTACATATATTCGATCGACAAGTCTGTTCAGATGTTTATGTACATTTCTATGTACATTTATTTTTGAAGCCTTGGAAATGCTCATATATTTATGAACTCAACTGTAATATAAATTTTGTGTTCAAGGTGATCCAGAATACACACAGAGACCGTGGATAATGATGCTGATTTCAAGGAAGGACCATAGAGTGGTGTTTCAGCGTTGATGAAATCCTATTTATTCGAGATGCTTGCTAGAGGCACATCCAGTATTAGCACCATAGTGACATATATGTGTATATTATGTATATTGCATATCGCAAAATATGGTGTTGAATTTTACTCATTACACTGATGATAAGTCAAGTCTCTACTTTACATCGTCATAAGGCTGTCAAAGTTGAGGATGATGTCAAGTTGCCTTTCAGATAATAACAATTATTAATTATGCTTTTTAGGAAATTAAAAGACTATAAATAATGAATATTGATTTATTTTCTTCCTTATCATGTCATAATGAAATGAAATCAGTTGTCTGGATAAAGTTACTTTGACTATATTAAACTAGTAAGTATAAGTAAGTTGTTTTAAAAGAACTGCCATGAGGACCCAAAACCTGTATTAATTTAACTCACATGACATGTATAAGTAGTTTCATTCAATCTATTAATTCATAGCAGCTCTTGTGAACTGACGTATAAGGACATAATCCAGGATTTATTAATTTATTTACCTTTAATTATTAACCTTTTTAACGCCACAGTTGGCTCTGGCCGTCAACTAAAAGTCGTGCCACTGACGCCACGTCGGCTACAGCCGACAAGAGTTCAAGATTAAAAGAGACTTTGTTTGGTAGCAATAAGGTGTAATTTGCATAGCATAGCAAACATGTTTGGCGTGTGTGTGGCACATTTTGTATTCGACGTATGGCGTTCAAAAGGTTAAACGTACAGTAAGTAAGTATAATGCACTAAAGGGCGCTTTCCCTGAAAAGTGTACCCGATTAAGGACAAAAATTAAGGAACTTTAACTTTGTCAGTTTTGTGACAAAAATTAGCTATACATTGACGGCCGCAATATATGGCTAATTCTCGTCACAAAACTGGGTTATTCCCACCTGTTACCACCAATAGGTATGTTACCACTGGTAACAGCTGGGAATTATTTTCTCATCTTTTACCACAAAAGTACTCGGTGGTAACAACAGGGAATCATTTTCCCATTTGTTACCACTAAAATATTTGGTGATAACTACTGGAAATGCCCTAAAACGTCTACAATTCATGATATACAAACATTTTAAATTTAAATCAATCAATCATTTATTGTTGTCACATAGAGGCACATACATTGAAAAGAAAGGTGCTGTTATTCTAGATTAGTCAGTTCATGGACATGGACGCCCTAAAAGGGCACTACAATATTAAGGTACTTAAAAGCAGTATAATAACAAAGAATATAAACAATTCAATTAATTAACAAGTAAAAGCACTAACACACCAATTGACCTAATCCCAAACTAAGCTCTAGGCTTGTACTATGGGTACTAGACAACGATATAAATACTTATATAGAGAAATATATTATACTTAAATGCATAGAAAACATCCATGACTCGGGAACAAATATTCATGCTCATAACACAAATATTTGCCCTTACCGGGATTTGAACCCAGGGCCGCTAGCTTCGTAGGCAGGGTCACTACCAACTAGGCTAACGTGTTGTCAAGACAGTGGTTGCCAGATTAGGAATGCTTGCGTTTTCCCCATTAATTTAGCTAAAATTCAAATAGTTTAAAAAAGGTTTAAACTAATGTTATTAATTAATCTCTGTTCTATTCATACAAGTAATCTTTAGCACAATCTGTCACAACTCATAATACGATTTAGTATTCTGTTATAAATTTGTTAACTTAATTTAAGTAATTACATTTTTAATTTACATTGTAAAAACAGTTTTTGATAAAAACGTAGGTTTAAATAGTGACATAAGTACTTAAAATTAAAAAAGAAACGAACGAACTTACATACATTAAATCATGCCTGTTACCCAGAGAGCTACATTCATATGAACATAAAAAATTACTTAAAACTACACTAATCTGACAAAACGCTATTAGTGAGCATTGTTCCCGAAATTGGCGGCATGGCTAGCTTGAATAGCAATTCTTAATCGTGCCAAATATAGGCCAGGATTTTGGTCACGAGTTGCGTCGGCCTGTCTTTAAAAATACGAGTGTGCTCAGTGTGCGAAATTATTATGAAATTAAGACTTAATGAAACCTATACTAATTAATTAATTTAATTAATAGCCTTAGATTTCCGTTTGATAGGGCTTTTCAACCGTATTGTATCTATATGTCCATCCAAAATTTGGGTTACCTATGTTGTGTATGCATTGACAGACTTGACTTGACAGTTGATGTCATTCATTACGTTGATTGACGTTTCAGTTAGAGTAAACTATAGACAGTTGTGGATATTTTGCCAACCTACAAATAATTCTGCGTGGAAAACACGACTCCATACTCTAAATGATCTTTGCTAAGAGTTTGTGATGGAATCGTGATGGAATCGCTCAGGCGTTCCGTTTTGAATGAGTAGGTACTTTACTACGAAACTTGTGCGTAATAGGCTCTCTACATTCACGCGCGACCGCGCAAACGCAGTATAGTCCATTCGCTTAGATAGTGTCGCTACACTCGCACGTACTTGTGGTTATTGCAATACAATACGAATATAATTCGAAGTAAACTGCCAAATTCACTTACGGGTGTTACGCTGCAAGTGAATTTGGCAGTTTACTTCGAATTATATTCCTATTTTATTACAATAACCACGAGCATGTGCGAGTGTAGCGAACGTGTGAAAGTGTGAATATGGAGGGCGTTCGCGGGTTCGCACCTTGTTTTCGGTATTTTGGCCCGTGTCAAAGGGCCCGCGAACGCGCGAACGAGGCAACAAGGCTCCACATTCCAACTTTTATAAAATATTAGCCCAATACCACTAGAATACCACTAATACTGTATAAAATATTACGAACATTCAATTACGATGAATACTCGTCATCCACCATCTTCGTTTCTTCCATTTCTTTTTAATTCGTTTTTTACTTTTAATTTTTTAATGTAGACCTAGTTACATCGTCGAGCGCGCGAACTATACTGTGAACACTGCGAATGTGGAGCAGTCAGCTAGTGTGTGTAGGTGTCAGCTAGATAGGTATCTAAATTGTACTTATAAAATAAAATACTGCAGAGATTTTATATGTTTTATGTAAAACCTCAAAAGAGCGCAATTCGGACCGGCATTAAGGGGTCAAATGAAGGTAAATTCTTAATTTTATTATAACTAATTAATTGTAACATTTAGTTTCCTTTAACCGTCGTAATCAAAAAAAACCTACTGTTAATGCAAGAAAAATATACATATTTCATATTTTATTACTTACCTATTCATCATTATAACACGTTTATTTTTTAATATTGAATATTGAAAAACCGTTCTTGATAATTTGTCTGAATGGAACGGAATAGCTGCCGAAACGCCTGTCAAAGAAGAGGCGTTTTTTCTTACTGCAATCATGTTTCACGTTGCCAAAGGCAACATTCGATATTGTTTTTATAAATATACGATGCACAAATAATCGTAAATAACGAAACTTAGGTAATAATAGTACAATGTTTTATATTTACAATTGTTTATGTCTTAAAGAACACTCATTTGAAAAAAAAAACTTTCATTGAAGTGGGTTCAATAATAATAACAAAATCCATTCTAATCGAATAAAAGCTAAAAAAAACACCTCTTCATAATGTCAAAAATTATCACTGCGCAATTACAAGTCTTACAACGACTTTGTTTACCAATCTTAAATTTTCAGAAATTTGCTTTTAAAATGAGCTTGTAAAAGCAGACTCGAAAATCAAGCAAAACTTACTAGCAAGGGAGTATTATAAATTCCTATGATAATACGCGACGCCTTAAAAGATGGCAAATCCTTAACCTTGATCAGAGATAGTGAATGTCAAATTATAATTAAAATGGGATGAAGTTCACTGAAACAGCACCCATACACTTGCTACAGTCACCAAATCTGATTATGGCTTATACAGCCGATCGCAGATGAGAATAGAGAATTTTTTTTTTTTAAATAAGTGAATCAAGAGTTTGTAATTGATTTAACACCACCAGACATTTGTGAGAAGGCTGCAATTGCAAATGAGAGTGCTTTGCCAGAAAAATCTATAAATTGACTGCGTTTTTAAAGACACAATCTACAGGTTATCAAAGTAAAAAATCAAAAGTATTAACGGCAGAAGACATGAAAAAGTTTATTAATGATGCTCCAGATCATCTATATCTGGCTACAAGGGTATGATTTCTCTCCTATTTATGATTTTAGTTCATCATAAGGTTAGTAATTCATTTGATTTTATAAGTAAAGTTTGATTCTGTTCGTAGGTTGGTCTCATATTTGGGGTTTGTGGAGCCTGCAGGCGTGAGGAACTGGCAATCATTGCACTTAAATATGTTGAAGTTCACGGAAATATACTACTAATACAAATACCTAACATCGAAACCAAAATACCAAGATCTTTTACCGTTGATGGCCCATTTGCCGAAATTGACAAAAAGTATCAACGTCAATGGACAAAAGTGAGAGATTTTTCCTAAATTACCAAAAAGGTAAATGCACAGCACAGGTCATAGGCGTAAATAAATTTGCTAATACGCCCAAGGAAATGCCAACTTTTTGAATTTGCCCGATGCTGATCAGTATACAGGACATACGCAGTGCCGTAAATAGGGCGGTGCCACCGGTGCCCAGGCACAGGGCGTAGACTCTGGGGGGCGCAAGAATGGCCAGACCACGCAGGACTATTATTTTTTCGGTTTGCTCCTGCTAAGTTCCCGCTGCGCCCCTAGTGCTCGATTCCAACACATACATACCTATATTCCAGTATAATCTAAAACGTCTATTAAATTAGACAAAAAATCGCGCTCATTTTTTTGGCAGTGCACGAGTGAGCTTATTGAAATGACTATATTTATTTGATAAATGTGACCATAGTTCAAGTCTAGGTCTACTTAAAGCTATAGTCGAACTAGATTTAAAAGAGATGTTTCCCAATGTGGTAGTCGCTATAAAGATATTTTTAACAATGCCAGTGACTGTAGCTTCCTGCTAAAGATCATTCAGTAAGCTCAAATTAATAAAAACTTACTTGCGCTCAAGGATTGGCCGAGAAAGTTGGACCGGCCTAGCGATTTTGTCGATTGAACGCGACATAGGACGGTGCCTGTCGTATGACAAGGTTATCAACGATTTCACAATGGAGAAAGCACGAAAAGAAAATCTTTAAAAAAGTTTATGGCTTGCTTTAATAAATCTTTACTATCTGAACTCATTTATTTGTGGTCTCATTCATTTGTGTAGCTGTGAATAATCTTGCAAATATTTTCGAATAAACGTTTTTTCACCAATTCATACTTAGGCCGCACCCGCACTACTGCTAAACCGCCGCGGTTTTTAACCGCGTGACTCTTTTATCAAGTAAATAATCAGCTGCCAGTGCGGCCGCTTGCATCAGTTTTACTTGATTTAAAAGTCACGCGGTTAAAAACCGCGGCTATTTAGCCGTAGTGCGGGTGCGGCCTTAAACAATTTATATTATAGTCCATTCGCTTAGTGTCGCTACACTCGCACGTACTTGTGGTCATTGTAATACAATACGAATATAATGCGAAGTAAACTGCCAAATTCACTTACGGGTGTTACGCCTAGGGCTTGCATTATCCGGCCTATTTTACTATCCGGATAATTCGGATAACGGATAATGCAATATCCGGATATCCGGATAAAACGGATATTTTTAGGTAATATGTATTAAAATACAAAAAAATGGTAAAAAATCAATACAAGTTTATAGAATACAAAACAACGTTAGATTTCGCTAAACATGTCTATTTCAAGGCTTTAAATTAAAATAAATGTAATCACGACTGTGGTAGAAGTTGAAGGTTGTGTTGCTGTCGCTGGTAAACTTCCGGAAATGGCTGAAGTGCTCAATTTGTCTTTTATCTGTTGTTTGATATCTATTGAGTGAATTAGCTTCAGATGATTGTGCAAAGATGAGATAGATCCTTATAATTTTAATATGTTTTTACATATTTTGCACTGAGCTTCTTTGCCACAGCAAAGAGTGATGCCAGGCGCAGTTCTTGTCAAGGTTCGATTTTTTGTATTCTTTGAATATAGTGACCATTTCCCTCTGTTTTAGGATTCACTAAATTCAAACCTGAAAAATAACAAATGCCTCTATAAAGTATTTTAATCATTAATTAAAAAAAAAACATGCAATATACTAAACAACTTGTTTTCAACACTGTTAGGTATAAGTACACATACGGAAAAGTAAGAACCCAGTAGGTACTATCCGTTTATTATTATTATCACCAATCACTATGCATTAGTAAAAGGTATAAGAAAAAGGTATAAAGTATAAATTGCCAACCAAGTAATTCCAAAACAAACAAAATAGGTTCCATTTTAAGTAACAAACTGTAAGTAAATCAAACAAATTACATGAAATATCAAATTTAAATAATGGGTGGAGTGAATTGAAATTTTCAATTCATCTTTACTAAATTTTATTTAAAAATACTAATCAATAAGAACAATTCAAAAGTACTCACGCACGTCACGTGAACTCATGGTAATTTCCACTACCATGCTGTACTTCCTCGCTCGCTACGTAGTGTTTCTGCACTTAGAGCTCGAATACACGATAACACGTAGGTACGAATGAAACGAACACGATGAGACCTGATGTCTGACTGACGCGCCACCACCACCAGAAACGATACTATTGAGGGGAGCGGCGATCGGCGTTGTTGTAGGATATCGTGCGTCTCGCTCGCGCATTTTATAAATGAGAAATGTTTTCGCGATCTGTCTGGCGTCAAATTCAATACTAAAATAATTTTTTAGTCCTATTTGTTGAATATCCGAAATATCCGAATTATCCGGATACAAAGTAAGCGCAAATCCGGATTTGAAATTAAGCGGATATCCGGATAATTCGAATATCCGGATATTCGGATTGCAAGCCGTAGTTACGCCGCAAGTGAATTTGGCAGTTTACTTCGAATTATATTCGTATTTTATTACAATAACCACGAGCATGTGGGAGTGTAGCGACACTAAGCGAATGGACTATGTGCTACCTTCCTTATTCAAAACTCTACCATACCAAGTACTTATAATTACATTAATTTATAGTTTACTGAATCTTTGGAGGGTGTTATTTTATTATAGAAGTATGAAGACCATAGTGGCCCAAAAATTAAATCTTAAGCATCAGGGTGGGCAACGCATTTTCACAAGTGAACTTGCGTTTGAGTTTTAGTGAGTGAGACACAGTGGGTGGTTTAATAGGCGAAGGATCCACTTAACATCAGATGGCTCGTCTGCTTGTTTGCCCAAATCAGTTTAAAAAAAAATAGATTTTTCTTCCAAAATTTAGATAGGTAATTGATCCACCAACACCGAATTCATTGAGCTTTATTTTATCACTCTGAATGAAATAAAGTAGGCCTATAAATAGCATTTCTCTAGGGTACCTATAATATAATATCTTGAAAAAAACAAGGGCACAGTTATAGAAGGTCGCACAGGGCGCAGAAAAGGCTATTTACAGCATTGGGCATACGGAGGACATAGGGACGTCAGCCACCTTACTCGCTGACTCTAGTGGTGATATAACAACTCTGAATAGACATGGTGGGTAGCGCTCAAATAATGTTGTAGAGGGGATACATTGAAAATTCTAAACAGTCAAAACCATATGTAAATTTGGAACCACAACAGGGCCTAATACTGACTCATGTGCAAACCGGACTGGACCAAGTGCCTTAAAATCTGGCAAATATTTCTTGCAGCTCAATAAGGACTATAAGGACCCAGTGACACAACCTTGTGAAATTAATGTTTCACTCATAGCTGAGTAATTCTATGTATTCAATGTATGGGAATATCAAACAAATTTATAAAGTTTTAAAGCTTGTGTGAAATGATACATTTGGGTGTGGTGTTTAAAGTTCACTGGTCTCCCCCCCCCCTCTACTGGCCGCTTCACCCCCCCCTGCCGTTAAATGTGTCCCCGTTAACGGTTTTTTATCATTCTTGGGACAACTATAATAGATACAAAAAAAGTGTCAAGGACAAAAATTTTCCTTATTCAATTTTAAACAGAAAAGGTTATATGTATTTTTTTTGTAGGATCGATGGTTTTCAAGCTATAGCTTCAGGTACCGGCGACTAATATATCGCCTTCGTACTTACATCTTATACGATTCCATACAAATATGACTTACAAAAATTGACAACCAATCAAGAACTAATAGACCAATTGTAGTGTTTTTACCGTTATTCGTTAGCTGATTAAATGAGGTTCAAAATGCTATATAATAAATGTTTATACATATCGTAGTTTTCTCGGAGGAACCTTTTTAAAAACCATTACCGACGAGTTCATACTAATTTGTATGAACGCGTCAGCGATGGTTTTTTAAATGCTTCCATCGTGAAAACTACGATATTTATAAACATTTGTTGTATACCATTTTCAACATCATTTAATCAGCTAACGAACAACGATAAAAGCACTACAATTGGTCTATTAGTTCTTGATTGGTCGTCAAATTTCGTAAGTCATATTTGTATGGAATCGTATAAGATTACTACTACTTACGTACGAAGGCGATATATTAGTGGCCGGTACCTGAACATATAGCTTGAAAACCGTCGATCCTACAAAAAAAATACATAACCTTTTCCGTTTAGAATTTAATAAGGAACATTTTTGTCCTTGACACTTTTTTCGTATCTATTATAGTTGTCCCAAGAATGTTAAAAAACCGTTAACGGGGACACATTTCACGGCAGGGGGGGGTGAAGCGGCCAGGGGAGGGGGGGGGAGACCAGTGAACTTTAACCTTTTCAAAGCCACAGTCGGCTCTGGCCGTCAACTAAAAGTCGTGCCACTGACGCCACGTCGGCTGCAGCCGACAAGAGTTCAAGATTAAGAGACTTTGTTTGGTAGCAATAAGGTGTAATTTGCATAGCATAGCAAACATGTTTGGCGTATGGGTGGCACATTTTGTATTCGACGTATGGCGTTCAAAAGGTTAAACACCACACCCAAATGTATCATTTCACACAAGTTTTAAAACTTTATTAATTTGTTTGTCAAAAAACATAGAATGACTCAACTATCAGCCAAACACTTAATTTACTAGCGAACATTTTCAATATCACACTCAATAATTGTACAAATTGTGTCATTAATTATTATGTCAATAAAAAAATAATAAGATAGAACTGTATTAAAAAAATTGTTTTTTGAACAACTTAATTATTTTTCAACTGTATTACAATGATGTTACAGAATTAATAACATAAAAGTTTTGAATTCATTACTTGTTGTTTTTCTTATTTTTTCGCAACTGTGTTAAAAAACGTTGTTCGATACACGTGCGGAAATGTCATTTTTCACTCGTCCCGTTATCTTGGTGCTCGTGAATGAATTACATACTTTCCGCACTAGCATTAAAATGTACTATATTGAATACTCTTTATTCATACAATAAATTTTTTGATCTTCATATTATCACTAAGGCAAAGATTTTGCATGCATTTTGACGCGAGTAGAAAAAAACAATTATGAAGTAGGAAACATTTTTTAAACATTAATCAACGGTAATGGAAAGGGACCTTACGTTCAAAATGCTTTTTTATTTTAGTAATGGCAAGTCATCTCTTTTATTATAATTAGATCTACAAAATGAACATAGTTTCAACATGCATCTAATTGTTTAAAATATAACAAAAGATGTTGTAGATCACATTTATAATTTCTTAAGCATTAATCAATGTTTTTTATTTAATATAAGGTGAGTTGGGGCTACACCTACAGGGCTATTGTAACTTTTCATACTAATTTTAAAAGTAGAACATGTTTTAGTATGAAAAGTTACAATATGCCCGTAGATGCAATAGCCCCGACTCACCTTAAGTGTAGTTATTAATGAATTATTGGTATCAACCTTTTTTCATATATTTTACTACTCTTTTAAGATTTATTTTTACAAAAGTGGACATTTTAATATTTAAAAAAACAGTATTATTGTACTTCCAGTATTTATGAAATAACTTTTAGATGATAAAAATATATTTATGAGATCTTACTTATTAAGATCCTACCTCTAACAGTTTACTTATAATATAAATAATTAGGTTGGGTTATGAAAACAGTTTCTACAAAATATGACTTTTGTTAAATTTGTGCATAAATCAACAGAAAAATAGGAACAATAAATTACTCAACTTAACTACTTAACAAAATTGTTTTTTTATATAATTGTGCTATAAAAACATTTTTATATAATTGTGCTGTAAAAAATTGTTACTTTTGCCCCGTTTTATTCTTGTTAACACTAATCAAAATCAAACAGTACAGTACTCTTCCATGTTTTCCCCGAGCAGATTACTTCGTCAATATGCATAAATGTGGCCAGAAGCACTCAACATTTCTTTAACATTCCTCAACAGTCCTTGTTGCGCTCATGCAACTCGGCCACTTTTGGGGTAGCGAGTGCGGCGACTGTACTAAGAGCGGCGACTGTACTGAGAGCGGCGGTGTAACGGGGGAGGGCTACATGGACAGGTCGGGTTGAGGGCCTGCAGCGTAGACGGGCCGGGCGTGAGGGCTGGGATACTGGACGGTACGTGCGCGGAGCCCGAACGCGTTGGACGGGCCGGGCACGGACTCATGAAAAACGACCAAAGGAGTGGCAATTTACTTTTTCACTTGATACATAAGCATTTCAAATATTTACATATTTAAATTTATAATTCATTATATCAAAAGGACCCCTGTATGTCATTTCTTTCGTTGACGTGTCTAGTAGAGCAAAGCATAGACAATTAACAAAGTTTTTTCATTTTCAATGGAAAAAATGCCAACGTAACGGGAAAAACGAATGGAAAAGGCAATTCGATATTCCATTCCATCCGCGGGCTCTTTGCTGGCTTCGTAAACGCTTAGGCGTTGAATTCGTTAGAGACGAAAACGCCTGGTAGCGTTGGGCTCTTTGCTAAGCCTACTGGTCGAGTGGATAGGTAACATGCTCAGCAAAAGGGTCATCAGACTCAATGCAAACAACAACCAACTAGCACTGGTGGCAAAGGGCTGTCCCCAGGGCGGCGTTCTCTCCACGCTACTATGGAACATAGTTGTGAACGAGTTGATCGCCAAACTAAACGACAGTCACTACTACGCGGTAGGCTACGCGGACGACATAGCGATACTCACAAGCGGCAAAGTCATCAGCACGGTCTGCGACGTCACCCGCTCAGCCCTAAGTATCGTAGAACGCTGGTGCTCAACCAACAAACTATCTGTCAACCCGAAGAAAACGGAGATGGTATTGTTCACCAACAAACGCAACTTGGGCAACTACCAACTCCCCAAGTTGTTTGGAACAGAACTCCAGCTATCAAATGAGGTAAAGTATTGTGAAGGTTGAAGACCTTCACGTCACCTCTATGGCCTGATATTTTAAAATAAGAACTACGGAGAATAACCTATGGTTGTCATGGTCTTGTACGTCAGAACCTCTCAAGCTTTTGATAAAGAAACATTATAAATAAACAACCACTATAATATTTTAAATAAATGTATGAACGTATATTTCAAGGTTTAATTGAATAGCACCTCACCATACCACCACAGTATTTATTTGTACAACAAATCAAAACTTAAAGGTTCACTATTTGAAGTGTGCCGGCTACATCTGAGTTTTACTGGCTGGTTATTATGTCACTGATATTCGAAGTAGTAATTCAAATAGGAGTAGAATTGTCTTGTTTTTAGGGGCGACTTCAGTTGCTTATGTGTATCGGGATAGTGAAGGCCCGTAAAAAGAAATAAATGTATTTATTGTAGAATTAACGGAAGAAATATATATAAAAAGAAATAACCAGTGCAGTATTATTTAAACATAGTTAGGGAAAGTAAAAGTCGAGCTAGGGAAGCATTGATGAAGTAGCCGCTGCTGAAGGCTACCACATATGGTGGAAGTGTTAAACCTGATTGAACAACACCCCCAGGACACAAAAGGCTATCTTTTTAATATTAATTAATAACTAAACAAGATTATTTTACAGAATGCAGGATTCTTGGATAAAGTGGATTCACAGATGTAACAGACTTCTTAATTCAGTTTGAAACTGTGGCCGCCATAAAGAAGCTGAATGATGATCAAAAAAAGTATGCTATCGCCGCGTATTTAAAGGGCCCGGCCCTGATTTTCTACAAGAATGTAATTGGTACAACAGACTCTTTTGAAAATCTAATAAACAAACTAAAACAAGAGTTTATTTCGCAAACAGATGAGTCTCTGATTGCATACTTTTATGATCTTGAAAATCTAGCAGAGAAAGCAAAGATAACTGATGATCAGAAGTTAATCAAACATTAAATGCAAACTGTATTACCCAAATTTCAAGTTTTTTTTGCACCGAGATGCTTCCCCAGCAAAAAAGAGCTGAAAGATACAATATGGCAGATCTTGGAAGTATACAGGGATCAAGAAAGTTCAGAAGTTGATACTATAAATTTAAATATTTTTGACTCAGAAAGTCCCTGTACCCTACCAAACCCATATCCCAGCGCCGGAGATGCTCCAGCGAGTACATCATCATCATCACCATTGGCAACACCGCCGAATTCCGAAATGCGCACACCGCGATCCGAGTACACCACTCCGAGAGCGTCAGGGCGTATAAACCCTGAACACACTAATGTAGCACAGACCCCTATGGGGCGTTATAATTTCAGACCAACGCGTTCGCCGTGGAACACACCGCGACAGGCACCGAATGCAAACCAACAGCGGGGGCCTCCCCCAAACAACCGCCCAAACTACGGGCCACGCCACTAGAGAACCGGGGAGAAGTGGCGTCGGCAGAAACAATCCCCGTAATTTCAAAATGTAATCGTCTACCTTATATATTCGTAACAATTTTAAATAAAAAGATTTTAACACTAATTGATTCAGGCTCAAACATCTCTTGTTTGTCAAAAGATATTTTTGGCAAGCAAGTATTAAAAATAGAAAATTATAATATTCCGGTAAAAACCATAGCCAGCGTTTTAAATACGGAGGGACACACGTCCTTAAACTTAATTATAAATCAAGTATGATTTAATCATGATTTTTTCTTAATGCCAATTGATTCTCAAATAATAATACTTGGCTATGATTTTTTACAGAAAAATAATGTTATATTAGATATACCAGCAGGTAAATTCATAGTAAAAGAGAAATTTTCTATGAATTTACTTTCAAGTCAAGAGGTTAATGATTGGACACAGAAATCTCCTTCGATATCCGACGTAAATCAGGAGGGTGAGATTTTGTCGTTGACTAGGTCAACATATTCGTACTTTCTAAATTTTGTAAATGTTAACGAAGAACACCTTCTTGATTTACAACAAACAAGTCATAAGTATCAGATAGATGATTCCTTATCCCCAGGTTTTAGGAAACGATTATTAGGGTTATTGAATAGGTTTGAGGGCACATTTGCTTTTAGTCCAAGTCAATTAGGTTCCTATAATGAGCAATTGGTCACGATTAGGACTGAGGATGAAGAGCCCGTGCATAAGCCACCTTATAGGGTGTCGCCGAAACAGAGACAGCTGATAGAGGAACAAGTCACTGAAATGTTACGTAACGGTGTGATAAGTGAGTCAAGGAGCCCATATGCATCACCAGTGGTATTGGTAGAGAAGCCTGAAGGACCACCCCGTTTTTGTGTAGATTATCGGGCTTTGAATAAAAAGGTTAGGGTTGACTCATATCCCATTCCCCGAGTTGAGGATCTGTTAGGATGTTTGGAAGGTGCTCAATACTTCGCAGACCTCGATATGAATAGTTCGAAAATTCGAAATTTCGAATAGTTCTTACAAACAATATGAAGGGTGTTATAAAAAGTGGTTCATTTATTGTATAGAGAATAAATTGAACTTATATGAGTTATCGATTCCAAACATAATTAGTTTTTTAACTGACGCATTTAATCAGGGTGCGCAATATGGAACCTTAAACTGTTACAGATCTGCACTTTCATCTTATAATAAAATTTCAGATAATGACGATTTAAAAAGATTTTTCAAAGGAGTGTTCCGTTCTAGGCCTCCTCTTCCCAAGTACAATGAAACTTGGGATACTGCAATTGTTTTAGATTTTTTAGCGGGATGGTATCCCAATGAAAATTTATCTTTGGAACAAATTTCGAAAAAACTTAGAGACTCATAATTCAAAAATCAAAATTAAAATCCCAGATATAATTAAAACTTCGCGGATTGGGTCCACTCAACCTTTATTAGTTCTTCCGTTCTTTAATGAGAGACCAGAAATCTGCCCCGGAAGAACCATAAGTGCATATCTGTCGAAAACCGTAACAATCAGAGATAAAACAGAGGCGTTATTTATAAGCTTTAAAAAGCCTTACAAACCAGTTGGTACTCAAACTTTAAGCTGATGGGTAAAAAATACCTTAGCCTTAAGTGGAATCGATACATCATCGTTCACTGCGCATAGCACTCGACACGCAGCCACGTCCGCGGCGCTCCGGCTGGGAGTCAGCCTAGACCACATCCGCAGGGCTGCGGGCTGGACCCCTAGCTCGCAGACCTTTGCCAAATTCTATAATCGACCAATTAATACTAATTCCAATAATGATGATTGTTTTGGTACCTCAGTAATGAGAAACTCCCCAGTAGATAATAATTTTTAATTATTTTAATAATTAAGTAATAATACAATTTAAAGTAATAATTATTATACTTAACTAGATTGTAAGTTTTGTTTAAGAATACTATGTAAGTGTTCAAAGTTAATTTCAGTATTACATTTCCTATCTTTTCATTGTGTATTTTGATTACTTTCTTTCTCATACTTTACAAACTTATATCTAAAGGTCTACATGTGTGGATTATGCTAATCTTGAGGACGAAGCAGGAGTATAATTAGAGATTAAACGAACTTACCTGTAAGTGAAGTTCTATCTTAATTATACGAGGGCTTCGTCCGAAGAGATTAGCAACCCTCCCACCCGGTGTTAACTCTAACTTCCCTGGTTCGTAAAATATGAGAATAATTGCTCTAACTAAATGAAGCCATAGACGAATAACAAACTACAAGATTAAAAAAAATAAGGAGTCTTTTTCAATAAAATATTCTCAAAATAGTGTGAAATGGCACGTACTAAGGCGTTACTACATGTGTGGATTATGCTAATCTCTTCGGACGAAGCCCTCGTATAATTAAGTTAGAACTTCACTTACAGGTAAGTTCGTTTAATCTCTAATAAACCGAGCAACATGAAGCCTGCTGGATTACTCCAGACAACGCCATTGAACCAGCGTTTCGTTTATGGTATGAAGGAAAATCTCCATTAAAAATAAACAAACTGGCTGGAACCAGATGGTTATCCAGATACGAGGCTCTCATTAAAATTTTAGAGCAATGGGATGGATTGAAATTACATTTTGACATGGCGAAGTCTAGAGAACGTTGTTACACTGAGGAGCAATTGAGCAGCATGCTCAAAAGTAAGACAAAATTTTTATACATGACTTTTCTTGGGACATACCTCAAACCTATCACTATGGCAAATAAAATACGAGGGGCGGCTGAAAAGTTCGCGGCCTGAGGGATAAAATGAAAACAAAGCTTACACGACTTTTTTATTATTTCTCAATATAATCCCCTTCGAGTAAAATACATTTTTCACATCTGCCATATAGTGCCTTTAAACCACTTAAAAAAAAATTTTTCTCCTTGTCTTCAAAATGGCGTTCTACGGCCGCCTTCATCTCATCATCATTGGAAAATCTCCGGCCTCGTAACTCCTTTTTCAAATTGGAAAAAAGGAAAAAGTCGCTGGGGGCTAGGTCCGGACTATACGGTGGATGGCCAATTTCAGAGAAGCCAGTCTCCTTCAAGGCCTGCCGGGAAACTCGCGCTGTGTGAATAGATGCATTGTCCTGCAGAGACAGCACTTTGCGCGCGAATTTCCTGCGCCGCTTCTGTACGACTGCCTCACGTACTTGAACCAGTAAACTTGCGTAATATTGACCATTCATTTTAGTCCCTTTAGGCAAGTAATCAATTAATATAACACCTTCGCTATCCCAGAAAACGGTCGCCATAAGTTTCGAAGCCGACTTTTCAACCTTAAATTTCTTCGGTGGGCGTTCCCCGGCTTTCATCCATTGCATGGACTCCTGTTTAGACTCCGGATCGTACTGGCGAATCCAGGTCTCATCTACAGTTATGATTCGGTGACAAAGTTCTTCAAGGTCGTCCCCAGCTAACTCTAAAAAATCTTTACAAGTCTGTATTCGTCGCTCTTTGTCGAACGGTGTTAACATTTTCGGCACCCAACGCGCACTTATTTTTCGCATATGCAAATGTTCATGAATAATTTCTCCAACCCGTTCTTTACTAATCTGCACCTCTTCTGCTATCTGCCACAATTTTACTCTTCGATCGGCCAGAACGATTTTTTCGATTTTTCGGACATTTTCCTCTGTTACTACCGTCACAGGACGGCCCGGGCGGGCGTCATCTTCACAGCTCTCTCGTCCTTGTTGAAATAAGCGACTCCATTTTTTCACCATAGTATAAGATGGCCCAGATTTCTGAAAAACTGACGACATGTCTTCAAAAATATCTTTCGGCGTTTTTCCTTTTTTAACGAGGTACTTTATTACAGCACGATACTCAAAATTACGAGAATTCTCCGAATTTGCCGTCATGGTGATGTTTGTTCTCCCACAGATAAAATAATAAAGATGCCCATAATTAATAAAGAGTATATTCACAATACCAAAGAGTTTTTGTACAAGTGATATCAAGAAGGAGGTTATATGTCTTTGCTCAGTACCTCAGGTCGCGAACTTATCAGCCGCCCCTCGTATTTCAAGCTACAGATTCAGATCCTTTAAAGTTGCTTGAAGAAATTAATAATTTATTACTGACCTACTTAACAATATTAATACCTCCAGCGTAACTCGAAAAAGCGGACGAAAGTAGTTTATCTAACCACTCGAGTGCCCGCGATTCGAAAAAGGTGCTCTAAAAGTGCCTAGGACTTTTCGCGCGCCAGCGGCGCAGTGTCATGTTTTGTTAATAAATCGATTGCTTGGCTTTCTGTGAACTGTTTGCTATGATTCTTTTAACGTTGTAAAGCAGGAGAAACAGGCAATTTGTTTATATAAAAATTTATATAGGTCACTATACTAAAATATATCTAAATAAAATCACAAAGTTAACATACGGTTTCAAATGGGGGCTTTTGACAGAAATCTATTTGTTTTTAAAAATCTAAATCGATAACATATGTATTTTTAACGTTTATTTAAATCTTGAATAGTTTACGCTTCAATTAATACTAAATAAAGTATATGGTCGTGGGGAAATATTTTGCGTAAAACCTTTTTCATTTGCAACGTTTAAATTGTCAGCTTTGCAATTCGCCGCCAAACAGTGTGGTTTGTTTATGATTTTTTTACGAGTTATTTAGGCAACTGAGGAAAAAAATATAGTCATACGTACATAAAGACACTATTATTCTTTAAATACTATTTGCCAGTTTTTCAAATTCGCATCAATTTCTCTCACAAATTGTCAATAACTAAAAAATAACCTTACATACCTAACGTATCGAGTACCGCTTTGGTCGTCCAATTACGGACAATTCCAACCACGGCATAGTACAAATACACTTAACACAAACACTACACATGTTACACTTCACATCTAAATACGTAACTGGCCGATTGCAACTCGATTCGGTACTCTTGTTTTCATTACAAAAGTAAACAATAACCCACGTGGAGGTCGTCACGCGTCAAGCTAAACTAACCAGTCGGCCGTCAACACTTAAATCAAAGATGGCGGCGGTGAAAGTACGGGATACACTTGGCGCAACGAAACCACAATTTGATACAGTGGTATCTTCAATATTGAAATTATATTATTTAAATTTCTTATTAAATCATTTACGAATAATAACGGATACTTATTTATTATAAAATGCTAATAAGAAATTAACAACTTATGCGTATCGATGCAGTCACGGCGACTTTATTTTCCTTAATTAATGAATTTCGGGATAAATTATATTTCCAATATGTAGTGGCTGTCATGACATGCAGGATATAGAAAAAGAAAGACTAACATGGTACGGACGGATTTTTGCATACATAAATGACTGAAACCAGAATTAACTGACCAATTGTACCTATTCATATAATTTGAACCGGAGTCTTACAAAGTAAAAAGTAAGTAAGCAAATGTCTTTTTTATATACAAGATCATTTTATTTTTAATACATACTACGTAGGACGTTTTTTTTTAATTAGCGATCGTATACCTATTGTATTTTATGCTTATATATATATATATATATAGAAGCTCTTTTTTTACTTTTTATTAAGTAAGTATTCATTTATGAATGTGGAAGGAGCGAAAGAGATTTGTCAGGATCGTAGCAGGTGGAAAGAAGTGGTATCTGGCTACTCCTGGGAAACAGGCGTGATTTAATGTATGTATGTAATTTAAACTTATTAAATTTTTAGCTCAGTTTTAGGTTTGTATTTGCTTTTATTATTTTAATTTGCCTTAGTTGTAATTTTTTATATTTACTTTACATTATAGTTTATATATTATATATTGTGCAACCAATATTGAATAATTCAAAACAAAGTTCAGAGTTAATTACGAATATAATATCTGGGTACTTAGTAGGTAGTAAATTTTGCTGCTTTAGCCTCGTTTCTACCAGGGGTATTTTTTACGGAACATATTTTTGAAACTTTAAGGTTGCTTCAAGCTTAGTTTAGTCCTTGCTTTGGAAAGGACATAATAAATTATACGATTATTCCAACATGGATCGTCGGAGGTATTTCGTTGGTGCGTTAGGGAAATGGAAATGGTTTATGGATTGTAATAATAAGATGCAAGTTTAAATCAATATTTATTAAAAATAAATTATTAAATAGAACCCAGCTTTAAAAAATCCGACTGCATGTTTTGATACTGTCGTCGGTATATGTTAAACGCATTCAAACTCCTAAAATTCAATTGAAAAACGTACATACATAATGATTTTTAACGTACAGTATCCCAACGAAAATGTTAAGCACTTTAGTGCGTTGTCATAGTAAACTTCAAACAGAACACCAAATGACACACATGGCAATGACAATGACATTCACAATGACAAGGTTCTAAGTATGCTCGACATTTTTATTGGGCGACCGTACATAATGAATTTTACCCAGTGATCCTCGCGCCATCAAGTCGAATTAAATGACGTATAATTTATTAAAATCTGTTGACCCGTTGAGAAGTCATACAGGTCAGTTAATATACAGTTAACATACAGGTCAAATTCAAAATTCAAACTATCTATTCAATAAATAAGCCAAATGAGGGCTCTTTTACACGTCGGTAATATAGAGTGAATCTACTAGCGCTTCGGACAAGACCATCATTACTCAAACACAAAACCCTCCTTTTGGGCTTCACCGCCGTCCTGGACTATGGAAAAATATTGCCTGGTATAAGAGACAGAGAGAGACAGAGAGAGAAGAGAGAAAATACAACCCAAAAAATATAAAAAAAGTGATTTCACAAAAATAAAACGGATCAGTCTACAGAGAAAATACAACACATGATTATATGAGGTAGCCAATTAACAAACACGACGGTGAATTGATAAGTTCTGAGCCTGGTAAAAAAGTATGGAGCTAAGTTTGTATAACAATTTTATTTTTCTATATAGTCTCCATGAAGGTCAATGCACTTAGTCCACCTCGCCTCCAACTTCATTGTCCCATAAAAAATGTTTTTTTTTTTATTCTACTATGAAGTTGAAGGCGAGGTGGACCAAGTGCATTGACATTCATGGAGACTCTTTAGAAAAATAAAATTGTTATATAAGTTAAGCCCCTTACTTCTTTTTACCAAACTCAGAACTTTTCAATGCACCGTACGAAAAATTCCATACGGTACGGACATATGATAATTCTGTAATTTTCGTATTACCGTATCGTATGGTATTCTTCGAAGCATATCTCCAAGCAGAGAGATACGTCACAACTTTTACAAATATATTTGGTGCGGCTTTTACGGCACCAAACGCATATCTTGTACCTTGATGCACCAGTACCAATAAAATGATTACCGTGCAATATCGGTCGCAACAAACCACCTGGGAGTGGCATCAATGACGTGGTTTGTACTTGCAGTGGCCGATCAATACCCGGAGGCAAAAATGCCTTTATAATAAGATCCACCAACGCTTGCCTAAAGACACGTTGTAAAGTTTTAGGGTGCCGAGTTTTAAAGATGACGTAACTATTGAGGACTGTTACGTTTAGTAATCTCCTAAACACTTTCTTATACCAGGCAATATTTCTGGCTCTTTCGACGTTATGGGCGGATAGTAGCTGGTCTTTTTTATCGACTCCGCCCATAGCCAAGTTATAGTCCAGGACGACTTTTGGCTTGTATTTGTACCTCCCATACTTCTCCTTTCCACCTACATCGCCTACATGGTAGGTGGAGATCATGGAGACCACGTTTGTGTCGCGCCACATCATTACAAAAAGATCTCTACAAAATGATTGTGCGACCTCTCCAACACGCATTTCTGCTTTTGTTGTAGATTTAAATGATTCGGGGACAAACTCCCTGTTGACTCGGAGTGTCCCGAAGCAATCCGTTTGCTGGGCCTTTAAATAGCGAGCCAGGAGTGGCGCGTTGTAAAAATTGTCCATTATTAATGTATGGCCCTTATTTAATAACGGTTTTGCCAGCTGTTGCACAATCTGTGCTGTGGCATTCGTTGGGGCGGGCGGTGAGGAAGATGCAGATGCAAAGTCCTCGTTGCGTCGTGTAGGTTCCTCGGTTGGTTTGTTAATGTCCTTGTTGATGTCGTCCGTCTCTTGTTGGTCTTCTGAATGAGTGTGACCCTTCCCAGTGTAAACAAAGAAACTCCACAAATAGCCGGAGGAGGATTCGCACAGCTCATAGCTCTTAATCCCGACCTTAGCTGCCTTCGTGGCTATTTTCTGTGCGAATGAGACCCGTCCGTGCCATTTGAGGAGTGACTCGTCTATGGCTATATTTTGCTCCGGAAGATATAGTGCGCTAAATTTAGCATTAAGGTGATTGAGTACCGGCCATATCTTTCGGAGCTTGCGTTCGTCAGTAGTCAGTTCCGTCATTTCACTGTCGTTGTCGCTGAAATGTAAAAATTTCTTTATCAAAACAAACCTATTGTATGTCATTAAATTTTTGAAATACTTCAAAGTGAGATATCCATTTTCCCTCCAATAATCCTTTTCCACTGTAAATGGGGCTATACCCTGGAGAAGGAGTATTCCAAGGAAAATGAATATCTCACCACGATCTGTATCCTTCCAAAATTTCGCGCGTGACTGTGATTTACAGGATTGTTTTGCTAAAGTCATTTTTGCATAATTATTCGTCTCAGTCACTATGAGGTCCAGTAAGTCATTGTCAAAAAAATTTAAAAACACGTCTAGCTCAGTCATGTCCTCTGTCACTGTAAAAGTCGGTCCTGGAGTGCCATGGAACTCCTCTCGTTTTCCCTTAAAAGTCGAAGGGTCACTGGTCCATTCAAACGTCAGGTGGTCCACGGGCAGTAAGCTCTGAATAGTTTTGTCTGCTTCTGCATCTTCCCGAGATAACCAATTCTGTGCTTCTGTATCCAATTCCTCCGGTATAAAAAGTGCAGCTTCCGAGGTAACGTAGTTGGGTTCGGGGTCAGGTATTGGGATATCATCCTCATCTTCAGAATCACTACCGATCTCTGCTTGCCAACTATCAAAGATATCTTCCGCCTCTTTGGTGAAAATATCTACAAAACACACACATATATATATTTATACATATATTTATTTATATGATTTACTTCATTTGACTTAAACCATTTACCAAGACTATACCTACATATATGTATAAAAAAGCTTACCTGAACCACTAATTACTTGGCTTCGCTTTTTGAGTGGTAGTGATGCCTGTTCCGAGGTGTTACATGCAGGTGATGTGTGCGGAAGGGTGGATTCTCTTCGCTTTTTAGGCCGTAATGGAGCCTGTTCAGGCGCTGGAGAGGCAGGTGAAGAAGGGTTATGGGTTATGGGTTGGGGTATGTGCGGAAGGGTGGATTCTGAAAAAATAATATAATTTAAAAAATGTATATCAAAACCTTGGAATCTATGACATATTATTTAAATATTTGTAATACTTTTTTTTAGCAGCGGCAGGGGCAGTGACAGAGATGAAGTCGATGATGCTGTAGTCATAGACGTTATTTTAGATTCTGAAATGTTAATGTTATATTAAAAAGTCGAAATCAAACTGAATAGTTTAAAAAAGGTTGGTTTAAAGACGGTAGGTTTAGCTAAAAATACAAACAAACTCAATCAATCATACTTTTGGTTCCATTGCCTTTTTGTTTCGGCTTCTTTCCAATGAAGCCCATCAAAACCTTTCTTGTCGACGGAGACATCTGGTTTTCTACAAAAAGAATACGATAGTAATTAAAATTAAAATTTAACAATGAAGTAAATAAATTACAAAATATTACAACTAACTTAAATCTCCTGTCGTCCAATCCACCCGCAACGGTGAATACCCTGGGACCTCAACACAGCTGTCCAAACTTATCGTGCTACAAAAAAAACAGAATTTTAACAAAAATTTGGTGGGTCATGGTTTAAATATAATACTTTTTTAAACATCATTTATGTATATAATTAAATGCATACCTTGTCGGGGTATCCCAATTTGTAGATTCACCGTCACTGTGGTGAGGTGTGGATGGTAAATCGTCTTTTTGCGGATGTCTGTAAGAAAAAATATATTAAGTCACTTTTCTGCTTTAAACTAAATATTATATATAAAATAATCATTTTAATTAGTCATTTGAATACGCAAATATTATATAACCTTGGTGGGATGTCCCAATTTATTGATTCGCCGTCGTTGTGGTGGTGAGATGTCGATGGTAGACGTTCCATTTGCTCATTTCTGTGAGAAAAAATATTTGAGGTCACCTAATTATATTTTAAAAAAAAGGTATTACTGTACTATTGCTACAAAAAAAATCAGTACCTAGTACTTATCTCCCACTGTCTTAATTTTGGGGACGGGGGCGTCGATGGGGTGCCCTCTTGCAATCGACAAGGAAGACGAACTGGAGACAATGTCCTTAAAGAAAAATATTTTTACTTAATATAATAACAAAATATATAATATTTAAAAAACTATAAAGAAATTTGAATCTTAGTAATACCTTGCCTTCTTGCGTAGAGGAGCATCTGGTAATAAAAAGCGCTCCATTTCTTTTGCCTGTTTCAATTTTGTAAATTTCCGCTGCAGCTCAACTGGGAGGCTTTTGAGCGCCTTTCTTGTATTTGCCGACGACTTTTTTAAAATGTTTTGTTCCTCATCATAAGTTCTACAGAAAAAATAATAATGTTATATAAAACCTGTTACTGTCTTTAATACCCAATTAGAAAACAAGTTTAAGTACACAACCTTGAACTGGGTCCAGGGATTGCAAGGTCGTTTTGGGGATCATCCAAAGAAGGAAACAGCTCCCTTGGACTTAATTTACCTGTCCCCCCACCTCGTCCCCCACCCCCTCGGCCCCCTCGTCGTCCACCTCGACCTCCCCTTTCATTTTTAACCCGCCTGTCAAAGTACGATAAAATAAGCGCAAAAATGCAATAATGCCCAGAAAAATAATGTGCAATTGTTAGTTGGCAAACAAAGTTTACTTGCAAAAAAGGGTAAAAGTACATGCCACACCAAAAATTCCATAAAGAACGACTTAAAAAATCTAAGGTTAGAAAATGACACAAACAGCGTTAATATTGACTCAATCCCACTTTCACCAACGAATGATATTTGGATGAATCAATATTTTCAGAAAATATTAATATATCGAAGGAATTTTACATAACCACCCAACTCATGAATAGTTCCATTAGGTTAGTAAAGTTTTTTTAAATAGAGGCGTGTTTTTCCCAAACACGGCGAACAAATTTTGGAGTGTAAGTTAAAAAAATTATGACAATAGCTAATGTGCGTGATAAGCAAATAAAGAGAGACACTTATTTTTGAACCGGTACATGGAATTACATGATTAGATTTATAAGACATGTAAAAATAAACCATCCGATTAATAAAAAAAAACTAAAAGTAACCAAAAAATAAGTAATAGCCTCCGTATGTGTACGTGCAAATTAATATAAAAAACACTGCCAAAAATGAATAAGCAAAATTAAAACAATTTGCGACAAAATCCCAGTGTGCCCATGCCTTGTTGCAAATCCAGGGCGGACCCTTGGAAGTGCTTTGTGCAACCACAGTTGCGTACAATTGTACTTACAGACGTCACAAGTTTCTTTCACCTAATCCTGTTTAAAACATACACAATCATTCATTTGAAGTGGGTTTATGTTGAGTTAAATAGACAAACTTATTTATTCTAATGGTCTAGTACAGTAATATGGTATAGTCAGATAATAATATGCGATTAAAAATCAAATACGCAAAATTTTCATCATTCGAAGTATTTAGTTGCAAGATTTTAACACATTACATTTAAATTGGTATTATAAAATATACTTTATCTCATAGAGCAGTAAATCACGATTAATTTGATATATTATACTACTTAAAATATGCGAAATTGAGTACTTACGGCATTTTTTAGTTTCAATCTCCCTCGCTGACACACTGAACTTTCGCGGTCATCGAAACAACTTTTTTAACTTTGTTAAATTGTTCCACAGACTCCGGTTTTATATTTTTTTAATGTTGCCACATTCATCCTCTAGCACGATACCTCAACACAAAAGCGGCCTATTCACGATCCGACTAAATATAATTTAAAAACCGTTGGAACTCCACCTCGCAACTAGTGTTGCACAGGGCACTTTGCGCTTAGACAAGTCGCAACTCTAGTTGCGCAAGGCACGCGAGTGGTTCTATGATTTTGAAAAGTACATCATGGACTCGTCGTACATGAATTTTGGGTATGAATAAAAAAGAAAGAAAAAAGTCTGAAGGTATAAGAGACCATGAATTTAAAGACGTAAAGCAACGGTGCAAATTATTCCTTATAGAAATATGTAAGCAAATACAGCCCGAGGAATGCAACATCCCAAATGAAACCTGATATTACAAATTTAGCTAAATCTTTTAAGACCGTCTGCAATGATGTTGACTCAGTGGTAGGTGCAAGAATGGAATGCTTTGCATCGTACAAACTGGAAATCCACACAACACACTGAAGAGTTCTGGGTTGAAGTTTATAATTTCAAAAATGCAGTCGGTGATAGAACTTACGGACATGTTAGCAATTGACATTAGGAATTTTTCTAACGCAGTCGTGGAGAGAGCCTTCTCCCAAGTAGCTATTATTAAAGATAAACTTCGAAACAGATTAGCCATCCACACTGCCGAATCCATTTTGAGAATAAGATATTCTTTGCTAGAAGGAATTTAATTCTAAAAAAATGTACGAAACTGTCACAACAGACGACGCGTGTAAAGAAACGGATTCACTAATGGAAGCGATTGCTAAAATTGAATTTCTGTAATAATAAAATTGTTTTTCCTACGGTGGGGGTTTTTTCTTCAAAACCTGAATTTTGGGGGGATTTCGGAGAAGATTTGGGGAGAACCCGAGACGATCATCTGGCAACACTGTACTCAACCGTGTGATATTGATAGTGCACGCTTCCGCTTCCTCCTTAGGAAAGGTTGTGGGCTTCTATACCTCACCATTGAAACTGCTTTACGTGCACAGGTCGCTAGCATTCGCTTCGGCGGTCACGACCACGGGCCGTTTTCTTTCGCTCTGTCTGTATTTCTTATGTCCGCTAATACACGCTGTTTCCTTCACATCAGAGGGCCCTGCAAAGATGCACTACGCTAACTAACGTTTCTATTCGATTCGTTTTTAATCCAATCGCGTCACTGGTAGACCACGTGACTTTTCGTATCACGTCATCTCCCAGTGACGCGATTGGTTTAAAAACGAATCGAATAGAAACGTTAGTTAGCGTAGTGCATCTTTGCAGGGCCCTCCGGTGTTCTTAGTCGGAGACTGTTTCTTCGCTACCCCTCCTGCTACACGCAGCCTCCCCGTTTTCGTTACAATTTTATTTATTGTTAGCCATTGCTGTGCTGACTTGTTTCTTTTGTTCACTTTGTCCTTTAAAATAATTGTTTATCTTTTAGTCCTTGATGAAAGTCGATGTTTGTAGCAATTCATCACATTTTGTATTTGTTTTGTTATGTATTTTAAGCCTGTTTCGAATATGATAGTCAGTTTTCGTCAACGCAGTGACTTAAAAAAGCGCAGCTAGCTATTCACAACGCCACGCCATATTGATTGTACCTAATACCAAAGATAAAGGAAAACACTAGATCCCGTGTAGCCAACTGTCAAGCGTACCACCTTTCTCTTCTGTGTACAACACAGTTTTGTAGCCAATTTTTATTGGTCAATACCCGACATGTGAACCCTACTAAATTAAGACGAATGGGATAGAATAAGCGGCTAGTCGTATAAAGACCTAAGAAAAAGTGTCACTTAATTTAGTCGGATTACTGTTGATGTTCGCGATCTGTGCGCCCATCCGTCGGAATTTTAAAATAATTCTCCGAAATTATATTTATTCGACAAGTTATCAGTGAAGTATTTAAGTATAGGTTCAGTGGAATGGCGTGTGTATTTCGTGGGTGTAAATCCCGAATGGGAAATAAAGAAAATGATCCACAAAATATAAGCTTTCACAGGTGAGTGATGTTTTACAATAAAACTGTTGATTTTCGGCCAAAATCCGGCCGTTTTGCAAATATAACTAGATACATTAGCATGGTATTACGTCTTGTAATTAATACAAAGGCACTATGTGCAGTAAATGTGCAATTTTAACTCATTTTTAGATTTTTTTCCGAAGTAAACAATAGTGCTTCCAAAATTAATATTGATAAGTAAACCTTCGATATTTTGATAGACTAAATAAGTAAATATATCCATGAGGATGTGTTTAAATATCAAAAAGTGAATACATTTTGGGTTAAAATAGCGATGCCGAACAGTTAAAAGGCCGATGTTTTAAATGTCGAAACTTACAACGTTTAAGGGCACAGGCTTGTGCCTTTTATAGACATAGGCATGGAATACTTATTGTAGATATTTGGATCATTCGTTATTTTAACATCGGTATTTTAATTTAATATGTATTTTTTACGTACAGTAAAGGAAATTGATTCATAGACCATTTTGGACTATGTCGTAGTGACATAATCAATCAAAACGAAAAAGACTTCTTATGATTTTATTTACAGTGTCACTTTGACATAGTCCAAAATGGTCAAGGAATCAATTTCCTTGACTGTACATACCTATCGATCGGTAAAAGAGCCTACCTAAGTACCTACTATATGTAATATTAATTAATTGTATTGTTTCAGATTTCCAAATGCCTCGCCATTGAAAGAGGAATGGCTGAAATTTGTTTGGAGCGGTCTGCGTGGCTGGAAATGGACACTCCGAAAAAGTCACAGACTATGCTCGAAGCATTTTAGAGCAGACAAATTTATGATGAAGGCTGATAAACGGCGTTATTTAAAGGAAATGCTATACCTACGGTATTTTTTGTTTATTTAGTGATTAGTTTAAATCTTGCCTCTAGTGTTCTTTATCATATAAAATGTACGAATATGTTTCAGGTCCCAACTGCTGCTTCTACTTCAACTGCATATACCCTTAGACCAAAAGCCGAGACGGTCCCTTTGCCTCATCGTATTCATCAACCGGAAATGGTATATTTTGTTTATTTAGTGATTAGTTTAAATCTTGCCTAGTGGTCTTTATCATATAAAATGTACGAATGTTTCAGGTCCCAACTGCTGCTTCTACTTCAACCGCATATGCCCCTAGACCAAATGCCGTGAAAGAAACCTAGTTTTTAAAAAAAAATACCAATTCAATGATATGGGTATCATTGAATTGGTATTTTGAAAAAAAACTAGGTTTCTTTCACTTGTCATAATTCGTCAACTTTTTTTATTTTTTACACTATGGCGTCTGGTTGCCGCCATATTGAATTTTGATTACTGTCATATCTTTAGTGACACTCAAAAGATAAAGAAAAATCGATTGCCATAAGAATCATTAAAATCGGTCCACATGTTTAGTTTATAGAGTGCTACAAAGGAACAAACATATATAGGCTGATAAACACATCACCCTTGCGCAGTTGGGTAAAAAAGGGCTGAATGGGTCCGTGTGAATATACGCACTGAAGTATCGCTCGGATTTTAATAAGAAACATATATATTCAGTAATCACATCCATTCATACGCAACCCAAACAAATTAACCTTGATGCTCAAACAGGAATGGTTGGAGATGCTCTAACAGAAATGGTTCGTCGTTGTTTCAGAAGTTGCAATGCAATCCGGCATCAAAAAAGGGTCACAAACTGTCTTACAATTACAAGGCTTAGTCATCATTATTAAAGATAAACGTTTTATTTTTAAATAAAAACCGTAAAAACTGTCTCTATTTTTATTACACGACAAAAATGTTAATTTCTCTGTTTACTTTTTCGAAGTAAGGCCACTTTTCAATTGGTAATCAATCACAATTATTATTGAAAATAGACTTATCCTTTGCCTTTTAATTATAGTTGAACCTAATATATCGATAAACCGCACATCACTGACTGCAAACATACGCACACTAATGCAGAGTGACACACACGAACACACCTAAAAAGTGGTACGCTTTTGAAATTCAATCGAAACCGGTCATATATAGACGACTCTTTTTAACGAAGGGCATTTGTAACAGGTGCGAAGAGGACTATTCTATTAGCCGTTTTCACACTCTCTCTGTTTTACTACCTCTATACGTATATTATCCGGGGTTCTCAAAGCGGTAATCATTGACCTAATAATACAATAGACGCATGCACGCAACACCGAATAATATTATTTTTTCCCAATCCCAAACCAACGGCCGGCCCACCTTTCACGGAACAAGAGTCATCCCATCCGGAACATTAAAAATTGGTTTAATTTGTGATTCCAAAAGATGACATCTAATCGGCTTCCTTTTGCTGTAATATAAACAGTATTATTATATATTAATCTCTGTATAAATCACTATTGAAGGCACTGAATGTGATAAGCCAGGCCCTTATTGTATGCGGTAAAAAAATGCTTTTGACGTGTTATCGTATTGTCAACGTTAAGGAATGATAAAGTAAGTGTGCCATTCATTGCAGAATTGCCAGAATGCCTGAAAACTAAAATTAGTTTCCTCTGATTTAACTATCCAAGAAAAAACATGTTCCAATAAAGCAAGAAATGGCGCCTGAACAAAAAAGTACGGGCAGATTTTACACAAGAACCAAAAAAACGGTCAGGAAAAGAAACATAAATAAAACATATTTATATGAAAGTAGAAAAAGAAAAATAAAACGTGAAGGAAGGAAGGAAACGGGAAGGATAAAGCAAATCGATACGGATAATTCCGAATATGGGCCAATTAATGTTCACAAAAAGAAGAAGAAAATTTAGAACCGTCGATACCTTTCGGAATTTCTGACATTGAATATATCACAAATCAATAATCAAAAATAAATAATAATTATCTGGGTTGGTTTGGCAAAGTATTGTACCTAAATACCCGTAAAGTAATCAGCAACCTTTCTTCTGCACTTACACATTCCCTAAATGTTGTATTTTGTTTTGTTATTGCTGGAGCAATAAGATTCAAAGCCGATGATGATGATGATGAGATTCTATGCAAAGATAAAAAAAATGTATCATCATGTGTAAGTTCAAACAAATAATCGACAGTTAATTTATTTTCAAAGTAAGGATGACGCCTTAAACGTATCCTTTTTTATACGTAAACGGAGACAAAAAATAACACAGAATCGACGACACACACAAACAACACACAAGCGGTACTGCAGGATCTTATACCGAGAACATACCGATAGGTGCGTAGATGAAAGCAATGCGGATTCGCACCAGCACGCAGTCAGGAAACGGCCTTATAAGTGAGAGATATGAGCAGGCAATGCTGTTATTGAATGAGCGGTTTTATAACAAATATAAAATTGTTTCAGAGTATGTGAATAATCGGTTTGATTTAGATTCATTACCAAAGTATCCCAATGCTAATGATATAAGAAATTTGGTTTCAGCGCTGCGGCAGAACTTAGCTGCACTTAAAAAATTGGAAGCAACGGTGGATCCCTGGGATGCCATACTTCTGGGTATTTTAACGCGCAAAATAGACATGTATAGCTCCCGTTAAGGAATTTTTAGCATACATGGATAAGCGGTCTCAACAACCGGTCGCACAAGTCTTATAAATTTTGCCCTTGAGCATAAGGGGCATTTGCGGATCCCATTGACCCCTAAGACCTTTCGCCATTTAACCCACCCTGCATTCATTTTATTTCTGACGTCCCGGTCAGTGTTGGATCAATGAACCAAGATACCGAAAGTAGGATCAGACTGATAAGTGCCTATTATTTAAGGTTATGTGGGGAAAACCGAATGGACTACCAAAGTCGCAAAACAGATATTCAGTTCTCGATCTGCTGATTTTCAGTCCAACATTCTCGAGTCTTTCCCGCCACCTTTCCAGGCTGCTCTGGATCTCAGTAGAATTTTCACCAATCAGAACAATGTTGTCGGCGAATATCTTAAACCAGAGTGCCTATTCCTGTATGTCCGACGTCAGAGCATCCATAAATATGAGAAATAGATATGGGCTTAAAGCCGATCCCCGTTCTAACGTATTTAAAATAATAGTTTCAAAAACGGCAAATTTGCTCGTTAACATTTGGTGGGCATTAATAAACCTGGAGGCTCTAGTGGAGATGGGTCGATAAGTCGGTAGGTCAACTGTATTTATTAGTTTTATTGTTATATTTTCAAGGATCACGCTACATAGATTTCCCGATCCATCTAAATTTGTTGAAAAATTCAAATTGTAGGTACATAACTCTGGCGTTAACTTTAAAGGAAGGGATGAGGAATATCTTTTTAACAACCAAAGGATTTGCAGGATTCATTTTGAGGAAACATTCCAATACTTAAAAATTAAATTTTGCCTAGGTATACTAACTTTGCAGTTGCCAGGTATGAATTAAACTGATCATAAATCACCATCATTCATCATTCATCATCATCATCATCATCGTCATCATCATCATCATCATCATCATCATCATCATCATCATCATCATTTCTAAATATGAATGTATCTATGTATTACAAAAATCGGATATTCCATTGTAGCTTTACAGTATTGGACCGATTTTGGATCGATGACTCGTGAAAACAATATGAGATCATGGGCAGACTAGCGACCCGTAAGCAGCTTCGCCCACAATAACATTATAAGCCTCAATCTCGCAATATTTTAAAGGTGAAACTGCCGCCACCACTAGCGCAGTCCCCCCGGCCGACACCTCCGCCGCCGCTACCGCAGTCCCCCCGGCCGGCACCTCCGCCACCGCTACCGTAGTCTCCCTGGTCGGCACCTCCACCTAGTCTACCGCAGCAAACCCGGCCGGCACTTCCACCGTGTCTACCGCAGCAACCCCGGCCGGCATATCCGCCGCCACCACCGGTTTTTAAAGAAAGATCACTAAAGCGAAAACGAATCATCCAAAACGTTTGCTACGACAAATGCGTTCAAAATGATGGGCACAAAATTGACAAAAGCCGGCAAAATTTTACTGTAAATGCAAACTTCTGCATGCAAAAAATCTAAAGGGCGAAGATTTATTTTAACAGAAAATATCCTGGCCTTCTCCTTGTTCAAATCCAGCCCCAAAGGATATCGCCTCGCCGCCTAAGGACATATTCGTACTCCTTAAACGAAAAACAATAAGGTTAACTGGAAGACATCCCTTACAGGCATAAGTTCGCCTTTGTACATCGTTTTTGTGTTTCTGTTTCTTTTTTTGTTTTGTTATTTTCTGTTTGTGCAATAAAGAGTTTGAATACATACATACATATACATACAAAAACAATGCAAAAAAATTAAAGCTCTCCGATACGAGTATTCAGACTGAGATAAATGAATCGGTGTTCCAGAAATTAAAAGACAGGGTGTCTGACATGCCAAGACATCACCGACATTGCAGCGTAGTTTTCGATGAAATTACCATTTTAACCGGTTTAAATTACGACGCAAATAATGACATCATTTCTGGATTTTTGAACGATGGACAGAATCGAGGCCAAAAGTTTCGTGGCCACGTTTTAGTTTTCATGATACGAGGCATTATTAAAAGGTACCTTTGTCCTATTGTTCTTGAACCACAAAAACTCAAAATTTAAAAACGCATTACGAGGGGTGATCCATAAGTTTTGAGAATCAGTAAAAACCAACTACATAATGATATTCTTTTAATGTGGACTATACCATGGCACTAATGAAACTTAAATTAGAGTTTTTTTTTTAATACTTTATTCATTTGTTTTACTGTGATAGCTAAACAAAAAACATTTTACAAGACGGCAAAAATAAGAGTTAGTTTTGTAATAATTTGGAGCTGTGTGGAAAAAGTTCTGGTACACTAATAAAAAATATTGTTATTGAAAATGAAACCTTGACTTATCATTATGATTTAAAGGATAAATAAGTTATCATTGCAGTGGTTCTTTTATCTCCAGCTCTATCATCAAAATATAGGGTGGTTTTTTCGGCCTTTTCCAGGATTATTGAGGCCTACAAATAAATTCTGCGACATTAGTTTTTAGCAATTGAGTTCAAATAATCTAGGAGAGTTATATAAGAGAGCTGCTCGTCGACTAAAGATCAGAACTGATAACCGCTCTCCCCGTTATTTAGCCCTAACTTTCGACTACTAATTCTCATTCACTAATGTTCAAAAACAACTACATAAAAATCACGAGCTGGTGATGACATAGTGCAGGTACAAAATTTGGCCATTTAGACCTCCAAAAGTAAAATTATTTTTATAGTGGTAAAATAAAACAATTGAATGACGTTAATACGTGTTCGGAAATATAGAAAGTGTGCTCATTCCAATTAAAATATAACGATTTACATATCTCCCATTTTTAGTACTGATTATCAAAACTTTTGGATCACCCCTCGTACCTACCTTCCTGCCTACTAATTTGTTTAGTTAGTAGGTACTATCTCTCTGCCAAAGAAAATTAAAATCATAATTACCTAGCGTTACTTTTACTTCTTTCGTGGACGAAGTGAGGTTTTTAAATCATTAATAAAACAAAACTGTAAGGTAAGTTATACACTAAATGATGTAGACTCAAATAGTGCATTTAACATTTTAAGAGAGAAACCCGTACCTGGCTAGAGCTCATGAAGTCCCGTTTGCTAATATTAGGAGCTTTTCCACCGGTGATTTGAGGCAAAAAGAGGCGAGAAATCTCTTCGTCCCATGTTCACCAAAAAATTCTGTTAGCTTGCTTAGGGTGCGCCAACGTCGTCGCGTTTCCCATACAGAGTCAATAAACACTAATATTTAAAACGGTGTTATTCTCTTTGGCTTCTTATCGAACGGTAGGTCAAGCAAGCGAAGTCATGCGCGTGACTTTTAAGCGACCTAATTCGGTGGTGTTTAGCCTAGTTGGTAGCTGCCTATGAAGCTGGCGGTCCCGGGTTCAGTTCCCGGTATGGGCAAATATTTATCTGATGAGCGCGAGTATTTGTTCCTGAGTCTTCGAAATTCTTTACAAAAATGGATGGGTGGATGAAAGGATGGACAAATAATGGGTGGGTGCAAGAGTGGAAGGACGTAGGGTCGGAGGAACAGGCCAATGAATTAATGAACGCAAGAATTGATCTATTCACAACTTGAGATCGAGCAAGTATGTCGAATAATAACTTTACGCCACAATTATCTTATTGCAGGATGTCGCGAGCTTATTTATTTATGTTGGAAACGCGCCTCTTGCGGAGACAGATGCGGATGAAACACCGTCTCCAAATAAGGGACCTAAGCAATCCCTTCGAGTTTCATAATTAAATAATAACTTTACGCCACAATTATCTTATTGCAGGATGTCGCGAGCTTATTTATTTATGTTGGAAACGCGCCTCTTGCGGAGACAGATGCGGATGAAACACCGTCGCCAAATAACGGACCTAAACAATCCCTTCGAGTTACATAATAAAATACACCCCGATTTTTATATACAGTGTGTCCCTGGATAAAGTCGACGAGGAATGTAAAAAGATACAATTTCACCAACAAAAAAATAAATTGGTGTCCTTTTTTGAACCCTATCGGAACAAACAGAAATATCTCGCCTCATATGAGGTCTATTGAGATGAAATAAACGGTTTTTTAATCCCAGAGCATTTCCTGTGTCAAACAAAGGAAAAATACTAATAAATACGCGATTATGGACATTAATTAACAATTAGGTTACCTGTGTTTTAATTTCTTAGATAATATATTATTGAGGATAATTCTGGAATTTTCTTTTCAGCCACATACCACTCAAGATAATTCTGCTACATTGACTGAAAATAGGCCAGATCTTACTCCTTTATGTTTATTACGTTTTATGGACGCCGATGAAGCAGTGGCTGCGTTTGAAAAGGCCGACGAATACACCCGTAAGGACGAGTGGGCAAAGTGCTTTTCTCTGTGGTTCCTTCAGATGCTGCGATGTATTGATGTGAATGGACACTATTTTGATAAGATATAATAAAACGAATAACTTGCTAGTTTGCTCAGTTTTTAATATTCTAAGAACTTTCAGTTTGACCCTTGTATAAATTACATTGATTGAGCTATATACTACTTTGCTTTATTCCTTTTCAGCCTTTTGTCTTTTTTAGGGTTCCGTATTTTTATAGCATTATTTCAGTATATATATGAAACGGTTATACTACAACCTAGAATTATATTAAATTGTAACATTTGCCATCATGGCCCTCATGCTAATGAGTATCCAAATCAAAATTCTTGGTACAAGCATGGTCTACCTATTGGACTGCTCCAAGTAGATCTACAGAGAGACTGTTTTACTAGAAAGCCATGGTTTGCCAAGACTTACGTAGAGATACATCCCAAAACAATATTGTTCCACACTTATCCGTATGCGGCTTGGTCAGTGTTGTACAGCCTCTCATCTAGTCAAAATTCATATTCGGGACTCCTCATTGTGCGAATGTGGTTTGGATGAGGGAGATCTCAATCATATCTTTTTTAACTGTCCGCTATATGACAACTCCAGCTTATATAATGAGCAAACCTCGAAGTCGCGGTGGCACAAATAAAATTTTGCTAGGGACTTCCACGCGATATTATTTCATCGATAAATTGGACTTTCTTATGACAATAGTTATGTTATGACTATGAGATGACGTATGTTATTAATATGCAACTTGCAATACCTATTAAACTGTATCATTTATACAGTATGAAGATTGAAGTACGTAAAGGTCGATTAAGGAAGATAACGGTTTTCATACTTTATGGATGTAGGTACCCAACTAGCACACTAGCGTTAAAATAACCTATATATGATCTGTATATCAGTTCCATTCGAGTATAAAAGTGTTATCACATACCTGTACAACAGAGTTATAGCATGCTCTAACTCACTTATACCCACGAAAGAGGCCCACAATTTTACAGGTAAAAGTTATAGAACGCCTATAGTACGGTGATATAAGGGTAGTAAAGCACCTGCAAGAGAGCGTCTATTCAGTGTCAGCTACTACTTTAACCGTTATTACTGTTGTATAGTGGGGTTAGTGAAAACTATGGGAGGCAGGAGAGCATCGGATAAGAATGATTTGCCACTTGAAACTTTATTAGACCTATTAAGAATAGTTGGCTGACACCTTGGCTTGTATTAGTTATTTAAAATGAACTCAGGTAAGTGTGTTACCGTTTTGTGAGTGCATTAGTAATAAACTGTTTAATTTTTAGTGTACGACTAGTTTGAATAAGTCTAAGTAATAAATATGTCTTGACTCATCCGTTACAGAATATGGCGACAAATAATTGACAGAAAAAGTGATAAAGCAACATCAGTAAGTATTCAAGTTATTTTTGTTTATGTAGTGATAAAATTACTGCTCTTGTGATTTTACGGTAATGTATACCATGTTTCTCATCTCAATTTTAACGCGCCTAAGGTCTATCAAAGATTTAAAAGAAAGTTATGACAAACATAACAGATGCCTCAAACTAACAATATTATTTACTAGTGCTTCCTGAGCAAAATTAAGTGGTGGTATTCATGGAACGCTTGAAATAGTATAAAAAATAGTATTTGGTGGTCAAATGTTCAATTACTCAAAGTAATATTTATAGTTAGTTCACCAAAACAATGGCGAACTTACTTTAAGTATTAAACCTTCACTTAACTCATTTATAAAACTCTTTGAATTACAACATCGGTAGTCAAGAATATTGTGCAGCCTTTGGTACACGTACCAGCGTTATAGTAGACTTAGCTAAGTACGTTAACTACAGTGAAGACAATACAACCGGCTAAGAATTTAACAACCCGATTCGATTAGGGTTCTTTATCAAAATAATGAAAACCTTCAAGTACAAACCTACTTACCTAAGTAATCGCACAAAACAATTTTCTATTGTTTTCTGGTATTCTTAAAACTAGAGTATTCTATAATAATCTATTGTATTAATCTATACTAGGTAAGTACCTAATTTATTTATGTTGAAGAGTTTGTATAAAAAAATGTTCTTTCTTTTTCAGAATTGTCTGTGGTTCAATAAATTCTATGACTTGAAAAAATCTACAGATTTTTTGTTTTGTTTGTGTTTGCGGCAAACACCAAGCATGTGGATACGACTTTAAGGTATTGTCTTCTGACGTGGCAGCACTGATTTAGTCAGTCAGTCGCTGATAGTCAACGCGGACGGACGGCGTGTCTGATGAGTGGCTCGTGCCGAATGTATCGACTTACTTTCGTATATCCGATTCACTTACAAGGTCAGTCATTCAATACGATTTATTATTTATCTTTACTCAATATAGCTTTATACCTAGTGTTATTTGGTTCTTATACCGAAATATACGTTTATAATAAACAAAACGATCACACACGCCGCCGCGCGGCTTTCTTTGAGTAGGCAGGTATACCTATACTTATGGGCAGCACGCGCCGCGCGGCATTACGCAAAGAACTTTTTAGCTACCTACCTGTATCACACTCACACGATATCTTATTGGCAACAATGCTGCTGCTTTTTGAAGGTAGATAGTTGGTGTTCTAAGTATTATTATTATTGTTTCAGTATGCCGTTCAAAGTGGTGCAAACTTTAGAGGGAAAAATAAATAAAATATTTACTGTTCCGTCAGGATGGGAATCTGAAAACATTCTAAGATATCCTAAACAATACATATCTAGATACATAAAAGATGAAAATTCAACGCCATTGGTAGAGTGGGAAGTGATAAAATGCAAAGTGAAACGGAGCAATATCGCAAGCTATGCAGCTGGAGAGCGGATTGTGTCAGAAATGCTGAAGCACAGCGATACGGATGACGATGTTGCTAATTATCAACAGGCGCGACGTCCACAACAGACAACAAAATCGTTGAATCTAAATTCAATGGCAGGAGAAATGGTATGAACATCAAATTAATTGAAGGGGAATTACTATGACATGGCTATGCAAATTAGTTTAAGACGAGTGTAAGGGACAGAGCTATTGCAGTTATACGGGTCTGTCCCTTACGTACACTCGTCTTAAACCGAATACGGTAGTTGACTCTGTATCAAATCAAGAACTTTTATTGAAACGTCAAAAACGATTGCTAGTATGAAGTTTGTATGTCACTATTTTTAGTGATCAAACGACTTTCTTTTTTTTTCTTTTTTTATTAATTAAAAATAGACTGAATTGCAAAAATAAGCTAAAACTTACTTTTTTCGTGTATTTTTTAATGTTTGGTTTAGAAATAGAGTAAAATATTTTATTTTAGACATTAGTCAAATACATTGCATAGCCACGTCATGGTACCAAAAGAAGTAAAATTATCTAAAGCAACTTTCAACGTTATATCCAACACATAGTTACCTAATAAGTACTTATGAAAAAAAAATAGGAGTTTGTCGTATAGAAAATGTTGATTGTAAACATGATTCTTTCGGATTGTTACACCCTTTCTGTTACATTAGTAATCAGATTGATCAGGAATGGTACAATGATCCTTTTTTTTACGAAATTGAAAATCGAGTTTATAGTATGAATTTGACACCTTAAATGTTTTTAGAAGATTTAATTTCATGCAAAATGTTGATGTTATATTTACATTAGGTATTTGTTTTGTTTCAGATAGGCAATAATGTTTTGAGTAATTATAACACAGACCAGTCGTCATCGCCTGCTAACTTGCTGAATGAATTCAATTATAATGTAGATTATTTCGCGGAAACTGAAGCAAATTCATCAAAGACATCTCAAGTTTCATTAGACAATATTACCCCTCTGCTGCAAGATAATTCAGTAACCTTTGACGTCAATAAAATATTTGAGAACCAGAAGTCAATATTAGATAACCAAGCGACCATTTTGAGCCAAATTCTCCAAAACCAACAGCTGCAACAAGATAATAACACAGCAATGTCAGCAATCAGCGCGCAGATTCAATCTATGGCCAAAGTGCACAATGGTTTGATTCAAAAGGTGTCTGCTTTTTCTGTACAACTGGAAGACGCGGTTTCCCAGATAATTTCATCATCTAGTCACGATTTGCCTACTTTGAATAACAGCAAAGGCCTGATTGAAAATATTCCAATATCTGTTAAGCCAGTTGACAGCGCTCAGGATTTAGATGCACTTGAAAAACAGTTATCGGATACGAACAACAGAAACCGTTTGAAAAATACATATTCCATATTGTGTTCTGGAGGTAAAGCTTTGGATTGTGCGTATTTGCTTGTTGATATTATGTTTACAAGGAAATTTATTTCCCAATGCTCATGGAGTGGAGGCAGTAGAGGTGAAAATTTGAAAGTTCCTTTAAAAGGTTATAAGCATGTTTTATCATTTTTCTGGCAAATGATACACTCTTGGGACGAGACATATACGTTACACGATAATGAAGCTTTTTTTTAAACTATTTTAAAAAATGCCATAAAAAGAAAAATGGCAAAACTTGAAAGAGCTTCAACATCGAGACAGCGTTCGAAATCAGGAAAAAATTCAAAACGGATGAAGTCTTGCCAAGAAAATGCGACAGTAACAACAGAAAATGAAGTTTGCATTGCTTACGGAATTGAGAATAAGAATGTCGAAAAAAAAAACACAGAGAAAAATGAAGAAAGAAATGAACCACAAGGAGAAAACACAGAAGCAAATAAAGAAAGGAATGAATCAGAAAAAGAAAACACAGAGAAAAATAAAGATTTTTATAAAAATAGTTCAATAGATACAGGCAATTTTAATAGAAACATCGAAAACGAGACAATATTAAATGACAAAGACACTAAAGAGTGTCAATCTGAAGAAGAAGAAGAGTCACTGCTTTAATCACTATTTTAAGAACCTCCTACGGTTAAGGGCAATTCAATTTTGATATTGATACTCGCTGTCTGATTTTAGTTCCTATTACGTGTGATATTAAAACAATATAAATATCAAAGTGCTCGTAACTGTACATCCTCTTGTTTTTCATTATAATAATTGAACTGTAATATGAGGCTGATTGAAAAGAAGTTCCTGAATAATATGAATAAATCTTGAAAATATTATATTTTTAAGGTAAAATTTATTATGTAAACTAATCTTGTAGTACCTAAGTTAAACGTATACTTATAAGTACGACTTACCTACCTCAAAACAAAATGCTTTAAGCAAATAACTTAAATATTTGGTAGCTACCATTGGTAGTTCTGCTAAAATAACTTTGTTGATTAATTTTGTATCTCTTTATTTTTGATAAGTACATAGTTAGATTTTATTTTGTTAACAATTTTGTTATTATAGTTAATATTGAGAAAAGTTAATTTCAATGTTCAATTGATTGAATAAAAAAATAACAAATTAAACCTTGCTTATTATTTAAGTACGGTCGGCCTTATAAATTTAAGTTGTAAATAGAACGAATGGCCCTTTTTTGTAACACAAGTATAGTTGTATGTCAGCTGCCTTACCCCAAACCAGAATACCGTACGAAATAACACTATGAAAAAAACTATAATAAACTAAGCGAGCTGTCTCAACAACATTACATTGGTAAGTTGCCTGATTTGTTGCCTGATGGATGACTTTAACTAACGTTCCCCATAAATATTCAGTTTTTTTTTTAAACTGAGTGATTTAAGTACTTTAACAATAGAAACTGAATCTACGTGGGTAAAATCAAAGCTTACATTACATTTAGTAACATTAGCACAAATACATTTTTGAGCTTTAATCGCAGATAATTGAAGACATTTCGTTGTATTAATGGCTATGGTGGAGAAATAATCTTTAAACGCTCTTCAAAGGGTGACAAACAAATCAGGGATTATCAAGAGTTTTAGATTTACCCGTTTCTCTATTTATAATTTTCCACACTGTTTTTACCGTATTATCAGAAGCTGTGAGTTTAAGACTTAAAAAGTTTGACTTAGCAGTTAAGCAAACTTGCTTGAAGGTCCTCGAATAATTCTTAACGTAAACTAAGAAGTCAGAGTTCTTTTTCTCCTCCATCTCTCTCTATATAGTTCATAAAGCCTATTTCTACTTCTATGAATGCCTACAGTAGTAGCCCATTCACTAAACTTAGTTTTTGACCCAGAAACAGTTATCATTAATATCATTATGTGAAAAGGATAAACCACAGATCGGCTGACTGTATCTACAACGTATGCAGTAATGGTAAAAAGTACATTATATTTTTATGGCTTACACAAACTAATTTACATTTAATTTCAGTTGGGCCCATTACTATATCATTATCAGAAACGAGATAAGGTTCTTTAACTTTATACATACTTAAGAATGATGATTTAATAGGTTTGTCAAATATAATATCTTTGTTCAAAATTTTTTGACCATGTATTATAAAATTGCTTCCACTACCACAAGACAAGCCTTTCACTTCAAAAATTTCTTCTTTGTTACTCATAAAATACTTATCTTTCGCCTTTAAAGAAAGCACAAAATTCTCGAAGTGTAGTATGGGATTATTTTTAGTGACAGTCAAATACGGTACATTTTTCATGGATTTGACTGTCACTAAAGGGATTGTACCTTTAGTCGCTGAGTACCTAAAACGCAGTCTGCCAATTTCGCGTTATGCCAAAATGTCATTTAAAATAATCATTTCGACTAAGTAGGTTTTTGGCTATGTCGCAATAGGTCTAATCCCCGTATTGCCTACTTAGCGATATGACTATGTCGCAGTAGGTCTAATCCCCGTATTGCCTACTTAGCGATATGACTATGTCGCAGTAGGTCTAATCCCCGTATTGCCTACTTAGCGATATGACTATGTCGCAGTAGGTCTAATCCCCGTATTGCCTACTTAGCGGTATGACTATGTCGCAATACGTCTAATCGCCGTATTGCCTATTTAGCCATATGACTATGCTGTGATACGTCTAATCCCCGTTTTGCCCATTTAGCGATATGACTATGTCGCGATAGGTCTAATCCCCGTTTTGCCCATTTAGCGATATGACTATGTCGACATTTACAAACTCCTTTATCACAGTATTTTCTCTTTTGCATACTGGCCACTTGAAACTGAAGTGTTTAATCTTCAACTATTCTACTTATGATAAATAACAAAAACTATGTGTCATTCTTACACAGTTCGAATTGGAATTTACAATCATACCTATACGTACAATGGAAGCTAAAGAGAACATATTTTTTATTAAGAATAAAAAAGGTTCGCATAATTTATTGCTGAACGGTTTTGCATACACGAAAAACAAGTCGAACAATGACGGGTCCTCGCTCTGGCGGTGTGCTAACAGGACAAAATGCAGTGCTTCTTTAAAACTGAATGGAGAAAACCTGGTTTTAAAAGTAAGTGACAAATATGTATGCGTAGCAAATTATGCTAAGAACAAAATATCAATCATAATTGACAAATGTAAGCAGGCGGTGTGCGAAACGTTTGGATCTGTACCAGAAATTATTGAAAATGTGGTACTAAATGCATCAGATACTTTTATAGATGAAGATATAAACGAGGCAGCCCTTTTTAAAACAAAAAAGGATTCTTTATATCGTACCAGGAATAAATTTTTAGAAGTTCAAAAAACGAATTGTTCTTTAAGCGAAATCCAGGTGCCAAATATAATTGCTCAGAATTTTCTTGTATGCAATGATGGTAACGATGGGAATAAAATATTGGTATTTTTAAGTCCATTGGCCCGAAAAACATTGAAAATATTAGCGAACAGTGACACACACTTTTACGGTGATGGAACGTTCAAAAGTGTACCGTTGTTTTATCAACTATACACGGTTCATGTAAATTTGAATACTAGCAACAATGATTCTGTAAATATAGTACCTGTTATATTTTGTTTGTTGCCGAACAAGACCCAAGACACGTAGGGGAAGATGGGGTGGCTTCGTACAAAGGGAGCATTCGTACAGTGGTCATATCTCGACTATACAACATGCTGAAGCGTTCATATTTGTATGCGTTACTGCCGCTCATATGTATAGGCTACCCTCAAAAAGCGATGGCAGTGCGGCAGCAGATTTCGCCAGAAATAATTAATATGTGTTTTCGCGACCCTAAAGTAATTTTTGGTTCTCTTTTTAATGCGTCTGTCTCTAATAAGTTTTACGCGAATAAGAAAAAATATTTTTATATAGTTTGTAATTGGATGCTTGAGATTAATGTGTAAACAATGGTTTTGGGATTACTTTAACAGTTATTTTTTATATAGATTTTTTTTCGGATCGTTTTGGTTGGGGTACCTTCGTACAGTCAAAATGTATGTAATTTTATACTGTACGAATGCACCCCATGAAAGTAAAAAAAATGTATATCAAGAATAATTATAATCACAAAACCAGGTCAGTAAGATATGCCTAAAAAGTAGCTGAAACAGGTGAAATAGCTGAAAATCCAATGAATCCTGGGAAAAAACGAATAGTGTACGAAGCCACCCCACGTATAGGGTGCATTCGTACGTTTCCCACTTTTTTGGAAAACCATTATATTTTGGCACAGTTGCTTTGTATCCAAACTGAAATACACAATTATTATAGCCAAATAAGTGGAAGATGAAGTAACATGCATCTCATTTAAAAATAGCGGTTAGATTTTTTTTTTCAAGGCTTAGAGTTAAAAGTGTACGAAGCCACCCCATCTTCCCCTACATTAGGGTTTTTCAATTAATTAAAAACGAATTGCAGATTGATTTCAAACAATTTAAAACTGACTACGAAATAGCACAAATTCAAGCCTTAAAAGTTGTATTTCCAGGCATAGTCATTACTGGATGCTATTATCACTTTTCACGAGCCATATGGAAAAAAGCAGAAAACTTGGGTATTTTGGACACACCCGCAGGAGGTACAATTACTAAAATGTGTGCTAACCTGCCACTAGTGCCGACAAATTATATTTCTGAAGTTTGGCAAAATATTAAACAGTTACAGCGTGATGAACCTTCGGAAGCCATGACTAAATTTGAAAATTATATGGAAAAACAATGGATGGGCCAACTAAATGAAATTAAAAGCTGTGCCAATGAAACCCATAGAACCAATAATAGTTTAGAGGGATGGCACAGGCGTTTAAATAATCGTATGAAGGGCAAGCCGACACTAATAAATTTTTTGTTCGAATTGAAAAAGGAATCGCAGTGGCAAAATTTAAAGTTGAAGCAAGATATATTTGAAGGCAATGAGAGAAAAAAAATGGATATCCATTTTAATTCAAGATACAAAAAAGAGCTCAGCAAGTTGCAGGAGGGCGACATTTCAGCTTTTTATTTTTTGAAAAGCATTATAAAAATCAAGAAAGAACTCCTGTGTCTCTATAATGATTAAATTTATAAGTCAAGTGATATAAATAAGCAAGTGCACTTTATGTTTATAAGAATAATGAAGCAATGGGTTTTGGTTTCCTATTAATTTTGTGTTAAAATATTAAATATAGGTACTTGATTGGAGTTGTTTTTTTTCTAAAGTAGTTATCTCCTACACTAGCGAGAAAATCAAAAATCCTTAACACTTTGGTAAGCGTCAGAACCCCAAGACCACTGAAGATAATTTTGATGTTTAGAAAATACCAAAATACCTATTTGGTAACATTTTTTTCGCTAACAATCGAGGTACTAATTATTTGAAGTACCAAATAGTAACAAATGGATAGAGAATTTTGGCATTTTCTAAACATTAAATATCTCCAGTGGTCCAGGGGTTCTGACGCTTACACACTTGGGAGACCTTGTCGACCGTAGGCGTCAGTCCTTGCAATGTCAAAGCAATCTATATGCTGGTGCTGTCAAGTATGGTGTATTTTGGTCCAAGAAAAAACGACATGGCATGTTTTATTATTGACTGCGGGATCACTGAGTCTCATAATAATATAACTTTACTTTTAATAACTAACAATTCAAACTAAAATTTATACAAATAACTATACAGTTTTTGTTAAACGTTACCTTATTGGCCTTTAGCGTAATACACGCCTAATATAAAAATATAATAACCTAACTCGTGACTTGTTCCTTTTTCAAAAAGCGTTCAAAGGGTTAAAATGTTACGATTATTACCTAGACAGTCGCATCCTTACCTTACAGGGTAGCTAGTGTTCGCGGTCCCACCGCTTTTGTACCCTAAACAGGCTCGCAATTCGCCAACTTGAACTAAAGCTCAATATACCTACCTCGCCCTTATAACTAATACGCACTAAACCTAAATCTCAATTCGCCTACTTCGCTCATGAACTAAATCTCAATTCGCCTACTTCGCTCATGAACTAAATCTCAATTCGCCTACTTCGCTCATGAACTAAAGCTCAATTCGCCTACCTCGCTCATGAACTAAAGTTCAATTCGCCTACCTCGCTCATGAACTAAAGCTCAATTTGCCTACTTCGCTCATGAACTAAAGCTCAATATACCTACCCCGCCCTTGAGCTAATACGCACTGAACCTAAATCTCAATTCGCCTACCTCGCTCATGAACTAAAACGCAATAGGTCTAAATATCAATATGCTAATAACTGGTTAGGTCTAGGCATAACGCGAAATTGGCAGACTGCGTTTTAGGTACTCAGCGACTAAAGGGGATTGTACTTATCTCACACATTCTCTTAGCAACTTGTGCCAGTGGCTTATCACCCTGTCTTAACATTCGTTTAATTAAATATAATTGATTCTCAAATGGATACGCATTAAACGTATAAAGAGGGCCAAATTTTTCAACTTCGTCTACGACATGGAGCAAATTATGTACGTTACTTGTGATATAATGAGAGCCATAGAAATATTTATATTGATCTACAAAATGTTCAAGCATTTTCCTAGCAAGCGGTAGAAAGTTATTGTAACATTCACTAGAACATATCGTGATAGAACAAAAAATACTCAAAAAATGTTCAACAACATCACCACGAAGAATATCTGGCAATATAATTACGCTCAAATAATGAAAAAATGTTCTAAATTCACTTGCTTTCCAATATGCGACACAATCAATACTTCTTACTGCCCTGTGTATCTCAGTCGGCAATTTACATTTTTTTAAAAAAACGTCTAGGTTTTCAATGTCTCGCGCACACAGCTTAGTCATATATGTTCCAAAATTGCCGTCTTTCCACCCAATCAGAAGCCTCTTCATTATACCTAAGTCTATGAGATGCAAAGAATCCGCAACTGGGAAATCTTCTACCATATCAACTGGCAATTGTAGTAAGGGGGAATCTACTTTATGATGACCTCCGTAAATTTTCGCCCTAAAATTTTCATCTGATCTTGGAGAACCATTCTTTGTAGAGAAAACTACAGTATGCGAGTATTCTCCTACCGTCGTACATTTCAAACAGCCATGTTTTCCGTTAAAATTACATACACCTGAAAAAAAGTATGTACCTGCGTTACACATTGAAACATTTACCCAATACCATTTAAACTTAGAAATAAGATTAACGGCAGAATATTGTCAAACTTTTTTGAGACTACTTAACTTTTCGTAAACAGTGATTTAATTTTTTTCTGAATCAATATCGTGATTTCAATAAAAAAATAATTTACGTATTAGGCCGTTCGTTAAAAATCTTTTTACCTTTACCTTTAATGAAAGCCCTTGCTGGAGAATCGCAAACAAAACATCTGATTTTCACAGAAACATTTTTCTCGTTTATACTTATTCCATTATGAAGTAACGATTTCATTTCAGTTATAAAATCGTTTAAATATTCTTCTAATTTTTTTGGTTTGCCTGTACCGTAGTAGATACCAATCACGAATATATTCCCTTCCGCATTAGCAAGTATTGGCCAAAACTCCTTTTTGGCACTCTTAAATATTGGTAGACCATCAAAATTAAAACTTAGACGAATGCTATCAGGAATGGACGTCATATTCTTAAGAAGTTTAGTTAAAGGGTCAATTATACCATGATGCCAATATTGTCCTCCTTCAATATTTTTAATAGTAATTTCTTTTGGAGTTCCCAAAACTGTTCGTGGGTCTTTTGGAAGTAACAATGTAGTAGGACTAACATAGCTTTCATTCAAAATCAACAGCAATTGTTTAAGAGCAGTTTGGGTAATATTGTTTTCTATAGACCAGCTTTTTAATTTATTTATAAGTGCAGTATGTTTTTCGTATTCACTAAATTTGTCTTCCCCTTCTTCTTCGTTTTCTGAATCACTAAGTGGAATTGAATCGAAAAAATCGAAATTTACTTGATCTTCTTCATATTTTTGTTGTACGGAACCCTGTTGTGTCTCCACTCGATCTTGACCATTATTATAATCACTATTTATATCTTGACTCGGTAGCGAATCTTGTTTATTTTCCGTAGTGGTTTGTCCAACATCATCACAACTAATTGACTTATTTTTGTCAGTCGTATCATTAGTAATAAATGATTTAAAAAAAATGCAACTGTCCCGCTTTATCCTTTTTTTCACTGCACCCGTTTTTTTTTGCGCACTCCAAGATCGTAATCGTTTCATTTTAAAGTAACTTAATAAAACTTAATAGAAGGATTTCGTTTAGTTTCTAAATTGCACGTGTTTATTTGATAAATGCACAATTAACTTTACCTTATATACGCTATTATAAAGTGTTAATAACGACCCATAAATGCGTTGCTCAACATCAATACCTTTAGAACGTCTTTAAAGGAGACTGCCTAACACAATACACTTTAGTTAAATTCCTTTATTACCGGTTAAACCTAGATAAAGGAGTTGTTCGACACTTTTAGCATCTCGTGTTACTAAACTCTCGACGAACTCTTTTTTATAACCCATACCTGCACTTATAGTCAATATAACACCTAAAGATATATAAGACACTTCATGGCAACAACTAAACAACAATATGCGTTAACAGGAGTCAGCGAACACTGTTGTGTAGACATAGGTGTCACAGACAGGTTAAAGCTATACCATCTTAAGTATACTTGCTGTAATTATCACTATTTTAACTCTCAAAGCTGTACTACATCGTCCATAAAAGTTCTAGTGCCACTGTTGGAGTTTAATTTGTAAGCTAACTCCTCTATATCGACTTTAGTTAGAACTGAGATAATTGTAACTCTGTAATATCGCTTAAAGTTCTAAAAAAACCTGTAACTGACACCAAAATGTTAGTTGGGTATTGACGTGGCGTTGACATAATATGACGATCTTGTCAGAGAATCGATGGAATTAATTTTACGCGTAAAATGCCACCTAGAAAACAGTGTCGTGAAAATTTATTACGTTCTTGGCTAAAAAACTCTCCGGATTTACGCATACGTGGATCTAAGATATTTTGTACTAAATGTGAGATAAGCCTCGTAGCTAAGAAATATAATGTCAAGAAGCATTTGAATAGTGAAACACACATTAAAGGCACCCACATGAAAAATCGTTCGTTTTATATGGAATTAACAAAATTCTTGGTAACATGTAACATTGCGTGGCATCAATTAGATAATCCAAATTTTTGTTTATTTATACAGAACTGTATCAACGGAGAATACAAGAATTCGTCCGTACCTTCGGAATCATATATAAGACAGCATTATCTTCCGAAAGTGTATAACGAATCCATGCAAAATATACACTCTGAAATTACAAACAAATATATATATGTGACCGTTGACGAAACGACTAATGCGAAAGGAGAACAAATTGCAAATGTTTTAGTTGGTAAACTTGAAGACGAACCGAGCAGGCCACATTTAATTGCAAGTAAGGCGTTGCGTTGGACAAATAGTGATACAATAACGCAATTAGTTACAGAGTCTCTCCAAAATGTATTGGGTGCAAACCAGTCTCACAAAGTTTTACTGTTGTTAACCGATGGCGTGCCTTATATGGTTAAAGCTGGGAAAATTTTAAGCCGCGTTTTCTGTAACATGACCCACGTGACATGTCTAGCACACGGTATTAACAGGGTTGCAGAACAAGTGCGGCGTTTATTTCCTCGCGACAATGATTTGATATCTAGTGTGAAAAAGGTGTTCCTCAAGTCACCAAAAAGGATTAACACGTTTAAAAGGTTGTTACCTAATATCCCACTACCACCAAAACCAACAATTATCAGATGGGGCACATGGTTGGAAGCTGCACATTACTATTTTAAATACCATAATGAAATTAAAGAAGTAATTGATACATTCAATGGATCTGGTTGTTCATCAATTCGTAAAGCCAAAACTTCATTAAATGCACCTGATATACACGAGGATCTAAAATTCATTGCAGAACGTTTATGTACGCTTCAAACATCTATTACAGCACTGCAATCCCCAATTTTGACACTAGACACAAGTATTAACATAGTGAATAACTTAAAAAGATAGCTGTCGACAGTATTTTTACACAATAAAGGTAGAATCGTTTATGATAAATTTAATCAAATTATTAAGAAGAATATTGGATTTAATACTATGGTTAAAATAAATAATTTAAATAATGGCGAGGATGTTGAAATATCCCCAGGAAACAGATTAGCAACAATGAAGCACTTTAAAAAAAAAAAAAATTTGCACCCATTACATCGGTCGAGGTTGAAAAATCATTCAGCTATTTAAAATGGATATTTTCTCCAAGACGTAGAAGTCTTACACCAGAAAATGCTGAAAAGATATTAATTTGTTATTATGAAAATAGAATTAATTGAAACAATTCAACCTTTTTGTACAAGACCAAATCATATCAGAAGAAAAAGATCTGTCAAGTGTCAGATTTTGTTTAAACATTATTGTGCATGTAAATTTATTGTTTAAAAATATTAATGTGCCCTCTAAATATTAAAAATGATTAATATTACGTTATATGAATGGTCTCAAAAAGTGATTGTCTCTACCTTAATCAAGAAGTTCATTGATTACGTGTATGACAATCATATTCACGAAGACGATGACATTCAAGAAACATTAGACCATTAAGATTATTAGACCTAGTAAGTATCCTGCCATTAAAATTACGTAAGGTTTATCGTTTCAATGTATTAGTTATTTAATAAGGAGATTTGAAAGTATTTTAAATTGATTTCCTATTTTTAGATGGTCGTTTTGAAGGAAAATATATCCGGTGTGGACTTGCCACTTCAACTAAAACGAGATATCTTTTACAATGCGATTGATATTATGGAAGAACATTTGATCAAAAATTACGTCCGTGTACGAGACCGGTGCCACGATTGTCACGCTACGTACTATTTTTTTTTTTGTTTGCAAACATATAAAAAAGAACTAAAGTGCTCTGTTTGCAAGGTAGTGATGTTTAAATCCTTATAAAAAGGGTTTCTTATTCTAGACTGTGACCTCTAACAGTTCCATTTGACACAAGTCATCTGACATTAAAAGGACTATGGTATTACACCAACTGATTACTGATACGATATCGGTAGAAAATTGATTCTCACGATTTCAAGGTACTACATTTATAAGCAAAGTGGCGTATAATATAAAGCTTGCATCAGTGTAGTAATCAGCTTGTGTATTCATTTGTCATGTATCATATCATGTGTCCAAAGGAAACTCACCGATTATAAATATACTTATGTTTAAAATATGACAGAGAAAGTCAATTTTTCGTTCCCAATAAATCGGACTTATTGTAGTCTTATATGTTGATAAGGTACGTTTATAGGTACGTTTGTTTATTACTCATGGTTGTTGTGTTTTGATGTTATGTGATAAGGCCGAATTTCCATACACCGTAAGACCGTAACTTATAAATTATAAATAATAGATCTCGTTCTCCCATCTATTTGGAAACAATGCGTAACAATTTGTATGATATTTGAAGTAGGTACTAAACCCGCTCGGCGCGTCGTAGAGTGCGAACGTGACAATGTGTGAACTCGGAGCGGGGAGGTCAACGACCTCTAATATGTTAAAGTGCGTGAACTGTAATCTGGTTATAAACGAAGTACTATCGTTTATTCAAAACAAGTGCGATGTCATTGGACGAGAACAGTTTGATTCGTCTGTGTGCTACGGCCTTTAAACCGGAGGAGATAAGTGCAGCAAAAAATCTTCTGTTTGAATCAGTTAAAACAAAAAGAAGAAATGTGAACCGAAAAAGGGAAGGTAAAACACAGCGTGAATTGGAGGACATAATATTGATGATACAAGAAATAGACCCGGAAGACTTGCCCATCTTTGTTGCTCGTGACCTTCAAAAACTACCCCCTGTCACCTTTGACCACCTGGACGCGACAAGGCTGTTGAAAGATCTAATCGCAATGAAAAACGAGATTGAGAATATTAAAGATGGTTATGTTCCTATAAATCAGTTTTTACAACTTAAAAATGAAGTCACTAATATGCAAAACGCGTCGGTAGTTAACAATTTTCAAGGTGATAACTTTGTTAATGGGAAACGTGGAGCAAATAATGCTTTGGACAGCTACGAGTTTAATTATGATAGTGGTCCTGTTGGGTTGTTACATATAACAAGAGGGTTATCGACCCACGATAGTGAAAACGTTAATTCCACCTTAGCTAACGAAAATACGTCACTGCGACGTGCCCAGGCGCATCACTCTTCCCTATCGCACGAGCCGCCGCCGCCTTGCGACAATCTACCTGTTTCATCGCGGACAGTAAATCTCGAAGATGGGGTAAAATCTCAAGGTGACTCATCAGAGGCGCTGACTAGTTATGCGGCGTGTTTAAATAAAGCGATCACGGAGACTGCGAGTGATCAGCTGTTGCGTTCGCCGCGGGGCATATTGAATAAGCAGAGTAACGACGAAGAATGGCATCTTGTTCAAAGAAAGAGGTATAAAAATCGCTTTGTAGGTGAAAAAGGTACGTGCGCGGACATGGATGGGAGATTTAAAGCGGCGAACACCAGAATACCCTTCTTTATAAATAATGTGGATAACGATACTTGTGAAAACGATATAGTGTCCTACATAAAGAATAAAACTAATTTTGAAGTCACCCTGCATAAAGTGAAATCCAAGCAACAATAAGAATACAGCTCTTATAAAATGTTTGTACCTAAACATAAAATGAGTCTGTTTATGAATTGTAATCTTTGGCCCGACGGTATAACGTTCCGGCGTTTTATTGAGTTTCGGAAGCGAGAATCAGGCAGTGAAAATAAAAAGAAATCTGAAACTGGCCCGCCTAATTTAAATGTCAATGGATAATACAACCAGTACTGCAAGATTAATAAGTTTTAACTGTAAGTCTTTCAAGAGATCCATAGACTGTGTAAGATTGCTTAGTCAAAATGCAGACCTTATTGCGCTACAGGAAACCTGGATGTTGCCGCACGAGATTCCGGAGCTGCGTAAAGTAAATAGTGAATATACCTATTGCGGAAAATCGTCCGTGGATATTTCGAGTGGCATACTGCGTGGACGGCCCTATGGTGGTGTGGCGCTTTTATGGAGGAATAGCAAGTTTAGTTGTGTATCAGTGATTCCGTGTGAAAGTGATCGGATTATTGCAATAAAGGTATGTGTGTCGGGCCGGTCAATACTGTTTTTCTCTGTATATATGCCTACTGACTCACCTGATAACTTGATAGACTATGTACAATGCCTAAGTGAAATAGTGGCTATAATAGAGAATAATAGCGTTGAAACTGCGTATATTTTAGGGGATTTTAATGCCCATCCAGGGGAACTTTTTGGAAATGAATTGCTTAGTTTTTGTGCGGAGCAGAGTTTGATCTGTGTTGATCATAAAATGTTAGACTTAGATTCTGGTACGTACACTTTTGCAAGTGAAGCGCATGGCAGTCGTAGGTGGCTTGACCACTGCCTGGTTACTGAGGCGGCGTTAAAGTCAGTGTTATCAGTAAAGGTGCACTATGATATTTACTGGTCGGACCACTTTCCTTTGGAAGTTCTGTGTAACTTTGAGTCAGTCTGCCTAACATCTGAGCTGCCGCAAGTTATTAAGTTTGACAGGGTTCTTTGGGGAGATCGGAGCTCGGATCAAATAGAAATGTACACCAAATACTGTAGTGATAAATTACGAAATATCGGGTTTCCACAGGTATTTAACCAGTGTTGTGATAGTATGTGTAATAATAAAAGCTTGGTTCACACTGCAGGGATTGATAACCTATACAATGACATTGTAACAGCGATGCAGGACGCTGCGGTGTTTAGTTACACAGGGCGCCCGGGAGGCAGCAAACCAAAAAGAGGCCGTCAGATCGCTGGTTGGAATAAATATGTACGCGATGCTCACCGGGACGCTCGGCAGAAGTTCTTAACTTGGGTATGTCACGGTCGGCCCATATGTGGTAACATTTATAATGATATGTGGGAGTCTAGAAAAATATTCAAAAGTCAATTAAAATACTGTCAAAATAACCAGGAACTAATTAAAATAAATATACTAGCTTCAAAGCATAAGAACAAGGACTTCAGAGGATTTTGGCAACAAACAAAAAAGTTAGGTTCAAAACCTAGTGTCCCGGTGAGTGCTGACGGCATCAGTGATGCTAAAGACATAGCGAATATGTTCAGGTGTCACTTTCAGGTGGAGTCTCCGCTTAAAGCTGCACAGTGCGATGTTCAGACCGTGGTGTCGGGGCTACCCGAGCGTATCTCAGCAAGTGATATTGCTTTAATAATAAAAGGTATGACAAGGGGTAGGTCACCCGGGCACGACGGTCTCAGCATTGAACATTTTCAATATGCGGGCCAGCACCTCCCGAGGCTATTAGGGTTGTTATTCACCCTTTGTATTAGGCATTCCTACTTGCCCAGTGAGCTAATGAAGACGGTCGTGGTGCCTATAATTAAAAATAAAACTGGAGATATCTCCGACAAATGCAACTACCGGCCGATTTCATTAGCTACAACTGCATCCAAGGTGCTTGACGGTATGCTTGAGGGGCAGCTTAAAAAACATCTACGCCTGCATGATGCTCAGTTTGGGTTTAGACCCGGACTATCGACTGAATGTGCTATCTTGTCCCTCAAACATACCGTTAGGTATTACACCGACAGGAATACGACTGTATACGCTGCTTTTCTTGACCTTTCTAAGGCGTTTGACCTGGTTAGTTATGATATACTTTGGTCTAAACTAAAAGACGCGGGTGTGCCTGGTGAATTGATTAATATATTCAAATACTGGTATGGCCACCAAACTAACCGGGTCAAATGGCTGAACGAGCTTTCTCAGGAGTACGGGTTGGATTGCGGAGTGAGACAGGGAGGGTTGACGTCACCTTCGCTCTTCAACCTGTACGTGAACCAGCTGGTCGATGAGCTGAGTGGCACCGGGGTCGGATGCTCTATAGATGGTTGCAGCGTCAACAGTATCAGTTACGCGGACGATATGGTGATACTCAGCCCATCGATTGCAGCTCTTAGAAAATTATTGGGAGTGTGTGAAGAGTATGCCAAGTTGCACGGACTACTGTATAACGCTAATAAAAATGTATTAATGGTATTTCAACCTAGGAGTCGCAAACTGGTGACTGCGCTGCCTGTGCTACTTAATGGTGTCAGTCTTGCCAGGGTAAAGGAGTTCAAATACCTCGGTCATGTAATTACCGAGGATTTGAAAGATGATAGGGACATTGAGAGGGAAAGGAGGGCGATGGCGGTCCGCTGCAACATGTTGGCACGCAGATTCGCACGATGTAGCATTGATGTGAAGATTACTCTCTTTAAAGCATTTTGCCAAACCTTATACACGTGCAATCTGTGGGTAAACTACAGTATTTTCATTATAGCAAGGTGCGGGTGACAGTTGTCCAAATCACAGACTAGTAAGGCGTACGTGTCGAAATTTGAGTCGATAAAAGATCGGTATTAGGTACATAGTTGAAATGACAATAGAAATATGACATATAATTATTACTTTTTTAATTTTCTAAAAGTTTAACTATACTTTTATTGCCACAAAATAAAAGTCAGTGACGTTATTACAAAAAAAAAAAAATTAATACTTGTTTATGCCTCAGTGGACGCCGGCAGCCATTTTGTTTATGTTGTCAACATTCCGTCAACTCAACGTCAGCGTCAGTACGAGTGCTAGTGCCTTGTATGCGATACGTATTCTCATTCTGTTCCACCCAGTTTTAAATATCGCTGTTATTCTTTGTTGTTTTTGTTATTGTCGTTGATATTTGTTGTTTTGTTTTATAAAAACGTGGTTATAATAACTTTACCATGCCCAAACGAACAAAAAAAACTGTTTTGGGGAGTCAAGCAAGGGAGTTTTTTTGTTCGACTTCGAGATTATTTTGAATGAGAACGTCAAAACGGTGGACCATTATTGCCATTTACTCAAGTTGTGGAGCGAGTAGCTGATGCTCTTGATATTGGACGAAATACTGTTACGCGTATAACACGAGAGAAATACGGTCAAGATGGGATGTCCGAAAATAAAGTGTCAACCCCTAATAAAAAACGGACGAAGGCGAAGCCAATTACCGACATAGATGATTTCACAAAAGATGCCATAAGAAATCACATTTATAATTATTATACAAGGACAGAGATACCAACACTGCAAAAGTTAGCGAAATCGTTAAATGAGGCTGACTTGTATAAAGGAGGAGTTACTTCGTTACGGAAGATTATTAGAAGTATTGGGTTTACATACACAAAAATTAATAAAAGAAAAATTATAATGGAAAGGCATGATATTGCCCTAGCAAGATGCACATTTTTAAGACAGGCTAAGGAGATAACAAATTGGGAGAAAGTCGTATTCTTAGATGAGACGTGGCTTAATGCAAACCATACGGTCGGTAAATGTTGGACCGATAACACAGCAAAATCTAGCACTAAGGTGCCAGAAGGGAAAGGAGAGAGGCTGATAATTTGCCATGCTGGTACAGCAAGTGGATTTGTTCCAAACTGTCTGCTGGCTTTTAAATCAAACAAAACAAACGAATATCATGAGGAGATGAATTTTCAAAAATTTCGAGATTGGTTTATCGGCTTACTAGATAATTTGCACGAACCTACGGTAATAATTATGGACAATGCACCTTACCACTCAGTGCAATTAAATAAACCCCCAGCAAAATCTAAGAATAAAAGTGAAATGGTGAAATGGCTGAATGAAAATGGAGTTTCAGCAGACATGAAGATGTTCAAGACTGAACTTTTTGCTTTGGTCCAGCGTCATAAGCCGCCAAAGCCTACTTATGCACTGGACGAAATGGCAAAAGAAAGAGGGCACCAGGTTCTGCGATTACCACCCTACCATTGCCAGTACAACGCCATTGAGCTTGTTTGGGCTCAAATCAAAGGTAAAGTTTATTGTACTAATTATTTTAGTAATATTAATAATATAGTACAAGGGTATGAATAAATAAAGGGAATAATAATTATATTCTTTTTTGTACTTTACTTTTATATTATAATGATATTGTAAAAATCTATATTAAATGTCATTATTTGTTTTTTAGGTTACGCAGCAAGAAAAAACACCGCTCCACCATTTACAGCCAACAAGATGTTGGGATTATTACAAGAAGCCATCGTCAACGTTCAACCCGAAGATTGGTCAAAAGTTGTAAATAAAACCAAAAACGACATCATGAGTGACTGGGACCGTGATATTCACATTGACAACATCCTGGATTCGTCATTGACTATAACATTATCAACTTCAGATAGTGAATCCAGCGATGATACAAATATAGACGACTCTGATATAAGTCTACATTGTGAACTACTAAGTGAATAAAATATTTTTTGAGAAGTATTTTCTAGTTTTATTTTTATCGACATACTTAGGATTCCATTGTGTCCCATCCCTAAACAAATCTCTCATGTTCCGTTTCATTCATTTGACGTTTATTTCTGGTTAGTAATATTCATGGTTTATTATTGAAAATAAAAACCTAGTAAGTTACAGTTATTCTAATATAATCGTTAATTTTATATTCAAATATTCTAAATTAGTTATATTTTGTTGCAACTGAAATGCTCGCTGCCATATAGTAACGCATCCACACCTTTTTGAGCAAAACGAAACGTAGCATCAAGTGTCACCCGCACCTTGCTATAATGAAAATACTGTATACGCAGCGGGCCTTCAACGCTCTCCGAGTACAATATAACAACGCCTTCAGGTTGTTGTTGGGGCTCCCCCGATATTGCAGCGCATCAGCGATGTTTGCACACGCACGCACGCAGTCGTTCGGCGCGGTGCTGCGGCGCCGGGTCGCCTCGCTGATGTGCAGGGTGCGGGGGAGCGCCAACACCATCCTGATCATCAGTGAGAGAGAAGCCAGACTGTCCTATCCAACGACACTGGGTACAAACACATATGCATGTGCCCGGGGTCCCACAGGGCGGTAGATTTTTAAATTAATTTATTATTGTATTCGTTTTTTATATAAATAGTTACCCACAAATATAGTTTTATAATCCTAATGTACTTACTAACAAAATATGGACACTGTCTGCAATAAACTGTTTTTTTTTTTTTTTTTTTTTAAACACAAGATAAAATACTTTGTTACTTATTACTAATATAAGGTTCATAATTGATTAAATGAAAATAATGTAATGATGTTAATGTACTTCTAGGTTTTAGTTTACTTTGCAAGGAAATTGATGAAATAAAAATTTAGTTGTAAAGGTTGATTTTTATTTGAATTTTAAAATTCCTAAAAATGTCCTAAAAGTTCCTATATAGGTAACATTGTCGGGTATCATCACATTTTAGTTAATTTTCAATTATTCTGTAGGTAAACTTTACAGCTAATATGAAGTGTCACTTCCAAATAAGCATTCAGTTATCGATAAATTTTATATCGGAAGGAAGTCCCTAGTTAATTGACGTTATTGCCACCGCGACTTCGAGGTTTGATAATGAGTTAATTAGACTAAAAGTATATTTTCCTACCCATATGTTGCAACTGTTAAGTTGTAAAGATAAAGAGTTGTTTACTGCTTTACCCGTCTTCTGCCACCATCATAATAGAAAAATGTAGCTATTATGGGTTCGTCGAAAATTACTGTATAGTATAAATATTGGTTTGTAAAACAGGAATAGCAACAATTTAGTCTTCTAAATTTCGCATCCGTCTATAAATACTTTTTTGGTTATTTGAAATCGACATGACACTGGCTAAATGGCTATGCCGAAAAAGCCACAAAAAAAAACAAGATTGCGAACATTGAGGTTAACCATTAACCACGAAATACATCACAGTTATCATGCAGTCAAGAGTAGCGTAAGTAGTTTTCATTTTATGTATTAACATGATTTTCGTGGCACATTTACACTAAGTACCTAAAAACGTTTACATTTCAGTCGTTGCAGTGTATATCAAAAAACTCTTTTTATGGACCATATCGATGGCTGTGTGACTCAAACTCGTATTTGAAATTTTAGCGAAAATGAGGTAATTATACAAAACTATGTAAAATTTTACGATTTACGTTATGGCAAAAGCATACAGGATGAAACACATTTTTTACGTATATATTTGTTGAAAACCCAAACACGTATTTGGTACTGAAACATTATTGTTATGACACAACCTCGTAAATAATTATACAAGTTTGCTGCAACACGTTTTTAACGCAAACCCAACCTACTACTATAATACTTGTGTAAAACTAATGATTCGAGTAATAAATGCTCATACGTCAATGATAATGTTATGCAAAGATTAGAGCACTCTGTACAAATTGATTACATGAAAATAGAAATACATTTCTACACCCTTCATAGTTTGATATTAATTGATATATACTTGTATTCATTATTTTAAAAAGTAGTCTCCTGAATTAAGAACAGACGTCAATCGTAAGTCTTATCATTTTGAGTGGCGGATTTTTTCAAGAAAGAACATATATATTTGTTTTGTTAATATCGCATTGAATGAGTTTCTGGAATAATTAGTTGCAATGTCAGCAAGTTCATAAGAAGGGCCATACCAGCTTATATTGGACGATAGATCGGGATATTTCACAAAGGGCCACTCTTTAATTGATGAAGATTTTGTGGGAGACGTATTTACAGATTATGTTTTGAATAAGAAAACGGGAAATATGGTTCCCAATATGGAAATTCTTGTTGAGTCTGATGGTGATGACTCCTTGGATCGTTTTATTTCTTTTCATGATGTCGAAGGTATACCAGGGACTGCGTGTCAACATTTAGACGAAGAATCGGGAATTACTTCAAGGAAACGTAAACGCAAAAGGTTAGGAGATAAAAATCAATGGAAACGACAAAAAGTGATTAAAGCAAGAGAGCAAGGAAAACCATATTACAGCATCTTGAGGAAGAAAAATCAAACATCGAAAGATTTGGAGCTTCGGAAAGGAAGGAGTTTAAAGAAGGCTTGTACGTCTATAAATTGTTTGAAAAGTACTTCAAAAAACTGTGTCATAATCACAGAAGATGACAGAAAAGACATTTTCAACTACATTTTGGAGCAATATGTCATGGGAACAAAGAAAGGTTTATGTGAGTGCACTTGTAACAAAGGAAACTGTTAATGCCCATTCGAAAAAATCACGTAGAGAACGTACATTGAAATATTTTCTAAAAGTTAAGGATCAAAACGTCCAAGTATGTAAAACGATGTTTTTGAATACCTTGGACATTGGTGAATGGTGTGTATTCAATTGGGTAAAGAATGCTAATTGCCATGGCATAATAAATAAAACGATTGTAAAAAAAAAGACTCGAGGGATGGACACAAAAAAACGTAACCATATTAAAAAGTTTTTAAACAACACACCTAAAATGCCCTCCCATTACCCTCCCAAACAATATTTAGAAATGACTTACTCATCAGGTCGAGATGTGTATCGTGCACTTCAAACTTATGTAAAAGACCAGCACGTGCCACGTAAAGAAATACCGAGTTACGAACTCTTCATGAAGCTAATGCACGAGATGAACATTGGGTTATTTAAGCCCCGCAAAAATCAATGTGACTTGTGCTATTCATTTAAAAATGACAGTTTGTCACTGGAATCGTATAACTTGCATGTGACTCAAAAGGATAGGGCTCATTTAGAGAAAACTCAAGACAAAGCTCTGGCTATCGAAGGCAAATTAAAAGTTTACACAATGGACGTCCAAGCTGTGCAATTAATTCCTCAATTACCCGCTGGTTCTCTGTATTTCAAACAGAAACTGGCTTGTCATCAATTCACTATATATGAGTTAAGTACTAAAAAAGTATCATGTTATGTGTGGCACGAATGCGATGGAGCCATGGATGGCGAAGTATTTTCTTCCTGTATAATAGATTTTTTGGAAAAAAACTGCTTACATGCGGTCTTGCCTATTGTGCTTTATAGCGATGGGTGTTGTGCTCAAAATCGGAACGCCACATTGTCCAATTCATTGTTACATTTTGCCAAATCACATGACGTGACAATCTTTCAAAAGTATCTCGTTAAAGGGCATACACAAATGGAAGCGGATTCTGTCCACGCAAACATTGAAAGGCAAAAAAAGAACAAGGAAATCTACGTACCCGCTAACTACGTACAGATTATAAAAGAGTCCAGGAAAAGAGAATCTTATACTGTCAATTACATAGATTATACGTTTTTCAAAAAGTATTCAATCTTGAAGTACTATAAATCCTTTTGACTCATAAGGACCACTTCCCAAAACGCCCACTTCCCAAATCGTCTACTTCCCAAAATGTCCACTAACCAAAATGTCCACTTCCCAAATCGTCCACTTCCCAAAACGTCCACTTCCCAAAACGCCCACTTTTCGAATCGTCCTCTTCCCAAAACGCCCACTTTTCGAATCGTCCACTTCCCAAAATGTCCACTTCCCAAAACGCCCACTTCCCAAAACGCCCACTTAGTCCTGAACTAATAAAGAATAAAATTCAAGAATGATCCCACCACAAGACCACAGGTGGTCAAATCTTTAATCGTTTATGTTTCTAAATTATCATGTAAGAAGTGTGTATGACAGTAAATATTATAAGGAAGGAAGTACTGGCCACTCATATTATATAAATTAGAAGAAAAATATTCATGACATTGTCAATATCGTGTCATTTCAATAATTCCCGTTTACATGTTGTTGTAATTGAGTGTGACCGATTGTCATTCAACACAAAATTGGATTGCATTGGTAATTGAGTGGACTATAAAATGGATTTAACTATTATTAAGTCCCAAAAAGGGAAGGATTGTGCTTTGCTGGATGGTCATCGCTACCATTTGCAAAAATCTAATCAAAATGGGACATCTTTGTGGAGGTGTGAAAGCCGTAAATCGTGCTCTGCTACTATGACACTTAACCAAAACCGGACAGAGGTTGTGAGGGAGACGAGCCACGCGTGTGTTTCAGACCATATACGAAATAAGATACTACAGTTTATCGATAAATGTAAGCAAGATGTTTGCAACAATATGGAACCCGTTCAGCAAAGTTACGAGAACAATTTAGATAATGAAGGCTATAAGAATTGGATACCGTCATTTTCTGGTACAAAAAGTTCTTTGTACCGAGAACGGGCAAAATATCTTAATGTAAACAAATTGATATATGATAAATTAGAAGAAGTAGTACCTGAAGCCTTTGCAAAAAAGTTTCTTGTGTGTGACAGTGGAACTCATGAAAAAATATTATTATTCTGTTCTCCACTGGCAAGAAAATACATAAGAAATAATAAACTCGGCTCATTCTATGGTGATGGCACTTTTAGGTGTTGTCCATCGCCATTCTATCAATTATACGGCATTCACCTGGACGTAAATTCTAACAAAAGTGCCTCAAACATTATTCCTATAATCCCTATAGTCTATGCCCTACTCCCAAATAAATCTGAAGAGACGTATTTTCGATTTTTCACATTATTAAAAGATGAGTTAGGCGTACAAATTAATAAATTTAAGTGTGACTACAAGCAAGCACAACTGAATGCGATCCAACGAGTTTATACAGGAGTCAAAGTGACGGGTTGTTTTTACCATTACAATCGTGCGATTTGGCGAAAAGTAAAGAAACTGAAAGTGAACAGATCGAAGGAGGAGAGAAATATGACTTACAGCTTTATTGCCGATGTTGCCTTCACAATACATACCATCAACTTGGAGAGATATAGTGAACAGTGTGAAACTGAGCAGTAACTTGCAGTCTTTTATAAATTATTACGATAAGCAGTGGAACGTCATGTCTCCCGAAAAACTAAGTGTTTCCAAAGATGATCACAGAACCCGTATTCCACAAAATTTCTGTTTTTCTTCAAGCTCAGAAAAGGGAGTCGATATCAAGATAGAAAAATTAAAGAAAGCTTTTTTGAGGAACCAAATAAAAACAGAAGAAATGCTGATATTATATTTGATCGAAAATATCGGGAACTATTAAAAAAAAATAGATGAAAAGAAAATTACCCCAATCTTTTTTTTGAAGAAAATAATTAACTTGAGACTGAAGTCGAAATCAAAATCTAAGACAAAACACTAAATTTTAATTGTAATTTTTAAGTGTTATTGTTCCTATTTTAAGTATAATAAATTAAACAATATAAATATATATTTTAAAGTAAGTACTGCAGAAAAAAAGTAAGTTTTATGACTAAGGATTAAACTGATGATCTGCATTTCTTTTAAGTTTATTACAAATTAATAAATTAAAGTATTATTTTCTTTTTAATAAAACATACCGTAATAATTTTAATTTGCATATCTTCTTTTTACCCTACTACGGCGAAGCGAAAAGGAGGGTTGTGATTTTGACCACTAATAGTGATGTAAAACATCTTTAATAGAATACGTCGGTAGGATTAGGTTATGTTAGTTTTGCAGTAAAAACCTACTAGGCCTGTAGGTTGGTGTTGTGTTTGTGTGCTTTTAGGTTTGGTGTTTTGGGTGGTTGGAGGGCCAAGCACCCAGAAAAATTGATTTGAATTAGACAGTGTCGACAGAGCTCCGCTGTCGCGGGGGTCCTATTTCTGGGTGGTTTGGCCTTCCGGGCCTTCTGCAAAACTAACATAACCTAAACCTACCTACGTATTGGGCCTAATGTTAAGTGGGAAAATTGGCGACGTCAGTCGTCAGTGGTATCGTTTAACTGTAATTTATGCCAATAATCCCAGTAGTCTTACCGAGTAGTTTTACCAGTTGAACTACTGGGAATTTCCTTCCCAATACACTTACTGATATGTTAGGTTCGTTTTTATATCAGCCACCATTTATTTCCACACAATGGAGCATCATTTATTTATGAACGACCAGATCCGGTATTTATGCTCATACAGTGTAACGATGTTTATGCTGTCCAAAAAGCATCACATATTTTTACCAAGGTAATGTCGTCACATACTTATGAGCCCAATGGAGCATCATTTATTTTTGCACGGCTGTTGGTAGTAATATATTTATGCTGGTGACTGTACCGTGGGGATATAGAAATACCCATCGCACCACTATGTTTTGTGTTGGGGGATTTTTTTAATTTTCCCCAACCACGTGTCAATTGAAACATTACTCGGTAAAAGCGTCAAATATGAGCAGAGTCTCATAAAGTTTCTACCGACAGATGTCCGTTCTAAGTGTCTGATAAAAAACCTTATACTTGAATAATTCCGCGAAGATCTTTCTTTTGCTAAAAAAAAAAGTAGGTATAGGTGGTGGGATGGCGGTCGCAATAGATGGAGTGTCAGTCACAGATGATTCCTTCTGCCAATGTCTCTTGTTTCATTACTTTGTTTAGTCGGGTTTTAGTTTTTTAACTTTTTTTATTAAAAGTTGACTTGGGAAGTAGACCTGTTGGGAATTGGACTTTTTGGGAATTGTCCTTTCGGGAATTGTCTTTTTGGGAATTATCCTTTTGGGAAGTGGACGTTTTGGGAAGTGGACTTGTTGGGAAGTAGACCTTTTGGGAATTGGACTTTTTGGGAATTGTCCTTTTGGGAAGTGGACATTTTGGGAATTGTCCTTTCGGGAATTGTCTTTTTGGGAATTGTCCATTTGGGAAGTGGACGTTTTGGGAAGTGGGAGTTTTGGGAAGTGGTCCTTATGAGTCAAAAGGCTATAAATCTATACGACCTGGCAATCGAACTGGAGACCCGTGTGTAAATGACTTGCGTGCCTTGAAATATACCGGAGAGGGTATTTTATACAAATTATCATAATTAATTATTAAAATGGTGATACAGAAAGATTACCACCCGTTTTTTGACAACCTTTCATATGAATAACTGCTGGCTGACTTAGATGAAAAAAAAAGATACCCTGCCATATTTAAGTCATTAACGTAAATTTTATTTAAGCTCAATCAATTTGCAAGAAATGGGCGATACAAACGACATTTTCCATAAAATACACGTCAAAAAGGAAAAAACACTCTATAATCTCGTTATGCTTCGAATAGTGAAAAACATAAATAAAAAAATTAAAGCTCACTTTCAAAGTGGAAACGACTTCGATGGTGTAAGTGTACTTTATATGACAAACTTCCGTTATGCTTTGCATACGAACAAGTATTTTTGTTGCACCTTTTTTTAAATCGTATTTTGTTATGTTACAGTTTCACCATATTATACAAGACATTTTAAAACTTTGTCTTCCGAAATCGATCAAAATGGAGATACTCCAAAATGCTATATTCGGATGGAGCATCAATTTTTCTCATTTACAATGTCACGTCCTACCGGGTGGCAAGTAAAAACTCGGAGAAGTGTAAAGAATTTATTGAGAGTACGCCGGTAGTGTGAACAGAAGAGGGTAGTAGGTTCGTAGGGGGTGGTCTGGTTCTGCGAAGCGAGCTAGCACTTCCCTCGCAGTTTAGTGGCGCGGAGCGGCGGTGAGGACACCGACGGCAGCCCGACGGTGTGCGACGACAGGACCCTGGCGTCGGGGGTAGCACCCGGTGTGTAGCACCGGATCCCTCTCGACGATCCAGGTCGCGTATGTAGAGGCCGCACCGGCCAAGTAGTGAAGTATTCAGCAGCAGGAGCAGTAGGCAACCGTGGATGTAGGTACCACAAGCCGTGGACGTAGATATCCCAAGCCGTGGACGTAGGTACCCCAAACCGTGGACCCTGGAAATCCCAAGCATTGGGTGTATGAGCCAGGTGTCCAGCATTGGGATAGTCCTTGCCAGCCGCCGTTGTGGGGTAAATCCCCGAGGGAATAGCTAATTTAATTTAATTATTGGCGGTGGCAAGAATTACCGGAACAGAGTTACAATTTATAAAGAAAAGAAGCTAAGCCAAAAGAACAAAAAGAACAATTTAAAAGTTACTACCGGCCGTTATGAAGTAACGGTCGGTTATTAGAAATAAAAAGGTTAGAAGAACAATTTGGACTAATCTAGAAGAACACACAAAGGCAACTATAGGTAAAACACAATAACACTACACAGCAAAATAGATTAAGGATAGGATAGCTAGTTAATTCGTTGCACTGAACTTATCCGATTTGGGGAATAGCACTGATATTAAAATACTTAGTTATTAAACAGCGTAGATGCAAGGCGTTTGCGTAGTTGTTGAGGCGGTAAAGAGGGCGAGTCGAATGAGCGCGGCCTTTTTATCAACTTTGGCCCTTTTCGGTTGATTTTGAATATTTAATAACGAACAAAGGAATGTTAGCAAGCCTAGTCGCGTCATGAGCTAAAGTAACGGGTCATGTAAGTACGACACCAACATACCCTACATTATTTTCTCATGCGCTGTATGAAAAAGAATGTAATAAAATATTTAATTTCAATTAATATGAATAAGCTATTATAAGATTATTTAGATTTAAGTTAACTGTTAAATAAATAAAGATTTGAAGATTAGTAATAAAATAACAAAGATTGCTAGTAACGCCATCTATCAGGGAAGCGTCGCTAACACTTGACAAAGTCGATCTGTGACAATCACATCTCCAATAATCTATGGCGATGTGCTGTCTGTTTGACAGTTATCAGTTATTAGTAAACAACAACATAAGATCTGTTTTATTATAGTGAATTTAAGTGAAAGTGAAGTGATATTAAGTTAATATTACAGTTGTTTATTATAAATTGCAAAACAGGTACACAGGTAAGCAGCGTAACAACTACATTGTTACAACAAGGAACGATAGCAGATAGGTGAACTGTTTGCAATAAGCCAAACCCAAATCAGTATGATTTTCCTGACATCGATATCTCTAGAATGTACTGTTTAGCATGTGGTGGTAAATTATCCATTTAAATATAAGAAAAGTACTTAGATACTCATTTGAACAATAAAGGTGATAGAACTCGAGCTGCAGAAGAGCGTTTTTTTTATATCACCGCAGTATTATTAGTCTGAAGAGAAGACCAGTTTCGTTTTGTTCATCATTATTACATTACCTATATTAATAATTTAATAAATGAACCTTACAAATTAATGTTTTATTTATCAAACGCTGAACATGATGGTAAAAGGTATCAAATTTATGCTGTCAGTTGTCGTTTATTTCAACAAAATAATTAAATCGAGCCCTTGGCAGAAACACGTATAACATCTTACGAGCCCCAATGCATTTGACGACGCGCTGGCCTAGTTGGTAGTGACCCTGCCTACGAAGCTAGCGGTCCTGGGTTCAAATCCCGGTAAGGGCAGATATTTGTGTGATGAGCACGAGTATTTGTTTCTGAGTCTTGGAAGTTTTCTATGTATTTAATTATTTATTTCTTTATTTAAGTATTAATATCGTTGTCTAGTACCCATAGTACAAGCCTAGAGCTTAGTTTGGGACTAGGTCAATTTGTGTGAGATCGTCCCTTGATATTTATTTATTTATTTATAATAGATCGTCTAGTTGCACTTCAAAATACAATATTTAATTGTAAGGCAGATATTTAATCTCGGATTGACTTTGATGATTAATGGAATACGCTACACACGAGGTCATTACACCTAGTTTAATCTTGTGTTGTACAAAGTGTGATCATTTTAACGATCTTAATGTAATTCTATCATAAAGTTATCATCTTGTAAGCAAAAATATACGTCTAGTTCATATTTGACGCAAAACGGGTCGTCTATTTAAAATAAAAACTGCTTTTTAAGTGGTATAATGTAAAATAATAGTTCAAATTGAATAAAGAATATTCTCTGTCATCTAATATGTCAACGGGCTATATAAAAAGCCAAATTACAAGCAAATTATCATTACTTCTTAATCATTATTCTATAAAAATGGCACGAGGTAAACCAGTGCCCGAAGAAGTGCGGAAAATTATCATTTCTCATAACAATAAGGGCAAATTGACGTACCAAATATCCAAGGACCTGTCGTTGCCACGATCTTCAATTCAAACGATCATCGACCATCATCGAAAACACGGAACAGTCTCCTGTTTAAAGAAAACTGGCCGTCCACGAATAACTAGCAAAGCAGAAGACAGGATTCTGAGGAAGATCATAAAGAAAAATCGTCGTGCAAGAGCAGGAGAACTTACCGTACCATGGCGTGACGCTATTAAAAAGAATATATCAGTCGACACCTGCAAGAGAGTACTGAAGAAAATGGGCTACGGTTTTTACACAGCTAAAGAGAAACCGTTACTTACTCAAAAACAGAAAAAAAAAAACAGGTTGAAATTCGCTAAAGAACACAGAAACTGGACTGCCGATCAGTGGCGAAGAATAATATGGAGCGACGAATCGAAATTCGACGTCACAGTTGGCGACGAAAGAAGTTAAGTCATTCGAGAAAAAATAGAGGCATTTCATAATGACTGTCTTAAGCGAAAGGTGAAGTTTCCGGCATCTTTGATGATTTGGGGCTGTATGTCGGCACAGGGTGTAGGCCGTCTGCAATTTATAGATGGAACCGTCAATGCCGAGAAATACAAAAGCATCTTGGAAGAGAGTTTGCTGCCGTCTATACCGAAGTAGAAACTTAGAAATGCATTTACTTTTCAACAAGACGGTGCCTCATGCCATACCGCCAAGTCAACGATGGCGTGGCTGAAGTCCAAAAAAATCCCTACCATGTCATGGCCGTCCAGCAGCCCAGACTTGTCTCCCATAGAAACTTTGTGGTGGAAAATGAAGAAGTTGCGAAAAGACCCTTCTAGGTCAAAAGCTGATCTTAAGGAGAAACTAAGCTGTGTCTGGAATGGAATAACCCCTGAAGAGTGTCGAGAGTTAGTAGATTCAATGCCGTTCAGGATCAAAGCCGTTTTAGATGCAAAAGGTGACGCCACCAAATGGTAGACGTTCTATTCTGCGTCGGTTGAACTGAAGACGAACTTTTTTGCGGGTGTTACATTTTGCGAAATAATGTTTTTTTTTAATTACCGTGGAATGTTATAATTTTTTTTGTTGGAAAATAAAATATTATTTACAATCTTTATGGTTTTTATGTTAGATTTTCTACTAAACATCTAGGTCTCCCTGAATTTTATGTTGAAGTTAGGTTAATATTTTTTTCCTGGCGGACGAACTCTTTTGAATTGGGGCTCGTATAGTGCCATACCTGTATAACTCAAACTCGTATAGACACATTTTCGTCTCAAACGAAAAGCGTATTTAAAATTTAGCTATTATTGATTTGGATTATTTTATAATGACAAATTAGCTGTCTTAATATTAAAAAAATTTTAACATGTTCAGTACAATGAACACGAAAAGAAACGTATTTACGTGTTTTCCTAAAGTGGTCATTTCTAATACAAGAGTTTGAGTCACACAGCCATCGATATGTCCACCTATAGTTACCTAGTAGCCGGAGAATTTACTGGGCCACTAGGCGCTCAAAAACATTAAGCAGAGTGGGAAACACTAAGAGACTTCTTAGCACAGCATGGCCCGGATAGGCCCAACGCTTCATGGAAACAAATGTACTACATGTTAAATGTAAGGCTGTAAGCAGTCAGTGATGTTATTTATTATAAAGTGGCAAGGAGACCGATCACAAAACATCAGGGCTAGATAAATACGTAAAACCACGTGTTTGTTTCACTTTAATTATAATTTAATTGTCTAAAGGGACAGGAAGGTTCTGTTTTATTTTATGGGATTTCGAAATTACCTTGCAATTGTATATCTTCAGCTACTTGTGTTATTAACTTGAGGGGCTGTGTTGAGATTCTATTCTATTCTTAATCAATGGCTTTCACTCCTGTTAAGGTGAATTTCGCCAATGTCGAGTTATTTATAGACACTCACACGCGAAGACAATTGTTCGGTAAAAGTGAATTTTCTCAAACGGACTAAACAGAAGCACATGGGGTTAGCTCCACGCGCTTCTGTCAAGTCCCTGTGTTGAGATTATTAAATACTAAGATGATTGTTACCATCATTGGTTTGTCACAATCACAGTGGCACTATCTTCTCTGTTAATGTTTGTTATTATCTGTGACTCTCTCTGCAAATAAAATGGTGAACGGATAATGTGCTTTTCAAAAACAAATCCAAGTTAATAATAAATTCAATATCCCACACCCTTAGCTACGTGGTCGATCCACCTTGTTGGAAGTCTACCCATGCGTTTTCCGCTACTCGGACGCCACTCGAATCGGCAAATACCCTACCCCAGACACTGGGTTTTTTCAATAACATTGTAGGTATCCACTAAATTTTCCATTGCTGTGGCTATTCTAATAAAAGCCACTGAGTACTTTTACCCTAGACACACACACAATGGCACTTCATACTCATCTGCTTTGCTTTTCATTACCTTTTCTCAAAAATGGTATGTAATGTTGCCATAACATCTCTAAAAAGTATCCAGAGAGTGAACTCTACCGGAGACTTATTCACAACTGTCCAGTAAGAAGCGAGATTTTAAATTTGGAATCTCCTACGGTCCAAAAAGTATGTATTTTACTTACTGGACAGTAGGTCATCCTCTTTAGATCTGCTTAGAAAAAAAAACATAGTACCAAACAGATTAGACTTTAGCCATTATAACATGGTTATATGAGGGAGGCTCCAAATATATATCTATCTCTGTTTTTGGTATGACATTTTATGAGATAGATATATTTTTGGAGCCTTAAACAGCCATTTTATAGTCTGTGCCACTTAACGCGTCGCAGAAAAAGTATGTAGTAAAAGTACGTTGCGTTTTGTACTTAGTAATGTTGTAGAAGTATAGCGTGGGATTTTATGTTTGTATTTAGTAATTTCAGTTTATAAATCATGTTGGATTAAAACTTTTCATTCTAAAATTAACATGGAGTTTCAAAAACATATTTTTTTTTTTTACTAAAACATTCATGTAATGTAAAAACAGAACAATGTTCAAAACTAAACGCAAACTTTTTAGTAAAAAAAAACGACTTGCAGGATTTAACATTCAATTGCAACAATTGTGTTTTAATTTACCGCGTGAATATAAATAATCCCAAAAACTTAGTTCAAGTGAATCTGATTCGGAAATAGATGGCACTGAGGCTGAATTAGCAAAAAACAATTTACTACCTCCAAAATCCAAGGAGCGATATATGAAAACTTATGAAAAATTTATGAAGTGGAAGGCAGAAAAACAAGCCAACAGTAAAGTTGGTCTGAAAATGTATTCTTGGCATATTTCACCCTTCTTCGCCAAACAATGCAGCCGACAAGTTTATGGGCTATGTATTTATTCTATGCTTCGATATGTAGTGCAAAATAAACACGACGTAAACATTAAGAATTATTCCAATTTAAACACTTGGTTGAATGATATTTATACTTACAAGGGCAAAGCATTGAATAATTATTAAACGGAAATTATGTTAGAAATAAATATTTTAATTTCAAAAAGTGGTGTAATATGCTTAAAATTTGCTTGTAACCTTAGTTACCTGATATTCTATGACACTGTCGGCTTCTACTTGACTTTATTGTGTGTATGGTTAAATTTTTAAAGTAGTGTATTAATAGGCTGTCTTTGGTCCTTTTTTCAATGCTCCACTGATATTAGAAGTTGGAAATTTTAGAGGAGTTTCTTTTTCGTAAAATAAAAAACGTTTTACGTTACACGTTTTACGTAATCAGTATTTATTATAAATTTTCTACTAAGCCACTTGGTAGTATCTAAATTTCTATCATGGCAACACTGCCGTCGTCGTATGTCAGTGTCAAACCCGTAACGGCCATATTGTTTTGTCAGTCTGCAATTTTTTGTGGTATCAGTGATTTTTTCATTAAGTTTTTGGATGGTTTTTCGTTGATTTGAAAGGTAAGTTTCCATATTTTTGGTTTCAAATTCATATGTGCATATAGAATTCATCAAGCGTAAGTGTGCAGTATTCGTTTTCTTAGGAATTGTGAAAGATCTAGTGAGATATCGTTATTTTATTGTAAAATTACGTAACACTTACGTCACGACTTACCTAACGGTACGTAAGTGTTACGTAAAACAGACATAAGCGCTAGTGCATATTGAACTTATTAGCAGTTACTAGGGTTACGTTCAAGTAGGTATTTAGAAACAGGATATTATTTAAAAAAAAAGAAATGAAATTTTTACCTTGGGTCTATATTTTATCCCATACAATTTTAAGTCATTATATAATTTTTGTCATAATCTATCACTCGTCAATAACTCTTTTTTTCTCTGAAACTATGAATTTTCATGATTGTTATAAAATTATGACTTAAACAGTATACGTATTTTCACGGATGCCACCTAGTAAAACTTCCGCCGAAAGGCAAAAAGAATACAGACAAAAACACAAAAGAGAAAATCCTGTAGAAAAAAAAAGAAGAGCAAACGGCCGCCAGGGCTCTAGAATATTATAAGAAAAAACAAAGAAACTTAACAGAAGAACAAAAAAAAGAACAACGAGTACAAAGAAAAGAACGAGAAAATAATGCAAAAAATCTTTAAAGCAAGTTGTGGCGGAACCCACATGCAAAGCGTTGTATGTTTAATTTCTTAACGTCACGCGCATTAATTAGATTAGGTAGGCAGAGCATGCCGATACGGTATCGGCACACTGATTACCAGATAGTAGTGAGCATAGTTTTAAGTATATGTATAGCATTATTGTTAACGTCTAATTAGATTTGATAATCAACTGCAAAAGTGATTTCATTTATCTCCCTCCTGTTTACCTTCCGGTAAAGTGGTGACCCCGACAAGCAGCGTAACGCTGTTATTCTGCCGCAAGAAGAAGAAATTGATCCAAGGAGCAGGAGGAAAATTTTAACAGAAAGTCAAACCTAGTTCATCAGAAGAAGACACTATAAGAGGAATTGAAGAAGGAAGACTTGCTGTTGGAGGACCCGACAGAAGCACATTCCTCGTAGAAGTCGACACTGTTGAAGAAGCGACTACCTATGTGTCGAGATATCTAATGCTTAAGGCATCTGGACCCCGGGAGATCCAACCCTCCTGATGAATGTTAGTTCAATTAGTCTGGGCTGATGGAAAACAGTAAACCCGTCCGGTTAAAATAGACGTTAAACCTTCACCGTGACAGTCATATACTGTCAGAAAAAGTAATGATTATGTTACCTGAGAAAGCTTTAAGCGTTTTGGGTCACCCACCCGTTACGCTGCCCCCCGATCTCAATTATAATGACATCGAAGAGATTTTTGAGATTTATGACTATTTGACACCCGTTGATGCCGCTGCAGTCCTTGGACGGCGTATAACCATGGGCTTTACTCTCGACTCGTTCGTCAAAGAGTTTACCGATTCATTCCATAGGGAACCAGTTGTTCCAACTGAAGAAATGGATATTGGTGACTCTGATACTTATGAGTTGTACCCCCGTCCTAATCCGTACCTGCTCACCGATATGTCAAGATTTCAGAAGAGTGATTCGCTGTACGTCGCTCGTGGTTTTAGGAAGCCTTTTCTGAATCCATGGGATAGGCAGGATAAATGGGACGAACGCATGAGACGACCAGCCAATGAAGTTCACCAACTGGCTGATACTACTGATCAGCTCGAAATTGCTGATCTTTCCTCTGCACCCGTTACTCAAGTTCCTGTTGTACCCAGTTTGAAGCAATAGTCGCGTCGCAGAATTAGGGTGACGACTACAAGTTTAATTTGGTGATATCAAAGTTGGCCAAGGAGGAAATTCAGCAAATTAGTGATGTTATTGCGAAGCCTCCCGAGACTGGGAAATACGATGCTGTTAAAAACCGGCTGATCGGATGCTACGAGGAGTCTGATCAGGTCAGGTTCGAGAAGCTGCTGTCAACTATGGAATTGGGCGATCAGAAGCCATCGCAATTATGGCACAGGATGCGGAATTTGGCCGGTAAAGCAGTAAATGATGAAACTGTTCGGTTTATGTGGTTGAGACTCCTTCCGTCATCTGTTAGCGCAGTGTTGGCTGTAACGGATTCGTTATCAATAGACAAAATGTGTCAAGTCGCTGATAAAATTTATGAGAACACTAAAAGAACACAGATATCAGCTGTAAACAGTCAACAAAACAAAACAGATGATTTTACAAACTGCTTGGCTAGCGTCGCGTCGCAACTTGCAAAAATGCAATTCGACATAAATGAACTAAGGCGCGAGCGGACGGATTATCGCCGGCGCAGCGGTATGCGGAATGTGGCTAGTAAGCGTTTTTCATCGAATGCAAGGTCAAGGGAGCGCGTCAATCGCCTGTGCATATTCCATGAAAGGTTCCGTGAAAGGGCATGGAAATGTAAGAAACCCTGTGCTTGGGTAAATTATAACCATGGTCAGCAGCAGGGAAACTAATGTTAGCACAGAGAGAGGCGGAACTCTGCGCTATTCATCCCTCAAACCGCCTTACGATTACCGACCGGAAAAGTGGTATTAAGTTTTTGGTGGATACGGGAGCAACGATTTCAGTCATATGCAAGAGCGCTATTAAATCGCCAGTAGATTGCAAATATAAAATGTATGCCGCCAACGGCACAAAAATCAACACATATGGCGAAAAAGATTTATCATTAAATATTGGGTTACGGCGTCCGTTTACATGGACATTCGTGGTTGCAGATGTAAATCACGCTATTTTGGGGGCAGACTTTTTGGAACGCCATAAGATTTTAGTTGACATTCATGGGCGTCGATTGATAGATGGAGTTACAGAGCTTACAACGCCTGCAACGGTCGTCAAGACGAGTCAACAATCAGTTCGAACCATAGATGATGAAATGGAGCCCCGCATTAAACAGATGTTGCTAAGGTACAGCGATATAACGCGGCCATCAGCATTGAAAGAGATTCCAAAACACAAAGTCAAGCATCATATTTTAACATCGGGTCCTCCCATTTCGTCGCGGGCTAGACCTTTGCCACCCGACAAATATCATATTGCAAAACGGGAATTTCAGAGCATGATAGAGTTGGGAATTTGTCGTCCTTCAGATAGCCCTTGGGCAAGCCCATTACACATGGTTAAGAAGAAAAACGGAGAATGGAGGCCTTGTGGCGACTATCGGATGTTGAATAAAGTGACCGTTCCGGATAAGTATCCTCTGCCAAGGGTGTTCGATTTTACATATATTACAGAGAATAAGCGAATTTTCAGCAAGATCGACATTCGGAAGGCCTATCATTGTATTCCAGTAGCAGATGTAGAGAAGACGGCGATTATTACCCCGTTTGGGCTTTTCGAATTTCCAAGAATGCCTTTTGGATTGCGTAACGCAGGGCAAACTTTCCAGAGGTTCATGGATGCAATATTCAGGGATCTGGATTACGTGTTTGTTTACGTAGATGATTGTTTAATTGCCTCAGATGACGAGGAGACCCATTACGAGCATTTGGAAACAGTATTTTCACGCTTAAATATGAATGGAATAACGGTCAATCTTGAGAAAAGCGAGTTTTGCAAAGGCGAAGTTGATTTCCTAGGTTATCATATAACGAGCCAGGGAGTCCGCCCAACTGACGAGAAGTTTTTGGCTATCGCAGATTTTCCAAAACCCCGCACCGTGAAAGAGTTAAGAAGATTTTTAGGAATGGTAAATTTTTACCGAAGCAACCTTCCACGAGCAGCACGTCACCAGGCTTTATTAAGCCAGTATTTCCGTGATTCCAAGAAGAACGACAATTCTCCGATAGCGTGGACACCAGAAACAGAGGAAGCATTTAAGAGTTGCAAGCAAAACATGATGGATGCGGTAACCATAGCACACCCTTCGAGGAATGCTGCTCTCGCCCTTATGACTGATGCCAGCTCAGCATGTGTCGGTGCAGTATTAAATCAAAGAAACGGAGGTGATTGGCAACCTTTAGGGTATTTTTCAAAGGGACTCAGCGAAACACAAAAGAAGTATTCAACTTTTGACAGAGAGCTTCTGGGAATTTTTATGGCTATCAGGCATTTTAATCGACTTATTGAGGGCAGGCAGTTTACGATTTTTACTGATCATAAGCCTTTAACCTTTGCATTCACCAAGAAACCGTCGGTTACGGATACTCCGAGGCGCGTGCGTCAGTTGGATTACATATCACAATATAGCACGGATATTCAACATATCAACGGTCGTGACAATGTTGTGGCTGACGCTTTATCACGTACTATCGAGGAAATATCAACGCCTTCGCCTGTCGACTATGATGAAATAGCAAGATGTCAACAACATGACCCTGAATTGGAGAAGTTAAAATCCAGCAAGAGATTGAAAATGGAGATGGTTAGGCTGTCGAAGTCCGGAGTTGCAGTAGCCTGTTATACGTCCACTGGGAGTGCTCGCCCATATTTGCCCGAGAAATTTAGAAGGGTGGTTTTTGATGCGCTTCATGGCATGAGTCACCCTGGCAAACGCACCACAAGGAAGATGGTAACTCAAAGATTTGTCTGGACTGACATGAATAAGGATATTAACATGTGGTGTGAAGGTTGCATCACCTGTCAGGAAGCCAAAGTATGGAAGCACACTAATTCACCGGTGGGCAAATATTTGTCATCTCAGCGTTTCGAGCATATACACATAGACATAGTAGGGCCATTGCCTATATCCCAGGGCAAGAGATATTTGGTGACGATTATCGATCGATGCACTTCGTGGCCAGAGGCTTTTCCAGTCGACAGCATTACCGCCGAAAGTGTCGCACGTGTAGTATTTGAGGGATGGATATCGAGATTTGGGTGTCCATTGCGGATGACCACCGATCAGGGGCGGCAGTTCGAGTCTAGGACGTTTGACTTCCTGTCAAAATTTTTGGGAGTGCAAAGAATTAGAACCACCCCGTATCATCCTCAAGCAAACGCAAAAGTGGAAAGATTCCACAGGTCACTTAAGTCATCCTTGAGGGGAGGCAGGAGCGCCGGGGCGCGCTGGGTCGACGAGTTACCATCGGTGCTACTTGGGTTAAGAAGTTGTTTAAGAGATGACACGGGATTCAGTGCAGCCGAAGTGGTAGATGGGGTACCTATCAAGCTTCCTGGTCAATTTTTCGAACATCAAGCTCAGTCGGAGACTTTCAGCGATTATATGGACAAGTTAAGGGAAAGCATAACAAAGATTACAGCAACTCCCAAGCGTCACAGGGAGCGGCAAACAGTTTTCGTCCACCCGCATTTAAAGAGCTGTTCCCACGTTTTCATTAAATGCGAAACAATGCGTCCAGGGTTGACACCACCGTATGAAGGTCCGTTTCGAGTAATAGAGCGCACAGACAAAATATACAGAATTTTACGCGGAAATAAAGAGTCCGTGGTGTCGATTGATCGTGTTAAGCCGGCATTTTTAATTGATGATTCAGAAGTCTGCGACGGTGAGCAAGCGATTTCTTTAGCTTAGTAAAATTCAAACGCTGACAGATCAACTATAATAACAACCCTGCACTGGAGCAGCATGAGGCAGACCAAATCAAGGAGTTGCTGCTAATGGAGGTCCGCGCCCTGAAAGACATGGTGGTTGTCCAACTGGCCGTGACAGTCATAATTGCTGTGATATTTGTGGCGGTCAAGCTGTTAGACAAGCGGATGAAGGCTGTGGTGGACAAGCGGAACAATCAGGGTCCAGGATAACAGGGTTTTGCGGTCAACTGTTTCATTTTGAGGTGTGTAATTAAGGATTAGGGATCTGTTGATTTTGTTTTTAAATTTTGACATTTTGATTAATTTGTTTATTATTTTTATTAAGGGGGGGCCTATGTGGCGGAACCCACATGCAAAGCGTTGTATGTTTAATTTCTTAATGTCACGCGCATTAATTAGATTAGGTAGGCAGAGCGTGCCGATACGTTGTCGGCACACTGATTACCAGATAGTAGTGAGCATAGTTTTAAGTATATATATAGCATTATTGTTAACGTCTAATTAGATTTGATAATCAACTGCAAAAGTGATTTCATTTATCTCCCTCCTGTTTACCTTCCGGTAAACAAGTCAAAGGACAAAACTGACTCAGAGATTCCACCTGAAGAACCTTTGCAACAGCGACTTCCTAATGTACGAAACGATATACCGTTTTGACAACGCCTTCTTGGTGTAGGGAATGTCAAAGGTTTTAGAAATTAGAAAAGAAATAGAATAACTTAAGGAAAATATGGGGAAAATAAGGAAAGGTTTCAAGTCTCTTCAAAGAAGAAGTATGAGACAACAGAAAAAACTCGACGAATTAAAAGAAATATGTGTAAATCTAAAAACCGAATTAAATTCCTTAAAGGTACAAAATATTGAAGGGAAGAGTGGTGGTGATACAGAGGTGTTAAATGAAAATGAGTGTACGCCTCTAAAGAGAACAGAACAATTTATTAATGACAATCTGCAAAACATTAATACAGCACAAAAACAAATCGTAAAAAAAACATTATTGGAACATAATGATCTCATAGAATCTTTAAAAGATAAATTCTCTGCATGTTCAACATTAACTAAAAGGTCACTTAACCCTTTACCGCATAGCGTGACAAATTTGGAACACTCGACATTTTCTCTGGCAGGCGACTGCTAGCGACATCTCGGTGTTCCGCATGGAACTTTTTTACTTGTCAGGTCAGTATGCTACCGCCATAGTACAGTGGCACCACGTGGTGATCTTTTAAGGCACTACAGGAGCGTGGGTAAAACGTCAGTGCGGCCATTTTGTGTGAGCGAACGGTTGATGGTTTTCGGCACGTAATTTTAACAATTGCACATAAATAAATAAAAGAAAATATAGTTATTTTGAACAGTAAAATGGATGCCCAGCATTTTTATGGCACACGACGTAAGTAAAGTTGTTCAGATTGTAGTTATTTCTTTATCCAAACTTTGTGTCATATTTGGCACACCATGCAGTCTGGCAAACTAGCATCCAAATATGGCCTTGGTCATATTTGGAACTATATGCAGTAGGAAGTAAATCATTGCATTATTATTTTATTTCAGATAAAATGAGAACTCGATCTCACAAACTAACCTTCATACCGGACAGCAGCGAGGACGAAAATATTTCAGACGATGAAGAATATGTACTTCCAAAACCATTAGAACACGTAACTATAGGCGACAGTGATTCTTACGACATCAGCGACGAACTAGATTCTAATGAGTATGAAGGACAGTTGGAACAGGAAGATGATTTAGAAGATAAAAGCAAGGATGAAGAAGAGGACTCAATTGAACAACCTTCAACTTCAAAGAGTAATAGAAAACAAAAAGGAAGAAAAAATAAAAGACTTAAATTGGTATGGTCCGATGAAGGCATTATATATGATGACGCAGCTAATGCTTTTTTAGGAAATGAAACCCTGCGGCGGAAGATGCTAAAGTATTTACGCCTACGCGTCGGGGACGTCCATCAAATGAAGTCGTTCAGAAAGTCAGGAAAGGCAAACTCAAAAGGCGACGCATTGAATTGCCTCCAATCGAAGTAGCTGAAGATGGTTTTAACCACTGGCCAGAGTGGATGACAGATCGCCAAAGGTGTAAGCTGGTGGGCTGTAAACAAAAATCCCAAGTAATGTGCCAAAAGTGCAAATAATGCTACTTATGCCTAAATAAGGATCGTAATTGCTTCAAAGAATTTCATAATGATACAAATATACTGTAACTAACTATTGTTGCTGGACCCAAGTTATTATAAAAAAAAACTAATAATATAAGAGACAAGAATGTTGATTTTAAGTACCTACTTCATATTGTTCCAAATTTGGCAACTAGTAAATTATAGCCGTGACTGCATTTAGTTCCAGATTTGGTACAAATGTTTTTTTCTAAATATATTATTTGAAAACAGTGATATATTTATTTTTTCATTTTTCCTAGGTTAAATTTAATGTCTTAATTATCATATATTTATTTCAAAGGATTTAAAAATCTCATGCGGTAAAGGGTAAGAAGTAGTCGGCAGTGGCATAGCGAAAAAATATAAAATGAAAACACGCTTATCGCGGTCTTTAGGCTTAAGGAGTAATTTAATAAATTATAGACGTAGGAATCTAAAACCAAAAATGGTACAGATAATTAAAGACTTTTACATAAGAGACGATGTGAGTCAGGCCATTGCCGGCAAAAAGGAATGACTTACGTTTAAAAAGATCAAAATACAGAAGAGATATTTGCTGGACAACCTGAAAACCAACAACAAATTTGTAAACGAAGTGAAGGCAACCAGTTTCAGCAAATTTAAAAAATATAGGCCCTTTTACGTAGTGAGACCCAGTTTGAAAGACTTAGGAGACTTGCGACTGTATTAAGCATTCGAACATGCAGTTCAGGGCTACAAAATTAAAATCACTTGGTTTGGTCGAAACAAGTAATCTTAGCGACCTAATTTCTACAATGGCTTGTGATATACATTTCAAGACATGCAAATATGGAGAATGCAATACATATAGATTTTTCAGAGAACTGGACAGCCAAATATTTCAGAGAAGTTCAGGCAACGCACTTGATAAAAACTTAGATAACACTACATACAGGTGTGTATTATACAAAGGATGCAGAACCCGTGTCATTCTGCTCAATTTCACAATTCCGAAGCTATTTCGGCTCACTTGGATCAAGTTCTGAAAGAAATAAAGTCATCTCATCCGAACATAGACCAAATCCATTTTTACTCTGACGGGCCGACCACGCAGTACAGACAAAAACATTTTTTTACTTATTTAGTAGAAATATTTACGGCTATGGTTTTGTCTATGGCACATGGTCTTTTTTTGAAGCAAGTCATGGCAAAGGTGCGGCAGATGGGATTGGAGGAGCAATAAAATATAGAGAACTTAGTTGTTACTGCCAAAATTTAAATAGTAGATGTGATTGTTTCGCACCAGGTGTTCACAGTTTTGAACAAAACGATGAAACTGCTAACAAAAATGTTAAACACTATATTTTGGATGAAGCAACGGGAGACAAGATCGTTGATGAATGTGGACAGGCAAATATATCAGAACAAGATATAACTGAAGTTATTGATATTGGAGGCAAAAATGAAGATTATCAGGTGATAAGTGTTGATGATAATGCTTATTTAGGCAGCGATATAGAAACAAAACTAAAGGACGGCTTACTTCATCAAAAACGACTTCCAGTGAAAAAAAGGCACAATTCTGATAGTGAAAAAGAAAACTCCGATTTATACTCAGTCCATGATACTTCTGAGGGATCTATTTTTTCAGAAGATACTCTACATGACTGCGGTGGAGAAACAAATAAGCCAGAAGATTATGTCAATGAAGAGGAACGGAGCCTGCAGACAGTTGGCGTTAATGGCTATATTTTAATAAAATTTCAAGTGGAAAAAAGAACCAAATACTACTTAGGACAGATTTTAGAAAGTTACGGAAAATAGTTTCAAGGTCAAATTCTTACGGAACAGAGGAAAAGGGAAATTCATAATGATGATATATAAGTAGTTGATAAAACTGATATTGAAAGCGTTTGTCCAGGCCCAACAAATGAAAGAAGGGGTATAAAAACCTTTGATATGATAAATCTTAATTGGGGATCACCTAAAAAAAGAACTACTTGTTTTTATATTTTTATTCAAAAGAATAGACTTTTATAAGCAATTTAAAAAAAAAACAGATTTTTTGGTTGCGTCATATAATTATAAAAAATAAAACCAGTTTATTGAATCTGGGACGGATTAAGACGGACACTAACCTTAGTCCGTCACATAATTAAAAAAACAGTGACAGATGTGCCATTGACAGCTACCCTGTCATAAATTAAAACAAACAACATAACCTTCGCATGTGATTTTACGCCCGCTTCTTTCTCTAAGTTTTCGGAATTTGCTCTGGATTTATTTTAATTTTTCGACTGCTTACCCACACCGGATCTTTGATATTGCCTGCTTCGACGATAACTCTTGCTTTGTACCCTGAACCTGACCTTGATAGCTGATACGACGACTTGGAACTGATACTGGAATTTGAAAACTGCAAAATATGAATAGAACCACTGATTTTGTTAGAGCGGACACATCAAATCTGCCAAAACTAGATACGATTATGCTTATGGAGTTTATGAACACTAGTGACAAGTATAACGTCGCTGAAATTAGAGGTGCTAAAGCCTTAATGTAAGTACTGAGCTCAACCTAATTGCGTCTTTTCCTCAGTATATTTCTTTATTTTTGAGGTATTCAATTGCGAAAATGTATTTACGAGTTTCGTTTCTATTATTAGTAAGGAAAGTTCTGGAAAACATTATATTTTGCTTTTAAGGTCATCACGGCAGTCTTATGTAGAGAGTCCAGTTGCCTATGTGGAGGTGAAAAGAACAGGAAGTTTATGTGATGGACGAGCAAAAATCGTTCGTGAACATAAAATAAACAACAAGTACTACACTGTTACGGTCCATGAAATAAACGATGTCATCACAGACACATCATGTGATGGTTGTGCAGCTGCAGCTGGTAAGTTTTGTTGATAAATAACTGGCATCTATCTTGCATATCTCACTTGTGTTTTGTGAAAACTGAAAAATGATTTGATTTTATTTTCAAATATTTAATGGCATTCAAAAAGTTCCTTACCCATTGTCCACCTATATTACCATATTCTAAATAAAGTACCTGCCCTGCATTGATTTTATTTTGTGACTTTTCAGGTGGGTGTAAACATACAGTTGTCTTTTTATTTTGGCTGCAAAAACATAGTGCTGAACCATCACCTACAAGTGTGGAGTGTTATCGGGTGAAGCCAAATTTGAAGCGGGCTCGTGAGGAAGTTTTATCGATTAAACATATAATCAAAAGCAAGGTTCCACAGAAGGGTCCAAAGGATGCGAGCATTCTAGAAAAATTCCGCAACGAAGCCTACAAACATGCTTGCAGAAACAGTTTGATCATCAGTTATGATCAGAACATGCAAACAGAAAAATTGACAAATTACTGCATTTTTAATATGATGGTCAACTTTGTACAACAAGAAATAGATCATAGTTTTGAAAATTTCTAGATATTTATTGACAGAACTGTATGTGGAAAAGAAAATAAAATTAGCCAAGCCACAATTAACCAGGCCAATTCAAAATTATGGCATTGCCTGAGACAAAGTCACATTACTGGCTACAAACTACATGTAATTGCTCATTGCAAAACTCCAGCTGGGAGTCTAGTAGAGGCGATATTAGGGGGCTACAAGATACAGGAAACGAAGGCAATGATAAGGGGGAAAAATTTAGAGAAAAGCGTTCTAAAAAAAATTCAGGAGGAGACAAACGAAAAAATGTATGAGACCGGACTAATATTAATAAACGGACTTTTTGGGGCATCACCTGATGGCATTAATGTAACAATTTTGATATAGAGATTAAATGCCCTATTTCAGAAAAAAACAAAAAAAAATACATAAGCAATGGGCAAATTTGTGATAAATTTAATGCCCAAGTTCAGTTAGAAATGTTAGCCACCGGAAAAAAAAATGTTTATTTTGTGTTGCTGATCCAAATTTTGAAACCTATGTCAGGATAGAGAAGGTGATAGTCAACTTTGATGCAAAACATTTAAAAAAAATGATGGGTGCTGCAGAAAAATTCTGGGAAATTAATGTGTTTCTTATCATTTTGAATAGTGCCTTTACATAGGTTTTTAATATAAAATAAGACAAATTAACTCATCAAATAACTTTTATTATAGGATACTGAAGGTTTATCAAGCCACATGCAATTGTTACTAATTCGTCCAAGTATTTCACATGTTTATTATCCACTTAACATTCGAAACTCCCTTACTCTCCTTATAACCCTTTCAATGTGTACTCTCAAGCTTGCGATAACTTTAGTCTGAATTACCTCTTTTTTTGTTAACTGTTTATTTGTGAAAACAGAAGGAGGTCTTAGCAGTTTAATATTTTTTGAGCTCAATAAGGATTCTATTTCCTTGAACCCTCTGTCTGCCATAATGACAGCATTAGATGGAAGATTATCTATAAAGCCACTCTTCTCTGTTAACGCTTTATCAGATATTCTTCCACCATAACCCTCCGATATAAAGGATATAAATCCGGCGGGAGTGCAACCAATTAAATATTTAACGGTTTTACAAGATTTATATTGTGACCAAGTCTGTGCTTGTCTAATGGGATCACTAGGTTTTTGAATTTGAATCTCAAAACAATCAATTATGCATTGTACATTAGAGTACCTTATTTTAAATACAAGTGGTAGATTTTTTTTTATTTCAATTTGTGTTGGTAAATATATAAAATTTTGAAAATATGTAGCTAATAAAACAACATTCTTTTGAAATAACAATCTGATAGTAGATTAAGCCATTTCAAATTCTTCACTCATTCTTGCAAATGTGTCATTATTTTTTAACTTAAATAATGTCATCATAATGTGTAATGGCACACATGAATATTGTTGTGCAATAAAGTCTATTATCCACCAAAAGTTTTTAGGCACACCTATATACATTTTAGGCTTATTTTTGATCCTTTTCATAATGTGTGGGACTACCAGATTTCTCATCATAATTTACAACACTAAATGATGACGTAGATTCTAAATTTGATGTTCTTAAAACAGAAGCAGATTGACAGGAAGACTCATCACTATCAGGTAAATGTGACATCAGTGATGGCATAATTTTCTGTTTTGTCTTCGTGGTGCGAAAGTTGGTACTTTTTTCTTCAGTTGTTGGTTTGACCATCACATATTTATTTGCAACTGCTACTATGCTGTCACACTGCCCAGCAACATCAGCCTAAAACAAACATTTAGGGACTTAGTTAAAATAGCATAAAGAACATTACATGATACAACATATTCACTTTATTAATATTTCATCCATGTGGAACTCGTTTATCTTGATTCCCTATGGAATTATCAAATTTCCTGAAATAAAAAGTATCCTCTGTGACAATCCAGGTAATAAACTGTGTGCCAAATGTCATCTAAATCTGTTCATTGTGCTCATGTGATTGAGTAAGTAACATACAAACTATCTCATTTATAATAGTAGGGTTATGTTATGTCATGTTACATAATACAAAAAATTGTATCATGCTGCCTGGCAGAACCGCCATGGCTTTAACAAATATGTTTTAAATAAAATATAGACCTGTTTCCCGTATAAGTTGGGTATGTTGCTTTAAATGGTATATTTTTTAGAGTTGCATTTATTTTCAGTCGTGGTTTTACGTTGGACTACATGACAGCTTACTATGATCACTAAAAAATATAACATAAAAATGTAAAAAAAAACAAAAAACCGCCTTCAAAATTGCAAAAATAACTTAGTAGGTAGTTCAACTAGGCCAACTGAAGTTGGCGACATCAGTTGGCCTGGAGCCTGTTTTATAAAACTACAAATTACAATTTACAGGTTACAAGTTTCCATTTGAAACAACCTCGACCAATGACGACTAGCCATTGAGCAGTGTTGCCAGTTTAGACCTGTAAAATTGTGACTTGTAACTTTATAAAACGTGCTCCTGGTTGACCTACCTACCATTTTCAAAGAAGTTATTTTTTGCTTTTTTGAAAGCGGTTTTTTAGTACTAATAATATGAAGCATATAATAAAAAAAATTAAAGCGTATTGTAATTTGTTGTAGATGCCAATGACAGCTGCAGAGCGGCAGAAAAAATATATTGAGAAATTGAAACGAGTGAACCCAGAAAAGTACGAACGTAAAAGAAAACATCATTTACAGAAGGTGAAATATAGACAAAAAAAGGTCAAAGATTTACCTGATGAAGAAAAGAGAAAAGAGAAGAAAAATGCTGCGAAAACAAAACAAGCCGACTTATCTAAACAACAAGACACGAAACAAGAAGAGACCCTAAAAAATAACATACAATTACGTAAGAAGAATTCATTTCTGGAAAAAAAAGGTTTCACTATTAAATAAAGAAATCAAAACTCTAAAAAGGAAATTTAATAGATACAAGTTCAAAGTGAACAACCTACAAAGCCAGTTGGAAGCTTACGATGATCTACGATCACTTATAAATGATGAACAAAGACAAGCAAACAGAGAGAGTGAATTACAACTTCATAATGCCATGACGCCGCAAACCAAAGCCAATTCATTTGTTGATGAAGCTCTGCCATCTGTTTCAAATGAAGATAAAGAAAAAATTAAGAAAAAGCTCTTTGAATTAAACCTATTGACTGATTCACTAAAAACAGTTTATTCAAATGCAGATTCACATAAAACCAAAGAAGTCCTAAAGAAGCTTGTTGACAATGATATAACTAGACATCGGATTATATGCATTTGCATATTTGCATATGCAAATGCATATAATTCTATTTTATAGCGTTTTTGCATATTTTGGTACTTTCTCATTAACAGTGCTTATTTCAGTAGTTATACGTGTTAGGCGTGTTGTATTATGCCGTCGACGCCACAGTTAGACGCGTCCGCCTCGCAAACACTCAGCAATATACCCGATGCAATTGAAAAACAAGAAACTAAAAACCTTCCTTTGTGCAAGTCCTTGGAAATAATAGAAAAAAAATTGAACAGAGTAACGCCCTTCCGAGTTCAATATCGCAAAAGGTTCGTGGCAAATTAAATGCAGTTTTGTATAAAAACCCCGGTCTTGACGGAATAAAGAAAATTGACGCATTTATCAACGGCACCGGGCAAACTCTTCCTGAAGATGTCTCTGCAGGAATGGCGCCAAATTTCAAGTTCTGTCCGGTAAGGTCAGTTACTGTTGACGTCGAAAGGTCATTTTCAGCTTATAAATTGATATTAAGTGACAAATAAAAAAAAACCTAGAAAACCTGGAAAAATATATTATTGTTTATAGTCACAAAAATTATAATAAATAAGTTATAAATTATAAATTATCATATACATATTATTTATATTATAAGTTATATTATACATTATAATATAAATAAATGTAAATTCTAATTATAAATGGTTTTTTTATTGTGCATATTTTGTGCATATTTCACCCTTTTTTTAATGCATATTTGCATGCATATTTTGGCCTTTTGATAGTGCATATAATCCGATGTCTAGATATAACTCATCGATATAAAATGAAAAAGAAAATGTCAGCCAAACTGGGTATCAATCGATTTAGAAAAAGAAAACCAATTAGCAACAGATTACGAGTTCAGACTATTCATGCCGAAGAAATCAAGTCCTTCTTTTGTCGAGATGACGTCAGTAGAGCTGGAAAGCAAGAGACCAAGACAAAGCACAAAAATAAAGAACAAAAACGCTACCTTATTGATTCCATGCTAAACTTGCATATGAAATACAAACAAGAAGGAGGGAAACTTTCATATACAACTTTTACAAGACTGAAACCTTTTTATGTACAAAGGCCAAACGTCAATAATAGAAACACATGTGCCTGTACCAAACATTCAAATTTATCTTTTAAAGCCAACAAATTGAAATCACTACGTTTAATAGAAAACGACAACCTTTCCGACCTTGTTAAAAAAATAGCGTGTGATAGCAATTCCAAAGACTGCATGCATTCCACGTGCATCACATGCAAAAACAAGGTGATAGACATAAAAGGCAATGATGACGGTAAGCAGATACAATGGTTTAAGTGGGTGGTAAATAAGCATTCATACACCAAAGCTTCTAAAGAAGGACCAAAAAGAAATGACCACCAAAAAAGTTACTAAGCAAATGATTACTGGTAATATTCAACAGCTTGTCTCAGAGTTCCAACAGGAGCTAAACTTATTCAAAAAACATTACTACAATATTTTGCACCAGTACAAAGAATTCAAAAAATGCACTGAGAATTTACAACATGATGAAATAGAGATCTTGTGTGATTTCTCTGAAAATTATACGTGTAAACTGTCGGAACAAGTTCAATCAGCACACTTTGGCTCTAGTCAAAATCAGTTCAGTTTACATACAGGAGTTATATACACCAAAGATACTCAACCAATATCATTCTGCACAATTTCTCCATCAACTGCCCATGATCCAGGTGCCATATGGGCTCATTTGAATCCCGTCATTGATTACGCCAAGAGTATTTGCCTTATGTTAGCAGTTGTTCATATTTTCTCGGATGGGCCCACAACTCAATACAGACAAAAAAAGAATTTCTTTTTATTGTCTAAAATGATTTGTGAAAGTGTTTTTGAATATGCAACATGGAATTATTTTGAAGCATCTCATGGCAAGGGAACAGCAGATGGAGTTGGAGGGTCGATCAAAAGAAAACTAGACCAGTTGGTAGCCTACGGCAATGACATACCAGATTCAAAAACAGCTTTCAAAATCCTACAAGCACAGAAATCAAAAACTAAGCTTTTTTACATCACAGAGGAAGCAGTTCGTACCATACAAGACTCGATACCATTGAACCTTGTAGCGGTAAAAGGAACATTAAATGTTCATCAAATAATTACAACAAGTGGGTACGCTGCGATATATTACAGAAACGTTTCATGCTTTTGTAGCCACGAAACAAAGAAAGGACTCTGTAAGTGTTATCAGGTAAAATTACACCATTTGATTGATAATAAATGTACTGTTACCAAAAAAAGAAAACTTGAAAATAATAAGGGAACAAATAAGAAATTAAGGGTAAAAAGAACAAATAAGTCCAATCATATTCAATCAGAATCCTCTGAAAGTGATATTGCCATCACATATGCAGATTCGGACCTCGACGAGACTTCAAGTGACAACAAAAGCACATCTTGGAAAGATTCTGAAACAAAGCACACTAAAACGAATTATGGAAAAAAAGAAACACTATGGGATAACCAACTTGAAGATAGCCGGAGCAGCCATAAAGAAAACATTGAGCACAAATTTAAACCAAATACTAGTCACACCAAAGCGAATCTTAGAGTTTCACAAATTAAGATTCAATCTAATAATACTGTAAACGTAATCTTGGACGAAAAAACAGGCACTTTCAAGGTGAAAATGATATCACCAGATCAACCAACTGCTATTTCAGATCAAGAAATGAAAATTAAGACTTTACCAAAATCAATCCTCAATAGTAAATTTAAACAGGAAAAAAAAGAACAGCAATCAAAGCAAAACACCTGAATCTGAAAACTTAAAAAGACTTGAAATGAAGATTGTTGAAAACGAAGGAAAAATACCTGAAAATGAATGCGAGATACCTGAACCAATATATTACCCGTCTAGATCATTAAGCAGCGAATTTTATGATAAAATTGAAATGGCATCAGATGAGCCATGTAACACAAGTATGAAGACCGGAGAATTTGTACTGGCTAGATTTTCCAATAAAAGAAATAAAGAATATCGCTTTGTTTGCAGAATCGAGGATATATCACTCGGAAAAATAGTAGTGCAAGGGTTTAAGTCTAAAAAGATGAAAAATATTTATGTTACTATAAAGAATGATATTTCAATAATCGAAAATGAAGATATTGTTGAATTTCTTACCCAACCCAAAAAAGAAGGAAACTGCTACATTTTTCCTTCTGATATAAATGTTAAAGAAATTTAAATTTGTTACCTTGCCTCCAGATATATATTTTTCTCTTCAACTCGGGATATGTTTTGAAGTGAAATACCTCCTGCTTTGATAAAACGCATATTTTGTCTCCATTTTTTACCACTCGATGGAGCTGCTTATGTTTTAGATTAAGATTATTATAATACAGATAATTAAAAAATACATTTAATTACTATGTGTTTAATTTTGCGTTACTTGATTCCCATAGCTCTTTGGTATAACATCATCCTTAGTATTGATAATTTCCTGACGTTTCTTGACAAACTGTTTTCTTGACAATTTCATGACGGGACACTTTTTTGAAAACAAGTCTAATACGAATGTTATCGATCAAAACCAGAATAATACGTAAGATATTATATTAAGTATTCGTGAAAAAAATAATAGAAATAAGAATGCACATTATGAAAGTAAACGAGCCAATTGATTTTGTCAAATCTTACTTAAGAATTTTCGAGTTTGTGTGATGATTCATTCAAGTGTTAATTTTTTTATATTGTTATGTTAGTTAGATACTAATATTTTTTGTTATCATTTTAGTTATTTAACCGACTTCAAAAAAGGAGAAGGATCTATGTTCGACAATATACGTATATTTTTTACGTATTTTTACCAATATTCTTCTTCAACTGTGTTCCGATTTAACTGACTGCTAAAAGTTCCTAAGTAATTAGATAATAAGTTAATTAAAAGATGTTTCAATAAATGATTTGCATTGGAATGAATCAGTGTATGATTTTACCCGTTTTATGAGAATGTTAATGTAAAGATCATTTTGAGCATGTTTTTCTGCGTGCTTCTGTTTAAATTTAACATTACGCATAAACACGCGGATGCTAGTCGAATCGTGACCAACGTACTCTCTGACACCCGCCATCCGCGTGAGTTTCAGCGTAACGTGTAGTGGGGCACTTTGGAACTTGTGGGGTAAATTAGAATCACATATTTTTCTAAATACAATACAATCACAGAGAAAAATATATGAAAGTAGGTACAGAAAAGGGCTTCAACAGTAACAGTAATATTACTTTTTTATTTCTTTTTCCTTCCAAATTACCCCGTTTCATATCAAATAACCCCACTTTACCAGTACATACTGTACTGATGTATCTCTTAATCCCATTAAGTGGGATGTGTGATCTATGCCAAACAATTGTATGTTACAATTTTACGTAACACTTATGTTTGGATAACGTAAAAATTTACGTCACATTTATGTCACATGAGGCAAAAAATTCGGCCTGACTCAAATACCAGGCATTTCACGTTTAAACGTAGGCACCATTATATTCGAATTTCCCCAATTTATTTTGTAAGGCAAATTCAAATACATACTGTTTTATTAATAAGTTTGAAGAAAAATAATATTTAACTTTACTTTTTATTTGTAACTAATTATTATAAATGACAAAATATGACACTAGTTCACGCGTAGCATATTAAGCCCACTGAATTGCGGAATACATAAAGATAGGCTAAATGAGTATTTTATAAACAAATCCATTAATTTTTTTATGAATTGGTGCAAAACAATCAATAATATACTACATGGCAAAGCGAGAGCAACCGATGATACTTTAATTGCAAAGGTAGTCGGCCACACACCACCTAAAATATAAACACCACAAATGAAAACCTGACATTCATGTTTTCTTTCCTTTTCATAACATTTGATTTGAAATTGTCTCGGTGCCGATGGAGGTGCAAATTAAGTGTTAATATCCTTGTTTCAATGTAAGACCATTTACTACCTGATAATCCCATAAATAGGTACCAATATTTAAAAAACAAAATATTTAAGTATAGGTCTCTGGCACTACATTTTTTTAACCCATGCAGGTGCTGTATCCAGTCCTAGGAAGAGTGTTCAAATTACATTAAAATTATAGATCCTTGTTACGATGTAAGACCATCATTTAGTACCTGTGGCCCGTTGCACGAAGCTACAAGTTACAAATTACAAGTTCACAAGTAACAAGAGCAAAAAGTTACAATTTGCAAGTACAAGTGTTTCTAGTATCGTATGGTAATCTCGATTACAAGTTAATGACATGTCGATTTAACAAGTTCCTATTAAAAAATAGTTTGTTGATGTTTTTACGTTTCTAAATGTCAAGTTTTGATATATTTATAATCTGTAAGTCCGATGATTGTCCCGCGGAGTATGAGGAGTTGTCTCGTTGTCGTTGAAATTTGAAAGTACGGAAGTTATTTTAGTTATGATGGAAAGCAACCGGAAAATTTTGAAGGCAACACTTAAGTGTTTGCTTAAGAAAAAATAACTTTTTGGGGCATTTCCGGTAACCACGACAAAAGCCACCAAGACCGATGCGTGGAAAGTCATGCACGCCAAGGCACAGGTTTTAGGACTTGTCCCAAATTCAAGGGTATCATATACTCGTTATGTGTTGCGGCAAAATAAAAAAAAGCTTCGGTGGTAAGTATTTTATTATCATAATAAGTAACTATCTCAATTAGTATGGTAGTGATAGTGACCCCGCCTACGAAGCTAAGTTAGCGGTCCTGGGTTCGAACCCCGGTAAGGACAAATATTTGTATGAAGAACTTAAATATTTGAGCCGAGTCTCGGACTTTTTCTATGTTTTTATGTATAAGTAGTATGTAAACTACAGTAGTACAAAGGGCGGCAACCCTTAAATATCTAGGTATAGTTCTGGATGACAAGCTCACTTTTACGGATCATATCACTGCAGCCTCCCAACGTGTAAGAAAACGCATATATATATATATATATATATAAAACTTCGCAATGTTATGAGCAAAAAACTCCTGAAAACCACATATATTGCCCTAGCCCAGTCTATAATCACGTACTGCATCTCAGTGTGGGGCGGCGCTGCCAGCTCACATTTGATAAGGCTTGAAAGAGCACAACGATCACTCTTGAAAGTCATGCACTCACTCCCGCGAAGGCATCCTACCCATGCTCTATACGAAAAGAGTGAAGTCCTCAATGTGCGGCAGCTCTACATTTTGCGTTGTTCTGCCCTCCCTCACACATCGGTACATGCCCTGCCTTATTTGAAGGAGCTGCTTCGGAAGCGTGTGGTAGAGATCCCTATGCCTAGTACAAATTCAACTTTTGCCAAACGAGTAGGTAGTAAAAGAAAGTTGTAACATCATAAACTGCTCCCCGAGGGAGGTCAGAACAATTGTTCACTAAATTACTCTGAAACATAACATTTACTTACCACTTAAACATAAAATTAAACCATTCTCTCTTTCCAAATTCTGGTAATCAATTTCTTGCACACGCACACACACGCACACACCCGCACACACACGCACACACACGCACACACACGCACACGTACACGTACACGCAATCACACACCCTCTCACACACGTACTCAAACTTCACATCTGTTTTCCTTTGCGACATTCCATAATTTTAATTCCTTACCTTGTTTGCTTTGATCTTCAATTTATCCATGTTTTGCAAATAAAATCTTACTAAACTACTAAACGCTAAATCTTAATCAAAAACGGTAGACAAAAATTTGACATTCTGCGAGACAGGCTTAGCCTAGTGCAGGTGACTGAGTAAACAGATTGTTAAATTATCGCACAGTGAAGTTAATAGATAACATTTTATGTGTATTAAGCACTTATTTAACATAAAACTAGCTACTTAAGCCACTATATCAAATAAATATATTTCATTTCATGTCATTTCAAACTTTATTGCAGATAAACAATCACAAGACTTATTTCACAAGTAATTAAACTAATGACTATAGACGTATGTATATCGTTATCTAGGTCTTGTACAAGCTTTTAGCTTAATATGGAACTAGGTTGATTTGTGTCCCCAGAAATTTATTGAATTAAATATCTGAACGATGTGAACATGTATGAACAATATATTGGTTTTAATGACAAAAAAAGTTCAGAATTATAAAATAACTTTTTGGGATAACACCTTAATACCTAATACTATCTAATCACTGCCTATATTTTAATGTCAACATTTATCTGCAGCGGCCCAGAAAGGTTACTTCAATTATTTCTTACTTTTACAGAAAAAACGTGACAATAGCCCGAAAAAGGGGACCCAGTTGCAAAGTGAATGAAGTAGACGAACTAGTCCACAGTATTATGGCAATGAAAGTGCAGTATTAGATGGTCTGCCAGTGTCAGAAAGCATGCCCTTGGAGGTAGAAAATATTACAGAACCAACTGGCCCTAGTATCGTGCCTACAACCCCACTACCCTTTGGTGTTAAATCAAAGTCACCAGAGTTAGGTTCTTGTGTTGTAGAAAAAATTTAAATTGTTGTAAAAAATATAGGCAAAGATTGGCTCTCTTTGTTGCAATTATGGCCACCGAGGTTTGAGCAAAAGGTATGTGAAGGTATTACCAAAGATAAATTGATTGAAAATTTTAAAAGTGAATTTTCCATCTTATTTGAACCAGGTATGGGAGATTTTAAGGGGGAACCAATCCATTTATCCATCGAAACAGGTGTAAAGCCAATATTTATAAAGTTAAACAAGAAATTGAAAGATTGGTTAAAAATAAGCGGATTGAGCCAGTGGAGTATTCAGAGTGGGGTACTCCAGTGGTACCGGTACTAAAGCCAGATGGAACAGTTCGGTTATGTGGCGATTTTCGGATCACAATTAATAAGTGCCTCGTGTGGTTGCCGAGTTAGAATAGTGCCACTCCATGTCTTCCCGTGGATGTCGTAAGAGACGACTAAGGGAATAAAGGCTTGTAGTACTGTTAGGCGATGGGCTTGCAACCTGTCACTAATACGCTGGTAAACATCTTAGCCTATTTGTGCAAATTGTGGTTATAGAATTATCAACAAGTTTTTAGATATGTTGTAATTCTGTAGCTCTGCCTACCCCACTCTGGGAACGAAGGCGTGAGAGATTATGTATTATGTTATTATGTTATGTAATTAATAAGTATTTGCAGATTGATCATTACGCAATACCAACAATAAATAATATATTAATGAAATTACAAGGCAACAATTACTCTTGTGAATTGGACTTACAAGAGGCCTATTTACAAGCTCCATTAGATGAAGAATCACAAAAACTATTCACTATAGCCACTGAAGAGGGTATCTACAAATACTTATATCGAGGGTTGCCTGGTGAAACCCGATAAGTGACAAAAAGTGAGATTTTAAGCTAAAAGTGGTTTTATAGTGATTCGATGTCGCTCTATCTAATGGTAATCACAGATAAAAAGATTTAACACGTTTCACGGAAATATTCAGAGTAATTACCCAATAAGTGCTTAACTTCAACTTTTATTTAAGTACTCAATATGAATAAGTATATTTAAGGCTTCAGTTTTTAGTATAACTAAGTGGTAGAACCAGATAATATATATTTATAGGTATTTAGTGCAAAGAAATTTGTACAAAATTTAACTAAACACACAATGTAGAACCAGTTACTAGTGTTTATCGGGTTTTACTTCAGTATTAAAAAATATTTTAATGAAAACCAGAATACGTTAAACACATTTGTAGGTATTTAGTGCGAAGAAATTTGTACAAAATTTAATTAAACACACAATGTAGAACCAGTTACTACTGTTTATCGGGTTTTACTTCAGTATTGAAAAATATTTTAATGAAAACCAGAATCCGTTAAACACATTTGTAGGATTTTACTTTTACGATATTACATGTTATACCTACAAAGCACTAAATAGTGAAATCCAATAAAAATAATTATAGTATTTATCTGAAAGAATTTAAAAAAAATATATTTTTCAATGTCTAGTTATCGGGTACTCGCATGAGCCTTTAACAAAATTCATTCAAACGCTATCCGGGGAAGAACCCAATAAGTATGGTTGACGACTGCAAGGTCACGCGCAGTCTCGATCAGTTAGCGACACGATCGCAAGCGCTGCACTGTGCCGCTGTGTCGATACGCTATTTAAATACAAAATAGCCTTTAAAAAGTTGTGTACTTATTAAATGGTGGTTGTGTACGTGTTACGAGCTGTGTGATGGGTGATCGAGGCAGAAGATTAGTGCAACTAGCTTGCAATAACACAATAGAAACAGGTATAATCAAATTTTTTAACCTTTAAGTATTAACCTTGAATTGTCGTACAAAATAAGATTAATGATGCTATGGCCTATTAACTAGTGTTTAATTAGCAATTAAACTTAGTATTCACGTGTAAATAAAACATTTATGTTGCTATTTTAATAAATCTCGGTAGGTACAAAAGCACTGTTGCTGTTTCGTTTCATTCTGCGCTCCAGTGCGCCAACGAAACGAGATAGCACTATCCGAGTTTCAACTAGAGTGATTTATCGGGTTTTAACACTAACTTTTTTACGCAAATTTAAGTGTTTCTAATGTTACAAAATAATAGTAGGGGTAGGCTAATTTTGTTGTGTTTGGTTAAATTATTGATAATAATATTATTTTTTATGCTTTCCAGCGGGATCAGCTGCTTATATTGCCAGTTTTTCTATGACTGGTCCCAGTGTTTCTACGGCGAATGGAAACCTAAGTTGTGATCTGAGAAACAATGAAGATGGTATGTTTGCATGGTTCTGGATACGTAAAATTTAAGTTTTATTATATTTTTATTAACCCCCGACGCATAAGAGGGGTGTTATAAGTTTTACCGCTATGTGTGAGTGTGTTCTGTGTGTGTGTGTGTCTGTGGCACCGTAGCTCTTAAACGGGTGAGCCGATTCGGATGCGGTTTTTTTTTATATGAAAGCAGGTTTTCTAGCGCTGGTTCTTAGGCATGATATATCGGTTCAGCCGTTTCAAGGTCATCCATCAGCTCGTTTTGATGAAAATTGCGGAATAGGGGTTTTATAGACGACGCTATTCAACTGTGTTTTAATAGTGTCGTCTACATACCTATACACCATTCTTATTTTAGTTTTCCTGTTATGGTATTGTTATGACGTCAGCCGTCATTACTGTCAAGAAAATGGGAGCTATCAAAACGTTGACAATTCGATAACAGGTCAAATACGATATTGTTTTTACCGTGTTGAATACACTATTCCCTAACGCACTCGCAATCGCAATCGGCTTCAAAGCGGAACAATTGGTTTTATTTTGTAACCAAAATGAAACCAATTGCGATTGAGAGTGCGTTAGGCAATAGCCCTGATATTAAATCATATGGAAATTGGTTTGGCTTTTTAAATGATATCCGCTCTGAAAGTACAAGTTGTCATATCGGGGGTTTTAACTTAACAAGCTTTTTGGTCGATAGTGTTATAATACTTACTTATATTTATTTGATTTCAGACAGTGGCTCTTCCGAGCTCGATGAATCGCAAATGAATATCGCAGCCCAAATGCACAATATTCTCAACGATGATTATATTATGGAAGACACGCGTAACTCGCGTAAGTTCTCTTTTTCAAGCTTTTTTTAGCGTAACTTCTCTATAAGTTAGTGTATAATAATTTAATTTATTTTACTATTAATAAAAATTTTTTCAGATGATAATACCTGTTTATTCGGCAGTGACTATTCGGATGAAGATCCCACTTACATGCCAGATCCAGAGGACCTTTTACTGGAACAAATTGATTCCGACTGTGATTTTATTCCTGAAAGTCCGACTATTTCATCCAACCAGGAAGGAGTATCTATGGTGATTCTTGATGAAGTTTTAGAGCGAGTTTGGATTTCTGTAGAAGGTGATTGTTCAGAAAGAGCTCCTTCTTATGTTCCAGATTCAGAGATTGATTCAAGAAAGAAAATTGATTCCGACTATGATATTATACCTGACATCCCGAGTCCATCCAAACAGAGAGAGTTTTCTATGGCGATTCTTGATAATGTTTTAGAGCGAGTTTGGATTTCAATAGAAGGTACTTGTTCAGATAGACTTGATTGCTACATTCCAGATTTAGATAATGATACACCAAAATCAATTGATTCTGACTGTAATGATAGTATGATTTCTGAAAGATCGAGTGTTCATACACAAGTAGAAGTCATTGCTTATTCAATTCTTGGAAATATTTTGGACAGAGTTTGGACTACTGTGAAACCCTTAAGGCGACGGAAGAGAGCGCAACCATCAGAATGGAAAGTAAATATTGCCAAAAAGCGAAAAATTGAAGGGCTGCCTTATGAGACCCAAGGTATTAAACGTCCTGCTAAAGTTCCAAAGCCTGTTGAATGTGGTAAGTGCCTGTTTAAATGTACTGAAAAAATTACCTTAGAAGAACGTAACAGTTTGTGCCGTAATTATTACAGTATGGATTTCCGAGCAAGGAAGAACTTCATTCTTTCTTGCATTAAAGTTCAGCCTGTGAAAACACGGAAATTACAAAAGGCATCAAATAAAAAAGATCGGTCGTTTAGTAAAAAATGTTTTTTCAAGAAAAACAATGACGAAATCCAAGTTTGTCAAAAGTTTTTTTTGGCTACATTATGCATAAGTGTAGATGTAATCTCCGATGCTGTGAATAAGATGGATTCATTGGGTTTGTATGCTGAGACTGATAAACGTGGAAAGAAAAGTCCACCGAATAAAACTAAAGTAGATGATGTTCAACTGGTTAAGGATCACATAGAGACTTTTCCTGTCATGGATTCTCATTATTGCCGTAAGGACAGTAAAAAGAAATACCTTTACCCTGATGCAAAATCGGTCGTTAACATGTACAGATTGTATGAAGCTTCATGTAAAGAGACAAATAAAAAGCCAGTTTCAGAGTCTAAATACCGTGATATTTTTAATAAAGAATACAATTACAGTTTTTTTAGCCCAAAAAAAGACCTCTGTAACGTTTGTACAAAATATGAAAAAGCCCAATCGAAAGAACCGCTAGAAGATGATTACCGAAAGCATTTACAACGGAAGACGATCTGTCAAGAAGCTAAAGATGCTGACAAAGCACGTGCGAATATGGATGAAACGTTTATGTCAATAACTATGGATTTGCAGGCAGTGTTACAGATACCTAGTAGTGGGGAAAGTGTATTATACTACATGAGAAAATTAGTTCTCTTCAATTTCACTATTTATGAAGCCAGTCTCCCAAATAATGCTTATTGTCTTTGCTGGAGTGAAATAAATGGTAAAAAAGGCAGTTGTGAAATTGGAACATGCCTTTTCTACTACTTATCTCAATTGCCAAGAACTGTGACAGAATTAAGCATTTTTTCGGATACATGCAGTGGCCAGAACCGGAATCAATACATTTCCGCTCTCTTACTCTGGACAGTACAGAAGATAGATCATCTACAAATAATTGAGCAAAAGTTCCTTGAAAGTGGGCATAGCCACATGGAAGTCGATTCAATGCATGCAGCAATTGAACACGCTTCAAAAAACATTTCAGTCAATAGCGTTTCTGACTGGAAGAATGTTTTTAAACTGGCTAGAACTAAAAAAACGAAATCCATTAACACAGTCGAAGGAAAGAAAAAAATTGAGATAGATAGCTATAAAGTGAAAGAGTTTAAATATAATGAAATGTTGGACTTGAAAAAGCTAAGTGTTACTATAATGAACAATAAAAAGAAAGATACCACGAATGAGGCCGTGAACTGGCTGAAAATCAAAAGAATTCGGTACATAAAAGGAGATTTGAAAATTTACTTTAACTATGACATGTCAGAGGATTTTCGTGTACTAGATGTTTCAAATACAAAGCCAAACACACCAATAACGAGAGCTAAGAGACATTCAAACCCACCATCAGTTGCAGTGCCATGGCCAGAAGAGTTAGAGCCTAAGTACTGTAGTCAGTTACCTATAAGTATTGCTAAAAAAAAGGATTTAGAAAATATGTGCAAGAAACAAATTATTCCTGAGGAATATCACGGTTGGATACGAAGTTTAAAAACATTTGCTGGTAATGCGCCCCACGATTCAGACGAAGAATAGTACCATTCTTAGTTATAAACTTACTAATACTTAATGTTTTTTTTAACTAATAAAAACCTTTAAATAACTTAAATCGATTTTTTGTTTTAGCATAAACCCAATAAGTCGACCCCCCTTGATAAATAATATTTTTCCACCGGAAAACTAAATGCAGTAAATACCTAAAAAACAAAAAAAGGGACATTGGATTAAATTATCTATCACTAGGAAATTATATTACTTCTAATTTATTTATCAAAACTAGTGTTTCTTGGCCATAAACCTTTAACATCGTTTTTCTCGAAACAAGGTTTGTCATACTTATCGGGTTTCACCAGGCAACCCTCGTATTTACCTTTTGTTGTAAGTAGGAAAAAATTTAGAAAAAAATATAAAATTGTAGTACCAGGGGTAACTTATATGGCAGAAGTGGATGGTCTTCAGTGGAAACGGCATGCCAACCAACGGCTGGAGTGTGGGCAAGATTTATTATATAATTAAGATTTACAAAATGTTATTTTAGAATATATATATAAATAAGTTATATATAAGTAAACATCGGTATCAACGTTCAACTTTCATGGCAAAGTATGGTTTGCAGAAAAACAAATACAAACAAATACATCAAGTATTTTGCACTTATATTTTTTATAAACAAAAAGAAAGACGCTAAAAATGTTTTAAAGCTTTAATATATTACTAAAATTTATTCCATGGATTTTGCTGGTAACCTTTGACATCTCTTATAATATATAGGTGAAAAACTTAAGTAAATGACCTCTTGCATGTAGTTGTAACACATCTGTATAGACCGTTCGACATTCTATATTTGAAATTTGACACATGACTTAATTACCTTTCCACAATAAATTGAAATCAAATTGGGAGAAATCCTGTGATGCAATAGGAATTTTTTGTGACCTTTCCAAAGCTTTCGATTGCGTAGATCATGCGACTCTTATATTAAAATTAGAACATTATGGTCTATCAAATAATTCTCTAAATCTTATGTCTTCATATCTTAGCGATAGAACACAAACGGTTGTTGTAAACCAAACACAGTCCATTGGAGCAACTGTTAAATTAGGTGTGCCTCAGGGCTCTATATTAGGTCCTTTCTTATTTCTGGTCTATATAAATGACTTACCACCCACGGTAGATAACCTTTGTGATATTGTGCTATTTGCTGATGATACTTCATTAATTTTCAAGGTGGACCGAAAATCCGTCGATTACAGTAGGATAAACGCCACGCTGGTTAAAGTACTTAATTGGTTTACTATTAACAATTTGCTACTTAACGCTAAGAAAACTAAATGTGTTAGATTCGTTTTGCCTAATGTTAGACCGGTAAAATCTAGTATATTTCTAAATGATGAGTGTTTGGAGATGGTGGACAAGGCGCTTTTCTTAGGGATAACTATAGACAAAAACTTACAATGGAGTCCCCATATAGCAGTACTAGCAGGTAAATTAAGTTCGGCAGCTTATGCTGTCAGGAAAATCAGGCAACTTACCAATGTTGAGACAGCTCGCTTAGTTTATTATAGTTATTTTCATAGTGTTATGTCGTACGGTATTCTGGTTTGGGGAAAAGCTGCTGACATACAGACTATATTCGTGTTACAAAAAAGAGCCATTCGTTCCATATATAACCTAAACTCCCGTGATTCCTTAAGATTACTATTTAAAGAAATTAGTATTTTGACAGTAGCGTCACAATTTATTTATGAGAATATTATTTATGTCATTAAAAATCAAGACTCTTTTGTTAAGAATTGTGATATACATAATTTGAATACAAGAAATAAAAATAAAATTGCTATTAAAAAATTTCGTGTCCGTAAGGTATATAAATCATTTGTTGGTCAATGCATTCATTTCTATAATAAATTACCTGACGAAGTTTTAAAGTTATCATTTCCAGCACTTAAAAATTACTTGAAAAAGTCGTTGATGTCGAAAGCTTATTATAGGGTCGAGGACTATCTAACAGATAAAAATGCTTGGCCTAAATTAAACACCTAAATAACTTAGTAATAGCTTAGTCAGGAAAATATCTAAACATTGTAGGTATAATTATTGTCTAGGGGACACGGTTTCTGTAGGAGAATGTATCAAAACTATGTGGTTGTTTTGCACCGTCATGGGTAAGTATATGTATACTATTATTATTACAATTTAAGAGTTCATCTGAACATACTGAGTTTTGACACATTTTCCTGCTCAACTACGCATGATATATATATTTTAATGTTAAATTCATTGTTTTATATAATGCTAGGTTAAGTTCTATAATTGTATAAGTAATTTAAAAAAAAAAACGACTGACTGTTGAGTTTCTTGCGGCGTTTCTTCTCAGCAGTGGTCTCTTGCGAAGCGCTGGTAGATTTTTGACGTGTAAAAGTGCCCGTGCGGCCTACTTACTGAATAAACATCTTTTATCTTTTTTTTTATCACACTGACTAATATTTATTTGGTGTGACAATTAAATTGACATTCGTTACCTATTTGGAATATATTCTTTTTCGAATGCAAAATAAGTATTAAGGTTCTATGACATTATTTAGAATATAAACCTCTTTAAGCATAAGTACAGAATAAATATAGATACAGTTAGCTGCCGCATTATTATGTTTTAAAAAATAACAGAAAATAAAAGTTATTATTCATTAAATATTCGAACGTATTTCTTTTTTTTGTTACCCTTACCGGGTGCCATGGAAACTGAACGTTGATACCGATGTTTATATATAAGTTTTATAAGTGCGGGAGAGTGTTATAGAGGTATCTGTGGATTTGCGACTCTGTGCTCGGAAGTGGGTTCTGTGATTTACCTCTGTCAGTTGTGAACGATTTACAATTAAAACGTGGCATATAAATTTGGTTGTATTAATTAATTACACCCAATTAGCTCCAGATATAACAGGTAACACATCAAAAATATCCATAAATAAAATCAGAAAAGACATGCAATTAGATAATTAAAAAAAAATGAAATTACAATAATAATTAACTGTAAAATATTTAGGATTGAAAATATTTTTTTTACAAAAAGAGTTAACTAAATAAAGATGCAACTACAAATCAAGATGAGACAAACATAGTTACAGATTTAATAGAGCCGGAATATTTATTAGACAGTGATTCTGACTAAGACAATATTTTTTGATTACTCAAGACTCGGAAAGACAGCGACGGGCGCGCAGCGCGATATTTCCAAACAAACCGCTACGCAGCCTGTTTGACCACGCTCGCGGTTTGTATGGAAATATAGGGCTGCTCACCCGCGGCGGTGCTGTCTGTCCGAGCCTTCAAGACTGAGCGTGACTACTGACTGTATCAGTGAGATAGATAGGCAAAAACTTTATCACCGTACAGGCGATAAAAAGCAGTTTAGTAATTTGTTCTTGGTTTTCTTTAAGAATGTTATTTTTTTTACTGAAACTTGTAGGAACTTATGATTTTTAAATACTTATATGATCTCAAAGTTAATTATTAAATATTACTCTTATACCGGTACTCACAAGAGCGCAGGACCACAGGGTCTGTCAAACCTTTTATTTAAATTTCGAATAGGATACTTACTCAAGTAAATATTGTTTGTGAATACAGGTGTTAATCTTTTAGGATGTGTATGTATGTATGTATGTATGTATGTGATGAACGCTTTATGTTGAATTGTTGATTTAAGCTAGTTTACGTGAACTAAAGGAAGATTAAAAAGAAACATGTAGGGGCTTAATTTGATAAGAATTACCCATGCAATATAATAATAATAATATGGTTAATTTTTGGATCAAAAAATAATGTTCTTTTGATTTTCAATATATTTGTCTCTTATTGTAAGTACCATCATTTACTGTCTTATTCAGAAAAAGAAAATCCATCCAAATCCAAAAAGGAACCAACCCTTAAACTCGAATTTTGATTTTTGGTATTTTCTGGCATAATTATGTTGGTTTCGGCGGCGCCTATGGGGGTGCAAAAGAGAGAGTCGTGTTGTGTTGGTTGCTGCTGACATTGGTTGCGTGCGAGTATTAAATTATAGTGGCTCTGTATTTACTATTCAGTCGAAGGAAGATTGTCACTATAACATGAAACTACAATATCCTTATTTCAACTTGTAAGACCATGTTTTTCTAACTTAAAATCATGTCATTTCATCCAAAATAGAGGAAAATCAAAAACACCACTTTATATTTCTAGGACTTTTACTGGCATAGGATGTATCCAGTCGAAAGAAGAATGTTCCAACTACATTAAACTTAAGGTAAGCCTATCATTTAGTACCTGATAGTCATATATTGTGTCAGATGAAGTAATCTCACTAACACTCATTTTATTTATAGGTCTTATAATGGCATGCGATTGTTTTTGCATGTTTTAAACAGTACACGAGGTATACTCGTATGCTGTTGGTGCGTTGTCTTGTACAAAGAAGAGTGTTCCTTTCATTTTGATTTTCAATATATTTCTCTCTCGTAAGACCATCATTAACTTCTCATTTATGTAGGTATCCCAAATGAGATTAACTCTTTTTATTTTTACTTTTTAGGCATTTTTCTGGCATGCGATTGTCTTGGTATGTTTTAAATGGTACAAGAGATCTATGCAGTTGCAGCGTTGTCGAGTCTGCTCTTTCAGATAATTATGATTTGGCCCTTTTCCAGTATTTCTCCGATTTGATTCAAAAAAGTACGCCTAGGGCGGCCCCTTCCCACCCTCCCACTTACTTTCGCTCTATATATCTCTTTCGTCAATCTTCTTTCATTCATCCTTTCCAAATGACCAACCTATCGAAGCAACAACAATCAATGAAATCTTCTTAAAACAGCAAATTGCAATATTTTGGTGATGGGACGTATACAAGAGTGCCCAAACCGTTCTACCAGCTCTATACTATTCCTACTGATGAAGACATTAACTGCAAAACCAGTTGTACCTATGTTGTTTGGCTAATGCCAAACAAAACGGAAAATACCTACCGCAGAATATCAACCAAACAACAAGTGACCAAATTTATGAGCGATGACGAAATGGCACAAGTCCCAAGTATTAGACCTATTAACTAAAATAGTTTCAATTGTCATCCCAATACCATTCGAAAACATTGACATTCCATGAATCTTCATCATAGACGTCCTACATACAAGATTGCTTTAACGGAAGCTCACAACAGCAAGATTACACTTTGCCCGACAATCCCTTAATTTTGATTGGAGTTAAACAATATTTTGCGATGAGAAATCCTTTGAATCCAGCGACCACGGTTGGTCACATCTATGGCGGTAAGATACACGGAAACCCACGTTATACCCAACATTGATTCGGGACGTATCAGTGCAAATTTATATGGCTGGATGAGTTTGAGTGGTGTAGGCAATCTGGTCCAATTACCTCCAAGAACAAACGCTGTAACTTAAAGTTTACTTACTTTCTTTGATGAAGGACAGGAGGTTCCGCCCTCGGCAAGCACTTTGCTAAAACCCAATATCTTTATTTATTTATTTATCAAGAGTCTTTACACGGTATCTGCAGAAGTGGGGGTGAGCACAAGGAGGCGATAAATACCCATGGCGCTGCATTACCTCCGGAGGACCAGATCCATCCTGCTGGGGGATGACCTCCCGGGCCGAGCAACAAAATACTATGGTGCCATGAGGGCGCCAATCCTCATGCTGGTCAGGCGAGTGTCAGACTATCATTCTATTAAGAATTAAAATAGTAGCGCGGCAATGCGTGCTATTCTTGGCACGTGGCACGACGTATATAATTACAGGTCGCATCATGTAAAAAGAACGCTGGCGGTCAAGCTGCGCATTAGGTGATTTATCGGTGGTATGAGGTGCGGCTCGGGGCGGGCGGGTCACGCGCCGCATCCTTGCCGATGCGCCATTGGTTCGTCAGTCGACCTTTGCTTTCCGCGCTGTTTCTACGTTACGTTCGTTCTCAAAATACCATCGCGCACTAAAGTTTTTACTTACGAAATGGTTTGACATAGAAAAGTGAGAAGAAATATTTATGACGTATATTGTTTTATGAAAAGAGAGGCAGATATAATACAGTTGATAATTTAAAATAATGTATGAAACGGACCGTACGTAGAGGATAAAAAAATGATGCGAGTAATCTACAGAGGCCCGTTTCTCAAAAAGTATTAGCCTAATAATATAAGTGTTTTGTCTCATAAATAAAACTAAAAAGTGAAACAAAACACTAATATTATTAGACTAATACTTTTTGAGAAACGGGCCCCAGTTAGACGAATAGTATAAGGTTCAAACAATTCGGGATTTCTTACAGAGTTTCGAACTTAAAGAAACCAAAAATAAAAGAAAATCAACAAAAGACATTGACAGCTTTGACCGGGATGTTATAAAAAGAATCATCAACAATTTTCACGTCACTGAAATGAATTGCCTACTATAGGTAAGTTGCGAAGGAAGTTACAGGATGACCTATATTTCCAGGGTTCTGCACCAAGTCTCAGCCGAATAAAAAAAAATGGGTTTTATGTGGAAAAAACAGAAACGAATAGAAATAAATTTGAATTAAGCTATCAAAAATTCGACTTCAAAGAATTGAATATCTGAGATAGATCATTTACACTGATAAAATCATACGTCGATCGTTCCCATGCGTCTCACCATTCTTGGGCAGCCCACCAAAGGCATTAAATAACATCTATCTAATGGTAGCCGCTAGTGCACACGGGTGGTGATGCAGGTTTTGTGCTGAATGCTTTGCTGACGTTCAAAGCCGGTACAAAAAGCGGCGACTACCATGACAACATGAATTCGGAGAATTACGAGCAGTGGCTTCGTACCGTACTAAACTGATGCCGAATTTACAGTTTAATTGAGTCAAAGCTGCACCAGCGTCCAATACAAAGAAAGCAGAAACGAAAACCTGGCTCCGTCAAATAGGAATTGAATTTGAAGAATCCATCCTAAAGCCGAAATTGTACAACTTAATAAAAAAATACAAAGGCCAATTTAAGAAATTGAATATTGATGCCATTTTAACACCCAGGCCTAAATCCGTAAGAAATGCCTTGCTCCCGAACAATATTGAGTGGATGGAGGGAGACTTAGTGTTTAATGTCTCCCTTTATCAAGTTCAGTCTTCTACATCTGTGGACTCAACACCTGGACGGCCTCGCAAGTAGTTTGATGAGGCGAGCGACAAGACCAAAAGAAGAAGAGTTGAAGACTTAACTACTTCACGGAATACATCGGAATTATTACCTGCCGCTGAAGTTTCAGCACGATTATCTGGCCATAGGGACTGGGCTGGAGTTATAAAGGTTGCTAGTGATAGTCCCGACAAGTGTAAAAACATTTAAAAAATGTCCCTTTGGGTTTCCCCAAGGTAAATATAAGTAAAAATATAGGGACTAGAAATACTAATGACTATATTGTAGATGATTCATGGGATGAGGAATTTAGCGATAATGAGTAGATAATTAGATAATTTAAGTAATTAGTTAATATAAGTCCTTTATACAATTACAATTAGGTTACTGTATTATTTGAATTTTGCATATATAAAGAATTACTTAATAGCTGTAAATAATTTAGGATTACTGTATAATATATTCATATTATTAATTAATTATGTATTTAAAATACTAGGTTCAGTTTTTTTTATTTGTTTTGTGTGCTATTTATAAAATTTTAATTATAAGTGTTTCATTATAAATGTACCACTGTAGTATAATAATATAGCATGCTTCAATTATACTTCTTTGACCTTTGACCTGATAAGAAAAGAAGAAGTGGGAAGAAGAAAATCAACTTGGATGATTTTGATTTGGAGTTGATTAAACGAAAAATAAAAGAATTCTACTCTGTGCCAAAAGGAAATTCTAACGGATAACCGCTGGGTTTCCAGGGAGGGAGAGAGTCTTTGAGGGTATAGAAACGTTTATTTTGTAATTAGTTGTGCTCACTACGGTTTTAGTAAGTTGTTTTTTTTTTCGTGAATATTTCTTATGTTAGCAAGTCGAAAATCAAAAAAAACAATCAATCAACCAATCAATCAGCCATTCTTGAGTTATGGTGCAACTTACTCAACTTAAAATATTATGATATTGATTAATCTACCTACTGTCTAAGTAACCTGATGATTTCTTTAATTTTTTACAGGCTAGTCATTAAAGAGATTGGTTTTGAATTTGTTAATGTCAATCCAAAAGGACCATTTTGATGTAGCGGCATGACATAAAACAACATAAAACAACAAACAAGATTTAAGTATTTGGAGCGTATGAAGAACAACAATGAAGCTGAAGGGCATCAAAAAATGAATGTGGTGTATTTAGACGAGACTTACATTCATAGTTCATGTTCTGTGAATAAGTGCTGGCAAAGCAAACATATTGCTGGTCCGTCTAAAAGTATTTCACCTGGTGCCAGGTCGATCATTGTAAACGCTGGAGGAGAAAACGGCTTTGTACCAAATGGCTGTCTGGTGGTACAGGTCAAAAAGTTTGTCTGCTGACTATTACCATGACATGAATAAGGACAATTTTACAAAATGGGTGACAGATAAGCTAATCCCAAATCTGCCAAGCCCATCCCTAATTATTATGGATAATGCTAGTTCTCATTCTGTACGGGTGAATAAACCGCCCACACAAGCCAACCGTATTGCTGACATAAAATAATGGCTCCGTGAAAATGATGTGCACTATGATGATCGTTGGCTTAAATGTCAACTACTTGAAGCCGTGAAACAAAACCAGTCTACGCCCTTATATGAAATTGATGAATTATTGAAATCACATGGCCACGAAGTTTTAAGGCTCCCACCTTATCATTGCACATTAAATCCCATAGAAATAATTTGGGGAAACAAAAAGTTGCAGAGAAGAATGTAAACATACCTGCGAGCGATATTAAATTATTGACAGAAGAAGCGAAAATGTTGTCAACATGTAGAGAAAATTGAAAAAGATTTAATAGAACAAGAGAAATAATTGAAATGTTAGAAGAGCGGTTTATTATAAATACTTCTCTCTCTTCATCGTCCTCGGCAGGTTAAGAACAAGAAATGCAAGTAAAATTTTTGGAATCATTTTCTAGTTCTGGATGAGGTTTCAAGTAATTTTTTATACTCATTATATATAATGTAAGAATGGTGTGTTTGTTATTTTAGTTGTGAGCAATAATCTCATACCTTACCCCAGCAATATACAACCATTTCATAATTAGCCTAACCCAATCCAACCTACTCGACTCGATGGAAGTCTACTTAAGGGCTTAATTATGTACCGATTGTATTAATTAAAGAATATATAAATACTATAAATAAAAAGATACATTTTTGCTACCAAATCTTGGATGTTTCTAAGTTTTTATACCTACTGCTGACGTGTATATCGTTGTCTAGTACCGTTGTACACGAATAGAGCTTAGTTTGAGTCATGGTATGTATGAAATTTGTCCTCAGATATATTAAATTATTATCCTATACTGGGAGTTTAATGTAATAGACCTCTAGTGTCTTTTTTTTTTTAATAATCCTAAAAGCATAAAAAAAAAAATTCTTCGAATGTTAAACTTCCTCATTTTTTTGAAGTCGGTTAAAAGTTACACAGTATCAATACCGTTTAGTCCAATTTTCCCAGTATTGCCCTCTACAATTTTTTATTTCCACATTTGCCATGCGACACACACATGAGGTACACCTATACCAAGCATAAAAACTTCCGACTGCGACGCGATGTTAGAATGTTTAAATAACTCTTGCAATCGCCACGTTGTCGACACCTTACTGGGTAAAATTGGTGAAGACGAACCTAAAGAGCTTTGAGCAATACCCCTTTCGGACCCTGTAACTTTAGGATTGTATATTGAAGTTATTATTAGACATCAGACGACGGGCTCGGCCTTGCACGATTGTGAGGGTCGTCTTTCACATAAGTAATTTTGCTAGGGGCGGCTAGCTGGCAACCCCTGAATGACGGGTGTTTTTTTTTTTACTTAGGATTTAGGGAATGATATTTATGTCGTTCGATTGAGAATTTTATGTAGCAATAACTCAATACCATCCACAAGGTCCCTTTGCGTTGAGAACGTCACATATGTATCAACCAAAAGGAAATTATTACTAAAGGCCAAGAAAAAAAAAAGCAGCAAAACTAGGATCTTCTGAAGGTATAAAGACTTTTTCAGGCATACTAAAGGTTCACCAAGTTACCGGTTGCGTATTTATAACCAATTGCCTGACATTGAAAAGTTTGAGCAGAAGATGAACCAATAATAAAATTCGCATCTTAACAATGCACAAAGAAGCCTCAAGAAATAGTACAGGTTTCTGTACCTACCACAATCAAGAATACCAGACTGCACAAAGATGATCCAAAGCCCTCAACATCTGGGAAAAAAACATTCTGCAATAGGGACTTAGTGCTGATTAAACTATCAATATAGAAAAACAGAATATCGTTATGTTGCAATGTGCACAGATGCTGAAGAAAATGATGAAGTCCAAGTTGTATTTTGTAAAATCTGTGATGATACTGGAAAAAACTTCAGAATTAATCATGACGATATTTATTTTATCACCTGGGATCAGGTTATAAAAGAACTACCTGCCCCTGACTTAAAAATGAGGGGACAGCGTATTTTTTATGCTTTTAATGAAGCCGTTGATGTCTTTGAAGGCGGCTTTTAGAAAAAAAACGATATTTTTTTAGTTACCTTTAAATTTAACATGTTTTTACAGCTCAAGTACAAGCAAAGTTTAATACTATTATTCAAAAGAGATTTTTGTTTTTGTTTATTTAATCTTTGTCTATTGGTGGTAAAGTTTTTTTTTTTTGTTTTAATGGACAGGAAAAGTTTTGTACCCAGTAGTACTTAAGGAACATTTAATCTTATAAAGAAAGACTGCTAAGATATGAAAGTCTGATTATAAATACTTCATAGATAAAGTAAATATTAATAAATAAAGTTGATTCTTAAAAATAACCTTGTTTTTTATATGTCTGTCTCTTCCCTGTTCATAAAGTATCCTCCCCTGTGCACCTTGTCTCTCCCCTGTACTGAGTATTTCCCCTGGTCACTTATAAAACCAACCAATTTATTGGCCACTTTGTAAACGTTTTCAAATTAGCAGTTAACATTTAAAAAAAGTTATACTTAAACAAAAAAATGGCGTGCCGCCACTTCATATAACGAATTACCTCCTAATTTAGAATGACCCTTACGCCAATCCTTTACATTGACCTTTTTAATAAATCGCTAAATAGCGTTATCTATCTTAACTTAGTGGGCCCTGGTTTTAAAATTAGAAGTAAAATTCGTTTGTAGGATCAGATAATGGGAATGGGTTATTCCCACCTGTTACCACCAATTTGTTACCACTGGTAACAGCTGGGATTTTTTTTCCCACCTGTTACCACTAAAGTACTCGTTGGTAACAAGTGGGAATATTTTTCCCATTTGTTACCACTAAAATATTTGGTGATAACTACCACCAATTAGTTTAGTGGTAACAGCTGGGATTTTTTTTCCCACCTGTTACCACTAAAGTACTCGGTGGTAACAAGTGAGAATATTTTTCCCATTTGTTACCACTAAAATATTTGGTGATAACTACCACCAATTAGTTTAGTGGTAACAGCTTGGAATTTTTATTCCCAGTAGTTACCAGTGGTAACAGATGGGAAAAAAGATCCCAGCTGTTACCAGTGGTAACAAATTGGTGGTAACAGGTGGGAATAACCGATGGGAATTATTATCCCATAAGATTATATTTTTGTACGCAGTAATGAATAATGGGAAATTAACAGTGATCGGAATAGGTAGTGCAATTTCACGGGATTTCGGGACGCAAGCTTAGTATGGATATAACTTGTAATCCCGGATTTTCACTTTGAAAATCAAATCAAAATCAAATCAAATCATTTATTTCAGCCATCTTTGGACCATAATAATAATAAATTAAATTAAAAATTAAACCTATTAGGTTAGTAATGTTCTAACTATGCACATACCTAAGCTAACCTACTTGGATTGATGTGCCAGTACGTGAATCAGACAACAATGATTCACATACTGGCAATCGAAGCTCTGGGCGAACATCGCCAAGATGCTGTTGGAGCTGGCCCGCACCCTGCGCACCAGGGATGTGCAGCGTCTTCGCATGGTGGCGTAAAAGCAGTCCACTCTTGCATCCGCGAACATACCTGAGGCGCTGCAGAATCGAGGCAGCCCCATCAGCACCCTAAATGCGTTGTTGAACTGCACGCGTAGGGCGCTATACTATCTTTAAAGTGTTAAAGTTTGTGTTTGGTTTAAAATAAATATCAAGGGACATTACACAAATTGACCTAGCCCCACAGTAAGCTCAAAAAAGTTGTTAATTTATAATTTTGACAATTATACTGCTAGTACAAAGAAGGTATTGACGAAATATGTATACACTTTAATTTTGACATTCTTGCAAACAAAAAACCTTATATAACCTTATATATACTTCAATTCATATCATGGCAAGAAAATATTCCGTGAAAGAATACGAATCCCGGAATCCCGGGTCTTATCCATATTATTTATAATCATTGAGGTCATTCACCCGAAATTGCACTCCCTATTCCGATCACTGGAAATTAAGTATTAAAAAAAAGTGTAATTAAGCGCTTCTGCATGTTTGTTGGTTTCGGCTATATTTACGCCTTCCAAAGGTCCAGAGCTCTCATAGTCTCGTGATTGATAAATAAAGACATACAAATCATAATACGTTTTATTTTCTCGACCAACCAGTGCATTGTGTTTGTATAAGGCAATAAAATAAATAAATCATATTTATTCCCCATAGCTGAGATCATTCAAACCTTGTTAATTATATTTTCATCACCATATAAACTATATTATAGACCCATAATTATTCTAGCAGAAAAGTAAAATTATCCTGTAAAAACTCCTACAGTACAAAAATCCTTAAAGAGAAATTCAATCCTACCAAAGCACATTACTAACAATGACTTATTTTGACAATAACACAACATGAAAAATAGTTGAACAAGTCCAGACTGTTATTGTTTATTGTTGACCAAACAAACATACCAAAATAGGACAAAAGCAACCTGTTCACAAACCATTTTCAACATTTCACGGAGACCTGATAAGGCAAGTGTAAAGAATGCGAAAAAAAAAGAATGTCAGGCTCGTCAAAGCAACTAGATGCAATACTTGAGTTTTGATTTATTAAACAGAGAGCTTGTATATTAAAAGCCTACCTGTGGACTGTGAAATCCTCAGGAAATGAGGAGAAGAATAAAAATATTACATCTGATAACATCCAGCAGCCTGCAGGGATTTAATGAAATGAATTGGTCCAATGATCCAACTAAAGTGAGCAATGGAGTGACAAAGCAGTGGAGCGATGACATACAAAAAGTGTATGCAAGCGGGTAGAAACAAACTCAAGACCCAGTTCAGTTAGGTGCCATGGGAGAGGCCTATGTCAAGCACTGGACAGAAGTGGGCAGATGATGAATGACCTAATTTACAGTGAAGGATTAACAAATAATAAGTCAGTATTATTAATTATATTAGACTGGGTAGAAATGGTGAAGTTAGTAACAATCTAAAACAAGAATTGCAATATTATAGTGTCACTGCAGCTTTTTACCAAGGTATTATTTATGTTTTGTAATAATATAATGGTATACAGGGTGAAATCTAAGTCGTAGTACAAATGATCACCTGTGTTCTACTCACGAATAAGAACAACTTTTACTATGGGACCAACTCTGAAATCTCGAAAAAAAAAACAGCTGTTTCATAGAAAAGTTCAATACGTACTCGACCAAAATGTATAAAGCAGCTGATTTTTTTTCGTGATTTCAGAGTTGGTCCCATAGTGAAAGTTGTTCATATTCGTGGGTAGAACACAGATGTGATCATTTGTGCTACGACTTAGATTTCACCCAGTATTTTTCTTTCTTGGGCCCAGCTGAGAAACATTTTCTTACAATGTGTAGATATTTAGAAAGAAGGGATAATTGGAGTTAGTCCATTGTTCATAATAGTATTGTTATTTCAGTAATGCCTAAAATGAACCACTCAACCTCCATGTTCTACAGTTGTTTGGTAACCAAAAAATTATTTATTTCTGATGTCACATCATGTTTTTTATACCATTTATTTATTTATAGCTTTTTCCATATTTTTATATAACATTACATTACTTTATGATTTATAATTCATAAGTTAATTTATATGGCTCCTATCTAAATATGTAAATAAAAGAAGAAACTGACTGATCTATCAACACACAGCCTAAACCGCTGGTTCTAGATATTCCAAATTTGGCACGTAGGTTCCTTAATATTGTCCATCCGTGTCTTCCTCTCGCGGTGTACCATTACTACTTCATAATTAATAATTAAGTTTTTTCTTTTTTCATATACATTGACACAGTCTGTATCAACCAGTAGTTAGTTACATTGAACACTTGCTTTATTGTCTCAGCAGCTGATAACAGATGTGAAGTTTCAAGTATAATTTCACTTGAATTATGCAGGAAATAGGTAGGCTCTGGAAAAGAAATTGATGATTAGTAATAACAACTAGTATAGTTTCTACACTCACAACAATGAAAACTAATGAACCAACCACCATACTAAAAAACATTTTAGGGACTGAAAGTTTTACCATATTGACTTTTAATCATGGTAGGTAACACACTAGAGATAAATAATAGGGATGCATTGATAAACCACTTTAAAGTTGTTTATGACACTTTACATTTGATAACTGCTATAATTTATTAACAATTATGCTTGATTTACACTTTACGAAGTTCATTCATATGCTGTCAAGTGGCAAGTAGCAAATACTTCCCTAAGTAAAAATCAGGCAATGTTTGTTAATTATTGATAACTCCACACGATTTGGTAGTATGTAGTAGTGAAACCTAAAGGGGCAGACTTAGAGCGATGAGCAGATGTCAGTTATAGTTATGTTATGGCAGCCTTGTGACAAAACAAAATCCTTACAATAATAACATACAGATAAATCCCTTTTGAACTGCCTAGACGGGCAATAGATATGAACCTATTTGAAACTAAGAGATAAATAAATAATAAATAATAGATAACCTTGTTCCAAATACTAAATTTAATAGATATATTAATAGAAATGGCTGTAATTCAATACCTATATTTCAATTAACATTTTATTCTGTATTAAATCGTTAAAACACCATAATTTAATCATATCAGGCTATATTGGAGGACGCACTGGAGTCCTGGTTACAAAATTATTGGGTGATAATAGTTATCTTACCTCTGACCTCTGATCTCATCCATTTGGTTTTACCACTTCTGACAGATGGTATAACAAGGCAGTCAGATTCAGAGGTTCTTTCATGAAAATCAAAGTACGAAGTAATGTTATCTCCATTTCTTTCCCCGATATAGTGTCGAGTGGCTAGTGACAAGAATGGGCCATCCGAAGTCCCGAATTTATTTTTTCTTATTAACCGTCCAGTTCGCAGACTGCAGTATCTGTGTCCGTCGGTGAACTAACTATTTATTATACAAGATAGGTACAGTACACCTCTGCTCATCTGCTCAAGAAATGAAAGAAAACGAAACAAAAAAAACAAACAAAACAAGCACGCGTGGTTAACATGTCACAGATTATAAGAGTACAGGATCACAGATTATAAGATATGTCAGATTATAAGGGTATGTTTAAATATTATAATGGCTCCTAGATTCACGCACGACCGCGCGAACGCAATACGCAAACGCGTGAAAGTGTGTGTGGAGCGCGTTCGCGGGTTCGCGCGTGATTCGCGCCTTGTTAACGTCTTGTTAACGGCCCGCGTCAAAGGGCCTGCGAACGCGCAAACGCAACAAGGCTTCACATTCGCGCGCACCTTTTATAAAATATTAGCCCAATACCACTAATAATGGACAAAATATTACAAACATTAAGAGGAGGGGCAAACGACAGCTCTTATGCGAAAGTTGCTATGTCGTAACAGCGTCAGACCAAGCAGTAATGCAAACTGCACAAATCCTACATACTACTACTACATTTTAAGGCGTGTCCCCTGCGCCAAAAAAGTAACAAAACATGTTAGCAAAACATGTTAAGCCGCGTCCCCTGCGCCATGTTTTCCATGTTTTTAAACATCTAACATGTTTTTCGAACAGAAAAGGGGCGCGTGGCCAAAATGATTTTTGTTTAAAAACACAGAAACATGTTTTCCGTCACAGATGGAAAACATTCCCCGCGTTCGTCTGCGGGGGGAGGGGGTCATGTTTTGACTTTTGAAAGTTTTGAGTATAGTTACATTCTCTTTGAGTTTGAGTGAAGAACTGTTAAAGGGCATTAATTACCTATTTAATTTATAATTATTTGCAATGGAGTGGTATAAAGAAAAGACGCTGTATTTTATACAATTGGTGAAGGGGCGGCCCATAATTTGGGACATGCTGTCTAATAATCATAAGGACAGGCTTTTAAGACAAATTGGGATGCAAGAAATTGCTGCAATACTTGGAATTACTTTAAAAGAAGTAAATACAAAGTGGACTAGCCTTCGGGGGCAATATTACAGAGAGAAAAAAAGGTGATGGGCGTGAAAACTGGCAGCAAACTGTCCCACAATCCTACAAACAGACAGTCATTTCATTTTTCTTTTGACAGCTATCATCCCAGTACTTGTTTGTTCACTGTCTGTTTGTAGATTGTGGGATATTTTATTTATATATTCAAATTCAATCTCAAGAATTGAAATTGATTAAATGTATTGGTCCAAAATACTTGAATTTAAGGCTTAGAAGTTACGGGAAGTCCTTAACCCTCAAGCACGTAGGATATATCGGATAATTACGACAAACATTGCGTAAATCTGTATTGTTCAGCCATGTATAAAAACGAATCAATATAATATTATTCAAATTTCAGTCCTTTATTCCGCCCGGCATTTTATTGCATTTTATTGCATCACGTTCATTTGACCTAACACTCATTTAATAATAATAATAATATGTGGGGATATCTTACATTTGACAAACATATCCAGCTTTTTATACTAGAGCGAAATGTTTGTTAGCTTGTTGTCAAATTAACGGTAAGTCAGATGATACCTATTATATAGGGAGGAAAAAAATACTTTCGACCCTTAACCCGCGTGTAGGGTAAGTGATGTAGATTCTAAAAAATTTACTTCCAATAAATTAGGTAGGTTAAGGTAGGTAGCGTAGTTAGGTGGCATCAATATATCAGGATACTTACACAATCGTTTTTACAAGCAATTTATCCCGTGTTCTGTTTGGTCACCAATGATTAAAGAAACTAAAGGATCGGGTGTAAAAATACATACAAATATACATATCGTTATCTCTTTCTAACTAACCTGTATTCTCGTAAGTAAAAAAGGATCACTATACTTTTGTCGGAACCCAAAAAATACCTAATGCGGCAGAGTTTTGACAGGACAGCCATTTTATGTAACACCGTTCGACGGTACTTGACTTGTCAATCCGTCGTGTTTGTGTTTTAAATTATTAAATAAGTGGAGTTTCGTGGCGACATTACAACATTAAAGTACACCTAAGTGCGAGGAACATTTTTGTTATAATGACGAAATACAGTGTTACAGGATCTGGCGCAAGAAAAAGTGTAAATCATCAAAGTTTAACATTGCACCGGTAAGTTTCAAGTTTTTATTGAAATATCGGTCAGTATTAACAATATTGCGTATTTTCACTATGTAACATATTATTATTAAACAATAGGCCAGGATTAATCATGCGTTATATTAAGATTGTGTTTTATTTAAGATATTTTCGTACTTAATTAAATAGTACTTTTGACAGATAGGGTTGTTCGTGAATCGTTATTGAAATATCGATAACTAAGTTACGGTTGATACATTCGGCCTATTAGTCAGTTTTTATTAAATTACTAGGTAGTACCCGGCGCTTTGCTGCCAATACTTTCTTTTTAGTTTTCGGTTTGGTGACCAGAGAGGCAGAGAATTAGACATCAGTGTCAACTGCCTGTCTAAAATAATAATAATAATATCCGATCGCTACCAAATTTCAGAGGATCACTTCGGATACCCCAATCGGTCCAGCCATTGGATTCCATAGGGGACATACATACAGATAATAAATCATTGAGGATAATTCTGTAATTTTCTTTTCAGCCACATGCCACTCAAGATAATTATTCTACTACATTGACTGAAAATAAGCCAGATCTTACTCCTTTATGTTTATAACGTTTTATGGACGCCGAGGAAGCAGTGGCTGACACCCCTAAGGACGCATGGGCAAAGTGCTTGTCTTAGTGGTTCCATCGGATCCTCCGATTTATTGATGTGAATGGACAATATTTTGAAAAGATATAATAAGACTAATAACTTGCTAGTTTGCTCAGTTTTTGATATTCTTATGCCAGCACCACACTTCGCTATTCGCTATTTGTTATTCGGCTTATGCGCCTATATTCGACGAAGTGTGGAGGGTTTATTCGTCTATTTTTGCTTTATTCGCACGCATAACGCATAAGCGCGAATAGCGAATACGCGTATCCGTCGACTTGTCGGTTTTTTGGCACACATCAAAGGACACGAATAAGTCGAATAGCGCATCGACTGCCTACACTTCAGTCACTCATTAATTTGCCCCCATATTATAATCTGTGGTGTCTCGACGTGATTTTCTAAGTTTTTATCCGTCCTATTGGAATCTGATTGATTGAAGTTTGTTTAGCGGCTTACTAATTAATATTAATAAGAAAATGGAGTGAATGAACGAAAAAGTCATACGATTTATAGCATTATATCAGATGCGTCATTGCAGTGTCGACACGTCCATCGCTACCACAGATAAGGGTAGGTATCGCTGCGCGAACAACACACATATTTGGCATGTCCGCCATACCGCCACGAAGTGTGGGTGCATGTTTGTTGTTTGCGCATATAACATATATTTTAACAAATACGGCGCAGCCGCATAACGAACAGCGAATAGCGAAGTGTGGTGCCGGCATAAGAACTTTCAGTTTGACCCTATTATAAATTAAATCTATGAGCTACATACTACTTTATTTTATTCCTTTTTAGCCATTTGTCTTTTGTTTTTTTTATAGCGTTAGGTTTTTTTTAGATGTGCTTTTCAAAACACTGACACACACAAAGTAGGTAGGTTAGCTTTGTGAGGAAACTTCAAATGCCCGAAGGGTAAACCGCCCAGATATAGGAGCCCTGCACAGCGGGACTCCGCCAACTTGTTGGATAAGGAAGGAATTTAGAAAATAAATAGGGCAGTTGCGAACTTAGACCACTTGCTTCATAAGACCAACTGCGTTTTAGACCACTTGCTACTTAAGCCAGCTACGTTTTAGACCGTTTGCTATATAAGACCAGGGGCCTGTTTTATAAATCTACAAATTACAATTTACAGGTTACAAGTTTCCATTTGACACAACCTCGACCACTGACGACTAGCGATTTGAGCAGTGTTGCCGGTTTAGACCTGTAAAATTGTAACTTGTAGCTTTATAAAACGTGCCCCAGACCAGCTGCGTTCTAAACAACTTGCTACTTACACCAGCTGCGTTTTAGAACACTTACTGCTTAGACCAGCTGCGTTTTACCCGATGAAACTACGTCGCTTGCCTATTATTATTATTATATAAAAACGATCCCGTCCGAAATAAATGATTGATATTAATGTTATTATAAATAAAAACATTAAGCCTTAAACCGTAATTCAGATATTCGTAATTAAATCGTGACTGTTACTAGAACGTCAAAATAAATCTCTATGCAGTACGTAATCTGGTTTATCGATAAACATGATTACTACCACCATCACTATAACAGCTGACAATCCGCCATTTTATGTTCCGTAAACGTCAAAAACTGGCACGATTTTTTCGTAGGTATTTCGGATCCTTTAGTTTCTATAGTCAAAGTTGGTCACTCATTGTCAGGTGACTCATTAGAAAGGGACACACTACCAACGGAAGCCCTCTCGCGCGGACCGGTTTTTGCGCCATAGTGCACAGTCTAGTAGTAAGTTATAAAGTCTTTACCCCGTGGTTTATTTTTTTCTATTAATAATCTGTGGTTTGCATGCACCCTTTTAATCTGTGATTCTGTGGTGGTGTAGTGGCCACAGATTATAAGATATGTGGTAGTGGCTGACTGACAGGACGTGGCTGTGGCATTACTTGTGACTCTTATTTATTCTATTGAATCGAATTTGCTAGTTGATTTTAAATGATACTTCTTTCACCTATACACCTTCTTTAACATATAAAATGATTATAGCGAGAAAAAGTCTTCTCGCTATTGGTTTTGTTTGGCAAAATGCGTTGGTTTGTGAAATAAAAAGATTCTGCGTTGAATTTTTTGCTGGCTCTTCTCAGTGGTGGTTTTATTCCTCATATCGCCGTAATGGTGATATTCATGCATATTATAATCAGGTTTATAATTTTATTCCTTCTAGTCTTAGTATTGTTTTGTCGCGGTTGACAAAGCATCTGTTACTCTCGCACTTACTGGTCAGAAAGCGACAAATGATTTATCCTCGTTTACCTACATTGATAAACATAACTATAATTCTTTTCTATTTTTCTGGTTTAAGTATCTTTTTTTCTCTTTTATACAGATCAAATATAAATATATATAAAAATGTTAATTTTAATTATAAAACATCCAACAAGTAAGTTGTTTTTGCAATTTGTGTTAGACATGAGTACCCTTATTGATGTGTTAAAAAGTGTACACAGTTGTGTTCTCATAAATTTTGTGTGTCTATAGCAGTTTTTCTTAACACGTTCGGCGGCGGTACCCAAATTATGGAATGTACTAGAATGACAGTAAAAATCTTCATACAAAATGAAACTACGGCTTAAGCAGTTCTGATTATATACATTGTTGGTTTGTCCCTACCCGAGTACAGTAACGGCTATAACCGTGCTACAGGAAGACCCGTACTGGCATGTAGAATGAAAGTTATATACCATTGCCTATGTCAGTACGGTTATCACCGTAACTATAATTTGTACGGCTTGACCCGTACTGTCATGCTTACTGCCATGCTTACTGCCATGCTTACTACCTACTAATAGCAGTACGGGTATAACAGTAGCACCGTACTGACGGTATCACCATAACCACCGTACCATTTACACGGAGCAAGTATGGTCAATGCCGAATTGTACTTTATACTCAATAATAAGTAGTTTTGCCTCTAAATATTGAAAAAATTTTGAATTTGTATGAAATAAAACCACATTATGGATTCAATTAAATGGGTGTTTATTAAAAAACTACTTAATAGGAACTCTTTTAACAAAACTATTCACAGTTTACTCAAAAAATTAACAATATAATTCTTATGTATCATAATTAGACTTATTTCGTACATTTTTATTGTTATCTGTACACAACATTAACAATAATAATTGTCTTTATTAATGCCACAAACTAAACTTCTAGTTTGTATCTTCAAAAATTAAATTATATAAAAACAAAAACTTAAAATAACTTCTTGTAATACAATTTGTAACATTGAGTATACTCGTACTTATCAATAATCAACTAGATAATCAGTCTTTCGATTATTTATCAGTCTCCATCTCTGTATCATCAGCATGAAGGTTATGCCATTCTTCAAAACAACCTGGGCAAAGGGTAGTTTTTTTTGCACAGCCCTTGCAACGAAATCGGTTCTCTTTGCGACGGTGTTTTTTTGTGCATAAAGTAATGAGAATTACAATTTTGTTTTATTGTTTTTTTAAATCACTTGTTAGGGTTATATAGCTTTTTATTATATCAAAATAAACTAAATTCAGTATGATAATTAATCATTACAATATTACAATATAGCAAAAGGTCCCCATCTTCAATTTTTCGTAGGTTTCTTCTTACCGTTTTCATCATACGTTGGACAACATATATTTTTTCATTTCTTAGTTAATTAGTTGTTTTTGTACCCTGCGCTTCAACCGAGTCTGTGATTTCGCTTTCCGCCCCACACTGTAAACTAGTCTACTGAGAATTACCAAAAAATCCTCCATTGGATGACCTATAGGGACGTTCGGAGGGTTTGAATCCTTCGGTATGAAGTGAACGTCACACTCTTTTAGTCAATTCTGGGTGCTCCCTGCATAGTGATAATTTCTTCGCAACTTCCTGCACTTCTTTGGAATTTCTTCAAGCTGTTTGTCGGAATATTTGGGTGCTTTTTGACGCTTTAAGTGTTGAACATTGTATTTCTTTAAAATATTCCTTTCTCAGCCAAGGGAAACATCATATTTTACAGCTAACTTATCTGGGACTCACCCACTTTGTTTTGTGCAAACTTTGCCACTTTCCTCCGGCCTCGATCATTAAGAATGGGTGGTCTTCCCGTTTTTGGTAAATCTTTATTCCTGATTTCAAGTTCCACCGCTAGATCAGACATTAAATTGCAAATGGAGGTACATTTTCAGCTTTGAAGTAAGAGACCACTTCAGATTTTTCACGCTGTCCAAACCGGCGCTAGACACGTTTACGTAATAACTTCCTCGCGGTTTCTTTTTATTAAACCAGCTAATCTTTTTTTTCCTTTTTAACAATATTGACATATTTTCTATTTATTATAGCTGTCAAAATTCTTTTTGTATTTTTTTTATTGCCTTCTATTGTCTATTGAATACCTTCTCATTACTTTAAGCCAACCCGTTAGACTGCAGTTTAGATATTTTATAGCCCTCTTAGATTTTTCGCTCACAGGTATCATCTCTGGCCAATGACTTTGCTCTTGTAAATCTTGCGATCGCTGCGGCTGTGGTGTATGTTCTACGAATCGTCTGCTGGAGTAGATACTGCCATACTTGACGGTGTCTGTGCCTCTCAAATTGTTGCTCACATTTGTCATTTGCCTTATGAGTTCGTCTCGGTATTGAATGAACTCGTACTTGGACCTAGGATGGTAGTGCTTTTTATATATATAAAAAGCATTCCATACCGACACATCCAGCAAATGGAAGAGGACCTTTTTATACCAACGAATGGTTTTCATGGGCGAAGAGTAGTAGGCCACCATTTGGTCCTTTCGATCGATACCTCCCATGAAGGAATTGTATTCGGCCACCTCCTCTGGTTTTCGTGATTTTTTTCCAAATCTATTAGGAATATCTTTCATCTTCGGATGATTTCTGGTTGTCACTATATAAACGGGTCGTTTATCCTTCCATGCTGACACATATACATGTTTTTTGCGTAGCCAAAAATGGTTGCCCTTTTTTAGAGTCTTGGTCATTAGTACTTTTGGGTTACTTTTTCGGGTTTTGCGCGAAGTACCATTTGTGTGTGTTCTCAACTCCAGCAGTTTTTGACTGAGCTCGACGTCATTGTAAAAGTTGTCCATAAAGAGATGATGACCCTTCAAAACATAAGGGCCAATAAGTTTCATGACAACTTGCTCAGTTTTTTTGGTAACTTTGTCGTCGGATTCGCAATCATCTTTGCCCGTATACATGATTATATTCAGGACGTAACCACATGCTGTAGTAAGTTCATAGAACTTTATTCCGTAGCGGGCTTACTTTGACGATATGTACTGACAGAAATATAATCGGCCTCTGAATAGAATGAGAGACTCGTCAATTGAAAGTTCTCGTTCGGGGCCATATATTTTACGAAAATTTTCGCAAAGAGCCTCTATAAAGCATTTAACTTTATTTTTACCTTTCGCATTTATCTCGGCACAGCAAAAACAACGTACTATTTGCTCAAACCGCCTGCCTGACATTACATATGTGAAAATAGGATGATAATACAGCGGGTTTGAATATGAGAACATACTTTTTCTCTGAGGAGATCTTATTTGACCCTGTAGTAAGCACAATCCAAGGAAAGCTAACATTTCATCTTCAGTAAGAGGTCTAAAATGTTGTTTCCTGGTGTGTCTGGTATGCGGTCTATTTATTTCACACATATGTTTGCCATATTCATTGGTTTTTGAAATCAAAAATTCAAGTAAATCCTTGGAGATGACCGCCTTGAAGACTTCTAAAGCGGTGGGGCTTTCTCCCAAGTTTACTCTAAATCCTGTTGTAGACTCGTCAAATCCGAAATCGGGGATCGGTGCTGTTATATCCGTCCACTCGTTATTACCTGCATCTGATTCAACTACAGATGCAGGCTCATACTGTACATGCAGACCCTGATCATGTACATGACTGGTTCCTGGTTCTGAACTGGTTTGTGGAGCCTGCACACGAAATGTTTGATCTTGGTCTGTAGTGATACATCCGGGAATGTTCGGGCAACGATCGACAGACAAAGGCTGCGGCTCAGACTCTAATTCAATTTCAATTCTAATATGTTCTTCGATGACATCCACTAACGACGCGGAGTCTTTCTGTTGTAGCTCAATGCCATTAGATAACTCGCACTCACCATTAATCAGACAAAACCGAATAATATTAAATATAATTTCCTTTGTCGAACTATGTACGGTTTTACCCCGTTTCGACATTATTTTATACATAAACCTGGCGGTTTTTGTATATAAAATACACAATGACGTATAAACGAAAAAGGTTTGTTTTTTTATAAGACCGGTGTCTAAGGTTCGATTGCCACGTAAAATTCATAATGTTAGTTCCCATTTCTGCCACGACTCTTCTCTTTCCGCACAGACTCTAGAAACAAAAACTCTTTGTAGAAAAAGAAAATAATCAAATACTTAAATAAATATTATTTATAACCAATGGTAATGATATGAAAGCCCATTGATTATAAATAAATTTTAGTGAATAAAAAGGGTTATGTATTAGAACTTTGTTTCAATTCAATAATTAATTAATGTCCGAATTTATAAAATGAAAAATAAATAAATACCGGGCGCCAGGACACTAATTGAATGAAATTTTAGATGTATAATGAAGTACCTCGGATCCTCAGTGGAGGATTGTCCTTTTAATCTCAAAGGAGGGATGGTTTCAATAAAAGATAGTTTTTCTCATAGTCTTGCTTCTATTCCAAATCTCATGAAATATAGGCGTAAACATCACATATTAAGTTTACTTATTATGAGTTAAAGTTACCTTATATTACTCAAAAACCTAAATAAATCTTAACCAAAACATAAAGCATCAAAACAAATGAAGTCCGTATCAAGTTAAGCTTGTACGGCTCCAAGAAACAACTACAAATACAAATATTCCTTTGATAGAACCTTGTAAGTTAAGTTGGAAAAGAACTTGCAGTAAACTGAATAAAAATTACAGTATGGTAGTTGGTTCTATACGGGATAAGCCAGTTTTGATAAAATTAAAGATTAAAGTTTTTTTATATCACAAACCATGGGAAAAATAAATGAAATTAAAGTTTTGAAGAAAACAAATAATCATTGCATGTAGCGACATGTCCTATGTTGATACATAAATCAACATAGGACAGTATAATAATTTTCAAAAAAATATAATGATTTCGAAATTTGGAGCAAATTTTGGAGCAAAGTAGGCACATTTTACCACTAACACTTTCACACACACATAGATATTTTATGTGTCATACGAGGGATGCACTGAAAGTTTCGGGAATAAAAGAATAAAGAATTCTCACGATCTTTTATTGTAATATAAAACTTGCACCATCGCACGATATGTACATACTATTTGTACATCATTTAGATTCCTAACTGCTGAGAGATATAATATCTCTCATTCTTAATCTCTCTTTAACAACTTTAAACACTATTTTTGGCAACCTTTACCTTGTTATAGTAATTTGTGGATAACGTTGTTGATCATGCATAAAGTTACGCCTGTTGTAATTTATATTGTAAGACATATTGTATGATTGTTCGTTATTCCTAAAATAAATATATAAAATAAAATAAAATAGACAAGTGTAAAGAGTTAAATGTACATTTACTGTTTTTCAAAGTATTCTCCATGCATATTTATACATTTTTTCATTCGCTCAAACCAATTATTAAAACAGTTATTCCACTCCAAAGATGTTGTCTCGGAAATGGCACTTTTGAAGGCGTCCACTGCTTCTGCGGGTGACTGGAATCGTTGACCGCGTAGCTTTTTTTTAATTTTAGGGAAATTATAAAAATCGTTAGGACTCAGGTCCAGGGTTGCCAACCGTAAAAAAATAACCCTCGTACATGTGCAATTAAAAATCTCGTATTTTGACTTTCAAACCTCGTACATTTATTATGCATTGAAAACGTGCTAAAACCAAAATTAAGGCATATTGAACTACTGGATTTATTTTTATTTATTCTTATTTTTACAGTTGTATGTAATTCTGTAGTTCCGCCTACCCCACTGTGGGATTATAGGCGTGAAGGTATGTATGTATGTATGGATTTAGGACTATGTACTCAATGAAATAAACTATTGCAAGTTTCCTACTAAATAAAACATCACTTAGTGTTGTACTTCAAAAAATCTTTATTATTACTCAAGTAAAATCACAAAAAAGTATCTATATTATTATGAAAATTTGCATGGTAAGTACCTAACTTAATTTACATCTCCTCTCCAAATATTATGTCAGGAACATGCTCACTGTCATCATTTTTTCTGCCGTATATTTTATCTGTTGTCATGCGGCTATACATTTCTTTTGTGGGTTCAAAATTGACGCAGTTTCCAGTACGAGTTGAACCTTTCGCGCTCTCTGCAGCAAGAAGTGTGCCGTTCACTGTTTCCACAGTTAGCCGGTTTCTTATCTCTGTCTTTATTAAATTGACTTTACTAAAAACCCGCTCGCAGTCAGCATTCGCATGGGGTAGGGACAGTGTAGATAGGGCAAAATGAGCCAGCTCGGAAAAGTCTTCAGTTTTCAGTAATTGAGCCCAAAACTTATCTGGCTCACTAATTTCATTCAACCCTTTAGGATGACGAGCTTGTGCATTTGGCAAACTCCTCCATTGATTGTCGATTATTTGTTTCTTTGCGTATCAGCTGGTGCGATTATACGGGGGACCACTTCCATAAGAGGCATAAGTGTAGGGAAATGGCTCCTAAAATTGTGGGAAAGCGCTGACGCAGGTTCAAAAACTTGTAGCTTTGACAAGACAGGATCTTCCATGTTATATCGCTTTTTAATTTCGGTGGCTGCAACTTTGTAGAAATTTTTGCAGCATGAGAAGAACTGTGTAATATCTGCAGGCTGTCTGATCACATCTGGATTTTTCAACAGCTCATACACTTTGACGCCAAGATACAGTGCAGCGTCATGGAGCTGATGACGCTGACTTTCAGGGTTAATTTCACCAAGATTTGGCCTCATGACATATTCGCGTTGTAAATAACGCAAAAGGATTTCCTGGTAGAGTGTACGAATTTTCTCATGAAGATTGTGAACAACTACTTTCTCGCTTTGAAATTCCAGATTGAATTTATTGAATAAAGGGAGCGACCATTCAAGGAAACAGAAATAAAGTTTGTAGAATGGGTTGCTGAGTTTTTCGAGAATAAATACTGCTCGATTTCTTACATCGGTTCTTGCTCTATGTGCACGATTTGTCGCAAAATCGATAAAAAAAAGACGTAGGGCCTCCCATTGCTCTAATATCCTTTCAACCACTGATAATAAGGAAAGCCATCTTGTCTGTGATGGTTTCAGTATTTTGTGAGGCTCCACTGCAGCAAACGACTGGAAGTTACGAAAATCAAATAGCCGTTTATCACTATGCTTAAAAAAGTTGTAGATATCTCTAGCCAGTTGTTCTACACCTTCAGGCAACTGTTTACAGGCTTCACTGGCACACAAATGGGCCGAGTGACAAACGCACTTCGTGATTATGATTCCTGGAAAATCGCGTATTAACCTTGTTTTTACTGAGTCGTTATCACCCATCATGACATTGCACCCATCTGAGCCAAAGCCGATCACATTTGTCAATGGAACATTACGGTTAGTTAATGAATCGATAAGAGCTCTGTATAAATTCTCTGCATTGGCAGTAGGAATATCATCAGCATCAGGTGTTTCCTTAAAAACTTTATACAGCTCCCAAAATGCGCTACATATCTTTTGAGCTTCTTGATCAAAATAGCGTACCACAACGCAAGCAGTTTTGACCGTAGAAACATCGGTCGTCTCGTCCGTCATCACCGAGAACTGACATTTTTGTAATTTTTGGGCTAAATCTGCTTTATGACCTTCTCCAAGAACGTTCTTTACCACACCTGTAATTTTGGTTCGTTTAAGTTCAATTTCCTTGATCAATTTAGAATCCGTCACAACTTCTTTTAATAAATCTGTCAAATGGTCAGCAACCGAGAATGCTATATTATGCTCCGCAAAAAAAGCAGCAAGTTTAATTTCTGCACGAGCTTTCTCTTTATTTTGTGGAGTTAGACCTCTCTGGAACCCAAGCGATGTTAATGTTTGTGTTTTTCCACTGGATCCAGGTTTGTTGCCCAGGTGTTTCTTGGTAGAGGCATGGGTTTTTAAATTGGATAGTTCAGCTACCATTGATGTTCCCGGGCAATATGCACATTTAGCTTTTGTTAGATCATTGGTGTCTGGCAAAAGCCAGTCTTTAAAAGTCGGATCCTTTAACCATTGCTGTCTAAAATTTTGTACACGATGTTGCGATAATGTGTTACCTTCCTTTTTTCTTGTCCAACCACCCTTTTTCGATACTTTTCTAGGCGGAGTCAAAGTAGGCGAACGGTCACTGTTTTCGTCGTTATCACTCATAACGATACTTCTATTACACCACTAAACAATGGACGAAACAACGAAAAGACTAGGTATTTAACAATAAAAACTTCTTTTTTACAAAAACTTAAATTATCCACACGTAACGTAGTACAACTTAAGACGGCAGGCCGGCATGCAACGAATGGAACACGTAAGGAACAGAGTAGAAATTTGCGCTATGTGTGACAGAGACGAGTAATGCGAAGAACGAAAATTTTTATTAGCCGGGGATTTCCCGATTGACGGGATAGCTGTACCATAGACAATCATCGCGTAAATGCATTAATGAAATTTTTGGTGTAAAAAGTTCCTACAAGTTTTGATAGATAGGCACTAATTTTTACTATTATATAATGGTGATGTAAAATGTTCGTATGGCCATATTATCAAAATCTCGTACATAATTGTACGAGGTTGATAGTGTCCTCGTACCTCGTACGAAAGACCACAAATCTCGTATTTGTACGAGGAACCTCGTACGGTTGGCAACCCTGCTCAGGTCGGGGCTGTATGGAGGATGAGTCATTAATTCGATCTTATGATGGCCCAAATACTCCTTTGTTTGACGAGCGATGTGTGGGCTAGCGTTGTCGTGATGAAGAATGATGCGTTGGTTGCAGTTTTCTGTTCTGAGTATATTAACGATTTCAGGCAGACAAATTGTAGTATACCAGTCAGCATTAACCGTTCTATGATCCTCAAGTGCAATAGCCGCAAAATGATTTCGAGACAAAAGTGGCTACCACCTTTTTCACCGTGCTTCGGGAGCGAACAACCTTGGTCGATCGCAGCTCGTTTTCAAACTCCCAAACTCTTTATTGGTTTTTATTTTCTGATTCACAAGCATGTATCCAGGTTTCATCACCCGACACGATATATTATATACTGCGTTGGAAGTTCCTGTGTTAAACCTTTCTAATTTTTTTTGGCACCAATTGACCCGGGGCCCCCTTTTGTTCATCGGAGAGTAGGTGTGGGATCCAACGGGAAAATAGCTTTCACACGCCGTTCTGTTTGCAAGATTGTTTGGATTTGTCTCATTTCAATCCCTACACTTGACTGAATTTCACGATATGTGACATGTCGATCTTTGTTGATCAGGACTGCATTGACGTTTTTTTGAGTAACCGCGGACTTAGGCCGCCCTTCACGATCATCATCGCTGAGTTTCACAGGATCGCGTTGAAATTCGGAAAACCAGCGATACACGGTCGTCTTTGTTGTAAAGCTCTCCCCAAATGCAGAAGTCATCCGCTCAAGGCATTGTTTTTGAGATAAACCACTTTTAAAAGATTTGTTCCTGATTCGTCATATTCCTAATTGGTCATATTCCTAACTTATCATATTCCTGATTCGTCATATTCCTAAGTTGTCATTGTATAGTCAAATAAAATCGCATACATGTGCTTACAGGATGTTATGTGATCGTTTACTGGTTGCCCAAAGCGTTTAGTTTATGACAAAAAGATCTCATTCTCGTACAAAACGATATCTAGTAAACGTAGCAAAAACTAAAAACAGAAGTAGAATATTGTTTGCCTACTGCTGCAACTCAGAATACAGTGTCATGATCTGTCCAAAGACTTTCTCATTCGATATCTTTATTAGATATGTGAAGCTATGTACATTTTTATATGAAACAATTTTAACATTATCCTGTAAAGTTTATTCAATAGCTATAAAACTTGGTATAGCGTATTTTTGTGTATTGTGAAATAAAAAGAAACTTGTGGAGAAACAATATTACACACTTTTGTTTTTTGGACCACCTAATGCACGTGTTGCACTTAGTTTTTTTTGATGTCGAGAAAATAACAAATCCAGCGATATACTCTACTACTTTCTGGGCAAAAGGGGATAAAAAAGTTAGAGCTTCAATCTCATCAATCAAATCGTCAGTAAAATTGGTAAATTTGACTTCATCAGTAGCGTCATTGGTATAATTGTATTGTCGTACGGTTGAAGCATTAATTTTATCTAATGCAGATGTGCAATTCAGTATCGTATTTTTTTCCAATGGAATGCAGTTCGTTCCGCTTCCAGTTTGTGTTAACGAGGATTTTTTTTGTAAATTGCTTCAAACTGGGAGCTTGAGGGATTATCAGAATATCCACCATGACTTCTTACAATCGAAAAAAAGAGTTCGATGTGATCTTGACTTATCCTGTGGAATGGCATATATTTCAGGCCATTTTGTTGGTTTTGTATTAAGTCTTGAAAGATAGACTTGGTGTAAAAATAGATTTTCGACATTGATGACACCGTATTAAAATATTAAAAAATCTTGAATTTCTTACAGTACACGATTAAGTCATAATTATAATTGGCACTATCTAAACATTTTAACAATTTTATGTTGTATCAAACCTTTTTATTGTTATTTTAGTTGAAAAAAATATATTCTGACCTCGCATTTGAATACAATTATTAACAATCTTTTCAATATCAAATTTTGATACTTACTTCAACGTGCAGAAACTCTCGATTACACAAACAATCGCTAAGTATTGTCATTTAATTATTGCTTTCATGTTTTAAAAATAAAATAACTGTCTGTGTAGGGATCCATTCAGTAACACCGTCCTTGGACACTTTCCTATTTAAACGTCTAGCGGCTAGACTATTAAGGCTAGACTCTAGCTTTAATGACACGACAATTAATTGGACTGGAAAAACTGATGAGTTATTAATATTTTTCTGAAATATTTGTATGGAGCCGTAACAAGTAAATAAATTTTTTTTTTTTACTAATCAAGACTTGATCGCGTCAGCAATTCAAAAATAATTGGTACCATAACTGCCTGAATGGATATAACGGTATTTTTAGTAGTTTACGAGAAATATTGTTTTGTAATATTGGCTCCATACAAAGATTCCCGTGGGAACTGTAAAATTTCCCGGGTTAACATAATATACTTGGGCTGGGATAGACAGACAGAGTTCCTTTCGCATTTATAATATTCGTAGGGATTATAATAAAGTTTCAATAAGATGAAAAAAATGTGATATCTACGAAATATGCGTGATTAAAATGCTCTAGCATCTTACTAAAGCATCGCGACAGCGCTGGCATGAAATTTTATCTAACATCTAAAAAAAACATTTGACCTCAAACTTAAGCCAAGTTTGAGGTCATATAACGGTGTCTTCTAACATCTTATTTTCAAAATGACCTGCTATATAATACAGGATATTCATCTTGTAAACGGACATGTTGATTGACTCAGTGTAATACAACCAATAAAAAAAATGTAATGCATCCAATTTGTTCTTTTTCATGAGGATCAGAAGATTGAGCTCCAAACGCAGATTGCTTTTCCCTACGAAAATCTAAAATTGGAGATAGCTCAAACTCATCGTCAGTGCAGTTAGCATTCATACTCGGTTCATATTCATAGGCAGGAAATGTCTCATGCAATAATTGCATTGTTTCACGGGCTGTTTGCATGTTGCATCGTCTTGTTGAGACCACATTTCGTCCACATCAATACCGTTCAATTTTGGTAAAAAGAACTCGACTATCATGTCGCGATATCGAGCACCGTTAACAGCCACTGCCTGACCAGCCGCATTTTCGAAGAAGTATGGTCCAATGACGGCTCCAGCCCAAATCCGCACCAAACAGTGAGCCGCGGCTGCTGGATTTACATTATGGTTGTGTGCCAGCGCGGGTCCGCGTTCCGGCAAAGACCAGGATTTTTTATGTACAGGATGTTTAGAATGTTTAGAATGTTTTTATTTTTTTGAATTTATGAAAATAATAATAGAATAGAAAAAAGGTTCAATCAATGTTCTACATGAAATTACTAATTGTCGGCCTGAATTATAGGGGCATTTAAAAAAAGTGTACCCTCAATTTTTCTCAGATTCTGGACTTTATGGGCTCGTTTTACTCAGAATCAAGAGCACTATCGATTTTACAAATAAAAAAAATCCGAATATTTGTATGCAAAATCAGATCGTCAGTTTTGTGACGCTCATATAAAATGTACCGTTACAGTGTCACAAAAATGACTCTTTTTATTTTCATACACATTTTTTTATCCGCCTGAATACCGCCGATACCTGTGACAGGTTCACCAGGTAATACTTCAAGTCCTATTTTATTGACAAGGTCCAACGTAATTAATGACCCTTGAGCACAGCTATCAATAAATGTCCTGGCATTGTGTAAAGAACCGCTTATATCCCGCACCGCTACTAAGGTTGATAGAAGAAAAATAGTGTCAACTTTCATTAAGCGACCGCGTTCCGCCTCGAGTCATTGTTCCGAACGGTCTAGTCCAGCCCGAGTACAGCAGGTGCGGGGTCAGGCGTGACTGTACCGTACCGAGGGGTCCATACGGATCACTGCCGGACAGGTAACTGGGCTTCATCTGTTCCTGGAGGGGTATGCCGCGGTTGTGGAGCAGATCGGCGTCCCGCATCGCCCCCGCTTCGCCTAACCTCTGGTCTACTACCCCCACCCTTAGCTGGCCCCGGTCAGCGAGTTTTGCCCGCCGACATGACACCTTGGCTGACTGGACCTGCTTGAGTCCCTTGTCCCTTGACTTGTGGTGCTGGCAGCACCACTAGTGCCCGGCCTATTAAAAAAAGATAATAGTGATGCGAGCTTCGTCTGCAAAATTTACAGGGCTGAGCGTTCCTACAGTCCCGCGTAAAATGGCTACCCAAACAAGTGAAGCACAAGTTGTTTGCCATAACAAACTGTTTCCGTTCCTGTGGTGACAGGTTGTACAGTGACCCGCATCTATTTAGTGGATGGTCCCCGTCTCCGCAATATAGGCATGACCCGCTAGCCTGATGACTGGGAAACGCTGATATTAAAAATTGTCAAGTTGGTAGAGGAAATCCTCCTGGGAGCGGTAGGATTTACTACCACCTCCGATTCCGCTACCGCTTCCGTCTCCGCTTTGGGATGGGACGATGTTGTCGCTCATCCTTGCCTCGTCCTCCAAGAATAAGACCAAATTTTCGAAGGTCGGGAGCACCCCTTGGTCCTTACCATATAGCCGCTCAAACCGCGATTTTAGTTCCTTATGAAATTTGATAAGGCAAATAAGGACTTAAGCCAGGTTTAGATGAAGCCAGTAAAGCTGGTGCCAGTTCTCAGACAAGCCAGCGCTGGCCTGGCCCGTGTTGTTTAGATGAGGCCAACTGGGTTCATTTCATTCCTGGATAATTCTTGTGGTGAGCACACGGTTTGGTGTTTTTTTTTAAATGAATTCGACACTAATGCGGTGGCGGTTGAGAAAAAAACGTTAAAAGATATTTATTCAGTAAGTAGGCCGCACGGGCACTTTTACACGTCAAGAATCTACCAGCGCTTCCCAAGAGGAGACCACTGCTGAGAAGAAACGCCGCAAGAAACTCAGCAGTCAGTCATTTTTTAAACATATTACAATGGTTACTACTTAGTCCAAATGTAAAAAGAACATCATGATGTGTTAAATGTATAAAGAACATCTCGTCACTATTAAGAGCAGAGTTGATCAATATATTAGACGAAGAAATCGTAAAGGATAAAAGGCTTTGGATGAGAAAATGGTTAAGCGATAGATCCGTAACTGGAGCTTCCGCTTTTTTGCTACAACAACTAAGATTACAAGATCCTTCCAAGTACAGATTGGCATTGCGAGTTACGATTGAAAACTTTGACGAGTTACTTTCACTTGGACGTAGTTATGCAATAATGTTCCAACCCACAGCGACCTCATTTTGAGATAAATGCAACTTTAGGTTTCAGTGGTAGACTTTTTTGCTGTAACCAGTACGTACGTGTAGTATGTGGTTTTTTATAGAAATATATGTTCGTTACTTGATGGTGACATATATTTTTTTAATTATATACTATAAATGTACGTATTTAGAGAAATAGGAATTGGAACGTTTTTACAAAATGGTTGTTTGTATGGACTCTAACCCGGAATGATTTTGCTAAAACGTTCCACGATATATGAAACATCACTTTATTTTAATCGTAACAAAAATAAAGTCAATAAATAGGTTCACCTGTTTGCTAGGAATATAAATAAAAACAACAAAAAGCAATAAGTAAGCCATGACCTTTATTCATCTTCATAACCGTCTATAATATAGACTCTATATCAAAATCTGGCACTCCACCGAATCCATCAACATCATCGAGAATGTCCTCAGAACACTCTATATCTTTATAAAATTGAAGACAGTCTTCGGGTATGTATTGGTACATTGATTGCAAGTCTGCTAATTTTGCAGGAGCAATTGGTTTGCCATTAGGCCAAAGCAAACAGAAATCAGAATCGCTTATGGGAATGGTTTCCCCCCGTTTTTTTTTTTCAATACTCATCTCTTTAAAATCTTCTTCCAGTGATGATCTCATAAAGATAGAATGCATTTTACCATTGTTTATTTGTATCTCTTTTGCGTGTAACCAACTAACTTTGCTTTTGTCAATAAATTTCTTTCGATTGGTTATATTTTTTTCTATTTTGCTTGTACTATAAAAATCAGTCTTCTCCATTTTATATACTTGAAGTGGTTTCACTTTCTTACTACGTTTAATAATATCGATGTATTCTTCAGCTGTAAACACGCGTTGGTGGTGTTTGAGAGCTGTTTCTATTTTAGAAAAATCTGTATCGTTCGGTAAAAATGTATGACCGGACTCAAGAAATCGAAATGAGATGGTTTTCAAAGTTAAATGGGAGTTCAAAATTGCTTTCATCATGAGAACTATTTTGATATTTCTGTTCTGACCACCGCAGCAATCGCTCCATAGAATTAAGTGTTCGACAGTAGAACTTAGTTTCTGGTTTATATATTTCTTAAGGCATGATCCAACTTCCTGGGCCCCTCTTCCTGCTTCTCCTTCTACCCATACATAACAGTGCCCAATATCATCAGATGCGCTATGGATACCACTATTGTAGAACCATAATTGCCTTTTATAAAATGCTACATTCGTTGGTATGCGGGGCAAAGGTAATGTCTTTTTTAAATCAAATGTTAAGCATTCGACTAACGGCGAATTTTTTGCTTGCTCAAAATCCAGCTTCATTTGGTTTCTCAGATTAGTAGCCCTTTCTAAATGCTGTGTCTTTTTTTCTGTAGCTTTTTCTTTTTCTTCGCTATTTTTGGCATTACGAATTTCCACCTCTAACTTATCACACGTGTTACAAGTGTCTTTCTTTAATGTTTTACACTTCAGGTTAAATTTGGAATAAAAAATCTTTTTCAAATAGTTGAAAGAAGTGTACTTGCGCTCATTGCCATACTTTTGGATAAACTCCTGTCGGTATATATCGTAAATTTTGGCTAATGTCATTCCCGGTTGTAAATATAATACATCACTATTTTTTTCCCGTCTATAATGAGACTCATATTTTGGAAGTTTTGCAATAATGTTAACGATGAAATCAGTATCCTCTTCCGATACTTTATTCCTGCCTCCTGAATTAAATCCCCTGCCATCTTTTAACGGCTCATCACTCCTCAATTTTTTTAGTGATACAGTGACCCTTTGAGTCGTGATCTGGAAAGTTTTTAAAAACATATCGCGACATACTCTTACACCTCTTATTGAATAGACGCGATGGAATTGTTTCGGTTTTTTCTTAGCAGCAGGAACATTAGTCATAGTGTAGCTTCGTTTCTTTTTTTCTTCCTTGACACAGGAGCCAATGTATATTAATTGCGCAACGTAGGAACCCAGGCAAACAAACTTATCAAATTCTTCTTTTCTCTTCTCTATTGAAATCAAACTAGCACAGTCCTTTAAACATTTACATTTATAATCAGTAAACGTCTTTGGTTTTATTTTTTTATTATATTTTAGTGTTGTATATTCTTCGTTGTTGTATTTTTTATGTTTTATTTTACATCTATCATGTGGATGTTTACGTTTACGACCTCTTTTTGGTCTACCAGTTTGATTAGCCGCAATTTCTGTTTCATGTCTTGTTGATTCTACATTTGTTTGCGCTGATATATTTTGGGCATCATCACATAGCTCTCCGTTCGATAGAAAATTATTTCTATTTGCCTGGCCGTCGTCGTCAACAGATGAACAACTGGTTGACGACTCATCTACAATTGTCACCTTATAATTCAAGTTAAAGTTTGGATCTTTAACGCTATCATCGGTGTCACAACAATAACCTGCGTCTTCATCTTTGGAATTGTTGGCATCATTAATATTATCGTCAAATACTTGCTCAGTTAATGTATTAAAAAGCTTTTGAGTTTCCGGCGTCATTGGCCTAAGAGGTGATGTGTTGGATGATGGGTGCGACATTTCGTTGTTAATCATCAATAGAGATGGTGAGCATGGTGGGCTCGTAAAATCTAGTGGCGATGAAATTTCAGAGGGAGACTTATCTTTTAAAACTGAAACAAAATAAAATATTATATGATTGCTTACGTCATGATGAATTATTAATATAATATAATAAAATAGTAATGTACCTGGTAAGTCGCTGTTGTGATTTGTTCTATTAATAATTAGAGGAGTGAGCGGGGAATATGGTGGTGGAGAAATGGAGGGCTGTGCGTTTGAATATGGTGTAGCGGGTTTAGAGTTCCCTGAAATAAAAATAAATGAAATAACGTACATGAAATAAGACAACCTAAATATATAATAGTATTCAATTATTAATTGAATAGTATTGTATAATATTAAATATACAATACTATTCAATTATTGTACCTGGTAATTCGTTGTCGTGATTTGTTTTAGTAATAATTAGTGGAGTGAGCGGGGAATATGGTGGTGGAGAAATGGAGGGCTGTGCGTTTGAATATGGTGTAGCGGGTTCAGAGTTCCCTGAAATAAAAATAAATGATATAACATACATGAGATGAGTCAACCTACAAAAATATATATTATATACAAATACTAAATATACAATAATAATCAATTATTGTACCTGGTGATTTGTTTTCATGATTCTTTTTAATTATTTCTCGAGCAATCGGAGATATCGGCTTCGAAGAAATTATTAATGCCTGAGCTTTTGAATGTGGTATAGCCGGTATGAAATCGCCTGAAATCATATAATACGAGTATCGCAATGAGTTGCCGCCATATAAAAATATAATATACCTGTTAATGCCTGCCCGTTCACTCCCAAATAGTTTTATTCTTAGGTTAAATTGTTTTTCTTAGAAAGTTTTTAAGTTGAAAATAATTAGTCATGTAAGTAAGCATTAAAATTTGAAAACAGCATTAGAATAGTAGATCATAAGGACATAGTTATGTTATAACGCTCCAGCCCCATGTGAGTTCGAAATTCAAAATTCTATCTAAGTGTGTACACTTTCACTAGGTATATTTTTAAATTGAAGAATACATGTGGATTGGAACGTTATTGCATAACTAAATCGCAAATAATTTTTTAAATAACAATGCATGTAAGCATTAAAATTTGAAAACAGCATTAGAATAGTAGATCATAGGGACATAGTTATTGTTATAACGCTCCAGCCTCATGTGGGTTCGAAATTCAAAATTGTATCTTATACACTTTCACTCGGTATTTTTTTAATTGAAGAATTTATGTGGATTGGAACGTTATTGCATAACTACGTCGCAAATAATTTTTAAAATAACATTCACACAACAACAACCAACGAAGGATGCAAAAAAATGCAGTGCATTTTAATAGTTCGTTAAAAGAAAGTAAGTACGAGTAGTTCAGACTTTCGCGATTTCCACACACATTTGTTTTGTAACACAAGCCCAATATTCCCGCTAGCAAACGAATGCACATGCAAGAATTATAATTATAACGATTGCCATGTACTCAAACCGATTTTCACTCGTCATCTTGATTAAAATTCCTCCCAAAGAGTAGGTACCTTCAACAGCTGACTACCTACTGGTTGACTGCGCGGGTGCATATCGGACGGGTAAGATTCAATCTATATCAATCTGTGATACAAAAAAATTAGTACCAACATCACTTTTTGTAACTTATTGGGTGCTTATTTATTATGATAGCTTTAAACATACCTGCAGTTTCTTCTTCGGTAATTTCTTTCTTGCCTTTAGAGGTTATTTTGTTCTTTAGTTCCATCAATTTCCCCCGCTTAGCCAATAATTTAGCTAAGAGGTCACGCTGTATAAAAAAACAAAAGATATTTTTGAATTAGGCATGCCATGTAAGTACCTAATTTAATTTTAACAAACCAACAAGTGTTTGATAATGGGCACTTGTCTTGTAGTAACAGATTATTTTAATGATAAAAACTTACGTTTTCTTCCTCTTCCATTATGAATCTTGTAATTTTAATATTCACAATTAATAATTTAAAAATAGCTGTGCTGTTAAAATATTTTATAAAAAGAGAAAACTCGACGAAACGTGCTTGCTTGTCGACACCTGTTTCGTACTGTACCTAGTACCTTCTGACCTTGATAGCGATACTGTTCCGTTTCACTTGCACTGTAGGTAAGTATTGACAGCCAAAGAACAAAATTTAGTGTCATCTTGCCTCGCGTATATTAATATTAAATTGATCAGTTTTGTTGAAACATTTAGGTCATATTTACTTTCTAGTTTTAAGAGTATTAATTAATTATTGGAACAATGTTGCCAACTCAATGGTAACTAACAACCGTTTAATTTTGAATATTTTGATCTAAACTAAAATGTTCCACACATTTTGGATCGCTAATGACTTTCGGTTTTAAAGACCAATACTGTTACAAACAGACCTGGATCATTATTGCAAGAAAATGAACAAATAAGTATGCAAAAAATGTTTCATGTTCCAAAGTACATGAAACGTTTTTTGCATAACCAAAATTATATATAGTATGCGTTTTATCAAAACGTTCCAAAAGCATTGAAACATTATAAGGTAATAATATTCATGAATATTGGTAACTAAATTCGTTTCAGTTTACATGTGATGTTTTGTTATCTTTATGAATATCCTTGTTTGGTAAAAGTGTGGGGTGGAACATTTGCCCCAAATTTTATCTAAAAAAATAAGCTTTAAGGACTGGAACATTTTTACCTAGATGATTTTAAATGTGGAAAAAGGTACACTGGTTGTGATATCTCAATTTTTGGCGAGTTGTGGGTTGGAACATTATTGCATAACTACGTCCACTTATACAAAGCACGATTCAGCGTCAAGACTGAGTAGTGCGGCTAGCGCAAGTTGCCCCCGACTTGGTTGTCGCTCGGATCTCCCTTTCTACCTAGTCAGTAACGATAGAGACGCACATAGCGAGAAAATACAACTTGTGCTACCCGTGCTGATGAGAGATACTCGAATACTCTTAATTTTTGCTTTAACTTCATTGATAGTCAGTCCTTTATTCATTCCATCACGCAGGGCTTCTAGTGCCGAAGCGCGCATTTGCTTATTTTTGTAAGCATCGCAACGCTTATCCCACAAGCACTCGTGATCTCTATAAATTTGAACAAATTGTAATGTTTCGTCCTGATTCAATTTTTTTGACATTGCGGAATATCTTTAGAAAAACAACAGTCTACGGATATGCGCCAGCGATTGGCGCGATGGATCTACACGCGTCCTCACACTGGTGCGGGGGTTGCGGGGCACGCGGGCGGGGGTCACTGGCTTGAAAAATAGGCCGGTGCTCTATTCCCGCCAGACCTCAACTTCTTTTTCAGAGTTTCTGTGTGTACAAGAAAGTGGTGTTTAACATCCAAGCACTCATAATAACCCCTAGGTGACAGCAAATTTGTACAAAAACAGCTCAGACATCTAAATTTTATGGCATACGGCAGCTCCATGTTAGCTATTTGATGTAGAGCCATTGTTTGTGGTACCGGCAACAGAGCATCCAATATTGAGTTTTTAGCTATATCTGTGTCTGAAATATCACATTCTAAACGACTCGCTGAGATAATTTTGTTTAATAATCAATTTAAATCTAGTAATTTCAGTAACTGGCATAGGTGGCTAGTGTTTAAATAAAATAGTGTCGGTTGAAATTTGAGAAATTAGCCATCTAAATAAGTTACAGAACTTTTACCGGAAAACGGGGTTACATTAATAAATTTTTGAATTTAAATTCTTATAACTCCGTCTGTTAAAACGTAAAAAATATGAAAAAAATAGTATACCTATTAGCGAATTGACACATATTTTTTTGTTTTTGACTTCATTAAAAAAGAACGATTACGAGTATAATACTTTCGGAAAAAATAGTGTCTCATCAACTCTATACTTGAAAAGGGATCACTTTGATTGGTACTATTTTTTTTACTGTACCAAAAACTTTTTAAAATCATTATTACTGAAATTATAGGATTTCATAGTTCAGCGGGGTGTGTTTGATTACAGGGGTCAATTTTATTATTTTGAGACTATGTGATGTGAATAATGCAGTTGGGTCAGGAAATAAAATATCAAGAGAAGTATTATTAAATATTTGTATTAATGAAACATAGGTCAAACTTAAACAACTTCTAGAACAATCATAATGAATTAGGCAGCCTTAAATCAGTCTCAATCATTTCAACTTTTTGAAGTAAAATAATAATGAACATATAAAAACACACCGTTATCCAGGTTCATTTGGGACTTCACGGAAAATTGTCTTAGTTTTCTTTTGGGAATTAAGACTGTAACAACTAAAGCTGCTACCTCACCGGCATCAACAGCGGTGGCAATCGAGACTCTTTGAAAGAAATACGTATTGTAGAAAAATGCTGAGGGCGCCTGTCGCTAGATGATATAAAGAAAACCACTTAATTTGGACACAGACAACACCGTTTAATTCTGTTCTTCAGCACATCACACTGGTTATACTCTGTCATATGTGAAAAATATGATGTATGCCTGCCTATAGACGGTATGGTGAAATACCCTACCGAATAAATTAAATGCTAAAATAATAAAATCCGGAATGGTCTCGGAGAACTTGAACCTTTGGGTCAAGGACCGTATGGAGGTGGTGCTCGGGTGTCGCTCTGACTACAGTGAAAACAATTTAAATTACATTTATAAGACGTTTATTACGTTGTAAAACCTATTAGGTTTACATGGCGGAGAGACCGCAGTGGAACAGGGTATTCCTTGAAAGCTAGACAGTTAGGACCAAGCCACTTAAGGTCGTCGGGGACAGCCACCGGAACAAGGTCTTGACAAGCGCGAGGCAAGCGCGGAACGCTCGTGAGAAAAGCGTGCGACCCACGCTGAATCCGGGGCCTGTACCCGACGAACAAGCTTGAAGACAGACCTATCTTAATGATATCGGGTACCCTTTCTAATACACGGACGGAACGAGTTCGAGCGAAATGACGCGACGGCGAACCACTGTAGCCATGAAATCGTAAGATGAAATTTACGCACTCACGGGGAAGGACGCACTTGGACGTCGGTCCTTGAAGTAAGCGAGGTGGCTCACAGCCGTAACCAGTACGGGGGCTCACCGCTCGACTGCACCACCAGGCGACCGAGCCGGCCTGGCAATGGCTTCAACCTCGGCGGGAGCTGGCGGGAAGGCAGAGTCCGCGCTGGCGGCTCCTCGCAATCACCACCGTCAGCGCTGGGCTTAATGGGCACTTGGCAGGCGGCCCGCGCCCTACGGCGGTGTTAGCGGCGAGGGACTGGCCGCGGCGGTTCAGCGGCGTCCGTACCCGTCGATTCGTCCGGCACTCCGCACCATAAATTATGGTATTGTTATACGCGGTACGCACTTCACTCGGGGACAAACACCTCCCCTTTCACGCCTTAATGGCGTATTTGAGTTAGATACACTTAATTATCATGCATCAAGCATGTTGAAATTACATGGATGCCGCCGTTTCCATGATGACGACGACGAACTGTCACGGACCGGGCCGCCAACGGACGTGCTCTCGGCGTGAAGGACTCTACTCGACTGCAGGATCGGGACAGGTAACAAACTACCATGTTACGGGCGCGTTCGATAATAATATCGACTTTTTGGGTCGATCGATGTCGAGCTTTAATTTTATTTATTGATTATATGTAATTAAAAAGCTTCTACTAGAGCTAATATGCAAATGATTATCATCGGAAGCGCCCGAGAATCCGAGGTTTAGTCATGAAACGCTTTTAAGTAAAAACCGGTATCGAGTACTTGAACGCAGCTTACGCCGCACTGTGGGACGAAAATCGGTTCTAGAGGACATAGAAATCGAAGTTCTCATTTTTACAATGTTTTGACTGGGATTGGTTTCATTTGCAGTTATAATGCTAAATTATTATTTTGGTTGGATTGTGTTTGGAAACCGATGAATATAATTTTTTTCCTTAAAATTTGTATGGGACAGCATGAAAAAGTCCAAATATCTCTGAAACCGCAAGAGAAACCGTTATATCCTCGCAGATGGTTATAAAAATAATTATTTGTGATTTTTTGGCGTAGTGCATATTTCAGTCATTGCTGCGGTTTTTTTTTAAAAAATCGATGTTACTTTTTGTTAGTCCTGGCGGATTATTTTATCAATAAAAGACTTGAATATTTATATTTTGTATATTTTATACTCAAATTATAAATCAAACAATTATTTGATTTATTATGATCGCTTAAAATATATACAATTAAATATTTTTTCCGGTAATGAGGAGATTATTGTGCATGTTTAATGAACTATATTCAGTAATGGGATTATACTTAATTTATTTTGGTTGTAAATAGTTTGTAATGATTTCTTGAGTAATTAGTAATAAGTTTTAATGAGATACAGTAATTAATTCATTAGTAATAAGGTAGGTGATTACTTAACGAAGTAAGTGGTAAAGGAATCATCATTAGCTCACATCAATAAATAGACCAGACATTTATCCAAGAGCGATAATCGCAATTATTCTGTATAACTCTGAACATCTGTACTCCTGCTAAAATTTAAAAATGACAAATTTTTCTACCAACTTGGACCTATTTGTCGTTTTACAAAGCAAGAAGCCGGCATTTAATCAAGAAGTATTGTTCGAAGCAGTGGTGCAACGTTTGGGTTCCAGTTTATCTGAAGACGAAATAGAAATACTTATAGAATTCTGTACAAAGTTTACTCGATCTGCTGTTACGAGATGGCAAAAAAGTAACCGGAATACGAAAGACTTCAGAAAATACTACGAAAGTTGGCTTCAAGCTAATGTTGATTGGCCCAGCTGTCTACAAACTAATCTACTCAGCCCTGGACTACTTCAAGATTCTTCTTGTTCTGAGCCTTTGGAATCGTCAACTACGACTGATTTTACTTTACCAGAATGTTCGATACCATCTACTTCAACTGGAACAATGACCATGCGATCCAGGAAACCATTTGAAGAACTATCAATCAAGCAAAAAAAGAGAAGATTCGACAGTTATACAGGAGAAGACTCAACTGAATTAACATATGCAGCGGCAAAACTCTTGAAAGAAGATGGGCGTGAAGATATAGCATCCGTAATTGAGTACATGCTCAAAAATTCTGAAGCAGCTGCAAATATACAAAAAATGATCAAGAAATCAAATACTTCAGTTACATATTCACCAGATAAGGCACTCGGTCTTTACGTGGCATTAAAGCTGACTAAATGGCAATACATGATCTTAAGGGAGTCAGCTATTCAAGAAGGAGCCGAAGATCTTTATCCATCATACTACAAGATTCAGTCAGCGAAATTACAAAGCTACCCTCCGAAATCCGCTATAACCATAACGGATTCATCAGCTGAAATTAAACTTCAAGCTTTACTGGATTTGACTACGCAGAGGATTCTAAAAGAATTACCATCTAATATTGAAGACAAAGAGTTGACGCTGATATCGAAATGGGGTTTTGATGGTGCATCCAGCCAGAGCAAATATAAACAAAAAATGGATGGCGAAAACGATGACTCGAGCATATTCATGGCATCATTAGCACCACTCAAATTGGTTTGTGGTGAGGACATTTTATGGACGAATCCAAAACCCTGCTCACCGTCTTATTGTCGCCCATTGATGTTCCGTTTTGTTAAGGAAAGTAAAGCCGTAGTTTTGGAGTTAAAATCAAAGTTCGAAGAAGAAATTAAGGGTCTACTTTCTACGGAATACAATACAGCTAAAATAAAACACCTTTTGAAGATGACCATGATAGATGGTAAAATTTGTACTTATCTATCGGAAGCTAAGTCAAATGCTACGTGTTACTTGTGTTTGGCTAAGCCTACCGAAATGAATAAGCTAGATTCAGTTGTAGTGAAGCAGATTTCGACAGAATTATATGAATTCGGGTTATCTTCACTACATGCTCGTATAAATTCAATGGAGTGCCTTTTACACATTTCTTACAGACTGAGGTTTAAAAAATGGGCTGCAAAAGGCGAGGAACTCAAAAAAATAATGAACGAGACGAAAAAAGTTGTTCAAGACCGATTCAAGGAAGAGCTCAACCTTTTGATCGATAATGTAAAGCAGGGATCGGGTACCACAAACGATGGCAATACAGCAAGAAGGTTCTTCGAGTTTCCTGAAAAAACTGCAGCAATAACTGGATTGGATGAAGAACTTGTTCGCAGATTTGCTGTAATACTGCAAGCAATAACATCTGGAGAAGGAATAGATGTTATGAAATTTAAGGAATATACCTTTAAGACTGCTCAAAAGTTCATAGCAATGTATGATTGGTATTATATGCCGTCAACTGTGCATAAGCTATTAATTCATGGAGCAGACATTATTGCCAGCAACGCCATTGTTCCCATCGGAAGTCTCTCGGAAGAGGCTTCCGAAGCTCGAAATAAAGATTTTAGGAGGTTCAGGGAGCATAATTCTAGAAAAAGGAGTAGGCAAGCTTGTAACGAGGATATACTGAATATGCTTCTATTATCCTCCGATCCTCATATTACGGCAATAAGACCTAGTTTGGATAAGAAGAAAAGGCAGGCATTTTTTGCCGAAACTAGGTCATTATTTTCGGTTCAGGAAGTCGAACTGGAACGAGAGGTTTCAGATCCGTGTGATCTATATCAAAATGAGTCCGATATAGATCATCCGTTCGATATATTAACCTAAAAAAATTTATTATGTATCGTGTTTATTTTAGTCACATTATGGTTAGTTATTTTTTTTACATTTTTTACTTTTATTTCTATATAGTTACACAGAAAAAATACTATTACTTATATCACTTTTTTTTTTTACTTTTTATTATAATTATTTATATATGTAAGAAGAGTATTTGCATTTCGCTACCTCCCCCCTCTTACATAAGTTGAAAAAAAAATACGCCACGCACTTAAAAAAAAAGACAAAATAACATCGATTTTTAAAAAAAAAACCGCAGCTATGACTGAAATATGCACTACGCCAAAAAATCACAAATAATTATTTTTATTACCATCTGCGAGGATATAACGGTTTCTCTTGCGGTTTCAGAGATATTTGGACTTTTTCATGCCGTCCCATACAAATTTTAAGGAAAAAAATTATAACTCATCAGTTTCCAAACACAATCCAACCAGAACAATAATTTAGCATTATAACTGCAAACGAAACCAATCCCAATCAAAAAATTATAAAAATGAGAACTTTGATTTCTATGTCCTCTAGAGCCGATTTTCGTCCCACAGTGCGCCGCCCGATATCACTCTGTGCGATTTGTGTATTCATAAAAAATATTGATAAATAATTCTCGAAATTCGCTGAACGGATGCTACCAACGTCTCAAGCGCATTTCAGCGATTATTTTGATATATCACACTATGTGGTTTTAATCCGTACTTTCTGAGAACTCGGTGCAGACAATTTACGACAATGAAACGGTTTTAAGGTTAAGGTTAACTTTACAGTGTCCTGAAATGATAACCTGCGGTCTTGATTATGAAAGATTGTTGACCGCTGGTGACGGTTTAATACCCCATTTAAAGTGTAATATGTTTTTCTGGATTTGCCACGGTGTCAAAGTTCGGACCTAGGCTTAACCTCAAATATTTGTGTTTAGGTCGTATTTTATACGACAACTCGTAAAGGAAACATGTGCGAATTTCACCATAGTTAATTATTCTAATTTGAAAAAAGACAAAGTAAGTACCTAAAGAGAAGGAAAAGCTAATAAAACATTTTTAATTTCGCGTGTATACTCAGTATTGTTTACTTAATAGATATTTTTGGTTGGTATAGTATGTAGTTTTGCATCTGAAAGATGAATATAAGTTAATTACATCTTAAAATAAAAAAGGCCTTTATTCACTGATCTCTACTGCTACGCATTAAATATAAATCGAATTACATCTCATATTATTATTATGAATTAAACATACATACACTCACACCTTCATTCCGCGAGTGGGGTACGCAGAGCTACAGATTGCCAACAACTCTAAAAACTTGTTGTTAATTATATAACCACATTTTGCACAAACAGGCAGGTGTACTGGCGGGACCTTTCTTGAGTAAAATAACCGTCTTTAATGATAGTCCGGACTTGACAGAAGCGCGTGGAGCTAACCCCATGTGCTTCTGTTTAGTCCACCAGAGTAAATCTCCTTAACCGAACAATTGTCCTCGCGTGTGATATCCATGGACTTGTTTCTCTAATAAGTCCATGGCGACAGTGGCGTGCCTAGAGTTTCAGGATAGGGCAAGCCGAGATATATGATTTTGTAGTTTTTAAAGTTATTGTGGATAAATGTCTCAATTCGCTTTTTACCAAAATTACTAAAATCGTTCGTGTCTTTTTGGAAATAAAATTCATATGCCTATTAATCGTGCCAGCTAAGTTACTTGATTTTTCATAATCACTATAATCAGATAGGTATATTCCAAACTTTTTGTCGTTCTATAATAATATACCTAAAACAGCAGCAATATTGTGTTTTTTACACTGATCTAGGTATGAAACATTAAACGGTCTTTTACTTATGCGAGAAATGAGAAATAGGTACCTACTGAAAATCTGATGTTTTATCAGCAAAGTTTAAAGAGTTTACCTTTCACTCGCCAAGCAAAATTTGTGCACACTTTAAATAATCACAATCACAAGATTCACAACGGAACTTCCTCCATTGCCAATCCAATTGAACAACACAACAAACAAAATACTTAGTGACCGCAGTTGACTCAAACAAAACAATTCACAACAAACAAAACAAAACAAGTAAAATTATTGAAGTAAGCAAGCAAATAAATAGAAGTGAAGTCGGCCGTCAACGCGGCTCAAAACGCGCATGCGCGAATTTCGCATTTTACTCGACTCGTGTACAATGTCAGACGCAAGCAGGGCTTAAAATCTCGTACTATTTGCTATATGAACCTATGAATAGTTATATCTCATTATAAGGCAGTTCTAATGCGTAAGAAAGAGATATACCGGTTAAGATAGAAGCCCGCCTGCAAGCCACCGCGTGCGCGCGGGATGACTAGCCGTGTCTCAAGCGAATTCGGGTCGTCGCAGCGCGCAGCAGTGCTGCCCGCCGTGCGGCGGCGGAGCGCGATCAAATTCGGTACTACGCTGCTGTTGCATTATTTGAAAAATTTAATGAGAGCGCGAATTGAAATAGTTCGTCATCGTGATCTTTGATTTTTGATCGTTGTTATATTTGTAAGGCAAGCCCGGCTTTTGGGCTTGTATAACAGTACCGCCACTGCATGGCGATTGTCTAAAACTCGATACTGGCGAAATACACCTTGTTAAACACAAGGAGTGAAAGCCATTAATTAAGAAAAAAAAAAATGATAGTCCATTTACTACCGAAAAATCTTACCTAAGACATTCATATTTAATCGCTAAGCTATACCACTACATCTTATACCTAATTTACAAAAATAAAAATAATAATATAAATTTTTATTTTGTATAATGTAAAATTTATGTTTTCTTAATATACCACTACATCTTAACCTTACTTTTAATTAACAAACAATCTTGTCCTATTTTTATGTACTTTCACATTTTTACCCTTATATTCTATGACAATATTTGGGTTTTCTACTTGAACCACTTTAAAGGGTCCAAGAAATAATGGATCTAGTTTGCTACGATTTTCATGTTTCAGTAAAACTAAATCTTCTATCTTATACTCTACCGATTTTATTACATCATCATGTAAGCTTTTTATTTTCGTAAATAAATTGTCCACCTTTGTCACTTCTTTTATATAACATTGTACGTGCTGTACTGATAAAAGATTTTGTGCGTTTCTTTCGTTAGCTTGAAATTCTATAAAAATTACAGTAGCCTCTGTAAATCTCTTTCTACCTGCCTTGCTACTGTTTCTCCTCTCTGGCCCTATCTTTCTCAAATATTCATAAATCGTAACTTGTAATTTTTTTTTTTTATGTCTAACACTTCCATAAAGGTTGTTTTATAAGAGCTTAATAATTACTTTATCTTATTATAGTACTTATATTACAAGCCGAAACTATATTAACGTCACAACTTACAAGAATCTTTCCGTTGACTGTTTATCTTCTTGTTTTTTTTTTGTCAATTAACTCACTTTACACTCAAAACGCACTGCACTAATGTAACACTTTATTAATCTAAAAGGAGTTGCACTCGTTATGTATTTCCTTCTCCGTTGCTAGATGCGTGTTCTCTCCGACGTAGGGAGCGGAATCTAGCAAGCACATGCTCTGATATTTACTGCTCCATCCACCTTTGGTTGCACTTCTTGTAGATTTTGAATATGATGTATCCAGCAATCACTGCTAATGTTATAACGGTCAAAATCATTAGCCAGTTGACTCTTTCTAAGTGACCTCCAATATCTTTTAAAACAGCATCATTGCAACCTCCTGCCGCATTTTGGGGAATAATAATGTCCTCTTTTTCAACTTTCGAATTGCACATTTTCTGTATTTGTTCTTTACAAAAAAACGAAAACGCGAACCACACAAATTACAATTTGAGGAATTAAATCGCATTATCTATTATGCCCTTAAGTCGCTGGGAACAGTTAGCGCTCCCGGTTCATATTTCGCATCGCGTCAGCTGTCATGGTCGCCATGTACTGGCGGGACCTTTCTTGAGTAATACAACCGTCTTTAATGATAGTCCATTTATTACTGAAATCACTAACCTAAGACATTCATACTGAAACGCTAAGCTATCCCACTACACAGGTGTGATGTTGTGTTTGTTTGTTTTTTGTTTGTATGTGTGTGTGTGTGTGTGTGTGTTATTAACTAAATTCTTAGTTAAAGTGCCATTGGCATGTATTTTTTGCCTTCTGGCGCCATCCTTCAGGAAAATCGTCTTCCCACCTACTAAACCACAATAACTTTGCATTTCTTGATCTGCATACATTTGGCCAGAAGCACTCAACATTAATACAAGTAGTAAAAAAAAAACAAAAATAATAATACAGGCTATACTTAAATTTACTATTTACTTAATTATAATCTAAATTAATTATTTCAAATCTCTAATTTAATCAACTACCTATCTAAATCATTTAGGGGTTCGGTAGCCTGCTGTGCTTGCATATGGCCTAGCCTCGCCCGGGACACCTCTGCCAAATTATTCATGGCGTCATGGAGGAGTGCGTCCACCTCCACGCGACGTGCATCCACCTCCACGCGTTGTGCGTCCACCTCCACGCGACGCGCCTCAATCCGAAGGCGCTCGGTCTTCTGTCAGCACGGCTAGCACAAGTTGCCCGCGACTTCTCTGTCGCTCGGATCTCCCTTCCTATCTAGTCCGTAACGATAGAGACGCACTGAGCGACAAGTGAGAAAATACAACTAGCTGGCTTCGTTGCGGTCGTGCCTTTCCTCCCTCTGCAGAAGTCTTTAAAGTGGAATTTGTCAATACATAAAAACATGTAAAATTCCTCAATATCTCCCATTCTTACACACCTATTTAACATCCATTCTTTGAGAAAGTTAAATACTTTAGAATACTAGCAAATAAACACAAACCATCAAAATATGCTTAGAAAAGAATGCAGAAACATGAGCATTATTGATACTTACATTGAAGCCATGCTCCTGCACCTCGGGTAACCCATCCACTGCAGACAAGCCTATGATGGCCAACACCCTCTCTTCGAAGGCCGTCAAAGCTTGCCTGCTATGTGGACCTCCACCAGCACGACCTACATGCCGCCTTATCAACGCGGCCTTTTTTTGTTTTAGATTTAAAGTCCGCCCATACCTGAATTTATGCAGTTATTTTACAGTGAAATTAATATGTTTGCCGTTTTATTTCATCTGTTGTCACAAAAAAGCTATATACTCGTACATGGTGAAAAGTATTAAGTCTTATTACCCTTTTTCACCGCTCCACTGATTTCTGCCCTCCAGTGCCAAACGAATTTAAAATCTCTGTTAGCTCCCGCCATAGCCTATCAGCCTGTTGCTTCCCTTGTGGATCCGCCAGGGGTCTCGAAAAATCGCCGTTCCTTATAAAAACTAACTTTAGTCCTTCAGAACAATACAGATTTATTCTTATAACAAAGCTTGGGTGGGTGTGGCTAAGGTGATTTCTTAATGTAAGTATAGGTAAATGATGATAAGGGTTTCCATTCCACATAAAATACGTACTGCTCTATAAAACTTAAAATAACTCCAAATTGCTCGTGGATGGTTCTCTCGACTCTTGCATCCATTTCTAAAAAGAAGGAAAATATTATTGTATAATGAACTAACACACAGCAAGAACTACATACAAATAATTTATCAACAAAAATAATATCACTATAAGTACTTTATTGTTTCTTGAATACTTTAAACAGTAAAAAACTGTAAGTCTGCCGGTTAATTTGCTTGTCTAAAAATACGTAACGTAACTCATTGCATTGATTTAGTTATACTAAAATTCAAAAAAAAGTTATTTCTAAACATGTTCGGCACCAACTGGAATAGCGAAACGATATTTGAAATGAAAGAGACATGAAAACGATTTGTATACTTACCGAAATATTTGAACACTTTGACAATGTCTAACCGCTGTGATTTCAATCTCAATTAAATTACCTTGCATCGGTTTTTTCACTAGATCAGACTTTTTTTCACAGACACTAGATTCAGATTCAGAGTCAAAAAGACCTCGCTTCCCAGAGCCATCTAGTGAAAAAACTGATGCACGGTAGCCCCCATTTGACAGATTGTATGTCTTTTATTTCGTTGATGTTTCTAGTGGAGCAAAGCATAGACAATTAATACCATTTTTTCATTTTCAATGGAAAAAATGCCAACATAACGGAAAAAACGAAAAGAAAAGGCGATTCCATATTCTTCTCCATCCGCGGGCTCTTGACTAGCGTAGAATCATTTAGGCGTTGAATTCTTTAAAAACGAACCCGCCTGGTAGCGATCCAATGCGCGCGTGCCCATTTGGTAAAAATGACACTAGTCCAGGCTCTTCGATTACTCTCATAATCCACTGGCAAATGCCGTACATTTTTAAAACATCTGGGACGTTGAGATTTTCCTATTGTGAGAAGTTTTTTTAAATGTGCCACTTATGTTGGCTGCCACCATCATGCATCACTGTTATTCTCTCCTTTGATAATATTCCTCCTGTACATTTTTCACCTTTAAATTTCAACGTCTTGCTGACTCGCGCTCGCGCTCGCGCTCTAAATTGCGCACGTAGGTCAAATCTTTTCTAACCAATCGATTACATCACTGTTAAACTGACAAAGACGCCACTCGACTGACTCGCCAGCAATCTTACCACTGACGATGTTGTCTTACTTTAAAACGGTTTATCCAACTCATGGAACATGTTAAATTTTGCATGTCTAAACGTCTAGCAAAAAAGTTTGCTTTCTCTTGTAGCAGAGGTCCTTTAACGGGTATTCCCCGGTCGCGCTGAAGCTTGAACAACGCTCTATGAATTTTATGTAGGTCTCACATATAGTGGCCACTGTGCCTCCTGTTGGCCAAATCACTTAATCCTCAATGTCAAAGTTCGGTATCACACAAGGCTTGTTGGTTTTGTATCAAACAGGAAGTAGAGGGCTGACTTTTGACTATTAATATATGTAGATAGATATTCTTAAAGAGAATTTAACTTTCTACAAGGTATGTAGGGGGCTGTTTTTCTCAGATGATACGAGTATATTGGCAAGTTAGAGAGAAATGTATGACAAAAAACGTGACGTCAAAAACACATTTTTGAAAATCGACGGTTTTTCGGAGCTAGCTACTCTAGACAACGAATGAAAACAGGTAAAAAATGAATCGAAATAAATATTTTTCCAGTTATTTTTCCACCTAAGTTCCGTTTCACGCAAGAAATGCTACGTTACACAATGAGTAAACTGAAATGAAGTACCTGACGGTTTGTTATGTGTCTGTTTTCAATGCCGAAATGAAATGGGTAGCTGTTGGATTTCGGTTTGTTGGACTTTGTTGGCGTAAAAGGCCAAAAAGATTCTTCAAAGCATCCTGGTTCAGATTACTTAAATTTAAAAAAATATCTTAATTTATTGACGAATTGCCAGATTTCTTTAAAGCTTTTCAATGTGGTTATATAACGTTCAATACATTTGAAATTTTATGCTGGTTTCCCATCTTAAGTGAAAGTTACCCTTTTCATTTTTTTAATGTATTCCTTCCAAGTATGAAAATGGTTCATCTTTTAGGACATGTTTTCTTTTATGTATATTTTTATCTTTCGGCCCTGATAAACATTAGTTACATCAAAAAAGTTAGGTAATCTTTTTAAAATATTATTTTTTGGCCTCGACAGTAGTTTGACAACTGCAGAAACAGTATTGCTCAAATCTGTGCCGCATATTTTACTTTTATTTTTGATTCGTGTTTTAGGTTAACGTGGGCTTTATTTTGGACAAATACAAAAAGAAACTAATTTTCTTTTTCCACTAGGAGTAAACGAGCCCATCTTCCTATATTTCCTACAAATGTTATCGTTCCATTGTTCAGGAAATCATTCCTTATACACTTGGATAAATGGCGAACGTCAAAAACGCATAATTATGTACAAAATAATGATTTCCGGGGCCGTTTCCGGGACGTATTTTTTTTTTAGAAAAATAGAGAAACCCTGAGGGTTCAAAACACGTAGAATTATTCTGCTAACAACGGCATTATGTAACAAAAGACGCCACTAAATGAAATATATATACTAACCTGGTGCTTGATTTGCCAGTACTCGGTCGCGTGTTGTGTCTTCCTTTAGACTTTTCAAAACCGACTGAAAAGCTGTGCCCTGGTCGCAAAGTACAGCAATTGGCTGACAACCCACAGTCTGCTACAGCCGAAACAATGTCTCTTAAAATATTTTTTTGTCATCACCTTTAGTGGCACCCGGGCAGAAATAAAACGTTATTGGTTGTCGCTACTTGTGAACAGCACCTCTCAGCATAAAGACCGGGCATGATCAGCAAACTAGTTTCTCTTATGATTGAGCTCAACTATTCCGTTAAAAAAATAATCAACAATAAATAATCAGTCTCGATTTTTGTCGTACGTTAAGCCTGTCTCTAGGGACATTTCGTCAAACATCACTGAACACATCTTCTTTTTTTCGTCCCATTCTCCAATCTGAAAACAGGAAAAAAAAGTTTTACGTAAAATTTATATAGGGGATAAGTTTGTTTTATTTCTTCATTGTATTGTTTTTGTTTTTATTTCTTTTACAATAAAGTGTTTACATGCATACGAGTATACCTACATATTAATCGATTAAATTGACAATTTCATCGTTATTATTAGAACCATTTTCGAGAAGAACAAATATTGATTGTTTAATGAATAGGTTGTGGTTATAAGATACAAGTCTGTTTCGTAAGTTCACGAAATCACGATCCAATGCGCGCGTGCCCAATTGGTGAAAATGTCAATAGTCAACCAGGCTATTCAATTACTCTCATAATCCACTAGCAAATATGCCGTAAATTTTTAAAAAACATCTGGGACGTTGAGATTTTCCTATTATGAGAAATTTTATTTAACTATGCCACTTATATTGGCTGCCACCATCACAGTTATTCTGACTTTTGATAATTTTCCTCCTGTACATTTTTCACCTTTAAATTTCAACGTCTTCCTTGCTCGCGCTCGCGCTCTAAATTGCGCACGTAGGTCAAATGTTTTCTAACCAATCGATTACATCACTGTTGAACTGACAAAGACTCGCCAGCAATCTTACCACTGACTATGTTGTGTCTTACTTTAAAACAGTTTATCCAACTCATGGAACATGTTAAATTTTGCATGTCTAACCGTCTAGCAAAAAAGTTTGCTTTCTCTTGTAGCAGAGGTCCATAAACGGGTATTCCCCGGTCGAGCTGAAGCTTGAACCACTGGAATAACGCTATATGAATTTTATGTAAGTCTCACATATAGTGGCCACTGTGCCTCCTCTTGGTCAAATCACTTTATGAATGAGGAATCCTCAATGTCAAAGTTCGGTAGCTCCCAAGGCTTGTTGGTTGTACAAACAGGAAGTAGAGGGCTGACTTTTTGGTTTAAAATGTGGTATAACTTTTCAACGGTAGATGATATACTCTTATTAATATATGTATATAAATATTCTTAAAGAGAATTTAACATTCTACAAGCTATGTAGGGGGCTGTTTTTCTCAGATGATACGAGTATATTGGCAAGTTAGAGAGAAATGAATGACAAAAAACGTGAGGCTGGCCAAAAACACATTTTTGAAAATCGACGGTTATTCAGAGCTATCGACGGTTATCTAGACAGGTAAAACAGACGATTGAAAACAGGTAAAAAATGTATCGAATAAAATATTTTTCCAGTCCTTAGGTTTCGTTTCACGCAAGAAATACTACGTTACACAATGAGTAAACTGAAATTAAGTACCTGACAGTTTGTTCCGCGGATTGAACCTGCACAATTGTTTGTTACAACTGCTGTTTTCAATGCTGAAATGAAATGGACAGCTATTGGATTTCTGTTTTGTGGGACTTTGTTGGCGTAAAAGGCCAAAAAGATTCTTTAAAGCATCCTGGTTCAGCTACATTAAATAAAAAATAAAAAACCAATTTCTTGACGAAAAGTATTCCGTCCAAGTATGAAAATAGTTCATCTTTTAGGACATCTTTTCTTTTATCTATATTTTTATCTTTCGGCCCTGATAGACCATTAGTTACATCAAACAGTTTATTTAACACTTGCGTCGTTTGTAAAAGTTGATCTTTTTTAAAATATTATTTTCTGCCCTCGACAGTACTGCCCTCCTTATGCAAAGTGCAATAACTAGGTTCCAGCTACTTTCGAGAAAAACGCGGTAAAAGATTTTAAATTTGTTTTGGTTGTATCTCCGTTATTACGCATGCTATCGACTTGAAACTTTTACTAGAATATAGGTAACCTTGTGTAGTTTATTACAACGTACCTAATTTTAGTTTATTTATTTATTAATGCTATAAAAAACAAGCTAATCTACTTATGCTTAGGATTATTTAATACTAAATGAGATATTTACTAGACATAACCGCAATAAGTAGTCTACTTATTGCATTTATCGTAAGTAAAACAAGTTATTGCAATTATGTGTAGCAAGTATAGTATGTAAGCTGAACCGCATGTTCTAACCATAAGTGCAATAAGTAGTCTACTTATTGCATTTATCGTAAGTAAAACAAGTTATTGCAATTAAGTGTAACAAGTATAGTATGTAAGCTGAACCGCATGTTTGAACCATAAGTGCAATAACTACCTTACTTATTGCAGTTTTAATTAGTAAAGTTGTTATTGTTTGCGAAGTATAATGTAGAAAATATAATGCAAATAAAAACAAACTGGTGATAGAAACATATTTATTTCTTTCTTACATCTTAATATCGCATCACAAAAGTTTTCATTTAAAAAATCCTATAAATCTTAACAAACTAAATTAGTCTTAAAAACTTATAGCAAAAGTATCTTCAAAATCACAATTATTATCAGTCTGACGAAAAAAATACTTAAGTATTTACCTATTAGATAACTCACAATACGGTCATAACAACAAAATTTTCTTCTAAATCACATAAGGTACACCTATTCTTTGACGAATAAAGTTTATCTAAATATTGTTTACCTACTAACTTGAGGCACAGCCATTAAACAAAAATATCTTCTAACCACTCGAGTGCCCGCGATTCGAAAAAGGTGCTCTAAAAGTGCCTAGGACTTTTCGCGCGCCAGCGGCGCAGTGTCATGTTTTGTTAATAAATCGATTGCTTGGCTTTCTGTGAACTGTTTGCTATGATTCTTTTAACGTTGTAAAGCAGGAGAAACAGGCAATTTGTTTATATAAAAATTTATATAGGTCACTATACTAAAATATATCTAAATAAAATCACAAAGTTAACATACGGTTTCAAATGGGGGCTTTTGACAGAAATCTATTTGTTTTTAAAAATCTAAATCGATAACATATGTATTTTTAACGTTTATTTAAATCTTGAATAGTTTACGCTTCAATTAATACTAAATAAAGTATATGGTCGTGGGGAAATATTTTGCATAAAACCTTTTTCATTTGCAACGTTTAAATTGTCAGCTTTGCAATTCGCCGCCAAACAGTGTGGTTTGTTTATGATTTTTTTACGAGTTATTTAGGCAACTGAGGAAAAAAATATAGTCATACGTACATAAAGACACTATTATTCTTTAAATACTATTTGCCAGTTTTTCAAATTCGCATCAATTTCTCTCACAAATTGTCAATAACTAAAAAATAACCTTACATACCTAACGTATCGAGTACCGCTTTGGTCGTCCAATTACGGACAATTCCAACCACGGCATAGTACAAATACACTTAACACAAACACTACACATGTTACACTTCACATCTAAATACGTAACTGGCCGATTGCAACTCGATTCGGTACTCTTGTTTTCATTACAAAAGTAAACAATAACCCACGTGGAGGTCGTCACGCGTCAAGCTAAACTAACCAGTCGGCCGTCAACACTTAAGCGGCTGCTACACGGTTATCAGCCGAGCCTCCAACCAAGGTGACCTTGCTGGTTTGCAGCCGTGTAGAAGGATGTTTGCAACCAAATTTCGTTTGACCTTTCTTTGCCCTTGGTTGACGGGCGTGCGCTGACAACCGCGGTTGGATGCCGCCGTTGTAAACCGTGTAGACGCTTGTTGCCAACCACGCAAGGGCAGTTGTGTCTCTGCAGGCAAAGAGTGCGCACGGCCTGACGCAACCAGCATTGCATATCAGTTTGAGTTTTTAAGTACTGTCTGTTCTGCTCTGTGTAGTGAAGTGCTATAGTGCTAAATATAATTAAGTAAGTCAATGAATGTATTATGTTTAACGTGTTTTCTATGTAAATGTTATCTTTCTTTTACACGTTTACTGAATGTTTCAGATTGGACCTGCACGCAACAACGCACGACAATAAGATGGCGAACGAGCAGCAGAAAGAGCGAGCAGTTATGGCCGAGATGATTGATTTATTCAAAGATTTACCATGCCTTTGGGACTTATCGTCCGAGTCGTACAAGGACAGGACACAAAAAAAAAATGCGTGGCAAATTCTTGCAAGCAAATTAAAAGAAATTGATCCTGACGCCAATGAAGCTTCGGCCAAAAAAAAAATGGACCTATTGAAATCATCCTACCAAAGGGAAGTAAAAAAGGTTAGATAGCTTTTTATTTTTGTAGGTATGTAGTTACGTATAGACTGGTTTTAATTCGCTCTGATAAAACTAAGTTGTGCAATTAAAGAAGGTAAATCAAAAACAATGTAGGTAAGATCGCCGTCAATAGAACTTGCAAAAGATGTAAACAAAATCAAACGAACCAATTTGTATACCTACATCTACATCGTTCACAAGTTCTATTGACGGCGACCTTAGGTAGGTACCTACAGCCGTTGAGCAGCTATGGGTGTTTCATAGTTATAATTATGTCAAACTTTAAAAGGTGCATTTATAGCTTTTATTATAGAAAGTTGTATAGGTATCTGTCGGAAAAAAATGACATATTTATTGGCGTTAAGAGAATTTCCGTGTAAAAAAATTCAATTAATCATTTTATTGTAAAATAAAATGATTAAAACGTAGGGTGCTCAACACCTTTGGCCAAGGCTGTAGGTAGGTAGTTAGGTAGGTAGGTATTTAAATATAAACATAAATTACACAGAAAATCATTTATTTTTTATAAATTAACTTATTACTATTGTTACAGATTAAGGATACAAAACACCGCACCGGATCGGCCGCCAGTGATGTTCATAAACCAAATCTTTGGTACTTCGATCTAATGAAGTTTCTTGATAAAAAAAATGAAGTTAAAAGAACCGGAGTGGATTCTTTCATGAGCGAAGACGAAGACGTAAGTAGTATTCATGGACCTATATTTAATAATTTTAGCGCGACTATATAACTATTCAATAAAATATGTAACCACAACCTTATTTATATATTATTATGTCGATCAGCTATAAACAAATTCCACCAGAATGAAGTCGCGGGCAAAAGCTGGTAGTGTATAACTTAAAACACAGATTGATTATTAACACAAAGTATTTCTTATAGTTATGTTATGACTCTAAGTACTGTATTAGTTTAGCCTGTAATATTTATTATTTGTAATGGTACGGGCAACAAATTTTATAGTTGAGCAACCATAGAACCCTGTCATAATGACAGCGGCAAGTCACGAGGAAGAAATTACTTGAAAATAAATGAGACTGTCATTATGACAGGGTTCTATGGTTACCCAACAATTAAATTTGTTGACCATATGTTACTTCAAACCTATGTTATTAAATCTACAGTTAAAGTTGAAGTTTATTTTTTAATTCAGGTACTCAGGGATTGTTAGACACTGCAATATTTACCATTCTATATTGAAAAGATACTCTACCCTCACCATTAAAATATTCGGTCAGAATATTTCTAATTTGCTTCCCATTATTCAAAGGCCTTTGAATGCTCCTTCGGACAGGAGTTAGTTGATTTGTTCCTTGACGCCAAGTACCATTATTGAATGTACTTTTTACTACGTCTTCATTATCAACAGCTGTTGGGGTTAAATAAGTTTTAGATTTTTTTCTTAAAAAATTATGTAATGCACAACTTGCTAAGACAACTGCATCTACGTTGTCGAGATTAAGATTGATTGGCTGCTTGAGTACTCTAAAACGAGACGCAAGAATACCAAAAGCGTTTTCGACAATTCTTCTTGCTCGGCTTAATCGGTAGTTAAATATTGTTTTCTCCCTTGAAATGTCTCTTTCCGGAAACGGCTTCATGACGTGCGTATCAAGTGCAAAAGCACTATCCGCTAAAAAAACATACGGTACAGATTTGTCTGTTCCAGGTAGCAAATACGATTCCGGCAAATTCAACTCATTGTTCATGAGTTTTTCATAAAACTTTGTATTTCTTATGATTCCTCCATCAGACACGCTTCCATTTGATCCCGTATGTACGTACATAAATTCGTAATTTGCATTAACAACTGCAAATAAAACAACGCTAAATGTACCCTTGTAGTTGAAAAATAGAGATCCACTTCCAGGCGGTTTTTGTATTAAAATATGTTTTCCGTCCATACAACCAACACAATTATTAAATTGCCACTGTGTTTCAAATAACTGTGCAGTCGTTTTCCATTCCTCTTGGGTACAAGGTAGCTGTAAAGTAAAATTAAAAAAATATTAAAGAATAATCTACCCACGTTACAAGATGTATGACTTTGGTAGTGTTTGTGAGTCACAGCGCTCTATATTTCCATTTCTTTTTTGTTTCAGGAACAAACAATAAATATCACTAAAAGAAAAAAGGAGTCCAGAGAAAGTGTCCTAGATGCAAAAAAACAAAAATTAATAGATACAGCTCAAGACTTGTTAAAGGAAGGTGTAAAGGAAACCAACTCATTTGGAATTTACGTGGGTGAAAAATTGGACCAAATCTCCCCTGGCCAGCGAGAAATAGCCGAAAAACTGATTTCGGATGTACTTTTTCTCGCCAAAACAAAAAATTTAGATTTTGACTCAAGAATAGAAACACCATCTAAATCGCGTTATAATGCACCTTACAGCCACTCTCCTCAATACAATCCCACACCTTATTTTGCTCAATCACCTCTGTCGACCCAGACTTCTCAATCACCCAACTTCTCATCGGATAGTTCTTCAAGCAGACCTTACACGCCTCAGACCTACGGTCGTAGATTTGTATATGCTTCACAAGTTAATCTACCAGCTTCTTCCCCTACCTTACATTCTCCTGATCACATCCAATCACCTCCTACTGCAACTCAAACCCAAGATAATTTTCCAATCATTCACATCCAATCGCCTCCTTCTGCAACTCAAACCCAAGATAATTTTCCAATCATTCACATCCAATCGCCTCCTTCTGCAACTCAAACCCAAGATAATTATCCAATCATTCACATCCAATCACCTCCTTCTGCAAGTCAAACCCAAGATAATTATTCAAACTTTCATATCCAATCACCTCCGTCAACTCTAACCCAAGATCAATCACCGATAACCGACTATTCACAAATGACCCAACCAGCTACTTCACAAACACAAAACGTCGTCATAGAGGGTCCGGCCGGTGACGTATTAAAAGAATTGTTGATTTTTGGAAATAAAAAATAAAGTTTACCTTAATTGTTTTCTTTAAGACCTTGTATATTGCCCGACAAGTTTCTGGAATAATTTTCGATAGCAGTTGATGTGATACCATAGAACTGTATCTAAGATCCATGTAGGCTCTTCCAGTGGCTAGGTATCTTAAAGTAGCTATAAGACGTTCTTCAGGAGATACAGCTTGTCTCATGTTTGTATCTTTCTTACTTATCATAGTTGTCACCATATCCAATAACTCGTAAAATATTTCTTTTTCCATTCTCAGGAAGTTACGAATATCATCAAATTCCAGTAAATTTAATAAATTTAAATGACTTAGTGATAGTCGTTCCTTAAGCCATCGCTTCATCCATATTCTTTCCTTTTTTTTTTTTCTGTCCTCACTTGCGTACAAAAGTGCTAATGCTACGCCAACCTTCTGAAATTTTGAAAGGCAAGGAGCCATATCGTGTGCGCTGTGCAGTCGTACGATGCGTGTTTTCTCTCCGCGAGCAGTAGACACACTGCTGTTGGCAACCGTGTAGACGGAAACGCAACGGCGTTAGCAGCCAAACCTCCAACCAAGGTCACCTTGGTTGGAGGCTCGGCTGATAACCGTGTAGCAGCCGCTTTAAATCAAAGATGGCGGCGGTGAAAGTACGGGATACACTTGGCGCAACGAAACCACAATTTGATACAGTGGTATCTTCAATATTGAAATTATATTATTTAAATTTCTTATTAAATCATTTACGAATAATAACGGATACTTATTTATTATAAAATGCTAATAAGAAATTAACAACTTATGCGTATCGATGCAGTCACGGCGACTTTATTTTCCTTAATTAATGAATTTCGGGATAAATTATATTTCCAATATGTAGTGGCTGTCATGACATGCAGGATATAGAAAAAGAAAGACTAACATGGTACGGACGGATTTTTGCATACATAAATGACTGAAACCAGAATTAACTGACCAATTGTACCTATTCATATAATTTGAACCGGAGTCTTACAAAGTAAAAAGTAAGTAAGCAAATGTCTTTTTTATATACAAGATCATTTTATTTTTAATACATACTACGTAGGACGTTTTTTTTTAATTAGCGATCGTATACCTATTGTATTTTATGCTTATATATATATATATATAGAAGCTCTTTTTTACTTTTTATTAAGTAAGTATTCATTTATGAATGTGGAAGGAGCGAAAGAGATTTGTCAGGATCGTAGCAGGTGGAAAGAAGTGGTATCTGGCTACTCCTGGGAAACAGGCGTGATTTAATGTATGTATGTAATTTAAACTTATTAAATTTTTAGCTCAGTTTTAGGTTTGTATTTGCTTTTATTATTTTAATTTGCCTTAGTTGTAATTTTTTATATTTACTTTACATTATAGTTTATATATTATATATTGTGCAACCAATATTGAATAATTCAAAACAAAGTTCAGAGTTAATTACGAATATAATATCTGGGTACTTAGTAGGTAGTAAATTTTGCTGCTTTAGCCTCGTTTCTACCAGGGGTATTTTTTACGGAACATATTTTTGAAACTTTAAGGTTGCTTCAAGCTTAGTTTAGTCCTTGCTTTGGAAAGGACATAATAAATTATACGATTATTCCAACATGGATCGTCGGAGGTATTTCGTTGGTGCGTTAGGGAAATGGAAATGGTTTATGGATTGTAATAATAAGATGCAAGTTAAAATCAATATTTATTAAAAATAAATTATTAAATAGAACCCAGCTTTAAAAAATCCGACTGCATGTTTTGATACTGTCGTCGGTATATGTTAAACACATTCAAACTCCTAAAATTCAATTGAAAAACGTACATACATAATGATTTTTAACGTACAGTATCCCAACGAAAATGTTAAGCACTTTAGTGCGTTGTCATAGTAAACTTCAAACAGAACACCAAATGACACACATGGCAATGACAATGACATTCACAATGACAAGGTTCTAAGTATGCTCGACATTTTTATTGGGCGACCGTACATAATGAATTTTACCCAGTGATCCTCGCGCCATCAAGTCGAATTAAATGACGTATAATTTATTAAAATCTGTTGACCCGTTGAGAAGTCATACAGGTCAGTTAATATACAGTTAACATACAGGTCAAATTCAAAATTCAAACTATCTATTCAATAAATAAGCCAAATGAGGGCTCTTTTACACGTCGGTAATATAGAGTGAATCTACTAGCGCTTCGGACAAGACCATCACTACTCAAACACAAAACCCTCCTTTTGGGCTTCACCGCCGTCCTGGACTATGGAAAAATATTGCCTGGTATAAGAGACAGAGAGAGACAGAGAGAGAAGAGAGAAAATACAACCCAAAAAATATAAAAAAAGTGATTTCACAAAAATAAAACGGATCAGTCTACAGAGAAAATACAACACATGATTATATGAGGTAGCCAATTAACAAACACGACGGTGAATTGATAAGTTCTGAGCCTGGTAAAAAAGTATGGAGCTAAGTTTGTATAACAATTTTATTTTTCTATATAGTCTCCATGAAGGTCAATGCACTTAGTCCACCTCGCCTCCAACTTCATTGTCCCATAAAAAATGTTTTTTTTTTTATTCTACTATGAAGTTGAAGGCGAGGTGGACCAAGTGCATTGACATTCATGGAGACTCTTTAGAAAAATAAAATTGTTATATAAGTTAAGCCCCTTACTTCTTTTTACCAAACTCAGAACTTTTCAATGCACCGTACGAAAAATTCCATACGGTACGGACATATGATAATTCTGTAATTTTCGTATTACCGTATCGTATGGTATTCTTCGAAGCATATCTCCAAGCAGAGAGATACGTCACAACTTTTACAAATATATTTGGTGCGGCTTTTACGGCACCAAACGCATATCTTGTACCTTGATGCACCAGTACCAATAAAATGATTACCGTGCAATATCGGTCGCAACAAACCACCTGGGAGTGGCATCAATGACGTGGTTTGTACTTGCAGTGGCCGATCAATACCCGGAGGCAAAAATGCCTTTATAATAAGATCCACCAACGCTTGCCTAAAGACACGTTGTAAAGTTTTAGGGTGCCGAGTTTTAAAGATGACGTAACTATTGAGGACTGTTACGTTTAGTAATCTCCTAAACACTTTCTTATACCAGGCAATATTTCTGGCTCTTTCGACGTTATGGGCGGATAGTAGCTGGTCTTTTTTATCGACTCCGCCCATAGCCAAGTTATAGTCCAGGACGACTTTTGGCTTGTATTTGTACCTCCCATACTTCTCCTTTCCACCTACATCGCCTACATGGTAGGTGGAGATCATGGAGACCACGTTTGTGTCGCGCCACATCATTACAAAAAGATCTCTACAAAATGATTGTGCGACCTCTCCAACACGCATTTCTGCTTTTGTTGTAGATTTAAATGATTCGGGGACAAACTCCCTGTTGACTCGGAGTGTCCCGAAGCAATCCGTTTGCTGGGCCTTTAAATAGCGAGCCAGGAGTGGCGCGTTGTAAAAATTGTCCATTATTAATGTATGGCCCTTATTTAATAACGGTTTTGCCAGCTGTTGCACAATCTGTGCTGTGGCATTCGTTGGGGCGGGCGGTGAGGAAGATGCAGATGCAAAGTCCTCGTTGCGTCGTGTAGGTTCCTCGGTTGGTTTGTTAATGTCCTTGTTGATGTCGTCCGTCTCTTGTTGGTCTTCTGAATGAGTGTGACCCTTCCCAGTGTAAACAAAGAAACTCCACAAATAGTCGGAGGAGGATTCGCACAGCTCATAGCTCTTAATCCCGACCTTAGCTGCCTTCGTGGCTATTTTCTGTGCGAATGAGACCCGTCCGTGCCATTTGAGGAGTGACTCGTCTATGGCTATATTTTGCTCCGGAAGATATAGTGCGCTAAATTTAGCATTAAGGTGATTGAGTACCGGCCATATCTTTCGGAGCTTGCGTTCGTCAGTAGTCAGTTCCGTCATTTCACTGTCGTTGTCGCTGAAATGTAAAAATTTCTTTATCAAAACAAACCTATTGTATGTCATTAAATTTTTGAAATACTTCAAAGTGAGATATCTATTTTCCCTCCAATAATCCTTTTCCACTGTAAATGGGGCTATACCCTGGAGAAGGAGTATTCCAAGGAAAATGAATATCTCACCACGATCTGTATCCTTCCAAAATTTCGCGCGTGACTGTGATTTACAGGATTGTTTTGCTAAAGTCATTTTTGCATAATTATTCGTCTCAGTCACTATGAGGTCCAGTAAGTCATTGTCAAAAAATTTTAAAAACACGTCTAGCTCAGTCATGTCCTCTGTCACTGTAAAAGTCGGTCCTGGAGTGCCATGGAACTCCTCTCGTTTTCCCTTAAAAGTCGAAGGGTCACTGGTCCATTCAAACGTCAGGTGGTCCACGGGCAGTAAGCTCTGAATAGTTTTGTCTGCTTCTGCATCTTCCCGAGATAACCAATTCTGTGCTTCTGTATCCAATTCCTCCGGTATAAAAAGTGCAGCTTCCGAGGTAACGTAGTTGGGTTCGGGGTCAGGTATTGGGATATCATCCTCATCTTCAGAATCACTACCGATCTCTGCTTGCCAACTATCAAAGATATCTTCCGCCTCTTTGGTGAAAATATCTACAAAACACACACATATATATATTTATACATATATTTATTTATATGATTTACTTCATTTGACTTAAACCATTTACCAAGACTATACCTACATATATGTATAAAAAAGCTTACCTGAACCACTAATTACTTGGCTTCGCTTTTTGAGTGGTAGTGATGCCTGTTCCGAGGTGTTACATGCAGGTGATGTGTGCGGAAGGGTGGATTCTCTTCGCTTTTTAGGCCGTAATGGAGCCTGTTCAGGCGCTGGAGAGGCAGGTGAAGAAGGGTTATGGGTTATGGGTTGGGGTATGTGCGGAAGGGTGGATTCTGAAAAAATAATATAATTTAAAAAATGTATATCAAAACCTTGGAATCTATGACATATTATTTAAATATTTGTAATACTTTTTTTTAGCAGCGGCAGGGGCAGTGACAGAGATGAAGTCGATGATGCTGTAGTCATAGACGTTATTTTAGATTCTGAAATGTTAATGTTATATTAAAAAGTCGAAATCAAACTGAATAGTTTAAAAAAGGTTGGTTTAAAGACGGTAGGTTTAGCTAAAAATACAAACAAACTCAATCAATCATACTTTTGGTTCCATTGCCTTTTTGTTTCGGCTTCTTTCCAATGAAGCCCATCAAAACCTTTCTTGTCGACGGAGACATCTGGTTTTCTACAAAAAGAATACGATAGTAATTAAAATTAAAATTTAACAATGAAGTAAATAAATTACAAAATATTACAACTAACTTAAATCTCCTGTCGTCCAATCCACCCGCAACGGTGAATACCCTGGGACCTCAACACAGCTGTCCAAACTTATCGTGCTACAAAAAAAACAGAATTTTAACAAAAATTTGGTGGGTCATGGTTTAAATATAATACTTTTTTAAACATCATTTATGTATATAATTAAATGCATACCTTGTCGGGGTATCCCAATTTGTAGATTCACCGTCACTGTGGTGAGGTGTGGATGGTAAATCGTCTTTTTGCGGATGTCTGTAAGAAAAAATATATTAAGTCACTTTTCTGCTTTAAACTAAATATTATATATAAAATAATCATTTTAATTACTCATTTGAATACGCAAATATTATATAACCTTGGTGGGATGTCCCAATTTATTGATTCGCCGTCGTTGTGGTGGTGAGATGTCGATGGTAGACGTTCCATTTGCTCATTTCTGTGAGAAAAAATATTTGAGGTCACCTAATTATATTTAAAAAAAAAGGTATTACTGTACTATTGCTACAAAAAAAATCAGTACCTAGTACTTATCTCCCACTGTCTTAATTTTGGGGACGGGGGCGTCGATGGGGTGCCCTCTTGCAATCGACAAGGAAGACGAACTGGAGACAATGTCCTTAAAGAAAAATATTTTTACTTAATATAATAACAAAATATATAATATTTAAAAAACTATAAAGAAATTTGAATCTTAGTAATACCTTGCCTTCTTGCGTAGAGGAGCATCTGGTAATAAAAAGCGCTCCATTTCTTTTGCCTGTTTCAATTTTGTAAATTTCCGCTGCAGCTCAACTGGGAGGCTTTTGAGCGCCTTTCTTGTATTTGCCGACGACTTTTTTAAAATGTTTTGTTCCTCATCATAAGTTCTACAGAAAAAATAATAATGTTATATAAAACCTGTTACTGTCTTTAATACCCAATTAGAAAACAAGTTTAAGTACACAACCTTGAACTGGGTCCAGGGATTGCAAGGTCGTTTTGGGGATCATCCAAAGAAGGAAACAGCTCCCTTGGACTTAATTTACCTGTCCCCCCACCTCGTCCCCCACCCCCTCGGCCCCCTCGTCGTCCACCTCGACCTCCCCTTTCATTTTTAACCCGCCTGTCAAAGTACGATAAAATAAGCGCAAAAATGCAATAATGCCCAGAAAATTAATGTGCAATTGTTAGTTGGCAAACAAAGTTTACTTGCAAAAAAGGGTAAAAGTACATGCCACACCAAAAATTCCATAAAGAACGACTTAAAAAATCTAAGGTTAGAAAATGACACAAACAGCGTTAATATTGACTCAATCCCACTTTCACCAACGAATGATATTTGGATAAATCAATATTTTCAGAAAATATTAATATATCGAAGGAATTTTACATAACCACCCAACTCATGAATAGTTATTAGGTTAGTAAAGTTTTTTTAAATAGAGGCGTGTTTTTCCCAAACACGGCGAACAAATTTTGGAGTGTAAGTTAAAAAAATTATGACAATAGCTAATGTGCGTGATAAGCAAATAAAGAGAGACACTTATTTTTGAACCGGTACATGGAATTACATGATTAGATTTATAAGACATGTAAAAATAAACCATCCGATTAATAAAAAAAAACTAAAAGTAACCAAAAAATAAGTAATAGCCTCCGTATGTGTACGTGCAAATTAATATAAAAAACACTGCCAAAAATGAATAAGCAAAATTAAAACAATTTGCGACAAAATCCCAGTGTGCCCATGCCTTGTTGCAAATCCAGGGCGGACCCTTGGAAGTGCTTTGTGCAACCACAGTTGCGTACAATTGTACTTACAGACGTCACAAGTTTCTTTCACCTAATCCTGTTTAAAACATACACAATCATTCATTTGAAGTGGGTTTATGTTGAGTTAAATAGACAAACTTATTTATTCTAATGGTCTAGTACAGTAATATGGTATAGTCAGATAATAATATGCGATTAAAAATCAAATACGCAAAATTTTCATCATTCGAAGTATTTAGTTGCAAGATTTTAACACATTACATTTAAATTGGTATTATAAAATATACTTTATCTCATAGAGCAGTAAATCACGATTAATTTGATATATTATACTACTTAAAATATGCGAAATTGAGTACTTACGGCATTTTTTAGTTTCAATCTCCCTCGCTGACACACTGAACTTTCGCGGTCATCGAAACAACTTTTTTAACTTTGTTAAATTGTTCCACAGACTCCGGTTTTATATTTTTTTAATGTTGCCACATTCATCCTCTAGCACGATACCTCAACACAAAAGCGGCCTATTCACGATCCGACTAAATATAATTTAAAAACCGTTGGAACTCCACCTCGCAACTAGTGTTGCACAGGGCACTTTGCGCTTAGACAAGTCGCAACTCTAGTTGCGCAAGGCACGCGAGTGGCTAAAGATCTTAGGAGCAAAAATCTACTATTCTTATAGCTAGTAACACGATGAGATCAGTTTTACCTACTTATTTGAGGCACAGCCATAAAACAAAATTATTTTCTAAAGATCAATATCTTAGGAGCAAATGTACTATTCTTATAGCTAGTAAGGCACACGATGAGATCAGTTTTTATCATATCAAAACACGAGTTATTGCACTTTGCGTAAGGAGGGCAGAGTAGTTTGACAACTGCAGAAACAGTATAGCTCAAATCTGTGCCGCATATTCGACGCGCATTTTTGTTTCGTATTTTAGGTTAACATGGGCTTTAATTTTGGACAAATAAAAAACAAACTATTTTTCTTTTTCCACTAGATGAGCCCATCTCCCTATTTTTCCTACAAATGTTATCGTTCCATTGTTCAGGAAATTATTCCTTATACACTTGAATAATTGGGGAACGTCAAAAACACATCATTATGTACAAAATAATGATTTCCGGGGCCGTTCCTGGCACGTATCTTTTTTTAGAAAAATGGAGAACTCCTTGGGGTTCACTATTCTGCTAACAACGGCATTATGTAACCAAAGACGCCAATAAATGAAATACATATATATACTAACCTGGGGCTTGATTTGCCAGTACTCGGTCACGTGTTGTGTCTTCCTTTAGACTTTTCAAAACCGATTGAAAAGCTGTGCCCTGGTCGCAAATTACAGCAATTGGCTTCAACCCACAGCCTGCTAAAGCCGAAACAATGTCTTTTAAAATATTTTTTTGTCATCACCTTTAGTGGTACCCTGGCAGAAATAAAACGCTACTGGTTGTTGCCACTTGTGAACAGCATCTCTCAGCATAAAGACCAGGGCATGATCAGCAAACTTTCTCTTATGATTGAGCTCAATTAATCCATTAATTGAGTCTCGATTTTTGTCGTACGTTAAGCCTGTCTCTAGGGACATTTCGTCAAATGCCACTGAACACATCTTCTTTTTTTCGTCCCATTATCCAATCTGAAAACAGAAAAAAAAACTTAATGTAAAATTTATATAGGGGATAAGTTTGTTTTATTTCTTCATTGTATTGTGTTTGTTTGGTTTTTTTTTACCATAATGTGTTTACATACATACGAGTATACCTACATATTAATCGATGAAATTGACATATATAGTCAATATTAATCATTAGAGCCATTTTCAAGAAGAACAAATATTGTTTGTTTAATGAATAGTGTACGCACCATAGAAGAAACAAAACAATAGTAATATTTACAAGTTTATTACCATCACAACAGTTGGTTCTTTGCTATATAAGCTTTAGGTATTAGGTAGGACACGCAACGTGTGTAAGGTTTGGTGGTTAGAGAAGAAGAAGCGATGGCGGCGGTCGGCGGCAGCTCCAGGCTTTCCGAAGACTCCACGCTATTGGTCCGCGGCGAGCTCATGTGATTGGTTAGCGCCTCACCCATGCGCGAATGTCTTGACATATGCGTAAATCCGCGAGCCGGCGAGCTGTCTCTTGGAAGCGCCGTCAGATGGCGCGAACATACTCGAGGCCGCTGAAAGTTCACTTTCAGGAATCTTCTTTGACCGGAAGGGGGCATATTCGGTTGAGTGCCCGTCTTATGAGTCCTCTGGATGTGGAGACATCTGCCACGCGAGGTACGCCGTCCTTGTCAGGATATAATTTGGTGACGCGGCCCATACGCCAGTTTAGTGGCTGCAAGCCTTCATCTTTGATGAGCACAAGCTCGCCCAGTTGTCGTAAGTTTTATTGTTTGCAATTTCTGGCTTCTTGTTTGGTTGTTTATCCCTTTTTGCCCTATACAAGTTTTCTAAAATATCTGCGCGATTTTTCAAAAAATCTTTAAAATCATTTAGAGTAGGCCACTCCATAAGAGTGCTCCTGTACTCTTCCCACTTTATATTTGTACTTGAATCTAATTTTGCAGATAACAAATGCACTAAGATTGTGTCCCAATGTTCAGTAGGCTGACCAAGAGTTTTCAGCGCTCTGAGATTCTTTGTAACATGGTCACTTAAAAACGTAAGGATCGGTCAGACTCCCGCTGCAAAGAATCAATGTTAAACAAAGAGTTTAAATGGTTAGTGATCAACTGTCTTTTATTACTATATATTTCACACAAGCGTCCCCAGGCTTCAGTATAATTAATAGCAGAGACCTCCAGATTGGAGACTACTCGAGCAGGCTCACCCTCCAAGTATGAAATCAAATAATGAAACTTGTGAATTGACTGAATTTTATCATTATTATGAATTAAAGATTCAAATAAATCCCTGAACTCCATCCATTTGTGACACGAGCCATCAAAGCGATTGATTTTAATTTGTGGTAACTTGAAACCCGAGTTCATCAGCATGATGACAGCTCGATGCACAATTTTGTAGAGACTGAGCACAGGTTATTTCTTTAGAGGGAGGAGCTCTGTCGAATATACTTTGTGCAATTGCAATTAGCCTCGAACAGCTCTCGGTGTTCGAATTCACTGTCCAGTTCATCACTATTTATGACCTCAATCGAAGTTTGCAGCTCATCAAAGCGCGCAGATAGCTCAATATTTTTATTTACCTAATCTCAAAGTTGAATCATTAGATTTTACAACATCTAATATTTCATTATCATCAATTGCATCTAAGTATCTTGTGAATCTAGTTACTTGTCCTTTCATAGAACTACGTTTAGTTTTTAACTCAGCGAGCTGAGCAACGACATCCTTTGTATCAACCATATTGAATAATTATTGTTAGTTGTACAAGAATGATAAATAAAACACTGAAGCTATCCACTTGCAAACAAAAATAAAGTTATAACTCGCAAACAGCTCACGCCCTTCGGTTCCTTGGCCACGTGGATGCGTCCGTCGCACGACGGAGGCAGGCACGGGAGCACCCAGCAGGGCAAGAAGTAGGTTAAAGCCGCGTATCGACTGCGCGCGGCCGTGCAATATGGGGACGGCTCCGCCGCGCGTGGCAGCTCGAACATTGGCGCGCTCGAACGTGCCGCGCGGCGAACCAGTTCGTGTCGGTTTTTGGTGGCGCGGCAAAGGAGCGTCAGTGTGTTGTGCGCGCGCAATTGGGACGGACCTTTTACTTAGAGACGCGCGGCAAGATGGATAACGAGAAGTGTCGGCATTTGATTAAATTTTATGGCTTAAAACCTTACTTATGGAATATTAAATGCACTGAATATCATAACAAATATCTAAGAAAGGATGCATGGCATGAAATAAGCGTAGAAACGGGCCTGCCCGTGCCAGAATTGAAGAAAAAAATGACTACCCTTCTAGCATCTTATAGGAGGTAGAAATCTCGGATTAACAAGAGCCTTGTTACTGGTTCCGGTAAGTAACTATTGTAATTTATATACTATGTAGTGTAGCGCTCCATAAAAAATAGGGGGTACGGAACACTATGGTTGCGATAAAACCACCAGCACGTTAATTTGGACCTGTAAAAGTAAAATAAAACCGAACGAATTTTAACGAGGTTATATAATTAGGGAACAAATAATGATTAGATTAAAATAAATTACAATGTAGGTATAAAAACTAGATTACCAGGCTGACACAGATCTTCACTTTTGGTAACCAAAACGAATAATATAACATGGTCTGCGGATTGTCACACAATTAAAGCTATTTTAAATTATAACACAGCGCCTCATAGAAGTAGAAGTCCACCTCAGAACACGGTCAGGCCAAAACTCGTATAAAATTTATTGGTAAAACTAAACTGAACTATGATAGATTCCATCAGAATAGGTTCAAGAAGCGCTTCATGATAAAAACAGATGAGTTCGGAGTGTAATGAAATACGGATATCAAATTGAGGTGTTGAACGGTAAAAAAGAGGTACTGATACCTATTTAAATTTACGGCCGAAATAATATCCAAGGGTAACCTTACATTGGTTGGGGTGGAGTTCGCGGACTCTTTTTGAATTTAGAGAAAATAAAAATTAGCGATATATGGGACTATCCTGAACAATTCCGTTGTCGCCGACTTGCCGCCGAACGAAGATACAACCGTAGAGCTGCGTTTGTCGCAACTGACGCTGCGGGAAAAGTCTGCGGGCACTACCGCAGTCGACGAGCCGTCGCCCAGCGAACTCGTTGGCGAACCACACGGTGAACTGCAAAGCCACCCGTCCAGATCTTCCGCTGGGTGGCGAAGAGTCGTGTGATATGGGGTAAGCGGAGGTGCTGAAAAGAACACCTTTACTCACAAAATAGAACGAAAAAGACGGAAGAATGGCTTCCTAAAGAAGGGGAGCAGTGAAAGCAGAACGGCAACAAAAACCAACTCACCCGCTATCCGGACACACAGAGGACAACAGCACTATCTCGATCGGTCAATAATCGACTCCATGGCGTTGGAAGAAAGACGTTCGCGTAACATCATTACCGGACGCGGCACTCGAATAAGGCTTATTCAGATTCCATGCAATAAAATAACATTGAGAGCGCAGAGACTCGATCAAATTTTTCGAAGTATCAAGGCGAGAGTACGAGATTGAATGACAGTATTATTACAAGGAACGGATTTAACAAAAACGAATTCAAAATTCAAAACTGTCAGTAGAAATAACTATCTCTAACCGGTCAATGAACAAGTCCGCAATACCAAAAAGGCTGAGAAACGAAAAAGGCGAAATAATTTAGCGATAATTAACGCGAACCAACGCGATTTGTAGCGGTAATGCTACAGTAGGTACTGTGCTGACCCCGAGGGGTAGACCTTATAAAAATATAAAATATTTTTAAATTTAATTTATTTTGACAGGCCGGATGACAAAAGAAATTGTCAATCGAAAAGGATCCTACGTTGTGTTTTGTTTTTTATGTTTATGGTTCCAAGTTCCTAAGGTGAGACTGAGGGATAACAGATTCTACTGTTTAAAGAGATATTCAGGAATAAGGGAATTCAAATAGTTGTACTAATTGAAATAAAGAAGCGATTAGGGAATCTTCAGTTAATAGGTATTTGGTATGACAAGAGTATGATTTCTGGTAAAAGCAGAGCCCCTCCCCGCTCTTACTCATGTGCTCGACTCCAGACTAGACACACTCTGCCAGCCTGCCTCTAACTTGTCTGGGAGCGTTACCATTACGTCGCCAAGTCAGTCTAGGTTGGTTCATGTAACCAAGAGACCAGAGGACCCAACAAATTATAGTCACTCCAAGAGGCAGGATTTATTTTATCTCCTTATAATTTGGATGGAGAGACTATTAACCTAAACTACCCCTCTTGTATCCTCGGATATTTCAGAACGACGAAATGTGTGAGTTTTCTGCAATCCAGTGTGACAGATATCAAAGTAAACCCAGAATATGGGTGGTCTCCTCCCCTTCAAATCCGTCAAGGCACTTGATATCACACGCTCAGCTTTCGCTTCACTTAGTCGAGTCCCCACGAACCGACATGATAGCCGGGAGTAGAAAGTAGTTGCCGAGCTAAACTCGCAGGCATCCTTGCCAACATGAGATCATAAAAACCCAGCCAGCAAGTCACCTCAACTAACTAACGTCTTTCGACCAGAGGTGAAATCAACTCTTGACGCAACTCAAATCTGACCCCCGATTGCCCAAGCTGAATTTAGAAGCTATTAGCTTTGAACCTTCAACACACTGAAGCAGTCTGTGAAGTCTGAATGGATACTGAGCATACCCTGTGTAGTAACTCTGCTTGCTATCTTAGTCCAAGATGTTTAGTGACGGTAAGATGTCATCGACGTCTGTGACCCGCTGATAACTTTCACCAAGACACAAAACCCTCTTCGACTCGGATAGGATATGATGGAAATATCCGTAGCTTAAATGGAAAAGATTGAAATAAAATGTAATTTAGATTGCTAGGACACAATATAAGAGCCGAAAGAAATAAAATAATCTTAACCAAACATCATGGGAAAATTTAGAAAATGTTTACCAAATAAACTGAAGATTAAACAAGGAATCCTAAAATTGTACACAAGAAACCCAAACGAATTAAATCAGTCTTGAAATATTAATAATCCTTTGAATTCCCTTGATTCAAAAAAATTAACAAAACAATACCAATAAAATAATAATGTTATTTACCTTTTAATTATTTTAAAGTTCGTAATAGATTTAAAATCCCGTGAAATAATTCAAAGAAATTTATCACTAGATTGGATATCCGACGACTAACGTATATCACTGTTGTACTAAATATGATTTGTTTCTAAGAAATTATTTTTTAAAAGTTGTTCTGTTTTTTAAATAAATTGTTCCTTTCAAAAAAATAAAATTTCGAAACTCAAAAGAATATTTTGAAAATAATCGTAAATAAAAAAAACCAAAATCAAAGAAAAATATTCAAATAAACATGTTCTAACAAAGACAGCTCAGCTACGAATGATCTTATAATCTTGTTGTCAAAAATTGCAATGACAACTTCAATAATTCAAAATATTTTGAATGTGATGACATCAAAATGTCATTCGTAACCAACTGCACTACTACATACAGTGCAACGATGCACTTATCAAATAACCACAAAAAGACAACACTTAGCTTCGGTTCCCGTCGAGGCCGCGCAGCCGCAATCCGAACTCTCAAGACAACTTCTCCAACCAAATTCTCCATAGAAGATGACGGGACTCACAGGAACATGCACCCGCGAGAAGTGCATTAAAAATAAAGAAAGATTAAATTTACAACTAAAATTCCCTAGACTACGAAGGTTTTCCCTACTCTGTTATCATACCCCGAAACACAACAATCATTCAACTATACAAATTATCACCATTTGGAACCCCTTCTAGACGATTTATATCACCCTTCCGTTCGTCTTTCATACTAATAAATAAGACTTGAATGAATAGTTAAAATACCTATGAGAAATCACTAATTTAATATTCATATTCTCAAACCATTAACCAAATTACTCGTGAACATGATTTCTTATAGATAATTGCTTCCATCAACGGTAGGATTACAATATTTACCTTTTTAGGTAGACTTTGTCTACATGTGAAAACTTACGAGAACCTTCTAACGTCTCCTTGCAATAATCCAATAGATCACTCCTTTTACTCTGTTCACACCTTAACATATCTCTCTTCTTTTAATCACTTTAAGGAGAATTATTATGCTATAATCACTATTATTATAAAGGAAAACGCAATAAAAATATTAACAGATTCATTCTTCAAAGCCCGACCGTAACCAAGTCAACACTCCCTATCAATCCCCACACTGACTAGCCCTTTACTTTCTAACCAGTTAAATACCAAAGACAATTTAATTCTTGTTTGAAGGTTTGACTCGAGATGAGGTCAGTACAATCCCCCCCTAAATCTTGACGATATTCAACGGAGCCAAGATTTAACCTTCTTATTCCAACTCCTTATCTCCAATCAATCCCAAACAAGAGTTAAATCTCAAAACCAATTCACTAACCGAACCCTAAAAAAAATTAACTATTTAAGAGATTCCCTAACTCAATTTATCTTTCTTCCCCCCCCCCATCCTTTTTTCTCCTATGCTACATCTTTCCCCCCCTCCTAAATTAAATCTTCCTTATCAAATATGAATTCAAAACCACTAGTAAATAAAATATTTTATTAATATCTCCAAAGCCTTAACAATATTTTCTCAAAAATGTCTGGAAATGTTGACATTACTATCTACATATTGAGACGCGAAGGACATAGTTTACTGACAGATCTCAAATTAAAAAAAAAAAAACATTGCGTGCTCGCTACACAAGCCCGCAATGTTGCATACAAATTCCATTACTATCTAGCTTGTAACTTTTTAAAAAGTGAAAAAGCCCATAATAAAATGAGGGCACAAGTCTTATACATCCAAATTTTATTCGAAACATAACTTTTTTATCTGTGTCTGGAATAGCTTATGTTTTTTTAAAAACAAAGCTTGCGATTCTCCTTGTCATAAACAAAAATGCGGTAAAGAGTGATAGTTTTTTCACATGAAGTTTGTTTGCATGCAATTAAAAAAATGAGTTCAAGCAATGAAGATTTTACTGTAACACAAAAAAAAACTTGCGATTTTTGAGAAAAGCACTATATTTGCCTCGGCAGGAACAGCAATTGCGGGCTTCGTATTTTTAAACGGACTCGCAAGCTCGTCCGTTTAAAACAATACTCGGCCCGCAATTGCCTACTTCCATGCCTAGGCAATAATGTACTATTAACTAAACACCAAATACCATTATAATCTAATACTCAAATATATTCCAAATCAATACTATTCCGAATTAATCCTACCCCACATAACACTCACTAATGCTTCTGCATGGAAATTCATAACCGACATCAACCTCTCTATAAAATTTCTAATTCCTCAACTTCGGACCTCATTTTTCAGATTAAATATAATATCGTGCTAAATGTACTGCATTGAACATTCCCTTCTCTTGCAAAGTTTCTGGGTGTACCAAAACATAAACATTATCAAACTGTCTTGCTGCTACCCTATATGGACCTTCATAAGTTAAATCAAACTTCCGAGTAACTCCACTCATAGAATCAGACTTATTCAATCTTCGCAACTTAACCAAATCTCCAATCTGATACTGAATTAATTTATGAGTTAAATCAAACCTAGTCTTTCTCTGTTGACTAGCCAAATGTAAATTAACTCTAGCTTGCTCCCGAATCTCTCCTATATCCCTATTACGCACAAGATAAGGCAAATGAGTATCTATTGATAAATGAGTCATACTACCAAAAAGAACTTCATTAGGTGTAAACCCCGTACTTAAATGAAACGTATTGTTATACAACTCCTCAATCTTCTCTAACCATAAACCCTAATTTCTATGTCTTTCATGACAGTAAATCCTAAAGAATTTTCCCAACTCTTTATTAACACGTTCTGTCGTATTTGGCCTAGGGTTCCTAATAGTTGTATATGTAGTCCTAACTCCCATATTCCGTAGTCCTAATTTCCATGTATTCCCTATAAATTGTTTTCCATTATCAGTCATTACAGTTTTCGGCTTTATAGTTAATGCAAAATTTTGCATTCTAACCACAACCGCTTTCGCTGTTGCCATCCTCAACCCATATAACTTAGTGTATTTAGTAAAAGAATATTGTATTACGAATATGTATGTTATTCCCCCCCCTAGACGCTGGTAAGGGTCCATAAAGGTCTGCCATAACTAAATCCCCTGGATTCTCCGTTACAATAGAATTACACGCCCCAACATACTTAACATTATCCACTTTGGATAATTGGCAAATATGGCAACACCTAACAAACTTCTCTACCATTCTCTTCATTCCAAGCCAATAAAATCTTTGTTTTAAATATTTCATAATTTTATAAATTCCCAAATGCCCTAACTCGAAATGAACCTGTCTACACACCTCAGCTTGCAAAGCTTCTGGTAAATATAAAACTTTAACATCATTGACATGTTTTCTGAAATAAAGTACACCATCGACAACTGAACAACGCATCGCTATTCTGGTCAATCGACTTCCTCCTTCCACTTGCCCTAGCACGTGTTCTTTAATGCCTTTAGCTACATTATCCATATCCTGAAATTGAACCATCTGTTCTAATTTAGATTCTAATTCAGTATTATCCTGTACCCCCATATACATTATCGATGGACACCAAGTTTTCCCTTCTTGAATGTCCCCATCTCTTGGAAATCTAGACAAAACGTCCACTCCCCCATTTTCGACCCCTCTAACATGTTTTATTGTGTAATTAAATTGTTCTAAATACAATATCCATCTTGTAATCCGACTGTTAAATAATTTAATGTTTTTTACAAACACTAAAGCTTTTTGATCAGTCCTAATAATTAATTCCGCCCCCCTTAAATAAGTCTCAAACTTCTTAACCCCATAAATTACTGCCCAAAATTCCTGTTCTGTAACTGTCCACCTCAATTCTGATCCTCTCAACGACCTTCCACAAAAACTCAGAATCCGTTTATTACCCTCATCGTCATATTGATATAACTCTCCCGCAATTCCTACCCCTGAACTATCCGTCTGCAAATAATAAACTTTATTCACATCTGGATGTGACAACATAATAGTTGTAGAAAACTCCTGTTTCAATTTCTTAAATGCCGCATCTAACTCCTCATCCCAATACCAAATTTGTTCCTTTTTTAACAGTCTTGTCAAAGGGATAATCAAAGTGCTATAATTTGGAATAAATCTCCGGTAATAGTTACATAACCCTAAAAATGCTCGCATATGCTTCACCTTTTTCAGAGTTGGAAACTCTTGAATCGATTTGACTTTATTTGGATCAGTCCGAATTCCTTCGGTAGAAACTATATGTCCAAACATTTTCACTTCCCGGCAAGCAAACTTACACTTCTCTAAATTACAAGTCAAACCCGCATTCTCTAATCGCTCTGGAACCTTGTCTAATTGCTCCAAATGCTCTTCCCAACTCCCATTCGTTAATATCGCCAAATCATCTGAATAATTTACACAAAAACTCCTAACTCCTGGCCCCAACACTACATCCATTGCCCGACTAAAACTTCCCACAGACGTCTTCAGACCTTGTGGCAAAACATTATACATATAGGATCTCCCATTCACAGTAAACCCGGTATACTGCCTACTCTCTTCTGACATAGGAATTTGAAAATACGCATTGTTTAAATCTACAATAGTTATAAATTTTACTCCATGAAATGCATTTAAAACATCTATCTGCATTGGTGGGGCCTCTGACTCAGCCACCATGTACTTATTAATTTCTCTAGCATCAAGTAAAATACGAATAGACCCATCAGGTTTGCTTGTATATGTTAAAGGACTACTATAAGGAGTTGCTCCTCTTGAAATAATTCCCAACTCTACCATCTCATTAAATTTTTCATCAATCTTATTACGATAGGCATACGGAATCGGGTATGACCTATTTATTCGCGGAATGTGTTCAGACATTTCTATATGATGGACATAACAATTCGCCCTACCAATTTGCTTCGTGAATACTATCTTATGACTCTCTAAAACTTGCTTTAAATCCATTCTCATACTATCAGTCAATTTTACACCCACATTAAGCTTATCCAGAAAATCCTCACTCTTCACAGTGGAATCTTTTTTATCGTCCTGACCGACTTGTAAAGTTCTAACATTTACACTCTCTTGACTTTCATCAACAAACGGTACATTAACTTCTTCTCCATTACCTTTCAGAATTAAAGACCTAGGATCTCGTAAATTAATAACAGCATTATGGGAAAGTAACCAGTCAAAGCCTAATATCACCGGTACTGTCAATTTTGGAACTACCAATAGTTCAGTATCGAAGCTTATCCCCTGAATTTTTAACTCAATAGATGTTAACTGTTGTATCTTCAAACTTTTCTGCCCTACTGCTCCTCTAATCTGTATAGGTTTCACTGGTAATGATGGAAACTTTGTATGTTTAGTAATTTGTAAAGATTCATAGAGCTCTTCTGAAATACAGCTCACTTCACTCCCAGTATATACCAACCAATGTATTGTATTCCCTAATATCTCAATAACAATCTCCGCTCTAACTTTGTGAGAACCCTCATCAAAACATATCTCATCATTAAACAAGGATGCCGCAACAAAGGTTTGTAAGAATTCAGAAACACATGGCCGATCTAATAAATTTGGGGAAAGATTTGGAAAAGCATCTAAATTCAACTTAACTTGCCTATTCTGAACTCTATTCTCATCTCCAAAACTACACCTTCCAAAATCTGACCAAATTTTATTAGCCGATATGGGATATAAATTTCCATGTTCATCTTTCCCTAACCCTATTCCTGGTTTCCACCCATCTTTCAACATTATCCGCAAAGGGATGTTACAAAATATGCCCTTCTTCCTGTAAGCAAATTTCGGGTCCTTAGAATCAGCTTCAACTAGTTTAAATCATTATTATTGTCTTCAGCTCCACCAAAATCTTCTTCTTCTTCTACATCAAGTCTTGCAACAACGTTTGGCCTTTTATTTGTGAATTTTGGTTTTACCAATTCGGTCGTGGCACGTTTCGTTCCAGACGACGTCTGCCCGCTAGCCCAATTCTCTACGTAACGAATTTGCTTATCAACGTCATCCAAATCCCTTAAAAATTCTGTTCCTTCTATAATAGTCGTTCCCTTCCTCATCCTCCAAGCATATTGGACCTCTCTTGGGAAATGGTGCATTAAATCATCAACTAATTGACTTTCCAGAATAGGTGTACTTAACATTTTGGCTTGCCCTGCTAATGATATGAAATATCCCATCATGGATTTGTTCTTATCTTTTTCCCACACTCCACATACAATATTTCTTCTCAGTAAGTTCTGTTCTGGCTCTCCCCAATAAGTGTCCATAAAATCTGACTTGAAATCCTGTTAATGCAAAACGGAACGTCTTTACTACGACACCGGACGAGCAAGTGACGTCATAAGGCGACTGTCAAAAAAGCACACATCATCTTCTTCGTCCGCTAGAGCTTTGAACTATATAACCTTAAAATCGACGGTAGCGATCACCTTGCGTGATAAGGCGAATTTATTATAATTTTTTTGTTATATTAATTAAAATTTTGGAAAACAATCCAGCACGATTTTATTATTGACGTCCAATCCTGGCCTTTTGGCGACCGTGACAGGACGAGAACCGAGAATCGGTACTACTTTGGATAAGGCGACAAGCAGAAGGCGACATTGGGACGTTAAATGTCGCACAACCTCATCGCCATCTAAGTGAAGAACCATCGGACTACGTGATTCACGTTAAGGTCATCAACGTAAAATTTCTTTATGAAGAAAGAGAATAATTAAGGACTTCAACTCACTGCAACCAGCCGGCCAGCTCCGGGATACCAGCGCCGTAGCATTGGATTGCCTTGATTAAAGTGAGCTCATTCCATTTCCTTCCTTCACCACTTGGTATATGCCCGCCTCGATCTGATTAGAGTTCGGGTCTAGTTCTTCGCACTTGCACTAGATAAAGGTGACAATTTGCTATAGCTTAATAATTCACCTTATATTGCACAAACTCTCCACTTATGCCACTATTCTGTATGCCGATTCATTCAATTCTATCTTTTGTTGCAATTTAACACGCGAACCAATATTTACCGCTACACGTCAACGTATGTACTCAATAACGTAGTGCATATGTATATTGTCTAAAACTCTTAATTATTTCACCGTTTATGTATAGAGCACCATTTCACTTCTAAACCTTACTAGTCATTACGCGTAAACTATTATTGCTTATTTAAAGCCTAAGCACAACTAGACATGCGAGCCGGGTACGAAACAGTCGGCGGCGGCGCGTCGGCGAAATTTTCGCGGCGGCGGCGTCTAGCCGGCGGCTAGTTTAGTTTCAACTTCTAACCTAATCTAACTTTGTGCCTGAAATCATGTACTAACCGTTTAAAAACCTGACTCTGATAACGAAAATGCGAATGATGACATAACGATTGATCATTATTGTAAAAATAAAAGAATAAATAAATCAAATATTTATATTTAGACTATTTATTAATCTTCGTCTGTGATAATATTGCTGGAGTCTTTGCACAAACGATAATTATCATGAATAAATATAATTTTGTTGACACCCTGGGGCATTAGGCGTGATCTTTTCGCCGTGATCACTAGTCCCGCTACAGAAAATACGCGCTCACTCGGTGTGCTTGTGGCAGGGACACATAGAATCGCTCTAGCCAAGGTCGATAGCAACGGATAAGAGTTTGATCTTTTCTTCCAAAAAGATAGCAGATCGCCATCATCAAGTTCAGTGGGATCGGCAGCAGCTAGATATTTCCACGTCTCTTGATCAATGGCATCTTCGTTTTGAAAGCCAATACTGTTGTAAGAGCAATGTTTCTTGGCTAATTTTAACAACAGCTGAGAAGAGCTTGTGTCCTTTTTTTCACAAACAGTGACAGTACTTGTGCTAGGAACTACTGTTTGAGTAGTCTCGCTCTCACAGGTTCCCACAATATCCTTAAAATAGCCAGCCAAAAAAGATGCACGAGTCATATTCTGACTTTCAAGATACACGTCTATCTCCGTCAGTCCCATGAACCTGTAGTCTAGCAAAGCTGCTGCTACGGCTGATTTTGTTGTAGGGAACCTCTTGTCAACTTGCTCCGTCATATTTTTTTTTAAGGACAGCATGATCAAGGTTTCGTCGTCGGTGATTGAATTCAGGACATCCTTTATTTCGGACTTGAAAACCAGTGCCACATTCAAGGTGCAAGTTTTCTGCGATGATAAAATCGTTACTGCCTCCCGAAACTTCGACAAGAACTTCACCAAATCTTCCAACACATTCCAGTCAGATTGCGTAATTTTCAAATCACGCTGACCTATTTTTTGAAGCATCTCGTTGATTGGGCTGCGATTGCAGCAGTGGACCATGCTCTCGAGCATTTCAAGTACGCTATGCCAACGTGTTGGTGTTGCTGATTTAATACTTGGAACGTGATCCAACCCACCAAACCGATAGCGCTGTTCATCATCTTGAGTAAATGAATCCTGTTCTTCATCAGAAATAGGATCATTTTCATCTTCTTCGATAGTGCGCGCTGCGTTTTCAAGCATACGAAAGTGTTGCACTTGGGAATCGGCTTCTTTTTCTAAATCTGGTAGACGGTACCGTACGGCTTTTACAATTTTTTTGCACTTCGTAACAAGTGTGTTAATTTCGTACACCTTCTTAATTCCATCCACAGTTACCAAATTATGAAGACCGTGTCCTAAGCAAAGATGACTCTCAGTATTTGCCAGTCTTACTGCTCGCTTTACGTTGGATCCGGCGTCAGTTACGAGGAATAGTTTCTTGTCGCAAAGTGCAAACTCCTTTTTCGTTTCGTCAATCGCTTCCTTTATCTTTTCTCCTGTTTTTTTTCCTTCCATGATTTCTGTCTTTAGCGTAAGTGTTTTTAACTCAAAATCTGGAAAAAAGTACATTAGGCTATGTTATGCTAGTTCAAAAACACTAAGTTTACAGCAAAATACAAAACAAACAATCACACACCGGATGTAAGGTAATGCAGAGTAAATGTGATATAGTTGAGGCGCCGATATCCATCAGTCCACAAATCAAAGGTCATTGCCAGTTGCAACGCTTTATCTGTAAGTATTTGGTCTTTCACATTAGAGAGCATGCTGCAGTATACGTCATCTAATCCTGTACGTCCAACTGTATCACGTGAAGGTAAATCTGCATCGGTCACAATGATGTTGTACTTCTGTAAATAAGTAATAATTCACAAAACACTAGATAATGAGGAAAGAAATCAAGTAGGTAGGTTAGGTAGGTAGATATATTTATTAATATTTACCTTGAAAAAGTCAATCATTCCTTCGTCTGAAACAGAATCGAAAGGCAGCAAAGACTTGCAAAACCACAATGCGAGGTCCCTTGCCAAAAGCCATTTATTAGTGCTGCTTTTCTGCATGCTTTTAAAACCAGCAGGTAGTGAGGTGGTGGATTTAGACATGCGGTCAACATGAAAAAATGATTTTAAATTGCTTTTAGCTTTTTCGCCAACTTCAAACTTAACCTGGTGGTCTTCTCGTAAGTGTCTCGACAAATTTCCAGTACTGGCTGTTCTACTATAAGCCTTTATTTTTATTCTGTAAAAGCGAAAAGCCTGTGTTGATGTGTTTCGTGTCATATAAACAAAAGTCCCACAAACAAAAAAAATAGACATAAAAGTCGAAGTCGCATACGAAGGGTTCCGTCCGTACAACCTTACAATATTTTAGAATACAATAGAATTGAAATCAATAGATTTATGGTCACAATTTGAGTAACTGTACTGTATATACACCTTATACCTACCCAATTTTAGTTAGAATGCTTTGGATACGAACTACGGAACCCTAGAAAAGATAGAAAGCTGGCGGTGCATTAATAGGTTATTATAGGTTAAAAGGGAAGTGACTTACGATCCAAATATAACATCGTCACTCGAGTCTTTTGCAGACTCAAGGCAAATGTTACAGAACACTTGATCTTCTATAATTTTCTTCTTTTTATTATCATTCTCATCGTGAAGAACTAAATCTCCAAAATACTTCCAAACAGTACTGTTTTTTGTTTTTGCATGATAAAGAACACTTATTGAAAGTCGTTTCAATTTTATTTTGCCGATGTCCGATCGGGATGTCATCGTGATATTCGCAATCTAATCTAATTAATAGGAAATAGGTACTAGGAAATCAAAATCTACCACACCAAAAACACAACCACCAAACCGCCAAACAACAAAGACGAACACTTCACAACAACGGAAAGCCTAAGACTAGCCAGAGCGGCAGCGGCCGAGCTTAGACGCGAGTTTGCCTAGCGCTGGCCAATCACGGGCGAGTTTGCTATCCGCACGGCCGCGCGGCGCGAATTTCGAACGGATCGGCGGCGGCGGCGGCGCGCCGCGTCTTCTTGGCGGCGGCTAGCCGGCGCGGCTCGCATATCTAAGCACAACTGTCCACACAATTGTCTGTGTTGTCCCAACTGATTCAAGCTTAACCTTTCTTAGATAATCAGATAGTTGCACCAATCTATTCCAGTACTGCTGCCTACTGCCTTCTGCACAGCTGACTCCCTATTCCCGAGCGCCCGCGCAGCGTGCGTCTCCCGTCACCGGCCGCCTGCTACTGGGGGCCAGTTTTCGCCGACCACAGCCTACCTGCTGCATCAGCAAAGCGAGGAGCTTACCGTATGCCTTTTGTTCATTTGGAGTAAACAACTTTTTATGCAAGTGTTTTCTTGGCTAACTACTTTGTTACTATGGGCGAATTAAAAGAATTGTTAGTGAAACGCAGTTCTATTAAAGGCCGTTTAACTAAATTTAGAAATTATCTTAGTGCATTGCCGGACGACCTAAACACACTTTCATCATTAGAAATTGCCAAACTAACTTGCAAATTAAGTAACTGTGAAACGTTATTTAAGGACTTTGATGCGTTGCAAGACGATATTTAAATATTAAACGAGGGTGCTTTAAATGCGGAGTTAACTGAACGGGATTTAATCGAACAAGATTTCTACCATTGTATTGCCACGGCCCGAGATATTTTAAACAAGGTTAAGCCAAACGACGTCGATCGCGGCAGCAACAACGATTCGACAACAACGAATCCTCACGAGGAGCGTGATGTCATGGGCTTTCGGCTGCCCGTCATAAAGATACCTACTTTTGAAGTAGCATAGTACACAACAACAATGATATTAGAATAAATCCAACTACACTTTACCTATTACCCGACTGCAGCAAACCCGCGAACGAGATTTAGCACATTTTGATGAAAGTGCGCACATTACATACTACACACACTAACCCTTTTATTTAGCTCTCCGTAAGATATTAAAAAAGGACTTGCATAGGGAATAAAATATAGAAACTATGTTATTCATAGAAAATCAATGTATATTAAACAGAAATTAAAACATAAAAAAGAGTGCCACAGTTAATATTAATAAAAGTTATCTATAAGTAAATATAAAACTATAGGACGTCCGCGACTTCGTACGCGTAGAATTAGTTTCCCGCTACTCCCCCTATTTTAAGCGGGAAACTAATTCAATCAACCTCATTATGGTCGGTTTTTAAATTTCTGAACCAGGCATAATATTCTTCAGGAATAACTCCTTTCTCGCAAAGGGTCAGCAAATCCTTTTTTTTGGCCTCTGATATTGTAAGTGGTTCTTTATACAACTGTTTCAGCTGAACAGGTAAACTAAAATTAGATGTGTCACCTGTATGTACCACCTCTGAAGTTCCCGGAATCTCAACTGCTTTCTTACAATATCTTGTCCGGTAACGATGCGTGGGAGTAATATTGTGAGTTATTTCCTTGATTTTGCTTTCAGGCGCAAGATCTATAACAAAGAACTCGTTGGACATGTCATAGTTATAAAAAATCTTCATTTGGCCCTTCACGTACTTCATTCTTTTGATCTTTAACCATGATACTTTGTCTCCGTCGTCATTTTTCATATTTTTCGGTAATATATTCGCTGCCAGGTCTCTCAAATCAAAAAAGTCGTTGTATTTCATTTCTTTAACATTATATGGCCTTTTCACCTGAACCCGAAAAAACGTTTAACCATTCAGCCATTGAATAGATCGCCGTGTTTCTTGGCAGATTCTATACTACTATGCATCGAATCGACCTCCATATATGTGTCCTGACTCCAAAAATTTGTGCTCAATAACTTTTAAATGATTAATCTTATTGACAGCCCATAGTAAAAGTGCAGCCACAAATTGGTTTCGATTCTGTCCTCCACACGTATCGGAAAAGAATGCCACTTCATTCACGTGTTCTGGAACAGATTGAGATAAGTAGTAATACAGGATGGATCCAATTTCTGCACTTCCTTTTTTACCATTCACCTCGGACCATGGGAAACAGTAAGCTTCGTTAGGTAAGGCATTTTCGTATATAGTGAAATTGTATACTGTCAATTTGCGGCAATAGTATAACAGTCCAACTTCGTCGTTTGGTATTTGTAGGATTGCCTGCAGATCAAAGGTAGCTGAGAGAAAGTTCTTGTCCTGTTCTGCTCTTTCTTTGTCCTTTTTCTTTTCTGCATTGGATTTTTCTTTACGAGCAATATGTTCTTGATATTCCTGTTCAATTTGGACTTTGCACTCAGGAGTCATTCGTTCATATTTAGTGCACAAAAGACATTGATCCTTCTTGGGCACAAAGAACCCTAAATTGAACTCGGTGCAGAATATTTTGCGATAAATACTCTCTGAGACATGGCCACACTTGTTGTTTTTGCAATCGTCGACGTAAAGCTTATATATTTTTGGAATAGAAAGCTTACAGTCCAAATATTTACGTCTGATATCTTTACGTACGTAATGACTCTGCATGGTAGGAAAGGAGTTAATGTGATCACGAACCCGCTGTACCATTTCTGGTGGTGTTTTGTTAGGAGAAGTTTTGCGCCCGCGGGGATCTCTTTTTGATGTATAAATTCCCAATTGATCTCGATTATTCACTGCTTTTCTTACCACAGATGGCGAAATACAAAAAGTTTTGCAGAAGAAATTTTGGCAAACCTGCGTTCGTATGTCTCCCAATGAGAAAAAATATCTCTTACTGTTTGATCTTATCTTTGTACGCGTCCTGTTAACGAGAATAGTTTTTATCGGCCGCACCTCGATTAAACTTAAAATTAAGTTCTTCTTTGCCGAGTATTCTTCACCCCGATAGTTTCGACAAAGCAACACGCGGTCTTTTTCAGAAATTTTGGTCGTGCATTGAAATTGACAACATGAACAATCCACTGGCTTAGGAATTTTTGGAGATCTACATTTATTTTTCGTAATATAAGGTAAGCCGTCGGCACGCCTTTATTTCACCACATTTGCTTTCCATGCTTCTGGATCAGGCGCACGCTAACGGCTCATGGGATTGATAGTTTTCCAAACCCTACTAAAAATATCTTCAATGATCTTTATAATTACCCGTGACGTAGTGTTTTCAACAGCTCGATTAAATATGTCCATGGCTATAATTGAAGCAATAGTCGATGCTTCGCCTAAATCGTTGCTTGGCGTTAGATCAGGAGTTTCTCGACCACATCGTTTTTTTGGAGAAGGAGGTGGGGATTGAAATTCTTCGTCTAGGATGTTATATACTTCAAAATTGTCATTGATAAGAGAAGATCCAGGTTCTAACAAATCAGATAAATTGATCAAATCATCCATTAAATTATTTTCTGAATTTGATTCTATATTTTGATCATTCTTTGTTGTATCTGCAAATCATAAAAAATAACGGTTACTTACAAAAAGATTTTTCTCTTGAAATAAAACCTACTTTATTAATTTTTGACAGAATAATGGCACTTGTAACATGAAAAAGACTACAGTGACATCTCATTAATTATTAAAACTGCATTAAATTGGTTTAAGGCGAGTTATATACATAACTACAGGCAAAAACCTACACGCTAAAACGTTACCCTACTCCTCGACTCGAAACTAGTGATAACACATTAAGGCCCGTATCAATAAACTGATCTCAACTCTAATGCTCGTCTCGAGATTCCTCAAAAATGACAGTGTTCTATAGTTTGGCGTTTACTTTGACGTATCTTGTGACGGGCCTCACAGTTGAGATCAGTTTATTAATACGGGCCTAAGACACATCTGTTGACACCTCATTCACAAACCAGCATAAGTAATAGCTACTAGGTTAGGATTGGCACAAAGAGACAAAATACATTCGTACATACATAATTAACAAAGTCCCGAATTAAATCCGTGCAGTAGTTTCTGATAAAACCGTGGACATACAGGTAGACAGACGCTGCGATCGGCGCGGGGCGGTGGGCGACTTTGTTTTATCGTTCTTCTCGAAACACTATTCTAATAAACTATCTCCTAAACCGATCTCGAAAATTCTTTTGCCAATACAAAGCCACGTTGCCCAACGGAATGGGCACGGGAACATCTAGTTTCTACCTATACTTGTCAAGAAATCCGCCATAATAATAATAACACATAATACGTGTACCTATCCTAAAAAACAAAACAATCCACCATCTATTACCGTTCAAAAGATACAGCTTTTTGTAGTTAAGACGGACGGACGGACGGACGTACAGACAGTGTAGGTATGTACCTAGTAGGCTTAGGTAGGCGTAGGTTCCTTTTCTCACCCTTTGGGTACGGAGCTTTATAAACACAAAACAATCTGATTAGTAGTAACTTGTTGCGTGGGTTTTATAAGTAGTTAGGTATTTAATACCTTAAAGGCTTAGCACGCACTGCGGTTTTTTTCTTGCGGTTGCGGTCTGGCCGAAAACGCCGAACCGCGGAGGAACTCGCACTGCGGTTGCGTTTCCGCGGTTTTCACGTTCAGTATGACAATGGATTTCCTCAGAGCAGTATGTGTTGTGGCCTTAGTTTTAAGAAATAAAAAAAATTGAAAACGTCTTCGCCAACATAAGTACTGGGTGCATCCTCTAACATATCAAAGATATTTGAAGGGATATTTTTGTAAAATGTACAGTGATGTACGAAACAACAAATACAATTTTTTTAACTACTACAGGATGTCAATTAGTAGTTTTGATAAATTATTGCGAATGGTTGGCCCACATCTACAATTTCAAAATACAAGCTTTCGTAAAGCTATATCACCAGAGGAGCGTTTGTCTGTAACCCTGAGGTAAGAAAAAATACAATTTAAATGTTTATTAAATGTTTAATTTGAATTACATAAATTATTTATCTGAGAACTGTGGTGTGAATTGTGAGAAATAAGTAGCGGCTCCGGGTACAATAATTTCGTCACTGATAATCTGCACGTTAGAAATAGTTGCCTCTTGTTGTGGTGATGGGGATGGTTGCGGCGTGGTCTGTGGAGCTGGCGAGCGAATCAAATCCAGAGATGAATGTGGAGAGGAGCTCTGAATATAGTGCAATCTTTGAGGCTGTGAAAAGGTTTGAACATACGATGGCGAATCGCACGTTGCCTCTTGTTGTGGTGATGGGGATGATTGCGGCGTGGTCTGTGGAGCTGGCGAGCGAATCAAATCCAGAGATGAATGTGGAGAGGGGCTCTGAATATAGTGAAATCTTTGAGGCTGTGAAAAGTTTTGAACATACGATGGCGAATCGCACGTAAATCCTGGGTCCCGAAAAAATTATTGATTATTCATACTGTATTGAGGAGACTGCATCGTAGACAGTGTTTTGGCTTTCTTTAAAACATTAAGGATTTCCACTTTTGCATAATGCTTTTGGTCATCATTCAGTTTACGGAACATAGGTACTAACATTAAGGCAACACTTTTTTCTTCATCATCATCATCATTTTTTCCGCGTAGTATATCAAGTAATTGTTGCTCGTAATCGGTGGAGTTATTAGCCTCTCGAAAACAGTTTTTGTTTTTTCGTTTAGTGCTAGTGTTATGTGCAGACTGTAAGAGCCTGTCCAGACGGAGCGTTTTTGCGCGCGTAAGCCCTCGCGCGTTTCAATTTATGTTGCATCCAGATGCTGCGTTTTACGCGCGTTACTACGCGCGGTGTCTGGCGGACGGATTCAGCCAGTTAAAAAAATGGAGCCAGATACAGCGGTTGTGTTGTGGCTTGCATACCGTCGATGGAAACGTCGTAAACGTAGAGAAAGTCGAAGATTTAACGTGCATCCAATTCTACGAGACAGAATGACGCAAAGTATGTTTATAACATTATACCCAAAGCTGAGAGAACACAACGAAAAGTTTTTCAACTACTTCCGGATGTCAGTAACATCGTTCGATGATTTGCTAAAACTTATACAGGAAGATTTGACACCCAACAATATCTATGTGCCAAAGGATACTGTTTCTGCCGAAGAAAAACTCGTGATTACATTGAGGTAATAACATTTATACCTTTTTTTTTAAATCAATTTAAAGATCTTGGTATAGATCCATCAATTCACTCTCTTGGGAACCTTGAGTAGACGCCGGTGATGGGTTATCGTAGGAAGACGCCGGTGATGTGGAATTGCGTTGTACAGTGCAATAACCTCGATTGTAAGTCGAAAAGGTTGCAGGTGAAAACGAAGATGTTGAAGGGTCTGTTTCATTATATACTGCATCGTCAAAAAATCCTCTCTGTCCGCGGTGTGTCATTCCTGCTTGGTAATTATATTGCGTTGAGGGTGCAGGTGAAGTTATATAACGTGAAGGTGAAGGTGTATGACGTGGAGGTCGTTGAGCTTTTTGGAGCACATTCATTAATTCAATTTTTGCTTGAAGCCTCTTTTCCTCAGGTACTTTAATAAGTTCCTTATGCAGTGACAAACAATAGTACATTGTTGCCTAGGCGCGGAAAGTAAGGGATTTCCTGACGAGGTGGTTAGCGGGCCGAGCAACAGCGAGGCCTGCTAAAATACGAGTCAGGAAATCCTCGTTTCCGCCGAGGCATACATAATGCTTTTCTCAAACAATGCTTGGAAATTATACAAATACATGACTATATTTTTTTTTAAAAACCTTTGACAAATTCGGAGAGGATGTCTGTTTGCGTCATACGAGTATTAGTTAAGATAGTTTCACGCAAAACGAGCCGCCGCCCGCCGCCGCAGAGCCCCGCCGCGCCGCCGCCCCTCACTGCGCCCCCACAAGTTGGGTGTACGCGATTTTTTTCATGGTCCTTTCGATTTTATACGCAATAGAGAACACTTTTGAAAAAACAATATGGCCATGGACGGAAAGTGTTTTCATATGTTTTTTTTACTCCTAGGAGTAAAAAGAGGCATTTTCCGTCCATGTATTTCAATCGGAAAACCGTTATTTCCGAGCATGTTTGAGAAAAATAGTTTATCATCATCAGACTCCGATGGTGGGTGATTTCTAGGTGCTAAATTTTTGTTTATAATGGCAAGAAATTCCTCATCAGCTGCGTTCAGTTTTTTTTTCTTTTTCGGCTGGCTAATTGGAGGTCTCATTACATCTTCTCCGTCGCCAGAAATGTCTTGTTCTTCAGGTGCAGCAGGCGAGGTAACGATGTTGCTATCAGTAGTCTTATTGCGTGTCGATCGTTCGAGGAACATCAAACGTTCAAAATATACATATTTATTTTTGACGGCTTTTGATCCAGACGGTGTGGTTTTTATCCTTTTCATTTCTCTTACAAAGCCATCACGTAATCCTTTCCACTTCTTTTGCAATAATATTCCTGAAATAAGAAAAAAAAACAATTGAAATGACTACACTAAATATTTATATTTAATAACATTATTTTCTTTTCAGATATTTGGCTACAGGATGTTATTTTGCGGACCTGCATTATGCCTACAGATTGGGAAAGTCGACAATTATCGAAATAGTACAGAAAGCTTGTTACGTCATATGGCTAAAACTGCAAAATATAGTCATGAGAGAACCTACAAAAGCAGAATGGGAAGAGATTTCAAAACAATTCCAAAAATATACACATTTTCCAAATTGTATCGGAGCCATAGATGGCAAGCATTTCCGTATCATAAAACCTGACCATTCTGGGTCTCTTTTTTATAACTATAAAAATTATTTTTCAACGGTTTTATTGGCTGTATGCGATGCAAATTATTGTTTTATTTCAGTAGATATCGGCGCATATGGCAAAAGTAGTGACTCCACAATTTTTAAAGACTCCGTTTTATATAAAAAACTTGTCGAAAAAACTTTAGATATTCCAGACCCAAAGCCAATATCGCAAATAGATACAACTCCCTTACCCCACGTAATTGTAGGTGATGAGGCGTTCGGTCTGTCTGAAAACGTAATGCGCCCTTATTGCGGTAAATCTCTAACAACCAAAAAAAGGATTTTCAACTATCGCCTATCCAGAGCCCGGCGCTACATCGAATGTTGCTTTGGCATTTTAGTGAATAAATGGAGAATATTTCATAGACCATTGAATGTCGACATTGAGTTTGCAGAAAACATCATTAAAGCTTGTTGTATCCTTCATAATTACGTAAGGTTAAGAGATGGTTATAGATATGATGACACTCTGTACGAAACTTCCCTAAATAGTTTGAACTCTGAGGCAGTAAGGCCTAATGCGAGATCTAAGAATATAAGAGACAGATTCGCTGATTATTTTGTTAATGAAGGGAAAATCCCTTGGCAAGACAAGATGGTATAGTAATTTGTAGAAGCCTACTTAAACATAAAACTACGTAATAACGTTAAGCTACGTATTAAGAAATAATATTATTAAATAAAGTAATGTTCACTTACCTAACGTTTTTTTCTTTTCTTCGGAATCACCAGCTTCACAAAATATTTCGACTATTTCTTCCCAGTTCCTACGTTTAATGAGTCTATTTGCGTAATCAGCAGATTCCATATCCCATATGGCTACTCTCTTTTCAACTTCTTCAATAAAAAGTTCGGTGTCAAAGTTATCGCGCTCCATTTTTAACAAAATACGTCCACTCTCTACGGACACGCGCGTTATACTGAACGCTCCAATGGCGCCAGAGTATCTCGACTCGCGCGGCGCTCGCGCGTAAAACGAGCGAGCCGAGAGTCCGGCGCATGGCACGCGTTTTACGCGCGAGTTTTGAAACGCGCGAGAGCATCTGGACGGGTTGAATGTAGCTCTAGTATTTCGGGAACGCGCGAGTGTCTACGCGCGAGAGCTTACGCGCGCAAAACGCTCCGTCTGGACAGGCTCTAAATGTTCGTCGCTGTTGTTTGCCGGTGTCGATGCTGTCGACAGGATCGCTTCACTATGCTGAGTAGGAGTTGGCGAAGATACATTGCTAGTTGTCTCTCTTTTTTGCATAGATGGAATGATAAATAGCATGGAATCAAAATGTACATATTTCTTTTTTTTTGCTGGCGCTGCTTGTCCTGATTTGCCTTCTTGGGCGGCCAATTCTTTTGCGAAAGAGTCCTTCATATTCTTCCATTTTTTTGTATAGTGTTTCCTGTAAAAAAAAAAAAAAAAAACTTGTTTTTAGGTACCTTGCTACAGGAAATAGCTTCAAATCGCTGTACTTTGAATACTTGATCGGTGCCACAACAAGTGAAATTGTTCAACATACATGCAAACTATTGTGGTCCTGTTTGCAACCAATCTTCATGGCAGAGAAAACTAAAGAGGACTGGTTAAACATAGCAAAGCAGTTTTTTGAACAAACACATTTTACAAGCAGTTAGGTATTACGATAAACCTGTTACTTATCTTTATATAGTTAAATGCCTCCCCAAATTCGATATATAGGTATTAAAGTAAATATAATACATGAACATGTTGCATATTTTTGACCGAAACTGTGTAATAATAGTAACAAGATAGAATGAAACTTAACCACTTTTTATGAAAAAAGTAAGAGCTTAATGTTTTAAAACTTATGATTAAATGTCTTATAACACACATACCTCTATATTTTCTCTCTGTGCCCGTCAAAATATGCCAATCACGGCACACATTTTGATACACCTCTAGCCAAAGTTTGGCTTTCACATTTCTGTCACTGTATTGTTTTATAGTTTTATCGTACAGAGCTGGTCTTTTTGCCACTTCATTAATGATGTGTTTGTTGTCTACCGGCAACGCTTCACTTTCGACCGGCAACGAACTTTCGGACTCCGACGACATAATGCAGCGCACAACACACTGACGAAATCACGAAAAAACCGCTTTTTACGAACCGCAGTGGGGGCGCTGCCGTACATGAAGTATGGGTTACATAAAAACGCGCGGTTGCAAACCGCGAATCAAAATGTAGCAAGTTGCGTTTTTAAAATCAGTCTCTGAAATAAATCGCAAGTGCGTGCGCTTATAAAGAATGCCGTACGTTACATTTTTTGCGTTAGCGGAACCGCTTTTTAAAAACCGCAGTGCGTGCTAAGCCCTTGGAAAGCGAACAGTGCGAATAAGAGCGACCCGAGCGATCATCTGAGTATTAGAAGTTTTTGTGCGATAATTGTTTTGTAACGGTTTAAGTGAGTGCGTTATTAAAGTCTACTTTTGATTATCGGTGTATTTGTGCATTTCTATCAGTTACCTACCCCCACGTACGTAACAATATTGTAGGGTCGAAGAATCGTTCGCAAATGTCCAAGAAGCCGTCCGGTATCTCTCTTCTTAGCTTATCGTCGCTGGGTTCTTTGTTCTCGGTGTACGGCGGCGCGGCTTGCCACGTCGCGTCGTCTTGTCGCTAACGGTAAACTCGACGTGTATTTCTCGTCGACTCTGAAGGATCCGGCTCCGATCATGTATAAATAATACCAACGGCAATGGTTGAAGAGGTATAATGATTCAGAATAATAAAAAGTACAGCTTCTCGCAATATAAATGCGTTAAAAAAAAGGCAGCGTGCGCTCGGCGCGAGTTCGCTGGTCGTAGTCGTGGTGGAGGGGCGAGGCCTGGGCCGCGGGCGGCGCGGGCGCCTTGAAGCGCGGCCCTCTGGTGGCGGTGACTGGCGTTAACATTATGTTACCTTGCAAATTAACTAGAGCACATGCTATCATAACCGCTTCATCCACATATTTGACATGGTTATGGTTTATAACCGAGTGAGGCTTCAAAAATGTGAATTCTCTCAACCTCCGAATGACACGTTCGACATGAATTCTCAAACTTGCTATTATTTTTGTTTGAATCACCTCCTTTTTAGTAGGTGTTTCCTTTGAGGAAACACTTGGTGGCCGAAGAAGTTTTGCATGTCTCGCGGTTAAGAGAGATTCAATTCCTTTGAAGCCTAGATCAGCTAAAACCACGGCCCCTGGAGGAAGGATATCCACAAAACCACTACATTCTGTAATAGCTTTGTCGGAAATCCTTCCTCCATAACCCTTCGAAATAAAGCATATAAACCCATTCGGTCAACATGCAACTAAATATTTCAATGTGTTGCATGAATTGTATTGAGACCATGTCCTTGCTTGCATAACAGGGTTTGATGGTTTCTCAATTTGGATCTCAAAACAATCGAGTAAGCACTGCACATTAGCATACCTTACTTTAAATACAGGAGGCAGTGTCTTTTTTATTGTAATGGGTTCTGGCAGGTATATAAACATTTGTAAGTAAGTTGCCATTTGAGGTATACAAATTCTTACAATCTTTTGCAATGTAACCTCACTTAAATTAAAATTATGACTCATTCTTTGAAAAGTGTCATTTTGTTTTAATTTAAATAAGGTAATGATAATATGCAGCGAGCGTAATTTGCACTTTTTGGCAAAAAAATCTATTATCCAATAGTATTGTTTTGGTACGCGAAGATACATCTTGGGGTTTTCTTTAATAATTTTTAATAAATAGGCACGTCCCGCCATATCTTTCTCTCGCCAATTCCATGGTTGGGCTCGATGTTGAAGGACTAGAAGAGGGTTCGTACTGAGATGAGCTTGACGAACGACTTGCGGTGGAAGACGAAGGCTGGCTGGGCATTACTTTTTCGGCAATATGTGTGACTCTAATATTTGCCACACAACCTACACTTTTTACTGCTGGTTTCATCAAAACAGCTTTGTTTGCTAATTTCACATGGGTCTGAGTTGAAAAATCACAATGAAACAAACAATAAAATTAAATTCACACACCTGGTTTTAACATAAGTTTTAGGTACTTTTAAATGTTATAAGACAAGCCAGTGTATGTATACCTACCTAACTCATATTGATTCTGTTTATAAAGCGTAGAAACAAAAATCAAATCTATACTAAAAGACCTTGGTACTACTCTATTGTATTTTTATATTATCACTGAATCTCTCTATATCTCAAGATTTATAAAGGATCAAATCAGTTAGAATACTTGGCATTATGTAGGTTTTATAGCATAAATGAAATTGCATTCATGCATTTTCTTTACAATAATTTTAATGACATGCAGAACTGAACATTTCATAAGTGTACTGGTAGTATTAGTAGGCAAAAAATTCTGGAAAAACATGTTTTAATATTTATTATTAGTTTCAGTAGTAAAATGTTTGCCTAAATCAAATCAAATATATTTATTTCGTCAACATAGGTATGAGCCGGTATTAAATACAATATTTCCGCTGCGATGTGCCTAGATAGCATACGAAAAAGAAACAAAAAATATTAATCTTACATTTAACATTTCTTGTAACAAGTGCTTAAAAAATAAAATATTAATTAACACATATTGAACATACTAATAAAAGCTAAAACAACTAAACGCTAACGTAATCTTCGTCTAAATACTCTTTAATGCTATAAAAACATTTCTTGATAAGGTAGTTAAATAGTTCATTTTTAAATTTAATAACGGGTAAGTTTTTTTACTAAAACATACTTGTTATTATGGATCTTTTTGAAGTGCTATAATACTCCAGCGGTTGAACAAAAATAGGTTTTGATAACATTAGAGTTTGTTCTTTTTTGATATGTCGTTGTAGGCATGTTAAATAACAATAATCTAAAAAGTTAAAAAATTTTAGTTGGGAGTTTCGGCCATATTGATGTATTTTAATTTTTGCCAACAGCTCTGTAAACAAATAGAAGTAGATGGGGTCCTAACCAGCGGTAACTATTAAAAAATCCTTAAATATTACATACCCACTGTCAATTCTTTGATGATCACTTATTAACACTTCCTCTTATTCATTGTGTATCTGCTCATTTATGGGCTGGTTTTATTTTTCTTCCACCCCAGGGAAAATAATTAATTCCTTTGCTCTGCTATCACTTGGACTTTCTTGTAGAAAGTCGAATTGTAATAAATCCAGGTTCTACAAACAAAATATTTCTTAAAGTTACATTTACTACATTAAATGTAAATTTGACACAAATGATTATTTATGGATTGAAATTATTGAATATTTTTTTGGTATTGTCCCATTCAACTGCTCATATTATTAACTACTAATATCACCACTATGTGCAAGATAAATTTTGCTACAGGTATAATTTTATTATTGGTTTTTGTGCCTGGGGCAGATATATCATTTATGTATAAACAGATTTGTAACTTTAGTAGGGTCATCTAGCAGCTGAGTTTGCTGCTCCGGGTGCTCCGGTTAGGCAGGTTTGCCGAGCCACGGAAAAAAATGTTGTGGTTGTCATATCACTTATTTACCATGAAACAACAAGATGGCGAAGCATTTGATCACTTTTATACCAGGCTAAAAAATGTGATCTTGGAGAGCTTGAATACCAATTGATCACTATGGTTATTGTAATGGGCATCAGTGACACAAATGTCAAAGAAAGAATGCTATGGGAATCGGAGCTGAAGCTTACTGCAGCAATTGATATATGCAGAGCAGCAGAGTTAGGCAATGAAAAAAATTCAGACATAACAAGGAAAAAATTTGGAAGATCAAGGAGTGCCTTAAGGTAGAAAATGGTATACAACATAGGGGCAAGGCCTTAAGCGAAAATGATAGACTGTAGCCGATGCGGAAAAAATCACGAAAACAGGAACTGTCCAGCCTATGGCAGAAAATGTGTTGGATGTGGAGTTTACGGACATTTTGCTAATATGTGCAGAAACAAGAATATATGTGTAAAGAAAATACAGATGACGGCGAAGAAAACTTTACAATGGGAAGCATGTTCACAGCAGATGGAATTAAACTTCACTGGCAAGAAAAAAAGTGGAAAGGATATTTAAATTAGATACTGCTGCCGACTTCAATAATTACCTTTGATCCGAATAGAACTATCTATACTTGGTCATCTTTTAAAACAGCAAGGGTACCTACTGCGTCCAAAGTTGTTTTAATGTTACATTATTGTAGCCGAGTAAAATTCATGTGTAGGAATTCTTTCTCACGATAAAGCATCGGCACTTCCAATTTGCACTTGATTCGGATGACCTCGACGATTCTGATTCTTTTACTAAGAACTTTTCATTGTATGTAGCTCACAAGCAATACAACATAATTCGGAAAACAACAATTTAAAAACTTGACTAATCATCGCTATCCCGAGTAACTCCTCGCGTATAGCTGATTCAACAACCGCCATTTTGAATTGTTTACTTCAGCGTTTTTCTTCAAGTCTTCGGGGATTATGTATAGGGATTGATCGTTATTTTAAAAATAATATAAGATCTCAATGCAGAGATAGAGGAAGTGATAGAGATTATGACATGTTGAAAACAGACACCGGAGTCGTTCACGACATGTCAAGGCAGAAAACTACCTTTGTGACAACAGATGATTAGTTTGAATACTTACACATGCCCTTTGGGTTGGTTAACGCGCCGTCCGTTCTTTAGGATACGGTTCATAAAATACTTGGTGATACAAAGGTCGAATCCGCGAATATTAACATGGTCGATATCCTTATCCCTGCACATGATTTTGACGAGGGGATGTGTCGACTTCAAGAAGTACTCGACTTGCGTAAGAGCAAGGGCAGTCTAACCTTGAAACTAAGTAAATGTTTTTTCTTTTATAACAATTTAATTGGGATTTGATGGCAGTTCTAATGGTATTCGTCCAGGGTCACGAAAAACAGATGCAGTGGCGAATTTTGAGCCACAGAAAAACTAGCATAAAATAAAACAGCTCCTGGGACTTGTTAGAGCAAAGATTATTGCAAGGCCGAACGCTTGGCTGAACTCTTACGAAAAACAGTGAATGGATTTGGATGAAATTAACTGAGACTTCCATATTTTGATCCACTGTTGTACATGGTGGTTAATTTTCTTAATATATCTGGGATGTCAGTACTGAAACAATCTCATTTGTTATCTACACAGTAATTCCACCATATTTTCAATCATATATTATACTATGATACAGTATTAGCCGCTAGAAAAGCTAGCATGACGTCACTCGACACATCAGGAACGCTAAGGATTTCTAGTGCTTTCCTGATAATATTCCTCCCAGAGCTTACATAAATACTTTAATATTTATGATGTATTCGGCGATCCAGGTGTAAAGAAAAACCTTGCATGGTTTATGTTACATTTGTTTTAATGTTTTGTAAGTGATTATATCAGATAAATAAATAAATAAATATAATTAGCTTTTTCTTCTTCAGACAGAGCTGTTCCAGTTTCCTCTGACTGGGTGCATATTTTCTGTATTCTAGTAAAATATTCCTTTAATGAATTTTTATTACAATACCACACACTATTTATATCACTTAGCTGTCTTCTCAGAAATAGTTTGCTTCTTGTACCCTATTCATTAAAACAATCTTCCAGATTTCAAACATTTCGTATGCTGTTCTTTTGCGGATATATTCTAGATGACTGTCTGCTACTGCAGATATCAATGTTGCTTGCGCCTGCGCTTCCAATTTCTTATTCTCATTATTTAGGCTAAAAGCCTTACTTTCTACTGTTTCCAAACACATATTTTCTTTCAGAATACTTTTTATTCGAAATGACCAATTATTAAAACCCTCTCCATCAATTGAACTATATTATATAGGCTACAATTTTTTTTACTGACCGCCATTTTTATTGTCCGTCCACGTTGTAATGTATATTTTTCAGGCGTGAAATAACGCCTCAGCGATACACAATTTATTCCATTTCTTGTATACTCGTTATGTTGGTATTTTAAATTAATCTTATAATCTATGGTCAATTCAGCTACCAGTGGACCTTTACTAAAAAGCTGCTGCATCTGTGGCACATGCACTCGGTGTTGCTAGGGGCATATTTCGTTCTCCTCGTTTATAAGTAAACCCAGGTCACAGTATTAGTATCGTTTTAAATAATTGTTTCCAAAATTTATTATGTAGTCCAGATTTAGTCTTCTTTTTTATTTCTCAGTCGTTTCAGGATTCCAGCATATTTAATGACAGACGAAAACCTGAGTTTGCTGCTTTAGAGAGAATATCAAATATTATCTGTACCCGTATTGCCGTTTGGTTTTTACCCCGATATGGGTAGTGAAACAATTTTAGAAAGTGGTATTGATCTAGATATCGATTTGCGCAGGTCATCGCTGGGCTCGTGAGGTCGTTCTTTTCTTATAAGCCAGCGAGCTAGCTACATGTGATTTTATTACCTGGAGAATTACCTACCAAATCTCCTTCCCTTGTAAGTGTTTCGACGCTTGGCTTGAGGTGTCTAGTGCATTATTATTGTGTGTCGTTTTGGTTTTCACCACGCATTCTTATATTCCAGTTACCGGCAGACCACGTAGTATTCCTACATAACCTAAATAATAACCTACGTGGCAATAATCACAGCAACGGTAAGTGTTTATACCCCTTCCGCTTGTCAAAGCCGTGTTGTGTGTCGAGTGTTTAGCTAAAATAATTTTCATATTTCAGTTTTTGTTCAATACTTGAATACCAGCAAAGAGCGCGAGGAAACCGTTGTGCCACGTTCCTGCAACGAACCTTTCGGCGTTCCGGAGTCGACATTGGTTACCGCAGACTGTAAGCAAAGCTTTGGTTTTCCACAAAAAGCCTGCCTCGTAGTACCTGTCCTCATTCGGTATTTTCGCGCATGTTTCGTTAGGAATCGTTAGTGCCCTTTGTTCCGGGTCGTTTAGGCACTTGTCCCACCAAGAGCGAGGAAGCGATTAGCTATCGGCGATTTTCTCGCCCAAGAAACGAACAACAGATAAAGGATCCTGTGTTAGTAAAAGAGACACATATATTAATAGTTCATCGTTGGCTGTTCACACTGCCGGCGAGAGCACTCGCTCTACTAGTTTGTCGCCCAGATAACAGCGATAAGATAAAACTAGCTCAGCGGTACTCGCTCGGCGATGCTCGCTTGGTTTAGAAATCAACCTGCGAGACCAATCAGCGGTGATTTTACACAGCGTTTATTTCAGTGCAGATATTTGCAATGAATTTGAGAAAAGCATTTGAGCTGTCATTGTTGTCTAGTTCAGACGATGATGATGATGCATTATCCTGTATAGTGGCAGCAGCAATTCTGAATAGACGGAAGAAAAAAGGGAATAATTTGAACAGAAAAAAACGAAGAATATGGATGCAGAATATTAATTACTTTAGAAGGCAATACAGTGAATTCAGATTATTCAACGAGCTGTCAGATGAGCAGTTTCGTTCACATTTTAGGATGACAAGACAAGAGTTTGAGTATTTGCATTCTTTAATCGAAAATGACATAAAAAAAAAAAAATACGAATTATAGAGAAGCTATTAGTACACAAGAGCGTCTTGTAATAACATTAAGGTAAGTCTTTCGTTAATCAATAACTTATAACACAGTAACAAAATTAAATTATCCATTGTAGTGTGAGAAAATTAGATAAATCAGACCAAATAATTCGTGTAGTTTTAAAAGTTGGTACAATTATTCCTAGGTGTCCAGATGATTATACTAAAAGTCCCCGGGGCTGGGACCGGAGCCGGAAGGGGGGGAGGGTGGGAAAGGTCTCTTTTTCAACTTATTTAATTTTAACTCCAACTATTTATATTTAGAAACTATTTATAAATAGTTTTGGAGTTAAAATGAAATAAGTTGAAAAAGAGACCTTTACCACCCTCCCCCCTCCCGGCTCCGGTCCCACCCCCGGGACTTTAGTATATTCATCTGGACACCTTAAGGAATAATTGTACCAACTTTCTTGAATTATTTGGTCTGATCAACGATTTTGATGCTAATTTTCTTATACTATTGACTTGGAGGTTTAAATATCAGCAATATCTTGAGTAGTATTATCGGCAGCCATTGAATCTTCTAGGCTACGAGCTTGCTGCAAACCAGAACCTCTGGGTTGAGCAGATGAGGTAGTAGGAGCGTATTCAGAAGAATAATTTGTTTGATTAGTAGAAGGACGTGAGTTGCAAGCACTTGTGTAATAACCAGAATACGAATAGTTTGTATTGGCTATATAATCTTCAGCATCCATTACCAATTCAAACAGCTTTCTTTTTATTGATCTTTGATAAAACTCCGGCATCTGCTTTGTACTTTGGTACATTGAATCAAAAAAGGCTTTCAATGAATCAACTGGTGTTTGTATACCTTTACGTAACTCTTCCCTCTGTACCATTCGTCTCTCTCGGTTATCATCCACCTCTTTTAATAATTTAACTAAGAAATCATCTTGATCGTTATTCTCTTCATCATCCTTCCTTTTCTTTTGTGCTGGCATCGAATCGGATCCTCTACTAACTTCAGCATCTACACTAGAGGGAGTTTCGTTCAAAACTGACGAAAAATCAGGAGAGGGTACATTTGTATCTCTTTCCGTATTAGTCATGTATGGAAGCAAAAACTCCATGTGACTCATGTACTTCCATGGTTTAATGTTTTTTTGTGCCTGTCCACTTTTTGTCTTGTTAATTTTCTTGAGTTTTTCACGGTGCGTGTCTCGCAAATTTTTCCATTTTATCTTGGCCAAAGTAACTGTGAATTAAACAAAAGTATATATTATAAATTAATTTCATGTAAAGAACTATTTAATCAATATTTTATTAATATTGTCTTCGATTTCCGCAATGAGTTCTCATTGAAATAAAACACTTTTTTAAACGTTTAAAAAAGTTTTTTTTTAAAAACATTTTTTTTTTTCAGATTTCTTATAACCGGAACTTCATATACCGCACTGTCAAAAAGCTTTAGAATAGGCCGTTCCACGCTCTCCAAAATAATACCAGAAGTGTGTGAATGTATATGGGCCAAATTGCAGCCAAAAGTAATGAAGCTCCCTACTGAATCGGAGTGGAAAGATATCGCAAAACAGTTCGAAGAATTGTGGAATTTTCAAAATTGCCTTGGTGCAATTGATGGCAAGCACGTGGTAATTTTTGCACCTCGTAAATCAGGATCACAATTTTACAACTACAAACACACATTTTCGATTGTACTGTTAGCGATTGCTGATGCTTATGGCAGATTTATAATGATCGATGTTGGTTCCATGGGCCGTTTCAGTGACGCAGGAATATTCACTGACAGTCAATTCTATAGCAAGTTACAAAACGATGAATTGTCTGCGTCCTGCGACGTCTGCGTGTTCGGCTGTACTGACTACACCTGGGGGCCCAGACAAGATGCAAACGCTTCCAGGCGTTTTCCTTTCTATAAATTCAACGCCTAAGCGTTTCTATCCAAAATATGCAAGACAAAATGCTTTAGAATAGAAAATTGTGCTGTCGATTCTACAATGTTTTCAGTATGCGCTATAATGATGATTTAGCCTTAAATTGTCTATGCTTTGCGCAAATTGAAACGTCAAGTGTCACTGTCAACATAATGACATCAACTGTCAAAAGTATATTTGCAGGTTAACTATAATTTCGGCTTGTAAATAAGTATTTTTTCATCTCTGTTTTTTAGTTAAAGTATCACCTTGCGGTTAGATTTGATGTTTAACATGTTAAAAAACTCTTCCTTTAAACTTTTAGACAAGAAGCAAGGTGACTCGCGGCGGGCCTTTGATAGGTACTAATTAATAAGAGCGGAAAACACTTGATCGAATTACTGTTGTGATCATGTTGTGATATTACGAGCCAAGTAAAACTGTATTTACAGAAGAAGGATTATTATAATATACCTATGTTTGGTAGGTTTAGGTTTAGGTAAGGTTTTGTCTTAATTGTTAATTTTAGCTTCGCGGTGGGTACTAAAAGTTGACTAAAAGTACAAGATCAATAGGAACTCCGGCAAAACATGATGGCGTATGATTACGTACTACATTTGTACATAAATCATGTTAGTTTGCATTTTATTATACTTTTAATTACTTTACAAAGGTTTATTGGTAATTTTTATTTTGCACTTAGGCTACGCTAGGCTAGGGCTGCCATCACCTAAATTGTCGACCCCGGATAAACACGGCAGAAATCCCGGACATTTAGGCGAAATATGGTTTTTTCCCCGGACACCTCTGAAAAAATATTTTTTGCAACAAAATTAAAAACATTGTTTTACTTTTTTCATTTTTATTCATTTATATAGCTTAGCAACATACAATAGACATTTTTAATAAAATAAAACACGTTCTGAGGTAATAACGGTAACATAAACAATTATGCTCTTCTTTTTGGCATCATTAAAATTACACAATAATTACACTAATAACTAACTACTTACCTATAATATTTTAGAATTTTAGAGTAACCAATAATATTTTCAGTCATCTTCATCATCATTAAAAGTACTTAAGTAACTGCTGAAAATATTTTTAACGAGATCAATTTTTTATTTACTTATTTTGGTATTTTTCAGTCTTCCCAATTTTCACTAAAATATCTTTCTTTTCCAACAAGAATTTGTAAAAGTCGGAACAACTCAGGTCCTTGAAATTATACTTGATTTTGATCAGAGAAGAAACCGTGTGTACGTTTAGTGAGTTTCTTTCTTTCGTCCATTGCTGCGTGACTAGCGAAAACACTCTCTCTACGTTCGCATTGTGAGCTGGTATACAAAAATAATACTGTGCAATTTTAAGCAGTTCAGTATATAAATGGGCGTTAGGTGTTTTAAAAAAATTCAGCCACAGCTGGTTTGCGCTTAAAAGCTTATCGCCGTCAGTAAGGTTCACGCTATAAGATTTTAAGTTTGTCCATTCGTCAATCAACTTCGTATCATCGATTTCGATGTTAATTTCCTTGAGGAATAGGACTGTTTTTTCGACATCAGACCATGGAGTACTTTCAGTGATGTTTTGCAACATCATCCAGTTAAATTTGTCAAAGTCTTTCATTGGTTTTTCCCACTTTTCTATGTAGGATTTCATTTCTCTGTAAAAATCTGTACAATTTTTGTTGAACTCGTTTTTCGTGTTTTCATCTTGTTTGTTCAAAATACTTTTTGCCTTGAGAGGCACAAAGTTTTCTTTCATTCTGTCTTCTAACGTTTTATTCAGAGACTCCAATATGTTTCTGGTTTCGATAATGGAGTTATCACTTTTTTCCAACTTTTCGATTTTTCCATGGAAAACGTACATCACTGAATGAATGAGAAACATATATGCCTCTTCAAAAAACTTTTTGATCAAAACGGGTGGTCTATCCAAGCTTTCAAAATAACTTTTTAAGCCCTCGTACATTTTCAAAAACCTCTCGATTGCGGGAAAAAGACTTAGCCATCGTGTTTTTGAGTGAAATAAGAGATGCTTGTATTCCAATTCAGCAGCTGCACAGAATTCCTTGAGAGCTTCTGTACGAACTGTATAAATTGAGAAAAAGTTGTATATTTTCAATATCATCGTCTCTATGTCAATAGGAAGTAGGTCGCATCCATGGTGCACAGCGTTATGAAGTATATGGGCAGAACATCCCATGCCGACAATATTTGGATTAAGTTTTTTTTCAGTTTGTAGAAGACATTATTTTGCCCTGATCTAGTGTTCCCGCCGAAATTTGTGTTGCAGTTGTCGCCAGAAAATGCAATACACTTCGCTAGAAGATCATGCTCCCGAAGTTGTTTCATAATAATCTCAACAATTGTATCAGATGTTTCATTTTCAGTAGACTCGATTTCAAGGAGCTTTGATGTGATACCATTTTTTTTGTTATCAAAATACTGAATGATGATGGGGAATAATTTAGTACTGCCATGATTACTAGCATCGGTGGATACACTTACGAATGCAACATCTATTAGATCACTTTTGAGTTCGGCAATTGTTAAAGGGCACAACACGTTATTTACAATAGCGGTAGCTTTCGTGCGATTACATGTCATGTTTTTTGCCGTATTTGAATCCGAAAACATTACTTGGTTAAGGGAATTAGTACAATCCAAAGAATTGAATGACATGTGGTGACTGACTGTGTGGTAAGCCATTGCGCCTTCGGCTGCTCGAATATGATTTTCTTCTGAGCTTGGTCTACTTCTTTCAAAGAATGCCTGGATGTTTGAACTAGTGGCTTGATTTTTCAAATTAGCGATGTGTTTTTGTGTGTTAAGGTGCTCTTTAATGTCGGAAATACCTTTATTTGCAATGGAAATATTTGTAGAACAAATCGTGCACTGTACTTCCTAGTCATATTTCCCTCTTTTTAACATAGGATATTTGTTTTGCAATTCGCTGTTGAACGTGCATTTACGCTTGGGCATTTTGATCTGAAACGCAATAAAGGGAGGGTCAGAAAGTGTAGGTACACTCAGAGTTGTGGCGGGCATCCGTCTAAGAATGAATGCACAAAAGTACTGTAAAGCACTATTTAAAGTACGAGTATTTAAACACATTGTAAAGCACTTTGAATAAACGAACGGTGAGGTAGGTATTCATTTTTTCAAAGGATCACAGGACGCAACCGTCGGTTACATGCAAACATACAGCTGAAAGTTTCAGCCTGAAACTAATATAAGCGTGTTAAAAAGTGACAAAATAATATGTGAACTTACCTAAATTGCTGTACCGCTATATCGAAGTGGTATTAATGCGCGAAACACGCGGGCGCGTGCGGTTCACTTTCCTGCTTGCGTGCGACTGACTGAGTGAGGTGAGGGGTAGCGGGGGCGATCACGCGGCGCGGGGGCATAGGTGGCGACGTTCGACCGTTGACTATTTGAATGCGGGTTATTATCGATGAATATTTCACAAATATTTATTTCAATTTATAGCTTATTAAATAAAGAGGATTTCCCCTGACAACAAAAGCTAACAAAAGGACACTTTTTGAATTCCCCTGCCGGACGGCCCCCGGACGCCTTTTAAACTAGGACAAATCCGGGGAAACCCGGACGGATGGCAGCCCTACGCTAGGCCATCACATCTTCATAAATAATTATAAACTTAGTAAAGATAAAGACAAAGCTGGCTAGTTGCTAGGTTTTTTTATATAGAACGTTTGCATAATAAAGACTAAGTAATTTTATTTATGTAAGAATGTTATTTACTAGAAATTTTATAATAAATTAATATGGCATTAATGACAATTTAATGTTGCAGCCAAAAATAACCCCTTTAGAATACCTACTTACATTTTGTATGAAGATTTGTATAAAACTAGCTAACTATTTAATTATAAGCCATTGCTATGAACATGAAATAAGCTTAAATTTATCTTTCAGATGCAAAAACTACTAGCAACAACCAAAAATATTTGTTAGTATACAATACTGAGTACTGTTTGGCGAGATATTGGAAATGGTATGATTATTTTATTTAACTTTTGTTCATATTTATTTGTTTATTCATTTTAACATATTTCCTATTAATTATCAGATTAACCTTATTAAAAGGGGGGGGGCTTATTCTTAAAAGGGGTTTGGGTAAAAGTGTTGTCATTTGTAAAATTCATATATATTCAAGGTGAGCGGCCATTCATAAAAGTGGTAAATTATGATAGAATTATTAAAAATAAACATATTTTGTTATGTAATGTAATACTCTTAAGTGCTTTGGAGCCGAGATATTTAAATATTCATACTTGGGCGTACTTTTGTACTAAAAATTGAATACATAAATCTTTAAAATCTCCACTCCAATATTATTTAAGGCCATAAATTACATATATCTATATGTATTTAGAGGTCCTCTAAAAAACTATTTAAAAATTTTCAGAGGCCGCTGAAAAAAAAAAATTACAATATTCTTCAAACAAATTTACCCAATGCCCTTTGGGATAGATGCCATCATGTAAGTAATACAGTTATGTTATCAATAGGCTGATAATGAAAATGAAACGTGGCAACATGACCACCATTGTGCTTAACGGAGTTTAGGATACTTGGTAGTTACTATATAGGCAAATATTTGTGTGATGAGCGCAAGTATGTTCCTGAGTCTTGGAAATTTTCTATGTATTTAAGTAGGTATGTATTTCTCTTAACAAGTTTGTTTATCATTGTCTAGTACCCATAGTACAAGCCTAGTTTCGGGTTTAGTTGGTACAAGCTTGTGCAGGGTCTGTCTGGATCACTGCCACCATCTTATCCTTCGACTTAACTACTACTAAGAATTTTATTGTGTTCCGGTGTGGGGATAAAACAACAAGTGAAAATCCTTGCCTATGCCTCTATACTCTATAGGCATTCTATCTTAGTCCTCAGGATTGGGAACGCATTTGGAGTCCTGGTATTGCAGTCTTGAGATCATAGTTTTGAGAATTCAAATGTCTAGTCGGGTCTCAGATCCCAGTTATCATCAGGTGGCTTGTAAGCTTGTGTGTTTTCTCCTTGTAATAAAAAAAGACAATTTTTTGTAAGATTGTCCCCTAATATTTATGTATTTTATATAATTCAAACTCTGCAATTAGTTTTATTAAGACCAAAAATAATAATCGAATTGATTAAATATAATATGATTAGCTAAATATTTTTTAAATTGAAACTTATAATTTCAGTGCCTACTTAAGTTTTTACTTATTCTAGAAATATGTATATGTATTAGTGGACGTCTTTTGGCTAATATGATGATGATGATTATATTTTTAAAAAGAGATGCCGCGCGATAGATCAGTATTGAAAAGAAAGGTTTTTAATGTTAGTATGTATGGTAGTTACTTGAATTTATTTAGGCATCTAGATCTCATCTTTTTGTACACACATCATTACTTATGAAATTATAAAATAATTGGTTGATGGACATAGGTGTGATAAAACTTAATCTTTAGATTTGTATAATTCAATTTAAATTTGCCATTTTTTTACAGAGCTGATGTCCCAATCCAACTTGTCAAAGTTTCCGCTAGCGCAGGTAGCGTCGCGTCCTTACTGGCCTCACCTGGAGCTGGACTCCAAGCCTCAGCAAGTCGTGCAAGTCACCATACGTAAAGAGCTACATCCAGGCCAGATTGTTCTGAAGCAAAGTCATAAAGTGTTGGATATTTTACGCACCGCTGTGGATGAAATGACGTAAAAACGCGACGCATAAGTCACGTCACTACTTTTACGGTGCGTCAGGGTATTTTGGGCACGAGGTAGATCCTTTAAGTGATATAAGTAGGTGTAACAATCACCAGAAAGCGACGCTGATGACACGGTTACCCTAGTGTCCCTGGTCTGCCTACAAAGCTAGCGGCTCCAAGTTCGATTCCCGTTAAGGGCAAATATTTGTGTTGAATTGATTTGCAAGTTAGTTATTCGTGATACAAGTACAGTTGCTCTATTTAGGAACAACTGTTATCATGCTTGTTTGGAATTTTAAACGGCCTTTAGTTATGTATATCTGTAAGTCATTGTAAAAGTTTCATAACAAATCACTGCAAAATTGAATAAAACAACAAATAATGGAACTACTTACTGTATTTGCACCATTTGTTCATACTATATTTATAGGTGGTATTTTATAGGTTGATTCACTAAAGCTGCCACGTATGAATTGCATTAGTGTATTGGGATTGATGTTTAAACTGCATTTAAGAAGACAATCACATGTGGCTCCATTTATGGCAGCTCTTGTAAATCGGTATGTATGTTAATTATGCAGACATTGTTCATTCTCGTTATTCGACATAGATGATGATTATAAGGAAGAAAATAAATAAATATTCAATCATTTAAGTCTTTTATTTCGTAAGAAACACCATTAATAATTGGTATCATCCTAAAGACGTCTAAAACCTACACCTATTTATAATTCTAACAATGTATGAAAATTTGAAACCTTTCTATGAAATGAATAGGGTCCACACAGTCTGGGTAGGGTAGCGCTGCTGTTCACATTACAAAAAAAAGTGTAAGTATAAGAATATTAATTAAACCCTTAACCAGGCTGACAGGTCACACGTCACACTAGAGATTCAGCCTTAGGTACTAACATACAAGGTACTATTGAGTAGATTTTATGTGGTACACATGGATCCCTTGCCTGGTTAATGGCCTGGCCACGACATTGCGCGAATTGCGGCGCGGCAAGCGATTTTCTTATACATTGCGTGCGATGCCAACTAACCGCAGAACGTTGCGCGTCTCGACCGTGCAATGTATTAAGAAAACGCTCACCGCGCCGCAATTCGCGCAATGTCGTGGCCAGGCCGTAAGGGTTAATTAATATGTATGTACGTACAGTACATACATACATATGAATGTATGTACAATGTAAACACTTTATTGTAAAAAAAAAACAAAAAAATACAGAATTGGAATGTACAAAAGCGAACTTATCCCTAATATAAATGTAAGTAAAAGTTGTAGACCACATTTTATTCCATTAAAGATTTTAACACTAACATCAATATACATTTTTGAGATTAGTAAATTTGTAAGAAATAATTCTAAGTTATTTACCTACAGCTCACAAATTATAAAAAAGAACAAGCTTGTAAGTTCTCTTAGTATCATGAAAATGATCAGTTGAGGGACCCTCCACATGTCAGTACAAATATATAATAATACTAGCTTCTGCCCGCGAGTTCGTCCGCGTAGATTTCAACTATCGTTATTCTTTGCTTTTAATTTAATTTTTTTCGGGATCAAAAGTAGCCTATGTGTTAATCCAGGGTATAAGCTACCTTCATTTTAAATTTCATCCAAATCCGTCCAGCCATTACAGCATGAAGAAGTAACAAACTAACTCGACACACAAACACACAAACTTTCGCATTTATAATATTATTAGTAGGATACCACTAAATTAAGTAGTTGTGTAATTTAGTTGTTGAATAGGTATCTAAATATAATCCTTACTAATATTATAAACACGAAATTTTGGATGTATGGATGTTTGTTACTCTTTCACGCTGCAACAACTGGACGGATTTGGATTAAATTTGAAATGGACATACCTTATACCCTGGATTAACACATAGGCTACATTTCATCCCGGAAAATCTAAAAGTTCCCGACTGAATAGCGATATTCGAAATCTTCGCGGGCAGAAGCTAGTATGAAATAAATGCAGTGCCCTAAGAGGGATTATGTAGGACATGAAATATTTTTAAGACTATTGTGAACAGTTTATGCTATAAACGATATGACATATATCAATGACTATGAATTAATTCTATATGACATAATTATATCAATGACTATGAATTAATTCTAATATAAAACTCATTGCAGCACATGATCCTATGTAAATCTTATTGTGGATTTAAATTTAAAAAATAATATACCCTTTTTAACATTTTACCTTTATCTAAGTACAATTCAGACAGCTAACTCAACTAACTAAATGTTATTGGTTTTCATAACGACTTCTCATGATTAAATGCTTTAGGTGCTTTAACCCTTAAATGCATAATGATGTAGATATACATCGTATATTTTAAAGCTCATTTTCAAACGTACATTTTAAGTAAATTTCAAACTTATAATTTATGCAGTAAGATTTGTAGCTTTGTCAAAATTCAAATTTGGAAATGAACTTTAAAGACGCGTTTCACTTTCGACATGCTATGCATTAAAGGGTTAAGATTCTTACAAAATATTGTTGTATAATAATAACTATAAGAGCAGTTCAGTGTTGAATCACCTCTGCACGCAAATCATTGCAATTCTCCCTGCTTGATGCAGCTCCCAATTGATTCCAACAATGTTGAATCACCTCTGCATGCAAATCATTGCAATTCTCCCTGCTTGATGCAGCTCCCAATTGATTCCAACAATGTTGAATCACCTCTGCATGCAAATCATTGCAATTCTCCCTGCTTGATGCGGCTCCCAAAATGAGCGTCAGTTCATTATCCATGGCCCCTGAGTAATCTGGATTGCCTAAAACATAAAAAAAATGTTACAATTTACAAGCAAACTTAGTAGGTAACTTTTTCCTACCAAAGCAGGATGAGACTTATCAATTTGGTTTGTAGTAGATGGATATCTAACTTCTCACTAATATTATAAATGGGACAGTTTGGATGTTTGTTATTCAATCTCACCAGAACGACTAAACAATTCTGGATGAAATTTGGCACAGAGATAGATTACAGTCTGGAACAGCCAACTTTTTATCCCGAAAAATTGGACAGTTCCTGAGGGAATAGCGCTAACCGACTTATACACGAGTGAAGTCGTGCGCAAAAGCTGTGACAAGGATGATTTTTGTTTCTGAGTGTTGCATGTTCTCTTTGTATGTATTTATTTATAGAAGTACCTACCTAATCAAAGCCTATTCCTAGACCTTGACAATTTGTGTAAATACTTTGCTGCAGTATTAATTTAGGTGTACTTAGTTATTCTCATGATTTGTTGTTTAAAAGAATTAAATAAATAAATATCACTCGCAAACTATGTTAGCTCTTGGCTTAATTTCCTCTATATTGGACACATATTTGAATACCTAAACTTATTTATAATATGTATTTTCTAAACAACAATCTGTCTAACAAACAATTTGGAGAGTCCATAATTTAGAAATATACTTAGTAGAAAAATTAAAGAGTAAGTAACATTTTTTTAATCAATGACCTCCTGTGGCAGCTTGAAGCTAGTTTAAAATGTGGCACTAGAACGGCAGATTCAAGCTTGTGGAAATGGAATAGCATAACAAGACACCTTAGAGATTTATCATAACTTTAATATTCTATGGGTTATTTATAACTGTTATTGCTTTTGAATCATTCTGTGTTGATACTGCTAAGATATAAATAAAGCGCTTCATATAGGATACTAATTAATGGGAGAGTGGGACCTCATAATACTTATATGCATTTATAATTGTTTCTAGGAGGCCCTAACCTTTATTAGGTAGGTAAGTATGTTATATTTAAAATTTTCATTTCATTTCATCATCATACATTCATCAGTTTATCACCATATTAAGATAAACAGTGCGCTTATAGAGAAAGTATTAAGTGTTGAAAGAATATATAGGTACCTACCTCTCACTGATGCTCAGCAAATTAGCAATCGTACACATTTCTTGTTTGAGGTAACAAAATCCATATCTTAGTAGGTAATTACTTAATGGCTGGTTGAGAGCTTGCATTATTTATTACTAGTTTACTAGGTGCTGCATGACAACCATTTTCCGTTGGTTATATCCCTGGTCATATCCCATATCAAACACAGGGAACCTGCAAAAATAACCATCTATTAAATAGGTACATGTGCATTTAAATAGGTTGTTATTGTTGTGAGTAACTAGGTAGTCAGGTACCATATTTCACATCATCCTTACCTTTCCTTCGAATAGAGTCCAAAGTAGTTTTAAATGTTACATTATTGTAGCAGAGTAATTCATGTGTAGGAAGTCTTTCTCACAAGAAAGCATCGGCACTACTTAATTTGGTCTTGATTCGGACGCCCTCGACGATTCTGATACTTTGACTAAGCACTTTTCATTGTTTGCAGCTCACAAAAGTCACAAATAGTACATAATTTGGAAAATGACAATTCAAAAACTTGATTTATCACCGCTTGTTATCACGAATAATAATCACTCACGCACAGCTGATTCAAAAACCGCCATTTTGATTGTTTAGTTGGGCGCATGTTGGGCGTTTTTCTTCAAGTCTTCGGAGTTAGAATAGTTTTCTATATTGTACTGTAGAATACAGAACAGAATGCACGTCAAAAGTGCTTCTTGGCTAGCCATTTGTATGAATTATGTCATTGTGACAGCTCTTTGCGCTCTCTGAGCGTTTTTCTGTTCGTTTCGATATATTTAAGATGACGCTTTGTCTTGCACTTACTCTATTCGTTTAGATAAACCACGTGGTCAATTTTTCCCCCATACATTTCAAGACGATAGAACAGAAAAACGATACCGGCGTTGGCATCTTGTCTAGGCCTACTGAGCGAGTGACGCGAGTAATAGCCCGTCGCACGCGAACACTCGCCTACAGCTGAGCGACAAAACTATTGGAGCTAACACTCGCTTCTCGCCGCTCGCCCACTCGTTTGTAGTTTATCGTTCTACTCGTTTATCGCTCATCGTTGCCGGTGGGACAAGTGCCTTAAAGTGGTACGCGGCATGATACCTAATGATTCTAGGGAGAAATGATCTTTTCACATCACCAATTCGGAACGGGGACTTTTCTTCCCCGCTAGGAGGGATCAAAGTGGCACTTTTCTGTTCAAGGACATTTAGTTGCCAGTATAAAATATAAACGAAATGAAATATAAAAATAGTATGCATATAATCGATTACAATTTATTAAAACAGCTTCGAACCTAACACTCTCATAATCGATTAAGTGCCTGTTTTTTTTTCAATCTGACTATTATCTTTAAGGACAATAACATTTTACTGTAAATTTATATGGAATAAGATTAATAAGTAATAAGCAAGAATAATAAGATAAAATAAATAATTTATTACTAACTACTCAAAGATTTTTTAAAATCGATACTTTAATAATGGACAGTCAAACTTAACTATCGATTTGATGTACGGATGTTGTTATCTGTGGTGTGTTGTTGTGAAAATATTTGACGTTGCGTTGTAAATACGTTTGTTCTCTGTTATCATCATTGTTATACTTGTAACTTTTAATGTATTCTCTAAGTTTCAAAATAGTAGAAAGTAAGATGTCAAGCGATGAAAATGAAAATTTAACACCCGAATTTATAAAGGTGCATGCCACTACAGTTGTCGATAATTTATTGCCTCCAAAATCAAGAGAGAAGTATATTAAAGCTTACGAAAACTTTTTGAAATGGAAGTCATCAAAAGGCGTTAAACGCATCTCAGAATCTGTGCTTTTAGTATATTTTGAGGAATTATCGAAACACATGTAACCTCCTACACTATGGAGTATTTACTCCATGTTAAAAGCGACGATTAACACGAAAGACAATATTAACATCAAGACTTATATAAAACTAACAACATTATTAAAAAGGTTTTCTGACGGCCATCAACCGAAAAAGTCAAAAGTACTTAGTTGTAATAATATTGAGACGTTTCTAAATGAAGCCCCAGACTACAGTTTTTTGTTAATGAAAGTAAGTAAAATAACCTTATATAATGCCTAAATTATCTAGTCAGTGCATATAATACTTTTCAGTTTGTTTTACATTTAACTTTTGTTACAGGTGGTTCTTATCTTTGGGCTCAATGGTGCTTGTCGCGGAAACGAACTTTTAACTTTAACTGTTGACAATGTTCAAAAACATTCAGAAGAAATAATATTGGTAGTTTTGCCAGATACAAAAACAAAGAGAGAACGATCATTTATAATAAAAGGGGAACATAAGAAAATTGTTGAAAAGTACCAAGCACTCAGGCCTTCTGACTACAACAACAATCGCTTCTTTGTCCAATATCGCAACGGAAAATGTTTAAGACAAGTGATTGGAAAGAATAAATTAAGCTCAATTCCGGGAGATATAGCTAGATTTTTAAAATTAGACAATCCAGAAATGTACACAGGGCATTGTTTCAGAAGAACTTCAGCTACTATTCTAGCGGACTCCGGAGCTGATATAACTCTACTTAAGAGACAAGGGGGCTGGAAATCCAGTTAAGTAGCAGAAGGCTACATTGAGGAGTCCCTGGAAAATAAATCTAAGATAAGCAACCAAATAACAAATAATATTAAACTAAGACCAGTTTCACCTTTGCCTGGATGCTCTTATGATATAAAACCAAGACCAGTTTCACCTTCACCAGGATGCTCCAAAGATATAAAACCAAGACCAGTTTCACCTTCACCAGGATACTCCAAAGATATAAAATCAAGACCTGTTTCACCTTTACCGGGTTGCTCATACGATAAAAAACCAAGACCGGCTTCACCTTTACTAGATTGCTCATCCATAGAAAATAGCCAAACTACTACTCAAATAAATAGTACTAAAATATCTCTACCAAATAAAACTATACATTTAACTATTCAACACTGTAATAATTTCACCCTTAATTTTTAAAATATTGCACAGAGTATAAATACTTAATTAAATTTGTTTTATCAGTATTATCTTTCATTTTCCTGATAGGTGATGTGAAAAGCAGTATGTGTCACACGGTAGCAAAATTATTTCCACCTTGGGCGTTAACACTTGAATCCCTCACTACGCTTATGATTCTATTTTTGAATCCCTCGCTACGCTCGTGATTCAATTATAGAATCCTTCGCTTCGTTCAGGATTCAATGTACGCCCTCGCCGTAAATATGTTATTTTGCTCCCTTGTGACACAATCTACTATCAATCATTTTTAACGCTTGCTCGTCGTTTGACGGCGATTTAATGTGATTTAACGAAGCTACAGTTTTCCTATGTGCGTCGTCGCAACCGTGTAAAACCCACCCTAGAGACGTTAACGATGCGACCGGCTCACTCTTGTTGCCTACCCTGCCCTGAGTTGTCTACTAACTATCAGCTGCCAGTTATCTTGGCCGATGATAATAGTAGGTTTCGCGCGCTCGTAACTCAGTTCGTCCTCCAAGTCTACTAGGTGCTCGCATTGCTTTATTAACTCTCGACTGACGCCCTGTGGCAGTAAACCTAACTCACTAATGGTGCTCGCATGCAAGGTTTCGATGTTTCTGTTGCATAAACCTTTAATCGACAATTTGATCCTACATGATTACAGATCGTCTATCCTGTGACCGCCCACTCCCTCTATCGTTAGGGGTTCGGGTCGGCCCTGATCTGTGACCCTATCGGCTATGTGTCGTTCGACCAAAGTCATCATGGAGCCTTCATCCAGTAGAGCGTGTGTGATAATCGTGCCCAACGGCCCTGTCAGCTCTACTGGTACCACTTTGAGTTATGTTTTCGATTGACTCACGTGGTTTACTGTAATCACGTTATGATTCGCGGCCGGGTTAGATGCGTGCTCCACTATCGGCCGCCGATCGCTATTGTGGAGCAGCTTGTGATGAGATGCCTTGCATCCGTCTACCGAACAAGGTACGTATTTGCATTTTACGAACTTTCTATGCGACATACCTAAACACCTAAAACACAAACGAAACGAGTCCGTTTCGCGGTTTCCCATCTATCATTCGCGTTTAATTTGATAAAATCTGCACATTTTCACGACGCATTTCGTTCGCTCTTGTGCTTGATTACTAATCGGTTGGCTAGAAATCGGATTCGTTCGAGTTTTATGTTTATTTTTATTTGCTACCGTCACAGTGAGGTATTTGAATGATCTGAGCGGTCTAAATTATATTTATCGTTAAATTGGTTTAAACAGTAATGATTAGCTACTATCTAAACATTACTGTGTAATATTGTTATTTTTTGCCAATTTGAGTAAGATAATATTAAAAAAAATATATTTTAAAACGTTCTTATTATTTATTTATAAATTCTAATACTTAACTATTTATTAAAACATGTTCATGGGATCATTCTTCATCAGATGATGACTTGGACACGTCGTCGTCCGTTTCCCGTTTGTCTGATGGAGCTTCATCATCACCTTGTGCCTTATCACCTTGGGTTGTATAGGGTTCTAAGGGAAGCAACATCTCTAAGGTTTCCTTTAGAAATGGCTTCGTCTTTTTCCTTGGAACCTGCCTCATGCCAGTGATGATTGGGTCAGAAGTCAATAGTAATCTGTTCAACACATCTTGATTACAAGAAACCCTCGAAAACTTTCGTGAAAAGTTTTGGCGATATAAACGAAAATGTCTGTTTCGTGCTTCTGCAGCCTCTTCAGATAACTGGCCGATTGGAAGTAAAGCGTTTTCAATTACAGTCGAACCATGGATCAATACTTTATGCATAGTCGGGGTCATAGGACACCATGAGTAAAGTTGTACATACAGCTCTGCTGTTCCTTTAGTGAACTTATCAAACTTTTCCACATCAATTTTGTGTCCGCTACATATGGTTTCCAGAATCACTTTAAAGCGATAGATTAGATCAAAATCCAAACCTGTTATTTGAGCTACTAGTTCAAGGTTGTTAAAAAATCTTCGACTCGTATTTCCATCATCAGTGTTTCCAAATCCAGGTTTAGGCATGTCCACTAACAAACCCATTTTAACCCGAAACTCCTCTTGAATCTCGCTTTTCCTTTGGTTTACAATAGATACATTATCCTTCTTTTTGTTAAGTCTTCCTTTCTTCAATGGCAATTTATAAGCTATATGTAATAAACTTTCAAATATTCGGATTCTGACATGCAAGATGGACAATCCAAATTGCAGTGCTTCTGGATTAGGATCTTTAGTTTTCAATAAATTATTAAAATCCTTAGATGTCAACCCGCAAATATAACACCGCAAAGTGGATTTTGTGTTTGTGGCAGCATTGCACACCTTACCATCTACCATAGTGGGCATCATTACGTATGTGACGGAATAAATTTTGTTTTGCACTGATATTACAGAAGCGTGTAAAGCATTTGTTGCATTTTTTACATGTTCAATTTCTTCAAGAGTAATATCGTTTGTTTCCTTCACAAAACGTATTCTTATCGGACGGCAATAACGTGGTGAAGATGGTGTTGGGTTTTGCCATATTACCTTGTTATTAATAAGACATATGAGCTGCAACGGGACAAATGAGCTTTGAAATATATATGCATCTGAATCTGCAGTATTATTGAAGGTCTGCTTATATCGAGCTTGCTGCGAGCCATCACAACCCCACTTACATCTCAATTCAAGTGAATTTCTTTCTTCTTCACTTAATGTTTCCAAAACTTCACCCAAATGCTCCAATAACCGCTTTGATGTATGATCAAGTAATGCTTGTATATTAATTTCAGCACAAGTTTCTGTAACACTGATCGACTCCTTATGCGGGTAGCATTCCATTTTGGCTTTTTGTACAATGCTATAGCAGGGATATAGTTCTTTGGACGCATTTCGTATGGTTTCATATTGACTCTTAGAAAGATTGGCGTCCACAAATAGTGACAACGCTTGACTAGCCTTCATTTGGGATCTTGTTTTGTGCTCCTGCTGATATACAGAAAGAGCTTGCTTGTATTTTGTAGCCCGAGTCGGAGACTTACTTATGTCTTTAAGTAATTTGGCAGCATCCCTCTTCCCAGAAGCTGACAATTGCACTTGAGTAGCATAGGTCAGAATATTTAAATCTACACAACTTCTTAATTCCTCTGTTTTTCTCCTTTTCGTTCTCTCACTTGATTCTTCAAATTGATTTTCAGGACGTCCTGGCCGTTTGGTTACTTTAGGAATTGTGAATGTGCCTCTCAACCAATCATCATTTTTTTTAATGAAATTTTCTTTTTTGTTATGAGCTGCAGCCCATCTAGATTTCTTTTCAGACTTGAAACGCGAAAAACTATGCTTTATTTCTTTAATTTGTTTAGAAACGTAGTCGTCATTAGATATCAGATAATTTTCGACAAAATCAAGTTTTTCAAATTCAAAAAAATTCAAAATTCAAATTCATTTATTTTGCTAAAACATCACGTAGGTACATTATTGAAGATGGAAGACAGATACATAGTTTCAGTAATGTTTACCTTATTATAGTAGGCATGCAAAATACAAAACAAAATTATTACTTACAATGAATACACAATTAACAATTCAACTAGCCTTCATAAACGTAATTATAATTTTTCATATAACCGAACCATAATAAAATTAAAATATAATAAAATAAAGGATGATAATTTACTTAGCATTAATATGTCAATAATCAACATTAATTTGAGTTTAGTTTTCATTAGTTTAAATATTCTTGCAACGAGTAGAAATTATTATTAGATAGCCACTTTAAGAGGGCACGTTTGAATTTGGGTAGAGGTAGTTCAGATATAGCAGACGGAAGCTTATTATAAATTCTTACCGCCATTCCTACAACATTATTGCGAAAAACAGCTAGGTTACTCCTCGGGACCATTAACTGATGCTTGCGTTTACGCATCGCCCCAGGATTCCTTTGAAAGGCCTTTCTAAAGAAGTGCTGATTTTTTTTGACAAATAAACTAATTTCAGCTATGTAGATGCATGGGAGGGGAAGAATCATCAAGTCTTTGAATATTTGCCTGCAAGATTCTCTATTACTTGTATTAGTGAGAGCACGGATACACTTTTTTTGAGCCTTGAAAGCTCTATCGAAAGCTACGGAATTGCCCCAGATCATAATCCCGTATCGCAGTATGGACGCAACGTAGCCATGATAGGCATTGAGGGCAGTATGTAGGGACGCTATTCTTCTAAGACGACTTAAAGCGAATACAAATCTATTAACCTTTTTGCATACATTGTCAATATGGTTTTTCCAATGAAGATTTTCGTCAGCTACTATACCTAGAAACTTGGCCGTATCTAATATTTCTATAGTTTTATTATCATACTGTAAATCTAGTTGAAGTCTACGACTGCTGTACGTTTTGAATTGTATCGCTTTTGTTTTAGTAACGTTAATCATTAATTTGTTTTTGTCCATCCAATTCATTATATCCTTAAGTGTATTGTTTATGTCATTTTCAAAATTATCTTGGTTATCACATTTAAATAGTATTGTAGTGTCATCGGCGAATAGAATACACTTGTGCTTTGTTATTTTTGGCAAATCGTTGATGTACAAGACAAACAATAGAGGTCCAAGAATGCTACCTTGTGGGACACCTCGTTCGATTGTCTTATAATCGGACAAAAACGAATCCCTTACACCATATGTATTCTGGTGGGAGATTTCAACGCATTGTTTTCGACCTTTTAGATAACTGCCGAACCAGTCGTATGCTTTACCCCTTATACCATAATTATATAATTTTGATAACAGTATTTTGTGGTCAACATAGTCAAAGGCTCTAGACATGTCTAAAAATATGGCAATTACAGGCACTTTCTTATCAATACATTCAGTCACAAATTTGACCAACGAAAAACACGCTAGGGTTGTGGATTTTCCTTGCTGAAACCCAAATTGTTCGGAGTTCAATATGCAATATTTTATGAGAAATTTGTTAACCTTTGCAACCATAGTCTTTTCAAATACCTTTGACACCGTTGGGATCAGTGTAATCGGTCTGTAATTACAAATTTCTGCAGGATCCCCCTTCTTAAGTATAGGCTTGACCACTGAGTATTTAAGCCCTTTCATTTATATTAGGCAAATTTTGCCTCTGCATCATCTCGTAAAGCTCTAACCGAGTCATTATTTTGACATTAGATGGCCCTGGAATAAATAAACCTTCGATAAAAACATGAATTAACTACTGCACAATAAATGGCATTTCGACAGTGAAACGTTTGGACACCCTATTTTCCAAAAACCGAGTCATTCCGTGGCAGTTCTAAGCTAAATATTACGAAACAATGATCAGTCTTTATGATACATATTTTTTCTATGCCGGGACGCTTCGGGAAACACGACTATATGTCTTCGATATTTAAGACATGATCAAAATTACAAAGCGATAACGAGCTGTTTTAAAACACTTGTAAAACAGTCATATTATAATTAATCCTAATAAATATTTTTAGAAAATAAAGACACATACCTGCCATTGTAAAAATCCAAAACAAATGCTTGCAATGACAACGTAATAAAAAACTATTCACTTTTGAAAACCGAATTTAACACAACGCAGCTTAGAAATACTGTGGTGTTTATTTACCAAAAAGTTCCGGTCAATTATGCGAGCAAATTTTTACGCGGTGGAAGTAAATAGTGGTAGGGTAAAGTTCTGTAGTTAGTAGGCTCTCGTTAGCCACTATGTTATTCTACCCGCATTTACTTTTGGAAAATCGATTTAAGACCTCCCAGATCAATCGAATACCTCACTGTGGCGTCGCGACGGTCCTACGTGGCGCGGAGCTTTCGCAATCGCTATCGCTATCGTCGGTTCCCGATTGATTGTACGAAACTGCGTTGACTTTAGATTTTCGCGTAAACCTATTGTCGTCCTTTATTGTTTCTAACGCGAACATAGCGCCGCACTGGTCGCCTACCTCGTTTAGAAACCGCGACAAAAGAATCAAGTCGGGCACACCCGAACGTGAGCTTTTGTATTCGAACCATTTGTACTTAAGGATGATACTCAATTTTTCAACTATTTTATTTACCAACTCCGGCGAATACAGATATTGGGGTTGGTTTAATGATTGAATTGACGCTACTGTATTTGCAACCTTGTTAGCGTACATCGTTACGTTGCGGCCATCTTCCGTCATTCGCGGAAGCCTTTTTATGGCCTCTAACTCGGCTAGTATCAAAATTTCGGGTCTACCAAATTGCCTTTCTAACGTTTCCATAATCACGATTGGCTCCGAACTAGTGAATAACATCGACCTAACCGCCTCTTTCGCGTTTCCTTTCAACGCTTTTCGCAGCCTAGCTACGTTTTGAATGTCCGTAAACGAACTTCGAGTGTCTACAAAGACCGCTTTGAAAGCGATCCATTCCGAAACATTGCCGTCGAAATATGGCAATTCGTGTAAAAATTTAGGTGCGGCCTGGGAACTTTGTCCTTGTATGTTTATTGCTGACATTATCGCGGACGCTAATAAACCTATTTCCCCATTACCGACCGTGGGGGCCTCTGGCTGCGCTCGTTCGCGCCTATCCCCACTCCCAGGTCTTTCGCGTGGTGCCGTAGTAACGTTAGTCGCATGCGTCTCTATGTTGCTATCGCGGTTCAAACTTTGCTCATTAAGCCAACCCTGAATTCTCGAATCGGCATATAAGCGGGCAGCCTCCGTTCCGCTGGAGTTTTCGGCGGTGGTCAGTTCGTATCTGACCAACTCCAGACGGGAAACGGCTAATGCGGTGGCTGCTTGCGCTTGTTTTAATTCAGAAGCCCTAAGTTCAAGTTCCGCCCTAATCTCTGATAGCCTACTTGTTCGTGATGTGGTAGGTTCGAAATTAACATGCCTATCGGGCGGCGCGGCGCCCTCTGAAGCTCCTACCACCGTCGGAGTGTCACTCATATTTGACGCGATTGGTACAGGCTCAAGTATTTCACTATTTTGCGTACTACTTTGCGGGTTACGTTCTACACCGGTTCCGTGGATCCACGTGTTCGATTCCGTCGACCCGGTTTCCCCCGTTGGAGGAGTATTCGTGGTTGTTCCTTCGTTGTCTTCGACTTGCGCCCTTGACGGTGTATTTTTTACCATTTTTGTATGCACGGGGGGGTCCCTAACCCTAACCCTAATACCTAACTTTAAATTAAATTTAAACAAACAAAATATCAAAATTCTAAATACCTACTATCCCTACCACTAACAGCCTAGCCGGGGTGCCTACCGCGGTGATACCGGCTAGGAATGGGAAAATAGGAAGAGGAGTGGGGGGGGAACCACCCGGCAGAGGGTTTGCTGGGATCAGGTTGCGAACACGGTTTGGTAGGAACGACCAACCCTTTGCTCGCCAATTAAGGCAACTGAACTACCAACAGACCTTACCGGCGCTGGTCGAGCGAACCGTCCTGAAAAGGACGTCGTGAGCCTGCTCGTTAACTCACTCGATTGATTGACGCAATTGTTCTCGCTGGGTTTCTTCACTTTGACGCTTGTGTCCCGCCGCCGATGGATTGATTTAGACGATTATGCAGTCCTGGTTCAGCGATCCGGTTCCGAATGGACCAACTGATGGGAGCACCACCCGTCGAATACTTAATCGGGTGGTTTCCACCGCTTTCCTTTGGTGCTGTATCGTAGGCTGCTTCACGCCGAATATGGAGACTCGTAGTGGACTGTATTGGTGGGGGTACGTCGGCGGCGGGTGAGTGAAATAAAACTCGACTTGTTAGAGCGAGACAGAGAGATGTTGTCGGCTGAGCTGGCTGGTACCATGTGCGTGCCGGATAGAGGGCGCCTCGCTTTTTATACCGAGCAACTTAACCTTAAAGTAATCCGTATTTTTTATTGTTAAAATAAGGTTATCAAGGTACATCTTTAACTTAATTAATCACATATTTTTACCTGTATTATTAATATTTACAATTATATATAAGTGTAATTTTGAGACAACTCGCAGGATGTCCGGGACTATATATTACAATGTAATCGGAATCTTTGTCAAGTAAGGTTTAATTTTGTAAAATAAAAGTGTGGGTATTTTTATGGTTATCCTATCTTACTACCCATAATCGAGAACTAAGTTGTGGAGCTAAGTTATAGACAACCGTGATTTAAAGAGGACAAAACAAAAGAAATAAACGTAAAACTGACTTGGCGGGAAAATGATACAACAATATTCATAAAGATTTATTATAAAAATCTTATAATCTATAATAATGTTTATGTACAATGATCCTACCTATACGGTTGTCTTTTCCGAATAAAAATATGAAAATATATAATAAACTTACAGCTAGTCTACTATACTATTCATTTCACAGAAAGGTAAATCATACGTTGTTAGAATTAGAAATAGGTGTAGGTTTTAGACGTCTTTAGGATGATACCAATTATTAATGGTGTTTCTCACGAAATAAAAGACTTAAAATATTAAATATTTATTTATTTTCTTTCTTATAATCATCATCTATGTGGAATAACGAGAATGAGCGATGTCTGCATAAGGGCGCGACGCTACCTGTTCTTTCAGTATTCAGTTTTAAGTACAACGTACGCCCAACTATGAAAGATATTGTGAACAGATTTAAATAATTCGTTTCTTGTTGGAAGGGATTCGAATACTTTAAAGGTTCCATATAAATTTTACCAATGTCTCTGGGACGATTATGGTCGCGTTTATGACTGGGGAAACCAATTTTTTTTATCCAATAAGTACATAATTGCGTTCCAGTGATGCTTTGGGTAATGCTCATAATTTACGAGCTCATGCTCATGGGGTATTTCAAAAAATGAGACGTTTACTCCAAGGTATCTTTTGTAAGGGATTCTTTCTCAGACACGCCTCTAAAAAAAATTGTTGAAAGAAACGAAAAGCTCTGCTGTAATTTCTTATAATAAGTTAATGTATTTAAAATAAAAGCGGGGATAAAAGGAGTACTCTTAACTAGTCACTTCATTTATTATTACTTACTTTGCTGTAAGAAATGAAATATTTTTATTATACAATTAGTTTTAAAGAGATAAAGAATAAGTTAATTGCCATAAAAATAAGAAAAAAATATATGTAAAAGCCAAGCATTTCAGCCTTTATGGAATAAAGGTGTTTAACAACATAAAAAAAATGGTATAGTAAAGTCAGTGACAAGAAATTACCTATATCATGATTCATGATGAACAGATATACCTAATTTACTGTTACCGACTGCACTATATTTGTCACTGAACGTATAAGAATAAAATGTTTAATTGTGAGAGGATTCACAATTTATAATTTTTTTTGATGTTTTATGAACACTTTGGTAACTGAATCTTTTAAGTTTTGTTTATTTCTGACACAGAGCTTTTAACATTTTTCACAGCAATTATTTCCGGGAGTCCTCCAAATGCAAATGTCCATAGGCGGCGGTGACCACTTCCCTTCTTCAGGTCGGCCGTCTGCCAGTTTTACAAAATTACTGTAAAAAATTTAAAAAGTACTTCAGGTGAAATGATAAAGCAGCATTGCAGAAGCATTTTCATCTGTAACTACAGATGATTGGAAGAAGTTTGTTAATCATGTGAAACGGTTGGAGGTTGAACATCAACAAAAAGTTAATTCATTGGACGATGACACAATTCCTTTTGTAATGGGTTCTGACGATGATGACAGTAATGATGGAGGTGATAGTGAGCCTTGAATTCGAAGGAATAAAGTACAGTCAACGAGACGAGATTAAGAATGTAAACAAACTAACCGTTACTGAGTTATGTTGCGAAAGCGAGCGATTATTATATCTAACCTTATTTCTCGTAAAGAAGTTGTCTAATTTTGACAAGTTCAAAAATATTGATTTATTCATATTATCAACTATAAATTCACCTTATTGCCATTAAAAATTTATTCTATAAACAAAATACATTTTCACGCTACTGGTCGGAAATGTGGCGAAAGATGGTCTGTTCTCGGTCCCCAAAACAATCAATAGTTGTACTTTGAATGAGCAGGCCTTCTATGAATTGAAACTGGACGACTAAAACATAGTTGGTCTGTTCCATTGAGCAAGTCGACCAATCACATCGGTCCGCTGATCACTGATTCGACCAATCAGAACACGAATTGTGCTGTATATGAAATTAAATTGGCCAATGAGAAGTCGTTTTATTTTTTAATAATATTCATCCCTTCACGGATAGGCAAAGGAATCAGATTCCATACAGCCATATACAACGTGTCCCAAAACTCAACGATAAGCCGGCACCAGAGGATGGAGCTGCTTATGATTAGTCGAGAAAAAATAAAAAAGATAAAAAAGATAAAAGAAATTTATTTAGTAAGTAGGCCGCTCGGGCACTTTTACACGTCAAGATACTACCAATACCAATACCAATAAGGAAAAGATATATTTTTTTCCTTATTTTTTCTCGACTAATCATAAGCAGCTCCATCCTCTGGTGCCGGCTTATCGTTGAGTTTTGGGACACGTGGTATATCTGTTTTTAATTATCTGAAATATAGTTCTGGCACGGTCAGAGTCGTCAGTTTAAAAACGCCTTTGAATGACTGGCCAGTAAGAACGGTATCATTAAAAAATAAAAGTAAAAATTGGCGGGAGAGCGTAATTTTTTTAGTAGGAGTAGTAATTGATTTTTATTTCCTCCCAGTAGTCATGAAAAGCACTATGTTAAGCCTCGGCCGAAAGTGCAATAGATGGACTCGTACTTTCGAGGGCCTCCGCTACGCGTCGGCCCTCGAACCAACTCGTCCATCTTTTGCTAACTTTCTAACCTCTACAACAATGTTCTATTTCTCTCAAACAATACTTGGAAAAGCACTTCTTTTTCTTAAATAACTATTTTGCACTACGGCAAATTTCATTTTGCAACACTTAATACCTACCGTACCTACTCAATAATTAGGTCATCCACAATGAAGTCAACAAAATGTTCTATTTCTGCTTGTTTTGATCATAATTATTTGTCTTTTAATAGTAACTTAAAAATAATTTGGCTTCCCGCTAGAAGAATATATTTTCTTGTTATACCTACTTGAAGTAGCAACTTCTTCCAAACCTTTTAGCTTTTTTGGACAGTTTGCAGTTGAGGCTTATGATCACTGTTTATTCTTCCTGCGGGCCAATTATGGTGACACTTATCCACGTGTAGGGACACATTGTTGCAGTATGCGTAGTCAGCTCATATTCAAGTACGCCTGCACCGGTATATGAGTTGACGCAGCAAATACAGACCGCCGCCCGGCTGGGCGCGGGTTCGAGGCCAGTCCCGTCACGGCATCACTCCAGATAGTACACATTTTATTGTACCGGGTTATATACGGTCTTGTGTGTGGAAATAAACATTTTATATTCACAAAGGTTTTTATTTGTGAAGGCATCCAAGGAAGAATCCCCTAAAGTGGTGACCCCGCGTTTGAACATACGCAGAAATGGAGGCGGGCTGGAAAAGAAAGTGCAGACGGAGGAAATTATGTCCGTCTCAGTAGCAGCAAGGATTACGGAATTTTGGCCTGACGAACCGGGAGTATGGTTTATCAGGACCGAGGCGGTTTTGAATCCGCTCAAAGTAGGGGATCAAGTGAAGTTTGATATGGTGGTTTCAAAATTGCTGAAAGCGGTCATATTACAATTAACAGAATTGTTGACAAAACCACCGGAGAGCGGCAAATATGAGGCGCTTAAGAAGAAGCTGTTAACCATATTCGCAGACTCGAAGGAAAGACAGATTGAGAAAATGAACGAGTTAGAATTAGAAGATCAAAAGGCCTAGCAACTCCTGAGACGCATGCAGGATTTGGGGAAAGATAAGTTTCCACCAGACACAATCAGGATATTGTGGCAAAGGCTGTTGCCAGCAACAGTGCGGGCAGTGCTGGCCGCGGCATCAACCACGGATCTGGACAAGTTGGCAGAGATAGCGGACGGCGTGCTAGAGGCGACTCGGGCAGGACAAATCTCGGCGGTGACACAGGCAGGCGCTAATGCATCAACGGAGATGGCGGCGAATGTTTTGACAGACACGGACAGGATAATGGGGGAAATAGCGAAGCTAAGTGGTCGCATTAGAAATATGGAAGGCCCGCGGACAGGTGCTTCCGCGGCACGGCAAACATATGGTGCGCGTAATGATTCAAAAAAGCGCAGAGACCCCAATTGGCTTTGCTTTTACCATTTTAGATATCGTGACAAGGCCACGAGGTGCATTCAACCTTGTGCTTGGGGAAAACAGGCGGAAAACTAAGAGGTATGGCGCAGAAACAAGCGGAAGTCTGCGTCATTTCTCCAAGCCGCCGCCTGCGAGTAACGGACATTAACAGTGGTCTTAACTTTTTGGTAGATACAGGGGCAAACATTTCTGTGTTACCGGTTGCAAGAAAGTGTAATGTGAATCAGTGCGCGGATTTTAAACTGTTTGCAGCAAACGGTACCGAGATTAGAACGTTCGGAACGAAATCTTTGGTGCTAAATTTCAAATTAAAGAAACAATATGCGTGGGAGTTTGTGCTAGCCGAGGTGCAACAGCCCATTTTGGCGGCAGACTTCTTAATCAAACATGGCCTGATAGTGGACTTACGTGCAGGCCGGTTAAAGGACTCAGTGATGGATTGTGGAATTGAAGCGGCAGTCGTGAGTATTAATCAGCCATCTGTTAGCACCATTAGCGACAATCACCCGTATCGGTTAATATTGACCAAATATAGCGATATCACTTGCCAATATCATTTAAAGAAACACCCCAACACGGGGTGTTGCATCATATTGAGACAGAAGGGCCTCCTGTTTTTGCTAAGGCCAGGCCATTGCCGCCTGATAGGTTTAATAAAGTCAGGGAGGAATTTAGGGTCATGCAAGAAATGGGAATTTGCCGGCCCTCCAAGAGCGCTTGGGCAAGTCCATTCGCCACACGCCACACGCAATCACCAAGCCAGATAGATATCCCATTCCTCGTTTACATGACTTCACGTATGTCCTGGCAGGAAAAAAGGTATTTTCAACGGTAGATATCAATAGGGCTTACCATTACATACCAGTCACACCGCAGGACATCGAGAAAACTGCTATTATAACACCGTTCGGGTTATTTGAGTTTCCGCGAATGACGTTCGGGCTACGCAATGCAGCACAAACTTTTCAACGATTCATGAATCACACGGTGTTACGCGATCTGGATTTCGTTTTTGGTTATCTAGATGACATAATAATCGCTAGTGAAAACACATCGCAGCACAAACGTCATTTAGAGACATTATTCGAAAGGTTAAGTAAATTTGGGTTAACCATTAATTTAGGAAAGTGCGTATTCGGGCGGCCTGAAGTAGATTTTTTAGGGCATAAAGTCACGCCAGCAGGTATTAAACCCTTACCGGACAAGGTTAAGGCTATTCGCGACTTTCCTAAACCTACCACGGTGGAGCAATTGCGACGATTCTTAGGGATGGTTAACTTTTATAGGTCACATCTACTAGACGCGGTGGCGTATCAAGCAGAGTTAAACGGTTACATGCAACATGCAACCAAGAAGGATAAAACGGTGATTCAATGGACGGACGCAGCGGATAGGGCATTCGTGAAATGTAAGGATGCATTACAGGACGCCGCACTTTTAGCTTACCCGGACGCGCGGGCATCCTTATCTCTTTGGACAGATGCGTCGGATACATACGCCGCCGGGGTGTTACAGCAAAAAAACGAGGGCAGATGGCAGCCGTTAGGGTATTTCTCTAAAAAATTCACGGACGCACAAAAGAAGTATAGTACTTATGATAGGGAACTTTTAGGAATTTATTTATCATTAGTGCACTTCAGAAATGCGTTTGAAGGACGGCAGTTAACCATATTTACTGACCATAAACCACTCACGTTTGCATTTGCGAAGTTAGGTAGCGATAAAGAAACACCCAGGAGAGCGAGGCAGCTCGCTTACATCAGTGAATTCACTACCGACATTCGACATGTAGCGGGGGAAGATAATGTAGTCGCGGATACCCTATCTCGCATAGAGACGATAGCGTGCCCTACGATGCTCGACTATGGTAAGCTTGCCGACGAGCAGGCGCTAGACGAGTACTTAGGCAATATGGGTCTTCAGGCGAACGGTGACGCTGCGGGTAACATAAAAATTAAAAAAAATCAGTTACCATACAGCAACAAAGCGGTTTTTTGCGAGCTTTCGACTACAAAGGCTAGACCATATCTTACAGAAGGGTTTAGGAGATTCGCGTTCGAGAGTGTCCATAATCTTAGCCATCCGGGAACACGTACCACGCGGAAATTAGTCAGCGAAAAGTTTTTCTGGCCTGTAGGAGGACGATCACGTCGGGGTCACCAATGTAGGAGGACGATCACGTCGGGGTCACCAATGTAGGAAGAGAGGTTAATAGAGAGATCTCTCTCCAGGCGGGTGTTATGCCTGGGGACCGAAGTCCATTGGAATGAAGTTGGAAGTTGTATATATGTCATCTGACTGGAGAAACTTCGTTAGCGCGTTGTAGAACACATAAGTTGCGCTGTTTGACGCTGGTGGCGCTAGCGAGGTAGCGAGTTGGTTGATACAAGTTGCCGTTAGATGTCGCTAGGTCGCCACAGGCCTAATATGAATAAAGACATAGCACAATGGGCGCGGTCTTGTATTCCATGCCAAAAGGCAAAAAATAACAGGCATACGGTATCGGGAGTAGGAGTATTCCCGGACTGCGGTCGGTTTGAACACATCCATATAGACCTAGTGGGACCACTTCCAACTTCACCTGAGGGCTATAGGTATTTGGTCACGATGGTAGATAGGTTTACAAGATGGCCAGAAGCACATCCCATTCGGGAGGCCACAGCGGAGGTAGTCGCGAAAGTGGTATACGAGGAATGGATATCTAGGTATGGCTGCCCACAAAGAATTACCAGCGATCAGGGTAGGCAGTTTGAAAGTAATTTGTTCGCCGGACTGTTGAAACTGTTAGGAGTCAATAGAATTAGGACAACGCCCTACCACCCACAGAGCAACGGCATGGTAGAGCGTTGGCATAGGTCGTTGAAAGCCTCATTAATGGCCAAAATCAGCAACACATCGTGGGTGGAAGAATTGCACACCGTGTTGTTGGGATTGCGCGCGGCTAGTCGCAGCGACAACGGGATAAGTTCAGCGGAAATGGTGTTTGGTAAAACGTTGCGTTTGCCAGGGGAATTTTATGACACTACACCGGAGTTCGGGAGTAGAGATCCGAGTAACATAGTGAGTACCATACGGGAAAACATAAGTAAATTAAAACCCGTTTCCGTAGGGCAACGTAATAATCAAGCAGTATTCATTCATGCGGAACTAAGTAAATGCGAATACGTTTTCGTAAGGGTTGACACTGTACGAGGGTCGTTAAAACCACCTTACGATGGCCCATATGAAGTCTTGAAACGGGATAATAAAGTGTTCACGCTACAAATCGCACCTACAGAGGTTCTTGTTAATGATACACCCATGGCTGGGCAGTATTTGAATTACTTATAATTGAAATACGTAATTAAAATACAAATACGTATTTGGTATTTTTATTTCAATTACTACCTAAAAATATAATTTGTAATTGGTATTTCAAATACCTGTCGCCGAGGTATTTTGTAATTAGTATTTCAAATACTCATTGCTTGAAAATACATTTTAACATAAATACATTTAGCGATCTCAATAAATAATAACGAAATATGAACTCGAAACTAAAAAACGCATGCATTCAGAGCAGCAAATGTCAATCTTTAAAGTTGGCAACACTGTACTGTCTGTACGTCACTTCACTTCACTTGTTTTGTCATTCTTGTCAAGCAAGTGTAGTGTGTAGTGTAGTGTATCAAAATTGACTAATGGCTAAGAATTCGGGCCTAATCTACACAAAGCCAGAAAAAAAAGCATTCGGGCGGGGTCCAGAAAAAAAAAAAAGTGTATCTTTTCACATCGTTTCGCCGGTTGCGCAAGCGATACCTAAGGATATAGAATTTTTTTATTTGTATCTCAAAAGAAATTACATTTCACTTAATGAGATTTATCGGCATGCCTTAAGATTACGTTGCGCCCGTGAGCGTCCGCGTTTAATACACTACACTACATACTACAAAACTAATAATACTACAATAGTACAAAACTAACAAAACTAATAAAACCATATAAAATTAGTCAGTTCGCTAATTAAAAATAGATTATAGGGTAGAACTGAAACCGACTACGACAAAAATAGCACATTCCTGCGCTGTGCAAAGCGGCAGAGCGATAAGACGCCAGGGCCGGACTCAGGTCGAAGTTAAAGGGATATTATTTAGTATATAAGTTTTAAGTTTGAGTTTAAATAAATTATCAGAATTAATGTTTTTAATATTGTCTGGTATATTATTATATATCCGTGCTCCTTCAAACTTTATATTTTTAGTTCCGTAATTTTTTGTACGAGGGAAAGGTGTGAATAAGTTGTTAGCATTGCGAAGTTTACGTCGGCCTTTTTCTATATTTGTTACAAAACTAGTTTCACAATGTATTTGTTTTTTGATAATCTTTCTAATTAAGAGACATGTTTTAAAATGATAAAGTTGATTTAGACTCATAATTTTGGTTTCTGTATATACTTTGTTTGTAGGCGTAAGGTAATCATAATTAAAAAGTAGCTTGATAATTTTATTTTGTGAAACTTGAAGATCTTTTAAGGTAGTTTTCGCTGCATGTCCCCATATTTCGATCAGATGGTCCAAGTGAGATTTTCCGAGTGAGTTATAGATATTATAGCGAACCTGACGTGGTAAACATCGTCTCATGCCACGAAGCGATCCTAAAAGCGAAGATAATTTAGAGCGAATTTTAGTGATGTGAGGTTTCCACGTCAGACCGCCATCTAATATCAAACCGAGATACTTTTCCTCGGAGGATTGTTTTAATTTTATATTTTCAATATTTAATTCAATATGACTAATTTTTTTGTTTTTAGCCCTAAAAATGATGTAGGAAGTCTTAGACGTATTCACAGTTAGTAAATTAGTCTGAAACCATGCATGTATATTATCTAGATCTCTTTGAGCGGGTTCTAGGATTTCATTAATGGAATGACCAAAGTAAAATAGGCAAGTGTCATCAGCATACAAAGATATATCACCGTTAAGTGAAAGTTGACTAACGTCATTAACGTATATTAGGAACAATAGTGGCCCGAGTATTGATCCTTGAGGAACACCGTAAGTTAAGGGCTGTGATGCACTTTGGTAATTACCAATTTTGACTATTTGGAAGCGATTGCTTAAGTACGATACGAACATTTTATAGACCCTATTAGTTATACCTATGTCAACTAGCTTGTTTAATAATATAGCGTGACTAACTGTATCAAAGGCTTTTTTAAGATCTATAAATATCCCCAGACCGATTTTCTTAGCATCAATATTGTTTTTTATTTTAGTTATTAAGTCTACTGTAGCTGAAAGCGTACTGGATTGTTTTCGGAAGCCATACTGACGTGCGAATAAAAAATCAATTTCTACAAGGTAGTTATTAAGTCGTGTATATATAACCTTTTCGAAAATCTTGGAGAAAACAGGCAGAACTGAAATGGGCCTATAGTTACTAGGGTCTGTTTTGATGCCTGCTTTATAGATGGGACTAACTTTTGCACTCTTCAGATCATCAGGAAAAGTTCCATTTTCTAAGTGGTTATTAATGCAACTAGTAAGACTTTTTAGGATATAGTTTTTTAAGCATTTGACGGCTTTTGTATTTATATTATCAATGCCAACACAGGAGTTCGAATCCAAACTATCAATGAGTAGGGAAATTTCACTTTCAGTACATGGTGAAAATTTCGATAACACGTGAGCACTATCGGAGGTTTGGTTTAGTGTGCATATTTTATTGTTATGTAACTGAACTGGTAATTGATTTGCTAAGTACGAGCCTATATTGGAGAAGAAATTGTTGAAAAGTTCACATACCTCGAAGCCGTCCGTAATTGGCCCAGAATCTGTTAAGAGTTTTGGAGGAGCACGGTTACACTTAATTTTATTTTGAGATAGTTCATTTATCAGAGTCCACATTTTCTTAGGATTATTCGCACATTTGGCAAACAAATCATAATAATACTTGTCTTTAGTTCTATTAATAGTTTGAGTCACTTTATTTCTTATTCGTTTGAATTTTTCTTGTAGGTCTTCGTTTTTCGGGTTCTTCTTTACTTCTTGCCAGATGTTATTTCTTTTATTAATATCGTAAATAATGTTCTTGTTGATCCAGTCTTTGCGTGGAGTATTTAATATTTTGGTCTTCACAGTTGCATAATCTCCAATTAAAGTTTTTATCAGAGCCTTAAATTCCATGTAATCCATTGTTTGAGAGAAGTTGTATTTATCGGCCGATTTGTACATTTTATCATAATCAAGAGCTTCATATTGAGTACGTTGTAGTATTTTGGGTTTTTGTTTTTCGGTCCCTAGGAACATCTGTACATGATCTGAGAGTGAGGAGTCCATTATAGCTAAGTTAAATTTAATATTCGTTACATTAGTGTGGATGTGGTTAATGATACTTTTCGTCGTAGATGTTGTACGTGTTGAGTGATTGTCATCAATTCTGTTAAGAGTTATGTACCCGGTTTCTCGCAGCATGTCTTTGTATTGATCAGTCTTTCCGTCTGGTGATAACAGGTTAAAATTAAAATCACCAAAGACAATTGCTCGTTGCCTTTCTATTAGTTGCTTTTCAAAATCTTCCAAGAAATTACTCAAATTTTTATCACCTGGTTTGTATACAATGCCTATGTCTAGTGCAAGTTTGTTGATATGTATCCATAGGTAGTTATTGCCGTTTAAATATGTTTCTTCTGTATCGTGGTTTTTTAAATCATTTCGTATGAAGATAGATACTACATTAACCTACAAACAAATACAAATACTTGATATTTATTGTATGAATTAGTTTAATTCGGTTAGTTTTATACGATGGATGATCAAATTCAATCCGCATCTACGTCTACGATGCCGGACAACGGCGGCGTTATGGTACTGATACACATGCTAATTACTAGCACGAAAGCATGCTACTATTGAGCAAATGCTACCTATTAGCATGTGTGTCTACGACGTGCTCATAATTAGCATGCTTTTTAGTAGCATACTCAAAGATAGCACGCCCTGCTATTTTTGAGCGTGCTACCTGAGGCGGGGGTAGAGAGGGGAATGGTAATAGCAAGTGTGAACACGTTTGCTAATAAGCACGCTAGTATCGATCTGTTGTTTGCAACAGGTGCATGTGCCTGCGTCTGCCAAAATGTCTCGCTGGGGTGACGAGAAAACCATACGTTTTATTACTTTATACAGAAATAATGAATGCCTTTGGAACCCACGGTCACCTCAATATAAAAATAACATCGCAAGAAACAATGCTTACGACGACTTGTTAAGCAATATGAATGATTCTACTCTAACTTTAAAGATCTTAAAAACCAAAATAAAAAATTTAAGGTAATAATAATAATAATAATGAACTTAAAAAAATAGAAAGTTCGAAGCGTTCCGGCGCGGGGGCTGCTGGCGTGTACCGTCCGTCGATGCCATGGTTTCAAGAAATGCACGCGTTTATGGGAGATACGGCTGGCGAATATCGGCAAACTGTCGGAACCGAATTGGTAAGTTCATAGGCCTACATAATTATAAAAAATCATAGAAGCAAAATAAATTGTTACAAATTTATAATTGTAACTTTACAATTTTTTATTTGCATATTTACAAATGTGCGATTCTACAATTTTGTATCTGTCGTGACATACCTTACTTTTTTGTGATACGCTTCCACAAGAGTGAATTATTTGTGTACTACAAACTTGATACGAATACTAATTTGTAATCGTTGTGTTACATATGTATGTTTACAATGCTACAATTTTGTCGAATTGCACACTTGTAAAGTTTTGTGGGATAGGACACAGTAGTTTCGGCTGAACGTTGTCTGTCAGTGAGTCAGTAACGGAAGAGTTTATATACTTACTAGCTTTCTGCCCGCGGCTCCGCCCGCGTGGAAGTCATTTATCGTGCTTCCCTCGGGAACTCTTCAAAATTTCGGAATAAAAAATATTCTATGTCCTTCCCTGGGATTTAAACTATCTCATTTCAATTGGTTTAGCGGTTTAAGCGTGAAGAGGTAACAGACAGACAGACAGACACACTTTCGCATTTACAAGCATGGATACATATAGATTATTAACTTCAAACTTACCTACATATTAAAAATAAAATTGATATTTTTTGATTGAACTTTCTATTACATATTGTATATTTATTGTAACCGTACGGTCACAGACTTTAATTAGGGGACACTTTTGTAATTCATTTATTCATTGTACCATGGTGGAAGAGTTGTTATATTATCTTATTTCTTAGTTTATTATACTATCTTAGTTAGTACAAATCTATACTTTAATAAAGTTGAACACACAATTACAATTTTTCTTCATAAAAATCATTTACTGCATAATAACATTACATGTACCTTCCTTACAGCTTCGTAATAAGGTTCAAAACTCTTAAACAAAATTCCTTGAGTGTAAACAGTACTATTTAGGACTAACTAAATAGAAACACATTGTAAGATCTGTATTATTTATAAATATTGTATTATTACAAGCTTTTATTTAGCACCTTTCCTGATGTTTGTTTGCTTGTTTATTTGTCTGTAATCAAATTTTGCAAGTTAAACACATTTATAGTTTCAGTTATTTATATCATAAAGTCTTGCCATGGTACCGCTTCTGTCGTTTCGAATAGCTCCGCATACGTATTCCTTATTGCCTCTGCCTGTTGCGAAGCACGGTTTCTGCGTGGTGGTAAATTTTGTAAAGCTGTCTGCATTTTTGTTCTCCAAGCTCCTGGTATCACAACACCTTGTTGTATATCTTCAAAGTCTACACACCTTTGCGTGATGTACATGTCGGATGTTTTTCGAAGCCAGTTGTGTAAAGAACACGCAGCTAATATAATACTATCAACTTTTTTTGGACTCATATCTATTGTGGTCAGAAGAACTCTAAATCTTGTTGCTAAAATTCCAAACGCATTTTCAACGATTCGTCTTGCTCTAGATAACCGGTAATTAAATATTTTTTCTCTGCGTGTTGGAGTAGTTCGGTACGGCTTCATTATGTAAGACTTTAGAGGAAAAGCAGCGTCAGCTAAAATAACTGAGTGTTCCGGTAAATTTAGAGTATTATTTTCTAATGCTTGTGATAAGTTCGAACGCTGAAAAACACCCCCGTCAGAAGCTCTTCCATTAGTTCCAATACTTATGTAAGAAAAGCAATAGTCATCATCAACTAATGCCAAGAGTACAATACTATGGGCACCTTTGTAGTTATAGTAATCTGAAGTGTTATCAGGAGCGCGTATATTTATATGTTTGCCATCCAACGCTCCAACACAGCCCGGAAAATTCCATTTTGTACGAAACCCATGCTCAATACGTTTCCAGTCTTCGTGGCTTGGAATCTGAAAAAAAAACATACCTAAATAAATAATGTAGGTTGTACTATTTTTTAATTCCTAATGAATATCTTATTTTCAGGATTCCGATAATTCATCGCAGAATTCGGAAGCACAGGATTCTCCGGCATCGACTGCAAGCACATCAGAATCTCTTAACTCGCCAGAATCGATGAACGTAATGTCACCTCCCGCCAATATACCAGAAGAACGACCACAATCGAGTTCATCTAATGTCACATCGACACGGCGTAAACGACGATTCGTACAAGATGAACCGATTAATGTGGCACTGAACCGACTGGAAAACCTGAGTTCTGCAATAAATATGCCTACTGAACACGACGAATTCTATTATTTTGGACATAACATTGCTGCTCAATTACGAAGCCTGCCATTGTATGAAGCACTTAACGTACAAGCTGAGATCCAAAATATTGTGATTGCAGCAAGACGCCGCCAGCAGTGTCAAAACTTGTCTGAAGTATCACAAAGGAATTCATTTTACACTCCATACACACAAACATTAACCACAAACTCTGTTTTACATACAACACTACCAACAACACTGATTTCTGACACACAAATGCATACAAGGAATTCATTCTATACTCTATCTCCATACACACAGACTATAACAACAAACTCTGTCTCAAATACACCACTTCAAACAGCAATTAGTACTTCGGACACACAAATGATTAATATACCCATAAATACTGACACAGTCTCACAACAGCAAGATGTGCTGAGCCAAGCGTGGAACTTATCGTAATCTTGTGTTATGTAGTATTAGTATGTTTTTTATGTACCTATAATACATGACATGACGGTACATTTTATTGGTTCAGCTACGCTACGGCTACAATGGTTGATTAATGTTTCTGTTTCTTTTTTGTAATAAATGTGTAAAATTGTCATTGTTTTTACTTACCCGCACATAATCCTTCAAAGCGTTGTATATAGCTTCACAAACTTTTGGTAAAAATTGCGATATAGTAGATCTTCCAACTCTGTATAGTGCTTCCAATGTATGTATAGAATCTCCAGTTGCTAAATATCTTAATGTCACTTCTAATTTCAATTTAGCCGGAATAGCATTTCGCATGTGAGTGTCTTGTTTCTGTATAGCACTTCCAACATTGCTTAGTAAAAAGTCAAATTGATGTGGAAGCATACGCAAATGATTTTTATAACCCGCAATATCTTCTTCTCGCATTTCTCTTATCAAACGTACACTAGCTCCAAGGTCTTGTCTCCTGGTCAACCAATCACGAACCCAAATCTTCCTGCTTTTTTTCTTCTTTCTATTTCTCAAAACGTTGGTGATGCATTGTATCGCCACCAAAAGAATTATTTTATTGAGCTCTAGGCGGAAAGCTACGTCGTCCATCGTTCGTGGCAGAGAGCACGCTACTAAATGGCATGTGTATTCGGAGTATTTGCTTTGAGCATGCTTATTCGTGAGTATGCTCAAAATTAGCATGCTTATTTGTAGCAAATGTGAACAGTGCATAAGCACGCTCAAACCAAGCATGCTCATAAGCACACTTTTAAGCATGCTATTATAGAGCATGTGTATCAGTACCTTTAGGGTGAATCAAGAAAATGCTGCGATATACCCACTAATTTTAACTGGTGAAAAGTATTTAGTAGCGGTAGTAAAGATCAAGATAATGTTCAGGCAAATTGTGTTAAATGTAAAGCCACCATCAAGGGTAGTTTAAAGGCTACAAGCAACTTCAGATTGCATTTAAAGGTAAGTCAAACCCGTTATGTTACATAGGTTATGAAATTATTCTTTACTTGTATTATATTATACAATACATAACTCTGCCGAGAGCTCGGGATCGTGATTGCTGTTCTGTCAAAAAGCCCCTAATAAGAATCTGATAAGAATAGGAAGGGGTTGCTCAATTATTTTTACTTATTTTCATAGCTTGTTGAGCAATGCAATTTATTTTTTTATTTTTTTCAGAGAAAGCACCCTGATGTTCTGATTGAATATGAAAACAGCAAAGTAAATCAACGTGTTTCTGGCAAAAGAACATTGCCATTAAAAATTGAAGAAAGAGTGAAACAAACTAAACTTGATTTTAAGTTGCAAAATGAAAATGAATGTCAGAAAAAACTTGATAAAAACATTATGAATTATATTGTACAGAGTATGAAACCTTTGAGTACTGTAGATGACCCTCATTTTGTAAAGATTTTTACTGACTTTCCACAAAAGTTAAATGTAATGTCAAGAAGAACATTAGGAAGGAAAATTGAAATGAGTCAAAAAGAAATTATGGAAAAACTCATATCCATTTTGAGTAATGTGGAGTACATATCAACCACTGCAGATATTTGGTCAACTAAAACTAGGAGTTTCCTTGGTGTAACTGCACACTGGGTAATAATAATAATATTTCACATGTGTATTCTTTATTCATGTCATGATTAAAGACGATTTTGATTAAATCAGAATTTGTTGTCATTGTATAAACATTTAATTTTTGTAGAAATTGGAGCAGTGATTAAACATTATTTTTATTTCAGATTGATACAACTTCGTTGGAATGTATGAGTTGTGTATTATCTTTTAACCGCTTTAAAGGATCCCATACTTATGACAAGATTGCAGAAATGTTATTTGAAATCCAGTCTTCTTTCAAATTAAAACATGAACAAGTGGTATCAACTACTACTGACAATGGGTCAAATTTCGTGAAGGCTTTCCGAGAATTTGGTTATAATGATTATGTGCCAGATTTTTCTGAAAATGTGGAAGGTAAAAAAAATACTTTGTTTATTAATTTTATATTATAATTAAGATAATTCAACTCTGAATGATACTAATTTGACTTCTAAAAATTGTAGAATGTTAATTAGACTTCTTAAAAATTTTAATTTTGTTTAAGAAATATTTTTTTTTAGATACTGTTGAAGCTGTAGAAGAAATAGTGGAATCAACATCTACCTCTAATGTTTTATATGAGGATGTATTGTTACCAGTAAATACAACAGAAGATGAAACCAGAGAGTTGTGTTTGCCGAGGCACCTCCGATGTGCCAGCCACACATTAAGTCTTTTGGCTACTACAGACATGAATAATTTCATAAAAAAATCTCGTATTAGCAGGATTCACTATTCAGCAGTTGCTAAATGTACTTTGCTATGGAATATGTCCAGAAGGCCCAAATCGGCTGAAGTCATAAAAGACTGTCTTGGACATCAATTAATATATCCATGTCCCACAAGATGGAACTCTCTTTACGATTCTATAGTGCAGCTCATAAAAAGTAAATCCAGATTAAATGAATTATTTGATATGTTGGGCAAGACTAACACTTTCTCGGCCATAGAACTGGAATACTTAGAGGAGTTCATTGTAGTATTGAAACCAATTGCTTCAGCTTTAGATTACATTCAGGGCAATAATTGTTATTATGGAAAACTTCTGCCTACTTTAATGTCTGTAAGAACCAGATTAGATCGGTTGCAGAGTAGCAATTTGAGGCATTTTACTGCTATTGTACTACAACTAAAAGACAGTTTAGAAAAAAGATTTGATAAGTTTTTCACACTGTCACCTGAAATAAATGGAGCTATATTGGCAGCATGCTACCACCCTAGTTACAAAATGCGTTGGTTGCCAGATAGCACCACAACAGATGAGAGACAAAGAATTCAAAATCTTGCAATTCATGCCTTGGAGGCAAATTACAAAAAAGGTGAATTAACGCCTGGACCTGGTGGAAGCAGCAGGAGGAGTAGCACTACTAGTAAAGATGATGATGATTTTATTGTTTTTGTGAACAGTGCTAGTGACCAACCACAGACATCAAAAATGGAGTTAGAGTTAGTCAGCTTCCTAAATGACAAAAGCAAAGAACTTACCATTCTTGAGCACTATCCAAATATAAAAAAAGTTTTTATACAGTTCAACACAAGTTTGTGCTCATCAGGACCAGTAGAAAGATTGTTTTCTTTAGCAGGATTTATGCATTCCCCCACAAGAAGCTGTTTATCAGATGGAACATTCAAAAGTCTAGTGTTCTTGAAAGGAAATTCTTCTTTTACCGTTTAATAGGCTGGGTAATCCAGCCCATAAATCAGTAAAAGAAAAATTTAAGTACTTACTCATTCATTTCGACGATGTACGGTCTGTATTGTATCTAGAACTTATGCCATATTCGGGTTCACTGATGTTTGACCAAAAAATTATTGACAAATGTTCATTTGACAAACAACGTTTCACCAAATGATCATTTGGCAAACGAGACATTTGACAAAAGTATCATCTTACAAAAACTCACTTAGCAATTGATCAATTAGCAAACACTACACATGGTAAATGTGTTAAATAATAAAATGTCAATTGACCTTTTTCCATTTCACCAAATAATATGTTTCGCAAATTAAGCATTTGTCCAAATGTCAACTAAAGGACCCATATTTGGTTATGTAACATTTTGCATTCAACATTAGTTTCCCTATTTCTGGGCAGAAAAAAAAACAACCTCGAAGGCCAAGGCGGGAGCTTTGCTCCCGCCTTGGCCTTCTAACCTAACCTATCCTTATCGGTTCTGCCCTGATTCGTCTTTGTGCAAATAATACATTGTACCAAACGTTTTTAGACCAATAGTAGTTTTGTCTGATAACTCAGTTGTTTAATGTTCAGTTTATCAATTAATCATTTATAAAATGTAAATTTAACTGTTGATCATTTGGAAAAGTAAATCATTTGTAAAATGACTATTAGTAAAATGATCAAGTGACGAAACATTTTTTTGTAAAACGTTGTTTGTCAAGTGTCATTTTGTCAAATGACTTTTGGTCAAACGGCAGGACACCCATATTCGACTAGGGTGGTCACAAAAAATTATAGGCTGTGAAAGTATTTTGTAATTTGTATTTTGTATTTTAAATAAAAATGGTTAAAATACTATATTTTGTATTTTGTATTTCAAATACACAACTTAAAAATATTTTGTATTTCGTATTTTAAATACAACACAAGAAAGTATTTTGTAATTTGTATTTTAATTACAGCCAAGTATGTATTTTGCCCAGCCCTGGATACACCACCTCAGGTTAACAGAGTAACTAAGAGGGGTAGGGTAATAAAAAGGCCAGTACGCTACGATGAATAATTTTTATTATATTTTTATGTATAAACACTGTAACAACCTAACAAGGGTGTCGCTATGGTGCGAACAAGGCGGATTAATTCAAAATATATAAATAGCTTGTGGTGTGTTACGGCATTATGTTAGTCAGTAAGTGCTATTGCGCAACTAAGTATTATTGTAAGAATAACAGGCGAAATTTTGTAGGTTTTAGCAATGTAAGTATATATTTATCGGGGGCACCTATGACTAAGCAATAACGCACACGGGTGAGTGTTGATACGCTCAGTCTAGTGCATTCCATTTTATTCACTGCATCCAGTAAGCAGCATTACTTACGCTATAATTTTTATCATTTCTATATTGGTGAACTACATTGGAGGTTACAATGGGATATGGACAAAGTAAACCGGAAGATCACAGTTCCCATAACGCAATTGCCATTGCACAAGTAGAAACTATATGAAATCAGGTGGAAGCAAAATTAAATTACATGGTCATAGGTTTGCTCGTGCTAGGAATCGTGTTACTTATGTTGAGCTGCTACTGGATGAGAACAAGGTGCATGAAGGGCGCGAAGTCATGGGTGCGGAAGACTGTTGTTGAATTACCAACTACTACGCCGAAACAGCCAACCATTTATTAATTCGTTAGTGTACCTAACATAGAAGCATAGTGTTAATTGTATTAGTTATAGGAACAAGGGCCGGCCAGTAAGCGAACCTGATATATTGTACGGTGCCACTGTGTATTTTTATATGGAACGCTGATTAAGCGTCTGGCCGAGTTCCTGCTTATGAATAGTCGACACTAAACAATCCTTGCTTTGTATAAGGTTCCGCAGCGTGCTACTTAAGAATTGTAAAGTATTTTAGTGATAGTTTTTTATAATGTATTTTTCCTTACTTTCAGTAAGGGGGGGGAGTGATGTAGGGACACATTGTTGCAGTATGCGTAGTCAGCTCATATTCAAGTACGCCGGCACCGGTATATGAGTTGACGCAGCAAATACAGACCGCCGCCCGGCTGGGCGCGGGTTCGAGGCCAGTCCCGTCACGGCATCACTCCAGATAGTACACATTTTATTGTACCGGGTTATATACGGTCTTGTGTGTGGAAATAAACATTTTATATTCACAAAGGTTTTTATTTGTGAAGGCATCCAAGGAAGAATCCCCTAAACACGCAATAAAAAGTTTTTATCTCAATATCATCGACATTTTATCATTGTCGACGTAAGCTAACGTGGTGGCATCGGTTACATTGCATTATCCATTTTTGACAACGATATATGATAAACGTCATATTTTATCGATTTTGCTTAATATACCGCCACTTTAGATCGACTTTTGACATCTCAATTCGATAAGTTTATACGAGTGCCGTGTTGGTGACGATAAGACATTAATCTTGAAAAAAACTTAAATTTATGCGTGAATATTGGTTTTGTATTGTTTCACTTATCAAAAAAAGCCGTCGTTACTTACAATAAAGGTGTTTAACATTATATTATTATGGGTAATCATCAGAGATCGGAATAGGTAGAGCTAAATTGCCTAAACTTGATGCATGTTCATTCAATAATGTATTCCCATCTCTCTCACGCATGAATGAATATGCGTCAAGTTTAGGCAAATTAGCTCTACCTATTCCGATCTCTGGTAATCATTGTTTGTACAATGTCAAGTGGGTCTTTGTCGTCTCCCACTGCAAGCCGAAAAAGAAATAAGAAACTGCTGTGCAGGGCGATAATTGATACTCCCAAACCCTTTGAGCTTCAGGAGGAAGAGTTTCGACATAATATACAGAGGTGTAAGGAGATAGCACAGCATTTATGTGCCGAATTCGAATTACACCTCCAGCCGCACAATAATGACGAATTACCCGTGTAAATAAAATTAACGTAGGTAATATTTATTATTTACTACACTGAAAAAAAAATCTGGTTACTGCAACGAGAATTCAGTAGGAACTACAATTTTTTTCGTAGTATATGTGACAACTCTACAGATAGTAAACTATACGATTCACTTCTTGTAAATGTTAATTGTACGGGTAAATATGTATATAGTATATACAACAATGCACATAGTAAATATTAGAAATCGAATTGTAACCGGTGAAGAATATGATTGTGCTTATAGCTATAGCCTTTGTTATCCGTTACCAAAAAAATGTTATATCTACCATACTGCAATGTAACGTATACTATACTGTGTTACTACTACATTATTTTCTAGTATTTGCTACATTACTTTTTAGTAGCCACTACATAATTTCAGTAGTTTCTATTATTTATCTTGTAATGTGTATTGTATTGTATCGTAGTATCTATTATATTTTTTGTAATGTATATTGTATTGTATCGTAGTGTCTACTATTTTATTTTGTAATGTATATTGTATTATATTGTAGTATCTATTATATTTTTGTAATGTATATTGTATCGTATCGTAGTGTCTACTATATTATTTTGTAATGTATATTGTATTATATTGTAGTATCTACTATATTATTTTGTAATGTATATTGTATTATATTGTAGTATCTACTATATTATTTTGTAATGTATATTGTATTAATCGTAGTATCTACTATATTGTATTATGTCGTACTAAATTATTTGTAGTGTGTACAGTTAACATCATATTTAGAGGGGGCAATCAACGTAGCCAAATATTTCGCGACACATCTTTATTATTATAGAAATAAAAATGTGTTATGAACTATTTGGCCACTTTGGTTCCTCACATCTATTTGATACTGACTGTATACACTCCAAATAATTTAGTAGATACTACGACACAATACAATAGATTAATTAGTAGTTTATTCTGCAGATTATAAAATACTAAAGTTGACTGTGAAAATAAACATATTTTAATGATTTAATGAAAAAAAAACATAGTAGATGTGGGTGCATCTTCTACACAAATCTGATATTTTGTCATAAATGGCATTACTAATTATAAATATTGTTTAAAGACAGATAAAAGTATTTTACAATTCGAATAATAAATATGCATTGCATACAAGAAGCACCTCTATGAACTACAAAATAATTACTTGGGTTTGAAAACTTAATAATGGAATAAAAAACTTAAAATACCATCATAATTGTATTTTGTACTTGGACTTAAATCTATCTTAAACATTAACAATTATCATTAATATCAATAACGCCTACCACACGTAAAGATCGGACCACGGGAAACACCTCGCGCCATTTCAACCCGCGCCGCGTTCAGAACCGAACAGATAAATGCATTTCTAAATACAAATTTCTTCTTTTGGAACGCGGGTAGGAATAGTGCGGATGATCCCCGCAGTCCAAACCGTACCGTGTACAGACCGCTAATGTCTATAACAAAAACAATATGTACCTATGTCTAATAAAGAATTTGTTAAATATCTAATGTTATTTATACATAACCTTTTGGTATTGAGTGTATCATACGTGTGCTAACTCTCTACGGATTTGATATCGATAAATAACATATCGATATGTGCTATGAAAGAGTCTTATAAAAGGTGAGGAAATTTCAATAACCAGCATGAATTAGAAATCGTAGAAGAGTCCTTTTAAGAGATCGTTTAGCAATTTAACGCGGTTACATAAACAAATATCTGCTAATGGCTAAAGAGCTTAAACGACAAATGGTCTAACTGACGTCACAGATTCACACAAAACCTCAATCTATGGAAGCAAATAGGTACAAGGTGATAGCATCCCACAACAAGAGCAGCCACAGGTACCTATTTACTTCAGTATTTACTTACATAATTACCTATCAATTTAAGAAATTATTTGTGTAAGTACTGTACTGACCCCATCTCGAGTCAAACCTTCAAGCAAGAATTAAATTGTCTTTGGTATTTGACTGGTTAGAAAACGGCGAGGGAGAGTGTTGGGGGTTGCTAGGAAACGGTTGGTGGTTGACGGGAGTGATCGTCGGGCTTGAAAAAAATGTTTTTCTTAAGATTTTTATTTGCTTTTCTTTAAAATAATAGTGTCGTATCTACAAAATTTCCCTTTTAAAATTAATAATGTGCCGAGTGTTTAATGGAAAATCTTATGGAAAGCTGATCTAAAGGATTATTGCGAGGAAACGTTAGAAGGTTCTCGTAAGTTCATGTAGACAAAGTCTACTTAAAAAGGTAAATATTGTAGTCCTACCGTTGTTGGAAACACTTATCTATAAGAAATCATGTTCACGAATAGTTTGGGTTATGGTTTGAGAACAAGAAAATCGAATTAGTGATTTCTCATAGGTATTTTAATCTTTCGTAAATGTCCTATTATTTAGAATAGGGAAGCTTGGGAATGAGTGTTCTAGTTGAGGATCTGAAAGACGAATGGAAGGGGATGGTCGCTGTTTAGAAGGGGTTCCGTATGGTGTTTAATTTATTGTGAATGTTTGTTGTGTTTCAAGGTATAGTAATAGAGTAAGGAAAACTTTCGTAGTACAGGGAAACCTTAGTTGCATATTTAACCTTTTATTTTAATACATTTCACGCGGGAGCATGATCCTGAGAGCTCCGTCGCTTACTACGAGGGCTTCTAAGCGGTTTGGTGTCGCTGTCGTGAGAGTTCGGTTTGCGGCTGCGCGGCCTTGACATCTCGTCGGGACCCGAAGCTAAGTGTTGTCTTTTAGTGGTTACTCGATGGGTGCATCGTTGCACTTAGGGTAGTAATGCAGCTGGTTACGAATGACATTTGATGTCGTCATTTTCAAAATATTTTGAATTATGGAAGATGTCATTGCAATTTTGACAACAAGGCTATTAGATCATTCGTAGCAAAGCTGTCCTTGTTAGAACATGTTTATTTGAATTTTTTTCTTTGATTTTGATTTTTTTTTATTTACGAATATTTTCAAAATGTTTTGAGTTTCCAAATTTTATATTTTTTGGAAGGAACAATTTATTTAAAAAACAGAACAATTTTTAAAAAATAAATTCTTAGAAGCAAATCATATTGAATTTAAAAGTGATATACGCTGGTCGTCGGAAAACCAAACTAGTGATAAATTTCTTTGAATTATTTCACGGGATTTTAATTCTATTGCGAAACTAATAATTATTTAAAGGTAAATAATTTTATTGTTCATTTGATATTATTTTATAAATGTTTTTAATCAAGGGAATTCAAAGGTTTATTAATAATTCAGGACTGATCTAATTCTTTTGGATCTTGTGTACCTTTTAGGACTCCATGTCTAATCTTCAGTTTATTGGAAGAACTTTTCTAAATTTTCCCATGCTGTTTGGCTAAGATTATTTAGTTCTCTTTCGGCTCTTATATTGGGGTTTACAGTTTTGCTTGTGTCCTGGCAATTTAAATTACAATTTATCTTTACCTTTCTCGTTTAATGCATCGGATATTATACATGTTTCTATTCGAGTCGAAGAGGGTTTAGTGTCTTGGTGAAAGTTATCAGCGGGTCACAGACGTCGATGACATCTTACCGCCACTAAACATCTTGGATTAAAATAGCAAGCAGAGACACTACACACCGTATGACCAGTATCCATACAGACTGCACAGACTGCTTCAGTGTGTTAAAGGTTCAAGGTTAATAGCTTCAAAATTTATCTTGGGGAACCGGGGGTCGGATTTGAGTTGCGTCAAGAGTCGATCTCACCTCTGGTCGAAAGACGTTAGTTAGTTGAGGTGACTTGCTGGCTTGGTTTTTATGATCTCATGTCAGCAAGGATGCCTGCGAGTTTAGCTCGGCAACTGCTTTCTACTCCCGGCTCTCATGTCGGTTCGTGGGGACTCGACTAAGCGAAGCGAAAGCTGAGCGTGTGATATCGGGTGCCTTGACGGATTCGAAGGGGAGGAGACCTCCAACATTCTGGGTTTACTTTGATACCTGTCACACTGGATTGCAGAAAACACACACATTCCGTCGTCCTAAATATCCGAGGACACAAGAGGGGTAGTTTAGGTCAATAGTCTCTCCATCTAAATTATTAGGAGAATAAATAAAATCCTGTCTCTTGGAGTGACTATAATTTGTCGGGCCCTCTGCTCTCTTGGTTACGAGGACTTACCTAGACTGACTTGGCGACGTAATGGAAGCTCTCCCCAGACAAGTTCGAGACAGGCTGGCGGAGTGTGACCAGCCTGGAGTCGAGCACACGAGCAAGAGCGGGGAGGGGCTCTGCTTTTACCAGATCACAAAACTTGTCGAATTTCCATAAACTGAAGTTCCCTAGTCGTTTCTTTTCTTCAACTAATACAATTATTTGAATTCCCTTATTCTTGAATTTCTCTTTAATCAGAAGAATCTGTTATCCCTCATTCTCGCCATAGGAATCATGGGTTACTAAAACATTTAAAAAACCACACAACGTAACTACCACTATTTCGATTGGCAAATATCTTTTGTCTACCGGTCCGCCAAACAGATTAAATAAATTAATTTTTTTTTTTTTATATTTTATAAGGCCTGCCCCTTGGGGACAGCACAATTGGTGCCGCGTGACCAGGATTCTAGGGTATTAAGCAGATTGAGGGGAAGAGATATTGTGAATTAAGGGAGAGGCATTACTTTCGTTTCTCGAGATTTATGAATAGTGCAATTTGTAGGTTGAGGCACTTCACTAATCGGCTAATAAAACTTGGTCAAATTTTGGTAGATGTGGTTTTGGGGATGAGAATAGAGTTCAGAATAAGGAAGTTAAGTTGAATTTAGATGCTTTTCCAAATTTTTCCCCAAGTTTATTAGATCGGCCACGTGTTTCTGAATTTTTACAAACTTTTGTTGCGGCATCCTTGTTTGATGAAGAGGTATGTTTTGATGAGGGTTCTCGCAAGGTTAGAGCGGAGATTGTTATTGAGATATTAGGGAATACAATAAATGGGTTGATAGATACTGGGAGTGAAGTGAGTTGTATTTCAGAAGAGCTTTATGAATCTTTACAAATTACTAAAGATACAAGGTTTCCATCATTACCAGTGAAACCTATACAGATTAGAGGAGCAGTAGGGCAGAAAAGTTTGAAAATACAGCAGCTAACATCTGTTGAGTTAAAAATTCAGGGGATAAGTTTCGATACTGGATTGTTGGTAGTTCCAAAATTGACAGTACCGGTGATATTAGGCTTTGACTGGTTACTTTCCCATGATGCTGTTATTAATTTGCGAGATCCTAAGTCTTTAATTCTGTCGGGTAATGGGGAAGAAGTTAGTGTACCGTTTATTGATGAAGGTCAAGAGAGTGTAAATGTTAGAACTCTACGAGTCGGTCAGGTTGATAAAAGGGATTCCACTGTGAAGAGTGAGGATTTTCTGGATAGACTTAATGTGGGAGTAAAATTGACTGATAGTATGAGGATGGATTTAAAGCAAGTTTTAGAGAGTCATAAGATAGTATTCACGAAGCAAATTGGTAGGGCAAATTGTTATGTTCATCATATAGAAATGTCTGAACACACTCCGCGAATAAATAGATCCTATCCGATTCCGTATGCTTATCGTAATAAGATTGATGAAAAATTAAATGAGATGGTAGAGTTGGGGATTATTTCTAGAGGGGCAACTCCTTATAGTAGTCCTTTAACATATGCAAGCAAACCTGATGGGTCTATTCGTATTTTACTTGATGCTAGAGAAATTAACAAATACATGGTGGCAGAGTCAGAGGCTCCACCAATGCAGATAGATGTTTTAAATGCATTTCATGGTGTAAAATTTATAACTATCGTAGATTTAAACAATGCGTATTTTCAAATTCCTATATCAAAAGAGAGTAGGCAGTATACCGGGTTTACTGTGAATGGGAGGTCCTATATGTATAATGTTTTGCCACAAGGTCTGAAGACGTCTGTGGGAAGTTTTAGTCGGGCGATGGATGTAGTGTTGGGGCCAGGAGTTAGAAGTTTTTGTGTAAATTACTTAGATGATTTGGCAATATTAACGAAAGGGAGTTGGGAAGAACATTTGGAGCAATTAGACAAGGTCCTAGAACGATTAGAGAATGCGGGTTTGACTTGTAATTTAGAGAAGTGTAAGTTTGCTTGTCGGGAAGTGAAAATGCTAGGACATATAGTTTCTACAGAAGGGATTCAGACTGATCCAAATAAAGTCAAGTCGATTCAAGAGTTTCCAACTCTGAAAAAGGTGAAGCATGTGCGAGCATTTTTAGGGTTATGTAATTACTACCGGAGATTTATTCCAAATTATAGTACTTTGATTATACCTTTGACAAGATTGTTAAAAAAGGAACAAGTTTGGTATTGGGATGAGGAGTTAGATACGGCATTTAAGAAATTGAAACAGGAGTTTTCTACAACTATTATGTTGTCACATCCAGATGTGAATAAAGTTTATTATTTGCAGACGGATAGTTCAGGGGTAGGAATTGCGGGAGAGTTATATCAATATGACGATGAGGGTAATAAACGGATTTTGAGTTTTTGTGGAAGGTCGTTGAGAGGATCAGAATTGAGGTGGACAGTTACAGAACAAGAATTTTGGGCAGTAATTTATGGGGTTAAGAAGTTTGAGACTTATTTAAGGGGGGCGGAATTAATTATTAGGACTGATCATAAAGCTTTAGTGTTTGTAAAGAACATTAAATTATTTAACAGTCGGATTACAAGATGGATATTGTATTTAGAACAGTTTAATTACACAATAGAGCATGTTAGGGGGGTCGAAAATGGGGGAGTGGACGTTTTGTCTAGATTTCCAAGGGATGGGGACATTCAAGAAGGGAAAACTTGGAGTCCATCGATAATGTATATGGGGGTGCAGAATAATACTGAATTAGAATCTAAATTAGAACAGATGGTTCAGTTTCAGGATATGGATAATGTAGCAAAAGGCATTAAGGAACGCGTGCTAGGGCAAGTGGAAGGAGGAAGTCGATTGTCCAGAATAGCGATGCGTTGTTCAGTTGTCGATGGTGTGCTTTATTTTAGAAAACATGTCAATGATGTTGAAGTTTTATATTTACCAGAAGCTTTGCAAGCTGAGGTGTGTAGACAAGTTCATTTGGAGTTAGGGCATTTGGGGATTTATAAAATGATGAAATATCTAAAACAAAGATTTTATTGGCTTGGAATGAAGAGAATGGTAGAGAAGTTTGTTAGGTGTTGTCATATTTGCCAATTATCCAAAGTGGATAATGTTAAGTATGTGGGGGCGTGTAATTCTATTGTAACGGAGAATCCAGGGGATTTAGTTATGGCAGACCTTTATGGACCCTTACCAGCGTCTAGGGGGGGAATAACATACATATTCGTAATACAAGATTCTTTTACTAAATACATTAAATTATATGGGTTGAGGGTGGCAACAGCGAAAGGGGTTGTGGTTAGGATGCAAAATTTTGCATTAACAATAAAGCCGAAAGCTGTAATGACTGATAATGGAAAACAATTTATAGGGAATACATGGAAATTAGGACTACGGAATATGGGAGTTAGGGCTATATATACAACTATTAGGAACCCTAGGCCAAATACGACGGAACGTGTTAATAAAGAGTTGGGAAAATTCTTTAGGATTTATTGTCATGAAAGGCATAGAAATTGGGGTTTATGGTTAGAGAAGATTGAGGAGTTGTATAACAATACATTTCATTTAAGTACGGGGTTTACACCTAATGAAGTTCTTTTTGGTAGTGTGACTCATTTATCAATAGATACCCATTTGCCTTATCTTGTACGCAATAGGGATATAGGAGAGATTCGGGAGCAAGCTAGGGTTAATTTACAATTGGCTAGTCAACAGAGAAAGACTAGGTTTGATTTAACTCGTAAATTAATTCAGTATCAGGTTGGAGATTTGGTTAAGTTGCGAAGATTGAATAAGTCTGACTCTATGAGTGGAGTTACTCGGAAGTTTGATTTAACTTATGAAGGTCCATACAGGGTAGCAGCAAGACAGTTTGATAATGTTTATGTTTTGGTACACCCCGAAACTTTGCAAGAGAAGGGGATGTTCAATGCAATACATTTAGCACGATATTATGTTTAATCAGGAAAATGAAGTTAGAAGTTGGGGAATTAGAAATTTTATAGGGACGTTGATGTCGGTTATGAATTTCCATGCAGAAACATTAGTGAGTGTTATGTGGGGTAGGATTAATTCGGAGTAATTTTGCTTTGGAATATATTTGAGTATTAGATTATATGGTATTTGGTGTTTAGTTCAATATTATAAGGCTTTGGAAATATTAATAAAGTATTTGCTTACTGGCTAGTGGTTTTGAATTCATATTTGGTAATGGAGGTTTAATTTAGGAGAGGGGGGGGAAAGATGTAGCATAGGGGAAAAAGGATTGGGGGGGGGGAAGAAAGATAAAATAAGTTAGGGGACTCCTTAAATAGTTTTGGGGTTCAGTTGGTGAATTGGTTTTGAAATTTAACTCTTGTTTGGGATTGATTGGAGACAAGGAGTTGGAATAAGAAGGTTAAATCTTGGCTCCGTTGAATATCGTCAAGATTTAGGGGGGGATTGTACTGACCCCATCTCGAGTCAAACCTTCAAGCAAGAATTAAATTGTCTTTGGTATTTGACTGGTTAGAAAACGGCGAGGGAGAGTGTTGGGGGTTGCTAGGAAACGGTTGGTGGTTGACGGGAGTGATCGTCGGGCTTGAAAAAAATGTTTTTCTTAAGATTTTTATTTGCTTTTCTTTAAAATAATAGTGTCGTATCTACAAAATTTCCCTTTTAAAATTAATAATGTGCCGAGTGTTTAATGGAAAATCTTATGGAAAGCTGATCTAAAGGATTATTGCGAGGAAACGTTAGAAGGTTCTCGTAAGTTCATGTAGACAAAGTCTACTTAAAAAGGTAAATATTGTAGTCCTACCGTTGTTGGAAACACTTATCTATAAGAAATCATGTTCACGAATAGTTTGGGTTATGGTTTGAGAACAAGAAAATCGAATTAGTGATTTCTCATAGGTATTTTAATCTTTCGTAAATGTCCTATTATTTAGAATAGGGAAGCTTGGGAATGAGTGTTCTAGTTGAGGATCTGAAAGACGAATGGAAGGGGATGGTCGCTGTTTAGAAGGGGTTCCGTATGGTGTTTAATTTATTGTGAATGTTTGTTGTGTTTCAAGGTATAGTAATAGAGTAAGGAAAACTTTCGTAGTACAGGGAAACCTTAGTTGCATATTTAACCTTTTATTTTAATACATTTCACGCGGGAGCATGATCCTGAGAGCTCCGTCGCTTACTACGAGGGCTTCTAAGCGGTTTGGTGTCGCTGTCGTGAGAGTTCGGTTTGCGGCTGCGCGGCCTTGACATCTCGTCGGGACCCGAAGCTAAGTGTTGTCTTTTAGTGGTTACTCGATGGGTGCATCGTTGCACTTAGGGTAGTAATGCAGCTGGTTACGAATGACATTTGATGTCGTCATTTTCAAAATATTTTGAATTATGGAAGATGTCATTGCAATTTTGACAACAAGGCTATTAGATCATTCGTAGCAAAGCTGTCCTTGTTAGAACATGTTTATTTGAATATTTTTCTTTGATTTTGATTTTTTTTTATTTACGAATATTTTCAAAATGTTTTGAGTTTCGAAATTTTATATTTTTTGGAAGGAACAATTTATTTAAAAAACAGAACAATTTTTAAAAAATAAATTCTTAGAAGCAAATCATATTGAATTTAAAAGTGATATACGCTGGTCGTCGGAAAACCAAACTAGTGATAAATTTCTTTGAATTATTTCACGGGATTTTAATTCTATTGCGAAACTAATAATTATTTAAAGGTAAATAATTTTATTGTTCATTTGATATTCTTTTATAAATGTTTTTAATCAAGGGAATTCAAAGGTTTATTAATAATTCAGGACTGATCTAATTCTTTTGGATCTTGTGTACCTTTTAGGACTCCATGTCTAATCTTCAGTTTATTGGAAGAACTTTTCTAAATTTTCCCATGCTGTTTGGCTAAGATTATTTAGTTCTCTTTCGGCTCTTATATTGGGGTTTACAGTTTTGCTTGTGTCCTGGCAATTTAAATTACAATTTATCTTTACCTTTCTCGTTTAATGCATCGGATATTATACATGTTTCTATTCGAGTCGAAGAGGGTTTAGTGTCTTGGTGAAAGTTATCAGCGGGTCACAGACGTCGATGACATCTTACCGCCACTAAACATCTTGGATTAAAATAGCAAGCAGAGACACTACACACCGTATGACCAGTATCCATACAGACTGCACAGACTGCTTCAGTGTGTTAAAGGTTCAAGGTTAATAGCTTCAAAATTTATCTTGGGGAACCGGGGGTCGGATTTGAGTTGCGTCAAGAGTCGATCTCACCTCTGGTCGAAAGACGTTAGTTAGTTGAGGTGACTTGCTGGCTTGGTTTTTATGATCTCATGTCAGCAAGGATGCCTGCGAGTTTAGCTCGGCAACTGCTTTCTACTCCCGGCTCTCATGTCGGTTCGTGGGGACTCGACTAAGCGAAGCGAAAGCTGAGCGTGTGATATCGGGTGCCTTGACGGATTCGAAGGGGAGGAGACCTCCAACATTCTGGGTTTACTTTGATACCTGTCACACTGGATTGCAGAAAACACACACATTCCGTCGTCCTAAATATCCGAGGACACAAGAGGGGTAGTTTAGGTCAATAGTCTCTCCATCTAAATTATTAGGAGAATAAATAAAATCCTGTCTCTTGGAGTGACTATAATTTGTCGGGCCCTCTGCTCTCTTGGTTACGAGGACTTACCTAGACTGACTTGGCGACGTAATGGAAGCTCTCCCCAGACAAGTTCGAGACAGGCTGGCGGAGTGTGACCAGCCTGGAGTCGAGCACACGAGCAAGAGCGGGGAGGGGCTCTGCTTTTACCAGATCACAAAACTTGTCGAATTTCCATAAACTGAAGTTCCCTAGTCGTTTCTTTTCTTCAACTAATACAATTATTTGAATTCCCTTATTCTTGAATTTCTCTTTAATCAGAAGAATCTGTTATCCCTCATTCTCGCCATAGGAATCATGGGTTACTAAAACATTTAAAAAACCACACAACGTAACTACCACTATTTCGATTGGCAAATATCTTTTGTCTACCGGTCCGCCAAACAGATTAAATAATTTTTTTTTTTTTTTTTTATATTTTATAAGGCCTGCCCCTTGGGGACAGCACAGTACCTATAATGGTATTTTTAATTGTCAAGTTTATTCACAAAATTTGAATTTAGAACTAAATCGTTATTGAATTGCTTTTCAGGATACAGTATATGTTGATGTGTTGAATGAGAAACATCGAAACCCACCACCCTTAAACAATTATGAAAATGAAGTGTTCACAGTGACAAGCACAGATGTTATACTTAGTGACACACAGGTGGATCTACCTTTAGCGGATGTGTCTAACATCGAGCCATCAAGTGAGGTTTACAGCTTGGATTGTATATCGCCTTCCACGGCTTCTACCACCGCCACTAACGTGACGACAAATCCTTCATCAAAAGTAAGAGTTGCAAACAAAATGACGTCATTCCGTTCATTTGGCGTTTAAGCTCTTTAGCAATTAGCAGACATTTGTTTATTTAATTTCTCAGTAAACAAAGAACAAAAATAATTTAAAAAAATAGTACTTATGCTTTTGAGACAAACCTCTATAAGCATGATATTCTTCAGTACACCTTTATAAAAAATCCTGTTGTCAATTTTCACATGTTACAAATTATACTTAACTTACTTACTTACTTGTTGTTTTTTTTGTATTATATTCATAATACTACATCCAAAAATTAAATAGTCTTTGTTATTTATACAGGAGATCTTAGAACAATTTTAGTTCTATTGTTAGACTTATTGATATAGTATTTGGCATATAGCAATCAATTGAGTTATAATTATAAAAACTAATATAATATTATCAGTAGACCCCGTTATCAATTGCTCAGTTTGTGGTCAAACGTCACAATAGGGTAGTCTGGGGACTAAATGGAACGGTGTTAATACACGACATAAATTAAACTATAATAATAAATTACTTGCAAGTCAATTGTCAATTGATTAATTTATCAATGATTTAGCAACGTTGTTTTTTCGTTAACTGAGTATTTGTACCAGATCAGAAGTTGTTCTAAATTACTAAACCTTTGTAATGATAAAGTTGTTCTAAACCACATTAAAAATAGATTCTGAAAGCTCTAATAAATCAAACTATTATAAGAGAGGCAAAAAGTACAATATTGAAAGCAAACATTGAAAGAGAATAAAATTTCATAAAAAAAACGCGTTTGCTTTTCACCATCTGTTTTGATAGTGGATAATTAATTCTGCACGAAAGAAGACGAAAGATGTATGAAAAGTTGAGATTTTTATTTTAAAAAAAAGGACGGATTTGCCACGTCGCGTAACGTTAACAATCTTAATGCAGGTCAAGAAATACAAATAAATCCAAGCAACCGTTACAAATCCTGCTTTGATAACCGCTAAATTAATCAATTGACAATTGACTTATAAGTAATTTATATCGTGAATGCCTGATTATAAAAAAAAAACCGTTGAACACCAATACACTAGGATGTAGTGTTAATGAACACCGTTCCATTTAGTCCCCAGACTACCCTATTGCGACGTTTGCCCCCAAACTGAGCAATTGATAACGGAGTCTAATTATCAGTGTAATCCACATCGTAACAATGAAGCCTGTCATCAAAAAACAGCGTGTCAAATAAACTTACTTTAAAAATAACAATTTTAGTTTCAAATATGATATAGATACACTTAATTATTACAAAGTTTCACATGTTACAAATTATCATAATATTCATAATACTACATTCAAAAATTAAATAGTCTTTGTTATTTATACAGGAGATCTTAGAACAATTTTAGTTCTATTGTTAGACGTTATTGACATAGTATTTGGAATATAGCAATAAATTGAGTTATAATTATAAAAACTAATATTATCAGTCAAATCCACATCGTAACAATGAAGCCTGTCATCAAAAAACAGTGTGTCAAATAAACTTACTTCAAAAATAACAGTTTTAGTTTCAAATATTATAAAGATACACTTAATTATTCCAAAGTTTGGTAAGAGGCCATCGCATATATCTAAAGTCATTGCAATATTTTTAGAGTATTTAATTCCTTTGATAGAAACCCAACTTACTTGGAATAGTGGCTGAGTCTGACATGTTAAGTTTAAAGATTGTTTTATTTTACGTGCAGTATTATCAGTTACCGTTTCTTTTTTTCCAAATTCTAAGAACTCATCTAGAGATCCTCTTATAAAGATGTCATTTAATTGTAACTGATGTTTGATTGCTAACGTTTTACATGGGTTTTTTCTGTTACTAGATACATTTGCAGTCAATTTCGATATGCGATGTTTTGCTTCATAACGCATTGACCATATTGACACTAAAGGACCAAACTTCCGTAACATATCACTATAATGCGTTAAAAAATGAAATTTTGGAGTTAAAAACTTTTTACTGTACATCAAATATAATTTATGATGTTCAGTAACTAAACATTGTAACAAATCACAGTTATCTTTGTGAACAGCATTAGCTGTAACTATATCAATTATTTTCATTAACACTATATATAACTCCCAAATATAATCACTGGAGGGTATAAAATCACCTATGAGTAGCCCAAAGTATCTAAGTAAACAAAGTATTTCTGACGCAGACATTTTAATTGTGTTTTTTTTTAACTGATCTAGCGTAATTGGCATAATAGGTTTGTTACATTCATCCGGACCATATTTAAAAGATTGTATCCTTTCATTCATAGTTTCCAATGAAAACAATTTTAATTCTGTTACATATGTGAGAATGATAAATGCTAAATCATATTTACATACACCCTCCAGCAAATCATGCATAACATCAACTCCTACATGATCAATTACTGAAAAACCATCAACATCATGCCAAATGCATGGTTCTTTAATTCCTGTCAAAGATACGTTTCCGATAGTAACATCTCTTAAATATTGTTCCTTGGTCCTCATCAGCTGCGGATCACATGACACTTAATATTTCATTTTTTCTTTGGATACTTTACACATTCTGCAAGGAAAGTTACAGGAAAACGATTCAGCAAAACCTATTATAGAATGAACACCCAAATTGTCACCCAGAATAATTGCTAATTCAAAAAATATCCTAGTATATGACCCTGAAACATTTATTATAATACCTTGGTTTCGAAGATAATTTAGTTCCGAAATTACTGGTGAAAAGGCAGCTTTATTGCCAAAGTATTGCTTGTCGGCAGAATGGAAAAGCGTCATTAGAAATATATTTTGTAATTTTGCTCTATAATGAGGTGGAAAGCAAAGAACTGTTACGTATGTAGCACCTAATTTATGAACGCCTGCATGGCTACCTAGGGGGATCCCAATTTCATAATCGTCGTAAAATAATGCCAGTGGTAAAACGATTTGTTCCTGATGAGAACACATTTTCTTTTGCCATGTACTTCCTTGCACAATGTTTTGTAAAATACCATCGCTTAAAGATTTTTTCACTTCGTCATAATATTTAAGAGTGTCTCTGAGTACATCTTTTAATTCAAAGAATTTTTGTAAAACTAATCTCAAAGGAATACACTGTCCTGTTAGGGGGGTCTGTACTAATGTTTGGGTTCTACACCCTATGGTATACTCAATAGGTAAAATATAAGTGCCATTCTTTTTAAAAAACTCAAGTCGTAAATGCTCGGAATGTAACTCTTTAAAACCTTTTTTTATTGAATCTAAATGATCATATATTTGTGTACAAAATTCTGAGGTTTGAGTTTGAGAAGTATTTGATAATATAGAGGTCACGGGATCCACAATAGAGCTATTAATAAAAATTTCCATATTGGACATAACAAATTGTACTACATTTCTTGGGATTAACGGATTAGCATACATGCTGGCCGTGAAATTAGAAAAATGATCCATGGTTGACATCAATACATTTGCCGTGTCTTGTTCTGTTACAGATACAGTATCGGAAACACTGCTATCATTCAAATTTGTTGGAGAGAGTAAATAGCTTGTGATTTCTCTTAAAGTATTGTTTGTAGCGCTACTATTAAATGTGTCATTACGGTCCTTCTTATGCTCAACTAAATTTGGCAAGTCTTGATGTGTTGCCAAATGTTTTTTGAATGAATTTAGTAAATAATATTTCCTATTACAGTTTGTTTCTTCACACTGGTAATAATCAACCTGAATATTTCTGTGAATTATTTTAATATGATTACACAAATCTTTTATATTTGGTAAAATCAACTTACATAAAAAACATTTAGGCATATTAATCAATTTCAATCCCCAGGTCTGATATTAAGGCATTGACGGAAACAAATTGTTTATCATATGGCGTCTGCAAATTAAACAAAGCTTTTTGGATGAATTGCCAAGTTGAGGAGCATTCAATCGGGTATCTACAACTTAATGCATGAAATATTTTGAAGCATACATCAACTGCATCGATGATTGAATGAAGCACGTAATATGTATTATTGACCACCACATAATAGTTATTAATTGCGGTATAGTTACGTCCAACAATTACAATAAAGGGTTGTAACGTCACATTCAATTTAAAGAATTTATCTCTCCTACTTGAAATTGTATTCTGTAGCTCACTTGTATCATAAATATGAGTGATGAAACCTTCACTGGATTCCTGTTTTGATGGACGCCAACTGTTTTTTTTCACTTTTGACAGGGGGTTACCTAGCAATAACGGCAGTACCATAAATGCTATAATCGTTTTTGCTTCCTTAGTTCTGATGTTTTCATCATCTGAAAACACACCATAACTATTACAGGCCTCATTTAAAAATAAAATTTATAGTTTGATTTTGCTACAACACAAATACATACATATAATTAAAATGGCTTTGAAAAGACCAATCCAATATTGACTTTTTACTTTTAGCTCTAACTCAAACATACAATGGATAGGCATATTTTTTAGCTTTTAGGGTTATATTTTTAATTATTGTAAGTACAGTCGACTTGCTAAATATTTATACTTTTTTTACTTGTGTATTTCAATGGTGCAAATGAGTATATAGGCCTCGTAAATAATCCTATGACATCGAGTAAACGGATACCACGATTGTTTCCAAAAGCTGTTTCGTAATATAAAGAATCTTATTAATAACTGATGTGTTTATTTCAAACAAATACAAAACTTTATTAGTGGGTAAATGATAAATGCCAAAGTGAAATCTTGAAGTATAAGCTAAAGAGATATTATAACCGCTCCAAGAAAATTAATTAAATAAATTATTCTTCAAAAATAAACTTTATCGTTTCTTCAATTATGTAAAATTAATTAAAACAATATAAAAAAACCGTCTTCAAAAACCCCTAAAACGCATGAAATAAAAACCTTTGTCTTCTAGTAGCCAAAAATACGAATATGAATACGAACTCCTCGGACAAATTAGGATGTCATAGGATTATTCACGAGGCCTGTACAAATTTATGGATTTCAGTTTATTAATAAGAAATATATACAATATCTAAAATGACCTCACCTTCAGGCAGATTTTCCAGTTCTTGAATGATCTTTTTGATTGTTTCGTCACGTTTAGCTTTTTGCTTTGCAAGGCTTAAAATATTGTCCTTGTGGAAACAAAATTTCTCATGTAACAAACATTCCTTGTCAGGATAAAGGGTTTTGAAGTCTTCTGTCAGTAGAGAATAACCAGCTGGATTTCTTAAGGCAGGGAATTCAGTCAGGTATTGTTCGATAGTTTTGTCACTACTGTTTAAACACTTTAGTCTGTGCGTGGCTGTTACTTGCCATTTATGCTGTACCATCTGCCATGGCTCAATCGAATTCTCAAGCCAGATTATGTGTTGTTGCACATCTAAAAATATAAATTAGTAAAATGAATAACTACTTAACTAAAATTGTACCTTAATTGCCTTCAATTTTGTAGTTCAAATATTCACTTTTATGGGTTGTGTTTTTTTCATAAAAAATATGTAAGTCCACCCTATTAATTAAAAAAATGGTTGGGGTAAAGGAAAGGGGACGCAGGACTTCGCCAAAATGGTATCATTATGACACCTAATTTAAATGATTTTATCGTATAGAATACCTACGTTAAAATAAGCATATTTTATTTCAAAATCTTTTCTCTAAAATTAAAAATTACTGAGATACGACACATAAAAAATTAGGACTTAGAAAATTTTCGGTGTCGTTGTATGGAGACAGGACTTAGAATTTTTTTCATCAATGCGATGTCTTATTGACACTATTTTTACCCGACTGCGTCAGAAGGAGGGTTATTTTATAATTCTATCACATAGAATACGTTAAATAAGCACATTTTACTTGAAAAACTTTTTTCTAAAGTTAAAGATGACTGAGATAGACGCCATCAAAGATTACAATAGCGATGTCGACGGACGGACTATTCTACGTAGTTTTGGCGCTTCGCGCCTGGACAACAAACTAACCTAACCTAACCTATTTTACACCCGGTGAAGACGTGTCCTTCTAACCTTAATTCAAACCGTAATATTTCAGTAAAAATTGATTTTAGAGTAAAGTTTGTTTAAAAAAATATGCTTGTTTTAGTATATTCTAAACAATAAAATCATCATAAATAGACCTTATATTGACATAATTTCCAAGCACCAAAATTTTCTAAGTCCCTGACGTCTTGATATTAACCAACTTTTGAACCCCTTATAACTCGGCCAATTTTGATTTTAGAGAAAAGTTTTTTAAGTAAAACATGCTTATTTTAACGTATTCTATACGATAAAATCATTTAAATTAGGTGTCATAATGATACCATTTTGGCGAAAAAAAGTCCTGCGTCCCCTTTCCTTTACCCTAACCCATAACTCCTAAAGGTTTAACGGATTTTCATGAAAGCTTTCACTTATGACTTATGATTAATTCACCTTTCTAACCAAAAAATACTAAATCAAAATAAGTTCATCCATTATTGCGTTGGGGGTTAAAAACATAATTAAAATTAGTTCTTAGCTAGGGAAAATATCGACAAATATACATACCCCATAATAACTCGGCTAAGGTGCGAGTCAGACTCGTACAAGAATGGTCCTGTACCACCGTACAATAAAACACGTTTCTTATGTGTGAGACAGACAGATAGGCAGACAGATACGTTAACCACAACGCTAATCATGGTTGAATTAATATTATATCTACTTACCCTCCTGTTGGTCAGTTTGATTTGGTGTATCTTTATTTATGTTGGTCAGTTGGTCTACTTTCAGACTAGTGTTCTTTTTTTCAGCCTCCCGATATTCTCTTTTGCGGTTGTGTAAGCAGTCATACAGTTTGCCTTTGGCACAAGTCTTAATTTTCATGTTATTGTTATTCACATAAGGAATATAATATGTACTTATATTTTCCTTTGGAAAAATAGTTTTGATATCATGGGCGATACTTAAAAGAGTATCATGGGTAACTCTTTTTTCGTGATCTTCTGACAGTAAATCTTCTACAACAATATTGCATATTACTCTTCTGCCATTATTTGTTAGTAACCCCTCTTCTTTATATAATTTTACTAAGTTTCTACCCTTATTAGATTTATTGAGCAGGTCTAATAGTTTCTGTAACCAAATAAAATCAATCAATCAATATTAAGGCATAAGTACAATAATTTTCCCTATAATATACTTGTACAGTCACCGGCATAAATAAGTTATCATTTATGAACCTTGTCACTTTAACGTCGTGTTTGAAATGTCATACGAAATTGTCAAACGATTAAAAGCGACAAGGTACAGAAATCATCACTTATTTATGACGGTAAATCCATATATAAAGAATCAACTGTGGAAACTGGCTACTCAATAATGTCTATCGCCCTAGTATGAAAATGGAAATAAATCATAGCTAGAAAGAAGATTATTATTTTTTGAATCAATAAAAAAATATGATATATATTGTCAGGTGTGAGTGATAGTGGGACAGCAAGAGACAGCAGGCCCTACAATTAATGAGCTGGTTTTACTGTAGGTATTATAGTGTAAACTTTTTGTGAAGTTGAAATAAAAGAGACATTTACACTTAAAATCCAAAGCCAAGCACCAAATATAAAATTAAATAAAAAACGTCGAAATATGTGCCCACACGTTGATGTTTGCTGAAATTGTTTAGGTAGGTAGATAGTAATAAATCTTACTTTTGATGAAGGATTTGTCGTCACGTTAGTGGCGCTGGTAGAAGCCGTGGAAGGCGATATACAATCCAAGCTGTAAACCTCACTTGATGGCTCGATGTTAGACACATCCGCTAAAGGTAGATCCACCTGTGTGTCACTAAGTATAACATCTGTGCGTGTCACTGTGAACACTTCATTTTCATAATTGTTTAAGGGTGGTGGGTTTCGATGTTTCTCATTCAACACATCAACATATACTGTATCCTGAAAAGCAATTCAATAACGATTTAGTTCTAAATTCAAATTTTGTGAATAAACTTGACAATTAAAAATACCATTATAGGTACTGTACTGACCTCATCTCGAGTCAAACCTTCAAGCAAGAATTAAATTGTCTTTGGTATTTGACTGGTTAGAAAACGGCGAGAGAGAGTGTGGGGGGTTGCGAGGAAACGGTGGGTGGTTGACGGGAGTGATCGTCGGGCTTGAAAAAAATGTTTTTCTTAAGATTTTTATTTGCTTTTTCTTTAAAGTAATAGTGTTGTATCTACAAAATTTCCCGTTTAAAATTAATAATGTGCCGAGTGTTTAATGGAAAATCTTATGGAAAGCTGATCTAAAGGATTATTGCGAGGAAACGTTAGAAGGTTCTCGTAAGTTCATGTAGACAAAGTCTACTTAAAAAGGTAAATATTGTAGTCCTACCGTTGTTGGAAACACTTATCTATAAGAAATCATGTTCACGAATAGTTTGGGTTATGGTTTGAGAACAAGAAAATCGAACTAGTGATTTCTCATAGGTATTTTAATCTTTCGTAAATGTCCTATTACTTAGAATAGGGAAGCTTGGGAATGAGTGTTCTAGTTGAGGATCTGAAAGACGAATGGAAGGGGATGGTCGTTGTTTAGAAGGGGTTCCGTATGGTGTTTAATTTATTGTGAATGTTTGTTGTGTTTCAGGGTATAGTAACAGAGTAAGGAAAACTTTCGTAGTACAGGGAAACCTTAGTTGCATATTTAACCTTTCATTTTAATATATTTCACGCGGGAGCATGATCCTGAGAGCTCCGTCGCTTACTACGAGGGCTTCTAAGCGGTTTGGTGTCGCTGTCGTGAGAGTTCGGTTTGCGGCTGCGCGGCCTTGACATCTCGACGGGACCCGAAGCTAAGTGTTGTCTTTTAGTGGTTACTCGATGGGTGCATCGTTGCACTTAGGGTAGTAATGCAGTTGGTTACGAATGACATTTGATGTCGACATTTTCAAAATATTTTGAATTATGGAAGATGTCATTGCAATTTTGACAACAAGGCTATTAGATCATTCGTAGCAAAGCTGTCCTTGTTAGAACATGTTTATTTGAATATTTTTTCTTTGATTTTGATTTTTTTTTATTTACGAATATTTTCAAAATGTTTTGAGTTTCGAAATTTTATTTTTTGGAAGGAACAATTTATTTAAAAAACAGAACAATTTTTAAAAAATAAATTCTTAGAAGCAAATCATATTGAATTTAAAAGTGATATACGCTGGTCGTCGGAAAACCAAACTAGTGATAAATTTCTTTGAATTATTTCACGGGATTTTAATTCTATTGCGAAACTAATAATTATTTAAAGGTAAATAATTTTATTGTTCATTTGATATTCTTTTATAAATGTTTTTAATCAAGGGAATTCAAAGGTTTATTAATAATTCAAGACTGATCTAATTCTTTTGGATTTTGTGTACCTTTTAGGACTCCATGTCTAATCTTCAGTTTATTGGAAGAACTTTTCTAAATTTTCCCATGCTGTTTGGCTAAGATTATTTAGTTCTCTTTCGGCTCTTATAATGGGGTTTACAGTTTTGCTTGTGTCCTGGCAATTTAAATTACAATTTATCTTTACCTTTTTCGTTTAATGCATCGGATATTATACATGTTTCTATTCGAGTCGAAGAGGGTTTAGTGTCTTGGTGAAAGTTATCAGCGGGACACAGACGTCGATGACATCTTACCGCCACTAAACATCTTGGATTAAAATAGCAAGCAGAGACACTTCACACTGTACGCTCAGTTTCCATACAGACTGCACAGACTGCTTCAGTGTGTTAAAGGTTCAAGGTTAATAGCTTCAAAATTTATCTTGGGGAACCGGGGGTCGGATTTGAGTTGCGTCAAGAGTCGATCTCACCTCTGGTCGAAAGACGTTAGTTAGTTGAGGTGACTTGCTGGCTTGGTTTTTATGATCTCATGTCAGCAAGGATGCCTGCGAGTTTAGCTCGGCAACTGCTTTCTACTCCCGGCTCTCATGTCGGTTCGTGGGGACTCGACTAAGCGAAGCGAAAGCTGAGCGTGTGATATCGGGTGCCTTGACGGATTCGAAGGGGAGGAGACCTCCAACATTCTGGGTTTACTTTGATACCTGTCACACTGGATTGCAGAAAACACACACATTCCGTCGTCCTAAATATCCGAGGACACAAGAGGGGTAGTTTAGGTCAATAGTCTCTCCATCAAAATTATTAGGAAAAGAAATAAATCCTGTCTCTTGGAGTGACTATAACTTGTCGGGCCCTCTGCTCTCTTGGTTACGAGGACTTACCTAGACTGACTTGGCGACGTAATGGAAGCTCTCCCCAGACAAGTTCGAGACAGGCTGGCGGAGTGTGACCAGTCTGGAGTCGAGCACATGAGCAAGAGCGGGGAGGGGCTCTGCTTTTACCAGATCACAAAACTTGTCGAATTTCCATAAACTGAAGTTCTCTAGACGTTTCTTTTCCTCAACTAATACAATTATTTGAATTCCCTTATTCTTGAATATCTCTTTAATCAGAAGAATCTGTTGTCCCTCATTCTCGCCCTAGGAATCATGGGTTACTAAAACATTTAAAAAATCACACAACGTAACTACCACTATTTCGATTGGCAAATATCTTTTGTCTACCGGTCCGCCAAACAGATTAAATAAATTAATCTTTTTTTTTATATTTTATAAGGCCTACCCCTTGGGGACAGCACAATTGGTGCCGCGTGACCTGGATTCTAGGGTATTAAGCAGATTGAGGGGAAGAGATTTTGTGAATTAAGGGAGAGGCATTACTTTCATTTCTCGAGATTTATGAATAGTGCAATTTGCAGGTTGAGGCACTTCACTATGCTAAAAGGAGGAAATAAAGCTTTCACTATTGCGATTGAGGGAAATATAGGATCAGGGAAGTCTACCTTATTAGAGAAATTGAAAGTGAATAAATTAGTAACAGTATTACCGGAGCCAGTACACAAGTGGCAAAACCTAGATGGGATTAATTTATTTCAATTGATGGTAGGAGAGCCTAAAAGGTGGGCGAGTGTATTCCAATCGTATGTCATGAGAACTTTGATAGATCACCATGTTGCGCAGGTGAATACTCCTATCAAAATAATGGAACGGTCCGTTTACAGTTCGAAGTATTGTTTCATGGGTGTACTTCTTGACAATGATATAATCCATCCGGTAGAGGTTCGAGTCCATGAAGAATGGATGCGTTTACTAAAGGACCATATGTCTATGAGTGTCGACTTGGGAATCTATATACGGACAGATCCGGAAGTTTCATTTCAGCGAACATTAAGTAGAGGAAGGTTGGAAGAAAGTTCGATTACACTAGGTTATCTCACACAGTTACATAGTAAGCATGAAGATTGGTTTTTGGGAGATAAATGGCAGGATTCTTTTCAGAGTATCAGAATTATAGATGGTAATTGTGAACCAGAAGCGATCGTTAGTCAATATCGAGATATTGAAAGGGAAATAATAGCCACTTGGAAAATTAAGAATTAGATTTTTTTTTTATCATAGCCAAACTTTATTCCAGAGTTACAATTATGAGCAAGAAGAGCCGAATTAACCGAAAGACATCGCCACTGGCCGAGGAAATGAATGCTACGCATGAATCAGAAGGCCGTAAAAGGACTGTCGTCGGGCAAGCAGGTGCCTTGTCTTTGATGATTAGAACATTGCGGTCGACCATTGGGAGACTGAATTTAAGAGTGACAGAATTGCAGAACCAAGTCCAAGGTGGCCAGGTGAGTCTAGAATCTAGCTTAGAAAAGCCTCAGGTTGCTACTTGCTCTTTTATTGATGGAAGATTTGATCGTCCCAAATTTCCCGGAAGGGGAGATATTCACCCTGTCTCTTTTATAGAAGACTTATTTTCATATTTACGAAGAATCCCCACAAGAGAACATGTCATAGATAATATAATAGGATGTTTGGAGGGGGATGTTAGAAGATGGGCCAGAATTTATAGGGAACGTTGGAATACGGAAGAGGACTTCAAGTCAGATTTTATGGACACTTACTGGGGAGAGCCAGAACAGAATTTACTGCGAAGAAATATTGTGTGTGGAGTGTGGGAAAAAGATAAGAACAAATCCATGATGGGATATTTTATATCATTAGCAGGGCAAGCCAAAATGTTAAGTACGCCTATTCTGGAAGGTCAATTAGTTGATGATTTAATGCATCATTTCCCAAGGGAGGTCCAATATGCTTGGAGGATGAGGAAGGGAACGACTATTATTGAAGGAACAGAATTTTTAAGAGATTTGGATGATGTTGATAAGCAAAATCGTTACGTAGAGAGTCGAGGTAACGGGCAGACGTCGTTTGGAACGAAACGTGCCACGACCGAATTGGTAAAACCGAAATTCACAAATAAAAGACCTAAGGTTGTTGCAAGGCTTGACGTGGAAGAAGAAGAAGATTTTGGTGGAACTGAAGACAATAATAATGATTTAAACTAGTTGAAGCTGATTCTAAGGACCCGAAATTAGCTTACAGGAAGAAGGGCATATATTGTAACATCCCTTTGCGGATAATGTTGAAAAATGGGTGGAAACCAGGAATAGGATTAGGGAAAGACGGACATGGAAATTTATATCCCATATCGGCTAATAAAACTTGGTCAAATTTTGGTAGATGTGGTTTTGGGGATGAGAATAGAGTTCAGAATAAGGAAGTTAAGTTGAATTTAGATGCTTTTCCAAATCTTTCCCCAAGTTTATTAGATCGGCCACGTGTTTCTGAATTTTTACAAACTTTTGTTGCGGCATCCTTGTTTGATGAAGAGGTATGTTTTGATGAGGGTTCTCGCAAGGTTAGAGCGGAGATTGTTATTGAGATATTAGGGAATACAATAAATGGGTTGATAGATACTGGGAGTGAAGTGAGTTGTATTTCAGAAGAGCTTTATGAATCTTTACAAATTACTAAAGATACAAGGTTTCCATCATTACCAGTGAAACCTATACAGATTAGAGGAGCAGTAGGGCAGAAAAGTTTGAAAATACAGCAGCTAACATCTGTTGAGTTAAAAATTCAGGGGATAAGTTTCGATACTGGATTGTTGGTAGTTCCAAAATTGACAGTACCGGTGATATTAGGCTTTGACTGGTTACTTTCCCATGATGCTGTTATTAATTTGCGAGATCCTAAGTCTTTAATTCTGTCGGGTAATGGGGAAGAAGTTAGTGTACCGTTTATTGATGAAGGTCAAGAGAGTGTAAATGTTAGAACTCTACGAGTCGGTCAGGATGATAAAAGGGATTCCACTGTGAAGAGTGAGGATTTTCTGGATAGACTTAATGTGGGAGTAAAATTGACTGATAGTATGAGGATGGATTTAAAGCAAGTTTTAGAGAGTCATAAGATAGTATTCACGAAGCAAATTGGTAGGGCAAATTGTTATGTTCATCATATAGAAATGTCTGAACACACTCCGCGAATAAATAGATCCTATCCGATTCCGTATGCTTATCGTAATAAGATTGATGAAAAATTAAATGAGATGGTAGAGTTGGGGATTATTTCTAGAGGGGCAACTCCTTATAGTAGTCCTTTAACATATACAAGCAAACCTGATGGGTCTATTCGTATTTTACTTGATGCTAGAGAAATTAACAAATACATGGTGGCAGAGTCAGAGGCCCCACCAATGCAGATAGATGTTTTAAATGCATTTCATGGTGTAAAATTTATAACTATCGTAGATTTAAACAATGCGTATTTTCAAATTCCTATATCAAAAGAGAGTAGGCAGTATACCGGGTTTACTGTGAATGGGAGGTCCTATATGTATAATGTTTTGCCACAAGGTCTGAAGACGTCTGTGGGAAGTTTTAGTCGAGCGATGGATGTAGTGTTGGGGCCAGGAGTTAGAAGTTTTTGTGTAAATTATTTAGATGATTTGGCAATATTAACGAAAGGGAGTTGGGAAGAACATTTGGAGCAATTAGACAAGGTCCTAGAACGATTAGAGAATGCGGGTTTGACTTGTAATTTAGAGAAGTGTAAGTTTGCTTGTCGGGAAGTGAAAATGTTAGGACATATAGTTTCTACTGAAGGGATTCGGACTGATCCAAATAAAGTCAAGTCGATTCAAGAGTTTCCAACTCTGAAAAAGGTGAAGCATGTGCGAGCATTTTTAGGGTTATGTAATTACTACCGGAGATTTATTCCAAATTATAGCACTTTGATTATTCCTTTGACAAGATTGTTAAAAAAGGAACAAGTTTGGTATTGGGATGAGGAGTTAGATGCGGCATTTAAGAAATTGAAACAGGAGTTTTCTACAACTATTATGTTGTCACATCCAGATGTAAATAAAGTTTATTATTTGTAGACGGATAGTTCAGGGGTAGGAATTGCGGGAGAGTTATATCAATATGACGATGAGGGTAATAAACGGATTTTGAGTTTTTGTGGAAGGTCGTTGAGAGGATCAGAATTGAGGTGGACAGTTACAGAACAAGAATTTTGGGCAGTAGTTTATGGGGTTAAGAAGTTTGAGACTTATTTAAGGGGGGCGGAATTAACTATTAGGACTGATCATAAAGCTTTAGTGTTTGTAAAGAACATTAAATTATTTAACAGTCGGATTACAAGATGGATATTGTATTTAGAACAGTTTAATTACATAATAGAACATGTTAGGGGGGTCGAAAATGGGGGAGTGGACGTTTTGTCTAGATTTCCAAGAGATGGGGACATTCAAGAAGGGAAAACTTGGTGTCCATCGATAATGTATATGGGGGTGCAGAATAATACTGAATTAGAATCTAAATTAGAACAGATGGTTCAGTTTCAGGATATGGATAATGTAGCTAAAGGCATTAAAGAACGCGTGCTAGGGCAAGTGGAAGGAGGAAGTCGATTGTCCAGAATAGCGATGCGTTGTTCAGTTGTCGATGGTGTGCTTTATTTTAGAAAACATGTCAATGATGTTGAAGTTTTATATTTACCAGAAGCTTTGCAAGCTGGGGTGTGTAGACAAGTTCATTTGGAGTTAGGGCATTTGGGGATTTATAAAATGATGAAATATCTAAAACAAAGATTTTATTGGCTTGGAATGAAGAGAATGGTAGAGAAGTTTGTTAGGTGTTGTCATATTTGCCAATTATCCAAAGTGGATAATGTTAAGTATGTGGGGGCGTGTAATTCTATTGTAACGGAGAATCCAGGGGATTTAGTTATGGCAGACCTTTATGGACCTTTACCAGCGTCTAGGGGGGGAATAACATACATATTCGTAATACAAGATTCTTTTACTAAATACATTAAATTATATGGGTTGAGGGTGGCAACAGCGAAAGCGGTTGTGGTTAGGATGCAAAATTTTGCATTGACAATAAAGCCGAAAACTGTAATGACTGATAATGGAAAACAATTTATAGGGAATACATGGAAATTAGGACTACGGAATATGGGAGTTAGGGCTATATATACAACTATTAGGAACCCTAGGCCAAATACGACGGAACGTGTTAATAAAGAGTTGGGAAAATTCTTTAGGATTTATTGTCATGAAAGGCATAGAAATTGGGGTTTATGGTTAGAGAAGATTGAGGAGTTGTATAACAATACATTTCATTTAAGTACGGGGTTTACACCTAATGAAGTTCTTTTTGGTAGTGTGACTCATTTATCAATAGATACCCATTTGCCTTATCTTGTACGCAATAGGGATATAGGAGAGATTCGGGAGCAAGCTAGGGTTAATTTACAATTGGCTAGTCAACAGAGAAAGACTAGGTTTGATTTAACTCATAAATTAATTCAGTATCAGGTTGGAGATTTGGTTAAGTTGCGAAGATTGAATAAGTCTGACTCTATGAGTGGAGTTACTCGGAAGTTTGATTTAACTTATGAAGGTCCATACAGGGTAGCAGCAAGACAGTTTGATAATGTTTATGTTTTGGTACACCCCGAAACTTTGCAAGAGAAGGGGATGTTCAATGCAATACATTTAGCACGATATTATGTTTAATCGGGAAAATGAAGTCAGAAGTTGGGGAATTAGAAATTTTATAGGGACGTTGATGTCGGTTATGAATTTCCATGCAGAAGCATTAGTGAGTGTTATGTGGGGTAGGATTAATTCGGAGTAATTTTGCCTTGGAATATACTTGAGTATTAGATTATATGGTATTTGGTGTTTAGTTCAATATTATAACGAAGCGCTGTTGTAGCGAAGGTGCTGGATAGTCTGCTTGATGATATTTTGGGGCAAAAGATCGATGTTAATGATGCTCAATTCGGATTTAGGCCGGGTTTATCTACTGAAAGCGCTATCCTTTGTCTCAAGCAGACTGTCCATTACTACACATCACGTGAGACGCCTGTGTTCGCCTGTTTTTTGGATTTGTCGAAGGCTTTCGACACGGTCTCGTATGATCTGCTATGGAGAAAGCTCTGCAGTGATACAAACGTACCGCACGAAATCACCTCATTGTTCAGGCATTGGTATGGCAATCAAAGGAATAGTGTCAAGTGGGCAGGTGCTTTCTCCAATGATTACGTTATGCCATGCGGGGTTAGACAGGGAGGTATGAGCTCGCCTAAATTATTTAATTTGTATATAAATGGCCTTATTGAGGAGCTCAGCAGCAGCCATGTCGGATGTCACATAGAAGACGTGTGCGTGAACAATTTAAGCTATGCTGATGATATGGTGTTGCTGAGCCCCTCGATGGGGGGTCTAATAAAACTGGTAGGAATTTGTGAAACATACGCTGAGACCCATGGGCTCAGGTACAACGCTTCTAAAAGCGAGGTTTTACAATTTAAAGCTGGTAGCAAAAGCTACAGTATGCAACCGGTTAAGCTTTGTGGGACTCGTTTGAAGAGAGTAGACAAATTTAAGTACCTGGGTCACTGGGTCACTGAAGGATTGTCTGATGTCGCAGACATCGAGCGGGAGCGTCGAGCGCTTTGTGTTCGCTGTAACATGTTGGTCCGCAGATTCGCACGTTGTAGTAAAGAAGTTAAGTTAACTCTATTTAAAGCCTTCTGTCAAACTTTCTACACGTGTGGTCTGTGGACTAACTTTACGCAGCGGGCATATGGCGCGCTGCGCGTCCAGTACAATGACGCGTTCAGGATGCTGTTCGGGCTGCCGCGATATTGCAGTGCCTCAATGATGTTTGCCGAAGCACGGTCGGACTGCTTCCACGCCATAATGAGGAAGCGATGCGCATCGCTGCTCCGCCGTAGCTGCGGCAGCACGAACCGCATCCTGAGCACGCTGGCGCGGCGCCTGGACGCCCCGCTGCTGCAGCGACACGTGCGCCTGCACGCGCCGCCCGCTGCTCCAGCGCGCAGGCTTTGATTGTGAATTGTGATGTTATCTCATGTATTACTAACCCTAATATTAAAATTTTATTACTAAGATGCTGTATGTACTAACCCTATGGATGTAAAGTCTGAAAATAAACATTTATTATTATTATTATTATTATAAGGCTTTGGAAATATTAATAAAGTATTTGCTTACTGGCTAGTGGTTTTGAATTCATATTTGGTAATGGAGGTTTAATTTAGGAGAGGGGGGGGAAAGATGTAGCATAGGGGAAAAAGGATTGGGGGGGGGGAAGAAAGATAAAATAAGTTAGGGGACTCCTTAAATAGTTTTTGGGGTTCAGTTGGTGAATTGGTTTTGAAATTTAACTCTTGTTTGGGATTGATTGGAGACAAGGAGTTGGAATAAGAAGGTTAAATCTTGGCTCCGTTGAATATCGTCAAGATTTAGGGGGGGATTGTACTGACCTCATCTCGAGTCAAACCTTCAAGCAAGAATTAAATTGTCTTTGGTATTTGACTGGTTAGAAAACGGCGAGAGAGAGTGTGGGGGGTTGCGAGGAAACGGTGGGTGGTTGACGGGAGTGATCGTCGGGCTTGAAAAAAATGTTTTTCTTAAGATTTTTATTTGCTTTTTCTTTAAAGTAATAGTGTTGTATCTACAAAATTTCCCTTTTAAAATTAATAATGTGCCGAGTGTTTAATGGAAAATCTTATGGAAAGCTGATCTAAAGGATTATTGCGAGGAAACGTTAGAAGGTTCTCGTAAGTTCATGTAGACAAAGTCTACTTAAAAAGGTAAATATTGTAGTCCTACCGTTGTTGGAAACACTTATCTATAAGAAATCATGTTCACGAATAGTTTGGGTTATGGTTTGAGAACAAGAAAATCGAACTAGTGATTTCTCATAGGTATTTTAATCTTTCGTAAATGTCCTATTACTTAGAATAGGGAAGCTTGGGAATGAGTGTTCTAGTTGAGGATCTGAAAGACGAATGGAAGGGGATGGTCGTTGTTTAGAAGGGGTTCCGTATGGTGTTTAATTTATTGTGAATGTTTGTTGTGTTTCAGGGTATAGTAACAGAGTAAGGAAAACTTTCGTAGTACAGGGAAACCTTAGTTGCATATTTAACCTTTCATTTTAATATATTTCACGCGGGAGCATGATCCTGAGAGCTCCGTCGCTTACTACGAGGGCTTCTAAGCGGTTTGGTGTCGCTGTCGTGAGAGTTCGGTTTGCGGCTGCGCGGCCTTGACATCTCGACGGGACCCGAAGCTAAGTGTTGTCTTTTAGTGGTTACTCGATGGGTGCATCGTTGCACTTAGGGTAGTAATGCAGTTGGTTACGAATGACATTTGATGTCGACATTTTCAAAATATTTTGAATTATGGAAGATGTCATTGCAATTTTGACAACAAGGCTATTAGATCATTCGTAGCAAAGCTGTCCTTGTTAGAACATGTTTATTTGAATATTTTTTCTTTGATTTTGATTTTTTTTATTTACGAATATTTTCAAAATGTTTTGAGTTTCGAAATTTTATTTTTTGGAAGGAACAATTTATTTAAAAAACAGAACAATTTAAAAAAAATAAATTCTTAGAAGCAAATCATATTGAATTTAAAAGTGATATACGCTGGTCGTCGGAAAACCAAACTAGTGATAAATTTCTTTGAATTATTTCACGGGATTTTAATTCTATTGCGAAACTAATAATTATTTAAAGGTAAATAATTTTATTGTTCATTTGATATTCTTTTATAAATGTTTTTAATCAAGGGAATTCAAAGGTTTATTAATAATTCAAGACTGATCTAATTCTTTTGGATTTTGTGTACCTTTTAGGACTCCATGTCTAATCTTCAGTTTATTGGAAGAACTTTTCTAAATTTTCCCATGCTATTTGGCTAAGATTATTTAGTTCTCTTTCGGCTCTTATAATGGGGTTTACAGTTTTGCTTGTGTCCTGGCAATTTAAATTACAATTTATCTTTACCTTTTTCGTTTAATGCATCGGATATTATACATGTTTCTATTCGAGTCGAAGAGGGTTTAGTGTCTTGGTGAAAGTTATCAGCGGGACACAGACGTCGATGACATCTTACCGCCACTAAACATCTTGGATTAAAATAGCAAGCAGAGACACTTCACACTGTACGCTCAGTTTCCATACAGACTGCACAGACTGCTTCAGTGTGTTAAAGGTTCAAGGTTAATAGCTTCAAAATTTATCTTGGGGAACCGGGGGTCGGATTTGAGTTGCGTCAAGAGTCGATCTCACCTCTGGTCGAAAGACGTTAGTTAGTTGAGGTGACTTGCTGGCTTGGTTTTTATGATCTCATGTCAGCAAGGATGCCTGCGAGTTTAGCTCGGCAACTGCTTTCTACTCCCGGCTCTCATGTCGGTTCGTGGGGACTCGACTAAGCGAAGCGAAAGCTGAGCGTGTGATATCGGGTGCCTTGACGGATTCGAAGGGGAGGAGACCTCCAACATTCTGGGTTTACTTTGATACCTGTCACACTGGATTGCAGAAAACACACACATTCCGTCGTCCTAAATATCCGAGGACACAAGAGGGGTAGTTTAGGTCAATAGTCTCTCCATCAAAATTATTAGGAAAAGAAATAAATCCTGTCTCTTGGAGTGACTATAACTTGTCGGGCCCTCTGCTCTCTTGGTTACGAGGACTTACCTAGACTGACTTGGCGACGTAAGGGAAGCTCTCCCCAGACAAGTTCGAGACAGGCTGGCGGAGTGTGACCAGTCTGGAGTCGAGCACATGAGCAAGAGCGGGGAGGGGCTCTGCTTTTACCAGATCACAAAACTTGTCGAATTTCCATAAACTGAAGTTCTCTAGACGTTTCTTTTCCTCAACTAATACAATTATTTGAATTCCCTTATTCTTGAATATCTCTTTAATCAGAAGAATCTGTTGTCCCTCATTCTCGCCCTAGGAATCATGGGTTACTAAAACATTTAAAAAATCACACAACGTAACTACCACTATTTCGATTGGCAAATATCTTTTGTCTACCGGTCCGCCAAACAGATTAAATAAATTAATCTTTTTTTTTATATTTTATAAGGCCTACCCCTTGGGGACAGCACAGTACTTACACAAATAATTTCTTAAATTGATAGGTAATTATGTAAGTAAATACTGAAGTAAATAGGTACCTGTGGCTGCTCTTGTTGTGGGATGCTATCACCTTGTATTTGCTTCCATAGATTGAGGTTTTGTGTGAATCTAGCGCGATCACCAATGGGCCCGATTAATTCTTTGATCATATCCTTATCTAAAATAGTTAGAGAATGGATATCGATCCTATTGTCTGCAAAATAAAAATTCTTGAATGGTTATCTAGGTACGTATACATGGTCCACTCAAATATTACAGGTAGTTTGCATGCTTCGACCCGCCGCGCCGCCCCCGGTAGGTAGGTATGTGCCGGCTTTCAGACAGTACAACTCGCAGTACGCATTGGATTTGTACCTGTCTGTACGGCGATAGCGCCGATAGCGGCGTGGCTTTTGTAGCGGCGGCGGCGGGTCAGGGCATGGAAACCATTTGAGCGGACGAACTGAACACAAGGACAGAAAAATATACAAATAAAAACAAGAATAAAACTACATAAAGCGACTACTACCTAATTTGATGCGTGCCAAACGAACGAGCACAGAGTAGTTACCTATTTCTTCCTTTCTTTCTTTCTTGTACTTTTTCTCTTTTTGTACTTTTATTCTGTGTCGATTGTGTCACGCGGCACGAAAGTAAAAAGTGCGCAAAGTCGATTTTAGGGCCTCACTCACCTATGGTGAATGCGGCGCCCGGGGCAAGCGAACCTGCGCAGTAGCGGCCATGTTGTTTACTTTCGTGCCGCGTAATGTTTTTCTTCTTATATTTACTTAACATACCTTTGAAAATTTCAACGTACTCCGACAGGCCCCACTCACTTAATATCTCCTTGGTGTCTTCGTCCATATTATTAATCAAACCACCAGTACAACCACTATTAAATCACCGGAGCACTTGTTGTTCATAGCACGGTGTCGAGCGCCATATTGAAAAACTCACCTCTCCCGCCCGCGCCCCCCCGCCCCGCGCACCGCCGCTTACGCATCATTTTGTTGTGGCAAGTGATGGTATTGTAAACACTACGATGATTTTGTAAACACAACGACAGTGTTGTTGCTATTACTTAACTATTGTTGGGGTAACATTTAGACAGTAATTCTAACGAGATTTAAAATCATCAGAATTGTATTTTGCCCGTTACAAACAAATTGTTATAGTTACGCATAATATAGTCTAGTATATCATAATATGGTATGCTGTACAGCAAAAATTGTATGGGGAACAAATTTTGATTTACTACACATTCTGGTAGTATTGTAAAAATATTTTTTTTTCAGTGTAGCTTTTCGTGCTTGGGTGAATTTTCGTTTCATACAAACCTTGTCCTAACAATAACGAAAACAACAAACAACAGCCAACTCGGTCGAGCCGTTCTCAAGTGATTTTCCGTCATAGATGAGGCAATTAATTTTTGTAAACATACATATCGCCCCTTTACTTTCTCAATCTCGTATCTGATCGAATAGTTAGATAGGAAAATAGTCTTTATTCTTAAGGAAACATGAGTGCTTTCCCTATGTAACTATTCGATCAGATACGGGGTTGAGAAAGTAAAGGGTCGATATGTAGACTATTACCTACATATACCTACCAACTTTTATAATTAATGTTAGTTATGGCACTATGAGGGCTTAGAAAACAATTGTCAAAGTAACTCCTAAGTATAAGAAAAAAAAACATGGATTACTGCCGACTGTACTTCAAACACAAATAGTAAACTCACTATCAAAATTCCTATGGCTACGTTCCGTCTCCATCATCATACCAGCTTGATGGTACCATTTTATTATATTGTCATCGGAACTGTAAAAGTATGCTATATTTCAAATCAATCCAACAATTAAAAGTAGGTTAAAATTGAAAATTTGATTGCATTGTTATTTTAAGATTAAATATGATCATAATTCACAGTTACTAACTTCACTGCACTTACGCATTTATAACGTTCGACTTTATCCGCATTAACTACACACAGGAACAATGATTGTTTTCTGAGATATAAGGTGTATCCTATCTGTTAGTACAGGGTAAAAGCTATGTACATTCCAAATTTCATCCATTTCCGTTCAGTCGTTGAAGCGTGAAATAGTAACCAATATACACACAAACGTTATAATGGAAAAGGTTATACGGACACAAAGATGAAATAAAATAAAATAAGAAAATGGTTAAATTTATAAAAACTTTACGCAGATTAAAAATCCCCTATGTAATTGCGACACCTATTTTCAAAGCTGATAACTCTCGAACGACCCAACCGATATTCATCAAACCACCTAGCTTCTAATTGTAAAAGCTCATTCAAATCCATCCATCCTTTTGAAAGCTATGAATCTACAGACAATTATAGTTTAGTTTACCTATGTCTCTATCAGAGAAAGCTTTCAACATACAAAAAACAATTAATTAAATATAATAGTATAAAAGAGTAGATGTAGGTGTTTCAACTTAATAACTTGTTTTTAGTAGATAGTGAATGCTAAAGCTAAGTTCCCTGGCATAATGCATGCCTGTGTTCTTAAAATAGACCTCAAAAGGGTGTTTAATTCGCACATTGGGAAGTAGTTTCTTCTGTGCATGTTAAACAAAATCTCTAGTAGAGTCAGGCAGACCACGCTCTATTTAATAAACTTGTGTAATAATTGTGTGTCAAACAAAATGGTCTTAAATTTCTCTGGTTTGGGAGATGCTTTTATTAGCATTAAAAGATCTTATTGTAATTGTAATTTTTAATATAAACGTAGATAAATTGTAATTAACCTATATACATATTATATAGTTTTGCAACTCCACCTCGGTAACAATTTTCGTGTCTCTAGCCTGAAAAGAACATTATTTTATATTTGTATATTGTAATTTTTATAGGTGACTCGGATACTCTCTTGAGCCATGGATCATGGTGCCTATTTTGAATTCTGACCTGAATAGTCCAGATGAAAAAAAACACCCACTGGCATTTTAAGCCCATGACTGTGTAAATAGGTGTCTGGACTGTATTTCTTTGTATTGCAAGGGCTGGAGGTCCGTGGAAATAAATTAAAATGCCGGAGTCTTCCTTTGCGTGTATTTCACCGGGGTCGCTGATGTCAGAGAGAGAGAGAGAGAATACAACTTTTTTCCTTATCTAAAAATACTGTGTTGGTGTTGCCGACATGCTGCCAGCCTGAAGGAAAGGCTAACTAAAACATACATTCATTAGGTTAAGTTACATCAAGCTTAACATTTTACTTATCTATATTAAGGAACTTGAAAAAAAAAACATTTTTATTTACTGACAAGTTCATTATTTACTTTAAGATCTAAAAGCACGGCTTTAAATGAGTAACTTATTTAATTTTTAACGTGAAGTTGTTTGCGTACTGCAAAACGGTCGTTTTCGGAACTGGCCTCGGCCATTTGCTTTTCGGCGTCTTTCTGTGTGGTCGTGTTACATCTTGCGCGCGCGGCGGGCACTAGTAGTTTCAATTAAATTATGCATTTCAAATACCTTTCAACTTATTACTCATTTAACCTTTCTTATTTTGTACAAGTGTTAAGTGGGCGTGGGGTCGTCAATATAGTAGGTACAGTCAGCGTCAGAGAAAAGGTACCCCCCTTGGTAATGACATCAAAATGTTTAAGTTTTTTGTATTGAAATGTAAATGGCATGTTGGTCCAATGGTCTAGACTGCGGCCTACGAATGCAACAATCACGGGTTCAAACCCAGGCCCTTGATGGGATTTATTCTTTTTTTTATTTCGTTTATCATTTGTCTAGATTTTATTATTAAAGAAATCAAACGTTAAAGTAGGTATGAGATATGTAAGAAAACAAAGGCATGTTGCGAAAACAATGTTAATTTATTTCTCGAATTTGTTTTCTGTGTTAAATTAGGTTTATTTACTTAGGATATTAATAACTGAACTAAATTTATTAACAAAACACAAATTAGCGGTTTAGAATGTTTAACATTAGACAACGGTTCGTTTATAGATATTTCTAGAAACAACTACCTACACGTCTTTCTTTATTTAAATCAGTGAACATATTTTTTTACATTCTGAATTATTTTAACAAAGAAAAGCCTGGTTAAAAATCAAATGTTGTCATTAGTGCCTGTGAATCTCAGAGGAAGAACCAACATGCTAAACTATAATAGTATAGCAATATACATCTTTCTCTTTTATCACATTTTCTTTCTGATAACAGTGATGATAACCCTTTAACACTTCAATAGAAAAAAATGTGAGGTCAGATGGTTTATCGTTAACACAAGACTACTTGTAAACAAGAGTAACTGGATTGATAATAATAAAGGATGTTTATTTTTGATTAACTACGTGATAATCCCACAAATATTTGAAATTGTTAACATATTGCTTCGTAAGTATTTCACCAATCAATCTGCCGAGTATACCTATTAATAACGGAGAGGATGGCCGTCACTATCTATCACTTCTTGAAGTCGACTTTTCATGCTCGAAACCATACTGGAACATGCATCACTATTTCGCATTAGTTCCCAAGTTTTGTTTACCTCACTATCCAATTTTTTTTTGTTTTTTATGTCACTGGAGTCTCAGTTCAAAACCATCTGTCCCCACAAATTTTCTATTGGATTTAGGTCCGGACTTTTAGCCGGCCACTCAAACACCGTTATGTCTTCTTGGACCTTTAGCCAGTCTTGAACGATTCGGGACCGATGCACTGAAGAATTATCCTGAACCAGATAAATTTGGCCTTCAGGATATGCGACACGCACTGACGGCAGCATTACGTCCTTCAACACTTCAAGGTATCGCTCACTGTTCATGCGGCCTCCTATTTCCACTAGCTCGCCTGGGCCCATTGAAGACATCCATCCCCAGTAACCTAAAAACAGTCAACCGTTTAAAATATGTTGTAATAAAGATGTAATCCACATTAATTGTCAAAGATATATACCTAATATAATTTCAATAAAAATATTATTTACCTAGTGTTAACCGCCCGCTTGTTCTCAAGTCTAATACATTTTTAGGGTTAAACCTCTGCCCACATCTTCTCCATAAAATTTTTCGGCCATCCTTATCTGACTTGAAGCACTTTTCGTCCGTAAATATCACAATTTCGTTTTCCCAGTCGAAATTTAAATAACGAGTGGCAAAGTTTACTCGGTTGGTGCGGTGATTGTCACTAAGCTGAATTTTTTTGGCCGGTATATAATTATGGATATTCGCAGCGTGTAGATGTCGTCGAACAGTGCTAAGCGACACTCCAAAAGTTTCAGCACTTGAACGCGTAGTTTTGAACGGTGCCACTGAGTGAGCTTCCACAATATTACGGTGTAGCTCCGATTCATCAGTGTAAGCACTAGGGCGAGGGCCTTGGCGTTCACATTTCACATCACCCGTGGCTTGATACCTTGATTTCTGTAATGAAAATGATAATATAATAGGAATACGTAAATCCAACTTGTAAGTATCTATACGTAATACTGCAACATGATTGCAACAATAAATAAGTATGTTAATATGTAAATAACGTAAATCTTACCGTTATGCCCATATCTCGTGCTATTTTCTTTATGCTTTGTTCCTGTTCCCAGAGAACAATAATTTTAGCTTTTAAAAAAGTTGTTAATCTAACCATAATATCGGTTAATCGAAGCAACTGTTTGAAAACTTAATAAATCAGATAATATTACGACGAAGGTTTTACACTCAATCAGTTCGGAATGAAATATAAAGAAACTGTAAGGTTATTATAAAGTTACCCTCAGTCACAGTTTAGTAAACAAGGCGAAGAAGTAAATTATTCTAAATTCAACCTTAAGTCGCAGTTTATGCAGCAGTTACTTTTCTGAAGTAAAACTAGGGTAGTGCAACAATCGGCAAGAAGCACAGTATATTCAACCAAACGAGAAATCTATACGTAATTCAACCTTATAGTTAATTGAGGAGTAGAACATGGTGGAAGTTGAAATTTGAACCATAACGTTTACAACATAAGATCGTTTTTAAAATTGTTCGATATATGGAGTAATGCAATTAAAATTTTCGCCGAGATTGACAACTGAGTCGATGGCCTAGTGGTAAAGGCATGTAAAAGCAATCGGCTAGCGGCTAGTGGAGCGGGTTCGTATCCTCAACAGCATGTATAAAGTAAATGTCTTTTTGTAAGTTATTCTTGGTATTCGGTTCAACCAAATGCCAAATAGTAAAATAAAGAAATTATGATATTCGAGTGGTATCGGTGGATGCTCGGGCAAGAGGTGGGTGCGGGGCGGGGGAAGCTAGCCGCTCACGGCGAACGTCACGTGACGTTCGCCGTCGTGCGATAATCTTTAACGACTTGGGGGGGTCCTTTTCTCTGACGCTGACTGTACCTAGTAGGTAAAATTGAAAAGGACAAATTTTAAGAAAAAATGGACGAAGAAGTGAGAAATCTTCTAACAGCATGGAATTTGGAGGAATATATTGAAGTTTTTAAACGTAACTAGACTAGTAGTAAGATTTTTTTTTCTGTGTGTTATGCCTGCCTGTCTGCAACTCTCTTTGCCTTTCGTGTTTTGCACCAAATAGGTAGGTGTTTTTCAAATATCGCTAACACGTTATCCATGCATAGATTGAACACAAACCTAGTAATATATAAGTCCCTTTAAGTGAAGTGCGTTGGCAACAAATGTTTCATAATAATTATTATTACAGACTTCAAAGGTTCTTTTGAGTACAGTACTTACTTTTTATCTATTTATTTAACCATAGTGTAATAAGAAATGGGCAGACTTTGGTTTTTGACGGCTGTGGCGTTGCCGGATATAAGATATAAGTAAATAAGATAAAAGTAGCGGTACCTAAAGTACCTACGTACTTTTGGAATTGCGATCGCGCCATCTCAAACGCGCTTTGGACATAGGTTGTGACGTGCTTTGTTTAGATTAGGTTAGGTACATGTTTTTTTTTACCGGCTTGTCCTGTCTTTTGTTTCGCGTGTGATTAAGATAAAACAAACAAACACTAAAAGAACTTGATGGCGAAAATGTCCAATAAAATATCGCGCGTGAGGTTGTTCTTCGATGAAATTGATGATAATCTAAAAAAGTGAGCTGCATGTTGGTAGGTAATTTTCGTGAACGGTCGTCCTCAATCGGAACCACCTTCCCCTGGCGCGCCAGCTTCATCACATTCAAGCTTAAGTGTTGGTCAATTAATTCATTTTAAAAAATACAGGGTTACCTTTGACTATTCACTGTTGTTTCGTTTTATTGAGATCAATTTAAAATGGTTTACATAATTATAAAGCTTGTGTCAATGTCCTATCCTAATACTAAAATCTGACAGCTAGTCGTTTGCCAACTAGTGGCTGTCTATAAAAAGTGCCGAATAGTCTGCTTTTCTGACTAGTAGGTAATTTAAAAGTCTTCCCATATCTAGTAGGTAGTTTAACTTAACCCGTGTTGAAGTCGATTTGTGAGAGTTTGTTCTTGTTTGATATTTATTTAGGTACCTATTTTAACATTACAGAAAATTCCGTAACATCATTATCTCTTCCTTTACTAAACGAGGCCATGATAAAGGACCTGGATCCCTCTCATCGGGCCCAGGGCAATATTTTCAAAAAACTTAAAAGTTTATAAAAGTAGTATTTGTCCTAGTGCTAATTCAATTGTAAGTTATGTAAAAAAAGGACTAGTTTTTTTAAATTGTAATACAATATTTTGTGATTTGTTTTTTAACCATAAAATTCCATTCTAAATTAGTGAGACATTCAGTGTAGTAAACAAAGATTTAAGAAATATCAGCGTCAACTGCCTATTAATTGGTATTGTTAGTTTACTTTTATATTTGAATATTGATTATGAAAAATCTAATGTACAGAAAATTTAATAAATATCTAAATATCATAATCCAAAGAAATTACAAAATTGTGCATTGCATCTTTTTTTTCTTGTGTGTTGTTTATCTATGTACTATAAAATGTGCAAGTATTTTAACAAACATCATTTTCTTTTTATGTAAATATGGGTTGCTTGCAGATTGGTGATGATTTTTCCATCGGCGACCTACTAACTTTCCCGCTTTATGACTCCCCTCATGCTCCAAAGCAATCACCAGTCCTAGTGTGCATAATTTACCAGTCACTATTTCTATACCAGAAAAGTCACCGGCTACGATTTTGTTGCCAGAAGATTCACCATCTTTAGAAATAAATTGTTGTTGTTTTCAAGCCGCGTCCTCGCCATGCCGATGACAACTCCCTTCTTCTTATTTAACTTGTTTTTTTTTTTGAACTTTTGTTGTTTCTGTTTCTGTTATATATGTTACGATGTTATTATGTATTTTTAAGTTATTGTATTATTTGTACTTGGTGTTTGTATCTCAAATTGGTTTTTAATCACAAATACACTCATGGACAAAATTAGGGGAACGCAAAAAAAAGATTCAATAAAATGAAACTATCATGAAAAATTCTTAACAACTAACTTTAATAATATTATTAGTAGCTGTAACTGATCAGTTTAAAATCAAAAACACAAAATCAAATGTAAAATTAATACCAGTTTTAGAAAACAACCCGTCTAAAGAAATTGTAAATGAAATTAACATTTAAGAATTTAATTAAATTTTCCTTTTTTTTTCTTATCTTTTTCTTGATCGCTGTTTTGTGAGTTATCCATCGGTATTTAGTGTTGCCCCCTCTAGCTCTTCGAGCTGCTTCCATTCTCCGCGGCATACTTCTGATCAGATTATCAATGAAATCTTGGGGAATTTCTTCCCATTCTTCCATTAATGCGTTTTTTAGGTCCCTCAAGTTAGTGGGGGCAGGATTTCTTTTTTTAATTTGTCTGCCCAACTTGTCCCAGACATGTTCTATCGGATTTAAATCCGGCGAACGTGCTGGCCACCTCATAACATTGATCTGAACGTCTCGAAGATAATCGGTAACCACAGCTGCGGTATGGGGGCGTGCATTATCATGCATCAAAAGAAAATTTTCTCCTATGAATGGGGCAAAAGGCACAACAATTTCTTCCAAAACCTCAGTTACGTATCGTGCAGCTGTTAATGACCCGAAGTTCTGTACGTGCCCCCATACAAATGCCTCCCCATACCATTACAGACCCTCCACCATATGCCTCTTTTCCAATGATGTTACACTGAGCGTACCTTTCTCCTGGTCGTCTCCACACTTTAACCCTTCCGTCATCTGGCATCAGGCAAAATCTTGACTCGTCGGTAAACAAGACTTCGCTCCAGTGTTCCTCGTCCCAATTTGCGTGATATCGGGCAAATTCAAGTCGAGCTACTCTATGCCCTGTGGCAAGAAGAGGGCCTCTAGCAGGCAAACGGGATGACAGCCCAGCTGAATTCAGTCTCCTTCTTACCGTTTTTGTGCTTATTGAGACTTGTCTGACTTCTTGCAGCTTCGTACGCACCTCGGAAGAAGTCATGGTTCGGTTTCTGAGCACGTTGTTCACAATGAACCGGTCGTCCCTTGCTGTTGTTTTTCGTTTTCGCCCCTGACCTGCTCGTCTGCTATACTGGCCGGTCTGACGATACCTCTTGACCACTCGATGTACCACCGATTTCGAAACTCTTAATGTTTGGGCCACATCTTTGTAAGTATAGCCATTTTCAATTAAAGTGACAGCTTTAACCACTTGAAATTCATTTAGATCTGGCATTTTTACTTAATATCCTTCAATCAATCACGTTAAACACAACTGATAATAAACTCAACACATAAACTCGAAGAAAACATAAATTTTCATCAAAAACTTAAAATTACGAAGACTTTTTTATTACTGAGATGACACAATACGACAAAATCGCGAAAAAAACAAATGAAAATCAAACATTAAAAACATTCCAAAAGAACATTTAATTTAATGGCATCCTCTGATATTAGTGGCCAGTACCTAAGATAATTATGAAAGTAGTTCTTAAACCTTTTTTTTGCGTTCCCCTAATTTTGTCCATGAGTGTATGTATTTGTCACATTATATTATGTGCAAGTAACTGTCTGATTATCGTTAGTATCTTGTCGTAGGTATAGTTCATTCTCAGCTCTCACTATTTTATTGTATCGTGTCTTTGTGAGAATTGTTCATGGGGTCAAATTTGTTCATTACGATTGTACTACTCTACCTGTATAATTACCTTCTATATTTGTATCCTGTTTTTTCTCCTAATAAAATAAATAAATAAATGTATGTGATATTTTATGCATGCTTGCATTTTTTTGCAGTCTTTTGTGTACATTGCATATAAATATTTTGTGCCCATTTCACAGCATCTTATACGAAGTTTAATTTTAGGACCTGCGCTTGCTGTTGAACGGTACTCTAGAAGGAAAAGCAGTGTTGCCAGAAGGTTACTTTTGTAACCTTTTAGGTGATTTTTGAACTGCATTGGTTACTTTTAGGTTACACTAATGAAAAGGTTACTTTTAGGTGATTTTTCGGAATTTGTAGCACTAACTTTTAATTTCTTACATAAAAGCAACGTGGAACGGAACGCTCGTTTTAGAATTTATCATGTTGGTAAGGGCCGTTTCTATGGGAATAACACGTTGTACTCTTTCACACTTACACCACTTGTATCTCGCTCACTCGCTCGATCAGTTCGGAATCGTTCGGATTCATTCGATGTTGTTCGTTTACCGTCGCGTCGTGTTGTGCCAGCCTGTTGCCGCCCGCCGCCAGTGCCGCCACTCTAAAATTTTGTTTGTTGTCACTTGTCACCGAAAGTTTAGTGTTTAACTATAAAACATAATTTCCTACCGGATATCTGGAAGCTTGGTAAGTGTATCAAATTACAGTGCATGTGTGTGTGTGTGTGTGTGTGTGTGTTTGACTTTGTAATTTTTCTATGAAGATTATGGACTAATATTAACAATGAATTTGAGTCTAACCAATATGTAGATATGTACCTATTACACACCACGACCATGAATGCGTTGTATTTTTAAACTTGGTTTTAGTTAGACAGTAAAATAGTAAGTAGGTACAAGTCAGTTAAAAGTTACTGAGATTAAACCAAGAGACTTCATGTTTTATTTTTATTAAATGATATGGCTTTGGCTACAAGGGCGTCGAGACCTATCAGCCAAACGGTGTTGTAAAATCCAAGACGTGCCGTACATACATTTTTGTATGAACATTTGAAAATGACAGTGCATGACATTTTCTTAATTTTTTGTGAAGGGTGTTCGAATATAATATAGTTATCTCACACATACTTTCATTCATTATTCAATCAATTCGTGCCAACTCTGGTGATTTTGGTGAATTGATCTGATCTGTACCACAGATTAATAATAACTGCACTGCACACTCCCGTCAAAAATGATGACATTGTTATAGTAGTGTTACCTCATCTAAAGCTTTATCTACAAAATATGGGAGAATTTTTGTAATGAATACCCACCGACCGACCCAGTTACTTATTATAATGTAGTCTATTATTTAAGTGTATCAGGTTCAGCAGCCGTATTTGCGTTTCCGTGAAACATCTTTTTCGAATCGGAAACGTTCTTTTTTCTCTCCAATAAACTATTTTATATGCCCGAGTAAGATTGAGAACGCTTCGTAGTCGAATTTGAGGTTCATTGCAAACGTAAATACGGCCACAGGAATTATTTACACGAATTTCATGGTATCTTACTTTCATACTAATAACGTGGTGGATTTATTAACTTTATTTGTTTGATTTCTTTTCATGACTTTGGTGTTGGTGCTTATGCTTGGCACGGTATTAACCTAATCTACTTAAAAAATTGAATTCAGTCTAAGCTAAGCAAATGGACAAATTCCTAATTTCTTCCAAGTCGTCGGCTTCAAGGCAAGAGGCGAGGAGAGATATTAACAATGATTGCGATAGTAGTAGTACGTTGCGTGAGGAACCTTTGCCAAAGAAACAAAAAATACACCGCGACTTCAATGAAAAGTGGCTAACAGACATTACATTTAAAAATTGGATTACTAAGAGAGAGCAAGAATGTGGCATGATTACTGCTTATTGCAAAGTGTGCGATTGTACTGTTTTAAATCATAAGCCAGCACTTGTCAAGCACATGAATACGGCGAAACATGTTCACAATATTAGCTCAAAAAGCCAAACAACGCCTATTCAACAAATGCTAAAACCCAAACCGGAAGATGAATTAAAAAAAAGAGCAGAGCTTAAAATATGCGCTTTTCTTGCACAGCATAATTTGTCGATTTCTTTGACGGATGATTTAATCCCATTTTTAAAAAATACTTTTACCGATTCTAATACAGTAAAATCCATTACTTTAGGCAGGACGAAAGCAACAAATACTATAAAAACTGTTCTTGGCCCCATTTTAGCCCAAGAACTCGTAGATAAGTTAAGGAAAACTCCATTCAGTATTATAATGGACGAGACAACTGACATCGGTATCAAAAAACAATGTGCACTCACAGTTATATATTATGACGAAGTAGACTGTGTTCGCACACAGTTTCTCGACATATATGAAGTCAAATCTGGAAAGGCTGAAGATCTTTGTAATAGTTTATTAACTTGGCTTCAAGATCGGCAAATTCCTTTAAAAAAAATTGTAGGCTTTGCATCGGACACAACTAATAGCATGGTAGGCGAACACCACTCTGTGTTTAGTCACTTGAAATTAAAAGTTCCGCACATTGCATGCATCAAATGTAGCTGCCATATGATACATCTTGTGGCATCCAAAGCGTGCCTTAAGCTGCCAAGATCTGTAGAAGATTTTTTAAGAAGTATTGGAGCTCATTTTAGCCGAAGCTCTAAAAGGCAAAACAAATTAAAAGAGTTTCAGGATTTTTTTAAAGTCGACATTCACAAGATATTAAGCCCGGCTACAACAAGGTGGCTATCATTGGAGGCATGTGTCAATAGAACCTTGGAACAATATCAGGTACTCGGTGAGTACTTCAAGGTGGAAGTATTCGAGGATCCAAGCAAAATAACTGAAGACATACTTACAAGTCTAAATAATACATTTACAAAATTTTATCTCGAATTTATGTCTTACGTACTAAATTTGTTCAATGACTTTAATAGACTATTTCAATCTGAGAAACCATTGCTACATCAATTAAAACCAGAAGTACACAAATTAATTAAAACAATAGCCAGTAATTATATGGAATTCAATTACTGTAAGACTACTGATGCCTACAAAATAGAGTTTGCCAATCCAAGATTCTATTTGCCACTTATACATACACATACATACATAAACTCACGCCTTTATTCTCAGTTTGGGGTAGGCAGAGCTACAGAATTGCCAACAACTCTAAAAGCTTGTTGATAATTCTGTAACCACATTTTGCATAATCAGGCTAAGATGTTTACCAGTGTATTTGCCACTTGAGAAGATATATTTAGGTGTGGCAGCACAGGCATCAATTGATGAATTTTCGAGAGAAATACCTCCAACACAAATTGCCGATTTCCGAAAAACATGTTTATCTTTTTACATCGAAGCTTTAGCACAAATAAGAAAACGCTTTAGTTTTGAAGATCCTCTTTTTGATTTATTAGAAAATGTTCTAAACCCAATCAAAGCGCAAAAATTTGAAGTAAAAGACTTATCATGCGTCATAAAAAGATTCCCAAATATTGTTACTGATACAGAAAATTTACATAAAGAATGGAAGAAACACGCTTTTCTCGACTTCAACGAATTAAACATGTCGCCTGACATGCCGGTCGAAGAATACTGGAATAAAATCCTAAAAATGACAGATGGGACAGGAGAACCCTTGTTCCCAAATTTGAAAGAAATAATAATGGTTTTGCTCATTTTGCCGTTTTCCAATGCATGTGTGGAACGAGTTTTCAGCCAGTTAAAACTGATAAAATCGGATCACAGAAACAGAATAAATACGGACACAATTGCAGCTTTAATGGCTACCAAAGCGGCTGTAAAAAATGCCACTACATTTGAGCCATCTAAAGCATTAATGCATGCTAGAATAAAATACAGCAAAGATGGTGATGATGATGGTGAGGGTCGGTACTTACTGCTTTTTCTTATTTTTTTACTAACCGGCAATTGTTTTCTAATAGATTTTCGAAAGCTTTATTTGAAAACGCAGAAAAAACATATGATTTTAAAATTTCAGATGCTGATGTGCTGTCTTAGATCATGTAGCCTCCTCTTCAGTCATCATTTTAATTTCACATAATTCTTTTAGTCTCATAATCACAATTGTTGTACCTAATTAATATAATAACATTTTACTACAACCCGTTATTGTACCTACTTAATTAACATATCTATGGTGCAGTCAGACATATAGGTAAAAATATTTATAATATCAATTTATAAATTTTAATATGGAAATCTTAAATTGTACACTTACGAGTATGTACTTATTAATTTAATTTTTCACTTTCAGGATCACTAATTGATTATAAAAATATAAAATTTGGAATTATAACAACTAATAAAGAAATTTAAATTCATATTTAGTATGTATCAATATGAATAAATCAAGAAACGTGGGCAAGTGCACAAATACTCATCGATGTTTCTGTAAGTTAATACAACTAATATTCTATTTTAATAACTTTTAATACCTTTCCAGTAAAAAAAATATGAAAGGTTACTTTTTATACAAAAAGGTAACTTTTTTTATATTTCAGGTAATTTCTGACAAGACCCGACTGGCAACACTGAGGAAAAGACTTGTTGAATTTGGACAAAACCATTCCACTAAACAATGCGGCACGTCTGAGTTTAGTAAGGATTATTGGGACCTCAATACTACGGCAAGACCCTGAGAAAGTGATCAGATCTTCTGTTTATGCCAACTAGGCTCGTGCAATCCTTTGTTTGACCAGCGTTTTTCCCCAGGAAAAGCCTTCAGTATACTTTCACACTAAAATCTACACGTGGTATTATAACAAGAGTGGCTGGAAAATTGCCAGACCAGATACACAATCTTAAAAGGAAATATAGGGAGTCAGGTGTAGTCGAGAAACGACGCAGACTTTCAAGATCTTCGGATTCTTCTCAATCTCCAGGTCCAAGCATACGTTTACCAGACGGAATAACTGATGATAAAGATTCAGAAGAAAACATTTTATGGCTCAGTAATTCTACAGAACCTTGGACGGCGGTAGAACTAAAATGGGAAGAGACTACTCAAGCAAGACTTAATAAATCAAAGGAATTGACAATAGCCCAATATTTTAACAAGTACCCAGCTCTTAAGAAGCCCAAAGAATATCTTCTGGTGAGTTTAATTGTTATAATTATGTTTAGAATGTTATCCTAATTACTTTGGCCATAATAAATATCATGGGACAAGCTTACACAAATTGACCTAGTCCCGAAGTAAGCTCTAGTAAGCTTGAGTTGTGGGTACTGGGAAACAATAAACATATAATTATAGTTACATAGAGAAATAAATACTTAAATACATGGCTAATTTAAAAGTTAGCCATGTATTTAAGTATTTATTTCTCTATGTAAGTATAATTGGGATTGTTCATTATTTTTGATGTGTGGTTTTTGTTAATTAACTTGAAAATACAATATATTTTAAGGTACTAATTTGAATATTTATGAATTTTGTGGCTTCGTTTAATTTAAATATTTTTTTCAATTTTTTTTTACATTAATCGTTTTTAGGAATACATTGCAACGTCTTAGTCTTGTCTACGTCTATTGAAAAAAAAGCTGTTGCTGGTTTGTCAACGTCAACGTCTTGTCACGGACTTTGTGCCTTACAATTTCAAAGTTTGAATTGTTAATAATCCTAAAAAATATGACCGAAAGTGACTTTATTAAAGCCGACTCTCGTAACTTGCCGATGGTGAGACACGTGGCTATAATGGAGTACATCGCTTCAAGCAATAAACACAATTTGGCTGAAATAAGAGGAGCAAAAATTCTCATGTAAGTATTGTGCACTGAAGTTAGTAAAACGCGAAATATATTCATATTAAATAATGTGTTATTGTAACAGTTCTAATAATGTGTATCATGTTCCAGATCCTCACGTGATTCCTATCTTAAAAACGCTGTTGGATATGTACAAGTGCGACGAACGGGAAGCGAGTGCACAGTTCAGGCGAGAATTGTTCCCGAACACAAAATCACAACGAAACCGTACACAGTTATGTGCAAAATCGATGAAGCTAATGAGTCTATAATCGAGTCCACTTGTGCTGATTGTGCAGCATCAGCAGGTGAATATATATTATTATATGTATTTTTAATCATATATTGTGTTGCTGACAACAATATCACAAGATCACCAACATTATCCCTTTATAATGTATATTAATTTGATCTTATGATATTATATATATTTATACTCCTGTTTTTTTAGCCTTAGAAAGGACTTGACAGAAAGTATTGTACAGTTTATACATATAATAATATGTATATATACGTAAATGAATGTGTGTGTATTGTTTTAAATTGGATAGTAATTAATGCATCTTCTTTAAATTGTTCTGTATTTTATAAGTGGTCTAATAAATTAATAGTTTAGGGAATGACTTTACATACATACATTAAATCACGCCTGTTTCCCAGAGGGGTAGGCAGAGACCACCTCTTTCCACCTGCTACGATCCTGACAAATCTCTTTCGCTTCTTCCACATTCATAAAGAGAATGACTTTAAGAGTCTAAATACTTTTCAAGAGACCATCAGTATAGTACGTAATTCAAGCTTGTGTTACTAACGTAACCTAGTCGGGATGGGATTGTAAAAAGGCGTATCAGTTTAATAGAAGCTGTGCTACTAAACCTGTTGCTTACATACAGAAACGATGCTACACTCGTAATTTCCCTTTTAAATTGTGTTATTTTTGTGCCATAAAGAGTTTGTGCCATAATTACATACATACTATTGACAATTAAGTTTAGTATACATATTTGATATACATGTATATTTGACTGATGCAAAGGGTGTCCCAAAAAGGACGCAAGATTTGAAATTGATGAAAAACACTTTTTTTTTTCGTTATAATATTTTTGTATATAAAATCTTGAAATACATAAAATAGGGTTATTTGTGGAATAGTACGTCAGGCAAATGTCCGCCTAGGCTTTGCTGGCACATACGCACTCTTTTGTCAAAATTTTCTATGACCATTTTGCATAGATGCGGTTGAATTTCTTTAAAGCAGCGTCGAATTTCCTCTTTTAAAGCATGAGTGGTTGTGGGCTTATTGGCATAGACTTTAGACTTTAAATAACCCCATAAAAAATAATCTAAAGGCGTTAAATCGCAAGATCTAGGGGGCCAATTCTGATCACCGAATCGAGAGATCACACGACTAGGAAATGTTTTATGCAGTAATTGCATTGTTTCTCTGGCTGTGTGGCAAGTGGCCTCGTCTTGTTGAAACCACATTGCTTCTACATCGATATCCTCTAATTCGGCTAGAAAAAACCTTGTTATCATGTCGCGATATCGAGCTCCATTAACAGTAACTGCTTGACCGGCCTCATTTTGAAAAAAATATGGTTCAATAATGCCTCCAGCCCAAAATCCGCACCACACAGTGACCCGTTGTGGATGCATTTGTTTTTGAACAATCACATGTGGATTCTCTGAGCCCCAAATGCGGCAATTCTGACGATTAACAAAGCCATCGAGATGAAAATGTGCTTCGTCGCTAAAGATGATTTTGTTTGAAAAATCTGCATCCCTGTTTTGGCGGTCGATAATCCATTCAACGAACTCTCTTCGCTGTCCATGATCATGAGGCTTCAGTTCTTGTGTTATTTGAACTTTGTAAGCATGGAGATGCAGATCTTTAGTGAGTATACGCTGGAGAGAGCTTCTTGAAATTTGCAATTCTTGTCCACGATGCCTAATGGATGTTCCTGGATGTTCACGGACATTCTGACGCACTGATTCGATATTGCCATTTGAACGGCTTGTTTTTGGACGACCAGTGGAATGAACATCATGAATTGATCCACTTTCCCTGAATTTTGCAACCACTCTGCTCACAGTTGATGAAGTCAAGTTAATATTCCGACCATATTTTGCACGGAATTTTCAAACCGTACACGCCAAACTTTTATTACTTTTGAAATATTGTTCAATAATAAAAACGCGTTGATCTTTCGTATAACCCGCCATTTTTACAAACCCTAAACATTCAGCTGTCAAATAGTTTTTTTTTAGGGTTGCTAGCACTAAAAGTACAAAAATGGCGGCAAATTGAAATCTTGCGTCCTTTTTGGGACACCCGTTACAAAAAAAAAAAAAAAAAATGTATGATTTCGAATGTAGCATTTAGCAGAAATGTTACCTGTACCAAGATTTTACTTGTGTACAGGTGGATGTAAGCACTCCTTGCTGCTTCTATTTTGGTTGGCAAATAAAACATCTGAGCCAGCTTCTACATCTACGGTGTGCTATTGGAACAAGCCCGCACTCGCCACGGCCCGCACAGAACATATTTCCAGCAAGGACATTTTCCCCAAGGCCAAAAGACCAAAATTGAGCCCTAAAGACCCCAATGTTTTGATAAGTTTTATTGAGGAATGTCAAAAACGGAAAATGGTAAACTCTCTCATTCTGGGTTGTGATGAACACAATCCAAAGTCTTCAAATCAGCTCAAATATTTGATTTAACAGTAGAATTTGTGGAAATAACAGCACAACATGACTACACAAGTTTCAAAAACTACTTATCAAGAATAATAAGCGAAAATGTAATAGATAAGATTAATAAAAATACTACTGGGCAATCTGACAACAAATACTGGCACAGCATAAGACAGGGAAGATTGACAGCATCAAAATTGCATGAAGCTGGCCACTGCAATACTGCAGATGGATCACTAGTGGAACAAATTTTGGGTGGGTACAAAGTTCCCGAAACCAAAGAAATACGACGTGGCAGAAAATTAGAAACTGCTGTACTTAATGAAACTGAAAAATTACTGTATGTTAAGATTAACAAATCAGGCATTGTACTGATTAATGGAATCACAGGAGCATCCCCTGATGGAATCACTGATGATTTTGTCATAGAAATAAAATGTCCCGCAACGGAAAAGGCAGTTAAAACCTATATTAAAAATAATGCCATTTAAAACAAATTTAAAACACAAATCCAATGCCAAATGCTAGCATGCAAAAAATACAAGGGTCTTTTTTGTGTTGTTGACCCTCAATTTGAAACTACAAAAAAAGTTAATTTAATATGGGAAACCTTTGATGAAGTTTATATAACAAATGTTTTGTCAAAAGCAGAACATTTTTGGGTAAGATATATATTTCCAAAACTATTAAAAAGTGCTAAAAGCTAGAAATATATACCTAATAAAAATATATATTGCCAAAAAATGTTCTGCTTTTGGTATAACATAAAGTTTATCAAAACTTTTCCTGTTAGATAACCATATTTTGTAGTTTCAAATTGAAGAGCATTTGGTTTAAGATTTGTGTTTTAAATGGCATTTTTTTTATTGTTTATGACCAATGATTTCGGGTTGTGGAATGATGAAGGATTTCGAGTCGTAATCATAGTATGGATGTGACTATAATTCCGCGATATTTTTTCAATAATAATAACGTTTATTTCAAACGTTGACCTGTAATATCGATTAATATCATATAAAATAAAATAGAATAATTATCCTCCAACATCAATACAAATCCCGGGATCCCGGGCATATTCATTATTAGCATAACGTTTAAGGTCAATCACCCCAGATTGCACCGGGAACTCCCATTACTGTGATAAGCTCAAGAGCAAGTAATAAACACATTTAAATGCAACCTTTTTGCTATTGTAATCTATATGTTGTTACTGGCACGTTGTTCTAACGAAACTTTATAAAATAATAAACAGTCTGCTGTCAACCGACCTTTCAATAACCCCTTCGGTAAGTTAAGTTGCACGTTGTGATTTATAGTGATTTTTTTACTTCGACGACTCTGGCTTGTTTTATGGACTCAATGATTTAAAGATTATTCTGTTTGTCTACTGTGGTTTCTTCTCATCGGACTTTTAATTAGAACATCATTGGATTATTATTGGGATTAAGGTTGTCAAGCATCAGTTGTCATGTCGCCGAGAACTCACAGTTTACCTAAGGAAGAAACTGTACAGAGTTAGATAGAACCCTATGTCGACTTGCTGTATGAATCGACTAGGAACTCTATATATTGCACAAAATGTGAAATTAACATTGGATGCCGAAAAAGTACGGTCAAGAAACACGTTAAAGGAAAAAGACACAGAGGAAAAACTAGAAATAAACAAGAGTTTTACTATGACCTAATCCAGTTCCTGATTCTATGCAACATTCCCTGGCAACAAATTCAAAACCCGGCCTTCATATCTTTTTTCGGAAAGTATATATGCTGCACATGTGGTGATAGTCTTACGTTGCCCAGCGAAACGACGATAAGAAAAACATACTTAGAAAAGTTTTATCAAGATAAAATAAGTTCCATACACGGCGAGGTTGAAAATGAAAAATTGTGGATATCGCTCGATGAAACAACGGACTTGCTTGGTCGGTAAGTTGTTCATTTATTGGTAAAGCCGTTGAACTCAGACGTTTCTAAAAAGACATATTTGGTAGCGTGTAAAATGCTAGAAATAGTAAATGGCGAAACCATTTCAAATTTTGTGGTAGAATGTTTAAAACAATTGTGGGGTGAATCTTACGAAACCAAACTTGAAAATGTTTTGTTAATGTGTACAGACAGCGTAGCATACATGTTAAAGGCGGGGCGACTTTTAAAGAACACGTTTCCAAAGTTGAAGCATGTAACTTGTTTGGCTCATGCTCTTCATCGGGTGGCGGAAGAAATTCGTTCTCAATATCCTGACGTAGCCGCTTTGATTGCAAATATTAAAAAAATATTTCTGAAATCTCCGAGTAGAGTCAGACTATTAAAGGGAAAATTCCCGAACATGCCTCTACCTCCTAAGCCTGTTGTTACAAGGTGGCGAACTTGGCTTTCAGCAGTGTTATATTACGTTAAATATTTTAACGAAATAAATACAGTTGTATCAAGTTTACGAGATTCGGAAGCAGTGTCAATAAAAAAAAATAAAAATATATTAAGCAAACCCAATGTAAAAAGCCAAATGGATTACATAAATAAATATTTTAGCATAATCGAGATCGCCTTAGTCAAACTACAGGAACGGGATACGTCAATCATCGATGCCATAGAAATCTTTGACGAAGTCCGGACAGTTATAAGTTGGAGTAATAGCTTACGTACCTATAGATACTAAAATAGAAGCAGTCATGGCTCGAAATCCGAATTTAGATGATATCAGAACATACGCCGAACAAATATCACACGAATCCGCATCCGATGAAATTTCTTTATATAAATTCGCCCCGCTAACATCAGTTGAAGTAGAAAGATCGTTTTCGGCTTATAAGTGGGTTTTAGATGTTAAACGAAATAGGTTAACATTAGGGAACATTGAAACAATAATGGTTTGTTATTTTAATTTTATAGAGACCAAAAGTAATAAAAAATAATATGCTAAATATTTGAAATAAATGATTTTATTAAAATGTATAATCAACAGAGGTCGGAATAGGTAGTGCTTATTAACCTAAACTTGACTCATGTTCATTCATGCGCGAGTGAGATATGAATACGTTATTGAATGAAGATGCATCAAGTTTAGGTTAATAAGCACTACCTATTCCGACCTCTGATAATCAATATGTAATCTAAGAATATGACAACAAAACTGTCCTTTATCAAACCAAACGAAAGCCCGGAATCCCGCGGCATATCCATACTAGCATAATGATTGAGGTCATTCACCCCAAGTCGCATCCAAAACCCCGATCACTGTTTATGACATTTAAATATGTAAATTAAGGTGTAGGTATACACGTTAATTTACATTATTTAAATATCATAAATAATAAAAAATATGCTTTATTATTTATTTATTTACTTTTTATTATTTCTCCTTGAAGATTAATTAATCCACAGGCTATAACTACAATTTCATCTAAATAAGGCACATAGTTATAGGTGACTGTAGAGTGCGGTTTTAAGATTGAAAATTCTCTAACACGTCTCATGACTCTTTCAACATGTACTCTCAAACTGGATATTACTTTGCTTTGCAAGGATTCAGTTAGAGTCTGCTTTACTCCAGTGAATACACTAGGTGGCCTTAAAAGTTTATCACCATGAGAATTTAAGACTTTCAATTTCCTTAAAACCTCTGGCAGCTAGTACAACAGCATTTGGTTGAAGAATATCTAACAAGTTACTTTTTTCAACAATCGCTTTATCAGATATTCTTCCACCATAGCCTTTCGAAATAAAACTTATTAGTCCCTTAGGTGTACAACCTATCAAATATTTGACTGTATTGCAATTTTTATATTGGGACCACGTTTGTGCCTGCCTTAATGGGTTGGATGGTTTTGAAATTTGTATTTCAAAACAATCTATTATCATTTGTACATTAGTATATCTTATTTTAAATACTAAGGGCATTTTTTTTTAATTTGACTTGGTGATGGGCGTACAATTAAGTTTTGAAAGAAGTTACTTGAAGTTTCTACACCAGTTAGAATCATATTTGATAGTTTTGTCCTGGAAATTTCTAATTGATCACTCATTCGTTCAAGAGTATCATTCTGCCTTATTTTCAACAAGGTCACAATTACGCTAAGGTAATCAATTTTAGGTGAGCTTTTCTCGATTATGTGCTCAATGAGCCAAAGGTACGGTTTAGGTAAGCCTAAATACATTTTGGGTTTCTTTAAGATCATGTCCAACATTATTTTCCTTTTTTGGTAGTCTCTATGTGGTGCAGCATCTGTGGTTTCTGTTTCGGAAGTGCAGCCAAACAAGGAAGCAGTTTCAGTTGTGGTTGCCGATAAATCATCTGACAAATGCATGTATTTTTCTGCAGTTCCAACAGGGGTTTTCTTAACTTTAGTATTGGTTACCTTGTCAACCATTTTAACAGAAGCTTGAACAGCAATCTGTACCTGGAGACAAGTAATTAATTTGTAAAGTTTATTATAATCCAACATTTCACATCATTCTAATCAATATTTTCGGGCTGAACTCAGAAAGTAATGGACTGATTTTGATTTTTACTACAATAAGTATGTGTTGCTTCATGAGAGTGCTAGATAGAAGGTTGAATTTATGGATGGGTGGAAGGATAGTGGTGGTGGATGGGGATAGAATGTGGCAATGACATTATTGCGAATTATTAGGAATTATTTCAACAGCAATTTTACACTCAGTGTAAGTAAGATCTTTAATTTTTTAGTCACATCTTAATATACCTTGACTGGAACAGTTACACCAGACGTGCTAGGCATGTTTATATCATTATATTTCCTTTTGCTACCTGATACTGTTGATTTGTCTAGTAACACTTCCAGAAGTTCAGAACCATTTGGTTGTGTTTCATTCAATTCATTGGGAACCTGGAATTAAATCATTATATAAATCTATATACTAATATTATATAAGTATAGAGGTAATGTTTGTGGATTTGAATTAAAAACTATAATAATAATATTTCTATTGGTTACTAATGTTATTGCTGTATACACTATAAAAACAGAACAATTAATTTTAAAATCCTATTCACAATATGTAGGTACCTACATGACATGGTGTCTATTATTCCAATTACAACGACTTTCCCTTCAATACCTGTAACTTTAAAATAAGTAGGTACCTGATCCACGAAATTAGTGCCTAAACGAAGTTTGGCTGGTGTCTTAAAAATTGGTCTTCGGTTTTTCAACTTAAATGTGTTGAAGTTTTCCTTTACCTGTAAAAAATGTTATTATTTAGATGAGTTAACTAACAGTGATAAGTATGTCAGCACAAGGGAGCAAACAAATTTATATTAAATATAGAATACAACCCACAATAAATAGCCTATATACTTACATCAAAATGGTCTTCGCAACAATACATGGTGTAAACTCAGAAGTATTCCACGTTAGCTTGTCGACACCATTCTTTCTTTTTGTCTTCCCTTATTCTTACAATGAGCTTGTTTGGGCTATTGAACGAGTCATTTTTACATGTAGGAATAAAGCACTTCTTATAGTCCATTGTATTAAGTGTACAAATTCAAATAGGATATCAGAGAAGTAATATAATAAGGAATTCAATCAAAGTAAACAATGAACGGAATGTCGTTAATATCTTAAATCAAAGCTGACAATTGAGCATAAACAAATAAGAATAATCAACGATTTATTTTAAGGCACAGAATTCTATTAGTTCTGACACAAAGCGGCAAAATGAAGGTCAAACAAAGGTCATAAGTTTGTTTACAAAAATAACAATAATCAGGGATTATTTTTAAGATATTATTAAAGAAATTGGTTCTATGACTGATATACTCCAAATGGTTTTGTAGTAAGAGGAAAAAAAAAATTAACAATCCCAATTATATGTTTATTGTTTCCCAGTACCCATAACTAAAAATGTCTAACTAAGGAAAAAATGTCTGCTCATCCTACAAATATTTGCCTTTACCAGGGAACGAACCCGGGACCGCTACCTTGGTAGCCTAACCGTCGTTGAAATAATATATAAAAAGAATTTTATTAGTGCTCTTTATTTGTCATGCTACAGTAGTGTTATTACAAAAACTTAAACAAGAGTCATCGGACATGTGTTTACCATCATAGAAATCTGTCATTTTAGATGTGTCTAAGAAATGGCATACTTTTTTGTAATAACACTGGAAGTTTTTAAGTACTTAATACTGCATTATTCCTAACGTTTTATACTTTAGTAGTGTCGACTTTACTTTGAATGAGGCAATCCATAACCTGGAGCTGTTTTTTGGAAATCATAAGTAGGTACTTATATGTACCTCGTGTGTTCATAAGTTTTGAGACGAAATAAAAAGTTAATATAAAAAAGATGTTTTTTGGTTAATGTACTTACATATTTCAAACACAATATTTGTATTGTTTATGAATAAATGCTATGAACTATGAACTAAAATTTTCAGTTAAATATAAGTATACATTAACCAATAACTACAAACACTTATTACTCAAAATGACAGCCTCTATTCTTTAAACGAGCTCTTTGACGCCTTGTTGGCGAGAATGGACCGGAATGACACCTTCATACGAAACACACCACCATACCATCACACTCGCTGGAAAATGGGAACGCGATACATTTCGTGGTGCAGCTGGAAAATCTTTGCTGCTTTTGGCATAAACTTTACGAGGGCTGATCCAAAAGTTTTGATAATCGGTATAAAAAATGGGAGATATGTAAATAGTTTTTTTTAAATTGGAATGAGCACACTTCCTATATTTCCGAACACTTATTAACGTCATTCAATTGTTTTATTTTACCACTATAAAAATAATTTTACTTTTGGAGGCCAAATTTTGTACCTTCACTATGTCATCACCAGCTCGTGATTTTTATGTAGTTGTTTTTGAACATTAGTGAATGAGAAATAGTAGTCGAAAGTTAGGGCTAAATAACGGGGAGAGCGGTTATCAGTTCTGATCTTTGGTCGACGAGCGGCACCCTTAGGCCGCTTGTAGACTTCCGTTATTTTCACCGGACGACGGTCCGTTTTTTTTGCCGGACTTGTGGTGGTGTATGGTTCACTATGAGTGTGTGTACACGCACCGGACACAAAATTACTTGTCTACAAGGGACAGACGGACCGTCGTCCGGTGAAAATAACGGAAGTCTACAAGCGGCCTTATCAATTAGAAGACTCTGAAGCACAATTCCTGCCGAAAATTTGTAATTTTTTTTCTTTAGATTATTTTTATTATTTTGCCATAATTAGGATACAATAATGTTATATAACTCTCCTAGATTATTTGAACTCAATTGCTAATAAAGAATGTCGCAGTATTTATTTGTAGGCCTCATTAATCCTGGAAAAGGCCGAAAAAACCACCCTACATTTTGGTGACAGAGCTGGAGATAGAAAAATCCACTGCAATGATAACTTATTTATCCTTTAAATTATAATGATAAATCAAGGTTCCATTTTCAATAACAATATTTTTCATTAGTGTACCAAAGCTTTTTCCACACAACTCCAAATTATTACAAAACTAACTCTTATTTTTGCCGTCTTGTAAAATTGTTAATACAGATGTTTTTTGTTTAGATGTCACAGGGAAACAAATGAATAATGTTTACATTTTTTTTCTCTAATTTAAGTTTCATTAGTGCCATGGTATAGTCCACATTAAAAGAATATCATTAATATTATTATGTAGATGGTTCTTACTGATTCTCAAAACTTTTGGATCACCCCTCGTATTGTTTTGGCGGTTGAACTTTTCTTCAAATGTGAAGATGTTCTCATCGGTGAAGAGTATATTTTTCGTAGCGTGTCTCTGAAGTAGCATCGGACAACTTTCGCGTCGTAATTTACGAAGGCATTCATTAAGGAAGTGAACTTTCCTAGGATTGTAGGCCTTTACCTTGAGATTGTATTTCAGTATTTCGTTTACCGCAACACGCGAAATGTTAGTCTGCAGAGCACTTTTTTCTGGGTGCGACATGAATTTCGGTGAAGTCGCTCTCTGATCATTTTGATGTCCGCAATCGTCTTTACAGACCGCGGGCTACCACTCCTTTGGCGATCTTTTAGAGAATCAGTCTCCTTGTAACGTTTTATGATGTAATATATAAAGTTGCGGTTAATCGAGAAAAATTTTAGGACACGGAAAATATCCATTGGTTTTTTCCCCGCCATAATAATATGTAGCGAAATGACAGTCGCACGTAATTCTTTTTCTCCCGCGATCACAAGAAAATTAATTTTAATAAATAATAAAAACATACAAATAAAACACGAACATTCCAAATTCAAAATTGAAAAAAGAATTAGACAGCTGCCACTATTATTATGTTTTATTTTTTAAAGTAAAAGTTCGTCTCAAAACTTATGTACACACGAGGTAATTGTATTCTTTGTTTGTTTACAGTTACAAAAAGATTTTGACCATCTCTATACGGGAACATATAGCGAGATAACTGAAACTTTCCCAGCATTTATTTTCGCAGCAATACTTATCACACACTGTAATGTTATAATTTTTAAGCGAAATAAATGATTTTCTATTCTATTCTATTCTATTCATTAAAAGGAAAAATATTTAACTTGGCTAAGACACGCAAGACCAACAAGGATAGAAATTTAAATCTTCTTATAAATTTTGAGCTAGGTAAGTTTACTGGCATTTATTGGATTTTTAAAGGATACAGCTATGTCAGAATGAGATAATACTAGATTATATATTATATAGTATTATGTCTCGTTCTTACTGATAGCTGCATCGCTCTCGGTTCGCCCAACTATCCCATTGTGTATATTGAAGGCCGATTGCTTCCTTTTTCGTCGTATTCCTGATTTGTCGTATTATCGTTTTGATACATTCTTGTGTCGTCGTATTCTTGTTTCGTCGCTTTCCGTTTTGGACATAATTTATAACATAAAATATAGTAAAGTCAGTCTATCACTAATATAGTTTAACTAATAGGCTGTGTTAACTTGTGTAAGATTTTTGTTTCCTAGAAATAAGTTCCATGTTTAAGTATGGTTTCATTCACTTACTAATTACTTTACTTTTTCTTTTACTAATAAATCTTATATTTTTATACATACATACATAAAATCACGCCAGTTTCCCAGAGAGGTAGGCAGAGACGACTTCTTTCTTTATATTTTTATTATGCAAGCAAAGTCATAGGCATCGTATAGTATAACTTGCTAGTTCTATTTTGTCAAAAAAAAATATGTCGAAAGCGGAAAGCGACGAAACAAGAAAGTGTCAAAACAAGAATACAACGAAAAAGGATGCAATCCTTAAGTTGCTTGCGGTGCCTCTATAAGTTCAAAATGTTGTTTACAAAATGTATCTCGTACAAGAAACAACAAATCTAGTCCCAACATTCTAATTCTAACACTGTGATTTAACTTTTTTAAGTATTAATTTAAATGATTACATGGTTTACTGTCATTGATTATTAAATTATAGATTTTAATTGCATTATATTCTGAACTATTCCTATAATGTACAGTCAGCGTCATATTCATATATTAACACTAGCTGTCTGCGCCCGGGTTTTTTCTTTTTCTTCATACAAACCTTATGAAATATTATTTACGACCTATTCTCAGACCTACTGAATATACACACAAAATTTCATAAGAATCTGTTAAGCCGTTTCGGAGGAGTTTTGTTCAGGGATTGTTAAACCGGTTAAATTGAATACCTGTATATAAATTGTCAAACGATTACCGCTAAAAAAGAAATACCTATATTCGAATTAGAGGTAATGTTGTCATTCCGCTTTTGTCTTTTTCACTATGTATGCACTATTTACAGTATTCTTTACCTCTATTTAATACTGGTATTCGTTGCTCTTGATATAGATAAGGTGTCAAGTAGACATTATGACTGAAGTACCTACAACAAATAGGTGTAACGTAACTCGATAGCATTGTTGGCTAACACTGGTTGAAATGTCTGCTAGTACTGAACAAATAAATTGATTTACGACGTCTTTAAAATTGTTAGTTGTCAATTTGTTCACTCGCCTTTCTGTAATAATTAATAAAGAAGCAAAAAGCCACACGAAAAAGAAAGGTTTCGTTTTTATATAATAACATCTAAAATGGGCCGCGGACGGAAAAGAAAAAGTGCAGCTTACCGGTATTTTGATATCGACGATACCCAAAATGACTCCACCTGCTTAATTGAAGGATGCGGAAAAAAAATTAAAGTAAGTTTTGTCTTTCTGTTGGCAAATTCATTTATTTAACTTATATAAATGTCCAGGGTCCAATAACCAAGTTATATTTAAAACTGAATTATGTTTTCAGGGGCATCATGGAACGAATTTACTATCGCATCTGAAAGTCTCTCATCACAGTCAATATTTAATTGCGAAACAAATAAATAAACAGAAAGGGTTACCACCGTATTAAAACACAATTGTTACGTTTGGTTCATATTTATACGGTATAGTTTTATTATTAATATGTAATCATTTTATAAAGATAAAATGCTAACAAAAACCCAAACTGTCCTTCGACAGCAAAGGACAGTAATACCATCAAATTCACCAAAGATTACGGTTTATAATTTTTTGATTAAAGGAAAAGTTTAAAGATAATGAGTGTTTAAAAAAAAATTTAGATTTTTATAATGCCTTATCAAACTTTATTTAATAATCAACAGATATAATTGAATCAAATATAGATATCTCTCTTCTTAAAAAAAATGAAACAGTTTCTTCAATCGTTTTCAGATTTGCGACACTAATCTGTGCATAAGAAATGTAAATGCACTATCTCCTGGCAGCACACATGATTCATACGTATGGAATAACAATTCTGTGTTGCCGCTCATGCAATCTTTACATGCCAATGGGCATACAGGTTACTACCTGATAGGGTAAGATTATACAATGTTATATTTAAAAGTTTTCATGCATGATGTTATACAAATTAAAATAAATAAATATAGATAATATATGTATTACAAATAACCAATTGGCAAGGCCCCACAGGCAAAAGAAGTGTTGGACGGCAGAGGAAGAGATGGATGGACGATATTGCAGAGGTGGCTGGCGGTGACTGGATGAGTGTTGCCCAGGACAGAAGGAAATGGGGAAAGATAAATCAATCAATCATAAAGTAATGTAATGTTATATAAAAATATGGGAAAAGTTATAAATAATATGTGTATTGTACTTCCAGGCGACAGTGGATATGGATTAAGACCATGGCTTCATAACCCCCTTCCAGAGCCTTAACAAGGCACAGCAGAATATACATACACCAGTGTATTTCAGCCAGAGTAACCATTGAGCGATGCAATGGTGTCTTGAAAGGTAGATTCCGTTGCTTAAAAAAGGAGCGGGTTCTACATTATAGCCCAGAAAAGGCGAGTAAAATTAGTAACGCTGCAAAACTTGTGTGTCACAAATAATTTGTCATTAGATGATGTTGACAGTGGCTTAAACAACCATAGAATGGATTTGACACCTCCACCCCACAGCCTAGATCAGGAACCAGAAGATCTAATCAAGACTCTATTCGTGGCCATAGTATGCAAAATTACGAAATTACTTTTAATTTAATAAAAGACGTAGTTTACTGATAAACAAGTTTTATTAAGAACTGATGTCCTGTTAAGACGAAGTAGTGAATAGAAAGTTGTTTTTCTTCAATTCAAAAATCAACAATTGTAAAAAGTGTTTAGAATCATTAACAAAATATAAGGACCTTAACTTAACTACAAATCAACAATCAACAATTATAATTACAAAAATGAAAATCAACTGAGATCAACGTCCTGTGAAGACGTAATAGAACAAAATATAAACACAACAAAATAGAATCAAGTAATTTGGAGAATTTAGACGTAGAGTCATCGAGTTCTTAAAGCATTTTTGGAACTCGCTCGTCATATAGATCCGTACTTACTCAACCTCGGGCTAAAAATCAAACCGTCAGTCTTTAAATGTGGCATTTAAAGTTTTTATAACCCTGTTTTCCTGTGATATTGTAATTGTCATTGTATTCTTTGCCAAAGAATATTGCAATTTATTTATTAAAGTGTTCACAAGTAGGTTAGGGCCCCCCACATCTAGCGTCTCCCGAACGTCGATGCCTCACCAACGCCCGCGCGGCGTCGACGCCGCGCTCCCGCAGCGCCGACGCGGCACTGCGGCGTCTCTCGAACGTCGACGTCGCAGTGCCGTCCGCGCGGCGTCGGCGCCGCGTTGGCGCAGCGCCGACGCCGCGCCCGCGCAGCGCCTACGTGACGAGAGCGGCGACCAACGTCCAGTCAGCGCCCGCGTAGCGTCTCTCCCCTCGCTCCCTGCCCGCCGTGTTGACTTGACTAGTCTTTACGTAAGCACCACAGGAAACACACGTCATGTCGGAAACGCAGTCCCCGCCACCGTCGGAAGACGAGTTAGATATTGAACTTTTTATACATGAAATTCAAAATCGTCCTGTGATATGGGATTTGTCTAAAAGAGAGTACAGTGATCGTAATCTTAAAAGAAAGGCTTGGGAAGAAATGTGTAATAAATTTATTCCAATGTTTGAAAGAAAAACATCTAAGCAAAAAAATGATGCAGGTAGGTGTAAATCTTTTAAATTTTATCATTTTGCCACGATACTTCTCCTTGATTTGAAATAAAGTAATCGGCAAATTTATTTCTCTCAGTGACACCAGTTTTCGATAACCTAGTAACTTCTTGTGAACCTATATTTATATTGTCCACTAGGGCTCCATGTGATAGCATGTTGTTATAGCAAATTACATTTGTAGTTTTGGATCTGACAAAATTATGTAATACTAGGGTTACACGATCAGTTTGGCGTCAGTTCAGTCCATCAGTTTGGTCAGAATGACGCGAGAATTATCGTCTAACCAGTTGACTGACGGACTGATGGTCCAGAATGACAAAAATTAAATATTTTAAAATATTTTTATCATTCTGTTGTGATTGACATCAGACTGATGCCAGACTGATCGTGTAACCGCTCGAATCATTCTCGCGTCAGTCACCGTCCGCGACGCAATGGAGCAAGACGTGCCAAACGACGAAGCGTTGCCGCCGCCGCCCGCGCCGCTGCCGAGCGCTTCACTCCCGCCACCGCCAATCGAGATAGAAAAAGAATTCATTCTTGCATTCGAGTCCTTGCCAGAGTTATGGGATAAAACCCATACTTTTTATATCAATAAATACAAGAGAAATGACGCTTTGCGAAAACTCCTCAATATATATATAAAAATTAAACCCGGGGCAACTATAGAGGATGTCAAAAAAAAAAAAACGTTTTACGGTCCAACTACAGGAGAGAGCTGAAGAAAATTATTTCATCGCGAAGATCGGGGTCTAGTACAGATGACTTATACCGTCCAAAAAGTTGGACTTTCGAATATCTTAAATTTTTGGATAAATTTGAGCAGCCTGTTCCGGTAGATCGGGTAAGTAAGAACATATTTTCTATGTATAGTGTAGGTACATAATGACGACCTCTGTAGCCTAGTTGGTAGTGACCCTGCCTACGAAGCTGGAGGTCCCGGGTTCAAATCCCGGTAAGGGCATTTATTTGTGTGATGAGCACGAATATTTGTTCCCGAGTCATGGATGTTTTCTATGTATTTAAGTATGTATTTATCTATATAAGTATATATATATATCGTAGTCTAGTACCCATACTACAAGCTTTGCTTAGTTTGGGCCTAGTTCGATTTGTGTAAGATTGTCCCCAAATATTTATTTATTTATAATAAGGTAGGAAGGGTAGGTAGATGTTAATAACTCACAAAATAAAACAAAGTAGGTATAATGCTGTTAAATTATTATTGTATGTTCTCAATTCACTATTGAAGGTCATTTTTGCTAATTTCCAATTTACCCTCATGACTAAAGTAATGGCAGAATCTTTCTCTTATCTGTTTGGCATCATTAGTTGAATTTCGGGTAGGAGTGGGTTCCAAATCGGTCAATTCAATATCAGTAGCTTTTGTAACTTTCCAGTTTGATGCCAAGTAGCGACGGGATTTGGTTTTCATTAAGTAGTTATGTAAATAACAGCAAGCCGTTACTATGGTTGAGGCTTTTCGTGGCTCAAAGCATATTGCCTTTTGAAATACACCGAATTTTTTTGTTATTATTCCAAAAGCACCTTCAATAACTGATCTAGCTCGTGACAGCCGCCTGTTAAATTCTTTTCGCTCATTATTATTGATACATGCACTTTGTGGATATGGCTTCATTAAATTTTTCCCTAGTGCAAAAGCCTCATCAGATATAAAAACAAAAGGAAAACTTTCGGTTGTGTATGGCAATGGCGATGGTTCTGGTATATCTAATTCGCCTTTACTATAGAGATCCCAGAATTTTGTGTAAAATAGGACACCACCATCCGATACTCGACCATTCGCACCAACGTCAATCATTATGAATTCCTTATTTGCATTTGCCAGTGCCATCAAGACGATACTAAAATGACCTTTATAATTAAAATAAAGTGACCCTGAGTGTTCTGGTCTTTGGATCTTGACATGTTTACCATCCAAAGCTCCCAAAGAATTCCAAAATTGATATTTATCACCAAAATCAGCGGCAATTCTTTTCCATTCCTCTTTTGACGGCTTCTGAAATGGAAAAAAAATAGTAGAAGTTAATATAGTACGTTTTCTTTTTTCAGGCTAGTGATGATAATCAGAATGAAGCTGAATCTGATCAAGCTCAAAAAGAGCAAGAAGTTGCTGCGACTATTTCTTCATTCGTGGCAGCCCCACAACCACCCGCAAGACCGCCTCCTCTTAGTTCCAAGAAAAGTGTCCTTAAAACACAAAATGAATTACTGGAACGAGCATGCAATTATTTATCAGAACCCCAAGTTAGTGGTGCTCGTTCAATAGCATTTGACTGGGCAGAAACGTTAGAACGACTGACCCCTACTCAAAGATTATATGCCAAGAAGGCCATTAATGATGTGCTATTTGAAGCGGAATTGGGAAATTTGCACAGATACTCAGTTCAAATAAATGTAACATCAACCCCTTCACCTGCACCATCTCCCTTTTGCCCATTTCCACCTGAATCATCTTCCTACTCACACACAACATCTCTCGAGTACATCCAAAGCCCTGTCACAGCTTCTCCCGCACAATCTCCCAACTATATCCAAACCCCAGTCACAGCTCCTCCCGCGCATTCTTCCAACAACATCCAAACCCAAGCCAGAGCTTCACCCGCACAATCACCCATCTACATTCAAACCCCTGTCACATCTCCCACGCATTCTTCCAACAACATCCAAACCCAAGCCAGAGCTCCTCCTGCACAATCACCAATCTATATTCAAACCCCTCTCACAGCACAATCACGCATCTACACCCAAACCCAAGCCGCAGCTCCCGCACAACCTCCGGTCTACACTCTTCACATTCCGTCCCCATCTTCTATGTCTCAAGACAGCGAATATACAGCTGGTTCGTTATTCGCTCAATTTCAAGCGGAATAATAATATGATGATTAAATTAGTAACCTAAATAATTACATAGTGTCATTTTAATTACATTGTTGATTTGTAACCAAATAATAAAAATTATTAATAAATCGTTTTTTTTTACTTACCCTTATATAAGGCTGTAGGACATAAATTAATACTTCGCATGTCTGAATAATTGACTGACTGATGGCAGCAGGTGACATTACTGCAGAATATTTAAGATCTTTAATATTCCTTCCAGTAGCAAGGTATCGTAAAGTGACAGCTAATCTTTCTTCGGCGGATATTGCTTTCCTCATACAGGTATCTTGTTTTTCCAAATATGGTTTGACCATTTGCAACAGATGATCGTAGCAGGCTTCTTTCATTCGATAGTAATTTTGGAAGTCTTCTTCTTCATCCTGTTGTCGTATTTCATTTAATAAATTAAGATGCGTGTAATGTTCTCTTTTTTGTAGCCAGGTTTTCATCCATCGCTTCCTTTTTACGCGTTTCTTGAGCAGTAAAGCGATAATTATAATAGCACAGGCTCTTTTTTTCTTCAAAATATCCATGGCTTGACAGGATCAGGTGACTCACTTGACTGTCGTCTTCACTTTACAAATGCTGACTACGTAAGTTTTATCAGTCTGCTGTCAGTCTAGACTGAGCGTGTAACTGTGTTTTTCATCCATCATTCTGGCATCAGTCTTAGCCGGACCAAACTGATGGACTGAACTGACGCCAAACTGATCGTGTAACCCTAGTCTAATATGCAACAAGTCTTTATTAATTCTACACAAAAATTTATTCCCACATTTAATGGTCTATGTAAAATCCTCCATTTGTTTGCCATAATGCCAAAACTGCACTCTATAAATCTTCTTGCACGGCTCAGCCTGTAATTATACACTTTTTGCTTGTGTGATAAATTTTTTCCTGCGTAGGGTCGTTGCATATATGATGATAGAGGGAATCCTTCATCACCAATGAAGACGAAAGGAAGCGGCTGTTCGTTTTCAATTACTGGAGATGGCCGGGGTATATTTAACACCCCTTCATCCATTTTTTTTTTCAATTCGCTATTTGCAAATATTGTAGAATCTGAACTTTTTCCGTAGCAGCCCACATCAACATAAATAAATTCATAATTTGAATTACATACGGCCAATAAATTTACTGAAAAATACTTCTTGTAGTTGAAATATAGTGACCCACTTTCATGTGGTCTTATTATTCTGACATGATTCCCGTCAATGGCTCCGATGCAATTGGGGAAGTTGGCCTTTACTCTAAACCCATTTGCTATATTAACCCAATCTGTTTCTTCTGTTGGTGGCTCACAAATATCACCTAAGCATTTAATTATTGCTAAGCATGTTGTCCTTATTATTTGTTGCACTGTTGAATATCCCCTCCTAAATGAATACTGCAAATCTTTGAATGAACATCCAGTTGACAGATATCTGAAAAAAAATATTACAGCTTTACAGATACAGAAAAAATGGAAGAGCATAAGAGATCGCTACACGAGGGAAAGAAATAAAATTAAAAAGAGTGGATCGGGTGCTTCTACAAGCCGGGAGTATCTGTACTCAAAATATTTGACATTTTTAAATCCCCTATCACGTGACAGACCACCAAAGTCACCCGCTGGTAAACGATCTCAAAAACGTAATACGCCAACGGACAACAGTGAAGAAAAATTACTAGAAATTTTATGTGAGAGAATGCAGAATAAAAATCAAGAGAAACATAATCAAGACCAACTTTTTTTTATGTCGCTTGTAGAAGATTTCGGCATAATAAACTCTGAGTACAAAATGGATGCAAAGATGGAAATAATGGGAGTCGTCAAAAAGTATGCTCAAATGTCTAAATACACGCAAAATTATAACGAACAGGGATATTGCACGGCAACGGAAAGTACAAGATTGTCATCTCATACACGTCAGACACCAGTACCACTAACTCAAACTGAAACGTCTCAAAATGATGACACTTCACAAGATTCACTATATGGGGACTTATTTTCTGAGGATGACCATTTCATTAATCTGTAATAGTTGTTGATAAGTTTTTGTTGATTATGTTATTCATTTTAAAACTAAAATGTTGTAAGACTTTTATAATTTTTAGAGACTGTTTTTTAGATCTTTGAATACTTAGAAGATGTAATTAATTAATTATCTCTGAATCTAAGCCAAATCCAGATATTTCTTAATAACATTATAATTTTTATAATTTCGGGTTCTTCAGGCCCATCGTGTATAATGAAAATTGAAAAATATTGATTTTTATTCGGTTATTTTATTAATCTGTGATTTTTTCAGTGAGAATTGTTCCTTTTGTATAATGTTACTTAAAGTTATTATAATTATGTTTACTTATTTTCTTAATTAAAATATGACTGTTTAGTTCAAGTAACATTTTTCCTTGCTTGGCATTTTATATTACCGTTAAAGTTAACTGAGATTTAATAGTGTTCACCAAATAATATTATTCAAGTTATTGGTAATTGTATTATGATTACTTATTTCCTTACCTAATTTGTGATTTAGTTTATCGAATTTTTTTGTATAAATTAGTCAATTATGATAAGTCATAATTAAAATAAATCTGTGATTTATTAATTAAAAATTGTTTTTTAAATAATTGTAGTGTTGATTATGACTAGGATATATTATATTAGTAAACAAACTGTGATTCAACGAATGAAGACTGTTGCTCTGAAATATTATATTTCAAGAATTAAGTATCTACATACTTTAAGTATTAATAAGTAACAACGACAAAGCCAATTTCAATTATGCATGTTTGAATAAATAAACACAAAATTCTATAAAAGATTTCGTTTTACTTACCTCAATGTAATAACTAGTCTCTCTTCAGGTGAAATTGACATTCTGAATTTGGTATCGCGATGTCTTAAATCGTTTTGAATAATAAGCAGAAGTTCCTCAAAGGTTTTTCTTGGCATTCTTAAATACTCAAAAAAGTGTTTATCATTTTTTTTCACTCGTTTATACAACACAAAATAGTCACTTTCATGAATTCCAGAACTCCATAGAGGATCTTGCCAATATCGACGACCATATTTTCTCTTCTTTTTACATAATTTCCGTTTCAACAGTAACGTTAACAGCAGTGTTTCTTCGTCGGAATCCATGACTTTTATTTGATAATCGAACAAATACGAACAGTAAGTACGTGTGTCCTATTTGGTGCCTAATTTTCAACTGATTTCGTTGAGACGCTGTGGGTTGCGTGCTCTGTCCGTCGTAGTGACGCTGCGTGGGCGCCGACAAGACGCTCCGACGCTCGACAGCCGCCACTGACGTCCAGGAGGCGCGGCGCTAGCGCGGCGCCGACGCCGCGTGAACGTCGCTGCGACGTCGACGTTCGAGAGACGCCGCAGCGCCGCGTCGACGCCGCGCGGGCGTTGGTGAGGCGTCGACGTTCGGGAGACGCTAGATGTGGGGGGGCCCTTAGGGTCATGCAATACTAGTAGTTCTGCTAAGTTACTGTTTTCCAAATGCATTAGGGCTGCTTGTAGGTTAGTGGTTGCTTTAGTTCTAGTGATTTGATTAACATTGGTATTAGTTGATAGTTTTAAAAGTATCATAAGGTGGTCTGTAATAGTTGTGTTAATAACTGCAACACTAGCGGTTTTATTCTCTGGTTGCAGCTTAACAATAAAATGGTCAAGGCAGTTATTGCCTCTCGTAGGCAGTGAATGTCCTGGGAGCAGTCCTTGTATTGCCAGCATATTTAGATAATTCAATCTATTTGAGCGCTCGTGTGTTGGTTCGTCGTGTCTAGATATTGTAGTTTTATGACTTCTGTATATGAGGGTATTATAAAACTAAAGGAATAAATGACAACTATAGTACAGCTTTAGTCTGTATTTCAGTATAGTAGTGTGAAGGTTCACTACTTGTAGTGTGCCGGCTACGTCTAAGTTCTACTGGCTGGTTGTTACGTCAGTGATATTCGAAGTGTTAGTTCGAATAGAAGTATAATTGTCTTGTTTTGAGGGGCGACTTCAGTTGCTTACGTGTATCGGGATAGTAAAGGCCCATGTGAAAGTAAATATTTGTATTAATGAAATAACGGAAGAAATATATAAGAAGGAAGAAATACCAGTGCAGTTTTAATTAAACTATAGCTAGGGCAGTAAAAGTTGAGCTAGGGAAGCTAAGTAGAGGAAGCCGCTACTGCAGGCTTCCACATTTGGTGGAGGTGTCAAACCCGATTGGACTACGCTCACAGGAAATGCTTACGGATAGAGGCACTATATTTACGTTGAGGTTAGTGAAAGAAACCGTTGAGTCTTTTGGGAGTACTATTAAACACACTACCGCGTTCCATCCCCAGTGTAATGGATTAGTGGAGAGATTCCAATGAACATTATATACACTCGCGAGCAAAAAAATCGACTCAAGCTGCACGCTTGGGTTCTCCGACCAGTATTTCTTGACCCATCCATGATATATTAATAAAAATGGTATCAAACGAAAGCTGATAAAGTAACGATTTCAAAAATGTATAATTTTCAGTCATGCCAGGTTCCACAACTGATGGGGCCAGGTTTTGCAAAGACGAATAAAAAAAATACTATGAAAATTAAAAGGAAGTCGTGAAATAAACGGCATTTTAAGAAAACTAAGATTTTATTTGTTAATTTAATATTTTGTATTTCCACCCCTAGCCCTTATCACAGCATCCAGGCGTTTTTTCATCGATCTGATGAGCTTTTTGTGAAGCTCCTGGGGATGACATCCCACACCTCCTGCAGAGCTGCCTTCAGCTCCGTAACATTTGACGGAGCTGGTTCTCTCTTCCGAACTTGTCTTTTCAGGTAGTCCCAGATATGCTCAATGGGATTCAGGTCCGGGCTGAGAGCTGGCCAGTCCATGGTGGGTATGCCGACCTCATAATATTTCAGATAAAGTTGCTAATAATATTTCAGATAAAGTTTTAGCTATGCGTAGGTTAGAACAGGAAGTGCGTGTTAAAATAGCAACAGCACAGCGTAGGCAGAAAAGAAGTTATAATAAGAAGGTTCGAGAGGTATCATTTATACCAGGAGAGTTGGTAATGGTTTATACTCCAAGAGGGGTAACAGGTCGAAGCATGAAGTTATGTAGGTTATATAGGGGACCTTTCCAGGTTGTAAGATGTATTAATAGGGTGAATTATATTATAAAAAAGATAGGAAGTAGACTTCGAACACAAAAAGATATTGCTCATGTCAACAGGTTAAAAAAAAATGCCTTAGAGAAATATAGTAAGATAGTTTTTTTTATGTTCTAGGAGGTAGATAGATTAGAATAATTATTTAGTTATGTTGTTAAAGGGCTGAATAGGTATAGGTAAAGTATAGTTGGATTTTTATACATAGGTAGATGTCTTGAATAGCGGGGAGCTTTAGCCAGGTTAGAGGTAGGGACCCAGCCTGCCCGTGCCGGGCGGGAAGATGTGAAGGTTCACTACTTGTAGTGTGCCGGCTACATCTAAGTTCTACTGGCTGGTTGTTACGTCAGTGATATTCGAAGTGTTAGTTCGAATAGGAGTAGAATTGTCTTGTTTTGAGGGGCGACTTCAGTTGCTTACGTGTACCGGGATAGTAAAGGCCCATGTGAAAGTAAATATTTGTATTAATGAAATAACGGAAGAAATATATAAGAAGGAAGAAATACCAGTCCAGTTTTATTTAAACTATATCTAGGGCAGTAAAAGTTGAGCTAGGGAAGCTAATAAGAGGAAGCCACTTCTGCAGGCTTCCACAGTAGTTTTATGACTTCTGTCTATGAGGGTATTATAAAACTAAAAGAATAAATGACAACTATAGTACAACTTTAGTCTGTATTACTGGCAGGAGCATGATCTATTCGGATCATTTGTGTTTAGGACGTAAAGTGTGGAAGAAAAAGAAAAAGGTCGGGTTAAGTCAAGAGAAGGATTGAAAATGAATATTTAAATATTAAAAAATACGACAGAAATATAAGTAATGATAGTGAACCATCATTTGTTTAGGAAGAAAACAATGTACAGTCAAGGAATTTAATTTGTGACCCACGTTAGGTCCAAAGTCAATCTGACATTCTACAGCAATAAGGTTGAGTTTCCTGTCAATTACAAATGACTTGACATCTCTATTGACAATGACACCTTCAAGCAGATTTTCTTTGAAAAGGGTAGCAAATTAACTTCAGTGACCGTATTAACCAACAGTCAAGCGCCAGTTCGATCGATGTCTAACGAAGGTTCTGTAGCAAAAATATTAAACAGTATCAATACTGAATATAATAGTTATTTCAAATGTGTGTATTCATTTAAATCTTCGGGACCTGACTATGTAGATTTTCGTTTGTTAGTACTTTACCTCAAAAGCATAAAATCCTTGTAGCGATTCACCGGTTCGCATTTCACCTCGAACGTACAAAATCTAAATAGCTTATTTTCTTGAAGCAATATTTCGTGTGGCTGTTCACATTAGTATATTTAATTTGTAGCAGCTTATTTTCCGAGTAGTGTTTCACCATAATCGCATTTCACCGCGACTGAGTTTTGTTTGGGACGCTGTTTTATTTGACGCGTTAATTGCTATTTGAAATAAACCTCGATAGTTTTATTTCTTGCATTTCATTTTTCGAGTAGTATTTTACCCTAGACGCATTTCGTCGCGATCGATATTTGTTTGGGACTCTATTTAATTTGACGCGTTAATTAACGTTCGCACTAAAATTCTGTAACATTTTATGTAAAACGTGTTTTGTACCTGTAGTTTCATGTCTTAAATGCTATCAAACTCATTGAAATATTATCTTTGTGACTAATAAATAAAAGATAATACTCTTTCATTGCGACATTGAAGTAGGTACAGTGACATTGATGTCAGATACAATCATTATAACCGTAACTCAATATTTGTGAGCAAAATTATGGAGCTTGAACATGGCTCCGCCTGTGATAGGCGAATCGAATGTGATTTCGAATTTATCGAAAGTTCCCATGGAGGGAAAATTTTAATTCGGGCAGGGTACAGACACCGCATAAATAGGACAAATGGCTCCGGGACAGCAGTGTATACGTGTTCAACGAAATTTTGTAACGGCACTATCGTCCTCAATCCCACTAAAACGGAAATTGTGCGAGAATCTCTGCACACTTGTACGCCGGACTTCGAAAGCATCGAGGTAGAAAAATCTATGGCCAAATTAAAGCGAAAAGTCGTTACCGACTACAGACCGGTGCCACATTTATTTCAAGAAGAAATGTCCAAATTTCGTACGCTAGAATTTGCTGACAAAGTCCCAACATTTTTTAGTAAGCGTGATGGACTCTATAGAACTAAAAAAAGAAATTCCAGTAACTGTACATATCAAAGTGTATCGGATGTGATCATTCCAGAGCATTTAGCTCGCGATTTTTTATGTGTTCAGACTGATGTATGCCTTATATTCATTAGCCCTCCGTGCAAAAATTATATCAAAAACGTGGATACGTTTTTTGTGGATGGAACGTTTAAGATAGTACCACACCCATACACACAGCTGTACACATTGCACGGGGACATCGGTACAGATAACGATCATACAAAAGTTATTCCTTTTGTATATGCCCTGTTAACAAATAAGCAGCAAGCAACATATGAAATATTGTTTAATATTATTAATTATTTGTGTAACCAATGGTTTTGTGCGACAAACATCGGCATTTTATAATTTAAAATAATATGCAAAAAAAAACAGTAATTCACAGATTATTCAGTGTAAAAGTTATTATTCAAGCCTTAGGCACTTGTCCCACCGGCAACGATGAGCGATAAACGAGTAGAACGATAAACTACAAACGAGTGGGCGAGCGGCGAGAAGCGAGTGTTAGCTCCAATAGTTTTGTCGCTCAGCTGTAGGCGAGTGTTCGCGTGCGACGGGCTATTACTCGCGTCACTCGCTCAGGTGTAGTCAGGGCTGGGCAGTATTTGAATTACTTATAATTGAAATACGTAATTAAAATACAATTTGGTATTTTTATTTCAATTACTACCTAAAAATATAATTTGTAATTGGTATTTCAAATACCTGTCGCCGAGGTATTTTGTAATTAGTATTTCAAATACTCATTGCTTGAAAATACATTTAACATAAATACATTTAGCGATCTCAATAAATAATAACGAAATATGAACTCGAAACTAAAAAACGCATGCATTCAGAGCAGCAAATGTCAATCTTTAAAGTTGGCAACACTGTACTGTCTGTACGTCACTTCACTTCACTTGTTTTGTCATTCTTGTCAAGCAAGTGTAGTGTGTAGTGTAGTGTATCAAAATTGACTAATGGCTAAGAATTCGGGCCTAATCTACACAAAGCCAGAAAAAAAAGCATTCGGGCGGGGTCCAGAAAGAAAAAAAAAGTGTATCTTTTCACATCGTTTCGCCGGTTGCGCAAGCGATACCTAACTACATTAACCTACAAACAAATACAAATACTTGATATTTATTGTATGAATTAGTTTAATTCGGTTAGTTTTATACGATGGATGATCAAATTCAATCCGCATCTACGTCTACGATGCCGGACAACGGCGGCGTTAGGGTGAATCAAGAAAATGCTGCGATATACCCACTAATTTTAACTGGTGAAAAGTATTTCACAGTGAACACAGCAGTAATGAGTGGCGGTAGTAAAGATCAAGATAATGTTCAGGCAAATTGTGTTAAATGTAAAGCCACCATCAAGGGTAGTTTAAAGGCTACAAGCAACTTCAGATTGCATTTAAAGGTAAGTCAAACCCGTTATGTTACATAGGTTATGAAATTATTCTTTACTTGTATTATATTATACAATACATAACTCTGCCGAGAGCTCGGGATCATGATTGCTGTTCTGTCAAAAAGCCCCTAATAAGAATCTGATAAGAATAGGAAGGGGTTGCTCAATTATTTTTACTTATTTTCATAGCTTGTTGAGCAATGCAATTTATTTTTTTATTTTTTTCAGAGAAAGCACCCTGATGTTGTGATTGAATATGAAAACAGCAAAGTAAATCAACGTGTTTCTGGCAAAAGAACATTGCCATTAAAAATTGAAGAAAGAGTGAAACAAACTAAACTTGATTTTAAGTTGCAAAATGAAAATGAATGTCAGAAAAAACTTGATAAAAACATTATGAATTATATTGTACAGAGTATGAAACCTTTGAGTACTGTAGATGACCCTCATTTTGTAAAGATTTTTACTGACTTTCCACAAAAGTTAAATGTAATGTCAAGAAGAACATTAGGAAGGAAAATTGAAATGAGTCAAAAAGAAATTATGGAAAAACTCATATCCATTTTGAGTAATGTGGAGTACATATCAACCACTGCAGATATTTGGTCAACTAAAACTAGGAGTTTCCTTGGTGTAACTGCACACTGGGTAATAATAATAATATTTCACATGTGTATTCTTTATTCATGTCATGATTAAAGACGATTTTGATTAAATCAGAATTTGTTGTCATTGTATAAACATTTAATTTTTGTAGAAATTGGAGCAGTGATTAAACATTATTTTTATTTCAGATTGATACAACTTCGTTGGAATGTATGAGTTGTGTATTATCTTTTAACCGCTTTAAAGGATCCCATACTTATGACAAGATTGCAGAAATGTTATTTGAAATCCAGTCTTCTTTCAAATTAAAACATGAACAAGTGGTATCAACTACTACTGACAATGGGTCAAATTTCGTGAAGGCTTTCCGAGAATTTGGTTATAATGATTATGTGCCAGATTTTTCTGAAAATGTGGAAGGTAAAAAAAATACTTTGTTTATTAATTTTATATTATAATTAAGATAATTCAACTCTGAATGATACTAATTTGACTTCTAAAAATTGTAGAATGTTAATTAGACTTCTTAAAAATTTTAATTTTGTTTAAGAAATATTTTTTTTTAGATACTGTTGAAGCTGTAGAAGAAATAGTGGAATCAACATCTACCTCTAATGTTTTATATGAGGATGTATTGTTACCAGTAAATACAACAGAAGATGAAACCAGAGAGTTGTGTTTGCCGAGGCACCTCCGATGTGCCAGCCACACATTAAGTCTTTTGGCTACTACAGACATGAATAATTTCATAAAAAATTCTCGTATTAGCAGGATTCACTATTCAGCAGTTGCTAAATGTACTTTGCTATGGAATATGTCCAGAAGGCCCAAATCGGCTGAAGTCATAAAAGACTGTCTTGGACATCAATTAATATATCCATGTCCCACAAGATGGAACTCTCTTTACGATTCTATAGTGCAGCTCATAAAAAGTAAATCCAGATTAAATGAATTATTTGATATGTTGGGCAAGACTAACACTTTCTCGGCCATAGAACTGGAATACTTAGAGGAGTTCATTGTAGTATTGAAACCAATTGCTTCAGCTTTAGATTACATTCAGGGCAATAATTGTTATTATGGAAAACTTCTGCCTACTTTAATGTCTGTAAGAACCAGATTAGATCGGTTGCAGAGTAGCAATTTGAGGCATTTTACTGCTATTGTACTAAAACTAAAAGACAGTTTAGAAAAAAGATTTGATAAGTTTTTCACACTGTCACCTGAAATAAATGGAGCTATATTGGCAGCATGCTACCACCCTAGTTACAAAATGCGTTGGTTGCCAGATAGCACCACAACAGATGAGAGACAAAGAATTCAAAATCTTGCAATTCATGCCTTGGAGGCAAATTACAAAAAAGATGAATTAACGCCTGGACCTGGTGGAAGCAGCAGGAGGAGTAGCACTACTAGTAAAGATGATGATGATTTTATTGTTTTTGTGAACAGTGCTAGTGACCAACCACAGACATCAAAAATGGAATTAGAGTTAGTCAGCTTCCTAAATGACAAAAGCAAAGAACTTACCATTCTTGAGCACTATCCAAATATAAAAAAAGTTTTTATACAGTTCAACACAAGTTTGTGCTCATCAGGACCAGTAGAAAGATTGTTTTCTTTAGCAGGATTTATGCATTCCCCCACAAGAAGTTGTTTATCAGATGGAACATTCAAAAGTCTAGTGTTCTTGAAAGGAAATTCTTCTTTTACCGTTTAATAGGCTGGGTAATCCAGCCCATAAATCAGTAAAAGAAAAATTTAAGTACTTACTCATTCATTTCGACGATGTACGGTCTGTATTGTATCTAGAACTTATGCCGTATTCGACTAGGGTGGTCACAAAAAATTATAGGCTGTGAAAGTATTTTGTAATTTGTATTTTGTATTTTAAATAAAAATGGTTAAAATACTGTATTTTGTATTTCAAATACACAACTTAAAAATATTTTGTATTTCGTATTTTAAATACAACACAAGAAAGTATTTTGTAATTTGTATTTTAATTACAGCCAAGTATGTATTTTGCCCAGCCCTGGGTGTAGTCAGTACAGCCGAACACGCAGACGTCGCAGGACGCAGACTAGACTTGATCAAACCAGCACGCCACACTGTACGGCGATATTAGCGGTTCGTTGTAAGAGTTCTAAGTAACTATGGATGAGTTTTTAATTGAGTGTATAAGACAATATCCCTGTCTTTGGGACACAAAATTGCCTACCTACAAACAATTAGATGTGAAGGACGCAGCTTGGAAAGATATTATAAAGAAAACTAAAATAGAGAGTGGTAAGTCAAAATTCTTTATTAGCAGATATCATACATTTTTTATTAATTAGGTATAGTAAAGTATTGTAAGTTTTTATCTCTATGATGATGGGTAAAATAATCTCTTCAGGGTTTATCGTATAAATTGAGTATTCTATATGATCATATTTATATACTTAATATTACATAATATTGGGGGAGGCCTATGTTCAGCAGTGGACGTCATTCGGCTGAATGAAAATGAAATGAAATGAAAATTATTTATTTATTATTTATTTATTATATTGAATGGATGGATGGATGGATTATATAATACTAATATTACCTACATTCCGTTTATCTATGTATTTATGCCAGATTGTGTGATCGTCTATCAGAGTGTAATGCATTTTGAACACGATTATTTTGCCACAAAACACTTCCAATCGAATTAAAGTATTCCTTGAAATACTCTCGAACGAAAAATCCGTTTTCAGAGTCATCTATGTTTTGTTCCAATGTCTCAAAGTTATTACTTGACTCATGATTAGAAGTAACAAACTCTGAAGAACCTCCTTGAATATTATTATTTAATACATAATTGTGTAGAACGCAAGCAGCCTACACAATTTTCTTGGCGGTACTTATTTTAACATTAATTGGCTTAAAAAATATACGCCATTTGTGTGCTAACTTGCCAAACGCACTTTCCACCATTCGGCGTGCTCTGCTTAATCTATAATTGAATATGACCTGGTCATTATCCAACCTTTCATGATTAGGGTACGGTTTTAATAAGTGCGTCATTAAAGGAAACGCACAGTCACCGATAAAAACATATGGTTGCGGCAATCCTCCCTCATATAGGGGTTCATCTGCGGGCAGTCTCAATTCATCGTTTTGTAACTTGCTATAGAATTGACTGTCAGTGAATATTCCTGCGTCACTGAAACGGCCCATGGAAGCAACATCGATCATTATAAATCTGCCATAAGCATCAGCAATCGCTAACAGTACAATCGAAAATGTGTGTTTGTAGTTGTAAAATTGTGATCCTGATTTACGAGGTGCAAAAATTACCACGTGCTTGCCATCAATTGCACCAAGGCAATTTTTAAAATTCCACAATTCTTCGAACTGTTTTGCGATATCTTTCCACTCTGATTCAGTAGGGAGCTTCATTACTTTTGGCTGCAATTTGGCCCATATACATTCACACACTTCTGGTATTATTTTGGAGAGCGTGGAACGGCCTATTCTAAAGCTTTTTGACAGTGCGGTATATGAAGTTCCGGTTATAAGAAATCTGAAAAAAAAAATGTTTTTAAAAAAAAACTTTTTTAAACGTTTAAAAAAGTGTTTTATTTCAATGAGAACTCATTGCGGAAATCGAAGACAATATTAATAAAATATTGATTAAATAGTCCTTTACATGAAATTAATTTATAATATATACTTTTGTTTAATTCACAGTTACTTTGGCCAAGATAAAATGGAAAAATTTGCGAGACACGCACCGTGAAAAACTCAAGAAAATTAACAAGACAAAAAGTGGACAGGCACAAAAAAACATTAAACCATGGAAGTACATGAGTCACATGGAGTTTTTGCTTCCATACATGACTAATACGGAAAGAGATACAAATGTACCCTCTCCTGATTTTTCGTCAGTTTTGAACGAAACTCCCTCTAGTGTAGATGCTGAAGTTAGTAGAGGATCCGATTCGATGCCAGCACAAAAGAAAAGGAAGGATGATGAAGAGAATAACGATCAAGATGATTTCTTAGTTAAATTATTAAAAGAGGTGGATGATAACCGAGAGAGACGAATGGTACAGAGGGAAGAGTTACGTAAAGGTATACAAACACCAGTTGATTCATTGAAAGCCTTTTTTGATTCAATGTACCAAAGTACAAAGCAGATTTTTATCGAGCGGAGTTTTATCAAAGATCAATAAAAAGAAAGCTGTTTCAATTGGTAATGGATGCTGAAGATGATATAGCCAATACAAACTATTCGTATTCTGGTTATTACACAAGTAATTGCAACTCACGTCCTTCTACTAATCAAACAAATTATTCTTCTGAATACGCTCCTACTACCTCATCTGCTCAACCCAGCGGTTCTGGTTTGCAGCAAGCTCGTAGCCTAGAAGATTCAATGGCTGCCGATAATACTACTCAAGATATTGCTGATATTTAAACCTCCAAGTCAATAGTATAAGAAAATTAGCATCAAAATCGTTGATCAGACCAAATAATTCAAGAAAGTTGGTACAATTATTCCTTAAGGTGTCCAGATGAATATACTAAAGTCCCGGGGGTGGGACCGGAGCCGGGAGGGGGGGAGGGTGGTAAAGGTCTCTTTTTCAACTTATTTCATTTTAACTCCAAAACTATTTATAAATAGTTGCTAAATATAAATAGTTACCCTCCCCCCTTCCGGCTCCGGTCCCAACCCCGGGGACTTTTAGTATAATCATCTGGACACCTAGGAATAATTGTACCAACTTTTAAAACTACACGAATTATTTGGTCTGATTTCTCTAATTTTCTCACACTACAATGGATAATTTAATTTTGTTACTGTGTTATAAGTTATTGATTAACGAAAGACTTACCTTAATGTTATTACAAGACGCTCTTGTTAATAGCTTCTCTATAATTCGTGTTATTTTTTTTTATGTCATTTTCGATTAAAGAATGCAAATACTCAAACTCCTGTCTTGTCATCCTAAAATGTGAACGAAACTGCTCATCTGACAGCTCGTTGAATAATCTGAATTCACTGTATTGCCTTCTAAAGTAATTAATATTCTGCATCCATATTCTTCGTTTTTTTCTGTTCAAATTATTCCCTTTTTTCTTCCGTCTATTCAGAATTGCTGCTGCCACTATACAGGATAATGCATCATCATCATCGTCTGAACTAGACAACAATGACAGCTCAAATGCTTTTCTCAAATTCATTGCAAATATCTGCACTGAAATAAACGCTGTATAAAATCACCGCTGATTGGTCTCGCAGGTTGATTTCTAAACCAAGCGAGCATCGCCGAGCGAGTACCGCTGAGCTAGTTTTATCTTATCGCTGTTATCTGGGCGACAAACTAGTAGAGCGAGTGCTCTCGCCGGCAGTGTGAACAGCCAACGATGAACTATTAATATATGTGTCTCTTTTACTAACACAGGATCCTTTATCTTTTGTTCGTTTCTTGGGCGAGAAAATCGCCGATAGCTAATCGCTTCCTCGCTCTCGGTGGGACAAGTGCCTTAACCCTTTAATTCGCTATGTTAAGTATCCTCAACATCAAAAACAAAAAAATGCTGTCTAGTTATTTTAAATTATACCTCGAGTATTTTCGCAAATTCTTTTTGTTTAATTTCTGAACGCAACTTTAGAGTCAAAGACGTTGCTTACGCGCAAGTATTTTGACAGTTAGTGACAAAATGGCGCCGACGTCGCGAGCAAGCTTTGGACCCAAGGTAAGTAATAATTGTTTAAAAATATTTATCTACCCTATATGAATTCCTATTTGGCTGAATCATGTTTATAAAGGCCTAAACCTAATCTTTGGCTAAATTTTCAGTCGATTGGAACTTAAACTAACACGTTATAAGTCTGCAAATACGCATGTTGAGTATTCTCAACATTGCGAGGCTTGTAATAATACACTACTAATTTAGTCTGTTGAGTATTCTCAACATTGCGAGACTTTTAAAGTTATAGTATTGGTATCGCATGTTGAGTATTCTCAACACTGTCCATCGATGAATGACTAACTTTTAACTAGTTATTGGCTGATTTTTTAACAATAGCGGGCAAAAGGGCGAGTTTTTACATACTAACGGGTTTAAATTCACTTGTGTAATTTGTAACCATTGCATTCCATTTTTTTTATGCTCAAGCATGAGGTTCCATAGACGCGTTTATTCTTCATTGTTTATCTTATTAATTTTAAAATAAAACACGCAGCGTAGGTACAGTCAAGGGCATTAATATCGCAACCTTATTGTCATTACAGTAAGGTCCATATAAGTACAGTCGAAGGCATTAATATCTATACACCCCATCGCGTCATGCGCGACACGCGGTAGCCTGTCCAGCCAAGTTCATTATATCTACACAATAACCTTATTGTGAGTGGCATAGAGTCCGTTGGGAACGTATATAATAAATTTATGCCCTTGAGTGTAAGTTTTTTGTTTTAAACTGGTGTTTGCTGTTTTTAATATTTATATATTATAACCATATAAAGCTCATGTTTTAGTCTGTTTAAAACTATGCTTTTGGTCTTTTATTTGTTGCATGTTTGGTTTTGTTTTCTTGCTTCAGGGTAATATAAAATGGGATCGTATAAACAAAATAATGGCATTAGTACCGCCATTAAATGCCATTTCATCTGAAGAAAGTTCCAGCAGTTCTGATCATGATGACTTACCTCAAAACACCAGCTGTCATGAAGTATTGTCTGATGCGAGCTCTGAACCTCGATCTGTACCATCCTCTCTGGAGAGGCTCAATCTATTGGATAGCTCAGACGAAGATGCCGAACCTGCCTGCCAAAACCCTGTGCTATCTGATGAAGAAACCGTACCCCTAACCCCTGTGATACAACAAATGTTTCAAGAAGATACCGCTCGAACCCAACTACCTTTACTAACCTCCTTGTCCGCAATACTATCGCCGTGTACACCTTCACCTTCAACATTAACGAGATCTAAACGTAAAGCTATCACAACGATCCAACCTCGTCGCATAGTCCGAAGGAAGAAGTATGTTCCACAACCCTTGATATTCAATTGGAAAAAAACTAAATTTAATTATCGAGCCCTTATCGAACCAGTCAAATTTCAAACGTCTAATTCGAATAAAACACCGATCGATTACTTCTTGTTCTTTTTTTCTGAAGATATAATCGAAATGATAACCAATCAAACAAATCTTTACTCTGTTCAGACTAGCCAGACTAGTTATTATATTTGCCATACTTCTAGTAGAGGGAAAAAGTGGTGCCATACTAGTACAAATCTAGTACAAAATTGTACACAGTTGCCACCTCCCACAGGTATGGCATTATCAAACTTCTATTTATGATCATACAAAGAAATGGTAAAAAAAGTTATAGGATGGTACAAATCGTACTCTAACTACTAACTCGTAACTAGATAACGGGCCACATACAAAATTAAAGCTTCATTTGCTTACTAACTAAAGTTTTCAGGTTTTTGGTTTTCAGGGTGCCTTAGTCTAGATGCATACGCTAAGTAACGTTCCGATTCGATTTGGTTTTAAACCAATCGCGTCGCTGGTAGATCACGTGATACGAAGAGTCACGTGATCTACCAGTGACGCGATTGGTTTTAAACTGAATCGAATCGAAACGTTACTTAGCGTACATGCATCTTGACTAGGCACCATGACCCGTTATCTAGTTGTATAGTTGATCGAAGCATAAAAAGCATAACGTTATATTTTATAATTTGCAGACTGATTAGTTTAATTTGTTTTTATAAGTAAAATAGTATATTAGATTAATTGATTATGCTTCGTATGTACTATTAGGTAGGTTATTGATTACATTATAAGTAGGTATCCGTGACCTCAGTCACTAACGTAATGTTTTATTTCTGAAATATATAATAAAGTAAGGCAAAACAATTAATAAAAGTAATTAAATTTGTTTTTTTTTTTATTTCCATAAAACCCTTTGTCCAATAGTTAATCCGTACTAAAATTACAATAAGAACACTATAATAATAAAATTAATTGCCTATATATTTTTTTCCAATAAAATCTTATTCTTTCAAACAATAATATCAATATGAAAATTAACATCCCCAATTAGGAAGGTATTTACGCCGTAAGGCCCTGTTGTTTGATCAGCAGTTAGATAACTAATTCTACACATTCGAAAAAGGAATGGAAATTTTGTCAAATTTCCTTGAGATTTTGACCATTAGTAACGTTTTTTGACCAACGTCGCATACTAGAGTAACATAGTAATGTGAAATAATAGGACAAGATATGCGCCGCATGTTTAATGGCTCGAAATGTAGATGGGGTTACCATAGCTATTATTGTGCGTGGTGATATACATATATTTGTATACCTAGTACAGTAGTACCCAACTGATATGGTTTACCGATGTACCTGCGTAGAAGATAAATTTTCAAAGCGCGGGAAATGCTATTGACCAATCGGCACGCTCCACGCACCGTGCTTCTTTTTCCTATACCGCTATTGGTCGGCAGCTGCCGCCATGTAAGCGCGAAAAGGAATGAGGTTGATTATAGTGCATGCTGGCCCCTATTTCACCAAGCTTGACAAGTGCGACAATTGTCTAAATTACGTGACAATTGTATTTTATGTAGCTGCAATTGTAATAATCAGGTGACAATTGTCGAGTAGTCACGATAAGTGTTGTTTCACAAATCTCTACATTATTAAAACACGCTGACAGGTGAGACAATAATTTAAAAAAAAAGACATTTTTATGTCGTGAAATGGCAGTTGTGAAAATCCTGACACCATTGTCACGTTGTCATGACAACCGATAATCTTTATAATTTTAAATATGTTTTACTGCCGCACGCAGAGACGCCAATTAAATTTAATGCTTGTTTAGTGACGTGTTGTCTTATTCTATTGTTATAGGAAAGAAAGGGACAGCAGCTACTTTAATCAAGAATTAAATTTAATTGACGTCTCTGAGTGCGGCAGTTAAATGTTTAAATCAACCGTATGTTGATTGTTGACAGGCGTCCATCATTTCCGCGTAGTTAGTCCACAATTATGCAACAACAATTATTATATTAGTTTGGAGTGTCCAAACTAATTTTTATTTCTTTTAATCAATCGCTCAACAAATGAAACACACTATGACTATACACAATTTTTTTCAATAAACGAGAGCGGTTAGCTTGGCTGTATGGTTAGTTTCCTCAGTCTTGTGGACTGTATGCAATTATTCTCACTTTAAAAAAACTGTGGCAAGAAACAAGGTTAGGTACTATTTTTTTAATTTTGATGGTTGAATACGAGATACCCGTGTTCTTTTTTTAAAACTAAGTTTTCCGATCATGTTTGAGAAAATGTATTTTTATTGATACTAGCCAGTGTTTATTTTTTAATTTCAAAGTACGTGTGTTTTGGAAGCGAGCGTTTTCGAGTTTGTCCGAGTAAATATAATTTACCAATTACAAAACTTGATACTTAATTAAGTACACTGATTGTTTATTATAAATTGGCTTTGTATTTTTGAACGTACGCTGAAGAACCGCTTAAATTTTAAATATATAGTTGTAGATAAATTGACACTGGCTGAATACGAATATCTTTGATCACTTTGCATGAAACTTATTTAAAACTATTAAACTATTTCCCGCGATTTTAGCCACAATAAAGTAAATCATTTGCAATTTGAAATTCCTTTCGTGCACCATTTTTTAAAGTGCCTTGATTAAGACCATTGCAATATGGATATTACAAAAAAAATTACAGTGTTAAAATTGATCTCCGACAATAAAACAGTACTATTCGGTAAATTTGATAACAATTTAACATTCGACATGAAAATCAAGAAATGGAAAGAAATAGCTGAAAAGTTGAAAGAAATGGGAATATATGACAAGGACTGGAAATATTTAAGAGATACGACGTGGCAAAATTGGAGGAAGAGAACTATTGTAAGTAATAAATAAGTTTGAATTTCATACCCGATTGTAAATGGAGAGTTATTCTGTAATTGGAAAATGTATGACCAATTTATTACTGCGTTTTTTTTCCGTATGTTGCAATATTCAAACAATATTACAATATCCACTCTAAACTTGTGTTGTTATATTCGGGCAGAGGTATATTTTAGCAAAATGTGGTTGAAATTTAATTTGAGGGCCTTGAGCTACTTTGATGGGTTATTTAGTGATTATTTTCGATGTTTGTGATTAAATAATGTATAGTCGTGAATTGAAAGGTTCGCCACTGTTGAACCTTAACAATGAGAAGTGGCGACGAACCTTTACATTCCGCGACTGTACCTATTTATATTCACATCACAAGAATGACAGAAATAAATTTCGATTGAAGGTTAGACATTTAATTACATATGTACATTCTTAATAATTTACAAGTAGGTACACGTACTTGAATAAATTGAAGTTACTTTCAAAATAAAAAAAATGGTTTTTGTAAGTAAATTCCGATTACCATTTTCGGATCACTTCTGCTGAAAGTTCAAATTATTATGCATTACACGTAAGAACTAAGTGAAAAGGTAGGAATTAATAAACTACTATAAAAAGTATGTATTTACGTATAGTACGTAAGTAAACACTTCATTGCATATAAAAACAGGGCTAGTACCAAACAAAACTAAAATGGTATATACATAATTACATATATTATGTCAGTGACTTAAGTCAAGTAAAAATGGGATAGTACATTGTAAAGTAATATTTTTTGTTTAAGTGCTTTTAACTCTGACAATATTAAACAAACTTAAAATCACGCTTTCACGTAATTGCCTAATTAAGCCATATTAAATTATAAATCCATAATAATATTATTACTAGTGATTGATATAAAAGTAATGTTTAATTGTTCCAAACACTAACTTTCAGTCTTTCACCGAATTTAACGAAATTTATGTCGTGTTTCACGACAGTTTAAGACGCCCTCCTTTGTTTTTAGTTGTTAACTGTCGAATTCAGCAGTAGACCCAGTGTAAGCAAGCTCTTAGCATGAAGATAATAATTATGTTGAGTCCCGGGGACATAAGCAACTATCTACCTTAAAAAATGCACTATTCCCGTAGAAATGTGGTACCTAAAAAATGGATTCTAAGCAGTCGCAATCTCAGGAAAAAAATAGTTTTTACATTTATGTATGGTATTAATTTATTTATTTTTATTCTAGGAAAAAAAGGATAACCGTCAGCAAACGGGATCTGCGGGAGGGAAAAAGATGAAGTTTGATGAAGCTGACGATATGATACTGAATATAATAGGAAAGAACACTCCAGTTTTAGAAGGTTTGGACGTTCCAGAGTCCTCAGGAACTCAGGCGACCATTCAAATACAAAATACTCAACCACCGCCACAAGATACACATAGTGAACCTTTACCACAAATTTCGCAGAATAGTACAAGTTCAGCAAATGCACAATGCAAATCTATTATGCGTTTGAAAAAGTAGAAATTGGAGGCTGAAATATTGCTAATTAAAGAAAAAACTGAAATGGTAAAACTTGAAAATTATAAATTAGATTTAGATTTGTTTAAGTTAGAGAAGGAATTAAATATAAGTAAAATTTCTTGTTTTACTGAACCGTACTATACTCAAAATGTTATTGAGATTAATTTAGTTGAAGTAACAAGAAATGGACATGAAAATGTTCATCTTTCAAGGGTAAATACAATTTAAAATAACTAAATCACTTAGTTTGCATAAAATTTGCGACAAATATAAACGAATACTTACTTACTATTATTATTGCATTTTAAAACATATTTGCCCATGAGAAATCTTGAGATTTTCGTGTTCATTTTCTGTAAAAAATGTTATCTCCATTGAAGAGTGACCCACTTATTCATTAATGTACAATAAACCTATTTTAGTTATATCTAGTAGTTATGCTTTGTCCCTTTCTGTCAAACTCGAATAGTTCAATGACAGAAAAGGCCAAAGCATACTTAAAGCTTACTTTAGTCGTAGTGCATTTATGAATAAGTACACAATTTCCTTGCTCTTGGCTGTACAGTCGAACATGTACATTTTAGTACCTTATCGCAGTAACGTATTAAAGTTAAAGTGGTTTGAATTAGGTATATCAATTACTGCGACAACGTACTAAAATCTAAACCTACTTTTGAATTTGACTGTACACAGTTACCTAAACTACAAAATTTATCTTCTTGCAGTTAACTGCCTAATTTATTTTGAAATAATAATTATACCTACCTACTTGAATTTTTATTAAATTTATCTTTAACTAAAATTTTGTATTAATTCCCTCAAGACTTCAATCGCTTCTGGGTCAATTGCACTGTTGTTTTCCTCTTCATTATCTTCGTCATTATCTTCGTTATCATCCAATTGGTCACTTAAATAATCGTATGGAATGTAATGTTGAGTTCCAAACCGTTTTTCTACGTTGTGAATGGTAACACAAGCTAAAAAAACATTACATGCTGTCAATGGTTGCAAACGAAGATGATTGAGACAGGGAAATTTCTCTTTTAAAATCCCTAAAGCATTTTCAACAACCCTTCTTGTACACTTGAAAGCACGCAAAAATCTCGTGACTGCATCCGTTCTCGGTATTTGGACAGGGATGTTTGGTGTAACTAACCATTTTTTCATCCCATACCCGCTGTCCCCCAAAATGATAGCGTTTGGGAATGGCCTCCACCCATTTTCCCACTGCCGAGCCAGGGTTGAGCAACGCAGCACTCTTGCGTCGTGGACAGAGCCCGGCCATCGGGCACTAGCGTAAAAAAATTCCAAATTGGGCCCACAAACAACCAAACAGTTGTAAAATTTACAACTGTTTCACAACATAATTGTCCTTAAATTTAATTATGGACAATTGTCACGCGTTGCACACTGCAATTGCAGACAATTATGTATGTCCATAGAAATAAAAATGAGAATTTGTCTACTTGTCACCTGTCACTTGTCAGCTGACATATGTCATTGACAATTGTAACTTGGTGAAATAGGGGCCTGGTGGTGCTATTGGATTCATACCAAATGCTTTGCTCATGTACAAATCGGCTCAGATCACAGGAGACTATCACAGTGAGATGAACAAAGAAAATTACGAGGAATGATTGCAAGATAAATTAATTCCCAAACTCCAACCGAATTCTGTGTTTGTCATTGACAATGCGTCATACCATAGCACATTAGAGGATAGGGCACCGAACAGTAACTCTACAAAAAAGATTATGCAGGATTGGTTAAAAGATAAAAACATACCTTTCAATATCGCGTATTAACCGGAATTGTACGATATAATTAAACGCCATAAGCATCTCTATGCAAAGTACTCGCTTGACACAATAATGGAAGCTCACGGCCACACATTGTTAAGGCTAAAAACATTTGGCCGCAGGTGAAAGGTCACGTAAGCAAATTCAATGTTGCCTTGAATTTGACCGACGTCTTTTGTTTGAAAAATTCGCATCCATCGGGCCAGACGAGTGGCAAAAAGTTGTAGATCATGCCATCAAATGCGAAGACGAATTAATGACATTGGAAGAGGCTATCGGCGATAGATTGGACCAATTTGTTATAAACACCAACGAAGATACATCATCCTCATCAGATAGTTCGAGTCGTGATAGTGATGGTAATAGTAGAGACGCTCAGAGTGATACTGGGGCAGGAGTACGGCCATTAGATTAAGTTTTTTCTATTGTTTACTAAATTGTTATAAATAACTATTTGTTTATTAAATTTACTTTTTAAGTAACCTTGTTGTTTTTTTACCCTTGGTATTTGTACATTTTAAATAACCTGTATTTTTAGTTAAATATATATTTGATGAAAACTGGTGGCCACATAAAATTGGCACAAAGTGTAATTGTGCGGAGGGGCGTGACTTGCGAGTGAGACGGAATTAACAGCTGCAGTGTATTATGACCCTTGTAGTAGTGATCTTAGGTTGATTGTACGAGTAAGTTTCTTTCGTTAATCTTGGGAGCCTTACTTTCTTTTCTACGCGAACGATGATTCACGACGCGCCATATCAGTTGAGTACTACTGCAGAAGTGGTGGACGTTATTGTTATTGGGACATTTTGATTATATATATATATACTAAAAGGATAATCAAAAGATGTCAGTTCAATGAGGAAGTGTGCACGAACTAATTTCTTAAACGCAAATTTATTAGGGGCTTGCGTGATTTTAGGATTGAGACCGTTCCAAAGACATCATCATCATCAGTCATCGGTTCCAAAAGTATCATCATTAACCTGCCCCAGTACACCATGATCTTCATAGAACAACCGGAGGAAGGCTAGGCCCTACATGATAAAGGATTTGTCACCTTCTGAAGTCATTGTTGTCACAAGTTAAAATGTATCCGGGCATAAACCCAGTAATAATGAAGTCTATTGTTTCAAAGTTGCCGCGACAAGATCATCTTATGTACATTAATATTCGATGAAATGTCAATTTCTCCTCAAATACTTTCAAAGCTCATCTGTGTATGAGACACAGATGATCTTTTAGGTTTCGAAAATTGCGGCAATGAGAAGACTATAAAATTAGGCAATCATGCTTTAGTCTTTATGGTTACGGGTTTAACACCCCAAAAGTGGAATGTCACCTTTTTAGTTTATTTGTATCAAAACGGTGTAGGTGGCCGCGCTTGCGCGCTCGGAGCTCCGTTTTGAGTCCTCCGATGACTACTTGGCGACTAGTATTTAACAAGGACTGTCGGTACTATACCTGATCAGTTAGATAATTATTTCTTTGGTTTGGAAGCTTTCCTCGCTGGTTCATGGTTGAGTATCGTGGCGGCTGTTTAACGAGCGAACGAGCTTCACGCCGCATATTCGTAGGGGCCGGTGTACTTCTAATAACTTGTAGATCACTCTCTCATCTTGGAACACAAGCCGTCGACACTGACCCCGTTCGATTTATACTTAAGCCGGGTTCACATTTGTTTGACGTGTTGTGTCGTGATGCGTCAGAACAGTATCAGTTTCATACATTTAATATGGTTGCGTTCACATTTGTCTGACGCAGTGTGTTGTGATGGCTTGTGTTGTGTCGCATCACAAGCGATCCCGGTCCGCGTCAGAATGGGTGAGGTGCGGGGGGCGATGCAGCGACACGACACAGCGCATCGGACTAGTGTGCACGCGCCAGTGCTGTGTTGTGACGCGTCAGAGCCGCACGAGAAGTATGGACGACGAGCTGCTCATTGAAAACGTGAGACAATATAAAGTGATTTATGATCCAAAATGTAAACAATATAAGGATCAAGCTATCAGAGCAGCTATTTTAAGTGCTTTTATTTAATTATACCGATTTCTACCTTGTCTAATAGCTTGAATTTGCCATGGAACTTGACCCTCTGAACTTACAAAATAGTTTTTATATGCTTCGCGAACTTGAATAGCTTCTTGTGATGGATTTCTATGCAAAGGGCCAATGTCTGCGAAGCTACTGTTGCAAACCTCAATTTCGTCCGTCAATATTTTTTGAGTTTCGTGTGTATTTTGAGTTAAAAGGTTATGTAGGCAGCAAGCAGCAAGTACAATCTTGTCCGCCATGTACGGTTGTACTTGTAAAGGTCCTTGAAACACTCTGAATCTCGCTCGTAATATACCGAATGCATTTTCTACAGTGCGGCGAGCACGCGATAAACGATAATTAAAAATTTTGTTTGCATCATTGTTAACTAATTTTACTTTACTGTACGGTTTTAATAAATAGGTTTTTAATGGAAATGCCGCATCTGCCACAACAGTGTAAGGTAAAGGTTCAGTATTTTGGCTTAACGGTTTATTCGGTGGCTCAATTAACTGAAAGTTTTCAAACATTTTCCCCATTAATGACTCTTGGTATATACCACCATCACTATTTCTTCCATATGCCCCTACATCTACCATAATAAATCTGTAATGGGCGTCAACAAGTGCTAGCAACACAATAGAATGCTCATTTTTGTAGTTAAAATAAGTTGAGCCGGCATTTGTGGGGCATATTATAGTAACGTGCTTTCCCTCCAGTGATCCAAGACAATTTGGGAAATGCCATATCTTTTCAAATCCTGTTGCAATCTCTCTCCATGTTTGTTCTGTAGGTTTGGGCATTACAATAGGTGCCAAATTCTTCCATATTGCAGCACATACTTCTTCGACTATGGTTTTTACTGTAGAAAAACCCATGCGATAACTAAACGCCAATGATCGATAGGAGTTTCCAGTTGCCAAAAATCTGTAAAATAAAACATGTTTTTTTTGTTTCAGCGGATAAATGTAAAGATGATTGGACTAAATTACGAAATGCCTATGTGAACGCAATGAAACGTCGTAAAAATAAAAAAAGTGGTCAGGCCGCTAAATCCATTATACCGTGGAAATATGAAGAGCAGATGAGTTTCATACAGCCGTATTTGGAATCTTGGGCTACAGTAACAAATATTGAGTCACCACCAAATTCAACAGAATCTCAATCAGACACTCATTTAGAAGAATCAGATACCACTCTATCTCAAGATAGCCGCTCACCAACACCACAATCTATTTGTTCGCAATCTAGCAGACCTGTACGAAATAAAAGCAACTTACATGAACTATACGATTTTATGAAATCTTCGCATGATTTGCGACTTCAAAAACAACAAAACAAGCTGCAAGATAAACAAATGGACGAAACTGACTTGTTCTTTCTAAGAATGAGCAAAGCCGTAAAAAGACTTCCCAAACTCAAAAAATCCAAAATAAAATTAGATTTGCACACTGCTATATCACAAGCCGAAATACGCATACTTGAAGCACAAGACCAAATCCGCAGAACACCAATCAATGTGACTCGCCAGATTATTTCTCAGCCACAACAACACGGACTGCAGTCACCCGGTAACACATTCACATCCATGCTGTCATTTCCAAGTACATCGACCTTCGCCTTTTCACCTACATCCACGGCATCAATGGAAACGCCGATTTGAATCGGAACGACCGGATTCTCGTCTCGCGGCATATTATTCTAATGTACAATTTTCCGAGTAATATTCATATGAAAAATACAATCTTACCTTAAACATACACCAAATCTTTCTTTTGTCCCAATAGGTATACGAAATTTTGTCCGTATTTTATTGATGTCTTCTTCAATCAAACAATGAATTTTCTCAAACTGTGCCTTAGACATTCTAAAATACTGATGAAATTTTTCAGAATCACTCTCAAGCTCTGTAACGAGACAATGAAACTCGCCTTTAGTCTCTCTTTTTCTATTTACTGGATGAATCCAATATCTTCTTCTCTTTTTTTGCTTTATTAGAAGCGTTGCCAGTGCCAATATTTGCATATCTTCTTCAAAATCTGAATCTGAATCGGATGATTCTTGAAAAAACATTGCGAATGTGTGAACTCTCCGAGAGCCAAGACGGAACTGATAAAAAAATGCGACATAATGCGTCATAACACGTCAGATAAATGTGAACAGTAGCCATCACGACAGAGAGCATCACGACACAACACGTCAGACAAATGTGAACGCGGCTTTTGGTACTCACTTTACGAGTATCTCACGCACTTGTATCCTAGGTTTCGGTCCTGTGTCCACATTCTTAACTCATATTTAACCCGATTTACATAAGTAATTCCCTTTATTTTCAATGCAAAGGCAAACCGCAGTGTTTAGGCAGCCCATCGACACTCCATAGTATGATAAATTATGAACGTACTTTGTACCAACGTTGAGGTATAGAAAATAATCTTATCGAATTAAAATGACTGCTGATGCGTTTTAGTAGCAAATATCATACTTACTTTTAACATAGACGTATTATAACTTTCTTTAGTTGGTATTATTGATAAAACTAGTACACTGGTTATTAATCTGTGGGTTGGGCGGTAGAGTGTCGATAGCGTACGGTCGTTAGCTTAAAAATATTTTCGAGTTTAGTGTTTCTGATCGCTATTTTTCGGTGAAATCTTGCAGAATTTAGTTTTAAATATAGTTACTATTCCTTTTCACGGTGGTGGGAGGTTTGGTAAGTTGTTTGTGTATGTTTTAGCAGTAGGTTAGTGATATTTGTTGGTTTTTTTTGTAGTTTAGAGGGTGGGCTGGGTCAGCATCCTCATGAGTGAGGACGCTGATTTGGTCGATCCAGGAGATGGTGACTTCCGTCCAGTTTTAAAAAATGTGAGTCTGTCTCAACACGAAATATTCGAAAACTCACAGGCGGAATTTTTCACTCCCGCTATGGGTAATCCTAAAAAAAGTAGACGTAGGAGGGCACGCGAAAATCGCGAGCGTAGCCTTGAAAACAAACGATCCCGGTCAACACACTCATCATCGGATCGTAGTTTAGAAGACCAGAATTCTACAGCTGTTAGTGATCGGTCTCAGGAATTAGATTCTCAGATTCCCCCGGGGCAGAAAGTATTGACCCAGCCTTCGATCACGGCCACGCCACCAGCACATTTGATCGATAATACTCCTGATTTGACGCAAACCGAGTCGCCGGCTTCTCTTTTTACGCCAGTAGGGCGCGAAAGGTACAACTCAAATGATCAGGGTCCGTTTATAGTACATATTCAAAAATTTGAGACGGCCCCCGATTCAGGGGTAACTCTGCATCCTGTGTCTTTCGGATTATTCCTACAAAAGAGAAAACGGGAGTTCCCCAATGTAATAGACGGCTCAGTTAAGAGAATAGGGCGAAACCGTGTGTCCCTGGGCTTTCACTCGGCTGAGGATGCTAACTCTTTCCTGGATTCTCCCACACTAATGAGCAATAATTATAAGGCTTTTCTGCCAACTTTCAATGTTACAAGAATGGGGCTAGTGCGTGGAGTCCCGGCAGAGTGGACGCCTGAGGAGGTCCTTGAACAGGTTCAGGTTCCAGTAAACTCGGGAGGCGCTAGACCTATAAAGGTCAGACGTCTTAATTTTAAAAAAAACAGACCTGATGGTACCTTTAGCTGGCTGCCCTCCGAATCCGTTGTAATAACCTTTGATGGACAAAGCTTACCAAAAAGGGTTTATTTGTGTTTGAATTCTCTGCCAGTTGAAACTTATCAGTACCCTACGGTACAATGCTTTAAGTGTTGCCGATTTGGCCACACTAAAGAAAAGTGCCGGTCAATCCCTCGCTGTTTCCGATGCGGCGGTGCTCATATCGGGGAATCGTGTGAGGTTGACGTAGAAACTCACGGTTCATTCTGCTGTAACTGCCCCCGAAGCTTGGCGGCAGGACACTTCGCAAACAGTAAGTCCTGTCCTGAATATGCTAGGCAAATAAAAATAAAAAAAAACATGACAGATGAAAATATTTCATACATCGAGGCATCCAATCTTCACGCTAAAATCTCCCAGAGGTCTTATGCGAATGTAACAGCTGCCTCACTGCAATCTCCACAAGTTTCGTCTTATAAGAAGACTGTTTTTCGTCAGCCTCGCTCGACCCCGAACTTGAATAAAGGGTATGATAGAAGGGCCCATGAAGCTTTAACCAGGGACCCTGATGTCGAGACTAGGCCAATATACCCTGAACAACGACAATCCAGAGAGAATGTAATTAGCGAACTGATCAAATTGCTGTCTTCTGTTGTTAAGGTACTTTCTCCATCGAGTCCCTTGTCCGACCCTGCCCTGCTGTCCCACGCTGCTCCTTTTATTTCGTCTTTCCTGTTTCCCTCTAATAATGGAACAAGTAGTTCTTCAGTGGAATACTCACAGTATCACTAATAAAAAATCAGATTTACTTTATTTAATTAATAAATATAACCCAGTTATCTTAGCCATATCGGAGATATGGCTTAAAGATGGATCTAATTTTAAATTACCGAGTTATTCATCTCTAATGGACTGTCGAGCGGACGGCCGAGCTGGCTGTGCCCTCTTTATTAGAGATCATATTCCTTTTTTTCCTGTAAACATTGCAAAAAATTACTCGAATTTTCACTTAACTTGCGCCCGTGTGGAAGGTATTACCTTTTTATCTCTTTACATCCCATATCCTTCCGCTATAATCCTCAACCAACTTCAAAAAATCATAGAAAACCTGCAGCCCCCAGTCATAGTCCTTGGTGACCTTAATGTCCATCACGTTTTGTGGGGTTGTGATTATAATGACATTCTAGGTGAACAGCTTCTAGAAATTTTAGACAAGTGTAATCTTTGTCTATTAAATTCAGGTGCAGCAACTCTACGCACTCTTCCTAACCAAGCAGCTAGTGCTGTTGATATATCCCTTTGCTCTCCTATACTTGCGTCTCAAATTACCTGGGAGGTATTGGATAGCACTTTTGGCAGTGATCACTTCCCTATTATACTTAGATCACCTTTTGTATCTACAAAGAGACCTACTATCACCAAGCCTTTGTTAGTTTATAACATTAATGGTGCTGACTGGGATAGCTATAGAAACCATCTGGAATTTGAAGTTAAACACTTACCCCCTATTACTTCAGAATCAATGCAAACATGCTCTGATGCTCTAGTTTCAGCTATAAATATTTCTGCTGATAAGGTTTTCCCTCTTAAAAATACTGCTGTGGGTAAGATGGCCTCTCCTCCTTGGTGGGACAAAGAGTGTACTGTAGCGGTTCAAAATAGAAAGAAAGCTGAACTCACTTATGCTTTGAACATGTCGGCCGTAAACTTCCAGCTTCTCACTAAAACTATGGCAGAAACGAAAGCGTTACTGAATTCTAAGAAGTCAGACGCATGGAAATCTTTCTGCACAACGTTAAGTCCTTCTACTCCAGACACAATCGTTTGGAATAATATCCGAAAATTTAGGAGATCATTTAACGATAGTAGATGTCCATATCCTACTTCTTTACATTGGGCGGAATCTTTCTTAGACAGAATTGCACCTTCTTATGTTCCAGGAGTTCTTGACTCTAAAATAGGGCTCCTAAATAATAACTCGCTTGATCCGTTGGACCAAATGTTCACCATGTTGGAACTAAAAAATGTTTTAAAGTCAGTTAAAGATACTGCTCCGGGTCATGATGGAATCACGTATTCTTTTATAGTTAAAGCAGGTGACTCTTTCCATAATTATTTTCTCGAGTTAATTAACTGTATTTTTCTTTCGGGCCATCCACCTCATTCTTGGAAATCCCAACTGATAATGCCTATTCTAAAACCTGGCAAAGATCCCAATGACCCTTGTTCTTACCGTCCAATAGCTTTGTCGTCGGTTCTTACAAAGATAGTAGAACATCTTATTAAGAATAGGCTGGAGTGGTTTCTCGAGAGTCAAGAACTTCTAGGTAAATTTCAGTTTGGGTTCAGAAAGGGGAAAAGTACTATGGATAGTTTAGGAGTTTTTACGTCAGATATTAGGCTTGCTTTCTCTAACGGGGCATCGGTTGTTGCAGTTTTTCTGGATGTGGAGGCTGCCTATGATAATGTCCAGCTCCCTCTTCTCAGGAAAAAATTTCATAAGCTGAGAATCCCGGAGAGGCTGGCATGTTTCATGGGTAATCTTCTTTCAGAGAGAAAAATCACTTTTCGAGGAAAGGATCCTAGCATCGACCCATCCAGATTGGTCTGGCGTGGATTGCCTCAAGGCTCAGTCTTGAGCCCATTACTTTATAACACGTACACGTACGACCTTGAGGGGTCGGTTACTGATTGTGAAATACTTCAATACGCTGATGATATATTAGTTTACTCTGTAAATAAAAGTATAGTAACTGCTTGTGAAACTATTAACAAATCCCTTCAGTCTTTGAACTCCTGGCTTATAAATAATGGTTTATCCCTTTCCCCATCAAAAAGCTGCGCCGTTGTTTTTACGCGTAAGCTAGCTCTTCCTTCTATTAACATAACTATAAATAATGATAGTATCCCAGTTCGTACCTGCTATAAATTCTTAGGGATTATCCTAGATTCTAAGTTGAACGGAACCTCACATTTTGAATATTTAATTAAGAAAAGTGAACGGGGTCTCAATACGTTAAGATGCCTTTCGGGAGTGTGGTGGGGAGCTCACCCCACTTCTCTTAGATTAGTTTATAACGCTACGATTCGTAGCATACTAGATTACGGATCCTTTTTGTTGGAACCAGCCAACAAGGCGGGTTTAGTTAAGCTTGATCGTGTTCAGTATAAGGCCTTAAGAATAATTTTGGGGGCGATGAAGTCTAGTCCCACCAATGCTCTACAAGTGGAATGCGCAGAACCCCCTCTTAATCTACGCCGACAATTTTTATCAGACAGTTATTTCTACCGCGCTTTACAATTTTCTTATCATCCTATAATTCATCGTCTATATGATCTTAAGGCGGCCTACCGCGGGAACGAGAATGAATCGCCTTGTCTTGTAAAGAGCCTAATGAAATTTCAATATCTTAAAGATCCTGTTTTCCACTCCCCTCGGCTTCCTCTTTTTGAATTTAGTTATGAAATTGTAACTCATCAGCCCCGTATTATCCTCAATATGAACATTGATCATGATGATCCTCATGCCTATGAATATCTCCGTCGGATTCTTACCCGTGAGTGGCTAGGTTGGAACACAATCTACTGTGATGCATCCAAGTTGTCTCCTACTGGATGCGTAGGGGTGGGAGTTTTCCATTCCCAATATGACGCGCGCTTCTCTCTAACCCGTTTTCAGTAAGTTTTCATAACCCTATCATCTATCAAATTAAGGAGAACCTCATAAAATGTAGAAACCGAGGTTATGAGGTTGTATTAGCCTGGGTCCCTGGTCATACAGGGATTGCAGGTAACGAAAGGGCTGACCAGGTAGCAAAGGATGCAGTGGTTTGTGGTGATAAGACACCGTTTAGAAACTATTGTCATGATTTGGTCCCTTTGGCGGCTAGGTATCTTATCCAGGCCTGGTCCGCTGACTGGACAGCATCTAGCAAAAAACGAGCCCAGTCTTATGCACTTGTTCAGCCCACGGTATCGAGAAAACCATGGTTTTCAAAATTATTTCTTCCAAAATCATTTTGTTCCACTGTTATCCGAATGAGGCTGGGTCATTGCTCTACTCCGGCTCACTTGAAAAAAATACACATCCGGGATTCCTCTTTGTGTGAATGCGGATTAGATATTGGGGACCTTAATCATATTTTTTTCGCGTGTCCTCTATATAATCACAATTGCTTATATGACGATCTTGTGAGACTAAAGGTCCCTCTCCCAACTCACATTTTGGAACTTATTCAAATTAAGAATAAAGATATCTTAATGGCCTTGGGATATTTTTGTCAACTTAACAATCTTAAGATATAAGTATGTGTTTAGTATATTATTTTTCATGTTAATAACCTCGTAGTTGTGTATCGTTTCTCATAATCATAACTCTGGTGTGTGGTATTGTGTGTCTTTTAACATTATTGATTTTCAGGAGTAGTAACTATTTGTTAATGATCTCGTTTAGGATTTATATTTTTTTGTTTTTATAAATCGACATGACGCTGGCTAATCAATCGACAGAGCCATAAAAAAAAAAAAAAAAAAAAAAAAAAACTGTGGGTAAAATGTCAGATTATTTCTCGTGAATGTGTGTCGTAGGTATTTGTTTTTTATTGTGTTTTAGATGAAAAAAACTTTAGCTGTTATTTAAATGGGGGGCAAGTCTTTAAGAAAATGTGAAGTGTGTGATGTCAGGCGTGTGAGACGATTAACTTCTGACGTATTTTTGGCCAGATTTCCACTTGAACCGGACAGGTCGGTAAACTGATGTTTTTATGTGATATTTTCAATAATTCTTGACTTTGAGTCTTTAACAGTTATAAATTTAATTAGTTCGAAGTAGATTTAATGATAGATTGTACAAACATCATGAATAAATTTCTTCTTGTGAAAACAAACGGGTAACCTAAAACACGAATAGTGTGCGAACAATATCGATAATCCTCTTATTTCAGATGTCGATTATGGGTAAAGCTAACAGGAAATGAGGATTTGGCGTATTTACCCATACAAAGGCTGAATGAAAACAAGTTTATTTGTGGAAATCATTTTTCACCCAGGGTACTGATTCTCTCAACAAGCAGAAGTGATCTATCTGTCGATCGAACATATGACAGATCTCTTCGCCTTAGGTAGCATTGTCGTTTCACTTTAGCTGACAGGAGAGGCAAATGACGCTTGTAACCTAAGGCTTGCACACAACGCTCTAAATCAGCGCTTATTTATATATTTACCAAATGGTTTTAAAATTACGTATGTAGCATTTTAAGGTACTTTACGAATAAAATGACCTAATACATAACGAATTTACCAACGGCAGTAGCTAATCATGTCATAATTTCCAACTAATTATTGCGCATTCTACACCGAAGCGATACTAGCGCTCACAGACGTAAGCGGAACTATTTGTCCCTACTATCACGCAATTCTTAACTTTCTCAATTCGTTCGATCGTTCGACAATGAGATCACATTTGGCTGTCATTAGTGTCAAATTGAAACGCTCCTATTTTAGAGGTGAGCTGGTTTAGGGTGCGGTTTCACTGGACCGAAGCAAAGGTGAAGAGAGAAATGAACCAATCAGAAGCTGCGTTACGTGTCGTTTTCACTCTTTCACTCAGCATTGTTTGAGTGGAAACGTACCCTGACTTCTCGGACGAACAATGGCCGCCATCTAAAATATTGGTTGTGTAAATGTGAGTGGAGTGGATTTATTGACTTTACAAGAGTTGGTGGCATATAGTCAATTGAATATTAGGAAAGTTGGTGGTGATGTGTTGTGTGACAAGTGATGGTGGTGAAATAAGTGTATTTACGTTTGTTTACAGTTGCTACTGGAAGACGGGACATGGTTGAGAAATATTATAGCAGGTAATTTATTTCTTATTTGGGTAATAAACGCATTCATAATTTGACTGAGCTAACCTCAGTAAAGGTTTAAAACAAAATAATTTTGTCACGAGTTGGTTTACCTACCGATTGCTTGTTGCTTTCGTACCTAGCCTTCAACTGTTTTGCGAAAATAACTAGTTCACAAATTGATGGTTCTACTTTTTTCTTAAACGTAATTGTTACGAAAAAACGCTTATATTATTGATTTGTTATTTATTTTACCAATACTACCATCATCAGATGATCTTTCCCACATATTATTGGGTTGTAATTGAATTTGCATTATGTGTAATTACTAAATTTCAGCTAATTTTTATTGTACGAACTTTTCAACTCGTATAAAATGTTATAATAAATACCTTATTGATAATACCCGATGTAAATACATGAAAAGATATAAGGATGACAAGATATTACATTCCAAATTATGAATCACATACATACCACACGTCAGAAGAATTAAAATGTATTGCGTGTGAAATCTCTGGTTAGTCTTGGTGGTATGGAAATGTATGTTAATAAGTGGCTGAAATAACAATATGACAATCTCATACAAATTGATTGTAGTCACAAAATAATCTTTAGGTTTGTTTGTACTATGGCTACTAGACAACATTATACGTATTTATATAGGTATGTACCAAAATGAAAATTAAATATCCATGACTCATAATCTAGGTCATTCATCCAATATGTGTTCTTACCGGGGATGGAACCTGGACTGGTAGTTTCTTAGATGAAAACACTTCTTACAAAATAGTTAGTAGGTATCCGTGTAATTAAGAAATTCCTACACTACATTTAGCCTTAATAAACTTTGAAATAGAAGCCTTCCTTCCAAATTACTTATCACTTCACTCGATATCACTCAAATTTTGGCATATAAAGACCTTCATGTACCTAAATACAGTTTGTTGTTACAGGTTTCACTTGCTACTTTTAAAAATAATTATGTTAATAAAAATATTACACATGTACCATAGAAGTAGTAAGTATATAACATTGTTTTATAATGAGTTTAATCATTACGATTTTTGGGGTCCGGTCCTGAAGGCCTTACTTGCATTTAGCCTTAGCGAGCAGAGCACCTTAGTTGTATATTTGACCGGGTAGCAAAATGTATTGGTTTGTAAACCGCCCTCATTGCTATAAGCCATAGTAGACGGGACATAGGGACCATGGCATTAGATAAACAAGTCATTTTGCATACTTGGTCAGTGTACTACTGAAACGTTTTGAATGCCAAGGCTAAATGCAAATAAGGCCTTCAGGACCGGACCCGATTATTGTAACAATGCATAATTCCCTATAGTCACTAATGTTAATGCCATGTACAATTATTTCATTATAGTGTAGTTAGCAGAATAAGTACACATAAGCAAGCTATAATTTTTCATAAGATTGTATATTAGCTTCATATTATTGTACGTAATAAGATAAAAAAGAAAAAAATACAGTACGGAACTAGCTATGAAATAAGACCCTCATTTTAAACTGCCATCTTTGCAAAAGTGTAGTATAATTAGTTAGTAGTATAGTAGTGTAGTATATAGACTTATTAGTTATTAATCATTTCATTAGACAAAATAATCCATCGAACGATCAGATATCCTTAACAAATGCCATATAGTATGCCCAGATATCCCATTGATAATATATTTGAATAGCTCATTGAACAAGTGCAAGTGATATCGACATCTTCAATAACTTATTGCAAGTCTTTAGGACCAAGTTGAGAGCTATCTAACATTATTTAATATTTTGTTACCTACTAACTAACCTAATTTAATTGTACAAAGGTTAGTTAGCTTAATAGCGCAAATTAAATTGTATAAATTGTAGGCGAGCTGAATACATTTGCTGTGGTATTGCACAAAGAATTAAAATGTTATACGAGTCTTTTTACATCTTAATTGTAATTTTAACAAATAATCAAATATAACGAACTATGTTATCATTTTGGAGTTTTTTTTTTATTGTGACATATTTCAGTAAACTGATATCGGGAGAAAATTTCACTCAAATTGAATTATTATAATCCCAAAATTAACTTTTAGTACTAGGGAAACTAAATTATGATACTCACTTATACCCAAGAGTAAAAAATCCCGGCCCGGGACTGCTAACTTTTATGGTAAGGGTTTTAAATTATTGCTTTATGACTTTAAGTCTTTCAGTTTTATGATATTTATGACTGTATTTGGAAAAAATAACCTCCATAAAAGCACCTTGTGATATAATTTTCCGTTATAATTATACACCGTCCCTATCAGTTAGTTCATTGTAGGCACCTAATTACATTAGTCCCGCTGAATAGAGTTAGGAGTTCTCTATATACTAAAGATAACTTAAAAAGTAAAAACTATGTCTTACAAATCTTACAATGTTTGCAACTATTATATCACCTCTATATATATAATAAAAATAAAAATAATAAGGCATTATCTCGGTTCTCAGGGTTGGCAATGCGTTTGCGATCTGTATTTTTTTTATAGACACATTCATAACTCCTATTATGATATGTTGATTTTTTATATTATGGCTTTCACATGCATTTATTTAAATATATTAGAAATTTATTTAAATCTATCCTATCTACCAAACCTGGTTTTCAAAATGAATAAATCTTATTTAATTGTATAAGAAACTCTTGCGTTTTCCCATATAATTACTAATCTATGCTTTATCTATACTTATAACTTATAACTTATTAACTTAAAACTTATAACTTATATAACTTATTAACTTATAATATTATAAACAGGTAAAGTTTGTTACGTTGTAAGGGGTAATCTCTGGATCTATTGAACCAATTTTGAAAATTCTTAATAAATAGAAAGCCACATTATGTGTGAGTGTTAATTATATGATTATGAGTAAGCTATATTAACTAATAAATAAATGTTTATTGCCCAACTAACACGGCACGGGAACAGCTAGTTACCTGTAAAGATGAATAATTGAAATTGTTCAAAAAGCACCAACTTGACCAAATAAAGTTGGTTAATTATAATTTACAAAAAACCATTAAATAAAAAAATCACATCATAATCATGATCATCAAATAAAGTTTTAACTAGGAATAATTATATAACTAATGTACAGTGAACCACTCCTCTGTTCGAAACGGACAGGTTTCACAGGACTATAGGTTTTATAAAGTGAGACCTACAATTTCAAAAAAAATTAAGAACTTTTTATTGGTTGTCAAAACGAATAAATCATAATTTTAGGCAATCATATCGGAAAAATTGGGACTAGGTCAATTGGGGTGACATCATCCACCTGATATTCATTTGTTTTTATTCAAATAAACTTCCAAGATCTGGGCTCAAAATTTCAGTATACATAGCGCATATGAATCCCAGTGATGTGAAAACTTGTTAATATATTTATACTGAATTGTCACCTTATTGTCAGGATAGTGAAATGGGGATTGATCTCTGTACAAAATAATGTACTAAAGCATTTTAAATTTCATGTGGTTAGCAGTAGAGTATAAATACAATGAGTAGAGTATTTAAGTATTTATTTCTCTATATAAGTAATATCTATCTTTGTTTAGTACCCATAGTACAAGCCTAAAGCTTAGTTTGGGACTAGGTCAGTAGTAACTTCACCGGATAACCAGTTGTCTTATCCCCACACCAGAACACAAAAATGCGAACACTGCTGCTTGGCAGTGGGTGGTGGTAATACTTAGAAAATAAAGTAAGGATTGTAAAGCATTTTGTTTAATAATATTTTGATATTCGATGTTGACATGTCACATACAGACATTATATACCTACCAGGGTGGATCACTCAATGTATGAATACTTTTTCATCCAACCTATTATATACACTGGTAAATGTTATTACCATATACAAAGGTGGTCACAAAATATACTGTGTGGGTGGTCTAAAAATATTACTTTCCAATATTGAGAACCAATTAAAAAGCTCTTAATAAATTTTATTGTAACTTATTGTTTACTAGTAAAGTAAGGTTTTAAATTATGTACCTACAATTTAACTCTGTTGCAAAGAAAGATTTAATTTCATAAAGTTTACCAAGCAATAAAATTTACTACGTAATTATTTAATGATAGTCAAATAAGATAAGTGATATTCGTAGGTAATTGTATGGAAAATATGTGAACACTTAGATATGTATATTCACAGTTATTAGCAACACTTTCCCAGGGTCCGTAAGTCTGTATGTACTGTCTGTAGTCCGTACACAACTGGTCAGGCTATAAATATAATGCTTTTTTAACATATCGCACTTTTAATTCAACAGTGACACTGGGTATGTAAAAAATACATTCCTACCAAATTTAATTCTTCTTAACCGCAATAATGTCATTGTTCAAATGGTTTTTTAACTGGATTGATTAGATGTAATAAAGTAGATTATTTAGCCCATAATTTTCATACGGTAATCGGTGGGTATTATGTCATGAGTTGCCTTGTCTTGCTTGTCAGTCCAGTCATGTCATGTCATGTCGGTTGTGTGACATATGGACACAAGGCAATTTTTCATTTCACGCAATCGTTCGAGCTGTCAACCTTACTTTAAAAGTATAATTTCAATTAACATATAGTTCTGTAAAATTATCTTTATATTTTTTTATTACTTTAGTTTTGAACACAATTGTTTTTTAAATAATTATTCATTAAAACATTTTTTTACAAAGAAATTGGCATAACGAACCTAACCTAACGGAAACCGAGTGCGATTTAATTTTCGCTGCCATCGCTTGGTACTTCTTTTATTAAATAAAATTATGAAATTTCAAAAATAATGAAGTACACTAAAACACCCAATACGTGAAGCGGACCATGGTTGTTAGAAATTGACTGTTTACCTGTGTTACTTGTCTACTGAGGCCCTACTTTGAAAAAAGTTCGAAGTTACGTTAGCTCCATCCCTTTCGCTCGATTTATTCTCGAAGGACGAGTGACAGAGATGGAGCTAACGTAACTTCGAACTTCGATTTTTAAAATAGGGCCTCTGTCTGGTTATAATTTATAATCTGTGGTTAGATAGCGACTTAGCCTAAAGAAAGAAGTCTAGTGTAATATTATTTTGCAGGACGCGTGTAAGAACAGACCTTACAGTCTTAATTTCAAGAATATGCCTACCCCTCTTGGCGCTTGAATCAAGAAGTGAGCCTGACAGAGTTCTGCGACAGTAAAGAAAGTAGAGCCGCCGATTTGAGTGCGTCGCGTCTGTTATGTTATGACACAAACAAACAAATAAACATAGAAAAAGTAAGTTAACATTCATGTAAGTACCATAATTTAAATACAGGTTTAGGTTTACCCATACATTCTTTTAAATGAGTGTCGATGAAACAAGGGTAAGTAATACGAGATATAAGAACTGATAATATTACAGTATCCTCGTGTGGTTGCCGAGTTAGAATAGTGCCACTCCATGTCTTCCCGTGGATGTCGTAAGAGAAGACTAAGGGAATAAAGGCTTGTAGTACTGTTAGGCGATGGGCTTGCAACCTGTCACTAATACGCTGGTAAACATCTTAGCCTAATTGTGCAAATTGTGGTTATAGAATTATCAACAAGTTTTTAGAGATGTTTGTAATTGTGTAGCTCTGCCTACCCAACTCTGGGAACGAAAGCGTGAGATTATGTTATGTTATGTAATATTACAGTTACAATATATACGCTCACATTGTATAAACCTGTTTAGTATAACATTCACTGGAAATAATGAACGAAATATATAATGTCGAAACAACTATTTTCATAAAGTGTAACGTTATTATTAGTATATAATACCAATTATTATAACGATTAAAGCGTATAATGTACATGACAGCTAATATATAAAACATATATAAATCAATGAATCTAACAACAAAAAACATAATGCACATATAATATAAACAGATAAAAAAAATCTAACCTAACCTAAGGTCTGTTCATCCTTACTTGTCTTATATAGTAAACAACTTTCTAACCTCAAAATGAACCTATTTTTAGCTTAAACAGCTCTTTTATCGTAAATAAAGTAAACTGAATAAACATTATGGATATGACTTGGCTCATTAGCCTAGTCTATTGTCTGTGATTGCTTTATTTTGTTTAAAATAGCTGTTTTAGCCAAAAAAGATTCATGTTGAGGTTAGAAAGTTGTTTACTATATAAGACAAGTATGAATGAACAGACCTTAGTCAGTTCTACCCTGATTCATCTTGCTCATTGCATTTTCTGGATAGTTAAAACAAATTATAAGCAAGATTTTCTAGGCAGATAAAAAAACAACTCAAAGGCCAAGGTGGGAGCAAAGCCGCTAATGCATATTGTTCAATATTAGGATATCTTGCCAAATTTCACTTTTCTGGTAAGCGATCCTTTCAGTACCTATTGAGTATAGTATACAATATTAGATCTTATAACCCTTATACTAAATATAATATATGCAATATGTTATGTATGTTTTCCGAACTGAAATTATACAATGCGAGTGTTATATAAAAAAAAACATTCAAAATTAATTTAATGATATTTGACCGTTATTCCCTTTAAAAAATTGTTTTTGTTATTTTAGCTAACATTTATTATATCTTGTAAATATTATTATAATGAAAATATTGATTTTGTAGTTATGTCTCGTGAGACGCACCCAGAATGTATCACTTTGAATTTTCGTTTCATAGAAAGCTATTTTCTGCTGAACCCATGTTGATTTCAGGTTATCTTGTGATGGTTACAAGTCTAATCTAACCTAGTCTACGTGAATCATATTCAAGATAACCTGAAATCAACACGGGTTCAGGAGAAAATTCTGCAAAGTGATACATTCTATGAAATGGATGTCGGTGAGATAAGGGGACACCTAAAATAAAAAAACTTTTCAGTTTTACATTAGTGTAACGTGCTATGGCTATCTTTCTTAAGTTTCAAGGATATCACTAATAGGAAATATGCATGGATTTCTTAAATATTTAAGATACCCACAACAAGCCCTTTTATTTTATATGTCAGACAATAATAGTTTGTTGTTTGGGTCACCAATTTACATATGTCACATCACATAATGTGTACCGAATTTCAACTTAAAAAACAAAAACAATATTCCGCTTCTGATGGTTCTGTTCAAGGTATGCTAACTAGGCAAGTCTTGCTGTTGCATTTTTAACTAATTTCAAAAAAGGAGGTGGTTCTATATTGCCCTATATGTAAAACAAAAATGTGTCAATATTTCGATTTGGTTTATCCATACTGTTGTTTTTCATAATCGTTGCGCGTCATGACAGTCTTTGGTCATTATTTCAATAGTCATCATTTTTTCCTCCATCCCGTGACCCTTATCTCCTAAGTTTATAAATCAAAAAATCTGAAATATCCTTACGTTTAGATAACTACTTATATTTAACGGGAAAAAAAAATGAAGTGTTCATTATTTACAGTTTTTGAGAAATAACAAAAAAAACTTTGAAAATCTTGTTCATGTGTCATTTCCAGTTCCTACTTTTTAGGGTTCCGTACAAAAATGGTAAAAAAGGAACCCTTATGGTGAGACTTTGTTGTCTGTCTGTCTGTCTGTATGTCGCATCAGGTTTTCTCAGCTTCTACAAATGCTATCAACTTGAAATTTGGCATAGTTATACAAAATATGAAATTAAATTTATAATAAGTGGAAAAGGGGTCTAGAATGGGGGGTTGAAAAATGAAAGTGGTTTGATGGGGTGTCATGTATTTTTTTTTTAATTTCCTCTCATGTACTTTTTGATGTATAGCCAAAAATTTACAAAAAATGACTGTTCCCCCCCCCTCCCCCTTATCTCCGAAGTTTCTTATTCAATTTTATTTCTTTAATCCTGACGTATATATACTTAATTATTTTTATTAACCGACTTCAAAATGAAGGAGGTTCTCAGTTTGACCTGTATGTATGTATGCTTGTTCGCGATTATCTCGCGTTTGGCTGAATCGATTTTGATGCGGTTTTCAGAAAAGTATTTGTAACACTTAGGAGAAGGTTTTAGTCTTTTAACCGATTTGAAAAAAAAGGAGGTTCTCGGTTTGAACTTTTTACAGAGTTCCCCGATTTTAAAAAATCTTTTTTGGTTTGATAGAGCATACAAACATACATTGTAACCAAATATAAATCTGATGAGGGGATCCGTGAGGAATTGATGGAACTCCTCAAATATTATAGGCATACATACAGCGATTTTAGTATTTTTAGTAACAAGTCTAGAATTTGCATAACAGATTATCACCAGTGATCGGAAGTAGGTGAGCTAATTTGCCTAAACTTGATGCATGTTCATTCAATAATGTATTCCCATCTCTCTCACGCATGTATGAATATGCGTCAAGTTTAGGCAAATTAGCTCTACCTATTCCGATCACTGCTTATCACTGAAAAGTACAAAATAAAATAAATGTATTAAATATCAAAAAAACCGCCATTATACGCAAAAAATAACTTCTTTTAAAATGGTAACACTGTAAAGGGTTATTAATATTTTTAACTTTCTGTGAAACTAGCTTAAGGTAACTCTCGGTCATTCTCGCAGCAAAGCTTGGTAACTCTCCTAGTAAAACTCGGTAAATCTCGCGACAGAAAAAGCTTGCGGCTCTAACCTAAAATTGTGATGTCTCTAAATTAATCCACTGTAAAGCCTCAATTAATGGTTAATTCGCAATAGTACGAATGTAGCAATGAGCAACATTGATAAAAACACAAAATAATTACAATTTAACATAAAAATCAGTATGTAAATTCAATAAACTTACGTGGACAACTTAATATTCACACACTAAATTTAAATTTTTGGAGGGTAATTGTTTGACATTTCTTTTTTTGAATTTTTGGCAGGACGAGCATTAGTTTTGCCATATTAACACTGGTTTTGGGACTTTGGATACATGGAAATTAAGCAAATATTTGGTAACGCTCGCAATGTAACTCTCGAGACAATATATTGCCGGACCAAGCGTTCCATGTATATTTTATATGTAAGAAACCAATTAACGTTAATAATAAACAGTCATTATTACCGAGAAAATAATATAATGAAGTAAATTAAAGTTATTCCATTCAGTACAAGATGTTGTTTTAAATATAATCTCGCACTTAATAGTCTTAAGGTAAGTTTTGGACACGTATTTTTAGTATGAAGAAAAAAAATATCAATTTTTGAAAATATGTTAATTAATTAATATTGGTACGATTTGTCGAATTTAAACAGCGTTTATATTAAAATTATTACTCATAACGTAATGGTTACTACACTAACCTATTTAAGTAAACTATTTATTAAGTTATTAACATATAATTTTATAGGACGTGTAAAAAGTAGACAATTTACAATTATTGGTGGCCTAAACCAAGTATAGGTCAGTCCAATTGAAGTCGGCGACTAACAATATTTTTACCCAAAAGCCGACTTCAGTTGGACTGACGTATACCTACCATTTTAAAAGTTATTTTTTGCGTTTTTGAAGGCGGTTTTTTGGTTTTTATTTTATGGTAAAAATAAAATGAGGTGTTCATTATTTACAGTTTTTGAAAAATAACCAAAAAACTTTGCAAATCTGTATTAAAATGTAGGCTATCAAAATGGACCTTATTGCATAGAAAATAAAGTTCATAATAAACAGGAACACAAAAAGCCTTTAAATTTATTGAACGGCTTATTGAAGATATCAGAGGCCCGATTCACGAAGCTACAAGTTACAAATTACAAGCGGAGGTCTCTTTCTAACTCCTTTTGCTAGAAAGATAGTTCCGCTTGTAGTTTGTAACTTGTAGCTTAGTGAAACGGGCCACTGATGGTATCTTATAGGTATTGTAAAAACCGGGCAAGAGCATGTCGGACCATGCTCAGTGTAGGGTTCCGAAGCCGTTACATACAACGAACAAATTAGACCTCGCGACAAACTTAACTTTGCCGTTAGAAAACTATTATCCCCATACATCGACATAGGTCGTGGTCAGTTTACCAACACCGCAAATAAGTTTTCTGTAGGTATAAACATTTAAACCAGGGGTCGGCAAGTAGTTTTAGGTGGGGTCCGGATACTGTGGGAAAATTTCAACGAGGTCCAGATAAAAACAAAAGTATTAAGTTAGATTCTATGTGGCTTAAAAATATTATTTCAATAAATAAAGGTATAGTATACCTTATCTATGTATTCATTTATACTTGGTATGCAATACATTACAATATTTGGCGGTCCAAGGTCCGACCTTTCGCGGTCCGCAAACGGACCGCGGTCCGCCTGTTGCTGACCGTTGATTTAAACCGTTTGTAACTCAAGAACCAATGAAGTCTCCTTAGTCGTGATAGTTTTCCTATTAAATTCATTATATGTGCTTTAATTTGAGATATTTTTCAGATTTTTAGTATTTGTAGTTTTGGCTGTAGTGGGGGGGGGGGGGGGACACTTGACTCTAACAAAAATTAGCGCTTTAAAGCTTAATATTTCATAAACGGATACCTTAATCGAAAAATTGTTTGGACAAACCCGCAATATTTTTGAAACAACTATCCAACGACACCCCATACTATAGTAGACGAGAAAAAAAAACATCCCCACGTTACATGTAGGGGAAGGAAAGTAAAAAAAAAAAATTCAAGATTTTATTTTACCACTTTGTTGGCGTGACTAATATGTATATTCATGCCAAATTACAGCTTTCTAGTATTAAGAGTCTCTGAGCTAGGCTAAGGACGGACGGACATGGTGAAACTATAACGGTTCTTAGTTTGACTGCGGAACCCTAACAAAATTATTATATTCTTTTGCGGTTACCAAGCATATTATCTTAAATACCCAACCCGTGGTGCGTGAGTCCGACTCGCACTTGACCTGTTTTTTTAATTATTAAAAAGGAAAAATGCCTACTATTTAAAGAATAGTTTAATTTTCATATCTACTTATTAAAGTTAAATTAATCTATTATTATTTTATGATACAGACGTAAAAGACACCGTGGTCCGGATTTACTTCATGCCCTGTCTGAGGGAGATGGGCGACGTTGCGAGGGCGAGAAGGAGAGTGACGCGCACCCGCTGCGCCGCGCGTCCAATGGCCAATTCTGAGCGAGACCGCCGACGTCGCGAGTGCGAGAGAGAGAGAGAGTGGCGCACGCCCGCCGCGCCCGTGCGACCAAGCGCCGCCGTCCCGCGCGTATGTGCACTGGTGGTGCCTATAAGGTCACCTCGCCCTGCAGCTGCAGCCCCGACGTACAGTTCGTGGTATCGTGAATGCGAAGGGATCGACGCCAGCAGTAGTCGTGGCCGTTGCTACTAATTGCCTGCATGCGAAGAGACCGACGCCAGCAGTAGTCGTGGTCATCGCTCTTCGTCGAGGACCTTGTGTTGTGTGTGTGGCTTGGGGACTCTGAATTTGCCTACCCTTCTGTCCGGTGGTGTCTTGTTCTTTTTCTTAATACTCTTACTCCGTGTTGCGCTTAAGCTATCCTTATTTAGTACCGGCTCGATGCTCATTATACTTACCTAGTGTTCAAGTATATTGTTTCATTTAATAACATCTCAAGTACTCAACCTACTGGCATGAGAGAACCCCCCTGATAGATTCTGTAAGGCCCTTGTTGAGAAAGAACTTTACAAAGTGTCCGGGTTGCTGCTAGCCTCATATTCGTCTCAAATAGAGGCTTTTAAGCCAAACCAACCAGAAATACTTACTTATTTATTTGAAATTAGACAGTGTCGACGGAGCTCAGCTACGGCGGAGCTCCTATTTCTGAGTGGTTCGGCCCTCCGGGCCTACTGCAAAACTAACATAACCTAAACCTGCCTATGTATATTATTATAGATGTTTGACATCACTATTAATGGTGGTACCGTGGGGAAAGATTATTACCCATCGTACCACTAGGGGAACGGGCGGTGGTACGGTAGGTAAGAAGGGAGTAAAAGTCAGCAGTCGCTACTAGCTATAAATAGAATATCTAGAGTAAAAACAGGTTTACTAAATACTTTAATACATATTTAGACAAATTGACGGCTAATTCAAGTCGAGAATACGTTAAAAGTTAAAAATATTTTTTTAGTTTTAAATGGTTACTTTTATAATTGTTATTATTTATAGTTAATTTTATGAATAACTTTGTGTGTTGATTTTAAGTTTTTTTCGAATATGATTTTCTGCCTGCTCTCTTGGGTTTTTTTTTTCAGTAACTATTTAACTAATTTGTGATTTATTTATTTAGGTCATTTGTAACTTAACAGATGACACCAGGGGCACGTTTTATAAAGGTACAAGTACCAATTTTAAAGGTCTAAACTGGCAACACTGCTCAAATGGCTGCTCGTCATTGGTGAAGGTTGTGCCAAATGGAAATGAAGAATGTCAGTAGGTACGCCAAATCGCTTAAAACTTTGTAGCAGTAAAGTTTATAAATAAACAAACATACTAATTTTTATTTTATTCAAAAAGACTCAGTAGTTTTGATTCTATGAACGTTTAAAATTTGGGTCAATAATATTAAAGCGCGCGGGGGCCATCTTGCTGGGGTGACGTCATCGCTTAACAGGGGTACGCGCCCTTATATGAAAAAGTAAGTTTACAGGGCTATAACTTTTTAACCGTTATAAGTAGCCAGTTGAATTTTTCACAGAATACGTGTTATTATAAAATCTATCGTTTAAAATTGTACAATGAACAATAAATCAAATCCCCCCCATACAAGAAACATGAAAATATTTTTTTAGCATTTTTATAAGGATTGTATTTTTATAATGGCTTCTTATTTTGATGCTATTTTGAGCTTAAATTGTAGTCTAATTTTTGTAGTTTACGACTAAATAGCAATGTCAAGTAAAACTGCTACAAATATGTGACAAAACTGATTTTATCAACACGATATTTTAAGCGGTCACCCATCCTGTTTTAGACTACGCGTGTAGTTGCTTAACTTTGGAAGGCGAAGTACGGGTTGTATTTGTATAATAACTTTTTATTTCGGTGTCACATTAAGTTTAGATAATAATCAAAACTCCATACAAACATAAATAGTTTACGACCAAACAGTAAACTGTAGTAAAACTCTTACAAATATGTTAATAAGTGCCTAGTTTAAATCAACACGATCGATGTTTAGGTAAGCGGTGGTTGTTTAATTTTGGTGGTAGGCCTTTCTTTACAAATTTCGTGTTAATTTAGAATTAATATCGCTACTGTATAAAAGAGTGAACTGTAAAACATGAATTTTTGATTGACCTAGCAGTAGTTCTGATACTTCGTGTATTCATTTCATCGATTTCAAATTTCGCGCGCGGGCGCTACCAACTCGATAGACGTACCCACCTACAACACTCTGGCTTTGCTAGGTCTAGGCATTATTGCCACTATCCCAATATTTAAAGTGCTTGATTATTATTCTAATTTTATTTTACCGACTTATTCGACAAACATTACAAATAGAAAAGCCGGTCATTGACAGACAGTTAGTTATGTAATACAAAATAATAGATAAACATAGCTGCCATAGTAACATCAAAACGACTTACAAAATTGCAAGTACAAGCGTAGTCTATAACAGGATGGGTTACCGCCTAAAACATCGTGTTGATAAAATCAGTTTTGTCACATATTTGTAGCAGTTTTACTTGAGATTGCTATTTAGTCGGAAACTATGAAAATTAGACTACAATTTAAGCTTAAAATAGCATCATAATAAGAAGCCATTATAAAAATACAATCCGTATAAAAATGCTAAAAAAAAAGATTTATTTTCATGTTTCTTGTATGGGGACCCCTCTTGGAATTTGATTTATTGTTCATTGTATAATTTTAAACGATAGATTTTATAATAACACGTACTTTGTGAAAAATTCAACTGGCTACTTATAACGGTTAAAAAGTTATAGCCCTGTAAACTTACTTTTTCATATAAGGGCGCGTACCTCTGCTAAGCGATGACGTCATCATTCGTGAGCGCTAGCCGCTGGGTTTCGAGCGCCACATACGAAGTTTAAAATTTAATATCTCGAAAACTATTTGACGTATCGAAATGATTTTTTAAAGCTATTTTTAGTTTTTAATGAATAATACGGTAAGCCAAAAATCTAAACTGGCTGACATTCTCTATTTGTACCCTGTAAATTGTAATTTGTAGCTTTATAAAACAGGCCACAGAGCGTTATAAAATTATAGATGAAAATATTCATTAACATTACTAAGTAATGACAACAAAACTATTAAATTATATCTTATCAATTCTTTAGTTTAGTTTATTTATTCATCATTGTAAAATAAATTGCATTGCATAGGTTACTTTTAATGTTTATGCACTCCTAGTATTTGACATTGTAATTTTTGTTTTAATTATTTTAATGAATTATATATTTGAGAAAAGCACTATACATACCTCGGCGGGAAATATGGGGTTGCCCGCCTCAGACTCCCGGCCTCTGTAGTAATGTACTATAGGTCAATCAGGTCAATGTCACCTTGATAGGTTAGGTTAGCGCGCCTTAGTTACGCGGAACAGGAGCTGGATTATTTAATGCGAGTCTGGATTCGTCGTGTTCTATGTTCTACTTGCGGTGAGCATATTCTTTCCGATTTCGGAAACGAATACTCAAGCTATTAGGTACCTCAAAAATATATGGTAAGTAATAGGTGTCGTTTTATTGTTACAAAGGTAATATTAAGAAGAATCTAAGTTTACAGATCACTAAATTAAAATTTAAAAGAAATAAATATTATACTTATAATAAGAAACAAAGATTTTTTTATTTTAAATTATTGAAAGTTGTATCGTTTCTTGAAAACGATGATTATTAAGAAAAGAATACATTCATTTATTTTGTGAAACAACATGAGTTAAAAAAATATAATTGTCAGAATCGAATCTTTCGACCCACGGACTGACCCCGAGTTAAGCAGGGTATCAAGTAACTAACCTTTTGAACGCCATACGTCGAATACAAAATGCCCACACGCCAAACATGTTTGCTATGCTATGCAAATTACACCTTATTGCTACCAAACAAAGTCTCTTTTAATCTTGAAATCTTGTCGGCTGTAGCCGACGTGGCGTCAGTGGCACGACTTTTAGTTGACGGCCAGAGCTGACTGTGTGTTGAAAAGGTAAAGCCAACGGCCCTTCTAGAAAACTGGCGAAATTATCAATTCTAATACTAACGTCAAAAAGTTATAAAAAACAATAATAATTGAATTACCTCAGTTAACAACGCTATATACGGTGATTTTTTATTGGTGATCAGGTACCAATTTTTTTAATTCTGTAATTGATGTCGGTCACGTTACAGTCGCAGTTCTATGAAACCAACCTTTTGTTTCTTTTGTAATACCTAATTTTTGTTTTGAAAATAACTTTATCGAAATTAATTGTCACCCTACTTCCTAATTGTTTAGAAATTCTTAGGTATGCACAACATTAAGGTTAAAGAATTTAGGTCCATTGACATTATTTTATTAATTGACACTGGCAAAATATTCTACGAGACAGATGCTATTTAATCAAGAAAAGAAGAAAATATTTTTCTGTAAACGTCAATGAAAATTGGTAGTTTTGTTGAAACGTGGCCATAGCAACCCTATAAAACGACCAATAACGACTGTAAGAAGAATAGTAAGAATAGCTGATTGGGCGTTGTATGACTAATAAATAGTAGCTGTTGTTTAAACGTAGCCGTAGCAACTATCAGCGTTCGGATAAAATCGTGGGTTTTTCGTTTTTCCGATGTCGAAATTACCAATCATAATTTCTCCGTACGCTAACAATTGTCGCTAGGTTACGGTTTCATGACCTGCAATTGGTTGACTTTGGGTGAAGTAATTTTGTTGTCATGTCAGGTTGGTAGACCTGGCTCTCAAAAGTTAAAGTTTATTGACGTAAGATCTGTCAAATTCCCCGCCAAAGCGATGCCACTTGACGTGTCGTATCCACTTCACTTCAATAATGAATGTAGGTTGACCATGTCTTCAGTGGTTATTGGTTTTAACAATATCATTAAGTGTAATTAATTAAACAGTGAGGTAATTGCGTGAGACCTCACCCATTGAATTCAATTTTGGTTGGTAATTAATATTTTTCAACTCCTGATCACCGATTAAAAATCGCCGTGTATATAGGTTGTTTCTTACGAACGTGGCCTCACGTGTTCACAGGATTATAGACGTTAAGGTGTCCATGCAATTCCCAAGCAGCACATTAGTGAATTTTGCAGCTTATCTTATAGCTTTATGTTCTAAATGAGTGGTTTAACAGTGTTTGGTATATCACCAATAGTGGCTAAAGAGATTTTTTTACGGCCCTTTTGGAACCTAAAGTGATTGCAACTTTAAGGCCTAGAAGGGCCGTAAAATCATGCCTATTCGACGGAGCTCTGCCGCTGGGCGGTTTGCCCTTCGGGCATCTAAACATACCTAACGAACTCAACCTACCTACTTTTGCGGAATAAATAATGATTTCTGACGAAAGTGAACTGACTAATAACAGTGGGGGGATGTAGCAGGGGATACACGAGACTGTCGCTGTTATTTTCACTTATTTCAAACCACTAACAAACTAACAGTTCCAAAATTAGGACATAAATTTTTATTGTTCCTATTGCCTCTGTCAAAATATATTATTCGTCCTGCGGCACTCTGTTGATATAGGTAAATTTGTTTTGAACATTTGTTTCTGTTGATATAAAGTTCTAGACATTAAACTCATCAGAAATGAATTCCGAATAGATTTGCTTACAACAACTTAGGATTTTGGAACATTATTGAGGACTCCTAATTCACGAGCACTGGGCGATCTACAAAAGAGCAAATAATTAGTATTGGTCATAGTATTCACTGCTTTGCCACTCGCAAGATACAATTAAGTGATTTTCAGACCTGTTAGTTCCAAATAGGGAACAAATAAGTGAAAATAAACACGGTAAGTTCTTTTTTGTTTCGACATGTTGACAAAAAGGAGTCCTTGAAAATGAATTATTTTAAACAGAATTTTATCACACTGACGCATAATCAATCACAGACGTTTGATAGTTGTGAAGATGTTACTTTAACATTGTACGTAACCTACAATCATTAGGTTAGATTTTTAACAGTTTTGTTTCTTATCAGTATCAGTTCCTTATTTGATTTAGCACTCTCTTTTTAAATATTCCTGATCAAATCAAAGGCGTATCAAAATGGCCTATTCCCAGTTGTCCACACCCTCGAAAATAGGTGTGGACAACTGGGAATAAAAATTCCCAGTTGTCCACAGTGCGGATAACTGGGAATTTTTATTCCCAGTTGTCCACACTCTTTAATTTGACTCAACTATGTTAGTTTTTATTAATGTACTTAAGTAGATATATTCGTATTTATATATTATACCCAGGTTCAGGAAAATACAAAGAGTCATGTAAGAGTACCTAACAAACGTTTACTTAAAATCTGGTTTATATTACAAAAAAATGTTTTACAAATATGAAAATAATCACGAATACATGTATTTTTTGCTAATATTATCTTTAAAACTAGACCAGATATATAAACCAGATTTCAAGTAAACGTTTGTTAGGTACTCTTAAATAACACTTTGTATTTTCCTGACCCTGGGTATAATATATAAATACGAATATATCTACTTAAGTACATTAATAAAAACTAACACAGTTGAGTCAAATTAAAGAGTGTGGACAACTGGGAATAAAAATTCCCAGTTATCCACACTGTGGACAACTGAGAATTTTTATTCCCAGTTGTCCACACCTATTTTCGAGGGTGTGGACAACTGGGAATAGGTCATCGAAATTTACAAAGAAACCATAACCACCTACCATAGTTTCACGGTTAAAATAAAGTTAAAAAAAACAAAAACCTGCTTTTGGTTAAAATATTGTTGGACGCCGACTTCAGTTGGACTGACCTATTTACCTACCATTTTAAAGAAGTTATTATTTGCTTTTTTGAAGGCGGGTTTTTGTTTTTTAAACACTTATTTTATTTTATACTTTTTTAGTGAGCATAATTATGCTGTTATTCTCCTACTTCTCAATTAATAAGAAACCATAGAACATATCAATCTCGCCGCAAGCAACGCCGTGGGAAAGTCTAGAAACTATCTTAATCGAAATATCTTGTCGCCACCCTCGAAATATATACCGTTTAGGAGTTCCGTTGGCCATCTGTGGTCTTCATCAGCAGTTCCAATTCACCAAATAATGCTTTCTAAGAGCAAATACATGAGTTACAATGAAAAATACCAAAATCGCTATAGGTGTGCCTATAAATTTTGAAGAGTTCCGTCGATTCCTCATGGATTCCATCATCAGATCATCATTTTGATAAGAATGGGACCAAACGGGAAGCACCTGCATTCAAATCATCAAAATCGGTTCACCCAGTCGAAAATTCTGAGGTTACAAACATTTTAAAAAAACAGACGGATTGAGAACCTCCTCCTTTTTTGAAGTCGGTTAAAAATAGGCTGCAATTTTGCTCCCCGTGGTTCTATATTGGTTGCCTAAGGGTTCTTTCCACCTATATAGAGCTTATATATAACTCATGGCTATATATTTCACGTAAGTATCTAAATAGATAGACTTGGGTTTTGCAGCTGACCGTACTATCTTAACTGTCGATTAAAAACTCGGGAACACAGTTATTTTTCAAACATGTGGAAGAAAAATATTACTTTTGTAACTTGACATTATCAAAACGATGTCTCGTACAGCAATGCCTAGAATTTTCTTGTTCCCCGACAATGATATATAAAATATCATTGTTCCCCGAACGATTTAAAATACTTGGATATGTTTTCGTTGGTAGGAAATAAGGCTTCTAAGTAAGTAATAAAACATCAGATTTTTAGGTTGCGTCATATAATTATAAAAAATAAAAACAGCTTATTAAATTTGGGATGGATTAAAATGGACACTAACCTTAGTCCGTTACATATTTAAAAAAAAAGATGTGCCTTTGACAGCTACCTTGTCATAAAACTCATAAACAAAAACATAACCTTAGCTTGTGATTTCGCGCTCTTCGGTATTTTCTCTGGATTTCTTTTAATTTTTGGACTGCTTGCTTACCCACACCGGACTTTTGATATTGCCTGCTTCGACGTTAACTTTTGCTTTGTACCCAGAGGCTCTACTTTGAAAATCGAAGTTCGAAGTTATCATGGACACTAACGAAGACAAACGATGGAGAGAACCTAAAATGTGTTTTTACCAAGCTAAGGTTATGTTTTTGTTAATGAGTTTTATAAGGGCCACTTGCACCAAAAATTTAACACTGGGTTACTCTTCGCGAAACGGGCCTCAGAAAGAATTAAAAGAGGCCGAACAAGTAAGCGATTTTTGACGCGATCTGTAGCGAAACGCTCAGTACCTAGTCTAAAACAGGATGGGTGACTGCTTAAAACATCATGTTGATTAAATTTGTTTTTCCACATATTTGTAGCAGGTTTACATCAGACTGCTATTTAGTCGTAAACTATAAAAATTACACTACAATTTAAGCTTTAAATAGCATCAAAATAAGCAGCCGTTATAAAATACAATCTGTATAAAAATGCAAATAAGAAAAAAAATCTTTTAAGATCCTTGTATGAGGACACCTCTTGCGATATCATTTACTTATTGTTCATTTTAACATTTTACACAATAGAACTTATAGTAAAACATATTTTGTAAAAGTTAAAGTTAAAGTTAAACCCTTTACGGTTGAAAAGATATAGGTAGCCCTGGGAACTTAGGTACTTATATAGGGCATGTACCGCTACGATGAGATGAGTTCGGGTTTCGAGCACCGCATACGAAGTTTAATTCAATATCTCAGAAAATATTTGACGTATCTAAATGTTTTTTTTAATGAAGAATACTGTAAGCTCATTGTAAGCTAAAGATGTAAACTGGCTGACATCACTAATATGCTATAATAATCTGTGAAACACGTGAAACGAAACGCAGCAATGCCAGCGCCCAGCAGTAGTATAGGTCTATAGGTACGTAGTGGTTATTAATCTGTACCGCAGGCAGCAATCACAAATGTCATCTTACTTTGTCTTTCCTTTGCTTGTTTTGTTTTTACTGGCAGTTGAGTTGAGAGCGTTTTTCGTATTCGTGTTGATAGGTACTCGGTGACTACAATGGTGTTACCGAAGCCCCAGGCCCCGTCTTCCACCGCCTCGCTGTCTGAAGCCGTCGAGTGTAGTGCAAGTCTGTAGTGACCCGCTTGTTACGAAATCCTCTTCGGCGTCTCCGTGTGTGAAAGTGGCCCCTTGAACGCGCAACTCCGTCTACGTCGAGCGTCCATAACGCTTTCGGAGCGCCTCTCCAACCTACACCAGATTCAGTGGCATTTACCAACTATGTCACCATCTCCTGTGCCTGTGTGTAAGTACTTACTTCAAGGATGTTATTTATGTAGGTTTGATAAAGTTTGGTTAGGTTTAATAAAGTTAGGTTATACTTATAATTTTATACTTAATTATATGGTAATACTTAATTTAAGTTAGGTTCGATTTTCAATTAGCTTGCTGATAGATTAGGTTTATGTGTTTTAAAGTTGATTTTGAAATACAGTTTTATTTTGAATTAATACTGTTTTAATCTAGGAGTGTGTTACTCTATTCTGATTAATTCTATGTTTGAAATCCTATAACACATCATTTAAAATGTTGATGTCTTTGGGCTTCTATACAAATAAAAGTAATATATAGGAGTCGCAGGCAACAGCTGCTTGCCTTGTGTATTTTGTTTGTTTGTATATATTTGAGATTTTTTTAATGTCATGGGTTGATTTCAATGTCATTAAAAGAATATTGTATTACAAATAATTTTAGTATTAGTAGTAACCTAGTGGATATTTTATCAAAACGACATGATAGTCATATTAAAGTAACAGACCCGAATGTATCTACCCCGATTCTTTGCAGTACTTGTTTGCCCTACCCCTAGAGTATAATATAGAAGCCTGAAGGCGCGAAGTTAGAGCAGACCTTGCCTGCTGTAACACAATCAGGCACTCCTTAACTACTTAGCAGTTGCTAACCAGTATCTGTCCCGAAGCCTGACTGCTGAGGTTGAAGGTTTGCGTAGGAGGTCCTGAGGCCAGAAAACTAGCAGGGGCTCGTGCGTAAGCGGCATAAAGGCTGATGAAGCAAGCCTTCGGGCAAAGCCCACCCCCTTCCTCCCCCTTATGACCAATCAGGTGAAAAGTAATTGTTTTTCTTCTTGTTTCAGTTAGCAACCATCACAGACTTCATGGCCACCATCACAAACATTCGGACAACAACAGCGAAGAAAGAGCAGTCTTTGCCATCTTGTCTGGTTCCAATTATAGGCACAAGAACCACTATAAAGAAAAAAAAATATTCAAAGGAAATTCAAGAAAAAATCAACTTCTGGGAACCGCTGATCATTGTTTACGTACATAAATACATACATACACATAAACATAAGTACATAAATATTAACCGGACTTATTATGTTAGTGTTGTATTGTATATATTATAGTAAAATGTAAGAAAATTATATACTGTTGTTTCATTTCTCTCTGTCTTTAAATGTTCTGGTATAGCTAATATCAATATGTTAGATGTTAAATCAATAAAATGTGTATTTCTATAGTAAATATTCTGTTTTATTAACTTAATTATACCTATACATTGGTTCGCCCCCACTAGACCGAATGTCATAAAAGGTAATTTCATTAGGCATACCAACTTTTGATGTAATTTTCACTAGCGCTAATGTCATGACAGCTAAACTTGTATGTCCAAATTGATAAGTATGCCTATATAGTTATATACCTTAATGCTTACTTGTACTAAACATTAACACATTCTAATATGAATGTGAATATGAATGTGTTAACATGATCTAATATTACTAAAACTGATAATGCCTATTCCTAATGATAAAGTAAGTCATAATTTCTAATGACTGTTTGAACTAATCATTGTTTGAACAAATATAAATAAAAACAAATACTCAATTAGGTTAATTTTACTCACATAGGTTTGGTTGGGTTAAAGTTGTGTCAATTTGAACCTAGGACTGCTAGCTTTGTAGGCAGGGTCACTACCAACTAGGCCAACTCGCCGTGATTAGAGCTCTTACAGTAAAGAAAAAACGTGATAAATAATTTCACAAATATCTTTCAGACCTTAAGTGTCTCTGACAGTAGGTAATATAAAAAATGATTTCACATATTTTTCCTCATATGACCTACTTGTTCCCTATTCTAAGGGAATAGGTATGATATACATATGTTTATCTCTTCTGTGCTCAAAATAATAGAAAATCAATTAACAAAATTTAGGTACAATAGGCAACTGCAAATACTTTGTTATTTGAACACACTCATTTTATCTGTACATCAACTGAAACAGTCCTGTGCTATTCACATTCAGCTGTTGCCCACAACGTTTCCTTCCAGTATGTGGTTGCCACTCCAGACCGTGACGTTCTACTAGGTTAAGGTAATATTTATATGGAGCGAACTATTGCGCTATGCTCATGTAAGATTTCTATAAGCTATTTAACAGACTGTAAAACCGCTATTAATATTGAATCTTTTCCTTCTTTAATATGTATTGTATGTAATGTACTATTAATGAGATGAATATGAAAATTGCATTGTAATGCTGTGTGAAAGGTTATAGGGTCGGGGGGGAATCATCAGATTATTGATAGTTTAAGAAGATATCAACCGCCAAAATCCTCAAGGTGAGATCAAACAGAGGAAAGAAACTAAAACTAAGCACCTAACAACACTGAGCTCGGCCTAGGTGGGCTGTTGCTTAGGAGAATAGGCTTTAATAAATAATAAAGTAAGAGGCTAAGACTTGATAGGGAAAATGTTCTTGTTAATGATTATTTATTATACTTTAGGATGGGAAATGGAAAAGACAATATATACCTATTATTATTCTCATTGCTACAGTCACAACCAGTAACTTTGAATACTTGGGTAGGATAAAACATTCTTAAAATACAATACCTAATCATTTAAGTATTTGTGATTGGTGAATTAAATGCATGATAAGGGAGAATGATATAAGACATCATTGATCATGCTATTACAAAAATATTTAGCAGAAACTATTTTTTAAGTCATATAATGTTACCTCAGAAATCAATGTTACCCGGATAGAATGTAATGTTAAGGTTGGACTGTAGCAAAGGGGGGGCCGGGACTTAGAATATTTTTGTTGGTTGTGGTGTCATTTTAACACTACTTTTTTATGATTGCAACGTATAGAACACGTCAAAATAAGCACATTTTACTTGAAAAACTTTTCTCTAAAATTAAAAATGGGCGAGATAGACGAGTTCAAAGATTGATAATTTACAAAAGACTTAGAAATTTTTTGTTGGTTGTGGTGTCATTATAACACTATTTTTTTATGATTGCAACGTATAGAACACGTCAAAATAAGCACATTTTACTTGAAACACTTTTCTCTAAAGTTAGAAGTGACTGAGGTATGACACCATACAAAAAAATACTTAGGCCCAGTATTATTAAAAATCAGAGCGCAGCGCACGTCCGCTCAGCATGGTGCCCGATCGCGCGGTGTGCCCGCGCGCTTTTATGCTCAACACGAAAGCCCCCCACCACGATACGAACCGAGGTAATGTAGGCGCGTGAATTACAAAGAATTTTCGTACTAACTTCTTCGGATTTTGAGTATATGCGCTGTAATTTTTTCTTGCTTTCTTTAGGTGTTTTAGAGATGATGCCTTTAGAGGTAATTTTAAACCGTAATTTCGGATTATGGAATTACGCAGCAACTATTGCTACGGAGGAGCAAGCGATAAAAGCTGCTCAAGAGTGGCTTTTGTTGCCTACTAAGGCCAAGTGCCCGAAATGCAAAGCTTATATGACAAAAGAAAAAAAGAATTCATACAAGCTGGGCTTTCGTTTCAGGTGCTATAAGCAGGACTGCAAAGTCATATTGTCTCCGACAAAAAATACTTTTTTCGACCGTACCCATGTGTCGATTAAGGGGACTTTGCAGCTCCTAATGCACTTTTTCAGGCGTGACAAGGTGTCTCAAGCGGCGAGAGACGTCAATGTTACTGAAAAGACTGCGATTCAAATGTATCACTTCTTTAGAGAAGTGTGTGAAGTGACCGAGGCACACGACCGCGTGATGATTGGTGGGGACAACGACATCGTCGAAGTTGATGAGACACATCTGTACACCCGTAAATACCACAGGGGACGATTGCTTAAAAACCAAACGTGGGCTTTCGGGTGTGTGAGTAGGTTGACAAAAAAAATTCACGTCGAGATCATATCCGACAAGAGTAGGGCGACATTGGACCCAATAATGGCGGCCAATATTAAAGAAAACTCATATATAATGTCGGATATGCATCGCTCCTACACAGGCGTTCATCTTCGTCTAGGTATGCGTGGACATTCCACGGTAAATCATAGCGTGGAATTCGTGAATAAAACCGTTGACATACCAGTGAACGCCTGTTTAGGAGAGCCGATTCCTGGGACAGATATGGTACGAGTCAAAGTACATAGCAACACGGTGGAAAGGCAGTGGCTGGAACTAAAACGCCATTGCCGCACTTGCCGCAGTAACAGGCGTATCAAATGGTACATGGGAGAATATATGTACCGCCAGAATATACTGCGTTATCTCCCATCCGATGCGGCGAGGTTCCGCCGCTTACTCGCCGATATCCACCGTGTTTACCCAGGAATCGGTCGGCGTGGAATAAAGCAGGCCAACTGCAGGTGCCAGCCAGATTGTCAACGCCGAAGGCCGTAGGGCGCAGTATAGGTATAGGTTTAGGTTAGGTTAGTTTGTTGTCCAGGCGCGAAGCGCCAAAACTACGTAGAATAGGAGGTCCGCGAAGCGGACCTCCGTCGACGCCGCTATTGTAATCTTTGATGGCTGCTATCTCCGTAATTTTTAATTAAGTAGGGCGCAGTATAGGTATAGGTTTAGGTTAGGTTAGTTTGTTGTCCAGGCGCGAAGCGCCAAAACTACGTAGAATAGGAGGTCCGCGAAGCGGACCTCCGTCGGCGCCGCTATTGTAATCTTTGATCGCTGCTATCTCCGTAATTATTAATTTTAGAGAAAAGTGTTTCAAGTAAAATGTGCTTATTTTGACGTGTTCTATACGTTGCAATCATAAAAAAATAGTGTTATAATGACACCACAACCAACAAAAAATTTCTAAGTCTTTTGTAAATTATCAATCTTTAAACTCGTCTATCTCGCCCATTTTTAATTTTAGAGAAAAGTTTTTCAAGTAAAATGTGCTTATTTTGACGTGTTCTATACGTTGCAATCATAAAAAAATAGCGTTATAATGACACCACAACCAACAAAAATATTCTAAGTCTTTTGTAAGTTATCAATCTTTGAACTCGTCTATCTCGCCCATTTTTAATTTTAGAGAAAAGTTTTCTAATCAAAATGTGCTTATTTTAACATAAACTTGAAAATTATTCTAAGTGTTTTGCAATCCCTATGATTTTTCATTTTTTTGAAAAAATTTTCTAAGTCCCAGATACGGCCCCCCCTTTGCTACAGTGTGACCGAAAACTGTAATAAGCAAAAAACTAAAAAAGGGACAGATTACTGGAAAAATGAACAAAGCAGGCGTTAAAATTATAAAATGGTGTGATAAAAGAGCTGTAACTATGATAACAACGTGCAAAAACCATGAAGATAAAGTAATAGATACTGGAAAAAGACGAAAAGCTACTGGTGAGTCAATATTAAAGCCTTCGTGTGTTACAATGTACAACAACACAAAGAAAGGAGTCGACTACAGCGACCAAATGACATCTTATTATTCATCATTAAAAAGAGGATTAAAATGGTACCGAAAACTAATGATGAGTTTTCTTTTCGGAACATGTGTAGTAAATGCTTGGATAATATATAATAGGATGCACAATAAAAAGATGCGGTTATTAAATTTCACTGAAGCAATTGTAGAATCGCTGACAAGGAAGGCTATAAGAGATGAAAATGTTGTAGAAAAAAAGAAAATACACACATTTAAAAAAGGAGCAAAAAGGAGGATGTGTACTCAATGCTACAAGGAATTAAGGAAAACACTGACGAGTCGAGAAGCTGACAAAAAAGTGAAAAGAGTGAATACGTACTGCCAAGAATGTGAAAAATCTATGTGTTTAGAATGTTTCAATGAATCTCATTCGAATTTGTAATTTTAGTTAGGTACCTTTTTTTTTAAATATAACAACTACCGATATCGATGTTTTATTTCATTATATTTCCCATCTCTACCAAAATATCGACTAGACGGCACCAGCCCTGTTCCCTTGGTGCGATACAGGTCAATTTCGTATCGTTAATTAATTTTCCTATAATGCCTAAACCAAGTTCGACAGTAAGTAACGACAATAGCCTTAGATCATTCAATTGTTTAACTAGCCATTGTAATCAGTAAATCATCGATTTGTAAAACCAACAAGGATATATTTGCTAAAATATAAACCTTTACTCACAAGCCAAAATAGCCTTGTACCGCACCAGTGTACAACTATCCTACAATTCAAAAATGGTATGTATAGCACTGAAAGTAAATTATAAAATTATGTTCCCGCATTCAACGTGTTAATTTCATTTCGAAAGATTCACAGAGCTGGATGAACCAGTTTGGTACATGCCGAAATCCGTAATTCAATAAAACGGTTGCAAAAATATAGTTTTCTATTTCAACATCATGAATCATGGTTTGAATCATCTTGCAACAAGGAGCTAGAGGCAAAGATCTATAATTTAATAAGATGCTAAGTTATATTTCCAAGTATTCACTGAGCTATATGAATCAGTTTGGTGGATGCAGAAATCCATAATTCAATAAAATGGTGAGAAATAATGTAATACCACGATGACATGGCTTGTTCTGGAACCCACGCACTTGAGTTGTTAATTTCTCAAAATTTTGATGACAACCATTTCAATATTAATTTAATATCATTACCTACCAGTCTGGTGGATGCAGAAATCCATAGTTAAATAACACTGTGTGGGTGTACTTATTAAGAAATTAATAAAAACGGTTGCATAAAAATATTATATTCAATTTCAACAGCTGAATGAATCAGCTTGCAACTAGGACCAGGATGCAACAATTAATAATTCAATAAGATGGTAGCCATAATAAATTGTATTTCCAAAGATTCACTGGAGCTGGATAAACCAGTTAGGTGGATACAGAAATCCAAAATTCAATAAATTGGGAAGCCTTAACTATGCTTCCAAAGATTCACTGAGGTGAATGAACCAGTTTGGTGGATGCAGAAATCCATAATTCAATAATATGGTAGCCTTAAGTCATCGTCTCCGGTGAATAAAACGGTAATGCCATTTAAGTTATATCTCATTACCGTTTTATTCGCCAGGGACGACGAAGTATGTTTTTAAAGATTCACTGAGCTGGATGAACCAGTTTGGTGGATGCTAAAATCAATAATTCAATAAGATGGTAGCCGTTATTATATGCCAAAGATTCACTGAGCTGGATGAACTAGTTTGGTATATGCAGAAATTCATAATTCAATTAGACAGTAGCAAAAAATATTGTTTTCAATTTCAACAGCTGGAAGAATCAGCTTGTAACTGGGAACTGAATGCAGAAATCAATAATTAAATTGTTGGCAAAACAATATTCACAAAGATTCACCAAATTAGATAAACCAGTTTGGTGGATGCGGAACTCCATAATTCAATTAAATGGTAGCAATAAATATAATACCACAATTAAATGACTTGAACTGGAATCCACGCACATAGTTTTGCATTACTAGAATTTTCTTCGACTCGACAATTTCATTCCAAATGTAAGAACATTACCTGAATAATAACCACAAAACAATTTCGGGACATGCGAATACATCACAGAAATGTTGAAGCTCGATCAAAACTGGCAAATAACTATTGAAGCTGTTGAGAGTAGTCGTTCGCCGAGATTATACTATATTTTAATACAACGCCTCAGGCAGGAAGGTCCGAGCCCAAATGTAACGGTCGACATTTCATATTTAACTCTTATTATTTCATTCTTGTTCTTCCCAAACACGAAAACGACGGTATGCTAATTTAATTCAATTCATTGTTACTGAGCTCTACTGTGCAGGACTGAAGGACGCGTACGATCCTACGATCAACGGATCAATCAATAATTAATTGATAGTTAGTAGGTATGGATATTTGCTAAAAAAAACGTAGAATGTCAATGACAGGTATGTGATTGACGATGACAGATAAAGGGCCCCAACCACGGAACGATTTGTCGTTTCGATCGATCGACAACAAAATCGTACGATGGAAATTTAAATGCGATATTGCCTCACAAGGCGTCGTTCGATTTTAATATCGAATTCGAATGACGTATCGTTAATATAATTGCCTCGTGTATGGGGCCCTTAAAGTAGCGCTCGTTTTAAAGCCCCCTACGCATTATCCTTCCGTGCCATCCCTCCGGGCACGATGCACGACGCAAAACGATAGTGCGTAGGCTTGCAGAGGCCCTTTTCACGAAGCTACAAGTTACAAATTACAAGCGGAACTCACTTTCTAGCAAAAGGATTTAGAAAGAGACTTCCGCTTGTAATTTGTAACTTGTAGCTTCGTGAAGAAACGGGCCTCAGCAGGCCTACGCACTATCGTTTTGCGTTGTGCGTCGTGCCCGGAGGGATGGCACGGAAGGATAATGCGTAGAGGGCTTAACCTTTTGATTTTTCGCTGGTTATAGATACCCATTTACAAACCTGCATTGTAATTTTTGTAATTGTAATATTTCTACAATCCGTATCTAAAGACTGCAAAAGTTATCATAGTCAAGCAAGGTGTGTGCGTTTTATGCATTGATTTAGTATTTTTAGGGTTATAAAATGATAATGATGATGACTAATATTTTTAGTCTTCATGAGCCCTGCAAGCTCTGCCCAACGCTTGCGGTCCGCTGCGCAGGAGGGGCAGCAACTTGATGCCTTGGCGTATTGGCTGCGTAGATGACTGCCACTTTTCAATCAAGAACTATAAGTACCCACCTAGCATGATTTGATTTGGGTGTAGATTTTTAGCAGTTAAAAACCCTATCAGGTTCTTGGCAGGAACGTTGACGCAGACCGTAAACAGAGTATAGTATAGAGTATCCCTCTACGACGCAGACATATCTTATAATCTGTGGTTGACGGTGACAAAAGCCCACCAGACGATACCATTTAGGCAGGCATGGCAATTAACTGGACAAGCACATGTTAACGCGTCGATAGCAAGAGTCCCGAACAAGGGTAAATCGGGACGTCTGGCAACACTACCAAGAACCCTTTTTAAAACAATTTTGGAAGATCCTTATCGTATGCGGTGAAAAAACAGTTGTTAATTGAGACTTAAGAAAAAGGGATAGATTTTACGTAGGTATCTTCAAATTTTGATTTGCTAGAGACTTGGCACATTGGGCGTAGTACTCTTCGGCTTTTCTCATGACAATAACTAAACATTACATAGACAATAGACAATAAATAAACGTCAATGAAAAAAAAGAGCTTTCAAAAATAATGCAATAATTATACTAAATGGCGTCTGTGCTCGTTGTCGTATAATATAATGAGATTAAGACTTTTTGTTTAGAACTAGAAGTGTTGCTGTGATTTCCTGCTGTTGGATAGTTTTCTACAGTCACAAAGAGGAACCTTATTTTCAGGGCAGGTAATATACTTTACACGCTTCGTGTAGGTAAAAGTTACATTTAATAGATTCAGCGTCCTGTTTACTGGAGCTCTATAAAAGTTATCGAAGACTACTATGAGAAGATTTAAAATTTATATAATAGGAAAATGAAAATTACATACAGCTACTAGATACACGAAAAAAGCGGAGAAACATACCTTGTGACTAAAATTAAAGCAATAATGCTAGTTTAAAAGTACACTAGCAATACAGGGGCCCGTTTCTCGAAACTCGCTAGACTAATAATATTAGTCCATGCGGTACATTTCACTAGTAGACTTGTAGAAAATTGTAGAACTAATTTTTTTAGTCTAGTAAATTTCGAGAAACGGCGCCGTGATGTTAGCGAACTTTAATGTAAATAACCTACAGCTACTACTTATAATACATACATTAATTATATTTCAGTTCCCGCGCGCCATCACTATGGCTGCTCCGGCCAATTACAAACAAAATGCATCCCTGTCGATGCCAAGTCCTCAGAGCAATCCGCGTTTGTATTTCTCCTTACTTTAATACTAAAATTTATTAGAAGTAAAAAGTATAGACTAGTTGATGTATTGGCAACTTTATTAATTAGTTAATGCCTATAATAGTTATAGTTTTTAGTTAGTGGGGTCTATATTGTGAGCCATAATTATTTTTATGTACACACATATCATAAGTCCTCTATTATGCATTCAAAACCCGTAGGCAATGACCAGCATTACCTGTGGTAGTAGGTGACAGCGATGACAGCTGTTACTTTTGGAAGATGTTCCAAATTTGGATCTCATTAGGTACCTTACAATATTCGATTACGTAATTTTAAAATTATGTTACAGCTGTCATTGCTGTCACCTACTACCACAGGTAATGCTGGTCATTTACCTTTCAACTTCAACCCATCTTAGTGTACTTACCTATAATATGTGTGTAGATAAAGTATTGTACGCGACTATGCGTAATTGGCATTACAACACTCGTGTGATCTATTATGAAACTTGCCTTGCAGCTCGTTTCATAATCCACACTCTTGTTGTAATGCCTGTCATTACACAACTGTCACGTAAACTACCATTAGTTATAATGTATTTTAAGTCATAATTATTACAAGCCATAAAGTATAGTAAGTAGTTTTTTGAGGAAACTAATTTTTTCAAGATGTTATAGAACTAACCTAATCTAACCCAGCTTTATCTACATGTTAATTGTTAAAGAAATTGTTATAATTGGCTTCTGCAATGATAATTATGACTGTATAATTATGTATAATAAATACATTATGACCACTAAAGATTATGGAAAAGAAACTGCTCCCAGTTAGACTTGTTAAGTTGTTAGATACTAACTGTTAACATACCAATGTACTGCTGAAGTGGAAGCCATGGCAAGCCTGCACGGCCGAGTACAGTTTTTGGTATTGCTGGTCATCTAACTATCGCATTGATCCAATGCATGACTCCAAATCTATGCTTTTTTTTAAACTGTTTGCATTAGTAACACATATCTTTTTATTTCAGTTCTGTTTGATTCTTTGCTCGTCTAGACTTATCTTATGTTGGTTTTGTTTCATGTTTTGTTATGTCAATACAGACTACATGATTGCGGGGCCCCCAATGAGTTTCGGTATGATGAAAGGTAATGCGAATAATTGATCTATTTTTATTTTATTTTTCAAAATTGTCCTCACATTCATTCTGTTTGGATTTAGGTTGTCTTTGGGGATTTAAAATAGTAATAGCACAAAATTTTCAAATTTTCCACATCACCAAACATTCATTGCAATCATTATTATTTTTCATGTTTTTTATCTTTTATTTTTAGTTCTGCTAATTTAGAGCCTATTTAACGCCAAATTAATTCTTGACGCTGTTGACTGCTGCTCACTAATTTCTGATTAACATTTCTGTTAAGTTAGGCGTTAGTGCATATTTGATTTTATTTTGCCCTTACCTGATTCCCATCCCATCCCCTTATGCTTTTTTGTTTTTTCTTTCATTGTATTGTGGCTGCTTGGCTTGAAGGCGGTATGAATGCACCGCCGCCGCACCATAACCCATACCAGTACCACCCGCAATACCAAGGTGGTCCCCCCATGAACCACGGGGGGGGTTACGGGGGATGGCAGCCCCCACAACAACCGGGCCGTTTCGGTGCAGAAAGCGCGCGGCGCGCGGCCACAGGAGGCGCCGGAGGCCAGGGCGCCCAGGCGGGCAAGGATGATAAAACCAGCCCCTTTGTCTCCACATTGCATTCACACCCTGGATTCCAGCCACAGAAGATTGGGAAAGGTGCTGGTTCGGTAAGGGACATTTTAAAACTTTTATAATTATACTAGCTTCTGCACACAACAATTTTGATTATTATTATTTCCACATGGGGACATTTAAATTTTCTGGGATGAAGAGTAGCCCATGTTTTAATCCAGGGTATAAACGATCTACATTTCAAATTTTATCTTAATCAATGCAGTCACTGCAGTGTGAAGGAGTAACAAACTAACACATAAACTTTCGCAGTCTTGAGCTGATGCGTGTATTTCACTGTGCCTCTGTTTTGTTTATAAAGCTTTTCAAAACTTCATATTTATTAAGTTTATTAAGGGTGCGCTAATAACAGTAAAGTGTTACAGTTCTTCCATGCAATTAGACAAGAAGTGACTCCTGGGGTTGCTAGCACACATGTATAGTTTACATGTAGTTACATACACAGGGCCGGATTTAGAGGTGGGAGGCCCTGGGGCAACAAAGTAGTGGAGGCCCCTAATTATTTTTGAAATTGGTTGCCTACAATTTACTCGTATTTATGTTCATACATAGTGGTCAGACCTAGACAGATTTGGTGATAAATAACAAATAGGTACTTGAGTGGAGCCGGATTTCGTGGATTTTTTTGAATGCTATACCCTCTATCCATAAATCTTATGCTAAATTAAGATAAGTTGTAACACTTCTATTCTTCACTTTCAGGGAGCCGGTCTTCCCAAGCCTCCGAAGGCGCCGGAAAAGCCTCTTATGCCGTACATGCGTTACTCCCGCCGCGTTTGGGACAGCGTAAAGGCAGCTCATGCAGACCTAAAGCTATGGGAGATAGGACGCATCATCGGAAGCATGTGGAGGGATCTGCCGCAGTCAGAGAAATCTGTGTTTGTTGATGAATATGAAGCTGAGAAGGTATGAGAGAATTTCTTTAAGTTTTGGTTTAAGATAGATAATGATCACTTGTGGTAAGATACATTTATAATTTTAGTGGTACAGTTAATGTATGAATATTAATTTATAGCTATCTAAAATATCCCGGCTGTAATCTTACCCCAAGTTTTCTTGTGACCTATAATTTGATATTCCTAAATACATATTATAATATCTTCTGGAAATTACCGAGTTCTTAAGTGTGGATACCTAATGTCTGACTCACTTAAAATGAAACTGAAGTTTTTTTTTACTTGGCATTAATAATATTTTCTCAGGAGAGTGTTTTAATCCACATAATTACAATAAGTTTATTTTGGAATCAGGCGCAGTACACTGAAATGTTGAAAGCGTACCAATCCTCACCCGCATATTTACAGTGGCTGGCCCACAAGTCCCGAGGTACAACCCAATTTAAACTCTACATTTTGGAGCCATTTTGTGTGCAATATCATACCTCACGACACTGCTTTGAATAACATGGGCTTTGAAGGGCTAGAATAATTAAAAACCATTTATTATTTCTTTTTGTTTGTTATTTCTTAAGTTAAGATAGTAAATTTCGTATGGCCTTTCAAGCGTAACTAAGTGACTTGAGTCTGCTAGATCATATTCACGATTACATTTGAAGTTTGAAATATTCAGCATCAAGAAATTGTAAAGAGGTTTGAAATCAATGTTGGTATCCATTTTACCGCCCTATCATTGCGAATAAACTAGTTTTGAGGTGATAATTCACAACAATATATTAAAATGCACATATATAATAAATACTATGTAAAAACACTAAAAAAATTGGTAAAAAATGTGCACAATTAAAACCCACATATCCCTTTACATCCAAAAGAAATGTTACCATAAGCGATTTTAGCTTTGTAAGGTTAGGTAAGTTGATTTCGACTTGTCCTTGTTTGAAAATAAGAATCAGATGGATTTATTTCTGGACCACGTTAATCCAACTCGATGATCCATCCGATTATCTATTAACATACCAAATTTAACTTTCCACTTTGACTTAACATATTCCGAGGACTCAATTTAAGTTTAAAACAGTATATACACACACTGTCTCAACCTGCAAATTGAACAGTCAAAAGCACTAATATCTATAGGGCCATCGTGCCAAATAAATGTATACAAAGACCTTATTATTAGTGGCATTCCGCATATTGGCATTATTGGCGTATATTTCCGTATTTTTGACGCCTTGGGGAAATATATATATTTATGAGTTTGACTGTACTACATGACTACATGTACAGTTTGCAGGTTGAAAGTAAAACAACTATATATTTTTAAAGTCGCTCGACCTTTTTTTCTCATGGAATTTTACTTAAAATTTAAGGAGTACACTACATACGCTTTCCTTACTGTACAAGTTGATTCTGTTAAAAGTGATAAGAGGCTCTACTTTGAAAATCGAAGTTCGAAGTTACGTTAGCTCCATCTCTTTCCCTCGATTTGGTCTCTAATGACGAGTGACAGGGATGGAGCTAACGTAACTTCAACTTCGATTTTCACAGTAGGGCCTAAAGGACACCATAATAGAACAGATAATACAATAATTGTACAGTAGGGGAAATGTCCTGTACTATCTGACAAGGAAGGATCGCTTATGGTGACGTTGAGAGAGTTCGTTTTTCACATCACATACTCATATTTGAGTCTCATGGGCGTAGAACCAACAAAAAATACGTATACGACGACTTGGCAGTCATAGAGACTAGTGGCTCTTATAAGCATTCAATCGCTTCAGTACTCAAATTTTAAATAAATTTGCGAGCTCCTTACAGAACATGCAATCTACATAGGTCCCTAATCTCAATAAATGTTAATAATATCTATTTAACTTGGGTGATACAATTTATGCAAAAAAAACCTTGTCATATTTTACCAAAAAATAACCATCTCGGCCAAAAAGAACCAAATATGAAAATACATGCCAATACTCATATTTCATTGAATACCGTACTTGAAGCATTCATATGTTTAATGATAAATGATAAAATTATTTATTTCACTGTTTTGCATGAGTACGTACAAAATTGACTACGTATAACAATGTAAATGCCTGTGTGAGGAGGTCTCGGTCTTTCTTAGACAGAGTAATGTTTATCTTTTTAAGTGTGATATAATTATTTAAAGATCAACATGGGATAAACTATGTCTGCCTTGTCGTCATCGCACCTGTGACTAACCCAGCACATTGTAACCGCTAATTTTGTCTCCACATGCACGCCTCCTCATTTATAACGGCACTGTAGTCGGAGTACGAAAAGAGTTTGAAGGCCTACCACAACTCGCCGGCATACCTGGCGTACATTGCCGCGAAAAATAAGGCCGTAGGTAAGGGATGCATGCTTGGGTCTTGTCTTGTGTTGGTGTTTTGTGTTTTTTTTTCTTGTTATAACTGTAATATTACCAATGTTATGATATGATTCGGGTATACGTTTTATCTTTCTCATAATCACGTAAAAAAATGTAGGATATTCTTGAATGATCTCAATAGCTCAAAGCTTAGAACATGTTTTTTTGTTGATCTCAGTCAATTTTGTTGACTTTGTAGTTTTAAATTGTGTAACTGCATTTTTTGTTGGTGTGAAAACCGGAAAGATGTCAATCGCTGTAATATGACATTTTTAGATCAACCACCCAAGACCCTAAAGTTCAAGAATATATTTTTCACTTATTGAGTTTTTATGCACTTATTAAATTTTAATTGCACATTAATAAATAATAACATGTTAAAGTAAAGTAGTTACTATTATTTGGAACATAGTTACTAAAATATTAACAATATAATTATAATTTTTCTAAATCCCTGACCTCCTTAAGAACTCATTTCAAAGCTGATTACTCTGGGTTGGCCTAACCGATTTTTTTTTAAACTTATCTAGGATTTTTTTTTAAACTTATAGGACCAGATATTAAATAAATCGCTTAGGCGGCCTATTCCCAGTTGTCCACACCCCCTTTGTCCACACTGTGGACAACTGGGAAAAAAATTCCCAGTTCACAGTGTGGACAACTGGGAATAATAAATCCCAGTTGTCCACACCCTCGAAAATAGGTGTGGACAACTTAAGTAAACGTTTGTTAGGTACTCTTAAATGACTCTTTGTATTTTCCTGAATCTGGGTATAATATATAAATACGAATATATCTACTTAAGTACATTAATAAAAACTAACACAGTTGAGTCAAATTAAAGAGTGTGGACAACTGGGATTTATTATTCCCAGTTGTCCACAGTGTGGACAAAGGGGGTGTGGACAACTGGGAATAGGCTGCTTAGGCAAGTAGAGGCAGACAAAAACAGTCAAATTCTTTAAACATAGCACTGTTTTGATCAATAAAGGCGAAATCATGACCACTCATACCTAATTGTATATTTTAACCCTGCATATTCAAAGCCATTCATTGTTATTAATACTTCCATCGCATGCCTGTTTTAAAGCTTGCATCCCTATGAAGCGGCGCTAATACTATATTGTGTCAGTAGTAGGTAACTTGGAAGAGGAGACTTCGAGCAAGAAAGGAAGCTCTCAGAAAGATCAGCAACAGCAAGACCGGAGGATTGATATTCAGCCTGCGGAAGACGAAGAAGGTATGAGTTACTAAATTATTTGTATATTCTTGATAAATATTAGTAACGGGGAGAAAATTGTGGTAAACATTGTACCGGTAGATTCACTAAAGCTGGCACGAATGGAATGAACAAAAGTAATGTCACCTATCACTGTGTGAGTGCCATCCTTTGAACCGATGTTCGAATTTCAAACCAAAAACCTGGTATTCTTTTACGCACTTGTGTACTTTCGTTCACTCATTCAATCCATTCGTGCCAGCTCTTGTGAATCGACTGGTAACTCTCTGCCATCCCTTTTTCGAGGTATTTCTTCAGGTGCCTCATCTTACTACGTGCATGTTTATTCAAGATACTCTAACCGAAACCTATTAAGGAACTGGACATGTTGTCCGCTAGTTTTTTGTCGCTCGGATCTCCCTTTCTATCTAGTCTGTAACGATAAAGACGCACTGAGCGACAAGCGAGAAAATATAACTTGTGGTACCCGTATTGGTAGGTAATACTCTATTCGCAAGTGAGGCATATAATAAGCGGTGAATAATACTTTAAATTACCGAACAGTGAACGTCTTTGCAACATTTACCGCCTGTTTCACAATCGACAAGTAAAGCATATTTGACACAAAAATTTAGCCCTTTCTCTTTCTTGCACATGAAAATAGACAAGGAGATAGCCAACTTTAGCAAATAAATTTACTGGTCGATTGTGAAACAGGCCCTGAATATTTGTAAATGTAGTGTGAAATTTATAAATAGTCAAATAAACAAGTGAAATACGGCTTTATCGTCCTAAATTGAGCCTGAGCCTCTATTCTAGGCGGTAAAAACCATATCGTCTTTGAAATTTTATGCTATTGTTTTAACTCAGCCGCCATTACTGTTAAGTAAGTAGAAAACGTTGACAATACGATAACAGGTCAAATATGATATGGTTTTTACCGCCTAGAATCTCGGAAACATTAGAAACTGCGACAGAAAGGCAAGTGTGCTAATATATGTAACTTGTTTCAGATCAAGACGAAGGGCTGTCGGTGAAGCACATCGCGTACGCGCGCTACCTGCGGAACCACCGGCTCATCAACGAGATATTCTCCGACACGGTAGTCCCTGACGTGCGCTCGGTGGTCACCACCGCGAGAATGCAGGCAAGTCCAAGGGTTAGGTTAGGTTAGGTTGACACTTGCAAGTTATTGCTGTAAGTTTTGAAACGCAACTATGAGTGGGAAATATCTGCATCTCTGTCTTGCATATAGCTTTGTTTCAAAACTTACAGCAGTAACTTGCAAGTGTAAATGGGGCCTTAAAAGTTTGCTCAGCCACTTGACAGTGCAAAGAAACATACAACCGAATTGAGAATCTACTTTTTTGTAACACTCTCTCATTCGCTCTTATACATTCTTATGCGAATCTTACCGACTTTATCCGAACCGGGAAGACCTCTTGTACTGCATTTAAATCCAAAGAAATACTGTTACAATGATGATCAAAAGGTTCAAAGTAAAATTGGCCTTATAAGTTGCGGCACACTTGAGTTCCTTGTCGCTCCAACGCCTTTGACAAAAGAATGCAGCAAATCAACTTGCGTGAACAAATCAATGTTAAACTGACAAAGCACTATAGTGTGCAGCTACTTCTAATGCCGATCGGACCACAACCATATATTTAAAGTATTTTAACCTCGTAAGCCCCACCATACTAAAAACAGGGAGTTTTTTGCGAGTGGAACATTGAATCTACCATCAAGATAATAAAGTTCAATGAAGAATGTCAGTAGGTACGCCAAATCGCTTGAAACTTTCTAGCAGTAAAGTTTATAAATAAACAAACATACTACTTTTTAATTTATTCAAAAAGACTCGGTAGTTTTGATTCTATGAACGTTTAAAATTTGGGTCAATAATATTAAAGCGCGCGGGGGCCATCTTGCTGGGGTGACGTCATCGCTTAACAGCGGTACGCGCCCTTATATGAAAAAGTAAGTTTACAGGGCTATAACTTTTTAACCGTTATAAGTAGCCAGTTGATTTTTTCACAGAATACGTGTTATTATAAAATCTATCGTTTAAAACTGTACAATTAACAATAAATCAAATCCCAAGAGGGGTCCCCATACAAGAAACATGAAAATAAATCATTTTTTTTAGCATTTTTATACGGATTGTATTTTTATAATGGCTTCTTATTTTGATGCTATTTTGAGCTTAAATTGGAGTCAATTTTTTTTAGTTTACGACTAAATAGCAGTGTCAAGTAAAACTGCTACAAATATGTGACAAAACTGATTTTATCAACACGATTATTTAAGCGGTCACCCATCCTGTTTTAGACTAAACGTGTAGTTGCTTAACTTTTTGAAGGCGAAGTACGGGTTGTATTTGTATAATAGCTTTTTATTTCGGTGTCACATTAAGTTTAGATAATAATCAAAACTCCATACAAACATATATAGTTTACGACCAAACAGTAAACTGTAGTGTAACTCTTACAAATATTAAAAAAAGTGCCTAGTTTAAATCAACACGATCGATGTTTAGGTAAGCGGTGGTTGCCTAACTTTGGTGTTAGGCCTTTCTTTACAAATTTCGTGTTAATTTAGAATTAATATCGCTACAAGAGTGAACTATAAAACATTACTTTTTGATTGACCTAGCAGTAGTTCTGATACTTCGTGTATTCATTTCATCGATTTCAAATTTCGCGCGCGGGCGCTACCATGTCGATAGACTTACCTACCTACATACCTTCAACACGCTCGCTGTCGCTTTGCTAGGTCTAGGCATTATTGCCACTATCCCAAAATTTAAAGTGCTTGATTATTATTCTAATTTTATTTAACCAACTTATTCGACAAACATTACAAATAGAAAAGCCGGTCAGTGACTGACAGTTAGTTATGTAATACAAAATAATAGATAAACATAGCTGCCATAGTATTTAACATGAAAACGAATTCGTAAAAAAAATATTTTATTTATTTATTACGTCTTACAAAGTTAAGCAAGTACAAGCGTAGTCTATAACAGGATGGGTGACCGCCTAAAACATCGTTTTGATATAATCAGTTTTGTCACATATTTGTAGCAGTTTTACTTCAGATTGCTATTTAGTTGGAAACTATGAAAATTAGACTACAATTTAACCTTAAAATAGCATAAAAATAAGAAGCCATTATAAAAATACAATCCGTATAAAAATGCTAAAAAAAATGATTTATTTTCATGTTTCTTGTAAAGCTATTATACAAATACAACCCGTACTTCGCCTTCAAAAAGTTAAGCAACTACACGTTTAGTCTAAAACAGGATGGGTGACCGCTTAAATAATCGTGTTGATAAAATCAGTTTTGTCACATATTTGTAGCAGTTTTACTTGACACTGCTATTTAGTCGTAAACTACAAAAAATTGACTCCAATTTAAGCTCAAAATAGCATCAAAATAAGAAGCCATTATAAAAATACAATCCGTATAAAAATGCTAAAAAAAATGATTTATTTTCATGTTTCTTGTATGGGGACCCCTCTTGGGATTTGATTTATTGTTCATAGTACAATTTTAAACGATAGATTTTATAATAACACGTATTCTGTGAAAAATTCAACTGGCTACTAATAACGGTTAAAAAGTTATAGCCCTGTAAACTTACTTTTTCATATAAGGGCGCGTACCGCTGTTAAGCGATGACGTCATCATCCGTGAGCGCTAGCCGCCGGGTTTCGAGCGCCGCATACGAAGTTTAAAATTTAATATCTCGAAAACTATTTGACGCATCGAAATTATTTTTTTACTGCTATTTTTAGTTTTTAATGAATAATACGGTAAGCCAAAAATCTAAACTGGCTGACATTCTCTATTACGTTTGTTCGATAATGCTATTTTCAGTTTATGAAGATAGGAAAATAAACCTTATTCATATGGCAAACCCAGTTCAAATTAAATTGCCTTGATTATGCACACTCGGCCTTAAGAGGTTAACACTGTTTCTTTTTTCCAGATTCTAAAGAAGCAGGTTCAATCTCTAACGATGCACCAGAAGAAGTTAGAAGACGAATTGCAGCAAATAGAGGAGAAATTTGAGGCCAAAAAGCGCAAATTCATCGAGAGCAGTGAGGCTTTCCAAGAGGAGTTGAAGAAGGTAATAGTCGTAGTAAATGAAAAGTATTCGGTATTATTATCATTAACGATATCAATATTAGCGGGTTCTATTACTCGAGTAGAAAAAAGTAGAGTGTCCAACAAAGCTAGTCTCGAAAGTGTAGTGTTTGTCTGTTTGCAGCACTGCAAGCCGGCGGTGGACGAGGAGACGTTCTCACGCATGGTAGAGCGCGCGCTGGAGCAGCTGCGCCGCGGCGCGCCCGCCGCCGCGCTCGCGCTCAGCGTGGCCGAGCGCAAGGACGAGGTCGGTCACGGTCCCAACAGCCTTCATGTTGGGGTCCCAATGGCCCATGGTCCCAACAGCCTTCATACATCATCAGGGGATAATCTCCCACAAATTAACCTCGTCCCAAACTAGCTTTAGACTTGTAAGGTCGACCTTAAAAGCAGACGTTTTTTTCATCATTTTACCGGTCTAAACTACACACACGCACGCACGCACGCACGCACGCACGCACGCACGCACGCACGCACGCACGCACGCACGCACGCACGCACGCACGAACGCACGCACGCACGCACGCATGCATGCACGCACACACACACACACACACACACACACACACACACAAGCACACACGCACACGCAAAAACACAAAATTTAATTTATGTTTTGTTGTTTTTAATTAATTAAGAAATTTGTTAATTGGTTTCATAAGGGTTAAAATTCTAATTCTAATGTGTCTAATTAAATGAGACACATCAGAAAGAAATTTAGGTTGTAGCAAAATAGATATAATACGACGAATTTATTCAAAATAGTTTTTTATAAAGACCTTATTTGTCAGTTTCTTGTTGTTTCATTATCAGTTTTCACACAGAATAAAAATAAAGTAATTTTTAAGTTGTCTACTTTCTTTCCGATACGGTCCTTATAAAGCTACAAGTTACAAATTTACAGGTCTAAACTGGCAACACTGCTCAAATGGCTGGTCGTCATTGATGGTTGTGTCAAATGGAAACTTGTAACCTGTAAATTGTAATTTGTAACTTTATAAAACAGGCCCCTGATGGTGCAGAAGTATCCAAATTTTCAATGCTTGTTGTTGGCTAGAAGTTACAATTAATTCGAAACCTTTCTTGTCGGCATAAAGTTTTTTTTATTTAATGTTCCATAGCCAATGGAGCAGGAACCGAGCGCCATAAAGCAGGAAAGCAACGGACCCAACCCGCCGACTCAAGTGGATAAAGTGTCGACCACAGAGGTAAAGCCGGACGGACACGTCACCACAGAGCTTAACAAGAGCGAGCCGGAACCCAAGAAAGAGGAGAACGGACATGACGAAGGTGAGTCAAACATGAGCGTTGGTTTTTGAAGTAGAGAGAGATAAATTTCTGCGCCATATGTAATAAATAAATATCAGGAAACTATTTCATACAAATTGACCTAGTCCCAAACTAAGCTCTATGCTTGTACAGTAAAAATATCAACACAGTCATTATTGCTATGGGAATAAGGTCTATGTGTACATATTTTTGCAATTTTTTGCCGATATTTATTTTTATCCTTGACTTTACCAGGTACGAGACAAGTTAATAATACCTATTTATAGAAATAAATACATGCAGAACTCTGGAAAATAAAAATACTAATGCTCATTATTTGTCCCTACCCGGACCGCTAACTTCGTAGGAATGCAATATCAGAAAGTACTTAAAGCGCAGCAATATATCCTTCTACATCAGTAATAGTTTCTCGTAGCTCTTCGAGTATCAAAGCTCAGTTCACCTCAGTCTGTGTTGTGTTACAGTAGTCTTAAATAGCCAGTTATTAACGATTTACCCAATTTTTTATGTATGACATTGACATAAGCGGTCCACGCGACCGTCTGCTTACGTCATTTCTATATATTTTCGAAAACTATAACTTTCGTGCAATGTATCTTGTCTACAGATTCGCTACTTTGTCAAGTGGCGCTTTCGTCATTTCGCTTTATTATCAACTCGCTGTTGCCCGCGACTCCGTCCGCGTAGATGTCGGTTATCGCTATTCCCACGGGAACTATTCATTTTTCCGGAATGAAAAGTAGTCTTATGTCCTATTCCAGGACCTATATATGTGTGCCAAGTTTCATCCCGAGCCTTTCAGTGGCGAAGCGTTTAAATAACTCCAGCCCAGGAGGAAGTAATTTTTGTAAAAGTTACGTTTATAGTAGGTATATTTCTAACGAAACTACGCTAACGCAGCGGGGACGGCACGTTCGCATGGCCGGTGACAAGCCCAACACATAACACTATAAAACATCATTATAACACAGGAACCACTTACCCAGTATCTTCAAGATTGTAGTTTTCTATGCACTAAATTCACACAAATAAAATATTGTTACCAAAATCAATTATGAATACGCTGAGTGTCAAATGTTGTTGGTAAATCAGGTGAGCGCAAAGAAGACCCTCCGGAAGCGAAGGCCGAGGCCAAGGAGCCGCCCGCGCCCGGCGCGCCGCACGCCGCCTCGCCGCCGCACCACGGTACACGCCGCCTACTACCGCTCACTTAGGGCTCCCGTACCTACATAGACATTATAAACCCCATCCGTCCTACACAGACTCAGTTCATGGCGATTAACTTGTTCAATAGGGCCGACTTTTTGATCAGCAAATGGTTAAAATTCGAAAACTAAATCAAAATTGTTATACATTTGGTTTAGATTAAACAATTATAAATAAATATCAGGGAGACTAATCTTACACAAATTGACATAGTCCCAAACTAAGCTCTAAGGCTTGCACTATGGGTACTAGACGACGATAAACATACTTATATAGAGAAATACATAGAGAACATCGCAAGACTCAGGAACATTTCGCTCATCACACAATAGTAGTTTACGTGACGGTTGCGTAATGACAGGCATTACAACATGAGTGTAGTTTATGAAACGAGCCGCAGGGCGAGTATTGCACACATATTATAAGTACTCTAAGATGGGTTCAGAAACCGAAAGGCAAATGACCAGCATTACCTTACCTGTGGTAGTAAGGTGACAGCGATGACAGCTGTAACGTAATGAAATTGCGTTATCGAATATTGTAAGGTAATGAGATCCAAATTTGGAACATCTTCCAAAATTAACAGCTGTCATCGCTACCACAGGTAATGCTGGTCATTGCCTACGGGTTTTGAATGCGTAATAGAAGACTTATGATATGAGTGTAGATAAAATATCTGCCCTTACCGGTATTTGAAACCGGGTCCGCTAGCTTCGTAGGCGTTCACTACCAACTAGGCTAACGTGTGATGATTGCAGCCATGATGATGCCTCCGAACCCGAACGGGCCGCCGCATCCGCCGCACGCGCCGCCGCCGGGCGGTGAGTACCGTCGCCACGCGTTCACTGTAACACTGCTACATGCCATACACCACATCGCTAACAATATATCGCCATTGACCTCGGTTAACCACCTAGATTCACATACAAGCAGCATGATTAATTCATAACCCCTGTTGCAAAGGGGTGGTATTTAACCTGTGTATCTGTGTATACTATTTTGAACCCCCAAGTTGTGTTGTGATTGGTTCAACATGTGTATCTTGTCAATGTCTATGGCTTCGTAGCTCTCAAACGGGTGGACCGATTCGGACGGGGTTTTTAATTAAACACGCGTTCGTGTCGGTTCACCCGTTTGAGAGCTACACATGATACACATGTTGAACCTATCACAAACACAACTTGGGGGATTCAGAATAGATTTATCCAAAAATAGTAGTCGTTTTTAATTTCATTGAGTTACTTTTTCTAGATGTTTTCAAGAGTCATTTGTATCTGGTTGTTTATATGAGGTCAATGCTAGGATCATACTATACTGGATCGATGAAACTATGCAGTGTCAGCTGTTGCAAAGTTTAATGCCTATTCTTAAGGATCGGCTACACGCCATCCCTTTTGTGTCGGTCAGCGGTCGCTAAAGTTACGTTAATAGTTGTACCATGACAATTAACTGAAAGGCGTCATATCAGGTTAACTTAGACATTATGAGGGTCGCAGATTTCCAATTAGACCAGGACTAAAGTGAGTTCCTCTTAAAAGTAAAACAAACGTTTCACATTTCAGATTCTGTCACCTTGTTGATTATTTATAGAACATCCTAAAAACGAAGATAACTTAAATCTCTTATTAATTGTTCGTTTTGTTGCTATCCAAATAAATAAATTGATTTTGTATCAAAAAGGTTGACTTGATTGCCGCTTAATTCACGTTGTGAATTGAATGCACAGTTGGCCAAATGATCAATAAATTATAAATTCCTGAGAAACATAAATGTTTTCAAAATCGATCCTTCAAATTGAGACTCTTCTTATCGAACTTATTGTTTTATGACGTGCGAGCAAAATTAAACCTTAGGGAGGCAGATCACATTTTTGGCAGACCATACACTCAACCAATTTGATAATATGAAACTATACCAAAGTGTCAGATTAAAAAAGGCTTTTGATGGATTACGTAATCTTGACCTAAGATTTACCATAGAATCAAATTGATTGACTGTACGACCACTAATACCAAGGGAACGCATCAGCCGCCATTTTTATTTTTCATTTGTTTATCTACTTGTTATTTCTAACTTATCGATCCAGTAATGGTTGTGCTTAAAGAGTGATTTGATTCCATTTCAAATTGTTAACGAATTCACACAATCAATATTTTATTTCTAAATTGTGGGAATAAAACTTGCACTTTATAACCGGTCTGCACATTAAACTTTTGAGGGTGTAAAATTGCTTAAATTTTAATGGTGTGATCCAAGAAGCTTATCGTCATTGCTTTGAAGAAACCTTGTATCTCATATTTCGTGAAGTACGATTTTAAACTTAAAAATGAAGAGGATTAAGTTCAAACTCATACATCTCGAAATATCAGATACTAGTTTTTTCTAAAGTAGTAACGTTATACTGCTTCTGCTTACTATGGAGACCGCAAAGCAACATGAATTGAAGCTAGAAAATCAAACCTTGAATAACGTCTCGTACGTTTTGCATCTCTTTCTTTAGAAATGAAGAAAGGAAATGGAAGATGTTTCTGTTTTTCTTCCTGTCTATAGAAATAGATTAATTCACTAATGGAGGGTATTTTTTTCTAGCTTTAATTTACTGTACGCATTGCATTCTCTAGATTCTCTAGAATATAAGGGCTTCATTTGGTAACATTTGCCAAACTGACCTTATATCTCTCACTTATGTTATCACAACGAATAAAAGAGATGCCATTAGAATGTTTGACAAATAACAGCCAAGTGTGGTGTCGATAAGCTTCTTGGTGTAATCAATGTGGATATGGTTTCATTTTGGCATGCGAATACCGCACTTCACATCATTCTACCTGATAAAGATTGGCAAAGTGAACGTAAAACTGCTTTTTACATGCTATGCTTATTTTAATAACAGAAATATGTTAATATTAAATGCTGGCTAGAGCGTCGTCAAAGGTTTTTTAACTGATTTTGGTATGTCTTTTTTCTCACAGTTCATTTGCCCATCTCTATTAGGTTATGTTTGTGTTCATCAGCAATATTCTACACATTTTCTGTCCCATTATTCAAAAGTACTTGGATTCGTTTAGAGATTTTAATGCCTAATATAATACGTAGGTTATATAAATCAGGAAAACACCTATTTTAATCAAACGCCGAATGTGATAGATATTTTGAAGACGATTCTTAGTAATTCTAAAGTGAGATATAAAACGAGGTTTCAAAAAATAGGCTTATATAGATTTGATTTGATTTGATTTTATATGTAAGTCATTCATATTTTGGTTACTACATTTGTTTGACCTACAAGGTCTTCAAGGCAAAATACATTAGTTTCTTAAAATGGTATTAGTATTCTTAAATATTTTGTATGAAAAATATCGACGGTATCTGTTGGAGACATTCCGACGCGGCATACGTGATATATATAACCGTGTGGTAACGTCGCGAACTGGCCCGCTCGCAGCGGTGGGCTACGGGCCTCCGTACGGCGGGCGCTACTACACGAGCTACGGGTTCCCGCAGTACCCGCCGCACGCGGCGCACGGCCCGCACGCGGCGCACGGCCCGCACGCGGCTCACGCGCCGCACCCGTACTGCGCGCCCGACCATTACGCGCACCTGCCGCCGCACGCGCACGCGCAACCGCACCCGGACTACAAGCGTGAGTGTTGCCAGCCGCCACCCACCCTTACCGTATTCCCTCACAGTATTGTTATAGTGCGAGGGACAGAGCATTCGACTCGCTAGCGAGTACCGTAATTGTAACTCATGGTAAGGGTCCAGCCCCCGCCCGACCCATAGGGGGCCGGTTTGTACACATATTAGAGAGGAGGGGAGGGTTCGGCAGTCAGTTTCCGAACCCCCTTCCTCTAGTTTTCTTTTTTTAGCGCTAGTGTAGGCCTAAAGACGACGGTTTGAAGTTGCATAATGGTGTAGTGGTCAATGAAGTGTTAGGACAGCTAAAAATGCGCCCTTTTCCATTTTGTTCGTTTTCATGGTTTGCGTAGGGACAGCAAATATCACTGGTTTCACTAATACATGTTACTAATATTCACTTCACCCGCTTTCAAGGTGTCTAACATATATGTCTCTTGTGGTATGTTTCTGAAATAACGAGTTGTTTATTACAGCCGAGGAGCCGCCGGCAAAGAAGGAGGCCGAATGATTGTCACCGAAGCGCGTCGTCAAACGACGGCGCAAGTCCTCTGGCAAGGACTCCCAGTGAACGGACACTAACAGCATTCAATGCTTATGTTATTTTAAATGAGAAATAATCGTAAATATTAAGGAGTAACTCGCCACCTAGTTTAACCCTAAATCTATTAAAATTCAATATGTTTGATAGTGATACAATACATTTCAATTTAATTAACCTTTTCAATGCCACAGCTAAAAGTCGCGCCACTGACGGCAACGTCGGCCACCGAGTTGAAATTAAAAAAGACTTTGTTTCGTATGGATTAAGTTGTAATTTGCATAGCATAACAAAACTTGTTTGGCGTGTGAATGACACATTCTGTATTTGACGTAAGGCGTCTAACCGATTTGTTCCTGTTTCGTCATATTCCTAATTGGTCATATTCTTAATTCGACACTCCTAACTGGTCATATTCCTAACCTTGTCTTACCATGAACATTTGCCTGCAAAAACTTATTATTACAATCCTCTGTGGTAAATGATAAGAACCTCTTTAGATAATTAATAAATTAGTGTTACTTGTCTATCATGAAGTTAACGTCATTCTCACTTTATTATTTACTAGCTTCAACCCGCGAATTCGTCCGCGTAGATTTCAATTATAGTTATTCCATCGGGAACTATTATGTTTTCCAAGATGAAAAGTAAGTAGCCGTTGTGCTAATCTAGGGTATAGCCTGTCTCCATTTCAAATTTCATCCAAATCAGTCACCCCGTTCAGCGTGAAGGAGTAACAATCCAACAAACACACAAACTTTTGCATTTATAATATTATAGATATTGTGCCATACACTACTTAGGACAATCTGTTCTAATACTTATTAATCCTGTAGGCAAGTGTTCTTGATTTCATTTGACTAATGACGACTTACGAATATGACCATTTAGAAAAGTGTCGAATTAGGAATAATTATGACCAATTAGGAACAAATCGTTTTAACCCTTAAATGTATGATGGATGTAGGATGCACCTTAACAAAAAACTTTAAAAATATGATCAGCACACTATAACTAGTATTAAAACTAATTTAGCGATTAAAAAATGTTTGTCATGCATTTAAGTGTTAAAAGGTTAATAAGCACATTTTTAATTGGACTGGCATTTTTTGTCTTTTGTACCTTGATAGCCTTTGAGCAGGCATTTTTATTAGTCCATTGTAGAACACAGTGAAGATAGTATTAAGGTCGATGTATTATTTTATAGCTAAAGGATATAATGGTTTTTCTTTTGTTTTAAAATAAAAAACGGCACATTTTTTTAGTTAGGTACTCATAAATAGTTTATTGCGAAGTTATTGTTTGCTTTAATTTATAGGTTGGGTATAAAACAACGTTTTTGGTTTAAAATTTACTATTATGTTACACATTTATATCCATTAATTGAATTTAGCTAAATCATGATAACCTTATAAGAATAACAATATGTAGTGGTAATAATTACAATGATAGCCTCTTTTTTTCAACTAGTTACTCCGCTAAGGAAAAAACTAAAGGTTTGTACATACATACATACATACATACATAAACTCACGCCTTTATTCCCAGTTTGGGGTAGGCAGAGCTACAGAATTGCCAACAACTCTAAAAGCTTGTTGATAATTCTGTAACCACATTTTGCATAATCAGGCTAAGATGTTTACCAGTATTTTAGTGACAGGTCGCCTAACAGTACTACAAGCCTTTAACGACGAAAGGTTTGTGTTTTTGTAAAATAGTATTGTGCTTGTCCTGTGTTGGGGCGAATATTTACAAGTTTTATGGTCGTACGTTGCAAGTTCAACCTTGCCAAACTACAGATAACTGCTTAAAACGTTGTAGTCTAAAAATATTGTAAACGACGTGAAGGTAGGGGTGATTAAAAAATAAAAAGACTATGTATAGTGCTTAGACATGTTACTCCTACTCTTATATACAAAATACGATAGTAATTTTTACCTTAATATAGATGTAGATATACCTAAGTAATAAATAAATACGATTCACACCAATTCTAAGTTAGACATTTTGTATTGTATAAAATGATTATCTGTTTTCGTCGATGCGGTTGCTGTTCCGGCCGAACTGCGCGATGACCGGGCGGCCGCTCAGTATCGTCCCGTTGATTTCTTGCAATGCCTGTATAGCCACGTCTTCATCTGGAGAAGGGAATAAACCTTATAGTTTGTAATTATTGTTTTATTTACATTACATATTCCCAAATAGAAGATTCCCTGTACACAATGGTATTTTCTAAAATTTTAATAGGTCAAGTTATTTGACAACATAATTAATTGAGAGCTGGAATATTTGGAAAAGGTGTTTGAGAAAAATCCTGTTTATGCTTAGGTCTCTAGGCTAGTCTCAAAAGCATTTTTTTTTTAAATATAATAGTAATCTCAGCGACTAGTGGTCGGATAACGTCATTTTGTTTGTAGCCGCGTTACGTAGCAGTAGCTCTGACATAATAAAGACCATGCGGCGTTTAAGCTCTTCAGCGATTAGGAGAAATTTGTTTAATTTTCTTAGTAAATAATGAACAAAAATAAATAGTATGCTTTTGAGACTAACCTGTATACGCATGTTTTTTTTTAGGAACACCTTTTAATCTCGAACGCCCAGTGCGCAATAGGATTTTCATAATCAAGGCAATTTAATTTGAACTGTGTTGCTATGGAAATAATGTTCATTTTCCTATCTTTATCAGGGAATGCAAAAACCGGTTATAATCGGTACTAACCGGTTTTTTTCATACTAAAACGGTTAATAACCGGTTAAATTGCATTCCCTAATCTTTATAAACTGAAAATGGAATTAGCGAACAAACGTAATTGAACTTTATTGCCTTGACGGTAGATTCAAAGTCCCACTCACAAAAAACTGCCTATTTGTAGTATGGTGGGACTTACGAGGTTAAAAATAATCTTATTGTCAATCGTGATTTTATGATTATGGGTATGAGCAGTAATTGCAAGATTATGCCCAGTGTTCCCATTAAAATGAAACTGTCAGGAAAATTAAATAAAAAAAAATATTAATAGAAAACTAAAAGATACGCCTACGATACTTTTGTATTTGTATGGTATATTATCAGAGGTCGGAATAGGTAGTGCTTATTAACCTAAACTTGACTCATGTTCATTCATGCGTGAGTGAGATGGAAATACGTTATTGAATGAAGATGCATCAAGTTTAGGTTAATAAGCACTACCTATTCCGACCTCTGTATGTTATATATCAACTTACTTCGGAATTCCACAAAAGCTTGCCCCCTCATCCTTCCTGTCATCAACCGAATGTCGACGGGCCCGCCGTTGTCCAAAACAAACTGATTGAAGAGGAGTGACAATTGCTCTTGGGAAACTGCTGGGGCTATGTTCTTGAGATAAAGAACCTGTCACAGAATAAAAAGGTAAATTTATTTATCTACACACATACCTTAAGTCATCTACCCCTATTATGCGTTCAAACCCCGTAAGCAATGACCAGCATTACCTGTGGTAGTAGGTGACAGCGATGACAGCTGTTAATTTTGGAGGATGTTCCAAATTTGGATCTCATTACCTTACAATATTCGATAACGTAATGAAATTACGTTACAGCTGTCATCAGTGTCACCTACTACCACAGGTAATGCTGGTCATTTATCTTTCGGCTTCTGAACCCATCTTTGAGTACTTATAATATGTGTGTAGATAATTATAAAGTATTGTACGCGACTCTGCGTAATTGGCATTATGCAACCGTCACGTAAACTACTATTTTTAGTTGTTTTATCTTAATTAGGTTGCATTCAACCAAACTGGAATAGTCTTATACCTAGATTAAACGAAGAATTTGTATGGACTAATCTCAGAGTAAGTAAGTACAGCAGATTGGCCATACTTGTTATAGGTTGATGCACGTGCACGTTGTCTCTGAGTGCGTAGCTGTCGTCGCTATGCGTCGCCGTAGTGTATGTGTCGATACGATACGAGTTACAACTACAAGTATGGCCCACCCGCTTTCGAGAGATAAAACAACTTTAAAAAAGATATAAAACTACGAATCTGAAAATTTGATGAACCCTGCCATATTTTATTTTTGTAAGCAAGGTATTGAAGGAGCTTGGTCATGTAATGGTCATATCAATCTGTGCATTTTACACAGAATTAACTGAACTTAGCCTAGGTAGTTAGTTTATACAATCTATTCAAACTTGGCTTCATCTGATAATGGACCAACTAGCGCAGTGTTGCACTGTCCGATGCTTAACCAACGAGACCTGCACACAATCCATCAAAACATGAACTGCTAGACATAAGCCTAATAACTAAACAATAATAATAGCCCCTTTACTTAGGTATTACGAAATCCTTCCCCAGTAATTTAACACTTGTATTAGAATTAATTAGGTCCCTCGCCTGATATGATGATAGTAATCTATCCTGTGATACATCTGTTTGCCATACCTTGGATGGGATTCCTGGTTCATAGTCTTTGAACTGTTCTATCTTCTTGATATTATCAATGCTCATCTTAGTGCCTTCCAACAACTGTTCCTCAGCTGCACTGGCAGATGTCACAATATCCACTGCCTCATCTTCACGTTGCTCCTCTCTTCTCACAGGCTCCTCTTTTTTCACAGGAGGGTCCAATCGCACAATCTTGTTGTGCCTTATAGTGTACATTATAATGGGCTCTTCAATTTCTCTACTCCTTGAAGTACTCGGTCTGACTTTGTTGGTCTTATTGACATCCCAAAGGTTACCTGATTTTGCTTGTTTACTCACATTTGGTACTGTGCCAACTTCTAATCCTTGGTTAAGCATCCTTTCTTTTTTTCTTTCAAGGCGTCTGAGAATTTTTCGCCTTTTTGTTATTGGTATTACATCATCCTCCTTTGAGTTGTCATATAATTCATCTTCTAAGTCTTTTAGTTCATGCATTGGATGACCCTCGGGGTAGACTTTAGTTTGCGTTTTCTGTGGGTTTTGGAATGATTCAGCTGTTGCAGGTTTTTGAGATGATGAACTAGGTTGGTCTGAACTGTAAAAGAACAAATAAGTGCATAAGATAAAAATGGAAGTCACACATTTATCTAATGGCACGCTTTAAAGAATTATAAGTATTAAAGGTTCAATTCAATGATAGAGAGATGGCTGATACATAGCTTTGGACAGCAAAATAGAAACTTCAAGTTCAATCCTTTCATATATGGCTTCTGTCCAGTGGGACAATTCTGTCAGTTTCAAGGTTGGAAGTTACACGTGATCGGTGTAAATGATATCAAAAAAAATCATAAGTCGACGTTGTATGGTGATCCTCTGCCTCCGGGAAGCGATGTAAATAGAAACTTAAACCAGACCAATTATATGTGATTCTGGTACAAACTCCAACAGTTTTACAGTCACTCTTATGAGTAACTGCACACTTTTGTAGCTTGTCCCTTTAACACCTTTGACAGATTATTGCAGTAGTTCAAACATGGAGTTAAAATGACAAGGCACTAAAGTGTGCAACTAGTACCCCAGGCCACTTAAGATTCTTTTCAAATAATTGGATGTTAGGTTAAATGTTTTGTGAACAGTCATAGTTTATTTATTTGATGTACTTTATTTGTTAGTCCACCAAATTATCATACTAAGGCTGCATTTCAACAAACTGGAATAAGATTTACTCCGAGATTAGTCTATACAAATTCGACATTTAATCAAGGTATGAGACGAGACCTTATTCCATTTTGGTCGAAAGCAACCTGCAAGTTGCAAGAAAAAAATTGTACTTAAAAAAGAGGTGGAATCTTTCAGTAAAAATGTTATAACAATTTTTATGTAGAAAATTGTAATGATTGACACCATAAAAATAGTTATAGCATTTTTATAGAAAGGACCAAAACAAATAAAAAAAAAACGTATTAGGAAACAAGAAAAAATATCAAAACTGAACTGATGATGAGTTATTTCATTTGAGTAATGTAATTAATTGCAAATTTACGTTTTTTTGTGATGCTGTACTAAAAATAAGTGGATGTTACATGAATTCATTAAAGAAAATGAACTAATCTAGATATTTACAAAGTTAATAATACTTATAGCCTTTTTGCTATTTTGTTACATAATAAAACCAAGTTCATTTTCATATTTTTATACTGTTAGCCATAAATGTAGGTGGATTAAGGGGAAAATAGTTATGAACTATCCAATTTTATTTTGTGACAATAAAATTACTAATATAGATGTATTATTGTCCCCATAGAAAGAAATCATTACTTTCCTGGGGTATATGTATAAGACAGAATATATAGTGAATAAATGTGATTGACTATCTAAAAGTTGTCAACCAAAACATGAGCCTTGTTATCATTTTGTTTACATGATGTTGACAGTCTAGGAATAAAATTGGTCAAGTGTACAAGAGAGTCACATTTTGGATTAGATACAATTTTCTCAGTATAGTAATAGAACTAAAATAATATTTAAATTACGTTTTTTTTTTTCATTTCAGATAATAAATAGTGTAGAAATAATTAAACACATACCTTTCTGCTTCCAGTGCTTTGTTTTGAAAATCATTTATTTTCTTATAAATTGCATCCAATTGATTAGCTAGAACACTGGACTCTATCTTTTGACGCTGGTCCAAGAGGCCTGCGACATCGTCTTGATATAATTTTATTTCTTCGTGCGTCAATCCCACTTTTCTGAGCCACTCCAAGCGTTGTACTGCTTCTTCGCCTTTTTTATAGTTCTCCAACGTAGATAACCCATAATTAGTAAGCGGTAATACTTCTGAAGTACTTTCGAACTCCTTTGGTAAGGGCTCGGAGCTGAAATTCACGAAAATATTCCTTATATCTCTAATGTTTGGTTTCGACTCTTAAAATATACGTATATGACATTTAAACACTCACCACATCTTTGATTTCAGAGCCGCTTCTACTTTGTTTTATTACCTCCTCTCTGACTTACCAATTGGGGTTTATTAGTACACTAAATTTCTTAAATGTAAGCCTGATTTTCATATATTATTCCATAATTTAAAATTATGAACATTATATTCCTATTTGCCTAACATAAATCGTATGTATTGACTTATGTCTACCTGTCTACTAATCTGTGGTATCGATTGACATTTGCTGTTAGTCAATGACATTAATTTTTATTTTTTCATATGAGAAGCAAGGGAAACAATCTTCATTCTGCCGTTACTTTTCACAGAAATCTACAGAGGATAAATGATAGAACTCCCTATATACATGTTATACGCCTAATAAACGTGAATCCTTGTTTTAGCCCCGGCTGTATTAAACGTCCGAACCACAGGGATCCGTGTAAGTAAAAACGTCCGTGTTTTTACCCGACTGTCCAAAGGAGGGTTAAGTTTTTCGAGCGAAAGAGATTCTAAATGGGTTGGCAGTTTGATACTAAAACGCGGTCCTTTTAATAAAAAATAAATTATCCCAAACGAGTCAGTGTTGCCAGGATATGCTGTAAAAAAACGGGTAAAAATAATTTAATCGTTTGGTGTTACGCTTATTAATGAAACTTTTTATTACACTTTTTTTACACAATCTACTCGTTTTATTTTTGAGAAAAAGCACTATACATGCGAATGCGACTCGTATATATAAATCCCATCGCATCGCCTTACGGCTCGGGTTTTTAACTAACCCACAGATTACTTAACTAACCGACCAGGGAAGGCACATTTAAGTCTTTGCTGTACTACATTATTTTTAACGAACCACTATTCATAATTTATGTCGTTTTTATAAGTCATGATAGATAAGTATCCCCGTGGTCACACCACTGTTATTCGCTTTCGTCGGAAATTCGTCAGAAATTCTTTTTTTCCTCAAAAGTAGGTAGGTTATGTTTGCTAGATATATTTAGATGCCCGAAGAGCAAATCGCCCAGAAATAGGAGCCGTCGAATAGCAGTGGTGTGACAAACTGGTGTGACGACGAGTCTGCACCCAAAATAATCTGTTGAATGAAAATAACTAAAACACTTGGTTTTTATAAAACGTTTATTTCTTTACATAAAAGCGGATGCTAATCATTACTAAAGGTAATGGCGCGAGCGGGCCAGCCCTAACCAGCCCAACCCAATTCTGCAACGATCGCGGACAAGCTTGACTGTCCATACATAGGACACTGCCTGCCGTAGTCTGTATACGAATAGTAGAGGCTCGTCCTAGTCTTAATGTCTAAATGAAGTAATAACCGTAGAAGTCTTCACTAACAAAAACATGACTCTATTGGTACTTGAAACAGGTTTTTCTAAATTATTTGTTTTAATTACAGGCGGTTCAAAACGAAAACTACGGGAATGACAAATCTTATAACATATTTAATACTATTGAACTAAATGAAAATAAAAATAAACTTGGTTTTTGAACTTTACAGTTTTCTTTACTCTTTAGCCACTATATAAAGCCTGTTTCGTGTTGTTCTCCTAGTAGACGTTGATACATCGGCGCTATTTATTCAATTTAAATTATACACCTCTAAAACATTGAGTTTATATTAAAAAATAAAATTAAATCATTATCACAATGAAAAAAAAATTAAAATAATTGAAGCTAAACTTACTTATTTAATATATTATTATGTTACTGTGTAATTATTATAAACAAACTTTTACCGGCGAATTTGTCCGCGTAGAACTCGTTCATTGCTATTTTCTCAGAGACTACAATTTTCTGGAATTAAAAGTATTGTTTGTCCTTTCTAGAGGAAGCTGTTCTCCTAACTCCATACCCAATTTACTCTACTATTTTGTGATCTTACTTTTAAATATTTATATTTTATTATTAAAATAGTAAACATCTGCTAGTTGTTTACATTCAACGTTTCTTATCAACAACAATGGTCATTTCAGAAGCGCTAGTAGATTCATTTCATGTTATTACCATATCAGAAAGACCCCTAATGTGGCCAATTAACTGACTAAATGATTTGAATTTGATTAGAATCTAAATAACATCAAACACATAACTGTGCACATGCTTCAATAAAATACAATGTACAATGGTATCATATAAATCAACACCCTAATACGAAACCTAATTATTTTGAACCGTGTACGTATAATACGAGTTTTTTATTACTACAACTAGGCTTCCGCCTTGATAACATCGAAAGTGACAAAGCACCATCTGTGCTCGATACTGGCTCCCACTCCGGACGTCACTCGGCGGAATACATCAGAGTACTTTTGTAATACTTCTTGCACAGTGGCTTGGGTGACGTTTGGAGTCATGGATCTCACGTAAGAGACCAGATAGTCCAGGGATGCTCCTAGCGGGTGGACCATGAGGAAAGCTGTAAGGATGCTGATGAGCTTGGCCTCGGAAGGTGGCACCGCGGGCCCGCTGGTAAACACTTTGTTGTCGTCCGGGGTGGGCGGGGGCGGCATCGGCTTGGCCTCCAGGATTGCGATGGACGGCGGCGGCGGCAAGGGCGGGTAGCTCTGCTGAAGAAAGGGTCATCAATCTTTTATATATATGCCCGCAACTTCTTACGCGTACAATTAGTTTCCCGCTACTCCCCCTATTTCTTCCCGTTGAGGGTCGATTTTCGGAAAATCTTTTTTTAGTCCACCTCGAGGGTACCCAACGAAAACTCCCACCAAATTTCAAATCTCTAGGTCCAGCGGTTTAGGCTGTGCATTTTCTGTCAGTTAGTCACTCTATCACGGTACTGTTTATTTATTTAGACTGATTACATTTGTCATATTGCTCTGTTTGTGAGATGTAAATTGGGTAAATGATTAACTATACAATAAACTAAATATAAAAAATGTTTATCTTGAGCTGTCTTCAGAATTGATGACGAGTAACCAAATCACTTCTTCTTTTACAGAGTTGTTTAACCCACTATATTTTAATGTTTTTAATGTAATAATACACTATCAAAATTGAATTCTAACAACTATTCGTGAACCATAATTAAATAAACCCTAGCAAATTTTTAAATAACAACGATGCATGGGTTACCTACTATTACTAACAGTTGTTTATTTTTGAACCAATTTGATAGTTGTTGAACTTGATAGTTAACTAGAAACCGGTTATATAATAGTAATTGTATCATTGTAATACGACCCACGCAGTGATAAGTATCTCTCCACGACAAAGACTAACTTAACTAAAGTGATAACTTCGCTAAGAAGTAAGCGCCTTTAAATGTACAAGATATAATATACCTGCTTATGCGTCAAGTTGTGTTGAGCGATGAAGTGCGCCTTGAAAGTCTCGAACTTTCTCTCAGCCTCGTCTTTGGCAAGATGCGCCTCGTTTTTGTACCCTTCTAGCTCGTACGTCATATTTTCGTTCTCTCGCTGTTGAGAAAATGTAGTTTAAGGAATTTGTTAGAGTTAATTTAAACCGACTTCAAGAAGATCATGAGAAATCAACAAAATTTACTAAGGGGCATTTATAACCCATTAAAAATAAAAACTTTAGCTCACCCTCAGCTCCTCGTACTTCTCCTGTGGTACGGTATTTTTCCCGATTTTCTCAATATCATCCTCATTGAAGTTGTTCTCGAATTCTTCCTTTATGTTGTCCATTTCCTGAAACACGTTTCTTATAAATAAATCGTTCCAAAAGTTATTTTAACACCAATTTTTACTCTTAGTTCGTTTTTCATATGAGGAGTTTAATTCCAGTAGTTTTGCGTATTGACATAGTGTCAAAGTTAAATTATAGGTCGAATTAATATATTACAATACGTGCAGTAAAATACTTAATATTATTTAAAGTCGAACCGTACCACTAGCACCTTGGCTAGAGATAGGCGATTGCAGAATATTTTAGATGGGACATAGTAAATAGAAATTTTGCTAAATCGGCAATATTTTAGACAATATTTCCAATCGCAAACTATTATTCTAGTGGTCCTGTAAAATACACCAAACAGAAAAAACACAAAGACCAACGAGAGGTAGTTACTAGATATACTCTTGCTTCCTTGTGTTACAGCTCCTAACTAGTTCCCTAAGTATTACCTTGCGGAGATATGGAGTACTTCACCATAATGAAGGGTTCCCATTATCAGGATAAGGGTCACGATGACTCATGTCGAGCAGGCGTTAGGAGACTGGTTCAGCAGATCAGCAGCTTTCTGATGAAGCAGCAGAAGCGTGGCGTCCAAGATCTTCAAGACCGAAGCCTCGTGATCTTGTCTGTTTCTTGCGCAGTAAATAGCTGTAGTAGGGCAGTGGATGGTATGCCCACCGCAGGTTCCTAGAACCACTCCGATTCCGTCAGCTGCCACGTCACTAGGGTTGAGGTCCGCTGAAAATGAAGTAGGTACCATACCCGATGACTCGATGACCTGATGAAGTATCGATCTTCCGTTATGCTGAGATCTGTGCGATGGCAACATTTGGACGTGGAGAAGTGGTTTAATATATCCTCCTTCTTTTTGAATAGCATGACGAGCAAAGGTTGCCTGTTGAATAAACAGACCACCGCCGCTTCTGTGACCCACACCGCGTTCCTCTAATGCTGCATCAAAACAGCTGAAGTCCGCTAAAAATGGAGTACCGTACCCGAAGACGAAGTCCCGACCTGCTGTTTCTGCGATTCGTATGTCAGAAACCTTTGGTTCTATTTCTCGAAGTAGCTTAATAATTCTTCTTTGTTTGCGAAGCACGATGGATGTCTCTTGAATGCAGCACCAACTGGCATGGAGGAAGCTGTGATAATGAAGTGGCGCTAACTCGTAGCGGTGGATCCTAATGTCTGGAGCAGGTGTCAGTCGCATGTCATCGAAGTAACGGAAGATACTTATTTCTCTTGAAAGTTACTTCGACCCAGACAAAGACTGCGCTGTCGCCGCATCAAACATAGGAGAGGATGATGGATGGTTGAAATGGCTCGCTGAAATACTACTATACCCGTTGCTGCAGTAAGTAAGATTAAGTAATTCATCAGTAAGATTCTTCTTAAAACGAATTTCGAAACTTTTCTCTGAATATTGTTGTAGGTAAGACGAATAAGTTTCGAATTCGTTTTATCTGGATCGTGCGTCGTCGCTGGTCACAGTGGTTAGACTAAAGTACTGCTGAAGGGTTAAAAACATAAGTCAGTCAGTAGTTTTCTTATGTAGTTCTTCTAACAGCGAGTTCCACAGGTACTTGACGACGTGGAAGGCAGTGACTCCAAACTGCATCATGCGCCGGCCATTAGCAGCTCTTCTGAAGACGCGTCGCACGTAGAATGACGTCATGGAATTAATCCAGACGTATGCAGAAGCTAACTAGATGACGTGGCGGGTCTATACTAATACTACCACTACTTACCTAGGACTATTTACAATTCCCCCTATCCATAAGTTTCAAACAAGCACATAGACTTGCACCAAAAGTTTAATCTAATTTAAGTCTGAGAGTTTCATTCGTTTTGACACAATTCAACCGTACTTGAGACTGAAATTAGGTTTGCCTTTTCGGTGCAATTGGCCCTGAGTGCAAGTAAAGTCGCTATCAAATATATCGAAGCAAAAATGGGACTGAAATTAACTTTTTTGAGCATTTTCTCTGTTTCTATATATTTGATAGATCTGTACGTTTTAACCACCTCTCGGACTTTTCAAAACCGTGTCCCCTTATGGGTGAATTGCAAAAATATTGTACATAGTTAAGGGCTTAATTAAAAAATCCTGACCAATCCTTAACTTTTTCCTTTGTGTAACGAAGATTAGTTATATAATCATATGGATAATTTTCGTTACACAAAGGAAAAACAATGGAAGAAAGTTAACGTTGTCTCGATGAAGTCCTTAACTATGTAGAATATTTTTGCAGTTCACCCTTATGTTTATGGCCGAAGTTCAAAAATACTGTACTTAATCAAAAATACATTTTTCCTTCTTTGTGTACATTAACCATATTATTATAGGATACATTTTATTTACACAATTAAAAAACAGTTAACGTTGTCTAAATGAAGTCTTTAACTATGTACAATACTTTTGAAATTCACACTAATATCTCAAAACGTCAGTTGAAATGACCTTTAGGTATGTACAGGTACACTGTATAGCTTGGCAAAAAAATATCTAATCTAAGCTAGAACTACAATATTTTGAAGTGACAACTAACAGCAGCAGCAGCATTTTAGGGTAAATGTTGAAAAATGTTGCCAGTTTCACTTCAAACATTTTTTCTTATTTGCCAACGCTATAACAGGGTATGAACTTGTCCACAGTAGTACTAGTGTTTGAATAAACGGCACGGTAACGGCAAGTACGTGAGGCGACGAAACGCTCCAAAAATGACATGCTGCCACAGCAGTCCACAGTGAAAGCAAGCACCAAGACCATGTAAAGGATTTGGGTCTTAGCAGAATTGTTAAGAGGCCGTATACGAAATTTTGCCGGTTTTGCTTATTTTTGTGATTTTACAGTTAAAATGCTGCTTTTCTATAAGTCTTAATGCTCAACATTAAATGTCATTTTAGTTATGATCGAATAAATGAGCTCCGAATAAATGAGCCACTTTTTTATTTTTGTCGAGTATTATGCGAAATTTAGGTTGTTTTAAAACATTATTTATTGCCAATTCTTTTGAACTTTTTGGATATTATTTTTAGGTAATGGATTGATTTTGGAACCTACATAAAAAAAAACTCGTTTCAGTGGTGTTTTTTATCAAAAAGTTTACTGCTGTTCCCACATGTTTTTTTTTAAATAACTTCGCTTTTCTTTTTTAATTTTTGTAATTCTTTTTTGTTTATCTAGACTGTATAAATAAATTGCATAAGTATTATCTGATCTACCTGCTAAATTGTGTTAAACTAGACTGAGTGCGGAAAGGGGCAGACTGAAAACCAGCGCTGCGAAGACTCGAGCACTCGCTCGCGCTCGCAGCACATGCTGAGTCTGTGCCTTTTGTCATACCTTTTTTTTTTATACAATTTTGTTTGTATTTTTACTGGTTTTGGGTGACAATAAAATACTTCTTACTTCTTACTTCTTATTTTGAACTAAAGTTTATTTCTGTTTAATTTTATGAACGAGAGTTCTGAGTAGCCGAAATCAAAAATAATTTTTGCCCGTTTTCTATAAAAAATGTCCAAGTTTTTTTTTTATTCGAAAAATTTATATGAAAGTGGTAAAAAGTCATTCATACATTTTTTAGATGACTTTCACAGCAATACATTGTAAATTTTTCATACCGTTAAGACGTCAAAACGATTCATGAATATGTGACATTCTAAACATCTTCCAGCAAAATTCACATAACAGTCGCCGGTGTCAGGTCAATTAATCAAAATAAAATAATAAAGCAAAAAAGTAGCTCATACATTCGTTAAAATTAGAAATTATCTTTGGTGTTGTGCATTAAAAATTGTAAAAATACAGTATTTCAACTGTAAAATCACGTAAATCAGCGAAAGCGGCAAAATTTCGTATACGGCCTCTTAATACGAAGCATTGTTATACGATTTACCGAAATATCAAAATACATTTTATTCATTTTCATTTCTATTGTTTAGATCTAGATCAAATTTTGATATTTCGTTACTGAAGCCAGCTTACGTACTTAAGATGTATTTTGAAAAATCTGCGATTATTTAAGATTTCAAAACGTATTAGGGATTATGGCACAGACAAACTAAACAAAAATATTGGTTCTGAAACGTGTGGCTGCGCCGATTTGAATATTTAATGTAGCTCAATTTATCAAGATGATGTTGGTAGTTTTTCGCTATTTTTCAATGGAGACAAACCGAAGTTGAGCTCGCGAAGTCAGGCGCAGCCGATGTTCATCTTGATATCTTCAGACGCCTTCCCAGCATAACCGATACTACTTACATCTTTAGAAACCGAGCTACATATATTTCGAAGTAATAACTAATAATGTTAGAGATTTAGGATCCTTAATACATATCTGTAACTAGCCGTACATTGCCTTTTTACCCGACTGCGTCATTAAAAATAGAATGGTGTTTTACATTGCGTCTAAGCGACTCAATTGAAAAATGTAATGATCACTAATGACAAATATATCCGGTCATTACTTCCGATAAAGCTTATGTATACGTCAAGAATTGACGATCATAAGCATTCCATACCTACGTCGTCAATTTTAGTGTCACGGTAATGGCAGCGGTTGAGAACGCTCAAATCGATCATGTGATTCGAATTATGAATTATTTACATTAATTACTAAATTAGGTACTCGAACATGAAAGCGTGGCTAAATACCATTTAAATTTACAAAAGGTATATGAAATAATTAAATAGATTTTCGAGGTTTATCGATCGTCTATGGCGGCTTTGGCATTATAATTAACTTTGGCTATCAAATTAGCAAGATCAAAGACCAATGAAAAAGGTAACGTCTAAAGTAACGAATATTCTGCGTTAATTGATAAACCGATATTCAAATCGGCGAGCCACTGGGCTACGCACCTCGGTCATTTTGAGCCACATCTCGATGTTGCGTCGCTGTTGCTTGTTAAAGTGATCCGAGACGCGTTGGTGACGCGCCGTGGAGAGTATTTTCGCTACCTGCTCGACTGTATTAACACCATATGAGTGACGTGATTTCGAAAAGCTAAAGTTAGGGTTTAAACAAGTCACTGATTTGGTATTTAAGTATTAGCTATTGTTGACCTCGTAATATAATTAAATTCTTAATTAGAGGGAACAATGGCACAAACCGACCAAAATGAATGCCCAATCAACAACAACGTTCGCTTTAAAAAATAGTTTTCTTTTGATCGCAGACAGGTGTCAATAATAGATAAATAAATTTTGAGAGTAGGAAAAAAACATGACTGACAATTTGCTGTTTTGAAAATTACATTTGCAAAATGAAATGTTTGAACCAGAGTTATTTTTCCTATAATTTAAACTCAAAAATAGGAATGATTGCATCAGAAAAACGGATTCATCATCATGATGTAATACTTTTATTTTTAATAAATTTGATTAAAACTAGTTATTTGCACAAGATCAACAATAACTATCATTGAAAGTCTGATTTTACATTAGGCTTGTTTTATACTTTTGTCAAATAAGCAACATTTTATGAAAGGTTTGTGTAAAATAAATAATTTTACCTATTTGAAGAGCGGAAACGGATTTGGGTATTGGGGTTACATTTCATTAGTATTGATTATTATCCTTAAAGTAATAAGTTTATGTTATTGCATGATGTTCTCTCCACACGACGACTGCCGATGCCGAGGCCGCAGACACGCCAAAAGAATACAACGAAATATGTTTTTTGACTAGACGAGGGCAGAGTGAGAAGTCTGGTAAAAATCATATTAGGGGTATTTTTTTCACAAATTCATTAATGTCAAGTTGTAATGCAGCCTTTTTGGAGGTAAATCGTATATTTTCAGCCAGTTCGCAAGGCTAGTTTTTTTTTGACAGCTATGAAAAACAAAACAATCACTTTGGTGTTTGCAAACATGGAGAAAAGTGAGTTTCGTGTTCTGATTAAACATTATTTTTTGCGAAAAAAAAAACAATTACGGAAACAAAAAAAAAATTAGACAAATATTACGGGAACTCTGCTCCATCGATTAAAATGATCCACAAGTGGTTTACGGATTTTCGTTGTGGCCGTACAAGCACTGCTGACGCCGACCGACCCGGACGCCCAGTTGAAGTCACTATACCAGAGATGATCACTAAAATCCATGACATCGTATTGAACGACCGAAGAGTAAAGGTCCGTGAGATAGCTGATATTGTAAGCATTTCAGACGAACGGGTTCGTAATATCCTTCACACTTGTTTGGATATGAAGAAGCTCTCCGCCCGTTGGGTGCCGAGATTGCTCACAGTGGAACAAAAACGCACTAGGGTGACCCTGTCAGAGGCATGTTTGGCGAAGTTTAGGTGTAGTGAAAAGGACTTCTTGCGTCGTTTCATAACTGTTGCGAAACCTGGATTCATCATCATACACCAGAAACCAAGGAGCAGTCAAAACAATGGATTGCTTCAGGTGAACCTGCACCAAAGAAGGCCGAAGCAGTTTTATCTGCGAATAAAGTTATGGCTACTGTCTCCTGGGATGCTCGTGGTGTAATATATGTTGATTACCTTCAGAAAGGTAAAACGATTAACGGCGAATATTATGCCAACTTGTTACAGCGATTTCATGAAGTTTTAGTGGAAAAACGACCCCATTTGGCGAAAAAGAAAATCATTTTTCACCAAGACAACGCACGGGTCCACACTTGTGCCGTTGCTATGGCTAAAATCCACGAGCTGCGTTACGAATTGCTCCCGCATCCGCCTTATTCTCCTGATTTAGCCCCCTGCGACTATTTTCTTTTCCCAAACGTGAAGAAATGGCTTGGTGGAAAAAGATTTGGTTCCAACGAAGAAATCATCGCAGAAACCAATGCGTATTTTGAAGGGTTGGAGAAATCGTACTATACGGAGGGAATCGAAAAGCTACAAAAGCGATGGACCAAGTGTATTGAGTTAAATGAGGACTACGTTGAAAAATAAATATTTACTTTTACAACAAAAAAAAAGATTAATTTTTTCCAGACTTTTCACTCTGCTCTCGTATTATAAAAGAGATCGGAGCTTTGAACTTGCTTTCAATAACTAAGCTATTAGGTACGATAACAAGACAAATCGATGTCAATCTTTTAGTTCAAAAACCACTGGCTCTGTTCTCTTTTACAACAATATACTCACTAGGTAGGAGCTCAATTTGCTCGCTGTTAAGCGGAGATCCACGTTCACTTGAATTAAGTCTTCTCTCACACTTTCTCGAACTTGTAACTATCGTGTTGTATGCGGCAGGTGACGAATTAATGGTAAAAAAGTCTACTCCACAAGCTAAATGACTGAAAGGCAAAATGTGAAGAAAAAACTACAGGTTAAATTTGCTTTGCAGAAGCTATTTAGGTTACATTAACGTCAGTCATTTAATTTGCTACCAAGCGACTGTGATGGCATGCACAATACTTCAATTGACACGTGACGTAAAGTATCGCGGCCGTAGGAACTTTAATTGGGTCGTATTCATCATTAACTGAAAATGCTCCATTGCCGAGCAATGAGGGATATGTAAAATAATCAGCTGCCGAGATTAAGTTTACGTCCTTGGCCAATTTCTGGCTGACCGCTTAACACCATTGAAGAATGAAGATTCCAACGTTGCGTGAACTCAGCAGCTGCAGACATGTGGACGCGGTGATCTCTGATTGAACTCTGAAGTCATGTAAGGATATCTTGGCAAAAAAGAGTTTGAAAAAAAGGAACGCTGTTTGCAACATCCAATTTTCACCATTACTATGCTGCTAATTGTGGTTAATTGTTGCGGCTTGAGATTATTGTAGTTCAGACATCATGTCGAACTCTTTTTTCCAAGCTGTAGTCTGCTAATTCATAGAATACAATTTCATTGCCCTTTTAAATGATGTAACTCCAATACATACATGATGTTGTACATGATGGATGAGCCAACCGGCGTAGTTTCATAGTCCAAAATCTACTTACTCATTACCACAGGTAACTACGCCATATATGAGCCAAAATCTTTAGGAAAGAGGAGAGGCACTCATCAAGGTCAATATAATTGTATTCTATGATCTTTAATACTGTACCTGATTCTGGCGCTTGCGGAAAATCGCCAGGAACGTAAAAATAAAAACAGACAGTTCGTATAAAATCATGTCTCGTGTCAATTGAACTTCTAATTCATTCCTTTAACTCCAGGCTCCACTGCCGCCCGCTGCTAACCCTGCTCCAGTGAAGAATACCTGAAATAATCCTGACAAAGAACTATAATACTTCATCAATTGTGGTGCTACTTAGATAGCAGTAGATTTTTGTTCTAGTAAATCTTTTCAGCAAATAAGTGAGATTATAGTTCTGAGTTAGAATAGTACCAGATACGATAACTCTATTACTCTTTATTGGATTTATCATTGCATTAATTACTTTGTTGGTTGTTATAGTTTATATATAGCTCGACATCACCTCGCTGTTAACCACCTGCCAACACTACGTAGATCACAAGGCTAGCATAACTTGCCTGTAACGTTTTTTTTGCAGAGTCCTTCTCTTATTAGTTTATAACGGAGAACTTGCTCTGAGCAATAACGAGAAACATCAAGTTGTGCTAGCCGTACAGGATCGGCTTCCGTTGATTTCTCGATGGCGTTTCAATTTACAGCAATCGGGACACATAAGTGAGACAAAGACTAATTTGTCTGGAACTTGGGACTCGTTTGCCGTTGACATGTTTACCCCAAGGCTTTGCGATGCGGTTACGGATCGATTCACAAGACTTAATCCGAATTTCAAACTCAAGGTCGTATTTGTAACAAATGTGTAATCTTTTTCTTCACTCATTTGTGGCAGCTTTTATGAATCGATCGTTACGGAAATTATAGCGTGCTGCAATGTGGAGCTACGTACATATAAGAATTACAGTTCCAGCTGATAATTCTGTTACTTGATCATACACATGTAATAGAGTTTTCGTAAAAAGCACAACTATGCTACTGTAGCGGCTATCCTCCAGTTAAATTCTTTACGCGTTTGGAATAATTATGTTTGAGGACTTGAATCATAACATGATATGTAATAAACAAATATGATGCGTCGAGAGTCATAAAATTTGGATAGCCACTAATTTTAAACTCAGTCAGCTGTTGAATACCGCTTCACTGGTTCAACGAAAAAAACCCGTTTTTTTTTTTCTGGATTTGCTGCAGGCTGGATTACCTAGAAACTTAATGATGGTAATAATTTGTAGTCTCCTCCGATTATCCTGATAAAATTAAACAACTTACCATGAGTGACAAGTAGCCACCTAAGATGCAGATCCCCTCTCTTCAAGAACTGCTAAAGTATGGCTGGTCAAAATTGAAGACCTAATATAGTCACGCGAAGCCAACCAATTTCTCAATGGTAGGGTTAGCACATTATATTAGATCTTTGTTTTTAAGGATTATAACTTACATTGCAGCAGGATATGCGCGAATTTCTCTTTGATGGAGAGCTTCATGTTGTGATATTCGTCATCGAGAACCATTTTCTCATTGAAGAGTCTGCGTATTTGATTGTTGCTTGCTTGTATGAGCGAGTAAAAGGTGTTCGCGTTCTTTTTGTTGCATTCTCCGCGCTCTAACCACCCTACGAGAGTCTGAAAATTACGAAGCATAAATTAACCTCTCAAAACATGACAAAGCAGGAAAAAAAAAAATTGATGCCTGCCTAATAGCACTTTGCGATGGCACTTTGACTGAAGTCAAAATAAAAGTAGTTTTTGCCACAGGCTACCTAGGTAGCGATCGGATATTCAAAGATTAACTCAATAAAACCAAATACGCGTGAGGAGAAAGGTGTCCATAGTTGTCTAAAGTCTTGTCAAATTAAAGACAATGTCGAAGATTCCACATTCCCCGAATTCCAGAAATTTGTACCCCAAACCTTCGTCACCATAGGAAAGATGTTGGTGAATCAAATAAAATAAAGCCAACGGATATACTTACAGGCGCAGCTTCGGCAAACTGGTCATCACTCTTGACCTTTTCAGTGATTGTTTGCAAAGACGCTGGAGTGAGCGGCTCAATGCGTGGCGGAGTCGGTTCGCGCTTGCTACGCTTGCTACGTTCGTACTCCGTATAGTCATCCCTGTTCTAAAATCAATACATTCCATTAATATTTAGAGACCACTTTTGGTAAGTAAACCACTTGAAGAATTCGCCTACTTTATCACACTTATAATGAATTAGAAGTAAGATCAAACATTGAAGCAAATGTAAAAATAAGATTATGAAGTAACTCACCAGAGCATAGTCTATGAAGACAGCGGTAGCTTCATTGTCTGACTGGTTATGATATTTAAACCGGTAACCAGAGAGCATGAATGATTGTTCCACACTCTCTTGTTTCTCAAATCTAATATGACAAACCCCCTGCCTGTGTAGTTTGACATCGACCACATTACCAAACCTTTGGAAGATCTCAGTCAGAATGTCTTCCTTGATATCCAGTGGGATACCACCAACAAAAATGGTGCGACAGCCAGGTGGTCGTTCCCTACGGTTAGGCAGGGATGCACCTGGGATTGGGGTTAAAAGAACAGCAGAGCTGCAGTAGATGGGTTGGTTCATCATTGGCATCATTTGTTGGTTCATCATAAACATATTCCCATCCATCATCTGATTCATCATCCCAGGCATCATGCCAGGCATGTTCGGCATATTCGACATGCTCGGCATATTCGACATGCTCGGCATATTTGACATACTCGCCATGCCATGCATAGGCTGCATCTCCAACGGTGGCTGTTGCTGCATCATACCAAATGGCATCATGCTGCCAGATACGCCTACAAACAAGATAACATAGTTATTAGGTGCAAACAATTTGAGTGAGTTTGAGTGCAATCTTAAAGTTGTTGTAATGAACATTCGAAATTCTATAAGAATTCATATTCACGCAAACTGTACACTTCTTAAACAATCTGTGACTAGCAATAAAAAGTACAGAAATAGATTGCTGTCTACTTACTGAGTTCTAGACCAAGAAGCAAAAAAAAATCTATCTTAAAAGTTAGACTAAGACAGCAGTCTACTTCTGCAATTTTAATTGCTAGTCTAAGCCTTGCTTAAGGTCATTTTTGCGTAGTGGCAAGGGTTCCAGATTACCCGCCCTTAGGTGCGAATTACACAAAAGTGACGTAAGGTGAGGGTACGGGGCGCGGCGGGTGCGAATTTTTGTATGAGCGGACAGCGCCGGTTAAGAACTTGATCATACAAAAAGTTGCCCCTGCGCTGTATTCGACTTACGTTGCTTCTGGGTAAATCGCGCGTTACTATAAAATAATATATACTAATCTATAAAATTGAAGTGTCTCTCTGTGATTTCAAAATAAATTCCAATTGAGTGAAAACTGCTATTTATATGAATAAGAAAACGTATTTAGAATTATTTTCTCTTTATTTATCTGAAAAGTTATCTCAAATAGGCTCTGAACCTGCTCAACAATATTGTAATGAAACATTTAGAGATTAAAACATGAATTTAAACTTGATTTTCTTGTGTGTGCCAATTCAATATCTTGCAGGGTTCAGTAGATATGAATGTAAATATTTGTAAAGATATTACCGCCATACCAAAACGGAGCAAGGACAAGGGAACGGGGAACTGTTTATACTCGTAATAGATGAATGGGTAACTCTTACCTGGCATCATCATATTCGGCATCATAAGATTTCCCTTATCTGAGGGTCCAGCTTTTTCATCGTGGTCCCACTTAGAGCGCCTGTCGCGCCTATCGTGGCGGCTGCGGTCATTCCGGTCCATCCGGTTGTGCTCCGGTCTGTCATTTACCCTCCCGCCACCCACTCGGTCACCCCTGTCACGGCGGTCACGAGACCCAGCACGACGACGCTGTCTGTTGTCTGAGAAATGAAATAAGAAACTTGTAAAAGTGCTGATAGACTTGAGCTTTTGCTAGAATAATCAACAAAAGGTGAACTGTGGGCGTTTTCCAAAAAAAGTGTACATGAACTTTTTTCTCCAGAATTAGTTTTTTTTTGGTTTTTCTTAGTCAGAATCGTTGATACTATCGATCCTCATACAAAAAAAAAAGTATCCCAGATTTTACTATGAAATTTTTATCTTTCAGTGCGTCACAACCATATAAATAAAAAAAGACGAAGAAAAATGTGACGATCTGGAATGGAATATTTGGGACACGTTTTTTCTTGTATGAGGATCGATAGTAAAAACGATTCTGAGTAAGAAAAACAAAAAAAAAACTAATTCTGGAAAAAAAAACATGTACACTTTTTTTGAAAAACACCAGAGTATTGCTCGGTTTTAAAAAGTAAACAACAGTTTCAGTGACAGCTCAAGTAAATGCTTAAATATATCAGCATCCCTTTAAATGCTGGATTAAAGTATCTAAAGTTTAACATATTATAGCATGTGAATTTATAGGAATTGATTATATATTAAACAAGGAGATACTGTTCCAGGCGCTTAGTCAAATTGTTTATAACAAAACACAGCAAACGTTTTGTTGCCACAGATCAAATGCGCGCATGTGTGGCTCACAAATGCTAGAATATGATTTGGGATGGAAACTGATGATAAAGGTACAAATTATTTTTTAAATTTTGCATCTGGGAAAAAGGCGTGATTTAATGTAGGTATGTATGTAAGCAAATTTTGTATACAACAATTTTCAGTCATAGGAGAAATTTCATGTCGAATTGTCGAAGTTTTCTCAATGGTTTGATTTACATTTTTTTTTAATTCTATATGCTAGTTATGCTTTTAACTCAAAACTTTGGTTTAGTTGCGCCTTAGATAGAGCACGGCAGTATAATTGACCATAGTTATGCAAAAAGAGACCAACAATAAGAATCCGGTTCGAGATACAGCCATTTTTGGCGGTACAACTTTTTTTTTATTATTTCTATTGTTTTCTTAAAAATAAACTACCCAAATTGGTAGAACATAGAAAAATGCAATTTATTAAGTACATGCAAATTATTTGGAGTTTTCATAGGTTTTTTAAAAAAACAAAGTAGTTGGTTGTTTTCTGTAAACCTAATATTTGCTATCCAGTTTTCGATCATAATTCAATGAAAGCGACTATTACTCTAGCCGACTTATGCTGATTACAAAATTGCATTCTTGTATTTTTATAAAAAGAGCTATATGCTATTACCCTTGTCGTCTTATGCTGACAATACTAGATTGCAGAATTTATATAGAAAGAACTCTATGCTGATTGTAATCAGTGGCGGCACTTCCATACAAGCCCAAAAGCCGGGCTTGCCTTACAAATATAACAACGATCAAAAATCAAAGGTCACGATCATGAACTATTTCAATTCGCGCTCTCATTAAAATTTTCAAATAATGCAACAGCAGCGTAGTACCGAATTTGATCGCGCTCCGCCGCCGCACGACGGGCAGCACTGCTGCGCGCTGAGACGACCCGAACTCGCTTGAGACACGGCTAGTCATCCCGCTCGCACGCGGTGGCTTGCAGGGGGGCTTCTATCTTAACCGGTATATCTCTTTCTTACGCATTAGAACTGCCTTATAATGAGATATAACTATTCATAGGTTCATATAGCAAATAGTACGAGACTTTAAGCCCTGCTTGCGTCTGAAGTTGTACCCGAGTCGAGTAAAATGCAAAATTCGCGCATGCGCGTGTTGAGCCGCGTTGACGGCCGACTTCACTTCTATTTATTTGCTTGCTTACTTACTTCAATAATTGTACTTGTTTTGTTTGTTGTGAATTGTGAATTGTTTTGTTTGAGTCAACTGCGGTCACTAAGTATTTTGTTTGTTGTGTTGTTCAATTGGATTGGCAATGGAGGAAGTATTCCCTTGTGAATCTTGTGATTGTGATTATTTAAACTGTACAAAAATTTTGCTTGGCGAGTGAAAGGTAAACTCTTTAAGCTTTGCTGATAAAACATCAGATTTTCAGTACCTATTTCTCATTTCTCGCATAAGTAAAAGACGGTTTAATGTTTAATACCTAGATCAGTGTAAAAAACACAATATTGCTGCTGTTGTAGTGTAGGTATATTATTATCGAATGACAAAAAGTTTGGAATATACCTATCTGATTATGAAAAATCAAATAACTTAGCTGACACGATTAAAAGGCATAAGAATTTTATTTGCAAGAAGACACAAACGATTTTAGTAATTTTGGTAAAAAGCGAATTGAGACATTTATCCGCAACAACTTTAAAAACTACAAAATAATATCTCTCGGCTTGCCCTATCCTGAAACCCTAGGCACGCCACTGATTGTAATAAGTAAAACACTCATTTTAATTGAAGGTTATAAAAAAAAACACTGCAAAAACGTCCAAACATGGCATAGAACGAAAAACAAAAATTGCTGAAAGCGACTATCTGCCTAGTCGTTTTACACAGATTAAATGAATGTGCTCACTTGAGGCTTTGTTTATAGTATAATCCGACTCGTTGACCGATAGTAGATCAGTTCTTCAGATTAAAAATAGTCTTTTAACTGGCAAAATAGACTAAATCAAGTACTTCTTCTTTCTGCATAACTATGGTCAATTATCTATAAAATAGTTACTTCCTTACCTCTGTCCCGATCTCTATTGTTATTCCTGGAGTCCCTATTTCTTTGTCCTCCTTCCTGACCCTGTCTCGTCGCTGCATCGTCCTCAATCACCTGCACCTCTGTTGACTCAACGCTAGGATCCTGCACCTCTGGTTGCGGCTGCATTCCCTCTGGCATCACTGGTCCAATTTGAGGCTGAGGCATTGGAACCATGTTATTAGGCATATCTATCATGTTTTGCAGCATCGGCGGAGGTAACAGAGGCGGATGCATCATGTTTTGCATCATTGGGTTCATTGGAGGCATGCCCATTATGGATGGAGGCATTCCATATTGCTCGTTACCCCACGCATTCATTTTTAGTCGAATCGAGCAATTAACACTCGATATTTTACCCTTGTTAGTAAACGATGGAGTAATGATAATGAAACCCACACGCTGCGTAGATATAGTGCAACAAAGACGTACGTAACAATCTAATTATTTATTATTAAGGTACATTGCGAAACAACAAAGACGACATAAACCACAGACAACACAACACATGAACACAGACAGATATAGTTAGTTAGATACAACTCTCTCTCAGTCACTTCATTAAAGGCTATGTTAAAGGGGTGATAGACGGCCGAGTAAGTACGCCGTAATTGGGCATTTTCACGAAAAATTGTACCCAACTAATGACTGAAATTAAGGAACTTTAACTTTGTCAGTTTTGTGGCGAAAATTAGCTATACATTGACGGCCGCCAAAATGCCCAAGTACGGCGTACTTACTCGCCCGCCTATCACCCCTAATACCCCTATTATATGGCTATAGCAACACCAATTCATACTGTCAAACCTTGTCAAAGTGTCAAACCAAGTTTTTTTTTAATTTATTCAGATCTAGCGCGAGAGTGTGTGTAATGCTTTGACTAGAAACTAGTTTCTTTAATCATTGGTGTAATGTGTGTATGGCGAGTCGCAAGGCAGTCACTTATAGCTTTCGTCGTAATTAATAAAATAAAATAATTAACTTGAAAGATGGCGAAATGGTGGAATATCCTATTGGTTGTGACGTTATTAAGTTTATTGTTCATCGCAATTCCAATTTCATATTCGGGAGGCAGAAGCCAACAACAGTTAAAGTTAATGTTCGACGACTACATTGAAAAGTTTAATAAAACTTATAAAAACCGACCTGACGAGTACAGTACCAGGTTACAACATTTTACCGTAAGTTTGAGTGGTAATTAATTTCCCAGTCCTTAAAGATAGTATTATTTGGGAAAACAAATATCGTCTTTCAAAAAGTTTTGTTTCAATTAATTAAATTGCACATAGATTCCTATTTCATTTAAAACTCGTAATAAAGTCCGCTTCGTTTTTATGATTAGTGGTTGACACTATACGAGATTAACTAGCGGCCTTGTTATGCACGCATCATTGCACACGACGTATCATTTGTTTTTTTAGTCGTATCAGTTCACATTCTACAAAATTTATTGTAAAACATTCGTAAACATCTGTATAACATATTCCTGTGTTTTTGAGTCCAGGAACTTGCGATATCGCCTTTGATCATTGTAATTGATACTAAATGATGCACCCAAATTCTGGAGTCCTAGTGAATAAGTCGACTTAACTTGCTTTAAAAAAGGGTATATGTATACATAAACAGAGTATACCCTTAAACCCTTAAACCCTTTTTCATTAGCTCAAGTGAATAGAAAATAATGTCAGAATGAAATAGGACATCCCAACATAGTTTAATTTGTATATTGTTATGTGATTTTGTCCTGGTCTCATATTAAATATGATGTTATTTTATATTTTAGGCATCTCTAGAAGAAATAGACCGGCTCAACGGTTTGTCGAGAGGCTCAGATGCTCATAAAGCAAGATATGGCTTGACAAAGTTGTCTGACATGTCCCAAGCTGAATACAAGGAGGTTCATCTCTCTGATGAGCAGCTTAAAAAGTCTCCACAAGCATATAATAGAACATGGAGTATGTACAAGGAACAGAGAAGGCATGAGCATTTGAAGCAAATTGGACCTGCATATAGTATAAGAAAGAAGAGAGCTACTGCAAATGTACCATTGACAATTGACTGGTAAGTGATAGACTTGACTCTAAGGCTGCTCCCTTACTTGTTGTTGCAATATCTGGCAAAATCTGAAATTACTAGCAAAGAGGCATGCTATCTTATTCCACAGGTTTCGCAACGCATTTGGAGTCTTAGGAATGCAGTCTTAAGATTTCAAACATTTATGGTTCTCAGATCCCACTTACCTTCAGGACACCTGTGATGTCTCCATACCATATAAAAAGTAGAACGTAAACCACTTTTGCTGCGGTCTCTTGCCCTGAAAACCCTAACTGTTTTAACAAAAAAATTCATCCTTGCTGTCAGAATAGGGAATATGCATGTTTTTTTTTACAGCTTCAATAAAAGCTGATTCATCTAACAAACAGATGTGAAAAAAATATTTTGAATAGCTATAAAAATAACCAAGATATAAGCCAACAAAGATTTGTTCCTATTTTTTTCTAGTAAAACAGAATTTTACATAGAGTTTATGTGGCCTAACTGCACAATGACGTCACCGGTGCACTTCGGATCTCTCTGTCTAATTAGTAGTTTAAAATTTCACTTTTGGTAATCTCTTTTACGGTATTTTCATATTTTGTTGAGATAATGCGATTGAAAAAATCCATGCATATTCCCTAATCACTAGTACTTACTGTTGTTTTTTAGTCTGATAATCTTTATTATATTAATTGTTTACCAACTTCAGTATTGTCCTAAAATAATGTGGTCATTTTACTTGTTATAAACAAATGTTGAGTGTTGTTATATAAAACCAAGGCTGTGGTTTCACAGTGGCACACATTCACAGACAACTTGATCTTGATTCTTAAGCGCAAAACACACAGTAGGCCGGTGCGGATCGTGCGCCGAGCGGGTCAGAAATTCGGCGGGTGTTTTAACATGGATTTATATGGACGCATTCACACACGCGGCAGGCGCGGGTCGGGACCCTCGCGGGAGCCGCGCCCGCCGCCCGCCACTACAGACATTTCGCTTGTGGGGCGGGTCCGTCGCGGGCGTCCTTGGTCGTAAGTCGTAATACACGCATTCTCCGATAGGCATTCTGACAGAGCGCTTGCGCGGGACGTGCGCCGGCGCGTGTGGCGCGGTTCGTCGCTCTGTGTGAACACGACCACCCGCGCGGCTCCCGCGATGAAAACGACATGCTCCGCGCCCGACCCGCACCCGCTGTGTGTTTTGCGCTTAATTCATGTTTCAAACTACTACCAAATAAGGTACTAGAAGTGCTTAAGCACTTCTATTTATCCAACTTTGCAGGGTAATATTTTTTGAAGAGTCATTCAACTAGTAAAAAACCTACGGCTTGCTCACGTACCTATTGATGTAAGCAAACAATCAGACATGGGAAGTGCTTCATCAGGATTAAGGGAAGCGGTATCGCAGGCGGCGACCATCGGACTAGTGTTGATAAACGTCACAATTTCTGCGGGACGGCACAATTTTCAGGGGTTACGAACATGTACCGATTTACCCTTGATCGGGACGCCAATTGTCCCGAGTTTCAGCACATCGCCAGAATGTTCGTATAGTTATAAGATAATAATTTGTAAGAACCAAGAAGGCCAAAAACGGTTTGTCACAATTGGCATTGCAATAGGGCTGTAATTCGCGCGATTATCAGGATTAAGAAGTTATAAATTATCAACTATTGAATCAAAAATCATCGTTAAAGATCGTAGGGTTTCGAAGATTCAACCAACAACATGCGAAAAATGTGTCATGTTTGAAAAATAAAACTATCGAAGATTTGGTTTCGAATCGTGTTTTTACGTTGAACAGTCTCAAGGAAATACGATCAAGTTTAATATATCCAAAGAACAGATACAAAGGCGTTATAAATGGTTATTAAGATCCAGATCGCGGCACACTACCGACTTTATCACATGTGGTCTGTGAATGAGTAAGCGATAGTTGTGTCCTTTAAATATTAATATGTCGCATATCATCCACTAACTACAGGCCAAGTCAGGTCAGAATGAAAGTGCCAAGGGTTCGAATTCCTACCATTCCCTCGTGTAATACGAGAGTTCCGTCTTGAGAATTACATTTTCCTAAAATTAAAGTCCTTGATTAACAGTATGATCAAATCCTTGTGGGTACTTTTATATATCTGGAATTATTAACAACACTATATAACAACGACAATTTATCTCAGAAAAAACGCATTAAATAAACTACCTACAAGCATTTAATTGAGATACTTCCGTAATTGATATTTAATTGAATAATGATTACTCATTAGTTTGAATCGTAAAATGGTGCAATCCATTTGATAAGTTATGCAATTTACTATGAATCCAAACGAAGAAAGCAAATAGTTGGGTTGCATATAACATTATGCTGATAAAGGCTAAATGGAGCGCTTGTCAAATAAAGAACAAGATAACTTATTCAATGAACTCTGTGTACTGACATATGAAGGACACGACTGAATATAACTATAACAACAAAATTATGGGTTACAAATGGGGTTTGTAAAAAAAAAACTATAATAATCAGTCCATTCATAGTGTACGTACGAGTTTGTGTACGAAATATACCGTCAAATAACTACGCCATCTTTGCATAATAAGATAACAAGAACCTAATGATTAACTAGAGTAAATAGCCTCAGTCAGTAGGCTTTTGTCCCAATTGTCCCATGGCTTACCTACTATCTCAACAAAATGGCCGACTTTTACTGACGTGTGGTGACTGAACATTTCACGCCGATGATTAAAATACGATAGCCCCCTCCACTTGTTAACGAGGTCACTGAGGGACTCAGTTTTCATTATGACTTAGGGCGCGTTCATATAGAACGTCCGTTTGACAAAATTCGTTTTAACGCATCTTTTCACCTTGTAATCTTCTTTTTTACTGGATCCAGAATACTGTTTTGGGTGTGAACTCGCTCGTACAACTATATACGCCATCAAGATCCGATAAAACAGATCCTGTAAAAACGGATGTTCTATGTGAACGCGCCCTTACCAATCTTAAGTGGGATTTACAATCTACACACTGGTCTCGGATATTTTGTACTTTTAAAAATTACAGGTATTCCAGCCTAAGCCCAGTTGGACAAACGTATATTAAATTTAATGTTGCCTAAATCTGCCTAAGAGCTAGCTAGCTAAATAGCGTCTGCGTAGAACTTGGAATAGAAGTCGTTTATTGCTAGTAAAAAGTGCCCTATGTCCTTCCTCTGGGATCAAGCTATCTCCGTACCAAATTGCATCGAAATCGGTTCAGCGGTTTAAGGCCCAGCCCCACCGGTTGCGTGACGTACACGTGCGCGTTCGCTTTCCACTGCGTTGTATTTGTATAGTATGAATTCTCATTACGACATGTCACTATACAACGCAGTGGAAAGCGAACGCGCACGTGCACGTGTACGTCACGCAACCGGTGGGGCTGGGCCTTTAGCCTTGAAAGCGTAACAGACAGACAGAGTTACTTTATCATTTGTAATATTAGTATGGATTGTATGGCGTACGTAATCGTCAAATATTCGTAATATATCGTCGTAATATTCAAATCACGGAAAGATCGAGTTACTTTGATAATAAAATGCATAGGAATTAGGAATGTTTTTTTTCTTACCCGATGTCCGAAGAATCTGTCCGCGGTTTGAATCTTGGTAACGGGTATTAGACGATTACGTTAGCCATACTAACCTATTTTAGTTAAAGTATGCTTTATCACTTTCTGTCAAATTCAAATGTCCCAATGAATGATAAGGCCAAAGCATATTTTAAGCATACTTTAGCTATTGCGCGTTAATAAATAACATTGGACTAAATGCCCAAAATGTGGTAAACATGTCTAATGCCACCTTCAAAATAATTTGTAGCGGAAACTTTAGATAGCTAAATATTTACCTAATAGTACAGTCACGAACTTTAATTTGGGACCCACCTTAGGTCCAAAGTCATTCTGACATTCTACAACAATAAGGTTGAGTCTCCTATAAGTTACAAATGATTTGGCATCTCTAATGACATTGACGACTTCAAGCATATTTCGGGGTCACAAATTAACGATCGCTATAGTACAGTGCAACCATTTTCTTAATAGCGATCGGCTATAATCGCTTTTCTATGACACGCGAGTGACAAATTATATAGTGTCAGTTGCAAGTGCAAGCGTGATAGCGATAGCCAGCCGAAAGCTATCAAGAAGCTACGAATACTGTAATGCTGTCGATATACCTACTACGAAACATCTCGAAATTATTTGGAATAGAGTATAGTTACCCTTTAGTTATTACAATAACTTAAACTATAGTGTACACCTACCAGCAATAACATATTATTCAACATTGGGCTCAAAAATATCTGACACGCTCTCATACCTGTCATAATAGAGACGTGGCAGATATTATATTAATAGGTATAATATATTATTGCTGGTGACTGTACAGGTAGGTCTATTTATTTGGAGCTGCTTTGTTTTTGATCGTAGGTATTTATCAGTCATAAGTATTACGTGGTACAGTCCAGTTCATAAATATGTATTACTTACATACACTTTAGTACCTTGTCTATTTAATGTCATGTTTAAATTGCCATGCATGAATTGTCACAGCGATGAAAGTGACAAGGTACTAAAGAGTACACATATTTACCAATGAACTCGACTGTACAGTGTTGTTTTATTTTAATGGTACATCTCGCATACTAGTTTCCATAAAAACCAAACTGGTTTGGGCGACTCGCGTCTATTCCAATGCGTTCTGTTTGAATTTGATTAAATTAATGATGTTGCTCGAATAGGAAATAGGAAACTAAACAGTCAAACTTGTTCTTAAATTAGAGTTAGAGGTCGAGATTGATGGCCTTGTGTCAGCTTTCATATTCTAGTGCCTATGGTGTAGGTAGTGAGAAACCATATCATTAAATAATATAAAACAAAGTAGCTTCCTGCTGTCTGCCCTTTTGTATGTACGCTTAGATCTTTCAAACTACGCAACGGATTTGAATGCGGTTTTCGTCAAGTGATAGGGTTATTCAAGAGGAAAGTTGTTTTCAAGTCAATTCTGGATTATGTACAAGTTTTACAGAAACCTCACATAAACCGAAGCGAAGGGATGGCGGGTCGCTAGTTGATGTTATGGTTCCAACTGTCTCACGCAAATATAACTAGTATCAAACTAAGCTCAGCTTGTATGAATACTATACAACGACAAACATACACATATTTTACACAAGAAAACATCCAAGATTTAGAAACAAATACTCTCGCCTATCGCAAAAATATTACTCCTCACTGGAGATCGAACCCGGGACCTTTTGCTTCGTAAGCAGGCTCAGGTTATCCGTGTCGTCGAACGTGTGTGTAAAAATGTAAAGTGGATGATTTCCTCTTCAATTTCAGGACGACGAAAGGCGTCATAGGGCCAGTGCGCAGTCAGGGGCTGTGTGGCGCGTGTTGGGCGTTTAGCACCATTGGCACCATTGAAGCGATGGCCGCTATCAAGACTGGCAAGTTCGTGTCGCTTAGTGTTCAAGTAAGGCTTTGCCTTTATAGTTCATTTCATATACCAAGGCCCGATTCCACTTGAGACGGTCATTTTTAATGACTCATTAAGCGTAAACAATAGGATTAGTGATAACAAAAGATCGTTGAAATAAGTTGAAGTGCTCAGGTAGTATCGCAATTAGTCAACAATAGCTAAACATTGTTAAGGCTCAAGTGGATCGGGCCATGGTATTTGAAATGAACTATGGTATTTGACATTGTAGAACTATTTAGGTCTATCGTCTGCTCGCGACTTGGTCCGTGTAGGATTCGTTTAACCTTTATCCCACGGGAATATGTATTTTACTGCAAAAATATGTGAAGAGATAGAGAGATACACACAGAGTAAAAGCAATCCTTGTGACATTCCTACCACACACAGTTTGTTGATTTATACCGGTAGGCATTGTCAATAGCGGATATTCGTTCTAGTCGTGTGCATCATAATGATATAGGTGAGGCCGAGTCAAACGGTCAAGCAATTGGACAGTAATGGAGTGACATTAGTCCAATCATGGACCATTATAGAGTTGTGGAGGTATCTCATACATATCGTAGTTGAATTTAGGATAACTTTTATATTTCAACATCGGCTACCAAGAGTGGCGCCTCGGTCACACTTACGTGTGCTTATTAAGAAGAAATGTACAGCCGGTGAATTAAGTGCACTGCCAACTGCCACAATAAGGTTGAAGTTCGTTTGCTTGTTTAAAAAAATAGGGTCGATGAATTGAGGTGTCTGTTTTTATTTAATAGTTAATGTGTCTGAAAGATACAGTGGTGGTACAACTTTAGTGCAGGGTCCCTCCGGTTCCTTATCACCAAGTCTTATCCATTAGCCTTTCGCTAAGCAGCACTGTCCGTGTTGTGTTCTGGTGTGGGGGTCGGACAACTAGTGACATGATAGCATAGGGGCATTCCACTTTCCTTGAGGTTGGCAACGCCTTAACAGTCTTATATTGCAAATTTCTATTGGATTGCTTGTACGCCTTATCTATACAATATTAAATAAACATTTGAAACGACGTTAAAATAGAGATAGCTTGAAGTCAAAAGTTTAAATTTTCTAATTTTAGGAGGCAATCGACTGCGCATCGCTCGGGAACGCGGGTTGCGCGGGTGGCGACATCTGCTTGCTGTTGGACTGGCTAGTCATCACCAAATCAGCTGTGCAGACGAGCAGCGAGTACCCGCTACGGCTGGTAGATGGCGCTTGCCGTCTCACGAAGAACGCGACCGGCGTGCGAGTCAGAACGTTCACTTGTGATAAGTAAGTTTTAGGACCGTAATAGACAAAAAAAAACCCGACAAAGTGAGAACCTCCTCCATTTTTGAAGTCGGTTTACTATCCTAGTTTGACTTTAAGTAGTGTTTCCAGTTAGAGCATTCGCGTGTAATGAGCATTCGGCTCGAACATCGAGTGGTGTGTAAGCATTGTTACGCTCGGCTCAACGTCCATACCACTCGAATATTCACGCGAATTCTCTCAGTGGGGACGCTCCTTTTGACGAATTACCACTTAAATGGGGACATATCCCTAAAACTAAACAGGGTCATTACATTGTCTTAACCTTTATTGTTAACGTTATGATAGCCCTTATTAACTTGACACTCAAGGCGACCACGAACACGAACGGTGTCATAAACAATACGATTGCATTAGGGGTGAAACAAAGTAAAATAGAGGCCCGAAACAGAACAGAAGAAAACATTTATTTTATTTTTAACATACTTAAAAAAAAAAAGATGTTATACGTTCCATTATTATTATTTTATACTTTTTAGTGATCATAATATGCTGCTATGTACTTCCACTTCTCTATCCAAAATTATTGGTGTTATACCCTTGAAATTGGTACCGTTGAGAAGTTACGATGGCCATCTGTGGTCTTTATCATCAGTTTCATTTCACATAATATATAATATAAAAAAAAAAGAATTTTCAGAATCGAGCCACAATTGACGAAGAAATCGGTGAACATACCAAAAAAAAAATCAATCAGGAGAACATAGAACGTCCTTTTTTGTAACCGGTTAAAAATAAATTCAGTGATTTCTACACAAATGAGATTTATTATGCATAAGGTTAATGTTAGAACGACATTATTTGTAGTTTCGTGGGCGCAGAGGATAAAATCCTAGAAGCGCTGGCGACGCACGGGCCGGTGGCCGTGGCGGTGAACGCGCTGAGCTGGCAGAACTACCTCGGCGGCGTCATTCAGTACCACTGCAGGTCAGTCAATTGGCTGCTTAACACCACAGAATAAGAACATATAGCATAGAAACCGGACTATAAGACGTACTTTGCGTCAGCTATCTTTCTCTAGTTTTTAGATTACGTATTACATGAGAAAAAATGAAGCAAAGAGTAGGCTGTATTTTCTTCTTCTTGTCCTTCCTGTAGGAAGGATTTGTCGTTCCTTGTCTATAGGTCCAAATACTATAGGTGCTTATAGGTCCAAATCACGCCTTACTTGTGAAGATGTACCAAATAACGAAAGAACAGCTATAGATTCATCTCTTTCCAACTCACTATGAAAACCATAAGTAAAAAGAAGTGAACCATAATGTATTTTCTGCTTATTTAGTACGGTTTCTATGCCTTTAGTCTTTATTCTGTGCTTAACACTACGCCGAGCGTCCAATGGCGCCCTCATTAGTGTTATTGTGTTTTCTAATAAACCAAGGTCCTGGAATACAAATGAATAGCATAGCATAAATGGCAAAGATTAATAACCTTTAACCTTCGCGTAGTCAACTTAACGGAAAAAGGTGGGCACTTTTTTCCGTCAAGTAATTTCACATAGTTCGATTGTTATTCATTTATATCAAACACTCTATAAATTGTGTATTCATTTTTACAACAAAAAATATCTTTAGATTTCAAGACACTTTAGATAATTAAAAAACACATTGGACCCGATTCTACGTGCACAGTGCTTAAATAGCCTAAAACTAAATTGTCTAATTTTTAGACTTAGTTTAGACGGCAGATTTAACAAGTGCTATTCCAGAATGTCAATATAATATTGAATAGACCGCGTAAAATAAGAAGCGTCAGATTCAAATTAGCGCTGTCATTTGATTATGACAGCTGCTCATAGAATAGCAAAGTGTTTTAGCGCCACCTAAATAAAATTAGGAAGTTTAGAGGCCACTGTAGAATCGGGTCCATTAATAGTAATGAGGGCGCCACTGGACGCTCCGCGTAGTCTTTACACGTTTATAGTCATACAAAAGGTTTCGGTCGCTACAATAGTCCTCGTACGATGATTTCTCACCTACTCTTGTTTCTATTGCTATGGTTTTTTTTATATCTCCTGGAGAACCTGTACGCTAGTTTATAGCGTACAGGTTACCAGATAGTTAGTGAGCTCTGTCTGAGGCCCTTAAACTGAGAACTGAGGTAGAATTAAAATATTTACTGACACACGTCTTAACAGATATCCTACTAATATTAAAAATCCGAAAGCTCGTGTGTTTGTTTGCCTCGTTGCAACGGCTGGATGGATTTAGATGAAATGTGAAATGGAGATAGCTTATACCCTGGATTAACACAGGCTACATTTCGCCCTAGACAATTTTATAATTCACGAGGGAATAACGATAATCGAAATCTACGCGGACGAAGTCGCCGGCAGAAGCTAGTAATAAAATATGATAGTGTGTAGTGGTGCAATTTTTAACATGGTGAATAGGTAAATCTTATTGCTACATAGCGGTCTCTTCCATACAACAAAGATCAAAAGATGTCAATAAATGGTTTATGGTAATTAATAGTTCGTTCGTTCGTGAACGTTACGTTCTTATAAAAAGTTTTACCGTAACTATTTTTTTTCTAGCGGTGCCACTACAGATCTGAATCACGCAGTGGAACTAGTCGGCTATGACCTGACCGCCGAGGTCCCCTACTACTTGGTCAAGAACTCGTGGGGTTCGGATTATGGTAACGGCGGCTTCCTTAAGCTGGCGATCGGCAGCAACATGTGCGGCTTAGCCAACGAGGTTGCCAGTGTCGACGTTATATAGCCATAAAGTGTTGCCATTGCTATTTGATGTTATTTATGCTAAAATAATGCGAAGTTAATTCAGATTGACTTGACCAAGAATACGTGCTAAGTTTTATACATGTTTTTGTATTGTTTTATAAATATTTTTGTATTTTTTTGTACAAAATTTTGTATTCAATTAAATTTTAAATAAGGGCATTTTCAACCCTCGGCTTAGGAGGTGAAAACTTGTCTTTAAAAATTAAGGCAGCTATACAATTTTGGCGGTGTATACGGGTCGAGTACAAAGAGATGTACTCACTGTTGAACCTTATTACAATGCAATAAGGTGAAAAACTGGATACATCTCTTTGTAGTCGACTGCACCATAATGTTTTGTTACCTACCAATTTTTACCGTTATTTTAAAATGAAATAAGAATCATTCATTCCAGAAGAATACACAAGAAAATGACGTAAGAAACGAAGGAAAGAAGGATTCAAACCACTTTTTTGGCATTTTTAAGGGTTGTTTTCAAAGTTTGTAACAAAGTCTACAAGTTTTTTGCCAACTTGGTGGTTGGATTAAATTACTTTTTGGTATTCGAGAAATGGACTTCAATTTCTTTAAAGGGTGATATGATTGTACCTCAATTATTATTAGTGTTTATTATTAGTATTAAGTTTAGTGTCGTATTATATAAAATTGCGAATATTTTTATAGTGCCTTTAAGTTAAAACTAGAAGTCTAAGTTTAAAGAAGTACATTTCGTGCCAATAGTGTGTTTATCTTGCCGTGTTATTATAAGATAATTCAAATTTGATATACATAATGTGTTTAATGTATATAAAATAAATGTTTAAAAAAACAAAAAACCGCCTTCAAAAAGCAAAAAATAACTTCTTTAAAATGGTAGGTAAATAGGTCAGTCGAACTGAAGTCTGCTTTTGGTTAAAATATTGTTGGACGCCGACTTCAGTTGGACTGACCTATTTACCTACCATTTTAAAGAAGTTATTTTTTGCTTTTTGAAGGCGGTTTTTTGTTTTTTTAAACATTTATTTTATTTTATACTTTTTAGTGATCCTATTTATGCTGTTACGTAGCTCCACTTCTAAATATTAATAAGAAACTATAGAACATTTCAAGCTCGCCGCAGACAACGCCGCGGGAATGTCATAGTCATATTTAAACCTAAATGTGCTTCGTCATAGTCGCTCAACTTCCTTTATCGAAATATCTTATCGCCACCCTTGAAATAGGTACCGTTAAGGAGTTCCGGTGGCCATCTGTGGTCTTCATCATCAGTTCCACTTCACCATATAGTACTTTTCAAAAGCAAATGCATGAGTTACAGTGAAAAATACCAAAATCGCTATAGGTGTGCCTATAATATTTGACGAGTTCTCTTGATTTCTCCATGATCCCATCATCAGATCCTGACGTGGTGACAATGGGACCAACTAGAAAGTATACCCATTCGAACAACGAAAAATTTTTTCAAATCGGTCCAGTGGTCTTCGAGTAATCGGGGAACATACATAAAAAAAAAAACCCGACGAATTGAGAACCTCCTCCTTTTTTTTAAGTCTGTTAAAAATATACAAATGTATTGATATGGGCAACTATATAGATATAAGTGGGAATGTGAGTGTTGAATTGAAAGATACACTGTTTTTTTAACTGGGGAACTGAAATTTTGTAACCATAGGAGAAACAGGGAAACTGTTTTGGGAACCGTTAGGTATTTTTTGTAAAAAAATATTTTGGCATTGTACATTTTTAGCCAAGTGTCAATAGTTCATGAAATAATATAAAATTGATGTGTTTTAAGGTGACGTGTTTCATGTAAATTTCATTTCATTGTATGGGACCAAAAAAATTGGGTCAGCAGATGTTGGTCAAATATTATAGTGTATTATACATTTGTATTGATATTTTTTTTGTACAGATCGACTCAGCTTAAGAGGCCGTATACGAAATTTTGCCGATTTCGCTGATTTACGTGATTTTACAGTTGAAATACTGTATTTCTACAAGTTTTAATGCACAACACGAAAGATAATTTCTAATTTTAACGAATGTATGAGCTACTTTTTTTATTTTATTATTTTATTTTGTATAATCGACCTGACACCGGCGACTGTTTTGTGAATTTTGCTGGAAGATGTTTAGAATGTCACATATTCATTAATCGTTTTGACGTCTTAACGGTATGAAAAATTTACAATGTATTGCTGTGAAAGTCATCTAAAAAATTTATGAATTACTTTTTACCACTTTCATATAAATTCTCGAGTAAAAACAATAATAAACCTGGTAATTTTTTATAGAAAACGGGCAAAAAATATTTTTGAATTCGGCTACTCAGAAGTCTCGTTCATAAAATTAAAACAACAGAAATAAACTTTAGTTCAAAATCAATCCATTACCTAAAAATAATATCCAGAAAGTTCAAAAGAATTGGCAATAAATAATGTTTTAAAACAACCGAAATCTCGCATTATAATACTCAACAAAAATAAAAAAGTGGCTCATTTATTCGAACTCATTTATTCGATCATAACTAAAATGACATTTAATGTTGAGCATTAAAACTTATAGAAAAGCAGTATTTTAACTGTAAAATCACAAAAATTTCATTGTATGGAAGTACAAAATTCGGGACAACAGGAGTTAGTAAAGGACCATGACCATTTTTGCCCTCACTTAATTTAGCATGTCCATCAAATCCATTAATTAAGCATTCTTAATTATTTTGAATTCGATTTTAGATATTAGTCTAAGACTAATTGAAGCTGTAGTTTATTATTTTATGATAAAAGAGTTATATACATTTCCGGTGCAGAATGAATATGACGCATGATGACAAGCCATTGAGTTAAATAATACTCTACACCTACGTCAAAGAGGTCTTATGGCGGGTCTCCATAGACGCTTTGGCCTAAGAAAAAATTGTGACGGATAATTATAAAATTGGGTTTATTTGATGAAGAAAAATATTTAAAACAACGCTGTGGTGCTCGTTTTTCTGAAAAACTTGTCAAAAAAAATATTCGTAAAAACACGTTACTCGCAAGATCGTCTTATTTACAAAGTATCTCAATATATGGCTCTTTCAGAGTACTTTACGATAAGAGATTATATCATCACTGGATATAAAATAAAATAAATTACTTTGAATCCGAACGCGACTTGCAAAATATTTTTTCAATTTAATAAAATGTATAATCGACTCATCGTTAGACTACTACTCTTTATGAATATCTTATAGAAAAGCCACTGGCGAACGCGATGCAGTCTTACACGTATTAGGTTAAACTGTCCAGTAAATCATTAAGGCTAAGGCCGCACAGATAGGAGGCTTGCTTAGCGCCTAGCCGCGCCTAGAGCCTAGCGTGTTACTTTTGTTCGTGGTCGACTAGCGAGGCGCCAAGCGCGCAGTGCGGCCGGTTGCAAAGATTCTAGTACATTTGTTTCACGCTAGGCTCTAGGCGCTAAGCAAGCCTCCTATGCGGCCTTAGCCTTAGGTATACAGCTCCAAAGCGTGCTCGTCTTACGCATGCTTATAATCATACTTTTTATGTGCTTATAATGAGCATGTGTAACATGTACCTTAGGCCGCTGGCCGCACCATGGATGCAGCAGGGCATAGGCGGGGACAGCAACAACAAGCCATATCCTATAAATGGTGTGATGAGGGCGCCATTGTATCATGCCGGTCGCGCGACCCACTGTTTAGTATGAATTTATACTTATGAAGCGCTGGCCAACCCATGAGATCGCAACGTCTCGCGCGACCGGCAACTCTATTCTATGCCGTAAAACAATATTACTTTTGACGTGTTATCGTACTGTTTTTAACTCGGCCGCTTTTAACGTCAATTAAGAGTTCCTAAAGTTGATATGCTACGATAGACGATACGATAACATGTAAAAACCAATATGTATTACCACGGAGAATCGCGGCATAGGTCGCTTGCGTTGGTCAGCACTCCATTTAATTATTTTTTGTTGCGGTCGCCAACATCAGAATCATACCTTAAGACTTGAGCATTTACTCGAGCATTTAGGCTTTTCCCAGTAGTCTTACCGAGTAGTTTTACTAGTTGAACTACTGGGAATTTCCTTCCCAATAGACTTACTGAAAGGTGAGGTCTGTTTTTACTTTTATATAAGGCCCGAAGGGCCAAAACCACCCAGAAACAGGTACCTCACCGTCGACCCCGTAGCAGAATGCGTTCAGATAATAAAGTAAAGTGTAAGTGTTTCTCTTTTGCAGTCAGTGGGTTAAGTAGTAAATCTATAGGTAAGGAAATTCCATGTAGTTGGACTGGTAGGACTACTCGATAAGACTACTGGGAAAAGCCGGAGCATTTTAGGGAATGTGCTCAAGTCTATCAGCACCAATAAGGTCCACCTGAGTGGCGCGCTGCAGTGGCCACATAAAAAGCTAATAGTTCGGCAAAAAAAGAGTTTGAATGGCGACAGGTGGAATTATGCAATATTGCTATAAGGCACAAAATGTCAGGGCCTCTAGGCGGTAAAAACGATATCGTATTTGACCAGGGCCTCTATTCTAGGCAGTAAAATCCAAATCGTATTTGACCTGTTATGGTATTGTTTATACATAATATAACTCGGCCGCCATTACTGTCAAGCAAAGAGGAGCTATCAAAACGTTAACAATACGATAATAGGTCAAAGACGATAATGGTTTTCACCGCCTAGAATACCCATTGCGTCCACCAGGATCCCCTAGCCTAATCCCCCAGTAAACCTGGTGAACTAATTCAATAGAGTCGACGGAGATCCGCTTATCTCCTGTTTCCGGGTGTTTTGGCCCTTCGGGCCAGCCGAAGAACTAACATAACCTTACCTCATATTTTAACGTTAGGGCATTCTGGTGGACTGTACTAGTATACCGGCCCAGGGCCTCTAAATCGGTAAAACCATATTGTCTTTGACGTGCTATGGTATCGTTAATAACTTGGCTGCCATTATTATCAAGTATTGAGCTATAGTAATGTTGACGATACGATAACATGTCAAAAGCTATATTGTTTCACCGTGTTGAATAGAGGCCCAGATGTTATGTCATGCTCCTTGGACACTCCACTGTATGTTTTGTAATTTTTTACATACTTAAAAAGAAATGTGCATTGCGTCTCACATTTTTTTAGGAAAACTGTGAGACGCAAATATACATTGGAGAAAGATCTTGGACAAGTGGAATACCACCCTTACCTAGGCACAACGTAAGACGTATTTGATGATACAGACGTATTTGATATTAAGAGCGAGTGGGGAGAACAAAACCGAAGCAGGTGTATTCTCACTAGAAGTAGTTACTACTGCCAGTTTTTGTGCGATTCCTACCGCTGAAGATGTGGAACTAAGTATTGACCAATTAGAAGGGGTTTCTCCCGATCGCCCGATCGTTCTACCGACCAATGGACCCAGCCTTTTTTCTTCTTCGCCATACTAAATGCCTGTTCCTCTATTGTAGGCGGTAAAATCCAAATCGTATTTATCCTGTTACGGTATTGTTTTTAAGTCGGCCGCCATTTCTGTCAATAAAATGAAGAGCTATCAAACCGTTGACAATACGATAACAGATCTAAAACGATATTGTTTTTGCCGTGTTGAATAGAGGCCGTGGCCACGTCATCATCACGGCACGGTATCGTCAACGTGAAACGGCGCGGCGCCGTAGAAAGGCACGTTGCTGCGTCGTGTAGATACACGGTGCCGTGTAACAACAGCTTCAAGTTATTTTTTAATCTCTACGCGCAGGACATTCAACTCAATAGCTGAGTAATTCCATGTATTCAATGTACGGGAAAATCAAACAATTTAATAAAGTTTTAAACCTTGTGTGACGTGATACATTCGGGTGTCGTATTTAAAGTTCACTACTCTCCCACCCCCTCCCCCTAATGCTTCACCCCCCCCCCGTGAAATGTACCCTCGTTAACGTTTTTTTTACTTTTTGGGATAACTATAATAATAAAAGATACGAAAAAAGTGTCAAGGACAAACATGTTCCTTATTAAATTCTAAAAAGGAAAGGCTACATGTATTTTTTATAGGCTCAACAGTATTCATGTTATAGCTTTAAGAATAAATAATAACAACACGTAGAAGTGAAACTCCCGGCTTCCGATGCGCGCTCAGCGCGTTAGATACCTACCGCCTGGCGATACCTGAGGTGTCTAGTCAGTCAGGGGCGTCACACACGGAATATCTTTTAATATGCCAAAATATAAATTATAGCAATGCATCTCACGATATTTTTTCCGTACTAGTTGACAGATTCTTTGCTATAATGTCATATATATTTCGGTACATTAATATATTATAGCTCCGTTTGTGATGGGCTTTAGGCCGCGCAGCGCGGCGCGGCGGGGTCGTTGTATTTGTTTCACCGCGCATGTCGTGACTTGATTTTTTAAACGTATCCCAATCTATAAAACTTGTTGGGCTTAAAAGGTTGTTTATAGATTGGTTTTGGGGGTTTATAGATGATTAATAGCCACATAAGCCTTGTAATTTTCTGGAGATAATCATAATATCATCAAAAAGTATTATTAGGTACCTAATTTAACGTAAATGTAAAAATCTCATTTTGCAACAATGTTTTCACGTTGAAGAAAAACATTAAGTAATAACATTTCGTAACTAAACTTGTGTACCCACCCACATCCATAAACTGATTAAAATATTTCGTAAGTGACAGTCCTAACTTGGGCGCGGAAGACAGAGGGGCGTAGCGGGGTGAAGAGGGAAGTAGGCATTTAAAGCGCGGCATTTGGGGCCTGATCGAAGGAGATTCGCTTCTACGTGTAATTATTATTTATACCGGCCTTTGTACTAACATCTCGTCCTACAATCTCAAACGATTACCTACAAATAATAACTTACCAAAATTGACTCAACAAACATTTATTATATACCATGTTGAACCTTATTTAATCAGCTAACGAATTGAATTATAGCAACACAATTGGTCAACTAGATCTTGATTGGTTGTTAATTTTTGTAAGTCATTTGTAGGTAATCGTAGGTATGAGATGTAAGTACAAAGGTAATATAATTAGTGACCGGTACTGTAGCTATAGCTTGAATAACGTCGAGCCTAAAAAAAATACACACTACCTATAACCTTTTCTTTTTAGAATTTAATAAGGATCATTTTTGTCCTTGATACTTTTTGCCATCTATTATAGTTATCCCAAGAAAGTTATAAAACCGCTAACGGGAACACATTTCACGGTTTGAAGCGTCAAGGGGAGGAGTCGGGAGATTAGTGAACTTTAAACACCACACCCAAATGTAAAAACATAGAATTACTGTACTATAAGGCCGGAGCCCCACTGCTGCGCACGGTCAAGGTACAGACGTGGGTATAAAAACGCTTTGTATGAAAATGTAGGTAGATACTTCCACAGTAGTGCACGAGCACGCTGCGCACGAAATGACGTCACTGATACACGCGTTAGCGCGCGTGGCAGGCTAAGCCCCACCGCGACCCACGCTGTCCACGCTACGAGTGAGCATGCCCGTGAGTTGCAGATATAAAAAAGGTACTCTGTGAGTTGCAGTGGAAAGGTGGCTTCAAGGGCGTCGCACCCACTACGCGCGCGTGACAAACGTAGCCACGTGGCCCACACATTTTACGTGTGCGTGCATTGGTTACTGTGAAAATGTTGACACACTTATCCAGACCAATAGACCCACGTGGGCGATGTGTATAGCATGTCCGTGCGTAGCGTGCGCAGCAGTGGGGCTCCGGCTTTGTGCTGAACTTTATATTTAGTAAAACACGGCACCGTCTGCACATTTGCACGACGCGGCAACGTGTCTTTCTACGGCGCCGCGAAGTTTGACGTTAACGACGCCGTGCCGTGGTGATATGGCCAGGAGTGTATTCTCTCAAAAAAGGGCGGTCGGTCGAACGAACGAGCGAATTGCAGCGGCGAGTTTAAGTAGTCCCGTCCGAGCGAACAAAACACATTTTAGCGCGTGCATTCTCAATTAGGCAGCCTTATGCTAACAAATTGAATACACGCGCTAAAATGTGTTGTGTTCACTCTGACGGGACTACTTAAACTCGCCGCTTGGACAATCACTCGTTCGTCCGTCCGTCTGTCGTTGTTGAGAGAATCACACCCCAGGACCTCTAACACCCGTCGGTTGAAGGGGAAAAAGAAATCCTATGAGGCCGCTTGACTGATCGGTCAAATGGGAAACACCCGGGAATAGACCGTCGCCTCTCATGTGATTTTAATCTGTGATAGAGTAAAACATTTCAAACTTCTTAAAACTTTTTATTTAATAGTAATATCAAACTCGATACATTAAAAAAAAAAACACTTAGCAACTGTGTGCTGCTCCGTTCATTTTCAGAATACCAGAATTTCGAAACACTGAATTACTCTCTTTACCACAGTCTCAAAACACCAGATTCGAATTATTGGGTGCTGTTGTTTATGGCTGTACCTGTACTAGGGAACAAAATAATAGGCATTGACTGTAGTTTCGAATGGGGCACAAAGGGTGCGGTGCAGGCCTGCCCAGTGCTGTAGATAGCGGCTGTCTAATCTGCCCACTATGATGCGCAGGATTGATGTTGCAAAGCGACGCGATACATGTTTTTACCCTAAACGCGTTGTTATGCTGCTGGACTCCTGGGGTAATGATAAGCCTTCGCGCGAAGTTAGCCCTCGGGCTGCAGGTATAAAGCGATGTACACCCTCTAAAGCGTGTTACCTTGACTTGCGCTATACATCATCGGAACCTGTGGGCTATCATGTTCGCTCTGATCGCCAGCGCCATCATTATTTTTGATACTTATAGGTATTATAACCAAGTAGCAATAAAAAAAGTGATTCAGCTAATATACAGCGCTTCTGTGTTAGGTACATACAGGGGGGGACACACATTTTACCGCTTTGGAAGTGTCTCTCGCGCAAACTATTCAGTTTAGAAAAACATAATATTAGACACCTCAATATCATTTTTGAAGACCTATCCATAGATACGCCACATGTATGGGTTTGATGAAAAAAAAATTGAGTTTCAATTCTAAGTATGGGGAACCCCCAATTTTATTTTTCTATTTTTGTGTGAAATTCTTAATGCGGTTCACAGAATACATCTACTTACTAAGTTTCAACAGTATAGTTCTTATAGTTTCGGAAAAAAAGTGGCTGTGACATACGGACGGACAGACAGACAGACAGACAGACAGACATGACGAATCCATAAGGGTTCCGTTTTTTGCCATTTGGTTACGGAACCCTAAAAATCAGCCCTAATTAGGGTAGAACTGCCGGTTATAACGAATATGTAAAGCATGATCTTTATATTAATTTTCAGTATTAACTATACTTATGATGTTGACTATGACTGTTGTAATTGTGTGGGGTATAAGTCAGGCAAATCCAGGTTTCACCTTACCTGCTTTGCATTTCAAAAAACATTTTTGGGACAAGCTTTTGTTGCCAACTGTCCTTTTTGCACAGTCGTCATCTACCTACTCGTCAAGACGATTCCGTCGAGCCCTAACACGACGGGTTTATCTTGTGTAATTAAGGAGTTTCTATCGCCACCCTGAGTCTCCATCGTCAGACCAGCTCGATGGTTCTATATTTTTGAATTGTCATCAGAACTATAATTTTCCGCTTCATCGGAAACCGGGAAGTGGGTCAAATTAAACTTGCAAGATTTGGCCCCTACATACATACCTACACATACATTGCAATTTAAATAAAAGCTAGAATTGAAAAACAAAAAAACGCAAAAAATAACTTCTTTTAAAATGGTAGCTACCTATAGGTCAGTCCAACTGAAGTCGGCTTTTAGTTAAAAATATTGTGAGTCACCGACTTCAGTTTGACTGACCTATAGGTACAGTCAGCGTCATATAGTACGTAGCAGTCGAGATCACCAAATAGTTTTGGAAACATCCAAAATGCTCATTATCATCGACGCAGCCTAAGTGATCAAATTGTTCAGGTCATTTACAGTGCTCAAATATACCGGAGCACACACAACGGCAAATACTTGATTACATTCAAGACGCCAATTTTTTATCAAGACCCGATTTCAGTTGGACTGACCTATAGGTACCTACCATTTTAAAAGAAGTTTTTTTTGCATTGTTTAAGGCGGTTTTTTGTATTTTAAAACATTTATTTAATTTTATACTTTTTAGTGATAATAAGTATAAAATAAAATATTTTAAACAACAAAAAACGGTCTTCAAGCAAGATAATAAGCTGTTATGTAGTCCCACTTCTTAGTTGAAATGTAACTAAGACATGCCATCTGTGGTCATCATCATCAGTTCCACCAAATGATACTTTCTGAATGCATGCTGGACTTGTTACTAAAAATACTGAAATTGCTATATGTATACCTATAATATTCGAGGAGTTCCCTCAATTCCTCATCGGTCCCGTCATCAGATTACAATTTGGTGACAGTGTGACCAATACGAAAGTACATATACTCTATCAACAAAAAAAAAACGGACCATAATTGACGGAGAAATCGATGATCAAACTCAAAACCTCCTTTTTTTAAGTTGGTTAAAATACCAAAACCTTCTACTAAGTGTAAAAAATATTTTTCTGAAAACCGCATCAAAATCGGTTCAGCCAAACGCGAGATAATCGGGGACAAACATACATACATACTTTTTTTTTGAAGTCGGTTAAAAATATAAGAGATGGGTCATTCCACCGTAACACCCGAAACGGCTACTTTTTATTAGTGATTCTCTCGTTATTCTCTTATACTTTTAATTATGCGTGTTAAGGGAAGGAAAATATTATTCAAATAGTGGAGCATTCACTAGTCATTTTTCTAGTTTCTTATTACAATATCAAAATAAACCTTAATAAAAAGTAGCTGTTTCGGGTGTTACCGTGGAATGACCCAGAACGCAACATCTCAAAAATAAGTCCCAACAATGCACCTTATTCCAGTGTAATAAGAACTTCGTAACATATTAATGACAGAGGGATTCTTCGATACATATTATTAGACTTGAATGCTTAAGATAATGTGAAGGTTTAATCGTCGAAAAAAACCGAGTACATTAAACGGTCGTAGAATAACTTTGACAGTTTATGTTTAAAGCCTTACCACAGACATCTTGATTTAAAAAGGAGTACGCTTGACAGTTGGCTTGACGGGATCTATTGTTTATAATGGATACATCACTCAACGTGATCCTAATTTAGGGACACGGACTTGTGATACCTAACGTCGTGACCCAATTGTGGGATCATTCGCACGGACTCCTGAAAAAAAGTTCAAGACCCCATTGGGGGCACCCGGACAGGGAACGTGTTAAATATGTCATTTTTGACAATACGTACCACACGCTTCTAACTCGATTGAAGTGTTTATAAGTGAAACATCATATAATAACCAATACTGTGACATACTGACATCTCGATAGACCAACAAATGGACAGACAAACGGCGGTCAAATGAATAGACAGACTGACGGACGACACGGACGAACGAACGGAATAGGTTGATGAACGGACGGACGAACGGCATAAGCTACTGAACTCAATTAGCTAAACTAACTCAAAAACGAATTAATAAAAATGCTTAATATTTCTTACAGGTACCCAATACTAACGGTTAAATCCTAGGGAGCCCTCTTAAATGTTTAATTTAACCATTTAATTTTAAAGTGAATATACGACTAAATGTTCTGTGAATATTTCAAGCGCTGAAATATTTATTTTATTTATTCTGTTTTCAGTATACACATAAAAATAATAATATAAATGTATATATATTCGGTCGAATTGAGAAATCTACTCCATTTTTAAGTCGGTTAAAAATAGCGTAATTCGCTTATTACCATCTCACTCAACAGGCCCATCTAGTATTTACGTAACTTTATGCAGGTTACTGACGAATCTTCGTTAACAGATCTTTGAGTTTTCGTTAAATGAAATAAAAAAATATATATAGGTAAGTAAGATTAAGATCACGTCAGTCTACTTACTTGATATGTCACAATTTACTTTAAATACTGGTGACGAAGCGGCAAAAATTACATTGTAGTTGTGCTGGCTAGAGATCGACGGAGCTACGAATCTGCTGAGCTCCGATTATTAGGTTTCTTTTTTTGGCTCCTCAGGCCCGCTGAAACACTACACTATAACATAACTTAAGCCTACCAAAACTTCAATCACTGGATCAAACCTGCTTGTCCGGAAGGTTTGACTAGCCAGTCTGCCAACTGGTAAGAACGTTTTTGTCCAATCAGTTATGTACAATGTCCACCGCTTGGCGACACTGTCGCGTCGTTGTGCAGTTACATTAAAAGCAATGATAGAATATGCATTTACCCTGAATCTTCGATTTAGTTCAGCTCACGAAAGAACCCAGTCATTAGGTATGTTTCGTTTTTATTTTTTTATTTTTGGTAAAAATAATATTTTTTCGCTTTTAGTGTTACTATATTATTATATTATGACTCAATAGCATAGGTAATGGCAATTCTTTATCACCCTAAGAAAATGTCACCGTCCAAGATGGACATTATCGTTGAGGAGTTCTCCTGGTACTTCACCATCAGTTCACTTCACCACATGCAATAATGAGTAAAAGTAAATTGATTATCTTAATAAATAATTCTTAATGCTACCCGTGAAAAACTTATTTTCCATTGGATTGAAGTTCTGGTGGCCATATCTGCTTTAGATCATCAATTCCACTTTACCAAATGGTGCTTTTGGAATGTAAATGCTTACTAAAAATACCGAAACAGTGTATGTGACTATAATATTTGGGGAGTTCAGTCAATTCCTTATGGATCCGCAGATCAGGCCAACTCTTTAGAACAAATAATTCATTATATTAAAAAAACATCATACTTAAAAAATGCTGACGAATTGAGAACCTCAACCTCTTTTGAAGTTGGTTAAAAAGAAGAACAAACATACACGTGACATACATACACAGTCGGACGGACGTACGGACAGACGGACCGATGGGCACGGGGACAGACAGACAAATAGACAGGCGGACACATTTACGGACAGATAGACGGACCAGTGGACGGACAGATTGACAGACGGACATGGAAAAATTATAAGTACTATTTTAGTTTAGGTTAGTTTGACGACTGAACCCTAAAAGTCAAAAATAAACCTTTATGTCATTTTCAAAATCTTGTACAGCTATTGCTATGATTACTGATGTAATGACTTGATAATACTGGCGTAAAAATAGACCGTTAGTTTACAGAAAAGGGTCATATCATAACAGAAGGAAACCGTTAATGTTTAGAGCCTTACCACGAACTTCTTGATTCTAGTATAGTGAAAAGACAGAAGTAGATGAAGTAGGCTGGAACAGAAATATTTATTCTTAATAATACGTAGGTACCCAATCACGAAGCAACTTTGGAAAACACACCGGCTTGCTTTGAATATGCCATTTTTGACAATAGCTAACACACTCCTAAATTATAATAAGAGAGTTCAAACAAAGCGGCCCTGCTTTAAGAACACCGTGATGCAATCACTTCCTGACTCCATCATTAGATCAACTTTTAGACAAAATACAAGGCTTGCAGTCAAATAGAAATAGGCTTCCGGTTTAAAAAATAAATAGGATGCCGAGTTCAGTTTGACAGATCTAGGGTGATAACGTAAAAGTCATTGTGTATCATAAAATTCATAAATCATAATGATTATCCAAAAACTATTTCAATTGCCCCAGAAATATATTTCCATACAGAAATACCCAATGCATACATCACCATCATCATCATCATCATCATCATCATCATCATCATCATCATCATCATCATCATCATCATCATGCATCATCATCATCATCATCATCATCATCACCAATTTCGTGTCAGCTAAAACACGTCCACATCTGCACATAGAGTCCTTTCCCAAAGATTTAGATTTTTACTTACCTATCGCCAAGCAGCTGTGTTTGCATTGTTATGTTCCGGTGTGAGGATATAGAACAACCGGTGTAATTACTAGCTTAGAGGCATTTATTGTTTATCCACAGGGTTTGCAAAGCATTTGCGGATTTAGGATTGCAGTCTTCAGATTTTTTCTTGTTAATATATGTAAATGTATAAAGTGGAGAGCCGTTAGGCGTAAAAATTGTAAAACCTCGGAAGCCAGGGCCAGTCAAACTTTTGAAATGTGTTTTAACGGTGTGTATATAGAATAATGTAAAAAACAAATGTTTTCAAAAACAGAAAACCGCCTTTAAAATCACAAAAAATAACTTCTTTAAAAATGGTAGGTAATAGGACAGTCCAACTAAAGTCGGCTTTTGGGTAAAAATATTGTGAGTCGCCGCCTTCAATTGGACTGACCTATTACCTACCTACCATTTAAAAAAAAGATATTTTTTGCGTTTTTGAAGGTGATTTTTTATTTTTTAAACATTTATTTTATTTTATACTTTTAAGCATAAGCTGTTTTGTAGTTCCACTTCTTCGTTGATATGAAACTTTAAGACATTTCAAGCTCGCGCCGCAAGCAACGCCGCGGGAAAGTCATAGTCATATTTAAACAATTAAATGTTCTTCGTTACAATTGCTCAACTATCTTAATCGAGATATCTTATCGCCACCCTTGAATAAGGTACCGTTGAGGAGTTCCTGAAAGTAGTCAGCCATCTGGTGTGTAGTTTCAATGATACTTTCTGAATGCAAATGCTGGACTTGTTAATAAAAAAAACGCTGTATCTATGGTATGTATGCCTATAATATTTGAGGAGTTCCCTCAATTCCTCACGGATCCCCTGATAAGATTCAGATTTGGTGATAATCAGACCACCTCGGAAGTATATATACTCTATCAAAACAAAAAAGTTTTTTTTAAATCGGACAACCCTGTTAAAAGTTATGCGTGATCAAACGATACGGGGCAAACTGAGAACCTCCTTTTTTAAGTCGGTTAAAATACCAAAACCTTCTCCTAAGTGTAACAAATACTTTCTGAAAACCGCATCAAAATCGGTTCAACCAAACGCGAGATAATCGCGGACAAACAAACATACCTACATACGTACATACATACATACATATAGGTACATACATACAGGTCAAACTGAGAACCTCCTTTTTTTATTCCGATCTTCATTCTTTATTTTTTGTATAATATTAATAATATAATTTCTAAACTAATTGTTGATTTTTCAACGCACAGCCCAAACCGCTGGACCTAGAGACTTGAAATTTTGCACATAGATACCTTATACAGTGTAAAGATCCACATAATAATAATAATAAACAATAAACAAATAATGTTAACACATTTCAAAAGTTTATATAAAGATTCATTGACTGGCCCTGGATTCCAAGGTATAAATCTTACGGCCCTCTGCAATACCTATGGGTCACAGGTCACTTATTATCAGTTGGGCTGAGTGCTCGTTTGCCTTATCCATGATAAAAAAAACCGGGCAAGAGCATGTCTGACCATGCTCAGTGCAGGGTTCCGAAGCCGAAGCCGAAGTTACTACACACAAAAAACAACAAGTATGAACTAATTCTCTATTTCAAGTTATTTGGTGCTGTCTTAGATGATTTTAGTAAGTATAAACATTTTAGTCGCCTGTATCTCAGGATCCAATCAAGTCTACTTAGTCGTGATAGTTCTAAGTTCTCAGGTCGTAAACCTAAGATATTTCTCAGATTTTGTTTTACTATTTTGTAGGCGTGACTAATATGCCAAATTACAGCTTTCTAGTACTAAGAGTCTCTGAGCTAGGCTGCGGACGGACGGACGGACATGGCGAAACTATAAGGGTTCCTAGTTTGACTACGGAACCCTAAAAATCTCCACAGTAATCCGTCCTGTGCTACTCGCATTCAGCACAAACATACAATGTTGGTATGTAACCTACATACAATCACGCAAAATCTGTCTTAATTTCCCCGTATTAGGTAGGCATGCTTCAACGCCATTATGACATCCATATTTATTGTACCTTTACATAAACCATCTGAAAGTGCCCATCAGAAACATAATTGTTGAAATAGTAATTAAAACCGTTGACGTACTAATTAGGATAATCGTAAAGCTAAAAATGGAATCACGCGGCACTAGGATGTTTCAATCTTGCCATGAGAAACTCCGCGTGAATGTCATAGTATTAGGTATTATATTCAAAAACTATTTAACTCTAGAGAAAAATCAATTTTCTACCAGAAATACTTACCAATTAAGGTCTCGGGTAAAATAGCTCGTATGATACTTGCACGAAAATATTTTATCAACTTTGTAAACCACCAAAGAACTAATCAAAATCTTTCAAGTAATTACAGTTATTTTTATCACAATTATTTCTGCTGAGCTTTGACAGTTTCACATAAGTTTGATACTTGTCAAGTGTTTGTCAAAGACATTAGAGCACTACTGAGTCATCATTCGAAAAAGGTTAATTAAAACCGTTTCACATAATAAATCGCAGATTGGATTGAAATTGGCAGCATGATCCAATTTTTACTCAAAACGAACAAAAATAAATAATTTGAACCTTACCTCTGTAAGGTATGTTCTGTATCATTAAACGGGTTTTTCAGATGAATGCCTCTAAAGCCGAATGATAAACGGTGTTTGGTATCAGTCAAGCTTTAGAACTTGTAGCTGACATTAAGTAATACCTAATAATAAAGTATTATTAAAGTGTATTCTTCTATCTGAAATAAACTATTATTATTATTCACATATTTATTTAATTTTCTGTAAATTAGGTTTTTTACAATAAATACTAAAATATAAAAGGAAAATAACAATACTAATACAAAAAATAAACATTATAAAAAACCTAACCTACGAGTGCCGCCGGCAGCGGGGCAGGGCTCAAGCTACCGGTGGTTAGGGCTGCAGAGAGAGGAACCTCCTCACAATACGTGCCGTATCGAGGAGTACTGCCTTCTGTATCTGGCCCTTGATCCAGCCATCTAGCGAGTCTCTTTAGGTGTTGGTCGAGACTCTTCGCTATAAGACCGTTTGCCGTAACAACTATCGGGACAATGATCGTCGAGTCAACATCCCACATGGCGGTCACCTCGTGAGCCAAGTCAAGGTACTTGCTGAGCTTGTCCTTCTCGGCCTTCACGAGGTTCTCGTCATGCGGGATGGTGACGTCGACGAGCACTGCCCCGCGTTGAGATCGATCCGTCAACACGATATTAGGCTTATTGGCAACAATAGTCCTGTCCGTGATGACAGATCGATCCCAAAAGAGCGTGAATGACCATTTTCGAGGACTGGCGCGGGTGTGTACTTATAGTACGGCACTTCAGACTCAACAAGACCATATTGAAGAGCAAGTTGCTGATGGATGATCCTGGCCACGAGGTTATGTCGGTGCATGTAATCGCCGTTGGCCAAATGAGAACAACCGGAAATTATATGTCTGAGAGACTCGCCTGGGCAACGGCATGCTCGACAAATGTCGACCGTGCCATCCCTCAGGATATATTTCCGATAATTGTTCGTCATTATGACATCGACAGCAATTGCATAGACAAAAACTTCGGTGTCCCCAAAGAGGTCACGAAATCGCAGCCAGTTCACGGACGCTAAAAAGTCTACGACGGGCCTTGTTAGGGCCCGGTAGAAGCGTCCGTGTAGCTCCTTGCTCTTCCATACGTTCTTGCGATCTTCAGTGCTCAACACCGTTGGTTTGCGCCAGTTCTCGTTTGCCAAGGAGAGAGGCGTGAGGCTCTTGTCTACTGCAACCACATCACGATGAATCCCACACTCATTGCTAAGGAAATAATCCCTAAGATTGCACAACTCGCGGTTGTGGATATTCTTAGCATTTAAAATGCCTCGACCTCCACATTTCCTCGGGATGTACAATCTCATGGCTGCTCGCCATGCCGGGCATGCTCGCTGGGGCAACGGCACGCTCGACAAATGTCATTGTTATTATTTATATGCCTTTACCAATCACGGGACTATGGAAGTCCCGGGCCTTTGGAAGGTGTACATGGAGCCGAAGCCAACACGCAGAGGCCCTTTAGACAAGTTTAATTTAGTAAAGTGATCGGACACCAACCGGCGATTGTCCTTGAGTTTACTATAGAAGTATGCTCCCACGAACAACCACCGGTTGGTGTAAGACTATTTAAGAAGGATAGAAATATTAATAATAGGCTCTATGGATGAACTGATATGGATTGGTAAACTAGGCTATTGATGAAACTACGGCGCCTGCCTGGCCAATGCTAATTACTTTGGTTGAAATGGCAGGCGGTGACTCGCCAACTAATGGACCTCCCAAAATAGCTGCATATTACATAGCAGCAGGGAGGCAACAGTTCCAGAGGGGCTAAGGGTGGAGAGGTGCTTCTGAACTTTAAACGAGCATAAGGTGTCCACTCGCCACTTATGCAACACATCCGCCCTTCGAGCATATAGCTCTTGCGACTCCACTCTGACCGGCCAATAAAGGCAAGCGAGAGGTGAGGGTCTGTTCCTCGTCATTGTACACCGAAGCTGGCCGGTGAAGGCAAGCGTGAGGTGAGGAACTGGACTTACCCTCGGGAGCACTCAGGTTCGTGGTGTCGCCACTCAACAACCGCTCGCCACTAGCTGCCCTGCGGCCTTATTATTATTCCTTAAGACTTTATTTCTCCGTATAACCGGTAAATAAATTAATGCCACCTACGGGACAAATCCTATTATTATCATCATGGATGCGATTACCAATATACCTAAACATTCATCAGCGATAGCTTTACAATCCATACTATCCGTACTAATATTATAAATGCGAAAGTAGTCTGTCTGTCTGTTACCTTTTCACGCTTAAGGGCCGAGTTCACCAACAATTAAACGAACGGTTAAGTCTTAATCAGCTGTTAATCAATACATTTGACACCGGTTAAACTCCTAACCGTCCGTTTAATTGTTGGTGAGCTTGGCCCTAAATCGCTAAACCGATTGATGAAAGTTAGAGGCCCCGAAAAGGACATAGGATAGTTTTTATCCCGGAAATTATTCCCTAGGGGGTTAAAAGTTTGTATGGAAGTTTTGTTATTTTTAAGCTATATTCTATCATATCCTTAAGAGGTGAAATAGCGAATTAAACTTCGTGTGGGAGTTTTGTTATTTTTACTTTTGATACGAAGGGCTGCTGTGTATTTTGCCATAAACCTGAAAAAAGCTTACAATCTAAAGTGTATTGTATAAATCAATAGAGTTAACAAGTTTCCTGTTAAAAAAATATACTTTAGAACAAATAAATAAATATTATAAGTAGTTTAATGAAAATACTTGTGTTAATCTTTTTTGGCCACAGAAACTGACAATGCTCTTTGCATATTAAACGTTTAACGTCGAATAGTTTTATTAGATCTTGTAAAAGTATCTGTAAACTTATTTGTTACTAATCAAGATACGTATTTCGATCAATGAAGCTAATTTCATGTACCATAAATAATAATTTAACGATTTTTGTTAGTTTTTTCGGTTTTTCAATGACGTCCAAATAAAATTAAAGAAATAATTATAATTACAGTCTAATAATAGGTACATTCATAATGAAAGTGATTGTTCCTTAATAGATCATTAATATAATCAACGTTTTATAACTATATGCTTTGTAGAAGTTAGCGAAAACCGTGTTTTATGCTGACGGAGTCAGTGGTAAAATCTAGTTACGGGGCGTAGAAGTAGAAGTTAGCGAAAACCGTGTTTTATGCTGACGGAGTCAGTGGTAAAATCTAGTTACGGGGCGTAGAAGTAGAAGTTAGCGAAAACCGTGTTTTATGCTGACGGAGTCAGTGGTAAAATCTAGTTACGGGGCGTAGAAGTAGAAGTTAGCGAAAACGGTTTTCTATGCTGACGGAGTCTGTAGTAAAATCTAGTTACGGGGCGTAGAAGTAGAAGTTAGCGAAAACGGTTTTCTATGCTGACAAAGTCTGTAGTAAAATCTAGTTACGGGGCGTAGAAGTAGAAGTTAGCGAAAGCGGTTTTCTATGCCGACGGAGTGTGTAGTAAAATCTAGTTACGGGGCGTAGAAGTAGAAGTTAGCGAAAACGGTTTTCTATGCTGACGGAGTGTGTAGTAAAATCTAGTTACGGGGCGTAGAAGTAGAAGTTAGCGAAAACGGTTTTCTATGCTGACAAAGTCTGTAGTAAAATCTAGTTACGGGGCGTAGAAGTAGAAGTTAGCGAAAACGGTTTTCTATGCCGACGGAGTGTGTAGTAAAATCTAGTAACGGGCCGTAGAAGTAGAAGTTAGCGAAAACGGTTTTCTATGCTGACGGAGTGTGTAGTAAAATCTAGTTACGGGGCGTAGAAGTAGAAGTTAGCGAAAACGTTTTTTTATGCTGACGGAGTCAGTGGTAAAATCTAGTTACTTATTACATACTTATAGTTCGTGCAGAGCGCTTAGAATAGCATTCGGTTTGTACTTCTCTCTCACTCGCTTTCAGTAAGTGCGTATGAGAGCCAGTGAGAGAGAAGTACAAACCAAATGCCTTTCTAAGTGCTCACGGACTTATCTTATTATCATTCGAATGCAACTGTTAGAACTGTTTGTATATTCAAACGCCTGACTAAAACTATTAGCAAATACTTCGTTACGTGCATTTTAAACGCATGTTTAGGATGGGTAGATATAATTTTTTAAATTCTTTTTTTTCATTTAACCGCAGCTTTAAATGAAAAAAATTAAATACAGTTAAAATCTAGGACCCACGAACTATGTAACTGACTATATGATGCCTTTGGACATGATTGTTTTTGCTCAGGGCACGCCTCCATACTAAAGTGGTCATTGTCCTTTCCTTATTTGCAATTACCGGATATTGTCCTGCCCTTCAAAAGGCAAAGGGTTATTAGGAATTGACTTTTTAAATTAAATCAAACCGTCCAATATTATTAATAAGGACGCACTTGCAATAGCAGTATTGTAACAAGTGCGTAGTTCCAAGCACAGGGTTTTACTATTTAGAAATTAGCGTTTCTAGTCTTAATGAACTTTTTAACCTTTATGTAAAATTGAACCGTTGTAACTCACGCGTTTACATAAAAAAAGTTTTTTGTATGTATCTAGAATTAATTAATAAAGCATTGAAAATACTCAATTCATTCGATTAGCTTCGGCAAGTAGATGTTAATGCCCAGGTTAAATCTCAAGCTTGCGGTGGTTATTATTATTAAACAATGATGAAAAGAGACTTTGTTTCGTATGAATTAAGTTGTAATTTGCATAGCATAGCAAACATGTTTGGCGTGTGAATGGCCGTCAATTAAAAGTCGCGCCACTGACGCTACGACGGCTACCGACGTCAAAAGTACAAGATTAAAAGAGACTTTGTTTCATATCAAGTAAGTTGCAATTTGCATAGCAAATTACTGTAATTTGTTAACATGTTCGGCGTGTGAGTGACACATTTTGTGTTTAAGGCGTTCAAAAGGTATAAAGTTTCAATAACTATTATGAATGCCATGTAAAAACAATATGTCTTCTCTAAAAATAAGTAGATTATTAAAATGACTACGGCTACAAATACTAAAATTAAAATGAGGATTTACAGGTTATTAAATTTATCAATATACATAATAAGTATTTACAAAAGAGAGGACATAATTACTAAGTAACTATATGGTAATAGTATGTAATCTGTGACATAACGAAAGCTAGCTGGGCAAGAGATAAAATCAGTAGAACTGTATCACAGTGACATTTCGTTTTACAATCTTTACGATTTCATTTACGACGTCACTGTGACACAATTCTATGGTAGCTCAGAGGGCCCTGCCAAGATGCATTGCGCTAACCAGCGTTTCTATTCGTTTCGGTTTTAAACCAATCGCGTCACTGGTGGATCACGTGACTTTTCGTATCACGTCCTATACCAGTGCCGCGATTGGTTAAAAACGAATCGAATAGAAATGCTAGTTATGGCAGGGCCCTCTGGGTTCAATATTGCCGTAGTACCTTTGCTCTTGAGGTATTGTGTTGTATGAAGTTCGTCGCACACCATATCTTCTCACACCGATACGCAACTCCGACGCCATCTCTTCTCCAAATTTCAAATTGGAGTAGAGTTGACATGGTATGCGATGATCTTAATGGTAAAATTTGATTAAGCTGGAATGACGCAATATAGCCTATAAAGTTTTACCCATTATAAGCTAGCGGTACCGTTTGGCACTCTATGTCGTGATTAGAATATGTTCTTTATGGTCTATGCATTAAAATTCAAAATAAATTTAAATACTCAAACAATTCAGCCTATAATGGCTTAATGGATGGCTGCGTCATTTTAAGTTGGAGGAGGAAGCTTAGCACGTGTCATATCATTCCAAAGTGCCTTTATATTTTGAATAAAAATTTGAATAGAAGTCGATTTTGTTTCATTTCATACTTCAGTCATGCAAAATTGCAAAAATCATCCAATTAACTCGCTAAAAACTGACCCGGTATATAATGTTCATCATTATGTATGCCTGTTGTTAACCAATTATTATCGGTTTATTAACCATATAGTATTGTATGTAATACCTGTAGGTATGTACCTATCTAAATAATATTTCGACCTGTCGACATGTGCCCTTGATCACGCAGGACAGGCCTCGCCTAGTGTGGGAATCATAAGCAATTTGTAAAGCTAAACAATATTTTTAAGAATACATTTTCATTTTCAAAAAGACATTACTTAACCACTTGTTTCTTAAGTGCATGATGTCACATGTTTTGGACATTATTTACGAATGATAAGCATTTTTTTTTTACATGGTAAATATTGCAAAACATGTTATAGGAAGTTTGCGGTGTCCTGTGATATTCAGTTGATAAATTTATTAGGTGACCTAACCACATTTTTTCATGTTTATGTAGTGTAGAGGTGACTGCGTAGGTTACCAACTAAAGTATTTTAAAAGTAAACAACTGATACAAAAAACCGGTCAAGTGCGAGTCGGTCTCGCGCACCGAGTGTTCCGTACCGCCGCACAGTAGGTATTCCGATTTGAATTCGATTTCGAATCGAATCAGCGCGAGCGCATCTCACACTTTACCGTTTTTTAATATTTTTTGTTTTTTTCCAGCGTTTGTAGGTACGATAATCATACCAAATTTGACGCTTGCATAGTTTAACGTTTTTACGATACAAAAAAAACATAGAAAAAAACGTTTCTTTTGAAAAAAAATGTTAGTAAATCCGCCGTAATAACACATGTTCTTAAAAAAACAACCCGCTATCTATTACGGTTGAAAGATACAACTCTTTAATTTAAACTTAGGACGGACAGCGTAGGGTCCCGTTGGGTTCCTTTCGGCTACGGAACCCTAAAAGGCAAGCTTTTTAAACCTAATCGCTTTTGTACAATACTCTAAGGAGTTAAAAGTTGGCATTTGGTGGTGAAGTCTGCTTGACACAAAATTAAAATTACCAAATAAAAAAGAAATAATTAAGAAGGCACTATACCTCTGCAGCATCAGAACTTGGGATACAAAATTAAAAAATAGATTACTAGCTGGTGCCCGCGACTCCGTCTGCATACAAGTCGTTTATTACGTGTAAGAATGATACCTACTGTCAAAGAACGCTAACTACCTTGTGCAATAACAGCCCACCTTGGTCTAGAGTTCTAGACCTAAAGCATTTTTTTTTCTGTACGAATAGTCAAAGCTTTGGAATGAAATACGAGTAATACTTTAGTGGCTTACAAAGTATGGATTAATTTAAAACTAGTGACTAGCCCTCGCTTCGCTTCGGTTTATGCCAGTTTTCTGTAATACCCGTACATAATCCAAAACCTATTATAAATAAAAACCTTCCTCTTGAATCACTCTATCTATTAAAAAAACCGCATCAAAATCCGTTGCGTAGTTTTAAAGATCTAAGCATACATAAGGACAGACAGCGGGAAGCTACGTTGTTTTATTTTATACTATGTAGTGATAGTGATGATGCGTTGATATTTTAGAATGATGGTGTAATTTAATACATTGCTTCGCTATTGAGGATTAAATAAGTTTTAGAATTACGAATTACCTTAGGTTAAGGGAGCGTTCTTTGCCAGTATCATTAAACCCTTAATAACTCCTAAAATAGTTAACATATTTAAAAGTTAAAACTTTATTCCGGACCGGTAATAAAAGGGCACCCTGTATATTATTATGTAACTGAGTGATAAGTAATAGTTCATTGCGACACATCTCAATTTTCGTCCCTTGTGGTTGCGGTTTAGAATAGTGCCACTCCATGTCTTCCCGTGGATGTTGTAAGAGGTGGCTAAGGGAATAAAGGCTTGTAGTACTGTTAGGCGATGAGCTTGCACCCTGTCACTGTTTAATACACTGGTAAACATCTTACCCTAATTGTGCAAAATGTGATTATAGAAATATCAACAAATTTTTAGAGATGTTGGTAATTCTGTAGCTTTGCCTACCCCATTCTGGGAATGAAGGCATGAGTTTATGTACATATGTAAGTATGTATGTATAAATACCTACCTATAGCTATTTAGTGGTGTGTTCGCCATACGCAGCTGTTATCACTGTTATCAAGCGCCGCTAACTTCACAGTGGGTAATAAATGCCGGTGGCAGCCCACAAGGCATCAGTAAGCGTCCCGCTACGATTCGGGTGAGACACGTTTCATGTAAGTATATTAACTGATCTGTATCCGTTATCTTCGAGTGGGTATTATCTTTTCTCAATAATAAACAAAGTCGCTATTTCTGCATGTAGGCAGGTTTTTGCGCTCATAGAATTGGATGCGGTCATCATTTAGTTAAAAAAGTATTTACAAACGTTCAACTTATTTAATACCTATTTGTAGATTCAAAGTGGTCGCTAGTTTATTAATTAAATACTGGGACTCATGAGGAATTGTAGGTATCTTTAGGTTTCTGCCCACTACACCGTACCATACCATGACCGTACTTGAACGTATCAGGCCCGGAAGGTAATTAGTATTAAAATGTTGGTCGGTGACGGAACGGTCTAGTAGGCATAGTCTCATACTTTTCTATACAAAGAATATTTTTTTGTCTGACACGTTCATATTACGGTCATGGTGTGATACGGTGTAGTGGGTACAGACCTTTACAAGTTTCATGTTGAGATGTTCTAGCAGCATTGTTCAACAGCGTTGTTAAGTGAAACAATTGACGATCACGTCGATCACTCTTTATTGTTCATGTGATAATGATCATTTTATGGTTCAATACACCCGCAGTTGGTGACATATCAGTAGCTAATTTTAAATGCGAAAGTAACTCTGTCTGTTACGCTTTCACGGCTAAATCACTGAACTGATTTCGATGAAATTTATTATGGAGATATCTTAAACCCCGAGGAAGGATATTGAACGATAATCGAGTTCTACGACTTCTCTGCTAGTAATTTATATAATACTAGGGACCCGCCCTCGCGTCGCTTCGGTTTATGTGAGTTTTCTTTAACACCCGTAAATAAACCAGAACTTATTATACCTACATAAAAACCTGCTGTAAGTTAGTACTTATAGAAATTACAAACTGTCGGTGATACTGCTAAACCGCGTAACTAAGAAATTAAATAATAAGCAAAATGCACCTTTGTAACTTAATAACTAGATTCATTTTACTCTTGATTAAATTTGTTACTTACGCGGTTTAGTTTAGCAGTATTACCAACGAATTGAGTGTAGCGTTGAAAAAGTCCAGAAAAATCCAGTTTTTTTATAAGTAGTTATTTTCGGATTATTATAGAAAAAAAAAACAATGAAATTTTCTGCTCTTATTTTAATCTATATTCGGTATTCGGTCTAATTTGCACCTAGAAATGGGCGATAGGTAGCGACGACATGGAGGCAGAAACAATTGAAATAAGTAGGAGGCGAGAGTGAGCGTTTGAAGACGAATAAATTGTCATTATTCATTTGTTATTTTTCTTAAAAAACCCGAATGAAAGGAAATAAACAAAAATTTCAAAAACTTAAGCAACAAAACATTCGTTTTTTTCCGGAATTTTCAACGCTAATTGAGACTAACTTCGGGCTACTACTACTAGTTTTTAATACCTACTATTTACTTACTATATGTATGTACTATTTTAGGACACTGTTATGCAATACGGAATCAGCCCACAATTGACAACATTTCAAAAAATATATATTTCTGTTTTTTCGCGTTTATAATAGCTCGTTAAAAATTAGACTACCCGTGTTTCTCGGTTTTTCTTTATTTAACTTAAATTCGTCGTTATTAATTTATTAAAGATTTAGACATAAAAAGACCGTATATACAAAGTTAGGAATACTGATGTCGTGATCTTAGCATGATAAAAAAAGTAACTTTTAACAGAAACAGAACTGACTGTCATGTCATGTCACTTGTCAACCATAACAACTGGAACAACATGAATTCGTCGACTTTGGGCAAATTGCGGCTATCCGCTTTTACAAATCCGTTAGTCATTTTAATTTTAAATAGCGTATATCAAAACGAGACTCGAAAGCGTGTCGTTAGAATCAAGTAATCCGTCAGACAGATGAAAAATGGACATGACAGTTGTATATTTTTTTCAATTCCTATGGTAGTAAATGGACTAAGGGCACTATAAGTGTATTCCTAACATTCTCAATCCAATTTTTTTTACTGTTTTTCCTAAATATAAAAAAGAGCTACTGCATAAAAAAATCCATAAATATTTTTATCGTAATCAGCAGTGTAAAATCTACAAACGGTATTTTTATTTTACTACCTTAGCACATATGAATTGTTGTCAATTTATTTTGCAATGAAAGGTCAACTCTATGTAAATATTTAGAATGAGGTTTGACTTCTTATTGTTTAATAACTGTGGATTGGTTCCTTGTTGCGAAAAACCGTCCCTTCTTCTTCTTGCTATCACCACGAAGCATCCATTGGTAAAAACACCTGCCTCTTGCATGGTAATTTTTCATAGAAAGTTATTCATTATAAGTACTTACTTAGTAACTGTTTGAATTACAGAATCCACAATGGTGCGACTGGTAGAAGATGCGTTACAGCAGTACAAAGGTGGTACCGTGCGTCAGTTCACTTGGCATACTGATGGCGGGGTCTCCGTAACTGTTATATCATACGGTGCGATCATCCAGGCCATCAAGGTAAGATCATGACCGCTATACAGGGTGTCCCAGAACTTGAAGTAACTTTTACGGCATAAGAAAGCTCCTTCTTTACCGGTTCAGAATATACCTAGTTTTAACTTTTCTATAATGATGATTAGTTCAGTACCCTTACCATGAGTTACAATTACCGTACTCGCTAGCGAGTCGAATGCTCTGTCCCTCGCACTCAATAGGAATACTCTGAGGTCTGCGAGGGACCGAACATTCGACTCGCTAGCGAGTACGGTAATTGTATCTCATGGTAAGGGTACAGGAGTTAGTAAGGTTTTAATGATATCGGCGTTACTGGCAAAGAACGCTAATGTATTGAATTCCACAATAATTCCAAAATATTGCGCATTCAAAATAAATCCATGCTTTCTAAGCGAAGCATAGACAACGTAATTAGTATAACTACCAGCTTCTTAATAGCGTTCCGCTGGCTATAACTATCACACTCGCATTCGCGACACATATAAATTTTCATAGAAAAACAGCCGAAAACGATTGAGGAACTGTTAGTTAAATAGTACTTACCTACATGTTAGTATACTACGGGCGAGCCACGAATACGCATCATTGTCATCGTCATCCCCTAACGTCTATCTCTCTAAAGGACGAAGGTTAGCCACTGGTTCGTCGACGACAAGAGTTTTTTAGTAATAAGTACTTACTTAGTAGGTACTTAATTTTTTAAACAATTTCAGTAGAACCAAGTATACATCTAATACTTATCAGGGGCTAAGTATTTAATAATATTCATTAACGTAGGTAGGTACTACAGGTCTCTTTCCGTCAAACTCAAATATCACAGTGAAAGATAATGACACGTTTGTCATTATATTTGAAGCATACTTTAGTTCTTGTGCGTTTATGAGCAAGAGGGTTAAAGTTTATTCTTATCGTATTCCCCTTATAAGTGTCTCCTTGCAGGTCCCTGACAAGACTGGCGTTGTAGCTGATGTGGTCCTCGGTTTCGATCGCTTAGACGGCTACGTTACACGCAACATCCCCTACTTAGGGGCTGCTGTTGGCCGCAGTGCTAACCGGATAGGAGGGGCTACCTTCGAGATAGACGGAGTCAGCTATCAGCTCGCGAAGAACGTGGGTAGCAACCATCTGCATGGAGGAATCGTTGGGTTTGATAAGGTAAGTTCAAAGTAAGATAGAGAGAAGATGATTTGAGGACTTGACCAGTATAGCTGGACAAGTAACTTTTGACTCGGCGTCGTCGAAATAGAAATCGTAAAACGAGTACGCAATTAGTAATTCATGAAATAGTTTTTCTATTTCTATTTCCGACATGCAGAATAAAAAGTAACTTGATTAGCCCTACAGAATTTCTTAAAAGTTCTTCAACCACAAAAAAAATCAATATACTATTTACGTTCCCTCAAATTTGAGAATTAAATTCTGGAGGCCTGTTGTTTTACAAAATTTTAAAATGCAACAGGTAAAAAGGTTCGAGATGGCTACCATTGATTACTCAAGTACCTATCCTATATCTGTATATTAATTACAATTTGCCTATGTTCTTAATAATCCTTATTTCTTTCTTAGGTTAACTGGAATACCACGGTACTTGGCAACAAGGTGGTCTTCAGCTACCTCTCAAAGGACGGTGAGGAGGGTTACCCAGGCGACCTGTTAACCAATATAATATATGAGCTGACTGACGACGGTCAGTTCCACGTAGAATTCGTCGCCACCACATCTAAGAAGACCGTTGTAAACCTGACCAACCATTCTTACTTCAATCTGGCCGGCCATGACGCAGGGGCTGAGGAGTTGTACAATCATGTGGCAACTGTTTCTGCTGATAAGTAAGTAGGCACATGCGTAAAGCTTGGCATTCACGAAAGCTTCGTTTGTTTCGGTGACAGATGGAGAATATGGACTCGATGGGCGTAATATTTTGACCCCATTCACGGACGCGCCACGCCATTTAGTTTCCGCTTCTTTACGTTATAGCTTTTATTCGAAAATGGCAGCGAGATACGCATTCATGACGGCGCCATTTGGTTTGGCGCGGTGGCGTCGCGTGTTCCAAGTTCCGACGTTGAATTTCGACATTCACGAGAGTTCCATGCGGATTGCGCGTTGGGTTGTCACGCTGGCTTTCCTTCCGTTTGGAAATCCAACGGACCGCGCCAAGTTCTTTTAAACGCTACAGTTTTGACATTCAGGGATGATTTGGCGCAGCGCTGCTCTATTCGGCTTGTTGGAGCGGTCGTGAATGCCCAGCATAATTGTTATCTATTGGAAATTTTCTAGCTGTAAAAAGAGTCTACAGGCTGCCAAATAGATCTGCAGTCCTTATTAAGAAGGTAAACGAGCACCCAGGCCACCTGTCTGAGCCCCTGGCGTTGCCAACGTTGATGAGGACTAAGATGGAATGCCTTTATGACAGTCATCTCATCGGTTCTTCAAGTCCCTGACTCTAAAACGGTTACTTTATATAAAAAAAAGAAACGCCGTTTTTTTTGCAAATTGGGTATTAGGACTCTTTTATATGTCGGATTATACTGTACAGAGTAATTTTATCAGAACTCTGGGCAAGACCATATTTCTTTTATATGAATAAACAAGAGAGACAAAAAGACACACAATTTTTAAATCTGATTTGATAACTTACATCTTTTTAATTTTTCCTTAGGATCACAGAAACTGATGCCAACTCTATCCCTACTGGACGTTTTACCCCCGTAGGAGGCACCCCCTTTGATCTTCGTGTGCCAAAGCGGCTAGGGGATATCATATCTAAGAACGAACACCTGTTTGACGATAACTTCTGCGTCAGTACTTATGGGAAGCAGGTAAATTGTGTTTTATTTAGCTAGGTATCCAATTCACAAGAAGCAATCTTAGGTTTTTTGGGTTTCTCAAATAGACACCAACTTCTGAGAAAGACATAAGCTTAATTTGCGAAAATTTTCGAAAGTAGACTTTATCTATTTTATTTCTGCAGGGTCTACAATGCACCAGTGAATACTTACCCATTTACAATTTGCAGCGTACTCAATTTTGTGTAAGCCATATTGTAAAACGTTTGGACTATGTTCTTGTTTCCAGGACGTACACTTCGTGTCTCGCGTAGTCCACCCTACATCAGGCCGCTACCTCGAAGTGTATAGCAACCAGCCTGGAGTGCAGCTATACACCAGCTATTACCTCCCTGCCCCAAGCGAACCAGCCCTACAGGGAAAAGGGGGCGTCGGCTACCGACGCCACGGAGCCTTCTGTCTTGAGACCCAAAACTTCCCCGATGCAGTACATCATAAGAATTTTCCAAGTCCGATCCTTAACCCTGGAGATATCTACCGCCATAAGGTTGTTTACGGCTTTGGTGTTGAGCGTTCTGAAGAGCCTACGGTTGTGGCTTCTTAGTTCAGGAATAATTGTGATGAGTCGAGTTTAAGAAGTGCCTATACTTTTTATGGTCATTTATTATATATTATAAAAACCATTAGTCGGTGTTTTTTTTTAAATTGTTATGTCAGTAAAACTTTATCACTATTATTCTACTCGTAATTTAAGGATAAAATTATCCGTCGGGTCATAAATAGAAAAGTGGTGGGCCTTTTAGGAGTATCTGTTACCTATTGCCGCTCGGAAGCTAATTTTGCGTCGATGCGCGTCGCTCGATACTTATACACACACACTAAACTAAACTAAAGGTGGCGACGTCGTAGCCGCGACTATACCGCCTTGGTGCCCTTGTGTGTTTGCCTCTAGGGACTCGCGGCACGTACGTTCGAGGCGCGCATACTTTTGTTTGAAGACGAACTACTGTTTATACTATGGTCGAGTTCAGACACCATACATATAGTCTTTCCCGGGAACGTATCATAATATATAAAGTTCAAAATACATAATTGTTCATAATATAATTAATATATAATGGTTTTATTTCTGAAGCTGTAAACTTTTCAGGATTCTTGTAGGTCATTGTATAGAACCCATTGGGTTAGGTTTGATTTATTTTATAACAATCCCAAAAAGTTTACGTTTTCAGAAAAAACACCATTATACAGGGCGTCCCAAGACTATGGGACATGAAGGGAAAGTACCTTAAATATCGTAGATAGGATATTTTACTGAAAGAAGACTTTATGTTATTTTTAAAAGTTAGTAATACTGCATTCAAAGATGTTCTAAAAATTATTTGTTTCGTCTGGGAATCGAACCGCCTTAAATGTGAAAAAAAAATCACCCGTATTTTTATGATGCCAATCGAAAGAATGAACAAAAAATAATAATTCTTCTTAACTAACATAGTATCTTAAAAGAAAGAAACAACGTGAAATTAATCATTTTAATCAAATTAAAAACACATGAAACTGCCGAAGTCAGTTGAGTATTTTTTGTACATTAATTAATTTCTTGCAAATTAATTAATTAAATGCTCAAAATGTGATCCCTCTTGTCTTATGCAAATCGCCAATCTTTTAATAAGTCCGCTGCCCGTTGATTTTCTTAACATATTATGGTGAATACTCGATATGATATGGCTCAATTCTGTTTGTTATTTGCCCACGTTGTCGTATTGCTTTTTGTATAGCAAATCTTTCACGTATCCCCAAAAGAAGTAATGTAACGTTGAAGTAATGCACTTGCACCTATAATAAGAAAAACTATGCCAGTAAGTCGTTTATTAAGTGGGTACTTATTTGCGAATAATCAATTCTATCTATGGAATGATAATATCGCTATTTTTCGGACGTCGTCGTCGGTAATAAATAATTTTCTTGAAATTTGAATCAAACATTTTACGTTATTCCTTTCTTTTAAGATACGATGTTACTTAAGAAGAATTATTATTTTTTGTTCATTCTTTCGATTGGCATCATAAAAATACGGGTGATTTTTTTTCACATTTAAGTCGGTTCGATTCCCAGACGAAGCACATAATTCTTAGAATATCTTTGAATGCAGTATTACTAACTTTTAAAAATAACATAGTCTTCTTTCAGCAAAATATCCTACCTACGATATTTAAGGTACTTTCCCTTCATGTCGCATAGTCTTGGGACGCCCTGTATATTATGAACCATTATGTATAATGACCCATTATGTAATTTGAACTGTATATATTATGATACGTGCCCATTTTGCACTAGGAGACAAAGGTGTAGGTACCTCAGGATAGCGTTCTTTGCCAGTATCATTAAACCCTTACTAAAAACAAAAAAACAAAAGTTAAAACTTTATTCTGGACCGGTAATAAAAGGAAACCCTGTATATGTAACTTAATGATATGTTGCGAAGTAGCTCATCGCGAAAACTTTTTTGTGACTTGGCAGTTTTCTTTCATAATAAATACCTACCTATAGCCATTAGTGATGTATTTTCGATACGCATCTGTTATCACTGTTATCAAGCGCCGCTTCACAGTGGGTAATAAATGCCGGCGACAACACACACGGCTTCAGTAGGCGTCCCGCTACGATTCTGGTAAGTCACGTATTCATGTGTATTCATTATGTATCCGTTATCTTCGAGTGGGTACCTACTTATTATCTTTTCTAAATAATAAACAAAGTCGCTATTTCTTCATGTAGGCATGTTTTTGCGCTCATTCATATATGTAATTGGATGCGGTTACTATCATTTAGTTAAATTTTTATTGTTCTTGAGATAATTATTATTTTATGGTTCAATACACCCGCAGTTGGCGACATAGGTATTTATTCCCAAAAAATGGGATAAACGAATTTTTGAAAATGTATGAAAGTTTAAAAACCATTTCGAGAAATAGGCTTCTCAAATAGATCCCTGTAGTTGGAATAAAAAAATATGTTACAATGAATTAATTATAATAAAACTACGAAATGACCTTCATTTAACCCCTATGGTTTTACATAAAACATATAAAACCTGTCCAATATTTTATTTTATATGTACATGAATTTAGATATCTAGCATGTATATAGCTGACACCTACGTTCGAAAACAGCTATTGTCATGTCTAAATTATTTGTTTACAAATGGACTGTAGTTCTTATGCTGAAATTAATATATTAATGAGACCATGTCTCTTTGAGTTACGCGTGTGATGGATGAATGTTAATAATTTGCGTTGTGAGCTTTTCCAAGAGGTTCAAAACGACGGCATCAACATTTATTGTAGAAACTCATGATTGGAAATATGGAATCCGCCTTTTCACTTAAATCTAGTCTAGAAACAAGGGTCATGCAGGAAGTGTTGTATTAATTGAGGTCTAGGTAATAAACAATGGTTGAAAGCTTATAATACTCAGAAATATTAAATATGGATATCGTATTGCGATTGTTTGTTTACATTATGTTTGAATGACCTTCGTCTATTATGACTTTGCAACAACTTTGAAAACAGATCACAGATAATAAAACATCGATTTCTAAAATAACTCCGCCATTTTGTCATAATAAGTAGGCTAGGTTACTTTTATTTAATGAATTAATTTTAATAGCAATAACACTTTTAATCATGAAATGCTTCAAATTAAATCCTGAGAAAAGACTATTCTTTCGAATAAAAATGTAAAAGCAAGCAGTTTTTTTTTGGTGTATCCCAATTAGATTACCTACCATTATCATTTAGTTCTACAAAAATGTTAAACTTGTTAAATGCATAAAGCTATTAAAGATAATAAAAATATTTGTCTTATCGCCCCTAGCCCATAAAATTATTCGCGATATTATTGCGTTTTCATTGGATTACCTACTCTTCTGAAGTAAAATAACGTTTTTTATCTTATAAAAGCGGGTGCGCCATACTTGTAGTTTGAAATGCGTAAGTACGGTAAATACACGCACACTATGGAGGTAGGTACCTACGCTTTCCGACGACAGCTCCACCTTCAGAGACAATCACAACCACTTCACTGTTCTCAATCTCACAAGGGTTAGCTGGAAAAGATCCCTTAAAGGGATAAGTTCGCTTTTGTACATATTTAATCGTAATGTTCTGGTTTGTTGTACAATAAAGTGTACCTATACATAGATACTTACATACAATCTGCTTTCGTGTTATAAAACAAGTTCTTATACCTACTTAAGAGGATCGTGAGGCTGAAAATTTCCATACAAAACGCGTAAACGTTTCTCTCCCCTTAAGCCTAGTCCGATTTTTACGACTTTTGAATATGTTGTATATATTATGAAAAACTATGTCTGTACGTTTTCCTTTCCAAGAATATATTTCTTAGTACGAAACAAATTCAAAAAACAAATAACAGACACGTACAGACCTAGTTTCTCATAATCACTACAACATATATGGATATATGGATCAGACACTTTCCTGGTCTGCTCAGGTTACCGAAGTCAGTCGCAAGCTCTTCGCTTCACTTCATTCTCTCAGCCGCCTGCAGAATTTTCTTCCTCAACAAACCAAGATAACTTCAGCGCAATCTCTCCTTCTCCCACTCTTAAACTACGGTGACGTTGCTTACATGGACCTCTCAGAGCAGCTGCTCGATAAACTTGAGAGACTCCAAAACGTGTGCATTCGATACATTTTTGGTCTGCGCAAATACGATCTTGTCTCCCACTTCCGTGCACAGCTGAACTGGTTACCCATTCGTTTTCGCCGAAATGTTCACATCCTGTCGTTGCTTTTTAGCACTCTTTTTAATCCTCGTTCTCCCTTCTATCTCTGAGAGGTTTGGCTTTATGGCCTCCGGTTCCCAAAACCGGTTGCGCTCTAAGGCCAATCTCACACTCGCTTTCCCGTCTCACAAATCCAATTCTCAGTGCACTCTGTCAGGTTATGGAATCGGCTGCCGGCCGGCATTAGATAGTCACAATTAGTTGATTCCTTAAAAGACAAACTGAAGAAGTTCTGGCTTGACACTAGCTCCTAAATATTGTATCAACTGTCCTCTACATAAGTGTAGTTTATATTTAGTTTATGTAAGTTTAAGTATGTATATAGATGCATAAATATAGTACATTTCTATATCTATTTATGTAGATATTTAAATGTATTTATTTTTTATAGTTAGGTTTTATTGGTTACTTTAATTTTTATGCTCTTTTCCTAAATTAAGTCGAACACTTGCCTACTTCATGCACAACCTTCACTTCTCTCAATCTCTCAAGGGTTAGCTGGAAGACATCCCTTAAAGGGATAAGTTTGCCATTGTACTTTTTTTTAAAATCTTCTTTGTATTGTTTTTGTTTTGTACAATAAAGTGTTTACATACATACATACATACATATTCAAAAATCGTGAAAATCGGACTTGATTGAGTGAGAAACGTTATCGCCCGGAGCAAAATTTGTATAGAAAATATTTGACAGCTACGCGATTTAAGCGTCGCTTCACAATACTCTTAACACTTATATTAACATATTTTTAGGAAATATACAATTTCGTCGAAGTCGTCGAAAACATTAATATAGGCTGAGGGCTCAGACAAGATGCACTACGCTAGCTAACGTTTGTATTCGATTAATTTTTAAACCAATCGCGTCACTGGAAGATGACGTGATACGCAAAGTCACATGGTCTACCAGTGACACGATTGGTTTAAAAACGAATCGAATAGAAACCTTAGTTAGCGTAGTGCATCTTGTCTGAGCCCTTTGATGATGAGTTGTTTATGGCGTAGTAGAGAAGGCAAACGAACTCTCAAGCCACCTATTGGTACTGTAACGGACTTTAATTGATGAACCACTATAGAACCTTGTCGCAAAAACTAACCATTAATTCCTATGTAATGTCTATTTCGTCACTTGACGCTGTCATTAAGCCAAGGTTCTATGGTGGATCAACATTGAAAGTCGTTGATGGTACTTAAGTGGGCTAAAGGTCCATAGACATTAGGAGTTAGGACTAGTGGCAGCACTTAACTTGGTTGTTATTAAGGGCCGTATTAATAAACTCATCTTGGGTGAGATGCCGGTCACAAGATACGTCAAAGTAAACGTCAAACCATAGAACACTGTCATTTTTGACGCATCTCGAGACGAGCATTAGAGTTGAGATTAGTTTATTAATACGGCCCTTAGAAGCAATTAGGTTTTACCAAGTAGGTACAATAGAGCCCAGACAATAAGTACATCTTTGCTGACTTGACGACCGAGACGTCTAATTAGAGTCTAGGTAGTTATCAAGTATTTTGTTGTTTATAATTCATCATGCATTAGTAGTGTTAGAGGTATAGCCTTAATGTCGAATCTCAAAGGAACAGTAATAAATAACGGGTCACTGTATGTAAAAATACATACAAATTGAACCGTTCTTACTGTTGTTGAGTGTAGTATCATAAGGAAGATATGAAAAGCCGATTACAATAAGTGTTTTTGTAAGGACTCTCGCTAAGTAAGTAGGTACCTATTGTGTAATTGGCTCACTGATTTAAAGATAAGTATGGGGAGTACTTGTTTACACTTAAGTCTGAAAATTATACAATAAGGAAGTAAAATTTTACTTGTAAATAAATAAATGCAGTTGAGCTTTTTATTGTTTATTGTCATTGTCTAGTAGTAGTAGTATTTAGTATGAGGTTTGACATTTTATTGTTTAATGACCGTGGATGGTCCCTTATTGCGAAATAGCGTCCTTACTTCTTCTTGCTATCACCGTGAAGCATCAACTGGTAAACACACATGCCCCTTGAATGGTAATTTTTCGTAGAAAGTTATTCATTATAAGTACTTACTTACTAAGTAAGTTAGTAGCTGTTGGAATTACAGAATCCACAATGGTGCGACTGGTAGAAGATGCACTACAGCAGTACAAAGGTGGTACCGTGCGTCAGTTCACTTGGCATACTGATGGTGGGGTCTCCGCGACGGTTATATCGTATGGTGCGATCATTCAGGCCATCAAGGTAAGATTATGACCGTTATATTTACCTATACATACAGACGGCAAACTTCTTCAGCACGGCTAGCACAAGTTGCCCGCGACTTCTTTGTCGCTCGGATCTCCCTTCCTATCTAGTCCGTAACGATAGAGACGCACTGAGCGACAAGCGAGAAAATACAACTTGTGCTACCCGTGCAGAAACAATGAAACGACCTTGACTGCGCAGAAGCAAATTTGAGATTCGAGAGTGCGAGGCGCCCATGCAATGCATGCGCGAACTTTCCCCCACTACGTTACTACATTCTCAAAAAGTTTCCCGGGAACTATAATTAGGGACGGCCGCGATTTCGTAAGCGTTCACTGAGTCTCTCGCTCCTCCCCCTATTTTAAACCCTTAGGGGATAAATTTCCAAAAATCCCTTCGAAGTACTCGAACCGTCTATATTTTCTGCCATAATTATTTTTAGTTTTTAGTCATACATAATGTCCTTTAGGTCATACTTATCGCAAGTCATAACGTATTTTTTAAAGAAACTGTTAATTTTTCAAGATTTTTATAAATCAACCCTAACGTAACCTAGCCTTGTCTACACGTTAGATACGAGGGCAGAGTGAAAAGTCTGGAAAAAATTAAACAATTATTTTTTTGTTGGTAAAAGTAAATGTTTATTTTTCAACGTAGTCCCCATTTAACTCAATACACTTGGTCCATCGCTTTTCTAGCTTTTCGATTCCCTCCGTATAGTACGATTTCTCCAACCCTTCAAAATACGCATTGGTTTCTGCGATGATTTCCAAGCCATTTCTTCAAGTTTGGGAAAAGAAAATAGTCGCAGGGGGCTAAATCAGGAGAATAAGGCGAATTTCATGCGGGAGCAATTCGTAACGCAGCTCGTGGATTTTAGCCATAGCAACGGCATAAGTGTGGACCCGTGCGTTGTCTTGGTGAAAAATGATTTTCTTTTTCGCCAAATGGGGTCGTTTTTCCACTAAAACTTCATGAAATCGCTGTAACAAGTTGGTATAATATTCGCCGTTAATCGTTTTGCCTTTCTGAAGGTAATCAAAATATATTACACCACGAGCATCCCAGAAGACAGTAGCCATAACTTTATTCGTAGATAAACTGCTTTGGCCTTCTTTGGTGCAGGTTCACCTGAAGCAATCCATTGTTTTGAGTGCTCCTTGGTTTCTGGTGTATGATGATGAATCCAGGTTTCGTCAACAGTTATGAAACGACGCAAGAAGTCCTTTTCATTACACCTAAACTTCGCCAAACATGCCTCTGACAGGGTCACCCTAGTGCGTTTTTGATCCACTGTGAGCAATCTCGGCACCCAACGGGCGGAGAGCTTCTTCATGTCCAAACAAGTGTGAAGGATATTACGAACCCGTTCGTCTGAAATACTTACAATATCAGCTATCTCACGGACCTTTACTCTTCGGTCTTTCAATACGATGTCATGGATTTTGGTGATCATCTCTGGTGTAGTGACTTCAACTGGGCGTCCGGGTCGGTCGGCGTCAGCAGTGCTTGTACGGCCACAACGAAAATCCGTAAACCACTTGTGGATCATTTTAATGGATGGATCAGAGTTCCCGTAATATTTGTCTAATTTTTTTTTTGTTTCCGTAATTGTTTTTTTTTCGCAAAAAATAATGTTTAATCAGAACACGAAACTCACTTTTCCCCATCCATATGTTTGCAAACACCAAAGTGATTGTTTTGTTTTTCAAAGCTGTCAAAAAAAAACTAGCCTTGCGAACTGGCTGAAAATATACGATTTACCTCCAAAAAGGCTGCATTACAACTTGACATTAATGAATTTGTGAAAAAAATACCCATAATATGATTTTTACCAGACTTCTCACTCTGCCCTCGTATTTCAGAACTTCTGAGAAGTTTACAGTTTCAACGATATTTAAAATTGTGACTATCAATAATTATGTCAACAATGACATTATGACCAATAAAATTATGGGAAACAAAGGGCTCCCACTCGTACGATATCCAAGGAATATTCCCTACAAATTTCAAGTCCCTAGGTCCAGCGGTTTCGGCTGTGAGTTGATCAATAAGCCAGTCAGTTTCTTCTTTTACACCGACAAATCCAACATTGTTCTCGGAATGTAAAACATAACTCCCAGAAGAATGATTTTGTCATTTTGTCATTCCATCTCAACCATCTCATTTCATTTCATCTCTATGAGTAAGTTGCTAGTGCATTCTGTATGAAATATTTTCTTCCCAATGCTAGGTAGAGTCGAGTTCATAAATATGTATACACTTTAGTACCTTGTCACTCTAATCGTTGTGACAATTCATATATGGCAGTCTAAATATGACATTAAATAGAGATAGTACTGAAGTGTATTCATGTTTATGAACTCGACTGTACCTACAGCTAAAACACAAATTGCAAAATATCAAAATAATGTAGGGAGGGATATTCAATTTCGGATCCTTAAGGAGCGTTCCCACTGAGAGCATTCGCGTGTAATGACTGTAATGAGAATTTGGCGCGAACATCGAGTGGTGTGCGCGATGACAGACTGGCGTTGAGGGTGGGACGAAGCATAGACCAGCATAGACGAGGTAATTACATTCGTTTGGCTGGTTATTGCTATCACACTTGCACTCGTTGCACACTTAGAAAAGGTCATAGAATAAAGACGAATCGATAGACACCTCGGTTGTCAAAATCGGTGAATTAGGAACGACGTACATAGTAGTCTGTGAACACTTAGAAGGTGCTTCGGGTTTGTACTTCTCTTTCACTCGCTCTTAATAAAAGAGTATAAGAGTGATTGAGAGACAAGTACAAACCCGAAGCACCTAAGAGCTATCGAATTGTACATACATAATATATACAAACATAGTGTGTTAAATTCATTACCCTTCTTCAACTTTTCCTTTGCTTCGCCATGGTAGGGTAAATATGAAGATTGCTGAAAACTGTTGCAGAACTGGTAGCTATAGTACTTACATATTATTATAGTACGAGGGGGCCACGACTATCTACGCGCCATCGCCACTGACCGGTAATCGCTTTGCCTCCCCTAATTTCTGTCTGGCAGGACGACAGTTGGCCACTGGTTCGACCAAACCGAGAGCTTTTTTTTTGTAATAAGTACTTACTTAGTCCTTCATTTTGTTAATAATTAGTAGTAGAAGCAATTATTGTACAGTCAAGGACTCTAATTGATGAGCCACAATGGAACCCTGTCGCATAACGTTAATAATTAATTTTGGCGTAATTTCTTTCACGGGGCTTGACGCTGTCATTATGACAGGGTTCCATAGTGGCTCAACAATTAAAGTCCTTGACTGTACATGGGTATCTTATACTTACCAGGGGTTAAGTATTGAATAATATTCATAAACGTAGGTACACACAATAAACCTATTTAAATTAAAGTATGTATTGTCTCTTTCCGCCAAACTCGAATATTACACTAGATACGGACAAACCTTATTTGAAGCATATTTGAGTTGTTATGAGTATATGAAGAAGTAGGAGCTTATTTCTCTTGTATTGTGTCTCCTTGCAGGTCCCTGACAAGACTGGCGTGGTAGCTGATGTGGTCCTCGGTTTCGATGGCTTAGACGGCTATGTTACACGCAACGCGCTTTACTTAGGGGCTCCTGTTGGCCGCAATGCTAACAGGATAGCAGGCGGTACCTTCGAAATAGACGGAGTCAGCTATAAGCTCGCGAAAAACCAGGGTAACAACAATCTGCATGGAGGAATCGTTGGGTTTGATAAGGTTGGTTCAAAGTAAGATAGAGAGAAGAAGTCGCTTTTGACTCGGCGTCGTCGAAAATAGAAATCGTAAAACGAGTATGCATTTTGTAATTCATGAAATAGTATTTTTATTATTTATATTTTCGACAATGCAGAATCGAAAGCAACTTGATTAGCCTTACAGAATTATTTAGAAGTTCTTTTAACTCAGTGATCTACAACCACAAAAAAAACAATATACGTATGGGGACATAAGTATGCAAAGAGAATTTAATTCTGGTTGTTGTTATACACAATTTAAGGGGCTACCATGCCCATAACAGACGTTTTTGATGAAGTTTAAGTTCTTATAACTTAGTCAAAACTGAAGGTAAATTTTTGAAAAAAAATAATATTATCCATATATTCATCTTTGATTTTGACGAACAGAATTTCAAAATAATCCATGGTTATTTGTTTATAAATTTTTAAAAACATGACTATATAAACACAAAATTGGATATAACTTTTTCATCTTGGCGTCAATTGATATGGAAACTACATCTAAATATGCGTCATTAATATATCTAATAAATCAAAGAAGGTTTTTTTTCTAAAGTGAAAAATATGGAAATAAAGTCAAAAAAACTACTTTTTTAGAGTAAAAATGACAAACTTTGATAGCGTAAATCTCGATATCAGTGACTTGTAAAAGAAAAATTTAAATGGCAGCTAGTTTAGAACAGCAGTGTTAATGCAAATAGGTTTTAATAACAACTAAAAGTTTAGAGGATCAGATCGAAGGTCATCTGCCCATGGTAGCCCCTTAAGATGCAACAGCTAAAAAGGTTCGAGATAGCTACCATTGAATACTCAAGTATCATAAGAGCCCCAAAGGATATCTGTATATTACAATTTGCCTATGTTCCTAATAATCCTTATTTCACTCTTAGGTTAACTGGAATACCACGGTAATTGGCAACAAGGTGGTCTTCAGCTACCTCTCAAAGGACGGTGAGGAGGGCTACCCAGGCGACCTGCTAACCAATATAATATATGAGCTGACTGACGACGGGCAGCTCCACGTAGAGTTCATAGCCACAACATCTAAGAAGACCATCGTGAACATGACACACCATTGTTACTTCAATCTGGCCGGCCATGACGCAGGGGCTGAGGAGCTGTACAATCATGTGGCAACTGTTTCTGCTGATAAGTAAGCACCAACAAAATTGGCGCCATGACTTTTGAAATTAGTTTACCTATTGGCAATTGCTGTAGGTGTAAAAATAGGGAGCGCTAAAGTTCAACTAAAATTGCAACTCCTATTATCGGAACTCCGAAAATGAAATTTTTATACCGCTGGAACCGTAAACTTATCAGAAGTTCTGAAATATTCAATGTGTAGATAAGACTAGGTTAGGTTAGGTTTGATTAATAAAAATCCTGAAAATGTAACAGTTGCTGAAAAAAATACGTTAGGAGCTGCGATGATTAGGACTTACAAATCGTTATGAGTAAAAATAATTAGGTGAACCAATATCGATCCGTAAAAATAATGTATTACCAAGCAAATCTGCAGGCTTTTTTATGGCAAGGCAAAAAAGGCAAAGCACAAAGCACACAGGCCACCTAAGGGCGAGCAGGAGACCCATAGACATTACCAATCTCAGGACTGCAAATTTGCCAGCCCTGAGGACTAAGATGGACTGCCTCTATGCTAGTCATGAGCTGCATGAGAGTGGCCGCAGATCGCGCTCGTTGGCGTGCATTGGGAGAGGCCTACGTCCAGCAGTGGACTAGTATAGACTGATGATGATGATGATGCTAGTCATTACGCCATTGGTCTTTGACTCGCGATTGTTTAAAAAAAACCTAGCATTTTTTTGTTAATTGTCGAGATATACGGCGTTAGTTTACTAGCTCTCTGGGCTAGACCACATTGTTTTTTATCAATAAACTAGAAATGCACACACACATAATCTTAAACTCTACTTGTATCTTAAAAAAAATATTTCAGGATCACAGAAACTTATGCCGACCTTATCCCTACTGGACGTTTTATACCTGTAGGGGGCACCCCATATGATCTTCGTGTCCCAAAGCGGCTAGGGGATATCATAACTAAGAACAAAGATCTGTTTGACAATAACTTCTGCGTCACTACTTATGGAAAGCAGGTAAATTGTGTTTTTTTTAGCCGGTGGCCCGTTTCACGAAGCTACAAGTTACAAATTACAAGTTCACAAATAACAAGAGCAAAAAGTTACAATTTACAAGTACAAGTGTTTCTCGAACGCGGCCTTCAGGTATCTAATTTGCGAGTGGCAGTCTTAGGTTTTTTGAGGTTTCTCAAATGGACACCAAACTTCTGAAAAAGACATAAGCCTAATTTGCAAAAAGTTTCGAAAGTAGACTTTATCTATTTCATTTCTGAAGGGTCTGTGAATACTTACCCATTTACAATTTACAGCGTACTCAATTTTGTCTGAGCCATATTGTAATCATTCGTTTGTACTATGTTCTTGTTTCCAGGACATACAATTCGTGTCTCGCGTGTTCCACCCGTCATCAGGCCGTTATCTCGAAGTGTATAGCGACCAGCCTGGAGTGCAGGTGTACACCAGCTATAACCTTCCTGCCCCAAGCGAACCAGCCCTAAAGGGCAAAGGGGGCGTCAGCTACCGACGCCACGGAGCCTTCTGTCTTGAGACCCAAAACTTCCCCGATGCAGTCCATCATAAGAACTTTCCAAGTCCGATCCTTAACCCTGGAGATATCTACCGGCATAAGGTTGTTTATGGCTTTGGTGTTGAGTGTTCTGAATAGCCTACGGTTGTGGCTTCTTAGTTCAGGAATAATTATTGTGATGAGCCAAGTTTAGGTAGTATACTTTTATTGATTTTTTTCTGTTGTAGGTTTTTACCGCTGTTTACGTATGTGGTAGTGTATTTTTTCTGTTTCTCTGATGAAAGTAATGTGCTATTGATTATTTTCTATTATTTTATTTTATTAATTCGTCTATCCTCCTGCATTTACCTTGCTTCTTCTACTCCAAGGTTAACTGGAAGAGATCCCATATGGAGTAAGTTTCCTATGTACATTATCTATATTGATGCAACATGTCATTTTTATGTGCAATAAAGAGTTTACATACAGTCATACTTTTTATGGTCATTTTTATACTCAAATTTTGCCGGACCTAATCTAACTCTGTCAAAACTGACATAATAATATTACGATCCGTAAGATCAGGTTAGGTCAGGTTCAAACATAACATGAAGGTGATTTTTAGTAAAACTTTATCACTATTCTTCTACACGTAATTTAAGGAGAAAATTATCTGGCGGTTGAGTCGTAGTATAAATAGAAAAGTAATTCGTCTCTGGCCCGTTAGGATTTTCCGTTACCTATTGCCGTTCGGGAGCTAGGGTTGCGTCGATGCGCGTCGCTCTATATTTATACACACACAACCAAACGTTCTGACGGCGTGGCCCCGACCAAAACCGGCTTATTCCGTCCCGTTGAGTGTGCTTGTGGGGGTTCGCGGCGCGTACGGTTGAGGCCTTTGATCAACAATAACAACGTTTGGTATTGTTGATCGAAGGTCACGGCACGGACACATGCCAACCACGCGGTATACTTTTATTTTATTTTTATTTTTTATTAAGGAAAACAAACAGCTTACATTATACATTAATATTAAAACAGAGATGAGTTATTCATAACCCAACAAAGTTTTCACCAATATATATTTTGTTTGAAGACAATCTACTGTTTATACTATGGTTGCGTTCAGACACCATTCCCATAGTGGCGCGCCCTGACATTCAAATTGACATTGGACGGTTGCGTTAATGTAGGTATATCTAAGTTGTGGGGCGCACCAACATTGATTAAAAAAGAAACATCAATATATCCTTATCCTTATCTAACATTGGGTTTAAGAACATCTGACACGGCCTTATGCCTCTAGTAATTACTAGAGGCATAGAGACGATTTAGTTATTTTTGGGGCCAATGTTAGATAAGATATTATGCTGTTGAGTTGGTGACATTAGGTTGTTATCCTTAAAAACATTATTATTTGTTTATTAAGGGATGAATATAAATAAGAACACTTAAATAAATTTTGTAATGGAGTTTAAATATAAAAAATACAACAAATAAAACTTATTGGACCAAGACATTTAAAAACTTAAAAGTAATAAAACACTGGAATACAATTTTATCAATAAAATGCAATTTTTGTAAACTTATCTATATACGGCAAATTTGATAGGCCATCATAATATCATCAAAATATACGACGTTTCACAGATTAACATTAGAACATATTCACTTTACTATCAACCAAAAATGAATAAGGCTTTGAAAATAAAATATATCTCATAAAGAAGCTTCGAGTCCGTTTTGGCACTTTCGGCCATTCTGTCCATTTTTCGCGGTATCCTCTCCCCAGGCGACATTTAGGCTCTTTTTCATACATTCGTCCAGAGGTGGGATGAGAGAGCGAGGCAGCAAGAATGTCGAAAGGTTGAAAAGGTCGAGAAATACTTTGTAACGATCGCTGTAATAAAAACGAAAAGATTGTTTTCAATAGTGCGGTTAACTAAAGCAAACCAATTAAAAAACAATGAGATAAGATAAACATTCATCGAATATTAATTAAACAAAGTTTGACGTACAGTCACCACCAATAACATAATACGGGTGTGTCCTGGGTATAAAAATAATAATTCTAATTAGTCCGTCAGTAAGGTTATCAAAAAATATTGAACACGTATTTTTAGCTTTATCAAATCAATCAAAATTGACAAATATAACGCGCATCAAAGTTCGGGAGTGGGGCTCGTGACGTCAAAATCACAACGTTGTATAAAGTGTGCCACGGCGTGACGTCTCGCGAAACTTCAACGCACTTTATTTCAAACGCACTTTTCGTATTTTTTTGTTTAATATGTGTTCAATATTTTTTGATAATGTAAATGACGGATAATTAGATTTTTTTAGGACACTAGCCTATTAGGTATACACTTTTTAAAAGATCACGGTTATTATTCATGATTCTATAATATCAATAACCCATTAAAAAAACTTAAACCGTGATAAGAACCCGAGTTACATAACTTGATGTAACTAACAAACTAACAATGTAGGTACCTACCTAATCAAATCTTGGAGGTTAATTTTCTTCTACTTGAAATTTGGTATAGGTACTCGTACTTATGCAATTCCGATGACAGTGCTTTTGTAATTGTAATATGGTACCATCAAATCAATCTGTTATGATGATGGTTAACCTTTGGAATTGTCATCACTTTCTATGGGAGTGAGGTATCTGTTACGTAGTAGATCCGAGTTTTAAGATAATGTAAAGCTTACCTGAGCGTGGACCGTAGGTACTGGTACCCTGAGGACCCCCCGGTTCCCAGATGCTGGGATCCTATCATGCGCTGCACCATTATCACGTGGTTGTCTGAAATTATACGAAAATAAGTGGGAAATCTAGGTTTGCAAAGGAGATTGACAAGGTTTATACCAAATGCTGCCCAGAAGTGTAAAAACCTCTAACGAGTTCCTTACGTTACTACCAAAAACATGTTTCCAAATTGGATCGAGAGAAAAAATAAACAAAAGCATTTATTTTGTGGTATTTAAGTATTTTGCACTTTTGGTTTTTAAGTGATTATCCAATGGACTCTTTGAGCGCCAACTAAATGTGTTTGCGCCAAACGCCACTGATTACAATAGATGTTGTTGTTGAAGTGTCACGTTAGGTGCCTAGGGTTTTTAGGATTGGCTAGCCACCAAGACATTGTAAGGCGTCCTGCTCTATTCCTCGATATAATTATAATCGACGACAATGACGACATTTATTAAGTAATGTACCTACTATTAAATTGATTTGATTGATGATTTATTCTGGGCAGCACTTGGTCCAACTCCCATACAAAGATGGTCAATCTCCTTTGCTTCCGTAATATAGAACCATTATAGAACTTTTTCGACTACACTTGGTAGTTGGGGCTACTTCGAAACTAGAGGTACTCCATCTGGATTCTGGTACCTTTTGGTGTCCGAAAATTTAAAAAACTGTACCCTACAGATAAAACCCAAAAGGCGCAAAGGTTAGCATTTTTTGCAGGAGGCCAACGAGCATACAGGCGACCTAATTGATGGTAAGTGGGGTCTGAGACCTACAGACATTTGCACAAGACTACAATCTACAATCCCAAGGTTGCAATCATAAGACCGCAAATGCGTTACCAAGTCCTGAGGACTAAGACGCCTCTATGTTAGTAATTTCACAGGTGGTCTTATCCCCACACCAGAACATGACCAGAACACAACAAACACTATTAGTTAGCGGTAGATTAAAGGATAAGATGGTGGTAAAAAGCCACTACACCACTGTACCACTTACATCGCCACTTCGTGATCAGGCTGTCCATGTCCATAAGCAGCGTTAGAAGCTGGTGGGGCTGCGAGAAACGCGGCTCGTCGCGGTAGAAGGTAATCATTATGGCCCCTTGCAGTGCCTTATGGGACAACCTGAAAATTGAATAAACAAAATCGAAGATTAACAAAAATAATTTGTGACGTGACGCGAAATTATGATAGTGATGAGGTTGGCGTTGATAGTAATGACGTGACAACGATAATGATGATCATGCACCTACAGACAAAAATAGACAAGTCCTAAACTAAGGTCTAGGCTTTTATTCTGTATGAGTAAATAGACAACGATATAACATACTTTAATATGGAAATATTTTAAACTTGCAACGCAAGAAATTGTTACAAAAAATGTCCGACTAAAATGGCTTTGAAATCACAGTACCTAATAAAAGTTTTCCCGGATTTTAACGTACCTCTGAATTGTTTGTTTAATTGGTTACGTGTTCTTTGATCGATGATGATGATTTGAAGGAAGCTTCCAGATCACGGTGAGCTTAAAGATAATGTATTGCTATTATCATCACCTTCATTTTCAACCTTTTTTTTAAAATCACGAATCATGATACAGTTCGTGATCTAAAAACTTCCTGCCACGACCGTCCGGTCCATCAGGGTGATTAATTATTAACCGGCGACGGTTTATCATGATGGTGATGATGAAGATGAAGAAGAAGAAGAAAAATATGAAGATGATTATGATGTTGGTTGTGGTGATGATGACGATGTGCTGACCGTCTCTCGCCGCGGGAGCGTAGCGCATCGTTTATAGCGGGGTCGAAGATGGAGCGGTAGATCTCGCGCCGGATTATCATGATGATGACGAAGTTGATGATGAAGGTGGTAATGGTGATTACGCTGTACTGACCGCCTCTCGCCGCGGGAACGCAGCGCATCGTGCACGGCGGGGTCGAAAATAGAGCGGTAGATCTCGCGCCTATTCTCCGCGTCTAGTAGACGGTGGTTCCGGACGGCTTCGACTGTTTCCTCCTAAAGAAACACGCAACACAAACAATATTATTTTAGTATTCTACTAGTAAGCCGGACTTTTGCAGGAAATTGACCGCGACCACCATTTTAGGGTTCCATACCCGAAGGGAGCCCAACGGGAGCCTATTGATGAGCCTACGCTTTCCGTCCCTTCGTCCTAACTTTAAGAGCTTTAATCGGGCTGGTGTTTACCTAGGTTTGAAGAACTTGGGTGTCAACGTTCAAGAGTTAAGTATCAGTTCTAAAACTGGGAGTGGCCCCTAGTGCCTTACCGCTGCGGCATCGATGTCCTCTTTGATCATGCGCTCGACCACCGTCTGGAACTTGCCCCAGAAGTTGAACCCGTGCGCGTCCAGCCCGGGCGTGCGCTCCAGCCACCGCTCTATCAGCGCCAGCAGCGCCGGCTCCTCCTCCGACCTGGACACGGGACGGTGATGCGATAAGTATAGTCGACCAAGAAAGTCCTTTACCACTTTAGGACTTTAGAAATAGAGTCGAAAAGTGGTAATGGGGTTTCTTGGTAGACTATAAAAGCTTTTCAACTTTTCTAGCAACTGTTTACGTTTTGACCGTAGCTAAAATGACAAAGATGTAATCATGTAAATTCTTCAAGTGCATCGATTCATCAGGATGTAGGTATATTTAGGGGTGGAACAAGGGTACTTGAAATTTAGTTATTTTTCTTCGCGCACTACAACGTAAGACTGATTGCTGAATAACACCTTTTTTGAAATTGGATGAATGTTTCGGATATCTTTTATACCCATTTTCCTTCTTTGACTTTATTCGTGACTTGGGTAATAACAAGAAGTTACTACCTCAAAAAGATTGACGGTCATCTGAGATTATTATCTTGACACATCTGTGTTATAACGATGTGTTGAGTGAAAAAACGCAGCTTAGGTCCTTCTATGCCGGACAGAAAAGAAACTCAGCTTATGGTTGACTAACATACGGTAGTGAAGGTCGGTAAAAAATGAGATGTTACCTATGTAAAGCCTCCATAGCTTCAGGGTTGTCTCCGAATACGGTTTGATAGTTCTGGTTGTATTTCACACGTAACGCTTGCTTCAAGCCGAGCTGAAATTCGAATAAAGTAAGTTAGGGTACAACACGTCGGCGAAGCCTACGGCGACCCAATGTAAATTGATCCCTACAGCTGTATTTCGTAATTTCAAACACCATACTCGCAACCTCGCAAGCCAGGCATATAAAAAGGGATAGCTAGTAATTTAAATGACTGAACGTCGTCGCAAAATTTGTATCAATGTTGTATTCATGAACAATCTAGGAAATAAGCGTAATTCGTGATAGTATGAGCTGTCGCAGGGATCATCCTGTAATGACACAACTTTAACCATGTTTACGATGTACGTATGCGTGAATACCCCAAAATTCCTTAACTGCCTACCTACTCGATTGTACCTAATAAAGTTAAGGTGGTTTTCCACCCGCAAGGCGCTAGGCGAAGCTAGACGGAAATTGAAATTTGGATTTAAAAATTTCAATTCCATCCTCGCGCATCTTTGCTGAAAACGGTTGTTTTAATACAAATAAATCCTCGTGCCGCCGCCTCGTCTTGCCTTGCCTCGCCGGAACGCAAGCACCCTTAGGAAGACAGGTAAGGCGTTTTTACATGTAAGGCCTTGTTACTGTACCTTAGGAAGACAGGTTAGGCGTTTTTTACATGTAAAGCCTTCTTACTGTGACAGCTAAGTTAGAAGTGCTAGATAGAACTTCGACATATCTATTTATTGTTATGTAAACAAAGTCAAAGTCGCTATTAATCATGACGTTCCTACAGTATTTACTGTGAAACAGAAAAACAATAAGTACACAAACACATCTTTAAATTGACGTAAGTTTTCATTCGATGTTTTCATAACATATTCCCTTTTTATCTACTTATTTTATTACATTTCGTATCCCTGACCTCGTAAGACCCTACGTCACTTTTGTTTTCTATGCCAGTCAGTAATAGTTAAAAAATATTACTAATGTCTAGGTTTGCCAACTATTTCTTGGACAAATATCTTATTTTCCAGCCCAAGGTATAAAAAATATAATACACGGAAAGAAAATATAGTACTTTAAAGAAAAACTTTTAAAAAGTATGTAAATTTATTCATTAAATATAATGCACAATATTTACTTCTTACTAACATTCTGCCTGCTATTGGGGCAACTAACTGAGCTGAAAAAAGCGTATTTCTCCACTTCACTACATTGGTGCTTAAAATCAGGTTGAAACGGCCAACCCAAACCGCATATGTATAAGGACTGACCGAAATATAGTATTTTTGCGTACTATATATTTTTTCAACAGTACATAGTACACAGGGTCAAAATATAGTACAATACTATATATTATAGTACGGTTGGCAACACTACTAATGACTGGTCGTATTTTTTACTTACTACTTTCTACCGCCGCAATAACACTTCCGTCAGTAGACGAAGACAAAATCGTAACTAGAGATGTTACGGAGCTTCGCTTCGAATCATGTTCCAATCAGTCGGAACTTTCGATTGATATTACTTACACCTCCGGTTCCGACTCAGGTTCCAATACTTTTAATCGGAGGTTCTAATCGGAGGGCGAAGCGCAGCGGTGGCAGCCCCGGCCGCGGTCAGTCAATAAGTTTATATTTGTCACACGGCCAACCTCGCATCCCGCGTGCTTATACATTCACGCAAACAACTCATTTTTACCTCCACCTCCTAACCCCGACTTCAGTTCCGGTTCCTACTCCGATAAACCAAATTTAAAAACACTGACTCCGCTTCCGATATGTCCTTACTCGTAACATCCCTCAAACATTTAAAAATAAACTTCGGCCATAGACATTATAATTATGTATGGATGAATAGATATGTATGGATGCATAGGAAAGGCAAATCTGCCGCTGTGTAGCGAATAATCGGTGGGTACCGCAGCTGTGCCGTCTCGCCCTTACGAGACAGTCTATGACCCAAGCTCCACCAGCTTCTGTTCTTCCTTGGTCTACCACTAGTTTCTATCCTCCATGAGCTCGATAGCGAAAAGTTGCGCAGTGATTATCAACACTATTCGATTCTGACTTCTTGATTCACCTTGTTCTCCAATAAGCGGAACTGCAGGCTCTGGAACCCAGAGGCGGGGCGGAGATAGTTCCTAAAGTCCATGAAGTCCAGCGGAGTCATGGTCTCGAGGATCATCACCTGGTCCACCAGCAGCTGTAAACACAGTTAACAGCTGTTAATAAAACTATTAAGGGAATTGACAACAGGGGCCTGTTTTATAAAGCTACAAATTACAATTTACAGGTTACAAGTTTGCATTTGACGCAACCTCGACCAATGACGACCAGCCATTTGAGCAGTGTTGCCAGTTTAGACCTGTAAAATTGTAACTTGTAGGTTTATAAAACGTGCCCCAGATTTTTTTGGTGTTCTGATAAAAATCATGCAATCATGAATATAATCAGTGTTTGCTACGCCCGCTTTGGAATAGTGGTCGGAATGACGTCATTTTGATCGTAACCACGTTTTATTTTTTGTCTAGCCCTAGCAGTGACGTAGAAAAGACCATGTACCTAGTGTTTAAGCTCTTAAGCCATCAGCAGACATTCATTCTTTTACTCGGTAAATAATGAACAAATAAAAAAGGTATGTTTTGAGACCAACTATTAGCATTTTTTTTTTCAGAAAACCTTTTAGAAGTTCCTGCATGTTGTCAAAATTGTCAAAATTACAACTACTTAATCTAAAGATTCTAACTAATATAGGAATGGTCTGCCCGGATCACTATGCCTGGGTGGAAATCCTGGGTGGGCTCCGTTAGTCAAAATTACATCACAAGTATGGTGTATAAAAATATTTATTACAATATTTATTTCTTTTTATGACCATTGTTAGGTATAATATAGGTAAAAAACTTAAGGTAAAAAGCTCCTCATGCATGATGTAGTTGTGTACAAAACTTAAATGGAATTTACGTCAAATTTCAAATCTAGAATGTCGAACGGTCTATACAGATGTGTTACTACTACATGCAAGACGAGCTTTTGCACTTGTAGATAGATAGGTACTTAGGTAAATCTTGAGTTGTCCTGACTCATTACTTTAATTTTTCAGTAAAACGGTTTAGCGATGTGATATTACTTTTGTTCAGAAAAATGGGAATACTAGTGGTCATTTTTACTTTTGCATTGAATTGATCATTAGGGTTTGATCAAATGCCCGTTGATCATACCGCTGCAACATATACCTACACCAAAGGTACACGCAACTCAAAGATCGTAGGTGGCGTTAGATTATCGCAGTAGGTATTAGGCCAACAAAACAAACTTTATCTCGAAACACCCAAGTACAGTAGAGGGAAAATTTACAATGTAATATTGATGTATACAGAATCTTTATATGTAAAATAGGCACCAGGAATATATGAAATCCTCGCCATGTTACGGATAAAGACATTGAAGACATCTTTTCTATGGCAACTCACGTAAAAAGGTTTAAAGGTAGAGCGATGCCATATTTGAGGTAATTTTCCAGTCGAGCTGTTTTTTGTTTTTAATATTGAGGTAAGTAGGTACCTATAGATACATATTATTGTAACATAGCGAAGATATATTGTTACCCTTGACTGTCCCACCCCACCCACACTGTTATTGCAAAGATAGCGGGCACTGAATAAGGATCATTATGAAAACATTAAGATACCATATCATGTTCAATACGGGCTGCGGTGCTTACATCTGGGCACGTGCCTATAAAGATATTTCTCTTTTTGAGCACAATTATGTAAAAAATATACATTCGGAAGAGCTGTTTGACCGCCCGAAATTCATCACTACATAGGTACTTGTGCAAATCAATTTATCTTCATGTTATTTCGAATAATATGGAAAGCTTCATTCGAAAATAAAAATGAATCGGTAAGTAGGTATAATCGTTATTTCTACCACTCTGAACATTTCGACGAACTGACGGTTGCCGAAATGCTGAGTCTCTAAGATAGTGCGGTACCTACGCCAAAAAAAGCTGGAAATGGTGTTAAAAGCATGAAAATCGGAACGATTGATCTTTAGGCCATACGAATCAATTTGATCCGTAGCACAAAACAAAAACAAAAAAGAAGAGGAAAAAGTTAGTGTTGGTGTCTAACACAGAAAATTAAGACACCATTACAGAAAATTGAAAAGTTTTTTTTTTTAAATAAAAATAAATACTTATATTAATATTAATAAATAATATAAATATGATTGAAAACTCCTCTCGCATTAGTATTTATCATCCTCAGTGTCTTAAATTTAATTTTTTATACATGTTTCAACTAATTGTGATTTTATCACATTTTGTAATATTAAAAAATAATAAAAAAATACTAAATGTATCTTCAAAATTCCAATATAAAAAAAAGATGACGTCATAACTCCTCTCCTTTTTAGTTTTTATTTCGTGCTACGGGTCAAATTGATTCTTATGGCCTTAAGATCAGTCGTTCCGATTTTCATGCTTTTAACACCATTTGCAGGTTTTTACTGAATTTTGGGGTGTACCGTTAGCACCAAGAAAATTGTGGGAGCATTCTACGAGAATTAACAGGGACGATCGAAGTGATTTTTAATGTATTTATTAAAATGTTCCCATCGTTTTCTGCAAGAAGGCTTAATGATGGTTCATCAATTTAAATCTGTAACAGTGAGAGTTATTGTATCCGTAATAAATGTACTTATTAGTTTTATCAACATAGCATTCTGCATAGCATTCCGGCCCACAAGGTCAACATCCGGTAATTTCCAGTTAGTAAATAGTTAACTTATTTACTTGGAAAGTTTATCACGGAAATATGAATGAGTATTTGTGCCTAGTTTGTAAGAATATTAGATTACTTTATATCTCTGTGAAGAATAACAAGATAGTATATTATCATTTTAATATTTAACGCGGAGTTTATCTTGAAATGACCGTTCAGAAAACATGACAGGAGCTTTCGTTTTATAGGATTTTCTGCTGTGATAAATAATAAAATCATACACTAAAATATCGTGCTTGAGACTGTACTATCCGCGATGTCCAGTAAGATCACCTGGTAGGATCCCCTGCCTATTAATTTTATATGTGGGGGATCCTACCAGGTGATCTTACTGGACATCCCCATACTATCGTACTATACTGTCGTACTATACTATCGTACTATACTATCGTACTATACTATCGTACTATACTATCGTATTATACTAAAATAAAATAAATGCAGTGTGGTTGCCGGCTTAGAATAGTGCCACTCCATGTCTTCCCGTGGAAGTCGTAAGAGGCGACTAAAGGAATAAAGGCTTGTAGTATTGTTAGGCGATGGGCTTGCAACCTGTCACTAATATACACTGGTAAACATCTTAGCCTGATTGTCCAAAATGTGGTTACAGAATTAGCAACAAGTTTTTAGAGTTGTTGGTAATTCTGTAGCTCTGCTTACCCCACTCTGGGAATGAAGGCGTGAAGGTGTTTATGGTTTCTTCCAATAGACTTGTCTTATTTAGTAAAAACTTATATAACCTCAAAGTGCTCCCTTTTCGCCTAAAATAACGATTTTATCGTAAAAAAAACTATCCATGATGTAAAATCAGGAAAATGGTGTGCAAAATGTGGTCTCTAGTTGCTTTATTCAGCTGAAAACGGTAATTTTAGCCAAAAATTATGCATTTGAGGTTATAAAAGTGTTACTAAATAAGACAAGTCTATTGGAATGGACTTTATGTATGTAAACTAAAATATCATCCTCAACTTTAGTGCTCCGCTTTCGTCAGTAGCGTGATCCGCATCTCTCACTCTACAACCTACCTCTTCCTTTACTTATAGAATACTAGAGGACGCCCGCGACTTCGTAGGTGTAGAAATAGTTTCCCACTACTCTCCCTATTTCTTCCCGTTGAGGGTCGATTTTCAGGAAATCCTTTCTTAGTGCTCACTTACATCATGAAAGGAACTGTACCAAATTTCAAGTTTCTAGGTACAGTAGTTTCGGCTGTGCGTTGATATCTAAGTCAGTCAGTCAGTTTTGCCTTTTATATATATAGATTGTAATTAGTTAAGTGATATTTGAGCAAGGCCTATGTCCAGTAATAATTCACTTGTCCATGCACGATCTTCAAGATTTAATCTTAATTTTGGGACTGCATGTTGAATGTATGCACATACTCGTAGTTTGTACCTAATAATTGTAATTGTAAACTGTGACATAATGCTGCATCGGCGACGGCATGTATGCCGCCGCCGCCAACTTTAACATCCGACGTTATATTACAAACGTCCGTCTTAAAAATCTAACGCGTCACCGGTGCGCGCCGGTTCGATAGTGACGTGACGTCGCGGGCGTCGTGTCACGGGGTCGCGTCGTATCATGTAAGATATTGAGGTTTCAAATAAACACTTAAACGGTTAAAGCACCCAAGGTTGGTTGTTGAAACAATTTCCGGAGGACTTATTTTTCTTTGGATATTGATCTGTGATCATGCCACCAAAGCGAATCTGCGTCGGAACTCTATTACGGACGCATTCAGTCAGTTGATGACGATTGTCGTTTGAAAAAGGAACGAGTTAATTGTCTCTAAAATGTATCTGAGTATGACGGTTATAGTACAGTCAAGTGTAAAAATATGGGAGAACACAACATCTCAAAAATATATCCCAATGCACTTTATTCCAGTGTAATAACAACTTTGTAACATATTTATGAGAGGATTGTTTCGATATTTTACATATTTACGCACTTGACTGTACTTGATCTTGTTAGAAAGAATGTAGGAAGCAAACGAGCACAAATTAAGATGTTGGGTGCATGGGCTCTAAGGTTCTAAAAATTTTAAAATGACAATTGCGTTACCAACCCAGAGGGCCCTGCCAAGATGCACTACGCTAACTAACGTTTCTATTCGATTAGTTTTTAAACCAATCGCGTCACTGGAAGATGACGTGATACGAAAAGTCACGTGGCCTACCAGTGACGCGATTGGTTTTAAAATGAATCGAATAGAAACGTTAGTTAGCGTAGTGCATCTTGGCAGCGCCCTCTAAAGTAGGTACCATAAAATGAAACGCCTCTATACCACGTTTTGGTTAAAATTTGCAGATGCCCATTTAGACGCACTTCATACCACACCTTGATAACTTTAAGGACTATGAGATGTTGCCTGTAAGACCTTTGGATTGTTCTTTGGAGCAATTTACCTTCAGGATAAGCACGACTCTGTTGAGACGTTTCAGGATCTCCATGGTGTGTCCTTCGTCAAGACCCTCTACGTCCAGGAGAGACCGCACGGAATCCACTTCGAAGATTATCTGCTTGAACCATAGCTCGTACGCTTTAATAGAAGGAAAAACAACTTTAATAAAAGAAGAGTTAACGGAGTCCAAACACGTCTAACCTACTATTAAATGATTGACTACCATGTCGGCCATGCATGTAAGCGTTTTCCTGTCTTCACCTAGTGCCACGGTAAATCGTAATGTGCGGTAATTACCGTATGCGTAATTCGTATAAAACATGAAATGAAAAAAAAGCCTTCAAAAAGCCAAAAATACATTCTTATCAAACGGCTTTTGGTTTTAAAATGTAGGATGCCGACTTCAGTTTGAATGATACCTATTGAAAAGAAGTTACTATTCGTTGCTTTTTGAAGGCACTCTTTTGGTTTTTTTTACATTTAGTTTTTATTTTACACTTTTGATCATAATATGCTGTTATGTGGTCCAACTTCTCAATCAATAGAAATTATAGGACATTTCAAGCTCGTCGCAAGTAACGCCGCGGCAAACTCATTGTTTAAACAATTAAATGCGCTTCGTTATAGGTGCTCATAGTCACTCAACTATCTTAGTCGAGATATCTTATCGCCACCCTAGAAATAGGTACAATTGAGGAGTTCCGGTGGCCATCTGTGGTGTTCACCATCAGTTCCACTTCACCAAATTATACTTTCTGAATGCAAATGCTAAATTTGGTACTGAAAGTACCAAAATCGCTAATGTGTACGCCTATAATATTTGAGGAGTTTCCTCAATTCCTCACGGATCCCCTCATCAGATACTGACTTGGTGACAATGGGAGCACTTGGAAAAATATTCTATCAAACAAAAACTAATTTTCAAAATCAGTCTACAGTTGATTTTAAAAAAAACTGTTCGACAGGCTGAGAGAGGCTGTGAGAACCTCCTCCTTTTTAAGTCGTTTAAAAAGATGAATAACCTGAGAGACGACCTGGACAAAAGAAGAGTAAAAAATGCGCTAACGCCGATAACTAAGTACTCTTAGAAAAGACTAACAACCCATAAGGAGAAATAGTAGAAGTCGTTTACTAGAGCGGAGAGTCACCCCCTATGTCTTTATCATCAGTTCACATCTATTAAAATATTGTGTTGTCATCGAGTTTATAAATGTAAGGTAGCGTCAAAAAACAGGCTTGTTGCCCAAACTCACCTTGATGGGTGACGATGAACAAGTGCTCGTCGTGTACCGGCTTCGAGCTCTCGGCGCTGAGCATCCTCTGGGCGTCCAGGAGTTTGTCCAGCATCAGGTACTCTCCGTACAGCATGCCGGCTTCGTTGCCGAGACACGAGCCATCTTGCCCGGTTGACTCATCTATTCCTGATCTGTTGAGACAGAAGGTTGGATTTAGGTTTCTACCTAGTAATCGAGTTGTCAGTGAAGGATTCTATGCAGGAATAATTGCTCACTGCATTTACGATGTAGGCAGTTGAAAATGCTCTATTCTGCGTGAATTTGCGTCCAAGTCGAAGCCTGTATATAGGCTTCTCAAGATTAAAGATTTTTGCACTTGCTCTATGCGATCACTTTGAACCTTTTAGTGTGGGGACCAAATAGCCGCTCCATATTCAAATATACTTCGGACTAGGGGATAATATAAACACTTGTATGTGTTAGGATTGTGAAAGTCTTTAGTGGAACGAGAAATGAAACCGAGAAGCTGTGTACACCTAGATATTACATGGCCATAGTGAGAGCGAAATGTCTAGCCGATTATCAAAGTATCTCGAGTAACTGTCTCACGGTTGAGGGTGCAACTGGCCAACGAGTCGTCAAATAAGTATAGTTTTGTTTTTGAATGATGTAAAAGAAAGAAATAACGGAGCATTTGTCCACATTCAATGACATGAAGTTACAGGCGCACCACTCAGCAACGTGGTCAAGGTTTTGTTGTAGGGCCAGGTAGTCGCTAACATCGTTGATCACAGTAAGTAAAGATTTTTAGATCGTCCGCATACAACAAGCTGAGACAAGTGAGAGACTGCACCAGATCGTTTATAAAAACAACAAACAACAAGAGTCCCAAGCTGGAGCCTTGAGGTACTCCTGACGTAATTATAATAATATCGGTGTGGAGACATGGCTCGCTTGATACTAACTAACACAATGCAAAATATCAAAATAATGTAGGAATATTATTGATCCTTGGACATTTTTCGCTAGAGTCAAAGTTATAAATATATAGGTATATACCTAAGTTTCCAAGACCCCAAAAATATCTACACGCCTCTATGCCAGTAACAATAAGGTCTATGTTTACGGTTACGTATCAGAACGCCTAAAATTAATAAGCCTAATGTATCATAATCCCTAAAAGTTCATAATACCTAATGGTTGTTTTCTCTGAAACCGTAAACTTTTCAGGATTATTACAAAACAAACCTAACCTAACTTATGAGTTCTACTCTATACAATGACGTTTTCAGAAATCCTGAAAAGTTTACGGTTTCAGAAAAAAATAACATTAGGTATTATGAACTTTTAGGGATTATGATACGTTAGAATTTTTAATTTTAGGCGTCCTGATACGTAACCATGTTTACATATATTTGACGTGATGGCTGTATAGACATTAATGCTTCCGACTGTACTGCCGGGTTTGAGAGATTGTCGATTTGAATTTCGTGGTAATACTAATGACAAACAAATAGGTTAGTTCCACCTCGTCAACTGTAGAAATCAGAATTAACAGTCAACACTTAACCCTTCAGGTGTCCTACGCACTTTTTGACATTTCGTGACTTATTAATTAAACATAGAGTTTCATTTTGATGTACAATAACTTTGACATAGCTCTCGACGGGTAGTTTTCTTCACGATGAAACTCAAATTGTTGAATATCAAAAAACAGGGCTCGCAGTTTTCCGGAATATCCCGGAAAATTTCGCTACTTTCGGTACAGGCAATGTATATTTCGGTACCTAATCACCAATAATTCTGGGACTTCAAACTGTTGTGTTTACCCAGTTAAAAGATTTGGTCCAACCCTAAACTACCTAAACAAAAAAAACAAAAGCCGTGAAAATACTAACGCCTACGCAAAAGGTTCGAAAACCGCCTGCTTAACAAAAAAGTTATTCGATACCACTTCGAACGTATGTAAATTACGGAGCGAATCTCTTCAAAAAAAATTTTTTTGATGTGGTAAGTAGACATTTATTTGTAGTCGTTTGCTGGAACCAAAAAAATAATTTGCAGTTCAATAATTCGATGTTTGACTCTATTAGAAAATTTGAGTTCGTACACTAGCAAAAGTCGTCGATAATAAATACTCGTACCTAGTCAAGCATCAAATTGTAATATTAAAATGTAGTTTGCGTTAAAGTATAGTTTGTAAAATAACTGTGACACGATGACTTCGCAATTTAAGATATTAATTAATCACACTAATATTTTAAATGCAAAAGTTTTTAAATGCGCGACTTAAGGGCGCTGCATACGTAACGTGATCAGGACGTGGACGGGACGGGGACGGGACGTGGTTGCATACATTTTTGGTTTTCCCGTCCCGTACGTGCAATCGTTACGTATGCACATTCTGCTACATTTTCTATGAAACGATATTGTCGTCCCGTCCCGTCCCCGTCCCGTCCGTGTAAAATCACGTTAAGTATGCAGCGCCCTTTATTGTTAGTATGTTTGTAATGTAACTCCGTCACGCTGGAACGGCTAGATGGATATGATATGAATGAAAATTGGAAAGCAGGGCCCGTATTATGGTCGCCTTTATCGCGGTGGATAAAGCTTCCGTCACTCGCGCACTTATATACTGGTCAGAAAGTGACAGATGTTTTATCTAGGCTTATCTACGTCGATAAACGCGACGTAACACATAGGGTACATTTTATCTAGAAAAAAGATGACGATGGTCAACATGGCCGAAGTCGCCGGCGGAAGCTAGTTTACATTATAAATGCGTGAGTGTGTTTGTTAATTTATTGGCATTCTATCAGACCATCTCGGAACAACACGTTATTTGCACCGAGATAGTAAATAAGTAAGTATAACTTAATTACAAATTCCTCCCAGACAGAGTTGCGAGAAACAGCTAGTGTTGATACAAATAATTAAACACCCAGTATCTTGAAATATCGGTCCACTTATAACGGTAGATCTAATTAACATGAGGAACGATCCGGACCGGTCTGTCAGCAAAAAATATGCGCGTGTAAGTAGTTTGAAACATTAACGGTTATTTCATCATTCGTTGGCTTGTCAACAAACGCGTTGGGGAAGACCTAATGTGTATATATATACCTATATACCTATCCATAAATATAGAAATCAATTGCCACATTTCCCCCTCCTGTTTTTGCAAGTAAATATCTTATCTTTATCTTATCTTATCTTATATTTATCTTATCTTATCTTTATCTTATCTTATGTATGACGGAGGATCGCCAGGGAACGGTTCGACCGAATTGGCTGATTTCTTTTTAGGGGAAGGTTTTATGACAAAAAATCACTCGGGCGATGCCGGGCACGAACTGTTAGTAGATTATACATATAAGATAACTAAAGTTTACAAAGTTAATTTCATGAATTAAATAGATTAGGCACTTACTGACTACATGTTCCTGTTTATGATTATGATAATGATAACACACATTTTTTAGGTGGTAGGTTAGATAACTTTGTGCGCAAGATTTCGGAATATGATAGATTCGCACATTATGCACTAAAATGTTACGTACATCTATTATTATGACGAATTTCAAACATAAGATATAGGTACACTTACCGCCTTACTCACAGATATTTTAGAGACCATTTTATCTCATTATTTTTCCAACTTTTGTATGAAAAATCGTCAGAAACGACTTAATCGTCATTAAATGACTCCGAGTGAGGCGGTTAGAACCGTATTTAGGTATAAACGATCTAAACTGACATGCCCGTCTCAAGATAAGTACCTACTTTTTAAGTAATCTTAAGACTGGTATCTTAGCCAAGATCTCTTTATTTAGTGCAGTTAAAAGAGCCTGCTATTAAATGAAACAATTTAAAATTAAAATTAAACCGAACGAACGAGCTAATGAACTTCGTGGATTTCCGTTGGTTGAGCCAAACAGACTATTTATGTTATCTTAAAATACTATAGGCGACGATCGAATAAGAGCTAGTAATTAGTGAGTCTCGTCGTGGGAGGCAAACTTAATATTAAAATAATTGGATTTCTATTATGTCTCAAAAAGATAGAAATATCAAGGAAATATAATAAATGTCTCAATTACAACAAAAGCACAAAATAAGAAATGAAAATAAAAATATAAATACACTATGTATACACTATACAATTACAATTAGAATAATGAACTAATGTAACCTAATGTGACAATAATTTAGATAAAACACTGAAGACTGTGAAGACTATGTTTTAATCGAATAGCCATTTCCCTATTTAGAAATGCTTCTATTCGACATAGCTTTACTTGCTGTTTTCTTTTACCTTTCTGGGCAAAGCTAGAATAAATAAAACACCACACGTGTTTGACAATGTCTTTATTTAGACTCCCTGCATAGCTTGTATTTTTTGAATGGAGGTTTTAAAAAAAGGTCCGGTTCTGCGATGGTGTTATGTTTATAATTGAACTTCATTTGTTATGATATGACGCAACAAATTAGTAAAAGTTGGTATTGTTTTCAGCTAGTTAATAATTGCAATGCTTGTTATTTGAGACTGTGGAGAATTAACTTGTTGTGATTTACGACGCCGATATCAAAAGTAGGTAGGAATTTATTGCATTTTAGATTTTTTACTGTTTCTAATATCGAGGATTTACCCAGATTTAAACGTGATTTCTTATGCTAAATCTATGATATTTCAATAAGAATACAAAGGTGTACAATTATTTGTAATGTTAATCCGACAAAAATGTTTAAAACAAGCCTTAACGAATGCAAATAACTAATTAGCAATAGTAATAAAAATTAAAAACCAAAACACTAACCTCATTGGGCACGCCATGTTTAAAAAAACAAGAAACCACAAACAACCGAAATTTAAACTTAGAATTAAAAAGTTTTTATTAAGCCGGACGCGCGCTTTCGCTTCGCGCGGTCACTCGATACTGAATCAACCCGAATGACAACGTGGTATCGGTTTCATACGTAGTAACTTTAAACTCTTACGACTATTGATTATTACTGACAATGAGGCTTTCGAACAGTGCGTAGAACTTTTTTTTCTGGGTAGGATTTACCCGCAAACATTTGCTAAAAGTAAAGTAAGATAGATATGTACCTAAAGGTTTCGGTTTTCGGAATATAATTTTTTAACCCCTTTTTTGTTTGAAAAAACAAGGAGTACGCTCGTAGCTGGCAAACAACAACGTGTTAATTAACTGCATTGGTGGTAAAAAATTAGTTATATGCTCTATTATTAAAAAAGGTACAGGTGTTTAGATATTTTTTACATCTTGTGAACGGTAACCCATAATTTTATCGAATTTCACTTCTTCGATTGTATCATTTCATCGAATTTCATTTCATAGAAATCTATTTTCTGCTGAAACCACGATGTTTTCAGGATATATTAAACATTTATTACGTAGATTTGGTCAGGGTACACTTGAGACTACCAAAAAAATTCGGCGTTTCTGTGTAGGTAATTAAAAAATAAATTAGGGATGTTACTGTTACGGAGGTGGTTTTATCGGAACTGAAGTCGGAGTTTTAATTATTATTTTTTACAGTCTAAACCGGAACCGGAATCGAAGTCTAAGTCGGAGGTGGAATCGGACCTCCGATTAAAAAGTATCGGAACCGGAGGTGTAATATCAATAGGAAAGTTTCGACTTATCAGAACCGGATTCGAAGCTCCGTCACGTCCCTTTAGATAAACCCTTGGGGACGTAAATATATTTATGATGACTTTTCCTGCACTGTCAAAGACGGTTGAATAACGTAGGATATATGCTAATGAAACCTCGCACACTTGCGGTTCTTCCAGATTCGGACGATTCGACGCGGGCAAGTGTGCGTGGTTTCATATTATAAGATTTCATATACAGAATTCTAAAATTCGTTTCGTTCAACTCGTTCCATGAGTTCGGCTCGGATAAGTGTGCGTTCGTTCACCTTAATAGGACTAAGTATTCTATTCTCGATATTGTTTTGTTTTGATCGCGTCTGGCGATTCACATGTATGTTGTCCTACTTTTATACAGGGTGACTGCGTGGTCGTGATACAAATGATCACCTGTGTGTTCTACACACGAATATGAACAACTTTCACTATGGGACCAACTCTGAAATCAGGAAAAAAAAAACAGCTGCTTCATACATTTTGGTCGAGTACGTATTGAACTTTTCTATGAAACAGCTGATTTTAAGTTGTTGATATTCATGGATAGAACACACAGGTGATCATTTGTATCACGACCACGCAGTCACCCTGTATATTATGCATTTAATACAAATTATTGTTTAAAGTGCGGCAAAGATTAGCGATAAAAATTGCAGAATTTACTTCTGTCTTACCTTAACTCCTGTTCTAGAGCAAGAGGCACAATTTTGCTGCCTTTGGGCCAGCGCACACCGGCATACGGCAGGGGATTTTTCCCTATAAATTTCATCCGCTGCAATCCGCTGCGATACTCCGAGGTCGGTTTCAAAGCATTGAAATGTATACCTTATTTCAATTGAAATAGCATTAAATATACAATGACAAAGGGGTTTGGGTAAAAGTGTTGTCATTTGTAAAATTCATACATTTTCAAGGTGAGCGGCCATTCGTAAAAGTGGTAAATTATGATAGAATTATTAAAAATAAACTTATTTTGTTATGTAATGTAATACTCTTAAGTGCATCGGAGGCGAGATATTTAAATATTCATAGTTACTTTTACTTACTTACTTACTTTTGTACTAAAAACTGAATACTTAAATCTTTAAAATCTCCGCTCCGATATTATTTAACGCCATAAATTATATATATCTATGTGTATATATATCTATATACATAAAAATCATCTGTGGCCGATGAAAAAAAAAATGACCATATTCTTCAAACAAATTTACCCAATGCCCTTTAATATCCTCTGCCGTTCCGTCCGCCGTTTTGCGCAGGCCATTTCTGTAACGTAAGGGCGCTTTCCCACGGCAACATCCCGTTTTTCCCGTTTAGTAGTGTTAGTACGTGTTTTAATACTAGCAGTCACACGAGCATCCTGTTTACTCCAGGTAATAAGGTCAAAAAGTGGATACATCTCTTTGTAGTCGACTATACATACCGAACTTCTAGATTAAAACAGTATCAACTCAAAATCCTTCGTAGTTTTGTTTTAAATTCATAGAAGTGGTATTAAAGTTGATTTTAAAAAATACAGTTGTATTTTGAGTTACTAGGTACTGTTTTGGTCTAGCACTGCGATACATCTTTGGTTAAGGTACCGTAAAACGGGGTGAGTAGGGATTAAGGGGTGAGTAGGGACACAACCTAAAATGAAGCATATTATCATTAATTATAAGACTGAAGTTATTTCCGTCTTAGACGTAATGTTATTGGACATTTAATAATTGTTCTTATTCGTTATGACTTATTTTAGGTTGTATCCCTACTCACCCCGTTTTACGGTACAGTCAAGGACTTTAATTGTTATGCCACTATGGAACCCAGTCATAATGACAGCGTCAAACCACATGACAGAAATTAAATTACGCTTAAATGAACGATTAGCGTTACCTTTGCGACAGGGTTCCATAGTGGCATAACAATTAAAGTCCTTGACTGTACCTAGTGTATAATTTCATTAAAAGCTGAATTATGATCCTCTGTTAACTGCACATTTATCAAGTCTTTGTATCGTGATAAGATCGAAATATCTTAATGTCTTTATCAGGCTAGCTTCTTTCTACCCGCAGTGTTTCATTCTGCAATGAGTATCTGTCTTCAATATTCAGAAGGAATAAATATTATCTTCTATTTTCCTTCTTGGGTTTTTCGTTCATAAATATTTCCTTATTTTGAACACGCAAGCCCCACGCTATGTTATTATCTTAATAACAGACATTACTACTAACATACATCAATATTACTTATAACATAATTATGATGTAATTAGTAAGCTACTCACTTATTTAGTTTTTTCCGTTTATTTGCCGTTGATTTTTATTTTCAGACTTACCTAGGTTTTTTATACCTACATGGAGTTTTTTTTTCAGAAGCCGTTCGTGTGTGGTACCTACCTATCAGATTTTTTCTGTAGGTAGAGTAACCTACTGAATTTTTTAAAATGAAATGGGAAAAAATTTATTTCTCTTTGTCTTCTATACGATTCTTGCTGCAAATAAAAGAGTGGTATTAATAAACAAAATCTCATAACTAATCAGAGGCTAAAAAAATATAGGCATTAAATAAAGCGCACCACGTATTGTGCCATTTAGAGCGGTAAAAAAAAAAGTATATTTTAATATTTTTAAAATACATTCATGAAACGATTCAATGTTTGTTTTATATTATGTATAGAAGAAGAAGAAGAAGAAGAAGAAATACATTTATTCACCAACCATCAGGCACACATATACATTTTTTTAAAGAAAATAGTGAAGGTAACAGAGAAGGCACGCAATGTATGTCCTCGCGGCGGTGAAACGGACACTGGCTCAGCACAATGCTGAGGTGTCAGACACCTACAGCGCTGATTTTCAGCCAGTACCGGCAGTGACTCACGGAATGCTGTACAAACAAACTATATTATACCTACGTGTAAACTACTTACATAATACTAATATAGCGGAAAAATGAATAGGAAAATAAAAATAAAAATAAAACGCATACATAAATACCTATACACAGCCTTGATAAAACTAAAAATAATTTAAAGGGTAATTGTATCAATTAGAGTTACAATTATTTTTATATCATTATTATGTTTACATATGAATAAGAAAAATGTACTTGACCTGTAATTATTGTTATCCATAAAATGGACTATGAACTATTCATTAACGCGCAATTATAGCTAAAGTGTACCTTGCTATACATATTAGGACCTTGTCGCTTTAACGCCTTTGACAAATTCACTGTGGCAGTTAAACATGAAGTTATGCGTTTATTAATCCCGCCTGTAGGTACTTACAGTCAGCAGCAAAAGTAGCTACTAGGAATGCAATTTAACCGGATATTAACCGTTTTCGTATAACAATAACCGGTTAAAACCGGTTATAACCGGTTATTTGCATTCCCTAGTAGCTACGCAACCGAAGAGGTCAAAATGATCTGCACTCGACTCTATTGGCAAGAGAATAAGTCGTATCTAGATCATTTTGAGCATGTTATTCTGCTTAGCTACTTTTGATGCTGACTGTACTACTTACTTTCGTAATAGCATTTAAGTTTTAAGCATTGGCAAGATGTAAGTAAGTAGTTTTGTTCGCCATGGATGGATCAGGGGCGATGATGTTCGGAGTAAAATTGGCAACATGGTCGATTTGTAATTAGTAGTGGTGGTCAGGGTCCGTCCAGATCGCTACCACCATCTTCTCCATTAACCCACCACAAAGCAGCATTCGCATTGTTGTGTTCCGGTGTGGGTACCGATAAGACAACCCGTAAAATTACTAGCATTGAGCTATTCCATTATAGTCGTCAGGGTTGGCAACACATTTGAACTCTTAAGCCACGGATACACTAGGGGACAAATGTCCCACGACATGTCAAGACAAGCCGGCCGATTTCGCCTGACATATCTGGCGACATCGCGCGACTTATCTCCGTAGCGACGTCAGGCGAAGTCGTGCGACTTCGCGAAATTTTGCCTGACATATCTGGCGACATCGCGCGACTTATGTCCACTTGGCTACTCGTGTCGTGCGATGTTGCCAAACATGTCGAGCGAAGTCCGGCAACGTCGCACCACTTCGCCCGACGTCGCTGGCGACACGTGTCACGCGATGTTGCCAGACATGTCGAGCGAAGTCCGGCAACCTCGCGCCACTTCACCCGACGTCGCTGGCGACACGTGTCGCGCGACATTTTTCCCCTAGTGTATCCTTGGCTTTAAGGCCTCCATACATGATCCGTTTTGCCTTCAGGTCTAACTGACCGGATGCAAAATAGCATCGTGTATGTGTAATTTGGCCTGAAGGCAAATCGCACCCGTCCGCCTGAACGGTTTTCTTGTATGGTGTCTTGTAAAGTCTTTACATGTATGGGCATTCGATCCGGTCAGGTGGAACTGACGCAGTTCGGCCTGAACCGATCGGCCTTTACATATATGGGGGCCTTTAGGATTGTAGTCTTGAGAATTCAAATATTTAGAGTCTCAGATGCACGTACCATCAGGTGGCCTGAGTGCTCGAGTGCCTTATCACCTAGCCATAAAAAACCTCAAGCTGTGGTGGTTACTACTTGAGAATATTGCAGTTACACATGCCGCCAAGTCTCTATTCTATAATATATTTCGTACACATGCCGTAAGCCCAACAAAATTACATTACAAATAAGAGCAAGACAGAGAGAAATTGTTGCGAAACGGTCCCAAACTTAGCACAACTATCAGGTTTATTTTGTATGAGAATTTTGTAAGATTATAAAAATTTAGTGTAAAATGGTATCAGTATTGCCTCAGCCGCATTCTGCTGTCTCAAACGTAATATAATATCAAGTAGCCGTCAATTCCCCTTATTACGCGTGTGATCGACCTTGAAGTCAAATTACGAGTATACCACACTAGCGACCCGCCCCGCTTCGCTTCAGATTATGTAAGTTTTCTGTTATAGTAGGGGATCCAAATAGGAGACGACCTTCACCTGTTTATTCGATAAAAAGTATTATATATCAAATTTAATATGCTAAGTAATGTATGGCGAATAGGTTGATTGAAAAATTTAAAACTTTTTTCTTAAATTGCTATCGCTTGTTAAATAGACCAATTACATACTAATCGAAAGCATGAAGCCTATAGAATATGCAAACGTTAGGGCGACTATTTTTTCCCGTCATAACTATTGGGTAGGTAGGTAAGTCGGTACTAATAATTTGCACTAAACCTAATACCTAACGTTTGCATATTCTTTAAGCTTCATGCTTTCGATTAGTATGTAATTGGTCTATTTAACAAGCAATAGCAATTTAAAAAAAGTTCATAGATTACTATTCAGTTTTTTTTTAATCATGTCAAAATCAAAATGAAACTTGAAACCTGTAAATTGTAGCTTTATAAAACAGGCCCCAGGAGTCCAAATACAAAACTTCTGCTCCACGCCGACTTTTCGCGGGTAAATAAACTTTTTTTTAACAATTGTAATTTTTTGAAACTCCTTATTTATTGCCATATTCAAAAATACGTTTTTGTTTTTAGATAAAGCTACTTTGATTAAGTCAATTTGTTTATTGTACTAACCCATTTTCTTTTAATTACTGTTCCGACTGCCGAAAAATTTAAAAACCGCCCGTTAAATTTTTTAACTTATTATAATAACCGCGCGCCTTATAATGATGCAAATATGATGCATTCCGAAATAATAGAACACCCAAAAATAATGTTACCTCTTTCTAACTTAACTGTATAGGTAATCTTCGTTAATGAAAAGAGGTGACAGTACATCAGTCAGTGCAATAATATAATGGCAACATTCATAATTTGACATTACTACAAATGTCTAATACGCCTATGGCCAGGCGTCGTCAGCCATATTGTGTTACACTTCAAAACAAAAACAATAAAATAAACAGTACCTAATTTGTCAATCGTGCCGTGTCGAGGTTACATTTAAAAATATTTAATTAATATCTTGTCTTGTGTTTCCCGGAGAAAATTGCATAAAACTACACACTATAGTGTAGGGAAATTAATCGTCAAGCCTAAGTGTAGTATGTGTATGTGGAACAATAAAAAACAAAAATCATACAAGTTTAACATTTCACCGGCAAATACAAAGTTTTTATATAAATATTAGTCAGTGTGGGGTCATTGGGGACTAGAATATGTAGTACAATACATTACTATCAACCCATAGACTGATAAAGATTAGTTAAACGTAAGTAATACGATTTGGTTTTTTAATCTTTTCAAAGTAAAGAAATTTGTGAATTTCACAGCTAGGTGAGCTAGGGTTGAATTACTATCGAAAAAGTTGCAGTGGATACTTTGTGCTTAAGGATTTGGCTTTGGGTGGAACATATGAAGCGGAGGTTTTTTTAACCATTATTACTTTGCTTGTAGTATCATTTAGTGATTATTCATTAAATAATATTTTATAATGTAAAGTACACATACAAAATATATTTAGGACTAGGTGAATAATTTATACATACATACATACATATATATTTTTGACAAATAGCCCTGGCCCCTGGTACACCACTTCCACATCATACAGAGAGAAGAAATTGACAAAAATTACGTGTTAACTTAAAAAAACTGTCAAGTGTTTCATTCATAAGATTTCTATCTTATAAACCCTACCTTTTCAAAATATTCTCAAAAACAACCAACAACACACTAACCTACCCTAACTTGTATGTTTTGTTTAAAGGTTACGGACATGCGTCAGCCTTAGAAAGAAAGTGAAAAGATTACATGAACAAACTCGAAGGGACAATAAACGTATTGCTCATTTCAAAGATGTTATAAATGATCTTAATAAAAAGAATTTGGCGAATAATAATTGTTAAAAGACAAATGTTAAAAAGTAAAGGCTTGCCTTTTGAAAAACAATATTCGGAAGAGACACGAAAATTTGCTTTGATGCTTCACTTTGTTTCACCACAATCTTATGATTTTGAACATCGCACATATAACATAACTTCATCCTTCCGATAATAACATCCTTGTCTCACTCAAGAATATTGACGAAGCGGTATAAAAATAAATGAGGAGCCCGACTTTTACAACAAGCATCTAAAACTCGGAAAGTCAAAGTACAATCAAATGATTCACCAATAGTATGTACAACAGTAAACTTTTTTTAAATTTATTGTACAACAAAAACACTTTACACGACACCTCATATACCACTTAATAGTTTGTGCGAGGATAGTGCACTCTAAGTTACGATATATTTATAACAATTATAACACAAGTTCAAGTACACTTCTACCCACAAACAGTACAGCTTATTTACAAAGTATGATTTTAGTTTACCTATACCTAATATTACTAGGAGTACTGCTATATTTTCAAGGTCGTTTATGAGACGAGAAATCAAAAATAGGCGCTGATTGTCTGTCCATAGACATTAGTGTATCCAGGTGTGGCTGCTTGAGTGCTCGAATATTCGATTTTATAGCCGTAACAGACGATCGATCGGCCGGACCGCGGTTTTGTTTCCGTCCGAACCATATCCGTCCGTCTGTAGAGTAGTCTTGTGACCATAATTATTATTAATTGAGTCCGCCTCGGTCCCCTAGTTTGCACATCGGAAATGGTTCGCTCCGTACTGAATCGCTCCGTGTGCGGGTGGACGGTCGGGCCGGACAAATTGCGACTAGTCGTGTTCGAGACCTCGAGAAGGGCGACGGCGCGTGGGCATCATGGAGAATATTTTCACCGAACGCGATGTATTAAAACTTTTTCAGTTGTACAAAGATTTTCCATTTTTGTGGGATACATTACATCCCATGAACTTTATTGTAACCGAGATGTTCGAAACCAAGCATTGCAAGCTCTTTAAAAGTGTTACTCAACATTTTAAAAAGACGCCACAGTAGAAAATAGAAAACATGAGAGCGGCGTACAGACGGGAAACAAAAAAATTGTAAAGAGGTTTTAAGTTTAAAAAAAAAAAAATTTTTCTTGTTCTTTAATAGGATATTTGGCTACATTTCATTTAGCCCTCATTCGTCCACTGCTACTCGACCAGTAGGCCACTGCCGAGGTTATACTTAGCTTGCACATAATAGGTATAAAAAATGTGTCGTATCGGTAAAAAAAGTATTTGTATACATAAGACTACATCAATCCGTTGCTCCGTTTTTGCCTGAAAGAAGGACAAACCAACAAACATACTTTCACATTCACATATTAGTAGGTATTAATTCATATTTTTATAATTATTGAAAAAAATCAAATGTAATCAAATACCATTTTAGGGGTTGAAATTGAAATACCTATCTGTATTGTACGAGGGCAGAGTGAGAAGTCTGGTAAAAATCATATTACGGGTATTTTTTTCACAAATTCATTAATGTCAAGTTGTAATGCAGCCTTTTTGGAGGTAAATCGTATATTTTCAGCCAGTTCGCACGGCTAGTTTTTTTTTGACAGCTATGAAAAACAAAACAATCACTTTGGTGTTTGTAAACATGGAGAAAAGTGAGTTTCGTGTTCTGATTAAACATTATTTTTTGCGAAAAAAAACAATTACGGAAGCAAAAACAAAATTAGACAAATATTACGGGAACTCTGCTCCATCGATTAAAATGATCCAACGAACGAAGAGTAAAGGTCCGTGAGATAGCTGATATTGTAAGCATTTCAGACGAACGGGTTCGTAATATCCTTCACACTTGTTTGGATATGAAGAAGCTCTCCGCCCGTTGGGTGCCGAGATTGCTCACAGTGGATCAAAAACGCACTAGGGTGACCCTGTCAGAGGCATGTTTGGCGAAGTTTAGGTGTAATGAAAAGGACTTCTTGCGTCGTTTCATAACTGTTGACGATACCTGGATTCATCATCATACACCAGAAACCAAGGAGCAGTCAAAACAATAGATTGCTTCAGGTGAACCTGCACCAAAGAAGGCCAAAGCAGTTTTATCTGCGAATAAAGTTATGGCTACTGTCTTCTGGGATGCTCGTGGTGTAATATATTTTGATTACCTTCAGTAAGGTAAAACGATTAACGGCGAATATTATGCCAACTTGTTACAGCGATTTCATGAAGTTTTAGTGGAAAAACGACCCCATTTGGCGAAAAAGAAAATCATGTTTCACCAAGACAACGCACATGTGCCGTTGCTATGGCTAAAATCCACGAGCTGCGTTACGAATTGCTCCCGCATCCGCCTTATTCTCCTGATTTAGCCCGCTGCGACTATTTTCTTTTCCCAAACTTGAAGAAATGGCTTGGTGGAAAAAGATTTGGTTCCAACGAAGAAATCACCGCAGAAACCAATGCGTATTTTGAAGGGTTTGGAGAAATCGTACTATACGGAGGGAATCGAAAAGCTAGAAAATCGATGGACCAATTGTATTGAGTTAAATGGGGACTACGTTGAAAAATAAATATTTACTTTTACCAAAAAAAAAAATTGTTTAATTTTTTCCAGACTTTTCACTCTGCCCTCGTATAAAATAATAGATTTACATGAGTTTTTCTACAACAGATACTTATGCTATAGCTTAACAATTACACAATTAATGAGTTGACAAAAACCTCACACTAGGCCTAGCCTGTTTCGCGAGATTCATTTCACAATAAACAGATTTTACTTGTTTACATATTATAAAACAACATGGGGGTAGGCGCAGAACCACAGAATAAGTAATAGTACAAGAATGGCAGAACGCGCAGCAAAGCGTTAAGTTAAGGGACTAAGATTAATAAACAGAGTGGACAACATGTTTGCTGCCCAAACCAGTTGATACAATTTGACATATACTAACTTGGTTTTTTTATTTAATGTAATTGATGAATAATGAATAATCGATCATTGGGATAGGTACCCAATGAAAACATATATATCAATAGTTAATGTTTTTGTGTTACATAATTACAAGGAAAGAATAGTTTGTAATTGATTGTGGACCAATGGTGGAGAATAAAAAATCGGTATTTTTAACTATTTATTCATCATTTACTTTCATTTCAGGGCGAGAAAAGTAAATCTAGTGGTGCAGGGACTAATGACATTTACACACCATCCCTGTAGTAACTACTACCCGTATTTCACGTTTTTAAACGAAAAATAAAACCCAGTAGTAACAGGGATTGATTGTAGTGATGAGTGTGAAGGCAGCGACAGCGACAGAAAGGTATGTTTTTAAATATTTAGCACATTATTCATTCTTTCTTGTAAATCAACACGGCCTTCGCCATTGAAATATTCAGTAAATATTTGCCTGACTGGTTTTCCATCTTCTGTACGCTGCCTTTCACTACGAAGACGTACAAAGTATCTTTTTGTCGCCGTGCTCCTGACCTAAAGGTGTATTGTTCGATACCTTCAAAATCAACACAACTACTGGGCATAGGGTCGACTCTTTTGTCTAAGAAAATTGTGTAGAGCGCACGACGCCATCATGATTTTTCGCACGTTATTTACGTTAATTGTAACAGGCTTTTTGAAGACCATAAATCGTTCAGCTAATAATATATACCGAACGCATTTTCAACTATTCTCCTGGCCAGAGAAAGTCTATAATGGAATATTCTTTGATCTTATGTCATATTTCTCTGTGGATATGGCTTTAAAAGATGTTCGCTCATTGCAAATGCACTGTCTCCAACAAAACAATAATGGAGCCTCAGTCGGTCGATATTGAAATATGTAATTGCTGTGGAGTACCTATGTAATTAATTTCATTCGATATTAGTTTATTATAAAATCTTGTGCGTTTGAGTACTCCACCGTCGGAAATACTGCCATTTATTCCTGCATGTGTGTAGATGAACTCGTAATACGATTGACAACTCCAAGCAAAACTATACTGAATGATCCTTTGTAACTATAATACAAGGATGGTTGGATGGCCAGTGGTTTCTCAATTAGACAGTGCTTACCGTCCATAGAATGTGGAATGGGGACTTCACATATCCACTCACCTTTGAAGTCGCTTCCCGCCGTCTGTCCCTATGTATGCTTAGATCTTTAAAACAACGCGACGGATTTTGATGCGGTTTGTTTTAAATAGATAGAGTGATTCAAGAGGAAGGTTTTTGTGTATAATAAATTCTGGATTATGTACGGGTTTTTCAGAAAACTCATATAAACCGAAGCGAGGCGAAGGCAGGTCACTAGTTTTATTAATAAATAACTAAGGCAAAGTTTAATTACATTTTTTTATTCCTAATCTAATCTAACTTAACCTAATTTTACGAAAGCAACGTTTTGCGACCGGGTCATTTTGCGAAAGGGAAATTTTGCGAAAGGGAAGTTTTGCGAACGGGTCATTTTGCGAAAGAGACGTTTTGCGAATGGGACTTTATTTGTGATAAGGGACGTTTTGCGAACGGGACCTTTTGCAGAAGGGTCTTTTTGCGTAAATGACATTTCGCGAAAGGGACAACGGGACATTCTGCGAGTGGGACGTTATGCGCCCAAACCCTCCTAAGCAATGATCGAACTGCCATGTTGTTTCAAATAATCTTATTGTTTTTAAACACTCATCTTCTGTTTCAGAAACCTGAAAGAAAAAAAACAAGGACTCAAGGAAACGTCAAGCAAATGTATAAAACAAGTTGGTTTGGTTGACGCTGCAAAAAAGTTATTTAACTATTCTGGTGAAGAAGCTTCGGCGGACATTTTTGGGCGTTCCGTTAGCTCCCAACTTAATGAGATCCCAAATACATTACAGCGTTGTTTAGCAGAAAGATTTATAAGGGAAATGTTATTTTATGCCAAATTGAGTCGGTTAGATGTAAATACTAGAATACATTTAAATACTTCCACAGACCTATTCCAAAGAGAATGTGTCAACTAATGCAAATGAGAATATTGTGGTAAGAGGAGAATATAAAAACTCAAAGAGGTAATATAAAAATATGTAAATTTTGTTTGATACGTTAATAATTAATTTCATTTTTTAAATAAACATAATGAATCGATTTCTCACTTTTTCTTTGAATTCCTAATAAATATACTTTTGTCGATTTTAAGGGTTACGTACCAAAATGGTAAAAGAAGGAACCCTTATGGTGTGACTGCGTTGTCTCTGTCTTATTAATTATTAACGTATAAAACGTTAATATTTTTTTTTTTAGTTAAAGATACTGAATCGATTTCTCACTTTTTCTTTGAATTCCTAATAAATATACTTTGGTCGATTTTTAGGGTTCCGTTCCAAAATGGTAAAAAAGGAACCCTTATGGCGTGACTTCGTTGTTTGTCTGTCTGGCCGTCTGTCTGTATGTCAGAGCAGGTTTTCTCAGCAACTATAACGGCTATCAACTTGAAATTTGGCATAGTTGTACAACTTGCTTGCCTGCATCTGTTAATAGTCAAAAAAATAGAAATTAATTTTATAATTAATTGAAAAGGGGTCTAGAATGTAAAAAATGAAAGTGGCTTGATTATAGCAAATGGAGTGTCATATGAAAGGGCTACATATATTTTATTAAAATTTCTTGTATGTAACTACTTTTTGATTTATAGCCAAAAATTACCGTTCCCCCGAAGTCCGATCTCTGAAGATTATTAATCAAAAAATCTGAAAAAAACCTAGCTAAATTGTTATTTACATTAAATGAAGTGTTAATTATTTACAGTTTTTGAGAAAAGCCAAAAAAACTTTGAAAATGTTTTAAAATTTAGGCTTGTCAAAATGGACCTTATTACTTAGAAAATAAAGTTCATGAAAAAATGAGTATTTTCTTTTGCGGATATACCGTCACCTTGTACTAAGCGTCTCAGTTTTATTAAAACCTACGCACTATCCATTTTGGAAGGACAGCAGCACAAGACCGTCAGGCCCAAGTCAGGGCCCGATGGTGCTGTACCACCAGGGCTTGGAACCGGTTCCAAAAATACCGGTACTTTACCGGTATTTAAAGGTATTTTTCATTTAGGTTCGAGAGAACCGGTAAATATAAATACCGGTAATCCAAAGAACAGGTAAATACGAATACCGGTATTTGTACCTTAAAATACCGGTTCCTAATAAAGGTTCCAGCTACGTTGCCGTTTTGTGCAACAAGGTCAAGTCTCGTCGGCGGCTCGATGCTCGCGCCGCTGCTTTGGTTGTCGACTTGTCACCATGTACCTACACCGAACGCGGCGTTGTTGCCGGGCGGCGCCTTTGGCTTGCAGCTTTTGAACAATTTCAAATTTCAATCGTGTCATTAGTCCTACGACCTTGGCAGCGCCGCGTCAAAATGAATCTAAATCCGAAGGTCCGGGTGTACCAAAGCACTAAAAAAGACTAACCAAAAGTGCAAGTGGTGGTGGTGGTGGTGGTGGTGGTGTTGGTGGTGGTGGTGGTGGTGGTGGTAATGGTGATGATGGTGATGATGGTGATGGTGATGATGGTGATGGTGATGATGGTGATGATAGTGGTGATGGTGATGATGATGGT